>CM060395.1:54202815-56852815 GCA_030545235.1 Helianthus tuberosus
AAACTCACACCTAATTTCAACCTAATTCATATAAATTGGAGCCCTAAATCAAACCTAAACATAAAAATTAACATACCTGAGGATGATTGAACAAGTGAAATCTCGAACTTGAAGTCTCGAAGTCGAAGTCGAACAGTCGAACAAGCAGCAGCCCAGCAGCTAGTATCTTTCCCCAGCCCCTGCGTTTTTCTTCTGTTTCTTCTTGTCTGCGCCATGGTCGAACAAGCAACAATTGAAATTAGATTATTATTTGGGCTTACATCATATTGGGTTTAATTTCTTAAATGGGCCATGAGTTTTGATTTGGTTATTTTGGGCTTATGATAAAAATACATAAAACACTCTTTTATTTGGGCTAATTTAGTATTTCATTTGGGTTATATAATTTATTTTTTAGAAAACTGGAGGGGTCGAACACGTATATACATAATTTTTTTTTTAGAAAACTGGGGGGTCTAACATAATTTTTTTTTTTAAACCGGGGGGTCTAACACGTATATCCCTAAAAATTTCTATACGAAAAACACATACGTAACACTACTAACCGAAAAGTTCGGAGGGTCGGGCGACCCCCCCCCCCCGCCCCTCACATGCTGCGCCCCTGTACCTAGGTGACATTTTTTTTATTCACATTCCACATGTAAACAAGATGTTTGGTTAAAATGATTATTCACATTACTTCTTATATAACTATATTAAAACTATTATTGTAAACTTCCGTTTTACTCCCACTGGTTTGGTCACTTTAACGGTTTTGCCTCAAACCTTTAAAAATAGTCATTTTCCTCCAATAGTTTGCTATGGTTCCATTTTGTTCCCCGCCTCTAACTCCATCCAAATTGTTTGTTTTTCCATTTTGCTCCCCGCATGGAGCAAAATGGAAAAACCATAGCAAACTATTGGAGGAAAATGACTATTTTTAAAGATTTGAGACAAAACCGTTAAAGTGACCAAACTATAGGGAGCAAAATGGAAGTTTACTCTATTTACTTGTTCATTATTTGTATGCAATTGGTACAATAATTTGATGATTGAAATAGTACCACCGAAGATGTTTTAAGCAAAAAAATGAACTACAAACGTATCCTACAAGTTGAGCATAATCATAGCGGCAACCAAATTTATAGTTTACTCAAAGGAATAATTACGAATCGGAAGACTAAGAAAAGTAAATGATGAAGGTGAAGATGACATATGTTCAATTACGTCATTTGAATGATAAATCAAACTTTTAAGTTTACCCTTTGTCATTTCCTATATTAATTTTCTTTCTATAACCCCCTTCCAGCCCAGTTGGTTCCCAAGTGGTTGGTTGGGCCGGTTCCTCCTTGGAGATCACCGGTTCGACTCCTGACTGCGGCGTATTGAGGGGTCGTCCCAATGATGGATCGTTTCCTACCGAGGCATAGTTCGATCCGGAGGGTAACCCGGTTTTACTCAGCTGTTACCCTAGCGAGTCTCTCGTGTGGGGGCAGTATGGTTTCCGGGCGAAGGCCGGTCAGAGCGGCAACCGAGGCCCGATAGAACATCGCGTCTGAGAATGTTGGGCTTACGGGTAACCGTCCTTGACAGGGTCCATGTACATATTGAAAGTCACCTTTCAAAAAAATATTAATTTTCCTTCTTTATTTTTTAATTAATGGCCAAAATTATTGTTCTCATTTAGTTTTTTAAACGGATACTTTTAAGCTCATTCTAAATACACATCCCCTAATTACTAATTACTAATTACACACCCTCCCCTATAAAAAATCACATCAATTAATAATTTTATTTTGTTTTTAGTCTATTTTGTCTTTTAGTTAATAACTTTTGTTATGTTTTTAACTTTTTTGTCTTTTATTTGTCTTTTTTTAATCTTTTATTTAGTGATTAGTTATATATTACTTATTTCTTGTAAAATGATTAAATAAATTACAATAATTTTAAACGGATATTTTCCTATGGTAAAAAAGTTTACGTATTCCTTGTAAATAAAATGATTAAATAAGTGACAACAACAAATAGTAAAAATAGTAAAAAAGTATACTTATTGACCTATATTCCTTGAAAAATGATTAAATAAGTTACAACAACATAACTAAATTACATATAAATCTATCCAATCCAAAGGTAAACATTTTTTTTTAATTTCAAATCACTTCATCAATCAAAACAAGAAATTATAAACAAGTGGCAGGTAAACGGGCAACAAGTTGCCCCACAACTCCCTTTTGAATTGCAAAACATATCTTACTAAAAACGAACTGACTTTTAAGGGTCGAAAAATTACTATTCACGAACCGCTGAAACCTGTTAAGGAATTCTACGGCCTTCGAGGGCTAGGGAACCAAATGTATCAAAGACAAATGACATACACACGTGTTGATTCTCTAAACAAGATTTCCCGTGTTTAGTGACTTTCCCTATTTCCTCCTTCAACACTGCCCGACCAGCAACAAACCCATTATTCCTGAGCCCAACAAGAGGGGACACTCCTGTAAGGTCCACACAAACGTGTTTTCCCCCTGCCCACCCAAACAAAAGAATATCAACTGGCTGAAGAGTAGATCTCCCATCGAGCGGATCTGTCAGAAGTTCACGGGGGCCTCCTTTTTCCCGAAATTCCTGCCCACTTTAGCACATCACAAAGGATATTCCTAACCAAATCATGCCTATATTTAAACCCAGGTAATTCCTTGCAATGGACTGCATGCTCACCAAAGGTATCTAAACAAACCTTGCGACAAACTGGGCAAGGCTCATCGACCAGAAATAGAGAGTCATTAACCGGTACTTAAGAGTTGTCACTACTACAGAAAAGGGCATTTCCGACCGTCAATATGGTCGCGAAACAGTCGCTAATGCCCATTTGCGACCGCTTTTCGACCGGTTTCGGTGGTCGGTTATACTTTGGTCGGTAATTATTTTTGCGACCGATTTTGCGACTAAACGTTTGGTAGCAAATTTAGCTACGAAATTTGCGACAGAATTATTTTTGCGACCAATTTTGTGACCGAAAATTTAGCGACTGGGACCGTTTTTTTTGCGACCGATTTTGTGACCGAACTTTTAGCGACTGCGACTGTGACCGAATTTTTAGCGACCGGTTTTTTGACCGAACCTATTTGCGACAAAGTTTGTGTCCAAACAATTAGCAACAGAAATTGCTACCGAAACTATTTACGACCAACTTTGTGACCGGGTTCTACCGACCGATTTAGCAACCGAGTTTTAGTTTAAATTGTGGCCGGCTTTTTGACCATTGTTTCGGTCGCAAAATATATGTAGAATTAAAAAATATTGTTTCAATTTTCCACTATTTATATATTTCAATATGGTAATCAAATAGTTCTTTAAATTCATATAATTGTACTGATTCATTAACTAAACAAACATTCAAAAGTAAATGCAACTAAATATCATAAAATTGTACCAATTCACTAACTAAACAAACATTCAAAAGTAAATACGACAAAATATCTAAATATAAGTACGAAAAGAAATACCAAACATAGGTACCACAACAAAAGTCCGAATTGACCTAGTTTACCGATAGATCACATGCTTAGCTAGTTAGAGTTACTTTATTGATATGTTCTTTAAAAGGAATTGAACTTGTTCTTTCATTTGGGCGTTTGCAATCCTATTTTCCTCAATTTGCTCCATCATTTTGAGTTTTTCCGCTCTTTCTTTTTCTTTCTCTAGTCTTTCCGTTTCTTTCTCTTGTCGTAGTTGCCTTATTTCTTCATTCAATCGTTGTAGCTATAATAATATACCACGTTAAAACCAAACAACGCATTACGACACTCTAAATAGAAAATACCTCGTTCATTTGAATTATCAAGTAAGACAACTTATAAAAATGCTAATGTGTTGTTTCAATGTATTATATAATACATTTAAACAAGTAGCACTAAAATCATCTCTATATGTAGGTTAAATTAATGAAAAAATATTGTAAAATGGTCCGGTTTTATACAGCCGGTTATGAACCAATGCAAACAAATATATTCAATTTATACACATTATGACCCGTTTCAAGCAAAATCTATCCAATTTGAGCATGGCCTTTTAGATATGACTTACTAATAGCCGTTATAACCCATTATATAACTTACGAATAAATGAAAAGCTCAACTAAAATAGAATACACATACCTCTTCGTTTCTTGAAGTAGTACCCGGTGTTGACGGTGTACCCGTCATTAAAAGATGCGGATCATTGATGTCGTTAAAACCATATATTCTGCCTTTTTTCTTTCCCCCACCAGCTTGTATCCATGAATCTTCATCGAAAAAACGGTCGTTTGCTAGCATCATCTCCATATTTATTCTTAGCATATTTCTTATATGATTTCTATAATATACAAAAACAAAATAACTTTTTAATACATAAAACTGTTCATATTTTTCTATTTATAACATAGCTTTTAAAAGTAAAGAAACTTACAAGAGAATTCTTTGCCCTACTCTCAACCCATTTAACAGTGCTTGATAGATCGATCTCATCCAAACCGTCGACCGTTTGTGAATCCTCACCTCCTCTACAACTCAACAATATATCCAAAGGTCTTGTCCCTTTCTTCCCATGTGATTGCATCCAAACTTCATCTACAGTAGCTGCCCGCCCAAGTTGCTTATCCTACAAGGTCGGATTTGGAAGTTAATATTTGCATGCTATGTTTAACAAAAAGAAAAAAACTAACATATCTTACCATTTTATGTTTAAGCATGGCATAGGTTTGTGAGCCGAGAGTATGTTTGCCCCCGGTTGATTTCCCTCTATTACTTTTGTTCTGAGTAGACTTATCTTTCCACTCTTTTGTATTCCAATATTGAATCAGGGTTTCCCAAATTTGAGCCTCCATCCATCGTGGCTTGTATGGAATAATAACAGATAAATCGTCTCCAACTACTACACCTGCATTGCTTGCAGTGGCCTTGGAACTCTCGCGAGCCCTACTTAATACATCCTTGATTTTTCTCTTCATAAACTTCAACCAACAAGATCGGATTTGTTCATCTAACTCATTTTCCCATTGATAGTATAACTAAAAAATCACATTTTCAATTGAATATTTATTTTTAAGAATTAAGCCATAAAGTAACAGATCTTATTCCAGTTTAATAAAATATTTATTTTTAAGAATTAATAGAACGTAACTGGTATTTTATAAATTGTATTAAAGTTCTAGAGTCAATTATTTGTACAAATGTTTCAAGTTTTTTAAATGGGTGTATAATCAGATAAAAGTTTTTTAAATGGGTATATACAAATGCTTCAAGTTTTTCTAGAGTCAATTATTTATACATTTTTTTGGGTAATTGGGTCGAGTAAACGGGTTAGATCATCAAATTCCAAATCCGTCCCAAACCCGCAAAAAAAACTAATCCCAAATTCGGTCTCATACCCGATTACTCGACCCCAAACCCGTCCCAAATATTTCGGGTTGGGTTGTCTTCCCTAAGTTTATTTAGTTATGGACAATGTTATATACACTTTTTTTTTGTAAATACATATCTTGAAACGCTCAAACATCCTATTTTCATCTTCTTTAGAGACATCTTTCCAACTTTTCCAAGGATGAGACCACATAGGCTCCAAAGTTTCTCCCATAGTCCGGGTAGCTTTACCTTGATTACTAAACCTATAAAATAAAAACAATATAACCCAATCAACATTCCTTGTATTACATAATTGAGCTAATGCCATTAATATGCATCTATATAGTTACTCTCCATAGATAACATAAATTTGCTCACGATTTCTTGGTTCAGGTAAAGGCATAGGGGCAACCGGTCCCCGTCGGCCAACAGTTGGCTCCTCATCATCACTACTCTCGTGTTGAGATAATGTCTCATATGCATCCGAATGTATTCGTCCAACGGTACCACTATCTTGACCACTACCTTGACCTGTACCCCTACCACCTCGTGCAGAACTACATGCCATGATATCTACAACAAAAAAAATATAAAGATTTAAAAGAATCATAATAAATTCTAGAAAGAGATTCACATTGGCACAATATTCCATATTAGCAAATCCATCACTGTTTGTTCTTTTGTACATCCATTGTCGATTTGTAAACCACGTCATTTTCAGTAAAGACATGTAACCCCTATAATTCAAAGGCATCCAAACAATTAAAAAGCACTACAATAATACAATACTTAATAACAAGCATGCATAAACTTACGAGTATACATGAAAAAATGCAAAAGCAATTTTTCTAGTTCTCTTTAATAACCTTAAATGACTTTATTACCTTTTATTAGCTACTGAAAATCTCACAAAAAGACATATTTTTGTTCGTGTTTATTCGGTTCGTTTGCATCCTTAATCAGAATAGTAGTAACAATATACTAAAATCTAATTGCTTACATGGAAATTTGAGTTCAAAAAGGTGAAGGTTGAGGTAATTTCTTGTGCTCATGACTCCAAATTCAGCAAATTGCAATATAGAACTTCTTCCCTCTAATTTTGACGAATTTTGTGTGGAATGAGTTTAGGGATCGGTTAGGGTTCTTTAAGTGACATATCTAATATATAAAATTTCATTTATTCAACTCGTGTAGGTTTTTAATGATATTATTGTTTTATTATTTAGTATATAAAATTACATTTTCAACCCGTGTAATACACTGGGTTCTAACTATCCTTGACTAATAGCAACACTAATTATCGCTCGTTGGTCCTAACCGGTGGCCATGACCATTATTAACCGACCACCGTTGTCCCTAATTGCCCATATTTGCAAGATACCAAGCAATATCATTGTTGACCAATATTGACCATGGTTGACCTAATAAAACATATTGAATGATAAATGGCAATAAGTTATATTAAATCCTCATATGTTTAACAAACCATAATGAGTTATATCACATCATTATATGTATTACCATTGACCATATATAACTATTTCTAGATTATTCTTGTTTATGATTATTAATCATTGTCAACCTAAATTACCCCTATTAACCCTAATGGACACTAATTGGCCTTAATTACCTATCATTGATCCTTATTGACTTTCAATGAACTCATACTAAACATAATCAACCCTAATTATCCATGTTAACCCAGATTGGCATTAATTGATCATAATTAATGAATAATGACACCAAGTAGCCTTCATTGACAATTATCGATAGGCCTGTAATTGAACCGAACGAACCAGTTCCGAACAGTTCATGAACGTTCGATTCATTTACAGGCCTAATTATCGATCATCAGTTACTAAAATTGGCCCTATTAACCCTAGTTGAAGCTAATGATCCCTGACTGATAACACTAATTTCCCGTGATCTGTTATCCCCCCTTCCTCTAATTGGTCATAACTAACCCTGATTGCACTTAGTTCACCTTCGTTAACTATTATCTACCATCATTGAGAAATATTGTCCTTCATCAACACTAATTAATACCTAATTGTATCTAATCGATCCTAGTTGTCTCTAATTGATCGTAACTAAGACGAATTTCTCTTAATTTTCTCTATTTGTCCCTAATTGATCAAAATAAACTAGTTAGACGTAATTGACTAATATAACATGAATTACTCCTTATTAATCGATATTGACTCTGAATGACCGAAAGTAACTATATTTGCGACCGTTTTTGTGACAACTTTAATGTATATTGTTTTTTTATAATATTTTCCTAATTTGACAAGTATGTTTGTGACGAAAATAATTTTGGTTGCTATTTCCGACCGTTTTTCAACCAAGCTAATTTTGTTATATATCTTATTTTTAAAAAGAAGTGTTCTTGCGACCAAAACGAGTTTGGTCACTCTATCTGCGTCCGTTTTTGCAACCAAATTAAATTTCATTTTATTAGCTTTTATTATTTTGTACAAATAGCGACCGCATTTGCCACCGAAACAATTTCGATCGCTGCATTTGCGACCGAAACAATTTCGGTCGCTACATTTGCTACTGTTTTACAACCAAAAAGTTACTGTCGCTAAATTTGCGACTAATGTTGTTTCGGTCGCTAAATTTGTGATCATTTTACGACTGAAATTTTTTGGTCGCTAGATTTGTGACCAGTTTTTATTTTAGTCGCTGAATTTGCGACCGTTTTGAATTGGTCACTACATTTGTGACCATTATACGACCGATTTTTTCGGTCGCTACATTAACGACCGGAAATAAATTAGTCGCTACAATTGCGACTGTTTTGCAACCGAAAAAACTCGGTTGCTAGATTTGCCACGGATTTTGTTGTGGTCGCTGAATTTGCGACTGCTTTTGGTTTGGTCGCTAAATTTGTGATCAATTTGAGCTTGGTCGCTATTTTTGCGACCGATTTTGGTTTGGTCGCTAAGTTTGTGACCAATTTTGATTTGGTCGCAAATCCAGTCGCTAAATTTCCATCCATTTTTGTTGGTCATAAATTTCGGTCGCTTTTGCCCATTTGTGTAGTAGTCCGATACTCCATAGCTGACATGTGTTGGTCTAGTCCTTCAATGGGAATGACTGTTAGGAAATCCTAAGCATGAGGAGCACGAAGACAATCCAATACAACTGTCTGACAAGAGGATAGACGAAACTTCTCCCCCAAAGTCAGGGCAGTTCTACTAACTAGGGCGGCTTTAAGAGGGGTGTCCTTATTAGAGAAACTGCCAAGATGAAAATCAGGAAGAGACATGCGCATGCAATTCAACGCACACATACAATCCGAATCTAACCAGCAACACCACAGTCCCGAAGAATGTGGTCCTGTAAACTTCAAGATTATGCCATCGAGGCCACGAAAGCGGATGTAGACGCATCCTCAACCGAACATAATCCCAGACCCCCAAAACGGGTCGGAAGAGATGCTAGCCTCCATTGAAGATCCCTAAAAAACGGACCCCCGCAAACTACAATATCCTCCGATCGCTTTCCGAAGGCCTTTGTCAAAAACAAAACAACATACCCAACAAATGTAGGCTGGCACATTCAGAGGCCGAACAACAACTTAGCAACCCCTATACAGGAGCGCAACAAGAGAAGCTCGCATTGAGGGTCCCGCAAATGTGGAAGATAGCTCATCACATCCACTGCACGAGATGCCCTTTTCACGGCCAAACTACTGATAAAACCCGCATCCACACTTACATCGTCCCCGAGGAGTTTCATACCTAACACCAACCTTCCAATCTCGCTAGGAAACAAACCCTTCTTCGCCTTAACTCCATTGCATGTTGGCAAAAAAACTTTTGTTTTCCTGACGCTAAGTTCAAGCCCTAAACTAGGCCTCTCAGACTTGATGATTGCTAAAGCTTTAACCACCTCTTTAGCATCTCCAATAATTGTATCATCATCCAAGTATCGAGCGTGGAAGAGTAACTTGCATTTATCTGGTATATGGTGAATGAGGGGATGCAAAACTAAGGCACATAGAAGAGGCCCCAAGGGGTCCCCGTCTTGAACCCCGGTGGTGGACCAAATATGATTGTCTCCGACATATAATCTCTGTCCATATAGAAAATTCAACCATCGAAAAATAGTAGGACATCAGGTCCGAACCTCTGACAGGAAGACAATCCTATCCACAAGGTTGAAAGCATTAGAGAAATCAACACTAATCATAGCCAAAGACCCATCCGAGTGAAACATGTTTAAGAACCTGATCGCACTATGGAGCACACTTCAGCCCCACTAGTAATCCTCACCCCAAATTGAAAAATCACCGAGATATCTAGTCATCTTTTTCCCAACACCCCGTATAGCTTGATATGTTATTTACATTTTTTTCAACATATATAACATGTTATTAAAAAAAGAGGATGGATTAATGTTAGTTTGATTTGGTTAATTCAGGGGGTTTACTCCAAAAAAAAAGAGGAGGGTTTAGGGGGTTCACTCGAAACCCTAGCCTTATAAGTAAAGCAATTTCAATAGATAAATAATATGTCACATTCATAATGATTTAGACACATTGTGCTCAATGAGTTGGATACTTATATATACACATTGATTACAAGTGTCACTGGCGATCACATTAAAGCTACCAGAACTAAAATATATATGTTTGGTTATTATACCTTAGGTGTGTTCGTCTAAAAGGATAACTAAAATATATATTAGATGCGTTGCACATTACTATCAAAAACCAAAGTGTTCTGATGGTAGGGAGGAAGGGGCACAATGGTGAAGGGGTATGGTCCCAAATTTCGTACCAGTCTCGGCCGCAAGAGACCTCACCTACCTCGTTACCCCTATCAGTAAGGATCGAACTGCGTTCGTGCGGGCAACGCACGAACCCAAGTTGTTGTTCCAATCGGTCAAGTGATGAGAAGACTTACCTTGTGCATGAAAACGGCTATTTTCGTCACCACAAGGAATGTCATAACCGCAACGTTCGTGCGGGCAACGCACGAACAAAGTTTGCCGCTCCAATCGGCCAAGTGATGAGAAGACTTACCTTGTGCATGAAAATGGCTGTTTTCATCACCACAAGGGATGTCATAGCCACTGCGGTTACCGCACATAGCAATGCGGCATAAAACCGCAATATGTAGTCCCACAAGTGGCACTGCCACTTTGACTTCAGTGGCAAGCAAGCAAGTGGACTGTCTGAGCACTGACAACAGTCAGTCACCCAGCCCACTTGTATAAACAGATGGCAGACGGACTGACAACCGCAATAGGATGTGGCACCACTACAGGAAAGCGTCCAACGCCTCCATGGCCTGCGCTTCTGACATACCTTCAAAAGGCTACTAGTTGTCAGCCTATGTGAGTGCAAAATGTCTATTACCTCCGTCAATCGTACATCATAGCAGAAACATAACAAGACAAGACTTGAGAATGAAGAATATAGGAGAGGTCCATCCGGATGGATGGGGCATTGTCCATCTAGACGGATGGAGTTAATGAGTCAAGGAGAGCTTCATTTAAGCCATGCCTACAAATAAGAGGGTCTTGTGTTTCATTTAGAACTTTTGCCATTTTGTTACTTTAAAGCTTAGAAGTCTAGAGAGAGAAAGTAGCAAATAAGGTGATTCAAGGTGTAAAACATTGTCAAATCTCTAATCGAATCATTGTTAATTACGTTCTTGTGTTCGGTCCATACACGTGCATGAATTCCGCACGTCGTACTTGTTATTCACAATCGTTCGGGAGTCAAATTCAATCCTAAAACGCGTTCACAGCCTGGCCACTCAATTACCCTCCTTCGCTCTTCGGCTATAAATACCCATCCCAGACCAGGTTTGAGGTAACGCTAATATGCTCTCTCACACTTACTACAAACACACACTTTGCTCTCAAGCAAATACTGATTCTCACGCTGGAGAGTGGTAACAAGGAGCACCCCTACCCCATCCTCCTTGTTACCAGTCATGGTGTGTTCCTTGTGCAGGAGACATATTAGAGGACGATCAGACCATCGATCTTGGAAAGAAGGGATTAACCCTACTTGACAAGACTAGTGACTTAACCTCCCCGGTTAACCACTGTTTCATCATTGGCGCCCACCGCTACTCTTAGCACTTTTTTTTCCGTCTCTTTTTTCTTAAAAGATCATGTTGGATCATCCGATTCATCCTACAGGAGAAACAACTACCCCAACAAATGCAGGGCAAACGGGGAACACTCCCCCTAGCCAACCAATAGGCCACGTCGGCACATCCACACAAGGCGGAAATCCCCCCGTGTTTGTGCCGGATTTTTCACAGTACGCATCAGTACTGCCACCAAGAGTCGATCTTCACTCCTGGTACGTGCAACAACATACTGCTCTAAATATAGTCTATGCACAGGCTTGCGCAAGCACGAAAGCACCCGGAGGGCCCACACTAGGCGCATTCACACTCGCACCTCGTATTCTACAATACGAGGAGCGAGCGCCAACACATCCCGCATCCCGGGATAGGCGCGGACCGCACGAACCCTCCTACATAAGTGTCCGTACGATCGATGAATGGGATTCCACTTATGGATCCCGGGCCAGGGCATCAGCGCACGAGCACCTTGGCCCCCATAGAGAATATCAGCGAGAATCAATTGCTCACCGAGGGCCTGGAGTACTTAACCATCTGGGCCCGCATCCGAATGACGAGGGATACGACCGAACTGACCCAGACGACTACACATACCGCGGGGATTCCCAGACAGCTTACAGTCAATCTGGGGACTACAAGTACTATACCCCCGCACAACCTAGCACAGCATATGATCGCGCTGCAAAGCACAATTAGCATTTGGTCTACAGACCAAAGTCTGCAGCTGGCAACTCCAAGTTCACCAAGGAGATTGCCATGGCCCCACTCGCGAGGGCTAAACTTCCGCCCACTGTGGGCAAGTATAATGGTTCGTCGGATCCCGACGACTATATGAATGTGTTTACCAGCGCCAGTCTCGTCGGCGGCTGGGCGGAGCCTCTATGGTGCCATTTATTTGTCCAGACCCTCACGTGAACCGTGAGGGCCTGGTTCGATTCTTTATCCGATCTCGTTGGAGGCTGGGTGGAGCCTCTGGGATTACTAGCCTCATTTGACAATTTGCAAGAAAAATTTCTTGCACACTTTAGCTAGCATCGACGTCATGAGCGCGACTCAACAAACGTCATGAACATCTGGCACGGGAAGAATGAAGGCTTGGAAGCTTTCGTTACCCGCTACAACAAGGAATGCCTCAAAATCAGCGGGGTAACAGACCAGCTTGCTCGCGGTCATTTCATCAGAGCAGTAAAAAATGATGAAATGATTATGACCATATCCGGCAAGGACGGCTTGCCAAAGAAATGGGACTACGTCATGGCAGCAGCCAAGACGTACGCTCAGACGACACGGTCTTTAAGACCCAACACAAGCAAGCCTTGCCCTCAGGCGGAAGGTCAATCCTCCCGGCAAGAGCCTTGGCGCAACAACAACTGTAACGCCCCAAAAACCCAAGTGCTTAATTAACTAGTAAGGCTTCTTGGGATATGACATGAAATAAATAAGTAAGACTAGCTAACTTGGTTAGGGTTATTGTTAACTAAATAGATAAGTTATGACCAAGTAAAAATAAGATGACAAACATGAGGGACCAAATCTAGCAAGTTGAATTAAATGTTTACAAAATCAAAACACTAGTTAGTGTGTGTGTGTGTATGTATGTCGTGTTTAGAGAGAGGGAGAGCAAGAACTCCCTTGATTCAATCCATCACAAATTCCCCTAAATCAAGATCAAATTAGATGATGAAGCTTTGCATGAATGAGGATTCCTTATAATCTCAACCTAACCAACATGTGGTAAGTTGTAGTTTTTGATTTGGTGATAATATATGAAGTGGGTTTATGATAAATTCTTAAATTTGTATGAAATTAAGTATGAAGGTGTGTTAGAATCACCAAATAAAACTTTAGGTATGGACAATTTCAAGTAATTTGATGTTTTGACATAAAACTCACTTGGTGATAATGAAGATGGTGACATTGGTGTATCACCATGACCAATCCTTGTGCAATTCGGGTGTATGATATTGTATGTGATGAATTCTTATTAGATAAATTTAGCATGACATGAATTTATTTGATATTTAGTTGTTTTGGATGAATGAAAGTGATAAGAAGGAAGAAGAACATGAAATACTAGAAGAACATGAAATACTTGTACATTAGGCTTAGAAATTTGTACGCACACCAAGTGTTTGATAAAATGTCTAGGTGAGATTACTAGATGAGATTGGATGCAACTAATGAGTGAAAATGTATAGGATGTGTATATGATGTAATTAGTAATAAACTAAACATGAGGATTGTATTTCAAATGGAATACATAAAGGATTTTTGGTTGGTTACATGATTTGACCAAGATTATGCATTAGAAGCTTGTACCATGTGCTTGAATGGTGTAATGCTCACCATGTGTTTGATTGATTGTTAGTTAGGAATGATGTTATGATTACGTTAAATTGACTACTTTGTATGTGGTTGTTAAATGTAGAATCGTGAAAGCATTAACATGTGTAAATCTCAGCTAGAATCTCGGGAATATTCGTTCAAGATGCCACACATGTGCTATTTTCACAATGGTCATGGGTAATGAACGTGGGAGCTTCCATATTTTTCGCAAAGTTAGTTGTTAGCAAGTTTACCTATTATTTTAGGGGTTATTGAGCTGGTAGAACACACTTTTTTCGACACAACACCTCTGCTACTCGCTCTCGAACACACACACACACACACACTAGAATTCCTTGTAACAAGCTCAATGTCTTCCAAAGTTGTAATCTTTTTATGCAATATAGTTGGTGATCGGTAGTTTCCATCACCCTAGGTTTTTTATGCCGGAGATCATTCATTGATCAACGGCTTTTTCCTCATATAAATCTCGGTGTTCATCGTTGATTTCATTTTCTATTCGTTCATGCATTCGTTCATATAATCAAGCACTTAACCTCACAAAAATCAGATTTGATTACATTATCCTTGTGTGATTTTTGACCAAAACAATGTGTTTGATTGATTGTTGGTTAGGAATGATGTTATGATTACGTTAAATTGACTACTTTGTATGTGGTTGTTAAATGTAGAATCATGAAAGCATTAACATGTGTAAAAATTGATTATGTGTATATGTGACTAAGTGATCATGTAGTTATAAGGGCCATACAACATGAGTATGAAATGCATATGATGTTATTACTACAGTCCGCCATATTATTATGAGTGTGTGTTCATAAGTTGAAACTATGAAAGTAGGACAATTGACTTTCATAAAGTCAACAATGCATGAGAAACATGGTTTGGCTTTCGGGCACAATTACGAGTAGAGAAGTCATATGTTATGCATTAGATGATTTATTGGACGTGTATGATGATAATTGAGTTACGTGAATGTGAAACAAGACGACCATTAGTGTATGTCATATGTATACGGTAGTTGACTAACGCAAGACAAATAATGTATGTATGGAAAGAAATGAATGTTTCTATGTATGTAAGAGCATATATGTTAACCATGATATGAATGTGGTGACATGAAAGGATATGAACAATATTAGCACGGACTCAAGCATGGAGAGCTAACGGGTCAAGATGAGGCAAGGAAGCGAATACGAATAGGGACGCATAACGTAAGTGATTTCCGAACTAAATTTATTATCATATAATGAGTTCTGATTGCTAAAAAAAGATGGGAATCATGAAAGGATGGGTAGTAATGGTAGAACGAAAGTAAGTAAGTCGTATTGGGTAATATGTATATTGGTTATTAATAAAAACTCTCGTTAAGTTCAAACGGGTCAAAATGTAGAAAGTATGTGTCGGATGTGGAATTTCGATGTTACGGTATGGGAATCATGTAAGAATGTTTAGGTCATCATAGTACTAAGGTAAGTATTGTTGTAGAGGGCCTAAGTAATTAACTATGTCAGAAATAACTTGGTAAATTCAAACGGGTCAAAATCAAGAATGTATGATAAAAGTATAGATTTGATTATGGAGACATGGGGTTAAGTGTTAGAATGATTTGGGGGCTTGGAATAATGTTATTATATGATTTGGGAAGTCCGGGATGCACGAACGGGGGTCAAAACATCGAAAAGAACGAAATCCAGCGTCGTTGCTACAGGGGCAGCGTCCCCGACGCTGGTAGCAGCGTCGCCGACGTTGGGCAGCAGTTGGCCGACGCCCTAACTTACTGTCTACGCACCAGTCGATGCCAGCAGCCCCATTTCTTCGTTTTTCTTCGATTCCGGACCCCGTAGACCCATTCCCATGCCCCGTTAAACTTTCATAATGTACCCTAACCTTACCAAATAGTTTTGTAAGGTACGGATGATGGTAGAACTCATTTTAAGCTCCCGAATTGTACCCCAAACTCATTACAAAGTGTTTATGAGGTACGAGTAAGAATGAGGCGTGTATGCAAGTATGTGTGGGAACGAAATAAATATGTAGGAATGTATGAATAGATTAATTGTGTGTTAGTATATGGAACCCATTAGTATACACGAATAGAAATGAGTATACGCGTAGGTTGGTATGTATTAGACTTATATGTATAGTAGTTTGTGACCAAGAATTGGTAGTATGAATATGTGAGAATGTAAGTTGTATGGAAGAGTTTAGATAGAGGGGTAGGTGTATGAAGTAGGATTTATCATACTCGAAAGAGTTGGATTAGATAATATGTATGCGTGTTATTGAACCATATGTATTCAAATGAGTGAGACTTGGATGTATGTATGCATGTATGTATGGTGTAAATATACATGAGTATTAACGACGCTAACTGGGTTGTCTTTGAGAATGAAATGAAATGCAGGTACATTATTGTTGACTTATTGAAGGTTAAACACCGAGATGAAATGCTGGAATTCAAAAAGATAACCGAATGGAATGCATATGAGGATAGAACGCGACGTGATTCTACAATTATGAACCTTAGATTCTATATAATGTTACCAAGTACTAATGATGTGAATGTATGTGGTGAATGCAAGTTGTACGGAATCAGGGATCATCATCACGAGGTGTAAGCGGTCAAAGATCGAGTCATAAAATAGATTGTACAGGAATGTGTGATTATGTAATTTAGTAGACATAAGTTATATTTTATATCCTAAATGAGAACGAAGAATGTATTTATTGTAAAAGAGTTATTTTAAAATGGACTTTCAAGTATGTCAAGACGTTTATAAAGAAAGAAATTTTAAGGCTCGTATTTCCGCTGCGTCTTTATGGTTAAAATGTGTTTGGGTCTTACAACAACAAAAAACGCAATCGGAATTCGTGGAACCGCGACCACGAATCCAAATCATACACTCCGCGCGGGTCCCAGCCCGACGCCAGAACAACAATAATGCCCAGAGTGAAAGGGCATCAAAAAAGAACCTCGGGAACGCAATTGGACCGAGCTCACAATGTCACCAAGGGAAGTTCTTCTCACAGAAGAACAGAACTTGAAAGCTGCCTTACCGATGAAATCCATGAAAGGGCAGGACACTAGCCAGTACTGTGAATATCATAAAGATATTGGATACTCCACAAAAAATTGCATCAGTCTCCGCCTAGAGATTGAGAGAGTCCTCAAGGAGGGAAAGTTGTAACACCTGTTCCCTAATGCGCCAAAGCAAACCAAGTGCATTACTCCTTACGACGAGGGCACCTCCAATGGCAAAAAAAGCCATATATGTGGTGACCACCCACATGATCAGTGGGGGCCACAAACAGCCACGCAAGGCGGCGAGGAGGGGGACGACGACTGGCGCGATGAACATGTCGTTTTCCTCAAGGTTCGAGGTTGACCTCCTGACAGGCGCGCCGTCGTAATCACCGGCTACCTGTCACACTACTGTACCGAGCGTCTATTCATAGACCCGAGCAGCACCTCCGACATAATATATGATCAGTGCTTCAACCAGGTCAATCGGAGGACAAAGATCGGTTGCAGCCCGTGGATTACCCGTTGGCCAGGTTTGCAGGGGAAACAGTGTTCCCCCTCGGCCAAATTACATTTCCGGTGCGCCTTACCAACAGTAAGCTCACGCGGACGGAGTAGGTAAATTTCATGGTCCTACCCCCCACCTCCTGATATGAAGTGCTTCTTGGCAGAGAATCAAAGGGCGACTTCAACATGATAACATCCGTTCCCCACTCAGCTGTCGGTTTCCGAACCGAAACAAGGATCGCAATCGTTTACGCCCGCAGAGAAGTCATGTCCACAGACGAGCTGCGTCCGACCAAAACGGCAAGGCTGACCCCCTAGCACCGAACCGGAAAAGTCGGTACTTAACGCAAAGTACCCCGACCAAACGGTCACCTTTGGTCACGCCTTGTCCAATAATATCAAAGCGTGCCTGAAGCAGCTACTCTTCAGAAACAAATAAATATTCGCGTGGACTCCTTCAGATATGACAAGTGTACTGCGCGAAATAGCGCAACCCTACTCGAATACCGTGCCAGGTATCAAGCCCGTGATCCAGGTAAGACGCAACCCGGGACCCGCAAAAAACAACGCAATGAATGAGTAGGTTAAGGAACTGTTCTCTGTAGGGATTCTGCGGGAAGTCAAATACCAAACCTGGTTGGCAAACCCGGTTATGGTAGAAAAAGCAAGTGGGGGCTGGCGCATGTGCGTCGATTACAAAGACCTCAACAAGGCCTGCCCCAAAGATTGCTACTCACTTCCAGAGATCATCGAAAAGGTCGACAATCTGGCACCATTCAGATGGAAGTGTTTCCTCGATTGCAACAAAGGGCACCATCAGGTACAAATGGCAATAGAGGATGAAGATAAAATGGTCTTCCGCACACCGATGGGAAATTATTGCTATATGAAGATGCCGTTTAGGTTGCGCAATATAGGCGCAACCTATCAAAAATAGACGAACGACACTTTTGGTGAACAGATCAGCAAAAGTGTTGAGATTTATATGTACGACCTCGTCGTCATGAGCATGGAAGAAGACACCATGCTCCAAGATATCGAGAGGACATTCCAAACTCTGCGAAGCATTAACATGAAGCTCAACCGGGGTAAATGCTTGTTTAGAATAGAAGAAGGAAAGTTCCTTGGATTCATCGTCACAAAAAGATGGATTTAAGGTCAACCCAGAAAAAGTTCAGGCGATCGAGTGCATGCCATCGCTATCCACGATAAAGGAGATGCAAACTTTAGTCGGCCGGCTGGCCGCGCTAAATAGGTTTCTAGCCAATCATGCGGCAAAATCCAAACCCTTTATCAGCACGTTGTGAAACTGCTTAAAGAAAGTCCAGTTCCTGTGGACTGCAGAAGCAGAACGCGCTTTCCGATAGATGAAGGAGTGTTTGATTCAGTTTCCCACTCTCACCGCACCACACGGAAAGGAACCGCTCTACATGTACCTATCTGCCTCGGACAGGGCCGTAGGTGCGGTACTCATAGTGGACCGAGAGGTGGTTCAAACACTAATTTACTACGTCAGCAAGATGCTTAATGATCCAGAGACAAGATACTCTATCATGGAGAAGTTGGTCTTTGCACTGGTACATGCCTCCAGGCGACTGCGCCAATACTTTGCAGGCCATGTTATCACTGTCCTAACCAACTACAGAATCGGGCAAATCCTCTCAAAACCCGAAATCTCTGGACGACTGGCCAAATGAGCTATCGAACTTGGTGGGCACAACCTTGTTTATAAGACAAGACCAGCAATCAAAGGGCAAGTCTTAGCTGATTTCGCCACCGAAATACCAGCGAACCGCATCCAAGAATGCGAGGAAGAACGAAATCAGACATCTGGGCACTACATATAAATGGTGCGTCCAATGAGGATGGCGCAGGGGCAGGTCTGCGACTAGTCAGCCCTGATGGTGAAGAACTTACTTATGCCATCCGATTCGACATCAAAAGTACAAATAACGAGGCTGAATACGAGGCATTACTCACAGGGTTACGGTTGACAGTCAAACTCGGCGTGCGATACCTGGAAGCGTACGTCGATTCATTATTAGTTGCGGGCCAGGTAAACGGGGAATACACTGCAAAGGGGGACATCATGATCCTCTACCTCGAACAAGCCAAGCAACTAATATCACAATTCACCTCCTTCAACATTGTGCATATCAACAGGAGTGAAAACGTGAAAACAAATCGGCTGATGCAGTCTCCAAATTGGCATCAACCAGCTTCCAACACCTGGCGAAGGATATACGTATTGAAGTCCTCAAAAATCCTTCAGTACCCTTGCGCCAGGTGAACGTCATCCAATATGGGACAACGTCTTGGATTATACCAATTATAAGATACCTGCAATCAGGAATTGCCCTAGAAAACAAAGTCGAAGCACGCAAATTACAATGCAAAGCATGCCACTACCAGATGGGAGATGGTATCTTATACCGCAAGTCGTACCTAGGGCCACTCCTACCTTGCGTCGATCCTCAAGACGCCATGTCACACCTGAGCAAAGTCCGCAACAATCTTGATTCTTCACTTCATCTCTCTGTGCTTACTTGTCAAATTTCGGGACGAAATTTCTTTCAAGTTGGGGATGATGTGACAACCCGAACTATCAAGGTCAGTAACGCTCTATCTCATGACCTCTATTTCTTGTTATCACCCTCTAAGGTGTTAAAACGTTCCGTTCAATGATAACTTTGTTAAATTAAATGTTGAATGACTCGGTTAAATAACACGTTTTGGGCCGCACATATCTACACTTTAGCATAACCCGAATTACAGTATATAAAGCTTAATGGTCGGCCCAGTCTTTGTAGCCCAACATCTTTCGTGACTGGCCCACCCTCAACATATAGGATTGGTATTATATTTATGAATTGAACATATCACGTACGCAATCTCTCCCTTATCCCACAATTAATTCATAACAAACCCTACTTCTCTCAAGAGGACGTACGACTGAAGAAACCCCCCTCTCTAGTTCGTGATAACATCTGAGTCGAGCAGGTCCCTGGTTAGTGGTTTCATCTATCAATTTCCATAATCGTATATAGTCGATGATTAGATGGTATTGGTTTTAGGTTAGTTGTGGATTGTGTTGATTGTATGTATTTGTCGTGTAACATGTGATAATCTTTTGGGAATAATGGCATTATAATATTCATGTGTGATTGATTAATAGGGGTATAGTAATAACGATTGGTGACCTTGATGCATGGTTAAGGACTGGTAGTTAGCATGTAAATAGTCAACAGTGCAGGTTAATAATTAAGTTCGCATGAGTTTGTCACGATCAGATTTTATTGACTGTATAATGGTTCGATAATGATGATTGTGATCAAGATTAGTTAAACCCATGTTTATGTTAAACCCTATTCTGATTGTTCTATACGTGATTACGGTTAGCAAAGATGTCATTATATGCTGATTAATTCTTGTATATATAATTGCAGTATGTTCGCATGAGAAATTGAATTGTGTCTAGGGATGGGTTCATAACATATACTGTTTCATTACGTGATGATTAGGGTTAGCATAGGTATACGTCGACGGCTCGGTTGGGTGACTAAACTGGAGGGTTTTGTCACAAGGGTTATCACCATAGAATCTTGCATGGACTTTTGTCGAATAGGGTTGTAGTGTAATCTTTGTTGATCAAGGTGATTGAGTACATGTTATAAAAACGTGATTGATGTTACTGATTTCGTGAGTCTTGTATGGTCATGTAATTGAATTGGTTGTGATATTGGGCCGCATGGACTCACGTTAATGGACTGGAGGTTTGGGATTGAAATTTATGTGTTGAGTTGCATGAGAATTGCATTATGTATGCATGTAAATTGACTTCTACTGTTGTCGTTATTTGCACATGCATTGTCAGGAAGTATACTATTGAATATATGTATGCACATGACTTTAGGAAGTTAAGGGATTTCATGATTATAGTCTTTGTGCATTGCTTGCTTAATTGTTATAAGTGCCATACGTGACAACCACTGATGTGATCTATGTGTAAACAAACTGTAAAACTGATCATTACCAAACACTCTTCTAGGTCGTGAGTATTGAACTTATTTAACGAGTAATTGTCTAACCGAGCAAACCTAAGGTGAGTTCATTGCTCTTTCTCAAGCATGGATCCCAGGGAAGGGATAACGGGTAACGTTCCGAGGAGGAATGTATGTGTAATGGGATGTTGGTTATCGTACTCAGTTTTCTATCATTGTAAGACCACAATATCTACCGGCACGTTGCTTGTAGGGCAACGGGGGTTATTAGTTGACAGCGCTATTAGGTTTGGCACCCTCACGACGTTCGAGGAGAACGGGCATGAACTAATTACCTTAAAACATGACCAATGCTTTGATAGAGGCATTGGGGTTGGCAATCACATACCATATGGCCATTCGGTAATCGGGTAATAACAACATCGAAACATTAAACATCATAACAACAAACAACATATCGTCTTGTAAACTGTTTTACTCACATGATTGGTAATACAACTTGGTAAACAAACACAAACCTTGAACTCACCAGCGTAGTCTGACACACTTGTTTACATGCTTGTAGGTAATCATTGAAGGAACTTGGGAACTTGCCGTCTGATGCTGCTGGAGTGGTTGTGGTCATGATAAACAATTACATTGATTTGGTTTTGATACATTTACACACTTATACGTTTATGCTTCCGCTCAATACTTTGGTTTTGGTTTAACTTACAAACAATACATTTCCTTCAATTAAATATTTCAGTACATTATTACTCGTGTTTGATATGATTGGTGGCTCTTCGTTGGATCGTTGCACCTCCATCAGGGACATGCCCTAGGTGGTAATTTGGGGGTGTGACACGCCACATACCTAATCCGCGAAATACACGAAGGAATTTGTGGCATCCATGCAGGCCCACGCATGGTCGTGGCCAAAGTCATGAATGCCGGGTACTACTGTCCCGGCATGCATCTGGATATTGTTAGAGTTTTGCGCAAGTACGTTACTCCTATCTATACATATTAAGGGGAAGCTCGTACGAAGTTAATGGCAGGTTTATCACATAAGAAGGTTCCAGAAACACGAATCAAGTATAACGTATTAGCATGCATGTATTGGACTGTTTGTGCGTTTGTATAAAAGTCTAAGTTTAACTGTGTAGGTTTATAAGTAAACAGATTTCACCCAAAATGTAAAATAGAAAAGGGCATTCGAGTATACTCACAGTTTTGCTAAATCTTCTTTAGTTAATCCCGCGGGGGTTGAGTTATTGACGAGAGAGCTTGGAACACCGAGGTTACCCTACAGGGGGTAAACGAAGGTGTGAGTGTTGAAGTTTGAACGAAGGGTTTGGATTCGAAATTAAAGTATGTCGTATATAGTATGAAAGTATGATTAAAACATCAAGTATATTCTTTCCAGGTACTCATTATAACACTGAGTTTCTGTGATTTCACGGTTCCTGATTTGCCCGTCAGAATCAGTAACGAGGAATGTGGAAACGGAATAAACGGAAACCGAAATAACACAAACTGTTCGGGCGACTGGCCAGTTCGCACAAGTGGGCTCTATTCGCGCGAAAGGGACATGTTTGGCACGAACTGAACTTCATTTTGAACGTTTTAACCATTAATCGGCTATGTTTGTGAGTTCAGTTATATTATATGTTATAGTATAGTATAGTATAGTAAAAGTCTAGAATATCAAAGAGTTGATAGAAGTCATGCATGGAGGTAATAACCTCGTTGTAGTTCACCAAAGCACAAGTTAGTCAACTAAGTTAACAAACCGGTTGGTCATGAATACAGAATGTAAAAGACATAATGTAAATAACCAAATAACCGAACAATAACAACCTGGGTGTGCCGTCTCAACATGGAAGGAATGAACTAAGTGTTGGAGGCTGGACAAGGTTAACTTATTCTAGGTCTAGGAGATTGTTTGGGTGTTCGTCTTACAAGTTCAAGTGAGGTGGTGGAACTAGATTGGAAGCCAAGGCTTCCACGGTTCACACCCTGTTTTCTCATAATCGTTCATATTGAGAATGAAGATCTGGTTAACATTCAACACTTGGAAAATGTCGGAACAGGAAGAACAGTACCTTTCGTGTTAAAGGGTGGTCCTGTCGCACGAAGGGTGACTCCTTTCGTGTGAATGGACTGGCTATTTGTGCGAGAGACTCTGTTTCGAGGCGAAAACAATTCGGTTTTGTTTGAACTGTTCACCTTCTTGGCTGGAATCGACCATAACACTAACCCACATCTATGAACTTAGCTTGTAAGCTTGGTGAGCCCCTGATTCGGCCAAGTTCAATTGTCACACCCCAACCGATGGCGGAAACATCAGGGCATGGCACTGAGTGAAACAGATTGTCCAGAAGTTTCCATAACAATTATCATTACCAATCAATTTAAAATAACATGTCCCATACCATGTCACAAGAGGTAAACAAATTATTACAGATAAAATCTAGGCAAATAGTTCTATTCCGACAACTCAGATTTTCAAATAGAGCAATTGTTTATCTGCTTCTAGAGACCCTTGATTTAATTTGTACAGACAACTATTTGTTGGCCTCTAGAGCCTTATTCTAGCTTCGATTTCCTACCAGTTGTGCATCCTAAGCACCTGTCACATACGTTAAAATAAAGTCAATACATATAATGTAAAGGTGAGCATACAAGTTTGATAATAGCATATAGAGTTCGAAATTCGTTTATGCATAACCAGCACATACACATAGTGAAATGAAGCACGTTAGTTATCGACATAGATCCATAGATACGAATGACTGCGGGTTGACTGCCAGAGGCAGTTCGCAATATATGATTACCACCGTAATCCATGCAAGTAATTATCCCTAACAACCCCTGCGAATAGGTGCTGAGTCCAAACTATAGTACTATCGTTGCTAAGGCAGGTAGACAGCATTCCATGTGTAAACATAACAAACAAGCATTCATAAGCCACGTATAACATGCATTAACGGTTAGCGTTCAAATAGTATTGAGTAGTGTGTTTGTTGTGATTTGAATATTCGTAACGTATGTAACACCCAAAAGTGCGTAAAGCAAAAAGGGATCGAGTATACTCACAGCGATGATGGATTGAAGGGAGCTCTTAGAGAGTAAGGTTAGCCTGATCAGAACGATAGCATAATGATAAGTGACGTGTAAAACGATGCAAGGTGTAAGTGGCTCGGTCGGATTGGTAATCCGATCGGACGGTCCGGTTGTGCGGATGACAATCCGTTCGGGTGGTCATCCGGTTGGACAGGTTGTCCGGTCGGATGACTATTCGAGTGGATTGTTTCTTCCTTTGGGAAGGATGTGTTTGTGTATGATGGCTTGTCCTTTGAAGTTTTCATTGTAGCATTTTGAAAACATGGAAGTATCTCTACCCTTCAAGCCGGTCGATCGGACGGTCAGTCGTGCCGACAACAATCCGCTCGGATGACTTATCCGGTCGGACGGCGACTCGAGTGGCGAGGTTACTTAGTGAGAACAAATCCACAGCAGGTTGTCACTCGATCGGACAGCAGTCCGTTCGGGTGACACCCTTAGTGCATTGAACATGTTGAAAATTGTTTAAGTCCAAGTATCTCATGATGCGAAGAGTAATCCGGTCGGATTGATGGTCCGATCGGATAGCAATGCGTTCAATACTCAAACTTCAGATAAAGTTGGTTAAGTGTGGGTCCCAAGGTGTAAGCCGTTCGGATGACCTAGTCGCTCGGGTGGCTTTTCCATTCGGACAGTAGTCCGGTCGGATAGCACTCCGTGCTGGTCGTTCCGTTCGTCTTTCACTTGGCCATTTTGTTTGTTTGTCGTTTTATCGAGACGCTTTGACAACGTGCTAACCAACGGAACCCTATCTAGACCCAAGTGACCCGATCAAACAGGAATCACCCTAGTTTGACTAGCTAACCGGTTCAAGACGGTTGTTCTTGGTTAACCCGAAATCGGTGGTCTGACGTGACCGTGTCGTCTCGATCAGTCAAAAACCCAATTAAACCTAGGTAGCTAGGGTAAGTCGGGTATCGAATCCACGAAGAGCAGGTGGTCAGTATTGCACGACCCGTTCGATTAGTTAAACTATTTACATATAATGTACAAGATGATTATGAAGATTGCTATTTTTATTTATTTGTTTGATTTTTAAAATAAATCGGAATGCACCGACAAATTGATGTTATCGAAAACAATGATTTATTAACTAAACTTGTAAACTAAACTACTTAATTGAAAACAGGAATTAAGAATACGGATCACACCCGGTTTCGGTAATTGTAAGTCCTAAGGTTCCTACATGTTTTAATTCAACTCAATTGCATACGATTAGCGGATTTAGTGTACCGTGACTTAGGTGCCAATAACTATCAACGTTTCGAGAAACGGACAAGAATGCACTTTGTAATCAACACAAGTAAAACCTAACCACGACAATGCACAACTACACATAACCATTTCGTAAAGTCATAACTTTTAACATCGTTCGACAATTTACGAATACGAAACAAATGTAACACTATTGTCAATGGTTTCAAAAATCAATACAAATTGTCACAAAGTCGAATCAAAGAACAAATGCATAAACCCTAGAAAATACAACTACCTACACCGGGGTGAATCCGCAGAGACTAGCCGTTCATGGTTGGGTGGACGCGATCACCGGCTTGAGATGAGATTGAAGGCATGATCGATTTTGTTGAGAGGTGGTAATGTGTGATGGTCGATGATGTCAGTTTTGATGATGAGAGCCGGCTGCCTAACTTCGATCGTAACCGTCCCCTATTTTCTCCTTGATAAGATCTTGGGCCGTCCCCCAAGAAGTCCTGCCGTCAAAGTCCAAGCCCACATGTTTGTGTGGGTTGATGTGTCCTATGTCATCCGTCAAGTCCAAGATTCACATGCGCAGCCCATGTTTTTTGTCCAGCATGTTCATGTATGTGTTGGCCCAATCCAACAAATCCAAAGTCCCACCAGCATGTGATTATATTATTGAACTTATGTGCTTGTTGGCTTCTCACGTGACACCATTTTCTTCAACATGTATCTTTATTATTAAAATAATGGTGCTTCCTTTTTGTCTGCCTATGAACGTGCATCAATGACTCCAATGTGATGATGATGTTTTTCATTTTGACTTCAATGTTTTCTCCTTTTATTCATTCACATGACTGCCATATATTGGCCCACTTGATGTTTGCTAAATGCCCCGTAATTTAATTTAATGTTGTGATGATGATGGATGAGAATATTCAAATACCCTCCAATAAAAATCGTCCAACCATCTCACATGTTCCACTTTCTCTTTAAACACCGTAACTTCACCAAATTCGCGCGTTTAACCTACAAACATACGAACTCTCGCAATAATCCAATTCCAATAATATAATCACATAAAACAAGCTAAAGCAAACAAAATCAACACTTACACACCCATGTTTTACACTCTCCATCACATCCCCACACTTGTCGTTTGTTTGCCCTCAAGCAAATCTATCTTTCACTTTCATGTGGGTCGAACGAGAAACGCACTTCCCATTCCCGAGACAAAGGTTAAGGTCTAATGTCATACTCGTTTCAAACTTTTTTTACAATTTACGAAATTTTTAACGGAAAAGTGAATAATCCCATATAAAATGGTTATCCAAGATTAACCCGCCCTTAAAACTCGCAATTCATATATATCCCTCACAATGTTCACTCCACTCAGTTTACAAGTTGGCTAATTTTAATGATGCATTAGCGCTTTTTAAAGTAATCGCTCCAAACCGAATAGAACATGTACCCGCATAGGCTTGCAACTCAATCATTCTCCACCACCGAACACAAATACTAAGCACAAGTCATAAGGTCTTTGGAGGGTTGTAACGGGGCTAGGTTAAGGGTATGGAATAGGATTTTTTTTTTTTTTTTTTTAAATGGCTAAGGTGATGAAAAATTCGATTTTTATTACAAACGACTACTCTAAACAAAACAAAACTAAACTATAAACATCAACTACAAGGCAACAACTTTCGCCTTTTATTCCACAAACTAGAACCGCATATTTTTGTTTTTTTTCTCCATGATTTTCTATTCTTTTTCGCAACATTTTCTGAATTTTTGCTTCTCTTTTTTTTTTCTCTTTTTTTTTTTTTTTTGCAAACACAACTATACAATCATATAGACCTACAATCGAATTTTTATCACACGGGTTTAAAAAGAAACGGTTTAATGGTTGTGGGCTAAATGGGTTGTCAAACGAAAGGATTAGGCTCAAAGTAGGCGACTAGGGGATTCATTTGGGTAAGGATGGATAAATGGTGTAAAGGAAAAAAGGTTTACCTAATGCCTTAATCATTCTCGTGCTTGTATTCGGTCTATGGTCTCAAATGTATCAAAAGTTGCAAGTTCTACAATACATGACTAATGGTCCACTCAAACAAAGAAAAATAAATATGTAATTCTATGATGTAAAAGTGGCTCAAAACCTCACATATATAAAGTGTATGGTATGTGACATGCATGATGTGCTAATTTCTTAGGCGGATTATTCCCAAATAACCACCCGCTAAATACCCGTCATGCTATTAGTTCGAACTTGACCATGACAAAAGACCAAATGGGTTGTGTCATCCCTCGTTGACTTAGTTACTTGTGCTTTTTAGATCGCTTCAAACAAAGACATTTTTTAAATTTTTTTGAAATTTTTCCCCATCCCCACACTTGAGTTAAACATTGCCCTCAATGTGTAGTCTTTAAATGAACGGGTCAAAATTGAAAAACTTTTACTACTCCCCCATCCCCACACTTGAGGTAAACATTGTCCTCAATGTGTAAGAACTAGAGTTTTTAAAACGCACAAGGGATGTGACACGGCTAACCTCCCCAAAATTTCACCCCGGAAAAAAAAAATACAAAGTACAATCCACTTATTTGCTAACTAAAAATCAAAAGTAAAAAGAAACGTATGCACCTGATTTTTGAGCTCATTCCTCGTGTGCTCTTCTTCTCTTCAAGAAAGCGGTCGTCCCACGAACATAATGTACCTACAACTCTTAACCCTTGTGTAGAAGCATGTTTCTCACAACCATTAAAATTTATTAGCTACCTAGTTCTACCACTTTTATGAAAATATTACCAAGTCATACGTTAATTCACTTTGATTTATGTGGAAAAATAATGTACAATAACAATAAACCTAACTCACTTTCGTAGGAATCACGGTTGCATTTAGCTTATGCAACAAGCCCTTTTAAACCACCCGATAGCTCGGGAGGACGAGAGGTCTCGTGAGGGTTATATAGGGAACACACCCACAACGTTCATTTAACTAAGAAAAAAAAAACGAAAATAATACAAACTCTACAACAATCATACCTGATTTGCCTTTCATGGTGGTCGAAGTGCACATTTGCCTACCGAGTTTCCAACATACGCTCGGTAGTTGGCATGCCGGATCCATTCTCTTTTTATTTTACGCGGCATGCGTATTAAATTACTTTGGGGTCGTTTCTTGACGAATTGTCCAATGTCTTGCAAGGCCACCCTTCGAATCCTTATACCCGCACCCGCATACCCAACTTTGTTGGTTGGAGTGATAAGTTTGGGAGAAGGAGAGATATGACTTTGAGCTTCTTTCTGATCCGATTCGTCTTGCGGTGTCATGTCTTCCGCTCGGTTCAAACATTCATTTTCTTGCTCTGGAAGTTCAATAACCTCTTCCACCACATCACCATCCACCATTGTGCCAATAGCCAACACCTCTCGGTCTCGTCTAAGTTGAGCCAATTCTTCGGCGAGTTGGCCCACTTTCTTTGCCAAGGCTTCATGAGCTTTATCTCTCGCCTCAAATTCCATCTTAATCTCTTGATTTGAAGTGGTGATGGCATTCATGATGGCATCGAGCTTGGAACTTATTGAGTCTTGAGGTTCCTCGTATGCCGGTTGAGGGTATTCATTATAATAATCATCATACAACTCCCGGTAACTTGAGAAATGTGGCAATTCGGGTTCATAGTAGTACTCTTGATAATATGGTGGTGGTGGATTATCGTATGGATAGTATGAGGATGGACCATTGAAATCTTCATAATCCGCCCTCCTATAATCAAACAATCCACTGAGGTAGTCTTCCCGTTCCTTGTTGGCTTGAACTTTTTCGTAGAAAACAGAGCAATCCTCTAAATAGTGCTCTCCGCTTCCGCAACACTCACACGGATCATCATCTACCCAATTCATATTGAAAGATGGTACCTGCAAACCATGTACCTGCACAAACAAGCTCGACCACCCAAAGTAAAATCACAAAAATACAAGAAAGAAGAACTATACTAAAATCGAACAAGCAATGAAATACTAAGCGCACTAGCTCCCCGGCAACGGCGCCATTTTGACGTGACCGTGTCGTCTCGATCAGTCAAAAACCCAATTAAACCTAGGTAGCTAGGGTAAGTCGGGTATCGAATCCACGAAGAGCAGGTGGTCAGTATTGCACGACCCGTTCGATTAGTTAAACTATTTACATATAATGTACAAGGTGATTATGAAGATTGCTATTTTTATTTATTTGTTTGATTTTTAAAATAAATCGGAATGCACCGACAAATTGATGTTATCGAAAACAATGATTTATTAACTAAACTTGTAAACTAAACTACTTAATTGAAAACAGGAATTAAGAATACGGATCACACCCGGTTTCGGTAATTGTAAGTCCTAAGGTTCCTACATGTTTTAATTCAACTCAATTGCATACGATTAGCGGATTTAGTGTACCGTGACTTAGGTGCCAATAACTATCAACGTTTCGAGAAACGGACAAGAATGCACTTTGTAATCAACACAAGTAAAACCTAACCACGACAATGCACAACTACACATAACTATTTCGTAAAGTCATAACTTTTAACATCGTTCGACAATTTACGAATACGAAACAAATGTAACACTATTGTCAATGGTTTCAAAAATCAATACAAATTGTCACAAAGTCGAATCAAAGAACAAATGCATAAACCCTAGAAAATACAACTACCTACACCGGGGTGAATCCGCAGAGACTAGCCGTTCATGGTTGGGTGGACGCGATCACCGGCTTGAGATGAGATTGAAGGCATGATCGATTTTGTTGAGAGGTGGTAATGTGTGATGGTCGATGATGTCAGTTTTGATGATGAGAGCCGGCTGCCTAACTTCGATCGTAACCGTCCCCTATTTTCTCCTTGATAAGATCTTGGGCCGTCCCCCAAGAAGTCCTGCCGTCAAAGTCCAAGCCCACATGTTTGTGTGGGTTGATGTGTCCTATGTCATCCGTCAAGTCCAAGATTCACATGCGCAGCCCATGTTTTTTGTCCAGCATGTTCATGTATGTGTTGGCCCAATCCAACAAATCCAAAGTCCCACCAGCATGTGATTATATTATTGAACTTATGTGCTTGTTGGCTTCTCACGTGACACCATTTTCTTCAACATGTATCTTTATTATTAAAATAATGGTGCTTCCTTTTTGTCTGCCTATGAACGTGCATCAATGACTCCAATGTGATGATGATGTTTTTCATTTTGACTTCAATGTTTTCTCCTTTTATTCATTCACATGACTGCCATATATTGGCCCACTTGATGTTTGCTAAATGCCCCGTAATTTAATTTAATGTTGTGATGATGATGGATGAGAATATTCAAATACCCTCCAATAAAAATCGTCCAACCATCTCACATGCTCCACTTTCTCTTTAAACACTGTAACTTCACCAAATTCGCGCGTTTAACCTACAAACATACGAACTCTCGCAATAATCCAATTCCAATAATATAATCACATAAAACAAGCTAAAGCAAACAAAATCAACACTTACACACCCATGTTTTACACTCTCCATCATGGTCTCGTGAGTAGAATCCAGATCTTGAGCTAACACAACACCGCGAATGAGTAGAAGGCTAGAACAAGGTCCGATTCTATCGATTTTGAGTGTATTGGGTGTAAAAGAGTTGAAAGAAAGTTAGAAACCATCTTTCAATCCTTTTTCACTTATGATTATGTTTAGATCTGTGCTAGATCTTTGTGTATTCGTGTGGAAATCGATTAGATCTAAGTTGTTCTTGGTGGATTGAGGTCAAAACATGAAGTTCATCAAGAACACATGATGACGTCATCCTAGAACACCTCAAATCTAGTGATTTCACGGTTAAATGTTAAGATTTAAAAGATAGAAAGGTGTAGGAGTGCGTGTAGATCAAGAAAGTACAAGATTTAGGACGAGATCTTACCGGAATCGAGAGAAATCGAGGAAAAGGTGAGGAGAGCGTGCTGTTCGATCAGAGAGTTGCCAAAAGTAGAAAGTTTAAGAGTGACATGGGTATTTATAGAGTTACCCAAAGAGGAAAGTGTAGGTCGGTCGGATGGCATCTCGCCCAGGTGGGTTATCCGGTCGGATGTCATCCCGGTCGGATGACATATGGCACTAGATCAAGTGTCAGCCCGGTCGGATGGCACTTGGTTCAGGTGTTTGGCGCGACGATTTTTGAGGTTTCGATTGTAATTGCGAACGATGCGATGCGATGCGATAGATTTTCCTAGTCAAATTACTTTTAATCCCAACCATTCATATCTTGCACTATCCCTTCTCCACTAATTATCATAGTTCGATTCCGATTGAGTTCGATTGTGATTCGAGTTTCAATTGCGTTTCGATTGATTACCACAACATAAAATAAATAACATGCACAAGTAACACATAGGGCACAAACACACGTATAACAATAACCAAAAATGCATATTTCGAGTTGCAATTCGATGTCGATGTCGATTTGACTAGCATAGTTTGATTATCGTTTAGTTATCTTTATCGCATTGTTACTTCCTATAGTTCACAGTCGTAAGTCGATTAAATAGCGAGTAACACATGTCGAATATTGTAATTATTGACACTTACTCCACATAATACAACTAAAATAAACACATAAAAGAAATTCTCTACAAGTCAAATTGCGAAATCGATCGTTGACTGAGACCTTGACTTCGAAAACACGGGGTGTTACATCAATAACAGAAGGTTTATTTTATAAAAGGTTTGAAAGAAAATCTTCAATCTTTAGCTTGGTCCTCAATATGATTGAGTGTTGTTTATCCGACTGCCAAGGCAATCTGAGAAACCAAGTTGTTTTGGTATGAAGAATGGTAAAAAGATAGAAAAAGTAGAAAGGAAATAAGAGGAATTAAAATGTTTGTGAGTTGCAAACTCACCTCGGAAGGTTCTGGAAGTAGACAGCAGCAAGTGTGCGATTTCAGATATTGAGAGAGAATTTCGGAGTTGTGGAAGGTGAGAAATGAGGGTGGAGGTGCGTATTTATAGGCTGGAAATGGATTTGGAATGAATGATTATTTCAGGCGAGAGGGCCTTTCGTGCGGAAGGGGATCCTTTCGCACGAAAGGGTTAATCCCTTATGCACGAACATGCAAGTTTGTCGTTTTCGCGTGTTTTGCCGGTTTTAAGTGTTTTAAACATGTAAGTGCAATGCATGAGTGTAATGTATGAATAAATGAATATATAAATGAATTTTGCATGTATAAACAAGTATGGGTTTGCGTATAATTGTATCAAGTATGCAGGTATAATGAATGTATAACAAGTATTTACGGATTATGTATAACAAGATGTATAAAAAAGATCGAGTTTTATTATAATTCAAGTCTCGGATTACAATGATTGGAAATAAAATACAGTACAAGGGAATTACAAGTTTCTATAAATAGAAATACAAACAAAGTTTCTAAATAAGGAAAGTTAAAAAAAAGCGAGGTGTTACATTGATTCAAGGACCACAGGTTTGATTTCCACGCTTACTCTTGATTACTTGTGCCGCCAAGTATGCCTTCTCGATACTAGGACTTAGTAGCTTTTATTTCCAGTTTCTAATTATTTCGTTTACTAATTATCTATCTAGTTTTGCCAAGTGTTCCTCTCTCGATCGAAGGTGGTCTATTATCACATTATAGGCGACTATGAGTATCGAGCGCATGTTTGGTCCTTGATTGACCATACCAGCTTCTTTACCCTTACGCTTGCATAGTTCATATCTTTACATGCATTGGTACATTGTGTACAATGCACATTTCAAATGTGGTGTGAGAAATGAAATTTAGAACACTTCTCATCAAACTCAGCATTTTAACACCATTTTTCAAATTTTTTTTTTTTTTCAAACCCTTTAAGTTCAACAAAAATAATTAAGTAAGATAATGGAAATCCTGGCAAGTAGAAAAAACGGGAATTATGTATAAGTTTCACACTTTACCATATTCCATCTATTTTCATGTGGGTACTTTGAGCATTATATCCCACACTTATTCACATGCTCATTCGTTTCACATAGAGAGCAATTTCATGCATAGCATCACACAGTTAGAACTTGCATGGCTTATGCATTTCAAAGACCATGAATGAGGTAATCGTATACCGGAGATTATAACACTTATACGCACTTTCACTTGGGTTTTTTTTTTTTATAAAAGAATAATAATTTACATCGAGATAGTTGGTAAACGGGCTACAAGCTGTGCCGCTACCCCTTTTTGAATAGCAAAACTAAGCTTTTTAAAAACTAAGTCCATAGATCTCGGGGTCATAACATTACTATGCATGACCCTTTGAACTCGACTAAGTCGATCCACAGCCTCTGGCGTCAGAAAACCAAAAGTATCAAAAGCAAATGGGATAAACACGTGCTGGTTGTCAAGGCACGCTTTCTCATGCTTGATCACTTTACCCGAAGCAGCCTTTAAGGCAGCCTGACCCACTGTGCCTCTTTCTTAGCAGAAATGTCAGCGCACCTGAATATGTCAAAAAGGACATCCCTAACCAAATAATGTCGGTATTTGAACCCCGGGAGCTCTCTACAATGAACTGCGTGCTCACCAAAAGAATCCAAACACGCCTTATGACAAACCGGGCATACCTCATCAACTGGGAATAAAGGAATCATGAGGCGGCGATACTTAAGAATAGTACGGTACTCCACCGGTGACATATGCTGGCCTAACCCATCTATAGATATAGCAAGAAGAAAATCTTGTGCATGTGGTGCTCGGAGACACTCAAAAACGGCTCTTTGTCTAACGGTCAAGTCAAACTGTACTTTAATTTCGTGGACAATTTTACTAAAAAGAGCACTCGCCAATGCATGTTGGGCTTTAGGGGGGCTGGTGTCCTTATTAGTGAAACCGCTGAAGTCAAAGCTTGGAATCGTATCACGAAGACAAGCCAAAGCACAAACATAATCAGAATCCATACCGCATATGCCACTGTCTCTTAAGATGTGGTCTTGTAGCACCCACGATTGGGCCCTCGAGGCCACAAAAGCATAGGATGAAGCCTCTACAGCCGAATACAACCCCAAACCTCCAAACCTAATAGGTAAAGAAGCAAGTCGCCACTGGAGGTCTCCAAAGAAAGGACCTCCACAAACCACCAATTCCTCAATCGCCTCACGCAAACCTTTGTCAAAGAACAACGCTGCATCTTCCATGTGTACAGGTTGGCATGTCCTTAAGCCAAAGAAAAGTTTGGCAATGCCCATACAGGATCGAAGCAAGAGTAGTTCACTCTGCGGGTCACCTAATTTCGGTAGAAGACGCATCAAATCTACTGCCTTAGCAGCTCTTTTCTTTGCCAACCCACTAATAAAGCTTGCGTCTCTACTAACAGCCCCCCCCCCCCAAGAAGCTTCACCCCCACTAATGGCCTTCCGATGTCCTTAGGAAATAACCCTTCACGAAACTTGCTACCATCACAAGAAGGCCAAAATAGCTCAGTTTTCTTAATATTAAGTTCAAGACCCAATGCTGGACCCGACACCTTAATGATGTCCAGCACTCTAGCCACATCTTCTGAACCTCCAATGACAGTCCCATCATCAAGATACCAAGCATGAAGGAGAAGCTTGCATTTGTCTCTAATCTGATGCACAAGGGGGTGCAAAACAAGCGCGAAAAGAAGTTGTCCCAATGGGTCCCCTTGCTGAACTCCCGTGGTAGACCAAATGTGCCCATCTCCAAGATACAATCTTGCTGGCTGCCCATATAGAAATTCCACCCACAAAGAAATAGAAGGGCACCTCATCTTGACCTCCTGAAGTAAGGCTGATCTATCTACCTGGTTAAAAGCATTAGAAAAATCTACCGTAAGCATTGCAAGAGACCCATCAGTGTGACGTTCACTTAGAACCCTATTGACGCTGTGCAAAATGGCCTCAGCGCCACCCGACACGCCGACTCCAAACTGAAAATCATTAAGGTACTTGGTCATTTCTTTACCAACACCCTTCATAGCAACCTTAGAAACCAAACGCCTCCATATAGTACCCACTGCAATAGGTCTAATCCCATTGTCGGGTTTTAAAAGCGGTGTAAGTGGAGCAGACGCGACAAACTCTGCCAAACATGATGGGCATTTCCCCGTAGCCATAAGTTGACTACCGCAGTGATAGCGCATAAGAGATCAGTGGCAATAGCAGACCCCTCTCCACAAAAAGCATCCAAAATGTGTTGTGCCCTCAAGCCATCCCTCCCACATAAGGTTCCTTTAGGAAACGATTTAATGCAGCAAAGAACACTATCCATCTCTGCTACAAGGGGAGGCTCAGAATATATAGTACCTGGCATAGATGGAGGTTCTCTGTACGGGTGTTTAGCCTCAAAAGCTTGTATGGTATTATCATTGTACGGAGCAACACCGGATGAACATAACACCTTCACTGCAGCTGTAAAGTGGCCATCAGCAACCTTTCGAAGACACTGCCTAACATTGGTATTACTAACAGAACTCTCCTCAGGATTATCAACACCTCTTTGACCTAGAGACCCCACCGTAGGATTATCAAATATATTTTTAACTAACATAAAAATACCATCTTCTTTCCCCCATGTGGCTAAAGAATTCAGAATTGATCTTTGTTGCAATGCCTTCCTATTCCCAGACCTTCTTTCTTGCCTATTTTTTGGCCTGACCACTTGCAAAGTGCACCGAGGAAGAAGGAACAACCTAACCCACTCTTCAACGGATCTAGGTTGGGCAACCACTTTGTAGAGAGCGGTTTTCAACGCCTGAGAGAAAGCCAACCGACAGCTATGAGGGATGCTCTTCACGGTGACAATGGGTGCTTTAAAGACACGATCTAGTAGAACGGTATCCAACAAGAACGACTCATGAACATTGGTCACGTGCGCCTTGGGAGAGGGCCTCAAAATCCCTATAATGTAGCTATCTATGTCATTATCACGATTGGTAAAACGAACAAGCCCATTGGGGTGATGGCATGCACGACTCAATGCATGTATACTCAAACACTTCCCACACATCCATTGGCCAAAAAACTTCAAAGTACCTTCTACGTCCAGGAACAACCCATGGTCCGTAGAAATAGCCTCACGCAACGCACTTCTACGTTCATCACTAGAAAGGTGCAACCTCTTGAGATGAGAGATCAACCGAGAAATCCCCTTATTTCCCACTTCACCATCCGGGCAACAATGAAATATACGAAAAGGACATGGCCAGGAGCCACTCAAAGGCGTAGAAGGAGTTGTCATTAAGGCTAAATAAATCACGATTCAAGTGGAGACACGAAATTTGGATGTAAAAACCAAAAATTAAGCATAGGCATTTCATCAAACATTTGGAGGGCATCCATTAAAAAACGAATTAGTGAGTGGTAAAGAGGTTCGATTTTGAATAGATAAAAAAGGTTTGCAAAGTAATGTTTCTGAATGAATGGAACGCAATTTAGAAGTTGAAAAACAAAATTTGAATGAGTGAATCGAGATTGCATATTATCGAATTCTGAAAATCATTTGAAATATGTGCACTGGTTATAAAAATTAAAAAGGAACGCAGACGATTCTAAAATGAGAGAAGAGAGGTATGATGTGGATGGCAAGTGATGTAAATGTGTGAAAATCATTGGTAGTTGGAGAAAACCCAATAAATCTTGGGTTTTGATCATCACACGAGTCGATAGTCGGGGGGGGGGGGGGGTAGTTGCACGGACCTCCCATCCGCCGGAGTATTGCAACTCCGCAAGCTAGCTTAGCCCCATAGCTGCCTGGCGGTGATTACCCACGGTGAAGAGCCCCAACACCCCATAAGAGCATAGTGTGTAATCATCTTCAAATGGTTGTAAACATCTATTATCCTCTCACTCTTAAACTTGTTGAACTTATTTAATTTAGTATTTTATTTCCAGTTATTAGTATGTTTATCTTTTTACTAATTCTTGATTTACTATCTTTTGTGACAAGAACATCTGACTTCTAACAAATTAACGTAACAACTTTAATAACTAGGGGTGCTTACGAATTCTGGCACCCTTAATCAGATCCAGTGGTAAGTTTCTGGTATTGAACCAGATCTTACAAGTCAGCGGTATTTAACCAAATCTTACAAGTAGGCTTTTGGTATTGGACCAAATCCTACTAGGGGTTGTTGGTATTTCACCAGATCCTTAGGGATGCTTCTGGTAAAGCATCAGAACCGCGAGGGGGTAAAACTTAAGAAATGTTAATAAATAGCGGTTGGGTAATCCAACAAAGTAGTGCGACACTGCGACCAACGATATTACTAGCAAGTACTTATGTCTATGTGGGCCCATAACAGAACTGATTTGTTAATTCGTTAACATTATTAATTTGGAGGTTATTCGCCTTAGTAAGATCGTAACTGGATTCCCGATTTTAAGATTGAAAACACAAACTAAAATGTTATAAAAAAATAATAAAGAATAGATGGCTTTAAACCAATTTTGTTGTAATATGTTGTTTATTGGTCTAGAAACTAGGAATGGTCGAATGAAGAGTTTATAAACCAACAACTTCAAACCAATCTAGCAGTATATTCCGGTAAAACTAAGGGAAAAAGAGGTAACCTTAACAGGATCGTTTTTCCATTTTTATAACTAAAAAGATAAATAAGAAAACTTTCATTTTAAAGAACAACCCGACAGTGGTACGTATTTGTTCGCAATACCCTAAACTTTCCAAAGAGTTGTACGACTTGAGTAACTAAAGTTGTAGCCAAGTTAACTAGGAATGCTAGCATACAGGCAACAAGTCCTCTAACATTTTCTGCACTAATTAACTAGCCATAAAATGTTAATATTAAATAAGTAAATCTTATTTAAGAGGACCCTGTTAATTACTATAGATTTTCTAACCTACTTATAAAAATAAAACCTTCAGACAAAATAGGTTGAGTCGGGGAAGCCGTGTCCTTTGATAGATACCTGATTCTTATCTAGACTATGCTATACTGAAACAGGTTTGCTTTCCTATATTGTGTGTATTTTATTTAAAAATAATAATCATTTTATAAATTTAAAACTTTATAAAAATGTTCAAAGTAATCTCTATATATCACTACTAAAACATGCACAACAGGAGTTACCAGATAGTCATAAATGATCATGGCATTCTCTTTCCCAAATATTAAATGGGCAAATATTACTTGAGTTGATAAAACCTGTTAAAAACCAATGTAACAATCATAGTACTATTCTATATGATCATGGCATTCTCTTTCCCAAATATTAAGTGGGCAATATTAATTAATATCCCAAATATCAAATATTATTATTATTTATCTGAAAAATAATAAATAATATCTAGGATTATTCATAATAACTATTTCACCAAATAATAAGCATACAATTAATCTTGATTATGATTTTCGTTTAATCATTTTTTCAAAACACACTTAATTAACGTTTCTTAATGTGTGACTCCTTATAGTCAAATGCCTCAATTATGTCGTATGTTGTTTTTTGGACACCAAAAGTCCAATATAGGCTCATACTCTTACTAAATATGGAAGTTGTTGATTACTTCCACGTCATAGAGAACCTTTGATGACACCCTTATTTATGATGTTCTACAGATGTCCAATCTCCGAAGATTGTCTTGTATGTTGAACCCGCGACTAGCTAACTCTTGATTCATAATCACACTTAAACAAAAATTTACAACAAAGGGGTGTTTGGGATCGCTTATTTTAGCCAACTTATATAATTGAATTTTTGAAAAGTTAAATGATGTTTGGGATTGAGAGTGTATGTGAGGGGAAAAGTTAATAAGTCACTCCATTGTGACTTATTAACTTTTCTAAAAAGCCATAAGAAGTTTGGAAAAGCTAAGACAAACACCCCCTAAGGTCGGAGGGTATGGGGGCGCCACCAAGGCCACCTCAGCATCTATGGCGCCGGTGGGGCTCCATCCCCATATCTCCATCTTTAGGGGGGGGGGGGGGGGCTATAGGTAGCTCGCCAAGATGGTAACAGAAGAAAGGGGGCTCCATCGAATCTAATTGGCTTTAAAGGGGGGCGCTATAGAGCCCCTAGGCACACCCTCTACACCTTTCAAGTTAAAGTAGGGGGCTTTAAAGCCCTTGTGTGACGTGGAGGTGAGGTGACGGTGATAAAGCCCCTACCACACCCTCTAGCCTAAGTTCATGTTGTTAAAGGGCATCATTTAATGAGGAGATGTTAAGGCATGTATCTCACCCATGTGTAACGCTCCAAACATTGGGGTTTCATCAGTTGGATTTACTCTTCAACAAATAGTTCATGGCAGTATGATTCATTTATACGCAACGGAAAAAAAAAACATTCCAGTCACTACTAGAAAAGTGGTAATTTTGCTACGGAAATTTCCTAAGCAAAAAAATGTGTCGCAAATTCTGACACATTTACTACGCATTTCATACGGAAAAAAAGACCTTGATTTTTTTGGGCAATTTGTGACACAATAGTGACAAATATACTAATTCTAAGTATTGTGTCAGAAATGCGTAGCAACTTGCTACGCATTTCCGACGGAACCATTATTTATTTGTTGGAATTAGATTTATATGTTAAATTCATTTAAATATTAATTGTTGCGTCAGAAATGCGTAGCAACTTGCTACGCATTTATGACGAATTATTTATTATTATACTTAGATTATATTTTAATGTTTAATCAGCATTATTATTAATTATTGCGTAGGAAATGTGTAGCAACTTGTTACGCATTTGTGATGGAAAATTTATTGTGTAGGAAATGTGTAGCAACTTGCTACGCATTTGTGATGGAAAATTTATTACCATATTGTGTAGGAAATGTGTAGCAACTAGCTACGCATTTGTGATGGAAAATTTATTGTGTAGGAAATGTGTAGCAACTTGCTACACATTTGTGATGGAAAATTTATTACCTATGTATTGTTAACCTGGTCAATATCAAGCTTCTTCAACTTAGCCGGTCAAAGACGACAGTAGTGGTAGTGGCTTGGTTTAGACTCAGTGGAGGCAACTAATTTTATTATTACCATATTTTATTATTACCATATAAACACGTGATTTACGGCTCTTAATTTCTCGCAAAACAAGCATTAGAACGATAATAAATAGTGTTTAAGGCGAACGTTACCTCTGTTCATGTTCTTTTATAAACTATTCGCCGAACGTTTGGTTCGTATGCAGCCCTAATTATTACATAACTATAATACAGTAGAAACTCTATAAAATAATACACTTGGGACCACCAAAATTTATTAATTAAAAGAGTTATTAATTAATCGATAAATTAATAATTATTAATTTATATATTAATTAATATTTTATTAATTTATAATAGAATACTTAGTTTACAAATTATTGTATACACTTAATTATTGTATACAATGCATGTATATCAAATGAACGGCCCACACTTTGAACAATTTCTTGTTGAGCTATGAGAAAACAACACCACAAGTTCTTACCATGCTAAGGAAAATTAGAGACGAGATTCAAGGGGAAATTGATTTCAACAAAAAACAGAAGACAATTGAGTCATTTTTCAAGAAACCTTCATAAATCATTCATGTGATATGCTATATATAAGGAATTATTAATTTATATTTTATATGGGGTCTAAAGAAATTATCAAAAATGTATTATCTTATAATTTTAGCGAATTATTAATTTAGCACCCTATCCCCGAGTCGGGACCGGCAAAAACTATTATCTTAGAGAATTTATTAAATAATCGAGTATTAATTTATCGAGTTTCTACTGTACATTTAATTTTTGTAAGTATGTTTGGAATTAATAATTAAATCTTATTTGATAGTTGTAAATAAAAAGAATAACGAAACATATTTATACATTATAAATTATCAACATGTTGATGCATTGAGTAGTTGTACTCTATACTTAGGGAGATTTTCAAAAAAAATTGATATAATTACACTTTTAATGTGATTTATAAAAACAAATTGATATAACAAGTTTATAAAAAACTAGATATAATTTATGTGCCACCATATTAATAATAATAATATTTTTTCATTAATTAACTAGTTAATAATAATACAAGTAATAGATTCCATTTTTCTAACTTATGAAAAGGATAATAGAGGCATAATGTTTTACACAAAATTGAGCCAATCAAAAGCTTTAGTTAAACTTCACACGGATCACCATCCTACGGTCCATTGCTCACCTAATTTTCAATCCAACGGTCCATTGCTCACCTAAACCCTACCTATTTAATCCCTCCGTCTCATTTCTCACATTCAAAACCTCAAAAAAAAAAAAAAAAAAAAAAAAACCCCTAAGTGAACACTATTGCAGCACACCCCTCCTCCCTTCTAGTCTGATCAGAGATTCCGGCGACCGCACCGGCTACTGAACGGTGACTCCGGTCACACACATCCACCTGCCCCCCCTCTAGTCTGATCAGTGGTAGCATGAAGGGTAGGACAATAGAGGCTACAAAAAGTGCGGTTATTGCAGCACTATCAAAGCTTGATCAAGCGGATTCATTTAGTATATTGGCATTTAATGACCAGACTTACTTATATTCATCAACTCTCGAATTGGAAACCGAGGAAGCCTTTCAAAAAGCTACCGATTGGATGGGCATGAATTTTATTCCTGGTGGTGGTACAAACATGTCAATTGCTCTTGATCAGGTTATTTTTCTAATGATCATTTCCGTCCTTTTAATGCATATATGTCCTTTGTTTGTGTATAAGATAATTGTAATATAGGTTTGGTTGATTTTTTATTGGTTTTTTTATGATCTATCAGGCTATAGAGATGTTATCGGGGACCAAGCGATCAGTTCCAATGATTTTTTTTATAACTGACGGTGCAGTTGAAAATGAGAGACAAATTTGTGAAGTTATGATGAAGCAACTTCAATTGAAGAAATTATCTTTATTTTTTCACTGAAAAATAATATTTAGGGGTTTGATTGAAGAACGGTGAGGAGAGAGAGAGAGAGTTCATATGGCTTTGAAGTTATGCCCAAGATAAATTTATGTTTGTAAATTTGTGAATGCGATTCAGATTTAGATTTCGATTGGGAATGCGATTCAGATTTGTTTGTAAATTTGTATAAATTTATGATTAATGTTATTGAATTTTTATAGTTTTTAGTTTTATTTGCTTTTGTATCCGATCTCTCGGATGTTTTATAAATAGAATAAAACTAGAAAAAACATTAAATTTCGTGACAATTGTGTAGCAAAAATAAAAAATTAACTTCCGTTAAATGGGTTGGAAAATGCGTAGAAAATGTGTAGCAATTTGTGACAGCCCTTTTTCTGTCAGAAATGGGTAGGAAAATGCGTAGAAAATGCGTAAAGAAACCAGTTTCCTACGAGTGGTTTAACTACATATGCATTTCGTCACAAATTCGTAGAAAATTAAATTTCGTGACAATTGTGTAGCAAAAATTAAAAATTAACTTCCGTTAAATGGGTAGGAAAATGCGTAGAAAATGTGTAGCAATTTGTGACAGTCCTTTTCTGTCAGAAATGGGTAGGAAAATGCGTAGAAAATGCGTAAGAAACCAGTTTCCTACGAGTGATTTTCCTACATATGCATTTCGTCACAAATTCGTAGAAAATCGCGAGTTGTGACGCATTTCCTACGGAAAATGGTGTCAGAAATTTTAATTTTTCTAGTAGTGAGTCTTTACAAACCAGAGTAACTAAAACATTTCCTTAAAACATAAAAGCGGTAACATGGATAGGATGTTGGTCGCCAACGAGGAGCCTTGCCTCGAACCAGCTATCACTTACTCAATCAACCTAAGGTGCATACTAAAAAGTAAATATTCTTAGTGAGTTCTAGTTTAAACCAGGTAACTATAACTATAACAAGCATTAAACACACGAAGCATTTAAAGCGCATCACATAATTTTTCACACATTCAATCATAGCATTCTATATGATCATGTTATCACACATACAATGATAGCATTCTATATTTTTTTTGAACTACAAATTTAGATCATGGTATTCTTTAACAATCATGAACACATCTTTATGAATTATCCATGTAGTGTGAGGTTCATTGGGGAACACTAAAAAAGTGGGGAATAGTAGGGAACTGACTCAAACGAACTCCGATTGGACTCATTCCAGCGGCGTTAGAACCGGCTCGTCGAACCCTAACTAGGATCTCTTAACCCTAAACCCTAAATCATAACCCCTAAACCCTAAATATATTAGGGTTTGGCTTTTAGGGTTTGGCTTTAGGGTTTAGCTTTAGAGTTTAGCTTTAGGGTTTAGTTTTAGGGTTTAGCTTTAGGGTTTAAGGTTTAGCTTTAGGGTTTAGTTTTTGGTTTAGGCTTTATGGTTTAGCTTTTAGGGTTTATAGTTTAGATTTTACGGTTTAGCTTAGGTTTTAGCCTTATTTTTTAGCTTTAGGGTTTAGAGTTTAGGAGTTAGGATTTAGGGTATAGGGTTAAGAGATCTTAGTTAGGGTTCGACGAGCCGATTCCAACGCCGCTGGAATGAGTCCAATCGGAGTTCGTTTGAGTCGGTTCCCCGCTGTTCCCCACTTTTTTAGTGTTCCCCAATGAACCTTCCCCTATCCATGTATATATGTATGTATGTATATATATATATATATACTGTAAATATAAAGACTCAATCTCTTGCCATTGTATTGATTTGAAAAACATTATATAGAGTACATGTATACCTATAAACTAGCAAACTAAATATACAATTGATTACAATAATATTACACAATCAGATGTTTAAAATACGTAAATCAGTTGAGTGATTTACGGTACGCTATTACCCCCCTTCAATCGAACAGGTGGGGGACCAACACGAAGCAGGCTTCAAAATTTCTCAAACAGAGGCTTGGAGAGACTCTTGGCGAAAATGTCAGCAACCTGGAGATTCGACGGTACGAATTTGGTGTAGAGTTTCCCAGACGAAGCTAATTTTTGACAAAATGATAATCAATACTAATATGTTTTGCACGTTTGTGAGCTACTAGATTTTGACTGAGAAAAATAGCACTCTTATTGTCACAAAGGAGAGTCGGACGATTAGTGGGGAGAGCGTGTAACTCCCGCAGAAGATGGGTGATCCAAATAATCTCAGCCGCAGTGTTTGCCATAGCACGATATTCAGATTCACAGCTGGAGCGAGAGACGGTAGGTTGCTTCTTTGCACTCCACGAAACAAGATTTCCACCCAAATAAATCGAGTAGCCATAGGTAGATCTACGCGTTTCAATGCATCGTGCCCAGTCAGCATCAGAGTATCCAACTAAGGTGGTCATATGTGGCTTAGAAAAGGTCAACCCAAAGGAAATAGTGTCCTTGACATAACGCAGTATACGTTTGACTGATTGAAAATGAGAAATGGTGGGTGACTGCAAGTGCTGACTGGCTTAATTAACAGCATAAGAGAGATCAGGACGTGTAATAGTAAGATACTAAAGAGCTCCAACCAATGACCTGTAGAGAGTAGGATCATGAAAAAGATCACCTTTGCTGAGAAAACTCTTTGTGGTAGCTAAGGGAGTGTCAACAGGCTTAGCGTCTAATAAACCGGAACGAGCCAAAATGTCATGAGCATATTTAGCTTGGCTGAGAAATGTGGCATTATCAGAATAGGTGACCTCAAGACCCAAGAAATAACCGAGAGCACCCAAATCTTTAACTGAAAACTCCTTGTGCAAGCTGGTAATAGAAGATTGAATGAAAGCAACATCACTACCAGTAATAATGATATCATCAACGTAGATAAGAAGATAGAAAATAGTGGTCCCCTTTTTGAAAATGAAGAGGGAGGTATCGGCCTTGCTGCATACAAATCCTTTTGCAAGTAAGAAATTGCTGAGGCGCTGAAACCAAGCACGAGGTGCTTGTTTGAGACCATAGAGAGCCTTTTGGAGACTACATACATGATGAGGAAAATGCTTATCAACAAATCCTGTAGGTTGCTCCATGTAAACAGTTTCAGTGAGATTGCCATTTAGAAAAGCATTCCGAACATCCAACTGATGAAGAGACCAGCCATAAATAGTGGCAAGTGCGAGAACCATACGAACAGTGGAAGCCTTGATAACCGGACTGAAAGTATGAGTGAAATCTAAGCCAGGGACTTGGGTGAAGCCATGTGAAACTAAACGAGCCTTGTATCTGTCGATTGATTTGTCTGCTTTATACTTCATTCTGAAAATCCATTTGGAACCAACTATGTTTGAATTTGAGGGTCGTGGAACTAGTACCCAAGTGTTGTTAGCCTGTAAAGCCTGAAGTTCCTCTTCCATAGCCTTTACCCATTTAGTGTGCTTTGCTGCCGATTTATAACCGCGAGGATCCTGTGCTGCAAGTAAAGCATGATGTAAAGGACCTGAAAACAAAGAAAGGTTAGCATAAAATTTTGGTTTGTAGATTCCGTTCTTTGATCGAGTCCTCATGGGGTGCGATGGTACTGGCACAGAAGAGGATCCAGAGGTGGGTTGGTGGGTGGGTGGGAATGGGTGGTTGAAGATCGGGTTGGACAGGAGACGAGTTGGGCTGGTTAAAAGGTATTAGGGCAGGCTGGGAGGTTGGATCGTGGGAGGAGTCATTGGGTTGATGGGATGGAGTGGAAATGGTGGAAGATGAGTGTAACACCTCGTAAAATCGTGTCCAACAATGTGTTGACACGTGTAGTAAACCCTAATAAAGTCAAATGTTGACTATAAGGGGCTAACTTCGTCAAAAATTGAAAAAAACCTCGAATATAGAAGGGCTAAAAATGTCAACATGCCTAAATTAGGCCTTTGAGTGACCTTATACGATGTCCATATTCTCAAACAAACCACTTGTTGGACGAGAGGAGCCATTTGCGTAATTAATTGAAAGTTTGCGCGACGAAGGGTTAAAAGTGTCAACATGTTAATTCTTACCTCTGAGTGACCTTTTAAAAAACTGAGAGCCTCATGATGTTTGATCATACTCTCAGGAATGCCAAATATTGGCCATACAAGGTTTTTATACCAATAAGTAATGTTACGCACAAGTTTACAAGCTATAGGGGTTAAAAGCATCAACATGTTTAATTATACCTCTGAATGACCTTTTAATGAACCCGAAGCATTATGATGTACAATCATACTCTCGAGAATGCTTAATATAGGCTACATAGGGCTTTGATTCTATTAAATGATAATACGCTCAAGTTTTCGCGTTAAAGGGACCAAAAGCGTCAACGTCCAAAACTACACCTTTAAGTGACCATTTAAGCAAACTGGAGCATCATAATATTTTAGCATACGCTCGGGAATGCCTATTATGGGCTCTGGAAGGCTTTAATATCGATAAATGATATTACGCGCAACTTTATGTGTTAGTAGGACTAAACGTGTCAACGTTCGAAACTACACCTTAACAGGACCTTTTATACAAACCAAGAAGTTTATGATGCTTGGTTATACTACCGGATGCGCCTGAGATGGGCCATTAGAAGTTAAGTATCTTATATTAACTTAACATAAAGGATACATAAAGTTTTGGGCCTTTTATGTCATAAATGGAAGTTGAAAAGTGAACAATAAAGCACAGGGACCGAAACTGCCCAACTGCCAACCTTATAGAGCTGGGCCGGACGCCCAGGCGGGCCGTGAAGGCCTGGGCCAGCCTTCTACGAGGGCCGCAAGGCCCATATCTGCAGCAATTTTTTTTTATTTTGTTTGTTCTTGCTTGTTCACCACTCCAATCAAATCTTAGCCAATTATAATCGAATCCTTGGGCTCCAAACCAAGTTGGACAGCTGTGGTAACGCTTGTACTGATCCTAACAAGTCCCTAACACACTTGTCTTGATCAAATCCACTCTCAAAATCTATAAATAGGTAGTGTTCATCCATTCATTCTTGCACCTCCTCTCATTCTCTCTCTATATCTCTCAATTCTGGAGCTTCCTGGTCTGAAAAGGGAATTCATTTTAGTAGAAAAGTTTGCTAGGACCCTTTGTAAGTATCTTAGCCCCCTCTTTAGTTCAGTTTTCTTATTTAAAAACCGAAAAGTCAAAGTTACGTAAATTAGCTTTGACTCTTGGTTTAAACCCAAATGGTCCAACCACTGTTCGAGATGAATGTGATTATGTGACCATAATTAGGTAGGTGATTAACCCTTAAAAGGGCACCTCCTAATTATTTCGTTTGCTTAGTTAATTGTCGGGTTAAACTAGTTAGTTAAAAAGTCAAACTTTGCAGAATTGTAAATAATAATTAAAACCAATAATGCAGAGGTTATAAATTATATTTTAACACTCTAATAACTTAGTAATTATTATTAGAACATGTTCGAACATGTTTAACCCAAAAATTTTGAGTTTAGGGTCGGTTCGCGACCGAAAGTCGCAAAAGCTTGACTTTTGCTTTGATTTTCAGTTCTGACCCGATTGAGCTTAATTCTTCCATGTTTTAAGCTTCCATTAGGACCACACTATGTTGTAGTATAACCCTTTGGAGTTATATTATCTGGTCATTTATATTTTGAATTATATACTCATGTCCGTTAATATGCTTATAAATGCCCATTTTGCCCTTTTGACATACAAACGAGATTTTTGAAAATGTGAGAGGACAAAAACCTTCATTACTGATATTTAAGTATGTCTCGAAAAATTGACATCAGTTTCTGGTCTCAAACAGAAGTTATGCTCGATATCGTAAATTGAAAGTTTTTATTAATTAAATTACGCTATCTTGCATAAGGCATGTTTAAACATGGATTTTGACCCAAAGCTCATTACCTACTGTTAAGATATTATTTTTAGGGATTTTTAGGATTTTTGGTCAGATTATAAACTGACCATATCATTGAGTTCTTGTATAATTCGGTAAATGACGATAAACCCTTTTCATGCATAAAATGAGATTAACATATGATTTGAATGCCAAACCTTTTTCCTACTGATATTATAAATTAAACAAAAAATTTTGAACACTTGAGACTAATCAAAATCTCACATTTTCATAAACATCTTAATTATCGTCAATTAGCGATTTTTACGCTAATTAGGTGCGTAGTATGATTTAAAACTATATTTAACACCTAAGACTTGTTATCTACTAAATTTTTAAAGAAATTTTAATATTATTACAGTAGGTATAAGTCATGAACTCAGACTTCCAAAAATGTCCTTAAAAGCATATGTGAAATGACCAAAATGCCCTTTCGGAGCATAGTTTGGCCATAAATGGTAAACCTCATACATGTATGATATCTTACTGATGTAACTTGATAAAGTAAATATTTTTACTAAATGTTTAGACCAGAACCTTAGTTTACTATAAAATCTCTTTTATGAATATTAAAATGACCAAAATGCCCCTAAGGGACTTAAATTGGTCTTAAATACTTTTTGGGCATATATGTTAACATCCTACTGATGTATTAACATATTTTATGCATAATAACATAAGGGACTTGTATATGGTTCATTTGGTTGCCCGTTTGCAATTATGCGTTCGGGTCAGTTTATGTAACTAGTTTACGTAAGTTTGCCGAAACGGGTTTAACCTTATCGTTTTTACTTCAAAATCCAGAATGTACTTAGTTTACCCATATTATACAAGTCTTCGTACTTGTTGGGTCTAAATTACATTCTATTCCGGTCATCGCTTAATCTAGCGTATCGTACCGTTTTAGATACTTCAAGCTAGCCGGTTTAAGTCTACGACTTAAATAAGACCGTTAGCATTCTGAATTGGTCATATATTACCATCACTCCAGACTAGAGCCAACCGGTAAAAGCTACCTGCATTTAGTTAGAATGGATACGACTGAGTTATTTTGCTGTGAATCAAGTATTAGCCCAGGTAAATACTTTTAACTTATTTTCCCTTATACGGGTTTGGGATATGGTATTATAATAATACCACTTGGTCGGGTATGAAATCATTTAATCAGATTGTGATTAATAAGTTGCATAACCCGTTTTAATCTGTTTTGTTTGATAACATAAGCAATGGGGGTTAATACGACCGTGTCCTGGATATCCTCGGCCCATTTCATTTGAAAATGGCCACGACCTATGCACGGGGTGTAGGCATACACCTGACAGATGCAAATGCTAATATAACTCACATGTTGGGAATAACTCCTTTGTGGGTTTTATAGTGGTGTGTCGGTTAATCATGACCGGCTTCCAAACCGGCCCCATATGTAAGACAAACATGTAAAACTGTATACAAGATTATCTTAAATAATTGTCCCAAGTTATAAATGGTTTGTGCCTTATGCACTTAAATCAATTTTCATAATCTCTTTTCAAAAGAGTCAGTTAATTGTATTTACCAGTGAAAACTGACGTATTTTCAAAAGACTAAGTGGCAGGTACTACTCGTAATAGACTGGGAGTTGCTCGGTGTCGAAATAGAGGATCTTGCAAATCCTTAAAGATGCCTTAAAGTTTGCTAAACTTCATTTTATACATTCTGTGAAGATCCACCTGTGGATTTGATATTACAGGCTCGTCTATAATAAATACTTTGATAATTTCAGACATTTGGGTTTGTAATAATATTTTATATTCCAAGACGTCCGCTATGCTATTCTGTGTATGTTTGACCATGATGATATCAACTACGTCACGATACTCCCCACCCAGGCCCACTGGTAATTTGTGGAAATATCGGGGTGTGACAATGAGTGATGGGCCGAAGTTGTGTGGGCGGAAGAAGGTGGGCCAGGTGATGGATTGGCGGACAGAGGTTGGGTGGGATCGGGAAGGCCATGGGATGGTGAAGGATGAGAACACAAAGAGCAAGGTGTCGGGTTGGACATAGGTGGTGTAGGGCTGATGGGTGTAGTAGGGATAGTGGACGGATTCGGTATGGTTGGTGCAGGTAGGATTTCATCAAAATTTGAGAAGACCAAGGTGGCTTCATCAACAGGCGAGACTTGGTTGCTAAATGGAAAATTTTCCTCATCAAATTGAGCATGTCGCGTAACATAGACGCGATGAGTGAGAAGGTCTAAGCATTTATAGCCTTTATATTTTGCATCATAACCAATAAAAATGCACTCTGCGCTGCGTGGAGACAATTTATGTTTCGCATAATCCCGCAAATATGGAAACACACGACAACCAAAAACACGAAGATTTGTGTACGTTGGAGTGCGACCATACAAGATTTCATGTGGAGATTTGAAATCAAGTACAGAGGAAGGTAAGCGATTTATGATAAAGGTGGCAGAGGCAAAGGCATCGGTCCATAATGTGGCAGGGGCATGAGAGTTTAAAAGCATTGCAAGGCCGGTTTCAGTAATGTGTATATGTTTGCGTTCGGCACTATCTAGTATTTTTGAATGTTTCATTAGTATAAATAAACAAGTAGCTAGTAATGTGATCTGATCTCATATTGTAATCTTCAAGTTATTCCAAGTTGTATTCAATAATTTTTCCGTTCGGTAATACCTTCTCCAAAAGTAGTTTTATCCTTCCTCTATACCTACCTTCCTGTACGTCGTAAAGCAATCTAGCAACCAACAAGTGGCATCACACGATCCAAAACCGACTTCGTTAAACATAGTGGAAAATATAGAGGGAGATGCAAGCAGTGGATACCTTTTCAATAAACATTTGAGTGCACTTCTATTCAATACGAGTCTTGGGTATATACAGCTACTTTTTTTATTCTCATAAAGGTTGGACTATGTGAAACTAACCTCTTCCTATTTGCATGAATAACACAAGTCCTATAAATTATCATCACAATCACTTACGGGATTGAAAAACTCCACCAATGGCTACCCCCAAAATGACTCTAAAACTTCTAGTCGACAAGAAAGTGCAAAGAGTGTTATTTGCAGAAACCAACAAAGAATTTGTGGATTTTCTTTTCCACATCTTCTCTTTACCTATAGGCACCCTCATTGAGTTTGTGGGATCCAAAAAAATGGTGGGATGCTTAGGGAAACTAAAAGAAAGCATCGAAACTTTCCAAGGAACCTACCTTCAACCTGGCATTAAAAAGGATGATATCTTCAACCCAAAAACACCTTATAGTGGAAACACGTTTTTGTTGTCTTATAATGTTCCTTCTGTTGATGAATCCGGTGCATCTAAAGCAATTTACAGGTGTTCCAATGCGTCAATAATTTGCTCATGCTATAACCGCTATGCAACATGTCGGTCAAATGCGAGTGTGTATGCTAATGCAACATGTCCCAGTTGTTGTGGTTCCATGAAAGTTAAGATGGCTTCCATCATGCCAAAGGAGGATGCAACCAAAGAGATGGAAGAGCAATCTCTGAACAAAATGAAAGGAGGGTATGTGAAGGAATTTGTGACATATATGGTGATGGATGATTTAGTGGTGAAACCAATGTCTACCATTTCAAGCCTCACTCTCATCAGTAAATTTGGTGTCAAAGATCTCAGCCAACTTGAGGAGAAGATGGTTTCTTTCGGAAAAGACGAGGTATATAATATATATTAATTACAATGAAGATTGTGTATTTATTTATAGTTACATCCCCTCTTGATTTGCATTTAGTAGCATCACCATTCAATGCAAGTATTAGATCATGCATGTGTTGTATTTTGGAATGTGTTAATAGGGTTTGAAGCTGGTACAAACATCTCTGGTGACGGATAAAGTGTTGACAAGTATCTATATGCATTAGATCATGCATGTGGATCAGGTAATTAATCAAACTCTTGTGGCTTGTACGTGTTTTAATTGCTTGTTGGTTAAACATTATGTATATCTTGTAATTGTGTGTTTTATATATAAACTTCGTGTATGTTTTCTTAAATGTGTCTTTCGTCGGTGTAATTAATATGTTTCTTCAACATTTGCATATTTCCTAGTGCTTTTGCATTAACGATCCATAAATTCCAAAATAGAAACCTGTAGGTCCGGCTAGGGGAGGATCTAGTCGCCTAATCCTTGTATACGAACCACTCCGGTTGTGCGGAATCCAACCGGAACAGCAAACCGAGACGGAACACGTAAAAACACGACACGCAGATATCACCGTTAAACACCACTGTATTATAACGATAAAAGGGTTCGGTTACAATCCAATGTTTACAATGCTCTTTGTAAACTCTCTCTAGTGTGTGTGTGTGTGCTCTGTTCTTTCTCTCTGAAAGTCTGTGTGTTCTCTCTGTTCTGCTTCCGAAACAGAAACATAACATGCTATTTATACTAACAGACACACTACATATGACGAAACAGAAAGACAGGCGACGAAACAGATCATGGTCGACGAAACATATGTGTTTCGTCGACTTCTGGGCTGATTCGTCGATAGTGGGCTTCGGTCCAATCAGTTGAGGCCCAGACTGTGTTTCGCCATCATCTATTAGCCCAAGGACTGTAATGTTGAGCCCAGTCCTTGTCTGTCTCCTTTGATGGCTTGAAGTCTTGTACACGACGGAGGAAAGTCGTCACAATATAAGCCGTGCTGAGTCGCGTCGAGTCGCGTCCACTAATCGAATCACGTCGCGTCGAGTCGCGTCCATAAATATGTATCAACAAACTCCCCCTTGGACGCTACTCGTGAGATTCTCTTCTCATTTCTTCTATGTCGGAGGATCTTCAAAGTCTTCACGTCTTGTAGGCAGAAAGTGTATCAACAAACTCCTTGTTTCATGTAAGAAGTGTGTTGACAAACTCCCCCTTAACATAAGCTCCCCCTTGAGTTATGCTCGTGAAAGTCTTTATCTTTATGAAGTGAGATCCTTGTGGTGTTGAAGGTCAGCGGCAACTCCATCATCTTTGTCTTTTGAGTGCCTTCACGTCGTGTCTTCATTCCGAAGCTTGTCATCGACCATGTTCTCCTAGCCTTTAGAATCTGCACATGCAAGAAATCTAAACGCGTAATGAGAACAACCGCTTGGAATATCATAACATAACCAACCGACACACGTGAGACCATTGTTCAAGCAAACGCCGTCCGACAGTTTGAAAGTTTAAAGTATTTTATCAATTTCAATTTTAACTTTCAAAACTTTGCAAATTTCGACCGTTTTATGAAGATTTAGTCATTTTCGGTTTTCGTTCAGGTTTCAGGTAACGAAGACTCGAGTTCCAACATCGTACGATCGAAAATAAAATAGAAATAAAATCTTTTTGGATTTTATAAAGTTTATATTAAAACAAACTTAAAATCTTTTTGGTATTTTTGAATATTTCAAATGTAAAGACTGAAAGCAGTAAATAAATATATACAAACATTCTTTTTGTGAGTTTCGAGGGTAAGAGAATCATATCAGTTTATGGTCATGCCAAAACGCTCTTGTTGTTCATTTAGTTAACATTAAGATAAGCATCCTATACCGATTATCGGTATTGTTGTCCACATAAGCTCAACTTATCAGATGTAATCATGGCGAGAGGATACGTTAAGGTATGATTTATACTTACCGACCGGTGTTCATCCACATCATGACACATTCCCGTATCAAGGTATGCACGAGGGTTCATCTTACCGGTGAGTATACCGATTATCATCTGTTTGACCGTATATGATGTGAGATTCTCACTTATTTTGATTTGAAAACAAGCCCTATGTGATAGAATCACTTATTGATGAGGAACTTGATTTTCGATGCATGAGGGCACAGGAGCAAGTCCGTGAACAGGTCAGTACTTTCGAACAGCAGAGAGACGAACTTGACTCCCGGAAAGAATTTGTGATATATTATCACTTATTTGTTTGGACATGTGATTGTTGATCACTTATTGAGGTCGTATGCAATATGTACACGTATGTATGGTATCATGGAAGATCTAGACTTGCGTCCCCGTTATTTTTCGGTAAAAGATACAACCATGATACCCAGATGATAAGCAGCATAAAGACCGAATATTTCAGAACCTCGGCAATCTCTCAAACGAAATTTCGGTACTAAGACCATATGCCAATGAATGGTTCCCACCCAGTCTTCAGTCGATTTAAGTTTATATCACCCTGCACACTTTAAAATGATTGTGAGCCTACCGATACATCTTATATAGAGCTGCTTATCGTTTTTCAGTTTAGTTTTAAAGAGGTTTGGACAGACCACTGATGTACTATCATTTTCTCTTTTTCTCGCCAGGAAACTCATTTTTGCTTTTCTATTGTTTTTGTGCTTTTGAAATTTTTCGATGTTTTTGGATTTTCAAATTTTTGGATTTACTCCCCCTAAAATCAACAAACTATGACAAATTTAAAACACAAAGGTATTTACAAAAATGATTTTCCGATGTTGGTTTTAACTCATGTTTTACCTCAGTGCCCTTTACCAAAATTAAGTTAATCAGAAATGATATATCGAATTTTGGAGAAAATGAGTTGGCACGTCGGAAATCGGTGTGGACCATGACAACATTGACGAGTTTCATATTGAAACAATCACGTGTGAGGTGATATTTGAGATCAATGTGTCAGGTCAAGGAGTGCTGTACGAGATGATAAAAATTCATAAAGCAGCTTAAATATCGACAAGTATAGGAGAGATAAGAAATTTAAAACCGTATCCTGCAACTGCTTCGTGCATTGCCAGGAATTTGAGTGTTCTCCCAAACTGGATATCCACCCGGTGTGGACTTCAAAGTCGATTTTTGTAGTTACTGAAATCCCTTCACAGCAACAAGATCATAAACCTCCGGGTCCGGCTGGTCTTCCACATTGTACCAGCAAAGGTCTTTGTCTTTCTCTTTGAGAAGTAGTGTGCGGTTGTTCAATCCACGCCAAGGCATCCGCACACTCGGTGTAGTTTGATCAACCAACATATTTTCTTCAATCACACCGTAGAGAAAAGTACCCTACACGTTCATCTTGTGGACTTTGAACTTCTTGTGGAAGAAAAATCCATGAATCTTCGAAAAGCTTCAGACGTGCTACAGGCGCGTGCTTTTCATTGGAATCTTTCCTGAGGACCCGATCAAAAACCATAACAACCAAACTTTGGCACATATTTCATCTGGTCGAATTTTTCAACTTCATTCAACCACATTCTTTCACCATCATTCCTTCATCGGAATGTTTGTCTTCTTTTCTCCTCTCTCCATCAAAAGGCAACAATTTCTTCTGTCACCTATCTTGTGTAAGGACGCTCCACTATCAACAATCTTACGACTATCGAAAGTTCCTCCTGGAACATCCTACACACTCATTCAGAGATTAGTTGGAGAGGGGGACCCAAGCCTTCACAGACTTGGGTCGTCCGTCATCATCGAGGATTGTGACATCCATTTCCCGATGATTCGGAATTGATGTAGCTCCCCCTGAAACAATTTCCGATTTTGGTTTCCAAATCTGTTTTTGTTTTTCATTTTTAACATTTGATTTAACAGACTGAGTTTGGACAACCTCCGGTTTTAAAACCTTTTCAACATTTTTCCGTTGTTTCTTTCTCTGTTTCACTTCTTGTTGTTTAACAAGACGAGGGTCCTGTTTTGGTGAAACAAATCTTTTATGGTAATTGTTACCATGGGGGGCATCAACTTTTGCTTTCAACTTATGAAGATACGGACAGTTTCGAATTATGTGTCCAATTGTACCACATTCAAAACACATTCTCCGCTCTACAAACCTCAGAGCATCATGTGATTGCCTAGCCGATGATGAACTTTGTGATCCCGAAGTACTAGGTTTTGAACTGTTTAGTTCATTTCTTTTCCTCACTGTTGCTTTCTTGACAAAATCTAAGTTAGATTGGTTCTCAAAATTTGCAATTTTGTCCGTTCCCTTAGATTTCACAAAGTTCACATTCTTTTTCTTCTTCTGATTCGGCTTCCTTGGATTTTGAGTCGGTGTTTTACCTCTTGGTTTGGTATGATTTTGCTGTTTTTGCACTGTTGGTGATTTTTGATTGCCAAATTGTTTTCTAACTTCAACCTTTGGGATAGGAGGGCATTGTGTTACTGTAACATGTGGTCCTGTCTTTCCCAAAAACTTACTTGTAGAATTTTCAAAGACTTTACTGATTAAAGATTGATTAACATTCTTAATAGGAAAATCTTTGTCTGAATAAATTTTATCATCACCAACAAGAGTGTACAGCAAATCCACACTCTCCGACTCTTTCTCAGACGAGGACTCAGTTGCAACAGTCTTAGCGGGAGGATCACAGAGAATATGATTCTCAAGAGGTATGTCCTCTTCTTTGATCACCGCATCAGACTTTGCTGAATCAGTATCCTCAGATTCATCATCAGAAGAATCAGTATCCTCAACAACAACTGGAGGATCCTGATTCGGTTCAGCAGAAGACACACATGTATCTGCTGACACATCTGAATCTGATGATTCCTCTTTCTTGTATCCGAGTCCTGTTGCACATTCTGCTGCAAATTCCTTAATATCTAGAGGAACAGATGGCTCAAAGTGAGTTCTATATTCCTCATCAGGCAGTGCATCGTAATTGTGTCTAACAGGTGGTGGACACTGCTTATATCCAATGCATGTGACATCCCGTTTCTCTTTCTGAACATCAATGATGTGATCCAACACATAGCTAGAGCTCAAATAACTGTCTAACTTGAGTCGGATCGCCTCACTTTCAGTTTTAACACAAGCCATCTCTTTTTGCATTATTTCAAGACGAGTGATATACAAATTTATGTCAGTTTGTTTTCTGGAAACCATTTTTATCAGCTCGGTTTTATCTTTCTTTAATGTTTCAATCATCGACTTAAAGTTCTTTTCATGGTTTTCATAAAACATGTTGGCTTCTGTGCACTTAGAAAGATCCACGGTCAACTTTTGGTTGTGAATGAATGTCACATCATATTTCTCTTGCAAAGCCTCGTGTTTGCTTTGCAATTCACACCACTTAGCATCTAAATCAACATGTTTGTTTTGCAAGTCAAACAAACTAGCTTGTAAAGCATCATGTTTGCCTTGCAACTCAGACATGTTTGCTTCTAAATTAGCACATTTAACATGCAATCTATCACAATTATCACAAATAACAGCAGTTGGTTCATTGACACATACCTGACTCGGATCACTCTCAGATGTTGACCTTCCTGCATCAGAATCAACAACCTCCCTTGATGATTCATATTCAGATCCAACCTCGCTTGAACTTGAAGTAGTATCATCCTCAACTGAAGTTGAAACATCTTCATCTGAACTACTGTCATGTTCAGAACTGTCATTATTTCCCGAGGATTCACCATTGCTGGCATCTTTGACAACTTCAGCAAAACAAGCTGTTCCAACTGGAGCATCACTACTCAACCTGATTGACCAATCACCACTTTCATATACTTGAACCACAAGTGCCTGGTTAGCATTTGATGGTCCTGCTTGGCTTTGGTTGTTGACAGGTATCAATGTACGCTCATCGTTCCTGTTCTGATTCTGCTGGTCTCCTTGATCTCTGAAAGGGTTCTGGTTCCCATGCTGAGCTGGCTTAACAGGAACTTGAATGGGATTGCCATGTAGATCTGTTGTCACAGGAGGCCTTTGGGTTTGCTGTTGAGGCACCGGTTGAGGAACTGGTTGAAGCGGATTTCCGTACATGTCTGTTTTTGGAGGAACCGGAACTTGGACTTGGATAGGATTGCCATACATGTCTGTTGGTCCGGTAGATCGAACAGGTAATGGATTTCCGAACATGTCAGTTGCTTCGGTATTTCGAACAGGTAAAGGGTTTCCGAACATATCAGTTGCTCTGATAGGTCGTTTCGGTGCGGGAGACGGAGTACCAAAATACATATCTGTATTTACCAGAGTATTCCACCTTGGATTCATTTTTGACCTAGGATGACAAGTACCTGTGAAACACACTCAAAACAAACAGTGAAAACACAATTACAAGCCTTCTGTTAAAAACTGATAAGGGTCTCGACGAAACAGTTTCCACGAAACAGATGTTTGACGAAACAAATTTGTTAACAATTGTTTACGAAACAGTTTAGGTGTGATGATGGACTTGACGAAACAAAGGGTTCGGCGAAACTGATATTGGGCTCCCAATTTTACGAAACAAGAAGTCCAGTCCAAGTCGACTAAATGAATCACAGGCCCAAAATATAAGCCCAACAGCAAGGATGTCGACGAAACAGGACTTCTGTTTCGTCGTGAAGGTGCTTGACGAAAGGGAGTCTGTTTCGTCTGATCGATGATTCGTCGAAGATGTAGCTGGGTTGGTGAGATCTGTCTGACACGGTACAACTTTTTCAAACAACTGGTATGATGATCCTACTAACTCGGTAAGGTGTGGATTATTTTAATAATTAGCTTTTTCAATTTCAAATTTAAATAATCCCAAACAACTTTACAAGTTAAATTTTAAAGATCAAAAGGTGGGTCTTGGTGAAGAACACTTTGAAGATGTTCAAGAACACAATGAATTTTCCGGTAAACTATGAGTTTTCCGGGGACCCGATAAATTTCCGAAAGCTGAATTTTGCAAAAATGTTTAATAAAAACCAACAAATAATATGTGAACTTTATTTTAACAAGGTTTTTAAGCAAACATAATGCAAAACAACAAGATTACAGCCGATTTTAAGAGATTTTTCCAGAAAATTATGAACTCTAAATCCGAAAATCAGCAAGAACTCCTCGGTTTTAACAAGGATAAGAGCCAAGGCTCTGATACCACTTGTAGGTCCGGCTAGGGGAGGATCTAGTCGCCTAATCCTTGTATACGAACCACTCCGGTTGTGCGGAATCCAACCGGAACAGCAAACCGAGACGGAACACGTAAAAACACGACACGCAGATATCACCGTTAAACACCACTGTATTATAACGATAAAAGGGTTCGGTTACAATCCAATGTTTACAATGCTCTTTGTAAACTCTCTCTAGTGTGTGTGTGTGCGCTCTGTTCTTTCTCTCTGAAAGTCTGTGTGTTCTCTCTGTTCTGCTTCCGAAACAGAAACATAACATGCTATTTATACTAACAGACACACTACATATGACGAAACAGAAAGACAGGCGACGAAACAGATCATGGTCGACGAAACATATGTGTTTCGTCGACTTCTGGGCTGATTCGTCGATAGTGGGCTTCGGTCCAATCAGTTGAGGCCCAGACTGTGTTTCGCCATCATCTATTAGCCCAAGGACTGTAATGTTGAGCCCAGTCCTTGTCTGTCTCCTTTGATGGCTTGAAGTCTTGTACACGACGGAGGAAAGTCGTCACAATATAAGCCGTGCTGAGTCGCGTCGAGTCGCGTCCACTAATCGAATCACGTCGCGTCGAGTCGCGTCCATAAATATGTATCAACAAAACCTATATAATACCATAATAGAAAGGATCGTTAATGCATGCATTGGATGATAATTGTTTTTAGACCTACATGCAGGCATGTAGCTTTTTTACAGATTTGTCACTTGGTCTGTTTTTGGTTTGATCATTTGTTAACAATAAGGTATGGCTGAATACTTTCCTAATCAAAGCTTTATATACTTTAACTCATCTTAACTCCATCCAAATGTCACATCAACCGTTTTTCCTCATTTTATTTTACCCCACTCCAAGGAAATAGTTTAATCCCTTTTAACTTCATCTAACCCTATTTTTAGTAGTTTTTGGTTAAAAAAATAAAAGAATAACTAATTCTGTCTCTTAACATCCGGTTAACATGTTAACATACAACCTATTTAATGCCCCTTAACACAAGGAAGGAGTGGTTTGCAATCTCGGTTAACATGCCATGTCACCGTTAACACACAAAATGTTAGAGTACACCCCATGGTCTTATAGTCATGAATTATACTTTGTGTAATCTCCTTAAGTAGATTAGATACAAAAAATGTTCATAATTACAAGTTTAGGATGAAATTAAATTAAAATGGGCATCATGAAAGAAGTATTTATTGGGCTTAATTAGTGATTGTCCTAAAGAATGATGTGTTTTTGCTTTCATCATACATAACGGGTCACACAACTATCATTGGTGGTGCATAGTTCATAAGCAACGAGTCACAAACGCCGGTTAGTTTGCTCCTAAGATACGGATTAAAAAAGATTAGTATTGATGGGTATGCCTGATTAACGTAGATATGAACTAAATCATTCAACTTTTTTGACAATATAATTTATAACTAAACAAAGAAAACGCAAACTCTTTATAAAGACATCATATCTGACCATAAGAGAACTAGGAGACGCAAAATCGACTGACCTAAAGCAAAAACAAAATGAGACCTAGCTAGTAGCTACAACAACAAAAGCAGAAACCGAACAATCCACAAACAGGTATGCTTGCCACACTTGCGACAATCGCTCCCTCTTCGACATCAACGCCACATCAGCTTTTTTCACCATTGTCTTTTATTTGCCACAACTTGTCAAATTACTACGCTTCGTACGCTTCCCATGGCACAATCAGTTTTTAAATTAAATTAAAAGAAAAAACTTACTAAATGTGATTGGTTAGATTTTGGAATGGGCCCATCTCTCTCACCTCTCCCTCTCGAAGAACAATTGCCACAACATGCTAAGCAACCCTAGCCGATTAGTGCATGCAGCATCACACGGAGTGGTTGTTGCTGATTTGCCGAAGATCACCGCAACATGCCAACGGAGTTTGCCGCGCGCATGCACTCTGAGTAGCCTTATCACTGCACTCTGAGTTTGCCGAAGATCTTTTCAGTTTTGATAAAAGGGCCCTCCAAACACTACTATCACTGCAACAGATACGTAAAATCTTCATGGGTGATGAAAAGAAATATAGGTAACGAGTTTCATTTTATAACGGCCGGTCTAACCATTTTGGGGCCTAAGATAAAATAAAATTTTAGGGCCATTTTTCCTTCTTTCATTATTATAGTCGATACTCTTTTTTCCATGCTTGGAACCAAGCAAAAATATAACACCAGTACACAACTATAACAAAGAGCAGTTTGCTTGCATAAGGAATCAAACAAATCTAAAAGAATAAGTTTGTACTAATATTAATGGTTAGCATATATAATTCTTTTAATTGGAGGCCCTTTTTTGTGGAGGCCGTAAGCCTAAGGCTAGGTTGATTGTACTAAAGGTCCGGTCGCCCTGATTTTATAACATATATAGATAATATTTCAAGTTGCTAAATATGAAGAACTCATTGAAAAACTATACTCAAAGGTGTATACAAATGATAAAAAAATCAACTTATAAATATGTAGAAAATGATAATGTAGGTACGTACAGGAAGAGAACACACATAGAAGTGAGAAAATTAGAAAGTCGAAATTTAACAAAATTCTCTACGATTAAAAATTTGAAGATATAAACCAATTTCTTCAATTTTTTTGGTATGAAGATGTCAACCTAAGTTGTCAAATCGAATTTCTTCAAAAAATTTAGCACACTTTTAAGGGTTTATACGTTTAAAAATACATATGATCAAAGACAAGGAATACCAAAGACTGAACCATTCCAAATTCATTAGCAAGTCGAGATGGAAAGATACCACACCGATCAACTTATTCAAGTAGCATCCACATGGATTAAGCAATCGACTCATGAACCTTTACCTATCTATCCAAGATAACAATCGCAATTAGATTTCATCAAACGTATCTGAGAACCTCTTGTATTCACAATAAACTCTTATTACCTTCCGCCGTCACTTAACCTTAACCCAAGTGCTTGAAAAGTTGCCACAACTCGAACTTAGTATGCGACTCAAAGTTGAAGTGGCTCATCTTCCACCATTTTGAAAACTCTAAACCAAACTATCTTGCACCGCAATGAGCAACTGTTTTTACTACATTCTACAGGCTTAGTATATGGAATCAATATGTCAGTGTCTTTTAGCGTGTTAACGGAATAACCACCAACAATATTGTACAATACGCCAAACGGAAGTACATACTTTCCTTGCAAATTTTGGTCCAATAAGATTCTAAAATATGCATGACACATCATTAATCTTGTCTCCCACTAGCTCGTTTAGCGTGTTAACGGAATAACCACCAACATTGGCTCTAAATGTCACAACCACTGGTCCACTTGCCCCCAGCATAATTTACACCTCAGCCATTTTGCAATATTATTATTTTTTTTTAACGGCTGCCAAAGAATAAAAGACTGGCTACCTATGGTAATCCAATGACAAAAGGCGGCCTCATATACTCGCAATCGCAGAGAGCGTTGGGTAACCCAAGCCCAGCATCTTCAGTTTCGGGGAAAACCCACTGCCCGAAGGCCAAGAGCAGTAAAACCTAGTTAAGATCGGATTCAAACTTAAGATCTATGGTTTTCCGCCCAAATCTTCACTTTCTCTCTCTTATGTCAATTAAGCTACAACTCATTAGCATTTTGCAATAATATTAACGCATTGAAATGAAATAATATTAATTTAATGTGTTGATAATGTAAAGATACCAAGTATCAACTCTAGAGAATACATTAACTTCGTCTAATGAACAACAATCAGTTAGTAATGTTAAATGTAACATAACAATTGAACGTGTTGAAACTTAAAATATTGTATGATTCAACAAAATCCTAATCAATGAACATTTCTTTAATATCGCTATTATATTTTATGTAATCCAGCTAGTTTATTAATATCCAAAATAAAAAAAACAAAAAGTATATACAAAATCTATTAGGGAAAAAGCAAACCAAAAAATGAAGAATAAGCTATTGTAGGTCACTTTTGAGTTTTGACCATAAACATCATGTGTTATGGTATGTGAGAAGCACATGTGAGAATTGATGTGGCTCTTCATTCACTTATACACACCGCGAAACCCTGTGATCACTCGGTGCTCGTGAGTGGCTCACTTGCGTGAGAGATTGTAAAGAAGTTAATTTTGACGTTAAATTATAACTAGGGGGCATATCTCGCACGATGTAGCGGAATTTGTCTAGTGTTGGTTCTGTGCCGTTACAATATTAGTCATTAGTGCAGTACTAATAATCAGTATAGTAGCCATTGTCACCAGAGATTTGTCCGGTATCGGTCTTCTCGCTATTCTTTTTCTCTACATGTTGCGATAGCGGGCATGATAAATAGTATCATGAAAACGTCATCGCAAACCTACGTGTTGAAGGAGTTTATATGTTCGTGAATATACTTGAATTTTTTGTCTAGGCACGTGTATATTATAAGCATTTATACATTTATGAATTTAGTATATTTCGTTAATTTACACGTGTATATTCACTATAACATTTTGGTATATACATGTCGTCCTAATTTTTTTTTTACATAAGTGTACTCTATATTTATTTTATTATTATTGTTTTTAAAAAGTTTTATGGTGTTCCATTGAAAAACTCTAAATTAAAGATCCCACCTTGTCACACTCCCTGACTCCACTCTGGGTGGGAGCTGTGACAGGTACGACAGTGGTAACGGTTATTATTAAAATTATCGCAGCGGAAAATTCATCAGGACCGGGTGTCAGGAAAAAAATAGAGTTTTCAAAACACCGAAATTTTCATCTCATAAGCTGTGGGATAAAACTCGTAAAAAGGATTTTCATAGGGTTAAACCCTTGATTACAAAACATGTTTTATTCAGGTTTATATAGCTGCTTATTTAAGCTTGAGTGCTTCATAGTACTTTTTCTTTTTTTCACAGTAAATCACCTGAAACCAATGTTTTTAAAACCGGACCGGATGTCGAACCGGACACCAAAGAGGGCCACTGGTCGGACCGGTCGAACCGGTCGGACCGGATTTTAGAACCAGATATATCTATATAGATATATTATATATATTTATTAAATATTATAATTTATAAAAAGGTAAATAAAGAAATCAAACTTTGTTGCATCCATCACTCAAAATCACTGTGGATTGAACCGTATTCCATACTCACATATCCATCACAAGAAAAAAAATGCATCCTTAAAATTTTAAAACAACTCTTTTTTTCCCTCTCTTTCACAGTTGGTTTTTTTGCTATCTTTTATTTATTTTATATTATATAATATTACACTCAAGTACACAACCATTTACTTGAAAATCACGTCAAATCCTGACACACTCTTTCCTTGAAAAACACATCACCTTCTCCAACTTTTCTCCCATCTTCATTTAAACACTATCTTTGCAACTTCCGGTCTCTAAAACACAGCAACAGAACACTTGTATAACCTGCAACCTCTCAACAAAAACAAGCAGATCCGGTCCAACCTTTCAGTGAAATTCCGGCCGAACCGCCGGCCGCCGGCCGAACCTCCGGCTTACTGCAGGTCCAGTCTGTTCTGGTGAATTGACCCGCCGAAGACAGCGGATCCCGGCCCGACCGGTCAGACCGACCGGTCAGACCGGCCGGTCCGGTCCGGGTTTGAGGACATTGCCTGAAACGCGTTTTTAAAAACATTTAATCAGCGGAAAATACTGGTGAGTTCATTCAGTTTGTACAAAAAACACATTGTTGTAATGACAGCATTAAGGGTTCTTACATTTGTTTATATCTTTCAATTACTCAAATTAGTATTTGTCACTCGGTGGCAGTTCCTGTGACTGTGGTCATATCACTATTGGCCCTCAATTGTCCAATAGCAAAGCTTATCAAGTAGTGTATACAAAACCCACATATCGGCAGTAATTTCAGAATACGAAAACTTAATCACTGTAAATACAACTAGAAAACATTTAGGGTTTTGCAAATCATTTGAGAAAAAGAGAATAACTCACTTTTCAAATTTAGGGTTTCAGTAATAGCCTTCTGGTCTAAGTCTTGGCTTCCTAATTAAGCACACAATGCAACACGTATTAGTATATTAACCCAATTCAACTTTAACGATAATCACAAGATCAAAATCACAACGTAGATGACAAAGTATAGCCTTATTCAGGCAGCACTTATACATCAGTTGCTTTGGTTTCAGATCGATCGGACAGGGTATCATACCAGTGATCCGAGTTAGCACGCTGATTACGGGGCAGAGTTTTAGCGCTTCAGGTTATAGATTCGCCTAGAGTGAAGGGGCTAGGCTAGGGTATAGGTGTCATGAGTCACCACGCAGGCATGCCACGTGGTGGCATGTGTCCACCGGTGCTCAAAAAGCCATCGCGTCGTGCGACTGAAAATTTTTACCACCGTCGCGTTGTGCCATGTGGCCTAAATAAGAGTTTCTTTGTTTTTCGTGTTGGTTTCCATCGTACGTGTTTGGAGTCTCGGTTAAGATTGGTTATGATCTTTTTGAGGGTTGTTACATCCTTCCCACCTTATTTTAAATCTCGTACTCGAGATTTATTGAAATAAGTAGGGGTACTTTCGTTTCATTCCTGATTCTAGTTCCCATGTATATTCTGGTCCTCTTTTCGAATCCCATTTTACTTTAACCAGAACTAATCGTCTATGCTTGAGATTCTTAACCTTCATATCTTCGATTTGGAGAAGTTTTTCAACTAATCTTCGATTTTGTATATTCTCACTATTTTTTTTTTTTCAAAATCATTCAAGGATTCCACTAACTTTTTAATTTTTTTTCCAAACCGAGAGGACCCCCCTGGATCCACTGATCGATGCATTTCGGTACACAATATTTTATATTAATTATAATGAAAATGCATCGATATTAGAATAAAATATATTACTTTCGAGTTTTATATTTTATAGGTTATGAGTTAAAAACGAGTTAAAAGGGTTTAATTAATTGAAAAAGCAATGAAGCATACTGGATTTAAATAAGTGTTATGATAAGAATAGGAAATTAAGAATTCAAAATACATGGATTAATATGCTTTCGTTGAATTTGCAGGAACCAATCTATGAATTAATTTAAGCAAAACAATAATGGAGTTTGAACTTGCAAATTATTTGTTTTTAGAAAATGAGAAGAACCCCAAATAAAGTCATTTGGCTTGGATTAAAAAGAAAGAAACAAAAACAGCAGTATCAACTCACAAAAGAAACAAAGAAAAGAAATTTATAATTGGCTTGGGCTTTGTACTATTACAACAAAAGATAATCAGTGTGCCAAGGATGGATCGAGAACATGTTTTACTAGTGGGCTTCTAACCGACCTATCATGACAACTTTTGAGGGAACTAAAAAGGAAGCATCGAAGAAGAGAGAGGAGGTTGATGAATAGACGGTTGTTTTGTGAGAAGTTCGACGGCAGAAGAGAGGGGATGCACGGAAGGCAGCTGCCTTTTGGCGGCTGTGCACGGTTCAAGTATGAGCGGCTAGGTGGTTTTTTTCAAATGAACGGTTTGTAAGGTTGAATACTTTTCTTAGTTTTATTCATGGTTTAGTTTGTTTTTAACATTGACAACGTTTTATAAACAATTTGATGTGTTGGTTTCTTTGAACTATTTTCATGTGTTTTAAGTTCTTGCTTTACAACTTACTCGGTTGATTACAAAACTTTGTAGCTCGTTGGGTGATATAGAGTAGGTTGACTTACACTAGTAAATATGGTAATTGAATTGTAAAAGATCTGATGACAAAGACCAATTTTTGATTACCATTTAAATTAACCGACTTTTCAGCACCATGTCTATGTGGTGTCCAATTAAAGATTAAACTGAGTTTGGTGTGAACCTAGAATCTGAAACTTAGAGGACGATTTATCTCTTGTGTCTTTCCTCGGTTGATTGTTTTTTAGATTTTTACAATAAACTCTGTTTTTCTGATTCTTAGTTTAATTAGGTTTTTACATGACTCTTACGACAGTCATCATTCGCCACTTAGCGGGGTGCGATTAAGTTCTATCGACTTGGAGATGTACCATTGGTATTGGTAAAAAAACGGTAACACATAGAAAACTAGTTAGATATGAATTGGGTGCGATTAAGTTTTATCGACTTGGAGATGTATCATATATGTGGTCGTGGATGGATTGAAAAGAGTATAGACAGAATGAAGTGATGTATACACAAGGCTCAAGGAGCTTTATTACACCATATTAACTGACCATTTTTGGTTTAATTTTCTTTTGAATATTATGTTAACTTTTTTGTATAATAATACGTAATAAATTCTTTTGAAATTCAACATGCGAAGTTAATAATCTGAATCCCTAATGAAGTAAAGTTACTCACAAATAGTTGCAAATAGGAGCGAGCTATTTTTTTTAGAGTTAACTTTCGTTTTGCTCCATGTGGTTTGTCATTTTAACGGTTTTGCTCCAATAGTTTAAAAATAGCAATTTTCTTCCCTGATCTTTCGAGTTTGTCGCCAGTTTGCTCCCTGACTCTAACTCAGTTAAAATGTTCAATTAAAAGTAGGGGTATTTCGGTAGTTTACTCCCTGGCTCTGACTCAATTAAAACGTTTAATTAAAAGTCGCGATAGTCGTGGTCGGCAGGTGGTAGTTGCAGGTGGTGGTGGTGGTGGTGGTGGATGGTTGTGGATGGTGGTGGCCGGTAGAAATAGTGGTTGGAAATATGGGGATCAGAAAATAGTTACTTATATATATGTAAATAAACTAGTTATAGGTTTATTTAGGTGAAAAGACTTACTTGCCCTTGCTTTTATATAATAAAATGACCAAAATACCCTTCACTACTAGAAAAATGAAAATTTTTAACGCACTTTTCCGTCACAAATTGACATTTGCTACGGATTTGCAACAAAACCTTGATGTTGGAAAAAGCCCCGTCGGAAACTATTTACTACGCAATTACAACGCAAATTTTAACGTATTTCCGTAGGAAATATGGTGTCAGAAATTTGTGACGCATTTACTACGTATTTCCTATGTTGTATATCAAGAAATTGCAACGCATTTGTGACGGAATATCAAAAAATTGCAACGCATTTGTGACGGAATATCAAAAAAAAACAAAAAAAAAAAACTGGAAAAATCTAGTTTTTTATTGATAAAATTTGCAGGAAAATCAGCAAAAAAATACTGATAAACAAATGATACATCAGCCTTTAGGGGCTGTTTGGCAACATCTGAATCAATAAGTGCTGAATGAATAAGAGGTCTGAATGGGTAAGAGGCTCTGAACCAGTAAGTGCTGAACCAGTAAAGTGCTGTTTGGTTGCACATATGAATGACTGTGTATAATGACATTTTTACCCCTTTTAATTAAAAAACCATTTTACTATTTAATGAAACCGAAGCTTCTAGCTGGAACCATTTTACTATAATGACATTTTAAATAGTCTTCTCAATATCAAATTAACAATTTGCAGATAACATTGATCCACCCACTCCACAAAACCACCCCACAACAACCCTTATCACCCCTGGCTCCCCCTCCCTCTCACTCTCTAACCAGAAACCGGAGGGAATTCTTGCGAGCCGAACATCACACACCCCCCAGCTGATGGTAACTGTTGCTCTCACACACCCCCATCTCGAAGAACAGGAGAGAAAGTGAGACAGAGTGACGGAGTGAGAAGGAAAGGGAAGCACGGCAGCGGCAACGCCGCTCACGGCGGCGACAGTGGAGGCGACGGTGGTGGTTTGAGGCTCCTCCGACGAATTTCACCGGTAAAACTCCTCCCCGTCTTCTTTCGTCTCCTCCTTTTTCTTGCGATTGATGACGATTTCTGTGTTATCGGTGATGATAAGGATTTGCTCAAGTTTACGATTTCTGTGTGGTGGATTGATGGAGGAGCTGCTGTAAAGAATTAGGGCAAATGTGAGGGATATTGAAGTCTAATGTTCATTCAGTGATGAGTCAGACTTCACACAATGTATGACCCGGTCAGAGGGTAATAAGAGGTTGGGTAAGTGTTAAGAGGCATGAAACAAACCATCTGAAATCTGACCCGGTCAGACATGACTGAATAAGAGGCTATTAAGTGCCAAACAAACAGGGCCTTAGTTTGACCCGTTATCTAACGCGTCCTAGAAGACAACTCCAATTTCAGGTTTGGATCGCTTTGTTTAACATGTTTGATACACACGTTGAGACTATTTCGCTACAAATGACATGTTAAACCGAAATATGTTGTTCATTCCATATTAGTTTATGGTGGTGGTTAGTTTTGTATGCCCTGCATGTGCTTTTGTCTTCAAGGGGATCCCCATAACATAAACATCACTTGAGTCATTTCTTCATGTTGATATTGATCAACATTTGCAGTTGTCTTGATGCTCCCCAAGTTCCTGCATTTAGCTAATTTACATGAAACTAAAGTGTGGATAAGAGTGCTTATAATTAACGGGATGATCATGTTTTTATCTCAAACAAAATGAAACGTGCCGAATCCATAATCATTTTAAATGCGTTTAGCTACCTGTTATCCTTCCATCAGACAAGTTAATATATCACTGGAACGGTGAGATCGATACCTGAATCTGTCTTTGCAGAAACTTGACATACTCCACCGCCTCGTCTAACATGTCTGATGTATTGGTCTTGCTACATCACATATAATCCCATTTCACATTAGACCCACTCAGTCATTTTAAGCTAAAAAAGCCTGCAATTTCCAAAAAGTCATTTTAAGACAATCAGCTACAAAAGACAAGACAAAAACATATAATCTTCTACAAAACGAAATTTAATACTATCAAACAATCATTTTCATATATCTAGGACAATCCCAATGTGGGGTTGGTGATGATGTTCATGGCATTCCATGTTTATAACATTAACTTTACATCAAATCACTTGATATTTAACACCTTAAATTAATGTCTACCTACGATTCACTGCAAAAATTGTCAAAACCTAAGTTTTCTGGAACGTCCAACCTCTTATTTTCTCCTGAGAGACAACGTTGATGTTAGTAATCCCTTTTAAAATGACACAAAAAAGAACACAACCTGTAAAATAACTTATCAACAAGCTGAGGCACTTGTGAACGACTCTTAAAACCACCAAAAGCGGTCCCTTTCCAAACACAACCAATAACCAGTTGAAATGGGTGGGTTGCTATCTATTGACCTGATGCTGCAACACCCACTATAACCGATGTTCCCCACCCCTGTGTTTATTCAACTTAGTTTTATATTCATAGAAATCTTAATGTATGATATGATTATCACATATAATTAAAAATGAGCATATTACCTTGTGACAGCACTCCAAAGCAGCCCTCATAATGGAAACATTACCAATACACTCAAAACTATAATCGACACCTCCATTTGTCATATCAACAAGAACCTGTTGGATCGGTTTGTCGTGGTCTTTTGGATTCACAAACTCAGTCACACCAAAGTCTTTTGCTGCAATTCATAATTGATAAAAGAAAATGTTATTAAGCCTACCAGTTGTTTTATCTTGTGCCATAAAAAAGAGAAAAAATGTAACTAATGCATGCCTCGATCAAACTTTCTATTGTTAATATCTATCCCAATTATACGTGCAGCACCTGCTGCTTTCGCAACCGCTGCTACCTATCAAATGGTATTCGAGTTTATACAGTCTAAAAAAACATCCGTATTTATGATAAGTAAAAGATAAATCGTCTTTATATACAAACTTACTGCAAGACCAACAGTTCCAAGACCGAAAATAGCAACATTTGATCCTGCTTCAACTTTTGCTGTGTTCCAAACCGCACCAAGACCTGAAGACAACATACTTTAATAAAATTAGAACCACACAGGTTGGTTTTCCCTGACTTACAAAACTTGCATTCCTTGCATTCGGCTTGATAACAGGGTATGACATGATCTCCAGGTTTAACTTCGGTCACCCCTTAACCAACACTCTCAACAATCCTGTCATTATTACATCATACAATAATTTCAGCTTACGCCCTTGAAACAGTAATAAAAAGGAAAATAAAGTTATAGTTGGATGAAAGCAGATACATACCCAACAGCCTCAAGACCAATTACATTATTTTCATATAACTTAATACATCATTTTCATATAACTTAATGCTTAAAACAGACCACGAATCTTTGTGCCACTAAACTGATGTATACGAATGAACATCATACAAACTGATTACCACCTTACAGAAGAATTTAACTTTTCAACATATAAATGCGATAAACAACAGACTAATTCAAAATTTCAACACAAACATCACATACAGTTATAATTTCATCCCAAAATCAACAGCAATAAGAGTTCAGGCAAGAGGCAACAGATTAATACACTCCAACTACGATGCTCTGAAATAGAATATGAGCATACATATCAATTCATTTCTTCAACAAAGCACAAACAAATCATCGAACTACAACAACTTCACAACCTGCATCAAATCAATAGCATTTCAAAACCAAAACGCTTACGAACACTGATGGAAGATAACATAGGGTTAATAATCAATTCAACAATCAAATTAAACAAAAACCTAATTAAACAATTCAACAATCAAATTTACAAAAAACAACAACAACAACAACAACAATAATAATAATAATAATAATAATAATAATCAGTAACTAACCTAAAACCCTAGCTAACCAAAAAACGGGCGTCGGATGTTACGCTTTTGCCTCTGTAAATGATCGGTGTTTCAGATATTGAAGATGAATACCTAGCAAGCACTCCGTATCCGCTTTACTTCCTCTCTGCCATGATCGATCGCTAGGGTTTTGAGATATTTTGATTAAGGTTTGTATTCGTTTTTTAGGGTTCTAGGGATTTAGATTAAGGGCATGTTTGGCTAAGCTTTTTGAAATAACTTATTGACTTATTGGTATTTTGAAAAGCCATAAGGGTGTCTGGAGTGGGCGGTAAAGGGGTGCGGCAAACTCGGTTTGCCGAGCGGGAACACCGCCGCCGACCCCTTTACCGATCGGTGAGGTGAAGGGTGCGGTGAATGGTTGCCGAGGCGGGGAAGAAGGATGTTTGGAATGTGGGCCAAGTATTAACGGTAATATTACCGTTACAAATAAAAAATTTTATTTTTTCTTTAAAAAATTAAACTATAAATATCAAACCAAACTATAACCAAATACCTTCAAATATATACCCAACCAAACCAAAAAATACCACCAATTCTTCCCAAACATTTACAAAACAAAATGGCGGATGAACTCCCGTTATGGTTCCCACCCATGAGTAGCGACGATTCATCCGATAGTAGCATTCTTTTTTTTCAAAATCTCATCGAAGAAGCCGAACTTCAAGACACGAGCACATCTAACCGAAGGAGATATATTGAACGTCAACGTGAGGAGGGGCATGAGACACTCATGGCGGATTATTTTGTTGAAGACCCGAAGTACAACGAAGATATCTTTCGGCATAGGTTCCGTATGTCGAAACGTTTGTTTCTAAAAATTGTGGCCGACGTGGAAGAGAACGACCCGTGGTTTGAAGATGCCCCCGATGCGCAAGGTAAGAAGGGCTTTACGCCGTTGCAAAAGGTGACATCGGCTATTAAACAGCTCACAACTGGTAACACTCCAGACGAGAACGACGAGTACTTGCATATGGCCGAAAGAACTTCCCGCGAGTGCCTAGAATATTTTTGCGACACGGTTTGCAAAATATACGGTCCAGAGTTCTTACGTAGACCGACAAGCCACGACATGGCACTTTTATACCAAGCTCATGAGGAAAAACATCACCTTCAAGGTATGTTCGGTAGCCTTGATTGCACCCATTTCGTTTGGCGATTTTGTCCGACAGAGCATCGAGGCCAATACATGCGAGGACATCATCGATACCCGACTGTTATGCTCGAAGCGGTTGCTTCTCAAGACTTATGGTTTTGGCATGCTTTTGCCGGTCCACCGGGTTCTCAAAACGATATCAATGTTCTACAACAATCTCCGTTATTTTTAACGGAACGAAATGGAACCGCGCCAAAATGTCCATTTTACGTTAACAACCATTTATACAAACGTGGTTATTTGCTCGTGGATGGAATCTACCCTTCGTGGTCCGTGTTTGTGAAGTTGATCCCTTACCCTCACGAAGTAGACCAAAAGAAATTCAAGAGGCAACATGAGGCGGCAAGAAAAGACGTCGAACGGGCTTTTGGTGTTTTGAAGGCGAAATGGGGTGTATTGAGTCGACCGATGCGAGCAAAATCCGTTAAAAAAATTAGTAGTGTCGTGTACACGTTATTATTTTACACAATATGATTTTGAAAGATGAAGGAAAGGGGATAGCACCGGTGCACATTCGGGATCCTCCGGTCGAGCCGCTCTAGACGATACGGTGTTGGGCGAGTTGATGGATGAAGACACGCATTGGAGACTAAAACACGATCTCATAGATCATCTCGCAAGTCAAGATTTACCTCACCTTTTGGTCGATTCCGACGAAGACTAGTTTAAATTGTTTCAAGTTAATGTAATTTTATTGTTTTTTTAATTTAGTGTAATTTTGATGTTTTTAATTTAATTTATGAAAGTTTATTGTTTTTAATTTAATGTATTTATTCTACATTTATTAATATTAAATAAAATAGTGCACAAAAAAAAATAATAAAATTTACCACTTCAGCAAGTGTTTAAACCATTGCCAACACTTTTCAGCAAAGTTTAAACACTTTTGACTGATTGACATGACGCGCTCTGATTGGTCGGTTTTTTGGTTTGCCACTCCAAAGTGTTTAACCACTCCCTATTCCCTAAGCTCTAAAATGATGTTTGGCAATGAGGTTGTATGTGAGGGGAAAAGTGACTTTTCCAAAAAGTCACTCCATGCTGACTTTTTAAAAAAGCCAATAAATCAATAAGTTGTTTTCAAAAAGCTTAGCCAAACATGCCCTAAGTGTAATCATATATAGTCCCATATAGTCCTTAGACTATTATTTGAGTGTCGATTGTTTCCTTCGTGTTTTAAATGTTACTTCTTTAGTCCTTTGTTTTTAAAGCCTTTGTGATGATCGCCGAATACCAAGTGACACGGAATATTTACAGTGTTTGTCACAAATGCGTTACAGATGGCTACGCATTTCACAAGGTTTATTAGTTTTAGAAATTAATATAGATAATGAAAAATTAAATAAGTCAATAATTTTAAAAAATATACATGATAAATTTCGATGAAATTGTGACAAAATTATGTTGTTTTTTGTTTTCGTTGCTATTGTGTAGCAAATTTGTTAAAAAAAATGTTTTTTTTTTGTCGTCAAAAATGTGTTGCAAATTTATCAAAATTTGCTACGCATTTATTTCCGTTAGAAAACTCCGTAGCAAAACTACCACTTTTCTAGTAGTGCTTCTAGTTAATGGATTTTTTGGATGGAGTTAGAAGCGGTGAGCAAAATGACGATAAGTTAGAAAAATCTGGGAGGAAAATGACTATTTTTAAACTATTGGAGCAAAACCGTTAAAATTACCAAATCACAGGAAACAAAATGGAAGTTAACTCTTTTTTTTCTTTTTATATCAGCAATGCAGGAACTAAAATAATAAATAAAGTAATCATTTACAAAATCATCTATGAATAACAAACTATTAAAAATCAGTTAGTTAAACTATATGAATAACAAACTAAACATTATATTTAATAAACTATTAAAAATCAGTTAGTTAAAATATATATTTTTAATAAACTATTAAAAATCAGTTAGTTAAAAAACTATATGAATAACAAAAAATATTTTTTCAATATTAGACACTGTCCTCTTAATGTATAAAAACTGATTTCATAAACTTATAAATAAACTAATAAATAAGATATTTATTTATTTATTTTATTAAACGGCAAATTTGGATCACTGAAAGACCACTGACGGACCACTGGAGTATCATCGTGCAACCAGCGGAACCACCTGATCATATCTATCTCCACTAGGCATAATTGCATAGACACCAATTCAGAAGGAAACCTAATAAATATGGGAAAACTCCCTTGTGGGTATCGAACCCAAGATCCATCAGTTCGAAAGTCTTATCCCACACCAAGATGCCACTTGGCTATAAAGCATTCACACAGATATTTATTTAATTGAATGTAATTGAATGTAAACTTTGGTCCGTAGTAATAGTTATACGTTAAAATGTTTTACAGTCGAAAAATTATGTTTAAAAGGAAAAAGAGAGGCTGTGTGTCTTCTAAAACACAAGAAGCCACAGATCAAGAGAACTCATCAATGGCTTCCCCCAAAATGAGTCTGAAGCTTCTTGTCGACAAAAGAGGCCCAAGAGTGTTATTTGCAGAAGTACAAAAAGAGTTTGTGGATTTCCTTTTCCACCTATTCTCTTTGCCTTTGGGCACACTCATCGAGTTACTTGGATCTAAGTGTTGGGTTAATCTTGACGGGTCAAAACTGGGTCAGCAGATATGGGTCAGAAAGTTAACGGGTCAGGCATAACGGGCCAGCATCTAGTTTATTTTAGCATGTTTATTTTATGTTTTTAGTGGTTTTATTAAGTCATGGGTAGTTTGTTTTGTCAACAGTTATGGAGTAGTGGGTATGGTAGTACGTGGGATTACCTACTGAAAGTACGGAGTCATGAGTAGTGGGTCAAGAGTCTATTTAAGAGTCCTCTTTATTTTAATGAATAAATGCAGTTTTTCTTTTGCAATTATCTCTCGTACAGTTTATTTCTTTTCACTGTGCAAATCAGAATCAAAGTAGTAAACTTTGTGTGTTTGATCTTGGGCTGATATCCAACATTTGGTATCAGAGCGGGTGAGAAACGAGGGCCGTTTTGAGAGTCGGTGGCGAGAGACGGAGTGCAGTCCTTTGGCTGTAAGGAGCGAAGCAGAAAGCATCGAAAGAAAGAAGCAGCATGTCACCGAAAAAGAAAGAGAACAGGGCATGTTAATTGAAGAAACGATGCTGTCCAGAAAGTAGGATATCATGAACCAGAAAGTGGTTCTCGATCCGTAGAAAGAAAGATAGGCGCCAGAAAAGAAAGATACGGGCGTAAGAAAGCAGCCTTTTTGCTGCAGGGTTGAAGAGGCAGCATCAGCAAGAAGAGAGAAGACCGGCTGCACACCACAGCGAAGACCGAGACAGTCACCGTAGTAGATAGAAAGCAGATCGGAGGGGCTGTGAATTCAAGAGAATTGAATCTAGGTTATTGATTCAATTAGCAAGCAACCCTACTGGAGAATTCTCTCACCTCGATCAAGAAAGAGAAAAAAAAATTAACAATCAAGCAAGTAGGGCTGTGAAGTTAGCAAGCAACCAGCACACATCTGAATTATTTTTCCCAGCCATCATCGGAGGAAATAAAAGCAAGGAAGAGCAAGAATAATTGCAAGAGTGATCAAGTGAAGGTTCGAACACATGAAAATCAGGTAGCAAGTGGCCTGTGATTTATTGAAGCAAGTCAGCAAGCAAGAGGAGCAAGATGATTCGATGTAAGCAAGCAAGAATGGATCGAATCAAGCATGAAAACCGACTCCGGTTATAGCATGTTAGCAAGTAATTGAAGCAAGTCGTTTAGCAAGAATGAAAGAGACCTGTGGTACTGCAAAAAAAAAAGAAAGAAAGTAGCAGGCCGCAAGAAAGAAAGAGATCGGACCCGAGTGGTTCGTGAAGAAAGAGCAAGAATCGAGTCATATTGGCTCGTAGAAAGTAGAAAGATTGAATCTTAATGATTCAAATAGCAAGAAAGTTGAACTTGGATTGAGCAAGAAAGAAAGAGCAAGTTCAGAAAGCATGAAAGTTAGCAAGAAGATTCGACAAGCAAACAAGAACGGGTTCGAATCAAGAAAGTTTAGCAAGACTGAAGACAAGCCAGAAGAAAGAACCGAATCAAGATTAAGGGGGTGAATGTTGGGTTAATCTTGACGGGTCAAAACTGGGTCAGCAGATATGGGTCAGAAAGTTAACGGGTCAGGCATAACGGGCCAGCATCTAGTTTATTTTAGCATGTTTATTTTATGTTTTTAGTGGTTTTATTAAGTCATGGGTAGTTTGTTTTGTCAACAGTTATGGAGTAGTGGGTATGGTAGTACGTGGGATTACATACTGAAAGTATGGAGTCATGAGTAGTGGGTCAAGAGTCTATTTAAGAGTCCTCTTTATTTTAATGAATAAATGCAGTTTTTCTTTTGCAATTATCTCTCGTACAGTTTATTTCTTTTCACTGTGCAAATCAGAATCAAAGTAGTAAACTTTGTGTGTTTGATCTTGGGCTGATATCCAACACTAAGCAGATGGTGGGCTGCTTAGGAAAACTCAAAGATAGCATAGAAAGCTTCCAAGAGAATTACCTTCAACGTGGCCTCAAAATGGACGATATCTTCAACCCCAAAACAGCTTTTAACGGTGACACATTTCTGTTGTGTTATGACCATGCTTCTTCTGATCAAGATCAGTCTGGTGCTCCTAAACCAATATACAAGTGTGCCAATGCGACATCACGTTGCTATCAATGTAGTAACACACCTTGCCGTTCAAATGCAACTCTATCTGCGAATTCCATATGTCCCGATTGCGGTGGTTCAATGAACGTTATGATGACAGTTGTAACTCCGAATGAGGTAGCAGAAACAAAGGAGGCGAAAAAGAGAAGGAAGGGAGGGTATGTGAAGAAGGTTGTGACGTATATGGTGATGGATGATTTAGTGGTGAAACCCATGTTCACCATTTCTAGCATTACCCTCATTAATAAGTTCGGTGTGAAGGATTTGAGTCAACTTGAAGAAAAGACTGTTTCTTTTGGAAAAGATGAGGTACTATTATAATCTCCTTCATACTTACATATGAATGTCATCTTTACAAAGTTTGTGATTTAATTTTGAAGTTATTGACTGAAAATATTATTAGGGTCTGAAGCTCTTGGAGGCATCTCTGAAGACCAAGAAAGTGCTGACAACTATCTTTATGCATTAAAATATAGTTGTGGATCTGGTCTATGAAAGTCTTTTGATGTGTTTCTATTTGATGGTGGTATGTATGTGAGTCCCCCTTGTGGATTAAGAACTTAGTTATCTTCTTTTGTCAACCACCCGAAGGTAGTGACTATCATTTTAAGATGAAACTTGTGACTTTATATCTATATATTACTAGTTGTTATCCTACATGAATGTGATTATTGTCATTTGGTTTAACGTACACATAAATATTCTCTATTTCTTCTTGTTGATCGAATGCAATTTCACTTTCAACCAGCAAAAAAAGTGCCAGGGTGATGTTTCTTCATATAAGTATGAACGTCCCCAATCAGATTAATAATACTAGAATCTATACTATCTATTAAATGAGCTTAAAGGCTGACCTCACTTTACATATGTGTCGTCTTATTAAATATGCCACATTGGCTTTGCTGACATCATAATTCCGATTTATATTTATATCTAATATTATTAATCTGTTTTTTTATTTGTTATGAAAATTTAAAAGTATTCAACTTTTTAAGAGGTAAAATTTGAAAATGCATGGGGAGTTGTTTGCCATTTAATGCACATCAGAAAAGTAATCATATCACTCTTTCTTTCTTCTCTCTTCTCGATTCAAACTTCCAGCCACATTTCTCTCTTTCTTCTCTAATCTTCATACAGGCGATTTCTAGGGTTTTGTTTTACAAAGCTTCCACATGAACAATTTCAGCCGAGAAGAAATCCGCATCATCATCAGTTCGGTTTCACAAATGGTGACTCCCTTGAAAAGTTTTGAATGAAAGGGTACTTCCTACTTCTTTTGGATATGGCGATAATGTTAGTTTCTGTATGGATTGTTTTTCGAACATCATAATCAATCTAAGGGTTAGATCTAGCCCGTATATTGGCGGGTCAACCCGGATGGTGTGTGAGATGCAACCAGTGTTGCAGCCATGACGATGTCCGAGCCCTTTGTCTGATCTTCAAGTTATAGATCTGAGCCTTAATTCTCTTCAATTTGAATCTCAAATGCTTTGTGAGTTCATGTCTCTCCTTATTTTTTGAATCATCAAATGCTTAGATAAAAGGTACATAGTTATTGACCTGAAATGTGAGATCTAATTTGGAACTTTTTCTCCAGTTTTTACAATATTTTTTTGGCTTTATTACTTAGATCTGTGTGAAGCAGCCATTGTTGTAGTTATGTTTTAGGGTGTAAGGCGTGTTGTGAGAGTGAAGGTATGATTTTAAATAGTCAGTTATGTATAAATCATTAAATCGTTTGAATGGTATTAGTGTTTGGATAATCAAATGTTTCTAACGGGTTGATAAAAAAGCATAAAATGAGCTGAATTTCCTTATTTTGTTTGTCGTGTGCCTGTGTTAATGACAAATAATTGTTTATTTGCAGCGAAGCATGTCGAGCGTGATTTTGAAAATATCAGTCTGTTCTTATAATCAAGGCTCAGATTTGGGGAATTGTCGGTCAAAAGAGCTTTGTTTTGTTCTGGATGGTGTAATTGGTTGTTAGTTACTTGAATGTTGTGATTGAATATGATGTTATTATTATTTTTTTATATATAACGTGCTTGGAAATAATCTGGGTTTAGGTTTTGATAATATGGTGTTTCTAGGGTTTATAAGCACTAGCGTTTGTTTGGGTTGTTAAAGATTCTATATGTGGTTAAGATTTGATATAAAAATGGGTTGTTAATTTTGTTATAAAAATGATGAATTAGATCTGGGTTTTTGATCCATAACTTTGTGAACAATCACACGGCCAAGCTAGGATTTATTCCACACTGTGACGAGATTCTATATGTGTTTAATATTTGCATCAATTATGTTGGTTGCGTAGATATTCGTTTAATAGGATAGTGATGATGAAGGTAAATTTGGCTATGATGAAAATATCACATGTAACTGGAGTGTATCAAATGTTGTTGTTGCAAATTGGACTGTTTTGACTACTTTGCCGGTGTTTAACAATGAAATTGGAAATGTTACAGGTAGCGCTACTGATTCTGTCATGTTGGATTGGCCAATTAGTTGCTCTGAAATCAGATCTTGGCTATGGCTATGCGCTCTTGATTTTGAGATGTTGGAATGCCCAATTGCATCACTTTTGCACCAGATCCAACTAATGTAAGTCTTCTGTCACTTTCCGTTTTGAATTGGTATTTCAATAAGGGGTTGTTTCGATTGAACCTTTCAACAAGGGGTTGTTTCGATTGACCCTTTCAAAAAGTCTTTATGATGTTCGATTAAGCTATTCTTGTCCAATATATGTTTATTGATTTATTACTTTATCTTTGTTCTAGGCCTGCTTTTTTCCTTTGTTTTTTTTTTTTTTTTTTTTGGTTGGGTATGATTCATTAGTAGTTGCTAAAATCGTTTTCCCTCATGTTTTGGTATGATTATGTTCTATATAAAAGATGTAGGGTCATTCTTTTAAAACTGTTATTAATTCTATTAAAACTCTCGTGTGCTATTAATTCTATTAAAACTGTTAAGACGAGTTGTAAAGCCAGGTTGGTTTAGTTTTACTACTATGATATGTTAAAAATTTTCATCTTTTCATTCTTTATTGTGGGCATGAAACCGATTTTTTTCATGAAAAAGATTATTATGTGATTTGTAGGAATGGGGTGACCGTTCAATGCTTGCAACCATAGGTCTTGGGGCAGCTCAGGTAAAAGTGGTTGACTTTTATTATACAAAAAAATGCGCATTTCAACCCCAGTCCATTTTCATTGCATAAAAATGGTCGCTTTTAACATCAGTTGGAAGTTTAAATCATTTAGTAAATAATGCATCAGTTTTGGTTTTGCTTTATCTCAAATCAATTAAATTGATCAAATTAAATTTATCAAATTTTATTATGTAACGGTTTGAATTCAGGATTCTGTAATTCAGGCTTCTGAATTCAGGATTCAGGGTAATTTTCAAATTTTCTACTACTTAATATAAATTTAGTTTTTTTCTGTTATGTTGATTTCCGATGACTACAAAGTAATTGAGCGATGACTCGATTGCTATTCGCGGTACAATTTGAATGAATTTAATGTTTTATCTAATTAGAAGTGTCCACTTTTATATTAATTAATTACCTTTTTGTAGTAATTTACTTAATTTTAGAAATTAGAGTTCTAATTCAGGGATTTTGATTACATGTAGTGTTTTCACAATCTATACTATCTATTAAGGGAGATTAGAGGATGACCTCGATTTGCCTACGTGTCACGTTCTTAGCTATTAAGGAAGAGAGGAAGACACAAAGGATGTGTCAAACACAGTTCAGATGATACATGTTTAAGGTAATAAGAAGAAACCCTCTGTTGAAGAAGCAACCAGTGATAGTGTTTTGGTGGAAAACGTGGAGGGGTCGGTGACATTGTCGAGGGTTGTCAAGAAATGCTAAGTGATAGCATTTCCTGACAACCCTCGACAATGTCACCGATCCCTCCTAAGAATTCCATCAAAACACTCTCACTGGTTGCTTCTACAACAGAGGGTTTCTTTTTATTACCTGAACCTGTATCATCTGAACTGTATTAACTGACCCTGTATGTGTTGTTACATTAAGATTCAATTAGGATTTTTTTGATTTCAAAAATTGATCGGTTCAGTTTTGATCACCTTAGATGCTTTTGTCATATGAGGCTATGATGGGGAGATCTGGCGTGTTGTTGGAACATGCCATAATCGTTGCCGGCTGCCGTTCGCGGCTGTTCTAGGTAGCGTTGGGTGTAATCGATTTTGGTTGATGATAATTAGATCGATGTCACCTAAGGGATATTCAGTCAATGATGTTGATGAGATGCTTCTCACCTGAGACTAAAACTATGATGAAGCAAACGTCTGCCCGAATATATGCGAGGTCTGACATTTTCAAATAATTTGTATTACTTTAGCAAATCATTTAGTGTTGACTGTGATGATGAATAAAAATGAATTCAAAGTGCATTTTTCTTGTCCTTTCAACATGAGGCTATGATGATTTTGTAGATCTGAGTAAAAATTGAATTGGTGATAGCATTATGGTATGACAAGGTCGTAGGATGGCAGTTGTTCATGCAACCTCTCTTGCAGCCATGGTGTTGTCATCTTTATGCACAATCTGAGCCTAACAATCTGACAATATAAATGTTTTGCAACTTCACCATGAATAGAGAAGAAAGAGAGAGTTGGAAGGAGATATGATTACTTCTGAGTGCGTTAAATGGCCAAAACAACTCCTTATGCATTTCAAATTTTGCCTCCTAAAAAAACAGATTATTACCTGAACCTGTATCATCTGAACTGTGTTGACTGACCCTGTATGTGTTGTTACATTAAGATTCAATTAGGATTTTTGAGATTTTGAAAATTGATCGGTTCAGTTTTGATCACCTTAGATGCTTTTGTCATCTGAGGCTATGATGGCGAGATCTGGCGTGTTGTTGTAACATGCCCTAATCGTTGTCGGCTGCCGTTCGCGGCTGTTCTAGGTAGCGTTGGGTTTAATTGATGTTTGGTTGATGATAATTAGATCGATTTCACCTAAGGGATATTCAGTCAATGATGTTGATGAGATGCTTCTCACCTGAGACTAAAACTATGATGAAGCAAACGTATGCCCGAATATACGCGAGGTCAGACATTTTCAAATCATTTGTATTACTTTAGCAAATCATTTAGTGTTGACTGTGATGATGAATAAAAATGAATGCAAAGTGCATTTTTCTTTTCCTTTCAACACGAGCCTATGATGATTTTGTAGATCTGAGTAAAAATTGAATGAAGATGGCATTATGGTATGGCAAGGTCGTAGGATGGCAGTTGTTCATGCAACCTCTCTTGCAGCCATGGTGTTGTCATCTTTATGCACAATCTGAGCCTTGCATTCTGACAAAATAATATTGTATATAATGATTTTGTATATTAAACTGTCATTTCAAGATGAGTCTATGATGATTCTGTAGATTAAAATGTCAAGAAGAAAGAGAGAGATGGATATTTGATTATTTCTCACAGGTACATTTAATGCACAAAACAACTTGAACGTATCTACTCAGACCGATGAAGATGATTTTGCCATCTGAGGTTACGATGGTGAGATCTGGCCTACTGTTGCAGCATATAAAGCATCGTTGCCGGCTGCTGTTCGCGGCTGTGCTAGGTAGCGTTTGCTGTAATCCATGTTCGGTCGATGATTATGCCATCGCTGTCACATAAGACAACGTTTTTTAGATTGTAAGCGATATTCAGTCAATGATGTTGATGAGATGGTTCTCACCTGAGACTAAAACTATGGTGTTTTCCAAGAATTCTATGTTTGATGGTGCTCCCAGAGTGGTGATATAACTATCTATCTATCTATTGCTATCTATTAAAGGAGCTTAAATGGTGACGTAATTTTGCCTACGTGTCATTATATTAGGTATGCCACATTGACTCCGCTGATGTCATAATTCCGAATTTTTTATAATATTATGTATATATAATCTGTTTTTTATTTGTTATTAAATTGAAAAAGTTTTCTTTTTTTTAGGAGGCAAAATTTGAAAATGCATGGGGAGTTGTTTGGCCATTTAATGCACATCAGAACTAATCATATCAACTCTCTCTTTCTTCTTGATTCAACTTATAGCGCACATTTCTCTATTTCTTCTCTATTTCTCTCTTTCTTCTCTATTCTTCATCACATGCGATTTCGATTCAAACTCTAGGGTTTCCTTTACAAAGCTTCCACAGAGGGTTTTGGTAGTAAGCCAGGGTTCCGGGCACTTTACGGTAACTTAGATGCGTTTCCGATGAAGCAAATGTCGGCCTGAATATACGTGAGGTCTGACATTTTGCAATCATTTGTATAGTTTAGTAAATCATTTAGTGTTGACTGTGATGGTGAATAAAAATGAATGCAAAGTGCATTTGACAAAAGTCCTTTCAAAATGAGGCTATGATGATTTTGTAGATCTAAGTAAAAATTGGATGAATATAGCATTATGGATGACAAGGTTGTAGGATGGCAGTTGTTCATGCAACCTCTCTTGCTGCTATGGTGTTATCATCTTTATTCACAATCTGAGCCGTGCATTCTGAAAATGAAAATGTTTTGCAACTTCACTATGAATGACCTTCGCTGACGATGTGTTGTTGATTAAGGTTTTGAAAAGTGATCGTGTATAATTGTTGTTACATCTATACAAGAAAATGGAGTTTGGTTGGTCTGAGATGCCTATTTAGCTGTATGTGATGATGCCGGTAAGTGTTACAATTTTTCGTTTGTAGATCGGTCATATAAATTGACGTTTGTAACCGATTCCTGTGTTTTGTTTTACAGGTGTTCGTGTTGCCAGTTTACTGTGAATTTGGTTGAATCATCGTTGCCATTGATACAGAGTGACTGTGAAGATGTTAAGGTTGAAGCAACTGTCTCCTACAGATCAGGTGATTCATTTTGTTTGCGGTGATGATTTTTGTTTTGTTGTAGTGTTTGATTTGTTTTTTTAATTATTTTGGTTGGCTGATACACGAGAATCACCCATAGAACTCACCGCCAGAACCATCGGGCATGTCGAAAACGATGATCATGAAGCCAACAGAAACAGCTTACATAAACAATCCCTGGTTAATTCAACACATAGGCAAGTCTGGATGGGTTGTTTATAGATTCAATGATCTTTGTTTGTTTTTCATTCAGTTTGCTTTTCACTTAAATGTGTTTTGATGATAATAGCAATTTGCTGATTATGATGACGGTTAGTTTGATAAGCAGCAAACCGGTGTACACATTTGGAGGCTGCAGTGCAACACTTCAAGTTTGGTAGCATATAACTAAGTACTTGTGTTTTGTTTTTTTTTTTGGAACATTTTGTTTGCTTTTATGTTTTAAGATTTTAATCTGTTAATACAGGCAAGAAGCGGAATAATAGTACAATTGACACCCCATCACACAGACCAAACAACAATTCTTCAGGAAAAACCGGTTAGTGCATTCAGAAGTTAATAATCTGAATTATGGATTGGTATTAACATGTTTGTAAATTGGTTATTTGTTGTCTGCTGATGTTGAGATTTTTGAATCAGTGAAAATCTGAATTAAGGATCACTTGTGTTTCAGAATATACAAAGATTGCCTTTTGGTTATCACAAGGTTAAATTTTAAATTAATTTGGTCTCATTCGTTAATAAGCTTATAATTATACTTAAGCCATCAAATTCTTTCTGTTAGGTCTCAATGCACCTAATGACAGCAACCAACATTGAGCCATCACATTCTTTCCGTTTACATCTCAGGTAACGGTTTTCCTTAATACATCTCGAAACTTAGGTTGTTATAGATGATTTTTCAATGTGGTTTTTAAACTTACGGTATAGTAATTGTCAGTTTCAGGTAGGTTGGGTATTGAGATCAATAAATTCAGCGCCACTTGCAGATATGGTTTCAAGGTTAATATTTGGCTTCAAACAGAGACAGATGACTTTTGTTTCTGAATGTTTTGTAGCTTCACTTATGACTTATGCCTGATGTTGTTGTCAATTCATAATAGAATGTGAATTCATTAAATAATTTCACATCATATTTTACATATATATGTAGCAAAAAACTTTGCACATTATAAACTACTTTGTTTATTTCTATATCAAACATGTACACTAACACATACTGTCTTTAACATTGTTTTATAAAGATATGTAAGTAAACGCAAAGAATTTAAATAATATATTATAATATGTTTTTTAGTATTTGATTTCGATCGCTATTAAACATACCCGTGTATTCACACGGGTGTTACAACTAGTAGTTCTTTATAGGAAATAATAGAAATTAGAATTGAGAGCTACTAGTGGAGATGTAGTTTATACACGACTATATAAGTAATACCTGGTTGAAGTTTAACTATATATTACAAGGTTAAAGTTTATTAAATTCTAAAAGGTAATACGTTTACTAAGACGGCTAATATACAATGCCTAGCCTCAAAACATCATCTTAATAGGATATAGTTTAGGGATAAGCTCGGTACCGACCGGTACCGGAACCGAAAGTATCGGTACCAAAAATCCCCAAAAGTAGGTACCGATACCGGTATTTGAGGGTAAAAACTGGTAAATACCGGTACCGAACCGGTACCGAAAATGTCAAAAGTTGGTACCGAATCGGTACCGAAAATGTACCCGGTTCGGTAAATTCGGTACCGGTATCGGGTACCATTTGTTCATCCCTAATATAGTTAATACTAGCTTGCTACACTCTTAATAGGATATAGTAAGATAATTGCATACACGTCGGTATTTTAAAGTCATCACGACATAAGTATCTTTTTGGTTGAATATATATATATATATATATATATATATATATGATTAAGGTTCAAGAGTGAATACTAGTGTATTTGCGAATTGAGCGAACTAACCTGGCCATACACGTGTGTAAATAAATGGTCAGGATTTGTTCAATCAGTTTGCAAATACATTAGTGTTCACTCTAGAACCTCACTATATATATATATATATATATATATATATATATATATATATATATAGGTAAAGTGTAGGATACAAATCCCCTTATCGTACATTATGTACACGATGCGCACAGCCATACACGTGTCCTGATTCAATTTAATTAGACAAGGGTATATCAGACATTCTGTTCAAACATCTGAGGGCTAATTAGGGAATTCCGTCAACAAGGAAGCAGATTACGAGTTCGTTTCATAACCGTCCATCTAATTATAGTTCGTATGAATTCGATTTGTAGGTTTTTTGATTGATTCCTGTACCGAACACAGATTGGCGATTTCCGAAAATGCTGGATTCGTCATTTTAGATGTTTGTTTTTGGTTTTTCATCATAGGGTTATGGTTTTTGTTTGGGTTTTTACAGATTTGAAGGTATTTTCAGTTTATTAGATTGTAACGAGGTTGAAGATAAGCTGTTTCTGGGTTTATTTGATTAGTTTGACATTTCGCATGTGTTATTAATATCGCATGTGTTGTTTTTACCATATCCCAAGTATTTAAGATTGGATTATATGAATAATTTCGCATGTTTAAAATTGGGCATTTCGCACACAATGAAGTTTAATATTTAATTTCGCATTTTTAAGTTGGTCATTTCGCAGACTAGAAAGTATTTAACATATATAGCTATATATTTCGCACGCTTTAAAAGTAACTATATGTATTTTCGCACAGTTTGATTTATAATTTAGTTCAATAATTCATATCAATAATTTTTTAGTGCTTTTTTCTTTTATTATATAGTTTTTCTTTTCATCACCATTTCAAACATCCTATTAAAAATGGCAGACCTACCAACATCCTCTTCTTCTGAATCAAGTATCAAGCAGGCTTTGAGAAAAAGGATTCAGGAACAAATTCAAGAGGATCGATCATGTCAAGAGATGTTGGAGACCAACATTTCTCGTGTAACAGAAAACATGAAGAGAAGACAAGAAATTCTAAACTTGCTATCTCAGATGCAAGTGAGTAGTCTTCAAGAAATTGCTGTTATGTTCATGGTTGATCTGGGTGAGATGGATGAGAAGCAGTTGAAAGAGTTGGCGGATGCAATAACTATCTTAAGATGCTCGATGAAGATGAAAATGGAGTTTCTTTCATCTTTTGAATGAACGTTGTTTATTTTAGTGCTTTATTTTAATAAAACATTCAAGTTTTGTATGTTTCAATAAATTCGCATGCTTTGTTATGGAATGGTTTTTGATTTCGCATGTGTATATCCCACCATTTTGCATATTTTAAGCAATTTAATGTCAAACATGCGAAATTATAAACATTAATGTTATCTAACAAGTCTAAAAATATTCAACAGAAATCCAACATCAATCAAGTTTACTAGTCCTTTCCAGTAAATTCACTCAGCCTATCTGGGATTATTTTCTCCAAATCTTTCATATACCTTTCTTTGTCTGGCCTTTTATCGAAAGCATTTGCCTTTTTAATTACTTGTTGACGATGCACATTGTGTTCGGATAGAATGATTTTACTAAGATATCTGTGCCTCAGGAGATGCAGTTGTGAATTATGTCTGTTGTTCACTTCATCTTCTTTCACAAACCCAGTCACCCATGGTGTTTTCTCTCCTTTGTATGTTTCCATGTGTCGCATCGTGAACACTCCACAGTCTACGCCGTTATTCTCCATCCTCCAGTCCATCTCTTTTCTTGCTATCACTGATCTTCCAAGTTCTTCTATAGCTGGTGTTGGTTTTAAAGCCTTTTTTTGGTATAAAACCAATACCCTTCTCTGTAACATAGCAACATTGTGTCAGTATCGTTTACATAAAATATAACATGTATATGAAGAAGTTTTTGTATTACCAGTGTGTCTGGAAGCCCCTTGTATCTTTCCTTAAACTCTTGTTCGGCGGCTGAATTGTCAATCAGTTCAATTTTGCTGGTTTTCAAGTGGAAGCACAAGAGATAGAAGTGGTCACCTTGAAGTACCGGAATAAACACCAAGTCAACCGAATCAAGTTTTTTTACCTCATATTTTAGTATGATGTCTTCAAAATTTGAGGCAAATAAGTTTAGTCGTCTCTCGTCTGTGTATTTCTCCTCGTTGTAAAAGATATCCGGCTGTATGTTATGTAATTAGAATCAAAGTTAAGTAATGTATTAAAAGGTATTTAAACAAAGCATAATTAGTACATGCAAAAATAAGATGCGAATTGTATGTACACCATATGCGAAATGTTGTTTTTGTATTCATTGTAAAACTATCTAGTATTCTATATGCGATTTAAATATAAATAGCATGCGAAATCACTGATTATTCATTTTCTGTTTTAATTTCAAATGCTAATATGTTTATAAAATCATACCATCATTGTGCTAAACAAGTAGAGTCTGTATGGTGATGATTTTCTATCCCTCTTCTTCTCTTCAAGGTTTAGAACATCCACAAATGCATCTATTCCGTTTGATGCTATGTACTGACCCCTGTAGAAGCTTTCAAAGATACCTTTAGGAGTGTGAACCCAAGTTTTTTATCGGTAAAGTTCATCCTTGCCAGGCAAAAATCAAATAATTAATATTTTGAGTGTATATATTTAGATGTTTGTTAGTTGATATAACTGTTTTACTTACTCTATGTTTGCAAATGTAGCAAATGTATATCGGATCACACTCAATTCTTGATTCAACAGTGCTTCGTGCATGTTTAGCACTCTGTTGGAGTAAGGTGAACAAAATGCGTCTCCAAACTCTGCACATCTTTTCTCAGCTCGAATTTTGGCTGCTTCTATTGTCTTGTAAAGGAGTTCATTTAACCCCTTTGGTTGAACTTGCTTTGGCTTTGAGATTTTTCTCCCCCTAGCTGGTTTTTTTCCTTATTTTCTTCTCGGCTGGGTCCCAGGCTCAAAAGCAACTCAACTGACTGCAATTCCTCAGCCGTCACCTGAGGGCATTCAACTTCCGGTTCCTTCTCAACTTCAACCCCCGGATTGGTTTGTTGAGGGTCCTTTTGTGTAGTTTCTCCTAAAGAAACTGCTTCCACTTGTGGCTCTTTTTCGTGAACTTTTTCTTGGATGTTTTGTGTAGATTCTGCCAAGTTCACTGTTTCTTCTATAACAGTTTCGTTTTCACCACTTTCTGCAGGCCATAGTAAGTTAAGAAATATAATATTTTGTTTTTTTTTAATTTTTTCTAATATAAAGTGTTTTTTACCTTTGACAGGTGGTTTGTAAGCGTATACACCCGTTTCGACAGTTTGAATGTTTGCAATAAAGGTGTCTGTCACTCCTCCATCATCTTTGTTTGTCAATTCTTCATCATCTGGCTGCAGTACCCCTATAGATACAATTTATTGAATTTTAATACATCAAAATCAAAATCGCATGGTATACATGACATTGTATGCGAAATCAGATGTGAAGTGTTTGTATGAAATCGCATGTGTTTTTTAAAGGTATCGCATGTGTATAAGAAATAGAGATTTTTTACATAAAATCGCATTTGTTAATTTTGAAATCGCATGTTTTACCTTCTGATGCCATTTGTACCAAAACATTGGATATTACTTGATGAGCTTCTTCATTCTGTCTACTTTCTTCGTTTGCAGTGTCTACATGCTGAACTTCAGAAGCTGCATTTTCATGCTGTTGATGATCATCAGAAGGTGCAGTTTCATGTTCTTCAACGGAATCAGGCGGCACACAAATGGGATTACTCCGAAGCGTCTCATCCCACTGCTTACAGGCCTCCATAATCTCCGGATCCCAAAAACACTTAGTTTTTGCTTCTGAAACTAAGTTGTTCATCCCTTGAACATCTTGAACCATTTTAAGGTATTTTTTGACATTGGCTTTCATTTTTTTCAACAGGTTCTGTAATATTTTTTGAGTTAAGATACTATCAACTCAAATGTTAAATATAAATGGATTAATTGAAATTAATATTTTTTTGCGCTTACCTTTTTGTTGGTTTTCGAAGCCTCTCGATCTCGTTCATGGGCTGTGTCGTAGATTACCGATGGTGAAAGTTGAACAGGAGTGTTGCAATAATCCATCATTTTCTGTGTCTGTGTTCCAACTCCCATCTCAAGGTTCAACTGTGACATTTCATGGATTTCAAAACTGAAATCCATGAAATCATCAATGTTCTCGTTATCGTTTGGCTCTTCCTCGGTTTCTACGTTTTGTACTGCACGTGCAATCCTTCTTTTGTAGCTTATTGTGGTGTCAACCGGTGGTCGTAGTGTATACTCCTCTGTTGAACGACCCTCTTCTTCTTCATTTTTACTCTCACTTGATGTCCACACAGGTCCGTTATCCGAAATATTCTCTTCGACTTTATCAATCTCCGAAGATGTGATATAACGAATAACCGGTATCTCCACGGCTTTCTCAAACAGTTTAAGCCTCTTTTTGTGCTCATGCGTGTATAGAAGCTGTATAAATCGCAAGATCATTTAATTATATAACAAAACAAACTAGTCTTTGAAATATGTTATGAAATGTAGTAATGCATGCCGTAAGAAATGCAACAGGTCCCACGAACTGTATTCTATAGTTCTTCAAGCCCGCTCGTGTACGACGCAAGGTGTCGAGTAGATATGAGCACCAATCTAGATTCTGTATTTCCTCAACAGCCTCTACACCAAGCAAACATCTATCATTTGCAGTTGTTGCCTTTGTAATCTCCGCAAAGTACGTCATCCAGTACACCAGGAAATTTAATCTAAACAAGCTTCCCCAATCTCTTTGATTACCCATTGTATTTGCAATTAAGCCACGGGTAATTCTCGTGTTTTCTCCCCACTGGCCGATGAATGTACCCCTGACAGCATTTCCCGGTTCTTGACTCTTTTCAATTTTCTCCTGCTTTTTAACTTTTCTCTTATCGACTATTATTTCAACTTGCTTTGGCCCTTTGGTATTCCAAATACCTCATAAACTGTGTCCGGTGTTATTTTTATTTGGTGGTTTCCTATGTTTAGCGTATCGAACTTCTCGTCAAAGTTTCTGGCTAGCCAATATGCCAAACGTGTCGAAATATGGTTGATATTCATATCTAGAATAGCTCCAAATCTCATATTCTTCACCTCATCAACCTGTTTTTTTGAAAAACTTTTCACAGTATCTATATATGAGTTAGGTTGGCATCTCAGCAGTATTGCTTCATTGATGTATTCGAAGAATTCCCTATGTTCTGTTTTAGGTGGTTCCACCTTTTTTGAATGTTTTTTTGTCTGTATCTTAGATTTCCTGTCATCTTTTTTTCTTTTTTGGGAGTGGCTTAACAAAGTCATCATCTTCAGAACTTTCTTCAACAATCCTTCTTTTTCTATTTTTTGTTAACTTTTATCAGTTTTGATATTGGGCCTTCAAAGTCATCATCAGAATCTATTTCTACAAAATCGCATGCTATCAGTCAAAAACCTTTATAAAATCGCATTTATCAGTTAATCATGTACCCTAAGTCATTAAGTGATAAAATCGCATGAATGAGTTATCAATTCGCATGTTTTAGTTAAGCATTACCAAAACTAGCCAATCTTTATAAATCGCATGCTTTAGATAACCAAAAAATATAAAATCGCATGTATAATTTAATCATGATCCCCTAAAACTAAATAATCATATGAAATCGCAGGAGGTTTTTATCAATTCGCAAGTTCAAGCTAACCTAAGACAAAAACCTTCTACAAACAAAACTTTACATATAAAATCGCATTTGTAATACAAAACCCTATATAATATCGCACATATATCAGCTTATCATTAACAAAACTACATAATCATGCAAAACCTAATAAATAACCATACCAGTCATAAACCCTAACAAAATCGTAGTTATGAACAATATGTAATCATATAAAACTATATGTTTCAGTCTAAAACCTTAATAAAAAAACAAAATCTCATATAAAAGAAACCGCCAAGGTTAAAATCGTCCATTGCGAGATCAAAATCTCATATAATGCGATTTTGTTTTTTTATTAAGGTTTTAGACTGAAACATATAGTTTTATAAGATTACGTATTGTTCATAACTACAATTTTGTTAGGGTTTATGACTGGTATGGTTATTTATTAGGTTTTGCATGATTATGTAGTTTTGTTAATGATAAGCTGATATATGTGCGATATTATATAGGGTTTTGTATTACAAATGCGATTTCATATGTAAAGTTTTGTTTGTAGAAGGTTTTTGTCTTAGGTTAGGTTGAACTTGCGAATTGATAAAAACCTCCTGCGATTTCATATGATTAGTTAGTTTTAGGGGATCATGATTAAATTATACATGCGATTTTATATTTTTTTTAGTTGTCTAAAGCATGCGATTTATAAAGATTGGCTAGTTTTGATAATGCTTAACTAAAACTTGCGAATTGATAACTCATTCATGCGATTTTATCACTTAATGACTTAGGGTACATGATTAACTGATAAATGCGATTTTATAAAGGTTTGATTGATAGCATGCGATTTTGTAGAAATAGATTCTGATGATGACTTTGAAGGCCCAATATCAACACTGATAAAAGTTAACAAAAATAGAAAAAGAAGGATTGTTGAAGAAAGTTCTGAAGAGGATGACTTTGTTAAGCCACTCCAAAAAAAAAAAGATAACAGGAAATCTAAGATACAGACAAAAAAACATTCAAAAAAGGTGGAACCACCTAAAACAGAACATAGGGAATTCTTCGAATACAGCAACGAAGCAATACTGCTGAGATGCCAACCTAACTCATATATGGATACTGTGAAATTTTTTTCAAAAAAAACAGGTTGATGAGGTGAAGAATATGGGATTTGGAGCTATTCTAGATATGAATATCAACCATATTTCGACACGTTTGGCATATTGGCTAGCCAGAAACTTTGACGAGAAGTTCGATACGCTAAACATAGGAAACCACCAAATAAAAATAACATCAGACACAGTTTATGAGGTATTTGGAATACCAAAGGGGCCAAAGAAAGTTAAATAATAGTCGATAAGAGAAAAGTTAAAAAGCAGGAGAAAATTGAAAAGAGTCAAGAACCAGGAAATGCTGTCAGGGGTACATTCATTGGCCAGTGGGGGGAAAACACGAGAATTACCCATGGCTTAATTGCAAATACAATGGGTAATCAAAGAGATGGGGGAGGCTTGTTTAGATTAAATTTCATGGTGTATGACGTTCTTTGCGGAGATTACAAAGGAAACAACTGCAAATGATAGATGTTTGCTTGGTGTAGAGGCTGTTGAGGAAATACAGAATCTAGATTGGTGCTCATATCTACTCGACACCTTGCGTCGTACACGAGCGGGCTTGAAGAACTATAAAATACAGTTCGTGGGACCTGTTGCCTTTCTTACGGTATGCATTTCTACATTTCATAACATATTTCAAAGACTAGTTTATTTTGTTATATAATTAAGTGATCTTGCGATTTATACAGCTTCTATACACGCATGAGTACAACAAGAGGCTTAAACTGTTTGAGAAAGTCGTGGAGATACCGGTTATTCGTTATATCACATCTTCGGAGATTGATAAAGTCGAAGAGAATATTTCAGATAACGGACCTATGTGGACATCAAGTGAGAGTGAAAATGAAGAAGAAGAGGGTCATTCAACAGAGGAGTATACACTACGACCACCGGTTGACACCACAATAAGCTACAAAAGAAGGACTGCACGTGCAGTACAAAACGTAGAAACCGAGGAAGAGCCAAACGATAACGAGAACATTGATGATTTCATGGATTTCAGTTTTGAAATCCATGAAATGTCATAGTTGAACCTTGAGATGGGAGTTGGAACACAGACACAGAAAATGATGGATTATTGCAACACTCCTGTTCAACTTTCACCATCGGTAATCTACGACACAGCCCATGAACGAGATCGAGAGGCTTCGAAAACCAACAAAAAGGTAAGCGCAAAAAAATATTAATTTTAATTAATCCATTTATATTTAACATTTGAGTTGATAGTATCTTAACTCGAAAAATATTACAGAACCTGTTGAAAAAAATGAAAGCCAATGTCAAGAAATACCTTAAAATGGTTCAAGATGTTCAAGGGATGAACAACTTAGTTTCAGAAGCAAAAACTAAGTGTTTTTGGGATTCAGAGATTATGGAGGCCTGTAAGCAGTGGGATGAGACGCTTCGGAGTAATCCCATTTGTGTGCCGCCTGATTCCGTTGAAGAACATGAAACTGCACCTTCTGATGATCATCAACAGCATGAAAATGCAGCTTCTGAAGTTCAGCATGTAGACACTGCAAACGAAGAAAGTAGACAGAATGAAGAAGCTCATCAAGTAACATCCAATGTTTTGGTACAAATGGCATCAGAAGGTAAAACATGCGATTTCAAAATTAACAAATGCGATTTTATGTAGAAAATCTCTATTTCTTATACACATGCGATACCTTTAAAAAACACATGCGATTTCATACAAACACTTCACATCTGATTTCGCATACAATGTCATGTATACCATGCGATTTTGATTTTGATGTATTAAAATTCAATAAATTGTATCTATAGGGGTACTGCAGCCAGATGATGAAGAATTGACAAACAAAGATGATGGAGGAGTGACAGACACCTTTATTGCAAACATTCAAACTGTCGAAACGGGTGTATACGCTTACAAACCACCTGTCAAAGGTAAAAAACACTTTATATTAGAAAAAATTAAAAAAAAACAAAATATTATATTTCTTAACTTACTATGGCCTGCAGAAAGTGGTGAAAACGAAACTGTTATAGAAGAAACAGTGAACTTGGCAGAATCTACACAAAACATCCAAGAAAAAGTTCACGAAAAAGAGCCACAAGTGGAAGCAGTTTCTTTAGGAGAAACTACACAAAAGGACCCTCAACAAACCAATCCGGGGGTTGAAGTTGAGAAGGAACCGGAAGTTGAATGCCCTTAGGTGACGGCTGAGGAATTACAGTCAGTTGTGTTGCTTTTGAGCCTGGGACCCAGCCGGGAAGAAAATAAGGGAAAAAAACTAGCTAGGGGGAGAAAAATCTCAAAGCCAAAGCAAGCTCCAAAGCAAGTTCTACCAAAGGGGTTAAATGAACTCCTTTACAAGACAATAGAAGCAGCCAAAATTCGAGCTGAGAAAAGATGTGCAGAGCTTGGAGACGCATTTTGTTCACCTTACTGCAACAGAGTGGTAAACATGCACGAAGCACTGTTGAATCAAGAATTGAGTGTGATCCGATATACATTTGCTACATCTGCAAACATAGAGTAAGTAAAACGGTTATATCAACTAACAAACATCTAAATATATACACTCAAAATATTAATTATTTGATTTTTGCCTGGCAGGGATGAATTTTACCGATCAAAAATTGGGGTTCACACTCCTAAAGGTATCTTTGAAAGCTTCTACAGGGGTCAGTCCGTAGCATCAAACGGAATAGATGGATTTGTGGATGTTCTAAACCTTGAAGAGAAGAAGAGGGATAGAAAATCATCACCATACAGACTCTACTTGTTTAGCACAATGATGGTATGATTTTATAAACATATTAGCATTTGAAATTAAAACCGAAAATGAATAATCAGTGATTTCGCATGCTATTTATATTTAAATCGCATATAGAATACTAGATAGTTTTACATTGAAAACAAAAACAACATTTCGCATATGGTGAACATACAATTCGCATGTGAAAATTTTCACATCTTATTTTTGCATGTACTAATTATGCTTTGTTTAAATACCTTTTAATACATTACTTAACTTTGATTCTAAGTACATAACATTCAACCGGATATCTTTTACAACGAGGAGAAATACACAGACGAGAGACGACTAAACTTATTTGCCTCAAATTTTGAAGACATCATGCTAAAATATGAGGTAAAAAAACTTGATTCGGTTGACTTGGTGTTTATTCCGGTACTTCAAGGTGACCACTTCTATCTCTTGTGCTTCCACTTGAAAAGCGGCAAAATTGAGCTGATTGACAATTCAGCCGCTGAACAAGAGTTTTAGGAAAGATACAAGGGGCTTCCAGACACATTGGTAATACAAAAACTTCTTCATATACATGTTATATTTTATGTAAAAGATACTGACACAATGTTGCTATGTTACAGAGAAGGGTATTGGTTTTATACCTAAAAAAGTCTTTAAAACCAACACCAGTTATAGAAGAACTTGGAACATCAGTGATAGAAAGAAAAGAGATGGATTGGAGGACGGAGAATAACGGCGTAGACTGTGGAGTGTTCATGATGCGACACATGGAAACATACAAAGGAGAGAAAACACCATGGGTGACTGGGTTTGTGAAAGAAGATGAAGTAAACAACAGACAGAATTCACAACTGCATCTCCTGAGGCACAGATATCTTAGTAAAATCATTCTATCCGAACACAATGTGCATCGTCAACAAGTAATTAAAAAGGCAAATGCTTTCGATAAAAGGCCAGACAAAGAAAGGTATATGAAAGATTTGGAGAAAATAATCCCAGATAGGCTGAGTGAATTTACTGGAAAGGACTAGTAAACTTGATTGATGTTGGATTTCTGTTGAATATTTTTAGACTTGTTAGATAACATTAATGTTTATAATTTCGCATATGTTATGTATAATATCGCATGTCTGACATTAAATTGCTTAAAATATGCAAAATGGTGGGATATACACATGCGAAATCAAAAACCATTCCATAACAAAGCATGCGAATTTATTGAAACATACAAAACTTGAATGTTTTATTAAAATAAAGCACTAAAATAAACAACGTTCATTCAAAAGATGAAAGAAACTCCATTTTCATCTTCATCGAGCATCTTAAGATAGTTATTGCATCTGCCAACTCTTTCAACTGCTTCTCATCCCTCTCACCCAGATCAACCATGAACATAACAACAATTTCTTGAAGACTACTCACTTGCAACTGAGATAGCAAGTTCAGAATTTCTTGTCTTCTCTTCATGTTTTCTGTTACACTAGAAATGTTGGTCTCCAACATCTCTTGACATGATCGATCCTCTTGAATTTGCTCCTGAATCTTTTTTCTCAAAGCCTGCTTGATACTTGATTCAGAAGAAGAGGATGTTGGTAGGTCTGCCATTTTTAATAGGATGTTTGAAATTGTGATAAAAAGAAAAACTATATAATAAAAGAAAAAAAGCACTGAAAAATTATTGATATGAATTATTGAAATCAATTATTGAACTAAATTATTTGATTTGAATTATTGAACTGACTTATAAAACAAACTGTGCGAAAATACATATAATTACTTTTAAAGCGTGGGAAATATAGAGCTATATATGTTAAATACTTTCTAGTCTGCGAAATGACCAACTTAAAAATGCGAAATTAAATATTAAACTTCATTGTGTGCGAAATGCCCAATTTTAAACATGCGAAATTATTCATATAATCCAATCTTAAATACCTGGGATATGGTAAAAACAACACATGCGATATTAATAACAAAACATGCGAAATGTCAAACTCATCAAATAAACCCAGAAACAACTTATCTTCAACCTCGTTACAATCTAATAAACTGAAAATACCTTCAAATCTATAAAAACCCAAAAAAAAAAAAAACCCATAACCCTATGATGAAAAACCAAAAACAAACATCTAAAATGACGAATCCAGCATTTTCGGAAATCACCAATCTGTGTTCGGTACAGGAATCAATCAAAAAACCTACAAATCGAATTCATACGAACAATAATTAGATGGACGGTTATGAAACGAACTCGTAATCTGCTTCCTTGTTGACGGAATTCCCTAATTAGCCCTTAGATGTTTGAACAGAATGTCTGATATACCCTTGTCTAATTAAATTGAATCAGGACACGTGTATGGCTGTGCGCATCGCGTACATAATGTACGATAAGAGGATTTGTATCCTACACTTTACCTATATATATATATATAGTCCCGCCGTGCTGCGGCGGGTGCGGTAGCATTTGCCGTTAAATTGTAACGTAACGTGCCTAGTCGCGTTTATTTTAGTTTGAAACTCGGCTTGTTCTCCACGTGTCAGGTACATATTGTCATATTGTAAAAGAGATGATCTAAAATTGTCAGTACCATATTCTCATCCGTAAGACTAAAGGGTATGCGGGCCGGCTTAGACCCGGCCTGGCCCGGCGCCGGTCCCCCACACCGCCCCCCTCAGGCTCGGCTCGTCTCAACCGTCTCCCACACGCCGGACTCGACGGGCCTTTGAATTCAAAATCTAGCCGTTACAACGGCTACTTATTTAATAAAAAAAATCCCCCTTTTCTTTATAACTCTCTCATTTTATACCATTTTCTCCCCACTTTCAACCCAAAGCACTCTCATTTTTATACCATTCTTTTATAAAAAAATATCTTTTCATCCACAATGCCATCTAATTCTTGGTGGTCCTCGTCTTCGGAGGAGGAAGAGGAGATGTTTTACGCAAACGCTGTGCTAAAGGCGGCACAGATTCTTATGGAGGAGGAAGAGGAAGACGTCTCGTCTGAAAGCGTTATTACGACGAATACGGATTAACAGAGACCGCCAAGGTTTATCATTAATAAATTTTATTATCCTTATTCCTTATTTTCTCGTATTTATATATTTTTTACGACAGGAGCGCACGAGAAATTGGTGAACGATTATTTTTCGGATACACCCCTTTACAATGCCGAGATTTTCAGACGCAGGTTCCGAATGAGTCGTCGATTATTCACACGGATTGCTGATGATTTGGCGGGGCTAGACCCGTTTTTCACGCAACGACCCGATGCTCGTGGTTATGAAGGGTTCACCACGTTACAAAAGTGTACTGCGGCCATTCGCCAACTGCGTACAGGACAGTAGCCGACGCTTTGGACGAGTACTTACAGATGTCGGCAAGAACTACGCGGGAATGTTTGTATCGGTTTTGCCATAATGTGGTGAAACTGTATAGCAAAAAATATTTGCGGAAACCAAACGCGTATGATGTTCAACAGTTGTACCAAGCTCATGAAGCACGGCACGGGTTTCCGGGAATGCTCGGTAGCATTGATTGTATGCATTGGGCGTGGCAGAACTACCCGAATGCGTGGCGAGGCCGATATACGCGAGGTGATCAGGGCCATCCAACCTTAATACTTGAGGTCATGGCGTCACAAGATTTGTGGATCTGGCATTCTTTCTTTGGTCTCCCTGGTTCACTTAACGACCTCAACGTGTTATACCAATCGGCAATCTTTAGCGATGTCGTTAATGGAACCGGTCCGGACACCAGTTTTACAGTTTCTGGGGTTGAGTATAGACGCGGGTATTATCTTGCTGACGGAATATATCCGTCTTACTCTACAATTGTCAAGACTATTCCATATCCCGAGAACGAAAAAAGGAAAAAATTCGCCAAGCGTCAAGAAGCTGCAAGAAAAGACATCGAACGTTGTTTTGGTGTTCTACAAAAAAAAATGGGCCATCATTGAACAACCGGCACGTGCGTTCACACCGAAGAGGTTGCACCTTTGTATGTACGCTTGCATTTTGCTCCATAACATGATTATTGAAGACGAAGGTCGGACGATTTGTGAGTATGATGAGAATGCATCTATCGGGAATACTGTCCCGGTAGATCCGGCGCAACTGGATTTAAACTCGTTCTCGCTAACCAACAACTTCACGCATGCAAACCTTCAACAGGATTTGGTAGAACATATATGGAACAACGCAAACGGCGGGGACGGTGACGAAGACGATAGCGAGTAGTGTAATTTTTATAAATTTTTAAATCTAGTCTTTTTTATAAATTTTAGGTAGTGTAATTTTTTTTAGGTTATGTAATTTTTATTTATGTTATGTAATGGATTTTATTATCTTCTTTTATGTCTTATTTTTATTTAAATTTTGAATTGTTTTTATAAAGTTAAACAAATAAAAAAGTTAAACAATAAAAATTAAATAATAAAAGTTAAACAAATAAAATAAATTAAACAATAAAAATAATGTGGAGTAAGAGTAGCCATATCCTCCACCCCCCTCAAAATGCAAGGAGGCCCATCCTCCATGGGATGGTGATGTGGCGCCTACGTGGCGGCCCATCCTCATGGGAATAGGGTTCTCCATACCCTCTAGTCTAATACTATTCAATTTAGGATATAAGTAATGAGTTTAGCCTGCTTTGTTCACACTTTACATTTGCAGATGAAAACCACATCGGGTTGTGGAACATAGTCTAAAAGTCCACATGTTAGACCATGGGGTATGGTGGGCGTAGGTTTGGGGGCATGAGTTGACACGTGGAAAACAAATCAAAACCCACGCCCATGGGGTATGGTGGGGCTTGGGTTGGGGGCTTGGGTTTGGTTTGGCCATTGAGAGCCCGTCATGTCACCTTGCTAGCCCGCCCCACGCTCGGCTTCAAACCCAAGCCCCAAGGGCCACGCCCAAACCCACGCCCCAACCCAAGCCCCATACCCCCATAGCCTTATATTTCACTTTTGTAAAGCAATCATTATTTGCTTCTTTTTCTTTTCGATACCACACTCACATAACAAAACTTGTGATTATTTTATGTTTCCAAAGATCACCACAGCAAAAAAACACCGGCACTGAAAAATCAGACGACAAACATTTTGGAAAAAAAATGTAAGAATAAAGACGATATAAACTGCCACGGTTGCATATCTCTCGACAGAAATCAAAATATCCATTCAACTTCCGCCCGAAAATGCCCCGCCATGATGCGGAATATCTCAATAATGACCAATATAGGGTTTCTTGTTCGGACGAGTGGTAGGTGCGACAATAAGTGCGACTTGGTTTAGTGGGGTGGTTGGTATAGGAGGGTTTGTAGTAACCGCATAATTTCTCTCATTTTCCTCACGCTTCTTCTTTAACCAAAGCGGGAGGGAGTTTTGGCATTAGATTCTTTCGCGTCTTTCAGCTTTTCAGCAAGAGCCTTGCTAGTTGATCCTTTGACCCCTTTACGTTCCAAATCCTTTAATTTAACGCGATTCTCAATGAGTTGTACAGCGAGTCGCATAGTTGCCTCTAGGTTTTCAGGTATACTACCTTCCACAGTATCATTTATGAAAGAAGGCAAACCCTTGATGTACTACTTTATGAGGCGAGTGAGAGGTGTGAATAAGTATGGGCACACTTTTATCAACTCATGAAAACGCTTATTGTACGCCACATTATCTACACTTTCTTGTTCCAAAACCTAGAACTCGTCTTCTAGTTTCTTAATTTCATGGTCAGGACATAATTGCTCAGTCATCAACTCCTTCAACTATTCCTAAGTCATAGCCATTGCGGCTACATCACCACGTGTATGCTTTGCCGCATTCCACTAGGTGAGTGCATTCCCTAACAAGCGGCCCGTTGCATAGTGGACCTTGAGATTGTCAGAGCATTTGCAATTGAGAAACGTACTCTCCATCTCCTCAAACTAGCAAAGGAGAATGGTTGCACCAATGGTGCCTTCGTATGTAGGGGATCACATGATTTGAAGTGTTTGTAGGAACACTTCAAGGTATTAGCTACATCGTGGGTCTCTTGGTCATTAAGGGCTTGTTGAACTTGCATGACGATCTTTGGAATAACGGCGACCATTTCTTCGGCGATAAGGGCCGCCATGCGTCGACTGGAGTTTTCAGCACGTTTCCTGATACGGTGACGTCTAGCCGACATTTACAAGATTAAACGCGACAATCCGTGAGTTTGTAAGTAGAGATTAGTGACACAATGTATAGTGTGACAAATGTGAAACTTATGATTTGCGAAAAATGATGATTTTAAATATGTCGTCCCATTACACAACCATAGCCAACCAAATCCACTTAAAATCACATGAAACTCGAAGATAGAAACAAACTTATGACAAGTTGATATTTCAAAATGAAATACTAAATATTGTTAAGTTTGGTACGTAAATAGGGTTTTTGTATGTTTTCCATGCGTTCTCTTTTGTAATTATGTGGGCCCCCGCAATTACCGAGCTTTTGCATGGTCTACATCTATTCACCCATTGACATACACTTAACCCAAAAAGAAGAAATCATGATATTAATGCATGAACCAAAAGTTGGGGTGATGTGAAATGATGTTGGAGGGTATCCATGACTTAACACACACAGATTGACTTATCAAAGTGTCGTTAGTTTAACGGACGTTTGGTGTGACATGCTTTGGGCTAATAGGTATTAGTATTTTCATCGTTAGTCCCCTTGTAGGCAAACTGGTTCATTATTAGATTTATACGATTGCCAGCTTAGACAGGACATCCCGACTACCGGTATCTAACCCTTCCAATTACTACATGTCCGTCACATAAACACACTTTGACAAGATAGAGAAATTTAAATGAAATTCGAAACTCAAAACAAACTGAATCCAATAATTAAAACTTTAGATAATTAGATTTAGGAATTCTCCTATATATTAATAAACGTACTGAATGAACAGTAGAATAGTAGAATATGGCAATTTTGTAATTTGGTTTTTTAATAGGTTTAAAAGGTTGACAATAAAGAGAGCACTATCCGCTTCTGGTCACAAAGAGGAAAGATCTGGAAGGAGAGAGGCCCGACACGGCGGCGCGCGACCAGGCTGTGGCGGAGCAAAGGTTGCACAAAGAGAAAAGAGAGAGCACCGCTTCTGGTCACAAAGAGTAGAAAGATCTGGAAGGAGAGAGGCCGGAACGGCAGCGCGCGGCCAGGCTGTGGCGGAGCAAAGGCGGCAATACCGATTTCCGTCGAGTGCACGGTTGGTATGTTTGGTTCTTTGATTTGCTCAATTTTGTAGCATTTTTTTCATGGGTGTTGTATACTTCATATTTGTGTTGATTTTGTTTATTTTTTCTAGATTTAGGGTTGAGAATTTGGGATCTTTTTGCAGTTGTATATAGATCATTTTTTAGAACATTTCCAGATGATGATGGTATATAGAAAGATCACTTTATGGTTAGAAAATTAGGCAAGGATTATGAGGATAAGAGAATGGTTAGCATCTTTTTAGGTTAATGTTGAATTGTGACCATAAATTAGAACATGGGTTGGCTCTTGATGTTCTTGACTTCTTCCACAAATTGGAATATTCTGTTGTTGGGAAGATTTTACAAATTAGTTAACAATTTTTGAGTAAAATTTCTGAACATTATGTTTATATTCTAAGTTTTGTTTAACAACAGTAACTTTGTTAATCACAAAAAACTAGATGGATTTGATTAAAAGCCAGTGCCTGTGTGTGTTCTTTAAAGATATATGATTTATGAATGTTACGTATTCTGATGGAAAATCGTTTTATTGTGTAAGATGCAAGTGTAATTCTGTTATGAATTTGCCTAATCTTTTTCTTAAACTGAATTTCAGGTTTACTGCCATGCTACCGGGACTCTGTTAGTGGTCTGCCTCTTTTTCTTTACAACTACTCCACCCACCAGCTTCATGGTGTTTTTGAGGTATTCAATCTCATTCATTTAACTTGCAAGTTTCTTGTATTTGATTTGTATTGGTGAAAATCCTTAAAAATCAAAGGTTAAAGAACTTATATATCTTTAACATGGAATATGGTTTCAATGATTTAGGCTGCAAGTTTTGGCGGAACAAACATCGACCCGTTTGCATGGGAAGACAAAAAGAACCCTGGTGAATCACGGTTCCCTGCTCAGGTGCGCGCCATAACTAGAAAGTTAGCCGAGCCGTTAGAAGAAGACTTATTCAAGCCAATTCTTCACCACTACGATGGCCCTAAATTTCGCCTTGAACTCAACATCCCTGAGGTAAAACTATCCTTTTACCCTTCGGGTCCATTAAGAACACTTTTCGATGTCCAAATCACTTGAAAAACTAACACACGTGTTGTTGTTGCAGGCGCTCTTGCTTTTGGACGAGAGGACCATCACTATACCGTATAGCCTTATAACATGATATACAATCAAACAGTTTCTCTTAGATTTGACATTGCAGATTGTATCTTTTTGGTAACAAGTCATACTACAGCTTTCATTTTGTAGTTTTGTTATCAACAAAAAAGGTAAATATGTGGTGGCTTATATTAGAATCAAACCTGACAGCTTAGAATATTATGAAGAGGTTTGATCTGCCGCGAAGCATGTGTTATGATTCAACCCTATCCAAGTGCGCTGCGCCGCGAAGCGCGCTTCGTTTAAATACTAGTTAAATATTGAAAATTATAATATTTATATCACATAGTGTGTGCAAAGCGAAAAGAGGGGAAATATAATAATATTACTTTAGATAAATAATATGTCACAATATAACATGTAGCACATAATATTAAGCATGTGACAATTCAAGTGATCATGTGCTTGTGTATGCTTTAAATAAATTCAAGCTAAGACAATTAATCACATAAGCACATAAGGTACTTAAGGTACCTACTAAACTTTAGTCTAAGTCTAGGAGGTCTAATAACCTAAACCTAGTTCCCTATAGCTATTGGCTCTGATACTAATATGTCGTACACTGTCTAGCAGCGGAATGGTACGGGGCATGATTGATTGTCCAGAGCTTACAACAACTATTAGAAAGTTATAATATTTAAAGCATCATATCAGTTTCATCACTTGCTCCATACTTGTACATCTTATGTGGCGTGAAACCAACAACACACAAGTTAGCGTCTTGTTGATCTTGAACATAAAAAACTTGTTTGGCTTGATTAGCTAATATGAAGCGGTCAGTCTGGTGACCAAGCCTATCAAAGTTAACCACTGTGAATCCAAAATCATCCTTTTTTACTCCACGACTATCAACCCAATCACACATGAAAACAGGAACGGTAAACATGCGATAATCAAGATCCCATATCTCCTTTATACGACAAAAGTAAGTAACAGCACCATACACGGGATTAGAGTCTTTTGCGCTAGAAATTTGCATAGCATGTGCAACTAAAGACACTCCACTACATGAGTTGTTTTAGATTCATCTCGAGATATTGTATGGAACTGATACTCATTTATGGCAAAACCGCTATATTTATTAACAACAAAATTAGGCCCTTTGGCTAACCATCGAACACTATCACAAATATCTTCCCCGTTAGCCAAACGTTTTTCGACCTATTGGAAAAAAAATATTAATGTGATTCACATAAAATTATTAAAATAATATTGTAATTCTAACAAATTTATTAAAAATAGACCTCTTTCTTAAGCCAAGTAATAAATGTTCGACTATGTTGGGTCTGCAACCATGTACTATTTCGAGAGGCGCGTGGGTTGAGATCCTTCAATTCCAACATATGTTGCCTGGATTATAGTAGATGTTAGAAAAAAGTTTTATGTATTAGATAGAGTACAAAGAATATACAGTTTTATGCAATGCTTACTTTATATATGGCTCTACAGCATCAGTGTTTCTTAATACATAAAGATGAGCTTGATCAAGTAACTTAGCATCCACAACCTCACTTGTAGCCCCCGATAAAGGCCTGCCGGTGTGAATTCTTTCATCAACACGTTCATAAGGATTGCCAATTGATTTCATGTTATTTAGGTAACCCGAGCAAAATTCTAAGGCTTCCTCTGCCACATAACATTCTGCAATGCAACCCTCAGGTCGATAATGATTTCGTACATATCCTTTGAGTGTTTTCATGTATCTCTCAAATGGATACATCCACCTAAAATGAACCGGGCCACATAACCTCACTTCTCTAACTAAATGCACCATCAAGTGAATCATGACATCGAAAAATGATGGAGGAAAATACTTCTCTAACAAACACAAAGTTAATACGATGTCACTTTGCAATTTTCCTAGCTTACTAACATCAACAACTTTACTACACAACTTGTTGAAAAAATTACATAAGCTAATGATTGTTTTCCTCACTTTCTCGTGTAACAGCCCTTTGATTGCAAAGGGAAGAAGTTGTTGCATCAGTACATGACAATCATTAGACTTTAAACCATTCATCTTTGAAACATCATCGGACACGAGATTCTTGAAATTAGAGCAATACCCATCAGGCACTTTTTATGTTAGACGAGGTATCATAAAATTGGCATTTCTCCGAGGTATTCAATGTGTAACATGCAGGTGGAAGCAAAAGTCGATTCCCTTTTGGTTGAGGTTGTAATTCAGGCTTAATGCCCAACTCCTCAAGATCTTGTCGTGCGTTTAACCCATCCTTCGTTTTGTGAGGCAAATTCAATAGTGTCCCATAAATACTCTCACACACATTTTTTTCTATGTGCATAACATCTAACTGATGACGAACAAGCAACTTCTTCCAATATTCAAGTTCATAGAATATTGATTTTTTATGCCAAAATTTAGTTCTCTCATCAATACTTTCTTTTTCCTCCTTTGACTTTTTCTTCTTTGACTTTTTCTTCTTACCCCATCTATTCTCAAACCCCGCCAGATAGTCGTAAATTTCTTCACCTGATAATGGGTTTTTTTATAACATCATTCTCTTGTAGTTTGTTGAAATCTTTTTTTTTTTTACGAAAAAGGATGTTCAAGTGGGAGAAATCTTCTATGCCCGAGATAGCATACTTTTTTGGACTTTGGCAACCATTGTGAGCAAGTATTCTCTGAACATATTGGACAAGCATAATAACCTTTCGTAACACACCCCGAAAGATTACCATATGCGGGAAAGTCATTTATAGTCCAAAGTAATACTGCTCTTAGATTGAAGTATTCTTTCTTATGTGCATCAAATGTCTCAACGCCAGTTTCCCACAAGAGCTTTAGATCGTCTATCAATGGTGCCAAGTAGACATCAATATTGTTACCAGGTTGTTTTGGCCCTGATATCAATAGAGTCAACATCATGAATTTTCTTGACATACATAAATAAGAGGGTAGATTATATGTTATTAGGATAACCGGCCAAGAACTATGATTGGAACTTAATGACTTGTGAGGATTGATACCATCAGCGGACAAAGCTAATCTAAGATTCCGGTCCTCTCCTCCGAATTCTTTCCACGTGTTGTCAACAAGCTTCCAAGAGGGGGGATCACGAGGATGAGTTAGCTTACCATCATTAACCCTACCTTTTGCATGCCACGTTAAGTCATGTGCAATTTCTGGGGACGAAAACATTCTTCTAAATCTAGGGATTGGAGGAAAATACCACAAAACTTTTGAAGGCACATTTTTTGTATTCTTCTTCCACCGAGATGTGCCACAAGTTGGACACTGAGAAGCATCCTTGTGTTCTTTCCAGAATAGAACACAATCATTTTCACATGCATGAATCTTTTCGTATTTTAGACCTACTCCTTTTAGCAACTTCTTAGCCTCATATATAGAGTTAGGAATTGTATTGTTTGATGGTAAGATATCTTTTAAGACACCCAACAAAGCATTAAAGCTAGCATCAGACCAGCCAAATTGACCTTTCAAATGTTGGAATTTCAATAATCCACTAAGTGCATTATACTTTGACCCTTCGTAAAGTGGCTTATCACATTCTTCAAGAAGTAATTTCAATGAATCAGGTTCATTCTCTACATATGTGAAGGCATCATGTAGCATTTCCGTTGTATAATCGAAGTCGGGATGTCTAGATTTATTAGGGATACTAGAATCAAGGTTGGGAAGTGTTTCTCCATGGAAAGACCAAACCTTATAATTTTCATGGAAATCGCGGGCAACCAGATGATAACGCACATTGTCAATTGAGTGATAGCGAAAATTGGTACAATCTACACAAGGACACAGAATAACATCTGATTTTGGATTATTAGATTGGGCAAACTCTAAAAAGGCTTCCACACCTTCTTCATATGCATTTGATAATCTATCAGAGAAAATCCATGATTTATCCATGACCTTTGTTACTAGAAGTAACATGAACAAAAAACACAATCAAAATTTATACTTAAATGAATAATTTAAAAATATAATAGATGTTTTGTTGTTTTTTTTCCTAAAAATGGTTTGGAGCAAACCACCTCCTATGTTTTTTGGGCAAGAGGGGAAAATGAGAGAGGAAATGACATGACACAATATGATTGAGTGGGTGAAAAGTTACATGCACCCCTTACACCCTAAGCCCTAATTATTACCAAGTTACTCTTATGAATCAATTACCATAGATTTTCTACAACACAACATTCAGAAAAATCAGACATTTATAATAACAAACATCATATAAACATAAAAACCCTAAATTTTCCATTATCCTCTCATTATACTTTTCCAATAGCAACAACTATTAGACCACCCGTAGTGGGGCGTTATTTTAAAAAAAATTGAAAAAAACGCCACAAAACGCCCCCTCCCCCACTACAGTAGGCGTTATACAGCGTTTTTTTTTTTTTTTTTAAATAGGGCTGGCGTTTTATTTAAAACGCTGAAGGTGCAAGACTAGTACTTTGACTGGCCAATCCCATGCTGATACGTGTGGTTTCTTTTTTTTTTTAGTCTGACATGTTTGACTGGAAGTGGTGACATTTTTTGACAAGTGTAACTTTTTTTTATCCTTTTTAATATTGGAAGGGGGTTATTGAAATAATGCCACACTACGCCACTTTATGCTATAATGCCCCATCTGACTGGGATGACACGTGTCGGATAATGCCCCATGGTGGGGGCATTATATTTCTTCACCACTACACTACACATGGTCTTAGAGCATTCACATTCAATCCACCATCTCAACCCCTACCTCTAATATTTAAAAAAATCTTCTAAATATTCACTCCATTCAATCCCCTATTTCATCTCTCTAACCTTATATTCTAAAAAGACTCTACAGTAACTTTTCATGTATGAAAAGCTACTGTAGTCCCCTCATCTTCAACCACTCATAATCACCCGCCAATCTCATATACTTCCGCCCATATCATCTTCTCCCGCCGTCATTAGGGCTTTTGTTCAGAACATTTACAAGAAACTGAAGAAAGCAAACCCTAGGTTGCCCATTCTCATCCGTGAGTGCAGCAGCACCGACCCTCAGCTGTGGGCTGGATACGGTACGTGCGTCATTCCCCTTCGTCATCCCTAATTACATCAATCAGTAATTTATTTGATGTTTTTATTTGTAAGTGTTATTTTGTTGTATTGATGATGATTTTACGGTTGTGAGAGTGCATCAGTAGGATATATAGGTGTAAAAGTATAACAGTCATGGAAGATAACCTAGCAATTAGTTATAATTAGAGAACATAAAGGCTAGTGAACAGAGGTGGATGTATGTTCTAATCAAATCTATATTTTGGGATCTAACAGAAAGCAAGAAGTGAACCTTTGTGGATATAAAGTTATAAACTACCTATCTTTTCGATCTATGCAAGGCTAGCTCCTGTTGTAGTTACTTTCCTTTGGAATCGTGGATATGTGCACCTAGAGTAATCAAAACCAGTTAACTAATCCTTACACACAAATATGTATACATAGGTATATGTGTATATGTATGTATATGTATGTGTATACATGCGTGCAGACTGTAGAGTGCAGACATATTATGTTCATGTGGGCAGAGGTGTATTAACATCAAAGCGCTTCAGTTACCGTAGCGAAATAGAAATAACGAGTAGATAGAGGTATATTTTTAATAGTCATGTCTCTGCAGAAGGTATAATAGATATTTCTAGAAAGTTGGTTGTCATGATCATAACTCATGTGCAGAACATATTGAAGTTCCTTCGGAAACTGTATATATGAAGCTTCATGACATAGAATCAATATAACAGGATTTGTTTTTTTTTTTTTCGTTTGGTACACCGTACGAGCCCCGCTTGCGGTCTGCTCATATAATGTAATATATGTGTGGGCGCTCAGGGGGGCAAAAGCAAAAGTGCACTAATTTTTAACGTTATTTTACTAATTTCGTGAAAATAACGTTAAAAAGAGGGGATCGTTAATCAGGCATCATGTGGTGGCGTTGATAGCCGAAAGACAAGGGGGTACATGCACCAATTGGCGTTTGTCTCAATTGCTGAGTGTTATGTGCCTTATGTCCAAGGCTTGATGCAAAACCACAATCGAGCCGGGGGTCTCATTGGAAGCAGCCTCTCTATTCCTACGGGGTAGAGGTAAGGCTGTCTACATCCCACCCTCCTCAGACCCTACCTTAGCTTTGCTATAGGTGGGATATACTGAGTACGATGATGATGATGATGATGATGTTTGGTACACCGTACACTTTCTGAGATGTTTATGCCCGTTGGACACCTTTGTTTACATTATTTTTTTAGTATTCGAAGCAAATATCTTGGCTTATATATATTCCTTGTCTGCTGTTCTAACTGGATTCCATTTCCATGTTCTGTAGCTTGGCTGTTCTAGCGAACTTACTGGAGTTGCAACTACTGAAGCCCAGCTTATCCAAATTAAGGTTTGCTATTTCTACCTCAATACTAGTATGTATATGCTATGGTGTCATTACAATGAGATATAAAGTTTCCAACTGTTGACTACCTCACACGTGTGCCTATAAGTAATCATATGCACAACTTTTAGTGCTACTTGAACATTCGCATGATATTAAAATATTAACGTTTTGCTTTATTTCAGGTTGCTGACTGAAAATCCAGTTCAACGTCTTGGTGCCACGGGGTCTGCAGAGGTAAAAATTTCTCCAGTTACATATCCATGTCCGTATCATTTTATTAAAAGTAGTTAGATTATTAGTAATAAATATAACATATGTAATTGTATTTGACAAATTAGTTATTTTTTTAAAAGGTTCATAATATCAGGTAAACATATATCGGGTCAAACCAACTCGACCCGTTTTACTTCGTATCTAAGGTTACTCAGTTTGACCTGTTAACCAAGTCAGTGGTTTTGTTTTGTTGATCAGAACTTGTCTCAGCTGTTGATCCTTTCTTATATTTGACCTGGTAACCGGATTCGTCTTCTCCGATGCCGTCGTTGTCTCCGTCGTCGTCGTGGATTCATTTGCCATCTGTTTTATTAGTCGTTGCTTCTTCGTCATCATCATCATCCTCGCCAATTTCTACAAATAGGTCAGTTCTTCATTCATTTTTCATTCGTTTTCCAGATCTCGATCATCAATCTCTTGTTTTCTCTGCTTGTGTAGCAGATTTGTTGTAGGTCACATTAATACTGTTCTGTATGGATTGTGACAAATTAATTAATTTTTTAATGGTTATTGTGATGTAGGGGTCATCTGTAACCACCTTGGTCAAGAAGGAGAAGAAAACATGTTGTTCAGCCAAAACAAGGGAGAAGTTTATTTTGCGGAGATTTCAGATGTTAATCTGCAGTGATTTCAAATGAGTTAAAAAAGTGGGTAGTTAAGATTGTAAATGAAAGAAAGAGAAAAAATTAATAAAAAAAGAATATAGAGATAAATATAAAGGATAGGATGTGGAGGGTTTTTTAAAATAGGAGGTAAATTTTAAAAAGTAGTGTTTTTTTGTTAAATTATAGGGTTAAAGATAATGGAGTGGATGTGAATGCTCTTAGGGCTCATACACATCTCAGCCCCCCCTCTCTCTCTCTCTCTCTCACATACACACACTTAAGTCCAGAGCTATAACCGAAGTAAGTCATAGGCGAATGTGAATGTTAGTGCTCCAACAAGATGATCCAAACTTATGCATGTTGTTAATCAATGTGGATTTAGATGCAAGATGCCTAAGGTATGGTTCCTAATTTTGGATTTGTAGTTTTAATGGTTTTATCATCAGTAGCGATTGTGCATGTTGGATCCGTTTTAAATCTCATCATCATTGTTGAATCCTCCATAAATGTATATGATATTGATGTGGGTTTGAGATGGGGGCTGAAAACTGATAACGATCTAGTAGAAATTTATGTGTTAATACTAAACTATTGTTGTTCAAAGTTCATAAACTTCGTTATTGATCTTCATATAAGTTCATGTATGTCGAGGGTCTTTGGAGTTCAAGTGGGTTTACTAACAAATTGAAAGATGGAATTAAGGGAAATACATATGAATGATAATAGGAGTTTACTTATGTATGCACACAAGGTGTTTGTAAAAATGTCTCAAACAAAACCAAGTCAAAAGGCTGAACGAAAACAAAATTTGCAAAAGGGTAATGCAAGCTTTTCACAAATGGGTGATTAAACTGCATGATGCAACTTATAAAAATTTCAGTGGTCTCCAGTCCTGCTGACTTTTTACTTAAATTTTTCACACTCTTTTTATTTTGTTTTGATAGATAGATAATTTTTTGATCACTTTATATTTTTTTTACTTTTTATGTTTTATAATAGAGGTCAAAAAACGTGCTTGTCAGTCGTGTTTGGTAATGGGTCAAAATGGGTAATTTTGTTTCTATCTAAGACATTTTGTCTAATTTAATTAGTGTGTCGAATATGATTACAAAAGCACATCATTTCATTTATGATCTCTTTTTTCATACAGACTAGTGTAGGAGGTTTTTATGCAGTTAATTTATACTTTGGTTGACACGCAACCTGTTTGACCTGTTTCGCACATTTAGCTCGTGTTCTTCTAAGATATCTTTTTTATTCTACCCGTCTTACATGATATAGATGAATATAATCAGACTCCGTGTGTTCATAGGCTAAAATTACCACCTATACTTAATGTGCGCCTAGGCGTGCTCACGGCCCGCAATCATCTTTTTATTATGCAATTTTATTAAAAACTCAACATGCAATATATGAATATAAAAACTATATTATTACAAATGTAAGTTTTAGTGAAGCAATTTAGGAAGTTCGTATGCATTTGGATACGCTATGGATGACTTTCAACCTGTTCTACCCATTTGACCCCTTTCCTTTTTTCTTTAACTTGATAACTTAGTCCATTGACCCGTTGGAGGTGAGTAAAACTCAACCCATTCTTATGTAACTGAGTCGAACTTGTCACTTCGATATCAACGAAATTGGACCCATATATCTCATAGTTGAAGCAAATGATTCAAAAGCTTTGTTTTTTTGTTTTTGTTTGACCTGTTTAAATTTAAACACAACTCAAACAGACACTTCATAAGTAAATGGGTTGAAATTGCCTTCTCTTCTAAAATTTATTCTGACAATATGCATATTCTTGGTTTAAGGTACTTGATGCGTTGATTGGTCTTTGTTGCCGAACAAGCATATCAGCAGATGCTTTATGGGATGGAGGTTGGCTTTTAAGGCAATTGCTTCCGTATTGTGAGACTGAGTTTAACACTCACCATAGTCAATCCCTCAAGGTAACTCCAATAATTTTTTTGTCATGAATTATATTTATAATATTCGTTAAAATTGTAGTTTGGCAATCTGTAGTCTTGAATCGGGGTTGAGCGGGATGTTATATAAGGAAGATTTAAGTGATGACGACGATGAGCTGACTGATAAGTTAAAGGAAGGTCAAATTTTGACTTGTAAAATTAAGTCAATTGTGAAAGACACCAGGTTACTCTTAGCTGTAAGGAAAGTCATATGAAGAGTAACTGGTCTTCCGAGATTGATAAACCCGTGGATCCTTAGTACCATGAGGTTCGGGAAACTGTAGGGACTGGAAATGAAAAGCTTATTAAAGTCAAGGAGATATAAAAAAAAACTTTTTAAGCCAATTAATGATTTCATTAAGAAGCTACCTCTAAATCGGTCAGAGGTAAAATGTGTTTGGTTTACTTAAAAGACACTTCATAATAGTTAATAGAGCTTGGGTAAGTTTTAGAAACATGCTGACCCATTAAAGGCTACCTCTAAATCGATCAGGCCTCTTAATGGCTAAACACAACATTGCCAAACAACCCCTTATTTATTTATTCATTCTTGTTAATTTGTAAACTCCTCACTAAATTTTATATATCATTCTGAGTTTCAGGCTTACATCAGAGATAACGTTGGTCCTGACGAAAGGATTACATGGGTTCATAAGTATCTTGGAAAAGGCTTTGCTGGTAAACATATTTCTTTCTTGCTATTCTCATAACGAATAATACCTGATGATTTCTAAACTATTTGCATCAATAGCTGGTTTAGGAATCCATACGTGTTTTTAGGTGATTTTTGAAGTTGCATGTAAAAGTAGGTAAGTCAAACGGCAGGGCTATGTAGTTGTTCATCCTCACTTCAAGAATGTTACAATTGATGATGCAATAGAGGTGAGTTCATATTCAATCAGTTCTTTTACTCATGCTAATTTATCTCTTTATAACTTTACTTTTTTGTGCTCATTAATTTTACTTATTTTCACAGTTGCTTTCTGGGAAAGAATCTGGTGCGAGTATCCTCCGTCCTAGTTCTCGCGGACCCTCGTATTTAACGTTGACGCTTAAAGTTTACAATGGAGTGTATGCTCACAAGGACATTCTAGAAGGTGACAAAGATCAGAGTCTTGGGAAGACATTAAAAATTGGAGATGATGTATTTTCGGATCTTGACGCGGTCAGCTTTTTAACCATAGTTTGATTCTCATATGTTTATGCAGTTTACATTTAATAATATATTTTTTTTCAATTTTGAAATGCACAGGTGATTACTGGATATGTGAATGCATTGGTGGCTAAATCTGAAAAAAATGTTGGGTTACAGAATGTTTAAGCATGGGACAAAAGCCGAAGCTGATGAGAGCTTAAGAAAGGAGAAATCCGAACACCCGAAGTTGATGAGAGCTTTTTAACCATAGTCGAAGTTGGACCGCCAATCAGACCACCCGAGCTAACACCACAATTGGCCCGTGCAACCGTGAGCCTGATCATAATCAAGATTCTCGCACTGAAAGACCGCACTCGTCTCTTTGTAAGTCGCTGATCTTTATCGTTCACTTAATGGCTAAGTTTCCCTTGGTGTTCATAATGAATGTCGTATGTTGGCTCTATTGTTTTGTAACCTTTGTACACGGGATATGAGTTTGTTAGGTTTTTTAGTTGGTTGGTTTGACTTGCTTGGTTATGAACACTGTTTTTGTTGCAATTTGATCTGCTCATTGTTAAGGTGACTGGTTTAGCGTATGGTTGGTCCTATTTATCTATCTTCTTATTTGTGTTATGGTAACAATAGTTTGTCATCGTTGCAGACTCAATGGTCATATTGTTGTTATGTAGAATAGGCTAACCATAAACTATAAACTGCATATATACTTGGACTCCATTGTTTGTTATGTAGAATCCTAATTGTAATGAAGAACAAAAATTGTGCCCGAATCGTACCTGGTAATGCGAATTGAGGAAGTCAATAGGAGCAAAAGGGCAGCACTTGTTTGATAGTTGACATGCACAGCTTCACCGGTGCCGGAGATTGCGGTGGGGTTTCTTGGTGGTGGGGAGTGGAGACGTCTGGCAGAGATGCGACAGAGAAGTAGAGATGCAGAGATTAGAGAAGTTAGTTTGGTGAATTGATCAATAGGGTTGAAGAGAAATGAAATAAACCGCCAATTAGACGTGGTGTTTGGGATTGAAATTGTGTTTTGGTGCCTTTTATCCATATATCACTCAAATTCAAGTTTCAAATTTCAAATATTATTTTTTTTCCAATATCCATCGTTGACTATATTGTAGATCAAATTATGTTAATTTGGATTGACTAGATTGTAGATCAAATTATGTTAACTAAGATCCAAATATGTATGCAGATTTGACCATTTGACTTTTTTTTCTTTAACATAATAGTATTAATTATATCTCAAATATTAATTATTATCTAATCTTTATTGATATTTCATTAATTTTTTTTTGAATGGCAAACCTTACATACTCTTAAATTACACCAAATATATACTAGTCTACTTCTTGCTTGGGATTGAACCCAAGACCTCCCACTAAGAAGCAAGAGCCTCTACCAAATGGGCTACTCCCACATTGGCATATTTCATTAAATATGTGAAAGCATTAGAGGCATAAAGGAACCGGGGAAACTGGGTTGATATTTAATTATTATCTATTTATTTAATTTTTTGCTACTTTTTATCCATTTGTTTAATTTTTTTGGTACCTTTTATCCATTTGTTTATTTTTTAGTATTGCATAAATTAAATGGATTAGAGATCAACAAAACGGGTTTTTTTTACCCGGCCTTGACTTTGACCGGTTCCATGTTAAACCAGTTTCCCCGGTTCCTCTATGCCTCTAATTCCTTCACACAATTTGAACATGATTTAGATTTTGACCGGTTACATCAATTTTGTAGACGATATATAACAGTTTTGTGTACCGCAAGGGGCTGGGGATTCATTTAGAGTAAGTTTTGGTGTGCGTTTCTTTTAATTGGGTCGTATTGTTAGTTTTTGAGGACGTGTGTTGTTTAAGGGTGTTGCGGTAAAGTTAGGGGTGTAAAGGAGGTGGAGCTGCGCGAGATCTACTCGGGATCGGCTCGGTAAAAAACTTGAGCGAGTCAAGCCTGAAGTATGACTCGTCCAGTCATTTAGTTGTCAAGCCTGATCTCGAGTTTTACATACAAAGTTACAAAATTTATATTATATATATAATATATGTACTATTTTAAGTTGGGAGTCGAGCTCTAGCCGAGCTTTGGCTTGTTTAAGCGATTTAAGCTAGCTCATTTCACTATTAGAAAACACAAGAGTTTGGATGGTTGAAAACTTTGTTCTGGGCTGGTCATAACCTAAAACGCCCAAAATAGTGCTTTTGGTATTTACAAACTAGTTAATCGCCATTATAAATGGCGCCCCAAAAAATGGTTTTTTCCAGCTAAAGATTAGTCTAGCACAAAAAATGAGGTATTTTTCATAAAGTGTAGTATTTTCTAAGCTATTTTAGGAAACCGACTAAAAATATGTATGTAAATGTATATGTGCAAAAAAATTGGTCGATCGAGTTTGACGTACGTTATTACTAATATAGCGTGTAACAGGTTCATTAAGAGTCATCATAACTATTAGAGTGAAAAATTGGATATGGAAAGATGTGGGTGGGATGAGAAATCATGAGAGACCGGCGAGAACATCGCCTCGTCGATAGGGTACCGTCCAAAACAAACACCAAACGTCATGGCCATATCTCAAAACCACTATGACGAGCCTAACTGTAACGAGGTTAAACCTAAAAACAAGCTTGTTAAGTAAACTAGTTCGAGCTCGACCCAGCTCATGAGCCTAAACGAGACATTGTTAATATAATTTTTAATTAACATATTAGATATATATCACTTTTCATAAGTCCGTACAATTTTTTCACTTTAATAGTTTTCAAGTTTTTCCCATGATTTGCTATTGGAAATTAACTATGATGTCCATATTACATAAACAATATCTGCTATAGGAAATTAACCCTTATGTTTATATGATGTTTTTTATGATGCTAAAAAGGCGACACACAAAAACAGTTTCATAAATTTATTAAATTTTGTACAACCATGACATTTTTTCCTTGACATGCATTTAAATGTCATAAAATAAGCGTGTGTCATTATTCACGTGTCAAGATAGATCTTGTTATTTTATGACGCTAAAAGGATGACACACCAAAAAGTGTGTCATAAATATATTGAATTTTGTAATACCATGACATTTTTTTTCTTGACAAACACTTTCGGATGTCATAAAATGAGCGTGTGTCATTGTTTGCGTGTCAAGACGAATCTTGTTTTTTTTCTGACGCTAAAAGCATGACACACAAAAAAGAATGTCATAGATTTATTAAATTTTGTAAACCATGACATTTTTTTCTTGACATACGCTTTTGAATGTCATAAAATATGCGCGTGTCATTGTTCGCGTGTCAAGAGGAGTGTATTTTCTAGTAGTGATATAAACATAGACTCAATACAATAATCCAATTTCATGAAACATAGCAAAAATCCAATTTAATTACTAAAGTAAGCTCTAAGTGTCTTCATTTCGAGTTCGGCTCACACTTGTGTACCTGTCTCACGTGTAAAAGAGTTTTGGATCAATAAAAATGTTGGTGAATAGATTCGGTTTTTAGTTAAAAACGTTTTTGAAATTTTTTCATTTTGAAAACATTATTTTATAACATGCATTAACAATTGTGAAACTATGTCATACATTATAACGAGCAATCAGCACATATATCATAAGCAACACAACATAGAAATAATAGTAAGATTAGACACATAGAGATTTAAGCCCTGAAAGGCGAATCTACGAAACGATGATGGCGATACCGAGTTCGACCCATGGCTGTGGGGAACCAGTCAGCCAGGTGGATCCACGCGAAACTTGTGATACAAAGCGAGTAACACATAGATGCATGTATAGATAAACAATAGAATTTAGCAACATGTGACGTGTAACAACACATACAATTGCATGTTATCAAATTTAATAATAAATTTAAAATCAAACATGAAATACAGCCCAAAAAGATAATGGCAAAAGGGGGAAAGAATCGAATTCACTAACAGTTTGTGTTCCTACTTAGCTTTGTTAAACACCGCACGATTTGGGAAATCCTCGAAAGATGAAAAGTGACACACATATATATATACTAAATATCACAATAGGAAATAACCTAAATTGCATGTATCATAATATATTGTTGTTTATAGATACTTTATTCTTATGTGATTTTATTAACAAATCTTACAATTCATAAATTAAGCCCAACTATCTTTTGTGACACTTCTAACAAAGATACAATAAAATTCCTAAGTCCATATTCAATTTTTTATCATGATAAAATTAACCTAACATAGGGATTCACATTAGAAATCTTACGAGTTATACCAAATGAATCAAATCTTAAATTTTTAAGATGTGATGGTAATTATCCATATATGTACACATATTTTTATAGGTTTTGAAAATATAAATTTTACTTAGAAATCCATCCATATCAATAAAATATACTTATGTCTAAAATCATATTTTAGTTATATCAACCATTTATTTACTAAAACATTATCTTTATGACAATTATTTCATTTACAAAATTTTAATCCGAAAGTCATAAAATCTATGACACCTCAAAGTCTTGAGTTTATCATAAAAATCAGAAAACGATGAGCTTCATGATATATTGTTTAGTGATTTTCCTATTTTATATAATTCCTTTTCATATATTTTGCAACAAAAATTCGACAAAAATGCCCGGAGTTCCTGTGGTTTGCCCATTTTTCACCTTTAGTCCCTAACTTTCTAAAATTACAGTTATAGTCCCCAACTTTTTCAATTTCGTTCTCGTATAGTCCCTAGCGCGGATGTGGGTTAGTTTTTGGTGTTAGATGGGTGCGAAATAACTAAAATACCCTTACTAATAAAAAAATAAAAATTAAAACACTGAAAGGTAATTTGAATTAAACATTTAAAATATAATAGGTCCCACCATTAAATAAAACAATATAATTAAAAAAAAGCTTATGGCCCCTCCCTACCCTCACCTCTTCTTCCACCACCACCTCCAACCATCATAACCACTACCTGCAACCACCTTCACTAAATCCCACCACCAAAATTATTAATTTATTACGATCTCCCACACCACATCACACAAACCGGTGAGTGATAAATGTTTACCTCGTTCAGATCTGGCAACAACTATTCGCGAGGCACAACAAACTTAAAAAAACGAGTAAAAGATAAAGGTAAATTTACCGCCGAATAAAAATAAGTAAATAAATGCTTACCTAGTTCAGGTCTGGCAATAATGATTTCTTGTGATGTGAATGAAAGCCGAACACGACCTCTTCCGCATGATCATCATTTACTCTCCCATCGTAAGAATTAGGGACAACAGACCCCTCCTAAAACAACGGTGTGTTAAATATTTCATAGACAAAATAAGTTAAAAAAATACTATACCACACTGCTTTCCGGAATAAACGTACTCGTATTGTTGCTGGACGACTCGCCAAAATTACAATTGATGTCGAAATAAGACAATATGGAATGAATGCTTTGTCGAAAGAAAGAAAGAATGAAGAGAAGAAAGAGAAATGAATCCTTCGTCTTCTTCTTCCTCGTTTATAAAGGCAAAGTAGAATTCAATTTCACATATCAATACGGGTTATATAGATCTATACGACCCGTATGGGGCTGTCGACGTAACATCACTTTATGTGTCTTTCTTTCACCGTTGAGTGACAGAAAGCTAACATCGTATTTGATACGTGTCGTGTACGACCCGTATAGGGTTTGCATGTAAAGACTTTCTGTCAGAGCTGAGTGACAACCTCGTATTGATATGGGTCGTATAGACCTATATGACTCGTATAAATTTAGCATGTGAAGACATTGGTAGCCTTTGACTGACTTTGAGAATTGATTTTTACATAATACGGGTTGTATAGATTTATACGACCCGTATTGATGATGTCGATTTAAGAATCCTAAATGTGCTGGCCAATAATACAACCCTTAGACCAAGTGGTGTGGGGGTCGGCTCCCCCCCGTCTTGGCTCGTCCCCGGCTTCGCACACCGCCCCCGGGATTTGTCGCGTCCCCAGCATCGGCTAGGAGACGTTGGCGACGATGATGAATTTGAAAAGTGCCCCCCCCCCTCAAACAGTAACATGCCATTTAAAAAAAAAAAATCACCCTCAACCCTCTATATATTTAACCTTTTCACCCCAATTTTTTACACAAAACCTCTACTTTCTCACCACTTTTATAAAATAATCTCTCCCAACCTTAAAAAAAAATATGGATCCCTACAACCCAAATAATCCCAACTCAAGTTCACTCCCGTTTTCGTCACCCGGCTACACACCCGTCATGGAAAACTCTTTTTCGGGTAACCAACAAATGCCCAACGCTTTCAACCAACGAAACCAATACCATATGCAACAACCCAACATTCCATTCAACCAAATGCAAATGCAACCAAACCCACAAACATTCAACATGCCATATCAACAAATGCTAATGCAAAACCCGCTTAATATGCCATATCAACCATCGCCACAAGCACGTCCAACACAAATCGAGGAAGAAGATGATGACGTAGAGGTTGTGCCAGAAACGCAACCTCAACCTTCGAAAAAGAAAAATACAAAGGGAAAGGGTAAAAAAGAAGACGCAGCCGTCAAACAACAACAACGGCCATGGTCAAAAATTGAGGAAGAGGTGTTGGCGAAGGCGTATGTTGTGTCGTCAAGGAATCCTATACTCGGTAAAAATTATTTTTTTCATTATACTATTATTGTTTCTAACTTTTATTTGTACATTATATTTTTCTTAGAAAATATTATTATTGTTACTAACATTTATTTGTACACTATATTTTTCTAACAAAATATTATTATTGTTACTAACTTGTAGGTAACAATCAATCAAGCGATGGGTTTTGGCAAGAAGTCCTTGATATATTCCACACGATTATGGAACAAGGCGAGTACAGAACCGTTGATTCTATCGGCTCCAAGTGGCGCAAGATAAATACGGTGATCCAACGTTTTTGTGGGTTTTATAACCAAACGCTCTCTAACAAACCGAGTGGGTGGAACAACGAAAATGTTTTCCATGAGGCGATGCGTTTATACGAAAATGAACATAAGACTTCTTTCGCACATGTCCGTGCGTGGCAAGTTGTAAAGGATTCTCCAAAATGGGCCGCAACTCCAAATGAGGTTGCAAGCGCGAAACGAGCAACCAAACGGTCTAAAACTTCCGAGTCAGGAAGTTATAGCGTTGGAGCCTCAACCGGTCGTTGCCAAATAAATATCAACGACGAGCCCGAGTTTGACGAGGAGCCGATCGGGAAGGAAGAACGTCCCCCAGGAAGGGACAAAAGTAAAAAGATAGTGGCTGAAAAAAGGAAACAAGCCGCATCAGGAAGTGGTGGTGGTTCGAAGTTGGAAGGTATTATGGCCGAGTTGAAAACATTCAACCAAACCTTTACCGAGACGCAAACCGAGAAGGTAAAAGTGAAGAAACGACAAGCCGAGAAGAAGCAAAGGAGGCAAGAAGAAGCGCAGCAGTTGGAGGAATGGAAAATAATGACCACCGACCTTAGCACATATCCTGAGGAAGACCGTCACATCTTACAAAAAATGAAGGAAAACATTAGGAAAAAATGGAGTGAGGGAGTGTAGTTTTTTTTAAATGTAACTTTAGCTTTTTTTTAAGTATGTTGTTTTTTTTTTTAGTTTTTTTTTAAATGTAACTTTAGGTTTTTATTTAAATGTAAGTTTTTTTTATTACTTTGTTTTAATTAATTAATTAAATCAAAAAAATAATAATAAAAAAGGGGAGAGGACTATCCTCCACACCCTTGGTGAGATGACGCCTACATAACGGATGATCCCTTTAGGGACTAACCAAACCATACCATATAGTCTTATTAAACTTGGAGGCAAAAACATCAAATGGATTGTGTGGGACAAGATGGTTAGACCTAAACATCATGGTGGCTTGGGGATTGGGGATATTCGTAGTTTGAATCTTGCGCTCATCGCCAAATGGTGGTGGAAATATAAAACCAATAAATCGGCCCTTTGGGTGAAGGTGATTAATGCTATTCACTCTAAAAAAACGGGTTCCTTTCTTTCCCGCTCAACAAAAGTGTTGTTGGTATATGGAAGGATATTGTTTTGGTTGACAAAGATTTTTCGAGTTTCAACCTCTCCCTAAAGTCAAACTTGAAAGGCGTGGTTGGTTCGGGTCAAAATATTTATTTTTGGATTGATAATTGGCTGGATTTTGGGCCCCTTATGGATAGATTCAAAGAGCTTTTTAAGCTGGTTGAAAACAAATTTGCAACAATAAGTGATTATTTGGAGGGTAATCAAGTTAAATGGGATCAAAACTGGGCTCGGGTACCGTCAGGTGGGCCTGAATCGTAGCAGTTGGCAGCCCTTATGCAGGTTTAATCTTATGTTTCCTTCTCACAAAAACAAGATGTTTGGGTTTGGAAAGGGTCGGATTCGGATCCTCTTTCAGTTGCGGGGTTACGGGCCAAAATTCATGACTTTATAGTCAAAATTCTAGCCAGTGGCCATATTGGAATTCTTGGGTCCCCCCAAAGATGAATATATTTTTTTTGGAGGGCATCCATGAATCGGATTCCATCCAAGATGGGGCTTTCGTATAGAGGCGTTGTGTTGGGAGATGTGTTATGTTCCAGGTGCGCCATAAGAGAAGAGACAGTTAATCACATTTTGTGGGATTGCTTATTTGCAAAATCAGTTTGGTGGTCTATTTTCAATTGGATAAAGCTTCCTTTTCCGGAGCAGCCGACTACGGTTCAAGAGATTTTGGCGAATGCGGTTGAGACGAATGGTTCAAAGACTTGGAAGAAATTAATAGGGGTCGTGATTCAAGTTACGACGTGGGAGATATGGAAAGCGCGAAATGAAAAAACTTTCAACGAGCGGAAAATTCATTTCAATCGAACGGCCGATTCTATAAAAGAAAATGTCTTTCTTTTTGTTACAGGTAGATCAAATTTTTGTAATCTTGAGTGGGAAAGGTGGATTGATTTTAACATTCGTGATGTAATTTTGTAATCTTGGATCCCAGTTTCTTGCTGACCCGTTTTCTATATTTTATATAGAAGTTTTTGCCGTTCAAAAAAAAAAATATAGTCTTTTTTTTTTGGAAGGTGACTTTCTATGTACTGGACCTATTGGTCACCGGGTTCATGCCGAAGACAATCCCCCGTCAGCCCCGCACTCTCGGACGCGATTTCGATCGGGCCCCGGCCGCCGCGCAAGCTGACTTCCGCCCGGAAACCATACTGCCCCCACACGAGAGACTCGCTGGGGTAACAGCTGGGTAAAACCGGGTTGCCCTCAAGACCGCACCATGCCTCGGTAGGATACGATCCATCATTAGGACGTCCCACCCCCCGTATGCAACACCCGGGAGTCGAACCGGCGACCTCCAAGGAGGAAGCCACCCCCCGTATATATAGTCTTATTATATATACCAGATAAGTGATAAAACTATCATTGTCAAGTGGAAATTACTGAAGTGATGAGTAGACAAGTACAAGGCTTAAGGGTTTCTGTTTCTTTTACACCATCTTGTCAAATCGCTATAGTTATCATTTCGGCTGAAGTGATGAGTAGACAAGGGTACAAGGCTACACCATCTTATCAAACCGCTATAATTACCATTTCGGGTTTTATGAAAAAATCTTACAAAAAATTGAAGGAAAACATTATGAAAAAATCGTGAACAACAGTAATATTTATACGAAGCATGTGATAACTTATTTCAGAATTTGAAGTTAAATTGTTACTAATATGACTAATTAAAGTTGCAAAACAAGAGCATAACAATAAGCCAATGAGGTGGTGGTTGAGTAGTAAGGGAAGACTTAGTGTTCTAAGGGACTTAAGTTCGATTTCTGCCATCCCTATTATTTTTTGTGGCACCCGGTAATGATGGGAGACTAGGCAAATAGGTGGAGATCGCTAGTTCGTATTAGATTATGGGCCCATGGGTTCAGTTAGGTTTCTAGGGTTATTCGTAATCCATATATATTGTAACCTACTCATTCAATAATAATCATTCAGCCTTTAATAATCTTACAGTTCAATCCTTGAACTGAGCGGATTTTACCTTACCACACTGTCGTGCCTTTGGGCGAGTGTTCACGGGCTTAAGCCCTAGGTGAGGGTTTTCCCCGGTTCAGCGGCGAGTGTATCCCGATGTGGTGAATTCCGCCAGTAGCCAATTTGAAAGATTCGTTGACTATAAAAAAAAAGAGCATAACAAATTGCGTAAAGAAAGGACGCGGTAGACAAATATTATAACTCTCTGTAATGACTAGGAACTTCAACATTACATAAGATCATCTATTATGACCACGTCCCGGGTGTAGCCACCCCTCAATGAATGGTTGGAATCACGCCTTCTCCCTACGCCCCCTCCACATCCATGCCGGAAACCTTTAAAAGAGACCTCACATCGGAGCCAACTCGGATCCCTCATGCCCTCGTTAACGCCTATTATGTATGGTCTGATTCACTGTTAAATATTTAAATGAAAAATTATTTGTGTATAACATATCTTCTAAAACGCCTTTAAGAAAACAAAATATTGAATACGATATATTTGTTTTTACGACCAGTTTTCCGGGGGAAAGCCTTCGACCCAAGACTGGTTAACCCAGCGCTGGCCTTGCTATCTGGGCCCACGTTCTTGGCGAGGGTCCGCGATTTGCGGATGTGACAATGGTCACCATTAAGAAGTTCACCTTTCAAAAAAAAAAAAAAAATCATAGTAATTATTATTTTATTGTATATTAAATATGCAACGTTGCATTTAGTGACTAAAGTATCAACTGAAATACATTTATATGTAGTCGTTTCAGAAAAAAACTGAAATACATTACTATATATTTAAATAAATAAAAATAAATTATTCATACATACATACATACATAAAGTTTAAATTAACTCTTGGTTCTTATATATACCTAAACAAAACAAGCCACAGATCAAGAGAACTCATCAATGGCTTCACCAAATATGAGTTTGAAGCTTCTTGTCGACAGAAAAGGCCCACGAGTGTTGTTTGCGGAGGTACCAAAAGAATTTGTGGATTTCCTTTTCCACATCTTCTCTATGCCTTTGGGCACCCTCATCGAGTTACTTGGATCTAACCAGATGGTGGGATGCTTAGGTAAACTAAAAGAGAGTATCGAAAGCTTCAATGCTACCTACCTTCAAACTGGCATCAAAATGGATGACATCTTCAACCCCAAAACAGCTTTCAATGGTAAAACATTTCTGTTGTCATATGATGCCTCTTCTGAAGATCAATCTGAGGCTTCTAAAGCAGTCTACAGGTGTTCCAATGCAATAACACGTTGCGGCTGTTATAGCTCATACGCATCTTGCCGGTCAAATGCAACACTGTATGCGAATTCTAGATGTCCCAATTGCAGTGGCTCAATGATTAACAAGATGACACTCGTAACACCGAATCAGGTAGCAGAAACAAATGAAGCGGATGAGATAAAGAAGCGTGGGTATGTTAAGGAAGTTGTAACTTATATGGTAATGGATGATTTGGTGGTGAAACCCATGTCCACCATTTCTAGCATTACCCTCATTAATAAGTTCGGTGTGAAGGATCTGAGTCAACTTGAAGAAAAGACTGTTTCTTTTGGAAAAGATGAGGTACTATTATAATCTCCTTCATGCTAATTACTCATGCATGTCATATTTACAAAGTTTATGTTTTAATTGCAACTAGGGTGTTACACCCGCGCTTCGCGGCGGGGCAACCCGATTTTTGATCCGATACAAAAGTATGTCGACACATATCTTACATCAAGTGGGAAGCTCGATTAGAAGAGTATTTACAAAGTAAGAAGGTTGTCAGTGTGAATGCTAATCAACTTAAGTTTATTTCCACACGAAAAAAATAAAGACGTAAAAGTTGATTAAAAGTATTTAGAAAGTTAGGAGGTTGTAAGAGTCAATGCTGAAAATTAAAGGTTATAAGTAAAAAAACAAAACCACAAAAAAGAAAGAAAAAAAATTGTGCAAGGGGTAAAAGCGCAAACTTTAAACGTTGACGAAAACTGTAAATTACAAAAGAACTTGGTATTTAAGAAACAACAAACAAAGCATAAGGGCCGAAAACGTACATTACAAGAGATGAGAAAAAATACGTAAAACAACATTGAACCAAAAAAAATCAATGCAAGGGGTAAAAACGTAAAGTTTAAAAGTTGATGAAAACTGTAAATTGCAAAAGAAGTTGGTATTTAAGAAACAACACACAGAGCATAAGGGCCGAAAACGCAAATTAAGAAAAAAAAAAAAGAAAATTCAAATGTTGGAGAAGACAAAAAAAAAAAAGAAAAAAAAATTAAAAAAAATACCACACCACCGACATAGCCTTTTTTTATAGTATACTAATGTATTGATTGAAAATGAAAATATTAATAGGGTCTGAAGCTCCTGGAGGCATCTTTGAAGACCAAGAAAGTGCTGACAACTATCTTTATGCATTAAAATATAGTTATGGATAATGTTTAAGAAAAGTCTTTTGATGTGTTCTACTTCTAATATGTATGTAACAAGTCCCCCTTGTGGATTAGAACTAGTTCTCTTCTTTTGCCTACTATCCGAAGGAAGTGGCTATCACTTTAAGATGAAACTTATGACTTTATATCTATATATTACTTGGTGTTATCCTCAGGAATGTGATTGTTCATTAGTTTAATGTATAGATAAACATCCTCTATTTCTTCTTGTTGATTGAAGTAGCATGTGAATCCACTTTCAACTTTCAACCCGCAAAAAGGTACTAGCGTAATTTACGGGAGAATTACCAAAATTGAGAACGTTGCCCTAATAGATACATTTTGTCTTTTCCAAAATAGGCAAGTTAGGTTGCCGCGGTGGCGGATCTAATAATTTTTTTCACTGGGTTCCCTTTGGTAGATTTTCACTGATTCTCACTATTTTTTTTTTTCCAAATTATACGAGTTTCTCACTAATTTTCCCATTTTTTCTAAACCAAATGGGTTGCTAGGAACCCACAAAACTAGCCTAGATCCGCCCCTGCCGGCTACTCCTAACATGATTTTTTTTTATAAATATGAATTTGTATGCCAAAAGGTACCGGCTGATTGGTCTAAACACAATAAAGTTGTAAAAAGTGTCTATTTTGAAAATGGCTTGATTAACATTGGCTATTTTAACTAGTAGTATACTAGTTAAAATAGTGTCATAATGACATAAGTTTATTTATTTACATTTACATGTATAATATTAACTCATAAAGTGCTCGTCCTACTACGTGAGTAGCGTCACGTACATATTTTCTTCCTTAATGAATGCAAATTGTCGATGTGCACTATACACGGAATTAATGTTAGTAAAAGTGATATTAGTACAAAACATATAGGACTTTTGGTGGGGTGGAAAAGGTAAGGGAAAATATGAAAGTGTATGTATAAGACAACTTTTCATTTTATTAACTCATCATATATTAACATAAGTAGGTCTTAAATTGTTAGTGTGAGTTTTATATTTTTATAATCATAGTACATTTAAAAAATATAATTTTAAAAATATTGGCTCCTATCATGCTAATGTAATTTTGAAATAACTTTAAAAGGAAATGACATAGGGAAGTGATTACATAGTGGTTTAGGGATGTGGGTATATGAAAAGATTTTTACCTAATTAAGAAATAAAATATTATTACTAATGGACTGGTTTGGCTAACACTAGTGGGCTTTGACAAACATAGGCCTGATGGGCCTTGGATTATGTTGAAGGGGAATAATTAAGGATCATCTCTCAAAAGTCAAAACCCTCTCTCTCTCTCAACCGTTTCTTTGTCCTCATGTCTCTCTCTGATCGGATACTCCTTCAATTTGACGGTAGATCTCTGTTTGATCTTACGGTATGTCCAACTTTAAACCCTAACTTGTCCCTTTCCCTCATCGGACCCTCCATTCCTGCCTCCGACTTCCAATCTCCGGTCCCCATTTCCATCGCCGGCGAAGATACTCCACATTTATTTATTGGTGGTGTTTGTTCCACGCGTGGTGCTCATGGATCTAAAGCCACGGACGATGCATGGTCTTAGATCTGGAAGGTACGGACAAATCTTCAGGCCTGATCACTTGGTGTTTGCTCAGTCCGGTGCGGGTAATAATTGGGCGAAAGGACATTACTGAAGGCGGTAAGTATACAAATTTATACATAAAGTTATTTATTAGAATAAAATGTTATTCAGTTTTAATTGGGCGAAAGGACATTACATAAACTTATATATTTGATTTTACTATAGGTTTGTAATATTCCTTTGGAAAATTTGGACTGGTATTAGGCAACTGAAACAGGAAGTGGACCGACATATAGGATTATGGGTTACAAACGGGTGTAAAATCTTACAGGAATATTAGTAAGTATTTTTTTCAATCCTTTTACATGTATTGCACATCCTTGACATCATTCTTTACTCGTTAGGCATAATAATGTTCCGGGGTTAGGAGGGCCGGCTTTGCAAAGTTTTAATGTGTGCATTGTAAAATGTTTTGCTGCTTGTTAAATGCTAAGTGTTTACTTGTATGCATAGCCTAGCATTTAAGAAGAACTAAAGTAAAAATAACATACCAGTTATTGAGTTATGGTTCTGCATAAATCAATTTATAAAAAAAACACTAAACAAAAATGCAATAAAAGGATAACAAACACTTTTTAACATGTGTAATGTAGGATAAAACTTTTTATGTGCATAGTGAATTAAAACATATAAAATAAGTAAATCGTAGCTAGCACTTAAGAACATATAAACTACATAGTAACTTACCTTAAAAGAAAGTACTTGATTTGCAGGATAGGATGAACATACAAAATAAGCCTAGAATTATTTTGAAGTAAACTGTAAATACAAATGCAACAGAGTAAATTATATATGAATAAATGACCAAAATTTATGGAACTAAATAAGTTATTAGGAAGCACCCTTTTTAATGGGACGTGGGAAATAAATAATTTGGCGGACAGGTTTGAGTTTTTTAATTAATTATAACATTTAAATTTGGTTTTTTGAATAATTTAAGTCAAATCAGAAGGGAAATTAATTGCCGGTTATAGTAGCTAAATATATAAAAAAATTGGGACTTTTGACGCCCGTTACAATTTAAATTAATTAACCTTTCTGATATTAACTAAAGTAGCGTAAGTTGCGCACGTGTGTGTATACATATATATATATATTTAGAGAGAGAGAGAGATGTAGGTTTAGAAATCCATTGGGTCTAGATATTGATAACTACTTTTTTTATTCACTCTAAAAAATTGTAACACCTCGAAAATTCACGTCCTATAATGTATTGACACGTGTCATAAGCTTGAACGTATGAAAGTATACTCTAGAGGGACTAAAGTTGACAAACATGGAAAGTATGTGAATATAAGGGTTTAAAATGTCATCAAGGGATAAATATAATTTACAGTAACCCTACATGATGCTCATACCCTTACACGAATAAATCATGGATCATGCGAAGCTAATTGGGAATGAAAGTGAGAGATTACAAACTACGGGGGTTAAATGTGTCAACATGTTTAAGTTATACCTCTGAGTAACCTTTTGACAAACCCGAAGCTTTGTAACTGTTAATTATGCTCACTAGAATGCACGATATAAATTTCGTAAAGTTTCGTTATCGTATGAGAAAGTTATGATCAAATTCGTGTACGAGGGGTTAAAGCGTCAACGTTGAAAGTTTGGACCTTTCGGGTGACAATAAAGTTAACCGGGGACTAAACAAAGTGAGTAAATGTCTTAAAGCCCTTATATGTCAATTTAGAGGGTTCAAAGTGCAAGAAAATAAGTTAATTGACCTTTCGAAGGACCAAGAGCCAGGGATGCAAACTGAAAAAGAAAGTATTGCCCAGATGACAGGCTTACGGACCATAAAGGTCCACCCTTACGGTCTGTAAGGGCCACCCAGATGCAGAAAGTTGGCTGTTGGCTGTTTTAAACGTTGCAACTGATCTTTAATCGATTTTCCTCATCCTTCTTGGCCCCTAAACAACCCCTAAACATCTAGGGACACTTGTGGGAAGGTTATGGTCACTTGTAGACTTGTGTGTCAACATTTTGTGGTGTTTAAATCACTATATAAAGGCCAAGGTTGCAACCAAGTTCCTCACACCTTCCATCTGCATATTGGAGAAATTCTGGAGCCAAGGACTTCTCTCTAAGCCTCACATTTCGTGCATAGGACTTCAGTAAGTTTGCTAATCCTTTCTTAGTTAAGTTTCAGCTTAGTTTTAGCTTAAAAGTCAAACCGTCGTAATTAACGGTTGACTTTAAGATTAATCACTAATGGTACAGTGATTAGTCAAATCAAAAGTAGTTATAAGTTGGTAATTATGTGGGTAATAAACCCTTAAAAGGGTTCCCCTTGATTCCCACTCTAACTAGGTCAAATGTCGGGTCAAACGAGTTATTAAAAAGTCAACAGGATACTTAAATTACAATTTATGCATAATTAGCAATGTAGAACACATACAACCTGTTTGATCATTAATATAACTTAGTAATTAGTGTAAGAACATGTCTAAGCATGTTCAACCCGACAATTTACTGTTTAGACCCGGTTCGGAACCGGAAGTCGCAAAGCTTTGACTTTTGCTTTGACTTCAGTTCTGACCCGCTTTGGTATGTTTTAGAGATACCTTAGAGCTTCATTTGGACCAGGTTACATGCTAGTATAACCCTCTGTGATTATACACCATGGTTCATTAGTTAACCGATTAATACGCATGATTCCGTTAATTGCTCATATGTTGACCATTATGCCATTTTCACCCTAAAATGTGATTTTTGAAAATGTAAAAGAGTAGAAACCTTAATTACTGATATATAGACTTATACCCAAAGTTTGACATCAGTTTGAGGTATAGATTAAGAGTTATACTCGTTAGCGTAAAAGGAAAGCTTTATGTTAATTAAACGGCGTAATTAGCGTATAGTCTAGTTAAGCCTACTTTTTGATATTAAACTTATTACCCACTGATGTAATATATTATTTTGGGATTTTTGAAGATTTTTAATTAATTTTAGGCTGAGCATAACTCATAGTCGTAGGCTTAATCCGGTAATTGTTGGTTTTGCCCTTACGGGCCATAAAATGAGTTTTACATATCTAATCGACTCCAAACCTTTTGCTACTGATCCAAAATGATAAATAAATTATTTTAAGCCTTCTGGAATAATAAAAATATCAGCTTTATGTATCGAACCCGGAAATGGCTTCTAATCGCCTTTTTAAGCGTTTTTAACGCATAGTATGTACTAGAATTATTTTAAACATACAAGGGTTGATACCTACTGATATTTGAGGCAAATTATAATATTTTAACAGTAAGCAAAAGTTGTTTAACTCAGACTTCAGTTTTGAGCTTTACGGCTTATGTGAAATTACCAAAATGCCTCTACGTTGCATAGTTTGGTCATAATTGATAAATTTCACATATATACCTTACCCTACTGTTATAACTTAGTAAAATAAGTATTTTTGCTGATTACATCAGACCTGTAACTCAGATAAATACTTAAACTCTTTTATCACCTTATAAATGACCAAACTACCCCTACGGGGCATAGTTTGTGCTTAAATACATTCGGGCATAATAAGTGATATCTTACTGATGTCACAACATATTTGGAGCATATTAACTTAGGAAACCTGTAAATGGCTCTCATTATTACCCGTTACGCTTACTACACGTTCGGTTCGGTTTATGTAACAAGTTTACATAAATTAGCCGAAACGGGTTAAACCGTATCGGTTTTATCTCAAAATCCAGAATGTGTATGAAATACACATATTAAGCAAGTCTCTGAACTTGTCGGGTCTAAATCACATTCTATCCGGTCTTCGCTTAATTGTGCGTACGAACCGTATCTTTGAAACTAACCGGTCTAAGCTTAAGCTTAACTAAAGACCCGTTAGGATTCTAATAGGTTATTATAAACCTTCGTTCCAGATTAGGAGAACCAGTAAAAGCTACTTGCATTTTTGCTTATTGTGATTATTACATTGCTCAGGTAAATACTTTTAACTTATTTTCCCTATACGGGCTTGGGTTACGGTATATAGCATACCGCTTGATCGGGCATCAAATCTTCCATCGTTGGGTGGCTAATTGATAATTTGATCGGCTCGTTTAAACAATCTTGTTTACTTAAAAGCCTTTGGGGGGTTAATGACCATGTCCCGGATATCCTTGGCATCATTTTACGAAATGGCCACGACTTAAGCGCGGGGTGTAGGCGTACACCCGTCAGTGCATAAAAGAATAATGTGGTGTGTCTATTGATCTTTAACCCGGACATGATCCAGGCTACTGAACGCATAAGGAACATGTAATTCGTTCACAAGATTATATATTTAAATAATTCTCCCAAGTTAAATAAAATGTTTATGCCATGTGCATCCAAACCAAATTTTCAATCATTTTCCAAAATGAGTCAGTTGATTGTATTTACCAGTGTAAACTGACGTATTTTTCCAAAAAGATTAAATGCAGGTACTAAGCGTAATTGGCTGGGATTTCTCCTTAGCATCGATAGAAGTCTCGCAAGCTTAAGATGCCTACCGTCTGTTGAACTATTATTTGTTTTTTTATCCTTCTGTGGACAAACATTCAACTATTGTGATACACGATATTACAATATTATTAAAGTTGAATTTATATTTTTCATTTGTTTCCGCTGTGCATATTTATATTGTGTTGTTTGACTATTATGTTGCCAACCACGTCACGATACTCCTCTACCGGGCCCACCGGTGACACGTGGAAACCGGGGTGTGACAAAAATGATATACATTGGTTTAATTAGTAGGGTAAATTACACTTTTCGTCCTTTATGTTTGTATCGGATTGCAATGGATGACATTTAACTTCAATAATTACAGCCACATTCCTTTATTTGTAAAACTTCTTACACTTTACGTCCTTTAGCACTAACCAGGTTAAGACTTTCAGTTAAGTATGACATATGCTTTGCACATGAGGGTAGGTTAGTAATTTTACCTATTATATTAAAATATACATTATTTTACTAATCATTCACATCCACAGAACACAAACCTTATCTCCTTTCTCTATCTCCTCTCTCATGTCTCTCTCGCTCTAGAAAACGGCCGTCCACCACCCTGGTGGCGGAGCCACGGCTGCACGCCAACTACCACCACCACCCCATCCTCCGGCACCCACCCACCACCACCTACAACCTCACTTCTTTTGGTCCACCCTCCTTCCACCTCCCTGCAAATCTCCCCAACCTTCAACCAGAAGATCCTCTTCTAGATTCTTAGGATCTAAAAACACAAAACTTATTAAAAACCCAGGACTAATAAACAATTGTTTCCCCCATGAATCGGCGGTGCTTGATTGACGAACTTTGAAGATTCCGAGAAGGAAAGCAAGTGTGGATACCTTCGCAAGGTCTGTTTCTCCAATCAACTTCTGCGATTTATAGATCTGTGATTCGTTAGCTGTTCGTTCGATCGGATTGTTGTTTTTCAGTTTTGATCTTGATCTACGGTTCGTTGTTTTTTAATTGGATGGTGCCTCTGTTGTTATGAAATTGTAATTAAATGTAATTTAAATTTTGATTGTGGGCAACTGGGCAAGTTATGTGTTTTGATTTACGTTTAAAATTTGATAATTAATGGAACTGCATTAGCATAACTGGATGCTTGAATTTTGCTTTTACTTTTAAAGCATTGTTTTGTCGTTTCTAGGATGGTTGTGTTATTTACCAACCAGAATGAAATTTGTTTAATGATCTGTAATTAGAGTGGTGGTGGAGATGAAACGTTCACTGATTTGCAGGTGGTGTTTCAACTTTGAAGATTGAAGATGCTAACAAATAATGGGATCAAATGATTAAAGGGTTGGATATATATATTAATGTTTTTTTTCCTAATTTAAACAGATTGGGGTAAAAAGACATATATGCCCTCATGTGCAAGGCACGTGCCATATTTAACTGAAAATTTTAGTCTGGTTAGTGCTAAAGGACGTATAATGTAACGAGTTTTACAAAAAAAGACTGTGACTGTAATTATTGAAGTTAAAGGGTATCCATTGCAATCCGATATAAACATAAAGGACGAAAAGTGTAATTTACCCTAATTAGTATCATGTATGTGAGTGGATGAGTGTGTCGGAATTAAAGGCCATTTAGTGACTTTAATGTAAAGGTTGTTATTATTTAATTTTTCTCTTTCGTTTGGTTGAATCGATATAATCTCAACATCGTCTCTGTTTTTCTAAAATGATTTATTATGTGCATTTAAGAAGTTAATTAAAACTAACAAAACCTCAATAGCATTTATCAAAAATATATGGATAATTATGAAACTTACTTGGGCACAATTAGAGTTGTTTTCATCTGTTGGTCGTCACTTTATGGGCAAATGCTCTTATCCAATCATCATTGGATAAGACGTATTAAAAAATATCATCATTGTCACCCCAATCAACATTCATCCAATCATCAATTTCCAGTTCATCATCTTCCCAATCATTGTCAGAACTGGAGGTGTTGATAAATTCGTCCCATTTCCAGTTTTGAATCGCAATTGCTCTTTTGCTGAATCGGTTAAGCTTAAAAGAAGTAAAACAAAAAAGAAGTCAATAACCCTCATATTCTTGTATAAATGTTTTGTATTTATTAACTGCAGATAGATAATTTATTTAAAACAATGTGAAGTATCAAGTATACCATTTCGGAGTTGTGTGGGCCGGGAACAACTATGTGAACAGTATTTTCAGGAAACTGCACATTGAAAAAATTATTATATGCTAACAATAAACTACAAATAACTATTGTAAAATAATGAATTTAACTTTACTTGCAGGTCAGCGTTTCGCCATATTGTGCCTCTTCGACTACAGCTAGTGACTACACAAAGAAGTACATGAATTAGAAAGTATAGTACGTGTTAATCGTATATTAAAATGGATTACAAAGTACCCTGTCTGATCTGAACTGGTCGCTGTTGAGTATTTCAGCACCGTTTTGAAGCTTCTGCAGTTTACTTAAAGTCAGTATTAAAACTAAAGAAGATCTGACGGTGAGAAGTTAACTGGACAGCAGTTACACTATACGCTGTCTATAATATATATAACAATTTTCGTGTTACTTTTATACATATAATTTCAATCACAAAACAGCTTTCAATGTTGACACCGTTCCCTTGTCATGTGAGGATCAATCTGATGTATCTAAAACAGTTTACTGTTGTGGGTCAAATGCAACAATGTGTGTGAATTCCATATGTCCCGATTGTAGTAATTCTATGTATTTTCGGATGACAATCGTAATGACCAAAGAGGTAGTAGAAACAAAGGAAGTGGATATGAAAGTTCACTCAGGTGCATCAAAAGCAGTTTACAACTTACAGTTGTTCCAATGCAACAAGTCATTGCTATGAATACAAGGGTAAATTACACTTTTCATCCTTTATGTTTGTATCAAATTGCAGTGGATACCCTTTAACTTCAATAATTACAGTTACAGTCCTTTATTTGGAGAACTCATTACATTGTACGTTCTTTAACACTAACCCGGTTAAAAATTTTCAGTTAATTATGGCATATGTTTTGCACATGAGGATATGTTAGTAATTTTACAAATATATTTAAAAAAATAAACTCTCTTCACCTCCACCACCACACCACCAACCTCCAATCATCACAATTTCTCTGTTTCCAACCTACAAATTCCTTACTTTCTTCATCAAAATCTTTTCAATCCCATAAATCATCGTCACCATATCAACATCCTCAACTCACTCACCACTTACGTCCACTCCAATCACTTAGTTTCTCATCATTTTAACCTTAATTTCATCCAAATTGAGCAAATCCCAAAACAGAGCGTGAAGTAATAAAATTGCCACCAATAGAAGTCCACACTTACGTCTGTGGTGAGGATATACTTTAAGCCATTAATGGTTGTATATTACAATACACAATGTAAATATATTTCATTATATAACCAAACCTCAAAAAATAAAAATCAGAATAAAAAGAATAATTAGATGAAAGGGAATATGTGTACTCTACATAAAATAAGTTTCATACAAAAGGTAGTAACTTGCAATTGCCAGATTAAAAAAAATAAAAAATAAAATTCAATATAACATGAAAAAGTTAAATCTACAGGTTCAATTCTTGATTACAGTCACCAAGATTTTTTACCTGGGTATAATTGACACGCTCAACATGGTCACAAAGGCATTACCCCAGGTACCGACGATTGGACTTTCACAACCACTCCCACCGCCGCATCTTCTCCCAAACCCTAACCATCACCACAGCCTAGGGTTTCAAATCGGAGCGACGGGATTGCGTGTCACACCCCAACCGATGGCGGAAACATCGGGGTGCGAGCACTAAGCGTTCAGATTGCTCATGAGATTCCATAACACTAAATAGTTGCAATATAAATTAGATGTATTTCATGATAACAATGTCTAAAGTACCAATCACCAAGTATCAATTACAAATCATCATAAAAATAGTTTCAAGTTTCTAATTTAGCTACGATGTGTTTCTAAGCAGCATCCTAGCATGGTTCATGAGTCCTAGCATCCTGTCAGCCTACAACATGTATTAAAATAGAGTCAGTACAAAAATGTACCGGCGAGTATACAAGTTTGAGTACATAGAATAATAGATTAAAAACAACTCGTATCCATAATGTAAATGATAAAAATAGTTTCAGCCACGCTAGTGTTCGCAGTCCAACAAGTGATAGCCCAAGTATCCCGATGCTTTGTTGTTTTCTCAAGTCTCAAGGAAAACTAGAATCCTCCTAACAATACCCCGAGAATAATGGGGAGGTGCATCTCCTATAGCGCTACTATTGTTAAGGCGGAACTACACACCCTGGATTAAACGTCCACATAGCACATAGAATACAAGAATCACAAGTTTCACATACACATAGGATAGAGTTTAGTTTCCAAAAAGTCTCAAGTATCATAGTTTAATAGAATACATATTGCACCCCAAAGTTTAAAACAAAAAGGGATCGAGTATACTCACAGTGATTGCTTAACAAATTAACTATTATTGGATCAAAAGGAGCTCTTTAGGTTTAGCCTGATTAGATTACAACAGATAAGAGTCGGGCAGAATAACGAGATTCAAACCAAGGGTCGGATCAGTCATCTTGATCGGATGGCTGTTCGATCGGATGGCTATCCGATCGGATTGCCATTCGATTGGGATAACTATTGTGTGGGGTCGGATTGCCATCCGATTGGATGGTCATCCGTACGGATGGCCATTCGATCGAATGGTCATTCGATCCAAGTGTTGAGATTCTTAAAATGTCAAGTCAAGTGTCAACTCGGGTTACCTTGATCGGATGGCTATCCGATCGGATTGCCATTCGATCCAACGTTCCAAGTTTTCCAAGATTCAAGTCTCAAAAGATTCTAAGTGTTGAAAGGTTCCAAATTCCGTTGTCACTTTGATCGGATGACACTTCGATCGGATGGCTATCCGATCAGATTGCCATTCGACGATCAAAGATTCAAAGTTCCCAAAATGCTCAAGGTTACGAGACAAGTGTCACCTGATCGGATGGCGGTTCGATCGGATGGTTATCTGATCGGATTTCCATTCGATTGAGTTGTCCTTGTCCCGTTCACAACCTTGTAAAGTTTCTAAGTTTCTGTTTAAATGACAAAGACATGGTACGTTTTGAGACAACGATAAGCACATCAGTGTACAGCTGATCTGTTCAGATGGGAATCACCCCAGTCCGTTCAGTCGACCGTATGTGACGATGCTTATGTCAGAATTCATACTCCGGTCATCTTCTCCGGCGACAATCCTCCTCCAAACCAACTCCAGACTAATCATCAAGTTTATAGTCCATTTAGACCCAGATCTCACCGTTTTAGGTAAAAGTTTTAAGAAAAGACGAAGGTAAACACAAGTTTTAGCCGAAAAGTCTAGATTTAGTTGGGATTTAGTGTAAAACACATGAAATTCCTTAGAGCTGAGCTAGATCTTGACTAGAATGACATCGCACAACAGTTTGTACAAACCGCCATGATGACATCACCTTCAAGAGCTCAAATCTTAGAGATTTCATGGTGAAAAGTGAGATTTCAAAGAAGAATCATGTAGAGAATGATGTGTAGATCAAAGTTGTATAAGAATCTAGTCTAAAACGTACCGAAATCACCGAGAAATAAAGAAAAAGTAGGAGTGCGTGCGTCTGGATCGAGTGAGGCTGTCACATCAGTGAGAATGATGTGACAGGCCTATTTATAGTGTCAGAGGGAGGGAGTGAGGTGGTGTGCACGGATCGGAAGGCAGCTCGGTCGAATGGCCATCCGATCAGTTGGTCATCCGATCGGATGGTCATCCGATCGGATTGCCATTTGGTCAATCCCATCCTTTCCGCGTTCCCGTCTTTGATTCGTTTCGCGAGTTAGCTAAGCGTTGCGTTGCGTATTATTGGGTAATAGTATCACATAACTAAATTATATCATGAACATAAAAGTTTCCATAGTTTCCGCCAGTGACAAGACTCCAGTTTCTCGTTCAACCAAGTCTCAAGTTTCACGAGCCTCAAGAGTCAAGCACCAAAGTATCAAGAGTCCAGTATCTAGATTCCAAGTATCAAGATCATAGTTTCCAAGTATCAAGTATCATATCATAGTAGACTCACAAAGTTTCAAGCATCACAAGCATCAAAAGTGTCAAGTTTCATATAGTACAGGGGCTAAAAGTGAAAGTTAAAAGTATAGGGACGCGGGCGTTACATTGCGGTCTTGTGGTGGTCGTCGATCGTGGAGCTTGTTTGGAAGAGGCGGAATGCGTTCATGGCGAGGTCATTGATTCTTCCGGTGGAGAGTTGGGTGTCGTCCATGGTCGAATTCCGCTATATTTAGCTAATGTTCCTGGTGTCAAGCCTGAGTAGACTTCAGCATCAATTATTGCAATTCTTACACTTTAGGACATGCAGGAGTTTTCTTCTGATAGAGAGAGTATAGTTAGAGCTGTGCTGGTGGTAGGTGGTGGTGGGATTGGTTGGGGAAGAAAGGGTTGAGAGAGAGACATAAAGAGAGATCTCAGATCTATGTGTTATATATATTTTAGTTTATTGTTTTTTTATTAAACTATTTTTAATTTAATTTAATCTGTTAAAAGACTAAACTACCCTTAGGTGATATGACTTAACTGAAAATTTTAATTGGGTTAGTGCTAAAGGACTTAGAGTGTAATGGGTTTTGCAAATAAAAGATTGTAACTGTAATTATTGAAGTTAAAGGCTATCCATTGCAATCTGATACATACATAAATGACGAAAAGTGTAATTTACCCTAAATATAATAACCATTGCGCTTCATACACGACACTATATGAGAATTCCATATGTCCTTATTTCAGTCTTTCTATGAATGTTCCGATGACACTTGTAATACCGAAGGAGGTTGCAGAAGCAAAGAAAGATGATGAGAAAAAGAAGGGTGGGTATGTAAAAGAAGTGGTGACTTACATGGTGATGGATGATCTAGTGGTGACACCAATGTCCATTTCTAGCATCATGCTCATCAGTAAGTTTGGTGTGAAGGATCTAAGTCAACTTGAGGAGAAGACGGTTACTTTTGGAAAAGACGAGGTACCAGTATTATCTCATTTATACACATGTTATATTTGTTTGAGGTTGTGTTTTAATTTGCAATTTATTGATTGAAAATGGTAATAGGGTTTGAAGCTGTTGAATGCATCTTTGAAGACGGACAAAGTGCTCACAACTGTCTTTATGCAATAGAATATAGTTATCGGTCTGGTTTAGGAAATTCGTTTGATTTAGTTTCATTGTGGCATGTTGAAACCGCTTGTTAATGTTACCTTTTTTGTTTAAGAAAATCTTTTGATCTAGCTTCTATATATGCCAATTTATATATGTTTGGATTTTCCTATATGCATGCGATATAATTTTATTTAGGTAAATGCAGTGATTCTTTCGCCTTTTACTTGCTACATAATACCGTATGCTCGTTGTATTAAATGGCATACACTTAATTTTTTAGAACTTCTTCTATTATTGAAGGGCTCCTTTTTGCCAACATGGTATAGTGCAGTTTGTTAGTGGGTTTTCCATCAAGTGGTTAATTTCGTCCTGCTAGTAATCTGGGAGAACAGCACTATTGATTCGAATCTAGATAAGGTGCCGGCATGTATAACCCTACCATGTTGCAAACCAATTGCACTAAAGCCGTCCAAATAAATGTAGACATGGATCTTTGAAATGAAATATAAAACAGAATTTATATTCATAAAAATGATAAATCCATACGAAGGTAGACATGTGTATTTTCCCTTTCATCAAAGGTAATTGTGTTTTCATACGAAGGTAAATTAATTATTTCGATACGTGTGATCTATGCTGATAAAGCAATATGGTCTAATCATATGACAGAAAAATGTGTTTTGGATTTATAACCAAACCCTTCCAAGGGTACCAGCGACCTGTACACTTTACCAACATTGCACTTGTGGTGATAACCGATCAGTATTGGTCAAAAATCAAGTAACTTAAAACCATGGTTTTATTTAGCATATACAAAGGCACAAAAGATAAGAAACAAAGTTCTAGTGTGTAAATTATTTCTGGAAATACACTTTGTCACCATGTATAGAGACATTAATTTTGGGAAAGTAATTACCTAATTAGTCAAGTCGACCGGTATCTTTTCCAAAATAGACATGAGTTTTAGCGTGCGAAAACATAATTATCCCTAATGTCAGCCAAGCAATATCCGTCAAATCAGCTATGTTGTTGAGGCAGATAGGACTTGTGTTTGAGAAATAAGGGTCAATGGCTAACTGCTCACGAATGACCTCCAGACCCGGCACATCAACCTTCATGGATACAAGCAGATTACTCCTACTGCTTAAGGCATCAGCAACCCTGTTTCAACCACCAGTCTTGTGTTTGACCACAAAAGTAAACTTTTCAAGAAAGGCCAACCATCGTCCATGCTTATGAGATACCTTGAGTACGAATATGCCTTAGGGAATCATCATCAGTGAATAAAACAAACTCCTTTTGAAACAAGTAATGACGCCAATGCTTTACAACTTGGACCACTGCATAAAATTCCAGATCATAAGTACTGTACCTCAACTTAGGCCCAGTTAACTTCTCACTAAAATAAGCAATAGGTCGACCACCAATTCCAACCTTTGAGGCATTAGTATGAAGTTCAAAAACTTGAGAAAAATCAGGCAATAACTGGTGCTGTAGTGAGTTTGTCTTTCACAACTTGAAAAGCCAACTCTGCCTCCTCTGTCCATACAAATGTCTTCCCCTTCGTACAATCTGTCACTGGGCCATAACAGAACTGAAATGCGGAATAAACCGTCTATAAAAAGAAGCAAGACAATGGAAACTAAGAACTTCAGTAATGGTAGTAAGAGTTGGCCAATTTTGAACAGCCGCTACTTTGGATGCATCAACTTGTATCCCATCACCAGAAACAACATACCTCAAGAACAACACCTTAGGGGTCATGAACACACACTTCTTGGTGGGTGCATAAAAATTGTCCCTGCGAAGTAAGACCAAAACCTGCCTCACATGTACAACGTGGTCACTGAAGGAAGCACTACAAATAAGAATGTCATCAAAATACACAACCACAAACTTCCCAATAAAAGGCCTAAGCAACTGATTCATCACACGCATAAAAGTACTTGGTGCGTTTGATAAACCAAATGGCATCACCAACCACTCATACAACCTTTCACGAGTCTTGAAGGCAGTCTTCCACTCGTCACCTGGTCTAAGACGAATCTGGTAATACCCACTCTTCAAATCTAACTTTGTAAAAATAGTAGCACCACTAATCTGATCAAGAAAATCATCAAGTCAAGGAATAGGAAACCTGTACGTCACAGTAATCTTGTTGATTTCTCAACTGTCGACACACATACGCCATGTGCCATCTTTCTTTGGAGTCAACAAAGCAGGAACAACACAAAGGCTCATACTTTCATGAACATAACCCTTAGAAATCAACTCCTCAACCTGCCTTCGCAACTCCTCATGCTCACCAGTGCTCATCCAGTAATGTGGTCTATTGGGTAACTGTGACCCAGGTTCCAAATCAATATGATGTTGGATGTCACGCAAAGGTGGCAAACCATCAGGCAACTCATCAGGGAAAACATCAAAAAATTCCTCAAGCAAAGGAACCATAGCATCAAGAATGTTGACCCCGTCAACCACTTCCTTACCAATCAACACAAAAACATCATCCCCCACCTCCAATTCGTTCTCAAACATGATAAAGAGTCAACAGGGTACCAATGGGCTTGGCGGCTACTTCCTTGGGTTTATTAGGCAACAAAGTTTTCTTCACATTATCAAACATAAAACTGTAGGAATTAGAATGCCCGTTATGCTCTACGCATCGATCATATTCCCAACGCCTCCCTAACAACAAATGACACGCGTCCATAGGTACCACATCATACCATACATCATCCTTATATGTTTTCCCAACAGAAAAAGAAACAAGGGTACGCTTACTTACTTGTACCTTGCATCCCTTCTTGAGCCACTAGAGCTTATAAGGTTTATGATGGTTCTCTGTCTTCAAACCTAGCTTTCTGACAGCCTCTTCAGAAACTAGATTGTCACAACTCCCTGAATCAATAACAAAAGTACAAACCTTTCCCAACACAGTACATGTCGAATGGAAGATGTTATGTTTAAGCCAATCATCATCATTGGCCTTTGGTGTATAGCATGATCGCCTGACCACCAAATTCAACCCCATATCTCCAGCCACCTCCTCTTCTTCATACTCTGGCTTCTCATCATAAACCGCACCGTCCTCATAATTCCCACCAGCCTCATCATCATATTCCCATCCCTCAGGTTCATTAAACAAGTGTCTCTTCCCAGCCCTCTTGCACTCTGCCTGTCGATGACCCGTCTCTCCACAATTAAAACATTTCATGCTACTAGTACCAGCCCCTTTAGAAGCAGGTCCCGTAGTACCACCACCTGGTTTTGCTTGATTGGGCGCAAAACGAGACGCCACGTTTCCCGAACCCGAACTACCTCCTGTCAAGGCAGATGAGGCTGTACCACCACTACGTCGGTTTTGTTTTTCAAAAACCAGGGCACGCTGATGTGCATCAGAAATTGTCATCGGATCAAACAAATTCATAAACTCCATAATCGGAACCCTCAGACCACCAATGTAACGAGAGACAAGTTGATATTCGGTCTCTTGAATATCATTTCGAGCCACCAATTGATAGAACTCTGTTGTGTAATCTTCAACAGATTTGGCTCCTTGCTTCAAATTCTGTAACCGCTAGTACATTAAACGTTGATAATTATGAGGAATAAAGTTGGCCCTCATGCACTTCTTCATCTTCCTCCAGGTTGTGACTCTTGACTTTCCAACCCTTTCACGAGACAGTTTCAGTTGTTGCCACCAAGCACATGCCCTACCACGTAACCTGGTAGCGATCAAAGGAACCCTTTTGTCTTAGGAACCTCTTTGAACTCGAACACTTCTTCAACCACAACAAGCCAATCAATGAAATTTTCTGGATTCAAAGTGTCACCATCAATTTCTGGAATGCTGGTGCGCATTCCCGACTCCCAACGCAGATTATCACCCCTTCGATTCCGCTCTGGTTCTTCATCTGAAGATGAATCGCTACCCTTAGCAAACACATTTTCATCTTCTTCATGACGATTACTGACGATTACGACTCCTTCTCGTATTCATCAAATCATTCATCTGATCAGTCAACTGATCAACAAATTGATCTAACCGCTCCTCCATTCTTGCAAAAAGACACTGCTCAAACTCTTGATCATTCACTTCATGAAGTGGTATTCTTCTTGGAGGCATCTTGATCAGGAACTTCGGCTCTGGTACCAACTGATGTAGCTAGAAAACGGGATAGGAAATTGGACCTGTTGATTCACACAGAATACCAGGAACGAGTCTTCCAAATTCGTTGATTCACGAAGAAAACTGAAAATTGGGACTTTCACACACAAAACACACACTAGTGAATTGGGAAAGAAAAATGACTTTTCATATATTCCAAAAATGATTTGCCTCCCATTACAACCACATAAATAACAACGTCAATTGAAAACGGGCCTCAAAACACACTTGGGCCAAAAGTTAGAATGAAATAAAAGTCCACGAAAAGCAATAAAAAATATAAAATGATAAATAACTCATAGAAATAAGCGTTTTGGGCCCGAACGATGACGCAAACTGCCTACGGCATTTGCAGAAAGATGGGCCTCGTGCTCACGATCGTTTGGCCTGGTCGCACGCCCAAAACGGACCCCCGTAGCCCAAGTTAGAACCATTTTAGTTAAGCTCCTTTTGTCACACGATCTTGGGCCTCCAAATACAAGATGGCCGCTCCTTTCACACTTGGGCCAGCATCACTTCCCTGTCGGCTCCAAAACGAGCTAGCTGGCTAATTGTGTTTTTATCTATGTTAAATTATAAATTTATTCCTGTCGGCTTCAAAATGAGCTTTGCTATTTGTGGGATTTCACTTGATATGGTTGTTGTTTTCGTCATCTTTAAGAATCACATTTCAATCGATCCACTTATCCGTCCAGATGAGAGTTGCGTTTTGTTCGCTGAGCCATGTTTCTTTTGGCAAAAGTTGTGTAAAGAGACACCCAAAGCATCAATAATACAATAAATTTATGAACCCTTCCTTGCAAACGGTTTGTCATCAATAGATGGCAACTTGTGAGCCGCTTCGATACCAGTACAACATGCCCAAAAGGCAACGATATTAGCATAATATCCGTTTTGAATCTTTGCCACCATTTAGCAAGAAGGGATATATCTAAGAAGTTAAAGACAGTTAATGCCAACAGTCTTCCTCCTTTGGATGAACTAGTGGGAATGCCCGCGCGTTGCGGCGGGTGTTATGATTTCTATTACGAACCACAACCCATGTTGGGTTTCGATGAGAGCTTAGATGGGAAAAGTAATATATCATGTATGTGTCTTGCATATATTTAAACGTTACTCACTACTAACTACATGGTCATGATAAACTACAAACTCTATGATGATTGATATTTTCAACACGTTTCTTCAATATAAATGTTTGTACTGACATTTAGTTTGATAAATAACAAAGATACTTGGTTATGGCAGAAATCAAACAAGGCTCATATCCAAAAGATTGTGTTCTGGTCTTTGATAGTATCTTTGCTTGATCTGTATCTAAATACTCTAAAAGACCCTAACTTCATTTCTATCTTCTATGTAAATTGGATATAAAAATGTAATCAACTTTACAAAAATTTAATCAACATATCAAATTACCATGAACACCGCGATGCACGCTCCCAAACGTCATTGCCCGCTGATGGATGCCGCATTTGAGTAATTCACATTGACATACTGTAATTTGAAATGTTTGAAATTTCAGTTGAATTTAAAATAAAAACTATCATAACCTTTTTCCACATGTGACTACTGCATTAACATCTTGTTGCAAGCATTACAAAACAGTTAGTGCCAAATCTACATTACATCAGAAAATTAAAACTATGAAGGAACCAATCGTAGAATAACACTTTTATCTCTTCGACCATGCCACTCAGCAACCCAGTTCTGCAATAGAAGTCTTTGCAGTCCTCTGTTTTAATAAGCACCAAATAGTTTGATACATAATTGTTTGTATGACCCGTCTTTTCTTCACACTCAGTCCTGCTCCGTTTCTACTTTGTCGCAGCTCCTTTACAGAAACACAACTTTGCGACATCTAAATTATTAGGGACTAAATGTGTTATAAAGTGCAAACCACATGGACCATCCATGTACCTTTGACAAAAGTTGGGGAGTAAACGCGTTACAAAGTGCAAAACTCCGGGACCATTCGTGTACTTTTGGAAAGCTAGGGTCCAAATCCAAAATTTTGAGAAACCACACGGACTATCCGTGTACTTTACTCTTTCTTTTTCAAGATGTGGCATCTGATGTAGTGGCTGGCATGTCATCAATTCATCAGATCAATCAATGACAAATCAGCAACTAAAATGAGTTTAGTTGCTAATACCGGTAATAAGCTGCCTTCTATTATGCCCCTAAATTCTAAAGTTGGTTGCTAAAAAAAGTGCTAGTTTGTTTATGTTTAGTGCAGTTTGCCCTTTATTTTTCATAAATCACAAAGAAAATTATTAAAAAAGAATACACAGTATGCAGGTGCATACCTAACTAATAATGTAAGCTTTATAAGGTTAAAAGGGACAGGGATACCTTAGTGACAATCGATCAAGGTAGGTTTCACGCTCAATTGGGAACCATTTTGGGAACTGATCAAAGATCCATGAGACCGCAAACCATATCTCACAAATGACAGATATGAGCCATAACGCGTATGCGTCATTAACAGGGTGTAGGATTCTATAATGAAAAAAGAGACCAAGAATCGCCATACGAATCAGTATCACCATTCGGTATGGATTTATCTTGCTTGAAGAAATTGCCAACTTTCTTGAAAGTGGTTGCCTTCCCTCATCCATCCTATACATACATTACAAATAAATTTATTCTTAAAAATTGCACCCTCAATGCATAGGTATAAACATATATATACACGCTAACATACGTAGGTGAGTGTGCCTATAAGAAGTAAGACAAGATCAATTACACTTTATTGAACCTAAAAACATTTAGACTCGGCAGATAGTTTACTAAAAAGTGTCTAATCACAATTAAATGCCAAAAATACCCTTCTAAAGATAAAGCGGCGGCATGAACCTCTGAAAGGGTTGCAAATCCCGAACCATTATATGTGCCCCGTCCAATATTGTCACGGAAAGAAAGACCCACCTCAGAACCACCATGACCATTTGCAAGATCAAACTCATGGTCCAAATCATTGAACCCTTCCTCATCTTCATCAAAGTCAACTCGCGGACTCCCTAACCATGATCCAAGTCATTAATTTTCACAAAATTTCAAAATTAAAAAAAATTTAGACACGAGAAAGATGATTATCGCTACCTTTAATCCGTTTAAACCGAGTTTTGCATTGATGGCAAGCTTGGTTACCCTCTCTTCTTTCGTATTCATAACAAGGTCTAAATATAGGGAAAGCACATTCATTGCAAGCAACAAATGGCTCACCATCAACTGTTATTTCAATCTCATCACCACAAATCTGGCAAATCTGCCCACTTCATTCTTTTACAGAAGTCACCTGTTTTAAAAATATATAAAATTTAATATCAATCTCAGATCAAGAAGTCAAACCACACTGCAATAAGTTTTCATCTAAAGTCAACTGAGCTATGAAAATGTCAAACTTATTCTTAGATGTTATTGTTAATTACTATTATATAGATATATTATAATGGATTCTTGTTTTTGTGACCATAATCTTACTTCCATACTATTATCTTAAAATATTAAGTTAAAGGGTGTTGGGTCATCAATTGCCATGTAGGACAATTAATGGTTTGCTACACCACCCTCTTGCCTCATCCCCCATGGTTCGCATGGATTAAACCATGGCAACTATGGGCCCCTTTTCCTTTTTTCAATATTTTTTTTCCTTTTCACAATCTAATTTCAATATTATACCAGAAGAGCTAGTGCATCATATGTACTTGCATAGTGTAGTTTAGATAACTATTATGCTGGCACGCATGAATCCTATATCACCTTGGTAAAATGATGTACCAAAACCTCAGTTCTTAGTTCTTAACTGATTATCCCCCAAAAATAAGCGCAAATTCCCTGCAATGTTTAACTAACTATCACCAAAAATAAGTTAGGACGTAATCAACGCTGAAAAAATCAGTCTAATTATAAAATTGCTAATAATGTGAAAAAAAATTTGTTTGCATCATGAGTTCGATCTATGCAATGTACAAGTTAAAATTCCACTGAATGAGACATACCTCAACCTCTGTAATCCTTGCAGTTCAATTGAATTGAAATGGTCAAGATATGGTAAAAGACATAAATCAACTATGATCCATCCTTCAATCAAAAAAATGGGTCCCGAACTCTCGATAACAATTGAATGAATAATCGCATATTTTTAAAAGAAATTCTAATCCACATAACACAAAGAGAAATAAAATACGTAAACAGACGGTCCGTTGAAATGACCAATATCAGCAAACAATGCTTCAGAGTTCTAGTTCTGAACCTAGATATTAGAAGAAAAAGGAACAACATGTGTTAGTCATCAGTGCATTTTCTATAATTAGCATAAACTGCCTCAATAAAAGACGACAGGGTCATTTTACAGTTTAATCGAAACGGAAACTGCATCCCTATATGCAACTTTATAAAAAAAAGAAGTTAGTATCAATACATCATTTATGAGAGAAAGTTGTAGAGGGTTATGTTTTAATAAATTTTAGTGTTTTACCTGTTATACAAAGCACCATGCCATTAAGCAGCAGCCAACGGTGAACACCTATCTAAAAAAACTAACCCCACAAGCAAAGCAGTAAGTTGATCCCAAATTTAGCTCTTTTAGACTAACTAAAAACCCTAAAAAGCCCAAAAAAACACAAACTCGTACAAATCACATATGCAATCCAAAATCAAAGATAAAGAAACTAACTGTTAGGGTCATCAAGCTAAGTAACCTAATCCACAAATCTTTCATAGATCCCCGAATTCCAACGGAGCCAGGGCTTCAGATCCGTCGTCAACACCAAACACGGATCCCCAACCAACCCGGTACCATCCAGCTGACCCGGGAACTCTCCGTGCCCTAAATTACTTCCGTCTAACGAAATCGAATGAATCCCAGAACAAATTTCAACAACATTTTATGGGAATGGGAATGCCGGCGGCGGTTTTACGCTTGTGTTGCAGAGAGGTTATGTAGAGGATGAAGTGCAGAGAGGTTATGTAGAGGTGCGATGGATTTTTATGGGATTGGAAGGGTTAGAGAGAGGATGAAGTGAAGCGGCGTGTATTTAATTCACATGTTTCATCTTCATTCCATCATCATCATGAGAGGCTATGTCGTTTGGATTCGATAGAGAGAGAGAGATGATGATGATGAGAAATGGAATAGTTAATGTAATGTGATTAAAAACCTTTCAGTTGAGAAATAATTGACAAGGAGTTATTGAGAATGGGTAAAGTTGGGATTTATGATAAAATTGTACATATAAATTTACTATTATAACCTTGAAGTGTCTGAAAATGTTGACCCATTTCCCATTCTACCCTTCTAAAATGTGTTGCATTTCTTTGTACATATTGTTTCAAAACTTGTACGTCATGTAAAATTACGTTTATGTACATCACTTTTTCTTTTTAATAACTACTACTATCTTTGGTCATAACCAGAATATTCTTCAAACATATAACTTAATTTCTTCTAAATATTACCCATTGAACTTAAAGAAAATTATAAGTTGTCTAAATTTCAATAAACATATAATTCCATGTGGTTTAAAAGAGGTTATCATTTCGTCTTCCATATTAGTATTCTTTTAACTTAAAAATTATATGAAATGTCTTGAATAATATTTTAAATTTTGTTAAATCCATAGTTATGTATTAGTTTAGTGATTTTGTATTTTCAAAAGCAAATTTGTTTAAAATATGTGAATTTGGTTGTTTAATTGATGTGATAGTAGAGCAAGTTACAATTTTTTCTCCGTCGATTGGTATGGGTTAAGAAAACCAAAGGTCCAAACAGAAAATCAAGTGATTGCACATTTAAAAGATAACCTAAATAAATCATTATTATTCAAAAAGTTTAACCGTTTATCATACAAATTTATCATTGTAATACTTGATTATCATATTGATGGCATTTAACAAAAGATAACCTAAATAAATCATTATTATTCAAAAAGTTTAACCGTTTATCATACAAATTTATCATTGTAATACTTGATTATCATATTGATGGCATTTAACATATAATCAAACACGTTCTTTATACATAGATTTCTTTCTTCAAAGTCTTCCAAAACACAACAAGCAACACATCACTTGAGCTCATCAATGGCTTCCCCAAAAATGAGTCTGAAGCTTCTTATTGACAGAAAAGGGTCTAGAGTGTTATTTGCGGAAGCACCCAAAGAATTTGTTGATTTTCTTTTCCACATATTCTCTTTACCTTTAGGCACCCTCATTGAGTTCTTGGGATCCAACCAGATGGTTGGTTGCTTAGGAAAACTCAAAGATAGCATAGAAAGCTTTGATGAGGACTGCCTTCAATCTGGCATCAAATCGGAAGATATCTTCAACCCCAAAACCGCTTTTAATGGTGACACATTTTTGTTGTCCTATGATCATACTTCTTATGATGATCAGTCTGGTGCATCTAAAGCAGTTTACATGTGTGATAATGCACTTTGCTCTAGATGTGAAGATGACTCTTGCACGTCAAACGTGACGCTGTATGCGCATTTGAAGTGTCCCAATCCCGACTGCCGCGGTTTCATGAATGTTAAGAGGACAGTCGTAACGCCTAACAGAGTAGCAGAAGCAAAGGAAGGTGTCAAGAAAAAGAAAGTAGGGTATGTTAAGAAAGGGAAGACGTACATGGTGATGGATGATTTAGTGGTGAAACAAATGTCCACCATTTCTAGCATTACTCTCATTAATAAGTTTGGTGTGAAAGATCTTAGTCAACTTGAGGAGAAGATGGTTTCTTTTGGAAAAGACGAGGTGCCTATTGTCATCTCATACATTTCTCATTTTTATCTAGGTTGTGATTTCGTTTTCATACTACTGATAATTGATAATGTTAACAGGGTTTGAAGCTGTTGGCAGCATCATTGAAGACGGATAAAGTGCTAACCACAATCTTTATGCATTAGTTTTGCATCTGCAGGTTGATGAGATCTTTTGATCTAGTTTCATTTTTGCATGTAAAACCTACTTGTTACTGGTTATCTATCATGACTTATTTATGCTATATATCAACTACTTTAATTAAGAAATAGTTTTTTTACGTCGCGCGTTGCGGCGAAACCGAGTAAATGATAATCTAAAACAAACGTGATTTAAAAATAAAGCTTTTTGTTTAGAAAGTCAAACCATTAGAACGGTTTAGTTTATCATTATACCGTTATTTTAATACCAAATAAATACTTTATTTTGAATACAACTTCGTTTTTAACACAACTTATAACGGAATGTCGAGAGAAAAAATCAAGCACAACAACGTACTTAAGTTTTTAGAAAAAAGTTATAAACGTAAATTATTAAAACAGTATCAAATTATTTGATAATTTAATATATCTTTCTATCTAATAAAGCAAAACTTTGAAAGGACACGTGTAAACATATCCAGCCCCCTTTTCTTCTTTCTACGTGTCAAGGTCCTGTGATTGGGTGTCACCACTGCACAAGTTTTGAACCAGACTCTGAGCACAGCACAGAACCAACAAACAAAAAAGTTGAACATGAAAGAGGTAATCAGATTTCAAAATTCAAATGGATTTCAAACACCCACCTCTAAATTCCCCATTCATTCAAATGACAAAAAACCCTAATCAGATTTGTTAGGTTTAGTTGATGAAAATGCCGATAGAAACAAATTCCGGCGAAAGCCAGGGTTCCGGCGAAGTTAGTAGTGATTTGGATTCGTCGTCACTGATTTTGTTTAACGAAACGACATGCTCTTCACAAACCCTAAATACAGAAGCTCTCCGTCTTCTTCATTCTTCTTTGCCGATCTCCCCCCCTGAATTCAAAGACGAAGACTGGCTTTTATGTGATTTTGGTTTGTGATTGTTTTGTTGTGCTCGGATCATCCATGAATTTCTCTGTTGAGCTGAACGGTCTAATGGCCTTTGTGGTGTACGATTGTAAGCGTTTAATCGTTGGCTTTGGTTGTGGAAAATGCTCCGATTATGACGGGGCTGTGATGAGCTATCAAAATAAGTTCAATATGTTACCATGGCGTAGCAGCTATGGAGGATGGCAGGCTATCACCTGCAACCCCTATTGCAGCCATGGTGGCTTGGTCCTTTTGCATTCTCGGAGCCTCATGAATATGTTTAATGTTGCCTTTGAGGTTACAATTTGGGTTGGTGATGGTGGTTTCGTACTTTTGGTCAGTGTGTTTCTTTCTTTCTCTTTTAGATATTTTATTTTTCACAAATAAATATTTAGTATGGTTTTTATTTAATTGTTTTGTTAGTAATGTATCTTTTGTTCTCCCGGTACACTTTAAACATGTGTAACCATGGAAGAGGTGGCAACTTGGCCCATTTATTTGTGAACAGGTTGATTATGTACAATGATCACATTCCAGATCTCCTCCGTATATCCTCATGATGCATCAAAGGTCAAATGCAAAGCAAAGGTACATATACTTTTAACTGAGGGTCATTAAAGGTAGGGTAAATTTTTGTGAGGATTAACATTCTACAAGTGAAATGTATGCAGTCATGCGGATAGTGTGTATAGCTTTTTGTATAAAGTGATGTATATGGATTTTATCATGTAAAACTGTTTGGTTTCCAATAATGAATTGTGACTGATGATTTTATAGAGTGCACCACTAGTACAAAATAACTTTTTTGGTGCTGTATTTTATGCTTTATTTTATGTTGTACCATAGAGCACCAATAAATATACCACCAAATAATGGGATTTGTTGGTGCTGTTCAATAACAGCACCATTAAATCTCCAAACACACCACCAAAAAATCAATGATGAAACACAAGTCCCACCACCATTAAATCTTCAAACACACCACCAAAACACCAAAAAATCAATGATGAAACACAAGTCCCACCACCATTAAATCTTCAAACACACCACCAAAAAATCAATGATAAAAAAACAATAACAAATCTACAAATCTACATAGCACCAAAAAACAAATCTCCATAGCACCAAAAAATAAGACAAGAAAAAAATATAAATTTTTAATATTTTTGCAAAATTTCAGAATTTTTAGTAATATTTCCCAATATAATTCCAATTACACACAAATGCACATGCTCACGACAAAAGTTAACTAGTATTAAACAACCCAACAACAGTATACGGATTTCAAAAGTATGAAACACAAACTAATGCTTACAAGATCAAAACATCTTTTTAATAAATTCCGACATTAAATCTACCACTAAATTCTCAATTTGAGATTCTTCAAAATACCCTTCTTCATTCCAAAGCTAAAAACAAATAAATACAAAAGTTAGATTTCAAATATATATAATTTAATGCAATAAACAAAGTTTATGAATATTTACGAAAACTCACTCGGTTAACCAAATCATGTTGTATAGAGTCGATAAACTCTTTCATATGTTTGATTACCATATACCCACATTCCCAAGTGCCATTCTGTTTTTTGCACTGCATCATATTCACAATGAATTACTTTAACTAGACTATTTTAAACAAATAAAGTACTCACATACCCTGTGCCATGTGCCACTTAAAATTAATCTCAAAAACTTCTTTAATGATCTTGACGAGCTTGTAATTTTTATGGGTCTTCCCTTCATTTATAGAATCTACAATATAGCCGAATTTGAAGTTCGGGCAAACAATTATAAGCAACCAACGTTTACTACAAAAATAAAAATTAAAGAACATATTAAGTATCTATTGTATGCGTATGTGTATGTATGGTGAGGAATTTATATTACCCGGCTAAGTATGGTGCAAGATAGAACACTTTTTTAGAATGAAGCTCACGTATTTCTTTTACGTTTTTTTAACGTCTTCAAGAAGTGTTTTACACTGTGATCCAGTGATTTTTTGTGGATAGAAAAAAGCACACATAGAATTGGGCGACTCAAATAAATGCCTAAAAAAATGTGACAAAGTTAGTAAATTCAATTCTATCTAAACATGTTATGGTACCATATAATAACAATAATAGCAACTTACATGGCAAACCAATGTAATATTGTAACATCAAGCCAACCCTCCAAGAGCATGTTTAACAATTCGGAATACAAGATGTTGTTATAAACCGCCCGGGGATACATCTACTAGTACAGAATTGATCAAATGATGCGGGTAAATTGGCTATGAGATGCCGTTCTAGACCCACATCCTACGACAAAGCATTTTATGGCTATAACCGCATCTTTTGACAATTCAAGCAAAAACTACTTTTTCCTAATATATTCAAAAGATGTTCTAAAACCGCATCTTTTGGTGTTTAAGCTAAAAAATATATTTTTCTTTTATAGTTTAATTTCCAATAAATTTTATTGAAAATTCCGAGTAAGTTCCAATTCCAATTATAAACAAATTATCTAAAAAAGAAAATAAAATATACAAAAAAAAAAACAAAATTAATTTAGTTTAAAACCAATATAAAATAAACCATGAATATAAATTACAAAGGGTTCAAAACACAAAATTACAAAAGTTTCAAAGTAACACAATTAGATAATTAGATGAAAGTGATATACAATAACTTCGGAACCGATGTCTCCATACTTGCAACCCAAACCGACATCTTCAATTCATACTTACAACCAGAACCATAGATATTGCCTAACAAAACATATCTTACACTAAACTTGCTATCTTGAAATATGAAAATTCCGATCTAAAATCATTCAACACATGTAACAGAATGTATAATTTTAAATCAATTATATTCAGTTAAATATCATAACTTAATGCATTTAACACCAAGCAATTATGATCAAATCAAAACAAAATCAAATAAGAGCAAAAATAATCAACAATACCTTAGTTTATCCAGCATTGGTTTGAGTAGATTCAATTTCCGTTTCAGACCCCTGCTTGATTGTGGAATTTGTAGCAACACACAACCAGCACAAAAAAAAAAAGAATGATTCAAAACAAACCTATTTCAAATCAGATTAACCAAAACCTATAATTTAAGAATTACCGATTGTAACCCTTTAAAGACTTCCTTCTTCATGACCATTATCCTGGGATCTTCTTCCTGGCCTTGATCAATCTGAAACATGAATTGAAGAGTAAACTGAAAGTAAAGACAAAATCAAACTCCAGGAGTGAAAGGAGTTCGTTGATTTCCATTCAAATTTTGACAATAATCACTTTCATGGTGGCAATAGTATCATAACCGTCTTCAACTACACCAAAAACACTACAATCTAAAATTATGGTATCAATTTGAGATTGGAACAGTACTTTGGTTCAATCCACCAAAATCAAAAATGAAATTATTGGGACGAAAAAGCTCCTCACAAATTGATAACGAAGAATTTAAAAAGATATTTTTTATAAAAGAAAGAAGAGTTCAGACCTCCACTTGTGGCCAGACTATGTAGCGATTTTGCGAGCAAGTTGTCCAGATTCATCTATGGTGTATTCTCTTCACTGCTTTAAAGATTATTGGAGAAGGCGAGCAACTGTTACTATGAAATGTTGAAAGGGAGGGAGGGATTTAGAATCAAGATTGGGAGGGGGGAAATTTAGGGCTGAAAATAACTAGAGGGAAATCAAAAATTTTGAAGGGTTTCAACGATAGAAAGAGAGGGAAATCAATTTTATTGTTTCTTTTGGTGCTATTAGCAACCTTAGCCTCAAATAATTAATTTTTTGGTGGTGTATAACTTGTATGCATTTAATGGTGGTGTGTAATGTATTTTTAAGTGGCTTGTTTTGTTATTTGGTGCTTTTTATTATAAGATAGCACCAAAAACATGAAATTTACACCACCAAAAAATTGGTTTTGTACTAGTGCACGATGTAGGAACCGTTCGCATAAAATAAATAAAATAACAAATTTTTATTACTAGATTACAATACAGAAATGAGAAAACAAACTGCTGGTACAATTACAACTGAAATAAAAGAAATACAAGAATTTAAGATGAAGAAGAAGGCTGAGGCACGTGAACACACGCTTCCCTTAAAATAAATTCCGAGTCTCCCAGGAGTACTCGTTTTGTTTCCCAGGGTACAACAGCCGGAGCAGTAGTACTGCCGGAGTAGACCTACAACCCGAAGGTTACCTTGAGACTGCAAAGAAAAGATCAGAAAAATTGTAGAGAGAAAGTTGTATGTTGTTGTTGTAGCTGGTGTACTTCTGAAGTGGGTATGGAGCTGTATATATACAGCTCCTAAGTCGAAACAGTCAAAAACGAATTAAAGAGAGGTTTAAATTGCATTAAACGTCTTCAATGCAATTTAAGACGTCATTTAATTCTCAGTCTAAGCCCATTAACTCGTCAGTTACGAAGCTGAACTGAAACTGTTCTGTCATTCAATGCTGGAAGCTTCTGCGCGCGCGCGCGCCCATGCGCGGTGCGGCCTCTTGGCTCAAGTCCATGCGCGGTGCGGCCTCTTGGCTCACAGCCATGCGCGCATGCGCCACGTCACCTGTGAGCCTATACGATCGCGCCACACAGTCGCGCCGTATTGGCTCACTTCTGGTGCGCCGCGCACGACACAGCAGGACCCATGCACCATGCGTGCACACGCGCGCGCATGCGCATGCGCATGACTGCCACGTCATGCGCCGCATCACCTACCACTTGGTCCTTGCAACCCTTGTGTTCCACCACGCGCACGTGGTCAAAAATACAAAGGCGGCTCTCAAGCGGCTCGCGGCGATGCGAAGTGCAAAGTGCGCCATCAAAGCGCCACATTGCGCCTCATCGCCCACGCCACGCGCGCGCGCGAGCGTGTGCGAGTGCGAGTTAGGGTGCTCCGCACCCTTCGCGAGGACACTAGTGTGTGCTTCCATGAAACAATAAGGATGGAGAGTTCCACCTTAAATACCCATTTAAGTTCCAACTCTCATCCGATGTGGGACAAGGTGCTACTTTCCCTTTTGTTTCAGCATTGAATGTTCCAAACACCCAACTTTGAGCATCGATATCTCATTCATCTTAGCTCGGTTTTGGACGTGGTTTAGTTCGTTGCGAAGCTCTTCCAACATAGAACACAAACCCACAAATAAATATATAAAACCCGCTCATTTTATTATATTTATTTCTAGTCCAAAATAGGAAAAAATCATTTTCCTATATTTGTGAAAAATGCTATTTTCACCTATTTTCCAACAATCCCCCACATGAAAAATGCTATTTTCATCAAATTTCCAACAATCTCCCACATGTATGGAAATGGATCTTTTCCTTACACTTTTCAACGATAAACTTCGACAGTTGAGTATTGCAAGATAGGTAGGTTTTAACCTTTGAACCTTCTTTTGTGAAGCGCACTTAGCTTACTAGCGGTGTGTAGACGCGATGTCCTTGAACATACCCCCATTTGTGTAAACGACAATACACTTCACACAATACTCTCCCTGGTTTGGCCAACTCCTCATTGTCGTGTCCTATTATGGTCCTGGAACACTAGCCTGGTTCTGCGAGAGCTCTAGGATTTGCGCACCCCACAAATCCATTCGAAGCGACCCTACTTCTCTCTAACATATGTGATTCCTCTGAATCATTAAAAGCATCATGGTTATTTGATTTCCCGAAATCCTTAACCTTAATATGCTTAGCCTTACTTCAATGTCACTGATTGGAATGGACTAGGAAGTATATAACTAACTCCCTTTTATTTGGTTTGGGGTACTCCCCCACAGTGACTCCGTTTGGTAATATGATTAAGTTGTCCTATTGAACTTAGATCTTGGGATCTCCAGTCAACTAAGTTAGGTTTCCCTCATATTCCCATTTACCACGGGCTTTAGTCCCATTCCTCTTGACGACGTTTCTACTAACTCTCTGCTTAAGCCTTTTGTAAACGGGTCCGCAATGTTATCCGCTGATCTCACATAATCAATTGTGATAACACCCGTTGAGAGTAGTTGTCGTATCGTGTTATGTCTACGTCGCATATGCCTTGATCTGCCATTGTACATCAAGCTTTGAGCTCTACCAATCGCTGATTGGCTATCACAATGTACACATATGGCTGGCAAAGGCTTTGGCCATCTTGGAATATCTTCCACGAATTGACGTAGCCATTCCGCCTCCTCGCCTGACTTATCCAAGGCGATAAATTCGGATTCCATTGTGGATCTTGCTATGACCGTTTGCTTAGAAGACTTCCAAGCAATAGCAGCTCCTCCAAGTGTAAACACATAACCACTTGTTGATTTGGAATCTTTATTATCCGATATCCAGTTTGCATCAGTGTATCCTTCGATCACTGCTGGTTGTCGGGTATAATGCAGTCCATAATCTTTTGTGTATCTTATGTATCTAAGCACCCTCGTGATAGCTTTCCAATGATCCGTGCACGGATTACTGGTGTATCTACTTAGCCTACTCACCGCGTAAGCCAAGTCGGGTCTAGTACATGTCATTAGATACATTAGACTGCCAATAATTCTTGAATACTCTAACTGAGCAACTCCATCTCCTTTATTCTTCTTAAGATGTTGGGAGGTATCAACTGGAGTTCGAGCTACACTCGTATCTCCCGAGTTGAATTTTTCAAGAATTTTATCCACATAGTGAGATTGACTTAACACAAGACCATTTTGGGTTCTTATGATCTTTACTCCAAGAATCACATCAGCTAAACCCATGTCTTTCATGTCAAATCTCGCTTTCAACATGCTTTTAGTAGCTTTGATAATTTTATCATTACTCCCAATGATAAGCATATCGTCTACATAAAGGCATAAAATCACATAACCTTCATTTGTGTCTTTGAAATAAACACATTTGTCGCACTCATTTATTTTGAAACCATTGTCAATCATGACATGATCAAACTTTTGGTGCCATTGTTTTGGTGCTTGCTTCAAGCCATATAAAGACTTGACGAGTTTACATACTTTACCCTCTTGACCTGGGGCGGAGAAACCTTCAGGTTGCTCCATGTAAATCTCTTCTTCTAAATCGCCATTTAGAAATGCGGTTTTAACATCCATTTGGTGAACTTCCAAATTTCTTAAAGCCGCTATAGCAAGAACCAATCTAATCGAGGTTATGCGCGTCACAGGGGAGCAGGTATCAAAGTAATCTAGACCTTCCTTTTGTCTAAATCCTTTAATCACCAACCTAGCCTTGTATTTATCAATACTTCCATCAGTTTTCATCTTCCTTTTGAATATCCAACGATATCCAAGTGGTTTGCAACCAGGTGGAAGATCTACTAACTCCCAAGTATGATTTTGCAATATAGAATCTATTTCATTTCTTATTGCTTCTTTCCATTGAGGTCCTTCTGAAGAGGAAACCGCTTCGCGATATGTATTAGGCTCGCCCTCAACCATATAGCTAACGAAGTCTGGACCGAAGGATTTTTCAACCCTTGGCCTTTTGCTTCGCCTACGGTCACTTTCTTCAACCTCAGGTTGTTCATGTGTCTTATCATGAACTACCTTATCAGCTCGTCTAGATGAGCTTTCACCTACTTTAAAATTAGGTGTTGATAACGTTGCATGTGTTTGTCTTCGCAAAGGAAACACGTTTTCAAAGTAAGACACAACGTTAGGATTCACCTCCATGATAGTGTTTACGTGTACATCAGGATTCTTGGACTCATGTACAAGAAAGCGATGTGCACTACTTTGATGCGCATACCCAATAAATATGCAATCAACAGTTTTGGGTCCTATCCTAAGAGCCTTAGGAGGTGGTACAATCACCTTTGCTAGGCACCCCCACACTTTCAAGTATTTATATGAAGGCTTTTTCTTTTTCCATAACTCATATGGAGTCTCGTCTCTCTTTTTCAATGGTATCTTGTTCAAAAGATAATTGGCCGAGAGAATGGCCTCCCCCCACATTTCCTGGCTCACCCCAGAACTTATCAACATGGCGTTCATCATTTCTTTCAATGTGCGGTTCTTTCGTTCCGCCACGCCATTTGATTGTGGAGAATAAGGAGGTGTACACTCATGTACAATGCCACTTTTTGCGCATAAATCAGCAAAAGGTGCAACATATTCGCCTCCTCGGTCGCTTCGCAAAGCTTTTATCTTCTTTTGAAGTTGATTCTCAACTTCATTTTTATACAAGATAAATTTACTTATTGCTTCATCTTTACTTTTTAGTAAATATACATAGCAATATTTAGTACTATCATCAATAAACGTGATGAAGTACTTATTTCCACCTCTTGTGGGTACCGCTTTTAAATCACAAATATCAGTGTGAATTAAATCAAGGGGTTCGGTTATTCGTTCAACCGATTTGGATGATGTTCTTGTAAGTTTGGATTCTACACATGTTTCACATTTATAGTGTGAATCAATATGGAATGTTGGTATGCAATTTAAATTGATTAAACGGCGTATAGAATTAAAATTAACGTGACCTAATCTACCATGCCATTTATTCGAATCAGAAAACTCAAGCATATAAGTAGAAGTAGTAGCAATTTTATTCATGTCCTTTTTGACAGCCATTACATTCAGTTTGAACATACCATTTTGGGCATAGCCCTTGCCTACATACATTCCTCGTTTAGTTAACACAAATTGATCGCTCTCAAAGACTAAACGAAATCCAAACTTGTTAAGCAACCAACCCGAGACTAGATTCTTGCGCAAGTCCGTGACATACAACACGTTGCTTAGAGTGAGCTCCTTCCCCGAAGTCCACTTCAAGATCACCGTTCCTTCACCCATGATGTCAGCGGTGGCTGTATTTCCCATATACAGCTTATCTTCTCCAGAAAGCGCCTTGAAGGTGGTAAAGAGGCTTCTGTCCGCGCAAGCATGACGGGTCGCGCCCGTATCAATCCACCATCCTTTTGGAGTGTTGGTCACAGTATTGACCTCATCCAGCATTGCGCTTTTGTCGGAAATCATTGCCACCAAAGGCATTCCGTCTTCATCCACCATGTGCGCACGCTCACGCTTTGGTTTCTTGCATTGGTTAGCCCGATGCCCCGGCTCGTCACAGTTGTAACAAGTTCCTTGGAACGTTGGAGGTTTCTTTTTCACAACCCCTTTCTTTGGTCCAAGTTTGCTAGCCTTTGCTTTCTCCTTGTCCTTTTTCCCCTTACCCTTCGCGCCCTTAGAGGATTGCCCATGCTCAACCAAATTTGCGCTAGCAGACGCTTGCGGTTGGTTGCCTTTAAGGGCAATTCTATTGCCCTCTTCAATCCGAAGACGAACAATAAGGTCCTCTAAAGTCATCTCCTTTCGTTTGTGTTTAAGATAATTCTTAAAATCCACCCAACCAGGAGGTAACTTTTCAATCAACGCTGCCACTTGAAATGTCTCGCTAAGTGTCATGCCTTCCGCAAAGATGTCATGTAGTATAATTTGGAATTCTTGGACTTGATTCATAACACTTTTAGAATCAACCATTTTGAAATCCAAAAAACGGGCTACCACAAATTTCTTTGTGCCAGCATCCTCCGTTTTGTACTTCTTGTCCAAGGCATCCCAAAGTTCTTTGGAAGTCTTGACGTTGTAGTACACATTAAACAACGCATCCGCTAGGCCGTTTAACACATAGCCACGACATATGAAATCCGAATGCTTCCACGCATCTACCGCGCACTGTCTTTGTGCGTCGGTCTCCCCTTCCACAGGTTGGGGAGCGGTTTCCGTCAAGACCCTCGCAAGGTTCATGGTGGTCAGGTAGAAGAACATCTTCTGCTGCCACCTTTTGAAGTGTAGACCCGAGAACTTCTAGGGTCGTTCCGCGTGATTGGCCACTGTGGACGCTCCCACAGTGGTGGCGTTCAAGGGGGTTCCCGTCACAACATTCGCAGTGTTGTTAACGTTGACATTCTCGTTCGACATGCTGAAAAAATTAAAATTTAAACTTTTAGTCCAAAAAAAAAATTCTGTTTTACGCACAAAACAGAAGTAAACTAATAAATTTTAATTTTACCACAATTTACTGTTTCGGCTTCTAAGTCCAACTTTGAAGACCAAAAAACAGAAAATTTATAATTTTAGAACTTACTGACTGGCTTCTAAGTCCAACTTTGAAGACCAAATCAGAAAGTTTTATCAATTTTTAGGACAAATTCTGAAGTGTAACCAAATTGTTTTCAACCAAAGTCGCTCCTTTGAAGAAGAAAACAAAAAAAAATCTGTTTTTAAAACCCAAACTGAGTGAAAACAAAACTGGTTTGAATCACAAACAGGATGGTTTTGATTACACGAACGGTTTTAAAAATTTGTTTTAAGATTGTAGGAACCGTTCGCATAAAATAAATAAAATAACAAATTTTTATTACTAGATTACAATACAGAAATGAGAAAACAAACTGCTGGTACAATTACAACTGAAATAAAAGAAATACAAGAATTTAAGATGAAGAAGAAGGCTGAGGCACGTGAACACACGCTTCCCTTAAAACAAATTCCGAGTCTCCCAGGAGTACTCGTTTTGTTTCCCAGGGTACAACAGCCGGAGCAGTAGTACTGCCGGAGTAGACCTACAACCCGAAGGTTACCTTGAGACTGCAAAGAAAAGATCAGAAAAATTGTAGAGAGAAAGTTGTATGTTGCTGTTGTAGCTGGTGTACTTCTGAAGTGGGTATGGAGCTGTATATATACAGCTCCTAAGTCGAAACAGTAAAAAACGAATTAAAGAGAGGTTTAAATTGCATTAAACGTCTTCAATGCAATTTAAGACGTCATTTAATTCTCAGTCTAAGCCCATTAACTCGTCAGTTACGAAGCTGAACTGAAACTGTTCTGTCATTCAATGCTGGAAGCTTCTGCGCGCGCGCGCGCCCATGCGCGGTGCGGCCTCTTGGCTCAAGTCCATGCGCGGTGCGGCCTCTTGGCTCACAGCCATGCGCGCATGCGCCACGTCACCTGTGAGCCTATACGAGCGCGCCACACAGTCGCGCCGTATTGGCTCACTTCTGGTGCGCCGCGCACGACACAGCAGGACCCATGCACCATGCGTGCACACGCGCGCGCATGACTGCCACGTCATGCGCCGCATCACCTACCACTTGGTCCTTGCAACCCTTGTGTTCCACCACGCGCACGTGGTCAAAAATACAAAGGCGGCTCTCAAGCGGCTCGCGGCCGAAGTGCAAAGTGCGCCATCAAAGCGCCACATTGCGCCTCATCGCCCAGGCCACGCGCGCGCGCGCGCGCGCGCGAGCGTGTGCGAGTGCGAGTTAGGGTGCTCCGCACCCTTCGCGAGGACACTAGTGTGTGCTTCCATGAAACAATAAGGATGGAGAGTTCCACCTTAAATACCCATTTAAGTTCCAACTCTCATCCGATGTGGGACAAGGTGCTACTTTCCCTTTTGTTTCAGCATTGAATGTTCCAAACACCCAACTTTGAGCATCGATATCTCATTCATCTTAGCTCGGTTTTGGACGTGGTTTAGTTCGTTGCGAAGCTCTTCCAACATAGAACACAAACCCACAAATAAATATATAAAACCCGCTCATTTTATTATATTTATTTCTAGTCCAAAATAGGAAAAAATCATTTTCCTATATTTGTGAAAAATGCTATTTTCACCTATTTTCCAACACACGATATCGACGAGTTGGATAATGAATCGATTAACTCTTTATTCGGGTTAAAAATATCGGGTTGGATTCTTTTTTATATTTATAAATAGCTAATGCGTTAGTTATGTTTTAAGAAACTTAACTTGTATACAGATGGTACTATGGGTTCATTTCTAAATAGTTGTGGTATTCATCATGAGTTTTTGGAAAATACACTTTTAGTCTTTATTGTTCAGTCAATAACAACACTTTTGGTTTCTTTATACCAACTAACGTTAAAAGATATGTTAAATTTTATAAAACGGACTATTATTAGGGGTGAGACGGGCTGAGCCGCTCGTGAGATACTTGAGATTTGCTTTGTAAAAGCCCGAATCCTGATTGCATACTTATTTATAAAAGCTGACGGACATTTCTTATGTTTTGTGTTTGTTGAAGAATTGGCCGACGGCAGCAACAATTCTCATGGTATGACGGGCCATTGATGAGTAGTGATGCTGGTGGACAGTGATAATTAAAAGCGATATCAGTTCCAACAACACATCTGGTGACTATTGCAGAATGAATCAGGTTCGGTTTTATGTTTTCATGTTAGGTTTTCTAGATTGATTTCATTGTGTGTGTGTATGCATTTCGACTTGTCAACTTTTGAAAAAATAACTTAATTCCATTTGTTTTATCTTTTTTATATATTTTTCAAATGATAAAAGTAACAAATTTAGACGTTTTGTTATATTTTTTTTATCAAGAAGTTAACATCTTTATTGTTTGAAAAAATGTTAAATCGTTTGATATTTAAATGAAACCGGATTTTTCATATTTAGTGCAAAGAGACATGACTTGCTATGTCTCTTATCACGAACTACGTGATCAAAAAATCGACCTTGGTGAATCAAAATGTAACTAAAGGTTCAATGAAGTTATGCTGTAAAAATAAAAAAAAAATGTGCTTTGGTTTTGAGGTGTGGCAGTGAATCGACCTTTTCATAGTTGTTGATGTTGGAGGTTAATGGTCAAACTGCAACATCTTATTGGCTGCACTTATCAGCCTGTTGGAATTTCATGGTCAACGGATGTCAAACAAGTCCTTCAAGTAAGCTAAGCTTCCACAAATATCATCATTTGTTTATGAAAATTTAAGCGTTTTTATTGATGAATTACCACGTCTACACAGATTTGCTTATGTTAGACAAGAGGACCTTCTCATCATCAAATTAACAGTGCGTGAGACATTGTCTCATGCAGCTGAACTATTGAAAGACACATATTCAAAGAATGGTAAAGAGGAACATGTAAACAATCTTTTGTTTAAATTAGGTTTCTGCTGGAACAATTGGTCTCTTTAGAAAGTGATTTTTTTTAGCGTGGAGGGTTGCTTTAAATGGGTTACTCACGTTGACAGCCTTACAGCAGAAAGGAATTGGTTTGGGCTCGGTCCGATAGCCTAATATATTAATTTCCAGGGTTTCAAAATATATGTAACAATTTCTTTTTCGGGTTGTCCCAAAATAAATGCACTGTATGGTACATTTTTTTTTGTTGGTAATGTTTGCCAAACATGAATAGTTATCCACTTTTAAGAAATCATATAAAAAAATTTCTTTTGTAAATATATTTTTTTTAACACAACCCATAACCCGTGAAGCTCACGGGTATATAACCTAGTGTTCTAAAAAATAAAAAATTATGAAAAAAATCCTAAAGGAAATATATGATTTTAAAAAGGGGAAAAATAAAAATATATAATTAAAAATTAATATAATTATAAACCATTATAATATATAAATAAAAAATATTAAAAAGTTATACTTTATTTTAAAAATAAAGTTACTATTCATAAATATATATAATATATATAACTAGTAAAAAGACACTTGTGCGTTGCGGCGCGGGTACATCACAAATATCGAATGGATTAGTCTAAACGTTATGTGATGCGTATCATATGAAAACACGCATTTTGGCGTATCTTATTGAACTCAATGCAACCTATATAAGCATTGCGATTAAATCAAAACATAACGAAATCAAATTTATACCGCACAATTATAACGTACTACATGTAGCCCGAGTCACACACAGAAAATGTACCGGTTATAACGGAAATGCTGACATGTATAATCAAAATATATTAATTAGAGCTTAAAAAGGAAAAAAAAACCGCAATTTGACTCCACTCGGATTGAAACGAAATTTACAAAACATTCATAAAAATCACGAAAACATATTATATTTGACATGACTCGTTTTCCAAAAAGTTTACGTCGAAACATACACCAACTCGAATTTATACCGAAACGTACATAAAAATATGTATGTAAAATTTGTTTTTTTAAACGAAAACGTATTATATTTAACCAGACTCGTTTCCATAAAAAAGTTACGTCGAAACGTATTGCAAATCGAATTTATATCCCCACGTACATAAAAATATGCACATAAAAAATAGTTTTTCTTAAGTAAATGAGATATAGCTGTAAACTCGAAACAAATTATTAGTAAAAAACTTAATAGGTTAAATACGTTCGTAAATTAATGCCAAATAGCACTAACGCCACACTACTGTCAGCTACCGCCAACAAGAGAAGAGCTCGTAAAAATAAAATAAAATAAAATAAATAAAAAAGTAAAAAGTAACACCGAACAAAAAACAGACGCAAAATCGTTGAATCACGCACGCCCGTTGCAGCGTGTTAATACGGAATATTAGACATGAATGTAAAACATAGAAAAGAATAACTAAGTCGATCCACGACCATCTTGTTGCGACGAACTTGTCAAACAAAGAAAAATAGACGTGTTGCGACTTGCGACTGCCTGTCAACCGGGAAAAAATAGATGAAAAAACGTTGAACCCTACACGCACGTTATGGTGTGTTGACTCGAAATTTTTTTAACGAAACTTAAAACGAAAAACTTGTGAAAGATAAAAAGTATGAGGGACCAAAGTTGAAAATAAAAAAGTGTTGAGGGTTAAATTGCAAAAAATGAAAAGTTTTTGTTAAAAGAAAAAAAGTTACAGGGGTAAATGCAAAAGATTAAAAATTTTGGATTAAAGGTGAAAAAGTACAATTTTTTTTTTGGAAAAATCCCAATGCCCATGTTACAACAACATAAAACATAAATTTATTGCTAATTTATAGTTTAGAAATATAATATAATATATATAATTGGTATTGCCATTCTAAAAAAACAAAAAAGAATTGATATTTCACTCCTTATGGCCTATATTACCTATAACTACAAAACCAATGTGGTAGAATGGTGCCATGGAGCACCCTGACACTCCTCCGTTGGTTCGGGTATATGATGATTTTACCACTAATTTAAAATTACGAATGGCCCTTAATCAAAGTTACGATTTTGCCCTTGTTTAAAACTAGAGTATTGTCATCGCTTTAGTTTTTGATAAATTACGGTTTTACCCCAACCCAAATTTACAGTTTTGTATATTTTAGTATTTTTTTTAAAGGAGTGTGGGGAAATAGTGCTAGGCTGTTGCATGGTACTCCCCCACTGGGCAAGGTATGCTATGATTTTACCTCTAGTTTAAAATTATGAATTTGTCCCTGTTTAAAATTACAATTTTCTTAGTTTCAAAATTACAGTATTGTCATCGCTTTATCTTTTAACAAATTACGATTTTACTTTTTGCTCAGTTCAAATTTGCAATAATGCAAAGAACCGTAGAGAATGTGGCAAACGTTTTAGAAATTGGAAAGAATCTAATGGTAATGTTACTCAGGACAATCCTAAAGTCCATTATCGGTATGAACACAAAACACGTTATTGGATGACTCCTTAAGATATTAATAATAATAAAAAAAAACCCCCTCAAAGAACTCGATTACAACATGCATAGCGTACACTGCAACTCGATATCTATTTTTTTTGGCTAGACAAACTTCTTAATCAAGCTGACCTATTACAATTCAAATTTTAACTAGAATTACGACCAGCCGCAATGCGGCGGAGATTCTTTAGTTATAACTAAGTCGATTTAGGACTCGTATGGTATGTTGAAAATGTCAAACGAGAAAAAAAATAGACGATGTAAAAACGTTCACCCACACACGCACGTTGTGTCGTGTTAACTCGCAAAACTTAGAACGAAACGTAAAAACATTAAACCAAAGACGCACGTTGCGATGTGTTAAGTCACAAAATTTAGAACGAAGCATAAAGCGAAAAATTTGCGAAAAATGAAAACTATAAAGGACCAAAGTTGAAAGTAAAAAAAGTCGTGAGAATAGATTGCAAACGATAAAAAGTTTTGGGTTAAAAGTAAAAAAAACAAACAGTTTTGGGTTAAAAGTAATTTATGAAATACTTTTGGGTAAAAAGTAAAAAAAAAAATCAATTTTTTTTAAAAAATCCCCAAAGCCAAGATTACAACAACCATATGCATAACCTTTTTTTTTTCTTTGAAAAACACCCAAAGCCAAGATTACAATACATATATGCATAAACATGTTGCTTCGTTAGACCATGTGTAGTGGTTTAGTGAATAATGCCCCTACCCTTGAGTGTTTTGTGCCACGTGCAGTCCAGTCATCATGGGGGCATTATTGGGCGTTATTGCAAAAGTGGCGTAGTGGGAATAATGCCCAATAACGCCCCTTCCAATCATTAAACAATTATTTTTTTAATTAAAAACTTAAAATACTTCATTAAATTAAAAAAAAAATACAATACTAGAAGTAAAAAATATAAAATACTAGAAATAAAAAATATAAAATCCAACTAAATTAAAAAAAATACATTAGTTTTCGTCTTCGTTTTCTTCACCCTCACCAACTTCGTCTTCCTCGTCCTCCGTTTCTTCTTCACCCTCAGGTGGTACATACCGAACCGACCATGCATGTTGTACCAAATCAACCGTTAACGAGGAATGGTACGGTTCGTAACGCAACTCACGCGCATTATTCACTCTTTCTTCCATTGACGCCTGTGGATGCTCCTCTTGAACGGCTTCTGGCACATAATTCTGGCATATCGTCTTTCCTTCGTCTTCCAAAATCATATTGTGCATGATTATACAAGCGTACATAGCATCTCTCATTTTTTGCTTGGTCCATGCATGACAAGGATTTGTCAAATATTGTCATCGTTGTTTAAGAACCCCAAAGCATCTCTCAATGTCTTTTCGTAAAGACTCTTGAACCTTTTTAAAGTATGCTCTTTTTTCACCAATAGGATCACTAAACGTCTTCACGACAATCGAATACCTAGGATAAATTACGTCGCACAAATAATATTCATGAGGGTAGTAGTTTCCATTTGCGTAAAACGACGCTTTTGGAGCTCTGCCAGAAATCCAGTCTTCTAACAACGGAGATTGTTCAAAAACATTTATATCATTGCATGACCCGACCACGCCGAATTAAGACGACCAAACCGAAAGGTCCTGTGAGGCAACCGCCTGAAGAATAACAGTGGGACCTTTTTGGTCACCCCGTGTGTGTTGGCCTCGCCATGCGGTCGGGCAGTTATCCCAACGCCAATGCTTGCAATCCAAGCTCCCGATCATACCAGGCAAACCATGCTCCGCCGAATGTACCTCGTAGATCTTTTGAAGGTCGTCTCATGTGGGCGTTCTAAGATAACGCGCACCATACAAATCAATAATACCTGTATAAAAAAACATACACAAACATAAGCTTCAAAAAAAAACTTGTAAACATTATAGGGAAAGTATAGGAATTGTACCGCGACAAAAATGCTCCAAGGTGTCTCACGTTGTTCTCTCGGCCATTTTTAAATACTCGTTGTTGATGTCGGTTGTGTTTTCATAAGCAAGGACTCGTAGCGCCGACGTACACTTTTGGATACCAGTAAATCCAAGTGTCCCTTTCGCATCCGCTTTTTGTTTAAAATAATCGTAGTTGGTTTCCAACTCGTCGACTATGCGTAGAAACAATCGTTTACTCATTCGGAAACGACGCCTAGAAATTTCTGGGTTCGAAAATGTCGGCGCCTCATCAAAATAATCTTTCATCAAACGCTCGTGTGCCGCGCGTCGGTCGCGTTCAATATAACCTCTTTTTTTAGTTTCTGGTTCGGGGCGGCGACAATGCTTCACATATCTCACCGCTAGTTGACAAGCTCTCGTAACCGCCTCTTGCTCGACCTCCTCATCGGTGGATTCATCGCCATCCTTAAAAAACTCTTTGTAGTAAAAATTCACCATGGATGAAGAACTAGGGGAATCCATCATTTTTATAAAATGGTAGTGTTTGTGAGAGAGTTTTGAAGTTTAAATTTGAAGAAGTTTGTATATATATAGGTAAGAGGTTTAAAAAATAAAAAAAGCCAACTAGCCGTAACTAACCGTTGCTAGTTCCTCATTGGCCAGTCAAACCCCCTTGCAGCGTGATTCAAAAAACGCCACATACAATTTCTTCCGAAATCACGCCCAATAACGCCGACGTGTAGTGGCGATGGAGCGTTTTTCGGCGTTTTTTTTGAAATTTTTTTACAAACACGCCCCATTACGGGCGTTCTTATAGTGTTTTAATTTGAAAACATCAAGGATTATAACCGACTTGTTTTAATTCAAATCTAGTTCCCATACTTTGTGGATTAAGCTACTACCCACTTGTAGCTATAATTGGCCGAACCCAAACCAACTTTTTTGGGTTGGAACTCACACATCCACCTCCCTTAATTTAGACTCGAATTGGGCGGGTCATCAACTCCAAGCTTGTCGTCTCCTTGACCTTGATACTCCTGGAACTTTTTTGATCTCTAAGTGTGTTCTTTCGAATCCACCTAGCTCTATCAACTTTGTGACTCACGTCCTTGACCGTTTACTCGGCTTTATGAACTAACACGTCCATTTTTTGGTTGCGATTCTTGTCATCTAATGTAAGATACCGAGTTTTTTCTGCCAAGACATTTTGATATATCTTTTCGATGGGATTTAATTAACGGAATGTCAAGGGAGCGGGATAGTGATGATTGTGAAATAGAGGTCTTGCATGGACCCAAAATTTTTTTTGCGTGAAAACCTTGTGGTGCAACTTTGAGTAGTGGGCGTATATGACTAAAACTAGAAGGGATTAAGTGAAATTAGGTGATTAATCACCTAATCAAAAGCCTAAGAAGGTTATGTGTCTACCCCAGGGAGTTCTTAGGCGACACACACAAAGGAACAAGGGGGCATGCTAGGGTTTCAAGTCTTACTCTTCGAATCACATTCCATATGTTTGGTTGTGTTACGTGGGACGTCGAGCTTTATGGAGGAAAAGTTGTTGCACCAGGTGAGTGATGTTATTTATTTTATCCATTTTAGACTAGCATACATGAGCGTACTTGTTTTCATTAAAGGATGAGTTTTATGAACGTAATGACTGTCAAACGTTTTTCAATGAGTCTGTGTTTGGTAAGAGTCGTGTTAAATTAGTAGTGTGTGGGTTTAGCCTTAGATGGTCATTTGTCGATCGAGGTGCGTAGTCACGCCTACATGGAATAATGAGATTAATAAGTTTCTATCGTCAGGTAACATTTAGGAAGGTGGTGTGGGGTTTAGGAATCATACACGTGTTGAGTTGTTGCTTAAAGGTAGTTAAATCGTGGGGTTTAGGAATCATACACATGTTGAGTTGTTGCTTAAAGGTAGTTAAATCATGAGGCAAATATTTGAAAGTATAATGTATTAATGGTAATATGTGCAAGTAGTTAATTACGTCCTTAAAGAGTAAATGGGCGGGTTTAGTGGCGTTTAGAAGAGTTATGTGCTTAATTCACGTTTTTGAGATGTCGACGATCTTAGACAATTAGAGTGTGTCTACGTAATTATGTGTGAAGTATCATCCTTGTGAGTCGTCATCGTTATGATGTCGATGATTTTGGCTAGCCGTCACCTTATGGTGTCGGTGAGTCAGGTAGTTATTGCCATTATGATAACAATGAGTGATTAGAGGAATGGGTCGTCATTGTCTTTTAACACGGTCTGTCCTGGTTGTCGATACTCTTGGTAGTGATGAGTATACGAGGATGGTCATGTTTGTGTGGCATTAGAGGTGTGGGCCGTTAATGAACAATGATATCGATGTGTCATGGTTGTCATTGTCTTATGGTAGCGATGAGTTCCTATCATGTCTTGGTGTTGCGACCACATTGTGTGTTAGGTTCTCACCTTATGTGATTTACATGTTTGCGCTAGATGAAGTAGTGGGTCAAGGTGTATGTAAGCTTATTAGGATGTTAATTCGAGTCCTTACGTCACGATGTACTTGTCGGTGTTTTATGATGTAGGGTATCCGTCCTAGTCTTGTTGTTATCTGTGTTGATTAAAGGTTATATATGGGGTACGAGTGGGTCCTGGTCAAGGAAGTGGTGAGTCTAGTAACGGGTCGGGTTGGGTACAATTTTTTGTATGGGCAGTTACCGACTTGGGAGTAGTGTGGTTAAAGTGGGTTGGGGACTTATATAAATCTGAGTTTAATGTTCAAAATAAAATGGGTTTTGATGTCAAGTTAATTTCTTTAAACTTAACTATTAGAACTCACTCAGTGTAGCAGACATTTTGCATGTATGTTAGATTTATTGCATGTTAGTGATTGGGACGATGTGCAGCTGTTAGCATGTGCATGAGGCTTCTTGTGAACTATTGTTTTAGCATTCGTACTTTTCATACTTTGAATTGAAATCGGATGTATGTTGGTTTTTTGTACATTAAATTGATGTTGTTTTAATTAAAAATTTTGTCGCGTACTTTAAAAGCATAAACATTCTTGTAAACTATATGTGTGATGATGTCCAGCTGTGAGGAACCCGGTTTGGAGCCTTACATCTAAAATTTTATTTGACACCCCCACTATCGGATTACAGCGTCTTTGGTCTACTAGCTTCTTCTTTTTCAACAACTTCAACTGCACCAATGCGGCCAGGTCCCGAATCGACCACCACGACATCAATGTCGTGCATTGCTAGCCATACCTCGCCTCTCCTGGTCCACAAGGCGTTGGCCTATTTTCTCAACCAACTCTTCCGTCCGTCTCACCATCTGACTTAGACGTCTCTGAACTAGTTGTTCCCACTTTTCCATATGGTTCAACTTTGTGCTTATTTGGCCCTCAATATGTGCCCCGGTACATGGCCACAACGCTACATCTACAAATACGGTCCCTCCCGTGGGTCACCCCATGACCACTTGGTCTGAGACGAGATCTTTTCGTCCTTGTCAGATGCTCAGTCCATGTGTGATCCTCATTGGAATGTTGCAATGGACTCATAAATTTCTACGCTTTTTTCCAATGGCACATGGGAATTTGTCCCACACTCTCATCTTCCAACATCGTTGGGTGACGATGGCTTTACTTGAGAGATACAAGAGCATCCTACTTGCTCAAGGGTTTTCTCAACATTCTGGATTTGACTTTGATAAGACTTTCAATCTTGTTATCAAACCCACCACCATTAGCTAGGTTCTTAGTATTGATGTCTCTAGACATTGGCTTATTCATAAGCTTGACATCTATAACACATTTCTGTATGGTGATCTAGCTATAGTTTAGGTTGTTTATACGGAACAACATGTTGGCTATGTTAACTCTGCTCACTTGAATTATATTTTTAGGCTTCATAAGGCTTTCAAAGGCCCTAAGAAAGTCCCCCATTTCTGGTATCATCGATTTGTTGTCTGCATTACCGATTTTGGGTCATCAACAATGAATCCTACAACTCTATGTTCAAGCATTGTTGCCATTCCTACACATTATTGTAGGTTGATGGCATCATTCTCACTACCTTATCATCAGCTCTGGTTGCTCATGTCATTTCTTGTCTCTTTGCCACCTTTGCCATGACCAACCTTGGTTTGTTATCCTTATTGTTGATACATATTATATGGACGCCGCCCGTTCGGTTCGACATCCCTACAAGTTGAAGACCAAGGCTTGATTTCCTCCATCAAGTCTTGGTAATTGTTGCTGATCTGCATGTTGCCGATGTTCTGTTTGCTAATGATTGACAAAAGACCTGCATGTCTTCATGTTGTTAACGAAAAACATGCTTATTACGAAACACCTCCTATGCATGCTCCTGATGAAAAACCTGTTGTTTTTCGTCAGACATGGTCTTTCGTCGGCTGATGTTTTTCGTTGGCTGATGTCTTTCGTCGGCTGATGATCTTTCATCGACCATGTTCCTATATAAGCAGCAGACTGAAGACAGAAGACAGAAACACGGAACAGAGACTCACTAGTGAGATACGAGAGAACCAGTGAGTTTGTGAGAATATAACTTTCTGTAATCTTTGTAAACAAACAAACTTTCTGGTGTTAATACATTTGATATTCAAACGTCGAATCATTGTCTGTTTTGTGTCTCGATCTCGGTTTGCTTTCCCGGTTGGATTCCACACAACCAGGTTTGTTCGTATCACAAGGATTAGGCGACTAGATCCTCCGCTAGTGGATCTACAAGTGGTATCAGAGCCAAGGCTCTCTTCCTTGTTAAAACCGAGTGTTTTTCTTATGTTTTGAAGATCAAAGTTTCCGAAAAAACCAGTTCAAAATCTCGAAAATCATAATATTTTGCTGTTTAGTTTGATCAAAAACCTTGTTAAAATCATGTTTACATGTTAAGATTTGGTTTTGAGTAAACTTTTGTGCAAAAATTTGTGTTCGAGAAATTTCTCCGGTGACCGGAAAACTCATAGTGTTCTTCACATATTCAAAGTGTTCTTAAAAATTTCATGTTTTGATCTTTGTTTGAAGTTTACTGAAGTTGTTTGACAAGTGGGTTGTTTAAAATGATTGTTATTTTCTGAAAAGCATGGGTGATGTTTTGAAAGTTGGACAACACAGTGTGTAGGGGGGATAGTGCACGGTCCTCCCAACCGCCGGAGTGATCTCACTCCGGGAGCCACTACCCGACCAAGCTAGCTCCGTGGTGACTTCCCCATGCCAAGTTCTTACCCTGGGCGACATATGCCACTCCCAAGACTCGAACCCGGTACCTCTAGGAAGAGGTGGGTGTCGGTGGCCAATTGGGCTACCCTAGTTGGTTAAAAACACAGTGTGTAAGGGTAAGGGTAAGGAGTGTTTGACTAAAGTGTTCAACAACTTTCAGAGGATAAGGTTTGATTGGTTTTTGAAAATATCTTATCCATTTGTCAACGAAAAACCTTTTCTTTATTTGATTTATCTTTGAAGAAAAACATATTTTTCGCCATAATTGGTCTTTGACAAAAAAACCTTATTTTTCGTCACTTTGGTCATTTACAAAAACCCCTTTTTTCGTCAATTAAGGTTTTTCGCCAAGAATCAAGTTTTTCATGGGTCACTTTTGTCAAGTTTTAACAGAAGCTTTCAAAAATTGTCTTAACGGTTTGTTTTAAGTGATTTAAGCAGGTATTCATTATTATATATTCAAAATGAGTTCAGATTGGTGGGGTATTCCGTCCAATACGGAGAGCAAGTATAGAAGCACGGGTTTGTCGCCATCATGGGCCGAATCTCCCGCACCCGCATCTTCGTCTATTCCATCACAAGCGAATCAAATTTCGACAAGTCAATGGGCGTTCGTTTCAAATCAAACTCAAAGTATTCAAAGTATACTTTTAAGCAAAAGTGAAACCGGAAGCATTAACCGTCCACCGAAGCTAATGCACATGAATGAATATCCTGGATAGGAAGAAAGATTCTATACGTATGTCCTTGGGCAAAACACGGAATTGTGGTTATGTTTTACTACAGATTTCGATCAAGCTCTTGATGTTGCCGCTTCAACTGCCGCGACATTTGCAGATCTTACGGCAGACGAGAAAAGGCATATGATTTAGAAAAGAAAGCATATTCTATTCTAACTCAAGCGTTGAGCAAGGATATATATCATCAGTTTGTCAGCTTCAAGACGTCAAAGCGGTTATGGGATGCATTGAAGACGAGAGGTCTAGGAAATGAAGCGTCACGCAAATTGCGACATGATATACTCAAGAATGAGTTTGATGGCTTCACATGTATGGAAAGGGAATCTTTGGGAGACTTGACAAGTCGATTTTATCACTTGTTGACTGAGTTAAGTAACTTTGGGGTAGTAATGACTCCAGAAGAAGTTGTGATCAAGTTTGCCGACGCATTACCAGCTCAATGGAATGGTTTCTTGGAAATCTTGAAATACAATGGCACTTTGGCTACGAAAAATATAAAGGATTTCATTCAGCTCTTGGAGAACAAAGATCAAGAGGAAATCAGGAAGGCTAAAAGGATTCCAGTGCCACAGAATCCTGATATGTATTATGGAAACTGTGGAAGTTCTAGCACTGCTGCAAGACCTGCTCCACATGCTCAGCTTCAAACGGCCTTTGTATCAAGAGATATGTACGGAAATCCACTACCAGTTTCCTCAACTCAAACGGCTTTTTCCTCAAGCACTGACATGTACGGAAATCCACAACCAGAAGTCTCAAAGCAAAGCTATCAATCTACCGGAGCAAGAGATATGTACGGAAATCCATTACCAGTTCCACAGCAAGCTTGTTATGGAAGCACTTCATCTGCCGGTCAGCCATCTAATCATAATACAGTTCGGCTCGACACTTCAAATTTCTCGAAAGTAAGTGTTGAAGTAGCTAAGGATCATATGGAGCTATTAAACACATTGGTGAGCGCGTATTGTGGGTTAATAGCAGGTCAGATTGGAAACATCAATCTGACACAAGACGATTATCAGCAGATTGATAAGGAGGAAATGGATATGATGGATATCAAATGGGCTTTCGCTAGTGTTGTTAGGCGAGCTAAGGACTTCATGGAAAGGACTGGTAGAACCAGCTTGGAAAGCAAGAAAGACACCAAGTATGGGGTCGATAAACAATCAGTCAAGTGCTTCAATTGTGGTGAACGAGGTCACTTCAAGAGAGAATGTACCAAACCAGCTCAACATGGGAACCAGAATCCGTTTAGGAATCAAGGCAATCAAGGCAACCAGCAGAATCAGAATCAAAACAGGAATAACGAGCGTACGTTGATGCCTTTGAACAATCCAAATCAAGCAGGAGCATCAAATGCCAACCAGGCTCTTGTGGTACACGTCGATGAAGGTTGCGACTGGTCGATTCAGTTGGGAAGTGATGTTCAGGATGGAACAGCTTGTTTTGCTGAGGTTGTCAAGGATCTGAAACACACCAGTGGTGGAGAATCTTCCGCCAGTGGTGGAGAATCATCTGAAGATGAAGACAGTTCTGGCTACAGTAGAAGCTCAGATGAAGAATCCTCAATTTCAGGCGATGATCATTTGGATGAAACGTCAAGTGTGACAGTCAATGCAGAGGTTGATGAATTGTTGGGAGAAGCTGCAGCAGGGAATCATAGAAGATCAATCTTGGTGGATGAAGCTGCTTATTATTCTTCTTCTTCTAATCATTCAGCCTTTATGGCTAATGTGGGCAGTTCATCAAACCAGGTATGTGTCGATGATCCAACTTCTGATAAATGTGATAAATATGTTAATTTAGGTAATAAATTGTCGGACTTACAAAACAAATATGATGATTTGCAAAACAAGTATGACGTGACATATATCCACAATCAAAAGTTGATAGTTGATCTTTCGAAATGCAAAGAGGCTAACATGTGTTATGAAAACCATGAAAAAGAGTTTAAAACGGTGATTGAAAATTTAAGAGAAGATAAAACCGAGCTAACAAAAATGGTTTCAAGAAAACAAACTGACATAAACTGTTATATCAATCGTCTCGAGGTCATGCAAAAAGAGTTAGACTGTGTAAAGTGTGAAAGTGAGGCGATCCAGCTTAAGCTAAATAGTTATTTAAACTCTAGTTATGTGTTGGATCACATCATCGATGTTCAGAAAGAGAAAAATGATGTCACGTGCATTGGATATAAGAAGTGTCCACCACCTGTTAGAAAAAATTATGACGCAATGCCTGATGAGGAGAATAGAACCTATTTTGAGCAATCTGTTCCTTTAGACATTGAGGAATTTGCAACCGGACTTGGATACAAAAATGAAGTATCATCAGATTCGGATGTTTCAACAGTTACAAGTGTGTCAACTGCTGAACAAAATCAGGATCCTCCAGTCATTGTTGAGGACGCTGATTCTTCAGATGATGAATCCGATGATACTGACTCAGCACAGTCTGATGCGGTAATCAAAGAAGAGGACATACCTCTCGAGAATCATATTTTATGCGATCCTCCCGCAAAACCTGCTAAGACTGTTCTGGTCGAGTCCACTTCCTCGCAAGAATCTGAGAGTGTGAATTTGCTGTACACTCTTGTTGGTGATGATAAAATCTATTCTGACAAAGATTTTCCGATTAAAAATGTAAATCAATCTTTAATCAGTAAAGTTTTTGAAGATTCGACAAGTAGGTTTTTGGGAAAGTCGGGTTCACACGTTGTGGTAACACAGTGCCCTCCGATTCTAAAGGTTGAAATTCGAAAACAATATGGCAATCAGAAATTACCAACCGTGAAAAGCAGCAAAATCATACCAAACCAAAAGGTAAATCAACGATTCAAGGTCGACATGAACCAAACCAAAAGAAGAACAAGAAGGTGAACTTTGTGAAGTCGAAGGGAACAGATAAATTGGAAACATTTGCCAATAAATCTAACTTAGATCATGTTAATCAAGTTAAAATGTTGAAAAGAAATGAACAAAACAGTTCAAAACCAAGTACCTCGGGATCGCAAAGTTCATCAACAAGACATTCACATGATACTTCGGGGTTTGTTGAACGAAGATCATGTTTTGAGTGTGGTGAAATAGGACACATTATTCGAAATTGTCCGTATCTTCATAAGTTAAAGGCTAAAGTTGATGATCCCCATGAACAAAATTACCGAAAGCGATCTATTTCTTCAAAACAAGATCCTCGTCTTGTTAAACAACAAGAAAAGAAAGAGAAAAAGCAACAAAGAAAAGAAGTTGAAAAGGCTTTAAAACCAGAGGTTGTCCAAACGCAGTCTGTTAAATCAGATGTTAAAAATGAAAAACAAAAACAGATTTGGAAACCAAAATCAGAAATTGTTTCAAGGGGAGCTACATCAATTCCGAATCATCGGGAAATGGATGTCATAATTCTCGATGATGACGGACGACCCAAGTCTGTGAAGGCTTGGGTCCCCCTCTCCAACTAATCTCTGAATGAGTGTGCAGGATGTTCCAGGAGGAACTATTGATAGTCTTAGGATTGTTGATAGTGGAGCGTCCATGCACAAGATCGGCGACATAAGGCTGCGAAATATTGTTACATCTAGGAGAATATTGTTGCCATTTATGGAGAGAAAGGAAAAAGAAAAGAAGACAAAAATGTCCGATGAAGGAATTATGGTGAAAGAATGTGGTTGAATGAAGTTAAAAAATTTGACAAGATGAAAAATGTGCCAAAATTTGGTTGTTATGGTTTTTTATCGGGTCGACAGGAAAGATTCCAATGAAAAGTACGAGCCTGCAGCACGTCTGAAGCCTTTTGAAGATTCATGGATTTTTCTTCCACAAGAAGTTCAAAGTCCACAAGATGAACGTGTAGGGTACTTTTCTCTATGGTGTGATTGAAGAAAATGTGTTGGTTGATCAAACTACACCGGGTGTGCGGATACCTTGGAGTGGATTAAGCAACCGCACACTACTTCTAAAGGAGAAAGACAAAGACCTTTACTGGTGCAAAAGCATATGGAAGACATCATGTATGGACCGTCCAATGATGATGTGTACAAGCTTTCCCACATGCTCCATTTCCCACTTACCACCCGGACCCGAAGGTTTATCATCTTGTTGTTGTAAAGAGAATTATCGGTTCATTGAAGTAGCTGCCAAATCGACCTTGAAATCCACACCGGGTGGATATCCAGTTTGGGAGAGCTCTCAGATTCCTGCCAATGTACCAGGTAGTAACAGGATTACGGTTTTAAATTTTTAATCTCTCCTATATTTGTCGATATTTAAGCTGTTTTGCGATTTACTAACATCTCGTACATCATTCCTTGACCAGACACATTGATCTCGAATATCACTTCACACGTGATTGTTTCAATATGAAACTCGTCAATGTTGTTTTGGTCCACACCGATTACCGACATGCCAACTGATTTTTCCAAAATTCGATAAATCAATTCTGATTAAAATTAATTTTGGTAAACGGCATTAAGGTCAAGCAAGAGTAAAACCGACATCGGAAAATCATTTTTGTAAATATCTTTGTGTTTGTTTTTAATTTATCATAGTTTTTACATTTTAGGGGGAGTAAATCCAAAATTTAAAAATTCAAAAACATAAAAAAAAAAATTCAAAAACACAAAAACAATAGAAAAACAAAAATGAGTTTCCTGGCGCGAAAAAGAGAGAATGATAGTACATCAGTGGTCTGTCCAAACCTCTTTAAACCTTAAAATGAAAAACGATAAGCAACTCTATATAAGATGTATCGGTAGGCTCACAATCATTTTAAAGTGTGCAGGGTGATATAAACCTAAATCGACTGAAGACTGTGTGGGAACCGCTCATTGGTATATGGTCTTAGTACAAAAATTTCGTTTGATAGATTGCCGAGGTTCTGAGACACGTGGTCTTTATATTGTTTATCATCTGGGTATCATGGTTGTTTCTTTTACCGGAATATAACGGAGACGAAGTCTAGATCTTCCATGATACTATACATACGTGTACATACTGCATACGATCTCAATAAGTGATCAACAATCACATGTCCAAACAAAATAAGTGATAATATATCACATTTATCCGGGAGTTAAGTTCGTCTGTTTGTCGGTACGATGGTACTAACATGTTCACGGACTTGCTCCTGTGCCCTCATGCATATGAAAATCAAGTACCTCATCAATAAGTGATTTTATCACATAGGGCTTGTTTTCAATCCAAAATAAGTGAGTATCTCACATTTTCATATACGTCAAAACAGATGATAAATGGTATACTCACCAGTAAGATGAACTCTCGTGCATACCTTGATATGGGAATGTGTCGTGTGTGGATGAACACCGGTCGGTAAGTATAAATCATACACTAATCGTATCCCCTCGCCATGATTACGTCTGATAAGTTGAGCTTATATGGATAACAATACCGATAATCGTTATAGGATGTTTATCTAAATGTTAACTGTCACAACCTCCGACCCCACCCTGGGAGCGGGAGCCGCGAACCAGTCAGATGGTATCGGTGTTTATTAAATATGCAGCGGAAAAATTTTCATCATGATCGTAGTTAGGAAATAATTTCAGAGTTTTAAAACACCAAACTTTTAATATAAAACAAATGGGCTAAAACCCGTATTTCATTCAAATGTTTTTATGGGGATAAACCCAATTAAATAAAACATAAGTTTCTTCTTTTATTCAGGTATTTATAGCCACTTTATTTAAGCATTCAGTGCTCCATAGCTGGCTTCTAGCAAATTACCTGAAACACGTTTTGAAAATATTTTATCAGTAGTAAATACTGGCGAGTTCATTCCATTTTTATAAAAATATATTGTTATACTTTTACAGCAACAAGGTTTTTATATTTGTTTATATTTACCCAAAAACTCAATCAATATTTGTCACATGGTGGCAGTTCCGATGTGACGGTTGTAACATCCGTCAAAATTCATTCCCAAAATCCGACCCGTCTTGAATTTTGGATCCTAACCCTTGAAGCTCGAGAGCTTCGCAAAATAATTAATCGTTTAATTCGTTATAAATTCATTAGTTTAATTAATTAAATTTACTAATGTTACAATTAAAAGTTTTTTTTTTCTACAAAAATAATAATAATAATAATAATAATAATAATAGTTTAATATAATAATAGTAAATCAAACATCAACTTTCGTTGATGTTGTTTTTTTTTCAAATATTACTTTACACAAAAAAATAATAAAAAAAAGAAATAAGCTAGACACAATGCACGTACAGTAACTTCATGTCTCACTTTAGTCTACTATCAATTGTATATTAATATTTTATGTTTAGTTGACAAAAAAAAAAAAAAGAAGCATGTACAGTTCAATTACTAGCTGCCTCCATGTTTTATTATTATTGAGTTTTAATTAGAAGCCTTCCACCATTTCATGATTTAATATGTTAAGTATTATATGTATAATATAAAATGTCCATACCTAATCTATTATGTTGTCACAAAAAAAAAATGAGAGAATAAAACAAGGCTGTTAACAGCCATCTTGATCGTTGATTCTGCCAAGGCAGATTTAAGTTTTCTTTTTAAATGTTTAAACAACCAACTACACATATTAAATGTCAACCAACTTAACCCTAAACTCTTCCCTATAAATACACATCTTCTCCAAGCATTTCTACACTTTCAACACTCTCAAATCTCTCATAAACACTCTCAAGTTCTTGCAAGAATCTGTATTTTCGGACAGATTCATACCCTTGTACTAAAGTGAGTATAACTTGCTCATTTCTTAACGAAATTACTTGATTCTTCTTCCTACTTGCTTGGATAATCATGGAGTTTGATTCCTTGACTTCTCCTGAGAGAAATCAGACCTGAAATTGCTCCGAAATTGTCCACAAACTTTCTGTTTTGTTTCAAGTTCTTCAAAAGTTTGTTTAAACTCATCCAACTTGTGTCTAACACATCTCACACCTATGTCCTAATGCTTACAACCTCTCTTATGGTTGGTTAGGCTTAAAAACAAGGTTGAGACACTATAAATCAGAGGTTAAAACCTCAAATACTTTCTGTTTTGTTAGGGTATTTCACCCACAAGTCATGTTCAAGCTTAGTTCTTGATGTAGAGTGATTATGGAACAACTTGGGTTGTCCAAACATACAATCCTCACATGATTTGATGATTTCTCTTTAGTTAGATTGTTTATATTATTGTACTAATCATAGTTCTTGACCCTCCTTTGTTGTTTTTACACCAAGTGAAGTGGTGAACATTCAAGGGGTTCCTAAACGGAAGTTTGTTCTTCCTACCCCATACATGACTTCCATGATAACTCGAGGTGCCTAAATGAAGATCCTAATCTTCTACCTCCTACTTGAATTATTGGACTAAATGATATGTAATACTTAACCTAAATATATATATACACTCATCCGAACCTTTAATGTTGAACTTGTGTTTAAATGTTAAAGTAGTAGAACATCATCTAAGACCTAAACCTTGTTGTGATTCTTATGGGTGTTCAACTCATGAAAACATTATCATAACCCTTGAGGTTACCAAGTGTCATACAAGTGTTATGTGTTGAAGACGACTATTTTCACATGTTATTCTCATATGTTATTTTCATGTTATTTTATTCCGAATCTCGACTCTAAACATACTCGAACTTAAACCCTTATACTTTCGGACTCTACCTCTCTAATCGTCAACAATTAGATAATCGGAAAGCATATGCAAACTTTGTGAGTATACTCGTATTCCCCTTTTTACTTTTACCACTTTTGGGGTGTAACATGTTTTCTTATCAAAAACTTACACGTGAATTATAAACTTATGGACTTTTCATAGCAACGAAATGATGACATGTGCTATGAAGAGGGCCTTTTGCGTAAACACATGAACATTCCTATAACATGCTTGTATACGTGATTGCTTGATACTTTAAACTTGGGTGAAACTTTATGTGTTGAACTTATCATTAACTTCGTACGAGCCTAACCGTGACATGTGTAGCGCTATAGGATTGACGCCCCGCCCGTAGACTTGTGGTTATGTCATGAGCATCTCGCGTCTCTTTTGGGTTGATATGTTAGACACATGCCAAATTTATTGTTTATCTTGAATCACATGCTTGCTATGAGGAATTGTTTAAAACTTATCTTTTGTTATGTACGTACCAAACTTGTATACTCGCCTTTGCTTTTGCATTGAACTTTATTTTAAACATGTCACAGGTTGAGGGTGATGATGCTATGAAATGAAGTAGCGTTGATGCCTAGATACACATATAGACGTTTAGGTCAAATACATTGTACAAATGTCATATTTGTTGTCGTATTGTTTTTCTTGTATTTAACATGTTGTATTTCAAATTTCATGTATTGTAACATTTATTTATGAAAGAAATCAATTTATCTTTAATTCTATTGTCACAATTAGCGTTATGATGTCTCTAGCAATCTTCACACTTCGTCTCATCCCGATGTTTCCGCCATTGGTTGGGGTGTGACAACGGTGGTCATATTACTCATTGGCTAACTTTCGTTCAATAGTGAAGTTTATCAAGTAATAGATATATAGTATATCTTACTATTATAACGGTCACTAGGCGATTCCTGTGACGGTGGTCAAATCACTGTTGATCATTCTTTCAACTAGTGACTGGTGTCGTATCACTGTTGATCATTCTCTCAACTAGTGACTCGGGTCATATTACTGTTGATCATTCTCTCAACTAGTAATTGTGGTCATATCACTGTTGATCGTTCTTTCAACTAGTGACTCGAGTCATATTACTGTTGATCATTCTCTCAACTAGTAATTGTGGTCATATCACTGTTGATCATTCTTTCAACTAGTGACTCTAGTCCTATCACTATTGATCATTCTCTCAACTAGTGACACTTATCAAATAATGTATACCAAATTTCACATACCGGTAATAATTGCTGAATACATAACCCAACTATACATGTATAGTAATAGATTACCATATAATAAATAGAATATAATGTATTATATATCTAAATACATATTTTATTTGTCCATTAAAATATTATTGTAACATTATAATATTTAATGTATTTTATTATTATAATTGCATGTTATGTTTTAACATTACAGGTTATGTTTACCCCGTATACATCGTTAACGATCCCAAATAACATTATATATATATATATATATATTTATGAACAATAATAAACTTATACATAAAAATCTATTTTAGTTTAATTAACCATTAAATATAAGTAATTTGTTTAACATACATGAATGTAGACTATTCATAACATGTAATATAACTAAATATAATAAGTGTATATACTGGTAGCTATTGTAGAATATAAAAAACCCCATATACTGGTAGCTATTGTAGAATATAAAAACTTAATCACTGTAAGTATAACTGATAAACATTTAGTATTTTGGAAAACATTTTTAAATATAACTATATCACAAAAAGGTGATAAAAAAGAGAATGACTCACAAACTGTGAGAAAAGAGAATGGACTCACTTTGTAACTTTAGGGTTTAACTAAAAGCCTTCGGGTAGAATCTAGGGTATAACTCCTGAGCTATTTAATAAAATATATAATACACTCGCGTTACATATACTAACCCTAATTCAAACTTATCCCTACGTCACGAGACAGAACCCCCAACGAACTTAGTCAGGCAGAGCCTTGACATGCGTTATGGGGCTCCAGATCAATCGGAAAGGGTATTAGAGTTAAAACACTTAAAACGGGGCAGAGCTTTATTATTATTATGGAGTGAAATAATAAATAAAAAAAACTAAAAATAAAGAATAGAGAGAGAGGGTGAGAGATGAAAGAAGGAAAAATGACTGATTGTTTTCTGAAGAGCTCGATGCCTTTTTATAGTTGCCATACAAATTTGATGCTCACTCGATCAAGTTCCACGTATTAAATTCATGTATACGTACCCTTTCAAAATAAAGGTTTCAAATGAATATTGGACACCTATATATCTACACATTTAATATAAAGTTTGATTTTTATTTTTTTTAAGTGTACACGTACACTAAATTTTCAAATGTTTAGTTTTTAAATTTTAATATTATTTTATTATTATAATTAATTCAACAGCTTCACTTATTTGACGCGTATAACTTCTAAAGTATGACGTTTTACAAAACAATAAATATGTCATTAGAACGAGAATAATCTTATCTATATTTTAAACCAAGATTCATTAAAAACAGATTAGGTTCAAATATAATGTATTTTTATAATTTAATTATTAAACGGTTCCTAGGTCTGTCTAGGTACTTCATATTTCTAACAGTCAACTTACCCGTAGTCTACCCATTTAATAATATAAGTTTTTATATATTTTATTTTAATATAGAAACTAAAAATGTCACACATATACAAGCCAATTAATTAATATAACATTCCAACCAACTATACATATGAAAAATAGTTTTTAAAACTATATGGGTCGAGTAATTATATTAAAAATAAAACTAGTTACTAGTGGTTAATAAATTTAAACAAACCTATAATTCTTATATGAAAAAAAATGGATATGTTACATTAACTAATTGAACAACAAGAGCGTTTTGGTGTGACCGTACACTGATATGATTCTCTTACCCTCGAAATTCGCAAAAAGAATGTCTGTAAATTTTTATTTACTACTTTCAGTTTCTGCATCTCTGTATATATTTATTTACTGCTTTCAGTCTTTACATTTGAAATATTCAAAATAGAAAAAAGATTTTAGGTGTGTTTTAATATAAACTTTATAAAAGCCAAACAGATTTTATTTCTAATTTCTTTTGATTAACCGGTGTTGAAACTAGAATCTTCGTTACCTGAAACCTGATCGAAAACCAAAAACAACTAAATCTTCATAAACGGTCGAAATCTGCAAGTTTTGCAAGTTAAAGTCTAAAATTGAACAGTTCGTTAAACTTTCAATCTGTCGGACGGTAGTTGAAAACATGGTCGCATGTGTGTCATTTGTTTATGTTAACTATATTCCAAGCAGTTATTCTCATTATGTGTTTAGCTTTCTTGTATGTGCAGATGCGAACCTGATAGAAGAATAGCTTCGGAATGAAGACACAACGTGGATGCACTCAAAAGATAAAGATGATCGAGTTGCCGCTGACCTATCATCAACACCTCAAGGATCTAAGAGCTGAAAATGGAGTTTATTTTAAGGGGGAGTGTGTTAACACACTTCCTAAATGAAAGGGGGAGTTTGTTGATACACTTTCTACTTACGACGCGTGAAGACTTTGAAGATCCTCCGACATGATAGACATGGTAGACGAACCCTCACGAGCAGCGTCCAAGGGGGAGTTTGTTGATACATATTATATGGACGCGGCCCGTTCGGTTTGACATCGCTACAAGTTGAAGACCAATGCTTGATTTCCTCCATCAAGTCTCGGTAAGTGTTGCTGATCTGCATGTTGCAGATGTTCTGTTTGCTGCTGATTGACGAAAGACATGCATGTCTTCATGCTGTTGACGAAAAAATGCTTATGACGAAACACCTCCTATGCATGCTCCTGACGAAAAACCTGCTGTTTTTCGTCAGAATGGTCTTTCGTCGGCTGATGTCTTTCGTCGGCTGATGATCTTTCATCGACCATGTTCCTATATAAGCAGCAGACTGAAGACAGAAGACAGAGACACAGAACAGAGACACACTAGTGAGATACGAGAGAACCAGTGAGTTTGTGAGAGTATAACTTTCTGTAATCTTTGTAAATAAACAAACTTTCTGGTGTTAATACATTTGATATTCAAACGTTGAATCATTGTCTGTTTTGTGTCTCGATCTCGGTTTGCTTTCCCGGTTGGATTCCACACAACCGGGTTTGTTCGTATCACAAGGATTAGGCAACTAGATCCTCCGCTAGTGGACCTACACTTATTCCCTAGCAGTGATGCTACTTTTGATGGAGCTGACTTGTTTCTCTCACAAACTGCATTTGCTTGCGATATTCTTGTATGTGCTGATATGCCACGTGCAATCCTTACAGCACCCCAACAGAAATCTGTTGTTGCCATTCCTACACATTATTGTAGCCTTGTTAGTGTCACGCAATATCTTACTTTAACTCGTCCAGACATTGCATTTGCAGTTCAGCAGGCCTGCTTCTTCATGCACGACCCTTGTGAACCACCCCTGCATGTCTAGAAATGTACCATTAGCTATAGTGAAACGCCCTTGCATGCCTTGAAAGGTACCATTAGCTATATTTAAGGTACCATTCACCATTGTCTCATTTCCTATATTGATGTCGACTGGGGGTTACCTCATGGTTTTGTGTCTTCCTCACTGACAATCCAGTGTCTTGGTTCTCCAAATGTTAGGATGTTGTCTCTCGTTCTAGCGCTGAAGGTGAATATTAATGCGGTCACTGATGTTCTAGCACTCTTGTGTTTTTGTGACGATGTCAGTGTCATGAATTTAGCATCTACCCTGGTATAAGCATCAAAGAACTAAACATATGGAAATAAATTTACACTCTGTAAGGGAACATGTTGCCATTGGTTAGGTTCATCTGTTTAATATCCCCTCAGCTCACCAGTTTGCAGATTGTTTTAACAAGGGATTACTTACTTAGGCTGTGGCTTCTACGAAGAGTGCTCGATGATGAAAGCTTAATCCGATTAGATTGCGAGGATTATTCGACTTGCATCTGTTGCAAGTTTTGATCTTTCCTTTTAAACTAATCTGTTTCTGCCTAATCCATTCGCCTCCTAGGGTTCCTCAGTTTCATTAAGCTATGGGGGAGAACGGTGGAGACGGTGGCTGGAATAATGTCCCAGATCGGTGGAGGAACTCGAACGTCAACAATAAGGAAGCAGGATTCAAGGGTGGTGGAATTACTAAGTTCTACTTAACCAATCGTCCACCGGGGTGAAGACCATGGGATGTGGCGGACTTCTTAAGAGATTTTGGTGAGATTATCGGGATGTATATTGCTAGGAATACAGACAAGAAAGGAAACAGATTCGGTTTTTTGAGTTTCAAGAACGTAAAAGACGTGAAACAACTAGAATCGGCTCTCGACGGCTCTAAGATGGGTGGGTGCAAACTCAAGGTAAATGTGGCAAGATTTGCTAATGAAAATGTAAGTCTTGGGGAGGTTAACGAGAAGATTCACGAGAAGAAACATGAGAATATTGATCGACCAGGTGGTAAGAAAAACCCCAGTGTGGGGAAGGGAGACAATGAAAAATTCCGTTTGGAGGGTGTGTCGTATAGGGATATGTTGGCGCCTAAAAGTGTTCATAATTCTGAGCCCTATGAACAGAGTATGTCTAAAAAATCAGAAAGAGTTCTTGAGGTTCACAAGGAGACAAGTGCCTTTTTTGCTTTCCAGGAGAAATCGGTGGTTGGGAGAACTAGGAACATCAAGTCGCTATCGGATTTGAACGTATTGTTATGTTCGGCTGGGTTCCCAAATGCCAAGGTATATTACCTAGGCGGATTACATGTTTTAATTGTCTTTCCGGAAGATTATGAGGCTGTGGAGTTCTTGAACAATCATAACATTTGGAATGATTGGTTCTCGTTTTTAGACATGTGGGAAGGGCAGTCTCTTCCGTATGAGAGAATTGCTTGGATTAAAATTGATGGGGTTCCGGTTCATTTAGCTGAAAACAAGGTGTTCAATGATTTAGCCGAAGCATATGGGGAGGTGATTCATGCATATCATCTGTCCCCAGAAATCAGAGACCTGTCGGTAAATCGTGTTAGAGTATTGGTGGAACATGGGGATCTAATCAAGGACACTGAACTCCTTAGCTGGAAAGACAGGATGTACAAGGTGTGGATTTCGGAAGAACAAAGCGATTGGGTGCCGGAATGCTTGGTGGAAGTTTTCCGACCGACGTCGGTGGTCGGAGAAAAGGTTGGAACTCAGAATCCAGTGGTCGGAACCGGGGAATCGAAAAGTCAGGGTTTAGAAGGTGAGAAGCCATGCACGCGTGATGAAGTGAGAGAAGGTTTTAATTCCGTTGTTAATGATGAGGGGGTTAATACTGTTAAAGGAATGTTCTATTCCCAAGGAACTTTCGGTGCAAATGATGGGCCCAAGGAACAGTCGCACGTGCCTAAGAAAAAGCCATTTAATTTATTTAAAGATAAACATAAACAAGTTCCTAAACCTTCTAGCCCAATTAGTAATAAGAGGCACTACAAAAAAGATCGCAATCTGAGACTGAAAAATCAGTCTCTAAAACTCCTAAATCAGTCCCTAATGGTTATTAGGGACTGATTTTGCCAGTCCCGAGTCAGTCCTAATTGCTTAGTCCTAGATACTTTCATTAGTAACTAAATTTCAGTCCCGATTGTATGACACCAATAGAGACTGATATTCAGTCTCCTATACATATAAAATCAGTCCTCAATATACGTTGTGGTACAACATCATTTCAGTCTCGAATACATTTCGTCGGTGACTGAAAATCAGTCCTTGATACTAGGCCTTTCAGGACTGAAAATCAGTACTTGAACCTTGTCTATTTTGTCCCAAATACATTTACTTAGATTTGGGTTCCATGACAATTCAGTCTCTAATAGACGTTGTAGAAACTGAAAAATTAGTCTCTGATATATAGAAATCAGTCCCTAATGGTTATCAGAGACTGATTTGCCAGTCCCCAGCTAGTCGTTGATACCTAGTACTAGATAGTGGTTTTAGTAACTAAAAATCAGTCTCCATTGCATGACACCAACAACGACTAACAGTCAGTCTCTAATACATACAAATTCAGTCCTCAAATTGTCCCCTGATACCACGTCATTTCAGTCTCTGATACATTTCTTTAGTGACTGTAAATTAGTCTCGGATACTATGATATTTCAATCCCTAATGTATAACTTTAGGGACTAAAAGTCGGTTCTCTAAACATGTCGATATTGTCCCTAATATTTTTTATTAGATTCGTAATTCATATCAAATCAGTCTCTAATAAGGTGTTCTAAAGACTGAGATTTAGTCATAGATACCACATGATTTCAAAGTGCCAATTTGATTAATACATCAAACAAATGTAAACTACACGGCAGTAAAATCATCCATAATATGGCAACTTTATGATCTCAAAAGTGCCAATTTGATTAATACATCAAACAAATGTAAACTACAAGGCAGTAAAATCATCCACGGTATAACCCATCAATGTCGTCTGATGCGTATGTCTTCTTGTAAACATCGATTAAACCGTTGAACTGCCTATCACCACCCTTCTTTGCTGCCAACAACAGCTTCTGGATCTATATAGCTACAATCAAAGAGGATATGCTCTATTAAATGCTTTTTTAACACCATGCAATTGAACTAAATATAAACAAAAAAGATAATAAATATAAAATGAGATTTACAAATTGTTTACCACATGCAAGCACTTTTAGGAAACTGACCACTTTGTGAAGTAAATATACTACTCCTTTCATTGCGCCTCTATAGGCATATGCGATTTTTTGATGCACAAGAATGTCTGTTGACTGCATCTTCATCAAGTCTTAAATCAAGAAAGTCAAATTAGGGTTTTTAGTTGGGATTTCGCTTTAATGTACATGGTTGTCTAGATGATTTCGCTTTAAAGGACACATGTTGATTTCGCTTTAATGGACTTGACATATAAGCGAAATCAGTTACATGTGATTTCGCTTATATGGCATGCCATTGGAGCGAAATCAGCCTCTATATAAATACCTACACATGTGTCATTAGTTGTAGGACATTGGAGCGAAATCAGATCATTAGCTTGGTAACAAAACTCTGTCAAATTGATCTCAGAAAGCTAATAAAGTGAAGGAATTGAAAGGATAAGCTGTTGTTACATTGCGTATACTGATTCCGCCTTTATACGTGATGATGAACTGCCTTGACTGATCGTTTAGGGTCACGACACGGTCCAACAAGTGGTATCAGAGCTTCAGGACGAGGAGTTCATACTACATCAGCTGATTCGACACTATTATCTCATTTCTACTCAATTTCTTTCTTACCTTTTCGGATTATACAAGTTCCTACGGAAAGAATGATCTGAAGTTCAAGCATATTGAGCGAATTTGTCTTTTAATCAATCTATAACAATATCAGACCTTAAAACAAAGTAAAACTCAATCAATTTTAACAAAAAATTGATTAGTTTTCGAACAGAAATTTAAGTATCAGATCTGGAACGAATTTGCGGTCAAAATTGAACGTTAATCATATCTTTGTGTTCGGAATTAAGTGTAGATCATTCCTTGAAAGTTTCAGATTGTAACTTGGATTAAAACATGGTGAAAATTGGTTAAAAGCTGATTCCGCTTTTTCGTACATCAGTTGATTTCGCTTTTATGTCACAGTTTGTCAACTGATTTCGCTCATACGAACAAGGTTAATTTCGCTCCAAGAGACAAAATCTAATTTCGCTTCAAGGGACAAAGTTTGATTTCGCTCTTAAGTCAAACTTCAGATTTCGCTCGAGTGAACATTTGTGATTTCGCTCGAGAGGACATTGTTGTTGATTTCGTTCATTTGTCACAAACTTGTGATTTCGCTTATACGTCATTGTTTGTTAAAATTTCTAAAATTTGTCTAACTGTTTGTTGTTTGTTTGTTTGTTTGCAGGTGATTCGAGGTGTTTTACAAGGCACAAATACCAAGAAATCAAAATGTTTGACGAAAAGGAAAACAAAAATCTTGAAAACTTAAATGATTGGCTTTGTGAATCTTGGTGTGGGAGATTAGGTGATAAGGATGTTTATGTTAAAAGATTCAAAAATTTGTTGTGTATGAAGAATGAATCAGTGGAGAAGTTGGTAAAACGGTTTGATGAGTTAGTTTACAAGTTAGAAAGACATGGGATATATTTTTCAAAGGATGAAAAAATTTCAAGATTTGTTAATGCTTTACCTTTGGAATGGGATAAATTTGTGAATGAACTGAAACGGGATTCTAGTTTATCACGCTTTGATTTAAGAAGTTTCATAAATACAATAACAAATCATAGGAGTCATAAAGATTCAAGAAAAAGGGAGTTATTGGATGAAATAAAAGGAGAATCAGAAAAGATAGATTTGGATGTGATCATTGAAATGAGAAAACGAATCACTGTGTGTCTTGCAGCAAAAAATGTTATGAGATACGATATTAAGAGGGGTTGTTATATTGATGAAAATATGAATCCTCTTGATTTTGTTAAAATTTTCTGTGCAGGAACATACAAGATGGAAACAAAGAAAGAAGTTGATGATGGAAAGATGAATGGAAAATGCGAAAAATGCGAAAAATCAGAAACAGACAATGTCAAACTTCTGAAGAATGTAGAAAGTTTAACATTGGAAATCAAAAGCTTGAAGGATGAGAAAGAATCTGATAGTAAACAGATTCTTGAAATGAGAGAAAATTGTGAAAAGTTGATGTCGGAAAATGTCAAACTGTTGAGTGGTTTGGACAGTTTGACTTTGGAAATTAAAAATTTTAAAGAAAAAGAAAATGTTGTTGAAAATGAAAAATTAAAAATTGAAAAAGATTTTCAAAATCAAATAAAGATTTTAGAAGATGAGAGAGATATTTTTGGTAAAGATAATCTTCAAAAACAAATTGAAATCAATTCTCATCTTGCTAAAATCATTCAGCTTGAAAAAGAAGCTGAAAAAACTCGGATTAAAGTCAAAGAGCTTGAGAATAAATTGAAAGGTTTTGAGAATTCTACTTCACATGCTTGTTCAAAACCGATCAATTCTGTTCCAATAAGTGACATTGTCACAAATTTTGACAAAGTCAAAATTGAAGATTGTGATGAAATATCTGATGATGAAAAAGAAAAGAAAAGAAAAATATTTTTAGATTTACAAGAAAAATTTAAAAATACTGTTTTGCAATCTACTGAAACAGGTGAATGTTCGAAACAAAAACCTGTTAAGAAGAGTGTAGAACAGAAACAAAAAGATAAAAATTTGAAAAATTCTAAAAATGAAAATAAAAGCTCATCAGATAAGTCATCCAATCATTATCAAAAATCACAAAAATTTAAAAATGAAAACTCACAAAATGTTGGTAATAAGTGGTGCAGGTTTGACCACAGTGCTTCAAAGCCAAAACAAATTTTTAAGAAGAGTGATGATCACCACAAAGCCAAACAATGTTATGATCTAAGCATATGGTGTGAAAGTGGTGAATGGCACGATAACAGAGTGTGCTACACTTGTGGTGTGAGAGGACACATTGCTGTTAACTGCCAGAATTGGAGTTATGAAACAAGAAGATGCTATAATTGTCATATCAGAGGACATATTGCCAGAGATTGCTCGAGGAAATCGATGGGAAGATCGAGGGTTGAATCTCAAAGAATGGCAAAGAAGCCAGTCAAAGTCAAGCCCCATGAACAGAAGGTTCTAAAACCTAAAGTTCAGGATCAGACAATTCAAGAAAAGAAAGTTAAACTTTCACAGGGGCAGAAAGACAGGCTGCGAAAGAAAAGGAAGAAGGCGAGAGAGTATCTCGAGAAAATTTTGTCTTCGGGTTCACCGGACAGATTGAATAAAAGTTCTGATGAATCAACTCACTCGACTGTAAAGCCAAGTAACTTGAATTCTTCAGTTGCAAATCTGAGGACAAAAGAGAAAAAGGAAAAGAAGAATATGGTCGGCGATGAATCTGATGTGTCAAAGTCAGACAAGCCACCATCAGGCAATGATTCTGGTTCATCAAAGCTAGAGGAGTCTAGTGTTGAGGTAAAATCTGATAATTCAGGTTTAACAATGGATGATGCAAATTTTCCACCATTGTTGAACAAGAATTCTAAATCACCCAAAGATAGTCAGGCTTGCGTGAAACTTTTCAAATAGAAAAATCTGACTTGCCGGAGCTTCCAGGTTGGTAAGTGTGAAGCAGGTATCGGCATCATTCTTGAGAAATTCACAGGTTGGTAACTGTGATATTTCGACTTACATGTGGTAAATCAGGGACATTAAGTTGTACTTGATTTTCTACTAGTGTTTGTGATGATAGAATATTGAATTGTTAAATTTTTAAAATGGTTGAAAGAGAACAAGGTGATGAAACCCCGAGTTTTTGAATAGACAAACATAACTAATTTTCCGGAAAAACCATTTTGATTAAAACAAACTTAAGTGTTTTGAAATCTAAATGGGAAAATAGTTTGTTGTCAGGGGGAGTTCTGATTGTTTATGCAAAGTGGATGGCGAATTGAAGCGATTCGATATCAGTTTGTCACGTTTCTTGTATAGTTTGTTTTCAAATTTTTCCTTGAAAATCAAAATTGAAACATATTTTGATTTTAGGGGGAGAATATTTTTTAAAAAAAAAATTGAAAATTTGAAAATTTCAAAAAACATTGAAAAAAATGAAAATGAGTTTTGGTGTATAAAAGAGGAAATGGTAGTACATCAGTAGACGATCACAGCATGCTAAAGATATGAAATGTCAAATGTGATAAACGGTCTCACTGATGATGTGTCAGTAGGTTTTTGCACATTTAGTAAATTGTGACGAGATATAAACCTAAATTTCAAACTTGCTTATATCGTGGGTAACATCTCTCGGATATATGGGTAACCCCCGAAATCTTGTTTGAAAGGTCTTGTATTCTGATATACTAGGTTTTTATACTCAGTGATATCTGGGGTATTATTCCGGGACTTCTGCTGAACGGTGGTTCTGACCTAGTCCTCGAATAATACTTTCCGCAAATGCTTGAAACACAGCATCACCCTCAGCATAAATGATAAGACAATAAAATTGCTTAGCAATGCTGTTGTAAAAAAGATCCTCTAAAGGGGACATACCCAAAAGTTGAGTCATGATCTCTCTGCTGAACGATGGTTCTGACCTGAGCTCTCATGATTCTTCATAATTTATTAACCCCTTACAGATATCATTTGTGTTATAATTGCCTGTAAGACTGAATATTGGGATCTGGATACGGGAGTATATTCTGAGGTGGGACACGTGATTAAGTCTAAGTATCTAAGACATTAAACTTGTATTTCGAAGCAGTTGAACTTTGTGTGAAAATTTAAGTGGATCAGTATACTGATAATCTAAGTGAATCGTTTTGAACTTAACATGTTTAAAGCTTAACGGTGCTAGTGATTTGTTTCATAAACTGATATGATCCTCTTACACAAACTCACAAAAATATTGTTTGTACATATTTGTTTACTGCATTTCTTTAAACTCAAAATTCAAAAAGATTTTCGACAAACTGATGTTGAAGAGCTGATTTTCAAAATTCCAAGTGCTAAACATGATGAATTGGGTTGGGAGAATATGTTGAAAACTTTAAGTGTCATATACAAATGTTTTGATAGACTGTATGATTAGTTTATCAAGGTCATTCATTTGAACTTGATGTAACTAGTATGATTGATTGTGTTAATGATTTCTACCAGTAAGTTTACTAAATTAAATTGTTATAAATTTGTAAAACTTATGTTGAGGTAGAGGATGTGCAGGTTAACAGGTTGTAAACTTCATTATTCCCAATGGAAGCTAATTGTCAAAGCTTGAACCAGATATCTCAGATTCTAGCATATCGAGAGGGGGAGTCTGTGAAAGGGGGAGTCTGGATCAACAGTCAAAGGGAAGATGAAAGTTAGAGACAAATTGTAATTCTGAAGTTTGAAAAGACAGAGAGTTGGATAAAAGACTAAGACTGAAGACTCAGGAACTGAAGACTACGTCAACATCCAAGGGGGAGTCTGTTGATGCACAAGAATGTCTGTTGACTGCATCTTCATCAAGTCTTAAATCAAGAAAGTCAAATTAGGGTTTTTAGTTGGGATTTCGCTTTAATGTACATGGTTGTCTAGATGATTTCGCTTTAAAGGACACATGTTGATTTCGCTTTAATGGACTTGACATATAAGTGAAATCAGTTACATGTGATTTCGCTTATATGGCATGCCATTGGAGCGAAATCAGCCTCTGTATAAATACCTACACATGTGTCATTAGTTGTAGGACATTGGAGCGAAATCAGATCATTAGCTTGGTAACAAAACTCTGTCAAATTGATCTCAGAAAGCTAATAAAGTGAAGGAATTGAAAGGATAAGCTGTTGTTACATTGCGTATACTGATTCCGCCTTTATACGTGATGATGAACTGCCTTGACTGATCGTTTAGGGTCACGACACGGTCCAACACGATTTCCTACTAATCCAACAACCTACAAATATGCAGCCAAGAACTAAGGTTAGAAAGCATGTAGTACACCAAAATCATTATTATTTTAAAGTACTAACAAACTGCCTTAAACTTTTGTGGAAAGTTGATGATTGAAAGGGTGAAAAATGACTTTCAAAATGTATTAGAAAAAAAGAAAGTACCTTGCTCTCATCAAAATTAAAGTCAATCAAAGAGCCTATTTGTGGAAGACGTCGGTAAGTCAAAATCACCACCAAAAATCCCTCTTTGCTTGCAGCATAAAATTTGAACTAACTTTGATTTATCAATGACTCTGCTCCTTAACGTAAACAGATAATACAACACATGTTGAAGGTTTTTTTTTATTATATGAAAACACTTTTTTACAATATCGTTAACAACAGCAACGACTTGCATCTGCACTTCTATATACTTTTTTTTTTAACTTTTCAGTCTATGTCCCAAGCAAAACAAATAAGCAAAGATAATGGATGAGTTTTTTTTTAACATCGAAAATGTATGATTTCAACATGGAACTAAACGAGAGAGAAAAAAAACGAGCAAGGAAGGTATACCGAAATGAAGGTGCGAGGTGATTCCGAAAGTCGTGTGACGGTTCCTATTGACTGTTTTGACCGAACCAACTGAACCGAACCGAGATTAGACCGGCTGAAACGAGACTGAACCTGAGTTGCACCGGTTTGACCGAACCCGAGCCACGTCTGAAAACAACCCAAACATCACCACTACCTCACCATTGTCGGCGCCGCTGAACGCGACCACCACCATCTTCACCATCAACTCATCGAGACACCCGCCGCCAAGAGACACCCGTCGCCGCCGCCGTGTACGGCGGCTCATCCTTCTCCTTTGCTTCAGATCTGCAAGTGAGGGAGGCTGTTGGAGGTCGAACGGCGCCGGCCCAGGTGTGGGTTACCGAAAAACCGAGTACAGTTTCTTTCTCCATCGTTGAACCGGACGATGAAAGAATTCGTTGTGTGAGAGAGAGAGAAAGACGAAGAACAATGAGAGAGAGAATTGAGAGTACAGTTTCTTTCTCCATGTGTGATAAATTTGAAAATTAGAAACTTGTGTGGAGGGAGAATGATAGCCGTCTGATTGTGATTTGAATGGACGGTGGATGAGATGTTTGGGATTGGTATCCGTGTGCTGTGTTTTCTGGCTAAGTTACGTTGATGGGCTCCTTGCTTTCTAAGGAAGGTGGAGGATGAGTCTACCCCACCTAATTATTTTATAATTTTTTCAGTTTTTTTTTTGTTAACTTAATAAAAACTTTATAAAAATTAAAAAATATAACATAAATAAATTGTTGGAGTGCTTGGTATTGTTGCATTTGTTGAACTTGGGACATTTGGGAGAAGGCGTTAGGTGATTGTTGGAAACCCGAAAACGTAAATTGTGGAGACTCCCACGAAGGATCCATAGTCGGAGTGTAAGCGGGACTCAAAAAAAAGTTAGGTTGGTTCGGGTTTGGATTGTTCGGGTTGGGGTTGTTTGGGTTGAATGGATTCATGATTGTATAAAAAAGGGAGTGTTTTTTTATAAAAATGGATGAGAATGGGAGAAAATGGATGAAATGAGGGGTATTTATTTAAAGTTAATTTTTTTTTTTAATAATTATAGCCGTTACCAACGGCTAATTGTTTGAAAATGAGGCCCGTCACAATCGTCGTCTGGGAGCCGCTTGGTCTAAGGGGCTGTTTGTAGCCTCTTAATGACCATTCAGATGCTATCTCTTAAGGCTGAAGGGTATGAAGAGCCTCATCCCCAATAACATTTGCCTTCAATGGCTAACAATTGCCCTCATTCCTCGTAGTTGTCTCTAATTAACATTTTTTACCAATATTGGCCATACTTAACCATCATTGGCTAATATTTCCATAATTGATCATGAATGATCATAACTAACAATCAATTAGCCTATATGGATATCATTTATCATAAAGCTAAAGGGTGTGGGGTCATGATTGGGACATGATTCGCCACCTAGGAACATGAATGAAAGGCTACACCATGTATGTATCCGAGACAATTAGTAGCTAATAAATTAGTCCCAGATACTATGTATCCGAGACTGATAGACCAGTCCCTCAGAAAAATGGTCCAAGTATGAAGGACTGATTATTAGTCACGGACATCAGTCACAAAAAATCAACCTCTAATACAATTAGTAACTAATAAATTAGTAGTCCCAGATACTACGTATCCGAGACTGATAGATTAGTCCTTCATAGTTTAGTCCCTCGGTGTCAATATATTAGTGACTGAATATTAGTGACCAATAAAATGGCGCCATTTTTATTAATGGGGGCAGTTATTTAGGACTGAATTTCAGTAACCAATAAGTTTCCCCCCAAAATTTATTTATAGACTAACATATTTGTGACTAAAATTCAGTCTCAGATAAATGGTCAAAGTATTAAGGACTGATTATTAGTCACGGACATCAGTCACAAAAAAATCAACCTCTAATACAATTAGTAACTAATAAATTAGTCCCAGATACTACGTATCCGAGACTGATAGATTAGTCCCTCATAGTTTAGTCCCTCGGTGTCAATATATTAGTGACTGAATATTAGTGACCAATAAAATGGCGCCATTTTTATTAATGGGGGCAGTTATTTAGGAGTGAATTTCAGTAACCAATAAGTTTCCCCCAAAAAATTATTTATAGACTAACATATTTGTGACTAAAATTCAGTCCCAGATAAGTTGTCCAAGTATTAAGGACTGATTATTAGTCACGGACATCAGTCACAAAAAAATCAACCTCTAATACAATTAGTAACTAATAAATTAGTCCCAGATACTACGTATCCGAGACTGATAGATTAGTCCCTCATAGTTTAGTCCCTCGGTGTCAATATATTAGTGACTGAATATTAGTGACCAATAAAATGGCGCCATTTTTATTAATGGGGGCAGTTATTTAGGAGTGAATTTCAGTAACCAATAAGTTTCCCCCCAAAAATTATTTATAGACTAACATATTTGTGACTAAAATTCAGTCCCAGATAAGTTGTCCAAGTATTAAGGACTGATTATTAGTCACGGACATCAGTCACAAAAAAATCAGTCTCTAATACAATTAGTAACTAATAAATTAGTCCCAGATACTATGTATCCGAGACTGATAGATCAGTCCCTCATAATTTAGTCCTAAATGGTCATTTTTCTTGTAGTGAGGCCCAGTAAGAGATCGAGAGTAGAGTTGGAAAGCCCATTTGAGTCTTTTGTTCTCCCGGCCCAACCCATCATTGGGGATAATAATGACCAGGCGAATATTCAGGTCGATAGACTGCAGGAATTGAATTCAAAATTTGACCTAAATGTGGGAGCTCTTTCTAATGAGGACGAAGGTAGTGACTCGCCGGGGGAGACTCTGGTGGATGACACACAAGTTAGAAGGCAGAGTGAAGAGGTTATTCCAGACGAATTTGAGGAGACGATTCGTATAGGGAACATGGTGGGGGTGAATCTTCTTGATCATAGCTTGCTGGTGAAGAAGTCTTTGGCTAATGAAGGCATCAATGTGGTTAGTAAATGAATTTTCTCTCTTTAAATGCTAGAGGGATTGGGGGGTCTGTCAAGGAAGTGTGGATTAAGGATCTGGAGCTGAAAAATAAGGTTGATTTTTTAATGATTCGAGAAACGAAGTCTACGGATCTGTTAAGAATTAATTTGGCTAAAATTTGGGGAAATAACGAATTTGGTGTTGAAAGTGTAGAGGTGTCGGGTCTCTCAGGGGGTCTTTTATGTTTATGGGACAAAGGGCTTTTTGAAGTCAGTAGTTCTGTGAAGGAAAGAAACTTCCTTTTGGTGAGTGGAAAAATTAAAGGTTCTCAAGAGAAGCTCAATATAGTAAACGTTTATGCCCCTCAAAGAACCGCAGATAAGCTGGCTCTTTGGAATAAGATTAGAGAGGTTATGATCGGAGTTGAAGGGATGTGGGTTATTGCTGGTGACTTTAATGCTGTGCGGTGTCAGGATGAACGCAAAAACTCCAGATTTAAAACTGCTTGTGCCAATAATTTTAATGAGTTTATTTACAACGGTGATCTGATGGAATATGAGCTAAAAGGAAGGAAGTTCACGTGTGTTAGGGATAATGGCAGGAAACTAAGCAAGATTGATAGGTTTTTGGTTTGTCCATTTCTTTAATCAGTGGCCGGAAGCATGCTTGAGAATTATGGAGCCAAGCCGTTTAGAATTTACAATTCCTGGACGGGGAAAAGTGGTTTTAGGGAGACGGTTGAGAATGCCGTGGTTGTGCAGGAGGAGGGAGGTGGGAGTGCCGATTTGAGGTTGATGAAAAAATTCAACGCAGTTAGGAAGGCTCTCATGGATTGGAGGTTAGAAAGTACGAAAAAAGAAGGTGAAACTGTTTTCAAGGCAGAAGAAGAGTTAGAGGTTCTTGAAAAAATTATGGAGGAGCGGGATCTAAGTGAAGTTGAGGAATGGGAGTATGTGGAAAACAAAAAAGTGTTGTTGGAGTTTGATTCTAATAAGTGTGAGGACATGAAACAAAAATAGAGAACGAGGTGGGCGCTTGACGGGGATTGGGAATAGGCCGCTGAAGGAGTTTTTTCCCAATCTCTTCAGGCTCGAGGACGTCAAAGACTGCAAGGTTAACAGCCGTGTTGGTAATAGGAATGTCGGTAACCATTTTAATTGGAGCTGGAAGCGCCCGGTGGGGTCGGAAATTGAAGTCAATGAACTTGTTGAGCTGTGTACGATGTTGTTGCAGGTGAGTTTGAATCAAAATAGTGATAAATGGTACTGGCTCGGTTTCGAAGACGGGGATCAGGAAGATTTTTTAGTTAAGTCGGTGAGGAGTTTACTCGATAAAAGCAGGATCATTGCAGATACTTACGTTCCGGAACGTTGCAAGTGGATCCCCAAAAAATGCAATTTTTTCATTTGGAGAGCGGATATGAATAGGATTGCCACGGTTGATGCCTTAATCAAACGTAACATCGATGTTGGGAGTCCGATTTGTAGGTTATGTGGTGATGGAGAAGAGAACGTTGAGCACCTATTCACGTCCTGTTTCTTTGCTTCAATGCTTTGGTCGTGGATTGGCACTTGGTGTAAGTGTCGGCCTTTGGTGGTGTTCTCCTTTAGGGATCTAATTGAGGTTCACATTCATGCGGGTCTGGACGGGAAGAAAAAAGAGGTTTTAAAGGGCCTCATTAGAATTGGATGTTGGTCTATTTGGAGATTGAGAAACGAAGCGAGGTTCAAGAATAAAGAGGCTAAACTTGAGTACATTATTGGTGAAGTCAAGAAGTTAGGTTTCTTGTGGTATAAGACTAGGAATAAAAATGTAGGGTTTCTCCTATCCTAAGCTCTATCTAAAATCACTAACACCACTGGGCTATTCCCAAATGGATAAATATTTCTTTTTCTATTACTATGCTATTATATAGGGTTGTGTTAAATACACCCTAAAGTCAACTTTTTTTTTTTTACTTTTTCTCCATTAAAAAAAGTTGTCAGCCTTTATAACCTACAATGTCTAGCAGCATCGTTTAATCCAATTTCTTATCATTTTTCTGTTGTTAAAATTCTAAATAAAATAGATTTTTTGGAACGGCCAAGATTAATACTTTTATATTAAAAGTAGGAGATTTAACATCTATACTATAAAAAGTAATATTAAAAAATAAATAATTATTTATAATATTTTAATTTAATTACAAAAAGGGCATACATAAAGAATTTTTTTACGACAAACGACATTTAAATTTTATTCGCATATCTTTTTTCATTTATAGCTAAAAAAACACTTTTGTTCGTATTAGGTGAGCAGAAAAATTGTACTCTCAAATCATATTCACATATCCTTTGGTATGGACGAACAAAAATGTTTTGAAGGAGAGATTTTTTTCCTTCAATTTTTCCCTACTATTTAAAAATAATGTTTAACTAGGACTATTTAAAGAGATGAATTTAAGTAACGTGTCTACACTTTCGACTATTTACAACGCACGCAACAAAATTCGCATGGTCGATCAAGTAGGCAAATCTCCAATGCAGGTTCTATTATCCCTTTTGCAAGTGGGCAAAATTCGCATGGTTGATATTTTTTGAAAGAAGCTAGATATTTCACCATCGGTATCTTTTCAAAATGACGATGTTAGCTGTGATGATAAACTACTACTTTTTAAAGAATACTTTAACAAGCAGTCTAAAGATGGGAATACTTTAAACCCGATGGAAATTGTGGATTTCGAGAACTAGCTGTTTGCCTCGGACTTGATGAACATGAATACTATGAGTACATTCGACAGCAAATGAGAGAAGAGTTACAAAATCGATATCATATCTACGCGAACATTTTTGTCAGGCATGTAAATTCATTATATCATGACTTGTGTTTCTTTGGGTCGCCTTGACCAGAAGAACACTGGATGAAAATGGCTGAAGCAGGTGTTCTGATAGCCAATAAGTTTGGTGCAATCGTCCATTCTTTAAGCATGTCAGACAGTTTCACTATTTTTCCGTTTTGGAGTGGTCCAGAAGAGATTCATCATCATAGAGCTCTTACAATTGTCCTAGTAAATGACGAGAACCATTATGTCATGGTGGAATTACAAGGAGGGTACCCAATGCCTACAATCACGCCTTATTGGAATTTTCGCAACATTAGCATGTCTGCGGCTGGATGGGAGACCATGTATAGGTGGTGTCTAGAATTATATACCCAACTTTATCGTCGTGAAAGTGGTTTTGTCGATCTAGGTGATTAATTGTTTTAATGTTTGCACGTTTACTATTTTATTAGAGACTCGTTATTTATTTATGATTAACTTTTTCACTTTCGTATTTATAATAAAGTGTCTTTATTATTTATTTATTAATATTGATATTGATATTAATACTAATAATAGTATAACAAAATATAAAAAAGTAACAAAAGTATTATAAAATAAAATAATATAAAAAACATAATTATTACTTTTGACTTTATAATAAAATATAATTATTACTTTTAACTTTATAATAAAATAATATAATAAAATAGTTAATCATTACTAAATTTAACTTTTTGATATATTAATCTTTATTTTGGGTGTATTTATCAGACCCCATTATATATCCGTGAGCAATATAGAAACGTTAAATACAAATACATTTTTTTTAACAACATAAAAAAAATACATGAATAAGAAAAAAGGAAAAACAAAAATAATTTGAAAACGAATACAAATATTGGAAAACGGAAAAAATAAAAAAGGAAGACAAGCAAAAGAGACTGATTTGATTTGATTGCAGAAGGGAGCTATTGGGTAGTGGTTCATTGGTACCTAGGTTTGGGTTGGGAGGAGGAGGTCCAATAAAAAAATGAAGCGATTGCACATTTCCAAAGATATCTGGAGAAAAAGCGGAAAAAGAAGAAAAAAAACTATCCATTATGAGCATCTGCTCCCGAGATTCATGTCTCTTCCGAGTGAAATCTAACACTCTGTTCCCGAGTCTCATTTAACAAGGGGAGGGGAAGGAAAATGAATTAAGATCGAAAAGGAGGGAAAAGATGTGATTTTTTTCGTGTTCCCGAGTTTAATGAATTAACAGGGGGAGGGGAAGGAAAATGAATTAAGAGAGAACAATTTTACCATTATACTCTTTATCAACTACTTTTTCTTCCTGATTGCATTCAGAACTAATTATAACACATCTACACTTTATTTTGGAAGCTTTGATGTAAATAACTCATAAAAATTTTTGGAGGTCAAGTTATATAAATATTCATGAAAATCATCAAAAGTCAATTTTTTTTTCTTAAGAACACTGGCGGTTTGGATTTAGTTCTCTTCACCTGTTGGTTCAAATGATCATTGTTAAGCTTTACACAAATTATTTGAATCATAAATATATAAATATACTGAAGTCAAAAGAAGGTAAGGCTTTAGCATAAACACGTATTTCAACCTATAACTTGAACTTTAAAAACTTACACATGTTTTGAAGGTTATTTTTTTTCCTTATTTTACACTTTTACTCACTTTATCAAATCAATAATATTTCCCAAATTCATGATTCATCTTGTTTTAAAATATTCAAGATTTGCTACATTAGTTATTTACCCCCCTAACCACTGGCTCTAGCCCAGTGGCCAGCAACAATGAAGGGGAGAGCTTGGGGACTGAAAGGTCACCGGTTCGAACCTGAGGAGCGACCGAGTTTTCGAGTAACCGCTGCTTGAGCCTTCGGCTGGGCAAACCCACACCTATACGGATGTGGGGTGGTGAAGTTTCTCGGGGGACGCCAAGCCACACTCGCCAAGCGTGGGCCCGGTTAAGACAACATAGTCTTGGCTGAGTGGGGTGGTGGTCTGCTACCGATTTATCGGTAGTAGCGGCCTCGCCGTTTGTTGTGAAAGTCGCCGTCCAAAAAAAAAAAAAGTTATTTACCCCCCTTAAACATCATTCAACCATACTAAGATGATTTCATGTTGTTTTTGTTGCAGCATGGTGAATGGGAATGTGGCTAAATAATGTAGAGGCCTGTGCAATCCATGCTTGGCCAGTCGTGGTAAGATTCGACAAAGTGTTTGACTATAGTCAAACATCTCAAGTGTTCTTTAGTAATGACAAAGGTCAATGACTAAAATTTCCAACACAAAATCTTAATGCAGAGTGACCACTTCCCTTTTATCTATTGTGTGGAAAGTTTAACTACATACGAAATAACGCAAGAACCACTATATGAAACAATAAATTAAAAGAGGAAATACAGAAACCAAGTAATCAAACAAGAAAAACTTTACTAGATAAGGTCAAACAAACAAGAAACAAATAAAAGGTCAAATAAACAAGAAACAAATAAAAAGGTCATAAACGTACTAAGTTATCAAACAAGAAAAACTTTACTAGATAAATGCATCCTTGAGTCCTTAATTACCTAAACCCAACATACCTCTCAGCAAAGTCAACCGCATATTAGGTGAACAACTAAATAATGATCTCGCTTTAGCTTGATTCTCCACCAAATAATTGAAAGCCAATGGTATTTCTTGAGGTTCCAAACCCATCGGTTCCAATTCTTTAATAATTTCATCACCTGTGTACTCACGATGATTAACTCTTTCAAGTATTTTATTGCTTTCCTGAATAATTTTGTTACCTTCAGCAATAGCATTAGCTATGCTGCCAACACCATTCATAATCCTTGAGGTTAAATCATCATCTACTTGTTCGACTTTTCTTTTTCTACTCTTATATTTCTTTGCACTAGAAGACTGCTCGGGTAGAGAAGACGTAAGATCAACCACATGTACATCATCATCAAGATTGTATTGGCTCTCTAGAGTTACATCATTGGCAACTAAGAATTCATCCAGTTCTGGAGGTGTTTCTGTGTTAATTCCATCATCCTTCTGCAACCGGGCATTTCTTTCTTTAGCAGTTTCAGCTTGTGCACCTGATGCCCTATCCTTTGCGAATAGTTGTAGCATTTCATCATAGTTTGCGACTTTCTTCGTCTTCAACGCCGCAGCTTTTGGCTTTGACTATTTAACAAAATCAAAATAATTAGTATTACAGACGATAATCTGAATATTCTAGTAAATAGTTAAAGCACTTACGTCTATTAATTTTTGCCAGACTTCATCCTCCGCTTCAATTAGTTGAGTTTCAGGATTCCATGAGAACCCACTTAATGACGTTCCCTGAAACATATCATACCAGGCAGAAAAACGGTTTTTCAACGTCTTTAAACGATTCTTCAAATGAGCTTTGGTAAAAGTCATTTCAAGATTTGTGCTAAGCTCCGCTACCATATTTTTGTATGCTTGTGGAGTAAAATTTCCACCAATCCTATAACCATTGATCTCTTGCGTTATCATGGATTGTATGAATGCATTATCCATAGCTTCCGTCAACATCATGTTTTCTTTTTCACTGGTATTTTCACTAACGTCATGTTTGGTCATGATGAATTGCGATCTGCAAATGTAATAATAGTTAATAATACAACTTCAACAAGAATATATTGTTAGAACAATTAAAAACTTGCAATTGGTAAATGTAATAATGTTTAATAATTAAAAAAACAAATAACATAAATAGTTTCAAACATCAATCATCAATACAATGTCAAACCGAACTACTATAATGTACTATTCTAAAACTAATTTGACATATCTATTTCATTATCTTGTAACATCAAATAGTTGGTCCACATTTGATTTGCAATTGAGTTCCTTAATTGGTCTGCTTCAGTACTACCCTCACGCATGCCTCCAGTACTTTGACGTTCTTCCTCTACCGGTTCATTTAACACCTCATTTAAGACTTCATCTTCAAGATCTTTGTCACGATCTTCCTCTAGTAAAAAGTTGTGTAAAATGCAACATGCCAAAAAGATGGCTGACTGTATTTGACAAAAGTAAAATGGTTCTGCTGTACTTCTAATGATAGGAAACCTCTTTTTTAGGACACCAAATGCTCGTTCAATTGCGTTACGTAATGACGCATGACGAAGGTTGAACAACTCCTTTGAGTTCTCAGGGGCACGGGTTGAGTACTCTTTCAAGTGATACCTAACGCCTCTATATGGTGTCATTAGTGAGCTTGTATGAGGCAAACCCGCATCTACTAAACAATATTTACCTATAATTAAATTGTAATTAGTAATATTCTAAAATAATATAACAATTAATTAAAACTGGTTTGAAAAATTACCCGTTGGAATTACTAGTTTATCACTTCTACTAAATGCATCCTTTATTATTCTCGAGTCTGATGCAGGTCCCCTCCCAACCAGTTAGAACATATGTAAACTTCAAGTCAAATGTACAAGCTGCCAATACATTTATTGTCGGGTATCCTTTAGGACCACGATAGCTAGCGGCATCTTTGTTTGGTACTTTGACACGAACATGTGTTCCATCAATTGCCCCTACGCAATCCTTGAAAAAAGGATAAAATCTCTTTTTCTCTTTAATTTCTTTCGGGACAATATCACCTTTAGGTTGTTGTAGATAATGACTTTCTAACGATAAAATCGCTCGCAAAACTCTATGGAAGCACCGACTTGTTGTTGATCTAGAACGACGGTATATCCAAGAGGCTAACCTATTTCTCATGTCATTACCTACAATATGCAAAAATCTTGCAACTTGCTCTTCAACGGACATTCGTTGAGTAGCTTGAAGACCACCATCATGCTTTAAGATATTGCACAATGTCATATAAGCTCTCTCACTCATACGAATAAGTTCACGACATTTACCACTATTTGAAAGGTCACGTAACATCTCTTCTAGTACATATCGTCGTTGTAAAATTACATCTCTAGTAGGTACATTGGCATGTTTTTTTAGACAATCTATGTTGTGTAATGAAAGCTAGCAATAAGCAAATTAGTCCAGCGGCTTGCAATTGTCTAGCTCGCACAACACGAATTATACGGAGTATTTGATCTCGAAGTATTTGATCATCCATAGAAAAGTCCCAAAGTTCAATAGTGAACCTTCAAACAATAATTTATATTTATGTTTGAATCAAATAAAATTAAATAAAAAAACCAATACAACTCGCAATTTAAGAAAAAAAATAAATCAACAAACATAAGCATTTAACTTGACAAGATGATACACCCATTTAGACTTTACTGCATCAAGCACATGTCTTTGTTGCAGAAAAATACTTGCCTTGCATTTCCATTTCCATTTAATAGCTTATAAAAGACAGTAAACTTATGTTAAATTACTAACTCAACCCATCAAGAAAACTCAAAGAATGAGGAATATGATGAATACAAAAGGGTAAATCGGTAATTTTGGAAAAAGATAAGTTTACGAAAGACCTTTAGAACTTGAAGTTTAGACTATGGGGTATGGGGCGTGGGTTGGAGAGAAACGCCCAAGTCACCACCCCGGGTGGGCTTGGGTTTGGGCGTGGCCCCTTGGGCGGGAGTTTAAGGCCGGGCGTGGGGCATGCTAGCGATCCTATGTGGCCGGCTCTTATTGGCTTGTTGGCTAGGGCATAGCGATCCTATGTGGATTGGCCACGCCAACCCAGCCACACCCACCATACCCCTATGAACTTGGGTTTGTGTATTGAGTGCCCCATAATCCACGTGTCAACCCATGCCCCAAACCCCCGCCCCACCATACCCCACGGTCTTACTAAAACTCCTATCACCTGACTAAGTGACAAACACCACATGAAGAGGCCAGACTCCAGACCCACAAACATTATTGTGTCCACATGGATGGCCAGTGCACATCTCACCCACTAATTCCCCCCTCTCTCTCTCTCTAGAATTTGTTAAATATTTTCCCTCTCATTCTTAAAAATTGACACCTAATTCACTTCCCACTAAAAAAATCAACAATATATCCTATTCTGTAACCAGCTTTTTGTTTAAGAACCAAAAAAGCTACAATCTTGTAACCTTTTAGGTTCCACCCAACAAAAGAAAGCATCTTTATGATATTAATTCAATAGGATTCTATTTCTCAACTACTAACCTTTCTTCGGCAGAACTTATCCGATTTTAGTTTAATGTGCAACCAATATGATATATATGAATTTTGAAGTTTTGTTTTATTTTATTTTGTTGATATTGACGGTTATACATGAATTACTAATGCCTCTATATATCTTGGTGTAGGTAATTTACAATTGCCAGTTCTAATTAGATCTTTTATGTAGTTCAATCAGCTGTTTTTCATATCCACGTTGGGTGATTTGTTTTAAAAGCGAACCAACCAACCCAAATAAACCAAGGTGAAAAATGATATGAAAGATGCATACCTGATTGATGCAGAGCAGGAACTTGCGCCAAATTTTGTAGGTTATATGTGTAAAATAAGTGAACGTGAGCTTTAGGTGTTTATTTAAACAAGGATTAGATATAAGGGCAATTTAGTAATTCATACAATTTTCTCTCCTAATCTTCCCAATTTGGGAGGATAAAGATATGTACAAAAATTGATCCTTTTTCCCTCCTTTCCCATCCCCTCCAATCCTTAAAAAATCTCGGGAACATGGTTTTCTCCTATTTTCATCTCCTTTCTTTCCCATCCCCTTGTTAAATGAGACTCGGGAACAGAGTGTAAGGGTGAGAGGGGCACTCCTCTCTTAGATGAGTCTCCTCTCTTACGCACGGCCAATCAGCACACGCCACGTCAACTCCCCTCTTAACTCCCCTCACACCCTCAATTTGATGGCGGCACTCCTCTCTTGGTTTTTTCTTTTTTTTGTTTTTTTTATTTGTTGTAATTATGCATGTTTATAAATAAAACAAATATTAATAAAAATTAAATAAAATTTAATAAAAGACATTTCATTAAATTAAAAATAAAAATTACATTCAAACTAGAAAATAAAAATTACATCGCAATACTACATAAAAATTTTAGAAATTGCACGGCCACCCGTACTTATTAGCGATCTCGCGCTTTCGGGCGAGGATGAACAACAACATTTCCGGCGGAACTTCATCGTGCGGCTTGAGGAATGTTTTCATATCTCGATCGTGCGCGTAGTTTCTCATCGTCTCGCGTTGTTCCGTTATGAGCTCGCGAGCCTCAGACTCTCTTTTCTTCCTCAATTCAATCGCCTCCAATTCAATCGCGTGCTTCGCTTCTTTCATGGCGGTGTACTCTTTGAATTGTGCCGCCAACTCAGCCGAGCCCTCAGAGGATGTCGCTTGACGCTTGTCTCGCCGTTGTGTTCTTTGTGGCGAGGGGTCTTCGTTCATATCGGGTATGGAAGGGTCCACGTCAACGGGCTTTCTTTTTTGTGCTGAACCTTCCCCTTCCTCACCCAACAATGGGACTTGGGCACATTTGTCGTGTTTTCGAATGACCTCCCATGCCTCGACATGTTGAAAACCGCTCGGATATCTATCTTTAAAATCCTTTAAGGCGACTTTCATCACGTTGAGATCGCTACACCCGCTTCCTCGTGTGCGATCCTACATATTATAAAATAACAAGTGTTAAAAACATATGAACTTAGTAAACAAAATTAAAAAATATAATATGTTATAAAATATAATTTTTGCCGCTTGTTGGTATAGGCCGTTGAAAAAGTTTATTTTCGTCATCATCGGGGTCCATTTAGACCGTACTTGATGCACGGTCCGGCTACTTCCACCAACGGTGACGTTATAATGATCTAAAATCCTACGCCAAAAACCATCGCGGGTTTGTTGATTGCCCTTCTTTTTGTTGGTAGAGCAATGTACCCACGCCTTCACCAACGACTCTTCTTGGTCTTTTGTCCATTTTTGGCTCTCCATTTTTCCCTTTTTATCCTGATGCGTGTGAAGTGTTATATATATTAGGTGTATATTTTAAGCCCATTTAACACTTATTTTTAGCCAAGTTTTAAATTTATAAAACACGATATTTTACTAACACTAAACACACATATGGGCAAGTGCACCCATCGTGAGCGTAGTATAGTGTTGGCAAGATACCGAGGTCGTCCAAGGACACAAGAGCTTTTAGTACCGGTTTATCCTCAACGTCTAATCAAAATAAAAAGTTTAGAAAAATGTTTTAAACTAAGAAAAATAAAAACTAACTAAAATGCTGAAAATAAAAATAAAAAGAAAAACAGATAGACAAGATGAATCACTTGGTTCCGACTCGTATCTAGTGTAACCTTTGATTATTTTCGCACTTTTGCACATAATTAAGAGATTATCTTAGTTATTGTAGTAGGCCACCCTTTTGAAGGTGACGTTACCCTCACCCCAGTAGTTTGAGTCAGCAAGGCTACAATCCTAAAAGGGTGGATTATTGGAAGATAATTAATTAAGTTATTAATGCAATATTATGGTAGGCCCCTCTTTTGGAGGTGACGTTACCCTCGACTAAGTAGTCTGAGTCAGCAGGGATACAGTCCTAAATAGCCGGGTTATAGTTTTAATAGTAGTTAACTTATGAGGGGATCAAAGAGTTTGGACCCCCGCCATCCAATACCGTTAAGTATTGAAGGAGGTCCTACTAAATTTGACCCAGGTCCATTGCAGGACCTCTAAACGCTGAACAATGGCAAGACCTTTACCAAACCGTTCCCTTAACCCCCGACCAGGTAGCCAACATACCTCCATATAGACCGTGGAGATATGAATGGTGAAAATCTTTTATTTTATATAGACAGTAAAATAATGCCAAGACACCACGGACAAACGATAAGGAAAGATCACCTTCAACATAAGCAACTAGTTATTAAAGTCATTAATACAAAACCAAATAAAAAGTGCAAAAGATTAGAAATAAAAAGTATTACACTAGACACTTTGTCTTCACCAAGTGATGTAAGAGACTTAGGCAAACATGGCCTTGATTGTCAAGAACTCTTACGATCAATCTTGGATCCCGAGACGACTCACACACTCTACGATGGACAATGGATGATGGTGGTGGATGATGGTGTTATGGTGGTGGTGGGTGAAGTGTGAGAGATGTGGTGTGCCAAGGGATGGTTTGAGCTTGAGCCAAGCACTCCTATTTATAGGCTGAACAGAAGCTCGGGCACGGCCCCGTGTCCACATCTTCTCTTTCTTCATTTAATGCAGCTTTGTCTTATTAGTTGACCACGCCCCCGTGTCCGCTGAGCACGACCCCGTGTGCAGAAGAATCTTTGTACTATGAAGATTAGCCTGGATTGTGTGAATCTTATAGTTGACCACGGCCCTGTGTCCGCTGAACACGGCCCCGTGGTGGGCAATAGAAGCTTCTACCACTTTGTCTTTTCTGCTGTCACTTGGGCACGCCGCCGTGCTGGCTGAGCACGGGGCGTGTTCAGGCTTCTGATCTCTTGTTTTGCTTGGTAAGATGCTGTTGTGGGGTCGGGCATGTCACGTCTTGTCCTTTTTCTTGTATTTATGTTAGATTTTAATGTCTTTTTGCTTCTTTTGTTAATTTGAGCTCATTTAATCCTGAAAATACAAAAGGAAGACAAAAGCACACTTTTTCCAACATTAGTACTAAAAAAGGGTTAGTTTTATGCCTCATTTGATGAAATTTATATGTTACATTTTGAACACATCAAATACCCCCACACTTGAATCTTTGCTTGTTCTCAAGCAAAACTCTTTAATATGTGGCTATTTACACTCCCAAATGGAATGGGTAGAGAAGAAGGTTTTTGGGCTTGTCGTAGAGTGTCGGGATTTCCAAGATTCTTTATTAAATTTTATTTTTATTTATTTACAATCCTATTCGTCATGATTTATTTAAAATTTTTCATAAGAGAAATTACTTATTAGGGCATAACATGCCTTTGTAAAATTCTATTTATATACAAGTTCACATACCTCACGGGGATCACTCAACACTCGGCCGAAAATGTATTTTTGTGGATCACTCGAGAGCGGCATGGAACTTACTCCTACCATAGGCTTGCCAAGCAATCAATCCTCCTCCTTTTTAACTTATATACCTTTGTAAATATCAAGAGGACTTTGTGGGTAAAAGGGTTAGGCTTGGGTTAAAGGTAGGTGGTTGGGTTGGTGGTTAGTAAAAAGGGCGAAAAGCGTAACATGTGTCGGTTTTCGTAAGACTTTCTATTTTTCGTAACTTTTATTTTGATGAAGCTATTTATTCAAACAAAGTTATTTTTGATGAACTTGTTTGTTTATTTTCTTTTGCTTCATCATCAACACAATTTTTTTTTTGAAGTCATACGAAAAATCGAACTTGTTACTAAAACAAAGGGGTAAAAATGAAAAAGGTTTTGGTGGGTAAAAGGGTGTTTGGTTTGGGTTATGAAATGAAAATGTTTAGGTTCAAAGGGGCTAACTAGGGGGATTTTGGGTAGGTGGTAAAAAAAAAAAAGAAAAATAATGGTGTAGAAAATAAAAAAAAGGGTTAGTCCTAATGCCACCATCATTTACTTACTTGGGTTTAAGTTGGTAAGGACCGGGAATGTATCGTCATGGCAAGTTCTAGAGTCGTAAGAACCAAGCGGCTATTCACACAAGAAACGAAAAATGAGCAATTAGTTCTAATGATATGTAATTGTATGCTCAATAAAGGCTCAAAACTCACTTTTGTGGGAATGGGTTTTTATGTGATCAAGTATATATAATCAAATTTTAACTAAGCTTGTCATGCCTTTTCATAATTTTCTTATGTTGGTTCTTTTTATCACGACGCTATCGGTTGTAAATTCGTAAAAATATAACCTTTTTGAGAACGTGAATTTCCCGAGTTAAACCTAGACAAGTAAAAAAATGAAAATTTTTGAAAAAAATTTGGGGTGATTAGCGGTTCCAATAGAGTTTTGTGTAAGGCTTGTATTTAGGACTTGCAAGATTCAAGGTTTTAGCATCCCCCCCACACTTAAATTACACATTGTCCTCAATGTGTCCCAAAAATAAGTTTTTCGGTTGATTGAATGTGTAAAAGGTGTGAAAAGGCAAAAAATTTGTGTTACTGGGCGCTGAACACGGCCCCGTGTTATCCGGGCACGGCCCCGTGTTCAAGTGCCAGTAACAAATTTAAAACAAGAGAAACAGAAGTCTGGACACGGGGGCGTGTTGGGTGAACACGGCCCGTGTCCAGTTACCTGAACTGGGTCTTTTTCTGCAGACAGTGCAGCACGGGGCCGTGTTGGGTGGACACGGCCCGTGCCGAGCTTACTGTAAATGAAGAATTTTGTCGGACGGTTCTGTTTTCCTGTATAGAGTGCTGGTTCAAGTTTCCCTTGCATCCTTTGCTATCTCAAGTGTGTTTTATTCCTGAAAATTAAAACTAACTAGAAAACAAGAAAATTAATTTAAACTAAGGATAGTTCCGCGGAATGCCTCCGTGGTGCGCCACGTTTATAAGGGTCCTTGGCTAGACCCAAAGCCTGGTCACATATTACCCAAGTGGGATGTATTGCATCCCATGTTACACCGTCGGAGAGCGTCATCCAAGCTTGAGTCTATGACCTTCATGTATTTGACCGGGTCTTCTTCCTCTACTTTCTTTCCACATTCAAACTTCACTTCCTCATCCCCAAACTTCAATGTTAACGTTCCGTCATTCATATCCACCACTGCTTGGGCGGTGGATAGAAATGGCCTCCCGAGGATGAGAGGGACATCGGTGTCTTCTTCCATGTCTAGGATGACAAAGTCGGTTGGAAAAACGAAGTTGTCGACCTTGACCAGCAGATTTTCAGCGACACCTTGTGGAAATTTGACGGACCTGTCGGCGAGTTGTATGCTCATCTTTGTAGGGCTTGTTGTTCCTAGGCCGAGTCGTTTGAACATTGACGTGGGCATGAGGTTAATGCTAGCCCCAAGATTGGCTAATGCATTACGAACGGGGGACTTCCCAAACGAGCAAGGAATTGTGAAGCTCCCGGGATCGATTTTCTTTTGCGGAAGTTTGTTGAGTACTAAAGCGGAGCATTCTTCGCCTAAGTTAACTAATTGCAATGATTCAATTTTCCTTTTGTGGGTGAGGAAATCCCTCATGAATTTTGCATATTTAGGCATTTGGGTTAGGACCTCAATAAAAGGAATATTAACATGCAATTGTTTTAGTAAACTTTTGAACTTTGCGAATTGCTCATCGGTCTTTTGACGATTTAACCTACCGGGGTATGGAATTGGAGGAGTCTTGGTGGGCTCTTGATTTGGTGAAGAAGCCGTTTCTGGTTGAGGTGTAGGTGAAGTCGTGTTTTGGTGTTGACTTCCTTCAACTGGTGGTAACGGGGCATCCTCGGGACCCACGGTTCGGTTTCTCAAAGTGATGAGGTGTACTTGCGCCTTTGGGTTGGTTTCGGTATTACTCGGTAACGCGCCTTGTGGTCTCTCGGAGAAATTTTGAGCTAGTTGATTTAATTGTTTTTCAACGTTTTGAATGCTAGCTTGTTGATTTCTAAAATTCGATTCTAATTGTTGAAATCGATCCGAGTTTTTCTTTTCGGTGTCAGAGATGAGGCGAGATACGGTATCTTCAAGCCTTTCTCTTCCACCTTGTTGTTGAGAGAAATTTTGTGGTTGTTGAAAATTAGTACGTTGGTTTTGTTGGTTACTACTATTGCCGGGATCTCTCCAACCAAGATTTGGGTGGTTACGCCATCCTTGGTTGTAGGTACCCGTTGGAGGACCCGACGGCCTAGGTCTATTATCAATGTAGTTTACCGTTTCTGCTTGTTCATCTAATTCTTTCATACAACTCCAATTTTCATGTGACCCACCACACCCTTCACAAGCCATAACCGAGGCCGTTTTTGTCATTTCTAACTTTTTGATTTTCGAAGAGAGGGCCTCGATTTGGGCTTGTAAAGAAGTGCTTTCATCAACCTTATGGGCGCCCGAGGCAATAGATTTATTACCTCGGGGAGTGTGCCATTGAAAATTGGTTTGAGCAATTTCCTCAATTTGATTATATATTTCATTTGGGCGACGATTACCTAAAAGTCCCCCGGAGCTTGAATCAAGTGTCTGTCTTGTGTGTGGCAACAACCCATTGTAGAAAGTGGATACTTGTTGCCACACCGCTAGACCGTGATGAGGACACTTTCTTAGAAGCTCCTTGAACCTTTCCCAAGTTTCATATAAGGATTCCCCATCCTCTTGTGAGTATGTATTAATTTCAGTCATTAGTTTAGCCATTTTAGCAGGAGGGAAATACTTATATAGAAACTTTTGGGCTAGTTCATCCCAGGTGTTTACCGAGCCAACTGGGAGGGTGTTAAGCCAAGCCTTAGCTCGGTCTTTTAGTGAAAATGGAAACATCCTAAGGCGAATGGCGTCGTTTGATGCTCCATTGATCCGAAAAGTGTCACATATTTCCAAGAAATTAGTAATATGTAGATGGGGATCCTTGTCCGCAAGCCCATGGAAGGTTGCGGAGTTTTGGAGCATTTGTATCAAATGCGGCCGAAGTTCGAAGTTGTTGGCTTCGACATTCGGTGCATTGATAGCGGCGCCGAGATTGCCTACGGTGGGCCGTAGGTAATCCATGAGGGTACGTTGGTCCGCCATTGGAAGTGGGTCCCCCGAAACTTTCTCTTGATTTTTAGCTTTAAGTCTTTTTCTGAGAAAGCGTTCGGGTTCTTCTAGAGGTTCTTTTATGTCTCTACTAGAACTGGAGCTCATGCACTACGTAGGAGGTTCAAATGTGGCACCTGGGTTCCAAGTCCTGCAATAAAAACACAAAAGAACGTTGGTCAGAAGGTTCACCACGGCCCCGTGCTCAGTGAACACGACCCGTGGTCAGAGATACAGTAATTGTTTCCCGGATCCCTGTTACTGGGAGTTGGACACGGCCCCGTGTTGCACCGACACGGCCCCGTGTTCAGCTCTCTGTAACTCATAAAATAAAAACTGCCAGTGATGATGCTGGGCACGGCCCGTGTCCGACCAGGCACGACCCGTGCTGAGCTCTGCAGAAGCTGAAAAACTAAAAAAAAAATCCTAAAAAAATGAAAAATAAGAAAAACGATTAGGCCGTTGATTCCTAACTTTCTTAAAATCCTTGTGTCCCCGGCAACGGCGCCAAAAACTTGATGCGTGTGAAGTGTTATATATATTAGGTGTATATTTTAAGCCCCTTTAACACTTATTTTTAGCCAAGTTTTAAATTTATAAAACACGATATTTTACTAACACTAAACACACATATGGGCAAGTGCACCCATCGTGAGCGTAGTATAGTGTTGGCAAGATACCGAGGTCGTCCAAGGACACAAGAGCTTTTAGTACCGGTTTATCCTCAACGTCTAATCAAAATAAAAAGTTTAGAAAAATGTTTTAAACTAAGAAAAATAAAAACTAACTAAAATACTGAAAATAAAAATAAAAAGAAAAACAGATAGACAAGATGAATCACTTGGTTCCGACTCGTATCTAGTGTAACCTTTGATTATTTCCGCACTTTTGCACATAATTAACATATTATCTTAGTTATTGTAGTAGGCCCCTCTTTTGAAGGTGACGTTACCCTCACCCCAGTAGTTTGAGTCAGCAAGGATACAATCCTTAAAGGGTGGATTATTGGAAGATAATTAATTAAGTTATTAATGCAATATTATGGTAGGCCCCTCTTTTGGAGGTGACGTTACCCTCGACTAAGTAGTCTGAGTCGGCAGGGATACAGTCCTAAATAGCCGGGTTATAGTATTAATAGTAGTTAACTTATGAGGGGATCAAAGAGTTTGGACCCCCGCCATCCAATACCATTAAGTATTGAAGGAGGTCCTACTAAATTTGACCCAGGTCCATTGCAGGACCTCTAAACGCTGAACAATGGCAAGACCTTTACCAAACCGTTCCCTTAACCCCCGACCAGGTAGCCAACATACCTCCATATAGACCGTGGAGATATGAATGGTGAAAATCTTTTATTTTATATAGACAGTAAAATAATGTCAAGACACCACGGACAAACGATAAGGAAAGATCACCTTCAACATAAGCAACTAGTTATTAAAGTCATTAATACAAAACCAAATAAAAAGTGCAAAAGATTAGAAATAAAAAGTATTACACTAGACACTTTGTCTTCACCAAGTGATGTAAGAGACTTAGGCAAACATGGCCTTGATTGTCAAGAACTCTTACGATCAATCTTGGATCCCGAGACGACTCACACACTCTACGATGGACAATGGATGATGGTGGTGGATGATGGTGTTATGGTGGTGGTGGGTGGTGGGTGAAGTGTGAGAGAGGTGGTGTGCCAAGGGATGGTTTGAGCTTGAGCCAAGCACTCCTATTTATAGGCTGAACAGAAGCTCGGGCACGGCCCCGTGTCCAGTGGGCACGGCCCCGTGTCCACATCTTCTCTTTCTTCATTTAATGCAGCTTTGTCTTATTAGTTGACCACGCCCCCGTGTCCGCTGAGCACGACCCCGTGTGCAGAAGAATCTTTGTACTATGAAGATTAGCCTAGATTGTGCGAATCTTATAGTTGACCACGGCCCCGTGTCCGCTGAACACGGCCCCGTGGTGGGAATAGAAGCTTCTACCACTTTGTCTTTTCTGCTGTCACTTGGGCACGCCCCCGTGCTGGCTGAGCACGGGGCGTGTTCAGGCTTCTGATCTCTTGTTTTGCTTGGGAAGATGCTGTTGTGGGGTCGGGCATGTCACGTCTTGTCCTTTTTCTTGTATTTATGTTAGATTTTGATGTCTTTTTGCTTCTTTTGTTAATTTGAGCTCATTTAATCCTGAAAATACAAAAGGAAGACAAAAGCACACTTTTTCCAACATTAGTACTAAAAAAGGGTTAGTTTTATGCCTCATTTGATGAAATTTATATGTTACATTTTGAACACATCATATCCCGAGCGTCATCTTCTTCGTTGCCGGCGTCTTCATCCACATTATATTCATCGTCGCCGGTGTCATCTTCATAGTCGCCCAAATTTTGAGTTTCGGGCATTACTTCCTCGTCCTCGTCCTCGTGAATAGGTAGAGGACGTTCAACATTTTATCGTGGAGATGGAACTTGTGGGGAACGAAAACCATACGGGTCGAAGGCCGGGGATTGAGGATCCATTGATAACAAATTTTGAAAAAAGCTGAAAGGGGGTTGTGGTTGGGTGTTGTAAAAGGAGGGGTGTGAAGGTTGTTGGTAAAAAAACGGGGGTTGTGAAGTATATCCGAAAGGGGGTTGTGGTTGTGCACTTGCACCGCTCGAACCACCACGAGACGGTTGCGAGCCGCGTCCCTTAGATTTTTTCTTGGCTTCGCAGGGTTGGTTCTCCATTGCTCGGTTTGGCTTTGTATTGTATTTGATAGATTTTTAGAGTATAAAAGTTTGAGAATGGGTGTGGTAAAAAATTAGATTTATAAGTTGGTTATTTATATTGGTTAAAATTGAATTTTTTTTTAAATATTTGACCGTTGCCCAACGTTTAAATCCTCGATTCTTGTGCAATTCTTGTGCGGTGAACATACACCGATCCCCCTCCCCGAAGTGATGGCGGCGGTGTTCCCACTCGGGGACTTCATTCACCGCACCACTCCCCGCATAGTGCCCCGTTCACCCTAAGGCTAGTGGGTATGATGATGGTCCATCCTTGGAGGATGATCCGCCACGTAGGTGCCACGTCATAGTCCTCCCAAGGATGGTCCATCCTCCAAAACTAGAGGGTATGGGATGATGGTCCTAGTCATAGTCCTCCACCACTTTTATGTTTTTTTTTTTATTTTTTTAATCATATACTTTTTTTAACATTTAACAAATAAAGTAACAAAATATTTTCATTAATATTAAAAAACATTACATAAACTTAAAAAAAATTAAACTTAAAAAAAATAAATTTAAAAAAACATAAACTGGAACGAACATGTAGGTTATGATGTGTGTACTCGTTACGTAGAGCGAACATGTTCAAATCTTGTTGTTCCCCACTAACTGGAACAAAATTTTCAGTAGACGCGTTTTCGTCGTACTCGCATATCGCTCTACCTTCGTCTTCAATAACCATGTTATGAAGGATGATACAAGCGTACATAATGTGTCGTAACCTCTTTGGTGTTTGCGAACGTGCTGGATGTTCAATGATTTGTCATTTTTTTGTAGAACACTAAAGCCCGTTCAATATCTTTTCTCGCACCCTCTTGATACTTCGCAAACTTTTTTCTTTTTTCGTCTGTCGGGTGCGGAATAGTTTAATGATTGTCGAGTACGTTGGGTATATTCCATCAGCTAGGTAGTAACCTCGCCTGTATTCTACCCCCGGAACCGTAAAGCTTGTGTCTGGACCTGTACCCGCCACTACATCCTCAAATATCTGTGACTGGTATATGATGTTAAGGTCATTGGGCGAACTAGGTAGACCAAAAAAAGCATGACAGATCCAGAAATTAATTATAAAATACATTTTCAAATCTATTTAAAACATAAGGAAAAAAAAGTAAAATACCTTCTTGGTCTCGGTTATATTTTGCTCGTCTAGTTAGCCGTTGGGACGACGCTTCATCACCCGTCATGAAGACCCAAGCCGCGTTCATAATCCTGTTGTGCATAACAGTATCCTCTTCCGAAGATGATGAATACCATGTAGACGAAGACGATGAAGACATGGAAGAAATTGAAGAAATGGAAGAAATGGGTGAAGCCATGATAATTTTTGAGCGAGAGATGAGGTGGTAGCGGGTAAAAAATGATATAAAAAATGATGAGTTTTTATAAAAAGGGAAGAGTGGTTATAAAATGTGAGAGAGATGGGGTGGTAGTGGGTGAAAAGTTGTGAAAAAATGGTTAAAGAGGTGAGTATTTATAAAAATGGAAGCGAATTGGGTGATATTTTGAATTATAGCCGTTATTTAATTAATATAAATTCTGGAATTTTTTTTAAACGGTCGTATGCCAGATGGTCCCCACTTGTTTTTTGTCATTTTCTGCGCGTCGAGAACGTCGGATTACAGCCGTTGAGGACGAGACGGGGGGGGGGGGGGGGCACGGTGTAGCCACCGGCGCCGATCCAAGACGGCAGGGGGACGACCCCCATACCGTGTAGCCTAAACTCCCAGTTAACTCTAGTTAGACCGTGGGGTATGGTGGGGCTTGGGTTGGGGCTTGGGTTAGGCATTTGTTGACACGTGGAATTTCAAAACTCAAGTCTTTAACCCACTTTTGAAGGGGGTATGGTGGGCGTGGCTTGGCTGGCGTGGCCAAGCCACATCAGTTTTTTTTAATATATATATATATATATATATATTTATAACCAAAAACTACATAAACATACAACATAATTATTAAAATAAACATACAAAATAATTATCAAAATAAAAACCTATCATTCTTCGTCGTCTTCGTCGGTTTCGAACCCAGGAATCGTTGAAACATGTTCCACCAAATCAGATTGAAGATTGTGATGTATATCCATTGACTTTATAAAAAATTCATTTGCCGCTTTATCTTCGTCTGTTACGTTACCTGGTTGGAGGTCATCATCATCATAGTAGGTTACGACCGCTCTACCTTCATCCTCCAAAATCATGTTGTGAAGAATGATACATGTGTACATCACGTTTCCAATCTGATCCTTGTCCCATAGTCGACAAGGCATTGCCAATATTCGCCACCTTTTCTTCAAAACACCGAATGCTCGCTCGACGTCTTTACGTGCAGCCATCTGGACCCTGTTAAACTTTAATCTCTTTGGATCTACGGTACCGTGTATTGTGAACGATTTTACGAAAACCCCCCACTCTGGGTAAATCCCATCAACTAGGTAGTACCCGTACACGTACTCAGCCCCGTTTACAAAGAAAATTCCTTTGGGTCCTATACCATTTACCCGATCATTGAAAAGAGGCGAGTGGTTTATGATGGTAATATAATTATGGGAACCTGGCATACCGAAGAACGCATGCCATATCCAAAGATCTTGGGAGGCAACCGCTTCAAGCATGATGGCTGGCACCCCGTGAAATCCACTAATGTGAGCGCCTTGCCATTGGGTAGGACAAAGTTCTCAAGGCCATTTCATACAATCTAAACTACCTAGCATCCCGGGTAGCCCATGATAATCTGCGTGATGTTCCAATATTTGTTGCATGTCACTGAAGGAGGGCTTTCTCAAATATCTTTTCCTATAAAGTTCTAGAATACACGAACAAAAGTTGTGAAGAGTTTCTCTAGCTACACGTGCAGACATTTTTAAATAGTCATCCATAATGTCCGAACTATTGTCGTACGCTAACTGCCTTAGTGCGGCCGTGACCTTTTGCCACGTACTAAATCCTAATTGCCCGGTTACATCGGGTTTTTGTTGGAAATAAACATATTTCTCCTCAAGATCTCTAGATATCCTTAAAAATAAGCTTCTACTCATATGAAAACGACGCCTAAACATTTTTTCATCATACTTAGGTTCCGCTGAGAAGTAATCGCTTACCAACAAATCGTTAGCGGTGTGCCGTTCACGAGCGATGTACCTTCTCCTCCGTTTAGGTTGTTGAGTCTCTTCCTCATCGTCTTCGTCTTCCACGATAGCTTTCACCAGCGCCGCGATCGTTTGTAGAAATATTTCCGCACCATCGTCAGATGATGATGACGATTCACTATAACTTGAAGAACTCATTGCAATATTGTGTTTTATGTGTTTGATATTGTGTGAGAAAAATGTTAAATGTGGTAAGTATTTATAAAGGAAAAAACAATTTAAAAAAAAAAAAAATAGCCCCCAACGGCTAGCCGTTGGGCTAGCCAACGCCCCACGCCCGGTTTGAAACCCAAGCCCCAAGGGCCACGCCTCAACCCAAGCCCACGCGGGATGGTGGCTTGGGCGTTTTCCCCCAACCCACACCCCAACCCAAGCCCCATACCCATGGCCTTACATTGGGTTTTATTTTAGTTGTATTGGGTGTTATGTTAATTCTTGTTACATAAATAAATTATGTAATTCTAGTTACATAAATGTTCGGCTTTTAGTTTTATTTTAGTTGTATTGGGTGTTATGTTAATTCTAGTTACATAAATAAATTATTTCATGTGAAAGCAGAAAACTTTGAAATTAACATGAGGTTGTAAATAATCATGTTAATACAACAAAATTATTCCCGGATATTCAGTTGCAAAATAACGACGATCACCTTACAAATAAACTAACTAAGAAATGATATACACAAATGAAAAACATTACAATGAAAATTTATGTAATAAGCATTATTGATTATATAACTTGAAATTTTACACATATACAACACTAACTACTCAAAATTCATTTAAAATGTTCGTGTACAGTATATATTTGTAAATATATTCAGAATAAATTATTTGCTTACAGTTATAAACAAAATCATTGATTAATATATGTATTTAGATTTCATTGATAACATAACATATATAACTGAAATAAATCTTAATATTATCTAAATTTGTATTTAGATTATCCGATTGATTAAAGTACTTCACTACTACTATATATACTCAACCCCACTCTTTATCAATTCACTCAAAACACAACAAGCCACAGATCAAGAGAACCCATCAATGGCTTCCCCTAAAATGAGTCTGAAGCTTCTTGTCGACGTAAAAGGTTCAAGAGTGTTATTTGCAGAAGTACCAAAAGAGTTTGTGGATTTCCTTTTCCATCTATTCTCTTTGCCTTTAGGCACCCTCATCGAGTTGATTGGATCTAACCAGATGGTGGGCTGCTTAGGAAAACTCAAAGATAGCTTAGAAAGCTTCAATGGAAACTACCTTCAACCAGGTATTAAAAAGTATGACATCTTCCACCCCAAAACAGCTTTCAATGGTGACACGTTTCTGTTGTCCTATGATCATGCTTCCTCTGATGATCAGTCTGGTGCACCTAAAGTTGTCTACAGATGTGCCAATGCAGCAAAGAATGCCTCTTATTATTGTGAGTATTCTTGTCAAGATAAAGGTTGCAAGTTAAACGTGACACTACATGCGAATTCCATGTGTCCTGAGTGCAGTTGCTCTATGAATGTTCCAATGGCACTCGTAATGCCAAAGGAAGTGTTAGTAACAAAGGAACCGGTTAAGAAAAAGAATGCCGGGTATGTAAAGGAAGTGGTGACTTATATGGTGATGGATGATTTAGTGGTGAAACCAATGTCCACTATTTCTAGCATCACCCTCATCAATAATTTTGGTGTGAAAGATCTTAGTCAACTTGAGGAGAAGATGGTTTCTTTTGGAAAAGATGAGGTACTATATATTGTCATCTCATATATACACATGTGATATTTTTTCTGAGGCTGTGTTTTAATTTTTAATTTATTGATAACAGGGTTTGAAGCTGTTAATGGCATCTTTGAAGACGGACAAAGTGCTAACAACTATTTTTATGCCTTAGAATATAGTTATGGATCTGGTTTATGATGATCTTTTGATCTAGTTTCACTGTGGCACGTAAAATTTCCTTATGTTATCTTCTTTTGCTTAACCTTTGAAGAACAGACCATCCATTTGGAAGGCATGGTTGATGTCACTTTAAAGATTAAATCTATTGACTTTTTATTTATACTGCTTTCGTATTTCCTAAACTCATTCGATTTTTTTCTTTGATTAAATGTAGATATTGGTTATATCATTATATTATATTATACTACAAAAACCAACTTGGGTCATGTCCTTTCGTTTAAAAGTTGTGTCCGTTAAAAAATATTATATTATATTATTGATTATACATGTACACATTTGATGTGTGCCACGTCTCCATGACAGAATACATGCACATGTTCATATCCATTTATTTCATGTTTTGCATATTTAGTTATTTGAGTCCAACATTAGGTTTGTTAGTTAGTGGGTTTAGTTTGTTAGCATATTCCTTTTCAGATGCTTTTGTAAGCCTATAAAATGGCACCTATTATTTGAGTCAAGATTATGAATGAAAAATATTGATCTAAGTTTCTCTCTAATTTCTATCTGGTTTCCGTCTTGTTTCTTTGGCCAATCGATTCTTGGTTGGAACCACAACAGTGGTATCAGAGCTGTCGTGACCCCCCTCGGACCATGGTTGCTCACGCTCTATCCGAAGCCGAGTTTTATCAATGGATGAATGAATCCCTTGTAAAGCTTGAATCTCAGTTGCTAACCATCTTCAACGAATTTCGATCGCTCCGATCCGCGTGGGAAACCCCCCAAACCCAAAACCCATCACCACCATCTCCACCGCCCGTTTCCGTCACCGCATTACCTGTTTTGGCAGCCAAACCACTACCCATTTCCGCCACCGCACAACCACCATCGGTTGTCGCTTCCGCCTCACAACCACTAACAGTCGGCCCATCATTGAAACCTGCATCGAAAACTTCAGCAACACAGAAACAAGCCACTCGCCCGTTTCCGTCACCGCATCACCCCTTTTGCCACCGAAAAGTGCACCATTCACAGTCACAAAACCCACAACCCCACTTACAAGTTATCCACTTGAAGACACCTTCATGCGAGATCTCAAAATCTCATACGAAGCTTCACTCCATCCTAAGTTTATACATGTAGTCATCTCTTATGGTGTTCGACAGATAGCTATAAGCTTTCTGAAAAAGAATGTTTTCTTCCATCTTCCTGGTGAGGATGTTAACAACAGAATGGTCCACCATTTGGGTAAAGATTTTAAGAGGCGAACAACTACCAAAAGGGAGGCCGAAAAACGCGAGTGGCGCCCTCCGTGTCAACCCAATAAGACGGTTCCGAATGCCACTACCAGGACCGACTGGCGGCCACCGTGGTCGAGCATCTTTCGATTGCATATCCTTGAGGACAAGGATTGTTCGAGCGGGAGAGATTGATGTGTGCCACGTCTCCATGACAGAATACATGCACGCGTTCATATTCATTTTTTTCTTGTTTTGCATATTTAGTTATTTGAGTCCGTAACATTAGGTTTGTTAGTTAGTGGGTTTAGTTTGTTAGCATATTCTTTTTCTGATGCTTTTGTAAGCCTATAAAATGACACCTATTATTTGAGTCAAGATTATGAATCAAAAATATTGATCTAAGTTTCTCTCTAATTTCTATCCGGTTTCCGTCTTGTTTCTTTGGCCAATCGATTCTTGGTTGGAACCACAACAACAGTTACCAACTTGAGATATGTCATCTTGTTTAAACATTACGTCCGTTAGAAAATTTATTTAAGAAAAACATATGATTCAAGAGTCTTGTCTATTTTTTTAAGTCAAAACAAAAAATTTTTTTTGGAAAAATTACAAGTTTTGTCCTTTATCTTTATAGTACTTTACAGGCGGTGTCCTTTTTTTCAAATGTTGACAGACGATGTCCTTTAGTAACTATTTTGTTACAAGTTTTGTCCTTTGACCCTAACCTAGTTAGATTTTCTTGTTAAATCTGGTCACATGCAAGTCACATGAGGGTAGTTTAGTCTTTATATATATAAAGGGCAATTTTTGTAAATACTGATACATGTTAAATACAAGCCCTCAATTCTCCTTTTCTTAATTCTTTACAAAAGCTGATCTAAATCATTCAAAAATCTAAGAAGCAAGTTTCCCCTGTCACGTCTTTGGCTCATTGCAGGTGTAATAGAGATATAACGATGCTCCAATAAAGAAGGAAGAACACTCTCAAATAATCAAATTGGCCTTTGAGTTTACTGCAATCTACTCTAACAGGTTCTTTCGATGCTAATTCTGCACGTAGTTCTTTTACAACATTTATAAATCCTTTCAGCTGTTCTATGAAGTAGTCCACATCGAATACATCTGTAAATCCGCTGAAGACGAACACAACAATTACATTAAAATCTTCACAAGTGATTCAAAAGTCCGTATGATAAAGATTCAATAAAGATAACTGAAGCTTTAAGCATTAGCAAGATAAAATACCTTGATTCGTTCCAATACGCAGCCACTTCAAACTTTGGCAAAACATCAGTAAACAAGTAAACATCAATCGATCTAGTTTCTAACTGAACAACAAAATGTCATTAATTGTATGCGTCTAGAGCACTTACATCCCTCCTCATCTGATTAAGGCCACTGTAACAATCCACTCGAATGTAACCATTGCTTTCAGCCGGTAGATCTGCAGCATTTCAACACAAAAAACCATACGAAGTTGAACCTAACCTAAAGCATTAAAATAGCCCCTCAAAACTCTAGATCTAACAACAACAACAACAACAAACTGAAATCGAGCTTACCAGGTTAGAGATGAGGACACCCGGTATCCTTTGTCGCCACTCTGAGTTGCAGCTGCAGCCGCTGATGTCCTTTGTCGCTGGAGAGGCGGCCCGACGCCACCAAGACGATGCAGCCACCGCTGGTCTTGGACCTCGCGCTGTCGTGGTCCACCACCACACCACTCATCACCATCGCGCCGCCTTCCACCACCGTCTACTACCACCCTCGTCGCAGACCATCCTCCCGTCATCACCCTCACGAACTGCACCCAGACATAACAATCCTCCCTTCCTCATCTGTCTCTTTCTCTTTCTTCGTAACTCTTTTCTAACTCAATTTGGGGTTGAGTTTGTGTGTTGGTGTGGTGTAGAGAGAATAGGAAACTTAGGGCTTGGGTTTTTAGAGAGAGAGAGAGAGAGGGTGTTTGGGTTTTTAGAGATAGAAAGAAGTGGTGGGGTGGAAAAGACATAATTACCCTCATGTGCTTATCATGTGCCACAAATTAACTGATTTTTTTAACCAGCTAGGTTGGGTGGAAAGGACAAAACTTGTAACAAAATACTTACTAAAGGACACCGCCTGTCAACATTTGAAAAAAAGGACACCGTCTGTAAAGTACTATAAAGATAAAGGACAAAACTTGTAATTTTTTCTTTTTTTTGAACGGCCAACAAACTCAATCCCGGGCACTTTCGGGGTACCCACTGGACAAACGGAGTACTCCGAGAGTAACCCGAGTCCACCACCAATTTCAGGGAAAACCTGGTAACCCACCCGCCCGTAGGCACGACGGTGAGATTACCAGTAAAACCCGTTTGGCTCAAGGATCCAACCCAGGTTTCCCTGGGTCTCCTATCATTGCCCACCAGTGGCTCACTCTGCACCAAATGAGAGTCGAACCTGCATCTCTCAAGAGAAATGCAAGCCCTCCACCACTTGATCTAGAGATTATTGGCTTAAGTCAAACAATTAAATATGTCAATCTTTGCGAACCGTTGCAAATCATATGATATTTTGGTTAAATTTGATTTAACCATTGCAACTTAAGTTTAATATTCTTCTTGAACAAGGGTTTTTGAATTGTTACGTCTGATTCGAATATGGTCACGATTAAGTACGATTATTAAACTTCAAGAGTCATGTCTTTTTTTATGTCAAACAATTAAATACATCTCCTTCGACTTGCGACACAACCCTTTGTAAATTAGGTTTTTGTTTGATACTTTTACGTTTACATATTAATAGACTAAACTCAAAATCGTGTGTATTTTAAGAAGTGTTGTGTCGATTGGTTTAGAATTATGTCTATTGGTTTAACGGTTATTTAAATGTCAATTTCTTGGGTATAAATAAATACCCATCATATATAACATTTTTATGTTGGTTCAGTTCTGTTTATACATGAAGGAAAACATTAAAGTACATACCTTTGATTGCATCAGCACAGACTAGCAGAGAATCCAGATGAAGACGCAGCAATAAGGTTTGACATGATTGTCATCTTGGTCTGGTTCCTCCTTAGGGTGCTAACTGATGATGGTGGCTAAGAAACCGAAAGGGTATCGGCTATAGGAGAGGAGGTCGAAAATATGATGTTATGCTTATGGGGTGTTTCTAATGTGTAACTGAGTAACCCTTTAACCTCCACATAATTCTCCTTATATAAGCACCCAGGAGGAAACCTAATTAGTTAATAAGGGTAATATGGTCCATCAACAATTACCAACTAATTATTTAATAGGTTATTAAATATTTTGATCTATATTATCTAAATGATTATAATGGCTATAGATTAAATATTAATACATAATATATTTAATCTTACATTCTCCCACTTAGCCGAGTAATCATTTACTATGAGTATTAGATAAGCCTGATCAGGAGTTAACACTCATTTTAGCCTTAAACAAGTACTATAGCAGAGAAATACAGCCGTTGAATCATTATGCGACCCAGGACCCCCATTAATCATACTATAGCCTTAATTTAAAACCTAATCGTTATGATCAAAATACGCATAAGCCCTTTGTTTGATTTGTAACTATATTTGTCTATATGCCATTATGCTAGCTTGACATAGTCTTAGAGACATACAAAATCAAACTGATGAGGAAAAATTAACTAATACTTAGTCATTCATAGTACGATATGCAGTTGCGCATGGCCATCAATTAATACCCGTCTCTGAGCTCTCTTAATAAGACTTATGGGTAATAGCCCTTCAGTTATAGGATCCTTAAGCATATCATGAATGTATTCGATACAAAACTTAGTTTCCTCAATTCGTTCATAAACGAATAATTAATTGTGTATCGAAACTTAATGCAGCACCTCTTGAACTGTTACTGTTCAAGGAGTTATGGTAACTGACTTTATCACACTAAGTCTTCAAAACATTAATTATATGGAGTTAATATACTTATGAGTCCACTGATAAATTTCCAACAACATTTAGTGACTATATTATGTCATTATAACTTAGGTTGTTAATATCAGTGCATTATGACTCCTCCATGAAATAGGTTTTGTCTGCTGACATAAAGATATACCCGAAATTACATTTTGTCATCTTTGAATATCTCAAAGTTAGAGTAATAAACCGGTTTTAATTCTCACTTCTTCTTCAAATTGTAGCCTCTCGTCTCTTTTAAAGATATTGTAATACTCCATTAGATGCTTCACATTAATCTAGACATATCTAGTGTGTTGCAATGTGAGTAATATCTAAACGAGTATAGACTTAAACTTACATAAGGCTTCCAATTAATGAAGCGTAAATAAATAATCTCATTTATCCTATTATCCTCTAAAGGAAAGCAATATTGTTTGTTACATACGTAAGGACCCATTTAATGTTAAACTTATGGAACAGAACTAATATCCCATTGGGTCTATCTCGGTATGTTATGATATCAATCACGTAAGAGATATCTCTGAGATTTATTATATCAAAGTTTGTGTTGACAATGCTTTGACTTATGTAACATATACTTGTCAAAAGAATTTCATCTATATAGACAAGTTTATCTTAGTTGCTCCCACTCATTTTGAGGTAGGTACATTTATCCACTTGATTCTTGATGAAAATAATTACGTTAGCTTTTCATCACATCACATTATAATGTTTGCATTAACCCATACATGGATATTATTGGCTTACAAATAAAGTGTTCTTTAACCTTCAGTTTGAAACTTTAGGTTGTTATCTAATGAACATGTAAATGTGTCAGCCATTTGTTAGGGAAAATTGTTTATAATGTTCATCTAATGTAGCTTTAAACTATTATAAGCTACTAGAACAGTGATGATCCTCAAAGAAATCTTTTGTAAGATAGGTAAGAAAGACTCTTTGATAATTCATCTCTTTCTGAGTGTAACCTTTGACAATCAATCATGCTTCTTCGTGTCTTAACGCTTATATCAGGATTTGGTTTGGTTATGAACACTCTTAGGTAATTCAATCAAATCTCAAACGTTATACGAACACATAAAATCAGTTTTACTAGAAAACTGTTTTATTCCATTTAAAAGAATATTGATTGACACAAATGGCTTAATTATGAGAGATAGGATCAGTAAACATTTCCAAAATCCATTTCAACTTCAGTTAGAGAGGTTATGTAATCATCAAAGTTAGTAGGCTTTTAAACCTAGATGACCTCCTGAGTTGATTATTGGGTTCATTAGAAGTTTCAGTTTTATGGATTAGCTCTTGGTTAGGTTGCTATCATTTTTATTCTAAGTTTGTAAGAGTTGGTGTAGTATGGTGTACAAGAGGTGTAATCGGAGTTAAATTCGAAGTGAAATTTAATGACACTCTTCCCCCCCGCCTCTTGTATTCCTTACAAGTCATAATAAGGACTTTAACTGCTCCCACTGACCTTAGAAATCTTTAGGAACTCAGCATGCTTATGGTCAATATGTAACGACCAACAAATTCTAATAGAGAAAACAAATTAATGACGTTAGTCGTTGTGATTTCTCTTGTTGAGGATAATGTTAGTTTAGGTAAGAAATCTAAGTGCGCCCACAATTAGGCAACAATGAAACTTTTGTAAGAGTAGCATTAGATTTAAGGAGATAAGTTATGATAGAACAGTGTCGTGATGGAGCGGAGTCTTGTACAAGAGGTGCAAATTTAGGTAATGTAAAATTTTCATTCCCCCACCTCTTGCAACTATTGCAAGTTATTATTAAGACACTTAATGCTCCCACTGATCTTTAATATCTCTAGAAATGCTACAAGAGAAGTTTCAATGAGCTACGTGACATGGGAACCTATCACATATACGTTAGACTTTATTTGATTTCTTTAATGTCCAGATATCAAAAGAAACTTTAGGGACATATCTAATAGAAATCTTATTAAGTATATATATATGAATAGATTTCTTCTAAGACTGTGGGCCATATGCGACAAAAGTTAGATACAAGTTGATAGCCTTTTAAATGATAAATGAATTATGTCTGAATATTCCATTTTGAATAAGTTCCACTAATGTCAATGAATGACTTATGATGGACCCATACTTATTCCTTAAGCCGAATAATATTTAGGGCTATAACGTCATGATTTAACATCACTTAGAATGAGATTAAATGAAAAAATCATCCTCATTAACCATGTCATGATTTCTCATGAATTTTGGTTATAATGGATGAAATTTATAAGTCTCATTTTCCTTTTGTCAAATTCTCATTTTCATGATGACAAAAGTTGTGAAAATGTAAGGTATCATCTAGTTCCATCTTAGTAATGTTTCTATCCAGATATTTAGAACAAATAAGATGAGAGTTTAAGGTAAGTATGACTTTATGTTGACTATGCAAACCTAAAAACCTTCATAACATTGCTTAATTATGATACTATATTCTGATTAATTTTCAGAATATATAAGGTATCGAAAAGCGTTGTTAGAAGACTGCTTATTATGGTTCTTATAGCCTTAACATTTAATTTTGTCACTAACTCTCATGTTAGTTATTTGTCGAGTTCTGGTAAGGAAACGTATGGAACTAGAGTCAACTAATCATGTGTTAATTGGAATATTAAAAATTATCAGACTTAAATATCATTAGTAAGCAACTACCTAATTAACTTATCCAACTGTTCTTTAGAGTAATGGATAGTCTCGTTGCTTATGCCTAGTCTAATGGCATAATTATGCAGTGAGATTTTCCCTTGAAGAACCTTAAAGTTGGGATTTTTTTTTACTTGTAATTTGTCTATGGACCTTAGAACAATCCTTTTTTAAACTATTAGTGGTTGTAAGGTGAGTAACAACTTATTTTCCAGCTTTAAACATTTATTTCTTTGTACATATGTTGCTTATCAACACACTCGTTATACTTTGGTACTTTTGAGTGTTTTAGTTGATTTATAAGGCATCAAATTGTACAAGTGAAAATCTTAGTATGTAATGTACTGGAAAAAATGTACTTATTTCCATGCGTAAGCCCTTAACTTTATGGGTCATGGTATTGTACATTATTATGTATTCACATATACCGCTTAGCTTTATAGTTTATAATTTTAAATGAAGGCATGCATCTTAGGAGTTCTAGTGATTATTCCACAATTATAGATTAGTCTTAGGAAAGACTTGATCTGGAATAACCTTTTAGTGACAGCACTTATTCTTGATTATCATAAGAGACATCATGTTCGATTTATCCTAATCATCATGCTCTACTTTTCTTCTGTAGTGCTTTATCAGAAGAGAGCAATAGGATTATCGTGTCTTAAGAGATAATCAAGGATTTAATTTAAGAGCTAATTCTTATCGAAACTTTAAACAAAACATATTAGATTTAGGAATTAGAGTGGATGAGATATAGACTTATAGAAGAAAATTATAGTGAGTAAAATTATGGGTACTAAGAATAAGGCAGACGAAATGATCATAAAAATAAAGGATCATTAATATAAGGATCATTGTGTGAAGAGGTTGTGATATGTCTATTACTAACATCAAAATAATAGACTTAGCTAAAAATTCTACTTAAACGAAGACAAAACAGTTTTGGCCAGAAGTGTAATCATTTAAGCATATGTGCAAAGTGGTTGTAACAAATCAGCTTTGGCCAGAAATTGAGACAATCCCTTTAGTTATGCACTCGTTAAGTATGCCATCTATGAATGAATTAAATCAGCTTTGGCCAGAAATTAAGACATTCATGCTTATGATGCATACTTAACATAGCTTTCGTAATACTTGAACGATAAGTAGATGTATCAAGTCAGCTTTGGCCAGAAATGATATATCAAAAGCTCATTCAAGTTAAGCCATTTTGGTTTTGTAAAACATTATTTGATCCTTACTAATTAACTAAGTAATTACAAAAACCAATTATTTAATAGCAAACCACCCGTTAGCGCGGATGTCTCGAGTTACAAAAATTTTTTAGTTCACATTAAACAGCTTAAAATAATGAGGTTTCGAGTCACAACCTTGTTGTCTCGAGTTATGACCTTATGGTCTCGAGTCGAGACCTTTGTCTCGAGTTATGATCTTATGGTCTCGAGTCGAGACCTCTGTCTCGAGTCGCAATCTCAGTCTCGAGTCGTAATCATGGTCTCGACTAGTATGTTTTTATGAGATCTCAGTTCCTTGATGAGGTCTCGAGTCGCAACCATGGTCTCGAGTGATGAAGATTGAAGTCCTTAGTTGAAACCTTTAGTGGTCTCGAGTCGAGACCTTATGGTCTCGAGTCGAAATCGTTGTCTCGTGTTGTGAATATTTGAGAACATTTATGATTTCGAGTCAAGATCTCGTAGTCTCGAGTCGAGATCTTGGTTTCGGGTCGTTAAAATTGATCTTGAAACTTCCTGTTAACAGCTGTTAAGGCAAAACATAACTGAAAATTCGAAATTTAAGGGATTTTGAGATATGGTTTCTTGTTTTAGTGATGATCTAATTTTATCATAATATTTCGAAAATTTTATCTGATTATCTATTAACAGATTTCGAAAATCTTTAGAATGTAAAACAGATCAAAACAGGAAATAACACTCAAAAATCCAAATTATATTCCAAAACATAATAGAATTCTCAAATTTTCCTAAGAACATGATGAACCCTAAAACATAAAACATAAATTCTGGAACCCGAAACCTGAATTTTAATAGTTTTTCTAAACAGATTTCGGTTAAAACATAATCCAGTTATTTTCGAATGAACATATGATTAACCTTTTTCCGAAAACAATGATCTCGAGTGGACATGACCGACTCGAAACCGGCTGTTACATTCATAAGGTTTCAAAAAAAATTCCGTTTTCCAAGTTTCAATCCCAGAATTATGGATACGAAAAACAGAACTGACTAATCAACATATGCTCTGATACCACATGTTGGTTCAGTTCTGTTTATACATGAAGGAAAACATTAAAGTACATACCTTTGATTGCATCAGCACAGACTAGCAGAGAATCCAGATGAAGACGCAGCAATAAGGTTTGACATGATTGTCATCTTGGTCTGGTTCCTCCTTAGGGTGCTAACTGATGATGGTGGCTAAGAAACCGAAAGGGTATCGGCTGTAGGAGAGGAGGTCGAAAATATGATGTTATGCTTATGGGGTGTTTCTAATGTGTAACTGAGTAACCCTTTAACCTCCACATAATTCTCCTTATATAAGCACCCATAAGGAAACCTAATTAGTTAATAAGGGTAATATGGTCCATCAACAATTACCAACTAATTATTTAATAGGTTATTAAATATTTTGATCTATATTATGTAAATGATTATAATGGCTATAGATTAAATATTAATACATAATATATTTAATCTTACATTTTATGTTCGAAATAGATTGAATATATTTATCTCCAAATTGTTCTCTCCCCTGTACCACCGACTACCGAGTCTCTACAGATTAATTGTGCATACTCATAATCTCATATATTGTTCATCCAAGAAATTCAATGAAGCAATATTATTTGATCCTAAAGGGCATGTGATAATCTGATCCTAATTTCATTGAGTAGCCACTATGTTAAAAATCAATTGGTAATTGAAAAATGATTTCTTTTTTGTGTGTTGAAATAAAGAGTGCCACATCTGATCAAGAAAATGGTTATGACAATGACCATTGGAGATGTAGCGACACTATCAATCAACGGAACCGAAGAGTACATGAGGGTTTACAACAGTAAACATAATGTTCATAACACCGTTACGGGTGGATGCCATGGAAGGGTGATTTCGCGTTTAAGATACTTCATTATGGGCAGTCAAGTAACAACGGTAAGGGATCAGATCTCTCAGGGAGGGTGAACTAGAGTGGTCGGATACCGGCTGATCATGCCAATGTGTGTATTCGGAACTTCCTCCAAGGTAATAAATAGAGGGTTACATCTTTTAAGTGAAAATAGCCAAAACAAAAAAAAAGGAGGGGTATGATAGAAGTGTTGGTTCAGTTCTGTTTAAACATAAAGGAAAACATGAAAACATACCTTTGGTTGCATCAGCACAGGTTAGCAGAGAATCCAGCAATGGAGACGCAGCCATTAAGGTTGACATGATTGTCATCTTGGTCTGGTTCCTCCTTAGGGTGCTGACTGATGATGGTGGCTAAGAAAAACCGATAAGGGAATCGGTATAGGAGAGGAGATCGAATTGATGTTATTGACTAATGGGGTGTTTCTAATGTGTAACTGTCTAACCCTTTAACCTCCACATAATTCTCCTTATATAAGCACCCAGGAGGAAACCCTAATTAGTTAATAAGGGTAATATGGTCCATCAACAATTACCAACTAATTTAAATAATAGGTTCTAATATATTTTGATCTCTATTATGTAAATGATTATAATGGCTATAGATTAAATATTGTTACATAATATATTTAATCTTACATTCTCCCACTTAGCCGAGTAATCATTTACTATGAGTATTAGATAAACCTGATCAGGAGTTAACACTCATTTTAGCCTTAAACAAGTACTATAGCAGAAAAATACAACCGTTGAATCATTATGCGACTCAGGACCCCCATTAATCATACTATAGCCTTAATTTAAAACCTAATCGTCATGATCAAAATACGCGTAAGCCCTTTGTTTGATTTGTAACTTTATTTGTCTTATATGCCATTATGTCGACTTGACATATTCTTAGAGACGTACAAAATCAAACTGATGAGGAAAAATTAACTAATACTTAGTCATTCATAGTACGATATGCAGTTGCGCATGGCCATTAACTAATACCCGTCTATGAGCTCTCTTAATAAGACTTATGGGTAGTGGCCCTTCATATATAGGATCCTTAAGCATATCATGAATGAATTCGATACAAACTTAGTTTCCTCAATTCGTTCATAAACGAATAATTAATTGCGTATCGAAACTTAATGCAGCACCTCTCGAACTGTTACTGTTCAAGGAATCATGGTAGCTGACTTTATCACACTAAGTCTTCAAAACATTATATGGAGTTAATAAGCTTATGAGTCCACTGATAAATTTCCAACAACATTTAGTGACTATATTATGTCGTAATAACTTAGGTTGTTAATATCAGTTTGTTATGACTCCTCCATAAGATAAGTTTTGTCTGCTGACATAAATATATACCCGAAATTACATTTTGTCATCTTTGAATATCTCAAAGTTAGAGTAATAAACCGGTTTTAATTCTCAATTCTTCTTCAAATAATAGCCTCTCGTTTCTTTTAAAGATATTGTAATACTCCATTAGATGCTTCACAATAATCTAGACATATCTAGTGTGTTGCAATGTGAGTAATATCTAAACGAGTATAGACTTGAACTTACATAAGGCTTCCAATTTAATGAAGCGTAAAAAAATAATCTCATTTATCCTATTATCCTCTAAAGGAGAGCAGTGTTTAGTTACATACGTAAGGACCCATTTACTGTTAAACTTATGGAACGATACTAATATCCCATTTGGTCTATCTCAGTATGTTATGATATCAATCACGTAAGAGATATCTCTGAGATCTATTATATCAAAGTTTGTGTTAACAATGCTTTGACTTATGTAACATATACTTGTCAAAAGAATATCATCTATATAGACAAGTTTAATTTAGTTGCTCCCACTCATTTTGAGGTAGGTACATTAATCCACTTGGTTGTTGATGAAAATAATTACGTTAGCTTTTCATCACATTATGATGTTTGCATTAACCCATACATGGATTTTATTGGCTTACAAATAAAGTGTTCTTTAACCTTCAGTTTGAAACTTTAGGTTGTTATCTAATGAACATGTAAATGTGTCAGCCATTTGTTATGGAAAATTCTTTATAATGTTCATCTAATGTAGCTTTAAACTATTATAAGCTACTAGAACAGTGATGATCCTCAAAGAAATCTTGTGTAAGATAGGTAAGAAAGACTCTTTGATAATTCATCTCTTTCTGAGTGTAACCTTTGACAATCAATCAAGCTTCTTCGTGTCTTAACGCTTATATTAGGATTTGGTTTAGTTATGAACACTCTTAGGTAATTCAATCAAATCCCAAACGTTATACGAACACATAAAATCAGTTTTACTAGAAAACTGTTTTATTCCATTAAGAATATTGATTGACACTAATGGCTTAATTTGAAGAGATAGGATCAGTAAACATTTCCAAACATTTCCAAAATCCATTTCAACTTCAGTTAGGGAGGTTATGTAATCATCAAAGTTAGTAGGCTTTTAAACCTAGATGACCTCCTGAGTTGATTATTGGGTTCATTAGAAGTTTCAGTTTTATGGATTAGCTCTTGGTTAGGTTGCTATCATTTTCATGATTCTAAGTTTGTAAGAGTTGGTGCAGTATGGTGTACAAGAGGTGTAATCGGAGTTAAATTCGGAGTGAAATTTAATGACATTCTTCCCCCCGCCTCTTGTATTCCTTGCAAATCATAATAAGGACTTTGACTGCTCCCACTGACCTTAGGAATCTTTAGGAACTCAGCATGCTTAGGGTCAATACTTAATGACCAACAAAATTCTAATAGAGAAAACAAATTAATGACGTTAGTCGTTGTGATTTCTCTTGTTGAGGATTATGTTAGTTCAGGTAAGAAATCTAAGTGTGCCCACAATTAAGCAACAATGAAACTTTTGTAAGAGTAGCATTAGATTTTAAGGAGATAAGTTTTGATAGAACAGTGTCGTGATGGAGCGGTGTCTTGTACAAGAGGTGCAATTTTAGGTAATGTAAAATTTTCACTCCCCCACCTCTTGCAACTATTGCAAGTTGTTATTAAGACACTTAATGCTCCCACTGATCTTGGATATCTCTAGAATGCTACAAGAAAAGTTGCAATGAGGTACGTGACGTGGGAACTTATCATATATACGTTAGACTTTATTTGATTTCTTTAATGTCCAAATATCATAAGAAAATTTAGGGACATATCTAATAGAAATCTAATTAAGTATATATATGAATAGATTTCTTCTAAGACCGTGTGCCATATGCGACAAAATTTAGATACAAGTTTATAGTCTGTTAAATGATAAATGAATTATGTCTGAATATTCCATTTGGAATAAGTTCCACGAATGTCAAAGAATGACTTATGATGGACCCATACTTATTCCTTTAAGCCAAGTTATATTTAGGGCTATAACGTCATGATTTGAAATCACTTAGAATGAGATTAGATGAATAATCATCCTCATTAACCATGTCATAATTTCTCATGAATTTCGGTTATAATGGATGAAATTTATAAGTCTCATTTTCCTTTTGTCAAATTCTCATTTTCATGATGACAAAAGTTGTGAAAATGTAAGGTATCATCTAGTTTCATTTTAATAATGTTTCTATCCAGATATTTAGAACAAATAAGATGAGAGTTTAAGATAAGTGTGACTTTATGTTGACTATGCAAACCTCACAACCTTCATGACATAGCCTAAGTAATGATACTGTACTCCGATTAATAATCAGAACATGTAATGTATCGAAAAGCTTTGTTAGAAGACTGCTTATTATGGTTCTTATAGCGTTAACAATTAATTTTGTCACTAACTCTCATATTAGTTATTTGTCAAGTTCTGGGAAGGAAACGTATGGAACTAGAGTCAACTAATCATGTGTTAATTGGAATATTGAAATTACCAGACTTAAATATCATTAATAAGTGACTATCTAATTAATTTACCCAACTGTTCTTTAGAATAATGGATAGTCTCGTTGTTTATGTCTAGTCTAATGACATAATTATGTAGTGAGATTTTCCCTTGAAGAACCTTAATGTTGGAATTAGCACTTGTAATTTGTCTATGGACCTTAGAACAATCCTCTTTTAAACTATTAGTGGTTGTAAAGTGAATAACAACTTATTCTCCAGCTGTAAACATTTATTTCTTTGTACATATGTTGCTTATCAACACACTCGTTATACTTTGGTATTTTGAGTGTTATAGTTGATTTATAAGGCATCAAATTGTACAAGTGAAAATCTTAGTATGTAATGTACTGGAAAAAATGTACTTATTTCCATGCGTAAGCCCTTAACGTTATGGGTCATGGTTTTGTACATTATAATGTATTCACATATACCACTTAACTTTATAGTTTAGAGTTTCAAATTAAGGCATGCATCTTAGGAGTTCTAGTGATTATTCCACAGATAAAGATTAGTCTCAGGAAAGACTTAATCTGGAATAACTTTAGTGATAGCATTTACGTTAGAGAGTTCTTGATTATCATAAGAGACATCATGTTCGATTTATCCTATTCATCATGCTCTAACTTTCTTCTTTACAATCTTTATCAGAAGAGAGCAATAGGATTATCGTGTCTTAGGGAATAATCAAGAATTTAATTTAAGAGCTAATTCTAATAGAAACTTTAAATAAAGCAAACATTTTAGGTTTAGGAATTAGAGTGGATGAGATATAGACTTATAGAAGAAACATTATAGTGAGTAAAAATTATGGGTACTAAGAATAAGGCAAACGAAATGATCATAAAACTTAATTAAGGATCATTAATCTAAGGATCATTATGTGAAGAGATTGTGATATGTCTATTACTAACATCAAAATAATAGACTTAGCTAAAAAATTCTACTTAAACGAAGACAAAACAGCTTTGGCCAGAAGTGTAATCATTTAAGCATATGTGCAAAGTAGTTGTAACAAATCAGCTTTGGCCAGAATTGAAACAATCACTTTAGTTATGCACTTGTTGAGTATGCCATCTATGAATGAATTAAATCAGCTTTGGCCAGAAATTAAGACATTCATGCTTATGATGCATACACAACATAGCTTTCGTAATACTTGAATGATAAGTAGATGTATCAAGTCAGCTTTGGCCAGAAATGATATATCAGAAGCTCATTCAAGTTAAGCTATTTTGGTTTTGTAAAACATTATGTGATCCTTATTAATTAGCTAAGTAATTACAAAACCAATTATTTAATAGCAAACCACCTGTTAGCGCGGATCGAATGCGATCAATAAGGCCCAAGTCTTATGCGATCAATAATGACTTGTGCGATCGGTAATGCCCAAGTCTTATGCGATCAATAAGGCCCAAGTCTTGTGCGATCCATAAGGCCCAAGTAGACTTGTGCGATCCACAAGGCCCAAGTAGACTTGTGCGATCCATAAGGCCCAAGTAAACTCGTGTGATTAATAAGGCCCAAAACTTATGGATCAGTAATGCCTTGTGCGATTAGCAAGGTCTTGTGCGATCCACAAGTCTTGTGCGACCCACTAAGGCCTTGTGCGATCCGTTATGTCTTGTGCGATCAGATCTTTTTTTTTTTTTTTTTTTTTTTTTTTTTCTCGATCTGATCTTGTGCGAATGTTAAGGGGCTTGTGCGATTTGAACATTAAAGATTTCGAATCCTCTGTATAATAGCTGTTTGTTGTGATAACTTAACAAAAAAATTCGAAAAATATGAATTGTGATATGGTTTCCTATTATAAAATTGATCTATTTTTATCACTAAATTTCGAAATCATGATATGTTTATCCCTTTAACATATTTCGAAAATCCTTAATAGAAAAAATAGATCAAAATAAGGAAAAACACATAACAATTCAAATCATACTCCAAAACTTATAGGATATTTCGAATTTTATCTAAGAACGTGATGAACCCTAAATAAAAAATACTCAAACATTCAACCGAAATCTGGAATTTTATTACACATTTAATCATATTTCTGAAACTTCAGATTTCGGAACAGTAATCACGAATGAACATAACGATCCGAGATGTATATCAGATGACAGAAATCGAACTGTAATGATTTCTGATGATGAAAAACGAATTTTTAATTATCGTTTGAAAACCTGTTTTCCAGTTTTTAATCCAGATTTACGGATAGAAAACAGAACCGACTAATCAACATATGCTCTGATACCACATGTTGGTTCAGTTCTGTTTAAACATAAAGGAAAACATGAAAACATACCTTTGGTTGCATCAGCACAGGTTAGCAGAGAATCCAGCAATGGAGACGCAGCCATTAAGGTTGACATGATTGTCATCTTGGTCTGGTTCCTCCTTAGGGTGCTGACTGATGATGGTGGCTAAGAAAAACCGATAAGGGAATCGGTATAGGAGAGGAGATCGAATTGATGTTATTGACTAATGGGGTGTTTCTAATGTGTAACTGTCTAACCCTTTAACCTCCACATAATTCTCCTTATATAAGCACCCATGAGGAAACCCTAATTAGTTAATAAGGGTAATATGGTCCATCAACAATTACCAACTAATTTAAATAATAGGTTCTAATATATTTTGATCTCTATTATGTAAATGATTATAATGGCTATAGATTAAATATTGTTACATAATATATTTAATCTTACAAGAAGAAGTTATGGCCACCGAAAAAAGCAACTCGCCGGTTTTAAATGATGGACAACTACGGCTACCGATGAGACATCTAAATATCTAATCCACATAAAAATGATGAAGACAACAAAAGTCGATTTACATCAAGAGTAATATTTTAATCACTTTACAATCGGTTCAAGCATGTCTTTCCATGAATGTCAATTTCTTCTTCTTGAATCGTGAATACCATGTTTAACGCTATTTTCATTTTGAATCTGCATATACAAATGGATTTTGAACCCGCAACAACGCGCGGATTGGCGTTAACTCGTTAAGTATTTTAACTAATAGTTAAGACTTGATATCCATGCTTATTGCCATATATCAAACCCTTGGCGAAACTAGAAATTAGAAAATTTTAACTGGAGGGTCAATATATATCTATGTATCATGCATATATAAAGCCATATTAGTCGGTGTTTAATAAATAAATGAAGTAAAAGAGGAATTAAGAAATTAAATTTTTAAATATTTCATAAACTAAACTAAGAGCATCCCAACAATGACACCGTCACACCGCACCCTGTTCGAATTTCAAATCCAACCCATTGGATGCCCCCTCCCCCTTGGAGAATGTAAGATTATGTTACGAACCTAATCGTTAACTAATTGATCCAAAGAAAATAGATCGGAGTTTGAAAGAAATTTAGAGAGAAACCAAGACTTAATTCATATTTCATTCCTAATTCCTCAAAATAAACAAAAGCCTCCTTTTAAGGATGGCAAGAATACGTAACCACTCAACCAACAAACTCCTAAAACTATGACTAACTTGGGATCATGGGCATCCCCATTATTTGACCACATGCTAAAATAAAAACATTAAAATATTAATAGGAAAATAAAACAAAGTAAAGTGAATGCATGATAAATCTCTTTTTATAAATAAGCAGCTTGACATTTGCTTGTACGAACCAGCCACGTAACAGATTACCCACTATCAAAATCCTTCTCACAACTGGTTGCCACCTTCAAATAAGACAAACAACTTTTTCACTTTTAAAATATTAAAATTTTAAACAGTGCCATATAAGGGATAAGCAAAATGAACTCGGTACCGAATTTACCGAACCGGGTACCGATTCGGTACCGACTTTTGACATTTTCGGTACCGGTCCGGTACAGTACCGGTTCGGTACCGGTATTTACCGGTTTTTACCCTCAAATACCGGTACCGAACCGTACCGTACCGTACCGGGTATATTCGGTACCGGTACCGGTACCCACTTTTCAGGATTTTCCGTACCGGTACTTTCGGTACCGGCGATACCGGTCGGTACCGAGCTCATCACTGGTGCCATAACCATTTCATCCTAGCACCTTTGGTTGCAACCTTGAATTGATTATTATAATATTTTTTTGTTTGTGTTTTTATTATTACAATATTTTTCTTTTACTTTATAACTCATATTTATTTATAAAATATTGATTTAGATTAGGTTAGGTTGGGTTGGGTTGTGGATGTGAATGAAAAGTTAGATTGGGTTGGGTTGGGTTGTAAGATAAAAGAGAGAGAAATTAGTTTTTTTAATAAAATGTTGGGTTGGATTGGGTTATGATAGTGGATAGTCTAAGGTGATGCCGTTTGGTTTGCCCCACCGGACGTGTCTGGTATGGCACATGTGGGCCCACTTAATATGTAAATTGTTTTAAATAAAACTTTTTTTTAGTTTAAAAATCTTTAGACTGTAAATTAAACAAAAAATATATAAACCTTAAAATATTCCACAAATCTAATTAAAATATTATATAAACCTAATTAAAATATTGCACAAACCTAATTAAACATAATAAGTCCTAATTAAACGCACATAAACCTCAATTACTTCGGTCCCAATCACCTAGGAAGGACTTAGGAGATGACTAGTCATGATCGCTATCACAAGCGTCCAACCTTTCGTGTTGATAACAATGTTCGGGGTCATTGGAAGATGGATAAAGTGTTTCTTCATTTGACCTAGGTGTGTATTCCTCACCCGGCCTTCAGCCCAACAGGGTACAACTTGTGTTGAACGGTAGTTTGTGACATGAGGGTTTGTATTAAAGTTGGTTTGAGTCTCCCCAAGTAGTAGTCGATCAAATTGTAGTTGAGCCAGGGTGTAGTCATACACCAAGTTTAACTCCTTGTTTGTAAAAGGATTTGGACCATCACTTGCTTGATTAAAAGGGTTTGCAGGTGAAGGGTTTGAAGGTGGGGGACAGTAGACTGGTTGAGGAAATGGGTTTGAAGGTGGAGGACGGTAGACTACCGGAGGAAAAGGACGGTAAATTTATGAAAATATATATTTAAAAAAAAAGAAATAATATTATTATTTAACTAATTTATAAACATAGCCTTTACGTACGATCCGTACGCGATGAGAATTCTCAACGTTATAAACCTCAAAAACGAAATCCGCATGTTGAAACCATACACCCCACATGTTGAAAACATAAAACACGCATGTCGCACAAACTCGGAAGGATCACAAACTCGGAAGCATTTAGAACATGCGGGTTTATAATTTATAACATGAGGTTTTCATTTGGGGGATTATAACATGCGAAACTCAAAATCGCGTACGCATCGTATGTTAAAGCCAATTGTACAATACACTTTTTCAAATAAATTAGATATTAGATATAGATAATAAAAGGAAAAGTATGTGATGAGATGGAGGTTTAGAATGTTTTATTCTTGAAAGAAAAATGGGTTTGAAATGGTTGAGGTTTGGAATGATGTGGGGTGCTGATTTGACGGGTTTGAATTTCAAACATAGTTTATTGTTAGAGATACTCTAAGACCATTGGGTATGGGGGATGATAGTCTCCAAAGGACTATCCTCCACATAAGCGCCATGTAGGCAAAGGAGAAGGACCCTCCCCTTGGAGACTATCCAAGGGTGTGGGGATGCTCCTCCTTCATTTTTTTATTATTATTATTTATTTGATTTAATTAATTAATGAAAACAAAGTAAATAAAAATAAAAAAAGTTACATTTAAATTAAACCTAAAAAAAACAACAACCTAAAGTTACATTTAAATAAAAAAACACACCTAAAAAAACCTAAAGTTACATTTAAATTAAAAAAAAACACACTTAAAAAAAAAAACCTAAAGTTACATTTAAAAAAAAACTACACTCCCCCACTCCATTTTTTCCTTCATCATTTGTAAAATGGGACGGTCTTCCGGTGGATAGGAGCTAAGGTCGGTGGTCATTATTTTCCATTCCTCCAACTCCTGCGCTTCTTGTTGCTTCTTTAGCTTCTCCTCGGCTAGTTTTTTTTTTAATATTTACCTTCTCGGTTTGCCTGTCGTTAAAGATTTCCTTGAATGATTTTAACTCCGCCATAACACCTTCCAACCTCGAACCACCACCACTTCCTGATGCGGCTTGTTTCCTTTTTTCAGCCGCTATTTTTTTACTTTTGTCCTTTCCTGGGGGACGTTCTCCATCTTCAATCGGCTCCTCCTCATAGTCGGGCTCGTCGTTGATATTTATTTGGCAACGACCGGTTGAGCCTCCAACGCTATAACTTCCTGACTCGGAAGTTTTAGACCGTTTCGTTGCTCGTTTCGCTTGTGCAACCTCATTTTGACATCCCTTCCATTTTGGGTGATCCTTTACAACTAGCCAAGCACGGACATGTGGGAAAGGACCTTTGCTCTCATTTTCGTATAAACGCACCGCTTCATTGAAAACATTTTCGTGGTTCCACCCACTCGGTTTGTTGGCCCGCGTTGTGTTATAAAACCCACAAAAGTGTTGGAGCAACGTATTCATCTTGCGCCACTTCGAGCTTATAGAATCAATGGTTCTGTACTCGCCTTGTTCCATAAGCCCGTGGAATATATCAAGGGCTTCTTGCCAAAATGAATCGTTTAGTTGATTGTTACCTACAAGTTAGTAACAATAATAATATTAGTTTGTAAGAAAAATATAGTGTACAAATAAATATTTAATAACAACAATAAAAATATAATGTACAAATAATATTTAATAACAATAATAATATAAGAATAATAATATTTTACCGACTATAGGAGACGTTGAAGAGTTAATATATGCTTTCGCCAACGCCTCTTCCTCAATTTTTGACCATTGTTGCATTTGTTTGCCCGGTGCATCTTCCTTTTTACCCTTTCCCTTTCCCTTTTTATTTTTCTTTTTTGAAGGTTCAGGTTGCGTTTCTGGCACAACCTCTATCTCATCATCTTCTTCCTCGATTTGTGTTTGAGGTGCTTGTGGCATGTTGGGTTGTTGCATTTGATATGGGTTGAACGGCATGTTGGGTTATTGCATTTGATATGGGTTGAACGGCATGTTGGGTTGTTGCATTTGCATTGGGTTGAACGGGTATTGGTTGAAAGCGTTTGGCATTTGTTGGTAACCCGCAAAAGCGTTGTCCATTACGGGTGTGTAGCCGGATGACGAAAACGGGTGTGAACTTGAGTTGGGATTATTTGGGTTGTAGGGATCCATATTTTTTTTAAGGTTGGGAGAGGTTTTTTTTATAAAAATGGGAGAAAAGTGGGAGTAGTTTGGTAAAAAAGTGGGGTGAAAAGAGGTTGAATTTATAGTGGTGGGGTGATTTTTTTTTTTTTTTTAAATGTTGCAAGTTACCGTTTGAGGGCCCACCCCATTCAAAAACCTGGCCCGTCTCCAACGTTACAAATCCGACGTCAATGCCGTGCCGGGCCCCAAGGGGGCGGTGTTCGACGGGGCTAAAGGGGGGGGGGGGGGCAGGCCCTCTGCCGATCCCCATACCCAATGGTCTAAATAAGCTAGTTAAAATAGATGAAGTAAAAGCTCAATCAAAATAAAGGAAAAGTGTGACGACATTGACTTTATGTACACACTAGATAGGTTGATTACTGATATTCAACAAATTACACATATTTGTCATTCAAATTTATTCCCTTTAATAGGTACTTTTAATGCATTTTTATATGAAAACACTATCTAAATCATTTTTTTTTTTTGAATCTTGTAAGATTTGAATGTCCAAAACTAAAAAGAAGCAAAAAACGATGAAAAACGGACGAAAAATACAAGTTTCCAGGATGCACACACATGCACCCCAAGGTGCACAAGCACATCAACCCGCCTTTTAGAGAAATTAGCAAAGATCAGACAAGTATGGTGGGCAAGAAAGAAAAGTACCAGGCCCCGTGCCTCCACTAAAGACAAATCAAAAGAGACAAATTGAGATACCATAAGTACACCTACTGTGGGGTCTGGAGGGACATCTGTCTATGCATGGTTGTGCACGCTTATGCATTCCCATGCATACTTGCACTCCAACTTCCCTATAAATAGAGGCCTCATTTCCTTATTTCAACACACCATTCTTTTCTCTTTTGTTCCTTTGTTCACTATAGCTCCAAAGTTGACAGATTTGTGTCACTTAGGCCTTGTTCTCTATCTCTTGAAGGATTTATTACCTTGGAAAAGTGTGGATGTTCTATGGATCTTGGTTCATCAAGGTCCAAGTGTGCCACGATCACAATGCTTCCTAAGCACCCTTTACTTGGAAGATGAAAGGTTGATGCTTAGGGGAGACCTTTAGACCACCCGTAGTAGCCCGTGAATTGAGCATTTTTTTTTGCTCGAACACGCCCCAAAACGCCCCCATCGACATTATCTTCCAATTTTTGGGCCGGGCGTTTTGGTTAAAACGTCGGTCAATGGTGTGATTTTCGAAATGTTGCCATTGAGCAACGGTATAAAAATATTTAATTTTCAGTTTTTTTAATTAACTTTTTCACCTATTTAAACTCCAACTCAACCCATTTTTTATACACACTTATCTTAATCTTTGTAAAAAACATACCATGCTACCATTTCGCCCCCCCTCCCTTTTGTTGTTTCGTCTCGGCCAAACAATCCAAACTCGTATCGCCTGAACACCACCCAACCAATCCTATCAACGAGGATGACGACGAGGAGGAAATGGATTTGCCTTGACCACCTGTAGAAGAAGTGGGAAAAAGGGGGAAGGGCAGGGTCGTCTTCGGCAGGAGCCGAAATGAAGCACGATTTTGAAGAAATAATCCGATGACTTCAAGATATACGAGACCTTGGGCATAGGCGTTTGGAAACGTTGTAAGAAATAAATTGTGGATTCATTTCTGAATCGATTATGTAACTCCGATGATTACGTAGATCTCGTATCACGTGCGAAATCCGTGTATGAGAGTAGATCAGACACAAGAATTCTAATTCAATGTTGTTTCTATTGATTGATATGACAATGACATTACCTTGAAACAATATGCTCTTAAAGTAGCAAAAGTTCTAAAATGTTAAGACAAGTTCCCTATTTATAGCCCATGTCCATCCTCTCCAACTAGCATGTCCCTTCGAGAGGATGGACTTTCGTGAGGATGGACTTATATCTAAGGATGGACACTTAATCAAGGATGAAATCCTTAACAAAGTATGAACCTTATCTAAATATTTACAATTCTAAACCACGTCTTGAACATTTTCCGGCTACGATACGTGATTGACGGAAGCGATAGACATACTGCACTCACAGACTCCCCCTTGGATATTGCTGGAGTCAATCTCGTAGCATATTCTTCTCTCTGAGTCTTCTTGAAGATTTGACATCTTCAGCACCACAGACTCCCCCTTGCTCTAACAATCTTCTCTTTAATCTGTATCCTGCTTCAGCAACTCCCCCTTTCGTTAGACTCTATCTCTAGGTTCCCCCTTTCTTTAAGCTTCCGGCTTTTCAGGATCGTCACCTGGTTCTAACGCTGCAAGCTCCCTCTTGCTTTTAGCTTTTCTTCAAATTCCCCCTTAGCCTCAGCTATATTAAGCTTATTATATCTTAGTATCAAAACCTGGCACTATGAAAACCATTTGACAATTTTAAAACTCCAGTATTACATACTGTCTCTCTCCCCCTATCAAATAACATCCAACTACCAAAATCCTCACAGATTATCTTCCAAGTCCAAATTAATGACCTTGGAGATTTCACAAACTGTTTTTTAGATTTTTCAGTAAAAACCTCAAGTTTCAAATTAATAAACTTGTTTATTTTCAGAGACATGTTCAGCATACTTAGACTTTGAAACTCAGCTTTCAGACACCGGTAGAGGATCATATCAGTTTATGACAAATCACTAGCACCATTGACCTTTTTAGACTTTAAGTTCTAAACGATTCACTTAGATTGTCAGTATATTGATCCACTTAAATTTTCACACAAACTTCAATTTATTTCATGATACGAGATTTAGTGTTTTAAGAACTTAACTTAGTCGCGTGTCCCACCTCAGAATATACTCCCATATCAAGATTCCCTAGATTCAGTCTTATAGGTGAATATATCTAAATGATATATGTACTCTGGGTTAGTACGAAGACTTGAGAGCTCAGGTATGAACTACCGTTCAGTCAAAGAGATGAAGGCTCGACTTAAGGTGTGTTCCACTTAGGAATCTTCTTTACAACTGCACTTGATTTATATCTTTCGATATTTTTCAATTTTTATGCAGAGGGAAAGCTTTAAGCGCAAAAGCATTATACAAGGTCTAGGCCTTTGCTGACGTAAAATCAGAAGACCAAGTATAATACCACAGATATCAGTAAGTATAAAGACCTAATATCTCAGAATCAGGCAACCTTTCAAACCAAATTTCAGAGTACTAAATCCATATATCCGAGAGATGTTCCCCATGAGATAAGTAAGTTTTTGATATTTAGATTTATATCTCGAAATTAATCTACTAAATGTGAAAAAACCTACTGGCATATCATCGGTGAGACCGTTTATCACATTTGACTTTCCATTTCTTTAGCATGCTGTGAGTGTCTACCGATATACTATCATTTCCTCTTTTTACACAAAAACTCATTTTTAAGTTTTTTTCATGTTTTTTTTACCTTTTCTATATTTTTTAATGAAAAAGAGTTTTGTGTTTTTCAAATGTTTTTGTATTTCCAAAATTCTTATTCCCCCTAAAATCCAAACCATTTAAACAATTTGATAAACCGATGTAGAAAACTTTATCTCGCCATCTATTTTCTACATCTCATGCTCTGTTTTGCATAAAGTTCCCCCATGATTTACAACACATTGATTTTTGACAAAGTAAAACCATTTTTAACCACTTTCGAAATTAATCATGTTTGTTCAGCCGTGGGGGTTTCGGCGTATTCAATCAACATATTTTTTTCAAATTTTTTATTTTTTAACAATTTAACAAACTTATTTTTTCATTTTTCAAATTTTGACAAAATAAAAACATATCTTTTAGTTTTTTTTTTCTATTTTTAAGATTTTTTCTTTATGTTTTATTTATATACAAAAGCAAACAAACTCCCTATTTTTCATTCACAGGGGACTGCCTTCTCATGTGCCAGGCTACTCCGCTCTTCAACTTGACAATCAGCTATCTTCAGGAGCACCTACACATTCAAACAACTCAATCATTTGAATAATGCAACCAATGCCTGTTTGACCTTGGGTATTGTAACACAATACGAATCATTGAGTTTCGGAAAATTTTTGTCATTTTCAACAAAAACTTTTTCACTCTTATTTTCAACCTTTTTGGTTGAATTGGTTTTCTGTTTGTCACTCACAGAGGTCTGTTTCTTGACCACCCAAATTTGTCCTATGGAGACATTTCTTGGATAAAATCTTGAATCAGTTTGAATGTTTCGTTTTGACAAATCAACTTTAGGTTTTCAAATTTGTTTTGGTTCAAACTTGGAAGTTTTTGGTTTCCAAGTTTGTTTTGACTTTGAAAGATCAATTTGTGTCGAATCTAATTTGGGTGTCTATGAGTTCGGTTTCCAAGTTTGTTTTAATTAAAACTTGGTTGACTTCTAATTCACAACCTCCATTTTTTTTTTCTTAACATCAACAGGCTTCAGATTTGTACATTTGCGACCAACATGTCCAATTTGATCACATTTAAAACATGTTTTTTTAAACATCTTTGGCCTGTTGTAGTTGTTTTTCTGAGCATAGAACTTTTCATTAGCCTGTCGTCTAAATTTGAGTTATTTCTCTTCTTCAGAACTTGTTCCATGAACAAAGTTTGTCTTTTTCTGAAAATTTTTCTTTTCAAACCTTTTCTGATTTTGTTTCTTTTTAGGGATATTGGATTTTAATAAACCCAACTATTCGTCGTTGGCCGCCAACAGTCCCAACTTTAAAAATAACCACTGGCAGTCCCAACTGTTGACATATTGGCCACCAATGGACCTTGACTAACAGAACACTAACGCCGTTAGTCTCCGGTCGTTGGAAAACCGTTTTTTTCCAGAAAAAGGTTTTTAAAGGTTCGATCTAAGGTTACAAAGAGGTTTGGGACGGAAATGTTGAGTTTTCCGAAGAAAAAGGAGTTTTCCGGAAACTTTAATAATTGAGGCTTTTACTAGAAAAAGGTTTCCAAAGGTGCATAATAAGGTTACAAAGAGGTCCGGGACAAAAACGTTGAGTTTTCTGGCCAAAAAATGAGTTTTCCGGCCAAAAAACGTTTTTCTGGCGACCGAAGACTAACGGCGTTAGGGTTCTATTAGTCAGGGTCCATTGAAGGCCAAAATGTTAAAAGTTAGGATTGCCGGTGGTTATTTTTAAAGTTGGGACTGTTGGCGGCCAACGACAAATAGTTGGGATTATTAAAATCCAATATTCCTTCTTTTTATAACCCAACCCAGCCTTCATGTTTTTCGTTTTGTAACCAGGTTTGTTATGAAAAGCTTTCTTGCCTCTCAATCTTCGTGTTTTTCCGACAAGTTTTTCAATTTCTAGTTTTTCGATTTCCACCAATTTAAACATTTTTTAACCTTTTTCACAATCACATTATGAATCGGAAATTCGTCATCTGAAAACAATTTGTTAGATCCAACCATGAGATATGCCAATACTATGGGATCATCATTCGTTTTTGTATCAGATTCAGATTTTGAAGTTTTCAAATAATTCTTATGAAAACTTTCTTCATCTTCATTTTGTGATTTGGAAATTTTAGTTTTGGTGGAATCATTTTCATCTTTTAGAACGCTTTCAACAACTTTATTTACTACCTCTGATTCACCAACATCACATTTTGTATATGTCACATCAATGTTTTCAGGCAATTGATCAACCATGTTTATTGCCTTTGCCACCTTTTCATCATCATAGAATGTATAATTATTCTCCAACGATGGTGGAACTTGATGATATTCAGAATCAATCCCCTTTTTATTCTTTTCAGAATCATTATCATCTGGGGTGATGTTAAAAATGCGTTCAAGAATGTATGAAAAAACATGATAACTTTTAAGTTTATTGACTTTCTTTTCTTTCTCAGCTAATTCCTTTTTAACTTCAGCAAGTTAATCAATATATTGATTTAAAACACGTTGTTTACCCTCGTATTTAGCTTCAAGAAATCTTGTTGTTTCAATATATTTTGAAAGTCTTTTCTCCATATTGTTTTCTTGACTTTTCAAAGTTTCATAAGCTTCTTTTGCTGTATGATGTGACACCTTCATTATATCATACTCTTTCTTCATTTCTTGAGCAGCATTATGTTTTCAAAACATTTTTCACAATCTGCTAGACACTTTTGTTTTAAAAATTCATTATCTTTTTTGAAGAATGTTGCATTTTAGTATCAACTTGTCACGACCCCCGACCACAGCCTGGACGGGAGCCGTGAGCAGTCAAGTGGTACCGGTGGTTATTTTAAAAAACATTGCAGCGGAAATGTTCATCAGGACTGTGAGTTATGAAAAATATCAGAGTTTAGAAACACCGGATTTTATTTATTAAACAGATAGGAATAACCCATGTTTTACAAATGTAGCTTTAATATGGGATAAACCCGAATATATGAAACAATGTTTTCTTAATTTAATTGATAAAATAAGCCACTTCTTTAAGCCTTTTGGTGCCGTATCATCACTCTTATTCCAATCTACTGTAATCACCTGAAACGCGTTTTAAAAACATTTTGGTCAGCAGGAAATACTGGCGAGTTCATTCATTTGGTTCAAAACGACACATTGTTATAATTTACAGTATTAAGAGCGATTACAATTGCCCCTATCTTATAATTATCTGGTCCAGTTGTCACTCGACCGGATCTGTGACTGTGGTCATACCACCATTGGGTCCTTTCACCCAATAGTGACGATTATCACTATTTAGGTCCTTTCACCTAAAAGTAAGAAAACAGCAGTAATGTGCACAATACCCCACTTACTGCCAGTAATTTAAGATAACAAAGACTTAATCCCTATAAAATATAACTGGAAAACATTTAGGTATTGTAAAACACTTTTAATAAAAAGAGAATGACTCACAAACTGTGAGAAAAGAGAATGGACTCACCTTGGTAGCATATAGTCTTGATTAAACAAGCATCTTGATTCTAAGCACCTACTTTATAGTTCTGAATCTTCTGATGATTAATCATCTTGTTTGATAGTAAGGTTATGGATCGAAGTTTTCTGATAGTTAAACATATAGTTTAACAGAGTGGAATACGTTTTAGTGTAAAACCATATCAAACCTAACGATGGTCACGAGATCAGAACCTTAACGAAATTCACAAAGTATAGTCTTATTTAGACAGCACTTTGGCATTCGTTAGTTGGTTACCGAATCGATCGGACAGAATATCGTATCAGTGATTATTGGTTAGAACACCAACGTATAGAGAGAAGAATAGAAGAAATGAGCAAAGGAAAATGAATCATAAGCTTCCTATTTATAGGTAAGGGATAAGTTTTACCCTATTTGGAATTTCCCTAGGTGTTATCTACCCATATACAATTTCCTCAGTTGAACCTTCCCTAGATAAAACCTTCCTTATATATTACTTTCCTTAGATAATATTTTCCTTAGATAATACCTACTCCATATATACCTATTTAGATATTATCTAACCCATATATATATATATATATATATATATGTATATCTATTTAGGTGTTTAATTTACTTAGTTAATTAATCTTACTTAGCTGATTAATTAATCTTTCTTAGCTTAATTAATCTTACTTAACTGATTAATTAATCTTACTTAACTTAATTAATCTTACTTAGCTTGCTTAAACGCTAAGTTTCCTTTCCTGTAAAGTTTCCTTAGCTATTAAGTTTCTTAACTGCTAAGTTTTACATAACCATTAAGTTTACTTAATCATTAAGTTTTCTTAGCCACTAAGTTTTCTTAACTGTTAAGTAATCTTAATTACTAAGTTTACTTAATTGCTAAGTATTCTGGTTTAGCAGCCCCATGATTATGGGTTCTAATATCTAACTACAATGGAACTCGTATTAGTGTACTAACTTAATTCAACTTTAACGATAATTACGAGATCGAAACCCTCACAACGAATGACAAAGTATAGCCAGATATTAGCAGCACTTAAACATCCATCGGATCGGTTTTAATCGATCGGATATAGTACCGTGTCCGTGATTAGAGTTATTACTCTGATAACGAGCAGAGTTTAGGGGTTTAGAAGTTCTGACATTAGAATGACAGAACAAGAGTTCAAGAGAAAGAAAATAATTGAACGATTTGAAATGAAGCTGAAAACCTCAATTTATAGGCTGACATTGAGGCGAGTCACGGCCCGCGAAGCACCTCAGCTTCTCCTTCGCGGCCAGCGAGGGACCATGGGGCGGTTTAGGGTTTGCTGAGTCATGGTGTGGTCTTGACATGTGGACGACACGTGTCCCTCAAGTTTATCCGGAAAACACAGAGCTGTCGCGCCCCGCGAAGGTCTTCTTTAATTCCTTCACGGCCCGCGACGGAGTCACAGAATGTGTTTTTCTTGATTTTTCATAGAAGTTAGGGTTTTAGGGGTTCGGGTTTTCACTTATGGAGCATTTTTGGACATTTTTGTGCGAGTCGTTACATCCTCCCCACCTTGTTTAAAATCTCGTCCTCGAGATTTACGAAAATTTGGAGGAATACTCTCACTTCATTACTAATCCTAATTTCCAAGTATACCCCGATCCTTGCTTTGAATTCCACTTTACTTTGACTAGAACCATTCTCTGTGCTTTGAGATTCTTATCCTTGACTTGTAAAGTCTTTCAATGGACTTTTTATTTTACCTTTATATCTTGAAGACGTATAAGTAAAGATCTATTAGCTAGGCGTTTCTTAAGTTGCATACATGAAACACATCATGTATTCCTGTCATTTCTTCTGGTAACTCTTGCTAATAAGCTACCGATCTAATTTGCTTAATGATTCCAAATGGGTTCAACAAATTTTAGACTTACTTTTCTTTCTTTCCGCATCGGATTATTCCCGGAGAGACTTTTAGTAGTATCCTTTCTCTGATTTAAATTTCAATGGTTTGCCGATCTCATGGCCTGATAGTTGTCTTTCTCATTTTTCTGTCCAACGGACTAGATGGTACTATTGTCCATAAAGTGCTTTAAATGAGCAACACTACCTATGGGAGAATTTTATGAGTGATAAGTGATAGTCCTATTTGCACCAATATTTATCACACATGTACTTAGCATGTCTTTTTTTTTTTTATGTTTGTAGTGTTCCTTCACACTGCTCAAAATGAGTTGGGTTAAAATTTCCCCAAAAAAATGAGAAGTGAAATGACTGTCTCGATTTAATATAATAGATAACGGAATTCTATGTAACGAGACTATTCCGTCCCCACACAACTTAACTAAGTGTCTTATACTAAAGGGTTTCCTTCATTGGTAGGGATTGAGCAGACTTGGTTAGTCGATCCACAATCATCCAGATTGTGTCGTTTCTTGTTTTGGGTAATTTGGTAACAATATCCATTGTTATCAATCTCATTTCCATACTGATATCTTTATTGTTGAGGTAAACCTAAAGGGTTCTAATGTTTAGTTTTAACTTGCTAATAAACTAAATACTTGTAACTGGCTACATCATTCTTCATTCCTATCTATCCTAAATTCTTATTCAAACATTGACATTCCTTTTAATTATGCATCATATACTTAGTCTTATGAGCTTTCCTAAGAATTAGGTATGTTTCCTTAGATAGGTATCAAAATTCTTTTCTTATGGAATTTCCAAATTCCATCAGTTCCTTTTTCTGATTCCTTCATTATTCCTTCATAATCCTTCAGCATCATCCTTGATGGTTGTTTCTTGGGTACTCTTTAATTATTTCATTAAATCTATCCGCATTTTAATTTAAGAGCACATACTTGTTCCGGCTTCTTATGAACTTATGACTTAAAGCATTAATTACTACATTAGTCTTAACTTTGTGATATGACAGTCGGTGTTGTTCCTAGTCTCAGATGAATTCTAAGTTTCTCCTTACGATAGGGTGGTAATCTAAGTAGATCCTATGAGAAAACGTCGGAGTATTCCGATATTACCGGAATTTCTTTCAGTTCCATGCTTCTAGTGTTAATGAACTCTGAGACCATATACGTCATGTCTTACTTCCGTGCATAACTCGTAGCTTTCATCACAGAGACAAACTTTGTCGGCTGGTCTGTCTTGTCTTCTTGTGGCCACTTCTCCGGTTAGCTTGCAAATCTCAACCTAATTCAGCAATCACTTCAGGAATCATTGTTATCATTTGTTCCTTTTTATGAAGCAGACAGAATTTCCTTTCTGTCAGTTCTTTTCATTCTTTCCATTTTATGGCATATGTCTTGATCATGTGTTTCAAAGCTCGGGTCTCACTATCTTAATGTCTAAATTTTGAAGCATCCATTACTTCATCCTTCTTTACGTATATACTAATGGTTTGGACAACTTTAGTCCTTTGCGGCCCATGTATTGCTGTAACAGCTTCTTTATTACTGGTAATCTTAGTAGGATTATAGGTGAAGAGAGTCTTTGTAGGTGCATCTAGTCGCAGTTACTCTTATCTTCGCAAGAGTTCGTAAAGAAAGTAGAATTACTCTTATTAGCGTAATTTTTGAGACGTTTTGTGCCTAGCACAACTTTAGCTATAGATTTCCTAATGCGTTAAGAATCTAAGGTAGCGCAAAGGGAATTCTTATACTTTCGATGGCATCCCAACATAAGGGTTCACATTGTTCATCTTGTTGCACGAGTTACGAGACGGATGATAAATTGAAATAGTTTTCGATATCGGAATTATAGATGTGTACAAGATGTTCCCGATAAGAGAATCTAGAATTTATCATTGACACCTATGTTCGTGATTCATCCTAAATTGTCAATCTTTATGGCTTTAGGATTTCCTTATAGATATACATATCTATACAATCATATATTTCATATACTGTAATATATAAGCCATTCATAAGGTCAATGTATTTAACAGATTCATATTTCCAAAAACAAGTCAGATATCAGGTCATGATACTATTTAGGGAATTCTGTCACTTGTTTGACATATCATATACCCCATCTTACCCGGTTCTCGCCGGAGAGGTAACCCCATCTTACCCGGTTCTCGCCGGAGAGGTAATTATCATTGTATTTCCCATAAATAGAATTTTCTCAATTCATGATTTTGAAAATGCATCCTTTATTAGGACTTTTATCAGAGAACAAGGAATTTAGTATTCACATGACGGATCATATTCCAGAACCCAGTAGTACCAATAAATAAGAAATAACAGTGGCCAAGTGTTATTGCTTATTTATCGTACTTGCAACGTTCTAGTCATCATCCTCACGGCATACCAATACCCATCACACTTTATCTACGCATGTAATTAGCTTATCTCGAAGTTAATACTAAAGCATTTTTCTTAGGTTCAAGTCTAAATGCTATCACGTGTGCTACCGGTTAATAGAAATTTCCTAACTCTTTTGTTTAAGCTTAGGTATTATTACAACACCTAATTGCTTAAACCAGTGGCTTGGCTCTGATACCAACTCTGTCACGACCCCCGACCACACCCTGGACGGGAGCCGTGAGCAGTCAAGTGGTACCGGTGGTTATTTTAAAAAAAAAACATTGCAGCGGAAATGTTCATCAGGACCGTGAGTTAGGAAAAATATCAGAGTTTAGAAACACCGGATTTTATTTATTAAACAGATGGGAATAACCCATGTTTTACAAAGGTAGCTTTAATATGGGATAAACCCGAATATATGAAACAATGTTTTCTTAATTTAATTGATAAAATAAGCCACTTCTTTAAGCCTTTTGGTGCCGTATCATCACTCTTATTCCAATCTACTGTAATCACCTGAAACGCGTTTTAAAAACATTTTGGTCAGCAGGAAATACTGGTGAGTTCATTCATTTGGTTCAAAACGACACATTGTTATAATTTACAGTATTAAGAGCGATTACAATTGCCCCTATCTTATAATTATCTGGTCCAGTTGTCACTCGACCGGATCTGTGACTGTGGTCATACCACCATTGGGTCCTTTCACCCAATAGTGACGATTATCACTATTTAGGTCCTTTCACCTAAAAGTAAGAAAACAGCAGTAATGTGCACAATACCCCACTTACTGCCAGTAATTTAAGATAACAAAGACTTAATCCCTATAAAATATAACTGGAAAACATTTAGGTATTGTAAAACACTTTTAATAAAAAGAGAATGACTCACAAACTGTGAGAAAAGAGAATGGACTCACCTTGGTAGCATATAGTCTTGATTCTAAGCACCTACTTTATAGTTCTGAATCTTCTGATGATTAATCATCTTGTTTGATAGTAAGGTTATGGATCGAAGTTTTCTGATAGTTAAACATATAGTTTAACAGAGTGGAATACGTTTTAGTGTAAAACCATATCAAACCTAACGATGGTCACGAGATCAGAACCTTAACGAAATTCACAAAGTATAGTCTTATTTAGACAGCACTTTGGCATTCGTTAGTTGGTTACCGAATCGATCGGACAGAATATCGTATCAGTGATTATTGGTTAGAACACCAACGTATAGAGAGAAGAATAGAAGAAATGAGCAAAGGAAAATGAATCATAAGCTTCCTATTTATAGGTAAGGGATAAGTTTTACCCTATATGGAATTTCCCTAGGTGTTATCTACCCATATACAATTTCCTAAGTTGAACCTTCCCTAGTAAAACCTTCCTTATATATTACTTTCCTTAGATAATATTTTCCTTAGATAATACCTACCCCATATATACCTATTTAGATATTATCTACCTCATATATATATAGGGAGGGGTTCATGCGAGAACCACCTTTATTGCGAGAACCGCGAGAACCAATGTGAACAGGGGGCAATACTGTAAATACATAATAAAATTGAGATTAAGCGTCTCCTCCTACACACCTGACATCCTCCTCATAAACACCCACGTCAGACACTCCTGGACTTCAAAATTCGTCATCTCAGTTCACTTCCGTCACTCCAGATTCTCCAAAATTCATCGTCTGTCATCTCAATCTTACCATTCATCCTTTATTCGTAGTATGTTTGAAATTAGGGCACAGATAAAAGAATCATCGATCATATATGCGAAATTAGGGCAATAAGAATAGAATCATTGAAGATTGTGGCATAATTGGGGAGAATGTGAAGAACAAACGTCCAATGAACTCGCTTGTTGTCAGAATATCCAGCGTCATTACACCATTCTGTGAATTTGTAAGTTTATACACTCTGTTTTGCACATTTATATGTTAAAATGACGCTTAATGGTCGATTCAGATCTTTTATATGTGAATATGAGGCTTAAATTTTAGTTTCATATATGCATTAGTGAAAATGGTGTGATGTATATAATTTTTGAGGGATTAGGGCGACTGTTGTGATAGCACGATGTGTAGTGTGGTATTTATTTGTGTTTGTATGTAGTTTTGTTACTGATTAACGTTAAATATGGTTGGTGGTAATATGAAATTCAATTTGTCAAGGGTTAGGGTTTTTTTATTGAAGCAAACCTGTAGATAAGGTCAGTCATGTTAATGCACATGTGCATAGTTATGCACATATGCATATTTTGCCATATTAACAAGGTCAGTCATATTGATGAAAATGCGTATAATTATGCACATGTGCATAATTTGATAGAATAGGTTAATAAGGTCAATTATGCACAAAACCCGTTTCCCAGAATATTTAGAATGGAACAAGATAAACGATGCCTTGTGGCGGACCGGTACAATCAGGATAATAGAAACTTTATGTGGGTTTGGAATTGGTCGAGAAGCCCAAGCTCAGCCAAAGAATTACTGGAATGGGCACGAGTTGACTGGGCTCCTCGATAATGTCACTTTGTCCGATGGCAAAGATGGTTGGGAATTGTTGGGAGGTAATGACTCTGATTTTTCGGTTAAGACTGTCAAAAACTTCCGGCTCCGATTTCAGCAGCAGGCACGTTGTGAAATGGTCGAAATGGGTCCCAAAAAATGCAATATTTTTGTTTGGAGGGCGGTTTTAGATCGTATTCCCACGCTGACTGCACTCCAGGATTGGAACTGTTGGGGCGGATACGTGAAATGTTGTCTGTGTGAAGATGGCGATGAAACAGCTGAACACCTTCTTTGTTCGTGCAGGGTAGCGTCGACTGTTTGGTATGACATCAGTCAGTGGTGCAAGGTGAGTCCTTTTATTCTATTTTTTGGCTAAAGATATCGTAATTGCCTTTGTAATTGCATCTGAGTTTTGCAATCTGGATAGATAAGTGAAAGAAGCTTTACATGGCATTATGTTCGTGACAACTTTGTGTATATGGTTAGCCAGGAACAATAAAAGGTTATTGGAGACTTAATTTAAACCCGGAGAGATTATCCGTAATATTAAGTCCGTCGGGTTTTTATGGTATAAGAATCGGTCCAAAAATAGGTTCGTAAGTTGGGAAAAATGGTGTAGTTTCGATATAAGGTAGCTGCTAGTTTTCGATCTTTAGGTTATTGTGTTGAGTTTTTGTTTTTCGTTTTGCTGTAGTGGTTGGTTCGGCCGCCTCTGTTTTGGAGGTTGGCTTCTGTGAATAACATTTACATTAAAAAAACTTATGCACATGTGCATAGTTTGTCATAATAGTTTTGTTACTAATTAATGTTAAATATAATTGGTCGTATTACGAAATTTGATTGGTAAGGGTTAAGTTTTGTTATTGAAATAAACCTGTTGATAAGGTCAGTCATGTTAATGCACATGTGCATAGTTATGCACATATGCATATTTTGTCAGATTAAGTTAATATGAATGTATTACGGCATATGCACACGTGCATTATTACCTTAATCATAAACATTGTACATATTGTATGTAATATGTTTACTTCACATGCGCATACGTGAAATAATTGATGTAATATATGTAATGTATGCAGGAAAAAGTTATTCGAAACTGCTCATGGATTGACAACAAAGACGTATTTGATTAATAGGTTAACGGATGAAAAATACCAGGGAAAATGATGGACGAAGAGGCGTTTCAAACAGGAGGAGTGTTGGAAGATAGTTATGAAATGGAAAGAAGATCAGAAGGTGTGAGGTTGTGAACTAATGCGAATGTTATGTAGGTAGTTTGTGGATATGCAATTTATAAAGACATTTTTTTGTTTTCTTGATGTCTTTTGATTGTAATATGTGGGTAGATTTACGATAACGGTTGATATAAGAAGTTTGTCTTATACGATGTCTTATATGGTGGTTGATGGGTTAAAACTCTATTTGATTGTTCAGGTATATTGGTATGTTTGTTAATATAATAATTGATGTAATATATGTAATGTATGCAGGAAAAAGTTATTCGAAACTGCTCATGGATTGACAACAAAGACGTATTTGATTAATAGGTTAACGGATGAAAAATACCAGGGAAAATGATGGACGAAGAGGCGTTTCAAACAGGAGGAGTGTTGGAAGATAGTTATGAAATGGAAAGAAGATCAGAAGGTGTGAGGTTGTGAACTAATGCGAATGTTATGTAGGTAGTTTGTGGATATGCAATTTATAAAGACATTTTTTTTGTTTTCTTGATGTCTTTTGATTGTAATATGTGGGTAGTTTTACGATAACGGTTGATATAAGAAGTTTGTCTTATACGATGTCTTATATGGTGGTTGATGGGTTAAAACTCTACTTGATTGTTCAGGTATATTGGTATGTTTGTTAATATTTGATGTATTATGTTGTTTGGTATAGAAAATGTTGGTATTGCACATGTGCAAAGTTTGATATTGCATATCATATTACGTATGTGGTACCTTATTACGTATGGGGTACCACATTGCATATGATGATGTATATGTAAAGGAAAACGGATTACATGTAGTTAAGATATTCATGTATGCACATGTGCATTGGTTGAAAAAATAACAATATGTAGTGAAACATTAAACATGTATGCACATGTGCATTGTTTGAAACAATTACCATGTGGGAGAAACAGTAACATGTATGCACATGTGCATTTTTCAAAACAGTAACCATATTGGTAATATTTGTTAGGTGGTCAATAATGAAATTACATACGCTTATGTATAATAAGTAATTGATATCACATCCTATTTGTCGCTGATCTGAATATTGGTGTTGTGTTTACAAAAGAGTTGATTTCTCTTATCTCATTGTGATATGTATTTGTATTACTGAGAGAAAATTGCAGCTGATATAGTTAATACTGTTGGGATTGAGTCTACAAATCAAGTGGCGGATATCTTTACCAAGGGATTATTACCTTGGATGCATGATGAGATGTGTAAGTCTTTGGGTCTTATTAATATGTTTTAAATATAAAACTGAGAGGGGGTGTAAAAATAATACATGTATTATAAGTCAGTTTTATATTTTCAATATTAACCATTTGTTAATTTGTTCATTATGAAGTTGGGCTTGTTCAAGTCTTACTGGGCCTGTCAAAGAGTTGTTTAAAAGGCCGATTAAAGGATGGGCTTTTATACGAGTTGTGTTCGTGTATCAAAGAAAGCGTGGAGGCCTTTGAAGACCATATATGAAGCTAAGGGACAACAGACTTCAATAAAAAAGAAAATCTCGTTCAGAAAAGTCGGTCAAGATACTTGTTTCCAGAATTCTCTCTAGTTCCTCTCTCTAAAAATCGCTTAGGGTTTATGTTCATTTGGTCACTGCTTGTTTTGTATCAGTGATCATGCTGTGAGATCTTGTGATAATCGATGATTATCGTATTGATAATCATCTGTAGTTGAGAGTTAGTGTCCCTTGTATCTTTGATTCATTCTTTGTTTCTGCTGTAATCTTCGAATCTGTAGGGTAATAAAGCCAATAACAATATGTAGTGAAACATTAATCAAGTATGCACATGTGCATTGTTTGAAACAATTACCATGTGGGAGAAACAGTAAACATGTATGAACATGTGCATTTTTCAAAACAGTAACTATGTTGGTAATATTTGTTAGGTGGTCAATAATGAAATTACATACGCTTATGTATAATAAGTAATTGATATCAAAGTATCATGATCACAATCATAACCTATCAATACGTATACAGACAGTGCAAAATGATTGTAAACAAAAAGAATAATGCTTAGAAACTGTTTGTCATTATATATAGGATAATCAAGAATCGTTGAATGTTTTATGACGCCTGGATGAATGTCTGCACGCCTGGATGAATGTCTACGAGGTTACTCAGGTTCATATATATATGCAGGGTCTTTAGCATCATCATCAACATCTTCATCAGTATCATTGGAATCAACGTCCTCCCAAATGTTAAACGTACTGTTTATAATAGGGATGTATTCAGCATCAACATCGGGTATCCAATATGGTGTGCCATTAGGTGTAGAAGTCGTAATTGTTCCTGTATAAAGAAAAAAGAAAAAACATATAAGATTGTGATTAATATGGTATATGGTAGATGGTGTGTATATGCACGATGTATAAATGTTCAACATTTTTTTTTGGTGGTGAGTATGGGGTGTTGGTAATGTGATGCACATGTGCATAATTATGTACTGATGGTTAACAGTTTATTTATGATGATTACGGATTGTTGGCACATGTGCATGTTCATGTTAATGATGGTTAACAGTTTACGGATGACGAGTATGGGTGTTATCAACATAATGCACATGTACATGATCAGTGACGAGTATGGGTGTTATCAACATAATGCACATGTGCATGATCATTGTATTGATCAAGCAGACAAACAAAAAAATGAACAATTTATATAAACAATGATACAGGAACATAGAGTAACCAAACAAATGTTAAATAAACAATGATATTGTAACATAGAGTAGTAAAGTATGTAAAAACTAGAAAAACAAACAATGAACAATGATAAATAAAAACTAATACTGGAAAATAGAGTTATCAAGCATGTAAAAACTATCTCTGTATACTACCTTTAGTCTCCTATGTTGGTGCACTTGTGTCTGTACTTTGTCTGTATTCGGTCACGATGTAAAACGATGTCTTTGTAGTCCTGTAAGTTTGACCAAGTCAACCATCCTCCGGTTTGACTTGGCCAAACAGTTTGAACATTGGTTGAAAGATGGCTGAGTCGAAGGCTGTGTCATCGAAGGATTGTTCAAATCCTTCGATGTGCTCGAAAGATAACATTCGATAGATGGACCACGAAAGATCCCATCTTTCGTGGTACATGCAGATCGTTCGAGCTGTTTCTGGTCGAAAGATGATCTTTCGATCAGACTATTTGATCCTTCGACCAGACCTGCGGTGTTGGGTATAAATACCCGTGTGTTGTGTTCACTTCGACAGTTAGACACTCAGACAGATAGAGAACACACACACACACTAGAGAGAGTTTGCAAGACTGATTTGTAAACATTGAGCTGTAACTGGACCTTTCATACGTTTAATACAAGTGGTGTTAATCGTTGAAATTTGCGTGTCGTGTTATTGCGTGTTCTATCTCGGTTTGCTATTTCGGTTGGATTCCGCACAACCGGAGTGGTTAGTATACAAGGATTAGGCGACTAGATCCTCTCCTAGCCGGACCTACAAGTGGTATCAGAGCCTTGGCTCTTCTCCTTGTTAAAACCGAGAGTTTTCGGACTGTTTTTCGGGTTTAAAAGGTTCACTATTTTCTGGAAAATCTTGTTGTTTTTGCTTGGTGTTTTGTTAAAAACCTTATTATTCTTCATGTTTACATGTTAGTTGTTGGTTTTTGTTAAACATTTTGGCAAAATTGTGTGTTTGGAGAGTTTCGGTTCACCGAAATTCTTGTTTTTCTGGGTAGTGTACTTGGTATATTCATAGTGTTCTTGATAAGCTACACTTTTGATCTTAATAATTTTAAATTACAAAGTGTTTGTTTGTGTTGGAAGTTGTTTACAGATTAAAATATTGATCATTACCCGGTTGGTGAAAAACCTGCATGTTCAGACCTGAAAGATATGGTCTGAACATACTTTCTGCCGAAAGTTCTCACCAACCCGTCAACTTTTTCACCAACTTGTCATCGTTTGTCAACTGTGTCAGAACCGTTCGAAAGATATCATTCGAACTCGAAAGATCATCTCTCGATCTAGGAAGGCTCGATAGATAATCATCTTTTGACCCATCTTTCGCAGTCAGAGACATATCCTTCGATCAAGGGAACCTTTTCGAAGGATAGTTATTCGAAAGATAAGGATCTTTCAAACTGTGAATCTTTCGAGTTAGTGAATCTTTCGATATCATTGGTTCTTTTTCGAAAGATAAGGATCCTTCGGTTGGAGAATCTTTCGAAATCATTGTTCGAAACTCAACAGTGATCTTTCGAACACTGTTGATCCTTCGAACAAGTGTTGATCTTTCGATCCTCAGTCTGTTTATGTTTAACAAGTTGTGATTTTCAGGTATTATTTTTCTTGATCAAAAATGAATCCGGCCTGGGGTACTCCGTCAAATACAGAAAACAAGTATAGAAGCCGTGAGGATTTATTTACAGAAATGTATTATGGAACACCCAACACTTCTACAAAACCTTCTTCACATGCTCCAATTCAAACAGCGTTTGTGTCTCACACTGACATGTTTGGCAATACTATCCAAGTTCCGGTCCCTCCAAAAACAGACATGTTTGGAAATCCGCTTGAACCAGTTCCTCAACCAGCACCACAACAGCAAAGCCAACGAACTATCAGAGCAACTGATATGTTCGGAAATCCATTACCTGTTCGATCTACCGAATCAACAGACATGTTCGGAAATCCATTACCTGTTCGATCTACCGGACCAACAGATATGTACGGAAATCCGCTTCAACCAGTTCCTCCAACAGTTGCCTCACAGTGCCATCCTTCTACGGTAGCACCATCATCTCTTGATACAAGGAACTGTAGTCAGACAAAAACGGCGTTGTATGCTGAAATTGTCAAAGATGCCAGCAATGGTGAATCCTCGGGAAATAATGACAGTTCTGAACATGACAGTAGTTCAGATGAAGATGTTTCAACTTCAGTTGAGGATGATACAACTTCAAGTTCAAGCGAGGATGGATCTGAATGTGAATCATCAAGGGAGGTTGTTGATTCTAATGCAGAAAGGTCAACATCTGAGAGTGATTCAAGTCAGGTATGTGTCGTTGAACCCACTGCTGCTATTTGTGATAATTGTGCTAGATTAAGTGATAGATGTGCTGATTTAGAGGCAAACATGTCTGAGTTGCAAGGCAAACATGATGCTTTACAAGCTAGTTTGTTTGACTTGCAAGACAAACATGTTTCATTGAATGATAAGTGGTGTGAGTTGCAAGGCAAACACGAGGCTTTGCAAGAGAAGTATGATGTGACATTCATTCACAACCAGAAGTTGACCGTGGATCTTTCTAAATGCACTGAAGCCAACATGTTTTATGAAAACCATGAAAAGGACTTTAAGTCGATGATTGAAAAATTAAAGAAAGATAAAACCGAGCTGATAAAAATGGTTTCCAGAAAACAAACTGACATAAATTTGTATATCACTCGTCTTGAAATAATGCAAAAAGAGATGGCTTGTGTTAAAACTGAAAGTGAGGCGATCCGACTCAAGTTAGACAGTTATTTGAGCTCTAGCTATGTGTTGGATCACATCATTGATGTTCAGAAAGAGAAACGGGATGTCACATGCATTGGATATAAGCAGTGTCCACCACCTGTTAGACACAATTACGATGCACTGCCCGATGAGGAGTATAGAACTCATTTTGAACCATCTGTTCCTCTAGATGTTAAGGAATTTGCAGCAGAATGTGCAACAGGTCTCGGATACAAGAAAGAAGTATCATCAGATTCAGATGTGTCAGCAGATACATGTGTGTCCTCTGCTGAACAGAATCAGGATCCTACAGTTGTGATTGAGGATACTGATTCTTCTGATGATGAATCCGATGATACTGATTCGGAAAAGTCTGATGCGGTAATCAAAGAAGAGGACATACCTCTTGAGAATCATATTCTATGTGATCCTCCCGCAAAACCTGCTAAGACTGTTCCAACCGAGTCCACATCTGTCAAAGAGTCGGAGAGTGTGGATTTGCTGTACACTCTTGTTGGTGATGATAAAGTCTATTCAGACAAAGATTTTCCTATTAAAAATGTTAATCAATCATTAATCTGTAAAGTCTTTGAAAATTCAACAAGTAAGTTTTTGGGAAAGACAGGATCACGTGTTACAATAACACAGTGCCCTCCTATCCCAAAGGCCGAAGTTCGAAAACAGTTTGGCAATCAAAAATTACCAACAGTGCAAAAACAGCAAAATCATGCCAAACCAAAAGGTAAAGCACCAACTCAAACTCAAAGGAAGCCGAATCAGAAGAAGAAAAAGAATGTGAACTTTGTGAAATCTAAGGGAACGGACAAAATTGAAACATTTCAAAATCAATCTAACTTAGATTTTGTCAAGAAAGCAACAGTGATGAAAAGGAATGAACCAAGTAGTTCAAAACCTAGTACCTCGGGATCACAAAGTTCATCATCGGCAAAACGACCACATGATACTTCGGGGTTTGTTGAACGAAGATCATGTTTTGAATGTGGTACAATTGGGCATATCATTCGAAATTGCCCGTATCTTCATAAGTTGAAAGCAAAAGAAGATGATCCCCGTGACAAAATTGACCGCAAACGATCTGTTTCTGTAAAACAAGATCCCCGCCTTGTAAAAGAAAGGGAAAAGAAACAGAAACGCCAACAGGTCAAGAAAATTGAAAAGGCAATTAAAACCGGTGTGGCTAACAAACCATCTGTTTCTGTCAAACCAAACAATTTAAAAACTTCAGACAACCATGAAGTTAAGGTTTTAAAGAATAACACTGGTATAACAAAACAGACCTGGAAACCAAAAACGGTTAAAAATTCAGGGGGACCATCTCAATTCTCGAATCATCAAAGAATAGAGGTTATTGTGATTGATGAAAATGGAAGACCCAAGACCACAATGGCTTGGGTCCCCATCTCCAACTAACTGTGTGAGTTCATGTGCAGGGTGTTCCAGGAGGAACTATCAGTAGTCATTGGATTGTTGATAGTGGGGCATCCAGGCACATGACAGGCGACATGAAGCTTCTCTACGACGTCAAATCTATTAGAGGAGGTTATGTTGCTTTTGCTGGAGATAAGGGCGGATATATTACGGGTGAAGGAATGATTTCCAACGGGGTTGTGAGTTTTGACAAGATCAACTTCGTACAACAACTTGATCACAATCTTCTTAGTGTTTCTCAAATTTGTGATAAGCAGTTTTCAGTACACTTTGATGCAAATGGATGTTATGTGCTGAAACCCGGCTTCAAAATTCCAAAAGAATGGATTCTCTTGTCGGCTCCAAGGATAAACGATCTGTATGTCCTTGATATGAGCCAAGCTATTACTACGTCTGCACAAGCAACTTGTTTCGTTTCCAAAGCCACAGAAAAAGACTCAATCTCTTGGCACAGACGAATGGGTCACATTCACTTACGCAAAATGAATCATTTGGTGTCAAATGAATTAGTGAATGGTGTTCCTCTTAAAAACTTCCATCTTCAAGACATCTGTGTCTCGTGCCAGAAAGGAAAACAAACGAAGAAGCGACATCCTACAAAGAAAGTCAACACGGTGGCTGTTCCTCTTGAACGTTTGCACATGGATTTGTTCGGTCCTGTCAAGCACAAAAGTATTAGGAATGATCAATATTGCCTCGTGATAACTGATGATTATTCAAGATTTTCTTGGGTGGCGTTCATGGCACATAAGAGTGAAACCTTCGGTATTATCAAAAACTTGATCATTCAGATTGAGAATCTTTATAAGTTGAAGGTTAGGCGGATACGCAGCGACAATGGTACTGAATTTAAAAATCATGCCATGGCGGAGTTTTGCACTTCAAAAGGTATTCTTCACGAATTTAGTGCAGCTTATACTCCTCAACAGAATGGCGTCGCTGAACGTAAAAACCGCACATTGATCGACACTGCTAGGACAATGTTGGTAGAGTCACATTTGCTGATTCCCTTCTGGACTGAAGCTGTGTCCTCTGCATGTTATACGTTGAACCGAGTCCTTACAGTCAAAAGGCACAACAAGACCTGCTTTGAGCTTATCAACAAACGGAAACCAGATTTGTCTTATCTTGAACCGTTTGGAGCTCCATGCACAATTATCGATCCTAATGGAAAGTTTGGGGCTAGAGCCATTGAGGGATACTTTCTTGGGTATTCCACCCCAAACTTAAGAGTCTGGAATCTAGAGACTAAAAGGGTCGAGGAATGGTCTGAAGTCAGAGTACAAAGGCACACTTTACCAGTCAAAAATCCTGGACAGCCTTGGATGTTTGAGTACGATGACTTTTTCAATTCGATCAATGTTGAAGCAGTTGAAGAAAATGCTGCTGCAAGGATGTTTTTCGAGAGTGACAATGCAACAGATTCACCATTGGTTCGTCCCATTATCGTCAATCAAGAACCATCTTCAGTGAACAATAATGCTCTCGACAATGAGGATTTTCACGATGCTACCGAATTGAACGAATCTTCAGAGGATGATGAATTCCTAGATGCAGATCAAGAAGTTCCAATAACAGCAGTTCATGGTACTTCAGAGGGTACTCCTCCTGTGGGCGTCCCTGGAACGGCTGAAGCTACTGCATCATCCTCTTCGTCAATTCCAGGCATTGAATTGGTTGTTGATCTCAATCTCAACAATCTGGGTACAAATATTCCAGTTCAAGATAATCCAGAGACAAGGATTCATAATACCCATCCTCAACAAAACATCCTTGGAAATGTACAAAGTGGCGTTCAAACAAGAAACATGTTGCGGAACAACAACAATGCAGGCTTGTATTCAGCTATCCGAGAATCCGGGCAACAAAATGATTGGTCTTTCGCGTGTTATGTTTCACAGGAAGAACCAAGAACTTGGAAAGATGCTTTGAAAGATAACTCATGGGTTGAAGCGATGCAGGAAGAACTGCAACAATTCCAGAAGCTTGGTGTCTGGAAACTCGTAGAGAAACCTGCTGGATACAAGAAGATTGGTACCCGTTGGGTGTTTAAATGCAAAAAGGATGACCGTGGGATCGTTATCCGGAACAAAGCAAGGCTAGTCGTTCAAGGTTTTCGTCAGATAGAAGGGATCGACTTCAACGAAGTGTATGCACCTGTTGCACGTCTAGAAGCCATTCGGATCTTTCTGGCCTATGCCTCATTCAAAGGTTTCAAGGTATACCAGATGGACGTGAAGAGTGCTTTCTTACATGGTGTGGTGGAAGAAGAGGTGTACGTCGAACAGCCTCCAGGTTTTGAAGATCCTATCCATCCCGATCGGGTTTGGTTGCTCAACAAAGCTCTCTATGGTCTTCATCAAGCACCGCGAGCTTGGTACGCAACCTTATCTAATTATCTGCTGGAGAATGGATTTCGAAGAGGTCTTATCGATTGTACTCTCTTCATCAAAGAACAAGATGGAGATCTTCTACTGGTACAGGTATACGTTGATGATATTATATTTGGTTCTACTAATGATGTTTTGTGTAGGAATTTCGAGCGCATCATGCAGGATAAATTCGAGATGAGTGCTATGGGGGAAATGACTTTCTTTTTGGGCCTACAAGTACAACAAACAGAGTCTGGGATATTCATCCATCAGACTAAATATGTTGGTGACATCTTGAGCCGGTTCCAGATGTCTGATGCAACGCCCATTGGTACCCCATTGCCACAAAATCACGGAATTACTCCAGACTTGAAGGGTCAAGATGTTAGCCCCTCATACTACCGCGCAATGATCGGATCTCTTATGTACCTCACAGCGTCAAGACCAGATATAATGTACCCAACGTGCCTGCTTGCCAGATATCAAGTGAACCCGAAGGCCTCACATCTTGCAGCTGTAAAAAGGATTTTTCGTTATTTGAAGGGTTACCCTGACACCGGTCTGTGGTACCCTAGGGATAATAACTTTGACTTGATCGCATTCAGTGATTCTGATTTTGGCGGATGCAAAATCGACGGCAAATCCACAACGGCTGGATGTCAGTTTTTGGGAAATCGCCTAGTCACATGGCAGTGCAAGAAGCAGAGGTGCGTCGCTACGTCAACATGCGAAGCTGAATACATTGCTGCCTCGAGTTGTTGCTCCCAAGTCCTGTGGATACAACAGCAAATGCGTGACTACGGTTTTGAATTCCTAACTACTCCTATTTACGTTGATAATTCTGCTGCATTACAGATCACCAAAAATCCTGTGCAGCATTCAAAGACTAAGCACATCGAAATCAAATATCACTTCATACGTGATTGCTTTGAGAAAAGGCTAATCGATGTTGCTTACGTCCACACCGATGACCAACGTGCCGACCTTTTTACCAAAGCTTTTGACAAATCAAGATTTGATTATTTATTACTGGTAAACGGCGTTAAGGTCAAGCAAGAGTAAAACCAACATCGGAAAATCATTTTTGTAAATACCTTTGTGTTTTAAATTTGTCTTAGTTTATTGATTTTAGGGGGAGTAAATCCAAAATTTGAAAATCCAAAAACATTGAAAAATTCCAAAAACACAAAAACAATAGAAAAACAAAAATGAGTTTCCTGGCGAGCAAAAGAGAAAATGATAGTACATCAGTGGTCTGTCTAAACCTCTTTAAACCTTAAATGAAAAACGATAAGCAGCTCTATATAAGATGTATCGGTAGGCTCACAATCATTTTAAAGTGTGCAGGGTGATATAAACTTAAATCGACTGAAGACCAGGTGGGAACCATTCATTGGCATATGGTCTTAGTACCGAAATTTCGTTTGAGAGATTGCCGAGGTTCTGAGATATTCGGTCTTTATGCTGCTTATCATCTGGGTATCATGGTTGTATCTTTTACCGAAAAATAACGGGGACGCAAGTCTAGATCTTCCATGATACCATACATACGTGTACATATTGCATTCGACCTCAATAAGTGATCAACAATCACATGTCCAAACAAATAAGTGATAATATATCACAAATTCTTTCCGGGAGTCAAGTTCGTCTCTCTGCTGTACGAAAGTACTGACCTGTTCACGGACTTGCTCCTGTGCCCTCATGCATCGAAAATCAAGTTCCTCATCAATAAGTGATTCTATCACATAGGGCTTGTTTTCAAACAAAATAAGTGAGAATCTCACATCATATACGGTCAAACAGATGATAATCGGTATACTCACCGGTAAGATGAACCCTCGTGCATACCTTGATACGGGAATGTGTCGTGATGTGGATGAACACCGGTCGGTAAGTATAAATCATACCTTAACGTATCTCCTCGCCATGATTACAAATGATAAGTTGAGCTTATGTGGACAACAATACCGATAATCGTTATAGGATGCTTATCTTAATGTTAACTAATTGAACAACAAGAGCGTTTTGGCATGACCGTACACTGATATGATTCTCTTACCCTCGAAACTCGCAAAAAGAATCTCTGTATATATTTATTTACTGCTTTCTGTCTTTACAATTGAAATATTCAGAAAGTCCAAAAAGATTTTAGGTGTGTTTTAATATAAACTTTCTAAAAGCCAAAAAGATTTTATTTTTATTTTATTTTCGATCGTACGGTGTTGGATCTCGAGTCTTCGTTACCTGAAACCTGAACGAAAACCGAAACGACTAAATCTTCATAAACGGTCGAAATTTGCAAGTTTTGAAAGTTAAAAACTGAATTTGATAAATTTATTAAACTTTCAAACTGTCGGACGGTGTTTGATTATGACATGGTCATTCGTGTGTATATGCTAATGATATTCCAAGCAGTTGTTCTCATTACGCGTTTAGATTTCTTGCATGTGCAGATTCTAAAGGCAAGGAGAACATGGTCGATGACAAAGCCTGGGAATGAAGACACGACGTGAAGGTGCTTAAGTGATGAAGATGATCGAGTTGCCGCTGACCATCATCAATACCACAAGGATCTCACTTCATAACGAACAAGTATTTCACGAGCATAACTCAAGGGGGAGCTTATGTTAAGGGGGAGTTTGTCAACACACTTCCTACATCAAACGGGGAGTTTGTTGGTACACTTTCTGCTTTCAAGACGTGAAGACTTTAAAGATCCTCCGACATTGAAGACATGAAAGGACATCAAAGTTGAAGACACAAAGATCGAGACAAAGCTCAAGTTATAAAGATCGAGACAAAGCTACAGCCAAGGGGGAGTTTGTTGGTGCACTTGTGTCTGTACTTTGTCTGTATTCGGTCACGATGTAAAACGATGTCTTTGTAGTCCTGTAAGTTTGACCAAGTCAACCATCCTCCGGTTTGACTTGGCCAAACAGTTTGAACATTGGTTGAAAGATGGCTGAGTCGAAGGCTGTGTCATCGAAGGATTGTTCGAATCCTTCGATGTGCTCGAAAGATAACATTCGATAGATGGACCACGAAAGATCCCATCTTTCGTGGTACATGCAGATCGTTCGAGCTGTTTCTGGTCGAAAGATGATCTTTCGATCAGACTATTTGATCCTTCGACCAGACCTGCGGTGTTGGGTATAAATACCCGTGTGTTGTGTTCACTTCGACAGTTAGACACTCAGACAGATAGAGAACACACACACACACTAGAGAGAGTTTGCAAGACTGATTTGTAAACATTGAGCTGTAACTGGACCTTTCATACGTTTAATACAAGTGGTGTTAATCGTTGAAATTTGCGTGTCGTGTTATTGCGTGTTCTATCTCGGTTTGCTATTTCGGTTGGATTCCGCACAACCGGAGTGGTTAGTATACAAGGATTAGGCGACTAGATCCTCTCCTAGCCGGACCTACATCCTATCGTATAAATTGTAATTGTTGGTATAAATTGCAATTGTTGTTGGTCCAGATTTGTGGGTGATGTAGCAGCCGATGTTGAAGTATTGTCATCGGAAATTGAGTATTCAGCGGAAACTGAGTGTTCGGCTACAACACATTTTCTGATGTAGACATAGATTCAATAGTATGGATATAAAAAATGGGTCTTTTTATAAGCTGAAGTTGACCTAACTTTGTTAATGTCATTATTAGATTGACGAGGAGGGTATATATGTGACGAATCAGAGGATGCCATCTGTATTACAAAGGGGTTACAACTGAAACGATGTTTATTTGTATATGGATGACAAAAAACAATATAATCGGACAAAAAAAAGGATGTAATTTGTTGTGATTACCGGATAAATGATGTATTAAACGGAGTAATCGTATAAGGACGAGCCGGATTAGTTATCGCAGTGGCGACTTATGAGCAGATGTATGAACGTCAACAGATGGGTTGTCGCCGGAGGAGTTGTCGTCGAAGGAGTTGTCACGGTGGTGGTGCGGTGGTGTTGCGGTGGTGGCAGAGCCGATGTGTCGGCGGCGGCGGCGGTTGTCAAGGGGGTAGTAGCAGTGAACGATTTGGGTAGTAGCAGTGAACTAAACCCTAATGATTTGAACAGGACGAGGATATAAACCCAGTTAGATGGAATTTCACTTTAATTACAAAAATGCCATGTGTTCACACTGGTTCTCGCGGTTCTCGCAATAAGAGGTGGTTCTCGCATGATCTTCTCCCTATATATATATATATATATATATCTAGGGGAGGGTTAGATAGAAAACCTTAAAATTTTGAGAAAACCCTAGAAAACCCAACCTCACGACTTTTTTTTTTTTTTTGAAAAAAATAACACATGTAATATACATGTTTTTAAGAGTTTTGAGCCAAAAAAATCAAAAAAGCGCCAAGTGTTTTTTTTTTTTTTTTAAATAAACAAGTTTCAGCAACTTTTTGTCTAACACATGTTAGTGATGAAAGTTGCTGAAACTTGTTTATTTTTTTTAAAAACATCCACTCGGCGCTTTTTTGATTTTTTTGGCTCAAAACACTTAAAAACATGTATATTACATGTGTTATTTTTTTCAAAAGAAAAAAAAGTCGGGATGTTGGGTTTTCTAGGGTTTTCTCAAATTTTTAGGGTTTTCTATCTAGCATTACACTATATATCTATGTATATCTATTTAGGTGTTTAATTTACTTAGTTAATTAATCTTACTTAGCTGATTAATTAATCTTTCTTAGCTTAATTAATCTACTTAACTGATTAATTAATCTTACTTAACTTAATTAATCTTACTTAGCTTGCTTAACCGCTAAGTTTCCTTTCCTGTTAAGTTTCCTTAGCTATTAAGTTTCTTAACTGCTAAGTTTTACATAACCATTAAGTTTACTTAACCATTAAGTTTACTTAACCATTAAGTTTACTTAATCATTAAGTTTTCTTAGCCACTAAGTTTTCTTAACTGTTAAGTAATCTTAATTACTAAGTTTACTTAATTGTTAAGTATTCTGGTTTAGCAGCCCCCTGATTATGAGTTCTAATATCTAACTACAATGGAACTCGTATTAGTGTACTAACTCAATTCAACTTTAACGATAATCACGAGATCGAAACCCTCACAACGAATGACAAATTATAGCCAGATATTGGCAGCACTTAAACATCCATCGGATCGGTTTTAATCGATCGGATATAGTACCATGTCCGTGATTAGAGTTATTACTCTGATAACGAGCAGAGTTTAGGGGTTTAGAAGTTCTGACATAAGAATGACAGAACAAGAGTTCAAGAGAAAGAAAAGAATTGAACGATTTGAAATGAAGCTGAAAACCTCAATATATAGACTGACATTGAGGCGAGTCGCGGCCCGCGAAGCACCTCAGCTTCTCCTTCGCGGCCCGCGAGGGACCATGGGGCGGTTTAGGGTTTGCTGAGTCATGGTGTGGTCTTGACATGTGGACGACACGTGTCCCTCAAGTTTATCCGGAAAACACAGAGCTGTCGCGCCCCGCGAAGGTCTTCCTTAATTCCTTCGCGGCCCGCGACCGAGTCACAGAATGTGTTTTTCTTGATTTTTCATAGAAATTAGGGTTTTAGGGGTTCGGGTTTTCACTTATGGAGCGTTTTAGGACATTTTTGTGCGAGTCGTTACACAACTCTTCTATTTTATCTTTCAAAAAATTTTCATTTTTAGAAAATTCATTGTTTATGGTTTTTAACGTTTCATCCTTTTCTGTACAGGCACTGCATGATATAACGTTTTTCCTGTACTGAATTTCATCTTTGTTACCAGATATTTCATTACTTTCGTCATTTTTACCCACTTCTTTAACCTGATTTGATGATTTAGGAGATTCAGTTAGAGTTTCTTTCTCAACTGATTGTTTTTCTATTGTTTCCTCTGTATCATGTGTCTTCTTCAAGCTTTCTATCAACTCTTCCAAACTTTGTATAGTTCCTTAAACACCTCTTCCATACACTCCTCCAATCTTTTAACATATTCTATGTCGCCTTTCTCTTTTGAATATTGCTTTCCAGCAGTAGGTATAGTTGCCACCAGAACGTCAAAGTCTCTTTTATTAGGATCAAAAAGATGATTTCCTTGAGAATCTAAGAAACATTTCCTCTCATTATCCCATCTTTTGACTTCATCAAAAATTGTAATTCTTTTATTCAATTCCATACGCGCATGACGATATTCTCGACTTGGTCTTGAATACATGATTTTGAAATTCTTGATAATCACCTCCAAATTAACAACAACGTATCAAATCAAACTTGAAACACAACCAACAACAAACCCTTGAAATGTGTGGATGAGAAATGATTTGAAATGTGTGAATGTATCCGTGCGGATCAACAAGATGTGCGAATGAGGAATTATGTGGTCCGTATGAGTTGATTGCTAAGTTCGAGCGGATGAACTTAATAGATCCTTGCAAACTATCAATGAACTAACTTGTGAATTTTATCAAAACTGAATTCGTGAATAACCAAACACCAATTCGTGCGTATCAACTATTTTCGTTCCGTGAATAATAGCTCAAACTCAATTCCAATGTTGATTCGCGAATAACCAATTATCAGATTCTTGCGGATGAACCTTATTCTGATCCAAGAATATGTATGCCCAACTGATTCGTGAATATCACCACACTAAATCCACTTGATTCGTAACTACAATGTTCAAACCTTAAAACAGAATGTGGATCCACGCAAATATGGTGTTTCTGGATCTGTAAGAATTATTAAACCTAGATATGTGCGGATGAAGGTAACTGATGCGGATGGACTAGTTTCAGCGTCCATTCTTCGGATGAACTGATTTCAGCAAATGAACCAACGAATGGACTAGAAAAGTCTGAGTTTGTACGAATAAACGTGATTCCGCGGATGGACTAATATACTAATTTGTGCGGATGCAGAAAATAACAGCGAATGAACAAGAGTTTTTGCTGATGAATTCAGTTCTGAGCGGATGGACAAAACTGCGAATGAACTTTAATTCCATCGAATAAACAGATCAACGAATGAACTACCAGTGAATGTAGGTTTATGATTCAGCGGATGGACAATACAAATCAAGTTCAAGCGGATGAACTATAGACCTGGTTCTACGAATGAAAATCTACGGATGGCCAGTTTTGCGGATGAACACTTCAGTGAATGGACTTGTTTCTAACGGATGAACATAGTAACAACGAAATAATCTGTTGTTTCTTTCCAGATTCGTTCCAGATCCGTAACAACCTCAGATTCTTGATTAGTTGATCCGTGATAAATAACTGAATAGATTCGAGCGGATGGAGGTTGCGGATGAACAGACTTCTACAAATAAACTCTTTCAGCTAATCAAGTTCAGATTCTGCGGATGTATAACAACGGATGTACAATTCTCTGATCCGTTACAAGTTTCTGCGGATGAACTGTTTTGAACTCAAGCGGATGAAGGTTGATTTCTGGGCCCGTAATAACTACTGCAGGTTCTTGATCCGTAAATAACAAACCAGCGCAGATCCGATTTGTATGAACCTGAATCCGTTTGGAGTTCAAACAATAGACCTTGATTCGTAAAACTCCAAGTTCAAACAGTAGATTCGTGAATGAAGTAGACGTGGATCCGCGCGGATGTGCCCTTACCTATCCAGATCCGTTTGAAACACAACATCGCGCAACAGTCCTGTTCATCATGTTTTTCACTGATTTGATCAAGTTTTAGGTTGAATTTTATTGTGTAACTTTGGATGATTGTTCAAAACCGGTTTTCACACATTATATCAAAAATTTAGCCGATTTTAACCGTTAAATCAGTGTAAATCTGAGATTAAAGTTAAAAAAATGAAGAATATGAGTAGAAGAAGAAATTGATGATTTTCAGCTCCGAATCTGATGAAATCACTTGAATTCTTGTATCTTGAATCCGTGCAATCAATTTCCTGCTCCGATATCACTTATGGATTCGTTTCCGGATCGATTCTATAACTCCGATGATTGCGTAGATCTCGTATCACGTGCGGAATTCGTGTACGAGAGTAGATCAGACACAAGAACGCTAATTCATTGTTGTTTCTATTGATTGATATGACAATTACAATACCTTGAAACAATATGCTCTTAAAGTAGCAAAAGTTCTAAAATGTTAAGACAAGTTCCCTATTTATAGCCCATGTCCATCCTCCCCAACTAGCATGTCCCTTCGAGAGGATGGACTTTCGTGAGGATGGACTTATATCTAAGGATGAACACTTAATCATCGATGAACTCCTTAACAAAATATGAACCTTATCTAAATATCTACAATTCTAAACCATGTCCTTAACATTTTCCGGCTACAATACGTGATTGACGGAAGTGATAGACATACTGCACTCACAGAAATGCCAAAAAATAAGAAGTTCGTCGCAATCCAAGAAGTAAGGCAAATGGAGGGAGACATCGATATTTGTCTAAATCGACCGATCACTTCCAAGGAGACGCCTCGATCCTGGCACAAATGCGTAGGCAACAAATTCACGACAAATACAGACTTTAGAGCTTTATTTTTTAACCATTCGTATTTTTTAGTACTTTTGCATGACTTGTCTTTATTTTTTAGTATTTTAATTAGCGTTAATGTAATTTTTTAGTTAATGAAATATTATTTGTTTTAATTTCTTAAAAAAGAAATTAAAAATAAATAATGGGGTAGTGGTTGAATGGGTATTATACCACTATACCACTTTGAACTCCACCTCCTATAGTGCCCCCATATGCCACGTGTTGATTCATGCCTAATGGATGGACATTATAATAATGCCCCACTACACATGGTTGTTTGTTCCTTAGTTCACTACGACTCCAAAGCTGATAAACTTGTGTCTCTTAGACCTTGTTCTCTATCTCTTGAAAGCTTTAGTACCTTGGAAAAGTGTGGATGATCCATAGATCTTGGTTCATCAATGTCCAACTATGCCATGATCATGATGCTTCCTAAGCACTCTTTGCTTGGAAGATGAAAGGTTAATCCAAGGGAATGCCTTCATGCCGACCAGGATCTCTCCAAAGTTAGAATTCCAACATTCTATCTTTGATCATCCATGTTAAGAATAAGACATTGGTAGATTAGTTCGTTATATATGTGTGTGTAATAAATGAGAGTTAACCGACACTTGTTACACACACTTATACTTGAGCTTGAGCTTGAAAATCATGGAAGAGTGATAATCGCCACTGGTAAAAGTGTTAAGATCTTCATATGGTTGCAATATTTATGTCTTCTCATACTCTTGGATTAGTTAATCTTATTAATATAGGTGTTATTTTATCAAATGTGTTTATCTTTTACTAATCCTTGGTTTATTGTCTTTTGTAACATGATTGCTTACCCTCTTTGAAACTAAATTGACTTAACAACTTAATTTAACCAAATTAATCTAACTTAACTAACTTGACTGGGTGTGCGTACGACTTCTGGTATCCTTAATCAGATCCGGTGTAAGTTTCTGGCAATCGACCAAGATCTTACTAGAGGTTTCTCATATTGAGTGACAAGCTTATGATATTGAACCAGATCTTTGGGTAATAAAAGGCCTCTAATATTATATCAAGATCCATAGGGAAGGCTTCTTGTAATGCACCAGGCCTAGGGGTAAAAGTTAGAAAGGTTGATTAATGGGGGATTAAGTGATTTGACAAAGTAAAGGAGATCCGTAAAATGGAACTTACTTTGTTTATTCGGCTTATTAATGAAGTTGATGACTAAATCACCCCGGTAATTAATAAGATCCTAACTATGATCCCATTTTGTGTGATCAAACTAAAAGCATAAACTAGTTAAGTTATAAAATGATAATAAACCTAAGATAGCCTTAAACCAATCCTGTTGTGGCATATAGTTTACTAGTCGAGAGGCTAGGGATGGTTCGTTATGGAAATATTTCTAGACCAGTCTATCGATATGTTGTGGCAAGATTGAGGGAATGTTGGTAACCTTAACAGGAGTTGCTTCCAATTTTATAAATAAACTATTTTTATTAAGAAACACTTATCTAAGAGTCCATATATTACCAGTTTAGTTTACTAAACTATCTATAAATAAGGAAGGTCAATTTAATAATGAACAATTGAGTAAGGGAAACATATCCTTAGACCATACTAGGTTTCCTATCTAAACTATACTATACACGATGTGTTCTACGTCCATTGTTTGTGTTAGGGATGGCAATGGGCCGAGTATGGGTCAGGTATGACTAATCTCATACCCATAGCCAATGGTAAAGTCTTATCCCATATCCAGCCCATTATTCGTCGGGTATCGGTTATACCCATTGGGATTTTCATGTATGTATATTTTTTCCTTTCCTTCATAATTTTATTTTTAAGAATCTATATAATATATTATTGTGATAAATAACGTAGATATCATCACCGTGATAATATTTGATATATTTATAAATGTAAATATATTATAATATTGATTTAAAAATTAGTTTTGTATTTCATAGCATATAAATATAAACATGGAATGTAGCTAAATGAAAATAAATATAAAACGTAAATGTTTTCGGGTATATACTTCAGCCTTCGGGTAAACGGGTATCTAGTTTCAAGTAATTGGGTCGGGTATCATCTAATCCTATACCTTTCCCATACCCACGGAATTTTTTTTCCAATCCCATACCCAGTACAATACCCGTCGGGTATCAGGTATACCCGTCCCAAATGTTTCGAGTTTCGGGTATACCCGTCGTGCTTGGGTATTTTTGCCATTCCTATTGTGTGTTTAGTCTACATGAAAAACATTTTTATAAATATAAAACTGGAGAACCGTGTTTCAAAGTTATTAAGTTAACTCACCTAATCATGCTAAAAAGTTATTAAAACACCTTGGCAAAGGCAAAACCTTTAAACACCCTGGAAGAGGGAGGGCTTGGGTTTAGGTCTCATAGACGAAATTTGCCGTTCAAAAAAAAGTTATTAAAATAACCACTAAACAAACACTACGTAAATTACCAAAATACCCCATCACCTTCTAGTATTTACAAATTTTATTCACGATCTTCTTCACCAAATTATACTATATAACAATTTGGGTAGGATGTTGGCTACAGTTCCCGTCTTCAGGTTTTCCCAACCTACATCTGCCGGTCATTCCCACCTCTACACAGAGCAACGCACAGACATGTCACCCACCAACTTATACCACTAACAACCACCACCCAGCCCCAAATCCAGTTCCAGCGACATCCACATCCAGTTACTACCATCGCTCACCACCGCTTTGCTCCGAATCAACGTCACCTGCTAACATCGATCAACACCGCTCTACCCCAAATCGAAAGGTCATTGGTTTATCTACTCCGTCAACCACAAACTAAGTGAGGGTTTTCATCAGACGATTAGGACTCCAACAGGTACACTTTAACAAAATATGTTTCCAATTGCAGTTATGTTTAGCTTACTCTTTTGAACTTTGAGTGTTCGTTAGGAAGAATCGTCGGAAAAAGTTTTGAACAAATAGAGTTTTTTGTTCAATACGGGTAATGTTGAAGAAGATGACCTTGACCCATTTGCCTTGTGTCAATGCCATTGTTGTTGATTTTTTGCCCTAATTTTTTGTTCAACTACTATGAAATATGTGGCTGTTTGTTAATGCTTGATCATTTTTTAACTTAAATCTCGGGTTAACAAATATATGGGTGCGTGGTGTTTTTTGTATTTGTTTTTTCATTTTTAAAGTTCTGGTATACAATCGTTACAGGTTGGTTTGTTGTGTGTTTTTGAAGATACCATGTTCCCATATCAGTTTACTATCTAAATTGTTGGTTTTTTTATCTGAGGTGTTATGTTAGATACACAAAAGTTGGTTTGAGTCCATGTAGTTGCTTTTTTTTTTTTTGCGCTTTGCGCCTAGGCCCAGGCGAGGCCTATGTGCCTTGAGTGCATCTAGCGCTTTTAATAACTATGTGTGTATGAATAATTCACAAATGGGCATGGAGAAAGTTGCAGGTGAAAGAAAGAAAAGGACATAAAAAGTTGTTGTTTAGAAGCTTTATGATGCATGTAGGGAAGTCAGAGGTGTTTGCTAATTGACGCTCATCAGTTGTTCCAGATACATACTGAGGGTATTGAACGCCTGAAAGATATTTTAAGTAAGTTTTCCTTTTTTAAATTTTATTTATTTCCCTTCAGTTTTTAATGTTGAATTTGATTAGAAATCAATTTATAGGAATAAAACCCAGTTTTCGGTTGGCTTTCGTAAGGCTATAGGACTCCAGCAAGTATGCTTTCACAATTTAGGTTACTGTTTTCGGTTTTGGTTGTTCAAGAAGAGTTTTTTTAACAAATCGACTACTTTTTTTTGCTTTCGTGTGTAACACCCTAGTTACTAATTAACAGTTTTACATGTAAATACCAAAGATTAGATGTATAGTTAAGACTACACATGCTATAAAAATACGGGTTTATTAAAACTTTTACAAATCATAAGTTATTTAACATAACGTGATCGGATTCGTCGTTTAAGTTTACGACGAAGCAAGGTGCGGAAGCATAAATCTTTATCGTGTTCGGTTCTTCGTTGAGCTTGATCGTTTTTCGGCATCCAAAATGTACCTACATTTCATAAACATGAAATGCTTTAGTCATATGGGAATTAAATCGTATCTAAACAAGTCCGGTAACGATAATGGAAAGAAAAAAATCCCAACGTGAATCTCTTGATCTCAAAAGACTAAATTTTGAGCTGGCCTCCACCGTAACTTACGATGGCACCGTAAGTTACGGTGGCCACTGAATGTCAAATCCCCCACCGTAAATCAGTGGGCAACCACCGTATCAATATCATCCCCACCGTAACGTACGGTGGCACCGTAAGTTACGGTGGTCCCTGCATTCAGCCTTTCCATTTTGCCGTTTATTGACACGAAAACTTTCGTATCTTTCAATCCGCTCGTCCGTTTGACCTACCGTTTCCTCCTATGTGTTTGTAATTTGATCCCCCATCATATGGAGTTAAAATCCAACATCCGGATTAACAAAATTTAAGACTTTTAAGTCTTCGGCTTATTACCCTTTTTACCAAATTTTGACCCGTTCGTGATTTCATCTAACAAACTTGTTTGTGGCCCTTGTTTCTTTTGTAAACATATTATTATGATTATTTCCTATTGCACAAGGTTCAAATCACGGGTTATTACACATTCTTAACCCGTTTCGCTAATACTTCTATTTTGACCCGTTAAGGGTATTTAAGCACTTTCGAGCCTAAAATCGCATTCGATTGCTTCTAGCATTCCATCACCACGTTTCTTCTCCTATAATCTCCCACCACAACTGTATTTATGGTGGGTTTAATGTGGTGATCTATAAAAACCAAATTTTACCTCTCGAATCTTTATTTTACGGCAAAAACTCAAATAGTGCCATATGACTAATAAAATACCTCTTTCAGCTTCTATACTTATTCTAAGTAATTATCTAATCATAAAACTCATTTCCAAACAACCTTTGAAGGTTGTTTGTTCGAATTAGCTAACAAGGGCGTTTTGGTCCTTTTTAGTCTTTCAATTACGACAAGGTCTTTTGAGAGCATGTTTGACCCATAATTCTTCTTTTGTGTTATGATCTTGTTCGAAAAGTCATTATGCTTTTCAAAACGCCATGACCCTCTTTTAAAACATTCGGTTTACCCATTTAAGTAACCCATTGTCTATCTAAGACTTCATTTAATACTCATTGAACCTTACGTTCTAAATGTATAATTACTCTATTACACATACCTGGCTCGGGTCAATGTATTGACCTGTTTTAATGCCTTGCTATAATATTCGCTAAATAATAGCGATGCAATTATCATTTCTACATTTATTCCTGAAATCATATAACTCGACTATCTTGTTCCGTACGTTTACACGCCGGAACATCATATCTCAATTATGTATTTATCTTATTCGTAACTAATACGATAAGAGAATATTCTAAAATATAAGACTAGTGTAAGCTATACTTACCTTGCATCCGAAATATGCTTTTTCCTTCATTCTTGATTCGTTTGACCCGCTTCCTTCCCCAAGCTTTCACCTAGCTCGTTAAGCGTCAACTATTATCAACATTTACAAGGTGGTTAGATTAGTCATTAACAATCACGACTATTCCACCTTACTTATTTACTTTGTCGAAACTACTATTCGACTTCATCACTAGTTAGTTTTTTCTTTCTAAAGTCAACTACCTTTAATCATATAATATGCAAAATTAAGGCAAATCAACATTATGATTAGAACCCGTTTTATCCCATGTCTCATGTAATTAGTCAAACTTGCCAATTACGCGTTTCACTTGAATTCCCACACTTTACTTCTCATTTAGACATTTTAACAAACACCTAACGAGCATAATTTTACACATTTGCTAACTAGTTCATAACTAGTCATTTTTACCAAGATTAACATCAAAATTTAACCATCATCACTTATGATCAAATACTCATACTAGCAATTTGTTTAAGTATTTCTTGATTACTTAACATGCATGATGATTCTAAGCATAGTTATATCATCAATTTCATCATAACATTAAAACCCACTTATCTAAGTGTGTTAATTCATCAAATCCTTCAAATCATAGCATGTTATGTATGATTTTCACTTAGGGTTTCGTTCCTAAGCAAGTATACATCACTAATCTAGCCATAGCTTCTCTAATCCATGCCTAATTCACGATTAGGATGATTATCCAATTTTTACAACTTCAAGAATGTTAGAAATTCGACATACCTTACGATCCCCTTGACTTGGTGACCGTTTCTATGTGTTCAAATCTGAATTTGACCCTTGTTTGATCCTCCAATTTGAGGGTTTTGTTGAATTTTAGGGTTGAGCTCCATGGGAGCTTGCTCCTGCTCGATCTCAAACACACACTGTGTGTGTGTGTTTGTGTGTTTTGTTTCCTTTTAAATAACCTTTCTAGTTATCCCACTTTAACCCCTCGTGTTTGGTTCGTTATTAAGTAGGCTACAACCTACAAATTTTAATAACAATACTCCTACTTATTAACTAGGTTAAACATTCCTAGTTAACTTAGTGGGTTCGGGGAATTTATAACTAAGCTTATTTTAAGTCCCGTTAGGTCGGGCCTTCTATAAACTTTATTTCCTCAAAAGCCTTTGTACTACTTTTATTTAATATTAGGTTTATTTACTTAAAGTCCTAATATTCACCGGGTTACTCTTACCACTAACGGTACCTTACCCGTCTTTTAGTTTTAACGTGGGTTAATTACCAAACCTGTTTTCGGGGTGTTACAAGTCTACCCCCTTAAAGAGGTTTCGTCCTCGAAACCTTTTCTTACATAGTTTATTTAGTTTCAAACCCAATGTACATAAATTGAGTAACCTTCTAAGCATTACTCACACTTTGACCATTTGTTAGTGTTACCAGACAAATATGGTAAGATCTTTTAATTACACAACATATGTACCTTTTATGCGAATTAACTAAACTCAGGATAACGCTATCTTGTTATTTTGACTTGTTTGATTAACTTAGCGAATTCCATTACTTTTATACTTTCGGATTCTTTGTGAATCTGTTATTTTCACTCATTTGGATGTTTCTAGGGAGATTTTTCACTTTTACAAACAGACCCTTTCCTTTACGAACTTATTCATTTGGTTCCTTCATACAAAATTCGCCGCAAAATGAATTTCCTGATTTAAATATTGACCTTAACCAGTCTCACTGACTAGACTTATTAGTCCAGTTACTTTTTACCGCTTGCTTGGGTATAATGTGGTTCTACTTCACATTGCATTTCTTGACCGTGATCGTGTCACATCATGTTTAATTTATATCAAAATTTCATATTCGAAAATATCACTTTTCGGATATAACGTATTGCGCCTATCAGTGTCAAGACTTGAACTTTTCCTGCTTAATATTCAATTTCCTATCAGGATTCATATTTGTAAAAACGTTATTTCTTACTAAAACCAAAGTTTTAGTTTAGGATCTTCTCTTTATCTTTTGTCAAGTATCCGTACCAGGATATTGGCAGTCCGTAATTTATTCTTTTACAGTCTTAGTTTTATGTGGGAATTTTCTACTGGTTCCCTCGCTCGTCTAAGTAACCCGTAGATTCTTTCACTTAGCCTCGTAGGCTATTTCTTTAGGCTTTGACCTCTTTAGGGCGTTGCCTTTATGATTCTTTTCCTTTTTATTCATGACCCATGGGTCAGTTTAGTCTCGTAGACCATTACACTGTTTATAACCCGAAGGTTATAATGATCCCATAGATCGTCCTTTTTATATTCGAAAATCATTTGTTTTTGCATCAAAATTTCGTTCACTCCGACTGTGATTCGCGTCCGCAATCATTTCATATTTAATTCTGACCCGTTATATGGGTTCATTAATATCTCGCGCTTTCCTTTATTCGGTTTGCGCCCATATTTGTATTCAATCTCGTCCCATTACCGGGCTCATTATTCTTTCCAATGTTACGTTTTATCTAACCCATTTTAACTTGTTCGTGTGAAAATTCGTCACTTATGAATGTCAAACTTCAATATTTGTTCGACCCGTTCAACTTTAAAATAGTTGAACATGATTTATCAAAACTTCTATTTACTTCATCTTGTCTTCCTTTAGTCATGACTCAAAATCCAAGTCTTTTAACTTTTCATCCGAGTTCTCGTTTCTAGGTCTACGCATGTGTTTAAATCCTTACCCACCAACCGGGTGTTTTATCGAAGTCGTTATTATTGCAACCCTTACGGTATGCATTATGACTTTTTTTCGCTTTTATTTTCCTACTTTGCTCTCAAGTTTGGCTTTTTACATAATCGGCCCGTTAAGAGTCATATTTGCATTCTCCGGGTTCGAGTGTAAGCACACCCCTCCCAATGCATACCTTAATCGTTTTACATTAATCTTTGTCCCTTCACTCGGGCTCATCATCCTAATGTAATACGCTTCCGTCACCCGGCTGTGCGTTTACATTATTATCAAATATTCTGCTCATTTGATTCATTTGGGTACTTTTAAGTTAGTCCCATTCACCCTGCCCTTACTAGATCGGATTTAAATGTGTCCGCTATAAGAAACTCATGGTATCATATGCCACTACTTACTTGGCCAGAGTAAGCGATTAACATATGACCTACACGACCTTTTTATAGTTTTCACATTACGCCCTATGTAGTAACGCCTCTATTTAGTTTTCTTGGAAATAATATCCTGGATATGTATTTCTATTCAGGTTTTCCAAGTTTCTAAATTACCTATGCAACAATCATTCTCTACTTGTTTATTGCATATTGCTATTTATGCGATTATATTTAAAAGCGTGCACCTGGTAACGCTTACCCCGACGGGCGTTCCTTGCCATTAACCTTGTTCGCGGTCGTTACGCGATTTAGTCCTTGGTGAGCATGCTCCTCTTGTCATACTTCGGACCGTTCCTCTATCATATCCTTAATTTGTTCAACTCTTGTCATCTTTAAATGCAAGTGTCCTTCAATCAAGCCATTCACAAAAGTTAGTAATGTCAACTTCAATAATCGCCTGTATTATAATACAAGGCTTTTTATACTATACGTGTCAAAGCACAAAATTTCGTCAACTAATTCAATCATTTAATTAGGGTAACGTGTATTACACGATAACCCTATCTGTTGTTTACAACACCTTAACACGCTAATCATTAACATACATGTACTTACCGGAATTACGATCAAGCCTCGAACCGAACGCCAATCTTTGTCAAGAGCATAAGGTTTAAGTCCAAGCATGGTTTTCCCCACCATACTTGAATCTCTTAAACCAAGGCTCTGATACCAACTTGTAACACCCTAGTAACTAATTAACAGTTTTACATGTAAATACCAAAGATTAGATGTATAGTTAAGACTACACATGCTATAAAAATACGGGTTTATTAAAACTTTTACAAATCATAAGTTATTTAACATAACGTGATCGGATTCGTCGTTTAAGTTTACGACGAAGCAAGGTGCGGAAGCATAAATCTTTATCGTGTTCTGTTCTTCGTTGAGCTTGATCGTTTTTCGGCATCCAAAATGTACCTACATTTCATAAACATGAAATGCTTTAGTCATACGGGAATTAAATTGTATCTAAACAAGTCCGGTAACGATAATGGAAAGAAAAAAATCCCAACGTGAATCTCTTGATCTCAAAAGACTAAATTTTGAGCTGGCCTCCACCGTAACTTACGGTGGCACCGTAAGTTACGGTGGCCACTGAATGTCAAATCCCCCACCGTAAATCAGTGGGCAACCACCGTATCAATATCATCCCCACCGTAACTTACGGTGGCACCGTAAGTTACGGTGGTCCCTGCATTCAGCCTTTCCATTTTGCCGTTTATTGACACGAAAACTTTCGTATATTTCAATACGCTCGTCCGTTTGACCTACCGTTTCCTCCTATGTGTTTGTAATTTGATCCCCCATCATATGGAGTTAAAATCCAACATCCGTATTAACAAAATTTAAGACTTTTAAGTCTTCGGCTTATTACCATTTTTACCAAATTTTGACCCGTTCGTGATTTCATCTAACAAAATTGTTTGTGGCCCTTGTTTCTTTTGTAAAAATATTATTATGATTATTTCCTATTGTACAAGGTTCAAATCACGGGTTATTACACATTCTTAACCCGTTTCGCTAATACTTCTATTTTGACCCGTTAAGGGTATTTAAGCACTTTCGAGCCTAAAATCGCATTCGATTGCTTCTAGCATTCCATCACCACGTTTCTTCTCCTATAATCTCCCACCACAACTGTATTTATGGTGGTTTTAATGTGGTGATCTATAAAAACCAAAATTTACCTCTCGAATCTTAATTTTACGGCAAAAACTCAAATAGTGCCATATGACTAATAAAATACCTCTTTCAGCTTCTATACTTATTCTAAGTAATTATCTAATCATAAAACTCATTTCCAAACAACCTTTGAAGGTTGTTTGTTCGAATTAGCTAACAAGGGCGTTTTGGTCCTTTTTAGTCTTTCAATTACGACAAGGTCTTTTGAGAGCATGTTTGACCCATAATTCTTCTTTTGTGTTATGATCTTGTTCGAAAAGTCATTATGCTTTTCAAAACGCCATGACCCTCTTTTAAAACATTCGGTTTACCCATTTAAGTAACCCATTGTCTATCTAAGACTTCATTTAATACTCATTGAACCTTACGTTCTAAATGTATAATTACTCTATTACACATACCTGGCTCGGGTCAATGTATTGACCTGTTTTAATGCCTTGCTATAATATTCGCTAAATAATAGCGATGCAATTATCATTTCTACATTTATTCCTGAAATCATATAACTCGACTATCTTGTTCCGTACGTTTACACGCCGGAACATCATATCTCAATTATGTATTTATCTTATTCGTAACTAATACGATAAGAGAATATTCTAAAATATAAGACTAGTGTAAGCTATACTTACCTTGCATCCGAAATATGCTTTTTCCTTCATTCTTGATTCGTTTGACCCGCTTCCTTCCCCAAGCTTTCACCTAGCTCGTTAAGCGTCAACTATTATCAACATTTACAAGGTGGTTAGATTAGTCATTAACAATCACGACTATTCCACCTTACTTATTTACTTTGTCGAAACTACTATTCGACTTCATCACTAGTTAGTTTTTTCTTTCTAAAGTCAACTACCTTTAATCATATAATATGCAAAATTAAGGCAAATCAACATTATGATTAGAACCCGTTTTATCCCATGTCTCATGTAATTAGTCAAACTTGCCAATTACGCGTTTCACTTGAATTCCCACACTTTACTTCTCATTTAGACATTTTAACAAACACCTAACGAGCATAATTTTACACATTTGCTAACTAGTTCATAACTAGTCATTTTTACCAAGATTAACATCAAAATTTAACCATCATCACTTATGATCAAATACTCATACTAGCAATTTGTTTAAGTATTTCTTGATTACTTAACATGCATGATGATTCTAAGCATAATTATATCATCAATTTCATCATAACATTAAAACCCACTTATCTAAGTGTGTTAATTCATCAAATCCTTCAAATCATAGCATGTTATGTATGATTTTCACTTAGGGTTTCGTTCCTAAGCAAGTATACATCACTAATCTAGCCATAGCTTCTCTAATCCATGCCTAATTCACGATTAGGATGATTATCCAAATTTTACAACTTCAAGAATGTTAGAAATTCGACATACCTTACGATCCCCTTGACTTGGTGACCGTTTCTATGTGTTCAAATCCGAATTTGACCCTTGTTTGATCCTCCAATTTGAGGGTTTTGTTGAATTTTAGGGTTGAGCTCCATGGGAGCTTGCTCCTGCTCGATCTCAAACACACACTGTGTGTGTGTTTGTGTGTTTTGTTTCCTTTTAAATAACCTTTCTAGTTATCCCACTTTAACCCCTCGTGTTTGGTTCGTTATTAAGTAGGCTACAACCAACAAATTTTAATAACAATACTCCTACTTATTAACTAGGTTAAACATTCCTAGTTAACTTAGTGGGTTCGGGGAATTTATAACTAAGCTTATTTTAAGTCCCGTTAGGTCGGGCCTTCTATAAACTTTATTTCCTCAAAAGCCTTTGTACTACTTTTATTTAATATTAGGTTTATTTACTTAAAATCCTAATATTCACTGGGTTACTCTTACCACTAACGGTACCTTACCCGTCTTTTAGTTTTAACGTGGGTTAATTACCAAACCTGTTTTCGGGGTGTTACATCGTGTCTAAGAAGCCTGTCTAGCAACACCAATCAACACAACTTTGTCCAAGAGAGCCTGAGGAAAAGGAGTAAAAAAGAGAAAGAGAATACGATGAAGATTGCGAGAGCTAGGGGCCGTCCACCGATCCTTAACGCGGATTCACGGTGGCGCACAGGCAGTAACATCACAACCTAGCTTGTATACTACAACAACTCACTAACCGGAGTCGAGGGTTCCATCAGTGATGGTAATAACGGGGGTTCTATTCCCATGGTCCAGGTGGTGTACGAGGTCGATGGGAGGCGAAGACGGAAACTGGAACTAGATCTTCTGCCTAATTCAATTGCCACAGTATGCAAAACCTATAAATCAATCTCCCTAACCAGACCCTAACTTCCAGTGTCAGATACTTCTTCAGTTCTAACCCATGGCTCCGATGCTTTGTTTTTCTTCTTTTCTTATCAATGCTTCGCCTGTAACACCCCGCGTTTTGAAAGTCAAAGTACAAGTCAAAGTCAAAGGAAGAAAAGATTGCTAATTGGACCTGTCTTTCCTTGCTTAATTACTGACTGTACTCTTTGACTTGATAATCGATACTTTAGTTTTGTTTATTTTAGTTGTATTATGTGGAGTATCTATAATAAATCGCAGTTTAATCGCTAATCGACTTATCTCTATCGCATCACTATCGCGTCACAACTCGAATTACTGGTTATGGATATTGTTTTACGTGTGTGTGCCATTCTGTGTTACTTGTGCATGTTTATTTACGTTTATGTTGAGGTGATTATTCGAAAACACAGTCTCATCGCTATCACATCACATCGCAAAACGAAACGCATAATGGTTTGTTTAGGTTTATGACTGTTATTTGTGTGCCCCCTTTTTGTGTTTACATGTGTGTGCTTGTTTATATATATATATATTGAAGGTGGTTAAACGCAAACGCAATCACAACTCTATCGCAAATCGAAATGTAAGGATATTTAGTTGTGAATGATGACTTGTATGTTAGTTAGGTTATTTGTGTAACTATTGATTAACACTATCGCATCGCTTACTCGCAACGCATCGCAACACTCAATGCGCAAAATGAAAAGTCGAAAACCAACTCGCCAAACCCATCTGATCAAATGACCATTCGATCGAATGGTCATCCGTCCGGGGATCCACTCCTGCACCGCCTTAACTCTTCTCCTCTCTTGCCTATAAATAGCATATGTCACATCAATCATTGATGTGACAGCTCCCTCGTTCGACCAGCTCGTTCCACCCCCTTTCTCTCTCGATTTCTCATGATTCTTGTAAGTTTTCAACCCAAATCTCGTACAACTATGATCTACACACACTTCTTCATCATTTTCACCATCAAATCTTCACTTTTCACCATGAAATCCACCTGATTTGGGGTGTTCTAGGGTGATGTCATCATGGGTTCTCATGAACTTCAAAGTGTGACCTCATTCCACCAAGAACAACTCAGATCTAAGAGATTTCAACATGTTTAAACACTGATTTCACCTAAATCTAAACAAACTTCAAGTGTTTCAAGCTTTTCTTCAACTTTTTCAACTTTACACACAAAACCGATAGAATCTGAGCTTGTTCAGGCCTTCTACTCACTCTCTAGTGAAGTGTCGGGCTGAGAACTGATTCATATCAAAGAGACGACCGACTTAACGATTGAACATGAACTTCCATTAAGAACAGTTACGGATCGGACGGGGTGATTCCCATCCGATCGGACGGCTGGGACATGCCGGGGTTTCCGTTGTTTAACACGTTGTCATAACGTCTCGGTTCAATCGCAAAACTTTCCAAACTTAACAAATTTTACACGTTTCGGGACGAACAAGTTGCTGAACGGACCACCGTCCGATCGGATGGATTGCCATCCGATCGAACGGCAATCCGTTCGGATGACTTGTTATGTTCAATACTTTTGATATTTTTCCAACACTTAGACTTTTCAACAGAACAACAAAGGAGTAGTTTCAAACGAACTGCCATCTGATCGGACGTCCATCCGTTCGGATGACCATCCGGCCGGATGACCTGAATTGTAGAAACACTTCTTGTTTTATGAAATGCTACAACGAAAACTTCAAAGTTCAATCAAGCGCAAACACATCCATCCCAAACGAAGGACAATCCGACCGAATGGCCATCCATCCGGATGACCATCCGTACGGATTGTCATCCGCTTGAATGACCATCCGTACGGATTGTCATCCGATTGGATGACCCTTCATCACTTAACCCACTGACACGTTTTTCAACGCACCGCTCATCGCTTATGCTATCGTTAACTGTTCAAGCTAATCTCTCAGCGCTCCCTTCAATCCAAGAGAGTGTTTATTAACTAAACACAATATGTGAGTATACTCGATCCCTTTTTGCTTTAAGCACATCGATCACATAACACAAACACATTTTATACGCTAACCGCTCTCGCATGTTATACGTGTTATTCGATGAATGCTTGTATGTTATGTTTACACAGTGATTGTTTCCTGACACCTTAGCAACGATAGTACTATAGTTTGGACTCAGCACCTGTCGTGGACAGGGGTTGTTAAGGGCTTTCTTCACATGTCGCAGTGGTGATATGTGTTGCACATTCTACAACTCGCAGTCACGTCTGTGCATATTTCATTGTCGATAACTTACTTGCTTCACATTTCTACGTGTTACATGCTGGTTAAGCGTAAATCGATTTCGCTACTATTATACTATCAAACTTGTATGCTCGCCTTTACACTATGTGTATTGACTTTTATTTTAACGTATGTGACAAGTGTTTAGGATGCTTTGCTTGTTACTTGCTGGAATCAAGCTAGGATGGAGTCTAGAAACAAACCTAATAAAATCTGAGTTGTCGGAACATTTTATCTGTATTTGAGAAAACTATATCTGTAATAACTGCTTTTATTTGATATATTATGGTATGGGACATAATGTTAAATATCCGGTAATTTTAGTTGTTATGGATCCCTCTTGGACAATCTGTTTCACTCAGTGCCGCGCTCCGATGTTTCCGCCATCGGTTGGGGTGTGACATCGCCAGTGCTTTTCTTTTGCTATCCAAGAGGGATTTCATGATGGTACTAATTGATGAAAATCAAAATCGTCCTCGTCCGTTTGATGAATAGAGGGAATGGCGGAGTACACCGACCTTAAAGAAAGTCTGACGCCAACTTTCGGCCTCCACCGCAAACGTCACGACCACCGTCACCGATGCCATACCTTTCTCATCTACAGTTGCTATTCAATTTTATACCTAGCACGATAGGCTTCTTACTTACAGTTTCATATACATTTATTCAAAATCATCTGCTTACAGAAATACCTTTTTTGTAGGAATATTTGATAAAGAAGTTCATCTAGGTGTGTTGTTAATCTTTAATCTTTATGTTGGTGTGGTGATCTATTCTTGAATGCATATTGCAAAACTGAATCTAGGACTTTTTGGATGGTGATCTACAGAAATGGTGTTAGAATTGTTTCTCAAAGCTAATATGATATTGTAAGTAAGTTTTTTTTATGGATCTGGGTTTCTTCACATTTCATATTTAGTTAATGAATTCACCTTCTTAGTTGAATTCAGTGTATGATGACTATGTCTGGAACCCATGAACTTTCAAATTGGTGATTGAAAAGTTGTAATCTTTGATGTTGTTTAGGTGTACAATGTTGGGTTTACTGGGATTGTAATGTTTTAGGTAATGTTTGTTGATTGGTCACTTATTTATTAATTGTACACTTTGTTTTCCATCTGAATTGGTTTTAAATTGTTAACGCTTTATCTCATCTTATGAATGTTGTTTGGGATTGCTTATGCGAACTAAGTTATCTTCTTATTTTTTAAAAGCAATGAAACGCTTTTTGTAACATATCCATTTTTTTATCATATAAGAATTATAGATTGTTTAAATTAATTAACCACTAGTAACAAGTTTTATTTTTTTATATAATTATTCGACCCAAATAGTTTTAAAAACTATTTTATATATATAGTTGGTTGTAATGTTATACTAATTAATTGGCCTGTATATGGGTGACCTTTCTATTAAAATAAAAGTATATAAAAACTTATATTATTAAACGGGTAGATTATGGGTAAGTTGACTGTTAGAAATATGAAGTACCTAGACGGGCATAGTGACCGTCTAATAATTAAATTATAAAAATACATTGTATTTGGACTTACTCCGTTTTTAATGAAACTTGGTTCAAAATGTAGAAAAGATTATTCTCGTTCTAATGGTATATTCATAGTTTTATAACACGTCATATTTTAGAAGTTATAAACCCCAAATAAGTGAATCAGCTAAATTAATTATAATATATAAATTAAAATTATAATAATAATAAATACAGCTTACATATGTGATAATAATAATATAATTATAGATTAAAAAAAAGAATCTAACTAACCTTTTACTCAAAAAATGGACAAGTGTGCTTGATAATTATGAATTTGGTGTACGTGTCTTTTTATCAGAAGAAGGTAGCGTTCCCATCAAGCTAACATTCAAGTATAAATAGGACAAAGTTTTTCTAAATTTTGCACAGATCCTTCCTCCCTTGCCTTCTTTCTTTACTTATATATATACCCTATTTTTAATACTTCACCCCATGAATCCTACAAAGCCCTGCCCTATTTTAAGTATTGTAATCCCTGGTCACCGATGCCATGTCCGATTGATCTAGGGCCCCGTAACGCATGTCAAGGCTCTGCCCGACTAAATCGTTGGGGTTCTGTCTCGTGACGTAAGGATAAGGTTGAATTGGGTTACTATACTGATACCCTGTCCGATTGATCTGGAGCCCCGTAACGCATGTCAAGGCTCTGCCCGACTAAGTCATTGGGGTTCTGTCTCGTGACGTAGGGATAAGGTTGAATTGGGTTACTATACTTAACGCGAGTGCAATATATATTTTATTAAATAGCTCAGGGGTTATACCCAAGATTATACCAGGAGGCTTTCTAGTTGAACCCTAAAGTTACAAAGTGAGACCATTCTACTTTTCTCACCGTTTGTGAGTCATTCTTCTTTTATCACATTTTTTCAATACAAGTTATATTTAAAAATGCTTTTCAAAAACCTTAAATTTTTATTAGATATACTTACAGTAATTAAGTTTTTATATTATACAATAATTGCCACTATGTGGGATTTTTATACATTACTTGACCCTCGTTACTATTGGCCAAAAAGTTAGCCAATAGTAGCATGACCACAAGCACGGGGGAATTATGCCCCAGTAGCCATAGCCTATAACTAATATTATTTTTACATTACTATATTAAAATATTGAATATATCTTATAAATTTATATAAGATATATGGAATGGGCAATGTTATGCGGTTGGTTTGGGACACCTAGCTAGGCCAAGTTTGTCAAAGCAAATTGACATGATGAATAAACTTATATATAAATAATAAAAAAGAAAAAAGACTTAAATATATTTTACTAGACTATTAAACATCATATATTTTCTACAAATATAATATAATATGTAATATACTAAATTATTACATGTTATATTTGACATAGATGTATATCACAATAAAATATGTCAAAAATAATATATTCTACTTTTAATATACTAAGATTATATTTTAATCTTAGTTACGTTAATATATTAAAGAATAATATCACAATTATTTAATTAATATATTATATTTGATAAAGTTATAGCTATTAGTTTGACAGAAAATGATATATTTCATTTTTTGGGTTAAGTGGTTTTGTGCCATAGAAAATATATTTGACAAAGTAATATCACGGGACACTACTAAGTCCAGAGTCTCTAGTTGAGAGAATGATCAACAGTGACATGACCAAAGGCACTAGTTGAAAGAATGATCAACAGTGTTATGACCAGAGTCACTAGTTGAAAGAATGATCAACAGTGATATGATCACAATTACTAGTTGAGAGAATGATCAACAGTAATATGACCCGAGTCACTAGTTGAAATAATGATCAACAGTGATATGACCACAATTACTAGTTGAGAGAATGATCAACAGTAATATGACCCGAGTCACTAGTTGAGAGAATGATCAACAGTGATTTGACCACCGTCACAGGAATCGCCTAGTGACCAATATAATAGTAAGATATACTATATATCTATTACTTGATAAATTCACTATTGGACGAAAGTGAGCCAATGAGTGATATGACCACCGTCACATCGGAACTGCCACCATATGACAAATACTGATTGAGTTTTGGGTAAATATAAACAAATATAAACACTCTTAATGATGTAAAGTATAACAATATATTTTTATAAAAATGGAATAAACCCGCCAGTATTTATTACTGATAAAATGTTTTCAAAACGTGTTTCAGGTAACTTGTTGCAAAGATAATAGAAGTCAGCTATGGAGCACTGAAGGCTTAAATAAAGTGGCTATAAACACCTGAATAAAAGAAGAAAATTATGTTTTATTTATTTGGGTTTTTCCCTTTAAAAACAATTGAATTAAATATGGTTTTAAGCCTATTGTTTAATATTAAAAGTTTGGTGTTTAACAAACTCTGAAATTATTTCCTAACTACGATCCTGATGAAAATTTTTCCGCTGCGTAATTAATAAACACCGATACCACCTGGTTGGTTCACGGCTCTCGCTCCCAGGGTGGGGTCGGGGGATGTGACAGAAGGTGGTATCAGAGCCACTTGTTTAAGCTATTTAGGTGTTCTTTTAATACCTAAACTTAAACAATAAAGTTAGGAAGTTAATACAAAGTAACATATGTGTTATTTTTGTAGATTTAAATATATGTATATATCTACATATATGCACATATGATTCTTGAAAGTGTTGTTTTGTTTTAACTATTCTGTGATATTAATAATTGAAAATATTTGCAATTCAGATGTCGAATGAAGTATCACATAATCCAGAAGTTCATGCTAATAATGAAAATCCTTTGGATAAAAATGCTATAGAAAATATAATAGCCCAAGGAATAGCTAATGCTATACCTTTAATAATTAAAACCATTAAAACCCCCGTAGAACCCACCAAAGTTGTGAGTAACAAGCATACTCGTGACGATAGTTTTAGCAATAGTGTCAATGGAGGCAATGATGATACTATCAAAACCCCATATCCCAAGAAAATGAAGGCGATGACTCTCGGGTGTACCTACAGAGAATTTTTAGCGTGTAAACCAATTGAGTTCGCAGGCAGTGAAGGAGCCACGACTGCTCTGCGATAGTTGGAAAAGACGGAAGCTGTTCTGAAAATCAGCAAATGTGCCGAAGAAGATAAGGTGATGTATGCTTCCAACCTCTTTAAGGAAGAAGCCTTAGAATGGTGGAATACAATTCTTCAGGCAAAAGGAAGTGACATGGCTTATGCCATGAACTGGGAAAAATTCAAGGAAATGACAGAAAAGAAATTTTGTCCTCCTTATGAAAAGGAACGAATGGCTAACGAGTTCCTAAATCATAAAATAATAGATGTAAATTGTCGGGAGTATACGACAACGTTCTTCGAATATGCAAGAATGGTACCAACTCTGGCTTCACCAGAACCCGTACTAATTTCTCGTTATATTTGGGGATTAGTTAGTGAAATCTGAGACCTGGTGAAGGCCGCTAGACCACAGACTATTGAAGAAGCTGTTGAACTAGCTAACACCCTGACAGATGGACTAATCCGCACAAAAGAAGAAAACAAGAGGAAAGAGTTAGCCTAGAAAATTTCCCAAGAATTCAAGAAGACAGGAACTAAACCGTCATTGGAGCAACCTATCTGCAGAAGCTGTAACAAAAAGCATTCAGGAAGATGCCGTTTTAGGAAAACACCCTACTGTGACTTCTGCAAGATGATCGGGCATATAGAGGAAGAGTGTAGAAGGAAAACTAATATCTGTTACAATTGCGGAGAAACGGGACACATCAAATCATATTGCCCGAAACTGACTAAAGCACCCGACAACAAGACCAGAACAACAGACAGAGCTAAGAAGAACACGCGAGCATTCGTACTTACTACGCAGGAAGCAGAAATGATTCCAGACGTAATCGCTGATATTTAATATCTAAGTTAAGTTATTATTTGACTCTAGTATATATAAAAGTTTATAAATAAATGCATTTTGTCAAATACTTCATCTATTAAGAACCATAATATCGTTTGGTCTTCACTTTCATTGAATCATTTAATTGGTTACGACACCTTGTGGTGGCGTTTTCTTTAAATTGAAGCTTGCGCTAATCTCGTTTTCACACCTGATGTACGAATTTATTTATTTAATTTATGTTGGTTCATTATCTTAAACAGTCTTAATACAATTAAGTGTTAAGATAAGAGTACACAAATTCATATCATATTCCGGTGTATCTCTAAAGTTTCTTTCATCATTGATCGAAAATTTCTATGATATTCATTTGGTCTTTCATTATCAATTGAAAATTCTATAATATTCATTTGCAATAAATATCCCAATTTACTTCATTAAAACTTTCAGTTGATTTCAAAAACGGTGAATTTGTTCGGTCACCGTAATTATCAAACCATTTCAATCATTACGACACCTTGCGGCGTCGGTATCAACTTGTAGCTTGGACTAATCATAATCGTACGAATCACGCAAAACCATGTATGTCTTTCGGTTGACTCATCATTTAAATAGTCTTAATGCAATTATGTATTAAGACAATGATACACTAAACTCTATTGTATTTCGGTGTATCTGTGCAATTCAATAATGTCCACACATTGATTTTTCTCATGTCATGATGCGGTAGTTGACAAATCATTTTCGTGCTTCTATGTCATTTGATCTTGTTGATTCTGAGTCTTCCTCAGTTAACAATCAAAGTAAGTTTTCTTTTGACAGTGAATTCTATTTGATTCTAAAAAGTCATTCACAAATTGTAAACATTCGATTTAGATGTCTATTGATCATAAATCTCTTTTGGCTTGACCCTAGTCACCTTGAAAATTATATTATTTCATCTCGTTCATTTGACATCGATTTTTTTTGAAAATAATTCAGTTAAACCATTGCTTTCTAAATTGTTATATGATACCCTCGTATTCATTTGAACATATCTTGATTCTGTGTCATTTACCTTAATACTGTTCTTATTGACTAAGACGTGACATAACTCTAAAAGAGATATCGTAACCCAAATCTCGAGGACGAGATTTAAAACAAGGAGGGGAGGATGTAACATATCCATTTTTTATCATATAAGAATTATAGATTGTTTAAATTAATTAACCACTAGTAACTAGTTTTATTTTTTTATATAATTATTCGACCCAAACAGTTTTAAAACTATTTTATATATATAGTTGGTTGTAATGTTATACTAATTAATTGGCCTGTATATGGGTGACCTTTCTATTAAAATAAAAGTATATAAAAACTTATATTATTAAACGGGTAGATTATGGGTAAGTTGACTATTAGAAATATGAAGTACCTAGACGGGCATAGTGACCGTCTAATAATTAAATTATAAAAATACATTGTATTTGGACTTACTCCGTTTTTAATGAAACTTGGTTCAAAATGTAGACAAAATTATTCTCGTTCTAATGGTATATTCATAGTTTTATAACACGTCATATTTTATAAGTTATAAACGCCAAATAAGTGAATCAGCTAAATTAATTATAATATATAAATTAAAATAATAATAATAATAATAATAAATACAACTTACGTATGTGATAATAATAATATAATAATAGATAAAAAAAGAATCTAACTAACCTTTTACTCAAAAAATGGACATGTGTGCTTGATAATTATGAATTTGGTGAACGTGTCTTTTTATCAGAAGAAGGTTGCGTTCCCATCAAGCTAACATTCAAGTATAAATAGGACAAAGCTTTTCTAAATTTTGCACAGACCCTTCCTCCCTCGCCTTCTTTCTTTACTTATATATATACCCTATTTTTAATACTTCACCCCATGAATCCTACAAAGCCCTGCCCCATTTTAAGTATTGTAATCCCTGGTCACCGATGCCCTGTCCGATTGATCTAGGGCCCCGTAACGCATGTCAAGGCTCTGTCCGACTAAGTCGTTGGGGTTCTGTCTCGTGACGTAGGGATAAGGTTGAATTGGGTTACTATACTGATACCCTGTCCGATTGATCTGGAGCCCCGTAACGCATGTCAAGGCTCTGCCCGACTAAGTCATTGGGGTTCTGTCTCGTGACGTAGGGATAAGGTTAAATTGGGTTACTATACTTAACGCGAGTGCAATATATATTTTATTAAATAGCTCAGGGGTTATACCCAAGATTATACCAGGAGGCTTTCTAGTTGAACCCTAAAGTTACAAAGTGAGTCCATTCTACTTTTCTCACCGTCTGTGAGTCATTCTTCTTTTATCACATTTTTTCAATACAAGTTATATTTAAAAATGCTTTTCATAAACCCTTAATGTTTATTAGATATACTTACAGTAATTAAGTTTTTATATTATACAATAATTGCCACTATGTGGGATTTTTATACATTACTTTACCCTTGTTACTATTGGCCAAAAAGTTAGCCAATAGTAGCATGACCACAGGCACGGGGGAATTATGCCCCAGTAGCCATAGCCTATAACTAATATTATTTTTACATTACTATATTAAAATATTGAATATATCTTATAAATTTATATAAGATATATGGAATGGGCAATGTTATGCGGTTGGTTTGGGACACCTAGATAGGCCAAGTTTGTGAAAGCAAATTGACATGATGAATAAACTTATATATAAATAATGAAAAAGAAAAAGACTTAAATATATTTTACTAGACTATTAAACATCATATATTTTCTACAAATATAATATAATATGTAATATACTAAATTATTACATGTTGTATTTGACATAGATGTATATCATAATAAAATATGTCAAAAATAATATATTCTACTTTTAATATACTAAGATTACATTTTAATCTTAGTTACGTTAATATATTAAAGAATAATATCACAATTATTTAATTAATATATTATATTTGATAAAGTTATAGCTATTAGTTTGACAAAAAATGATATATTTCATTTTCTGGGTTAAGTGGTTTTGTGCCATAGAAAATATATTTGACAAAGTCATATCGCGGGACACTACTAAGTCCAGAGTCACTAGTTGAGAGAATGATCAACAGTGACATGACCAAAGGCACTAGTTGAAAGAATGATCAACAGTGTTATGACCAGAGTCACTAGTTGAAAGAATGATCAACAGTGATATGATCATAATTACTAGTTGAGAGAATGATCAACAGTAATATGACCCGAGTCACTAGTTGAAAGAATGATCAACAGTGATATGACCACAATTACTAGTTGAGAGAATGATCAACAGTAATATAACCCGAGTCACTAGTTGAGAGAATGATCAACAGTGATTTGACCACCGTCACAGGAATCGCCTAGTGACCAATATAATAGTAAGATATACTATATATCTATTACTTGATAAATTAACTATTGGACGAAAGTGAGCCAATGAGTGATATGACCACTGTCACATCGGAACTGCCACCATATGACAAATACTGATCGAGTTTTGGGTAAATATAAACAAATATAAACACTCTTAATGATGTAAAGTATAACAATATATTTTTATAAAAATGAAATGAACTCGCCAGTATTTATTACTGATAAAATGTTTTCAAAACGTGTTTCAGGTAACTTGTTGCAAAGATAATAGAAGTCAGCTATGGAGCACTGAAGGCTTAAATAAAGTGGCTATAAACACCTGAATAAAAGAAGAAAATTATGTTTTATTTATTTGGGTTTATCCTTATAAAAACAATTGAATTAAATATGGTTTTAAGCCTATTGTTTAATATTAAAAGTTTGGTGTTTTACAAACTCTGAAATTATTTCCTAACTACGATCCTGATGAAAATTTTTCCGCTGCGTAATTAATAAACACCGATACCATCTGGCTGGTTCACGACTCTCGCTCCCAGGGTGGGGTCGGGAGATGTGACACTTTTAGTGTCTGGACGAAGAAAAAAAGTTATGTTTATTGGTTTATTTTAGGGTGAAATAAACTATCTTTATTAAGAGATTCATGATGCTTATTTCAAACTTACTGTTCTTGGTGGAAAAAACACATTACCAAATATTCATATATCTTGATATTTCTATTACGTCCATTATTATCTTTATCTTATTGGAGCACACCAATCTAACACTAATAGATAAACATATGCCATTTCTTTTGCATACATATTTAGGTAGATGTTACATACGAGAATAATGTTGCGATTTGTTGTGAAACTGTGCTGAAAATTGTTGTGTTGGCTGTGAAATTTTGTCGAAAGTTGCTGTGAAAATGGTGCTGAAATCTGTTGTAGGATTTAGTTCGTTACTAGATGTGTAAAAAGTAGTTATGTATGAAATGACAATCAGTACAGGGTCATATACATATATATATAAGAAAAAAAATAATGACTGGTAAACTTATAAGGATTGGTGAAAGAATGGTCTTGAATGTTGAATGCTAATGGTAGTGAATTATATTTCGAATCATTTATAATTTTATATATTTTGGACAACGGGTCGGACGAGCATAATAAAAACAACACATCCCGCCACACCGCGGCGGATCATCTTCTAGTTAACTCTTCATGTAAAATCCCGTAGTTGCCCGCATAGACCAGAGAAATAATTCTGGTCAACCTTTTCCAACTTTTCCTTTTGGGGTCAAGCTATAAAAATCCACCAGGTTGTAGATCCGACTCTTAAGAAGACTTGGGTGGCCAGATGGTCAACGGACTCCCTAGTTTCGCTGCTCCCTATAAGTATAAAGTTATGTTTTATTTTGGTTTCAATGGCAAATATCTAGATTATAAAAGGGGTTTTCTATCTACACACCCTCCTGTCTATCTACACACTTTTCGAATTCAATACGCATCGTATAGGCCTATACGATGCGTATTGAATTAAAGTAAAAAACATGGCAGACTGACAGGTGCAGGTTGTGTCTGGCGGCGGGTTTGATAGGCATCGTATAGGCCTATACGATGCGTATCAACCCCCTGTTTTTTTGAATTTATTTTTTGTTGTGTTGTGTCGAATGCGAACCCGAGAAACGAAAGGGATTTCGAGCAGTTGGTCGATGATATGATTGATAAAGATCTTGACACGATTATTTCCATTTTCAAGTATTATTAAAACCATTCAAGCCAACCAGTCTACAATGTGGTTCCCAATTTGCGGAACTTAATCCCAGATTGTCTAAAGAAACACCCTTTTCAAGTTTGCACAGTGGGAGAAAAGACCAGCACCTCTGTCAGTATTGTCCTTTAAATTCGCATAAACATATATTCGTTTCATAACCTCCTCCTATAAATCAACCACAACTCACCCGATACGTCTTCTCTGGATCACACATGATAAAAGCGCTTCTTTAGACAATCTGGGTCACATATCCGACAATAAGGCCCACGGATCTTATGCCCACCCGAAATCTAATGGAACACCTGATTGAGAGAAACTTCTTCGAGCTAACCGCCGATATCTCATCCTTCTGTTGTTCAGTACTTCCGAGATAATTCAAGTTATTTCAGTTATTTCTGTTGATTCAATACTTCAACGTATTTTAGTTGGTTTCGAATATACCCAAAGAGATCTGACCCAACCGAAATCCACTTCCGAGATGATTCAAGTGAGTCCTATGAAGCAAGTGTCGGTCTATTCAATTGAGAGGAAACATTGCATGACTTGAACGAGTCAAAGTTAACATTCAAATTCAGATTCTGTTCTGTTTCTTCAAGATTTACGTCTGATGTCCAAGTTTGATCACATTTGACTTCATCGGCGGCAGTCCAATGACTTTATTGAGTCACATATCCGACAATAGGGCCCACGGATCTTATGCCCACCCGAGACCGACCTCTGAATCATCATAGCAGACGTGTCGGGTTCTTCTGCTAGTGGTCGGGGCTTCCAATGCTCACACAGGGTGATAAACAACGCTGATATCATCATAGAAGCGTTGGGATTCAAGGGTTTATGAGTCAATGTTAACATTCAGATTCAGAAAGCAGATGATTTTGTACTTCGTTTATTCTCTTTAATCTATTAGAACGATCATTGTTTAGAAGGAAATGTTGGTTCAATACCACCGGTTTCTAACTTTATGCTTGCATCCACCACAGTGAATATTAACTTTGTTGGAATCTACGAAGAAACTGTTCGATTTCACGGTGAGTGGAGAAATTAGCGATGGAGAAACTGTTTGTATTTGTGGATTTTGGTTGGGTCAGAAACTTAACAAGAGAAACAACTAAAAAAGCGGTGAACGGTATTTAACGTACACACCGCATTCGAAGATCCCTGATTGAGAGAAACTTTTTTGAGCTAACCGCCGATATCTCATCCTTCTGTTGTTCAGGAAATAGTGTGTGATTTGACCAGGAAATGATTGGAGGTGATTGCTACTTTTAATAAGCTGTCATAGTTGTCAAATTCGATTTCAACAAATCTTTTCCTTTTCCTTCAATTTCTAGAACATTCTCCGTAACATGAAGACGTGTCGGGTTCTTCTACGGAAACGGTGGCTATGCGAAATACAAATCGCAACCGCAACCAGTTTCTAACTTTATGCTTGCATCCACCACAGTGAATATTATCTATCTATGTGTGTCACATCCATCCTGTTATAGCAATCGATATGATTAATTTTGGGGAAATCTATTTCGACACCCCATTTGTCTATCTACACACCTTGCATATTTTTTCCTAATTAGCGTTGTTAACTACCAAAAGAATGCATACACAAATAGTTCTAGTGGACGAAGCAAAGAGAACCTGATTCTGTTGTTCAGTACTTTCTTGTGCTAAATACCTCCTCCTATAAATCAACCACAACTCACCCGATACGAATATATGTTTATGCGAATTTAAAGGACAACACGATAACACTAAATTTGAAATAACACCATATACGATCGTATAGGTCTATGTTGTATCGTATATCAGCTTAATACGAATCGTATAGGCCTATACGATTCGTATTAATCTTTGAATTTTCTCAAAAATACCCCTGAATTTATCAGAAAACCAGGGGTATTTCAGTAAAATCATCGATTAATACGCATCGTATAGGTCTATACGATGCGTATTGAACTATAAATTTCTCAAAAAGTGTTTCTTCAAATCAAGGATTCCATCATTACAACCACTTGTTTTCAACAGAGATGTAATGCAATGATTCCTCTCAATTGAATAGATCGTTCTAATAGATTAAAGAACGCTGATATCTTGGAATTGATCTTGGAACAACATACTTTTGTTAAGAAGGCGGTCTCTTTGCTTCGTCCACTAGAACTATTTGTGTATGCATTCTTAGGGTTTTTATTATTTGATCAATGGAAGTTGAAATCGGCTTTGTATTTAGCACAAGAAAGTACTGAACAACAGAATCAGGTTCTCTTTGCTTCGTCCACTAGAACTATTTGTGTATGCATTCTTTTGGTAGTTAACAACGCTAATTAGGAAAAAATATGCAAGGTGTGTAGATAGACAAATGGGGTGTCGAAATAGATTTCCCCAAAATTAATCATATCGATTGCTATAACAGGATGGATGTGACACGCATAGATATATAATATTCACTGTGGTGGATGCAATCATAAAGTTAGAAACCGGTTGCGGTTGCCATTTGTATTTCGCATAGCCACCGTTTCCGTAGAAGAACCCGACACGTCTTCATGTTACGGAGAATGTTCTAGAAATTGAAGGAAAAGGAAAAGATTTGTTGAAATCGAATTTGAAAACTATGACAGCTTATTAAAAGTAGCAATCACCTCCAATCATTTCCTGGTCAAATCACACACTATTTCCTGAACAACAGAAGGATGAGATATCGGCGGTTAGCTCGAAGAAGTTTCTCTCAATCAGGGATCTTCGAATGCGGTGTGTACGTTAAATACCGTTCACCGCTTTTTTAGTTGCTTCTCTTGTTAAGTTTCTGACCCAACCGAAATCCACAAATACAAACAGTTTCTCCATCGCTAATTTCTCCACTCACCGTGAAATCGAACAGTTTCTTCGTAGATTCCAACAAAGTTAATATTCACTGTGGTGGATGCAAGCATAAAGTTAGAAACCGGTGGTATTGAACCAACATTTCCTTCTAAACAAGGATCGTTCTAATAGATTAAAGAGAATAAACGAAGTACAAAATCATTTGCTTTCTGAATCTGAATGTTAACATTGACTCATAAACCCTTGAATCCCAACGCTTCTATGATGATATCAGCGTTGTTTATCACCCTGTGTGAGCATTGGAAGCCCCGACCACTAGCAGAAGAACCCGACACGTCTGCTATGATGATTCAGAGGTCGGTCTCGGGTGGGCATAAGATCTGTGGGCCCTATTGTCGGATATGTGACTCAAGAAAGTCATTGGACTGCCGCCGATGAAGTCAAATGTGATCAAACTTGGACATCAGACGTAAATCTTGAAGAAACAGAACAGAATCTGAATGTTAACTTTGACTCGTTCAAGTCATGCAATGTTTCCTCTCAATTGAATAGACCGACACTTGCTTCATAGGACTCACTTGAATCGTCTCAGAAGTGGATTTCGGTTGGGTCAGATCTCTTTGGGTATATTCGAAACCAACTAAAATACGTTGAAGTATTGAATCAACAGAAATAACTGAAATAACTTGAATTATCTCGGAAGTACTAAACAACAGAAGGATGAGATATCGTCGGTTAGCTCGAAGAAGTTTCTCTCAATCAGGTGTTCCATTAGATTTCGGGTGGGCATAAGATCCGTGGGCCCTATTGTCGGATATGTGACCCAGATTGTCTAAAGAAGCGCTTTTATCATGTGTGATCCAGAGAAGACGTATCGAGTGAGTTTTGGTTGATTTATAGGAGGAGGTTATGAAACGAATATATGTTTATGCGAATTTAAAGGACAATACTGACAGAGGTGCTGGTCTTTTCTCCCACTGTGCAAACTTGAAAAGGGTGTTTGTCCCACTTTTTGAGAAATTTATAGTTCAATACGCATCGTATAGACCTATACGATGCGTATTAATCGATGATTTTACTGAAATACCCGTGGTTTTCTGATAAATTCAGGGGTATTTTTGAGAAAATTCAAAGATTAATACGAATCGTATAGGCCTATACGATTCGTATTAAGCTGATATACGATACAACATAGGCATATACGATCGTATATGGTGTTATTTCAAATTTAGTGTTATCGTGTTTTCCCTCGGTTCGACGCGTATACGTCTCGTTTTTTGCCGAACTTTCGCATATATTGTCGTTTTATTACGTATACCTTCAACAATAGTCGTTTCGGTGCCGTTCGGTTGCGTTCGAATATCTTATTCTATGATTACGTACAGTTTTTTTTTAAATCCACTTGAACTCCATAGTGCCGCATTATATGTATACGTGTGTGGAAATATCGTTAGTTGCGTACTTTGACGTATTTTTGCATATTTTGAAGTATTCTAACATATTGTTGCGTATGTAATAGTATATTTGACGTATTTTAGCGTATTTTAGCGTATTTTAACGTATTTTAGGGTATTTTAGCGTATTTTAACGTAGATGTTACGTCTAACTTCATTAAACCAAGAACAAAGCCTATTTTCAAAACACATGTGTTCGTATCAGCGTTGTTTATCACCCTGTGTGAGCATTGGAAACCCGACAAACAGTCTTGACAACTGTGACAGCTTATCTATCTGTGTGTGTCACATCCATCCTGTTATAGAAATCGATTATGTGATGGACAATTGGTTAAAAGATGTAGAAGAGTTTGTGTAGAGATCTTTACAGTATGGTTTCTCGACAAATGAAGTATTAAAAGATGTTAGTTTCTTGACAGTATGGTTTCTCGACAAATGAAGTATTATCTGACAAAACTCAAAACAATTGTACTTGCTACGTCAGATGTTAGCTCGGAAGTTCTATAACACAAAGTAAACCGACCTCTGGATCACACATGATAAAAGCGCTTCTTTAGACAATACGGGATTATGTTATGTTTCTTCAAGATTACGTCTGATGTTCGTTTATTCTCTTTAATCTATTAGAACGATCCTTGTTTTGTCTACGGAAACGGTGGCTATGGGAAACAAAAGTATAGACCTATACGGGTCGTATTGGTTCAAAAGTCAAATCTGCATGTGTCAGTTCTTGTCTGGCGGCTGACTTTTTCAATACGCATCGTATAGGCCTATACTGGTCGTATGCCCATAGGGCCCACGGATCTTATGCCCCTGGTGAAACTGTTTGAATTTGTGGATTTCGGTTGGTTCAGAAACTTAACAGGAGAAGCAACTAAACAAGCGGTGAACGGTATTGATTTTGTTGTAATTTGTGGATCAACAGAAATAACTGAAACAAGCAGGCATTGATTTTGCCAAGATTTAAGGGAAGAAATAACTGAAACAAGCAGGTTTGTTCGGGAGTAAATCACCACCCAAAGATCAACAACTTGTGATTGTCGGGTACTGCTAGTTATTCGGAATGTTTCGAATCATCACAGAAGACGTGTCGGGTCCTGCTAGTTATTCGGAATGTTTCGAATCATCACAGAAGAAGTGTCCGGTTCTGCTAGTTATTCGGTTTGGAAAGTGGACGAAGCAAAGAGAAACTGATTCTGTTGTTCAGTACTTTCGTGTGCTAAATACAAAGCCGATTTCAACTTCCATTGATCAAATAAAAAAAACCCTAAGAATGCATACACAAATAGTTCAAGTGGACGAAGTAAAGAGACCGCCTTCAAATAATGTTTCCTAGATGTTTGAAGACCAACAAATGTCCAAAGTGCTGCTTCTTCGTTCGCATGACGGAAAGCTGCTACCGCGTGACAAGAAGCTACCTTGCAAAAATTAAAAAATTAAATCGACACCCTCAATACGCATCGTATAGGCCTATACGATGCGTATTACTTTTTGGCGGGGGACAATGGCAGCCTTTGGCTGGCATAGAAGTTTGAACCCACCTCAATACGCATCGTATAGGCCTATACGATGCGTATTGAGGGTGTCGATTTAAGCCCCAAGGTGTGCCAATAATATGACCCTTATAAAATATATAGCACACACTGTGTCGTTGTTTTAAAATAGAGTTATCAGAGCATATCCAATGCACAACAATTCAAAAATATCAAACATCTCATGTCGTGTTACCTTTCATTTTTTCCCTCCAACACTAAACACTTCCGATCTTCCACCTCACATTCCACTTTTATATAAAAATCATTAAAATACTTGTTTGTGTGTGCGTTACCTTTTTTTTTTTTGAAAGAGGGCGATTTATTAGAAACATTACTCAAGCAAGTTGCTCAAGTGGTAGAGTACAGTAAAGGAAAAAACATGAAAGGTACATGCAGAGCTAAGTCAAAAACAATGCAGCCAAACACAAAAAAGTGCAGTAATATTGTCACCATGCCACCTTAAAATTGCACCAGGTCTTCCACTCCAGCTGCAGTTCCTTTGCTCTTGAGTTAATCCAAATGAATGATAGTGCCTTGATCTCTCCTATTAACTTTCGTATTTGTTTGGGCCTGCTGTTAAAAACCAAATCATTACGCGTCCTCCATAACGACCAACACACGGTTGCTATAATCGTGTAAAGCACGTTCTTTTTATTATCCAAAAGCTGCAGATTTTGCGGGAATTCAAGAAGTTCCACCACGCTAAACAGGTACCTAGGTAGGGGTATTTTAGTCCATAATGATATCGCCACCCATATCTGTTGCGCATATTGACACGTCACAAGTAGGTGGTCTGCGGATTCCTGTACCAGATTGCATAGAACACATAACACTGTTGGTAATGTAACATTTCGTCTTGCAAGCGCCTCCCTTGTTGGTATTCGGTTTAGAACGACCCACCACATAAAGAAGTTGACTTTCTTTGGGATCCAACTTAACCATTTTAACGCCTTAGTTTCTGGAATCACTTGCATTTTGTCCAACTCATCTAGCACGTCTCCCACCTGATATAATGCAGCTGCGTCGCCCGTATACCATAGCCATACATCAGAGTTTTTCCCAATACTTTGACTGTCTAGTAGCTGTAAACAGTCACTCCATTCCGAAATTACCCCTGGATCTCCTAAACTGTTTGTGCTGCCCCAGACCCAAACAATGTTACCGTTTATGAGGTTATATCTTTGTTGCACGCTGCAGTGTTTATCCGAATCCAAAGCAAAGAGATTAGGGAACCGTGCCCGTAGAGTGGTATCCCCAATCCACTTATCCAGCCAAAAATAAGTGTTATTACCACAGCCCATCTTCAGTTTCAGCTTGTTTTGAACATCAATTTGTTGATTGCCCGATGCCCGCCCCATGTGTACTATGTTTTTCCATACTCCGCCTATTGAGCTCTTGAGTGGTATAGAAGATACTCCCCTTTTTCCTTCGTGTATAGCCTTAATGACTTGTGCCCAAAGTTGGGATGATTCGTTTTTGAAATGAACACACCATTTCACCATGAGTGCCTTGTTTGTAGCCATTAAACTGCCGATACCCAAACCCCCATGTTCTAACGGAGCAACCACTTTGAACCACGGCACCCAACTTATCTTATTGTTTTCAAGACACCCACCCCATAGGAATTTTCTTCTTATTTTCTCCAATCTTTTCAATACCTCCATGGGTGCGTTAAATAAAGAGAAGTAGTAGGTTGGTAAGTTGCCTAGCACCGCCTTTATTAAAGTCACCCTACCCCCAAAAGAGCGTGTCCTTGCTTTCCATAGTGAGAGTTTATTTTCGAATCTCTCAATTATCGGCTTCCAATTTTTAACAAGCCCCATGTTTGCCCCAACCGGTAGTCCAAGATAGGTAAAAGGGAAAGAACCCATTTTACAATCAAGGATGGAAGACATATGTGCTAACTCCACATTATCCACACCCACGCCATAAAGTTGACTTTTTGAGAAATTTACCTTGAGACCCGACGACAAGTGAAAACATCTCAACATCCTTGCTAGATTATGAAAGTTTGACTCAGTCCATTCGCCCACAAAAAGGACTCGTCCGCATAAAGAAGGTGAGAGATTGTCGGATCCGTATCCGATATCTTTACGCCCTTATAGATTCCCGAATCTAAAGCACTCCCCGTAGCCACATGAAGAGCTTCCATGGCTATGATGAAAAGCAGAGGAGACAATGGGTCACCTTGCCGCACCCCCCTTTGAACATTGAATTCCAAAGTTGGTGACCCGTTGACTAGTATGGACGTTCTTGCCAAAGATAAAATGCCCATCACTCATTTTCGCCATAAAGCCGGGAAGCCCATTTGGGAAAGCACCAAGTCCAAGAAACCCCAATTTATTGAGTCAAATGCCTTTTCAAAGTCAACCTTGAAAAGCATTGCTTTTCGTTTTGATTTCTTTGCCCACGAGACAATCTCATTAACAATCAAAGGACCCTCCAAGATACTACGCCCTTCAATATATGCGGTTTGCACATGACTAACCACCGACCCAATCACCCTCTTTAGTCGAATGGCTAGTATTTTCGAGATAACTTTAGAAATGCAACCAATTAAATTAATGGGCCGAAAATTATTGATGAGTTATGGGTTTGATATTTTAGGAACAAGTGTGATGAAGCTAGAGTTACAACCCCGGTTGAGTTTACCATGCACATAGAAGTAGTCAAGTAGGGAGTAGAAGTCGGCTTCAAAAGTAACCCAAAAAGTTTTTAGAAATTCGAAACTAAAACCATCGGGGCCCGGTGCCTTTTCATTCCACAACTCCAAACCGCCTCCTTTATTTCCTCCTTTGTGAATCTCTTTACAAGCATAGCCGATTGCGTAGAAGAGATTACCTTGAAGCCATGGTTGATGAAAAGCGGTCTATCATAAGTATTCTCCCTAAATATTGCTTCGAAATAGTCTTTGATTTCTTTTTTTAGTGCATTACCTACTCCTCCATCCAGATGTGGTCCTGAATTTTGCAAGATTTTGCCACATGTTAAATTTACCTCCACACTAGCTTAGTTGGAGTTGCTCTCACCTATGATATCTTAAGTAGGTTAACTTGTTTTTTTTTCAAGTTAGTATCACCAACCACCTTTTTAAGTGATTACGTGTGAGCGCTCGAGGAATAAAAGTGAAAGTGCACTAATTTTAACATTATTTTATTAATTTTGTGAAAATAACGTTAAAAGAGGGGGATGGTTAATCATGCATCATGTGGTGGCATAGATAGCCGAAAGACAAGGGAGTACATGTACTAATCGGCCTTTGGCTTAATTGCTTAGTGTTATGTGCCTTATGTCCAAGCAAGGGCGTACCCACCCTAAGGCGTGGGTGGGCGGCCGCACCCCATGAAATAAATATTTTTTAGTGTTATTTTTCGCTGGAAATTTCAACCGCACCCCTTGAAGATTTTCACCCGCACCTCTTGAAAATTTTCAACCGCCCCACTTAGAAAAAAATATATTATGAATTTGTAAAAAAAATAAACACTGATTATTGTTTAATATACAAGTATATAACACAATTTATATAATTATTCTTTAGCCATTTATTCACTTAATTACTTAGCTCAATCTAAAATATATTTTTATTAACCAAAGTCCAAACCCAACCCAAAGAAATTTGAACTAAATAAAATAACCCAAACCTATCCACCCATTCCAAATCCCGCCCAAGAAAAAACTCCTAGAGACTTGACTCTACTGCTCACGATTGGACGACTTTTTTTGCCGGAAAAACCAAAATTCCGGCAAGACCGACCCATATTACGCAAGAACTCCGATATAGAACTAGTATGATTTCTTTATTGATTTTTTTTTGTTTTTTTGTTTTATGTGATGATTAGAAGAAAATATAGACGTATAGGGGTTTGATCTCAGGGGCGGAACCAATGAACAATGAGCCGTAGCAAGGGCTACGGCTCAACCACGTATTCGTAGAGTAATTTTTTTTTCGGTTTTATACATAGCATACCCAAAAACATATACGAGGATACCCCTAAGAGAAAATTATGAAACTTGATATTATTTATTAAGCCCAAAACCTGTTTAGTAAAAAAGCCAAAATAATTAGTTTTATGATAATTAAGCCCAAATTATAATAATTAATATAGCTCATATAATAGAATAAGTGAACTTACATGTCTTATGGTTGAAATTGGAACACATAGTTCTTGTCCTTTAATTTATCGGGTAGTGAAGCTAGCTTTGGTTTTACCGGTTGCAACCGCAACCGTTGAAATATGTTTTTCGAAATTGAAGATTATCAAGACGGATTTACGCAATCAAATGGGCCCGTAATTATTTAACAACGCCATTTTTGTGCGGTCGAATTTTTTTTTCATAAAGTAAAAGACGACGATGTGATGGAACGATTTCAAGCTATGAAAAAAAAGAGACTAAATCTATTAGGTATTTGTTTACTTTATTTATTTATTGTCTTTTTTTTTTAATATTGTGTGATTGTACTTTTTTTTGAAGGGTGACTTTCTATGTACAGGACCTAGTGGTCACCGGGTTCTTATCAAACACAATCCTCCGTCAGCCCCGCCTACGGACGGGATGTTCTATCGGGCCCCGGCCGTCGCGCAAACTGACCTTCGCCGGGAAACCATACTACCCCCACACGAGAACCTCGCTGGGGTAACAGCTAGATAAAACCGGGTTGCCCTCCGGATCGAACCATGCCTCCGGATCGAACCATGCCTCGGTAAAAAAAAAATTGGGGATACCCCTGATTTAATGGGCTAGTTCCGCCAGTGTTTGATCTTTTGATGCTTTTCGGTTGTTCTAGATTTGTAATTAAATGATTTTGTTGTTTTATTTATAGTTTTTTTTGTTTAAATGATAAGTTACAAGTAATCAACATTTAATACTAGGGCTTGAATCTTTGAAAATAAAATTAAAAATTATGGACTATGTTTGAAATGATTGTTTATTTTATTTAAGTTTTTAGTGTTGTTTATGAACTTATGGAGCGATTTATATGTGATATGAACCATAAGTAAGAATGTAATGAACTTATGGAGTGTTAGTATCTCTAGATAATGTTTTGGATAGATTTTAAAAAATGAAAACTTGTATGGTAGAATTTTAAATACGTTTGTAATGACGTTTGACGTGTTTTTGATGATTATATAAATTTTAGTTTGATGTTGTTTTGTCTTACATGACCCGACTCGATTCGACCTGCTATGAACCGATCTTTTTTTATATAGGTAGGGGCCTAAAATCTTTAAAAGAATTCCGCACCCCAGCAAAAAATTTCTGTGTCCGTCACTGTGTCCAAGGCATGATGCAAAGCTACTATCGAGATGGGGGTCTTACTGGAAGCAACCTCTCTATTCCTAACGGGTAGAGGTAAAGCTATCTATGTCTTACCCTCCTCAGATCTTATCTTAGTTTTGCTATTGGTACGATTTACGATGATGATGAGTTACCAATAAAATGTGTTTATATAGTAGATGTTGAGAATGCGGAAAACATTTTACAAATAAATGTTCGTCAAGTACTTGTTGCTAAAGTAAGCATTTTTAAACATAACATAAAGTTTTCTAACGAAATAACACTGCTTGGATAGTAGGAAGTTTAGTATTAACCCTGGTAACTTCAAATTGTTTAGCTACATATTCCCAAAAAAAAAAAAAATTACATTTCCATAATTTCACCAATGAATAACCTATATATTAAACCTTTAAAAATGACATTCAAAGTTTCACTAACACAGATAAGTTAAAACCATCACTAGTGCTCCAGTGGTGATCATGTGTATTTACGTTCCACCTATGGTGGGCCCGGGTGAACTTTTTCCTCCAGGTCTCAGGTTCGAGTCTGGGTAATATGGGTTTCTCATTGAGAGGTTTTAAATTGGGGATCTATTGTACGAGGGGGCTCTCGAGCGTGGACCTGTTTAAAACAACGTATGCTATACCTCCCAACATTCGCGAGTAATCCACACCTTTCAAAAAAAAAAAAAAAACATGGGTAACAGTTTTCCATAAACGTCCCCTCAATAATCCTTTGATATCACATATGAAGGCTCATTATTGAATGAATAGCATATTCATGTCAACCAAAATGACTTGTTATTAGAGGTACATAAAAAACGGTTCATTAATCAAACACATGTTCATTATCTTATATGAACCGCTAAAAGACATGTTTCCAAAAGAAAAAAAAAACAAAAAGGAAAAGGAAAGACACTTCCATAGCTCCACCAAAGAACAACCTAAACATTAATATGACTTCCATAGTTTCACTGACGCGATAACTCCAAATTCTATTGTTACTTGTAGGTAGCAATTTTCCACAAACGTTCCCTTAACGATCCATCATTGACACATATGAAGGCTAGTCGGTGAATGAACATTATACTCATGTCAGCCAAACTGACTTGTTATTAAAGATGCACAAAATTAATGATTGAAACCTCAAAGACATGTTCATAACTTTATTCGCATAACTAAAAGACCGGTTTCTAAAAGAAAAAAAGGAAAGACACTTCCGTAGCTTCACCAATGAATAACCTAAACCTTTAAGAAAAGACTTCCATAGTTTCACCAACGCGGATAAGTGCAAATTCTATAGTTACCGGTGGGTAGCAATTTTCCACAAAACTTTTCCTCAATAATCCTTAGCTAACACAAATGAAGGCTCATTAGTGAACGAATATCATACCCATGTCAACCAAAATGACTTGTTATTAGAGGTGCATGACATGTCATAAACTTATCCAGATCACTAACAACCGGCTTTGGTAAAAACCAATCCCGTTCAAACTTGAATCGTTGGTTTAGGATCCTAGTCATTAAAACTAAATTGCACTTTATGTCCTTTATGTTTAAGGGAAGTTGCAGGTGGTGTTCTTTAACTACGAAAATTACAGTGAATGTCCTTTATGTTAATGATTCTCACCAGGCGGTGTCCTTATGGCTTAACACATTTAGTTTTTAACGTTAAATTCATCCATGTGCCACTCACATGAGGGTATAATGGTCATTTAACATCTCTTTAAAAAAGATTAAATATACCAAACCACCACCAGATCGTGAAACTTCCCACCACCACCACATCGTGAAACCTCCACAGTCCCTCCGCCGTAACAATAACTCTGTGTTCCAGAACCTTTTCCAGCCTTTAAAATCAAAACCCCTAATTATGACTTCCATCTCCAATTTCATTAAACCTTCACCGATAGCTATGATCAATTGTTTCGGAATTCGCAACATCCAACTTTGGTTCAAAAAATCATCTGTTCAACAAGATCAGTTAATTACATACATTAATCATTAAACGTTTGAAAACAAACAACAGAACATAAATCAAGAGAAACAAATAGTAAATTGAAGAGATATATAAAAGTAGATACATTATATAACCGTTTGAATCATTAAACACTGTGCAAAGTGCAAGCAGATTTCAAATCAAATTCAAAAGAAATTTAAGAACTTAGCAACATCAACAAGCTTAAAAATTCAATTAAAAAAACCATCTAAGAAGAGAACACTACTGCGATTAAAGCATAAGGTAGTCCGATCTGTCACACCCTCAAAATCCACTTGCAAGGTTTTACCACGAGTCGCGTGACAAACCAGGATCTAAGACACCAGTCATATAGAATGACCTCTATATGAGAAAAATGTTTTTATACCAAACAACCAACAGAATAAAAGTAATGCGGAAGCGTAACAAACGTAATGTAAAAGCACGCGTCAAAACAAATGCCCAAACTAAACAGAATGTAAATGAAATCATGCAACGTCAATAAATAAAATGTTTTTGACACCCATGTTGTGCACCTAAGCCTCAAGCAAATACCTTAGCGACATGAGGAAAAACATGTTAGAAACAAGTGTCAATCATTAATGATGAGTGATTTCACAAATTTAGCTTTCAGTTATAACACGGTTCGTTGTTTCAAGTTGTCCACTGTTTCAATCCAAAAAGTAAATATTAATATCTAATAGTTTATTGTCATATTAGTAGGTAGCGAACCCATGTTACGTCATGAAAGAGTTCAAAACCGAAGCTGACTGTTTTTGCCTTTGTTTGCCATGTCTATCACTGACCATGACGGTATGTTAGGCTAATTCTACACCCGATGACCATTACCGGTCTAGCTAGCGCGACTAGCTCGGGTGAGGCTTGTCGGGCCCAGTAGTACTACTCAAAATTCCCCCGCTATTAATCCCAATGCTAACGGTCCGAGATTTACAAGAACTTTATGTGATAAAAGCTACTTTGTAACCATAACGATATAACAACATGCTACTAAATTAAAGGCGTTATATACTAGAATGTTTAGGCATTACATTACCGTAATGTGCTTGTGTTTTCTTTCCCTATGTTTCAAAATGGTTAAATATAGGGACCATGAACTCACCTTAGTGTTGCTCGGTAAGATATAAGTGTATGCGAGTTAGGATGGTCAACCACGCCCTATTATGGTTACCATAGATTATTAGTGGATGTTTACGCAAATCACGTAAGTCCTAGACGTATCTAGCAAATAGCACGCTAACAAGTAGTCAGATAGTTATTCTATCGTGTGATTTCATGCACGTGTTCACAACATAACCTAATATATGATATTTATATAGTCACCAAACAAGTGCGGACACTTAGAATAGCAAGTCCGACTCTTATAAGTTCATAAATTATGCATTGCAAATTCACTGAAACTGGGCTGTTTTCGGGAGCTCGTTTACCACACTTACAAAGTTTTAAAAATTATGATCTTTTTATGTAACGTGCCTCTCGGTGTCAAGGCCTAAATCTTTACCCAAAAGTTAAGAAAAATCATTTACTAAGCAGTGGCCAGATTCGTCACTTTCTGGCTACTGCTTACGGAAAAAATTATTTAAAAATCCTCGATTTTCTGATTGACCCGATTCCCCTTGGAGATTAATATTGACACATAAGGACATCTACTGTATAAATTTCATAGCCTAAATCTAAACATTCACCAAGATATAACATAAAACATAACATGCGTTACATGCAAATTCTGCAGAAAATTACAGCTTTGACCGCTGAAACGGTTTAAATCTTTTGACTGACCAAACGAGGTTGAAAAATTATGAAACCAGCACGGTTTGAATTTTATTTCAAAGAGGTTCGTTTTAGACTTCCAAAAATCGCATTTTCGTTACGTTTTGACCAAGTTAAAGCCAGCTCAAATCGGCTGAAATTGTTGGACAGATTCATGTTTTCAGCTCTCACTATTCTAAATCAAGTTCCATTTATTCCTTTAACGTATTTAGCGATCATACAATCTATCGACATTATATAATTCAGATTATACTCGTCATTTATCATATTCATCACAACACCCACTCGTATTTGTTAAAACCATCATCAAGAACACAAACCCTACCACGCCTAATCATGCAACTACACTTCATACAACTACCCGAACCCGCATAATCTTGATCATACAAACTTTTATAAGTACAACCCGTTACGATACCAATCAACATCACTAACCGAAATCATGCAGCCCCTATACATACGTATCTACGCAAGTAAGGACATGTGTTACATAAAACCATATCAAAATCAATGTACAAGACCTGAAACTCGGCCGATTGTTCCACTCTTTAGAGCCGATCACGGCTGTCCCCGTTTCCCCCACAAATGCCACGTTTGCAAGATACACGTATACATAAAACGCATCACAAAACACAAGAAGGTTACATAGTCGGATCTTTGGTGATCGTTGACCGGGAACCGAGTGAGAAGAGGAAGCCGAGAGGGAGAAGGGTAGCGACAAGGAGGGAGGCAGGGGTGTTTTCTTTTGAGTTTGTGATCTAGGGTTTGAGGACTTGAGGGTTGCATGCAAATATAAAATCACGCACACACATACGTACGGTTTTAGGGGCTTTGGGCCGCAAGGTGTAAAGGGGTGGGGTGGGTTCGGTTTGGGCCAAGGATAAGTGGGCTGAGGGTAGTGGGTTGCGTAAGGGTTTGGGTTCGGGGTTAGGTTTTAACAAAAACTAATTTAAGTTGGGCCGGGATTGGAACATGGAATGAGTTGAGCCGGTCCAATATGGAGCGTGTGTGTTTCGGGTTTCGTTTCGCGAGTCGGTGACATCAAAATAAATATACACACATTTTATAAACTACTAGTTATAAGCAACACATGTAAAATTAAGCTTACATTAATAATATATAACTAGTGGGCTTCCCCCTCGCGATGCGGCGGGAACCCGGTTTCGATCGGTATTGATTCGATGCATTACGATATCCACACCTAGTATACAAACGAAAATTTAAAGTTGTGATGTGCCCAAAAAGACAGAAACATGTGTTTTAAATTGATCGAAAACTATACAAACAAATATCGCTTCGGTTCTTCATGATACTTGTATGTTACCGGCACTCACTATGGCTTACGATGTTAAAAATATAGTTATTTTTATACACCTTCATTTTCAACAAAATTTGTACCAGAGCGTCGAGAAACAAAATTATAGACATCTGCGTCTTTAACTTTTTCTAAAAAATTAACGAACATAAGTTATTAGAGAAAAATTAAATGATAATTAAATATGTTAAACACGTAAATCATTTAAAACATAACGGTTAGAAATGAAACTCATAAAACATAACTATCTATATGTATAGATAAAAAAATATTTTCACTACCAAGAGCACCATATTTTCTTGAGGATTTTATTCTAATTGTGGACCACATGGTATGAGATGATAAGGAAAAAAGAAAAAAAAAAGGTTTAGGAAGGATTGAACTTGTGTTGATTGTTTCAATGGAATAAAGAGAAAGCACTAAACCACCATCATTTTTTGGGTAAAAGAATGAAATTTATTATATATATCACATTGAAAAATATAAAAAATGAAGCACTATTCATGAAGCTTCACCAACCATATATATACAATATATATACAATAGTAAAATTAAGTTATGTCTCCCACGTTGATTTCTTATAATATTTACTAGGTTAGAACCCCGTGTAATACATGGGTTAAATAAATGTAACTTTAAATACCAAATAATAAAAAAATATCTTTTAAAACCTCGTTTATTACACGGGTTGAATAAATGTAATTTTATATACCAAATAATAAAACAATATATCTTTAAAAATCTCGTTCATTACATGGGTTGAATAAATGTATTTTATATATTAAATAATAAAAAAGTTATATCTTTAAGAATCCCGTGTATTGTATGGATTAAATAAATTTAATTTTATATATTAAATAATGAAAAATGTTACATTTTTAAGAACCTCATGTATTGTATGGGTTGAGCACATGTAATTTTATATACCAATCAATAAAAAGTTATATCTTTATAAACCCTGTGTATTATAAAACCTTTGGACTAAACTGATAAAATGGCCCAAACCACAGGGACTAAAATGAAATTTAACTCTTTACATTATATTAATTTATACTAGGTTATAACCCCGTGTATTACACGGGTTGAGTAAATAAATTTATATACTAAATAATAAAACATTATATCTTTAAAAACTTCCTTTATTGGACGGGTTGAATAAATATAATTTTATATATTAAATAATAAAATGCTATATATATAAGAACCATATTGTACGTGTTGAATTAATGTAATTTTATATACCAAATAAAAAAAATTATATCTTTAAAACCACATGTATTACACGGGTTGAATAAATGTAATATTGTTTACCAAATAATAAAATAATACATCTTTAAAAAACCTCATTTATTACACAAGTTAAATAAATGTAATTTTATATACCAAATAATAAAAAAAGTTAGTAAATGTAATTTTGTATAGTGAAAATAAAAATATTTAATATATTAATACAAAGTTTGGTTTTCGTGATAAATAATTTTTTTTTATTAAAAATGTTTTAAATTAACAATTTCGTACCTTTGGATTAAAAATAGGTCTCCGTTTACCGATCTTTCGTGGAAAGATTGGGTTGGTTTCAATTTGTAAGTTCGTACTTTGTTTTTTCTATGTTCTTGCTAGTTTTTGTTCTATAATAGCTGCTGTTAAAAAAAAACAATTTACAATTTCGGATATATTTTATTAGAAAAAAAGAAGAATGGTATTCAAAATTTAAAGTAGAATAAAATTTAATATTAGCTCATTATTTATTTATTTATTTAATTAATATAAAATAAGTTTGGAACTGAGGCGAGAAAATCTTAAAATAAATAACTACAATGAACGACATGTGTCACACATTAATGTTTTATTATATAGTATAGTATAGATAAAAATTTAGATTGATATAAATAGATTATTTTGTTGTAGTAAAATTTGTTAACGAAGTCTCAATAAATTTAACTCATTATTTAAAACTTCGTTAATGTACAGATGATAAATAATATTAGTTAGAGTAAATTACGATTTTGGCCCATGTGGTTATATCACTTTTACCCTTTTAGCCCAAAAAATAATTTTTTAACATCTGAGCCCCAACGTCTTTTTTTCTAACCCTTTTGGCCCCTAACACTAATCTTATCCATTAAATGTTAGGGGCCAAAAATGTTAGAAAAAAGACGTTAGGGGCCAAAAAGATTAGAAAAAAAGACGTTGGGGGCTCAAATGTTAAAAATTCTTTTTGGGCTAAAAGAGTAAAAGTGATATAATCACAGGTGGGGGTGTAAACAAGCCCAGAGGCTCGAGAGCTACTTGTGATCGGCTCGGTTTAAAGCTCGAACGAGTCGAGCCTTAACGAGCCTGAGCTCGAGCCTGAAACAGAGCTCGTTTAGTTATCGAGCCCGAGCTCGAGCCTGAAATACAAAGCTCGTTTAGGCTCGCGAGCCCAAACGAGCCTAAACAAAATTTTAGTTTTTTATATATATAATATAAAAATGATGATAATAACATTGGTAAGCCGAGCTCGAGCCGAGTTTTGGCTAACTTAATCGCTGTTGAAACGAGCTCGAGCCGAGCTTTTAGCTCATTTGAGGTTTTTCTCGAAATAACTCGAGCCGAGTCGAGCCGAGCTTTGGGTTTTACTCGCGAGCCGAGCTCGAGCTCAGAGAAGTAGGCTCGAACCGAGCCGAGCTCGAGCTTTATAAAAACATAACGAGCCGAGCTCGAGCCTAGTCGGGCTCGGGCTCGGCTCGTTTACACCCCTAATCACAGGGGCCAAAATCGTAATTTACTCTATTAGTTTAATAAATAATATTATAAATGAGAAGGAGATTAAACTAAATAATAATTATCCAAGAAATTAAACTAAATAATATTTAGTAGGAGGATTATCTATAATTAATTAAAAAAGATTAAACTAAAATAATACTTATCTATAAAACATGGCCTAATATGATGATAAGTGTCCCCAAAATGGTTTCTTTTATTATATAGTACTAGCGGTAAGACCCGTGTGCAAACACGGGTCATTTCTTAGAAAACCATGTATACCATATTTTATTAGTCGACGAATGATTATACATTTTTTAATGTTTAATTAAAAATGGATTATTAAGAAAGGGAACATCAATTAAATAACAAATAAAGGTTACTTTACGGACTGAAAGAAGAACTATATGTCATAACTCTATTAATAAATGAACTTTGTGATACTTTGTGTAAGTATCTTTAATTTCAAAAGATTCATTAGTGATCGTTTCGTTAACTATATATTGAAAGAGGGTACATTTTTTTCTCCCTGATCAATTTTGACCATCGTGTATTCTATGTTCTTTTTGACATACATTTAGCGATAACTAATTACGAAAACCTAAACATGAATGGTTTCGCTTTTTGCTAAAGTGATCACCAATAATCTTAAAGATAAAAAGAGAAAATATCAACGTTCAAAACCTGTTTAAACCTAAAAATGAAATAGGTCAAAATAGTTTAAAAAAAACCAAAACCTTTAAAAAGAAAAAAAAATAGGAACTTGGAACAAATTCTTTCTCATCACTTGTCTTCTTCTTGTTCTTTGGCAAATTGGATTTCAAATCGGTAACAACTGACAATCGCACTGGTTTTATGAGACACTCCTCAGCCCCTTCTTATTGGCATCTAATAATACCAATATTTGAAAGTGAAACACGAAAAGCTAGTAATTATATAGTCGAATCGATAAGGATAATATTTATTGTTTTTATGAATTTAAACGATAGAACAAAACAGAGAAGTAATTAAAAAAAAAACCACTGTTGGGCTTGGAGAAAATAGTGGTTGAAACCACTGTTGGGTAATTTTTTATTGGATTAAAATAGTGTTTTGTGGAGAAAACAGTAATTGAAACCACTGTTAGGTGAAAACTGTGGTTCAGTGGTTTCAACCATTGTTTTAGTCGAACAACAGTTTCAAACCACATTTTTAACCCAACAGTGGTTTCAACCACTGTTTTCTCCAAATAACAGTGTTTTAACCTAATAAAATATTACCCAACAGTGGTTTCAACCACTGTTTTCTCCTAGCCCAATTTGATTACAACAGTGGTTTCAACCATTGTTTTCAAACCTTATAAAATATTACCTCAGCTTCAAAATCCATTTCTCCAATGCTTATGACGTTGCACCGTTTTCGACATCGAACAGATTCATTGCACCGCTTTCGACATTGAACTAAATCGGTTTTAAACTACAAGTAACAACTATTATCATTAAGCTTAGGATTGAAATTTGTAATGATAACAAAGCAAAAGGATCAACCTATAGAATACAGAGCATCGCTGACCCTCGATCAAAATATGTGAACATGTAAACTAACCAAAATACAACAAACCTGTATGTATACAATGCTTAGTGAACATCAGTTAGTGTATGTCAAAATCATCTTGAGCATATTTTGTTTTACAACTAAAAACAATAGATGGTAGTAATCTTTATACATCAAACCATTTTTAAGAGCATTATGTCAGAAGAATTTAGCACTACCTTGGCTTTAAAAAGCGCGTTTGAGGGCATAGTTGAACAGCTTCCTTTTGCACCAGCAGCCAACAGCAAGGTAGCCTATCTTACACGTAGCTGATGAATCGTATCAAGTGGTTGGTTATTGTAATCCGCTGGTGTGCAGACCGCAGCTTAAATCAAATACCTTTTCCAATAACATCAGCTTCGCTTCTGGAGGTATGCCTATCAACACTCAACAAAATAAAACTTTTGTAGACATTTAATAAAAAAATTCACAGTCACTCTCCAACTTTTAATAACTTGAAACCATTAGTCAAAAGTCGAAACGGCATCAAGTAGAATCTGAATAATTAATATAAGCAAAAACTCAAAACCATTAGTAAATGTTGCCCATAATATATCAGTTCCGTTGCTTGATTCAACTGCATCGAGCAATTTTCCTGTTCTTTAATTGCCTTTTTTCTTTCCTTATACGGCTTCCTAGATGTCCACTCCTTGTATAAAAACTCACCTCCTTTTATATCGAATTCCCTGTTCACTACAAAAAACACAAATTCAAACAAAGAGATTAAAAGATTCTTATCTAAAAATATACGAAAAGTTTATAATTATTTTAAATTCGTTAACTTTATCTAACAATGAAGCTACTCATAACAAAAACACAAAATTATCTATAGATCTAACAGAAAACGTAGATTAACGCAACATACATGAACACGAAGAACGCACTCGCAGGCCGTTTCAGTTTGTTCGGATCCTTCGCCTCCTTCGCTTTCTTCACCGGCGCTTTCTTCTGCTTCAGAGCCTCTATCTTCTTCACCCATCGAAAGCCTAAAATCACAAATTATTAACGAATTAATCAAATTTTATTGTTATTTTCAACGATTATAAAACAATTTTATTTTGTTCTGGATCCATCTGTCAACCCAGTTGTTTATTGTTTAGATTTGAATACTCCAACAGGGGTATAGAACCTTGAATCTGATTCCCATTTGTTCTTAAACTATAACTTAAAATAATCAAAATTAAATCTTAAAACTCAGTCCCAAATCCAATAATTAAAAGATTCTTATCTGAAAATATACGAAAAGTTTATATTTATTTTAAATTCGTTAAGTTTATCTAACAATGAAGCTACTCGTAACAAAAACACAAAATTATCTACAGATCTAACAGAAAACGTAGATTAACGCAACATACATGAACACGAAGAACGCACTCGCAGGCCGTTTCGGTTTGTTCGGATCCTTCGCCTCCTTCACTCTCTTCACCGGCGCTTTCTTCTGCTTCGGAGCCTCTCTCTTCTTCACCGAAAGCCTAAAATCACAAATTATTAACGAATTAATCAAATTTTATTGTTATTTTCAACGAAAATGAATGAAAACTGACATGCTGTCTGGTTTTTTGGAATGAAGATGATGGAAGTAATTACTGACCTGTTGTCGGAATTCATGGCGGCGGCCGGAGGCTCTGCGGCATCAGTGGTGGAGGCCTGTGGAAACACGGTTGGATTTGAGAGAGAGAAAGTGAGTGGATACATGAACACATATGGATATATGAATTAGAAATTCATGTAAAAAAGAAATAGGCATTCTACTTATAAGTTGGTACGAATATTCCAAGTAACCAGTAGTAACATAGTAGTAATTAATATTAGAAAGTAGACCGATTTTGCATTCCGTTTGTGTTCAATGATAAAATCATTGAATTCTACCAAAAATATTGACAAACTCTCAGCAGCCTGCAGCCTGATCCTTTATATACACTATACAGTACTAAACTCCTACTTATCTTATATATTATAAGATTAAATGACAAATGCTAACAGTTATCCTAATGATATAAGTAAACAAAAATATTGTTTTATCCTAATTAAATTTATAAAATAAATAATTATTTATTCAACAATAATCACATTATTGTTAATATAATAATCCTTAAGATAAACTTGATTGAAACTAAAATAATCAAGATGACCTTATTTTAACTATAAGGATATAGACTTCATTTCTACAACCGGATGAACTTATGTTATTGTCATATGTTGCAGCCTAGAAATCTCAAACTTTTAAAAATTAAACAATTACCAATAGTTCGAAGATCCTGAAGATACTGACACTTTGAAGCACCTTCCTGTAGAATCAAACTCAACGCTTTATTAACGCTGGACAGGTGCTTCCTGTAGAATTATAGGAAAACAATAGTTTTATGATCATCACGATTGAAGATTGAAAAACAAATTATAGGAAAACAATAGTTTTATGATCATCACGTCGTTCTCGGTTTGTTTCTCTTCCTCCACTTTGATGATCAGCGTGTTCTGCTCCACGGAGATCTTCACATTCTCTTTGTCCAAACCTGGCATGTCGAATCGCAGACTCAGACTCTCATAGTAGGAAACGAAACGCTACTTTATTTACTGATTTTTATGCTACCGTATACACATCAATACCTTCATCCTACACTTCACTTATCACAAGATCGAGTTTAATTCCGAAAAAATGATTACGACTAACTCGAATGCAGATCTGTCTGTTTGTTTAGCAGATTACCTGAGAGTTAACTTCCAGCTCAACATCCTCATGAGTGTTCATAGATGATGATGTAGATATCTCCATCACAGTTTGGTTCTAATTGCTCACACACAACAAAATTATTTCATAAATGTATAACAAATTAATAATGTGACAAAATAAACTTTAAATGATTACCAGATTATCAATGTGCTGTTTAATAGCAATTTCATACTCTGCTTTCTTTCTGCTGTAAGTTTATTGGTTATGCACACAATATAAACATTTTACAATAATAATATCTACCATTAGAAAAATCCAAAAATAAAGCTACGGTCTCCTGCTATCCAGCCCTCGGAAACCCCTACACTAGCGGCCTTACTGGCTTAAATCCACCTGTTGATTCTGCTGACTCCTACTTGTCAATGGTCTAATTTCGCTGCCCACTGTCACTTTCGCCCACAATCGAACGATCACCACTTTCTCTGTCTAAAACAGAATCAACGATTTGAGGTTATTGTTTCCTGATGGTGGAATCGCAGAGGAAAAAGAAGAAAAGGAAATTATTATTATTATTAGGGTTTAGAGAAAATTTACATATCATCTATCTATACTATCAGTCCTTTAATCATCTAAAATCAAATGAGAAATAATTATTACCTTCATAAAATGGTTCTTAGTGTTGAAATTGGTGAATCTGAGTTGAAGTTGAGAGCGACAGAGATGGTGCTAGGAGGAAGGGGCTCTGGATTTGAGAATCGGATGAAGATTTGAGAGAGAGATGTGTTGAATTTTGAAAGTGAAGAATGAAGAGTTGAGAGAAGATGAAATTTTATATGAATTTGAAGCTCTGATGTCCATTAAATGTAAATTACATATCCCAATGAGAGAGAGTGGGAGAGACACGTTTGAATTTTGAAAATGGAGCCAAAACTTATGCATTGAATGTGGGCAGTGGTTTAGTGGTTTTGATGGGCAGTAGTTTGCTCTTTTGAATGAACAGTAGTGGTTTGATAATTGAATGTGTGCCAGACCTTTAAAATTTGAAAGTGGGGCAGTGGTTTGAAATTTTAAAGTAAGATTTATGATGTCACTATGTTCTCTCTATGGCTGCCACCTCATCGTTGATGACATAAGAAAAGCATTGTTGGACAGCCTCTCTGGCTGCCACATAAGCTTTTCTTATGTCACTGAGGTTTCTCCTTTAATGGATAGTATAGATATGAAGCTCTGATGTCCATTAAATGTAAATTACATATCCCGATGAGAGAGAGTGGGAGAGACACGTTTGAATTTTGAAAATTGAGCCAAAACTTATGCATTGAATGTGGGCAGTGGTTTAGTGGTTTTGATGGGCAGCAGTTTGCCCTTTTGAATGAACATCAGTGGTTTGATAATTGAATGTGGGCAAGACCTTTAAAATTTGAAAGTGGGGCAGTGGTTTCAAATTTTAAAGTAAGATTTATGATGTCACTATGCTCTCTCTATGGCTGCCACCTCATCGTTGATGATATAAGTAAAGCATTGCTGGACAGCCTCTCTGGCTGCCACATAAGCTTTTCTTATTTCCTTGAGGTTTCTCCTTTAATGGATAGTATAGATAGATTTAGTGTAGTCTTTTGTTAATTTCAAAATAAATAATTTTGAAATCTAATAAATATTTCAAAAGACTATATTATCTCCTATACAAATTGTTTAAATTTATATTAAATTTTATTTTATAATTATCTTTTAATTAATATTAATTATAATTAAGTAGGAGATAGAGATAAGAAAACTAAAAAATAGATGGCTCCAATGAATGACATGTGTCCCTCCATTGGTTTCTTTTATTATATAGTACTAGCGTAAGACCCGTGTGCAAACACGGGTTGTTTCTTAAAAAACCATGCATACCATATTTTATTAGTCGACGAATGATTATATATTTTTTAATGTTTAATTAAAAATGGATTATTAAGAAAGGGAACATCAATTAAATAACAAATAAAGAATACTTTACGAACTGAAAGAAGAACTATATGTCATAACTCTATTAATAAATGAACTTTGTGATACTTTGGGTAAGTATCTTTAATTTCAAAAGATTCATTAGTTTCGTTAACTATATATTGAAAGAGGGTACATTTTTTCTCCATGATCAATTTTGACCATGTTGTATTCTATGTTCTTTTTTACATACATTTAGCGATAACTAATTACGAAAACCTAAACATGAATGGTTTCACTTTTTGCTAAAGTGATCACTAATAATCTTAAAGATAAAAAAAGAAAGATCAACGTTCAAAACTTATTTAAACCTAAAAATGAAACAGGTTAAAATAGTTAAAAAAAAAAAAAAAAACAAAACCTTTAAAAAGAAAAAAAAAATAGGAACTTGGAACAAATTATTTCTCATCACTTGTCTTCTTCTTGTTCTTTGGCAAATAGGATTTTAAATCGGTAACAACCGACAATCGCACTGGTTTTATGAGACACTCCTCAGCCCCTTCTTATTAGCATCTAATAATACCAATATCTGAAAGTGAAACACGAAAAGCTAGTAATTATATAGTCGAATCGATAAGGATAATATCTATTGTTTTTATGAATTTAAACGATAGAACAAAACAGAGAAGTAATTAAAAAAACCACTGTTGGGCTTGGAGAAAATAGGGGTTGAAACCACTGTTGGGTAATTTTTTATTGGATTAAAATAGTGTTTTTTGGAGAAAACAGTAATTGAAACCACTGTTAGGTTAAAACTGTGGTTCAGTGGTTTCAACCATTGTTTTAGCCGAACAGCAGTTTCAAACCACAGTTTTAACCCAACAGTGGTTTCAACCACTGTTTTCTCCAAATAACAGTGTTTTAACCAAATAAAATATTACCCAACAGTGGTTTCAACCACTGTTTTCTCTAAGCCCAATTTGATTACAACAGTGGCTTCAACCACTGTTTTCAAACCTTATAAAATATTACCTCAGCTTCAAAATCCACTTCTCCAATGCTTATGACGTTGCACCGTTTTCGACATCGAACAGATTCATTGCACCGCTTTCGACATCGAACTAAATCGGTTTTAAACTACAAGTAACAACTATTATCATTAAGCTTAGGATTGAAATTTGTAATGATAACAAAGCTGTTGGGATTGAACCCTACCAAAGGAACAGTTGATAAAGCCAAAACTGGATCAGAGCAGTGGATCTAGAATAAGCAGATGTTTGTATTCAAACTTTCCCCTTGAATGTGCCCCTTACAACTGATGTCCTCTATCTACTGCCCATATACAACAACTGCTGATGATTAAAGAACTGTTGAAGACTAACACTGATGCTCAATCTACTAATATGGGTCAAGCACTGCTGAAGACATAAAGTACTGCTGGAGTCACAACAGTAGAATGGGAAGCAGTAGTTTGTTTATTCATTGTATTGTAATGTAATCAGTAGTTAGCAAGCAGTAGTTGTATTAGATCAGTAGTTACAGGTTGTTACGAGGTTAGATGTCACTTTCATGGTGACGTCAGCAAAGATGCCACAGTGGTTTTCTCGTGCCTATAAATAGAATAGTACCCTGTACTGTTCTATTAGCTCTTTCATCACTTGTTATCCTGTATGAACAAACACTTGTGAGCTCAGGATGAGGGGGAGTTTGTAATACATGCATGCAATTGTATTGAAGATTGAAATAAATTTAATCATTCGGTTCAATGATAAACATGTGTGTTGAAAGCATTTCTCCTGTTTAATTGTGTGTGAAAGTTTGTTTCCATTTACATTCCGATGCAATTTCTTATTCATCTTCTTAAATCTCAAACAAAAACACAATCATAAGAAACTCAGATCTTAACAATTGGTATCAGAGCCCAGACAGTCAAATTTGATATAACAATCATTTTGACATAAATAGTTCAGCTCATAATCGTTGATACTTTCAAATTGTTCGTTTCGTTGAAAAACAGAGTAAGGGTTAATTATGATCAAAGTTAGTTAACCAGTACCTGTAAAACAACCAGGATGACGTCACAATCACAAGATGTTAACAATAGCATCGGTTCACTCTTCAAACCACCCATGTTGAAACGAAATGAATACAACATATGGCAGAGAATGATGGGTCACATCCTTACTCAACAAAATACCGGATGTTGGAAGTCGGTTATCTTTGGACCACATGTTCCAATGGTGTCGAGTGCTGAGGATCTAAAGGTTTTAGTTCCTAAGAAAGTTGAGAACTATAAGGACCAGGATTTTCATAAAATTGAACTAGATGCCAAGACATTCAGCATTGTTGCATCCGCATTGCCAAATGAAATTTATGCTGGGCTGTTACATTGTAACAGTGCCAAGGAATTGTGGGATACATTAAAGGAACAGTTTGGGGGAACTGAAGAAGTAATTGAAAATAATAGGGAAATTCTGAATCAACAGTATGAAACCTTTTGTCACATAAAGGGCGAAACATTAACACAACAATTTGAACGATTCAGTTGTCTCATTAGTGAGCTAAGACTTGTTAATGTTGAGTTTGCTAATTCAACACAAAATAGCAGGTTTCTTAGGTCACTACCAGAAAAATGGGATACAATTGCTTTTGTGACTAGAAATTCAGTTGGGTTCAAAGATGTGACCCTGACCCAACTTCATGGTAGACTCCTGACCTATGAAAGGGAGTTAAACCATAAAAAGAAGTTGCAAGAGTCTGGAAAAGTTGCAGATGACTACTCATTTGGCAACACAGCTCTTCTGGGTCAGGAAGAGTCTGGCAGTAGTAAGGATCAGAGTTATGATCATTTTATTGACATAACTGCTGATGCAAACTTCAACTCTGATCCTCACTCATCCAGTTATGCTTTCACAGCTAATGGAGAAAGCCAGAACTCTGACAATCTATGTTTTAAACTCAATGACCTTCAGCATTTCGATCCAGCTGACTTAGAGGAAATGGACATTTTGCACCAACTTGCACTGCTGAGTGTTAGAACCAGTAAGTTTTACAAAAGGACAGGGAGAAATTTTCCAGGGTTACATGGGAATCTAAAAGTGGGGCTAGATAAATCAAAGATTAAATGCTATAAGTGCAATAGGTTAGGTCATTTTGCTTGGGAGTGCAGGAGTCAGACCAATGGACCAATTATCACACATCCTAGCTCAAACCATAGACCACAAAATAATCAAAACACTGCTGTGCATTATGCCCAACATGCCCCTGCTGCTCATGTAAACACTGCTCATTATGCACACCCTACAACCCCTATGCCTGTGCATTATGTTCAAACCACTGTTCTTCAGATACAGTATGTCCAGGCCCCTGCTCCTCAGGTTCAGGTACAGCAAGCTGCACCTCAACAAACTGCACCAGCAGTGGTTCAACCAGATCAGCAAAGCTTTTTCACCCAAGGCTTTGTTGACTGGAGCAACTTACCTGATGAGTTAGGTTATGAAAATGTTGCACTCTATGCTAATAATGATGCTTCTAATGGTGATTTCTGTTTTATGGCATTAGAGTCAATACAAGAAGGGCTGGAAACTGAAGAAGGACAGTCAAGTGATGAAACAGTGGACAAAATTGCTGAAGCAGTGGTTACAGCTGTTGCTGGTGAAATACTGTTGGGAGAAAATTCAGAACCCCTGTTGGAACCACTGTCTGACCCCTGGTCTGAAGAAGAAGAGAAGAAACATGGTGAAAAGGAATAGAAGGTGACTGATGAGAAAGAGCATGTTTGTGACTGTGCCATGATGGCAGCTGCCAAGGTATCACCTCAGGTTCTTAAAAATCTGTGTTCAGACAAATGCATCATAGCATTTGCTAACATTAAAGAGGTGAATGAAAACCTAAGGGACAGGGTGTTAAATGATGAAGTTCAATTTGAAAAGTCTTTAAAAGAGCTGAAAATCAAATTGGCTGAAAAAGATAATGAAATTTGCGGTCTCAAACAAGAGCATAGCATAACCAAGGACCAACTCCAGACTATGATAGAAAAATATCAAGCCTGCAAAAAGGAGTTGGAATCCACCCAAATCACGTGTGAGAAATGGGTGGAATCCTGCAAAGGTTATGAAGTTATGCTTGAAAAACAGATCAAAAGCAATGTAAAATTAGGTGTTGGTTTTAGAAAACATGATCAATGTCACACCCCCCCTAAAATACCACTAGCGGAAACTTCCGCGAGGCGTGTGACGTACCAGTTAGCCACTAATCACATTGAACCATAAATAAAATAAACTTTCCATAAAACGAAATAGTATAATTCACACACCAGTGTAGAAAATTAAACATGTTCAGCGGAAGCATAATAATTTGTTCAATAAGTTTAAATTAAAATGTATAAAACAATGCAACAGCGAGAAGCATTTCCAGATGTCACGACCCATGACCACTCCAGCTTCCCAGACAGCAAGTTCCATGACAGTGTACCTAAGGACCTGCAAGCATGTAGAAAAGTGTATCAGACAACGCCGGTGAGTTCACATTTTGTTTGACCGTTTTTTACCAAGTATTGACTTATGTTATGTTGATAATAACTCGATACCGCAGACGGCTCCTTTTTGCCCTTCTCCAATGCTCTATCAAACATTGGTCATGATTTTAAAGTTATTAGTTCACGCCCGTCCTATCCAGGTAAGTCGTGAGGGTACCAAACCTAATAGCGCTATCAACTAATAACCCTGTTGCCCTACAAGCAACTTGTTCGGTAGTATGATGGGACTTAAGTGATAGAAAGTGAGTGTATTATCCAACATCATCATTTACTGAAAACTGCCTCATATCCCCTACAAGGATATAGGTTTGTGAAAACTGCCTCACATCCCCTACGAGGATGTGGGTTTATGAAAACGCGTTTATTTGTTTTCCTGTTTGATTGTCCCCACCAAACGCATGCTTGTATTGAGAGAAGTGAACTCACCTTTGATTGCTCGGTATGTTATGCTACATTACCCATTCCAAGTTGGTCAACCAAACCCTACCGTGGTTACCAAAAACTTTCAGTTTCGTATACACACAATTCACGTATTCTTTGCACATAATACACAATTAGCGTACACATAAATCACATATCATTTGCAAGTCATATCAAGTGATCATGTCACATAATAATTTTGTTAACATATAACAAGTTGGATCATTATCAGATAACCTAACAGACATTTAGACATGCAAATCACTACTTATATTGTTTCAGCTTCAACATCTAAAACTGGGCTGTTTTCAGGTATTTTAATAAAATAATTAACTTATTCCAAAAATTCCCAAAATTTTAAAGAATGTTTTAAATGATCCAAATAATATTGTGTAAAAATCTCGGGATCCAATTCATTACCAATTATTTATAAAAATCATTTACCGGGCTGCAATCAGATTCGTCACATTCTGACTGCAGTCTAGGGAAAAATTCATTTAAAATTCATCGTAAGTCCGATTGACGAAATTCCAGGTGGAGATTCATGCTAACACCTAAGGCCATATGCTGCACAAATATCACAACCCAGTTCACGATATTCGTTCAGATATGACAGAAAACACAAGCTGCATTTTCTGCAGAATTTTGCAGCTTTGCGCACTGAAACGGAATAAATCATTTAAAGTAGTAAACAACATCAAAAAATTATGATTCCAGTGCCATTGGAATCGTATTTCGTAATAGTACGTCTTAGACTTCAGAAAGTAAATTTTTCATTTGGTTAAGATCTGGTTACAGCCAATGAAAGTTGGCTGCAGAATTTAGGACAGAATCTGTTTCAGCTTAAAACAATCCCATACAATTTCAATCGTTCTTTTTAGCGAATCAAGTGATCATACAACCCTATAACACCATATTTGCAGGTCATACAAGTCCCTTACTCAATAAATCAGTGAACACTCATCATGGTTTGTCAAATAACCGCCAAACACTAAACCCAAAATTTCTATCCACGTGAGTATTCATGCATAATCGATCATATAAAACAGTAACATGCCATTCGAGACTAATCATGAAATCCAATGAATATCTATATCATAATCAACTCAAAAACACAGCCACGTCAACATTAAACATCGTAAACCGAAAACTACCAAGAATACTAACCTTGAGGAGAGATGAGGGAACTAGAGAGAGGAAGAGATGAGGGATCGATGAAGGGGTTGTTTGTGTCTGCTTGCTGCCGTCGCACTCCACAAGAAGGAGTTTAGGGTTTCTTTTTTTTTTTTCTAATCTATCTCATGCCCAACAACATATACGTAACTTATAAAATAAAAGAGAAGATGGGGCGGTTTGGTTATTGGGACGCAAGGGGTTGGGGTTGGGTTGGTCTGGGCCGAATTGGGGAGGGGTTTGTTTTTGGTTTGGGCCAAGACTAACACCACAAGAGTGTGCGGTCGTGGGGTGGTGTGCGACCCGCGAGTTTGTGCGACAAGGTTTTAAACACGCATTACATATGATATCCTACTAACACTCAATCATTCAGTATAATCATACACTTTTAATTAAATGTATAACGTACTCGCAAGTTACAACGCAACACGCAACGTGAAAAGGAATCAGTATACAGAAAAGACTTGAAATTACGAGTTGTCACATCATCCCCAACTTGAAAGAAATTTCGTCCCGAAATTTGATGAGTAGTAACGAAGAAAAGAACTGATATCTCAGAATGACTGGGGATTTTTCCTCGGGTATCACATCATCCCCAACTCGAAAGGGAATTTCGTCCCGAAATTCACTAGTTGCATCCGGATTTAATTCAACAGTTTCAAATAGGTTAGGGTACTTGAGCTTCATCAGGTCCTCGTGTTCCCATGTGAACTTCGGTCCAGGTATTGAGTTCCAACAAACTCTCACGATTGGAATTCGACTGTACTTGGGTTCCTCAACAACTGAAACTTATCATCGATCTATGGTTCTTGCAAGGAGACCGTAAGTGTTTCATCGGGCAAACACTTCTTTGGATTTGAGAGTTGATCAATAGCGTGAACATGGCTCAGTTTGTTAGATAACTCGAGTTTGTAGATCACCTTACCAATTCTTCCCAGAATCCTGAATGGCCCATCGTATTGCGAATTAAGTTTGTTGCGCTTCCCAAAGCGCACCACACCATCCCAGGGTGAAACTTCCAACAAAACACGATTGTCTTACTGCGGATACTAAGGATTTCCTACGCCCGACAACTTTTCTGGCGGCCTCGCGCTTCCGTCATGCGATTTCTGATCAACACAATCTTCTCAGGTGTTTCGAGTACCAACCCTGAACATGTGATTAGGCTGACACCCACTTCAGCCTAACAAAGGGGTCGGCATTGTCGCCCAAACAATGCCTCAAACAGAGCTGTCTGAATACTAGCATGGGTTATCGTTGCAATAAGACTCTGCCAAAGGTAGGTATCTTCCCAATCCTTATTAAGTCAATCACACATACTCGCTGCATGTCTTCGAGTGCCTGGATGGTTCGTCCCCTCTAACTATCTGTCCAATGGCGATAAGCAGTACTCATGTCTAAACGTGTTAGGGGATGTTGTGTGCCGCCTGTAAGGACTCTCAAAAATGTCCTAAAATTTACCCACAAGTAAAAACCCGAACCCCTGAAACCATACTGTGCACGAAAAATCAACAAAATATGAAATCTAGGTTTCAGGCGGGCAGCCTAAAGGTTGGCTTAGCTTTACGCGGGCCGCGTCAACCCTAGGTTTGACCGGATAAGTATCCGGGCCACGTATAACCCATCTGGCAACCCTAACTCATGACCCAGCAAACCTATGCGTAGACTAGGCAGCCTCGCGGGCCGCGTAAAGTTTGGCTTAGGGCTCACGCGGGCCGCGTGAGACCCAAAAGTCTGCTATAAATAAGAGGGGTTACGAGCAATCCTCTGGTGTCGAAATCATTTCATAAAAACGAAATTTGGCTGCTCTGAATTCGAAATTACAATTATAACTCGATCGCTGCTACGATTCAATGTCCGATCGATTGAAACTATCCAATGGATGTTTAAGTGCTGCCCACATTAGGGTTATGCTTTGTCATTCTTCGTGAATTCGATGGATGTTTAAGTATCGCACTTTGTCATTCGTTGTAAGGGTTTAATCTCGTGAGTTATCGTAAATGCTGTATTAGTTACTGACCTAGTTCGTGTGCATGTTATTTAAATTTAGGTTACAAGGCTAATCAGTAGGCTAAACTCTGCCCGTATAAATCTGCAATGTGAGTTATTCTCTTTTTATCAAAAGTATTTTACAATACTCCATTTTCAAATGTTATAATTACAGGGAGTAAGTCGTGGTTATCTTAATCACTGGCTAGTGGGGTATTGTGCACATTACTAATTTCTCACGGGTTAGGCTAATATATCCTAACAGTGATAAACGTCACTACTTGGGGAAAGACCCAATAGTGGTATGACTATCGTCACCAGGTGACACGGCGCCAGATAAAAATAAGATAGAAGCCATTGTAATCGCTCTTATGCTGTAATTGATAACTAATGTGTCATTTTACATACTTGAATGACTCGCCAGCATTTCCCCGCTGATAAAATATTTTTAAAACATGTTTCAGGCGACCTACTGTAAATCAAGGAAAACGTGCTAAGGAGCACTTACAAGCTTGAAGAGGTGGCTCAGTTAAAATGAATAAACATGTTTTAATAAATCAGGGAATTTACTTGTGAAATTCCCCTATTGTAATTTACGGGTTTTATCTCGAATGATAAAATAAAATATTTGGGCATTTTGAGTTTTAAAAAGATCTTGAAAAATCTTCCGCTGTCGCATCATAGATACCACGGGTTCCTGTCCCGCAGCTCCTGACCGGGAAAAACCGGGGCTTGGGCCGTGACAGGAAAAGGTGGTATCAGAGCAACTGAAAGAGCCACTGATTTAAGTCTATTAAGTATTTAAATATACTTAATTTTCCTGATTACCATTTTGTGATTATGTGCTTTATTAACTGGCTACTTGTTAGTTACAGTATGGGTAAGCAGCGAATGTCGGATATCTATCTTAAATTAGATAGTATACCAAAAGATAAGGGATCTTCATCCCAATCAAATTCCTCAAGATACTCAGCAGACACTGAGGAGGGAATATTTGTCCGAAAGGCACAGTATGAGAAACCACTTTCCCCTAGTAAAAGAAGTTTGATTATTAGAAAAAGTCAAGAGAAAATGAGGAAGTTACAAACCAAAGAGGTGATAATAAAAGAGACACAGGAAATAGGCAACAACCCACCATGGGAAGATAAATTAGATGATAATGGGCAAATCTTTATATGTTAGCTACAGTAGCAGTAAATGCTGACCTTTAAATTACCAACACCCTGACCTAGTATTAGCACCCATATTATCTATTAGCCAGAAACTTTAAAATAATATTAGTTGTACTAAAAATAAATATTTTGTTTCAATAAAATGGTTTATTAAATATTTGTAATTAATATTAAAATTCTGATTCTATTTTTGGGATTCTGTGAAAATTAATTTACCAAATTTTAAACTAAAAGTTTGTGTGTTTCTTCATAAATGCTAAACAGCATGAATGAATTATCTGAAGCTCTAGAAAATCTCAATCTCTATCCCGTAAAAGTAGAAGTTTCCAGAGATTTTACTGGTTACTTGGCCGATGTGGAAGAACCTATAGAATTTCAAGCTCCACCTCCGGAGAAATCAAAACCTAAGAAAAGAAGAAGATTTGTGGGTTGGAGACGTGTGCGCAGAAGAAAACCAGCAACTAGGAAAATTCTCAAAGTAGAAAATCCCATGGATAAAGGAAAAGGGATTGAGATCGGGGAAAGTTTTAGACAAGGAAGAATGGAAATTGGGGAAAGCTCCAAGCAAACCAAGGAAATGACATTACAGGAAGAGCTAGATTTCAAACTGGCAAGCTGTGATACCCTTAAGCCTGTCAATGAAAACCTTTTTACTTATCCTGCTGAAACCCAACTTCCAATAAACCTGGAACCAGCCATCCCAGAACCTTTGATCCACACCCAACCACAAGGAATGGACGAATGGTGGACCTACGTTTGGCAATTCCAAAACCTTATAAATAATCCCTATACCTTGTTCCCTCAGTTCGACCCAGAACCTGCACCAAACCCACCAATGAGTAATGAAAACTTAGCAGAACTTCGCCATTTTGGCGAAGAACTAATGGATGCAGGGAATAAGATTCGGGAGATAGGAGAATAAATCTCCTGGAAATACGATGAAAGGGAACATCATTTCTGATAGACTAGCGGACTAGGGGGAGTGTGGTTGTGAAACTATGTTTGTATAATAATAATAGTATAAATCTGTAAAATAATTTAAAAATAAAACTTTTATAAGATAATAGTGTGTAGGATGCATAATATAATATATAAAAATGGAAGTTGAGAAATCAACAATTTTGGCTATACGTGTTAAATGTGATTATGTGCGATTATTTTGTTTTGTTTAATTATTTTATGCTAATCACTTATATAAATTACCAGATGACAAACACTGGTAATGAACAAATTAACGAGGGTAATCAATCTGAGCAACACCAGGAGGATCAATTTCTAAATAGGCAAGATATCGAGAATATCGTTGCTCAGGGAATAGCCAATGCTATTCCAGAAATCCTTGCTGCTGCTCGAAATCCAATTGCACCTCAACAAATTATTCCTAGCAAGCGTACAAATGACGATAATTTCAGTAATAGTATAAACGGAGGCGACAACCATATTAATAACGACAATGAGGGAATATAAGCTCCATTCCTTAAGAAAATGAAAGCTGCAACACCTGGTTGCACTTACAAGGAGTTTCTTGCCTGTAAACCTGCTGAGTTGCAGGTAACGAAGGGGCAACTGCTGCACTGCGTCTGTTAGAGAAAACCGAGGCAGTAATTATGATAAGTAAATGTGCTGAGGACGACAAGGTCATGTACGCGTCGCATCTTTTTAAAGAAGGGGGCTAGAATGGTAGAATACGGTACTTCAAGCCAAAGGAAGGAGTGCGGCCTATGCCATGAACTGGGAAGAATTTAAAAGTCTTGTAGAAAGAAAATTCTGTCCCGAGTATGAAAAGGAACAAATGACCAATAAGTTCCTAAATCATCAGATGGTAGGCGTTGATTGTCGAGGGTATACTTCGACATTCTTCGAATACGCTAGGGTAGTACCAACACTGGCTTCGCCAGAATCGGGACTTATATCTCGCTACATTTGGGGATTAATTGGCGAGATCCGTAATATTGTCAAGGCTGCGAGACCCCGCACGATTGATGATGCGGTAGAGTTAGCTAACACTCTGACTGGCGAACTGGTACGCACAAGAGAAGAAAACCGGAAGAAGGAAGTAGCCCAAAAGATTACCCAGGGATTCCGTATGGGTAACCGTAGTAATTTCATAGGAAGGAGAACTGGGCAATCTTCCACTGTTCCATTTTGCAATTCCTGTAAAAGGAAGCATTTTGGAAGATGCAAGGGATATTGCAATTTTTGCAAAATTCCGGGGCATCAAGAAGAAGATTGCAGGAAGAAGAAAACCACAGTCTGTTACAACTGTGGAGAAGCTGGACATATTAGGCCAGACTACCCAAAATTTGTCAAACCAGCTGATAACAAAATCAAACCTGCAGAAGGAACTACCAAGAAGAACGTAAGAGCCTTCCAGCTGACTACTCAGGAAGCCGAGCTAATTCCTGATGTGATAGCTGGTACGTTTCTAGTTCACAACGTTTATGCAAAAGTATTATTTATCTCTGGTGCAAACCAAAGTTTTATAAATACTTCGTTCTGCCAAGCACTTAATTTATCCTTAACCAAACTTAGGCAGATTTTTACAGTCGAAATGGCAGATGGAAATTCCGTTAACATAGATAAGGTTTTGCAAAATATAAAGATAGAACTTTTAGGTCATAAATTTTCGGCAAACCTGTTACCTATGAATTTAGCCGGATTCGATGTGGTGTTAGGAATGGATTGGTTGGTAGCCAATCATGCTCGAATTCTTTGTGATAAGAATTCCATAGAAATTCATACACCCACAGGAGAGTTAATAGTGATTACAGGAGATAAGCCACGGAAGCCAATAAAGTTCATTTCAGTAATGAAAGTTGCTAGTTATGAACGAAAACAAGGAATGGTCATTAACACTAAAGGAAAAGAACTTAAAGAAATTCCAGTAGTATCAGAATACTCCTATGTATTCCCAGAAGAACTACCTGGATTACCACCTGATAGGGAAGTAGAATTTAGAATTCATCTAATTCCTGGAACTACACTGATAGCTAAGGCACCTTATCGGTTAGCACCCACAGAAATGTTAGAATTGAAAAAGCAATTAGATGAATTACTAAGCAAAGGATTCATATAACCTAGTTCATCCCCGTGGGGAGCTCCAGTGTTGTTTGTAAAGAAGAAAGATGGTTCGATGCGAATGTGTATCGATTATAGGGACTTGAATAAAGTTACAATTAAGAATCGATACCCATTACCTAGAATTGATGATCTATTCGATTAACTTCAAGGAGCTAGATATTTTTCTAAAATAGATTTACGTTCCGGATATCATCAATTAAAGGTACAAGATGAAGACATACCTAAAACTGCTTTCAGGACTAGGTATGGTCATTACGAGTTTACAGTCATGCCCTTTGGGTTAACAAATGCTCCTGCAGCATTTATGGACATGATGAATAGAATCTGTAAACCGTATTTGGATAAATTTGTAATTGTCTTCATCGATGATATACTTATTTATTCCAAAATTCAGGATGAACACTGTCAGCATCTGCATGCACTCTTAACATTGTTAAGAAAAGAGAAGCTTTATGCCAAATTCTCGAAGTGTGAATTTTGGCTACAAGAAGTGCAATTTTTAGGACACATGGTGAATCACGAAGGTATTCATGTAGATCCTGTTAAGATAGAAGCGATCACCAAATGGAAGGTTCCGCAGTCAGCTATGGAAATTAGAAGTTTTATAGGTTTAGCCGGGTATTATAGACGGTTTATTAAGGATTTTTCCAAGATAGCTGTACCATTAACTAAGCTAACCTGTAAATCAGTTAAGTTTGAATGGGGACCTAGGCAAGAAGAAGTCTTTAAGATTTTAAAACAAAAATTAACCAATGCTCCAATTCTATCCTTACCAGAAGGAACAGAAGATTTTGAAGTATATTGTGATGCTTCAAAGTTAGGATTAGGATGTGTGCTGATGCAACGCAAGAAGGTAATTGCGTATGCATCAAGGCAATTGAAAAAGCACGAAGAAAACTATATAACTCATGACTTAGAGTTAGGAGCCATAATTTTTGCCCTTAAGATTTGGAGACATTATCTGTATGGAAGTAAGTTTACTATCTATACAGATCATAAAAGCTTAAGATATATATTTGGGCAAAAAGAATTAAACATGAGGCAAAGGAGATGGATGGAAATACTAAGTGACTACGACTGTGATATTCAATATCACGAAGGAAAGGCAAACGTAGTTGCAGATGCCTTAAGTCGTAAGTATCATGAAAAGCAAAAGCGAGTTTGTGCTCTTAGATTGAATCTACAGTTAGATTTAATGGAACAATTAAAGGATGTTTAGGAAACAACAATCCAGGATGTTGCTGAAGGAATGAAAGGGCGGATAAAAGAATTAGAGCAAGGAGCAGATGGAATTTGGAGATTCCATAAGAAACGAATTTGGGTACCTAAGCAGGGAGAATTAAGAAATAAAATCTTAGAAGAAGCCCATAAATCTAGGTATACCATGCATCCTGGTAACAATAAGATGTACCAAGATTTAAGAAATAGTTTCAAGTGGATAGGAATGAAAAAGGACATAGCTAGATATGTTTCTAAATGTCTAACTTGTTCACAAGTTAAGACAGAACACCAGAAACCTTCAGGTCTACTACAACAATTAGAAATGTCTGTATGGAAATGGGAACTCATAACAATGGATTTTGTTACTAAGTTACCCAAAACCAGAAAAGGGAATGATGCAATTTGGGTGATTGTTGATCGATTAACCAAATCAGCTCATTTTCTACCCATGAAAGAAACCTTTATCATGGAAAGGTTAGCCAAGTTGTATGTAGATGAAGTCGTATCCTTACATGGAGTTCCACTCTCCATTGTATCGGATAGGGATAGTCGTTTCACTTCCCACTTCTAGACAAGTTTCCAAGAAGCTATAGGAACTCGACTAAAATTAAGTACTGCATACCATCCTCAAACAGACGGACAAAATGAAAGAACAATCCAAACCCTGGAAGACATGCTCCAGGCATGTGTGATAGATTTTGGTGGAAAATGGGACAACCATTTACCTTTAATTGAATTCTCCTATAACAATAGTTATCATTCAAGTATTGAAGCTGCCCCATTCGAAGCACTTTACGGACGTAAGTGTAGAACTCCAGTATGTTGGGCAGAAATAGGAGAAAGTCGATTATCAGGTCCTGAAATTGTGCAAGAGACTACCGACAAAATCACTCAGATCAAGGAAAGACTGAAAACAGCTTGAGATCGCCAGAAGAGTTATACAGACAATAGGCGTAAGCCGTTAGAATTTCAAATCGGAGATAAGGTTCTCTTAAAAGTTTCTCCTTGGAAAGGAATAGTTCGATTCGGTAGAAAGGGAAAGCTAAGTCCAAGGTACGTAGGACCATTTCCAGTAATGCAACGTAAAGGACTAGTCGCTTATCGTTTACAACTACCAGAAGAGTTGGCTGGAGTACATGACGTATTTCATGTATCCAATCTCAAGAAATGCCTATCTGACGAATCCTTGGTAGTACCTCTTCAAGATATAGAGGTAAACGAAAAACTAAAATTTGTTGAGAAACCTCTTCAGATAGAAGACAGAAAGATCAAGTTTCTCAAACACAAAAGATTGGTATTAGTTAAAATCAAGTGGGATTCAAAGAGAGGACCCGAGTACACCTAAGAGCTGGAATCGGAGATGAAGCGAAAGTATCCTCACTTATTCCAGTAAATCTCGAGGATGAGATTTTTAATAAGGTGGGGAGGATGTAAGGACTCTAAAAAATGTCCTAAAATTTACCCACAAGTAAAAACCCGAACCCCTGAAACCATACTGTGCACGAAAAATCAACAAAATATGAAATCTAGGTTTCAGGCGGGCCGCGTAAATGTTGGCTTAGCTTTACGCGGGCCGCGTCAACCCTAGGTTTGACCGGATAAGTATCCGGGCCACGTATAACCCATCTGGCAACCCTAACTCGTGACCCAGCAAACCTATGCATAGACTAGGCGGCCTCGCGGGCCGCGTAAAGTTTGGCTTAGTGCTCACGTGGGCCGCGTGAGACCCAAAAATCTGCTATAAATAGGAGGGGTTACGAGCAATCCTCTGCTGTCGAAATCATTTCATAAAAACGAAGTTTGGCTGCTCTGAATTCGAAATTACAATTATAATAGCGAGGCGCTGCTACGATACAGGGTATTAACTCGATCGCTGCTACGATTCAATGTCTGATCGATTGAAACTATCCAATGGATGTTTAAGTGCTGCCCACATTAGTTGTGAGGGATTAATCTCGTGAGTTATCGTAAATGCTGTATTAGTTACTGACCTAGTTCATGTGCATGTTATTTAAATTTAGGTTACAAGGCTAATCAGTAGGCTAAACTCTGCCCGTATAAATCTGCAATGTGAGTTATTCTCTTTTTATCAAAAGTATTTTACAATACTCCATTTTCAAATGTTATAATTACAGGGAGTAAGTCGTGGTTATCTTAATCACTGGCTAGTGGATTATTGTGCACATTACTAATTTCTCACGGGTTAGGCTAATAAATCCTAACAGTGATAAACGTCACTACTTGGGGAAAGACCCAATAGTGGTATGACCATCGTCACCAGGTGACACGGCGCCAGATAAAAATAAGATAGAAGCCATTGTAATCGCTCTTATGCTGTAATTGATAACTAATGTGTCATTTTACATACTTGAATGACTCGCCAGCATTTCCCCGCTGATAAAATATTTTTAAAACATGTTTCAGGCGACCTGCTGTAAATCAAGGAAAACGTGCTAAGGGGCACTAACAAGCTTGAAGAGGTGGCTCAGTTATAATGAATAAACATGTTTTAATAAATCAAGGAATTTACTTGTGAAATTCCTCTATTGTAATTTATGGGGTTTATCTCGAATGATAAAATAAAATATTTGGGCATTTTGAGTTTTAAAAAGATCCTGTAAAATCTTCCGCTGTCGCATCATAGATACCACAGGTTCCTGTCCCGCGGCTCCTGACCGGGAAAAACCGAGGCTTGGGCCGTGACACCGCCTGCCACAAATCAGGTATAAACGCAGATCACAAGCAGATGTAATAAAAGATGGCACCCCATGCCTAGAAACCACCTCTCTCAGAGGAATATTCACAAGCTGCGAAGACTCGTCAATTTCCTGGGTTGCCAGAAAGTGTGTTGATTACGTGAGTCAATCAACGATCACCCAAGTGGTATCGTTTCCGTTTCAAGTTTTAGGTTGAACAGTGACAAAATCTATGGCAGTCTGTTCCCACTCCCCATGGGTGCTTCTGGTTGCTGAAACAACCAGAGGGTTTCCGATATTTCACCTTGACTTTCGCACAAGTTAACACCGTTCACTTACACTGCTATGTGGGCCTTCATGCCCGAACGCCAGTACAAGATCTTAGTTCCTAATACATCCTATCAAAACTCAGACGAGTGGATTGTCGAGACTTGTGCGCTTCGCCGAACATAAATTTCCCTAGGGTTGCTGCAAAGTGGAACCCATATTCGCTCCATAAAGTAGCGAATGCTATCGGATTTCGCCAGAAGTTGCTTCCCCATGCCCCGCAGGGACTCAGCTTGGAGATCCTCTTCCTTCAATGCTTCGGTTTGGGCAGAACGGATCTGATCAGGTAGATTTGAGTTGATAGTGAGCTGCAAAGCTCATGCACGTTTAGGTTTCACGGTCGTAATCGTTCAAGAGTTCCTTCCAGCGATGCTGTCGAATGTTTAACTCCCTCCAATCAAAGATATGCTGAAGGCTCTTGTGATCGGTATAAACGGTGCATTTGGTACCGTCCAAGTGATGCCTCCAAACCTTAAATCCAAGACCATGGCTTCCACCCGAGAGTTGTGAGTCGCGAAATCCTTCTTGTGAATCTTTAACTGTCGAGGAGCGTAAAACTGAAAAGCTGAAAATCACTTGTACCGTTGAGTAAGGACAACATTCAGTGCATCGTAGAGTTTGGTTCCAAAAGCTGAAAAGGTGTTCTCCTATTTTGTCCCCCACAAATACACAACACCCTGCTGTGTTAAAGCGATAAAATCTGTGCGTTCTTCGAAAATCCCATGATTAATCTGCGACGGTACATAGCGAGACCAAGAATTTGTCGCACTTCCGAAGGACTCTTTGGTTCCGATAAATTTCTAATAGAATGGATCTTAGTGGAAACCACATATATTCCCAATTCGTTGGCTATGAGACCAAGAATGTGTACTTCTCGAACCCAGAAGTCACACTTAGATTATGTGGAGTTGCTCCTCCCTTAGGAGCTTTAAAGTAAATTCAAGTGCCGCTCGAGGTCCTCCTTTCTCTTGGAAGTGATTCAAAACGTCATCAGTAAACACGGTTGACGAATTCGTCGAGATGAGGTTTACACATACAATTCATGTGACCCATAAAGTTGCCGGTGTGTTGGGTAACTTGAATGTCACGCACAGAAAATCTTAATGGCCGTATTGCGTTCGAAATGTTGTTTTAGGAACATCCTCCCCTCGGTCTTCCATTAGTTGGTAGCCCGATCTTAAGTCAATTTTCCGAATAGAACCTTGACCCTGGCAGCTGGTCAAGCAATTCATCGATGCGAGGTAAAGGGTGATGGTTTCCGACTGTCGCCTTGCCGAGTTTACGGTAGTCGATACACGTACGAAAGGACTCGTTCTTCTCTTTCCCAATTAGAGATCGTGCTCCCCAAAACAAGGAGTTAGATCAGTTAAACCTCTGTCCAGCAATTCCTGAAGTTGATTAGGCAATGCTTGCAACCTTCCTGGTACATGGCGATAAGGGGTACGAGTAATCAGGGCTGCTTCTGACGTGATACAAATCCGATATTTCACCTGACGTTGTGGAGGTAAGCCTGGAAGTTCTTCGGGCTGCGTACCGGTAACTAGTGATAAAATAGCAGGATAGCTGAGACACTCCTGGGCTTTCGTCGCCAATGTGTCACTGTCAATCAGTGAGTCTTCACCGGGGGAAATGTACACGTGACTTCCCCTTACATAGAATTCTGCTCGGGGTTTGGTCATCCAGACCATATCCACGACTATCTCGAAGCTTCTAAAAGTATCAGGAAGAAGGTCAATGTCGAACACGTGACCTACAAGATTGAGTTTGCACCCTAAGTGAACGAGTGAGGCTTCAATTGACTTGTTATCAACCAGTTCTACAGCGTGTTTGGTCTCAAGAGATGTCAGAGTTGACCAGAATTGGGACGAAAAGTTTAATCACAAAAACGTACAGGTTATCATGTTGCTATCATGTCTGGCGTCACCCACGCCTATCTTGAATGCTCTTCCATGAGCACCGTTTCCACCGTCGTTGTTATGGCTACGCAGATTCCCAGTTTTGACATTGCCCACATGGTTGTTAGCGTCTTAACTTAACAACGGTCAATTCTGGTCGAAGTCACACTCATTCCCATATCAAAGGTAATGATTACGACTATTTAGTTGTTGTCGTGGCTGTCGCCTCTGATGTTGCGACGTTGTTTCTCTAAAGAGAACGTCCTGCGATCTTTTGCCAAAAGGATCCACCTTTTCACATTCCTTGATATGTCCTAAGGTACTGCCCATGGAACTGGTAAGTACATATCCCATACTCCAGTCGATTGTCAATGGTTATACCCCGATTAATTCGTAAGAGTTGGCTCCCAGATGTTGCTTACTAGGGTTAGGGATTCGATTGAAGTCAACCTACTGGGGTTTCGTTTTCAGAGAGCAGGGTCATCCTAATACTAGGGTTGGTAATGCATCACGCTCATCTTCTTACCCATCGGTTTTTGCGAGTCGGTTGCATAACGCACGACAAGTTGTTAGAGAATCACAGAGGTGTCCATACTTCTGAATTTGAGGTGTCAATTTGTTGTGTCAAAGTAAACGAGAAAAGTGAGAAAGTATAGACCAAACATTCGACGTTTCGACATCTGACTCAGAGACGTTCGCACTAGCACCTAACATTTCTACACGGTTCGCTAGACGTTCAGTTATGTGTTAAGGTATCACTCAATATCATCGAGATTCGTAAGGGTTCAGAGGGAAATGAAAGGATCACATTCGAATAGGAAGCAATCATCGCTATGACTCCTATAGGTCGTTGCGCTTCTCATTAGATCGAATAATGGAATGGAACCCCTTTTCCACTTGTTAAGTCTCACTGGGACTCACATGCACCCCAAATTATTATTATGTGTGCACCCACAATAATATTGCGATTTGCATGCTCATCTCAGTTCCTCCTAACTCATGTCAAATGGTTCCTCAAACTAGAATGTCAAACAGAGGTTATCAAAACGACAAGATCACAGGAATCTAAGGACTACGACACACTAACTACGCATCATAATCTAAACAAGAAATTCATGAAATTATGCTATAATGACGAGTGTGTGTCTGTATGCTACATCATAATCAAGTGTACACTAGTCATGATATGTATACAACAGGTGAAAAGGACGAACCTTGCAATCTGGAGCTGAGTGTCATGGTTGTATTCTCGTTTTCAGAACTGTTCAGTTATAGTATGGTTTTATAAAAACGTTTTAAAACCAAGTTCACTATAACCAGTGGCTCTGATACCAAACTGTCACACCCCCCCCCCCCAAAAAAAATACCACTAATGGAAACTTCCGCGAGGCAGGTGACGTACCAGGATCTAGCCACTAATCACATTGAACCATAAATAAAATAAACTTTCCATTAAAAGAAATAGTATAATTCACACACCAGTGTAGAAAATTAAACATGTTCAGCGGAGGCATAATAATTTGTTCAATAAGTTTAAATGAAAATGTATAAAACAATGCAACAGCAAGAAGCGTTTCCAGATGTCACGACCCATGACCACTCCAGCTTCCCAGACAGCAAGTTCCATGTCAGTGTACCTAAGGACTTGCAAGCATGCAGAAAAGTGTATCAGACAACGCTGGTGAGTTCACAGTTTGTTTGGCCGTTTGTTACCAAGTATTGACTTATGTTATGTTGATAATAACTCGATACCGCAGACGGCTCCTTTTTGCCCTTCTCCAATGTTCTATCAAACATTGGTCATGATTTTAAAGTTATTAGTTCACGCCCGTCCTATCCAGGTACGTCGTGAGGGTACCAAAACTAATAGCGCTATCAACTAATAACCCCGTTGCCCTACAACCAACTTGTTCGGTAGTGTGATAGGAATTAAGTGATAGAAAGTGAGTGTATTATCCAACATCAACATTTACTAAAAACCGCCTCATATCCCCTACAAGGATATGGGTTTGTGAAAACTGCCTCACATCCCCTACGAGGATGTGGGTTTATGAAAACGCGTTTATTTGTTTGCCTGTTTGATTGTCCCCACCGGACACATGCTTGTATTGAGAGAAGTGAACTCACCTTTGATTGATCGGTATGTTACGCTACATTACCCGTTCCAAGTTGGTCAACCAAACCCTACCGTGGTTACCAAAAACTGTCAGTTTCGTATACACACAATTCACGTATTCTTTGTACACAATACACAATTAGCGTACACATAAATCACATATCATTTGCAAGTCATATCAAGGGATCATGTCACATAACACTTTTGTTAACATATAACAAGTTGGATCATTATCAGATAACCTAACCGACATTTAGACACGCAAATCACTACTTATAGTGTTTCAGCTTCAACATCTAAAACTAGGCTGTTTCAGGTATTTTAATAAAATAGTTAACTTATTCCAAAAATTCCCAAAATTTTACAGAATGTTTAAAACGATCCAGATAACATTGTGTAAGATTCTCAGGATCCAATTAATTACCAATTATTTTATAAAAATCATTTACCGGGCTACAATCAGATTACTCACATTCTGACTGCAGTCTAGGGAAAAATTCATTTAAAATTCATCGCAAGTCTGATTGACGAAATTCCAGTTGGAGATTCATTCTAACACCTAAGGCCATATGCTGCACAAATATCACAACCCAGTTCACGATATTCGTTCAGATATGATGGAAAACACAAGCTTCATTTTCTGCAGAATTTTGCAGCTTTGCGCACTGAAATGGAATAAATCATTTAAAGTAGTAAATGACATCCAAAAATTATGATTCCAGTGCCATTTGAATCGGATTTCGTAATAGTACGTCTTAGACTTCAGAAAGTAAATTTTTCGTTTGGTTAAGATCTGGTTACAGCCAATGAAAGTTGGCTGCAGAATTTAGGACATAATCTGTTTCAGCTTAAAACAATCCCATACAATTTCAATCGTTCTTTTTAGCGAATCAAGTGATCATACAACCCTATAACACTATATTTTCAGGTCATACAAGTCCTTTACTCAATAAATCAGGGAACACTCATCATGGTTTGTCAAATAACCGCCAAACACTAAACCCTAAATTTCTATCCACGTGAGTATTCATGCATAATCGATCATATAAAACAGTAACATGCCATTCGAGACTAATCATGAAATCCAATGAATATCTTTATCATAATCAACTCAAAAACATAGCCACATAAAAACAAAACATCGTAAACCGAAAACTACCAAGAATACTAACCTTGAGGAAAGATGAGGGAACTAGAGAGAGGAAGAGATGAGGGATCGATGAAGGGGTTGTTTGTGTCTGCTTGCTGCCGTCGCACTCCACAAGAAGGAGTTTAGGGTTTTTTTTTTTTTCTAATCTATCTCATGCCCAACAACATATACGTAACTTATAAAATAAAAGAGGAGATGGGGCGGTTTGGTTATTGGGCCGCAAGGGGTTGGGGTTGAGTTGGTTTGGGCCGAATTGGGGAGGGGTTTGTTTTTGGTTTGGGCCAAGACTAACACCACAAGAGTGTGCGGTCGTGGGGTGGTGTGCGACCCGTGAGTTTTTGCAACAAGGTTTTAAACACGCATTACATATGATATCCTACTAACACTCAATCATTCAGTATAATCAAACACTTTTAATTAAACGTATAACGTACTCGCAAGTTACAACGCAACACACAACGTGAAAAGGAATCAGTATACAGAAAAGACTTGAAATTAAGAGTTGTCACAATCAAGTTGAAAACAATGCTGTAAATGAATCTGGTTTTGTTGAAATCATTCCCACAAACAAGGATGGCCAAGAGTTTAAAATAACTGATAACTTGGTAACAAGATCACTCTGGAAAGATCTATGGATACCTCAACTTTTGAGGAGATTGAGAAATACCAATTTAAACCCACATGGTCTGATGAGTGTGACATCCTTGAAAACTTCAAAACCATGGACTTCACAACCACTGATGGTGTCAAAGCTCCTAAGGCCAAGATTATTCCTCTTAAGGACATCCCAACAGTGGTTCAAAACTCTGTTGCAAAGGAGTCTGAAAAGAAGAAGAAAAGAGAAAAGATTAAAAACTTGTTTTGTGACTTTTGTGAAAAGAAAAATCACTTGACCAAAAATTGTTTTCATTTAAAAGCTTATGATCTTAACAAAACAAGTACTATTATGCCTTCACAATGCTGCACCATCTGTGGTAAATCAAACCATTCTACTCAGCAGTGTGTGTACCTAAAATCCTTTGAGGTCAAAAAGGATGAGTACATGTCAAAAACACCAATGAGCTCATCTAATCCATCTGTCAAGTTCACCAAAAACCAACCACTGTTTGTGCCAGTCCAAACAACTGTTACCAAACAGCTGAACCAAACCTCTGTTAAAAGAGATGTTCATGTGACTGATGCACCCCCTTCTAACCAATACCGAAGAGGTAAAGGTCAACCACCATACCCTAGGGTCCCACACGTTTATGAGGCTTACAAAAATCCTTCTAAACCAAGAGTGAACAGGCATCCCTTTGGGTACCAGTAGATGATAGGGCAAGACCCCCAACAGTGGTTAGAGAAAAACAGTTCCAAAACTGTCCAAACCCCTGAGCTAACCACTGTCCATCCACCTGAACTTGACATAGACACTGTTGAGACCTCATCCTAAGCCATACTGGCGTTGGAGACCCTCATGAACTAACCTTTTACTTGATGTGCAGGGAGCTTCTGCATGCTTAGATAGTCTTTGGTATGTAGATAGTGGAGGCTCCAGGCACATGACAGGATGTAGAGCCCTACTCAAAGAATTTAAAACTCATGGAAGGGGGATATATCCTTTGGTAATAATAGTAAAGGGAAGGTGATGGGGTCTGGTACAGTTCAGTCTGGAAATGTTAAGTTTGAAAATATCAATCTAATAGACAATCTAAAATTTAACCTTCTTAGTGTATCTCAAATGAGTGATAAGGGCTATGGCTCATTCTTTACTAAGGATTGTTGTAGGATTGTTGGACCAGAAATGGTTAAAAAGATTGAAGAAATAATAAAAGATGGAAAAACTCAACTTGTTGCTCAAAGAAGTGGCAATGTTTATGTAGTTGATTTGTAAAAAGAGAGCCCCAGGACTGATGCTTGTCTGTTCTCAGCTGCCTCTAGCAAAGAGACAGAACTTTAGCATAGGAGATTGGGGCACACAAATCTCAAGACAATCACTGCTTTATCAAAACAGGGGTTAGTAAGAGGTCTTCCTCAAAAACTGTTCACCTGTCTTGAGCATTGTGTTTCCTGCCTAAAAGGAAAACAACATAAAAGCTCATTTAAGTCCATTGAAGAGTCCAAAACAACCAAGTGTCTGCAAATGCTGCACATGGATTTGTTTGGCCCAGTTTAAGTCATGAGTCTCAAAAAGAAAAGATATTGTTTGGTAATTGTAGATGACTTTTCTAGGTTTACATAGACTTATTTCTTACATTCCAAAGATGAGACTGCAGGCATTCTGCAAGACTTTGTGACACAGGTTGAAAAGCAGTTTGACTTGCCAGTAAAAGTCTTCAGGAGTGACAATGGCACAGAATTCAAAAAAAAGGAGTTGGATGCCTTCTGTATGTCAAAAGGAATTGTAAGGCAGTACAGTATTCCAAGAACACCAGAGCAGAACCATGCTTGCAGATTCAGGTTTGCCATTAACTTTCTGGGCAGAGGTAGTAAACACTACTTGCTATGTCCAGAACAAAGTTTTAATAAACCCTAGGCCTCAAAAGACTGCTTATGAAATTCTGTATATAATAAAACCACTGATCTCATATTTCAAAGTATTTCGCTGCCCATGTTTCATTTTAAATTTTAAAGATTCCATCTCAAAATTTGCAGCCAAAGTAGACAGTGGATATCATTTGGGATACTCAACCACTGCTAAGGCCTACAAAGTGTTTAACACAAGGACCAAAACAGTGGAAGAGACTTTGAATGTGAAGTTCAATGAACTTTCTTCAATGAAAATCCCTGCAAACCCTGCAGATTTGTTTGATCTTGATAAATTTACTTTTGAAAATGTTTATGCCAAGACTAACAATGCAGGTCCATCACAAGACTCTCCATCGGACTATGGATATGAAGTCATCATTCCACAACAAACCTTCAAATCAATTGCCAGAGCAGCAGATGTCCAAAACAGCTGTCAAAGCTCAACCACTGCTACCTCAACAGTTGTTGACCAAAGTAGCCCATTAACCCCTGCTTCCACATCATCAAACACTGTTGATAAAAATCCTCAAACAATGGATAAAAGTCAACAGATGTCCACACAACTTCCACCTATTCCTCCACCTCCTTTTCAAACCACTGATGGATCATCAAAGTCACCATCAGTGGTTAGCTCAGATGATTCACATCTGCAGCCCTCACCCTTAAATGCCATTGTTCCATACAAAGGAGATTTAATCTTCTTGAAGTCTCATCCACCTGACCAAATCATTGGCAACATCAGTGAAGGGGTGCTCACAAGAAAGCAATCCCAAAACATCTGTTTTTTTGCTGGTTTCCTATCTCTCCATCAGCCAGTCAAGTACCAAGAGGCACTAAAAGACAACAGCTGGGTAGAAGCCATGCAAGAGGAGCTCCAACAGTTTAAAAGGCAACAAGTATGGGAGCTTGTACCACTGCCAGAGGATGTGAGTCCTATTGGCACAAAGTGGGTCTTCAAAAATAAAACTGATGAAAGGGGCATTGTTGTCAAGAATAAAGCAAGGCTAGTGGTTCAAGGTTTCAAACAGGAAGAGGGCATTGATTATGATGAAACTTTTGCCCCTGTAGCAAGATTGGAAGCTATTAGACTGTTCCTGGCCTTTGCGGTCAACCACAACATAAAGGTGTATCAAATGGACATTAAATGTGCATTCCTCTATGGTAAAATTCAAGAAGAGGTATATGTCTGTTAACCTCCAGGTTTTGAGGATCCATTTAATCCAAATCATGTCTAGAAGCTAAATAAAGCTTTGTATGGACTGAAACAAGCACCTAGAGCCTGGTATGAAACTCTCTCCACCTTTCTTCTTTCCATTGGGTTCACAAGAGGTAAAATTGACAAAACACTGTTTTTAAAATGGAGAGGGAAAGACTTGATGATTGTCCAGATTTATGTGGATGACATCATTTTTGGAAGCACATGTTCTAAAATGTGTCAAGAGTTCAGACAACTCATGACAACTGAGTTTGAGATGAGTGCAATGGGTAAACTCCAGTGCTTTCTTGGTCTCCAAGTAAGGCAACTGCAAAATGGAACTTTCATCCATCAAGGCAAATATGCCAAAGAACTTTTAAAGAAATTTGAGATGGATGATTGTAAACCATGTAGTACACCCATAGCAACCAATAAATTAGACATGTCTGATGAAATGGATGATTTGGTTGATCAAACTCTTTATAGAAGCATGATTGGGTCTTTATTGTACCTAACTGCATCTAGGCCAGACATCATGTTTGCAGCATGTGTTTGTGCAAGATCCCAATCAGCCCCTAAAAAGTCTAACCTTATTGCTGTAAAAAGGATATTCAGATACCTAAAAGGTGCTCCTACACTTGGTATCTGGTATCCAACTGATGGAAATATCAAGCTTTCAGGTTTCTCAGAAAGTGACTTTGCTGGATGTGACAAAACAAGGAAGTCCACTTCAGGAGGGTGCCAATTCCTAGGCAATTGCTTAGTGTCTTGGCAAAGCAAAAAGCAAGCAGTTGTTTCAACATCCACTGCTGAGGCAGAGTATATAGCTGCTACAACATGTTCAGCCCAACTGCTTTGGCTTCAAAATCAATTGCTGGATTTTGGTATCATTGCCTTAAAGACACCTCTCATGTTGGACAGTCAGGCAGCAGAAAATATCATCAAAAATCCAGTTTCCCATTCAACCACCAAGCACATTGATATCAGACATCACTTTGTGAGGGATTGCTATGAAAAAGGTTTGATTTCTCTGCATCATGTTCCAACTAAGGATCAACTAGTAGATGTGCTAACAAAAGCATTAGATACATCTACCTTTGAACGCTTGATCTCTAGGATTGGCATGCTAAACATGGAATAACAAGCAAAATCTTGTTTTTCTATGAATAAAAGCATTAAAATGTTTTCAGAAAATAAAAAATTCATCCTTAAAAATAGCTAAAAATGAAAATTTTCATTAATCCTTAAAAGTCTGCCATAACCACTGTTTTTGGTTCAAAAATCTGTTCTGCTAAATGCAGTCCACTGCTGAAAGTCAACCTCTGTTCTCTCATCTCTTTGGTAATCACTGTTGTTCAAAATCAGTGTTTTAAACCACTGATAGGCTATCCACTGATAGTTAAAAATCATCCACTGACCGCATTATAACCGTTGTAACCACTGTTACTTGTTCCATCAGTGGTTACCTAAACAACTGTCTTCCATTACTCATCAGAGGCTGGCACGTGGACAGTACATATCCGTCAGATCTTTGTAACCGCTGCCACATCAGCATTCATTTTTTTCCTTTATAAAACCCTGATCAAAACCCCAAACAGGGTTTTCACTGTCGAATCGAATTCAAAATTCCTTTCTCAAAACAGTTACCATCCATTTCTCTCAAATCATTCATCAATTTCTCTCCAAATCACTCATCTTTTTCATCCGTTCTTACCATCTTCAAATCACCATGTCTCTCCCACTCAAACTCCCACATAATTACTTGGGCTTACTTGAAAAACCAAGTCATACTGAAATCTTCAACTCCATCGTTGATACCTTGTCATCTTCAAAGTACAAAACTTTGTTGACTTATGATGCTCCGATTTACAAGGACACCCAGCAAGAATTCTGGGAAAATGCTAAATTGGAAACTCAGGATAAAACGCCCATAGCCATCAATTCTTCTATAAAGGGTGTTCTAGTCACAATTACACCTCAAACCATTTTAGAGGTTTTTGAACTTGATGATCTTCAAGGTAAAACATCCTTCCCAAAAACAGAGTATCAACGTGATTTCATTGAAAGAGGTTACGAGGACCAAATGAAAAAAGATACTTTACAAAAAGGCAGTTTTCCTCCTGCCACAAGGTTTTTGTTTCACACTCTTCTCATGTATGTTTCTAATAAAACAACCGCTTTCAATGAAATCCCATTGAAGATTCAATACCTAGGTTATACTATACTACAAGGAGAAAATTTTAACTATTCCCAGGAAATCTTCAATTATCTTGTTACAAATGTTAATAAAAAGGAATTTTTACTCATTCCAAGGTTTTTAAGTTACTATTTTACAAAGAAATTTTCAAAAGATAATGCTCATGTCCTTATTCAAGGAGAGCCTTTTCAAATAAATGGCCTTACACCTAAAATATTTACAAGGCTATCAAAAGTGTCCAAAACACAAGCAGAGGCTCCTGAGCAGACTTTAGCAGCTACCACTACTCCTCAGGCACCTGCTGCTGAGCCCACTGCTCAAGGTGATCACAGCAGCAAAACAACTGCTGTGAAACCCACACCTAAGACCACTAGAAAACCAAAACTGAAAAAATACAAAAACCCCCCAAACCTACAAAAAACGCAACTCTGGAAGATGAGATCCTAGAGCAACTGCCAGTTACAACACAAAAGTCACCAAAAACCACTGCTGCTACTTCCTCACAGCAGATGGTAGAAAGATCTCAACGTGAGCCTCAAACTCCTCCTGCTTCTTCTCAAAAAGAACAAGTTGTAAGAACAGGGACACCAAATTATGATGCTCTGGAATCACTTGCTTCCATCATCCACAGCCCACTGCCCGGGGCAAATTCTCTTTCCACACCCACAATCACTGCTGCAATTCCACCATTAATAATGCCTTTGTTGGATGCACTTGATATAGCTCAGACAGAAATCAGTTCCTCTCAACCACCTATCACTGAGAGTATGCCACAACAAGTGACTGAGTCTGAGCTCCCTATCTTTGCTAACCCACCAACAACTGAGGAGGTTACACCCCTTGAGTTACATGTAACTCTTGGTGGTAGTTCAAGTGAAGCAGCTACTACAAGTGTTGAACCCACTGGTTTACACTTGGACAGTAGTTTCATCCCTAAGACTTCCTTGAAGGCAATTTCTTCTATGGGGCCCATGGAGTTTCCAGTATTTACTGGCTCTCTTAAAATGGTAACCTCTTTTGGAGAAAGAAGTCGCCAGTACCAAGAAAAAGGGGCATCAGGGGATGACTTTTGGGAAACTTTCCCTAAGTCAACCACTAATACAACCACCACCAGTGGGAAATCAGATGATCCCATTAAGTTAGGTGATGGTTTAATGTACCAAGAATTGATTGATAGAGTTGACAAACTTGATACATCTATTGCAGAAATCAAAAACATGCTGCAACAGTTGTTGAAAGCACAAAAGGTACCATCCACTGATGCACCAACTTCAACAGCTACTCCATCATCTGCTCTTACTCCAAATGAGCTGTGGAGTTTGTTTCAACCTATGCTCATCCAACAAAGACAATTTGCTGATCAGCAACATGAAATTCAAGTTCAAAAGATCAGAAATATCATTGAAGCTAGGTTCAAGGACACACAAGCAGATATAAAGGCAATCAAGGCCCACTTGTTGAACACCACTGGCACTGCTCCTCCCTCTATCATTTTTGTGGACAACCCACCACCAGCTGATGCCAAAAAGGGGGAGAAAATGCAGCAGTTAAAGAAAAAGGGATATGAAGATGGGTTGTACATTGCACTAGACAATTCTAGCATGCTTGCAGACATCCCTAAGTCAGATGGTTCTAAAAAGGTTGATGTAACCTTAAATGCCTTAGCTGATGAAAAGATAAGGCTGAAAAAGGATATGGAGGCAAAGGGCAAGTCAAGGTTTGAGCAGGAAAAGAAAGTTTTTATGGAGATGGAAGTTCAGGGTACTTCTGAGCCAAAGGAAAATCAAGAAGAAGAAATCCCTAAGCCCAAAAGAAGGCAGCCCACTAGAAAAGTGAGGCAACCCAAAACCACACCTTCCAGACTCACAAAACATGCATCTCAAACTACCAAAAACTCCCCACTTCAAACCTCCAAACCAACACCTGTTGTATCAACAACTATTGGTACTTTAGTGGTTTCAGCAGTTGTTAACCCAACAACCACCACTTTAACCACTGCCCCACCAAAAACATCATCACCACCAAAATAGCCTCCTGCCAAAAAGTAGAAGACAACTGATGACACATCATCAGTTGTAATAACAACAGTGGTTGAAACACCAGTTGTTTCAACAGCTGTTAGTCAGCCACCTTCCACTTCAATCACCACCACTCAAATCACCACCACTCAACCCACCAAAACACCACCAACCTCTTCTAAACCAAAAAGGAGAAGGATGATCTTGGAAGATGATGATTCTTCACCACCTCCAACTTCTTCACAACCACTGGCCCTTGTTACAATTCCTAACCCTGTTCCACTCTCTTCAGTACAAGCCTTTAATCCAATCACAGCCATTACTCCTGCAGGTGTCCAGTATCCTTTAGAACTTATAGCAGTTAGAGAAGATATCAAATCTTTCTACTCTGAAGATGACCCTGCTAAAAGAAATCTGCCATCTCTACAAGGATATCCTAGGCCCAACAATATAGAAGAATATTTGAAGCTAAAGGCTCAACAGGCAGAGGATATCTCTAAAAGAAACTCACAAGGAAAATCTAACAAGGAGATTCAAAGATACTATCAATTTCTGCTCACACAAGTTAGAACTTTGGAACACTTTTCAAAAGACTTGTGTCAGAAGCTTTCAGAAAGAGATGATGAAACTCTCAGAAAAGATTACATTGAGCACATTATGGCCTTCAAGAAATACAAAGGTGAAAAAGCTCAATATAAAGAATGGACAGTTGGTGAGCTCAAAGAGGAGTTAGAAAGAATTGAAAAGATGAATAAAAAAAACAAGACACACTCCTCCTATTTGGTCCAAGTACAAGAAGAATGTACCTGAAAAGACCTTAAGGCTGAAGAGAATGAAAGAAGAAGTGATTACAGTAGATTTTGGGTCAAGGAATCAAGTGACAAGGTGGTCAGAGGATAAAGTGATGGCCTCTTATCAAAAGCTGGAAGAATTAAGAAAGAAAAATCCTAATGTTCCTCAAAAGCCTGTTTACCCTGAAACAGAGGTTCTAGGTAGACCACAACAAAAACTGCAAGTCAGGAAATCCACTGCTCCACCTGGTGCCATCCTTTATCAAAGAAGGAGACAAAAATAGATGGATGCAGAAATAGCAGAGGATATAGCAGCAGGGGATGATATTATAAAATCAGTCCTCAAGCAGATGATAGCTGAAAATCCTTAACTTGCAAAAGCTGCAAACACTGCTCAACCAGTCATCACCAGGCCACCATCTCCAAACTCGTCAGCAAATAAACCTCTCCCAAGAAACCCATTGGGCTCAAAAATACTAAAGTGGAAGTTTGATCAAAAGACCCACCTATTGACATTGCTCAAGTCCAATGGGAAAGTGGAGCATATATCAAAGGAACAAGCACTTGGGCTGGGTGTTGAAGATCTTCAGGATCTCCTTGAGGGATGAAAAGGATACAGATTCCTTGGACTTTGAATTACAATTCAAAGGTCAAGTCAGGGAACTTTTGATGAGGCAATAAAGATCCAAGAATAATGAAGGGTTTTGGCATCATCTGTTCCAGGGGAAGATTGTTGGGATTGAACCCTACCAAAGGAACAGTTGATAAAGCCAAAACTAGATCAGAGCAGTGGATCCAGAATAAGCAGATGTTTGTATTCAAACTTTCCCCTTGAAAGTGGCCCTAACAACTGATGTCCTCTATCTACTGCCCATATACAACAACTGCTGATGATTAAAGAACTGTTGAAGACTAACACTGATGCTCAATTTACTGATATGGTTCAAGCACTGCTGAAGACGTAAAGTACTGCTGGAGTCATAACAGTAGAATGGGAAGCAGTAGTTTGTTTATTCATTGTATTGTAATGAATCAGTAGTTAGCAAGCAGTAGTTGTATTAGATCAGTAGTTACAGGTTCTTAGGAGGTTAGATGTCACTTTCATGGTGACGTTAGCAAAGATGCCACAGTGGTTTGCTCTTGCCTATAAATAGAATAGTACCCTGTACTGTTCTATTAGCTCTTTCATCACTTGTTATCCTGTACGAACAAACACTTGTGAGCTCAGGCTGAGTGGGATTTTGTAATACATGCATGCAATTGTATTGAAGATTGAAATAAATTTAATCATTCGGTTCAATGATAAACATGTGTCTTGAAAGCATTTCTCCTGTTTGATTGTGTGTGAAAGTTTGTTTCCATTTACATTCCGCTGCAATTTCTTATTCATATTCTTAAATCTCAAACGAAAACACAATTATAAGAAACTCAGATCTTAACAAAAGCAAAAGGATCAACCTATAGAATACAGAGCAACGCTGACCCTCGATCAAAATCTGTAAACATGTAAACTAACCAAAATACAACAAACCTGTATGTATACAATGGTTGGTGAACAGCAGTTAGTGTATGTTAAAATCATCTTGAGCATATTTTGTTTTACAACTAAAAACAATCGATGGTAGTAATCTTTATACATCAAACCATTTTTAAGAGCATTATGTCAGAAGAATTTAGCACTACCTTGGCTTTAAAAAGCGCGTTTGAGGGCATAGTTGAACAGCTTCCCTTTGCACCAGCAGCCAACAGCAAGGTAGCCTATCTTACACGTAGCTGATGAATCGTATGAAGTGGTCGGTTATTGTAATCCGCTGGTGTGCAGATCGCAGCTTAAATCAAATACCTTTTCCAATAACATCAGCTTCGCTTCTGGAGGTCTGCCTATCAACACTCAACAAAATAAAACTTTTGTAGACATTTAATAAAAAAAATCACAGTCACTCTCCAACTTTTAATAACTTGAAACCATTAGTCAAAAGCCGAAACTGCATCAAGTAGAATCTGAATAATTAATATAAGCAAAAACTCAAAACCATTAGTCAATGCTGCCTATAATATATTAGTTCCGTTGCTTGATTCAACTGCATCGAGCAATTTTCTTGTTCTTTAATTGCCTTTTTTCTTTCCTTATATGGCTTCCTAGATGTCCACTCCTTGTATAAAAACTCATCTCCTTTTATATCGAATTCCCTGTTCACTACAAAAAACACAAATTCAAACAAAGAGATTAAAAGATTCTTATCTGAAAATATACGAAAAGTTTATAATTATTTTAAATTCATTAACTTTATCTAACAATGAAGCTACTCATAAGAAAAACACAAAATTATCTACAAATCTAACAGAAAACGTAGATTAACGCAACATACCTGAAGACGAAGAATGCACTCGCAGGTCGTTTCGGTTTGTTCGGATCCTTCGCCTCCTTCGCTTTCTTCACCGGCGCTTTCTTCAGCTTTGAAGCCTCTATCTTCTTCACCGAAAACCTAAAATCACAAATTATTAACGAATTAATCAAATTTTATTGTTATTTTCAACGATTATAAAACAATTTTATTTTGTTCTTGATCCATCTGTCAACCCAGTTGTTTATTGTTTAGATTTGAATACTCCAACAGAGGTATAGAACCTTGAATCTGATTCCCATTTGTTCTTAAACTATAACTTAAAATAATCAAAATCAAATCTTAAAACTCAGTCCCAAATCCAATAATTAAAAGATTCTTATCTGAAAATATACGAAAAGTTTATATTTATTTTAAATTCATTAAGTTTATCTAACAATGAAGCTACTCGTAACAAAAACAAAAAATTATCTACAGATCTAACAGAAAACGTAGATTAACGCAACATACATGAGCACGAAGAACGCACTCGCAGGCCGTTTCGATTTGTTCGGATCCTTCGCCTCCTTCACTTTCTTCACCGGCGCTTTCATCTGCTTCGGAGCCTCTCTCTTCTTCACCGAAAGCCTAAAATCACAAATTATTAACGAATTAATCAAATTTTAATGTTATTTTCAACGAAAATGAATGAAAACTGACCTGATGTCTGGTTTTTTGGAATGAAGATGATGGAAGTAATTACTGACCTGTTGTCGGATTTCATGGCGGCGGCCGGAGGCTCTGCGGCGTCGGCGGTGGAGGCCTGTGAAAACACGGTTGGATTTGAGAGAGAGAAAGTGAGTAGATACATGAACACATGCATTCTACTTATAAGTTGGAACGAATATTCCAAGTAACCAGTAGTAACATAGTAGTAATTAATATTAGAAAGTAGACCGATTTTGCATTCCTGTTCAATGATAAAATCATTGAATTCTACCAAAAATATTGACAAACTCTTAGCGGCCTTATCCTTTATATACACTATACAGTACTAAACTCCTACTTATCTTATATATTATAAGATTAAACGACAAATGCTAACAATTATCCTAATGATATAAGTAAACAAAAATATGGTTTTATCCTAATTAAATTTATAAAATAAATAATTATTTATTCAACAATAATCACATTATTGTTAATATAATAATCCTTAAGATAAACTTGATTGAAACTAAAATAATCAAGATGACCTTATTTTAACTATAAGGATATAGACTTCATTTCTACAACCGGATGAACTTATGTTATTGTCATATGTTGCAGCCTAGAAATCTCAAACTTTCAAAAATTAAACAATTACCAATAGTTCGAAGATCCTGAAGATACTGACACTTTGAAGCACCTTCCTGTAGAATCAAACTCAACGCTTTATTAACGCTGGACTGGTGCTTCCTGTAGAATTATAGGAAAACAATAGTTTTATGATCATCACGTCATTCTCGGTTTGTTTCTCTTCCTCCACTTTGATGATCAGCGTGTTCTGCTCCACGGAGATCTTCACATTCTCTTTGTCCAAACCTGGCATGTCAAATCGCAGACTCAGACTCTCATAGTAGCAAACGAAACGCTACTTTATTTACTGATTTTTATGCTACCATATACACATCAATACCTTCATCCTACACTTCACTTATCACAAGATCGAGTTTAATTCCGAAAAAAAATGATTACGACTAACTCTCTGTTTGTTTAGCAGATTACCTGAGAGTTAACTTCCAGCTCAACATCCTCATGAGTGTTCATAGATGATGATGTAGATATCTCCATCGCAGTTTCGTTCTAATTGCTCACACACAACAAAATTATTTCATAAATGTATAACAAATTAATAATGTGACAAAATAAACTTTAAATGATTACCAGATTATCAATGTGCTATTTAATAGCAATTTCATACTCTGCTTTCTTTCTGCTGTAAGTTTATTGGTTATGCACACAATATAAACATTTTACAATAATAGTATCTACCATTAGACAAATCCAGAAATAAAGCTATGGTCTCCTGCTATCTAGCCCTCGGAAACCCCTACACCAGCGGCCTTATTGGCTTAAATCCACCTGTTGATTCTGCTTACTCCTACTTGTCAATGGTCTAATTTCGCTGCCCACTGTCGCTTTCGCCCACAATCGAACGATCACCACTTTCTCTGTCTACAACAGAATCAACAATTTGAGGTTATTATTTCCTGATGGTGGAATCGCAGAGGAAGAAGAAGAAAAGGAAATTATTATTATTATTAGGGTTTAGAGAAAATTTACATATCATCTATCTATACTATCAGTCCTTTAATCATCTAAAATCAAATGAGAAATAATTATTACCTTCATAAAATGGGGTTCGTAGTGTTGAAATTGGTGAATCTGAGTTGAAGTTGAGAGCGACAGAGATGGTGCTAGGATGAAGGGGCTCTGGAATTGAGAATCGGATGAAGATTTGAGAGAGAGATGTATTGAATTTTGAAAGTGAAGAATGGAGAGTGGAGAGAAGATGAAATTTTATATGAATATGAAGCTCTGATGTCCATTAAATGTAAATTACATATTCCGATGAGAGAGAGTGGGAGAGACACGTTTGAATTTTGAAAATGGAGCCAAAACTTATGCATTGAATATGGGCAGTGGTTTTGATGGGCAGTAGTTTATCCTTTTGAATGAACATCAGTGATTTGATAATTGAATGTGGGCCAGACCTTTAAAATTTGAAAGTGGGGCAGTGGTTTGAAATTTTAAGTAATATTTATGATGTCACTATGCTCTCTCTATGGCTGCCACCTCATCGTTGATAACATAAGAAAAACATTGTTGGACAGCCTCTCTGGCTGTCACATAAGCTTTTCTTATGTCATTGAGGTTTCTCCTTTAATGGATAGTATAGATAGAAGATAGATTTCAACTTTGAAACCACTTTCCCAAACCCATTTCTTATAATATTTACTAGGTTATAACCCCGTGTATTACACTGGTCGAATAAATAAATTTTATATACTAAATAATAAAATAATATATCTTTAAAAACCTTCTTTATTGCACGGGTTGAATAAATATAATTTAATATATTAAATAATAAAAAGTTATATCTACAAGAACCATATTGTACGGGTTGAATAAATATAATTTTATATACCAAATAAAAAATGTATATCTTTAAAACCATGTGTATTACACGGGTTGAATAAATGTAATATTGTTTACCAAATAATAAAATAATACATCTTTAAAAAACCTCATTTATTACACGGGTTGAATAAATGTAATTTTATATACCAAATAATAAAAAAGTTACATCTTTAAAAATATATGTGTATTACACGAGTTGAATAAATTTAATTTCTATACTAAATAATAAAAAATATATATCCTTAAAAAACCCCGTGTATTGTACGAATTGAATAAATCTAATTTTATATATCAAATAATAAAAAGTTATATCTTAAAAAACCTCATTTATTACACGGGTCGAATAAATGTAATTTTGTATAGTAAATAATAAAAAAGGTATATCTTTAAAAAACTACGTGTATTACACGGGTTTAATAAATCTAATTTTATATACCATTAATAAAAAATTCATATCTTTCAATATACTAATGGATAATACTTGATACGCGATGGATATGGTGATTGTGAAGATGATTCTTGAAAAGAAGATATGTTATTCAAGAAACAAATCAGCATCTATTTGAGTGATAAAATGTTGGTACCAATTCCGACAAATTGATTTATAAATTATGTAATAAAATTGATTTAATAATTTTTTTTTGTAATGAAGATAAAAATATTTCGTAAATTAATATAAAGTTTGGTTTTCGTGAGAAATAATTTGTTTTACTTTAAAATATCTTAAATTAGCAATTTAAATTTTAGAATAATATTTTATTAGAAAAAAAGGAAGAATGGTATTCAAAATTTAAAGTAGAATGAAATTTAATATTAGCTCATTATTCATTTATTTATTTAATTATTATAAGATAAGTTTGGAAATGAACCGAGAAAATCAGAAAATAAATGCTTACAATGAATGATAGGTGTCACACATTAATATTTTATTATATAGTATAGTATAGATATATACATATATATTTAGATTGATATAAATAGATTATTATATTGTAGTAAAATTTGTTAACGAAGTCTCAATAAATTTAACCCTTTATTTAAAACTTGTGAATGTAACAAAGTCTCAATAAATTTTACCATTTATTTAAAACTTGTAAATGTAGAAATGATAAATAATATTAGTTAATTTTATTTTAAGTTTTGTAAAATCTATTTGATACCAAACTAAACAAAACGTTCAAATATATAGTTAATATCAAGAGTAAATTACGATTTTGGCCTATGTGGTTATATCACTTTTACCCTTTTAGCCAAAAAATAAATCTTTTAACATCTGAGCCTCTAACGTCTTTTTTTCTAATCATTTTGGCCCCAAACACTAACCCCATCCATTTACTTTTAGGGGCCAAAAGGGTTAGAAAAATTGACGTTGGGGGTCCAAAAGGGTTAGAAAAAAAGACGTTGAGGGCTAAGATGTTAAAAAATTTCTTTTTGAGCTAAAAGGGTAAAAGTGATATAGGGGCCAAAATCGTAATTTACTCTAATATCAAATTAGATAACTAAGTTTGAATTTGAAGTAAATAGATAAATATAAAGTAATAATTAAACTAAATAATATTTAGTAGGAGGATTATCTATAATTAATTAGAAGAGATTAAACTAAAATAATAATTATCCATAAGACATTGCCTAATATGATGACAAGTGTCCCAAAATTGGTTTCTTTTATTATATAGTATAGATATAGACTAGGTTATTACCTGAGATTACTTCCCGGGCTCGGGAAACTTAGTTATATCAATTATTATTTGTTATTAATACGACCTCATTACATCAAGCATCTCATTGGATTCAACAACAATGTCTTCACATCACCAGATTAGATCATGAACCCATTATTTTCACTTTTACTTCAATGCACTTACGTGATCGGGTGATTTGGGATTTTGTAAAAATGTTTGTTCTTGTACTTCTTAACAAAATTACATAGAATTCAAGAAAACAAAACAATGACTTAAAGAACTATAGTTTAACACCCAATCTGATTGGGCAAACAGATGTTGAGCAAAAGTCAAACAGTTGTTGACCAAAAGTGATACAGATGTTTAACCCGATCCACTGTCTTCTTATATTTTAGCATTGTTTTCCTCTTCAAAACATTGTTCAACCTAACATGGGTTTCAATCAACTGTTGACCAAAAGTCAAACATATGTTAAAACCACTGTTTGAGTTATTCAAACGTCTGTTGAATACTAAATGAGATGTTGACCAAAAGTCAATCAGATGTTGACCAAAAGTCAAGCAGATTGTCATGGCCCCAGCCCCGGTTTGACCCGGTCAGGAGCCGCGGGACAGGAACCCGTGGTATCAATGATGCGTCAGCGGAAGATTTTCAACAGGATCTTTTTAAAACTCAAAATGCCCAATTTATTTTATTCCATAAATAGGGATAAACCCCGTACTTTACAATAGAGGAATTTAACTAGGAAATTCCCTGATTTATTAAAACATGTTTATTCATTTTTAACTGAGCCACCTCTTCAAGCTTGATAGTGCTCCATAGCACGTTTTCCTTGATTTACAGCAGGTCGCCTGAAACATGTTTTAAAAATATTTTATCAGCGGGGAAATGCTGGCGAGTCACTCTATTTGAGAAAATGACACAGTTATAAATTACAGCATAAGAGCGATTACAATGGTTTCTATCTTATTGTTATATGGCGCCGTGTCACCTCCTGGTGACGATGGTCATACCACTATTGGGTCCTATCACCCAATTAGTGATGATATATCACTGTTAGGATTTATTAGCCTAACCCGTGAGAAATTAGTACTGTGCACAATACCCCACTAGCCATTGATTAAGATTACCACGACTTACTCCCTATAATTATAATAATTGAAAATAATTTGAGATATTGTAAAACAGTTGATAAAAAGAGAATGACTCACATTGCAGGTTTATATGGGCAGAGCTTAGCCTAGTGATTAGCCTTTTAACCTAAATTTAAACAACATGCACACGAATTAGGTCAGTAACTAATACAGTATTTACGATAACTCACGAGATTAAATCCTCACAACGAATGACAAAGTGCGATACTTAAACATCCATCGAATTTACGACAAATGACAAAGCATAAACCCTAATGTGGGCAGCACTTAAACATCCATTGGATAGTTTCAATCACTCGGACATTGAATCGTAGCAACGATTGAGTTAATACCCGGTATCGTAGCAACACCCCACTATTTTGAAAGTAAATTCAACTTTTGAGCAGTCTAATTTTGTTTTCTTAAAGTGATTTCGACACCAGAGGAATGCTCCTGATCCAACCTATTTATAGGTAAAATTTAGGGTTCACGCGGCCCGCGTGAACCTTGGTTCAACATTTACGTGGCCCGCGTGGCCGCCTAGTCTACGCGTAGGTCTGATTGGTCACGAGTAGGTATGCCAGATGGTCAATACGTGGATCCTGAATACTTATCTGGTCAACCCAACATTGACGCGGCCCGCGTAAACCTTCCCTTAAGGCTTACGCGGCCCGCCTGAAACCCAAAATTCTTGTTTTCTTGATTTTTGATATGGATTAGGGTTTCAGGGGTCCGGGTTTTCACTTACAGGTAAAATTGGGACATTTTTTAGAGTCCTTACATCCTCCCCACCTTATTTAAAATCTCGTCCTCGAGATTCATTGAAATAAGTGAGGATACTTTCCCTTCATCTCCGATTCCAGCTCCCATGTGTATTCAAATCCTCTTCTTGAATCCCACTTGACTTTGACCAGCACTAGTCGCTTGTGCTTGAGAAACTTGATCTTTCGATCTTCTATTTGTAATGGCTTCTCAACAAATTTTAACTTCTCATTTACCTCTGTATCTTGAAGAGGTACTACTAGGGACTCGTCAGATAAACATTTCTTAAGATTGGATACATGAAATACGTCATGTACTCCAGCTAGTTCTTCTTGTAGTTGTAAGCGATAGGCAACTGGTCCTATTCGTTGGATGACTGGAAATGGTCCTACATATCTTGGACTTAGTTTTCCTTTCTTACCAAACCGAACGACTCCCTTCCAAGGAGAAACTTTTAAGAGTACTTTATCACCAACGTGGAACTCTAGTGGTTTGCTTCGATTATCGGCATAACTTTTCTGACGATCACGAGCAGTCTTTAATCTTTCCTTAATTTGAGTAATCTTGTCAGTGGTTTCTTGTACTATCTCAGGACCTTATAATTGACTTTCTCCTATTTCTGCCCAGCATACGGGAGTTCTGCACTTTCGTCCGTACAGTGCTTCGAATGGGGCAGCTTCAATACTTGAATGATAACTATTGTTATAGGAGAATTCAATTAAGGGTAGGTGATCATCCCAGTTTCCACCAAAATCTATTACACATGCCCGGAGCATGTCTTCTAGGGTTTGTATTGTCCTTTCACTTTGCCCATCTGTTTGTGGATGATATGCAGTACTCAAATTTAGTCGAGTTCCCATTGCTTTCTGGAAACTTATCCAGAAATGAGAAGTGAAACGACTATCCCTATCTGATACAATGGAGAGTGGAACTCCATGTAAGGATACTACTTCGTCTACATACAACTTGGCTAACCTTTCCATGCTAAAGGTTTCCTTCATGGGTAGAAAATGAGCTGACTTGGTTAATCGATCCACAATTACCCAAATCGCGTCATTACCTTTTCTGGTTTTGGGTAACTTAGTAACAAAATACATTGTTATGAGTTCCCATTTCCATACTGGCATTTCTAATTGTTGTAGTAGACCTGAAGGTTTCTGGTGTTCTGCCTTAACTTGTGAACAAGTAAGACACTTAGAAACGTATCTAGCTATGTCCTTTTTCATTCCTATCCACCAGAAATTATTTCTTAAATCTTGGTACATTTTATTATTACCAGGATGCATGGTATACCTAGATTTATGAGCTTCCTCTAAAATCTTATTTCTTAATTCTCCTTGTTTAGGTACCCAAATCCTTTTCTTATGGAATTTCCAAATTCCATCCTTTCCTTGCTCTAATTCTTTTATTCGTCCTTTCATTCCTTCAGCATCGTCCTTGATTGCTGTTTCTTGAACATTCTTTAGTTGTTTCATTAAATCTAACTGTAGATTTAATCGAAGAGCACGAACCCGTCGTTGTTTCTCATGATACTTACGACTTAAGGCATCTGCAACTACATTTGCTTTTCCTTCGTGATATTGAATATCACAGTCATAGTCGCTTAGGATTTCCATCCATCTCCTTTGTCTCATATTCAACTCTTTTTGCCCAAATATATATCTTAAACTTTTATTATCTGTATAGACAGTAAACTTACTTCCGTACAGATAATGTCTCCAAATCTTAAGGGAAAAAATTATGGCTCCTAATTCTAAATCATGAGTCGTATAGTTCTCTTCGTGCTTTTTCAATTGCCTTGATGCATACGCAATTACGTTCCTGCGTTGCATTAGCATACATCCTAATCCTAGTTTTGAAGCATCACAGTATACTTCAAAATCTTCAGTTCTTTCTGGTAAGGCTAGGATTGGGGCATTGGTTAACTTTTGCTTTAAAATCCTAACGGCTTCTTCTTGTCTAGGTCCCCACTCAAATTTTGTTGCTTTACAGGTTAGCTTAGTTAATGGCACGGCTATCTTAGAAAAATCCTTAATAAACCGTCTATAATATCCGGCTAAACCTATAAAACTTCTAATTTCCATTGCTGATTGCGGAACCTTCCATTTAGTGATCGCTTCTATCTTAGCAGGATCTATGTGAATGCCTTCGTGATTCACCATGTGTCCTAAGAATTGCACTTCTTGTAGCCAAAATTCACACTTTGAGAATTTGGCGTACAACTTTTCTTTTCTTAACAAAGTTAAGAGTGCATGCAAGTGCTGACAATGCTCTTCCTGATTCTTGGAATAAATAAGTATATCGTCAATGTAGACAATTACAAATTTATCCAAATACGGTTTACAGATTCTATTCATCATGTCCATAAATGCTGCTGGAGCATTTGTTAATCCGAAGGGCATGACTGTAAACTCGTAGTGACCATACCTAGTCCTGAAAGCAGTTTTTGGTATATCTTCTTCTTGTACTTTCAATTGATGATATCCAGAGCGTAAATCTATCTTAGAAAAATATCTAGCTCCTTGAAGTTGATCAAAGAGATCATCAATCCTAGGTAATGGGCATCGATTCTTAATTGTAACCTTATTTAATTCCCTATAATCAATACACATTCTCATTGATCCATCTTTCTTCTTTACAAACAACACTGGTGCTCCCCAAGGGGATGAACTAGGTTGTATAAAACCTTTGCTTAGTAATTCATCTAATTGCTTTTTCAGTTCTAACATTTCGGTGGGTGCTAACCGATAAGGTGCCTTGGCTATCGGTGTAGTTCCAGGAATTAGATGAATTCTAAATTCTACTTCCCTATCAGGTGGTAATCCAGGTAGTTCTTCTGGGAATACATCCGAGTATTCTGATACTACTGGAATGTCCTTAAGTTCTTTACTTTTTGTGTTAATGATTACTGAAATCATATACACCATTCCTTGCTTTCGTTCATAACTAGCAACTTTCATTACTGAAATGAACTTCATGGGTTTACGTGGCTTATCTCCTGTAATCATAAGTACTTTTCCGGTGGTGCACGAATTTCTATAGAGTTCTTATCACAAAGGATTCGAGCATGGTTGGCTACTAACCAATCCATTCCTAACACAACATCGAATCCGGCCAAATTCATAGGTAACAGGTTTGCAGAGAATTTATAGCCTAGAAGTTCTATCTTTTCTTCTTGCAAAACCTTATCTATATTAACAAAATTTCCATCTGCTGTTTCGACTGTAAAAATCTGCCTAAGTTGGGTTAAAGGTAATTTAAGTGCTTGGCAGAATGAAGTATTTATAAAACTTTGGTTTGCACCAGAGTCAAATAATACTTTTGCATAAACGTTGTGAATTAGGAGCGTACTAGCTATCACATCCGGAATTAGCTCTGCTTCCTGAGTAGTCAGTTGGAAGGCTCTTACATTCTTCTTGGTAGTTCCTTCTGCAAGTTTAGCTTTATTATCAGCTGGTTTGTTCAGTTTTGGGCAGTCTGGCCTAATATGTCCAGTTTCTCCACAGTTGTAGCAGACTGTGTATTTCTTCTTCCTGCAATCTTCCTCTTGATGCCCCGGAGTTTTGCAGAAATTACAATATACTTTGCATCTTCCAAAATGCTTTCTTTTGCAACAATTGCAAAATGGACCAGTGGAAGATTGCCCAGTCCCTCTTTTCTTGAAATTGTAACGATTACCCATACGGAATCCTTGAGTAATCTTTTGGGCCACTTCCTTCTTTCTATTTTCTTCTCGCGTCCGTACCAATTCGTCAGTCAAAGTATTGGCTAAATCCACCGCATCATCAATCGTGCGGGGTTTTGCAGACTTGACGATATTACGGATTTCACCAATCAATCCCCAAATATAGCGGGAAATAAGTACTGGTTCTGGCGAAGCCAGGGTTGGTACTATTCTCGCATACTCGAAGAACGTCGAAGTGTACCCTCGACAGTCTACATTCACCATACGATGTGTCAGGAACTTATTTGTCATTTGTTCCTTTTCATACTCGGGACAGAATTTTCTTTCTATTAGACTTTTAAATTCTTCCCAATTCATGACATAGGCCACATTTCTTCCTTTGGCTTGAAGTACTGTATTCCACCATTCTAGCGCCCCTTCTTTAAAAAGATTCGATGCGTACATGACCTTGTCGTCTTCAGCACATTTACTTATTATGATCATTGCCTCGGTTTTCTCTAACCAATGCAGTGTCGTAGTCGCCCCTTCATTGCCTGCAAATTCAACTGGTTTACAAGCAAGAAATTCTTTGTAAGTGCAACCACGCGTTGCAGCTTTCATTTTCTTAGGGAGCGGGGCCTGTCGTAGATCATTATTGTTATTAGTATGATTACCGCCTCCGTTTATACTATTACTGAAGTTATCTTCAGAAGTACGTTTGCTAGGAATGATTTGTTGAGGTTCAACAGGTTTCTGGGCAGCAGCAAGGATTGCTGGAATAGCATTGGCTATCCCTTGAGCAACGATATCTTCTATATCTTGCTTAGTCATAAAGTGATCATCCTTATGTTGCTCAGATTGGTTAACCTCGTTAACTTGTTCATTATTAGCGTTTTCCATCTGATAATTAATATATATAATTTATAAGTATAAAATAAGAAACAACCAAATATAACAAACAATATAATTATGTAAACAAATATATAATCAAAATTGTCAATTTTTTCAACTTTCATTTTTATATATTATAATATGCTTCCGTACACATTGATTATTTTACACAATTTTTATTGTTTATTTTACATGTTTTATTTTGATTATTATATTATTATACAATCATAACTTCACAACCACATTATCCATAATCCGCTGGCATTTTAAAAGCGATGTTCCCTTTCGTCGTATTTCCAGGAGATTTGTCCTCCTATCTCCCGGATCCTATTCCCAGCATCCATCAGCTCCTCGCCAAAATGGCGGAGTTCAGCTAAATTTTCATTACTCATTGGTGGATTCGGTATAGGTTCTGGATCGAACTGAGGGAAAAACGTATAAGGGTTATTTAGAAGGTTTTGAAATTGCCAATCGTTAGTCCACCACTCGTCCATTTCTCCTAAAGGCTGAGTATGGATCAGAGGTTCTGGGATGGCTGGTTCCAAATTTATTGGAATTTGAGTTTCGGCAGAATAAGGGTAGAGGTTGGTGTTGACAGGTCTAATAATATCACAGCTTGCCAATACACTATCTAATTCTTCCTGTAATGGCAACTCTTCGACTTGCTTAGAACTCTCCCCAATTTCCATTTCTACTTGCCTGGAATCTTCTCCGATCGCAATTCCTTTTCCTTTATCTATGGGATTCTCTATTTTGGGAATCTTTCTAGTTACTGGTTTCCTCCTGCGTACACGCCTCCAACCTACGAATCTTCTCCTTTTCTTAGGCTTTGGTTTCTCTGGAGGTGGAGCGTTGAATTCCATAGGTTCTTCTATATCGGGTATGTAACCAGTAAAGTCTCTGGAAACTTCTATTTTCACCGGATAAAGATTGAGATTCTGAAGAGCTTCAGATAACTCATTCATGCTGTTTAGCATATAGGCAAAATACTAAGTTAAAATTTTATAACAAATTTTCACAGATAATCTTCAAATATTATTACATACCGTGTGGCTAATTTAATAAAAAAGATGACTGAAAATTAAACATGCCAGGTTTTATTGTAACTTTATTTATTAACTGGGTAAAGTTTCTGGCTTGTAAGTGATAAGGGTGCTAATACTGGGTCAGGGTATTTTAAAGATTTGCATTTACTGCTACAGTGGCTAGCATATAGAGATCTGCCCATTTTTCATCTAACTTGTCTTCCCATGGTGGGTTACTGCCTAATTTCTGGATTTCCTGATTAACTCTCATTTCTTTTGATTGAGATTTCTTTAATTTTTCATGACTTTTCCTAATAATCAAACTTCTTTTATTAGGAGAAAGTGGTTCCTCATATTGGGCTTTACGAACAAATATTCCCTCCTTAGTATCTTGAGGATTTTGATTGGGATGAACTTCCCTTCTCTTTTGGTGAACTATCTAATTTAAGATAGATGTTCGAGAGTCTGTGTTTACCCATACTGTAACTAACAAGTAGTCAGTTAATAAAACACATAATCACAAAAATGGCAATTAGTAAAAATTAAGTATTTTCTAAATACTTAATTGGCTTAAATCAGTGGCTCGATCAGTGACTCTGATACCACCTTTTCCTGTCACGGCCCCAGCCCCGGTTTGACCCGGTCAGGAGCCGCGGGACAGGAACCCGTGGTATCAATGATGCGTCAGTGGAAGATTTTCAACAGGATCTTTTTAAAACTCAAAATGCCCAATTTATTTTATTCCATAAATAGGGATAAACCCCGTACTTTACAATAGAGGAATTTAACTAGGAAATTCCCTGATTTATTAAAATATGTTTATTCATTTTTAACTGAGCCACCTCTTCAAGCTTGATAGTGCTCAGTAGCACGTTTTCCTTGATTTACAGCAGGTCGCCTGAAACATGTTTTAAAAATATTTTATCAGCGGGGAAATGCTGGCGAGTCACTCTATTTGAGAAAATGACACAGTTATAAATTACAACATAAGAGCGATTATAATAGTTTCTATCTTATTGTTATATGGCACCGTGTCACCTCCTGGTGACGATGGTCATACCACTATTGGGTCCTATCACCCAATTAGTGATGATATATCACTCTTAGGATTTATTAGCCTAACCCGTGAGAAATTATTAATGTGCACAATACCACACTAGCCATTGATTAAGATTACCACGACTTACTCCCTGTAATTATAATAATTGAAAATAATTTGAGATATTGTAAAACAGTTGATAAAAAGAGAATGACTCACATTGCAGGTTTATATGGGCAGAGCTTAGCCTACTGATTAGCCTTTTAACCTAAATTTAAACAACATGCACACGAATTAGGTCAGTAACTAATAAAGCATTTAAGATAACTCACGAGATTAAATCCTCACAAAGAATGACAAAGTGCGATACTTAAACATCCATCGAATTTACGACGAATGACAAAGCATAAACCCTAATGTGGGCAGCACTTAAACATCCATTGGATAGTTTCAATCAATCGGACATTGAATCGTAGCAGCGATTGAGTTAATACCCGGTATCGTAGCAACACCCCACTATTTTGAAAGTAAATTCAACTTTTGAGCAGTCTAATTTCGTTTTCTTAAAGTGATTTCGACACCAGAGGAATGCTCCTGATCCAACCTATTTATAGGTAAAATTTAGGGTCCACGCGGCCCGCGTGAACCTTGGTTCAACATTTACGCGGCCCGCGTGGCCGCCTAGTCTACGCGTAGGTCTGATTGGTCACGAGTAGGTATGCCAGATGGTCAATACGTGGTTCCGGAATACTTATCTGGTCAACCCAACATTGACGCGGCCCGCGTAAACCTTCCCTTAAGGCTTACGCGGCCCGCCTGTAACCCAAAATTCTTGTTTTCTTGATTTTTGATATGGATTAGGGTTTCAGGGGTCCGGGTTTTCACTTACAGGTAAAATTGGGACATTTTTTAGAGTCCTTACACAGATGTTCACCAAAAGTCAACGAAGTGACCCATACATGATTTCTTATACATATTTAACATGTCTCATTTTATCAATTTCAGTTTGGAAATTGTGGACACCAGTCCCAGCAAAAGGCGATATGTTTCTTAATATAATCGAAACTGTATGTGTTTCTATTTGCTTGAAATGATTATCAGAGAATAGAACTCGATGTTTTTATTCCTTTAATCGCATAATTAACCAGCTTATCATTGTGAAAGAATAGCTCTTATAACTTTGAACATGATTTTGCTATTAGTTTGTACTATATTTTCAATTAAGGAATCGTTTCAAGCGAGTATCCGAGTATACTGTCTTTATCTTACATCTCCGCATTGTTTCCGTTAGACATGGACCCAAAAATTTACATCTACATATATAGTTTTAGAATCACAACTTCAAAACTAAACAAACAAGTCTACCATCAGTTTCTAAAAGCAAAGAACTACAACCCAAAAACTTGGTTCCATGTATCCTTCTACATTTGCCTTCTTCAATCCCATTAACATTCATCCGAACATAAAAAGTTTTTTACCTTTCACAAAGTTAAGTGTAAATGCTTGACCTGGAGCCATGCCTTTATCCTTCACAAACTTTCTCATTCCTTGCAGATAATATCTTGGTTGACCTCGAGATGAACCTATAGCAGCTTGAACATTCCAAACATCACCTGCCACGTCCACAATCTTCAAACCCATCTTATGATTCAGTCCAAGATCTTCAGCCTGTTTTTTAAAAAGGCATTGTAACAAACAACGAAAAATTCAATAAATAAAGAATTAACACATCTTTAAAATCTGACTAAAGTATTATATATTAGTAAACTCATCATCACAAACTTACAAAATGACCGTCGACACGAAAATAAATAGGTACGATCTGATTATCTTCATTCACAACAACCATACCACCTTCATTGACATTAACAATGTCCTGTACAGCTTCAGTATCTGAACTCAAAACAGTCTCTTCTATCACCTTTTATTTAACAACAAGACAGACCTCCGGTGGAAGCACTAAATCGCAGGTAGCACAATTGAAAACCGTGATATGAAAAGTCTGAAGATCTGTCATCTCAAAGACAATGAGATGATCAGCAGTTAATGACAACTCATTCTTTATCTCCTTCCATCCGGTAGTTATGTAAAGTTCATTGTTGATATCTTCCATCCGTACAGACCAGTTCTGGTTTCCAGATCCTTTAATAAGAACCGGATATGAAGGAATAGTGTTTAACATCTTGTGATGAACAAAAGAACGATTAATACTCTACAATCAGAATAAAACACATTATATAGTACATTAGTAAAAATATATCAGAAAATTAAGTAAATAAATAAAAAACAACAATTAAACAACTATATCTCCAAAAAAAATACATGATGAATAATCTTCAAAGTTACATACCACATAATCTTCGTTACCAGATGGTTTGTAGTAAAAATCTTCACAAGGAGCAAGAGCAATGTCTTGATAAAAATACAATATTCTGAAACTTTCTAATGCTTCTTCATAATGAAATATCAACTATGAATCTGAAGGTATTTTCAAACTGTCTACCAACTGACACCAACGGCCATTATAGAAATAATATCTGCCATTGCTTAGAGGATAGATCTTGACTTTAAAAACATTTCCAGTTGTGGTCCGGATGTTTGTATTTCCACTTGGATAATTAAACTATTGAATCCAATTTTGAAACTGTTTTGGCAAAATCTAAGCATAAATAAAAGAAACACTTTTATTGCTAGATATCATAAGAAAAAATTGAAATTAAGTGTTAAACTAAGATCGAATAAAATTACTAACCAAACATTTCCTTTTAATGTCTTCAAGGTAACAAGGAAATCCATAAATCATTCTCACGTAAAACTGTAACAGTATCAATCATATAGAATCAAAATCAATAACATTAAGAAACAAATGAATACAATCCATTAAGGTATGCAATACGTCTAAATAAAAGATGATACAACTAATATATATCAAAATAACAATAGACAACATCGAAAAGGTGAGAATACATGTAATTTCTTATCATATCGAAATATATATATATTTTACAGCAAATCATATAATTAAAACTTAAATCCTACTTTTCCGATTAAGTATGACAAATAGACATGCATGATCATCAACTGAATAAATTGTATAGAAAGACAGGATAGTGACTTGTGTCTATACCAAACAAAAACTTAAAAGCAGTATACCAACTACTAATCAAAATAAGTTCAACTTTTCAAATACACATGAGAATACATCAGTTAAAATCGGAAATTTATATTATACTTCAGAATAACATCGTTACATGAACAACTTTATAAACAACTTTACAAATAAACATGACAATACATCAGTAAAGAATGAAATTTTATATTATACATCAGAATCACATCAACAACTTTATAAATAACTTTACAAATACAAATGAGAATACAACAGTAAAGATCGAAAATTTATATCATACATCAGAATAAGATAAATACATGAGCAAAGTGAAATCCAATAAAATCAACAATGGATAAGACAAATGGCAGATACACGAAATGCAGATCACTTTTTTTTAGAATCATATATGTCTATCATAACATGCATAATAATTACATAGTAATCGGATATACAAAAAAATTAGGACTATCAGAAGTTGTTCGAGTATAAGTCGCAACAATAAACGCAATCATAACCAACAATGGATTGAAAAAAAAACAGGGAGACACATGAATACACCACCGTCGATTACAACTTCTTCATTAAAACAACAAGAACCATAATCCGCTATGGAATTCAAAACTAAAAGAATAACCATGAAAAAGTACAAAACAAATCAGATTATTTAACAATACCTTTGTTGTTATCCAAGATAATATTGATGAAGATCGGAAGAAATCGAAGAAGATAAGAGAGTTTCTTGGAGAAAGTGTACAAAGAAACGTGGAGAAAGAAAGGAACCGAGATTTTGTGAGGATCTTTAAAAAGTTAGAAGGTTTAAAAATATCCCATGTAACCGGGTCGGATCATCCCATTTAGTTTTTCGTCAACATCTGTTTGACTTTTGGTCAACACCAGTTTGAGTTTAGGTCAACATCTCATTTAGTATTCAACAGAAATTTGAATAACTCAATCAGTGGCTTGAAAATCTGTTTGACTTTTAGTTAACAGTTGGATGGAAACCCATGTTAGATTGAACAGTGTTTTGAACAGATGTTTAGACTTAAACAGATGTTGGGGCTTAAACATATGTTTGGCCTTCTATATTAGTTGTTTGGACTTAAACAGATGTTTCACCATAAACAGATGTTTGGCCATAAACAAATGTTTTGCCTTAAACAAATGTTTGACCAAACATCTGCTTAAGGTCAACATCTGTTTGACTATTTGTCAACATGTGTTTGACTTTTGGTCAACATCTGTTAACATATAAACACTGTTAACATAAATTACAAATAATTAGCTAATAGACGGCACACGTTTAGCATCTTAAATCATCAAGACCCTTAACAATTTGACCATATGATTTAATTGTGTGTTTTATCTAAGATGGGACAACTCGAAAAGAAAATTCACTAAAAGGATAACATATTAAAGGGGTCAAAAAACGCTCAAAGTGTATTTTACTGCATAAATACTGTTACATACAAACACTGTTAACATAAACACAGATGTAATATCTGTTATTGATGCTGAACTACTATTGTTGTTGGGCAGTGGTTCACCTTTGGTTGTTTAGATCTTTGGCTATTTCTTGTACCTTTGGTGAGTCAGGATTTTCTACCAACATCTGATTGATGGCCAATTTTAAATATTGGGATTCTTCTTGCGCCTGTTCTTCTTCATCCATCGGTTTTTGCCTCTTTGTTTGATAGACAACAGCAGCAGATGGAACAGTGGGTTTAGCAGATCTTTTAGTTGGTACGGTCTGTTTGATTGAAACCTCTAATGCTGGATAATCTGGCTTTTTAGGAACAGAGGGATCTTTCTTTCTTCTTTCTTCCAATGTTTTGTATGTCTCTATCACTTTAATCTCTTTCCACCTTGTGATTTGAATCCTTGAGCCATAATTTGCAGTTATAAGCTCTTCCTTCATTCTCTTCAACTTCAAAGCACTTTCAGGTACATTCTTTTATACTGGGACCAGACTGGTGGGGTTGGTTTTATTGTTGAGTCTTCAAGCATCTTTATATTCTTGCAATTTCTTGTTTGAGCTCACTTATGGTCCAATCTTTGAATTGATACTTTTCTGCCTTGTATTTCTTGTTTTGTATGATGAGCTCAATGTAATCATTCTTTAGGGTTTCATCATCTCTTTCTGATAACTGTTGACAAAGATCTTTTGAAAACTGCTCTAATGTTCTGACTTGGCTGAGCAGATATTTCATATTTCTCGGTATTTCTTTATCAGATTTTCCTTTTGTGTCTCTTTTTGAGATATCCTCTGCTTGTTTAGCTTTCAATTGAAGGTATTCATGGAAAGGATACCCTTGAAGAGATGGAAGATTCCTCTTTCAAGATCATCTTCAGAATAGAAGGATTTGATCTCCTCCCTAACTGCTGGAAGATCCAGAGGAAATTTCACACTCAAAGGATCAAAGGCAGTAGTTTGGTCAGGGGTTAGAATTGAAGCTGTTGAAGTAGGTTTTTGTACAGTTGATAGGATCAGAGGTTGTGAAGATATTGGAAGTGGAGAAGCTACAGTGTCATCTTCAAGTTTGAGATTTGTTATCCTCCTTCTTTTGATTTTTGGTGTGGTTGGAGGTTTTGAACTTGGAGTTGGATTTGTGGATTGAGTGGTGGTTGGTAAAGTGATAACAGCATTTGTTGTGACAACAACTGTTGAAACCACTGATGTATCAACAGTTGTTGATATAACAAGTGTCTCAACATCTGTTGGCTTTGTAGTTTGAGGTGAGGAACTTTTGGGGATTTCATAAGGTGATGTATCAACCACTGATGTATTAACAGCTGTTGATATAACAGGTGTCTCAACATCTGTTGGCTTTGTGGTTTGAGGAGAGGAACTTTTAGGGATTTCAGAAGGTGATGTATCAACCACTGATGTATCAACAGCTGTTGATATAACAAGTGTCTCAACATCTGTTGGCTTTGTGGTTTGAGGAGAGGAACTTTTGGGGATTTTAGAAGGTGATGTATCAACCACTGATGTATCAACAGCTGTTGATATAACAGGTGTCTCAATATATGTTGCTTTTGTGCTTTGAGGTGAGGAACTATTGGGGATTTCAGAAGATGATGTATCAACCACTGATGTATCAACAGCTGTTGATATAACAGGTGTGGAAGTGGGTTCACTGACGTTTCTGGTAGTTCTTATTCTTTTTGAAGTACCCTACTATTCCTTTGCCATGAGAACTTTCTTTTCTTTTTCAAATCTTTTAGAACCCTTTCGTTCCATTTTCTCTTTTCTATTTGCTTTTTGTTCAGCAAAGGCATTGAGAGTCACATCAACCTTATTTGTACCATCTGGCCTTGGAATTTCTACAACAGGTTTAGCCTTTGCATCAGGTTTTAGATACAAACCATCCTTTCATTTCTTTCCTTTCTCCCCCTTTTTGGCATTATCAGGGTTTTCTACATAGACAATAGTAGGAGGAGAAGTACCAGTGGTTTGAAGTAAATGAGCTTTGATGACTTTAATGTCAGTTTGAGTATCCTTATACCTTGATTCCATCACATTTTTGAACATTTGTAGCTGAATTTCATGTTGTTGATCAGCATATTTTCTTTGTTGATGAAACAGAGGTTACAGAAGTTGCCATAGCTCACTTGTTGTGGTAGCAGATGATGAAGCAGTGGATCGAGACTTTGAGGATTGTTACAACTGTTGCAGCATATTTTTGATATCTGCCACAGATGTTTCAAGATTGGTAACTCTCTCCGTCAAATTATGATATTTTAAACCATCACCCAATTTAATGGGATCATCTGATTTCCCACCAGCAGTGGTTGTATCAGCAGTTGGACCAGGAGAAGTCTCCAATGGTTCATCCACTGATGCCCCTTTTTCTTGGTACTGGGGACTTCTTTCTTCAGCAGTAGTTACCTTAGTAAGCACACCAGTTGTTAGCTTGAATACACCAGGGGATACCTTGGTTCCCAAGGAATAAATTGCCTTCAAGGGAGTCTGACTTATGAAACTACTTTCCAGGTGTAAATCAGTGGATTCAACACATGTAGTAGCTGCTCCACTTGAACTACCACCAAGAGATACATGTAACTCTAGGGGTGTAACCTCCTAAACTGTTGATGGGTTAGCAAAGGTAGAGGCATCAGACTCAGTCACTTGTTGGAGTATATTCTCAGTGATGGGTTGTTGAGAAGAACTGATTACTGTCTGATCCATATCCAATACTTTAAACATAGGTAAAATGGTGGGTGGTAATGTGGTTGTAGGGATAGCAGTTGAAAGAGAAATTGCCCCGGGAGCAGGGCTATAGAAGATACTCTCAAGTGAGGGTAATGTACCATAGACTGGTGTCCCTGTGCTTACAACCTGTTCCTTTTGTGAGGAAGCAGGAGGAGTTGAGGCCTGTGGTGGAGATCTTTCCAACTGTTGTGAGGAAGTAGCAACAGTGGATGATGGTGACTTTTGTGTTGTCACAGGAGTTACTTCTGGGATCTCATCTTCCAGAAGGTCCTTTTTGGAGGGTTTGGGGGGCTTTTTGGTTTTTTTCTTGACGGTCTTTTTGGTGATTTTTGTTGGGGGTTGCACAACAGTGGTTGTGATGCTGTGGTCACCAAGAGGAGTGGGCTCAACAGCAGAAACCTGAGGAGCAGATGTGGACGCATCTAAAGTTTGCTCATGATCCCCTATTTGTGTTTTTAAAGCTTTTGACTCTGAAAACCTTGTAAAAGTTTCAGCAGACAAACTATTTATTTCACAAGGAGCACCTTGGAGAAGCACTTGAGCACTGTCTTTTGGTACTTTCTACTGTAAATAGTAGCTTAAAAACCTTGGAAACAACAGGAATGGTTTTTTCTTATCTTTTATATTATTGACATTTTTAACCAAATAATTAAAAATCTCTTGGGAGTAATTGAAATCTTGTTTAGCCATAATAGCATATCCCAAGTATTGAATTTTCAAGGGAATTTCATTGAAAGCTGTTGTTTTGTTTGAAACACACAAGAGTAAAGTATGAAATAAAATTTTCATCGGAGGCGGGAATGCTCCTTTGGTGCATTGCTCTTCATACCCCCTTTCAATCAAATCTCGTTGATACTCTTCTTTAGGGAAAGAGTTTTTACCTGCATGATCGTTCATCTCAAAAACCTCAGATATGGTTTGTGGAGTAATAGCAACCAGAATCCCACCTACTGTTGATGTAATAGCCCAAGGCTTGTTGTCTTGAACTTCTAATTTTGCATTTTTCCAAAAATCTCATAGGGTTTCTTGGTAAATAGGTGCGTTGCAGGTCAACAAAGTTGTAACACCTCGAAAATTCATGCCCAATAATATATCGACACGTGTCATGGACTTAAAACGTGTAAAGGATTGATTTAGAAGGACTAAAGTTGACAAACAAGGAATCTGTGTGTATAAAAGGATTCAAAATGTCAACAATGGATAAATATACTTTACAATAACCCTACATGATGTTTAAAACCTTAAATGAATAAATCATGGATCATAAGAAGCTAATTGGGAAAGAAAGTGAGGAATTACAAACTACAGGGGTAAAATGTGTCAACATGTTTAAAGTATACCTCTGAATGACCTTTTAGCAAACCCGAAGATTTGTAATGATAAATTATACTCACAAGAATATGTGATAAAAATTTCACCAAGTTTCGTTACCGTATGAGAAATTTATGATCAAATTCGTATACGAGGGGTTAAAAGCGTCAACGTTAAAAATTTAAGACTTTTCGGTGATCGTATTAATAACCGGGGACTTAACAAAGTTAGTTTATGAATTGAGGTCCTTAAAAGTCAAGTTAGAGGGCCCAAAGTGCAAGAAATAAAGGTAAAACCACGTATGGAAGTGCAGGGGTCAAAACTGTCAACAAATGAAAGTTGTGTTGTGCTGGCATGGTCCTTACGGACCGTAAGCTAGGACCCTTACGGTCCGTAAGCAGGTCCCAGATGCAGAAAAACTTCCAGCTGCCTGTTAAAATGGTTACACCGCCATAAAACGATGGTATTCGAATTCAGGGGCTTGTTTGATGGTATTTTAAGGTCTAGGGACACTTGTAATCATCTGGATTCATTCATAGACTTGTTTGGCATGATCAAATTGCATCAAAACACCTATATAAGGGCCATGAATTTGGGCTCTTCATTGCTCATTCACTTGTAAACTTCACAACTCACTTCTTGGAGGTTCCTGGAGCTCAAGACTCATCCATAGTGATCATTAGTCGTGATTAGGACTATTGTAAGTATGCTTAACCTCCTTTAATTCAGTTTAGCTTAGTTATTTAGCGTAAAGTCAAACCGTCATAATTAAGATTTGACTTCGTCATTAATCTTAATTACGACGGTTTCAAATAAATGTGGGCAATAAACCCTTAAAAGGGTATTCTCTGATTCCCACTCTAACTAGGTCAATTGTCGAGTCAAACTTGATTATAAAAAGTCAACAGGAAGTCTATTTTCAAATAAATGCATAATTAGCAATGTAAAGGCTATGCAACATGTTTTGTCATTAATATAACTTGGTAATTAATATAAGAACATGTCTAAACATGTTCAACTCGACAATTTTCAGTTTAAGCTCGGTTCGGAACCAAAAGTCGCATAGTTTGACTCATGCTTTGACTTTCAGTTCTGACCCGTTTAAGCACGTTTTTAGAAATGCCTTAGAGCCTTATTTGGACCAGGTTTCATATTAGTATAACCCTCTGTGATTATACAACTTGGTTCAATAGTTATCTGATTCATATGCATGTTTTCGTTAATTGCTTAAATGTTGACTATTATGCCCTTTTGACTATAAAACGTGATTTTTTGAAAAAGTAAAAGAGTAGAAACCTTGGTTACTGGTTTATAAACTTGTACCCAAAATTTGACATCAGTTTGAGGTCTAGATTAAGAGTTATGCTCATTAGCGTAATTAGAAAGCTTTTTAGTGATTAAATGGCGTAATTAGAATATAGCCTACCTAAACCCAATTTTCGATATCAAACTTTTTACCTACTAATATAAAATAATATTTAGGGATTTTTGGAGATTTTTATTTATTTTTAGGCTGAGCATAACTTAGAGTTCTAAGTATAATTCGGTTAATGCCGGTTTTGCCCTTTTAAGCTATAAAATGAGTTTTATAAAACCTTTTGACCCCAAACCTTTTGCTACTGATTTTAAATAGTAAATAAAGTATTTTAAGCCTTCTGGAATTATAAAATATCAGCTTTCCTTTGAAAACCCGGAAATGGCTCCAAATCGCCTTTTTAGGCATTTTTAACGCATAGTATGTATTAAAATTATTTTTTACACATAAGGTTTGATACCTACTGATATTTTAAGTAAATTATTATATTTTTACAAGTAAGCTAAAGTCTTACACTCAGGTTTCCAGTTTTGACCTTTTAAGCCTATGTGAAATTACCAAAATGCCCTTAAGATGCATAGTTTGGTTATAAAGGATAGATTTCACATATATATGCTACCCTACTGATATAACCTAGTAAATTAAGTATTTTATTGATTACATCAAACCCGAAACTCAGAATTCTATTTAAACTCTTTTATAACCATTAAAATGATCAAAATACCCCTATGGGGCGTAAATTGAGTTTAAATCCGTTTTGGGCATAATAAAAGATATCTTACTGATGTCACAACATATTTAAGGCATAATAACTTAAGGAACTTGCATATGACTCTTATGGTTACTCGTTACGCATTTTTCGCGTTCGGGTCGGCTTTGTGTAACTCGTTTGCATATATTAGCCGAAACGGGTCAAACCATATCATTTTTGTCTCAAAATTCAGAATGTGATTAAGTTACCCATATTAAACAAGCATACAAGCTTGTCGGGTCAGAACCACATTCTAAACCGGTCTTCGCTTCATCATGCGTTTGAACCGTGTCTTCCTTTTAAAACTAACCGGTCTAAGCTTAGGCTTAATTAAAGACCCGTTAGAAATCTAATAGGTTATTAAAAACCTTCGTTCCAGATTAGGAGACCAGTAAAAGCTACTTGCACTTGCTGTATTTGAATTATACTTTGCTCAGGTAAATACTCTTAACTTATTTTCCCTATACGGGCTTGGGATACGGTACTATAAAAGTACCGCTTGGTCGGGTGTATGTAGTCATTTAAATCGTACTGTGATTGATGTATTTACATAACCTGTTTAATATGTATTATTTGGTGTATGGCTTTTGGGGGTTAAATGACCATGTCCCGGATATCCTTGGCATCATTCATGAGATGGCCACGACCTAAGCACGGGGTGTAGGCGTACACCTGACAGATGCATTATGTAAAAACTGGTATCCCACTTAAAGGAATCAACCTTGTGGACATTATACCTGTGGTGTGTCAGTTAACTTAAGTCCGGCCCTACAAACCGGCCCTAATGGACGACAAATGAGTAAAACTGTATACAAGATTATTTTTAATAATTGTCCCAAGTTATAAAAATATTTTTTCCGAAGTGCATTCAAATAAATTTTCAAACCATTTTCAAAATGAGTCAGTTAAGTTGTATTTACCAGTGTAAACTGACGTATTTTCCAAAAAGGCTAAGTGCAGGTACTAGACGAAATAGGCTGGCTACTCCAGGCGTCATTACTCAAGTCTCGCAAGCTTTAGATGCCTTTAAAGTCTGTTGAACAAGTTTCCTCTTTATTTTGATCCGCCTGTGGATCTGTTTCAACTGTATTGTGATACTTAATATTACATTTTATTCGGTTGAAATAAATCTATCTTTTGCTTCCGCTGTGCATTTAAATATTGTGTTGTTTGACTATGATGATATCAACTACGTCACGATACTCCCCACCGGGCCCACCGGTAATACGTGGAAATATCGGGGTGTGACAGGTTGGTATCAGAGCCAACGCTGAGTGAATTAAACACTAGCCTTTTGTGTTTAAACTCAGTTACACATTTGCACATTCTCGAATCTAGACAAGAACTTAGGACTAATCCAAATTCGTTTTATTTTGTCTTTATTTGATTCCTTCTTTATTTTTCTGATTAGCCCTAGCATGGGCGAGTCATTTCAGTTAGAAGACCCGTTTTGGGCAACTATGTATTTGTTTAAATTTTAATAGGACGGTTAGATTCCTATATTAAAAGATCTACCATTATAATAAAGTGTCAAAATCTAAAAAGGACGAGACCTAGCCATATGTCACCTTAAGACAGGGCCAAGATGGTAGTTCTACAATTAGATTCAGATCCTTGTTAACATCTCAATTTAGGATTGCTCTGCGTTTAAATATTAAAAAGAATCTTAAAGGTAAAACCTAGCCTAAATGACGTTGCAGACATGGCCAAGATGGTAAAACCTATTCGAAAGATTCAAACCCTTATTAACATCTGATATGTTATCAATAATGACAAAGATGTGATTCGATAAAATCAGATAAGTCATTTTTAAATTGGGATGTTCTAAATTCCCTTATTTATATAATCATCCCTTAAGGATGAAGTACCCACGGGCTATAATTAACGTCCTTTGGGACTAAAGACAGTGGTAGCCTACTGCTCCCTGTCAAGAAAAGGTAATGGACTTTGATTCAAACCTTGATGCCTCGATTCTGTAAAATCCTGGTTAATTATTAAATCTGTCTACGTGACTAGGTTTTTGTGCTATTATTAACTTGTAAATTAGGATTTATGATAAAGATCCAGAATAATTATATTTAACAAATTAACCAAAATGATTATTAAAAACCGTGGTTAATAAATCGTCAAGGACAATAATACTGTATAGGCTTCTAAATAAACCTTGTCCTTAATTGATTTTATGTAGCAATTAAAGCTACATGGCTAGGTCAGAAGAAGTAAACAGTCATCCCCTGGAAAACCACGATGATGATAGGGTTAATATAACCAGAGGAGAGCTCCGTACACTGATTGATACAGCTGTATCTAAAGCTGTAGAGGAGTAATTCAAGGAGTACAGTGGGACGCATAGTAGAACTTCTTCAGTACCCCACTCTAAGTCTGTTCCTAAGACTCATTCAGAAACTCATAGCAAGCCACCCTCTAAGAAAGATGAACCCAAGAAAGAGAATGTTGAACATTCCTCAAACCAACACAGTGTTCCATCCAAGAGGATAGTGTTCGATGATGGAGCGCGTACCAAGTCCTGTACTTATAAGTACTTTGTTTCCTGCAAACCCCGGGATTTCACTGGGGAGAAAGGGGCAATAGATTGTATGACTTGGTTAGATGAAATGGACACTGTTGTTGATATCAGCGGTTGTGCTGAAAGGGATATAGTGAAGTATGTATCCCAATCGTTCAAGGGAGAGGCATTAGCTTGGTGGAAGTCTCTCATTCAAGCTGCTGGGAAGATCCCACTCTATAATATGTCATGGGAACAGTCTGTAGTCCTCATTAAGGAGAACTATTGTCCACAGCATGAGGTGGAAATGATTGAATCAGATTTCTTATCACTGGTAATGAAGAATTTAGATTGTCAAGCTTACCTCACCAGTTTCAATACCAAGTCTAGATTGGTTCCTTACCTGGTGACACCAGAACCCAAGAGGATTGCTCGCTTCATTGGGGGATTAGCCCCAGAAATCAAAGCCAGTGTTAAGGCTTCAAGACCTGCCACTTTTAGATCAGCAGCTGATCTATCTTTATCCCTCACTCTAGATGCGATCAGATTAAGATCACTCAAGAACTCGGAGGAGAGTAAGAGGAAGCGTGAGGATGATACCTCACGAAGGTCTGAGAAGAAGCACAAAGGTAGTTCGGACCACAAGAAAGAATCTGGGTCCAACAAAGGTAACCAGCGAACTGACGAAAAGCCAAGGTGTGCAACTTGCCAAAAACGCCACTTTGGAAAGTGCAGGCTTGAGACCAAGTCTCAATCAGGATCACCTGCATGTGGGTTATGCAAGTCTAAGGAACATAAGACTACTAACTGCAAGAGGATTAAAGATGCTACCTGTTACGGCTGCAATGAGAAAGGGCACATTAAGACTAACTGCCCTAAATACGCCAAGAAGCCGGAAGATGTCAAGAAGACCAATGCTAGGGTCTTCAAGATGGATGCAAAGGAAGCTGTGCAGGACGACAACGTAATCACAGGTACTTTTCTCATAAATGATGTTTATGCCAGAGTATTGTTTGATTCTGGAGCGGATAAGTCTTTTGTGGATAACAAATTTTGTGAGTTGTTGAAATTGCCTGTAAAAGCCTTAAGTGTGAAGTATGAGGTGGAATTAGATGATGGAACCATAGAAACTGCCTCAACTATTTTAGATGGATGTGTTATATCCATTAGGAACCACTCTTTTCCTTTGTCCTTACTTCCCTTTAAGTTAGCCGGTTTTGATATAGTTATAGGTATGGATTGGTTATCGCATAACCAAGCCCAGATTGTGTGCAACAGAAAGCAAGTGGTGGTCAAAACTCCGTCTGGTGAGTCACTTACCATTCAGGGGGATACCCAGCATGGATTGCCTGAGCAAGTGTCTATGCTCAAGGCATCTAGATGCCTGAAGAAGGGTTGTGTCATTTATATGGCACAGGTTACTATTGACGAGCCGAAACTTAAAATTGAAGACATCCCCGTCATTTTAGAATATCCTGAAGTTTTTCCTGAAGAACTACCTGGTTTACCACCAGATAGGCAAGTGGAGTTCCGAATTGACATCATCCCTGGTGCAGCACCAGTAGCAAGAGCGCCTTATAGGTTGGCACCAACAGAGATGAAGGAGTTAAGGACGCAGTTAGATGATCTGCTAGCCAAGGGTTTCATTAGACCTAGTTCGTCTCCTTGGGGAGCGCCGATCTTGTTTGTCAAGAAAAAGGACGGATCAATGCGTCTATGCATCGATTACCGTGAGCTTAATAAGGTCACTATCAAGAATAGGTATCCTTTGCCCAGGATCGACGATTTGTTCGATCAACTTCAAGGGGTAAGTTACTTTTCTAAGATCGATTTGAGGTCAGGCTATCATCAGTTGAAGGTTAAAGATGAAGATGTACACAAGACTGCATTTAGGACTCGTTATGGTCATTACGAGTTCCTAGTGATGCCTTTTGGGCTCACTAATGCTCCTGCCGCATTCATGGACCTCATAAATCGCTTCTGCAAGCCATACTTGGATAAATTTGTCATTTTCTTCATCGACGACATACTCATCTACTCGAAGAGCCAAGCTGACCACGAGAAGCACCTTCGCTGTATTCTTAAACTTCTACATCAGGATAAACTCTACGCTAAATTTTCGAAGTGTGAATTTTGGCTTCGAGAAGTCCAATTCCTTGGACATGTTGTTAGTGAACATGGTATCCAGGTGGATCCCGCTAAGGTGGAAGCAGTTATGAACTGGCAAGAGCCGAAGACGCCTACGGAGATTCGCAGCTTTCTAGGACTAGCAGGATACTATAGGAGGTTTATTGAAAACTTCTCTAGGATTGCTGCACCCCTAACTTCGTTAACTAGGAAGAATATCAAGTTTGACTGGGGGCCTAAGCAGCAAGAATCTTTTGATATTTTGAAGCAAAAGTTGAGCAATGCTCCTGTATTGACGTGGCCTGATGGAATTGATGAATTTGTAGTATATTGTGATGCATCACACACCGGCATGGGTTGTGTGCTTATGCAGAAAGGCAAGGTTATTGCCTATGCTTCACGTCAGTTAAAGGTGCACGAGAAGAATTACACCACCCATGATTTGGAGCTGGGTGCCATTGTATTCGCATTGAAACTGTGGAGGCATTACTTGTATGGAACCAAGTGTGTGATCTACTCAGATCACAAGAGCCTTCAACACCTGTTTAATCAGAAGGACTTAAACATGAGGCAAAGACGATGGATGGAAACCTTAAATGATTATGATTGCGAGATAAGATACCATCCAGGCAAGGCAAATGTGGTTGCTGATGCCTTAAGCAGAAAAGAAAGAGTAAAACCTATAAGAATCAATGCCAAGAGCATTGAAATAAAGAATAGTTTGAACGAAAGGTTGTTAGCTGCACAGAAGGAAGCTGTGTTGGAAGCTAACTATCCTGATGAAAAGCTAGGAGTAACTAAGGAGTAGTTATCCTATGACAAGGACGGAATCCTAAGGTTAAATGGATGGATATGGGTTCCAGTATATGGAGGGCTTCGAGATGTTATCCTCCAGGAAGCCCACAGTTCCAAATATTCCGTTCATCCTGGAGCTGATAAGATGTACCAGGATTTAAAGGCAAACTACTGGTGGATAGGCTTGAAAAAGTCTGTAGCTGCCTATGTAGCTAAATGTTTGACGTGTGCGCAAGTCAAAGCTGAACATCAGAAGCCGTCAGGTTTGCTACAACAACCTGAACTTCCCACATGGAAGTGGGAGATGGTGACAATGGATTTCATCACCAAGTTGCCAAAGACGAGGAAGGGAAATGATACTATATGGGTAATAGTAGATAGACTGACTAAGTCAGCACATTTCCTACCCATTAAGGAGACTTATAGCTCTGACATGTTAGCCCAACTGTACGTAGATAAGATTGTATCTCTGCATGGCGTTCCAGTGTCAATTATCTCTGACAGAGATACGAGATACACATCACATTTTTGGAAAAGTTTCCAACAATCCTTGGGCACGCGCTTAAATTTTAGTACGGCTTACCACCCACAGACAGATGGGCAAAGTGAGCGTACAATCCAAACTTTGGAAGACATGCTTCATGCATGTGTAATTGATTTAGGTGGTAGTTGGGATAACCACCTGCCTTTGATCGAATTCTCCTATAACAATAGCTATCATACGAGCATTAAGGCTGCGCCTTTTGAGGCACTAAATGGTAGAAAATGCAGAACGCCTATTTGTTGGGCGGAAGTAGGAGACGTTCAATTATCAGGACCTGATTTGGTCTTTGAAACGACGGACAAGATTGTTCAGATTCGTGACCGCCTGAAAGCTGCCAGGGATAGGCAGAAAAGTCGCAGATCCAAAGCGTAAACCTCTAAAGTTTGAGGTTGGTTATAAAGTTTTACTTAAAGTATCACCCTGGAAGGGAATGATGCAGTTTGGTAAGAAAGGTAAGTTAAGCCCAAGGTATATAGGTCCATTCGAGATCATCGAATGTGTCGGGTCAGTGGCTTATAAGTTAAACTTACCTGAAGAGCTCAGTGGTATTCATAATGTATTCCACATCTACAATCTGAAGAAGTGTTTCACTGATGAATCACTAGTCATACCACATACAGATGTGCGCATAGATGAGAGCTTGAAATTTGTGGAAAAACCTTTGTCGATTGAGGATCGACAGGTAAAGAAGCTTCGAAGGAAGCATGTGCCTATTGTAAAGGTTAAATGGGATGCCCGTAGAGGTCCCGAATACACGTGGGAGGTAGAGTCCACAATGAAAGAAAAGTACCCTCATTTGTTTCAGTAAATCTCGAGGTCGAGATTTCTTTTAAGGGGGTGAGGATGTAACACCTCGAAAATTCATGCCCAATAATATATCAACACGTGTCATGGACTTAAAACGTGTAAAGGATTGATTTAGAAGGACTAAAGTTTACAAACAAGGAATCTGTGTGTATAAAAGGATTCAAAATGTCAACAATGGATAAATATACTTTACAATAACCCTACATGATGTTTAAAACCTTAAACGAATAAATCATGGATCATACGAAGCTAATTGGGAAAGAAAGTGAGGAATTACAAACTACAGGGGTAAAATGTGTCAACATGTTTAAAGTATACCTCTGAATGACCTTTTAGCAAACCCGAAGCTTTGTAATGATAAATTATACTCACAAGAATATGTGATAAAAATTTCACCAAGTTTCGTTACCGTATGAGAAAGTTATGATCAAATTCGTATACGAGGGGTTAAAAGCGTCAACGTTAAAAATTTAAGACTTTTTGGTGATCGTATGAATAACCGGGGACTTAACAAAGTTAGTTTATGAATTGAGGTCCTTAAAAGTCAAGTTAGAGAGCCCAAAGTGCAAGAAATAAAGGTAAACCCACGTTTGGAAGTGCAGGGGTCAAAACTGTCAACAAATGAAAGTTGTGTTGTGCTGGCATGGTCCTTACGGACCGTAAGCTAGGACCCTTACGGTCCGTAAGCAGGTCCCAGATGCAGAAAAACTTCCAGCTGCCTGTTAAAACGGTTACACCGCCATAAAACGATGGTATTCGAATTCAGGGGCTTGTTTGATGGTATTTTAAGGTCTAGGGATACTTGTAATCATCTGGATTCATTCATAGACTTGTTTGGCATGATCAAATTGCATCAAAACACCTATATAAGGGACATGAATTTGGGTTCTTCATTGCTCATTCACTTGTAAACTTCACAACTCACTTCTTGGAGGTTCCTGGAGCTCAAGACTCATCAATAGTGATCATTAGTCGTGATTAGGACTTTTGTAAGTATGCTTAACCTCCTTTAATTCAGTTTAGCTTAGTTATTTAGCGTAAAGTCAAACCGTCGTAATTAAGATTTGACTTCGTCATTAATCTTAATCCCTTCAGTCAAAATTCAAATTGAAAGTACCTATGAGTTGGTAATTATGTGGGCAATAAACCCTTAAAAGGGTATTCTCTTATTCCCACTCTAACTAGGTCAATTGTCGATTCAAACTTGATTATAAAAAGTCAACAGGAAGCCTATTTTCAAATAAATGCATAATTAGCAATGTAAAGGCTATGCAACATGTTTTGTCATTAATATAACTTGGTAATTAATATAAGAACACGTCTAAACATGTTCAACTTGACAATTTTCAGTTTAAGCTCGGTTCGGAACCAAAAGTCGCATAGTTTGACTCATGCTTTGACTTTCAGTTCTGACCCGTTTAAGCATGTTTTTAGAAATGCCTTAGAGCCTTATTTGGACCAGGTTTCATATTAGTATAACCCTCTGTGATTATACAACTTGGTTCAATAGTTTTCCGATTCATATGCATGTTTTTGTTAATTTCTTAAATGTTGACTATTATGCCCTTTTGACTATAAAATGTGATTTTTGAAAAAGTAAAAGAGTAGAAACCTTGGTTACTGATTTATAAACTTGTACCCAAAATTTGACATCAGTTTGAGGTCTAGATTAAGAGTTATGCTCATTAACGTAATTAGAAAGCTTTTTAGTGATTAAATGGCGTAATTAGAATATAGCCTACCTAAACCCAATTTTCGATATCAAACTTTTTACCTACTAATATAAAATAATATTTAGGGATTTTTGGAGATTTTTATTTATTTTTAGGCTGAGCATAACTTAGAGTTCTAAGTATAATTCGGTTAATGCCGGTTTTCCCTTTTTAAGCTATAAAATGAGTTTTATAAAACCTTTTGACCCCAAACCTTTTGCTACTGATTTTAAATAGTAAATAAAGTATTTTAAGCCCTCTGGAATTATAAAATATCAGCTTTCCTTTGAAAACCCGGAAATGGCTTCAAATCGCCTTTTTAGGCATTTTTAACGCATAGTATGTATTAAAATTATTTTTTACACATAAGGTTTGATACCTACTGATATTTTAAGTAAATTATTATATTTTTACAAGTAAGCTAAAGTCTTACACTCAGGTTTTCAGTTTTGACCTTTTAAGCCTATGTGAAATTACCAAAATGCCCTTAAGATGCATAGTTTGGTTATAAAGGATAGATTTCACATATATATGCTACCCTACTGATATAACCTAGTAAATTAAGTATTTTATTGATTACATCAAACCCGAAACTCAGAATTCTATTTAAACTCTTTTATAACCATTAAAATGATCAAAATACCCCTATGGGGCGTAAATTGAGTTTAAATCCGTTTTGGGCATAATAAAAGATATCTTACTGATGTCACAACTTATTTAAGGCATAATAACTTAAGGAACTTGCATATGACTCTTATGGTTACTCGTTACGCATTTTTCGCGTTCGGGTCGGCTTTGTGTAACTCGTTTGCATATATTAGCCGAAACGGGTCGAACCATATCATTTTTGTCTCAAAATTCAGAATGTGATTAAGTTACCCATATTAAACAAGCATACAAGCTTGTCGGGTCAGAACCACATTCTAAACCGGTCTTCGCTTCATCATGCGTTTGAACCGTGTCTTCCTTTTAAAACTAACCGGTCTAAGCTTAGGCTTAATTAAAGACCCGTTAGAAATCTAATAGGTTATTAAAAACCTTCGTTCCAGATTAGGAGACCAGTAAAAGCTACTTGCACTTGCTGTATTTGAATTATACTTTGCTCAGGTAAATACTCTTAACTTATTTTCCCTATACGGGCTTGGGATACGGTACTATAAAAGTACCGCTTGGTCGGGTGTATGTAGTCATTTAAATCGTACTGTGATTGATGTATTTACATAACCTGTTTAATATGTATTATTTGGTGTATGGCTTTTGGGGGTTAAATGACCATGTCCCGGATATCCTTGGCATCATTCATGAGATGGCCACGACCTAAGCACGGGGTGTAGGCGTACACCTGACAGATGCATTATGTAAAAACTGGTATCCCACTTAAAGGAATCAACCTTGTGGGCATTATACCTGTGGTGTGTCAGTTAACTTAAGTCCGGCCCTACAAACCGGCCCTAATGGACGACAAATGAGTAAAACTGTATACAAGATTATTTTTAATAATTGTCCCAAGTTATAAAAATATTTTTTCCGAAGTGCATTCGAATAAATTTTCAAACCATTTTCAAAATGAGTCAGTTAAGTTGTATTTACCAGTGTAAACTGACGTATTTTCCAAAAAGGCTAAGTGCAGGTACTAGACGAAATAGGCTGGCTACTCCAGGCGTCATTACTCAAGTCTCGCAAGCTTTAGATGCCTTTAAAGTCTGTTGAACAAGTTTCCTCTTTATTTTGATCCGCCTGTGGATCTGTTTCAACTGTATTGTGATACTTAATATTACATTTTATTCGGTTGAAATAAATCTATCTTTTGCTTCCGCTGTGCATTTAAATATTGTGTTGTTTGACTATGATGATATCAACTACGTCACGATAGTTATGAAGGTTTTTTGAGAGAAAGAGCCATGGTAATACGTGGAAATATCGGGGTGTGACAAAAGTTTTGTACTTTGAGGATGAAAGAGCATCGATGATTGAGTGAAATTCTGTGTTTTTACTTGTTTTATCAAGTGTACACAGATAGTTATGAAGGTTTTTTGAGAGAAAGAGCCATGGTGATTCGAAGGAATTTGTGAGAGGAAGAAGAAGATGAAGAGTTTGAAGGAATTTGATGGAAACCCTGTTTGGAATTCGAAATGGCAGTTAAAACCCTGTTTGGGGTTTTGATCAGGGTTTTATAAAAGTGAAAAGTGGATGCTGACGTGGCAGCGGTTACAAAGCGTGGACGGCTAAGAACTGTCCACGTAACAACCTCTATTGAAAATGGATGACAGTTGTTTAGGGAAACCACTGATGGTCAATATCAGTGGATGTCAACTATAAAAATATGAGCAATGGCTGTTTTTTAACTATCAGTGGATAGCCAACAGTGATTGAAACACTGATGTTTGCAGTTAAATAGATGTTTAACCTTAAACAGATGTTTGCCATCAACAGATGTTTGGCCATAAACAGATGTTTGGCCATAAACAGATGTTTGGCCTTAAACAAATGTTTGACCTTAAACAAATGATTGCCCATAAACAGATGTTTGGTCTTAAACCAACAGTTGAGAGGAGACCTTTGCATGTTAGGCTTGTTTCTTATTTTGATTAACTGTTGATGATGTTGAGAGTTTTTATTGACACTGACATTTTAGAATATGTTAAGATGCATGTTGAGATTATTAAAATAAACTATTACATAGAAAAATAGAAATTTAATGAAATATTTATAAACTATTACACACTAGAGTTAACACTTGTTAGGATTTCGTAGACTCTAGTCTTTCTCCATATGATTTCATGATCTCTTTTGTTTTTCAGGTCAGTTAGCATGTTGCAGATTTTCTGATCCTGTTCATGAGAGAGCAAGTTTCCAGAAATCTTATTAGGATGCCTTCAACTTCCGTTCGTGAGCTTTGTGTTGTCAGCAATATAGAGTGTGGTGATAGAGACGTGGAGTTCATGGCAATGCTGAAGGACATACATTGAGAGGTTCAACAATCGATGAAGTTGAAGCTACAGTTTCTTAATTCTTACAATTATTGTTAGATTTAAAAGTTTAGTTGTTCAGTATGTTATGTAATTATTGGACTTTTAATATCATGAATAAATGAATAAATTTTAATCTTAAGAATCTATGTTTCGTTTGTAGGAAAAAAAAAAGAGAGAACGTCAATTTTAAATTATCATTTTGCATATTTTGAATTTCAAAAGTTCTTCATATTAACAGTAATTACTGATTTGATTTGAAAGCAATTGTCATCATGACTTTTCTAATTTTTATTTTAACTTTAATTAAGAAAAAATAAACGTCAATTTGAAATTCCCATTTTACATATTTTCAATGTCTAAAGCTCAAGAAATTAGCATTAATTACTGATTTGATATGCAACAAAATGTCATCAACACTTTTTTTTATTTGTTATTTTTTATTCTAACTTTAATTTTTATCAGCAAAATAATGTTGGAGGAACTCTTATCTCATTGGAATGTAACGATTAAGTAAAATGGTAATTTCATTGTAATTCTAGTTTTCATTTGATAATTTAATTCTATAATTAATTAACCACATCAACAATAAAAAGGTGAGTGGCTGTTTTTTTAGGGAAACTACTGATGGTCAATATCAGTGGATGTCAACAATAAAAATGTGAGCAATGGCTGTTTTTAACAATCAGTGGATAGCCAGCAGTGATTGAAACACTGATGTTTGGTCAGTCAGTGGTCAACATGAAGAATGAAGAAACAGAAGTTGTCTTTCAGTGGTGGATAACATTTAACAATCAGATTTTGAATGAAAACAGTGGTTGTAACTGACTTTTAAGGATTAATGAAAACTATCATTTTTAAATATTTTGAAGATGTTTGAACTTAAACAGACATTTGGCCTTCTATATCAGTTATTTGGAATTAAACAGTTGTTTGAACTTAAACAGATGTTTGGCCTTCTATATCAGTTATTTGGAATTAAACAGATGTTTGACCTTAAACAGATCTTTGGCCATAAACAGATGTTTGGCCACAAACAGAAGTTTGCCCAAAACATCTATTAGCAAAAAAAGACCAATTTCAAGAATACTATACCCAAACAATCAAAATGAGGAGCTTAATAATCATCCAACTGTACTTCATTTTTATTTATTAGTATAAAGATAAAACCACTGAGGTGATGTGATGAATATTGTTACATATAAAAACTGAAGTGATATGACATCTAACAATCTAACAGAGTATAAAACACTGTTGTGATAAATACTGTTACGTATAAAAAAACTGATAGATAAGAAACACCGATACACTAAACACTGTTACATAAGAAACACTGATAGATAAATACTGATGTTGAATCCGTTGTAGATGCTGAACCATTGCTGTTACTGAGCAGTTGTTTTCCTTTGGTTGATCAGGCCTTAGGTACATAAGTGCTTGTATTTAACAGGGATTTGTCTTCAACACTGGATAGGCCTCATCAGTCTTTAAGTCCATCAGTCTTAATAAGGAGCAGTGGTTAGTTATAACAGTCCGTAGCATGATCAGCTGTTATAACCACTCCATAACCCTTTGAGAGGAAGCAAGAGTCGGTCTATTTAATTGAGAGGAATCATTGCATTACATCCCTGTTGAAAAACAGAATCGATAAATTTAAGGAAAATGGGGTTGAAATATGATGGAAGCATCTAGGAAGAATTATATGAGAATACCGCTGAATTTATCGAAGCTGTAGAATGAGATCTCCACTGTTGGGTTATCATCTTTCAACCTCATTTTCCCTAAATTTATCAATTCTGTTTTTCAACAGGGATGTAATGCAATTATTACCTTGTTTAAGATACCTTCAACTGCATCTTCTGATAAATCAACATTCATTTCACTCAAATGATAACTTCAACTGCATCTTCAATCATGAACTATCTAAAGAAATGGATGAAATCATCCAAAAATACCCAAAATAAAACTAATTCAACCATCCAATATTCTTGAGTACTCACCATTAATGTGATGACCAATATAAAATTAAACCCTAAAAGCATACAAATCATAATGAAATATGAAATCAGGTAGTTGTATAACAAATCATTATATTATATGAAATAACGAAGAAGAAGAAGAAGAAGAAGAAGAACTGGCTACAAAGTGTATTAACAATTAGCAAAAGAATAACAATTACCTGATTTATGTGCGGCTCTTAACTACATTCTGTAGAATGTGTACATCTAACAAATAAACAAAGAACAAAGAAACAAACCAAAAAACTTGTTGGGCGATTAAAATTAAATGGATATCATACGTAATATACAGGTAATTAGAATAGCCATTTTTACCTTACTTGACAACAATAGCAAACAACATCAAACAACAATAGCAAGTGACCAATCAATCGACCTCAAAATCATATAGAAGCCTAAAAATAAAATGAAAATTAGATAAGTGAACATCAAAACTGAACAGGAAACCTGACCAAAAATTAACCAAACACCTGATGTTGAATCCATTGTAGATGTTGAACCACTGCTGTTACTGAGCAGTGGTTTTCCTTTGGTTGATCAGGCCTTAGGTACATAAGTGCTTGTCTTTAACAGGGATCTAACTTCAACATTGGATAGGCCTCATCAATCTTTAAGTCCATCAGTCTTTATAAGGAGCAGTGGTTAGTTATAACAGTCCTTAGCATGATCAGCTGTTATAACCACTCCATAACCATTTGTGAGGAAGCAAAAGTCGGTCTATTTAATTGAGATGAATCATTGCATTACATCCCTGTTGAAAAACAGACTCGATAAATTTAAGGAAAATGGGGTTGAAAGATGATAACCCAACAGTCAAGGATCTCATTCTACAGCTTCGATAAATTCAAGGGTGTTCTCAAATAATGGTTCCTAGATGCTTCCAAAGAAGCAGCACTTTGGACATCTGTTGTTCTTCAAACATCTATTATCTATTATCTATTATCTATTCTATCTATTATATATAATAAATGAAAGTTATTTGGGACGTGGACCAAATAACTTTCATTTATTATATATAATAGATAATAGATAATAGATAATAGATATTTGAAGACAACAGATGTCCAAAGTGCTACTTCATTGGAAGCATCTAGGAAGCATTATTTGAGAATACCGCCGAATTTATCGAAGATGTAGAATGAGATCTCCACTGTTGGGTTATCATCTTTCAACCTCATTTTCCCTAAATTCTAAAACGTGAACGCATAACTCTCAATCATCCAATAAAAAGCTAATTAACATAAAACCCATGATTCCCAATTTTAATAAACTTCACAAACCATTTAGGAAATTCATATCAGTTAGAAACACAAATCGTTTCCCTTACTAAAAAAGTAAAATCAAATCATCATTCATCAGTTTCAAAATCACATAATGAAAAAGTATAAACAAAATCACACAATCTGAATAAAAAACCTAACTAATGCGGTCGTCAAACAACATCTACACCTAAACACAATCAGATTATACCTCGGGAACTGGAAATTTAAAACGATCGGCTTCAAAGGCTTCAACAATCGGAAGATTCAAATCTCAAGCAAATGAAACCCTAATTTCAAAAAGAATAATCGGTGAACATATTCACATATCAATAATCAACAAATGTTGTACTCATATCATCACCGTTAAGAAAAAAAAACCCTTAGTTTCTGAACATATTCAAACATACCAGTTCATGGCGGAAATCTAGCCACAGGTAAGCGGATCTCACCCTTTGATGACCATCGATGACAACAACCTTGGAACCATATGATGAGATTAGGAGTAGAAATTAGGGTTTAATTATAAACTTTGTATGAAAATAAGAAGAAATCAACACAGATCTATAAACATAGAAATCAAACCTCAAATGGAAGATACTTGCCGACGAAGAAGATGAAAGAATCTTGTAAGAGAAAACCACAGAACCCTTAGCCGGCGCCCCATCTCTCGATCTATCTCTCGAATCTTCTCTCCTTCTTTCAAGATGAAGAGCAAAAAGAATTCTGGTGAGTTTAGGGTTTGTGGAGAATAAGTGTGAGAAAGAAGAATCGATGATGGAAGAACTGGATGAAAGAAAGGATCTTTAGGGTTTGGAGAAAAGAGAAAGCCTGAAGGAGAAAATTAGGCGACGGAATAATTTAGGGTTTTTTAGTAGAGAATAAAGGTGAGTGTTACTGTTGGGCGGGAAAATGGGATTGAGGATGCCCTAATCAAGTGACACGTGACCCAAATCACTTTCATTTATTATATATAATAGATAATAGATTTCAATTCCAACCCAATGTCTCATTAATTTTATAAACTAATTTTAGTATCGAATCTACTTACTAATTGGGCCCTTATTTATAAAAATATCAAGATTTTTTAAGATTAGTCATTGAGCCTTTTAAGCAGACCCTTATTTATAAAACTTTTAATTGGGTTTTAACTTGTTATACAAAGGCCTTTATTTATAAAAATTATATAAATTTTAAAATTTTTTCAGGCCCTATATTAATTTGGGCCCTGATCGCAGGCCCACCTTGCACTTGCTCGTAGTCGGCACTGCGTTCACAGTTCCTACGTATGGTACTTAGGACTTTCAATATCCCATAATGAATTTGATGCATTTAACACTCAAATGCCATAATTAACTACTTTGTTGAAAAATTAAGTACTTTTAGATTATTTTTTTATTATGAAATTATATACTTTTGGATTATTTTTTAAGTTGTATTTTTATGGATTATAGAGTTAACTACTCAATCCGGTTGAATCATCCGATACAACCCGGTATAATCGGTTGAACCATTTATAAGAACAACCCGGTATGGTGTAAAACCGGTTTTTAAAACCATGATTGGATCAGAGCATTCACATCTATTCCACTATATTTTCACCCTAAATTACACTAAAAAACACTATATTTTCTCTCTCATTTTTAATTAAATAATATTTTTTATATATTTATCATTAACTTTTCTCTCTCCTCCACTGACAACCACTTTCAAAATATATTAAAAAATCATTGGAGGTGAACAGTGTCCCCCAAATATACAGATGAACAGTAACATTTTATTTCTACTCCACTCATAACCACCTTTTATACTTTTTATATATATTATAAAAATTACAAACACAAAATTTAATGGAATGGATGTGAATGCTCTCATAGCTTAAATTATCAACCGTATAAATTTGAATTTAAGCTGTCAAGTTGAAAAAGAGCCTTTAACTATAGGATGATTAAGTGAAAAGTGGCCATACAATATTAATGATTATCAAATGAACTTTGCACACTAGACGTGTATTTCTTTTAGGAAATCATGCATGCAAGACACCAGTTAGTCTCTAATAAATCTTAAATTAATTATAATTACATTAGTTTTGATAATTTTTTAGGTTATTATAGTCTCATTTGTTTTAAATTCTTTAGGTTATTATAGTGCATAAACCAATAAAAAATATTCACGGTCCTACAACTGAATTTTAAGTCTCGATTAAATTAATTGTTGTTAATAATATAGAAATTCTGAATTGTTGTTATTAATTGTTTGATAGAATATATTATAATTATCTCTATCATATGACCTAGTTTCATAATTTTTTTCCATTAATTATTTCGAGATAGACATCGGATCGAAACTAACATCTTGCTTGAAAGGGCATCATACATGTTAGTGTCTTAATGATACTCATGATTTCAATCATATTCTATCTAATAATTCTATACGACCTCAAATTTCGAATAAAAAACAGGAAAAAGATGACTAATTATTTGGACTCGAGCAATGACGATCTAGGTATAAAAATCGCCGTTCCCATAAAAATATTTTGTGGTTTTTCTGTTATAAATTACGGTTCTATGCACTAATGACCATTATTCAGTAATTATTCGTTTTAATTTGCTGCAATAATGGCCATTTGATGATTAGAAATCGGTTATGGTTTTATGGCTACCACGAATCTGTTTAAGGGAATTGTGTCAAACACAAGCCCGGTTCACTGTTTTCTTTTTGCTTTATTTGTTTTCTGTTTCAGATTACCTTTCGTGGTCATATCACTAACACAAACCACCTAACTTTGTGAGAAATTAATTTTATTATGTTTTAAACTCATTTTATTATTTTTCAACTTAAATATAACTCTTACACTGTTACTCAAACAAACAAACAAACCATCTTTTAAGGTGATCTATCTAGGACAACTGAAATGTAGGGTCTTGTCTTTTTTTTTTTTTTTTCTATCCTTTTCTAATGCATGTTGCGAAATAAGGGGGGGGGGGGGGGGGGGGGGGGGGGGGATGTACACGGTGGGTTTAGAGAAAAGATTGAACTGACATTACTAAATGGAGGCATGCATGATTCCAAATCGAAACTACAACCAACCGGGAGGTTGGTGGTGGTGTACGGTGGCGGGTGGGGGTGGTGGTGGTGGTGGTGGGGGACTATGAGAGTCGATAAGTCATGATCGGGGTTGCCGTCGCTTTTGATAGCAAAGAATTTCGTCCCACCATGTGCACAAACAACAAATATTATCTCAAATCCATTTTAAAGCACCTTTTAAAGTGGCAGAATGGCCTCTTGGTCCCATGCCTTTTCTTTTAATTACTTTTCTTAAGTATATATAACGAGTGAAATTTCCAGCGCTACGCGACGGGATTTCGAACGTTATCGATTCGTTTTGTTATGTAACGGGATGAGCACGGTACCCGTTCAGTACCGAACCGGTACCGAAAGTACCGGTACCGGAAAACGGGGAAAAGTGGTACCGGTAGCGAATACACCGGTTTGGTATCGGTACTTACCGGTGTTTTACTCATAAATACCGGTACCGTACCGGTTAGCTATAAAAATTAATTCCCCGCGCTACGCGGCGGGGAATTCGAACGTTATCGATTCGTTTTGTTATGTAACGGGATGAGCACGATACATGTTCGGTACCGAAAGCACCAGTACCGAAAAAGGGGGAAAAGTGGTACCGGTACCGAATACACCGGTTCGGTACCGGTACTAATACGGTATAGGTACTTACCGGTGTTTTACCTGTAAATACCGGGGGGAACGGGAACCGGTACCGGTACCGAATATACCCGGTACGGTTCGATACACGGTACCAAATGTTCATCCCTAATCTGCGCTACACTGTAGGAAGAAGAAGGTATGTTAAAAAAGTTTTTCATTTAAAAGATTTGGCAGCAGGTAATAAAAAATTTTATTTCCCATGAAGGGCTTCGAACCCGAGACACTCACTATATTTGAATGTTCATACAATCAACTGAATTTTGAAAGTTTTTCTTAATAGTTTTGCGCAATAATAACTATAATATATACATAAAGCGGAAAATGACAAAAAACGTAAATTTAAAGGGGTAAAAAGCGTAATTTTTAACCGATGTCAAAATTGTAATTTTTTTTGTTGACAAAAGCATAATTTTATTTTTTGGGCAAAAACATAATTTTATTTTGAACTAGGGGTAAAAACGTAATTTTGAACTGATAACAAAATCGTAATTTTAAAGCGGTGATAAAATCGTAAATTGGTTGGGCCAATGGGGGAGTTACAGGCAGCCGCCTGGCACTACTTCTCCATCTTGTGTCTGTTGTTATACACTGGGGGCAAAAGCGTAATTTGTTTGGGAAAGTAAACAAAAACGATGACAAAAATGTAAATTTAAAGTAAGGGTAAAATCGTAATTTAGCTGACAGGAAGAAAACAAAACTAATGGCGAAAGTGTAAATTTAAACGGGGTAAATTCGTAATTTTTATCCGAGGGCAAAATTCTAAATTTTCACCGGGGGCAAAAGCGTAATTTTATTTTGAAGAGATAAAAACGTAATTTTAAAGCGGGACAAAATCGTAAATTGGTTTAACCCAGAAAGGCAAAAAAGTCAAAAAGCAAAAAAAAAAAAAAACAATATTTCACTGTTCATGCGTTTTCCTAATTGTTATAGAGAAAAAAAAAACCAATATTTCACTGTTCATGCGTTTTCCTAATTGTTATAGAGTTAATTAATATATTCTTTCAATATATTTTTCCAACAAAAAAGTTTAGATCATTTTAGTTCCCAAAACTTTATTATAATCAAGAATTCTCAACTGAGAATCAGCTGGTCTCCATGGCCCTTAAATGACAATTGAGTTTTCAATATATAGTCAACCACTTTGACGTCGTGAAAGAAATGGAGGTGGCCATGTTGCGAATAGGAGACAAGCACATGTTGACTTTTGTTTTAACTATTTTTATTTTTTAAATTTAACTATTATTTAAGCTGGTGATGGATAGTGAAACCATCTATACTATCTATAATAAGAGATTATGAGCTGATGTAAATCTGCTTACTTGTCAACTTCTAAGCTATGCCACATGGAGTTGCTGATGTCATAATTCCGTTTACAATATTTATATCTACATAAATCTATTTCAAATATATAATCTGATTTTATTATTATAAAAAAAAGGTTTTCTTTAGGAGGGAACTTTGAAATTGCATGGGGAGGAAAAATTGTCATTAATGCACTGCAAGAAGTAATCATATCTTTCTCTCTCCTTCTTCTTCACACTTTTTATTCAAACTTTCTTCTCATTATGTAACTTCACCGATTCCATTTCACCATTTTCTTCTCATTTCAAAATGTCCGCATCTTCTGTGCAAACTCTGTCATCCGGCAAGAAATCCGACGGTGAACCACCATCTTTGTCACTCAGTTTCATTGATGATTTGAATCCGTCTAAAGATATGTGGAATCTCAAGTGTCGAATCATCCGGAAATGGGTTCAGTTCTTTCGGATGGATCTGATCTTGCTCGATGAGAAGGTATTAGTGTTTGTCAATCATCTTTGATGTTTTTTTACTTTTTTTATCATTTTCGTTTTGAGTTTTGTGTAATTTAGGGTTAGACAAAAAGAAACAAAGAAGAAAATCTTTTTGTTTGTTTTTTTATGCGAAATAGATGATTATTGTAAATTGACTGTTTGTTTGTTTGTTTAAAGAAAGAAAGATGGCTTTTTGTTTGTTTTTTGGATCCTTTATAATTTAGGGTTAGATATAAAGAACCAAAGATGAATATTTGTTTGGTTTGTTTATGGTCCTTCGTAGATGATTATTGTTTACTGTTTTGTTTGTTTGTTTGTTTGTTTTAGGGTTATATGGTTATTTATTTTATGTTTTGTGTAATTTAGGGTTGGTTTTTGGTCATTTATATATACTTACTGTTTGTTTCCCTGTTATAGGATTAGGCACAATGAAACAAACATGAATATTAGTTATTTATTGATCCTTCATATGTTGAGACTTTAGCCACATGTACCTTTTATATTTTTTTGAGATACTGTTTGTTTGTTTGTTTCTAAAGTATGTGCTTTCACTTATTTGTCAGGGCCGTAAGATTCAGGCAGGGATTAAGGCTCCATTAATACCTGTGTTTATCTCACAGCTTCATGAGGATGAAGTTGTTATTCTCTCCAGATTTGGTGTTGGAGAAAACACTGATGCTTACAAAGTTATTAACCATGGTTACAAGATTAACTTTTACCGATGTACGGTTGTTACACGTGCGAATGGTTGGTAAGGTGTTGATTACGGATTTAATTTCATCGCACATTCACACATTCTTAATGGAGATGGAAAGGATCTGCTCACGTGCGGTATGACTGTTTCTGATAATCTGATATATGTTTTGCCTCCCTTTTCAATGTCACTAATTTCTGTTGCTATGTTTACCATTTTAGATGTTGCTGGAATTGTTGTCTCGTGTGGAGATATGGAAATCTTTCCTAATGAAAGAAAAAAGATGAATTTGGATCTTCAAGATGTCCAGTAAATTCTAATTTGCCATTTATATAAATTTGTTTGTGTGTTATGATTGTATTTAATACAATACCAATGATTAGTTTATTTTATATAAAAGTTCATTAAATGGTTGTTCTTATTTAATACAATACCAATGATTAGATTATTTTATATATAAGATTCTTTATTGCATTTAATGGTATATTCATAGTAAATCATTTTCATTATTTAATGTAAATGATTAGTAAATCATATACTATATTCACAGTAAATGAGTGTATGAACTTTCAATGCTGTTCTTTTAATGCTATTATTTGAGTTAAAACATCCACTCTATGCTGTTCTTATAAGTTGGCTATTTGGTCGCGTCATAATAACTTTTAACCAGTGTTATAATGATCCATGGCAGTATCTTTGTGTTGCTCCCCCATCTAACAACCTAACAACCTTTAACCACTGTTACATATAACTACTGCTAGCTAAGGTCTGATACTATTACAACAGACAAAGTAAACAACTGTTTCTTCATTCCACTGCTTCATTCCAAGCAGGGCTTTGGTCTTTAGCAACACTTGACTTAGGGCAGTAGATTAAATAGCAGCACTTTGTCTTCAGCTGTTGTTGTACACAAGCAGTACTTAATGGACAGCAGTTGTAGTATACAAACAGTGGATGAGGGCCATCAGATGTTATAACCACTTTAAAGGGGAAAGTCTAATGCAAACAGCTGCTTAAGAGATATACACTGATGTGTACCAGTTTTGGCTCTTATTATCTGTTTCTCACAAGAACGCAAATGATTGTATTTAACTTTTAATGCTGTTCTTTTATCTTTTTCTTTTAGGGGAGAGGTAGTCCATTGTACTTTGTGGAATGTGTATGCACAAGAATTTAATGATTTTTTCTCTCAAAACTCTCCGAATGAGACTGTGATGGCTGTCATTCAGCATGCGAGGATTAGGAAGTGGCAGGGTAATTTATATTTGACTGATTTATTTCGTTTAGTTTTCCCAATCTCCGTTTTGTTACATTTTTTAAGAACATTTTTTTATTTCTTTAGTGATTTGTAATGAATTGTTGGATATGTATATTGTTTCTTGCAGGTCAATATACTGTTCAGAGTGATAAGTTTGGAAGTCCTCTATTTCTCAACCAAGAAATTGATGAGATTAATGAACTTCTCAAGAGGTACTATCCGTGATTTATATTTCATATTTTTCATGTTTTTATTAACATAAGTGTGAGTATTAACGCTAATTGTGTTTTTATTTTTATAGTCTTTTAGTGAAACAATTTGAAGCTGGTGCTTCTTCTTCTCAACCATTCTTTCATCTCAGAGTGTATTTCCAGTCCGTCAAGAATTTCTAATTGAGACTCCTAAGAGACATGTTGATGAAATTATTGAGATTGATAGTGTACGAATAATTCTATATACATTCATAGGCATTTTAATTTTGTTAATGTTTTCTATGTTTTATCAATTGAGCATGTTAATAAAGCTTTATCTGTGATATTGTAGGGAATGTCATGTGTGGTAGTTGCAACGATCAAAATTTTTCAACAAAACTATGGATGGTTTTATCCGGCATGTCGAGACTGTAACAAGAAGGTGTTGACCAAAATTGAGTACTTACAATATGCTAAAACCATTTCTGATGAGGTCATGAATCTGTCACCTGCTTCATTGGTTTGTCCGAAATGCGATAAAGAATGCACATCGATTACCATAAAGTAAGTTAACGTCCGATCTTTTTATGTCCAGAACTGCTATGGTTTTTGCTGTAATTTACTTGGCATTTATTACAAGTTCAAAGTACATCTGAGAGTGCAAGATGAAACTGTCAGCGTTTCTTTTGTGATGTTTGATAAAGATGTAATGAAGCTTATTGGTTCAACTGCGAATGATATAAGGGAACACCAAGTGAAGCTCGATGATACTGAAACTTTTCCCCATGAAATATCACGGTTGGTTGAAAAGAAGTTGGCGTTTAAAATTGAAGTTTCTGATTACAACCTTAACCATGACTACCACGTCTACACTATCCAAAAAGTATGTGATGATCCGGACATAATTGCTGAATTGGTTGGTGGTAATGGAAATGCTCTTGAGGTTGCTGATGAGGTAAGAGTTTTTGTATATCCTATATTGATTTATTTTTTTCTTCCCAATTTTTGTAGTTTAAATATCTTAATTAAATTCCCTTTTGGTAATATTTTGATATTAGGTGTTTAGTCAAGAAGGTTCAGAAATTAAAGCTGTTCAATTATCTGAATCCTCACAGATGGTCGGTGCTGATATTTCAAAGGTGAATAAGAATTCTACAGTTTTGTTTTTTGGTTTAGTATAGATTATATTACATTATTTGATACCTTAGTAGTTGTTTTGTGATTTAATTGAAGGATGTTGTATCTGTTATGGCCGACTCTTCCGTTGTCGAAGCCGAGAAGGATTCGGCCACCAGTCCTAATGGTAAACGTTCGTTGCAGGATGTGGAAGGTCAAAATGTTGGGGAACTCTCTTCTAACAACAAAAGGAGCCGGAGGAAGCCATCTAGGCTTAACACTTAGCTTCTTTCACGTCGTTATATTTTGATGGTAAACATGTTATGTTTTTGGTATGTACTTAAGTACGTGGTTGTTTGAAGTTTGGTTGTCGTTGGTAAGTGTTAAACTACTCAAACAGTTGTTTTCTATGTTTTAGATGTTGGTAACTTATGAACTTGGAACATGTGGTAAACCATTATGTGGTTTACTTTTTTGTATTATGCTGGGAAATATAATCTTTGGTTATAATGTGTGCTTTTGATTTGTGAATATAGTATATGGGATGTCTAAATTAGTTTGACATAGTCTAAATTCTACTTTTTTAATATAGAGTTTGAATGTATCTTCAGCAGTTGTTGTACACAAGCAGTACTTAAGGGACATCAGTTGTAGTATACAAACAGTGGATAAGGGCCATCAGTTGCTTATTATCTGTTCCTCTTTAACCACTGTTACATATAACTACTGCCAGCTAAACACTGATACTATTACAATAGCACAGTAAACAACTGTTTCTTCAGTCCACTGCTTCATTCTAAGCAGGGCTTTGGTCTTTAGCAGTACTTGAGTTAGGGCAGTAGATTAAATAGCAGCAATTTGTCTTCAGCAGTTGTTGTACACAAGCAGTACTTAAGGAACATCAGTTGTAGTATACAAACAGTGGATGAGGGCCATCAGCTGCTTATTATCTGTTCCTCTTTAACCACTGTTACTGTCACGGCCCACGACCCGGTTTGACCCGTTTCAAGAGCCGCGGCAGAAAATACTGCGGTATTTATTTAATTGAGTTTTATAGCGGAAACAGGATCGTTTAAAGCTAAAATTTTCCCCGATTATTTTATTTCATAATTCGGGATAAAACCCCTATAATTTACAATAGTATGTTTTTACTATAAAAGCGTGATATTACAAAATTTATTTCTTTATTTTATACTGAGCCACTATCTTAAGCTTGAAATGCTCCACAGCACTTCTCCTGATTTACAACAGATCACCTGAAACATGTTTGAAAAAGGTTTTGTCAGCGGGAAATACTGAGTGAATCATTCTATTTAATAAAATGACACATTTGTTATAATTTACAGTATTAAGAGCGATTACAATGTTTCTGATATCAATCCAACTACCCACAGTATTTGTCACTCGAATCTTTACGGTGACTGTGGTCATATCACCATTGGCTGCCCCAATGAATGACGAATATCACTAAATTTAGGTTCGCCCACCTAAAGTGATAAAACTGTAATACTGTGCACAATACCCCACATACCGGCTGTAATTTGGTGATTACAAAGACTTAATCCCCGTAATTATAACTTTGAAATAAAACACTTTTGTAAATAGATTTGATAAAAAGAGAGAATGACTCACTTTGCAGATTTATACGGGCAGAGCCTAGCCTATTGATTAGCCTTTTATCCTAATTTCAATAACAAGCACACAATTTGGAATTAGTAATCAATCCAGCATTTACGATAATTCACGAGATCAAATTCTCACAATAAATGTCAAAATGCAATACTTTGTCCATCGAATTAACGATGATCCATTGAATTAACAATGAATGACAAGGTATAATACTTTACCCATCGAATTAACGATGATCCGTTGAATTAACAACGAACGATAAAGTATAATACTTTACCTATCGAATTAACGACAATCCGTCAAATTAATGACGAACGATAAAGTATAACCCTAAGGTGGGCGGCACTTAAACATTCATTGGATATCTTGATCGTCGGATAATGAATCGTAGCAGCGATTGTGCTAATACCCTGATTGCAGCTTCAATTGGAGACCTGGGTGTGTTAATTATGATTTTTGAGAGTAAAACGACGAAATCTCAGTGTGCAGGTTGAATTCTTTCGACGTTTTTGTGCCAGAAATCGAGTGCCAATGTTCTGTATTTATAGCCAAATTTTGGTCACCCATACGCATCGTAGCAAAACATCCCCTGCGCATCGTATGGTAAGCATACGCACCGTATGCCATTCTTCTCTACGCATCGTATGCGTTTTAAACAGCCTGCGCATCGTAGGCCATACTTTGATACGGTGCGTAAGGGGTTGAAAGTCGGTTATAGAGTAGCCACGTGTGGGACTAGCTCTGATGACTCACATATCTCGAATTCTCATACATTGACAACAAATTAAGTGGATAATCATCCACTAGGGTTTACCCCCCTGAGTTTTAGGGGCCCTAATCCTGATTCTAAAAATTATGAAAATCTTAGGGTTTGCACAGAATCACTTGGGTGTCTCAATTAAGGTTTCCTATTGGTCAAATTAATTTAATAATTATGACTTTTAATGAGAGTTGTTACATTCTCCCCAACTTAATAAAAATCTCGTCCTCGAGATTTACTGGAATAATTGAGAATACTTTTTCTTTCTTTTGGATTCCAGTTCCTAAGTATATTAGGATCCTGTCTTTGAATCCTACTTTACTTAACATTCTTAGTTTACCTTTATATTTTAGAAAGGTACTACCAGAGATTCGTCTGATAGACATTTCTTGAGATTAGATATATAAAATATATCATGTATTCCAACTAACCTTCCTGGTAGTTGTAAATAACTGGTCCAATATGTTGAATTACTGGAAATAATCCTACATATCTTCGGACTTAGTTTTCCTTTCTTACCAAATCTAACCACTCCTTTCCAAGGAGATACTTCTAATTATATTTTGTCTCCAACTCGAACTCCAACGGCTTTTATCTATTATCTGCATAATTCTTATGACTATCTCTTGCTGTTTTCAGCTTTTCCTTTGTGATACTAAATATCACAGTCGTGGTCACTTAGGATTTTCATTCATCTCCTTCGCCTTAAATTCTTTTTGCCCATAAATATTTATCTTAACTTCTTATAATCTGTATAGATAGTATCCTTACTATCATACAGATAATATCTTCAAATCTTTAAGGCAAAAATTATAGTTCTTATTCTAACTCATGAATTGATATAGTTTTCTTCGGACTTTTTCAATTGGCTTGAGGCCTACGCAATTACCTTTTTGCGTTATATTAACATATATCCAAATCATAGCTTTGAAGTATTACCTTATACTTCAAAATCTTCCATTTGGTAATCACTGCTATCTTAGCAAGATCTAAGTGAATACCTTCATGATTCACCATATGACCTAAAATTGTACTTCTATCAGCCAAAAATTCATTCTTCGAAAATTTGGCGTTTAAGCTTTTCTTTTCTTAACAAAGTTAAGAATACATGCCAGTGCTGTCAATATTCTTCCTGATTTTTGGAATAATAAGTATATCATCATTTGAAGATATTTACCAATTTATCCAAATAGGGTTTACAGATCCTATTTATCATGTCCCTAAATGCTACGGTTGCATTCTTTAATCCAAGGGCATGATTGTAAACTAGTAATGACCATTGCTAATTCTGAAAATAATCTTAGATACATCTTCCTTTGATACTTTTAATTGATAATATACGGAACATAAGTTGATCTTAGAAAACTATCTACCTTCCTTAAATTGATCGAATAGATCATAAATTCTAATTAATGGGTATTGATTCTTAATTATAACCTTATTCAATTTCCTATAATCGATACACATTCTTATCGAAATTTTCTTTTTCTTAAATAATCAATATTGTGCTAATCGATAAGGTTTCCTGGCTTATCGGTAAAATTCCTGAAATTGATAAATCCTAAATTCTATCTTCATATCTGGTGATAATCCAGGTAAATCTTCTGGAATATATCTGGGTATTCTGAATTTACAGAAATTTCCTTAAATTCTGTATCTTTAGTATTAATGATTACTGAAATCATATATATTATTCCTTGCTTTCGTTCATAATTAGTAATTTCCATTACTGATATGAACCTTATAGACTTACATGGTTTATCTCCTGTAATCATAATTACTTCTCCGATGGTTGATTGAATTTCTAAGAAATTCTGATCACAGATAATGATCATAACATCGAATTCAACTAATTTTATAGGTAATAGGGTTGTAGAAAACCTATAACTTATTTCTATGTTCTGCATAACCTTATTTATTCTTATTGAATTCTCATCTGCCGTTTCTAATATAGAAATCTATCTAATGTTGGTAAATGGTAAGTTAAGAATTTGGCAGAGTAAAGTATTTATAAAACTTTGGTTGGCACCAGAGTCAAATAATACTTTTAGGTAAATGTTGTAAACTAAGAACATACCGGCTATCACATCTGGAATCATCTCGTCCTCATGAGTAGTTAGCTGAAAGGCTCTCTCTCATTCCTTTTTGCTCCTTCTGCTGGTTTGGCTTGATTGTCGAATGGTTTATTCAGTTTCGGACAATCTGGCCTAAGATGTCCAGTTTCTCTACAGTTGTAGCAAACTGAAAATTTCTTCCTCCTGCAGTCTCCTTCTTGATGCCCTGGAATCTTACAAAAATTGCAATATCCTTTGCATCTTCCAAAATGCTTCTTTTTGCAAAATTTGCAAAATAGACTAATAGAAGTTTGCCCATTCCCTCTTTTCTTGAAATGGTTATGGTTACCCGGACTGAATTCTTGGGTAATCTTTTGGGCTACTTCCTTCCTTCTATTTTCTTCTTTTGTCCGTACTAGCTCGTCATTTATAGTATTGGCTAATTCCACCGCATCATCAATTGTGCGAGGTTTTGCAGCTTTGACAATATTACGGATCTCGGAAATCAATCCCCAAATATAACGAGAAATAAGTACCGGTTCTGGCGAAGCCAGGATTGGTACCATTCGAGCATATTCGAAGAATGTCGTAGTATACCCTCGACAATCTGTATCTACCATCCGATGGTTTAGAAACTTATTTGCCATTTGATCTTTTTCGTACTCAGGACAGAATTTTCTTTCTACAAGATTCTTAAATTCTTCCCAGTTCATAGCATACGCCATCCTTCTTCCTTTTACTTGTAACATCATATTCCACCATTCTAGCGCTATTTCTTTGAAAAGATTTGAAACATACATAACCTGATCATCTTGAGCACATTTACTTATGGCAATTACTGCCTCGGTTTTCTCTAACCAACGCAGTACTGCAGTCGCTCCTTCATTGCCTGCAAACTTAGTGGGTTTACAAGCAAGAAATTCTTTGTATGTGCAACCAGGCGTTGCAACTTTCCTTTTCTTAGGGAGCGGAGCTTGCCATGGTTTATCATGATTAACATGATTACCACCTCCATTTACGCTATTACTGAAATTATCTTCAGAAATGCGTTTACTAGGAACAACTTGTTGCGGTTCGATTGGATTTTTAACAGCAGCAATGATTGCTGAAATAGCATTGGCTATCCCTTGAGCAACTATTCCTGGAATAGCGTTGGCTATCCCTTGAGCAACGATATTTTCTATATCTTGCCTAGTCACATATTGATTCCCCGATTGTTGCTCAGATTGATTACCCTCATTAACTGGTTCATTATTAGCGTTTTCCATCTGATATCTATTTTATAGATATATAATTAGTATAAAGGAAATAATTTGATGTCACAATTTAGTTGCACATAATCACATAAACGAATATACAAACAAAATTGTAACTTTTCTAATATTTCCTTATATCATGCTTCTTATATACACCCGTTTTATTGTTTATTTTACACATACTGATTTTACTGTTACTATTATACAACCACAGTTTCATAATCCCCTATCCTTTGTCAGATGATGTTCTAATAACGGCGTTTCTTCTCGTCGTATTTCCAGGAGATTTGTCCCAAAGTCTCTTGGATTCTATTCCCAGCATCTATTTTGTCAAAATGATGGAGTTCAGTCCTATTCTTGTTACTTATTGGTAAATTTGGTAAATGTTCTGGATGGTACTTAGGAAAAAGCCTATAGGGATGGTTTTGTAACAGTATTTCATTATCCAACCATTCGTCTATATTCCAGTGATTAGAAGAGTTTGGAATAGATGGTTCTAAATTCATAAAATTATTTTCATTAACAGGCTCAATAGTATCATCGGTTGCCATTATAAAATCTAATTCTTCTTGAGATGGTAATTCATCCATTTGCCTAGAACTTTCCCCAATTTCCATTTTCTTAGGTTTAGGTTTCTCGAAAGGTAAAGCATTGAATTCTATAGGTCCTTCTATGTCTGGAATATACCTATTAAAATCTCTGGAAACTTCGATTCTTACTGGATAGAGATTTAAATTCTGAAGGGCTTCCGACAAATCACTCATGCTATTTAACAAAATATACATAATTATTAAATCATACTAAAATTTTATAAAACCACTTTTTAAATAGTATTTCATATTACCAAAACAACTAAAAATTAAAACATACTAGGTTTTTATTTGTAATTTATTTATAAATTTTTCTAGACTGTAGATAATAAAAATACTAAACTTTAAATCAGAATATTTAGAGATTTATATTTATTATTACAGTGATTAACATATCAAAATCTATATACTAAATAAGTATGATGACTTAATTTATATATATTATTTAGTCATTATCATGGTAAATATTGGTTAGTGCTGCCTTGTTTAAGCATAGGTGATCAGTCCATGCCTAACTAAGGCTAGGTTATCCAATATCTGCCTTTGATAATAACCTTAGTATTTAAAAATAATCTTAATACCACTATTTAATATATTATTATTAATAATAAAATTATTAATAATAATTAACTAAACAATAATTTTAAATAAGAGTATACTTCAAACATAAAAATATAATTTCTTTACTGCAATATAGTAATACTATATTTGTAGATTAGGTAATTCCATATATAATCAAGTAAATTTATATATAATATTTTTCGATTAACGATGATAGAGCAATAAATATTACTATATATATATATAAAAATATGCCCATATTAAAATTAACAAATAGCCAGTTAATAAAACACATAATCACATAATAGTAATCAGGAAAAAAATTAAGTATTTCTAAATACTTAATTAGCTTAACCCAGTGGCTCTGATACCACCTTTTTCTGTCACGGCCCACGACCCGGTTTGACCCGTTTCAAGAGCCGCGGCAGAAAATACTGCGGTATTTATTTAATTGAGTTTTATAGCGGAAACAGGATCGTTTAAAGCTAAAATTTTCCCCGATTATTTTATTTCATAATTCGGGATAAAACCCCTATAATTTACAATAGTATGTTTTTACTATAAAAGCGTGATATTACAAAATTTATTTCTTTATTTTATACTGAGCCACTATCTTAAGCTTGAAATGCTCCACAGCACTTCTCCTGATTTACAACAGATCACCTGAAACATGTTTGAAAAAGGTTTTGTCAGCGGGAAATACTGAGTGAATCATTCTATTTAATAAAATGACACATTTGTTATAATTTACAGTATTAAGAGCGATTACAATGTTTCTGATATCAATCCAACTACCCACAGTATTTGTCACTCGAATCTTTACGGTGACTGTGGTCATATCACCATTGGCTGCCCCAATGAATGACGAATATCACTAAATTTAGGTTCGCCCACCTAAAGTGATAAAACTGTAATACTGTGCACAATACCCCACATACCGGCTGTAATTTGGTGATTACAAAGACTTAATCCCCGTAATTATAACTTTGAAATAAAACACTTTTGTAAATAGATTTGATAAAAAGAGAGAATGACTCACTTTGCAGATTTATACGGGCAGAGCCTAGCCTATTGATTAGCCTTTTATCCTAATTTCAATAACAAGCACACAATTTGGAATTAGTAATCAATCCAGCATTTACGATAATTCACGAGATCAAATTCTCACAATAAATGTCAAAATGCAATACTTTGTCCATCGAATTAACGATGATCCATTGAATTAACAATGAATGACAAGGTATAATACTTTACCCATCGAATTAACGATGATCCGTTGAATTAACAACGAACGATAAAGTATAATACTTTACCTATCGAATTAACGACAATCCGTCAAATTAATGACGAACGATAAAGTATAACCCTAAGGTGGGCGGCACTTAAACATTCATTGGATATCTTGATCGTCGGATAATGAATCGTAGCAGCGATTGTGCTAATACCCTGATTGCAGCTTCAATTGGAGACCTGGCTGTGTTAATTATGATTTTTGAGAGTAAAACGACGAAATCTCAGTGTGCAGGTTGAATTCTTTCGACGTTTTTGTGCCAGAAATCGAGTGCCAATGTTCTGTATTTATAGCCAAATTTTGGTCACCCATACGCATCGTAGCAAAACATCCCCTGCGCATCGTATGGTAAGCATACGCACCGTATGCCATTCTTCTCTACGCATCGTATGCGTTTTAAACAGCCTGCGCATCGTAGGCCATACTTTGATACGGTGCGTAAGGGGTTGAAAGTCGGTTATAGAGTAGCCACGTGTGGGACTAGCTCTGATGACTCATATATCTCGAATTCTCATACATTGACAGCAAATTAAGTGGATAATCATCCACTAGGGTTTACCCCCCTGAGTTTTAGGGGCCCTAATCCTGATTCTAAAAATTATGAAAATCTTAGGGTTTGCACAGAATCACTTGGGTGTCTCAATTAAGGTTTCCTATTGGTCAAATTAATTTAATAATTATGACTTTTAATGAGAGTTGTTACAGTTACATATAACTACTGCTAGCTAAACACTGATACTATTACAATAGACATAGTAAACAACTGTTTCTTCAGTCCACTGCTTCATTCTAAGCAGGGCTTTGGTCTTTAGCAGTACTTGAGTTAGGGCAGTAGATTAAATAGCAGCACTTTGTCTTCAGCAGTTGTTGTACACAAGCAGTACTTAAGGGACAACAGTTGTAGTATACAAACAGTGGATGAGGGGCATCAGATGTTATAACCACTTTAAAGGGGAAAGTCTAATGCAAACAGCTGCTTATGATGAATCCACTGATGTGAACCAGTTTTGGCTCTTTTTAGTTGTTCCTGTTTAACCATTGTTACATATAACTACTGCTAGCTAAACACTGATACTATTATAATAGACAAAGTAAACAATTGTTTCTTCATTCCACTGCTTCAGTCCAAGCAGGGCTTTGGTCTTTAGCAGCACTTGAGTTAGGGCAGTAGATTAAATAGCAGGACTTTGTCTTGAGCAGTTGTTGTACACAAGCAGTGCTTAATGGACAGCAGTTGTAGTGTACAAACAGTGGATGAGGCCTATCAGATGTTATAAACACTTTAAAGGGGAAAGTCTAATGCAAACAGCTGCTGATGATGAATCCGCTGATGTGAACCATATTGTTTGCCTCTTATGAATCAACAGTGAATAAGCTTTTGACAAATGTTTTGAGCATCCGCGGTTCTGATGAAAGGAATGATTTAAAGTCTAATGCAAACAGCTGCTTATGATGAATCCACTGATATATTATAATCTGTTTTTTAGTATTTGATCGTTCAACCATTCACCAGTTTTGGCTCTTATTATCGTTCCTCTTTAACCACTGTTACATATAACTACGGCTAGCTAAACACTGATACTATTACAATAGACAAAGTAAACCACTGTTTCTTCATTCCACTGCTTCAGTCCAAGTCGGGCTTTGGTCTTTAGTAGCACTTGACTTAGGGCAGTCGATTAAATAGCAGCACTTTGTCTTCAATTTTCGTTATATTTTTTGAGTTAAATCGATTTTCGTTATGACAGGATATAATTCATAAATATAATTCTTTGAGTCAAACTTCAACTTTAAATAAGTTGGCTATTTGGTCGCGTTATAGTAACTTCATTGTAGTAACCAATATATTGGTCAAACCAAGACAAGGATGATTAAAAAATATGTAGTATTTAAATCCATATAAATTATGATGTTTCTAAGGGGTCCAACGAATTCCTAATAAAACCAAGACAAGAATGTTTAGAAACATGTAGTAGTTAAATCCATATAAATTTCTTGGTGCACATAAATTATCGGACAATGTGACTCGGTAAAAATCTATCATTAAACTTCAACTCCAAAATATAAATCTTGTGGATCGCGTTGTAATAATTTTATTGTAGGAACCAATATATTGGTAAAACCAAGACAAGGATGATAAAAAAATATGTACTATTTAAATCCATATAAATTATGGATTTTTCAGTTTCACTTTGTTATATTTTTTATACAAAACCAAAGGGCCCCAAATTTGGCTTAATTTTGCAATTAAATGGTCTAATTCTTTCAATAATTTCTGGCCCATAAGTTGTGAACCATAAAATCCTGTCAAAGGCCCACAAAATGAATCAGGTATGTTAAATCACCATTTCATATTGTCCGCTATGTTTATAGCTTCTTTTTCGAATGAATCAAAGTGAAGATTTAAAATTAGCGCCAAAAACTCAACCTATAATTCAAGACGCTCTTAGTTTGGAAGCAATCGATGAACACTAAATGGTAGGTTTTTCTATCTCATTTGTTTAAATCTATTCTCAACATTTGATGTGATCATCCACTTATTTAGGTAGGTTTTCAATAGGGATCTTCAATCACCACTAGCTGTTGAGAATAAATGTTTTTTTGGACAGTGATTACAATAATCACCTATAGCTAGCCCTAAATCACACATATGTGCTCAATTCTTATGTACAGTTATGGAGAGTAAAAAGAATTTGATACCAAGACACAGAGAGTATTTTCCACAGTGCAGTCCCCAACAGTCCAAAGAATCAAGGAAGATAAGAAAGTCTATCTTGAATAAGCGTAGAAACAGGGGTGTGGTTCAATTTGTACAGATACCTACACCTCCTATTATTGATACACTTCTGGGCAAGGTTACTATCACAAAAAACGATAATGGAGGTATGTTTTTGATGGTCATATGTGAAAATTGTAAGTGTTTGTAGCATAAATTAACCAAATCTCTTCATGTACAGCATGTCACACGCCCGACAATTTAGATCGAACATGTGTTAGTACAATCCCTCTGACTTCATCCAGTCTTGGTAAGGTTATAAATCTTATTTTTTTAAGGTATGCCATCTGATTTGACCTTGTCCCTTTGTTTGAATTTTAGGACAATCTGGAAAGGCTAATTATGGTGTTTATGACTCTAGAAAGAGGAAACAAAGTTTGAAAACCATGGATATAAGTAAATTTGATTTATCCATTGTAGCTGATTTAAGCAGGACATCTTCAATGGTCACTCCTCTTCAACCATCAAATCATAAAATTGATAGAAGTCCATTAACAGATATTACAAACTGTATACTATATACACTTTTGTTATTATTGTTAATCATTTATTGAATGTTAATGTAAGTTTGATAACATTTATAAATTTTGTCTTGCAAGTGGATCATGTTACAGTAAGGTCCCGTCGAAGTGATATTCCAACTCCTCAGAATATTGACAATAGAACTTCTCGACAGTTGCCAAAATGTTCTGTAGTAGCGTTTAGTGGTATGTGTTTTACTTTTAATGCAAAACAAAATATAGGTTTCTGAGTCACTATATGTAAGACCCTAATACGTATTTGACAAAAAGTCGCAGCGGAAATTCGTGCCATAAAATTTCTTTCATTACAAACATCTTGACCTACTTGAAAGTTCGTTTTAATATGTATCTTTTACAAAAATAAAGTATAAGTCCTGTTTGCTAAAGCACATACTCAATTATTCCCGTACAATCTATCTTGTGACTCGGTCTTCGATCTCTATTCCTCGTGATAACCGCCCGTGATTCGTACAACCTGCACTCACCACATACATTCATAACATTAGTACACAATACATAAACAAGATTCAATCTCATACACTTCCCATTTCGTTATCTTTCTAACTTTAAGCATTTCATCTGTGTATCCATATCCTGGTGAGGCTTCAATAATGTACCTGCATTACTTTTCATTCTCAAGGCACACTATTAATAACGTATTACTCGACGTATCTAAATCATGCATACATACATTCTTACATGCATACATACACATCTACATACGTACATACCTTCCTATATCTCTACATACATGTATACACTCATACGTACCTTCATATATACCATATACACATCTACATACGCACATACATCACTACGTCTCTACATACGTACATATACACATACGTATCTTCACATATACATAAATACACGTCTACATACTTACATACATTACTACGTCTCTACTTACTTGCATACACTCATACGTGCCTTCATATATACATAAATACACGTCTACATATGTACATACACTCTTACGTACACGTTCAAGATCTTATATATCCATACATTAATTACATGGTACTTAGACTTAGATTTATAGCCCATAACGTCAAAGGAACGATCAAAATCATGTTTGGGAGGCCCGTCGTGGTCCACGGATAACAAACCGAAGCCTACTATACCCAAATCAACTTAGATAACAAATTTCAGGTTTTTGAACATGAGGAGGGCGTCGGCGACGGCCCTAGGGGCGTCGGCGACGGCCCTTGCAAGTGCCCGTAGCCCAAAACTTCCGTAGACAGCCAAATAACCCGTCAGCCAAAAACTGACTTTCCAGAGCCCGTCGGCGACGCCCCTAAGGCCGTCGGCGACGCCCACTAGATATTTCATTTTTCTGCAGCTCCGTTTCGTCGTCCGTACGCACTAAAACGCGCATAACTTTTGAACCGTTTACCCGTGTAACCTACCGTTTCTTCCTACATGCTCGTAATTTGACATTCTATCATGTGAACTTGAAATCCCATATCCGGATTAAGGAAATTCTTAACTTACGCACTATCGGCTTATTATTCATTTACGATTTATCCGACCCGTTCATGTTTTTACCAAATAACTCATTCCTTTTAACTCAAAACTTGCATGAACATTATGACCATAATACTTTTACATTATCTGGAGTGTCGTAATTGGGGTTTACACACCCGATACCCGGTATTCGTTAAATTCATTCGTTATTACGTAATTGAACATTAAATAGTACAATTTCCATCTATGAAATTGTTTATTCATTTACTCATAATTTACTACCGAACCTCTTGACCATTAACCCGCATCACCGTTTCTCGGTTAGCATGCTTACATACAATTTTATCCATTACCCGGTTATCATACCGAAGTTGTTACTTATGCAACCTTTCCGGTATGCAATAAAACCTCATCTTGACCCATTTGATTTACTTAGCGAAATTCATCGATTTCATACAACTCATTCCTATTTGACCTCAATTATCATACTTAATTAATTCATACCTAACTTTACATAAACAACTAATAAGTGATTACGGAAATCACTTACCTTATGCGTCCATGCTCGTATCTGGTCCCTTGCCTCCTCTTGGCCCGTTAACACCTCGTGCTTGAGCCCGTCTCGACGTGATCCCTATACTTCCATTTTGTCGAAATCACGCTCTTATTAGCATACTCATTTGTACATGTTAACAATCATATCAATCGCATATTTCACATTTGACTTTCTTTAGTCACAATCAACAAGCATAAGACATATAATCAAATTCATATCCTTTCAAACTCATGAAATTCGTCATGCCATCGCAAATATCACGTATTGACATAACATGTAACTTACGACTTCCTATAATCCTATTTTTATGACAACAAATCATATCATGCTTCTTATGCGTAGTTGACTTTCAGTAGTCAACAATTCATCATGTGAACTTTCGACTTATTCTCATCTACTCGTAATATCAAAGTAGGCTATACAAAAGGCACCATATACATTACCTACTCTCGATGCAAATGTGCTTACAACCATATTCAAATTAGTAATTTAACATGACCATACCATCATTTTCGTATTTCATTCCTATATACACCAAGCTTTTTCATAACATTTTGCATCCTAACTTCACTTAAGCATTTCATCATACACTTGGTGTGCGTACCACCTTTTAAGCATAACGTACAACTAATTCATGCATAATCTTCTAAATTCATACATAGTTCATCAATTCCTTCCACTCATCAACATGTAGTATTTAAAACTAAACATCAAACATATTATCATCACATTTTATTCAATTCATCTAACAACAATTCATCATACCCACATAATACATCGATCTTTCAACAAGAATTGGACATAGGTGGTGATTCAAGTCATCATCCTCACAATAACAAATGGGTTTCACCCCTAAACATCAAATTAACACAAACCATACATAACCTATGTTCTAAATGATGATTCTAACCCTTATACATGATCAATTTCATATTAACTCACGAATTAGAACATAACCCACTTTCATATCAAAATCACCAAATCAAAATTTTCAACTTACCAAGTGATTTATAGGGCTAGATGATGTAGAATCTTGATTCATGCAAGAGAGTTAAGGTTGGATTCTACCTCAATTCTTCAACATTCATCACCATGAGAAACCCTCATGTCTCCTTGCCTTGCATCGACACCAACATCAGACTTATGTCTGATGTTTGTGGTCTTCCCCACTTAACCCAAACTTCATTCAAAATGTGCAAGATTAACCCTTGCACTTTAGTTAACTTATTTCTTTCATTCTTGAGACTAGTAGATATACAAACTAGGTTAACTAATCCTAGTTAGTCAAATCTAGTTAAGTTATTTCATACATAATTCTAGTATATGTCATATTTATTAAATATTATATTTTTTGGGCGTTACAAGTCTACCCTCCTTATAAGAGGTTTCGTCCCCGAAACCTTGCTCATTCTTACTCTTACCTTTTCTTTTTACCCATTCAGAGTGCATAATACAATATGAATACATTCAAGATCTTGGCTAAAATTTTACTCAAAATTAAATGTAGTTGTACGCATTGTCCCTACTTACTTAAATTAAGCAAACTTTACCTTCACAAACACATGAAAGGTCGGAAACTTATCCAGAGCTCTTATTAGTGTCATTTTCACTTCTTATGATTTATTTCATTCTATTATTATATCGTATACATTATTTCATTCTGTTCACCACTAGCAAACCCTAACATCCCGTTACTAACGTCCCTTCTACTTACATTTCACGTTCATAGAAAGGTCGACGTATCATTATACGCATACCATAAACATTCGATATACCAATTCTTACTTATAATCACAAGCTAAACGTTTTACTAACCTCGTTTCCATTGCATAATCCAACTGCCTGCGACCCGAGTCGACCCAATTCATTGTGAGTCATGCGATACCTAGGTTGATTGTATTTGTTCCTTTGTTAAGCTTCCACTTAAATGCGTTCTTTCAACAATGTCTTGTTCAAATGAACGTAGCCAACAAGCCTAGCATCAAGTTAGTATTTCCAACGATACTTACTGTCTTGTATAATCTATCAAAATTTCCATAGTTACATTCAACTTGTTCAGACATAATGTTTATTGCATCTCCTTATTTATATATTAATTCTTTCTCGATTTCTTTTTTCAAAACATTAGTACGTTCAACCTGTTTAAACAGGTCAATACATGACCATTACCTAACATGTCTCTTCCGTTGGTTGACCCACTCATGACGGGTCAATACATAACCATTCTTTCTCAGATCTCTAACTTATTTGTCAACTTTTGCAGTTTGACTCTTTAAAGTCAACCCAATACTTCTTACTTATCATAGACGTATTAGAGCATACGTTCATAATTTTTCCTTTCCATTCTTGCGTACTTGCAAATACTTCATTTCCTCATTTTATTATTAATTTACAAGATTTTTACCCATTTCCGCCCCTACTTAAATCATTGTTCGGGTCGTAGCCCGTCATTCATTCCGACTCCCAAGAGTCATTTACCAACATATCTAACATGTAGCTTAATCAAAATTTCTTTCCTTAATTCAATTTTAAGTTCGCATGCCATTTATGGTCATTCTTTCGTCCTTAAATCCGTCTCGCGGATTCATACATATCACTCATACAATCCATTACTTTTATGTTTAAATCCGTCTCGCGGGTTCAAACATATCATTCATACTTTGCATTACTTCTATGTTTGAATCCATCTCGCGGGTTCAAACATATCATTCATACATTCCATTACTTCTATGTTTGAATCCGTCTTGCGGGTCCAAACATATCATTCATACATTGATGTGTGCAAAATGCAACATATAAATTACATCAATCGTGGCATAAAACTAACCCTTTTTTAGTACTAATGTTGGAAAAAGTGTGCTTTTGTCTTCCTTTTGTATTTTCAGGATTAAATGAGCTCAAATTAACAAAAGAAGCAAAAAGACATAAAAATCTAACATAAATACAAGAAAAGGAACAAGACGTGACATGTCCGACCCCACGACAGCATCTTCCCAAGCAAAACAAGATAACAGAAGACTGAACACGCCCCGTGCTCAGCCAGCACGGGTGTCACACCCCCAAAATCCACCTGCGGAATACTACCGCTTGGGGGCGTGACTGACCAGGATCCAGCCACCAATCATATTGAACAAGCATGTAAGTGATTATAAAAATCCAACTAATACAATTGGTGTCCAAACAAAACATAGTTTAAATTGCAAGCGGAAGCATAATGTTTAAAACCAAAACATAAGTTTAATTGTTTCAAGGTTTAACATGGCACACAGTTGTCCATGTCCCAAAATGACTCTCTTCCATGCAAGCTCCAGCTCAGTACCTATTGACCTGCAAAGCATGTAGTAACGAGTCAACAACAAGTTGAGTGAGTTCACGGTTGGGTGTTCATTTTAAGTTGTTCCAAAAACAGTTTCCTTTAACCGGCATCCTGCCGTGGGGGTTACCCCATAGTTGAAAACGTGACTTGTTTACCCATGTATTCTGGCAATACAGCCGTGGGGGCTACCCCATGTTAGTTATCTGGCATTTCGGCCGTGGGGGCTACCCCATGTATACACTAGACTCGTTACCATATCGACTGCTGACTGTAGTCATGTTTATGTGCCCTGAACTGTCAATGTCTATCATCATTGACGTGCCTAGATCCATTAGTTCACGCCCGTCCTCTGCGGCACGGTGTGAGGCTTGTCAGACCTAAATAGCGCTATCTAACTAATGACCCGCTCGCCATTGGCCCGGCGATTAAGTCGATATAAAAAGGAGGGACTTCATGATAGAGTTTTGGTCTAGTACGAGTTATCTGTCCATGATGACGAGGAATTATATTCCTGAACCGATGCTGTCCTACCCAAGAAAGGACGAGGAATCCATGTTCCTTAACCCCAATTCCCAACCCCTGGGAATCCCATGCTTTGTAGAAAGTGTGAACTCACCTTGGTTTGCTCGGCAGATACACAGAAAAGTCAAGTCTAGATGCTAGTGGTCAACCACGTCCTAACATGGTTATCATATACGTCAGGTTCAAACCAAGAAATGCGCGTATGTTTTCTACACGTACTAGCACGTTGCATACAAGTATTATTCATGGCAGTCCAAATCAACAGTGCACCACTTACACATTCAACAGTAACACATAAGGTCCATATGTTCGGCCCAAAAACTTAGGCCTGTAACCGTGCAAGCCCAACAGATTATACAATCAGGTGGTCTCGAGTCGAGACTAGAGATCTCGAGTCGAGACGGTGTTGTCTCGGTTTAGTATTCATCACTCGAGACCTGGTGGCCTCGAGTCAGGTCTCGAGTCGCAACAAGGCCCGTAACCTGGTCTCGAGTCATGTTGTTCGTGTGCTGGTAATTTGTGGTCTCGAGTCGAGACTGGAGGTCTCTCGACTCGTAACCTGTGTTGCAACCGCCGTTTCGAGTTGTCGCGCTTCTGGTCTCGAGTCGCAATCACTGCGGTCTCGAGTTGTGGCTTAATGGTCTCGAGTCGAGACTGGAGGTCTCGACTGGAACACCTGCTGATTGCCAGCATTTGTACTATCCAATGGGATTCCGATTTCATGCAACCGTGTGTACTATCCATACAAACATGTTTTCTTATCTAATGCTCAAATAAAACGGATCAAACAAGCATTTTTCAAATGTTTATAACATGTTCAACATATATTCAAGTAGTTCATCAAATATTCATATCAAAATCAACCCTTATTCATCCATTTCATCATTTACAAGCATGTTCATTCAAGGCAACCTAAACCTCTAAACAAATGCATGATTCGGACATCACTAAGAGCTATCATCGGTTTCTATATCTAGTATGTTCAATCAATACAATAGCATGCTTACCTAAGATTTATCATATTTAAAACACATACACTAAAACAAATTGTTCAAACATATCGCACTTAGCAAGTGCATCAACATCCGATTATTCAAGAACATGCTTGTGTCTACTTATACATTTCTACCAAATTTAATTGTCAAGTTAGCATGATAATCATTAATTCACCTCAATATTCCTAACCACATAAAAGTATGCGTGTTATACAAAAACATGTGCATCCTTCAATGAATAATCATCATTTAATAACAATAACCATCTTCTATCAAACAACACCTTTATCAACAATTTCTCATGTATTTGTTATTAAACAACTAAAGGAGATACTAACCGGCTAGAGGGTATGAAGGGTGAACTTCCGATTGACGATTCCAAGCTTGAACCGAGGGTCCTAGTGTTGCCGGTTTGAATCCGAGAATGAGGGAAGAAGGATGTTGAGACTTAGGGTTTTAGTGAAAGAGAGAGGGAGAGTGTGTGTGAGAGTGAGTGTGAGTTGCCCAAAGAAATGGCAAAAATGGCTAGGAGCATGAGTTATATACTAAGTTAGTTCACCCTAGTGGGTTTTCGAGTGGGGTGAAGAGGATCATGGCCCAACCGGCCCAACAGTTGTACTATTCTCTCGAGACCGAGTGGTCTCGAGTTGGGTTCTTGTCACATTATCCGGTTTACTACATACACACTTGTATAAACTACACTTTATACGTACACATTAATAACACATAGCACATTAAGATAGTCACTAACTTTCATTTGCTAATATATAACACATAACGTTCCAGCATATTACATCAAGATACAATGAAGGGTTCTAAATCACGAGTTTTCACATTATCCCCAAGTTGAAAGAAATTTCGTCCCGAAATTTGGTAAGTACTCACTGAGGAAGCTAGTTAAGTTGTATGGTTTTCACTGGTTTTCCTGGGGTGTCACATCCTCCCCCCGTTGATATGGAATTTCGTCCCGAAATTCCGTAGCTTCAGCCTCAGTAGTGGTTGTACCGTTTGCGAATAGTTGGGGATACTTTTGCTTCATCTGATCTTCGCGTTCCCAGGTGAACTCTGGGCCGCAACGTGAGTTCCAACGAACTCGAACGAGAGGTATTCTAGTGTTCTTGAGGACCTTAACATCCCGGTCCGTGATTTCAACTGGTTCCTCGACGAATCGTAACTGCTCGTCGATGGTGAGATCCTTCAAAGGAACTACGAGGGTCTCATCTGACAGACACTTCTTCAGATTCGACACATGGAAAACGTTGTGAACTGCACTGAGTTCTGCTGGTAAGTTCAGTCTGTAGGCCACCTTGCCTATTTTCTCGATGATTTCAAAAGGTCCGACGTATCGTGGGTTAAGCTTACCTCGTTTGCCAAAACGGACCACACCCTTCCAGGGTGAAACTTTGAGTAGTACCCGCTCCCCAACCTGGAGCTCTAGTGGTTTCCTGCCCTTATCGGCGTAGACTTTCTGACGGTCACGAGCTGCCGCCATGCGTTTTCGTATTTGAGCAATTCGTTCGGTTGTGTCTACCACATGTTCTGGACCAGTGATCTGACTATCTCCCACCTCTGCCCAACAAAGAGGTGACCGGCATTTACGCCCGTACAATGCCTCAAACGGAGCAGCTTTAATGCTGGTGTGGTAGCTATTATTGTACGAGAATTCCATAAGTGGCAGATGTTTTTCCCAGCTGTTGCCAAAGTCGATTACACATGCACGAAGCATGTCTTCTAAGGTTTGAATAGTGCGCTCAGACTGCCCGTCCGTCTGAGGGTGATACGCCGTGCTCATGTCTAATCGTGAGCCAAAGGATTTGTGCATTGCTTGCCACAGTTCTGAAGTAAAACGTGCATCACGACCCGAGATAATGGAGGTGGGCACCCCGTGCCTCGAGACAACTTCCTTGAGAAATACTTCTGCTAGAGTGGAGAATTTATCCGTTTCCTTGATGGCCAAGAAGTGTGCAGACTTTGTGAGTCGATCCACGATCACCCAAATAGTATCGTTTCCGCGCTGGGATCTAGGCAGGCCGGTAACGAAATCCATGGAAATTTGCTCCCATTTCCATTGTGGTATCTCTGGTTGTTGGAGTAGGCCTGAGGGTTTCTGGTATTCCGTCTTGACTCTGGCACAAGTCAAACACTTGCTGACGTAAGTAGCTATGTGGGCCTTCATGCTAGGCCACCAATACGTAGTTTTGATATCGTGGTACATCTTATCCGAACCAGGGTGTACCGAGTAGCGAGACTTGTGTGCTTCATCCATCACAAGCTCTCGTAAATTGCCATAGAGTGGGACCCAAATGCGTCCCGTTACGTAGTAAGCACCGTCTTCCTTCTGTTCTAAGCGTTGCCTTGAGCGGCGTAGGGCTTCAGCCCTGACGTTTTCTGGTTTCAATGCTTCTATCTGAGCAGTTCGTATTTGGGAAGGAAGACTAGAATGTATGGTGAGTTGCAAAGCTCGTACGCGCTTAGGTGCGGTGTCCTTTCGACTGAGGGCGTCAGCCACAACATTGGCCTTGCCCGGGTGATACCTGATCGAGCACTCGTAGTCATTCAGTAGCTCGACCCATCGTCGTTGTCGCATATTCAGTTCCTTCTGCTTGAATATATGCTCGAGGATCCTGTGGTCGGTGTAGATGGCACACTTGGTACCGTACAAGTAATGTCGCCATATCTTAAGTGCAAAGACGACAGCTCCCAGCTCTAAGTCGTGCGTAGTGTAGTTTCTTTCATGAACTTTGAGTTGGCATGAGGCGTAGGCTATAACTTTATCTCGTTGCATCAATACACAACCGAGACCCTGAATTGATGCGTCGCAGTAGACCACAAAATCGTCTGTGCCCTCTGGCAATGAAAGGATAGGTGCGCTGCAAAGTCTATCCTTTAAATGCTGAAATGCTATTTCCTGTTGATGCGTGTGAAGTGTTATATATATTAGGTGTATATTTTAAGCCCCTTTAACACTTATTTTAGCCAAGTTTTAAATTTATAAAACACGATATTTTACTAACACTAAACACACATATGGGCAAGTGCACCCATCGTGAGCGTAGTATAGTGTTGGCAAGATACCAAGGTCGTCCAAGGACACAAGAGCTTTTAGTACCGGTTTATCCTCAACGTCTAATCAAAATAAAAAGTTTAGAAAAATGTTTTAAACTAAGAAAAATAAAAACTAACTAAAATGCTGAAAATAAAAATAAAAATAAAAACAGATAGACAAGATGAATCACTTGGTTCCGACTCGTATCTAGTATAACCTTTGATTATTTCCGCACTTTTGCACATAATTAAGAGATTATCTTAGTTATTGTAGTAGGCCCCTCTTTTGAAGGTGACGTTACCCTCACCCCAGTAGTTTGAGTCAGCAAGGATAAAATCCTAAAAGGGTGGATTATTGGAAGATAATGAATTAAGTTATTAATGCAATATTATGGTAGGCCCCGCTTTTGGCGGTGACGTTACCCTCGGCTAAGTAGTCTGAGTCAGCAGGGATACAGTCCTAAATAGCCGGGTTATAGTATTAATAGTAGTTAACTTATGAGGGGATCAAAGAGTTTGGACCCCCGCCATCCAATACCGTGAAGTATTGAAGGAGGTCCTACTAAATTTGACCCAGGTCCATTGCAGGACCTCTAAACGCTGAACAATGGCAAGACCTTTACCAAACCGTTCCCTTAACCCCCGACCAGGTAGCCAACATACCTCCATATAGACCGTGGAGATATGAATGGTGAAAATCTTTTATTTTATATAGACAGTAAAATAATGCCAAGACACCACGGACAAACGATAAGGAAAGATCACCTTCAACATAAGTAACTAGTTATTAAAGTCATTAATACAAAACCAAATAAAAAGTGCAAAAGATTAGAAATAAAAAGTATTATACTAGACACTTTGTCTTCACCAAGTGATGTAAGAGACTTAGGCAAACATGGCCTTGATTGTCAAGAACTCTTACGATCAATCTTGGATCCCGAGACGACTCACACACTCTACGATGGACAATGGATGATGGTGGTGGATGATGGTGTTATGGTGGTGGTGGGTGGTGGGTGAAGGGTGAGAGAGGTGGTGTGCCAAGGGATGAGTTGAAATGAAACCAAGCACTCCTATTTATAGGCTGAACAGAAGGCTGGGCACGGCCCCGTGTCCGCTGGACACGCCCCTGTGCCTGTCTGACACTCTCTCTCTTCATTAATTGTAATTCGCAATTACAATTAATGCGCATGCTGTACTTTCGCCACGCCCCCGTGTTCGCTGGGCACGGCCCGTGGTGGGCAATAGAAGCTTCTATAGGTTTGTCTTTTCTGCTGCTTCTTGGGCACGGCCCCGTGCTGGCTGAGCACGGGGAGTGTTCAGTCTTCTGCCTTCTCTATTTTGCTTGGGAAGATGCTGCTGAAGGGTCGGGCAGTCCACTTATGTTCCTTTTCTTGTATTTATGTTAGATTTAGCTGTCTTTTTGCTTCTTTTGTGAATTTGAGCTCATTTAATCCTGAAAATACAAAAGGAAGACAAAAACACTCTTTTTCCAACATTAGTACTTAAAAAGGGTTAGTTTTATGCCTCATTTGATGTAATTTATATGTTGCATTTTACACACATCACTGTGCATTTCCCCAGCGATAAACAACGCCTTTCTGCGTTAGTGAGGTGAGAGGCTGCGCAATCTTGGAAAAATCCTTAATGAATCTCCTGTAGTAACCTGCTAAACCCAAAAATTGGCGAATTTCCGTTGGTGTACGAGGTGCAGGCCAGTTCTTAATTGAGTCTACCTTGGATGGATCAACGTGAATCCCATCCTTGTTTACTACGTGGCCCAGGAAATGGACTTCACGAAGCCAGAAGTCGCATTTCGAGAACTTTGCGTAAAGCTGTTCTGTTCGAAGGAGTTCCAGAATAAGTCGTAGATGCTGCTCGTGTTCCTCCTGACTCTTGGAATAGATCAGGATGTCGTCGATGAAGACTATAACGAATTTGTCCAGGTAAGTGTTGGGATTGAACCCTACCAGAGGAACAGATAATGTAAAGCCAAAACCAGGTCACAATAGAGGATTCACAATAAGCAGCAGTTTACACTCTGCTCTCCCCTTGAAAGTGATTTATAACAACTGATGGTCTCTATCCGCTGTTCATATTCAACTGCTGCTGTCCTTTCAACTGCTGATGAAAGCTCTGAAGTATCCAACACTTCTGGTCCTATCTACTGATGATAAAGCACTGCCCAGTCAAGGACTGATCAACCTTGAGGAAAGCACTGACATAAAGAGAAAGCAGCTGTTTAGTGAATTATCTGTTTTATGTATAGTCAGTGGTTAGGTTAGCAGTGTTTGTGTAAGGACAGTAGATACAGGTTGTTAGGCTGTTAGACGTCGCTTTCATGGTGACGTCAGCTGAGATACCTCAGTGGTTTGGTTTGCCTATAAATGTAACAGTACCCTGTACTGTTACATTTGATTGACTGAGCGGGTTCTTCTCCTCATGTCTAATCCTTTCATCTTGTGTGCAACCAACCTTGGGGTATCAGGCTGAGGGGGAGTTTAGTTTGTAAGCATATCTGTAATCTTTTGCTTTGATTTGTAAATCTTTTGACTCTATGAGAAGCAATTGTTTATCAAACTATTTTCTCCATTTGATTGTGTTTACAAAGTTTGTTTTCATTTCCGCTGCACTTTACATGTTTTCATATTTAAAAATCGTTCTAAACATATAAACAAACACAATCATGAGAGCCTCCGATCCTAACAATTGGTATCAGAGCTTGGACAGTCAATTTCGATTTAACAGTCAAATTGACATAACAGTTCGGCTCAAAGTTCATTGATACTAAGGTTGGTTGTATTTAGTTGAAAAACAGAGTATCGAGTAAATCATGTTCAAAATGGTTATTCAACAACTCTGTACATCAACCAAGATGTCATATGACACACAAAATTTCACACAATAAGTGAATTTATGCACAAAACACTCATGGTTTCTAGATCTGAAATAAATATCTGTTAAACTATGAGATTACTTCTTATTTCTAAATTAATTTCAATTGTTGATGTGAAATTTGTGATGTTTTCCATAAATACTAAAGTCTGAACCTCAGATTAACAAAACATATGTTCATAAAAACATTGATGTTTTGCTAACACAAAAAGAGGGAAATTATAACTTTAGTCATTTGATCTTATGTGTTGAAAACAGGTTGAATTCCTAAAAAGGACAAAATCAACCATGTTAAAACATATTAAGAAAATTCACAAAAACTCAGAAGTGTGTTTATCTCAAAACTTTTGATGTCAAAAGAAAAATAGTATAAACATAAAACACTTATGATTCAAAGCTTGGGGTAATAATGGTCATTAAGCAACTGCTTGTGCTCATTAGTTTAAGAAAGTTCAGGTGACATTAGTGTTCCCAGTGATTGAACTTACAAAAGGACTAGACAAATTTTCAAAATCATCACATAGTAACTAGATCTACAACAGGATCTTCAAAACTCATGTGTCCTTGTGTCCTCATGATTGTAATCAACTGACAAAGAAAATGTTACCAAGCAGTGGTCAAAAGGTTTATAAAGTATTCTACCACTGCAGTCAAAACACTGACCATTTTCAATAACTTGAGAATGATATGATTATGTTTCCTTTAAAAATTCACCAGATCCTTTTTGATACTGTTCTCAGAAAATCCTTTGACCATTTTTTTTCAAAGGATTTTCTCGAATAACCAGGATATATTATTCATTTTTTTTGGAATAATATATTAGGAACTTATGCTTGTTTTTGTTGGCAATAGTTTCTGCTCCTGTCAGGATGAAATACCTTATTTTTGATGGTATTTGTGTCTTCATAAATGGGTCAAAAGGATATGGTACATATGTCATGATCATGTCATACTCAGGTTTGCTCCTAAATTTTCATCAAAAATTGATTGCAAACTATGCTTGAATTACTAAGGTATTCATGTTTTAATTGAATATTAAACGAAAATGAGTTACCTTAGCAAAAAAATTTCCATCATCTGGGGGACTAAACCACTGTCTTTTAAAAAAAATTGATATGTGGGAAAACCTTGAATGGAAATCTTCATAACTGTTGCTGAAACATCTGTCCTTCAAGATTTGTACCATTTACCCTAATCACTGTTTTGTTCAAACGTCTGATCTCTAAAAACTATCCACTGCTAAAAGTTAACCACTGATTCCTCATTTGCTTGATAAGCACTGATGTTCAAAATCAGTGTCCTATCCACTGATATGCTATCTATCCACTGATATGCTATCTACTGATAGTAAAAATCATCCACTGCCCACAATTTTTACCGTTGTAACCGCTGATGCTTGATACGTCAGTGGCTCTTAAAACAACTGTTCTCCATACTTCATCCGTCTCATCAGTGTTTGACACGTGGTTAGTTTTTAGCCCTCAGATCAAAATAACCGCTGCCACATCAGCAATCATTTTCTCCTAAATAAAACCCTGCCCTAAACCCTGAAACAGGGTTTTACACTGTCGAATTGAATTCCAAAATTCTCTTCTCATAGCAGTTTCTAACCCTTCTTCTCAAAAACTTCAAAATCATTCTTCGTTCTTCTCTGCAAAAATGACAAAATCAAAGTCAAAATCAAAACCAAAATCACCACCATCTTCAAAAGAGGTCGCTCAAACGGCCGAAGAACCCATCGAAATACCATACAAACAATCACACAACTATCTGGGTTTACTCACAAAACCTACTGATAATCACACCTTTGACACCATCATTGATACATTGTCTGCATCAAAGTACAAAACTTTGTTGACAGTAAATGCTCCCATCTATCTGCAAACCCAGAGAGAGTTTTGGAAAAAGGCGACGCTTGAAAAACAAGGCGATAAAGTCATTGCCATTAATTCCTCGATACAGGGTAAAGTGATTCAAATCACACCACAATCTATCTCCGAAGTCTTAAATCTTGACGATCAGGAAGGTAAAATTTCTTTTGATAAAGCCGAGATGAAAACGGATTTCGTAAAAAGGGGATATGCAGAAGAATCAAAGGTAGATACCTTACAAAAAGGTTATTTTCCATCTGCACCTAGGTTTTTATTTCACACACTTCTGATGTGTGCTTCGAATAAAACAACATCTTTTAACGAAATACCATTGAAAATTCAATGCCTGGGTTACACTATTTTGAATAATAAGGATTACAACTACTCCCATGAAATTTTCAATGACATGGTGAAAAACGTTGAAAGTAAAGCATTTTTTCTTTTTCCAAGATTTTTGAGTTACTATTTTGAACAAAAAGTTGAAAAGGAAAATGTAAATTTGCTCAAACAAGGTGTTCATTGTCAAATAAAAAGCTTAACAAAAGAAACATTTTCAAGGATGATGGCACCAATAAAAACAAAAGCAGGGGTACCTGAGCAGATTTTAGCGGTTACAACTGCTCCTCAGGTATCAGCTGCTGAGCCCACTGCTCCAGGTGATCAAAGCAGCACAACCACTGCTTTGAAACCCACACCTGACATAACCAAAAAGACCAAAAGAAAAACATCCAGAAAACCCACCAAACCCAAAACAAAGGCAACTCTGGAAGATGAGATCCCAGAGGAAATGCCTGTGACAACACAAAAGTCACCACAAACCACTGCTGCTACTTCCTCACAGCAGTTGGAAGAAAGATCTCAACCCATGCCTAAAACTCCTCCTGCATCCTCACAAAAGGATCAGGTTGTAAGCACAGGGACACCACAATATGAAGCTCTGAATCCACTCGGATCCATCTTCCTCAGTCCTGATCCCAAGGACATGTCTCTTTCAACCCCCATCCCCTCACCAATAATAATGCCACAATCCATGCTACCTTTGTTGCATGCAGCTGCTATAGCTCAGACACAAACCAGTTCCTCTCTATCACCTATCACTGAGAGTATACCCCTACAAGTGACTGGGTCTGATGCTACTACTCCTGCTATCCCAGCAACAATTGAGGAGGTTACACCCCCTGAGTTACAAGTAACTCTGGGTGGTAGTTCAAGTGGAGCAGCAACTACAACTGGTGGATCAACAGATCCTCAGTTGGACAGTTGTTTCATAAGTAAGACTCCCTTGAAGGCAATTTCTTCCATGGCAACTTCGGTGACCACCAGTGAGTTGGATCTAACCACTGGTACCATCAAAGGTTTATCGAGTGCTGAAGAAAGAAGTCCCCAGTACCGAGAACAAGGGGCATCAATGGATGATTTTTGGGACACAGTTCCTAAGTCACACATTGATATAACCACTACTGGTGGGGATTCAGATGATCTTACTAAAGTAGGTGATGATTCAAAATATCAGGAATTGACGGGCAGAGTTGACAAACTTGAAGAATCAGTTGCTGAAATAAAGGAGATAGTGCAAGAGATTTTAAAAGCTCAGAAAGCACAAGCCACTGCTGTTCCTGCTCAAGCACCTGCACAACATGCATTTGCTGAAAATGAGCTTTGGAATATTTTTCAACCCATGCTTGAAGCACAGCAACTTATGGCTGACAAAAAGCATGCTATTCAAGTACAAATGCTGACCAACATGGTTGAATCAAGATTTAAAGACACTCAAGCAGATATAAAGGCTATAAAGGCTAGCATTCAAAGTGCCTCTGGCAAAGTTCCTTCTTCCATACCATTTCTTGTAAACCCCCCTTCAGATAATGCCAAAAAGGGGGAGAATAACAAGCTGTTGGGAAAAATGAATAGGATGGGAATAGAACATGGCCTTCATATTGAGCCTGAAAAAGAAAAAGAAAAAAAGGTCTCAAAACCTGTTAGCCAAACAGCTGATACAGCAGTAGTTACAAAAACTGCTGTCAGTAGCCAAACAGCTGCCATCTCATCAACACACACACCTCCAACACACACCACTCTACCATACTCCACCACAACTACTGCTCCACCACCACATGTGTCTACAGCACAAAAACCACCACTACCATCACAAACGGCCAAACCATCATCACCCCCTGCCAAAAAGCAGAAGACAACAGAGGTTATAACATCTGTTGTAATGGCAACAGTGGTTGAAACACAAGTTGTTTCAACTACTGCTAGTCAACCACTGATCACCACTCAAACAACTGCCATCACAACCCCTGCTCAAAAGCAGAAGACATCTGCTGATACATCAGTAGGTGTAATGACAACAGCAGTTGAAACACCAGTTGTTTCAACAGTTGTTAGTCAATCATCCACTACTGTTCTCACCTCTCCTACATTACAACCAAAGCTCTTTAACAAGAAAAGAAAGCCAATCACTGCCGATGAGGGTATACATGATCCTAATGCTGCACAACATCCACTGGAACTTGAAGCTATCAAAAATGAGATGAGGCAATTCTATACAGAAGAAGATCCTTCAAAAAGGAGATTCTCCTCACTCATAGGCTACATGCCACCAGAGGATATGGATGATTACCTCAAACTCAAGGCAAGGCAGGCTAAAGCAAGAGCTAAATTTGAAAGTGAACGTCTAAGCGAAGAAGGCATTGCTAAAAGACTGGATTTCTTCCTTGAAAAGGTAAAGCAGATGGAAGAATTCGCACAGGAACTAATCAAAGAAAAGGCTGAACAACGCAAAGAGCTAAGAAAACAATATCTTGCCTACATTATGAAAGAAAAATTCTATCCTGCTGAAGAAAAACAGTTTGAAGAATGGCCAATAATCGCTCTAAAGCATGAGGCTGAGAGGATTGACAGAATTAAGAATGATCCTACAAAGAAGAAAAATGCTCCAAACTGGAACAAATTCAAAAAGCTCATTGCTGACTTCACTGCTGAGTATAAAAGAAAGAAAAAGGAGCTGGTGGATGCAAAAATGGATACTGCTGAAGCCATATCAAAATGGTCAAAACAGCAGACTGATGAAGCCTACGAAAGGCTGAAGAAAAGAAAGATAACTGTTTCAGGCACTTCTAAGAAGCAAGAACAAATGATGAAGCTTGAACAGAAGATAGGAAACCTCGACACACTGTTCCGGTCTACTTTTGTAACAAATCAAGAAGAGGGAGAACAGCTGACTGAAGAAGAGGTAATAGAAAAGGAAGCAGAGTACTTCAAAGATACCATCATGAAAATGGGTCTAAAAGAAGAAACTTCAACAAAGCTTCAAAGCCTTTTTAAGGCATTAAACAAACCTGCGTCTCCAAACACTGCTAAAGACAAGACAGAAGCTGAAAGACAAGAACTTATTGAACAAGAAACTGCAGTAGATATAGCTGCAGCAGACAAAGTCATTGAAGAAGCTTTCAAAAGAATGTCTGAAAGTCTGCAGGTGTTTTCAAGGCCATCATCCCTCAACTCATCTTCAAATAAGTCTCTCCCAAGAAACCCACTTGGCTTAAAAATACTAAAGTGGATGTCTGATCAAAAGACTCACGTATTGACCCTGGTCAGAGCCAATGGCGAAGTGAAGTACATATCAAGGAAAGAAGCACTAGGCCTTAGTGTTCAAGATTTGCAGGATCTCCTTGAACTTACACTGTGTAGGGATGAGGATGACCAGAGTGCACAGGAATTTGAAGCTGAATTCAAAGATCAAGCTAAGGCACTCTTGATGAGTAATAAAGGTCCTGAATAATGAAGGGTTTTGGCATTATCTGTTCCAGGGGGAGATTGTTGGGATTGAACCCTACCAGAGGAACAGATAATGTAAAGCCAAAACCAGGTCACAACAGAGGATTCACAATAAGCAGCAGTTTACACTCTGCTCTCCCCTTGAAAGTGATTTATAACAACTGATGGTCTCTATCCGCTGTTCATATTCAACTGCTGCTGTCCTTTCAACTGCTGATGAAAACCCTGAAGTATCCAACACTGCTGGTCCTATCTACTGATGATAAAGCACTGCCCAGTTAAGGACTGATCAACCTTGAGGAAAGCACCGACATAAAGAGAAAGCAGCTGTTTAGTGAATTATCTGTTTTATGTATAGTCAGTGGTTAGGTTAGCAGTGTTTGTGTAAGGACAGAAGATACAGGTTGTTAGGCTGTTAGACGTCGCTTTCATGGTGACGTCAGCTGAGATACCTCAGTGGTTTGGTTTGCCTATAAATGTAACAGTACCCTGTACTGTTACATTTGATTGACTGAGCGGGTTCTTCTCCTCATGTCTAATCCTTTCATCTTGTGTGCAACCAACCTTGGGGTATCAGGCTGAGGGGGAGTTTAGTTTGTAAGCATATCTGTAATCTTTTGCTTTGATTTGTAAATCTTTTGACTCTATGAGAAGCAATTGTTTATCAAACTATTTTCTCCATTTGATTGTGTTTACAAAGTTTGTTTTCATTTCCGCTGCACTTTACATGTTTTCATATTTACAAATCGTTCCAAACATACAAACAAACACAATCATGAGAGCCTCCGATCCTAACAGTAAGGCTTGCACACTCGATTCATCAAGTCCATGAAAATCGCAGGTGCGTTTGTCAGCCCAAAAGGCATGACTAAAAACTCATAGTGTCCGTAACGAGTTCTGAAGGCCATTTTGGAGACGTCCTCTTCTCGGACTCTCAGCGGGTGATATCCCGATCTCAAATCAATCTTTGAATAGTAGCTCGACCCTTGCAGCTGGTCGAACAAGTCGTCAATGCGTGGTAGAGGATAACGATTCTTCACCGTCACCTTGTTGAGCTCCCGGTAGTCGATGCACATTCTAAAGGTACCGTCTTTCTTCTTCACGAATAATACTGGAGCTCCCCAGGGCGATGAGCTAGGACGAATAAAACCCTTATCCAAGAGTTCTTGTAGTTGCGTAGAGAGTTCTTCCAACTCTGATGGAGCTAAACGATAAGGTGCACGAGCTATAGGCGCAGCTCCAGGAGCTAGTTCAATCTGAAACTCGACCTGTCGATGAGGCGGAAGACCAGGTAGTTCCTCAGGAAATATCTCAGGATAGTCGCGTACAATTGGAAAATCTTCTATCTTCTTCTCTTTCTCCGAGGTGTCAGTAACGAGAGCCAAAATGGCAGTGTGGCCCTTTCGCAAGCACTTATGGGCCTTAAGGAAAGAGATGACGTTCTCAACAGTACCCCTCTTGTCGCGACGAATCATGAGAGGTTCACCACCGGAACCAGGAATACGAACAATCTTCTCGTTGCAGAGGATCTCTGCTCGGTGTTGGGATAACCAATCCATCCCAATGACAACGTGGAAACTACCCAAGACGATAGGAATGAGGTCGATAGAGAAGGTCTGGTTAGCGAGAATAAGTTTACAACCCTTGACTACGTGTGCGGCCTCTAAACTCTTACCATTTGCTAGCTCTACAGTGTGCTTGTTGTTCAAAGGTGTTGGAATACGCTTAAGCATTCGACTAACTTCTAGTGACACGTAGCTAGTATCGGCACCCGAATCAAATAAAACTGTAACATAAAAGTCGTCGAGAAGGAACTTACCCGTCACCACGTTGGGATCGTTCCTAGCTTCACCTTGACCAATCACGAACACCCGCCCCCTGGCACCATTGTTGTTGTTGTTGTTCCCATTGTTACCATTCCCCTGATTATTGTTGTTGTTGTTGTTGTTGTTGTTGTTGTTCTGGTTCCTGTTCAGTTGGGGGCAATCTTTCTTGAAGTGGCCTTCAGCTCCACACTGAAAGCACCCTTTGTTGTTACCCTGTTGCTGCTGCTGCTGTCGCTGGTTCTGAGGGGCTTGTTGTTGACGATTCTGGTTTGCGGGGTACAAGCTTCTGTAATCCTTGGCGGCGTTACCTGGCTTGTTGCACCGATGACAGTTGCCTCTGGTGCATGGCCCGCTGTGGTGTAGGTTGCAGCGATTGCATTTGGGGTGATTCCCCTTGTACCCACCATGACCTTGACCACCAGATGGTTGTTGACTGGGGCTCTTGTAGTCATCAGTCCTCCTCTGCTGAGACTGAGACTGAACAGAAGTCGAACCCTTACTTGAAGCCCCATCCCATTTCCCTTTGTTGTCACTAGGAGCATCCGAAGTAGCTGTAGCACTTATGCGCTTGGGTAACCTGTTCTGCTCCACCGCCTGATCAGTAAAACGGTGAGCCAACTGAACAACCTGCTGGATAGTAGCGAGGTTTCTTGAAGTCACATGACTTTGGATCTCTGGCACCAAGCCCTTGAGAAAGAGTTCAATTCGCTTAATTGGAGGGTCCACCATAGTAGGACACAATAATGCAAGCTCATTCGATCTCTTAGTATACGCCTCAATTTCTGACCCCGTCATCTTGAGGTTGTAGAACTCGACTTCCAGCTTATGAATGTCATCACGACTGCAGTATTCCTCCTTGATCATCTCTTTAAAGGTTTCCCATGGGGTGGCGTTGGCAGCAACCAACCCCAGCATTTGAACCTGAGCGTTCCACCATGTGAGGGCTAAACCCTCGAGAGTACCGGTAGCATACATCACCCTGCGAGCCTCAGGGCATTCACACATTTCGAAAACTGACTCGAGCTTCACAAACCAGTGGAGGAGACCTACAGCTCCTTCAGTGCCGCTAAAAGTAGTGGGTCGGCAGTCCATAAAAGTTTTAAAGGTGCACACAGGTGGCTGAGCATGTTGACCTATTGTGGGTGAAAGAAAAGACAGAGTTTAACACAAAGGTTGGTTCACGAGAGTAGGATCTAAAGATCCTGGAATGAGTTTGGACTGCAGGATGTACCTCCTGCGTGTGCAGCTGCAAGTGCCGCAGCAACTCGTTCGTTAATCAGAGTCGTCAACTGGGCTTGAGTCATGTTAACGCGTCCACTCATGACCTTCATATAAGAGGGAAACATGAGTGGGGGAAGTTCGTGAAAGTGCGATGACGGAAGAGGGTAAGCACACATGTGTTCTCATACTATAGTTGTTACGTTTATCTAAGCATACCATGAGCATAGTTCTATGAAATCTAGCAAGTAGGTAACAGAACATAAACCATATCACCTAGAATGTCGAGCCTTGCATGTGGGGTGAAGCGTCGTTGTGGACCGTTGAGCGCTGTGCAGGTTATAGTCTGATCTTAATAAAACTTTTTCCCTTATTAAAACCAAGTTCACTATAACCAATGGCTCTGATACCAATCTGTCACACTCCCAAAATCCACCTGCGGAATACTACCGCTTGGGGGCGTGACTGACCAGGATCCAGCCACCAATCATATTGAACAAGCATGTAAGTGATTATAAAAATCCAACCAATACAATTGGTGTCCAAACAAAACATAGTTTAAATTGCAAGCGGAAGCATAATGTTTAAAACCAAAACATAAGTTTAATTGTTTCAAGGTTTAACATGGCACACAGTTGTCCATGTCCCACAACGACTCTCTTCCATGCAAGCTCCAGCTAAGTACCTATTGACCTGCAAAGCATGTAGTAACGAGTCAACAACAAGTTGAGTGAGTTCATGGTTGGGTGTTCATTTTAAGTTATTCCAAAAACAGTTTCCTTTAACCGGCATCCTGCCGTGGGGGTTACCCCATAGTTGAAAACGTGACTTGTTTACCCATGTATTCTGGCAATACAACCGTGGGGGCTACCCCATGTTAGTTATCTGGCATTTCGGCCGTGGGGGCTACCCCATGTATACACTAGACTCGTTACCATATCGACTGCTGACTGTAGTCATGTTTATGTGCCCTGAACTGTCAATGTCTATCGTCATTGACGTGCCGAGATCCATTAGTTCACGCCCGTCCTCTGCGGCACGGTGTGAGGCTTGTTAGACCTAAATAGCGCTATCTAACTAATGACCCGCTCGCCATTGGCCCGGCGATTAAGTCGATATAAAAAGGAGGGACTTCATGATAGAGTTTTGGTCTAGTACGAGTTATCTGTCCATGAGGACGAGGAATTATATTCCTGAACCGATGCTGTCCTACCCAAGAAAGGACGAGGAATCCATGTTCCTTAACCCCAATTCCCAACCCCTGGGAATCCCATGCTTTGTAGAAAGTGTGAACTCACCTTGGTTTGCTCGGCAGATACACAGAAAAGTCAAGTCTAGATGCTAGTGGTCAACCACGTCCTAACATGGTTATCATATACGTCAGGTTCAAACCAAGAAATGCGCGTATGTTTTCTACACGTACTAGCACGTTGCATACAAGTATTATTCATGGCAGTCCAAATCAACAGTGCACCACATACACATTCAACAGTAACACATAAGGTCCATATGTTCGGCCCAAAAACTTAGGCCTGTAACCGTGCAAGCCCAACAGATTATACAATCAGGTGGTCTCGAGTCGAGACTAGAGATCTCGAGTCGAGACGGTGTTGTCTCGGTTTAGTCTTCATCACTCGAGACCTGGTGGCCTCGAGTTAGGTCTCGAGTCGCAACAAGGCCCGTAACCTGGTCTCGAGTCATGTTGTTCGTGTGCTGGTAATTTGTGGTCTCGAGTCGAGACTGGAGGTCTCTCGACTCGTAACCTGTGTCGCAACCGCCGTTTCGAGTTGTCGCGCTTCTGGTCTCGAGTCGCAATCACTTCGGTCTCGAGTTGTGGCTTAATGGTCTCGAGTCGAGACTGGAGGTCTCGACTGGAACACCTGCTGATTGCCAGCATTTGTACTATCTAATGGGATTCCGATTTCATGCAACCGTGTGTACTATCCATACAAACATGTTTTCTTATCTAATGCTCAAATAAAACGGATCAAACAAGCATTTTTCAAATGTTCATAACATGTTCAACATATATTCAAGTAGTTCATCAAATATTCATATCAAAATCAACCCTTATTCATCCATTTCATCATTTACAAGCATGTTCATTCAAGGCAACCTAAACCTCTAAACAAATGCATGATTCGGACATCACTAAGAGCTATCATCGGTTTCTATATCTAGTATGTTCAATCAATACAATAGCATGCTTACCTAAGATTTATCATATTTAAAACACATACACTAAAACAAATTGTTCAAACATATCGCACTTAGCTAGTGCATCAACATCCGATTATTCAAGAACATGCTTGTGTCTACTTATACATTTCTACCAAATTTAATTGTCAAGTTAGCATGATAATCATTAATTCACCTCAATATTCCTAACCACATAAAAGTATGCGTGTTATACAAAAACATGTGCATCCTTCAATGAATAATCATCATTTAATAACAATAACCATCTTCTATCAAACAACACCTTTATCAAAAATTTCTCATGTATTTGTTATTAAACAACTAAAGGAGATACTAACCGGCTAGAGGGTATGAAGGGTGAACTTCCGATTGACGATTCCAAGCTTGAACCGAGGGTCCTAGTGTTGCCGCTTTGAATCCGAGAATGAGGGAAGAAGGATGTTGAGACTTAGGGTTTTAGTGAAAGAGAGAGGGAGAGTGTGTGTGAGAGTGAGTGTGAGTTGCCCAAAGAAATGGCAAAAATGGCTAGGAGCATGAGTTATATACTAAGTTAGTTCACCCTAGTGGGTTTTCGAGTGGGGTGAAGAGGATCATGGCCCAACCGGCCCAACAGTTGTACTATTCTCTCGAGACCGAGTGGTCTCGAGTTGGGTTCTTGTCACATTATCCGGTTTACTACATACACACTTGTATAAACTACACTTTATACGTACACATTAATAACACATAGCACATTAAGATAGTCACTAACTTTCATTTGCAAATATATAACACATAACGTTCCAGCATATTACATCAAGATACAATGAAGGGTTCTAAATCACGAGTTGTCACAACGGGGGCGTGCCCAAGTGTCAGCAGAAAAGACAAAGTGGTAGAAGCTTCTATTACCCACCACGGGGCCGTGCTCAGCGGACACGGGGTCGTGGTCAAGTATAAGATTCGCACAATCTAAGCAAATCTTCATAGTACAAAGATTCTTCTGCACACGGGGTCGTGCTTAGCGGACACGGGGGCGTGGTCAACTAATAAGACAAGCTGCATTAAATGAAGAAAGAGAAGGATGTGGACACGGGGCCGTGCCCACTGGACACGGGGCCGTGCCCGAGCTTCTGTTCAGCCTATAAATAGGAGTGTTTGGCTCAAGCTCAAACCATCCCTTGGCACACCACCTCTCTCACACTTCACACTTCACCCACCACCCACCACCACCATAACACCATCATCCACCACCATCATCCATTGTCCATCATACAGTGTGTGAGTCATCTCGGGATCCAAGATTGATCGTAAGAGTTCTTGACAATCAAGGCCATGTTTGCCTAAGTCTCTTACATCACTTGGTGAAGACAAGTGTCTAGTGTAATACTTTTTATTTCTAATCTTTTCGCACTTTTTACTTGGTTTTGTATTAATGACTTTAATAACTAGTTTCTTATGTTGAAGGTGATTCTTCCTTATCGTTTGTCCGTGGTGTCTTGACATTATTTTACTGTCTATATAAAATAAAAGATTTTCACCATTCATATCTCCACGGTCTATATGGAGGTATGTTGGCTACCTGGTCGGGGGTTAAGGGAACGGTTTGGTAAGAGTCTTGCCATTGTTCAGCGTTTAGAGGTCCTGCAATGGACCTGGGTCAAATTTAGTAGGACCTCCTTCAATACTTAATGGTATTGGATGGCGGGGGTCCAAACTCTTTGATCCCCTCATAAGTTAACTACTATTAATACTATAACCCGGCTATTTAGGACTGCATCCCTGCTGACTCAGACTACTTAGTCGAGGGTAACGTCACCTCCAAAAGAGGGGCCTACCATAATTTGCATTAATAACTTAATTAATTATCTTTCAATAATCCGACCCTTTAGGATTGTATCCTTGCTGACTCAAACTACTGGGTTGAGGGTAACGTCACCTTTAAAAGAGGGTCCTACTACAATAACTAAGATAATCTCTTAAATAAGTGCAAAAGTGCGGAAATAATCAAAGGTTACACTATACACGAGTCGGAACCAAGTGATTCATCTTGTCTATCTGTTTTTCTTTTATTTTTATTTTCAGCATTTTAGTTAGTTTTTATTTTTCTTAGCTTAAAACATTTTTCTAAACTTTTTGATTTGATTAGACGTTGAGGATAAACCGGTATTAAAAGCTCTTGTGTCCTTGGACGACCTCGGTATCTTGCCAACACTATACTACGCTCACGATGGGTGCACTTGCCCATATGTGTGTTTAGTGTTAGTAAAATATCGTGTTTTATAAATTTAAAACTTGGCTAAAAAGTGTTAAAGGGCTTAAAATATACACCTAATATATATAACACTTCACACGCATCATACATTCCATTACTTCTATGCTTGAATCCGTCTCGCGGGTCCAAACATATCGTTCATACATTCCATTACTTCTTATGTTTGAATCCGTCTCGCGGGTTCAAACATATCTTTCATACTTTTCATTACTTCTATGTTTGAATCGGTCTCGCTGGTTCAAACATACAATTCATACTTTTCATTTATATAAAGTGCTTTAAATTTTCTTGATAGTCTTATTATTCTCACCCACACGTCCACCTAATACCCAATCCTTTCAGACATACCTGCAACAATTATCACGGTCTTACGAACGTCATATGTTTCTCGCGTACTGGCCAGGTACGCAATCCACATACTAGTTTCGTGCCTTCATGTAATTATCACCTTATGCCCGAAGAGTTAGGTTTCGGCACGTGTATCATTTCAAAACTTCATTACTATTTCATCATTATCTTTCCTTTAATAGGTTTTACCATTACATGTACCCACATATGAAGTTACGTACCTGGGTTCAAATTTTGTCTATTACATGCCTTGGTGTCGGTCCTAGACCGCGTTCGTAGATCATCCTCTCCGAATAATCATGGATACCTTACACACAGCATATTGTTAGTTTTCTTTATATGCATATTCGAGTACATACTTACATTCGCTTCTACCTTTAGATCTTGATCGAGTCTTGGATTGTACGGGTTCCTGGTCACAAGAGCACACGAGTTTGAGTTCAAGTATTTACCTTCTCGTACTTGACTCTCTCAAACCAGGGCTTTGATACCAACTTGTAAGACCCTAATACGTATTTGACAAAAAGTCGCAGCGGAAATTCATGCCATAAAATTTCTTTCATTACAAACATCTTGACCTACTTGAAAGTTCGTTTTAATATGTATCTTTTACAAAAATAAAGTATAAGTCCTGTTTGCTAAAGCACATACTCAATTATTCCCGTACAATCTATCTTGTGACTCGGTCTTCGATCTCTATTCCTCGTGATAACCGCCCGTGATTCGTACAACCTGCACTCACCACATACATTCATAACATAAGTACACAATACATAAAGAAGATTCAATCTCATACACTTCCCATTTCGTTATCTTTCTAACTTTAAGCATTTCATCTGTGTATCCATATCCTGGTGAGGCTTCAATAATGTACCTGCATTACTTTTCATTCTCAAGGCACACTATTAATAACGTATTACTCGACGTATCTAAATCATGCATACATACATTCTTACATGCATACATACACATCTACATACGTACATACCTTCCTATATCTCTACATACATGTATACACTCATACGTACCTTCATATATACCATATACACATCTACATACGCACATACATCACTACATCTCTACATACGTACATATACACATACGTATCTTCACATATACATAAATACACGTCTACATACTTACATACATTACTACGTCTCTACTTACTTGCATACACTCATACGTGCCTTCATATATACTTAAATACACGTCTACATATGTACATACACTCTTACGTACACGTTCAAGATCTTATATATCCATACATTAATTACATGGTACTTAGACTTAGATTTATAGCCCATAACGTCAAAGGAACGATCAAAATCATGTTTGGGAGGCCCGTCGTGGTCCACGGATAACAAACTGAAGCCTACTATACCCAAATCAACTTAGATAACAAATTTCAGGTTTTTGAACATGGGGAGGGCGTCGGAGACGGCCCTAGGGGCGTCGGTGACGGCCCTTGCAAGTGCCCGTAGCCCAAAACTTCCGTAGACAGCCAAATAGCCCGTCAGCCAAAAACTGACTTTCCAGAGCCCGTCGGCGACGCCCCTAAGGCCGTCAGCGACGCCCTCTAGATATTGCATTTTTCTGCAGCTCCGTTTCGTCGTCCGTATGCACTAAAACGCGCATAACTTTTGAACCGTTTACCCGTTTAACCTACCGTTTCTTCCTACATGCTCGTAATTTGACATTCTATCATGTGAACTTGAAATCCCATATCCGGATTAAGGAAACTCCTAACTTACGCACTATCGGCTTATTATTCATTTACGATTTATCCGACCCGTTCATGTTTTTATCAAATAACTCATTCCTTTTAACTCAAAACTTGCATGAACATTATGACCATAATACTTTTACATTATCCGGAGTGTCGTAATTGGCGTTTACACACCCGATACCCGGTATTCGTTAAATTCATTCGTTATTACGTAATTGAACATTAAATAGTACAATTTCCATCTATGAAATTGTTTATTCATTTACTCATAATTTACTACCGAACCTCTTGTCCATTAACCCGCGTCACCGTTTCTCGGTTAGCCTGCTTACATACAATTTTATCCATTGCCCGGTTATCATACCGAAGTTGTTACTTATGCAACCTTTCCGGTATGCAATAAAACCTCATCTTGACCAATTTGATTTACTTAGCGAAATTCATCGTTTTCATACAGCTCATTCCTATTTGACCTCAATTATCATACTTAATTAATTCGCACCTAACTTTACATAAACAACTAAGAAGTGATTACGGAAATCACTTACCTTATGTGTCCGTGCTCGTATCCGATCCCTTGCCTCCTCTTGGCCCGTTAACACCTCGTGCTTGAGCCCGTCTCGACGTGATTCCTATACTTCCATTTTGTTGAAATCACGCTCTTATTAGCATACTCATTTGTACATGGTAACAATCATATCAATCGCATATTTCACATTTGACTTTCTTTAGTCACAATCAACAAGCATAAGACATATAATCAAATTCATATCCTTTCAAACTCATGAAATTCGTCATGCCATCGCAAATATCACGTATTGACATAACATGTAACTTACGACTTCCTATAATCCTATTTTTATGACAACAAATCATATCATGCTTCTTATGCATAGTTGACTTTCAGTAGTCAACAATTCATCATGTGAACTTTCGACTTATTCTCATCTACTCGTAATATCAAAGTAGGCTATACAAAAGGCACCATATACATTACCTACTCTCGATGCAAATGTGCTTACAACCATATTCAAATTAGTAATTTAACATGACCATACCATCATTTTCGTATTTCATTCCTATATACACCAAGCTTTTTCATAACATTTTGCATCCTAACTTCACTTAAGCATTTCATCATACACTTGGTGTGCGTACCACCTTTTAAGCATAACATACAACTAATTCATGCATAATCTTCTAAATTCATACATAGTTCATCAATTCCTTCCACTCATCAACATGTAGTATTTAAAACTAAACATCAAACATATTATCATCACATTTTATTCAATTCATCTAACAACAATTCATCATACCCACATAATACATCGATCTTTCAACAAGAATTGGACATAGGTGGTGATTCAAGTCATCATCCTCACAATAACAAATGGGTTTCACCCCTAAACATCAAATTAACACAAACCATACATAACCTATGTTCTAAATGATGATTCTAACCCTTATACATGATCAATTTCATATTAACTCACGGATTAGAACATAACCCACTTTCATATCAAAATCACCAAATCAAAAATTTCAACTTACCAAGTGATTTATAGGGCTAGATGATGTAGAATCTTGATTCATGCAAGAGAGTTAAGGTTGGATTCTACCTCAATTCTTCAACATTCATCACCATGAGAAACCCTCATGTCTCCTTGCCTTGCATCGACACCAACATCAGACTTATGTCTGATGTTTGTGGTCTTCCCCACTTAACCCAAACTTCATTCAAAATGTGCAAGATTAACCCTTGCACTTTAGTTAACTTATTTCTTTCATTCTTGAGACTTGTAAATATACAAACTAGGTTAACTAATCCTAGTTAGTCAAATCTAGTTAAGTTATTTCATACATAATTCTAGTATATGTCATATTTATTAAATATTATATTTTTGGGGCGTTACACTATATTTGTCGAATCTATTGCTTATCTTCCTATCTGTTGTAACCGATGTTAATTTGCCTTTTCCAAAATGAAACGGTAGGAAAAGAAAATTCCTACCCTGGTGAAAGGTCTAACTTTGATGATCCCGATTTGGAGGATTGTTTACCATCTTCTATCGTAAAAAAGATATACGGAATTGCAAGAGGTAACTACCCTCCTTAAACTTATCAAAGTATCTTTCCAAATAACAGTTTAATCTCCTAATATTTCACTTATATCATCGTTTTTTTATCTGCCTATATAATTTTGTAGAATACGTTGATCATGGAGATGCTATTTTTGTATGTTCTTACTGTCATGCAATGATTTGGAAAGATGAAATGCTTAGGGGTAATTTGGATTCTAAGAAATCTTCTTTTTCTCTTTGTTGTTCGAACGGAGATGTTGAATTGCCTTCCTCACCTGCTCCTCCTCCACTGCTCGAAAGATTTTACAAAAGAGTTACTCCTGAAAGCCGCAATTTCATGAATAACATTCGAGCATATAACATGATGTTTTCCTTCACATCCCTTGGTGGCAAGGTTTCTAAAACTTTTCAAAAAACCAAAGGTCCTTATGTTTTTGGACTGCAAGGACAAAATTACCATCGCATTGGTAGTCTGCTACCGAATGATGGTGAAGAGCCAAAATTTTCACAGCTTTATATTTATGATTCCCAAAACGAGGATTTTAATCGTCAAAAGGCTGTAAGGTAAATTAAGCATTCAGTAAATTCTGATTTATGTCAAGTGTTTTATATATATCTGATCTATACAATAATGTCGTTTTATACACAGTGTCGAGCAAGGTTCGAAGACAGACACTAAATAACAACTTGATCTTGCCATCATATCGAGTCTTAAAAAAATGTTGGATTCATGCAATCCACTTGTGAAGTCATTTAGAATGGTACGAGATTGTTTTAAACAAAATGATTGGCAAAATGTAAGACTCAAGCTCATTGTAGTAAGTGATAAGGATGGTAGAATTTTTAACTTGCCTACTGCTGAAGAAATTGCTGCCTTAATAATTGGTGATTTTGATGGAGCATTTGATAAAAGGGATATCATAGTTCAAACAAAATCAGGCGATCTTCAGAGAATCAGTGAGCTTCATCCCTCTTATCTTGCATTGCAATATCCACTTATCTTCCCATATGCAGAAGATGGATTTAGACTTGGTATTAAACATCAAGGTGTTTCAGTTGATTGTGACATACTTAGAACCAGTACCACAATGAGAGAGTTCTTTACTTACAGAATACAAGACAGAGCCAACCAATTTTCGTTGTTACTCAATGCCCAAAAGTTATTCCAACAGTTTGTAGTTGATGCGTATACAATGATAGAATCTGCACGGTTAGCTTACATAAAGACACAACAACCCAAACTTAGAAGTCAAACATTTAAGAATTTAAATCAAAGTGTTCAAAGTGGCCAAAGCGATGCGTCAAATTGTGGAAAACGAATTTTGTTGCCATCTTCATTTACCGGTGGAGCGAGATATATGATGCAAAAGTATCTAGATGCTATGGCAATCTGCAAAGCTGTAGGATATCCGGATCTCTTCATAACAGTCACTTGTAATCCCAATTGGCCTGAGATTTATAGATGTTTAAAAGACAAATGGTTGAACCCTCAAGATAGATCGGATATTATCGCACGGTTATTCAAAATTAAAATCAATCATCTAATTCCAGATTTCAAGAAACATAAATTCTTTGGTGAGATACAAGCAAGTAAGTCATTGTAAATTTTTTTAATTAATTTCTCAAATAATACTTTTACTAACACTTTTTTGGATGTAATATTTCAGTTATTTATACAATCGAATTTCAGAAACGTGGTCTACCTCATGCTCATATATGTTTGTTCTTAAGTGCCGAGAGCAAATTTCCAACGGCTAAAGAAATCGATTTGGTTATTAATGCTGAAATACCTGACAAAGAGATGGATGCTTCACTGTATGAACTTGTCAAACAATTTATGATCCATGGTCCTTGTGGTACAGACAATCCTCATTCTCCATGCATGGTTAATTTAAAATGTTCGAAGAAGTTTCTGAAAAAATATGTAGATGAGACTTGTGTTGATTCTGAAGGATATCCTGTCTACCGACGTCATCAATCATGCAACACAGTAGAAAAAAATGGTGTCTTACTTGACAATAGGTTTGTGGTTCCGTACAATACTATGCTACTCAAAAAGTATCAGTGCCACATAAATGTTGAGTGGTGTAACCAAACAGGATCCATCAAATATCTTTTCAAATACATTGATAAGGGTCCGAATAGAGTGACAGCTTCTGTTTACGAAAGTACCTCCACTGCTAATGTGAACCCTCAAAACAAGGAAATGACAAATAATGAAAATATCTCAAACGAAACAGAAGTAGATGAAGTTAAAGCATATCTTGATTGTAGATATATTTCAGCGTGTGAAGCTGCTTGGAGAATCTTTAAATTTGACATACACTATCGGCTTCCATCTATTGAAATATTACCTTTTCACTGTGAAGATGGTCAGGCTATTGTTTATGACGATAATTCAAACTTGTGTGACGTGGTCAGTAACCCAACTGTGAAAATGTCTATGTTCACAGAATGGATGAATTGTAATCAAACGGATGCAGTTGCTAGAACTTTGAAGTATATAGAGTTCCCCAGATACTTTGTATGGATACGCAAAACACGAAAGTGGGTACGTAGAAAAAAACCTTTTGGTGCAGTTGGTAGGATACATTATATACCTCCATCACTTGGTGATTGTTATTTCTTGAGAATTTTATTGAATCACGTTATAGGACCAATGAGTTTCAATGATATAAAAACAATTGATGGAAAAATATATCATACTTTTAAAGATGCATGTTTCGCTTGCGGTCTATTTGACGATGATAAGGAGTATTTAATGGCCATTAATGAAGCAAGTGCATGGGCTACTTCTAATTTCTTGCGTACATTTTTTGTAATGCTCTTGATGTCAAACTCCATTTCTAGGCCGGGTATTTTCTGGAAGGAAACAAAATCTCTATTATGTGAAGATATATTATATCAGCAACGGAGGATTACTGGTATTCCTGGTAATTTTAAAAACTTAAATAAAATTTCAGATTCCATTTTACTTTAATCAAGTGTTTAAAAAATCTAATTACTAAACATCTGTTGTATTTTTTAGATTTGGTTCTTAAAGTGGAAGAGATTGAAAACATTTGCTTAGCACATATCGAAAAACTGTTACTTGGTTATGGAAGTACGTTAAGCAACTTTACTGACATGCTAAATGTTCCTGACAACTACACTTCAGCATTGAACAATCAATTGATAATGAAGGAACTTTCGTATGATCGGGCTATCTTAAAAAAGGAACTTGCAGCTTCCCTAAAATCTATAACTGATGAACAGCGAAAAGTGTATCAAACCGTCATGAATGCAGTTGTTAAAGGAAGTGGAGGAGTTTTCTTTCTATATGGTTACGGTGGAACTGGTAAAACATTTCTGTGGAAAACATTTGCAGCTGCGTTACGTTCCAATGGTGAAGTTGTGTTGAATGTTGCATCCAGTGGTATTGCATCACTTCTATTAGATGGTGGTAGAACGGCTCATTCCAGGTTTGTAATTTTGATAAATGTTAACGAGGATTCTATATGCTCTATTGAACCAAATAGTGAGCTAGGAGGCTTAATCAAACAAACTAAGATGATAATCTGGGATGAAGCGCCAATGACACATAAGCATTGTTTTGAAGCTCTGGATAGAACAATGAGAGATATAGCCCGTTCCAATAATTCGTCCTTGCAGAACAAACCTTTTGGTGGAAAGATTGTGCTTTTTGGCGGTGATTTTAGACAAATCCTTCCAGTCATTCCAAAAGGTACCAGAAGCATGATTGTAAATTCTTCATTGAATTCTTCTTATATATGGCAGGATTGTCAGTTACTCAAGTTAACTGAAAACATGAGGTTAAAAATGGGTACCAAATCAAGTAATTTTAACGAGACCAAGGAATTTGATGAATGGATTTTAAGGCTTGGTGATGGTCTACTTGGTGGTCCAAATGATGGAGAAGTGGAAATTGAAATTCCAGATGATTTACTTATACTCGATGCAGTCAATCCTATATCTTCATTGATCGCTTTCACATATCCGGATATGCAAAAGTTTTTATGCAATTCAAATTACTTCCAACAAAGAGCCATTCTTGCACCCACAAATGAAGTTGTGGATTCAATAAATACAGAACTGTTAAATAGTATGCCTGGTGAAGAAAAGATATATCTCAGTTCAGATACTTTATGTGAGTCTGAGGATCAAACCGACCTTAACATGGCATTGTTTCCTCCGGATGTATTAAACAAATTGCATCTGTCAGGATTACCTAACCATAAATTGGTTCTCAAAGCTGGAGCTCCGGTAATATTACTTAGAAACATTGATCAAACAAATGGTCTGTGTAACGGTACACGACATCAAGTAACAAAACTTGGAAAACTTGTAATCGAAGCAAAGATTATTACTGGAAATAATATAGGTCATCATACTTTGATTTCAAGATTGAAAATGACACCGTCCGATAAAAGAATACAGGTGAAAATTGCACGAAGACAGTTCCCATTATCTCTATGCTTTGCAATGACCATCAACAAAAGCCAGGGACAATCACTTGAACGTGTAGGCTTATATCTTCCAAGGCCGGTTTTTAGTCACGGACAACTATACGTTGCTGTATCACGAGTAAAGAGCAGGAAGGGTTTGAAGATCTTGATATGTGACAGGGGAAAACAAGTGTGTAAAACCACAACTAACGTGGTCTACAAAGAAGTTCTACAAAATCTATAGTCGTTGTAGAAATAGCATTTTGAAGAAAAGTCTTTTAATGTTTGAAGTTATTTGGTATTATGTTTTGCACATCCTATCAACATGTTTCTTTTATCTAATAATAATGGATGTTATTTTACATAATTGTTTTAAAATATAGTATACATTTTTTTTTAAATGATACCTTTAACAATTATAAAATAATGAAAGATAAATAACAAGAACATATATCTAAAAGACAAGAAATAACTAATACAAGTAATACTTTCAACCGTTTGTTTGTGGTTCAGTAACATATGAATTAAAAACTTTTCAGTAGCTAACCCTTCGTACCACCAACATCAAAACTAAACTACCAACCTTTACAAAAGTGTTTTGAGCAAACCAGCAACCACAAACAAAAAACATTGTTTCCATACAAAATAACATTATATGAAAAAGCGCCACAACCATTCAGTCAAACAAGAAAATACCTTTACCCATGACGAACTTAAGGGTAAACTCTTCACGAGGAACCAAGTTTTTATCCTTCACAAACTGTTTCATGTTTTTTATGTAAAACCGATCATCAGGAGACTCGATACCAACTCAAACATCCCAAACATTTCCAGCAGCATCTACAATCTTTAAAGTTCTTTTCCTATCCAAGCCAAGTTTTTTAGCAAGAACTTTTTTAATGCGCTGTAACAAACAAAAAATAATGTTAACAAAGATAGTATTATAATATGGTTAACACAATGTAAGGTCCTGTTACTACTTTTTGGTTACAGAAACTTACAAAATGATTGTCCACACGGAAAACTGCTCGAATAGTTTCGTTGTTCGTAGTTACAGCGAGCATTTCAGTTTCATTGTCCTTAGTTATGTCATCCACATCTTCACCATCAGAGATACTGATAACCTCTTCTACCACTTCTTCCTTAATAGCAGCATATAATTCCGGTGGCAACATTAAATCAGCATCCTTGGAACAATTGAAAATAGACATATCAAAAGTGTGAAGATCAATCATTTCAAACACAAGAAGATGTTCATCACTTAGTGAAAATTTCTTCTTAATCCGATCCCATCCAGTTGTTATGTAAAGCTGATTGTCACTAACATCCATTCAAACAAAAAATTTATGCTTCCCAGGACCTCTAATAACTACCGGATAATTTGGAATGGTATTGTCCATCTTGTGATGTAAAAATAAACGATTGATATGCTACAACGAGAAAAAAAAATATTAGTAGTTTCATATACGGAACCATAATAAATAAGAAACAATAATAAATATACCGAACCCAGATTGCGAACTACATACCATAGCATCAGGTTTATCAAAATTGCCATTGGGTCTGTAGTAAAAATAATCAGATGGAGCAAATGCAATATTGTCATAGAAATAAAATATCCGGAAACTTTGTAATGCTTCTTCATACAGAAATACGAGCCATGATCCAGATTGTAGTTTCAAAGTTTGAACTACGGAATACCACCCATTGTAGAGATAATAGAAGTTTCCTATATCATATATCTTGACTTCAAAGACTTGCCCATTAGTTGTCCATACTTTGACAAACCCAACAGGATAGTTAAACTCTTTTATCCATTGTTTATACTTTTTTGGCAGAACCTATGTATAAGTATATTAAAATCAGAACTGTCTAACATGATGTTATAAAGAAAATAAATTCGCCATATCTGAGATTAAAATACTAACCAAAGATTTCCTTTGGTTATCGGTCATGTAACAAGCAAAACCATACATCTTTCTATAAAAAGAGAAAAACGTTAAAAGATGGTAAGTAAGTGAGAGAACATGATGAAAGGAAATAGCATTAGTATGCAACCACTGTTTGACCAAAGTCAAACCACTTTTTTTTAAAAAAATCTGTTTGACCAAAGCCTGTTTGACCAAAGTCAAACCACTGTATGCAAAACTATGACTCTTTGTGGTTCAAAAGTCTGCTTGACCATGGTCAAACCACTGTTTGTCCAATGACAAACCACTGTTTTCTCCTCAAAACACTGTTTAACCCAACAGTGATTTTAAACATATATTTCCATCAATCTGTTAACCAAAGTTAACAGATGTATCAACAACAATGATTTTAAGTTGATGAGCATTATTTATGAAAAACGTTAAAAGATTATTCTAATTAATGCAATTAAAAAGAGTATAACTAATAGACTAAAATATTATATAACGTTAAAAGGTTATTTGGGTATATTCAATGTCAACAATGTGAAATACCAAATGTTATTTTCGATGCCGAGAGTTTCTAAAGCTTATTAATATGTTTCTATTTTTGACAGTGTGATACAAAACCCCAAACATGTGAAATATAATCTGATAAAATCTGTCAAGAACACCAACTGAAAGTTTACTAAACATCATAATCTTAAAAAATCTTTATACAACAACTGATAAACAATCATTTTTAACATAGCCCTAAATATCTACACCTCATTCGAACATCCATACAAAAGTAAAAACTTCAATCGAACATCAATACGAACATTCATATGATGGAATCTGAAGTATAACAAATCAAATAAACAAACATGATCACAAATTACAGTTCATATAAAAGAACAAACCTAAGATCAAAAATCATACATGCAAGCGTGGTATAAAAAATTACATGAAGCAAATATTTCAGAAAAACAAAATCGAATCAATACGTTTTCGATTACCTTTTGCTGATAAGGAAAAATCTTTAACACTCCATGTCGTTGGTTTGTCGCCCTTCGAAGTTCGGAGATGGAAATGGAACGGTAGATGAGTGATTAGAATTTGGGGCCGGATTTGATATAAGGGTTTTAATGGGCCTACAAAATCTAATCTATTATTAAGCTTAATTGGATCAAATATAAGGGGCTTTATTGAACTGATCAATAACATTTGATTAGTTGTATTAAATACAAACAATATAAATGATGTATTATAATCTATTTCGATGGTTATTAAAGCTGCCCGAATGGTCACACATACTGTTTTTAACATTACTTAATAAAGATATATAACTAAAGACCAAAATTTAAATGATATATTATAATCTGTTTTTTAGTATTTGATTTCGATCATTACTAAACCTACCCGTGTGGTTACACGGGTGCTACACCTAGTTACATATGAAAGTGAAAAAAAAATGAGTGAGAGCTCATGCCAGCGTGATAGTGATGTGGTTACTTTTTAATATTAGAGTGAAAATTTGTAAAATCATAACACACAGTCTTAACCATATGAGACGTTTCTAATCAATCAAGCTTTGACTACATAATAGAACTAAAGAAATAGCATGCTCGGTGTCGGTTCTACTTACGTTAGGAAACAGAATGAATAAGTTAGGTTGCAAAATGGACGACTCATAGTCCCAATGATTTAGATGGGCCAAAATTAAGTTATACAATTCCTCTTCATTACGTTTCACATTGGAACCTCGATCACGAATTCTTTTGGATGCTTTCAATGTTGTGAAAGTCAAACAGCCCTAGTATCACCTAGTCACACATCAAAATATGTTGTTTTTCCTCACATTTTGAAGAATAAGTGAGCGAAAACACTAACTAGTCAACAAATACATCAAAATAAAATCAGAAAATTAAGGTGCAACGTAACATTTGTAGAATTTCAACTTATATTATAAAAACAACAAAATTAAAGATAAAAATGTACATTTCCTAATGATATTTTCTAAAAATATGAGATATCCAACATTTTTTAAAGAGTTAATTACATAGTTAGTCTCTGTGGTTTGCATAAAGTAACATACTTAGGTACTAATAGTTTAAAATAACATTCTAGGGTATTAACTTTTCATTTTGTAACGTTTGGGGGTATTAAGCTTATTTGTAGGCTTAAAATCACATTATGTTAGTACCTAAGTATGTTATTTTGTGCAAACCACAGGGACTACCTATGTTATTACCTTAGAAGTTAATACCTCCAAACGTTACAAAATGAAAAGTTAATACCCTAGAAGGTGATTTTAAACTATTAGTACCTAAGTATGTTATTTTGTGCAAACCACAGGGACTAACTATGTAATTAACTCTTTTTTAAATATGAAATTTTGGATCAGATGGTCAGGCCATGGGCGAAGCTTTAAAGGGCGGGAGGGTGCGGCCGACCCCCCGAACTTTTCGCTCAGTACTGGAGAGTATGTAGTTTTCGTATAGAAATTTTTTGGTATATACGTTTTTGGACCACAGGTTTTATAGAAATTTTTAGGTACGGTGACTTCCGTCCCTCTGGTCGGAAATCTCAAGCTTCGCCATTGGGTCATGCGATAATAGTTTTAAAGTTACTAATAAAAAATACCAATTTTGATCAGTAATATTTTAATCTATCGTAAATCCACGGTGATCGTAGCAAAAGATGAATTTCGAGACACCCTGACCTAGCACTTAAATTTGTGTTTGCAATTATTTGAACTTGCGTTATTTTTGTGAAGGGAAAAAAATATATATATATATAGGGGTAAGATCAAATAAAAAGTTTATTTTGCCTAGGTAGAATGAGAATTAATCTTAATCATTCATTTTTTTAAATCAATGGTTAAGATCAAAGTGTAGGAGAAAGAAGAAGTTAAGGGTATCTTGGAAAAATAATATTTATGGACTTTCTCTCTCCACATTGAAGACACATGCATATTCCACCCCTATTTTTTAAATATTCATAACTTTTTATACGACATTATTTTCTCATAAAAATTTCACCGTAAAATCGAACGTCTTTTTATCTTTAATTTGAGTATCATATTGCTATATAAAATATGAAGACTAAAAAAACCCAATAAAAAGTGTTGTATTTCTATGTTGTATAAAATTTTTTTGTGCTAGATTTTTTTGTACTATATTTTTGTGCTAAATTTTTTGTGCTGAATTTTTTTGTCTTAAGTTTTTTTCTCAGTTTTTGGTGCTGGTTTTTTTTGTATTATATTTTTTTGCTAAATTTTTTTGTGCTATATTTTTTTGTACAACATTTTTTTGTGCTATATTTTTTTGTGCTAGATTTTTTTTGTTGTATTTTAAAAAACAAAAAGGGTGGCACATGTCATTTTCACTCCTATTTATAAGGACCAAAATTTCCTTCATTCCTACTTATTAAGGGTGCCACGTGTTATCAGCACAATTCTTTTTAGGCTACTTAGGCAAAATCTACTTTTTTAGTGGATTATTTCTATGTATATATATATATATATACACCACTAGAGCACTACGTGATGGGTTGAATTATTGGGTAATAAATAAATGGTGATTATGGGAGTATCCTGTAGTAGTAGTAGTAGTCTAAGACTAGAAGGTATGGGGGCCGGCTGAGGCCCGGCTAGGACCGGCGCCGGTCCCCCACACTGCCCCCTCCCTTCCGTTCTGTCGTCCCCAGCAACTCACAGCCGAACTTGCCGCCCCACTTTCAAAATTATATCCGTTATTCAACGGATACTTTAATAAAAAAATACCTTTTTTACTTTAAATTTTTATCAACTTCATCCATTTTTTTATACCATTCACATCCATTTCTCCCATTCTTCTCCTATTCTCATCCATTTTTATAAAAAAACACTCCCATTTTTTTTACCATCATGAATCCATTCAACCCAAACAACCCCAACCCGAACAATCCAAACTTTTTTTCGAGTCCCGCTTACACTCCGAATATGGATCCTTCGTGGGGGTCTACACCATTTACGTTTTCGGGTTTCCAACAATCACCTAACGCCTTCTCCCAAATGTCCCAACTTCAACAAATGCAACAATACCAAGCACTCCAACAATTTATGCAACGCGGCTCGCTTCAAGTTGATCAATTCTAATCGCAACCGCCAACTTCGCAACCGCAACCCTCGGTTCAACTTGACGATGATGATGAAGTCGTCCCCGAATTGCCACCTAAAGAACTCAAGCACAAAAAAAACACGGGGAAGGGGAAGGTGGTTGAAACCGAACCCGACACCGCAAAAAAAAGCAGTTCGAGAGCAAATGCGAGAACGTGGACAAAAGTAGAGGAGGAGGCGCTAGCAATTGCGTTTGTTAAGTCCTCAACTTGACCGATTGTCGGTATGAACCAAAGTTAAATTTTTTTTAATATAAATTTAAAAATATTTATTTTTTACTTTTACTAATGCAATTTTTTTTAATTTTAGGGAACAATCAAACGGGTTCTAGTTTTTGAAAGGTATGTACGGATAGATTTAACGAGCTTATGGAGCAAGGCCCGGCCCGTGATCTCGATTCCGTATCGGGCAAGTGGCAGAAAATGAACGAGGACGTTCTTAACCTTGCGATGGCTAAATGGGAATAAAAAAATCCGCCTTTCCCGCACCTCCGAGCATGGAACATTTTAAAGAAAGAACCTAAATGGGCGCCAGTTCCAAATGAGGTCGGAACCGCCAAACGGACTAAAACTTCCGAGTCCGGAAGTTATAGTGCGGGAGGCTCCACCGCTCGTTGTCAAATCGACATAAACGACGAACCGGAATATGACGAACCGGAATATCACGAGATCGAACGTCCCGGCGGAAGGGACAAAGCCAAAAAAGAGGCGGCCGGAAAGCGCAAAGGGGCCGGCTCGAGTGGAGGGGGCGGCTCGGGTGGAGGTGGCGGCTCGAAGGCGTCTTCGAAAATGGACGAGTTGATTTCCGAATTCCGTTCGTTTAAAGACTTTGCGGCCGAAAAATATAGTCACAAGAAAAACGTGTCGGCCGACTATGCTCGAGCGGAGGATTTTAGGATAATGAGGTTGGATCTCGACTCGGTTCCGGAGGATGAACGAGAGGTGTATCGGAAGATGAAGAAAGAGATGAAGAAAAAATGGACGTCGTAGGTTTTTTTTTTATTTTTTAGGAAATGTAATTTTTATTTTATTTTTCGGAAATGTTTTTTATTTTTTTTTTATTTTTAGGAAATGTAATTTTTTTTATTTTTCGGAAATGTTTTTTATTTTTTTTATTTTTAGGAAATGTAATTTTTTTTATGTTATGAAATGAATTTATTTATGTTGTTTTATGTTGTATTTTATTATTTTTATAAAGTTTTTATTGAGTTAATAAAAAAAACTTAGAAAATTATAAAATATTAACGTGGGGTAGCCCCATCCTCCAACCCTGAAAAGTGAAGGAGGCACATCCTCCACGAGCCGGTGATGTAGCGCCTACGTGGCGGCCCATCCTCACGCCCATACCTTCTGGTCTAAGTCTAAGAAACACAAGAAAGGAAAATAAATAAAGCAAATGAACAGGGAAAATGGATAGGTCAGGGTAGGCATGCGTGGAATGCACCAAGCTTATATTAAAAAAAAAAAAAAAAGATAACGTGAGGAGATGGTTAAACAGGGAAAGTTGATACATTATTAAATAGGGTAAGGGTACCTCCACAAAATTATTTTTTACATTATCCGGGTAAAACTATAACTCACATTTTAACCTCACAAAGTTCTCATTACTATATTGGCAGGGTTAATTTTGTTTTTAAATTTGTAGTAGTGACAGAATAAGGCTCAATGGCTCATTATGTCTCAAATATATACTATACGTAGGACTCCTAACATGAAATAAAACGATTTTTTTTTTCTAAAATAGTGTATAAGAGATACTATTTTAAATTCAAAACAATTTAGTTGTATCTATATAGCCAGGTGATTTGTAATTGGCTGACGATTCATATAGGGTTTGGATTGACCGGTCACTACTACAAAAAGAGATATTTGCTATGACTTTTGTTATGGGGAGAAATCAATCACAAATTTTGCTAAGAATTAGCTACGGACACATTTTACTACCATTTTGCTATGAATGTTCTCTTGCAAATGAAATCCATAGTAAAATTTGTAGCAAAACTGAGGAAATAAATATAGCGGATGGACTCACTCCAATCCAACCCTTTTTCAAACTAAACTTATTTGGTCTTTTCTAAAGTTGACCGTTTTGACCCGTCGCACGACCAAACCCAACCCACCGCGTTGCCACTCACATTAAAGATAAAAGGCAAATAAACTAATCCAGAAAAAAAAAAAAAAAAACTAAACTATACTTGCATAAGATTAAAAAAAAAAAGACAAATGTTACAATTTTCAATATATAATTCATAATTCAGATTTGGTCTTGCTAATGTAAATCCGACCTATATGTTAAACGGCTTTGCCGTGTTCGTTCCAAACTTTAAGATGTTTACTTTGTCTTTGGTTTAGGGTGGGGGTATGGTTAATCACTCTAGGGTGATTGAGTGATTTCTATCCAATAATATTATGCCATGTCAACTCCCCATTTTGCACTCAATCAGGGGGTATGGTTAATCACTCTATGGTGTTTGAGTTATATATTTTTTGATTGGTTCTTACTCTTCTCCACATCGGTGACCATACCCCGATCTCTCACCCTCTCTCCTACTCAAACACCCTAACTCAATCATGATGGTGTGGTCACCGATCGGTGACACCCACTCACCGAAGATTATACCCCCACCCTTATTATTTTTTTTATGTTAATTTGTCATAATGAGTTACAAAATTCTAATTTATCACAACTAAAACTTATTATGCAACATATATTGCAAAAAAAAAAAAAAAAAAAAAAAAAAAAGAATGTGCACACAATAACTTTAATAACATAAAGATCCATGATATATGAATCAAGATTCCAAATATTTATAAAAAATATACAATGGCGGATTTAGAAAACTCGCATAGGGGTAACGTTTAAGTAAAAAGGGGTAACGAAATGAAAAAAAAACGTCAAATGACATTTTGGATTGGTTACAGAAACCACTAGCAGAAGAACCCGACACGTCTTCTATGATGATCCGAAACATTCCGAATAACTAGCAGAAGAACCCGACACAAACAAGTTCTCCACAGTTTGTTATTCAGATCTCTATTCGGTCATCTTTCCAAACTACAACACACGATAACTTTAAACTTTATATTGTGTGATTTGACAAGGAAATGATTGGAGGTGATTGCTACTTTTAATAAGCTGTCATAGTTGTCAAATCCGTTGCGTGCATTCATATTGTTTAGACAATAACAGATAATAAACGGATTGCTAGACTTCTTGTTCCAAATGCACGCCTAAATTCATCATTTTTACTCTTTTCTTCGATTTCAACAAATCTTTTCCTTTTCCTTCAATTTCTAGAACATTCTCCGTAACATGAAGACGTGTCGGGTTCTTTTACTAGTGGTATTTTAATGAAATATTGAAGATTGAATGTGCAAACCGCAACCGTTTTTTACTACGGAAACGGTGGCTATGCGAAATACAAACCGCAATTGTTTGTGACTGTGGGAAACACAAGTTTTCTTTTTGAGCTTGATGGATGTTCGTTATCTCAGTTGAGGTGTGCATTGTTTAAATCTAAATATAACTAGATGTTACGTGTAACTTCATTAAACCAAGAACAAAGCCTATTTCGAAACACATGTAGATGAAGTCAAATGTGATCAAACTTGGACATCAGACGTAAATCTTGAAGCAAATATGTGGTTCCTAATTGGTTACTGAAACCACTAGCAGAAGAACCCGACACATCTTCTATCTAGTCTAAAACTTGAAAATGGATATAATCGTGTCAAGATCTTTATCTATCATGTCATCGACCAACTGCTCGAAATCTCTTTCGTTTCTCATGTTAGGGAGAATGTTCTCGAAATTGAAGGAAAAGGAAAAATGGTTGCTGATGTTTGAGAATTAAACGCATGTACGTGACAAAACAAGGATCGTTGTAATAGATTAAAAGAAGGGGTTTACGGTGTTTTGGTAGGTTGAAAGAGGTGAATGGACTTGAAAGATTTGTTGAAAACGAAGAAAAGAGTAACTAGCAGAAGACGTGTCGGGTTCTTCTGCTAGTTATTCGGAATGTTTCGAATCATCACAGAAGACGTGTCGGGTTTGTATTTCCCATAGCCACCGTTTCCGTATACAAAACGGATGCGGTTTGCATATTCAATCTTCATTGCTTCATTAAAATTACAACACACGATAAGTTTACACTTTATAGTGTGTGATTTAACCGGTTGTCAAATTCGTTACGTGCATTCATATTGTTGGACTTCTTGTTCCAAATGCAGCTGTAGGATCCGTACTTAAAGATCTCTCTAAAATGCTTGGAAAATTGCATCAACTCTCCTATATCAACATACTCTTCTCCAGATGCTTAGTTGTTATGAATGACAACTTGAGGGGTCTAGCTAACTTTCAGATTCAGATTCAGGAAGTAGATGATTTGTCAAAAGACATGGTCAATGTAGTAAAATGTGAGCTTTTACACCAACCATATCGATATTCTAGTTCTCCTTTTCCTTCAATGATTAATTTGTAATATATGAATAAGATACCTTCGAGATACTCTGTGTTAGTTTGATTTGAATTTTGAAAGTTTGAAAGATGTATACGATGGATGTCCATTATCTCAACGCTTCTCCTTACATTAGTGATCTGGAATTGGACAACCGCAACCGTTTTAGTGCTTCTCAGTCAGATATTATTTATTGAATCATAACTGAAACAACGGAAAATAACTAAACCAAACCAACATAGTTGAAGGTGCATGTTTGTAAAAGGTGCAAGAGAATGGCGAGTAATCAGTTGTATTTTTACAGATTTGTTTCTTATTGGCCATTATTCGACCGAGTAATCAGTTGTATTTTTTTACAGACATGTCGTGCGTTGTTTAAATCTGAATCAGGTTCTCAAAAGAAGGATCGTTCTAATAGATTAAAGAGAATAAACCATTTTTTACCCATAGTATACGGGCCGTATAATATTCTACGGCCCGTATACAATCATCGTATACATTGTATACGATCTGGTAATTTTTTTTCACATGGTGTATACGGGCCGTATAATAGTATACGGCCCGTATTCATAGGGTAAAAAATGATCTTGTAAATTTTTTTCACATGGTGTATACGGGCCGTATAATAGTATACGACCCATATTCTTAGGGTAAAAAATGGTTTATTCTCTTTAATCTATTAGAACAATCCAAAAAACGAAAGGGATTTCGAGCATTTGGTATTGAACCAAGAATACGAAGATCAATAAAGATGAATTGGTATTTAACCAAGAATATGAAGATCAATAAAGATGAATTGGTATTAAACCAATCATTTGTTAATGTATATAACAGAGTAACCCTCGCTCTCAGTCATATCTATAGAGAGAGTTGGGTTTTCAACAAATCTTTGTGAAGTTATTCAGAATGTGCTTGTGCTGTAGAAACCAACAAAATCTGATGGGGGGTGCGTCACACCCCGATATTTCCACATATTACCGGTGGGGAGTATCGTGACGTAGTTGATATCATCATAGTCAATTAACACAATCATAGCACAGCGGAATGCTTGGTAGATAATTACTATTACAAACCATAATGTCCGAGTGTCTGAAATAAAAGAATATACAGACTGGTTGTAATGGAGATCCACAGGCGGATCATAAAAACAAATACAAGAAACTGAAATAACAGACTTCAGCCATCTAAGGATTTGCAAGATCCTCTTATTTGACAACAAGTAGCTCCAGCCTAATTTCGAGAGGTACCTGTTGTGACACTTGTGCTCTGTAAATGATGTACGATGTAAAACAATATCAATTATCAATAAAACGATTTTTTTGGTGTTAATGTTTGTGTATTTGTGTTTGACGATTTTACGTTTTGATTCTAGTTCGAATTCAAGCTTTAAATCGCTTTCTGGAAAGTTATACGTAAACTGATGCGTAAACGTAATCAGTTTAACGCGAAAAACACTCCGGAACAGTTATATAGGCTTAACATACCTTAAATAACCTTTACATAACTTAGAAATAAGTTTTGGAGGGTTTGGTGTTTCAAAAACAAGTTTATTCGATTGCAGGGACTATTTGCGACAAACTGCGAAACTATACCAATTTGTGCAGTAACGAACATTCCGGAACTTGATCATAAGCTAAACATACCTTAAATATCCTTTAAATAGCTTAGAAATAGGCATTCAGGGGTTTGGTATGCGAAAATAAACTTATTTGATAAATAGGGACTAAAAGCGTCAAAAAGTGCATAAGTTTGCATTTACGCGCATATCTTACGTTCTGAACATATCCGGACATACAAAAATTTTTGTAATCAATAAAATATTTTATTTTAGTGATCGGAATGCAAAAATACCATTCGTCGTGTAATTTGGATCGATTTCGCGTCTGTTCGAGTTTTCGTCGTAATTAACTGAATAACGTGTCCGTACGACCAAACAAACCGACATCCGAGATGTTTTTAATCATATTTCATGTTCCCTATGCTTTAACTTCATTGTAGAGCCTTGAAATGGGGTTAACGGGGCTTAAACGTGTCGAAAATCAAGTTTTAAGCATGCAGGGACCTGTTTTGCCAAAACTAGAAACTTGGAACTGATCTCCCTCGCGCCATGCGCCAGAACCAGGTTCTCCTGGCGCGCCACGCGACAGCAACGTTTTCCAGAAATACCAGAATTCAGCAATCAGCCTGCTCAAACAGCTTTTAATCCTTGGTTTTTCAATTCTATGAGCTGGTTTGCCTGTTTTGCAAGTTGACCAATCATAGATTAACAAGTTTAAGGTCAAGATTGAGCCTCATAACACATGGAATGATCTTGTTGATCCAAACTTTCTATAAATAGCTTGGGTTTTTCACTTGGTTCCTTACTCATTTCACTCAAAATCTGCTAAGTGAAGCTATCCCTCTGGTTGAAGGCTTCATTCTCTAGTTTTCTTTGTTCTTGATTCAAGCTTGGACCTTTTGTAAGCTTCTTTCATGCTTGTTTATGCTTTTCAAGCATGAAAGTCAAACAGTGTTTGACTTTCTGCTTTGACCATGTTATGGTCAAGTCAAAGTTCGTTTGAACTTTGCAACGTAAGCGTAATCACGATGGTTATAGTCCCTTGTGACTATACCTACTGATTACCACGTTGATTAGTCGAAGTGACAAGTCAAAGTTTCGGTCAAAATGTCGTTTATGCGCATTTTGCGACGAAGCTATTTTCGGGTATCAAAACACTTTGTTTTGATATCAAACTTGTTTTCTAACTTGGTTAAACATGTTTTAACATGTTTAACTCGTCACTTTTTGTATAGTGCTTGTATAGGGTCGTAAGTCAAGCGGTCTTAACAACAGCTTAGACTTTCAAACCCGACCCGTTTGGTCGATCGTTAGGATCTGACAAGCATATGTTGTAACCATAGTTGTATAGGGAATAACCTTCCGAGGTTATACCTTATGGTCACTTAATTTAATTAGTTGTATGATAGGTAGATTATATGCCTTAGGAAAATGACCAAAATGCCCTTTATATGCATAATTTGATTTTAAGCATATGTAACCTAACTTTTGTCACTTAAACTGATTGTGCAACTTATTTAAATATGTTAGGGCATATAATACTTGTCATAGGACTAGTTAGACGTCTCGAACGCACATTCGCGCGAACGACGCGTTAAAGTAGCATAAGTTACCTTAATGGGTCGTAACTGGTCGCAAGCACTTAGGATAGGTTCCGATTTAGAATGTAGGCTTTGTTAAACCATATCACATGAGTTCCAATACTCATTTGGTTTACGAAACCTCATTCTACCCGATCTTCCGAATTAGGTATCGATTTATTAACATAGTGATCCGATTACTAGGTGCTATTTGATTTCCTTGGTTTGCCCGAGCTTTGTTAGTTCATTTAATCAAGGATACCTTGCACTACAATGTGAGTACATAGTTCCCCTATTTTACTGTTTTCGATTGTTTTGGGGTGATTCATATGTGTTAAACGATTTCGATGATTTCAACGATGATTTCAAAAACGAATACTATGGTTTATATTAAACACAACGATTTTCGATAATGTGAACGAACTTGTTGGACGTATTTACATAACGAATGACATTCATTAACAATGATCAAGCCAACCGGTATTAGGTTATGGTACCATAGAATCTGACAAATCCCGTTATCGGACTGCCACCATGGTTATGTATGGGGGTTATGTGGGTAACGACTGAACCTGATGATTGTTAACTTACCCTTTTGTGGTTTGTTAATACGAGTTGAACGATGGACGAGTTGCGAAGGTTTGAATGTTATAAGCGAGACGACCAAAAGTTAGTTTTCACAATTAAAACGAGAACGATTTGAACGATTGAACGATTTTGAACGATTGAACGATTATGAACGATTTGGAACGATTTGAATGATTTAAACAAATGAACGATGGTCTATTACATGAACGAGTTAAATGATTTAAACGATGGGTTTTTGGTATGTGATTAGATAACAGGACAGAGTAATCTGATAAACGCATGGTAGATACGCCGCTGGTACTTCTTATATATAAGTGCTTTTATCATATTACATTCCATGGCGTTATTTAGTTCACTTGGATGAACGATTTTAAACGATGTCACACAACGATATTTACTAAATGATATAAACCATACGAGTCTTATTACGAGAACGATTTACAATTTGGTTTACATAAACAAATGTTTTGGGTTAAGATTCATGGCATCGAGGTTTTATAAACTATAATAAATTGTTTTGAGTCGATTAATCAACTTACAATACAAACATTTTACAAAACAAGATTTTCTAATATCGACTCATGTTTTTGTACGAGTTATTACAACATGTATACGAGCCATGAATCTGATACTCTCACAAAACCTATGTGCTCGCTGGCATTTCTTTGTTGACTTTATTTTTACATATGTTTCAGGTGGTGTTGAATGATGTTGATTGCTACTAGGATGCATGCTCACTTAGGACTGGACGAGGCCTTAGTGACTTAATAACGATGATAGACTATGTTTAACTTGTTTGTTCTGTTTCAAAGACAATATTTAATGTTAAATAACTAAATAAAATGAAACTTTTGAATCCATGGTTGTGAAACAATAATTCTGTCGCTCCACTCCCCGACTTTTCCGTCGCGGTTTCGTTGTTTTACGCGGTCGGGGTGTGATAGAAGAGTTGGTATCAGAGCTCATGGTTATAGGGAATTAGGTTATTAGTAATGCTTTGACCATGACTATAACTTTTCTAGGACCCTAACGCGAGTTTCTTGCGTTTAGATTTTAAAACAATACCGTCACCTATCTTTAGGTGATAAACACAGCGAGAACACAATAACAAATCTGTTTTGAAAATCAATCACCCACCCTTTGGATGATTCATTTTTGGCTTAATTCCTTCCGAATTTTCAAAATCTCGTCAAAGTTTGGGTCTAGATAATGTGAACACGTGCAATCTGGAAGGGTGGATGCCTGTATCCTTAGTTTTCTGTCTAAGGCTAGAGTGTTCGTACAAATCCACATAATCGGACCAGTCATTCTTACCTGGGAATTCTTGGGGTGAGTGTCCACCTATAGGATAAAGCATGTATTCGCAATACATAATTATGACCTGCTTACTTTGATTAGTCACAGTGTCGTTTGTTTGTTTCAGTTAACAAATAAATGGTCACAATCCTCATGTTTCGTCTATATTTCTTAAACATTCAGTCTTGATTGTCCGATAACATCTCACTTGTTTTCTCCTATATTCTTCACTATCTTTAGGATGCCTTCGCATCGCACCAATACTCAAAGGTTTGAACTAACAGCTACAATTACCCAACAGCTAAGCATAGTACTTCATGGGACCATTGAGTTAGCTGTTTCCATGTCTCATCTCAAGGATGAAACTACTCAAGAGGCGCCTAAGAAGATAAAAGCCAAGTCTTCGAGGAGGTCAAGGAAGCGTAAAAGCAAGCTTGCAGCGATTACTCTAAATCAAGCAGGACCTAGCCAGGTGGCATTGCCACCAGCTAAGAAACCATACAAAGGAAAGGCTCCTTTGTGCAATCAATGTAACCTTCATCACCATGCCAGTGTCCAATGCCGAAGTTGTATGAACTGTGGATGTTTTGGTCATATAGCAAAAATCTGTCGTTCAATCACTGCACCAAATCAAGCTATTCAGAACCCTGTTCAAGTTCAAGCGAATCCAGCACAAGCTCGTTTTCCGCCTGGTACTTGCTACAACTGTGGCGAGATGGGTCATTTCAGGAACAAATTCCCAAAGCTTGTCAATGCAAATCCGACCCATGAATGAGCATTTGGCTGACTAAAAGATGATGCTACTTAGAAACAACTATGATTTTATGTTTTGTTTCTTTTGCTTTCCAAGAATCTTGAAACACTTTGGTTGTTCCATAAATAAATTTGGTCGTTTCCATTTTAGTTACAAAATCAATATGAACACATGTATATATGACATATCCCTACGATACCGACACCGAGGAACTATGATCCTTGCAAGACAGACTACTCTCATAGTTCTCCCATTCATGTGATCGCTCACGATTTCCACGAAAATCCTAAGTACTCGTTTCCTTCTAAGAAACAAAGTACAAGGTACAAGTTATATCACTCGACAAATACTCGAAGTACCACTTTAAATCACTACTAGGATAATCTAAGGGTACTTTTTCATAAGTCCTTAATTGGTCTTAGGCGACGTGTCTCTGTATATATCATTATATTCTGGTTTTCATAACAATATGCTTGGTACATAATTTCAGAAACATCCTCCGCGTTTTCAAAAACCTCGTACAAGATTTTCAAAATCATCTCACATGGTTTTAAAACATTTATAAACATATTTGCCTAATACATTTATTACATGATTCTAAAGACGTTAAACATCCTTTCAAAAATCCCATGCATGGTTTTCAAAAACATACTGCTTGTATGTTGACTTAACATACGTAATACACGATTTTCAAGGACACTCTGCTTCGTATATTAACTCAACTTACCTAAGCACAAGGTTTCGAAACATTTCTTGCTACACGAATCCTAAAATCCTTTTAAGATCTTCCCATCTTCTTAGTAAGATTTCTTGAGGATGTTTAAAGTACAAATTAAGGTCCATGGATTGAATTCCTAGTATACTTTAAATACACATGTACAAATCTACGACAAGATGACAACGAATCAATAACAAACAGATAACAAGTTGATAACAAGCTAGGACCAAGTTGACAATTGTGTGATTATGTGTTTATATGTCTTTGAGTGATCCGAATGCTCGCTATCCAAATCCTTGTAAAATCCTCCATATCTCCATATGATGAATTTTAAAAAGGATATCCAAAAGTAATGTCTTAAATCCTTAATGGGCTTCTATGCAATAGTCAAGACCCTTGGATTTTAATAAGTACTATACCAAAGATAAAGAGACCCTGTGGTGGAATAGTCAAATCATCACGAGATTTTCGTTTAATTCTTTCCCCTACACATTTTAAAATAAACTGTGCGGACTATGCAAGGAATTACGTAATTATGGATGCATACATAATTATGAAATTCAGTGCACAGAAACCACAGCAGTTTTGTCATGTGTAAGAACTATAATAATAAGAATAATAAACAAAAACTCTGTGATGCTCTTGTTTTATCTTTGCCCAAAGGAAACCATGATTTCGCTGTCTATTGTGACGCATCGAATCTAGGCCTTGGTTGTGTTCTCATACAACGAGGCAAAGTGATAGCTTATGCGTCAAGACAACTGAAAGTTCACGAGAAGAACTACACCACTCATGATCTTGAGTTGGGTGATGTGGCTTTTGCTCTCAAAATCTGGAGACACTATCTTTACGGCACAAAATGTGTGGTTTTCATAGACCACAAAAGTCTCCAGCACATTCTTAATCAAAAGGAGATTCACTACCATCCAACGACGCTAGGTTGGACTCTTGAACGACTACGACTACGAGATTCACTACCATCCTGGTAAAGCGAATGTTGTAGCCGATGCGCTAAGTCGAAAAGAACAAGTTAAGCTTCATTTTGTTCGCACTCTATCCGATATCCAATCACGTGTCTCTCAAGCTCAACATACTTGTGTTTCACAAGATTTGATGGGTAAGGAATTACCACGTCAACTAGAGCTTAAACTCGAAACGAAAGACGACGGGTTACTCTACTTCAAGAATCGTTTGTGGATTCCGAAACGAGACGATCTTCGCACTTTAGTGATGGACGAATCCTATAAGTCTCGTTATTCTATCCATCACGGTGCTGACAAAATATACAAGGATCTTCGTACTCAGTACTAGTGGCCTGGTATGAAAAAGGAAGTTGCCTTGTATGTATCAAAATGCCTGACTTATCTCAAAGTCAAGTCTGAACATCAACGACCATTTGGTTTGCTTGTACAACCAGAGATACCGGTATGGAAGTGGGATAACATTGCGATGGATCTCATCACTAAGTTACCGCGTACATCTAGAGGTCACGATGCCATTTGGGTTGTCATTGATCGATTAACGAAGTCAACTCACTTTATACCGATTCGCGAGGATCTATCTGCTGATAAACTTGCCAAAATTTATGTTGATGAGATTGTGTCTCGATATGATGTTCCTTTGGATATCATATCTGACCGTGATGCTTGATTTTCATCTCACTTTTGGAAGACCATGCCATCTGCTATGGGAACCCAACTAAATCTAAGCACTTCTTATCATCCCCAAACAGATGGATAATCCGAGACCGTCGTTTTAATTCAAAATCGCGCCTACGACCGTCGTAGTGTGTCGTATTTTGCCACTATAATTCATAATACGAAGTACAATGACAAAACAAATCGAATACTGATCCGGTAGGACGTGTATACACACAACACGGCACGTTGATATACAAGTGAAATCAAAACACAATAGCCCGAAATCATGTAATACGACCACATGTATGACCGAAGTTACCCGGAACGTGTCGTATATACCATAAACTAAGCATTATGAATTATGGTGGCAAAATACGACACAGGTATGACCGAAGTTACCCGGAACGTGTCGTATATATCATAAACTAAGCATTATGAATTATGGTGGCAAAATACGACAAAAAAATCGCGCCAACGACCATAATCTAAGCATTATGAATTATGGTGGCAAAATACGACACGCTACGACGGTCGTAGGCGCGCTTTTGAATTAAAATGATTTTTAAAAAATTAAAAAAAAACCCAAAACACCAAGCTTTGACCAAAGCGGGCCGCTTTGGTTTTTTTTTTATTTTTTAAAAATGATTTTTAAAACTCGACGCTTTGGTGTTTGAAAATTTACATTTTTGGTCCCTCTGGGCCAAATATGTAAAATTGGAAACCAAAACGCCCCGCTTTCGCCACAGCCTTCTCTCCACCCAGGTCTCGGATGAAGCATTCGCCAGTGAAGGATTAAGAGAACGGTTTCTTGAGTTGTATGATCAGAGGATGAAAAATGAGGAGCATGTGAAGGTTTGGTCAAAGCTTGGCGCTTTGGTGTTTAAAAATTTACATTTTTGGTCCCTCTAGGCTAAATATGTAAAATTGGAAACCAAAACGCCCCGCTTTCGCCACAGTCTCCTCTCCACCCAGGTCTCGGATGAAGCATTCGCCGGTGAAGGATTAAGAGAGCGGTTTCTTGAGTTGTATGACCGAAGTTACCCGTAACGTGTCGTATAGACCATAAACTAAGCATTATGAATTATGGTGGCAAAATACGACACGCTACGAAGGTCGTAGGCGCGTTTTTGAATTAAAATGGTTTTTAAAAAAATAAAAAAAAAATCCCAAAGCGGCCCGCTATCGTCAAAGCTTGGCGTTTTGGGTTTTTTTTTAAATTCATTTTAATTCAAAAACGCGCCTACTACCATCGTAGCGTGTCGTATTTTGCCACTATAATTCATAATACGAAGTACAATGACAAAATGCATCGAATACTGATCCGGTAGAACGTGTATACATACAACACGGCACGTTGATCTACAAGTGAAATCAAAACACAATAGCCCGAAATCATGTAATACGGCCACAGGTATGACCGAAGTTACCCGGAACGTGTCGTATAGACCATAAACTAAGCATTATGAATTATGGTGGCAAATTACGACACGCTACGAAGGTCGTAGGCGCGTTTTTTAATTAAAATGATTTAAAAAAAAAATAAAAAAAATCCAAAAGCGGCCCGCTATGGTCAAAGCTTGGCGTTTTGGGTTTTTTTTTTTAAATTCATTTTAATTCAAAAACGCGCCTACAACCGTCGTCGCGTGTCGTATTTTGCCACTATAATTCATAATACGAAGTACAATGACAAAACAAATCGAATACTGATCCGGTAGGACGTGTATACACTCAACACGGCACGTTGATATACAAGTGAAATCAAAACGCAATAGCCCGAAATCATGTAATACGACCACAGGTATGACCGAAATTACCCGGAACGTGTCGTATATACCATAAACTAAGCATTATGAATTATGGTGGCAAAATACGACACGCTACGACGGTCGTAGGCGCGTTTTTGAAATAAAATGATTTTTTTTAAATTAAAAAAAAACCCAAGACGCCAAGCTTTGACCAAAGCGGGCCGCTTTGGTTTTTTTTTTTAATTTTTTAAAAATGATTTTTAAAGCTCGGCGCTTTGGTGTTTTAAAATTTACATTTTTGGTCCCTCTGGGCCAAATATGTAAAACTGGAAACCAAAACGTCCCACTTTCGCCACAGCCTCCTCTCCACCCAGGTCTCGGATGAAGCATTCGCCAGTGAAGGATTAAGAGATCGGTTTCTTAAGTTGTATGATCAGAGGAAGAAAAATGAGGAGCATGTGAAGGTTTGGTCAAAGCTTTGCGCTTTGGTGTTTGAAAATTTACATTTTTGGTCCCTCTGGGCCAAATATGTAAAATTGGAAACCAAAACGCCCCGCTTTCGCCACAGCCTCCTCTCCACCCATGTCTCGGATGAAGCATTCGCCAGTGAAGGATTAAGAGAGCGGTTTCTTGAGTTGTATGACCGAAGTTACCCGGAACGTGTCGTATAGACCATAAACTAAGCATTATGAATTATGGTGGCAAAATACGACACGCTACGAAGGTCGTAGGCGCGTTTTTGAATTAAAATGGTTTTTAAAAAATAAAAAAAATCCCAAAGAGGCCCGCTATGGTCAAAGCTTGGTGTTTTGGGTTTTTTTTTTTATTTTTTAAAATTCATTTTAATTCAAAAACGCGCCTACGACTGTCGTAGCGTGTCGTATTTTGCCACTATAATTCATAATACGAAGTACAATGACAAAATGCATCGAACACTTATCCGGTAGAATGTGTATACATACAACACGGCACGTTGATCTACAAGTGAAATCAAAACACAATAGCCCGAAATCATGTAATACGGCCACAGGTATGACCGAAGTTACCCGGAACGTGTCGTATAGACGATAAACTAAGCATTATGAATTATGGTGGCAAAACACGACACGTCACGACAGTCTCAGGTGCGGTTTTGAATTAAAGTGATTTTAAAAAATAAAAAAAAAACCAAAGCGGCCGGCTTTGGTCAAAGCTTGGCGCTTTGCTGTTTGAAAATTTACATTTTTGGTCCCTCTAGGCCAAATATGTAAAACATTAATGTGAAACGCCCCGCTTTGACCATAGCGGGGCGCTTCGAATTGAACTTAAAAGACGCAAAGCGTGCAGCTTTGCCCAAACTCAACGAAACACAAAAAACACACATAAAGGTGCGAAAACACACAGTGGACGTCGTTGGAGCTCGTTTCAAGACCATTTTCATCGATTCGACTTCTAAAAGGTTAGATTACTAGTCCCCAATCATTTAGACTTCACTAATTTCTGAAAATTTCGAGTCTTGATTGTTGATTTGGATCGGGATTAGCTGGATTTGTGTTTGAGGTGAACAGACGGGGCAAAGCGCCCGGCTAAGCCCAAAGCGGGGCGTTTTGCCCCCGGTTTGGGTTGCGGATCTCTTGATTTGAGTTGATTAGTTGGTTCGTAGGTTAGTAACCCGCGTACGTCCATTAGGGCTGTAAATGAGTCAAGCCGAGTCGAGCCAGGGTGGGGTTGAGCTCAAGCTCGAAATTAATTCAGGCGGTTAAACTTGGCTTGACCTTTATGTCAGAGTTAAACGAGCCTAAGAATGAGCCAATAATACGACCCTTTAGAAATCCTACTAACTCCAACGATGACACATCAACAGAATTGAAGGAAAAGGAATTTGTTATAGTTTGTGGAGAATGTTCTGGAAATTGAAGGAAAAAGACTGTGATTCTGCTTTTTGCAACTAGATGAGTTGTGTCTCTTTTCCTTTTTAGAATTCCTTTCGTTGAGATACCATTGTCCAAGTCAGACACTTGTTTCATATGACACATGATAAAAGCGCTTCTCTAGACAATCTGGGATTATGTCCCGTTTTAGGGGTTCTTTATCGCCTGGTCAGGCGAACGAAGAAACAACACTTTGGACATTTGTTGGTCTTCAGACATTTAGGAAACATTATGTAACACCTCGTAAAATCACGTCCAATGATGTATTGACACGTGTAATAAACCCTAATAAAGACAAACGTTGAATTTAAGGGACTAATTTTTCGAAAAATCGAAAACTTTGAATGCGAAAGGACTAAAAGTGTCAACGTGCTTAGTATAAGCCTTAGAATGACGTTACACGGTGTTCCTATTCACATATGAGCCACTTGTTGATCAAGAGTAGCCGTTTGCGTAATTAATTGAAAGTTTGTGCGATGAAGGGTTAAAAGCGTCAACATGTTAATTCTTACCTCTGAGTGAACTTTTAACAAACCAGGAGCTTCATGAACCGTGAACCTTTCATTAAAACTAACCGGTCTAAGTTTAAACTTAAGTAAGACCCGTTAGGAAACTAAAAGGTTATTAAAACCTTCGTTCCAGATTTAGGAGCCCAGTTAAAGATATTTGCACTTGCTGAATTGTTATACGGCTGAGATAAATTTGTATTTTGCTCAGGTAAATACTTTTAACTTATTTTCCCTTATACGGGCTTGGGATACGGTATATAAAATACCGCTTGGTCGGGTATTGAATCTTTAATCGAATGGAGGTTAATTCATTGAGATAACCCGTTTAATATGTTTTGTTTGTTAAAGCCTTTGGGGGGTTAATGACCATGTCCTAGATATCCTCAGCTCATTCCTTGAAATGGCCACGACTTAAGCACGGGGTGTAGGCATACACCTGCCGGTGCGTATATAAAAAGATATAACCGCTTGTTCGAGAATAACTCGCCGCGGGATTATATTATGTGGTGCGTCTATTAATCTTTGACCCGGTATTCAGCCCGGGCTACTGAACGTATAACAAACATAATTCTTTTACAAGTTTATTTTTAGATAATTATCCCAAGTTATAAAAGAATATTTGTGCCTTGTGCATTTAAATCAATTTTATAAACACTTTTCAAAAGAGTCGGTTAATTGTATTTACCAGTGTAAACTGACGTATTTTCCAAAAAGGTTAAGTGCAGGTACTATGCGAAATAGGCTGGCTACTCCTGAGTGAATAAATAAAGAGTCTTGCAAGCTTATCACTTTAAAATCTGTTGAACAATATTTCCTTTGTTTTGATCCGCCTGTGGATCCTTTTACATTCCGTTTGTAATACTTATGTTACTTTCATTTTGGATTGTAATATATTTACTTTAGACTTCCGCTGTGCATTGAAATGTGATTATTTGACTATGATGATATCAACTACGTCATGATACTCCCCACCGGGCCCACCGGTAATACGTGGAAATATCGGGGTGTGACTGGTTGGTATCAGAGCCAACGTTTGAGTGAATTAAACACTAGCCTTTAGTGTTTAATCTCAAATGACACAGTAGCACATTCCTTAGAACTTATGAGTCTAGACTTAACATAGGAATGCTCTCATCCCTATAAAGAAAACATTGTTTTCGATTTTATGTATTTTGAACTTGTCGCCAAGCAAAGAAGCCGAGGATGGAGATTCTTCCCGTCAGAAGCCAAGAAATTGCTAAGTTTCATACCACGACTAGGATAAGTGTGCGACCAGTTGGAGGAAAGACCTTTATGGACCATTCCCAAAACCAAACTTGTTTAAACCCTTATCCAGACTACGGAGTCCATACCAGGAGGTCCCTGAGGCTCCCACATTGAAGGTGATACATGTGGATGTCATTAAACCCTATTTCTTACCTCCGAGTATTCAAATTTCAAACTTAGACTATACTAGTCAAAACCTAATCTGTGATCCATGTCATTCCTTTAATCATTGAATCCTTGGATTCTACTTCTGCAATGGATCCTGATTTGAAATATTATTTATTCACTAAAATCTTCAGAGTCGCTACTACGTACGATAAATAAAGATGAAGAAACAATCAGAATAAAGGAAAGAAGACATTAGAAGACCCTCCTTCCATCATACTTCTTTTCATTTAAGTCCCTGTTTGGGCATTTAATTATTGTAGTCCTTCGTGGACATATTAATTCATCAAAGTCCTTGTGGACTTACCTTTTTTTGATAAGACTCCATAAATATATACGTCCACCTATTGAAAATCCCTTTGAGGATATTATCTATTAATAATAGTCCCTTCGAGGACATTATACTTCAAATAGTCCTTTCATGGACATTATACCCTATTATATTCCTTACGTGGACATGAGATTTCATTATAGTCCCTTAGTGGACATGATATTTCATCATAACCTTTGTGGACCTGATAGTTCATTATAGTCCTTTCATGGGTAAACTGTTTTAATATAGTCCCCATACGGACATATGATATTTTTATAGTCCCTATACGGACTTATAATTTCCTTTTTAGTCCTCTATGGATAAGTATGATATTAAAAGTCCTGTTTGAGGCACTATGGTAAATTTCCTAATGATTTATTGGGGGGTTTTGAAAAATTTTATATAGGTACTCATATCGTCCTTTATCAATCATTAATATAAATTTTATTCGAACTTTATCGATCAGCTAAATAAGTTCAAAAGATCTTCTTAATGGTTTACCCCTGCCAAGTGGCAAGTCCACATTAATTGGCCAAAACTTTCGGTAGTTAAGGATAATTATTCCTTCTACTATGATAGTTAAAGGAGTTACCCCTCCTATCCAAGGTGGTGAACTATGTTCAAGCCTCCAAGCCTATATGATCAATGCTATCATGGTAATATTGTGTAACCGTTAAGACAAATTAATCCTTGTTAACATCTAAGAACATGTCAACATTCCTGGCAGCGTGACTTGAGAAACCACACCAGCCGTCAAGGTATTTTGGACTATGTCCAAGCCTTACAGCCTATATGATCGAATTTGATCTTGGCAAGTATCATCAATGTGATGATCAAAGTGTAAACATCCGTTAATGATGAAGTGCCTATGGGCTAAACTTGTTGACCAACAAGACAACGACAGTTGTGGACTATGACCCACTGTCTAAAGATATTGGACTATGTCCAAGCATAATAGTCTATATGATCAGTGCGATCATGACTAATATCAGATGATACGATGATCGTATTATTTTATAGGATGTTTGAAGTTCAGGCTTAGGCCTTCCTATCTTCATAGTAAGATTCTAAAAAATACTTACGACCCGATGGTTATAGTTTATGCATAGATTTTCGGTGATTAGATAACGAAACTAGAGTAATACAATAAACACATGGTGGATACGCCGCTGGTACTTCCTATATATAAGTGTGTTTATTGTATTACCCTTGGTGGCGTTATCCTGAGTCACCATTAGAGTTTATGCCGCCTACGGGCTATATACTATATTGTCCATTAGAGACATTGACAAGTGTGACCATTATGGTTCATCGTCAAAGGTGATGGGCAATGCCCAAGCCTTATAGTCTATAAGATCGATAAGATCATGACTGATATACTCAATTGTGATAATTATATATATATACATATATGTATATATATGTAAACATCCATTAGTGATGTACTATGATTTGCCTATGTGCCAAAATGAATCGTCATTCAAGACGATGACAGTTGTAGTCTATGACTCCCTGTCCAACGGTAAAGAACTAGGTTCAAATCTTAAAGCCCCTGATCTAATAAGATCGCGACTTATAAATTAATGTCCTCTGTGACAGGCTTTTGTTGCCATATCTTATAATGTCCTTTGCGACAAGGCCTTCGTGCCATATGATTATTATGTCATTCATGATGAACTCATGTTTCATATTGTAAAAGCCATTATGGCAAGCCTTCGAGCTATCTAAAATCATCAATATGACAAAGGCAGTTGTGACATTGTGATCTCCTGTCAAAAGGGTAATGGACTCAGTCCAAACCTTAATTGCCATTGATGGACCTTTTGCGACCTAGGCTAAATAAAATTGATATACATTCAAATGACATTCATTAGGAATGTTCATACCCCATTAGCCGGTAAGGTTTAAGGATACCATGGCTAATATTTGTTGGTCGTCAGGACGATGACTAGCTATAGAAATGCAATTAAGCAATTGTTTAATTTTGGTGTTTAGTGCCAAGCTTCAAGTATGGCAAACTTGAATGAGACACATAACAGTCGCAATACAGATGATGCGACAAATGCTAATGATGCAACAAAGGTGAACCTCAAGGTTAATGGAGTTAATCTTGATCGGAGTGTCACGCCCCGGTCAAAGATAATATTTATAGTCCAAAATTATCCTTAACAAATAGTTAGTGATAGTAAGGGGTCGAACCACGAAGAGTATGTGGTTTGCGAATGGACTTTGAATGAATTATAGAAGTTGTCACTTTTATGAAGCTTGTTATTTTGTTTTTATGTATTTTTGTTAATTGGAAAGATTTGAATAAAATTACTAAAGTGATTGAATGACTTAACTACAAATAGTAAACAAATTGCAAGAAGTGAAATTGATTGGTTGAACAATAATAAGAAAACAAGGTTCACACCCGGTTTCAACAAATGCAAAACTTAGGGTTACTATGTGTTTTAATTCGTTTTACTTGAAATAATTCATTAACGGGTCACAATCACAAAGCTTAGGTGCCAATCGCTATCAACGTCATAGACAACGGACCACGATGCACTTCGTTACTTCGGACTAGCAAATCCTATCAAAAGACAAGGCACAAATACGTGTACTCATTTCACGAAGTCAAATTTAATCATTCACTCGACAATTTTCAAATTCAATACAAACGTAGGACAATTGTCTAAGATTCAAATGTACTTCAAGTTGTCACAAAACAATCATCAAAACATAATAAACCCTAATTCTTACATAAGTCTACATCGGGGTGAAACCTCCTAGAAATTAGCCGCGCATGATCGAAAGAACTTGATCACCGGATGTTGAGAGCTCGAAGTTGAACATCTTGAAACCTTGATGATGATGGATGATGAGTGTTTGGGTTTCGGATAGGTGATGATGAAGAACGGATGAATGGATGGATAGAGCTAGGGTTTTTAATCAAGAATGAGATGTTGATTCGGGTTCTCCGTATGAAGGGTTGGTGAATGGTAGATGATAGATGGATGATAATGGCTCCCAGATATGTTTCAAACTTCAAAAGAAAGTGTAACTGTCGAATTGGTTGGTGGAGATTGGTTTTTATTCTTCAAATAAGCAAGGAAATCAACAAAACGCGTCGGCAACATGGAGAAGCCTTCGCCGACGGCCTGAAGCCCCGTCGGCGGCGGTGCTTGCTTATTAAAAAACGGTCGACGGCCTAAGCTGTTGCTTACGGGCATTTCTGGCGACGGTAGTTTGCACCAGCCGTCGGCGACGGTCCATGTGGGCGTCGGCGACGGTGCCCCCAAGTCCATTTCTTCGTTTTTCGCATTCCTTGCTCCCGGTTGACCCGTTTCGCGTCCCGGTGGTCCGGTTTTCACTCCGGTGACCCGTAAAGTTCCCGAAAAGCTCCTCAAACTCTGCTAGACCTGCAAAACAAGTATCTAATCAAAAGTAGGCTATTCAAATTAAAACTTGCGTAAAAATATCAAATTGAACAATTACAAGCACCGGTTTTCGACCACATATCACATCTCCACACTTGTCTTTTGCTTGCCCTCAAGCAAATCTGTTTTTCACTTTCACGTGGGTCGAATGACGAATACACTCCCCATTCCTGAGATGAAGGTTAAGGTCCAATGTCTTGCTAAAGTTTAAATTCTTTACAATTTTCAACATATTTAACGGTCAAGTGAATGATCACATATAACAATGGTTATCCAAGATTAACCAGCCCGCGAAACTAACAATTCATACACATCCCTCACAATGTTCTCTCCACTCGGCTTTGTAGGATCGATTGTACGACCAATACGAGTCGATCAGAAGAGTTCTCGATCTAATCATAGGCGGAATTCAGAGATTAGATCTTGTTTCAGCTTGATATTCACTATTAAATGTCTCTTGTATTGATTTCACAACGTTTACAAGGCTGGAGACACTTCGGCAGAGCTTCGCTACCGGAATCCAAAAGTTACAAATGAAAATCACAAGTCACCTATTTATACTAACTCCAGTTCGTTTGAACAAGCATCTCCAGTTCATACGAACTGGTCCAGTTCGTTTGAACTAGCCACTTCGTTTGAACTGGCCACTTCGTTTGAACTGGCTTGTTCAACTCTGTATCCTGTTAATCTCGAACTGTGTGACTTGTTTCAGCTATTCTATTACACGACTCGATACAAGATGAAGTCGACAGACGTATGCACTAACAGACTCCCCCTCGAATGTTGACGAGTCTGAAGTATCGAGTCTTCTCATTCTTCAGTCTTTACCGGTCTTCGGGCTCTTTTACAATCTGAGACTCGAACAAAGATGAAGTCGACAGACAACTGCACCAACAGACTCCCCCTTGAATGTTGACGGAATCTTCAGTGAGAGTCTTCATCATGACGACTCTTCAATCTTGATCGGTCTCCTTTCTTTATAAGCATGTACCAGGATCTTCTCTTTGGCTCTAACCTCGTCAGACTCCCCCTTTCATCATGATGGGATCGCTGTCTGGAATTAGCTATCACCTTGAGATCAAACACTGGCTTTTAGTTCTGTTTAGCTCATCTCCTGCACACATTTTCTCACCACCACATAAGTTTTCACTTAAATCAATAAGAAAAACTTACTAGTAATAGTTACATCAAGTTCAAATTAATGACCCTGATTAACTAATCAAACTTTCTTTCTCAAAATAAATTCCTTCATTTAAGCACTCACTCCCAACCCTGTTCATCATGTTCAGCACTTGAAATTTTGAATATCAGCTCTCCAACATCAGTTGTCGAAAATCTTTTTAAATTTTTCAAAATTTATGCTAAAACACACTAAAATCTTTTTGAATTTTTTAATGTAATGAAATGCAATAAAGAAATATTTACAAACAATATTTTTGTGAGCTTGTGTAAGAGGATCATATCAGTTTATGTGACCAACCACAAGCACCGTTAAGCTTTAAACATTTTCAGTTCTAAACAATTCACATAGATTGACGATATTGTTGTCCACTTAAACTCAATCTAAAAACTTTCGAAATGCTTACCGATACGTTAAGGTATATTAATTTTGCACTAAATTCTTATGGACCCCACGATCTCAGCATACCCCTCATCATGCAATACACTGACTCAAGTAATGCCTTTAAACTTTTATCAACTGTGATTTGTGCAAAAATAAAACAGAATGTTTAAACATTAACAATCAGGTCAATCTTTCGATATGCAGAGAAAGTCCAATGTTTAAACAAAAAAAAAAAAATAAAACAAGTTGAAGTTGTTTAGGCTTTAACCACGAGTTTGATACTCACGTATACGCAGAGGTGATCCAAAGCTTAAACGAAACACCAAAGAAAATAACACAGAAAGTTTAGGCACTAACATCCAGGTCGATACTCACGTATACGCAGAGGATGTCCAATGCTTAAACAAAATAAAGAAATAAAACAAGTTTAAATCTTTGCAAAATAAAAAGCACAATCACAGCGACTTTTTAGCAAAGTTGTGAAAGTTCACAAACTTAACCAGTTTTATGTCTTTCGACAATCAGCTATTACCGAGTAGGCACACAATCAAGAAGGACAAAACTAAGTACTATGCTTTCGACCGCGTTTCCCACTAGAACTAGGCCTTTTCATTTAAGTTTGTATCGTTATCGCAAATCTACTAGTCTAGCTGAGCCTATCGTCACATCTTTAGTGAGACCGTTTATCACTTTAGATTTTCCATTTCTTTAGCATGCTGTGATAGTCTAACTGATCTACTATCATTTCCTCTTTTTGACAACAAAACTCATTTTTGCATTTTTCAATGTTTTTGGAATTTTCTAATTTTTTTAAAAAATTTTACTCCCCCTAAAATCAAAATATGTCTCAATTTTGATTTTCTGGGAAAATTTGAAAACCAAACTGTACAAGATAAACTGACAACATGATGAGAATTACTTCAATTCTCCATTCACTTGGCTTAAACAATCAGAACCCCCCCTGACACCAAAACATTTTCCCATGGTGATTTCAAAACACTTAAGTTTGTTTTAATCAAAATGGTTTTTCCGGAAAATAAGTTTTGTGAGTCATTTCTCAAACGTGGGGATCATTCATCACCTTGTTTTCTTCAACCACTTGTAAAAATATAACAATTCCGATTTAAACAACAAAACCACTTGTAGAAAATCAAGTACAACTTAATGTCCCTGATTTACCACATGTAAGTCAAAATATCACCGAAGTGAATTTCTCAAGAAATGTGCCGATTCCTGTTCCACGCTTACCAACCTGGGAACTCCGGCAAGTCAGATTTTTCATTTAAACAGTTTCACCCAAGCCTAACTTTCCTTGGGTGATTTTGAATTCTTGTTCAACAATGGTGGAAAATTTACATCATCCATTGTTAGACCAGAATTCTCAACTTTTACCTCAACACACGGCTCTTCTGGCTTTACCACACCAGATTCATTGCCAGAACTTGGCTTGTCTGACTTTGATGAGCCAGATTCATCGCCCACACGTGGCTCCTTTGTTTCCAAAGAAACAAATTCATTACCACCAACTTTCTCTTTCTTTACTCTCTTCTCTGTCCTCAGATTTGTATCTGATGAATTCGTTTTGCTTGATTTGTCATTCTTTGGCGAGCAAGACGATTTATCAGAACTTTTATCTGTTTTACCAGTTGTATCCAAGGACAAAATCCTTTCCAAATACTCCCTCGCTTTCTTCCTCCTTTTCCTCAGTCTGTCTTTTTGCCCTTGAGAAAGCTTTACTTTCTTTTCTTGAACTTTCGGTTCTTGAACTTTAGGTTCTTGAACTTTCTGTTCTTTGGGCTTTCCTTTGACATTGACTGGTTTCTTTGCCATTTTCTGAGATTCAGTCCTCGATCTTCCCTTTGATCTCATTGGGCAATCCCTGGCAATGTGTCCTTTGATATTGCATTCAAAGCATCTTCTTATCTCAAACCTCCAACCTTGGTAGTTAACAGCAATGTGTCCTCGAACCCCACAAGTGTAACACATTCTGTTATTGTACCAATCACCATTTTCTGCCCAAACATTTAGATCATAACATTGTTTGGCTTGGTGATAATCATTTCTCCTCTTGTTTGGCTTTTGAGCACTGTGGTCAAACCTGCACCACTTATTACCAACAATTTTTGAGTTTTGATTTTTCAATTTTTGTGATTTTTGATTGCGATTGGATGATTGATCTGATGAGCTTTTATTTTCTTTTTGATCATTTTTCAAATTTTTCTCTTTTTGTTTTTGTTCCACTTTCTTCTTCAAAAGTTTTTGCTTAGAGCATTCTCCATTTTCAGTTGTTTGCGGAACAGTTTCTTGAAACTTTTCTTTTAATTTCAAAAATAATTTCTTTTTCTCAATTTTTTTAGTTTCATCATCAGATTTCTCATCACAATCTTCAACTATGACTTTATCATAGTTTGTGACATCGTCACTTATTGGAGCTGAATTTATTGGTTTTGGACAGGGAATTGATGAAGTATTCACAAATACTTTCAATTTTTCTTCCCACTCCTTGATTTTATTTTGAGCATTTATAGCTTCATGCTCAAGTCGAATGATTTTCTGAAGATGAGAATTTATTTCAATTTGTTTTTCAATGTTGTTTTTACCAAAAATAGTTTTCTCATCTTCCAAAATCTTTATTTGACTTTGAAATTCTTTTTCAATCTTTAATTTTTCGTTTTCAAAACTTTTTATTTTATCTTCAAAAACCTTTTCATTTTCCTTCAAAATTTTGTTTTCCAATGTCAAACTCTCTACATTCTTCAAGAGTTTGGCATTGTCTGACTTAGATTTTTCACAGTTTAAGCATTTCCCAGGAATCTGTTTCTCATCAGCTTTTGTCTCAACCTTCAAAGCTGAAATGTTTTCAACATGTTTCTTCTCCTCATGAACACTTTCATCCTTACTCTCTTCTTCTGATGAATGATCAAAGATAGGTGCGTCTTCTGCAACCTCTTTTTTTAACTCTGGTTCAGGATTCACAGATACAGGTTTTTCAGATTCTTCTTTCTCAATCTTGACAGCTGGAATTTGTTCAACCTGCTTTTTCTCACTAGATTTGATTTGTTCTTCAGCTGTTGTTGTTTTTACATCTTTCTCAGATTTGATCTCTTCGTTAACAGTTGCTGCCTTTTGATTCTTCCTTTTTGCAACTTGTTTTTCTTTTAACTTTTCAATTTTATCTGCATAAAATAACTTTCCATTACGAGATACAGATGGAAGTTGTTGTTTAAGATATTCAAGTTCTCGGATTTCTTCTTCATAATTGTCACCCTCTTCATCGGACGAGTGATCAAAAACCGGAACTTTTTCCGAAACTTCTTTTGCTGAGACTGTTTCTTCTTCTTTCTTTATCGGAATATACTGCTGAGATTCATAATGCACATATGCCAACACTTCTTCAAAATCCATGTTTTCGGTAACCAATTTCACAAACTCAACTTCCAAACGAACTGGAGATTGACTCTCAAACGAACTGACAAATTACCCTTCTTGCGAACTGATCAAACCTCAAACGAACTGAGAATTGGTGCGAACTGGATTGTTTTCCAACAATCTGAACTGTTCACACGAACTGATCTGAAGTTCAAGTTCAAACGATCTCAGGTTCACACGAACTGAGTTTTCCAAATGAACTAAAACCGAGCCTCAAACGAACTGAAGTTTAAAAGAATGTGTTTAAACCCTAAAAGAATGTGTTTTAGTAACACCACTTAAGCCGACAACTTCAATTCAAAACATCTGATTGGGCCGCTTGATATGAATTCCGTCATGTGCTCCACTAACACTTACCTGATTGGGTTGTATCTATTAAATGTTTATACCAATCTGGGCCGACAATCTCTTTATTATCAATCAATTTAATTGGACTTTACTTATAAAATCACATGGACCACAGATCTTTAATCACATCACGTGAACACATGATATCTTCATTAAAGATAGCCGACAACTTTGATATTAATCAATTTTGATTGGACCGTTCAATTTGAAACAATTAATCATCACAAGAACACATGGGCTGACACATTAAGTTGATTCATGCGATCTGATTACTTTCAAATGGACTGTCAACCTTAAACGAACTGACAACCTTCGTATGAACTGAGATCTGCTGATTTCAAACGGACTAACAACCTCAAACGATCAGGAACCTGATGCGAAGTGAACTTTTGAAACGAACAAGGGTTCTAAATTCAATTCGTTTGAACTAAAACGAACTGGAATTCCAAATCTCAAACGAACAGTGCCATTTTTCAGACGATCTGATGTTATTTTACCAAATATGATCACGTTTTCGGTTGGATTAGAGTCTGATATGTTCAAGTATTGTTCTACAATGAATTTCGATCCCAATGATGTATAAAATGTTCAAAAACGTCCACTGAATTGCTGTAGATCTGAGTTCAAAGTTCTGTTCGTGTGAATCAGACAAGTCTCAAACGAACTGATCGATTTTTTTTAAAATTTATTGAGTTTAACTTTGAATTTAAGCCTGAAACTTTTACAGATTGTCTAAAACACAATTTCGCACAATATACTTGAAAATCAATCCATTTTATCCAGAAAATCTTGGTTAGTTTTGAAAAATCGTGAGAGAATGTGAGTAGAAATCAGAATTTCTCTGTGAAAACGAGCTGAAAGGTAAGAACTCTTCCTCCTGAGCGCTGATACCACTTGTAGGATCGATTGTACGACCAATACGAGTCGATCAGAAGAGTTCTCGATCTAATCAAAGGCGGAATTCAGAGATTAGATCTTGTTTCAACTTGATATTCACTATTAAATGTCTCTTGTATTGATTTCACAACGTTTACAAGGCTGGAGACACTTTGGCAGAGCTTCGTTACCAGAATCCAAAAGTTACAAATGAAAATCACAAGTCACCTATTTATACTAACTCCAGTTCGTTTGAACAAGCATCTCCAGTTCATACGAACTGGTCCAGTTCGTTTGAACTGGCTTGCTCAACTCTGTATCCTGTTAATCTCGAACTGTGTGACTTGTTTCATCTATTCTATTACACGACTCGATACAAGACGAAGTCGACAGACGTATGCACTAACAGACTCCCCCTCGAATGTTGATGAGTCTGAAGTATCGAGTCTTCTCATTCTTCAGTCTTTACCGGTCTTCGGGCTCTTTTACAATCTGAGACTCGAACATAGATGAAGTCGACAGACAACTGCACCAACAGGCTTGTAAATTGTCTAATGTTTATAATGTATTAGCACTTCAAAGAATATTCACTCAAAACCGATTAGAACACATACCAGCATAAGCTTGCAACTCAATCATTCTCCACCATCGATCACGAATACTAAGCACAAGTCATAAGGTCTTTGTAAGGGTTGTAACGGGGCTTGGCTAAGGGTAGGAAATAGGATATTTAAAAGTGGCTAAGGTGATGAAAATTTGATTTTTATTACAAATGACTACTCTAAACAAAACTAACTATAAACACCAATTATGAAGCAACAACTTTTGCCTTTTATTCAACAACTACTAACATTTCTTTTTGTGTTTTTCTAAACGCTTTTTCAATTCTTTTTCATAACATTTTCTGATTTTTTTTATGCAAACAATCGAATACAACTATACAACTACGACTCCTATAATCGAATTTCCATCACACGGGTTCAAAAGAAAAAAAATTAAGGTTATGGGCTATAGGGTGATCAAACGAAGGGATTAGGCTCAAAATGGGCGGCTAGGGGATTTGTTTGGGTAAGGATAGATAAATGGTTCTAAAAGAAAATGTTTACCTAATGCCTTAATCATTCTCGTGCTTGTATTCGGTCTATGGTCTCAAACGTATCAAAAGTTGCAAGTTCTACAATATATGACTAATGGTCCACTCAAACAAAGAAACATAGGTATGTAATCTATGATATAAAAGTGGCTCAAAACCTCACATATGTAAAAGGGTATGGTATGTGACATGCATAAAATACTAGTTTCTTAGGCGGATTATTCCCAAATAACCACCCGCTAAATACCCATCATGCTATTAATTTGAACTTGACCATGACAAAAGACCAAATGGGTTGTGACATCCCTCGTTGACTTTAGTTACTTGTGGTTTTAAGATCGCTTTTGAAACAAGATATTTTTGAAAAATTTTGAAATTTTCCCCCATCCCCACACTTGAGGTAAACATTGTCCTCAATGTGCAGTGTTTAAATAAACGGGTCAAAATCGAAAATTCTTACTACTCCCCCATCCCCACACTTGAGGTGAACATTGTCCTCAATTCTTACTACTCCCCCATCCCCACACTTGAGGTGAAAATTCTTACTACTTCCCCATCCCCACACTTGAGTTTTTAAAGGGACGTGACACGACTAACTTCCCCAAATTTTTCACCCCGGAAAAATAATATACAATTTACAATCCACTTATTTGCTAACTAAAAATCAAAAGTAAAAAGAAACGTATGCGCCTGATTTTTGAGCTCATTCCTCGTGTGCCCTTCTTTTCTTCAAGAAAGCGGTTGTCCCACGAACACAATGTACCTACAAATTTTAACCCTTGTGTAGAAGCATGCTTCTCACAACCATCAAAATTTGTTAGTTACCTAGTTCTACCACTTTTATGAAAATTTTACCAAGCCATACGTTATTTCACTTTGATTTATGTGGAAAATAATTTACAACAATAACAAACCTAACTCACTTTCGTAGGTATCACGGTTGCATTTAGCTTATGCAACAAGCCCTTTTAAACCCCCTAATAGCTTAGGAGGACGAGTAGGTCTCGTGAGGGTTATATAGAGAACACACCCACAACGTTCATTTAACTAGGCAAAAATAAATAATAATGAAATAGAAATAAAGCAAATAAAATATACAACAACAACAACACAAAACATACCTTGCCTTTACCGCTGATATCGCTCGTTAGAGTTGACTGGCGGGTTTGGCTGGTATTGATAACCAGTGAGGGCCTCAAACATCTCCCTATAGTTATCGAGTGGACTCTGCTCCCCTTGAGGTGGTGGTTGGTAAGGAATCGAGATGAAGCTGGAGTGTTGGTGCATGCGTCTGTCGACTTCGTCTTGTATCGAGTCTTGTATGTTATTAGATAAATCGGGGCACGCAAAACGAGAAAATAGATTAACAGGCAAGTTCAAACGAAATTAACTCTGTTAATTCCGCTTGAAGTTAATTCCGCTTGAAACTAATTCCGTTTGAGCTTGTTCAAACGGAATTAGCTTGCCTATATATACCTGTTGCCTGATTTCATTTGAGTTAATTGGTGTATGTGTGTTTCCGGAGCCGAAGTGCTGCCGAAGTGTTGTCTCGCTGTAAAACTTTGTCAAGTTAATCAGAACAACAGTTAAAGTGAATATCTTGCAGAATCACACACAATATGTCTGTTTCCGCCTTTCATATTGTGTAGAACACCTCTAATCGACTCGTTTCGGGTCCGTAAACGATCCTACAAGTGGTATCAGAGCTCAGGAGGAGGAGTTCTACCATTTTCAGCTTAATTTCATCAGATTTTCTTACTAGTATCCTTCTTCTTTGGCTTCTCATATTGAAAAACTTCTAAACCTGCAACAGTTGGATAGATTCGATCAATTATACAACCAGAACTAGAATAACTTTGTAGTAAGCGTCTAATTCTCTCATTTTCAATCCTTTCAGTCTCCAACTCTTGCTTTAACTTTGCACACTCTTCAATATAATGATTGATAGCTTTTTGCTTCGACATCATCACAGCATTCATCATTGTCAGTGCATCTTCTCTTTCAGAATTTGTCTTTTGTAGGCCAGTTACCGTTCTGTTCAAAACGTCATACGACTCTTTTACATAATTGAGATTGAACAATAATTGTTCTTTCATCTTATCTTGCTCACTCAACTTCTCATCTTTTTCTGCACATTGCTTGCAAGATTCCAAACACTTTAAGTAAGGCTTGATGACTTCCACAATCTTTTCTATTTCAACAATCTTCTCCACTTCAACAACGTTTTCAACTTCAATCACCTTCTTTGTTTCAACAATCTCTTCAGCAATTTTAACCTCTTCATTTTGAAAAATCTTTTCATTTTGATCTTTGCTTTCACATTCCTTCTTTTTCAGTTCTTTTGCTGCTCGTTTTTTCTTCAACTTCTCCAAGCGATCTGCAAAATAAAATTGAAAACTTTCAGGAGATAAATGAGTTTTTGCAATATTGATATGCATTTCTTCCTCATCATCACTACTGTCATGAGTTGGTGATTGATCAAAATCTATTGTCTTTTCTGAACTATCATCTGAAAAACCAGAATCAGATGGTGTTTGATCAAAAACTGTTGTTCTTTCTGAACTTTTATCTGATGAAACAGATTCTTCTTCTTGATTTGTATCATTACTATCAAACACTTTCATCCATTATGTCATCATATTAGGCTTTTGACCTATCTGTGCAATGAGAGCAGCAACTATTGAATCAGGTGGAATATATTTATCCCAGCTGAAGCCTTCTGCCACTTTTTCATCGTCTTGATCAATGATACCATAATAAGCTTTCTTATTTGCATCTTCGATCATTCTTGCATGCGCAGTTTGTGGTTCCTTTTGTTGATATGGTTGATGAGCAACTTGTTGATATATGGCTTTCCGATAGTAATCATCTTTTCCAAAAGGATTCTTTGCTCCACTAGCCTCTTGATTTTTGCATTCTCTCTTGAAATGACCCTTTTCCCTGCATCGAAAACAAGTAACTTTAGATTTATCAAAACCCAAAGTAGACACATGTGCATCCAAAAAATCATTTCTTCCTGTAATCATTTTAAACTTTTCTGCTCTTCTCAAAACACTTGCTAAACACCATTTGATATCCATGAGCTCCATTTCTTCAGCATCCATCTGATCGTAATCCACTTTCGTCAGCATAGGATTTCCGATCCTTCCAGCTACTAATCCCTCATAAGATTCCAGCACGGTAGCAAGTAACGCCATGTGATCTTTAGCAACTTCTTCAGAAAAACTTTGACCATTCGGGAGATTTAATGCAATGTTGCATTGTATCACACAATCATTTCCACTTTTTGAACTTTGAGACTGAAAACTTGAAGTTGAACTCTTTGGATTAACACTCGGATATGAAGAAAATCCATTGCTACTGTTTGAATTTTGATCAACAGTTCCAGATGAGTTTCCAGCACTAAAAGCAGTTTGGATTTTTGGACTTATTTCAACCTCTTGAACACTGCCTTTGTAATACATTTTCACATCTTGTTGATTACTCGGATTGTTCATCCTTGCAATCTTTTGTTGTTCAAGATCTTGACCTTCAATCTTTTCGATGAACTGAGAAATCGTCAAACCATCATATTCTCCGGTGTTCTTCAATATCATCAAAAATGTACCCCATTCTTTCTGAGGTAAAGCATCAGCTAATTTGTCTACCCATTCCTCTCGTTCTTTATTGATACTCAACAAAGACATTGAACGTACTAAGTGGCAGTATCTTTCAATCAACTTCTTTGTATCTTCTCCTGGCAGACTTGTGAATAGATCAAATTCTTTCTTAAGCAATGCCTTTTTACTCTTAATCATCTTCTCACTTCCCTCAAACTTAATTCTGAGTGCTTCCCAAATAGAACGTGAAGTTTTATCATGTTGAAGCAATATGAAGATGTCTTCTTTAATAGCTTGCTGGAGTAAACTGATCTTCATTTTCTCTGCTTTATACATCTCTCGTTCCTTATCTGTAAATTCAAAAATCTTTTTATCAACTCCCAGCTCAGTACGTGGTAGCACATACTCTTTCTCAACACACTCCCATGATGTCAAATGATTGGCTTGGACCCAGTTTTCAAACCTATCTTTCCAACCATAATACTCCTCAATGCTCATTAGTTTAGGAGGTTTTTGTATAGTTCCAGTTTCATTTTCTATGTTCATGTTTTGAGCAATGGCAGCTGGAGTAGTCGGGGTAGTAACAAATGCATTATAGAATTCTTCTTCCATGATTCGGAAAAATATTTCACAAATCAGACACTTTCAAACGGAATCACTTTTTGAAGCGAAATTACCCGAAAACTAGTTTCAAGCGGAATACCAACTCAAACGGAATACCCACTCAAACGGAATCCCTAATTTCGTATGAACTTTTCAAACGGAATCACAACTTGAAACGAAATCACTTATTTCGTTTGAAATTTTCAAGCGGTATTACAATCTGAAGCGAAATAAAGCAATTTCAAGCGGAATTAGGTGCAAATTCAAACGGAATTATGCTGACATCATCATTTCGATCCAAATTTTGTCAAATTGAACATGTTTTAGCTCGATTTTAGGTCTGAAACTTTCAAGGGTTTGTTAAATCATCATTGCTTCGATACAAGACGAAGACGAAGTGTTCAAAACAAGTTTTTATAAAAAGAGAGCTGAGCATGACAACCAAATGTGGGTTGTTAAAAAGTTTCATGAAGATATAAAGAAGTTTGATGTGAAATCTGGCGATGAATCTGATTCCACAAAGTCAGATGAGCCACATGTTCAGGTTAAAGAAGAAAATTCAATGCCTCCAATGGATGATGTTAATTTTCCACCATTGCGTGCTGAAAATTTTAAATCAAAAGTTGGAAAGGTTGAGATCTCGAATCAATTCTATTCTGAGAAGAAAGAATTTGATGTTGAGAAAGTGTTTAATGGAAATGTCAAAAAGATTTTTGGAAAAATGGTCGAGGGAAAGGCCAAAGGGGTAAAGGATTTTTATGAAACAAAGAAAGCATCTTACTACCCAAGTGAAGATGAGGAGGTAACATCCAAGTTTGGTGAAGCTTGGATGTCTGTTTTTCATATGTAAAAAGTATGACTTGCCGGAGCTTCCAGGTTGGTAAGTGTGAAGCAGGTATCGGCATCTTTCTTGAGAAATTCACGAAAGTGATTTCGATTTACAAGTGGTAAATCAGGGACATTAAGTTGTACTTGATTTTCTACAAGTGATATTTGGTGTTTAAACTTAAAACTGTTAAATTTTTCAAGTGGTTGAAAGAACAAGGTGATGAAGATCCCCGTACCTACATGTGGTAAAATAAACAAAAGTTATTTTCCGGAAAAACCATTTGATTAAAACAAACTTAAGTGTTTTGAAATCACAATGGGAAAATAGTTTGTTGTAAGGGGGAGTTTTGATTGTTTATGCCAAGTGGATGGCGAATTGAAGTAATTCGATATCAGTTGTCACGTTTCTTGTATAGTTTGTTTTCAAATTTTTGTTTAAATGTGTTTGAATTTTAGGGGGAGTAAGAATTTTCAGAAAATCCAAAAACATTAGAAAATTTGAAAAAGTAAAAAACATGATAAAATCAAAAATGAGTTTTGTTGAGAAAAGAGGAAATGATAGTACATTAGTGGACGATCACATCATGCTAAAGAATTGGAAAGTCAAAATGTGATAAACGGTCTCACTGATGATATGCCAGTAGGTTTTTACACATTTAGTAGATTGTGACGAGATATAAACCTAAATTTCAAACTTACTTATATCGTGGGGAACATCTCTAGGATATATGGGTAACCCCCGAAATCTTGTTTGAAAGGTCCCTTTTTCTGAGATACTAGGTCTTTATACTCAGTGATATCTGGGGTATTATCCCGGGACTTCTGATTTTGCGGAAGCAATGGCCTAGTCCCCGTATAATATTTTCTGCTTGCTTGAAATATAGAGCCGCCCTCAGCATAAAACATGATGAAACATTGAAAAATGCTAATCATGTGCTGTTGAAGAAAAAAATTCTCTAAAGGGGACACACCAAAAGTCGAAGCCGTCATCTCTCTGCTGAACGGAAGTTCTGACCTGAGCTCTCATGATCCTCGCATTTAAACCCTTTACAGATATCATATGTGGTATACTCACCTGTAAGACTGGATATTGGGATCTGGATACGGGAGTATATTCTGAGGTGGGACACGCGAATAAGTTCAAGTGCTTAAAGCACTAATCTCGTATCTCGAAACAGTTGAACTTTGTGTGAAAATTTAAGTGGATCAGTATACTGACAATCTAAGTGAATCGTTTAAAACTTAAAATGTTTAAAGCGTAACGGTGTTGGTGATTTGTCTCATAAACTGATTTGATCCTCTTACACAAACTCACAAAAATATTGTTTGTATATATTTCTTTATTGCATTTCCTTCAATATAAAAATTCCAAAAAGATTTTATATGTGTTATAGAATAAAATTTTGAAAAATCCAAAAAGATTTTCGACAACTGATGTTGGAGAGCTGATTTTCAAAATTCCAAGTGCTAAACATGATGACAATCAATGAGGGGGAGTCTGTTTTGAAACAAGAAAAGTTTTAAAAGAAAATTGTTTTTCATACAAGTGGTTCATCAGAGATTAACATTGTAAAATCTGTCATTGATTGATTGTTTCTTGCTATTGATGAATAAATTTGTGAAATTTACTTTTGGGAAGAGTTTGTTCAGGATTGAAGATTAGAGAAAACCAGGTTATGATCTTGAGAGCTAAGTTCTGATCCTGGACCTGATGTTTATACAAACTGATGAAGCTGATGAACTTAAGGAATCAAGAGATCTGATCAAGAGGAGTTCAGAGCCAGGTTGTAATTCTGGAAGAAAGAGACAGAGATTGAGGAAGTTTTACACTGTCAGATACTTCATAAAAAACAGACTGATAAAGACCGAAGACGTTGAAGACTCGACACTTAAGACTCGTCAACATTCGAGGGGGAGTCTATTGGTGCATGCGTTTGTCGACTTCGTCTTGTATCGAGTCTTGTATGTTATTAGATAAATCAGGGCACGCAAAACGAGAAAATAGATTAACAGGCAAGTTCAAACGAAATTACAAGATGTAATTCCGTTTGAAATGGATCAGTAAGTTCAAACGAAATTAACTCTGTTAATTCCGCTTGAAGTTAATTCCGCTTGAAACTAATTCCGTTTGAGCTTGTTCAAGCGGAATTAGCTTGCCTATATATAGTTATTGCCTGATTTCATTTGAGTTAATTGGTGTATGTGTGTTTCCGGAGCCGAAGTGCTGCCGAAGTGTTGTCTCGGTGTAAAACTTTGTCAAGTTAATCAGAACAACAGTTAACGTGAATATCTTGCTGAATCACACACAATATGTCTGTTTCCGCCTTTCATGTTGTGTAGAACGCCTCTGATCGACTCGTTTCGGGTCCGTAAACGATCCTACATGGAGCCTACTGCCTCGGGCCAGTGAGGGGTTGGATCGGAGGGGCCTCGTGGATGGGGAAGGTTGGGGTAATCGGTCCACCCCGAGTGTTCGGCAAAAGAGAGACCGACTTGATAGTCTCTTTGATGTCGCTCCTGATCGTGGAGCACCTTGGCATTATTAATAGCCATTTGGTTAGAGACAGCTAAAGCTCTCCATCGACGTTGCTCCAATTCTCTGTGTTCATTTTGACGCCTTACCTCTTCTTCCTCCCATGCCCGTCTTCGGGCCCTATCTTCCTCTTGCAATTGTAACAAGCGTTCCACTTGTGACCGTTGTAGCGCTTGTTGCAATTGTTGTTCCTCCATTTGCTTCTCCATCCTCTCGCGAAAGGATGCTTGGAAAGCCCACTGTTCTTGCGAGTACGCCCCTTGCGTCTCTTCCTATGCCTTTCTGCTCTCCTCATGTTCTCTTCCCTCACCTATACATGCCGAGACATTATCATAAACCGCTTGTTGCCCGCGGTTCCAAAAACGGTACGTCGGCCCTTGTCTTTGATTCACAAAGTTTGCTACATCGGCAGAAATTTCCCGATGTTTCCTCCTGTATCTCTGCCTTGGTCCTCGCGGATCGGGAGGCTCCGTCTCATCCTCCATATCAACCATCTCCTCATCTTCGTCTTCCTCTTCATCACCCTCTCTCGGTTCAGTGTATCGGTAACTATTCCCTTGTTCATCCTCGACTGTGTGAAGATGACCAAAAGCCTTAACCATCGATGGGTTTAGACACCCACAGCGACTCCTGAGGCAATGCATTTTGCTGCAAAATCATGGCGCTAATCAATCTCAAATAAGGGATCATCTTCCGTTTGAATGATTCCCTTGTATCCCATGTGTTGATCATCAGGATTTGGCGCCATGATAGCCTTGGCGTCCCATTTAACAACGAATGTAAAACCCGACAGTCGGGTGCCTTCACTGCCCCGCGGTCCCCATATCGCACCATAACATTCTCCAATGAAATGCCTTGTAATATTCTGCCTTCCAAAGACAAATCATTTCTGGATTCCCCTGCACCTCCAGAACCTGACAAGACCGATGCTAGCATTTGATCCGGATCAGCCGTGTTTGCCTTGTTATCCAAAAACTGATGATAATCGAAGTAATCATACGCTTCAACCCCAAGCGAATCAAATCTTGCGATAGCATTCATGTGCTCAAATGACATGATCATTTGATTCTTGCCAATATTGCCGATCAACTGCCACGTAGGAGCCGACCCATCAGAATGTTCAAACCGTAGAGTAGACAACCATTCACAAACCGCGCCCAAATACACCCGGGTGGTGATATCCTCACACCAATCAAGCACTCGCTCCAACCCAATCTTTTCAAACTTTTGAACTATGCTGATTTTTCGAAATTCTTCGACATTCAATGTACGCTCACATACTACCCTCTCGGGTACGGGCTTTGAAACACCCGTGACCATCTTCATTTTCCACATCTTCGCCTCTAATTTCTTGTTTCGGTACCGGGAAAGAGCCTTCAGTTTTCCGTCCTTCCAAACTGAGGCCGATCGACTATTCTTCGCCTCCTCCCAATCCCAATCTTGTCTATAGAGTTTCCCATCACCTTCTTCTACATTACTTAATTGTTCCCAACGTTTTTGATATTGCCCCGAGCCTGCACCGGCTCCTAAAGACGAACCTTGCCCGGAAGATTTTGCTTTCTTGCTTCTTCCAAACATAGCTACAATCAAAAGACAAGACAACAATTAGTACACCCCAAATCTTCATACAATCTCAAACTTTGAACATAATATGCAATGTTGAATTTCAATCAATAATTAGATGTAAAATCGCCTTTTTAAACTTCCAAAGTCGCTCATTTTAACATCTACATATCAATTTAGCATGTTTATTCACAAGATTTCTCAAAATTTTCATGGTTTCAACAATATTCAACATTACAACTATGCTCAATCATGCAAAAAAAATATAGTGTAATCAAATCACCAAGACTAAAGCATGCTCAAATCCCACCCAAATCACACAATCATCCTTAAATTTATGCTAAAACATCATACATTATGATAAACAACCTACTCTTAAACAATAAGCTTAAAATTTCGAAAGAAATCAACAATCCATATGAAAATCATGCATAAATTTACTGAAATTTCATACCTTTTTATGTAGATAAACAAGAAGAACCAAGAAAAAGTGCAAAGCAAGAAATTTGGTGAACACTCTTCAAAAACCCTAGAACTCACGCCCATAAATCTTGCAAACGAGCAAGAATTAATGAAAACCGTGATAGGGGTTTTGTTCCTCTCGAAAAATTACTCAAGATAGGCTCAAGAATCACTGGATTTGGTGGAGATTTGAAGAAGTTGTGAGAAGAAGAAGATTAGGGTTCTTGGTAGGAGGTTTGGGGAAGATGGAGTGCAAGAGAGAGAAGAAATGATTGATGCAGAAAATTTGTGGTGTTAGTGTGTAAATGAGTCAGATTGTGGATCCTTGGGTCGAATTTGTGGCTTAGAATACGTTTAGGTCGCATTTGAATAGGTTTCAAAGATCAAAAGTTCGAATCCAAGCATGTACCACAAATCTGCGTCGGCTGAAGTTCCAGGCACCGTCGGCGACGGATGCCTTGACCGTCGGCGACGGTATGTATATTTGTTCAAAGTCAGCGACGGCTTAAATTGCTGTCTACGGTAAAAGTGGGCGACGGTTGTTTTTGGGGCGCCGTAGACGATGGTCCATGTCACCGTCGGCGACGGTACATGGATATTCCATTTTTTATTTTTGAGTTTTATTATTATTATTATTATTATTATTTTTAAATATGAGGAAAATTATGAAACTTTAATAAAAGGACTATATACAAATAAAATTCCTAGAAAATATTAAAAATCTTTTTGTAATTTTTTTATAAGTTAAATTTTAAAACGCGGAAACCGTTAACGGTCCTACCACCCCCCGAAAAGTCATGTATTGTCCCTAATACACACAAATAGGTCCAAAAACATACCTTTTGTCTTTAAGACCCGTTCGGAATGTCCGGACTTCACACAATCACAAGGGTTAGTACAAAACGAGAACGATTAAACACAAAAATACTCAAACAATTAAATAGATTGTACATAACTTTACACAACTCATTACCGGTCCTTTCAGTTGACCTCATAAGTTGTCACACTTACCACGAAGTTCACCAACTCCACGTTTTCATCCTTTTTATCATTGTTACCGTCAAGGAACGGTTTAAGGCAATGCCCATTAACCGTTTGCTTCGGCCCATCTTTCGGATCCTTGATTGTAACATCTCCAAGTTTTCCGACCTGTGTAATCACATACGGGCCCATCCATTTGCTTTTAAGCTTACCGGGAAAGTATTTAAGCCGTGAATTGTAAAGCCAAACCTTTTGACCCACTTCAAACACCTTCGGCTTCAACTTCGCGGCATGTGCCCTCTTCATATCATCCTTGTATTTTGAGGCGCACTCGTACGCTTCTTCCCTAAGCTCCTCCAACTCGCAAAGCTTTAACTTTCGCTCCTTTCCTACATCGTCATATTTCATGTTAACTTCTTTGATAGCCCACCAAGCACGATGCACAAGTTCAACCGGTAAATGGCAATTTCGCCCATAAACTAAGCGATTAGGTGTAGTTCCAATAGGTGTTTTATGAGCCGTTCTATAAGCTCACAAAGCATTATTCAACTTCGTCGACCAATCCTTTCGGTCGGGTCGAACGGTCTTTTGAAAAATTTCTTTTATTTGCCTATTGGAAACCTCAACTTGACCGCTTGTTTGTGGGTGGTAAGGGGTAGCGATTCGATGGTCAACACCATACCGTTTCAAGAGTTTGCCAAAGTTAAAATTCTTAAAATGAGATCCCCCATCACTAATAATCACTCGGGGAATCCCAAATCTAGAAATTATGTTTGTTTGTACAAAATTGCAAACAACGGTATGGTCATTCGTCTTGGTGGCAATCGCTTCAACCCATTTGGATACATAATCGACCGCCACCATGATGTATAAGTTGCCATGCGAATTAGGGAATAGGCCCATGAAATCGATCCCCCACACATAAAAAATATCTACAACGAGGATCGGTTGCATGGGCATTTCATCCCTTTTTGAAATACCCCCTAACTTTTGACACTCTACACAGTTCTTAGCGAAATTAAAAGCATCCTTAAAAATAGTCGGCCAATAAAGACCGCTATTGAGCACTTTGTGCCCGGTTTTGTGACCACTGAAATGGCCCCCACAAGCAAATGAATGCAAGTGCATCAAGACGCTAGGAATCTCCTCGTCGGGTATGCATCTTCGAACGACTTGATCCGGACAAAACTTGAATAAGTCCGGTTCTTCCAACGTGTAGTACTTGATTTGAGATAGGAAGTGCAACCTCTTCCTTCTATCCCAATGAGCCGGTAAGTCACCTGTGACCAAATAATTAACAATATTAGCATACCATGGTAATATTGAAACTTTTAAAATTTGCTCATCTGGGAAGTTCTCATTAATCTATTCACGAGAAGAATCCTCCTCCACAACCAATCGGGACAAGTGGTCCGCAACCACATTCTCACTCCCTTTCTTGTCCCAAATCTCCAAATCAAATTCCTGTAGCAAGAGAACCCATCGGATTAACCTCGGCTTTGCATCCTTTTTGTCCATGAGATACCTAACTGCAGAATGGTCAGAATATACAATGACCTTAGTACCCCATATGTAAGCACGAAATTTATCCAACGCATATACCACCGCAAGTAGCTCTTTCTCGGTAGTTGTATAATTTAATTGTGCATCCGAGAGATTCTTACTTGCGTAGTAAATGGCAACCGGTTTCTTGTCCACCCTTTGACCCAATACGGCCCCCACCGCATAATCATTTGCATCACACATAATTTCGAATGGTAAAGACCAATTCGGTGATTGCAATTTTTCTTCAACACGTTAAAGGCATTTTGGCAATTTTTATCGAAATCAAAAGTTTTATCCTTTAACAACAAATTACATATGGGTTTTGTTATATCACTAAAGCTTTTTATGAACCGCCTATAAAACCCCGCGTGTCCCAAAAACGACCGAATACCCTTAACACTTGTAGGATAAGGAAAAGTGGATATGACTTGCACTTTTGCTCTATCCACCTCAATCCCAAGACTCGAGACAACATGCCCCAACACAATTCCTTCTTGAACCATAAAATGGCTCTTTTCCCAACTCAAAACAAGATTTTTCTCAACATATCTTTTTAAAACTTTTTCGAGTTGGTCGAGGCATGTATCAAATAATGATCCAAATATTGAGAAATCATCCATGAAGATTTCCAAAGACTCCCCCACCATATCTGAAAAGATACTCGTCATACACCTTTGGAAGGTGGCGGGGGCATTACAAAGTCCAAAGGGCATTCGCCTAAATGTGAAGATACCGTATGGACAAGTAAAAGTAGTCTTTGCTTGGTCTTCTGGATGTATAGCAATTTGATTGTTTCCGGAATAACCATCCAGAAAATAATAAAATTTTTGTCTGGCCAATTTCTCAACAATTTGGTCAATAAATGGCAAAGGGAAATGATCTTTGGAAGTTGTAGCATTTAACTTCCTATAGTCAATACAAATACGCCACCCGGTTACCGGCCGAGTGGCGACCTCTTCACCTGCGTCATTCGTGACGACTTGAATGCCCGCTTTCTTAGGAACCGTTTGTGTGTGTCGGGCTCACCCATTGGCTATCCGAGATAGGGTATATAATACTCGCATCTAGCTACTTCAGTACCTCCTTCTTAACTACTTCTCGCATGTTCGGATTTAGTCTCCGTTGTGTGTCGCGAGAAGGACTCATGCCATCTTCCGTGATGATCTTGTGCATCACCACCGAGGGACTAATTCCCTTCAAATCCGCAATGGTCCACCCGATAGCGGCTCTATGAGTGACCAAAATTCTCATCAACTTCTCTTCTTGCTCCCCGGTCAAATTAGATGCAATGATAACCGGGAGCGTGCTACCTTCACCCACATAAGCATACTTAAGATGCTTGGGTAGCACTTTCAACTCTAGCACCGGAGGCTCTTCCAACGACGGCTTCAACTTTGTATCAATGGTTTCCGGAAGACTTTCCACTTGATATGTCCAAGTGGGCCTTCCTTCTTTTGCCGCCATAACCTCCAACTCTTTCACCTCTTCATCCATGCTCCGATTCGTTTCTCCTTGTAACCTGTCAAACATGAAGCATTCCTCTATTGTGTTTTCCTCTTCGACACTAATGCCGCATAGAGGTATACACTCATCAACAATGTCCGCCATATAGCATTCATTGCCGACTAGAGGATCCGTCAATCCCGAAAAGACATTCAACCGCAACCGACGGTTACCAAAAGTCATGTCGACCATGCCCGATTTGCAATTAATTTGGGCATTCGATGTTGCCAAAAATGGTCAACCGAGGATCACCGTTGGTTGCTTGGTTCGGTCCAAAGAAACATAATCTAATACAAGAAAGTCCACCGGATAGTAAAAGTCCTCGACCTTGACTATTACATCCGTGACTATCCCACGGGGTAGTTTAGGAGTTAAATCGGCTAACACCACGGTGGTATTAGATACTTGAAGTGGACCAAAATCATATTGGTCATATAAACTACCCGGTAAGATACTCACACTTGCCCCAAGATCCAAAAGTGCCCGAGTCATTTTAAATTCGCCAACTTGTATTGAAATAATGGGCGCCCCCGGATCTTGAAGTTTTGGTGGAAGTGCACCCGAAAGAATCGAACTCACATTTTCGGTTAAATCAAGTTTCTTAGGAAACTTGTGAGTCCGTTTTTGGGTGCATAAATCTTTCAAGTATTTAGCATATGAAGGTACTTGCTTGATTGCATCTAAGAGTGGTAAATTGATTTTGACATGCTTAAAAATTCCCCACATTTCTTCTTGTTATGGGCCTCGTTTATTTACCACTTTCTTAGATGGTCCCAACAAAGCTTCGGGATAAGGGGCGGTATTAACCTCCACACCCTTCTCCTTAGCCTTTGGAACGGGAACGATCACAACGGGTGTATTTTTATTAACTTTTGAATCATTTTTATTTTGACCCGTTTGACCGTTATTACCTTCATCATCACTCGCATCTTCCACCATCCCTTCTACAAACTCGGGTGGTGGCTCAACACCGTTATCTATGACTCGACCACTACGTAAAGTAATTTTATTAATTGGTACCTCACGTGTGTTTTTCGAGTTCGAACCTTGATGTTTAGGGTTCACCGTGGTGTCACTTGGAAGTCCTCCTCCACTTCCACGAATTTGAGCCATCTCTTGAGCAAGTTGCCCCACTTGCTTTTCTAATTCCTTGTGAGATTTATCTCTTACTTCAAATTCCTTCTTCATTTCGGCTTTGAACTCTTGATGTGGATTAGTAAGAGCTTAATGTGAATTGGTAAGATTACTCACCGCATTCATGATGGCATCAAATTTCGAATTTATCGAATCATCACATTGAGAGTTAGAAGCATTACCCCCATTTCCGCCTTGGTTGTAACCACGTTGATAATTGCTTTCGCGGTTTTGATACCCTTGGGTAACCCCTTGATTGTAATTCCTTTGGTAACCCCCTTGGTTACCACCTTGACGATTGCTGTAAGAAGAACCACCTTGGCAACCTTGATTACCCGATTGGAAATTCGGGTTCATTTGATTCGAGGCATTACTATACCGGAAGTTAGGATGATTTCTCAAACCCGGATGGTAAGTGTTGGAATTCATGTGATATTGCTTCCGATCCCTATACACTTGGTTTACCTCTTCGGTGTAATCACTCGGCCCCGTTGGACATTGCTCGATTCTATGACCGATATCTCCACACTCTTCACACACCGCGGATTGTACCGCGTTCACCCCCTTCTTCTTCATACGAGCCATTTCCCGCTCTAAGGTAGAAATTCGATCCTTAGAATCAAGATCGGGAAGTGACCGGGAAATGGGATGTTTCTTAGCTCTATCGGCCGATTCCTTTTCCTTTGACCGCTTGCTCATCCGCTCGAGGAATTCCCAATCATCATCCTCATGATTGCTCAACAAAGTCCTGTTGCTCGTTGACTCGAGGCGGTTCCATGTATTATCGTCTAGACCCCGTACAAAACACTTGACTACCTCCCACTTCTCTATTTGATGATGTGGGCACTTTCGCATCAACTCCTTGTATCTTGTGAATGCTTCATGCAACGGCTTACCCGATAGTTGGCGAAAAGACCTAATTTCATCACGAGCGTCATCAGTCTTCGCCATCGAATAGTATTCATCAAGAAAGGCTTGTTGCATTTCTCCCCATGTTCGAATACTATTTACCGGAAGTGTAAGGAACCATTGCTTCGCTTTGTCCTTTAACGAAAATTGAAATAGTCGAAGCTTCACTTCCTCCAATGCGAAATTGTGTCCCCCGATTGTGTTACATATAGATGAGAACTCCACCAAATGCGTGTACGGTTCATCATTAGACCTCCCATTGAAGTGGGGAAGTATATTGATGTAATGGGGTTTACAATCAAACATCCTTCTCTCACAAACAATTGGTGAATCATTCTCGGTGACCACCGGCCTAAACGGTCATTCACTCCCCGTGGAGGTTGTTGACGACGATGCGGACCATTAACTTCTTGATCAACCGGTCTTCAGTTGTCCCTTCGATCACCCCTTCTATCCCCACCTTGATTTCTACCTTGATTACCTCGTTGATTTCCTCCTCCCACGAAACGAGGGATCCGATTAGGGTTGACATTGTAATTGTTGTTGTAAACCCGTCATTTTGGTTCCTTTGGTTGTTGTTTCGTGGTTGACGGTTGTTCTCATAACCGTCATTTCTCCTATTCCCATTCCCATACCCGTAATCATCATCCCCCACAAAATTGGCGTTCTGGTAGCCAAACTCGTCATCTTCAAATCTTCTTGCATTGTAGATGTTACCCTGATTCACGTACCCCCAATCTTCGTCATCATTAGCCCGATCATCATAATATCCCCCATCATCCGAATTTTCCGTATGCACACTCACATGTTCCGGCGATTGATAACCGGGAACACTATATGGTTCATCATCGGGGATGGCGTTCCTCAAATCGTCTATGTTGAAGAAGGGGTCTTCGTTCGTGAGATTGCCACGATCTCGATTGCCTCGATGGTCGGAATTGACATTCCGGTCATCAAGGTTGATGGGTAAGGAAGTTTGTCGATGAAGGTTTTGTTGTTGGGGTGTTCTTTGAGTATTGTTGGGATTTTGGTTTTGGAAAGGTGGTGTGGGTGGTCCATTGTTGTTATTACCACCCGGTCGCTCTTGAGGCATAGGTTGAACATTTTGGGCGGGGTGAAAGGTTCCTCTGGATTGGAATTGATTTTGGTTGAGGTTTGGGTGATTGGAGTTTTGGTTTGCCACTGAATCGGTTTCAATGGATGGTGTGAGTTGTGGTGTTTGGTTGGTTTGATTAGAAGCAAGAGTTGCTTCTAACCGGCTTGCTAGGTTTCTTCTTGCTACTCTCTCAATTTTCGGTTCGTAGACTAACGGTGAAGTCCTCCCGGAGTTTCGCGTATACATGCACTACCTGTAACCTGCACAAGTAACACACCCCGCGTAACAAGGAAAAAAACAAAGTACAAAAAGAAACTAAACAACTTAAATAGATAATCACGAAATTCAAACAATAATCCAAACACAAAGCGCACGCACTCCCTGGCAACGGCGCCAAAATTTGATCGGAGTGTCGTGCTCCAGTCAAAGATAATATTTATAGTCCCAAATTACCCTTAACAAATAGTTAGTGATAGTAAGGGGTCGAACCACGAAGAGTATGTGGTTTGCGAATGGACTTTGAATGAATTATAGAAGTTGTCACTTTTATGAAGCTTGTTATTTTGTTTTTATGTATTTTTGTTAATTGGAAAGATTTGAATAAAATTACTAAAGTGATTGAATGACTTAACTACAAATAGTAAACAAATTGCAAGAAGTGAAATTGATTGGTTGAACAATAATAAGAAAACAAGGTTCACACCCGGTTTCAACAAATGCAAGACTTAGGGTTACTATGTGTTTTAATTCGTTTTACTTGAAATAATTCATTAACGGGTCACAATCACAAAGCTTAGGTGCCAATCGCTATCAACGTCATAGAGGATCACGATTCACTTCGTTACTTCGGACTAGCAAATCCTATCAAAAGACAAGGCATAAATACGTGTAATCATTTCACAAAGTCAAATTTAATCATTCACTCGACAATTTGCAAATTCAATACAAACATAGGACAATTGTCTAAGATTCAAATGTACTTCAAGTTGTCACAAAACAATCATCAAAACATAATAAACCCTAATTCTTACATAAGTCTACACCGGGGTGAAACCTCCTAGAAATTAGCCGCGCATGATCGAAAGAACTTGATCACCGGATTTTGAGAGCTCGAAGTTGAACATCTTGAAACCTTGATGATGAAGGATGATGAGTGTTTGGGTTTCGGATAGGTGATGATGATGATGAACGGATGAATGGATGGATAGAGCTAGAGTTTTTAATCAAGAATGAGATGTTGATTCGGTTCTTGATTCGGGTTCTCCGTATGAAGAGTTGGTGAATGGTAGATGATAGATGGATGATAATGGCTCCCAGATATGTTTCAAACTTCAAAAGAAAGTATAACTGTCGAATTGGTTGGTGGAGATTGGTTTTTATTCGTCAAATAAGCAGGGAAATCAACAAAACGTGTCGGCAACATGGAGAAGCCGTCGCCGACGGCCTGAAGCCCCGTCAGCAACGGTGCTTGCTTATTCAAAAACGGCCGACGGCCTAAGCTGCTGCTTACGGGCATTTCTGGCGACGGTAGTTTGCACCAGCCGTCGGCGACGGTCCATGTGGGCGTCGGCGACGGTGCCCCCAAGTCCATTTCTTCGTTTTTCGCATTCCTTGCTCCCGGTTGACCCGTTTCGCGTCCCGGTGGTCCGGTTTTCACTCTGGTGACCCGTAAAGTTCCCGAAAAGCTCCTCAAACTCTGCTAGACCTGCAAAAAAAGTATCTAATCAAAAGTAGGCTATTCGAAATTAAAACTTGCGTAAAAATATCAAATTAAACAATTACAAGCACCGGTTTTCAACCACGTATCAAATCTCCAAGCTGTGATTAACGCAGCTGTTAGAAAGGCTATGAGAAAGGATCTGAAAAGGTTCGAAAAGCCGAATGCTACTTGCTCTAAATCATATTTCCCTGCTCATGAGAAGAGTTTTGCTCACACTTCGAATGTGAAGGACAAACCAAATAAGATGACATATAGCGAGGAGCCCCGTTCCTCTAAAGGACGTACTTAAAAGTACCTTGTCTCTTGCAAGCCAAGAGACTTCAATGGCGAAAAAGGAGCCATTGATTTCGTAAAGTTGTTGGATGAAATGGAAACCATTATGGACATCAGCGATTGTGCTGAGAAAGACATGGTGAGATATGTATCACAGTCATTTAAGGGTGATGCCCTTAATTGGTGAGGACGTTAATAAAGTCCACAGGAAAGATACCCTCATACAATATAGGATGGTCTAAGTTTATGGACTCATCAGAAAAAACCAGTTGTCTGCAACACAGAATAGAAATGATGGAATAAGAATTTATGATTTTCACCATGAAGGATCTAGACTGTCAACATTATATTACAGACTATAATTTATTGTCTAGAATATTGTCCTATTTGGCTCATCCAAAATCCAAGCATAATGCATAATATATATCGGTGGTTTAGCATCGGAAATAAGAAGGCATATTAAAAGCTTGCTTCTTATAAATCCATTATGGATCTACCTCAGCCACTTACATTTTATAGGTTAAGAAATAAACCGGTCAAAGCTGAGATTGCCCTAAAACTGTCAAAGAGAGTATAGCTAAGTATAGAGAGACTAAGAATAGAGGCGCTATTGAGACAGTTCATATAAAAAATGACACCCGGTACATCCCTTATTATGATGGTATTACTAAGAATCATGTTTGGATTCAGGCGCTATTGAGTCTTTCATAGACCATAAGCTTAGCAAACTTTTAGAATTATCCCATAAGAACTCCAGATATTAAGCATAAGGTAAACCTTGCCGAAGAAAATCATAGAGACATTTCCTTCTATTTTCATCAAATAATCTTCATTCATAAAAATCTAAAGTACTCTTTCTCCTGATCGAGTACGACAATATATGTTACTTTATTTTGTTATCTCATTGATTTCTATCAACTGCGAATGCTAGACTATGCCTGATAAAAGAGCCATATGAGGATTGGCGTATCCTAGTGTGTCCCATAGATTGCTTCTATGCCTGATCAGTATGGAGGTTTAATGCATGGAACCACTGAGATATCCCGATGGTCATATAGTACTAGAGTTGGTTAATGGTATTCAAAGAAGATATCCAATCTAGAAATGTCCAAGTAAGTGCCGCTAATTAAGGCATCCTTGCATTCGTAAAGTAAATGTGTCATTTATCTGACACGTGTATCGATAGATGAACTGAAGCCTGGGATTTAGAAATACCTCGGTAACCTCGGTGTATCCTGGTTATCTTCTCCAAGGAACCACTCTGGTTATCTCCTGAGAGACTAGTAGAGTTAAGGATAACATCCCACTTAGGGCTACATTATTGTAAAAGCTTCATATTGGTTAGTACCAATATTAATGGAAGGATTGAGACCCTAACCATATGAGTTTCAAGATAAAGCTTCATTTTAAGAGCTCCGGCATTATTATTTTCAGAAAGACGGTTCGTTATGCTTATGCATTGATTACCGCAACCCTAGTTAGGCAACAATTAAGAATCGCCATCAGCTGCCTAGGATCGTCGACTTGTTCGACTAACTATAAGGATTAGTTATCCTTTAAGATTGGTTTAAGTGGTAGTTGGAATGACTATCTCACCTTAAATAAGCTCTCCTATAACAAATGGTTGTTATACAAGTATCAAGGACTGCTCCTTTGGAGACCTTGTATAAGCGGAATGACAAACGTCTGTTTGATGGATAGGACTTTGGTAAGTCAAATCAACAGGATCTGGAAGTTACCCTGGAAACGATGGATAAGATCATATAAATTTATGATCGTCTGGAAGCTGCCAGTAATCGGCAGAAAAATCTATGATCGATGAAAGTCGCAACCCTCTTAAGTCCTTAATAAGGAATAAGGTTCAAACTGAAGGTATCACCCAAAAAGGGGTGTGCTGAATTTTTAATTTATCGGACTGGTTAAGCTCTGATATATAGAATCATTCGAGGAAATCGAATATATCAAGATTGGTGACCTATAAGCTAAAACTTACTTGAGGAGCTTGATGGAAATCAAGGTGTCCCACACTAGTGATTAAAGGATGTGTTTCGCCGATAAGTCGGGAGCAATGTCACATAATGATATGCAGACTAATGAAAATTTATGGTTCGATGAGAAACCCGTGTCGATTAAGAATCGACAGGTTAAGTAGCTCCGAAGGAAAGTATGTACCTATTGTATAGGTCAACTGGGATGCCCTTAGAGGCCCAAATATTGTTAGTGCATACGTCTGTCGACTTCGTCTTGTATCGAGTCTTGTATTGTATTAGATAGATCAGGGCACGCAAAACAAGAAAAGTGTGTTTGTAGGTAATTTCGCATGAAATTACATAGGTAATTCCGTACGAAATTAAGAGATGATTTCACACGAAATTAGATTTCACATGAAATCTAATTCCGTTTGTGCCGGTCCGTGCGAAATTAGCTGGCCTATAAATACCTGTTGTGTCTATGTCATTTAAAACAAAATTAGTTTTCCGGTTTGAGAGCCGAAGTGCTGCCGAAGTGTCGACTCGCTGTAAAACTTTGTCAAATCAATCTAAAGACAGTTTAAAGTGTATTTCTAGCTTAATTACCTCGATACGTCTGTTTCCGCCTCTCGTATTGAACAAAAACTCTTCTAAACGACTCGTTTGGGTCTGAAAACGATCCTACAAGTGGTATTAGAGCTCAGGAGGAAGAGTTCTTACCAATTCAGCTGAAAATTCTGTTTTCTACACCTTCTTTTCAAAATTAAACTTGATTTCACGGTCAAAATGTCTTGAATTTCACACATTATACGCGGAATAGTGTTTTAACAAATCCTTGAAAGTTTTAGACTTAAAATTGGACAAATACTTGATCAATTTTGGCAAAAACAGCTCGAGATGATGACATCAGCAGTATTTCACACGAAATAAGCCTTATTTCGCACCAGATTGGTAATTTCGTTTGTGAGTTCCACACGAAATTAGCTATTTCGCATCAAGTTGGAATTTTGATTGAGTATTTCGTACGAAATTAGTTAATTTCGCTAGAAACCTGATTTCGCTTGGTTATTTCGCACGAAATCACCTATTTCGTGTGAAGCTGGTATTTCGTTTAAAATTGTTGTGCAGGTTATTTCGCTTCAACAGGGTATTTCGTTTGAACGAGATTTCATTTGAAAGTGCCTGATTTGTGAAAGTTTTAAAACCGAAACATTGAAGAGGAATTTTATAACGCATTTGCTACTACACCAACTACTCCGGCATCTGTTACTCAGAACTTGAACATAGAAAATGAAATGGGCACCATGCAAAAACCGCCAAAGCTCATGAATATTGAGGAATATAAAGGATGGGAGGAGCGTTTCGAAAATTGGGTTCAAGCAGATTATTTGGATGCTTGGGAGTGTGTTGAGACAAAATATATTAGACCATTGAATGATGATGAAGAGGAGATTGCTATTAAAGATCTAAGTGTTGATGATAGAAAGAAATACAAAAATGTAAAGATGATGATTAGTCTATTGCATCAAGCAGTTAAGGAAGATATCTTGGTCTTACTGCAAGACAATGGAAGTGCTTATTCAATCTGGAAAGCTTTAAAATCAAAATTTGTTGGAAGCAAATAAATGATTAAGAACAAAAAATCACTTTTGAAAAAGGAATTTGATCTATTTCGTGGTTTGAGAACTGAAAGCACCAAGCAGATCATTGAAAGATACTGTAATTTGTTAGTCAACATGAAGAGGGTGAGCATCACAAAAGATAATGAAGAGTTGATTGAGAAGTTGGCTGATGCATTGCCACATGAAACTTAGGGCACATATCTCATGATGTTGAGAAATAAGAAAGATTTTAGCAATTTGACACTGAGTAAGTTCATTGAAAAGCTTGAAGCTCAAGAGATGGAACAAAGGAAGATATCAAGAATGAAAGATTTTGATGGTGAACAAGATATCGGACTTTATTACAAAGGAGGTATCAGTGATAAGAATAACATGTCACCAAAAGTTGAAACTGCCTTCAATGCTAAAAGTTCATCCGGAGGGTCATCTAAAGGATCAAACAGCAAAACCAGTTTTTCTTCATATCCATCATTTGATCCAAACATTTCTGCAACTAAGAATGGCAAGATGTTACAATGCAATATTGTATTAAACCTTGAAAATGATCATAATTTCTCAGAAGAGGTTGCAAAAAGTCACATGTCTTTGTTAGGGACTGTGTTGGAGTCATATGGGAGTTTAGTGGCAGGTCGGATCAGGAATCCAATGCTTACAAAAGAGGATTACGATCAAATCGATGCTGAAGAACTGGAATTAATGGACATAAAATGGTGTTTGGCGAGTGTGTTGAGAAGAGATGAGAAATTCAAACAGATCACAGGAAGAGATGACTTCCGTGATGCTAATGTTTCTACTTTAGGTTTTGATAAATCTAAAGTTACTTGTTTTCGTTGCAGTGAAAGAGGACACTTCAAGAGGGAGTGCACAAATCACGAAGCAAGTGGAGCTCAAAATCCGTTCAACAACAATGATTACTATCGGAAAGCAATTTATCATCAAGTTGCTCAACAACCACATCAACAACAACCACAAACTGCTCATGCCAGGAAGGAGATTGAAGAATCATCAAAGAAAGCATATTTGATGACGAAATTAATAGATCAAGATGATGAAAAATTGCCAGAAGCTTTTAGCTGGGAAAATTTTAGCTGGGATAATTACTGTCCGGATAAAGAAATTTTAAAAGCCAAAGCTTTTGTTGCTCGAGTTGCTGAAGACAGTGATAATGATGATGATTATTATGCAAAGAAAATGGAAGAGCACTTAAGATTGATGGAAGAGAGTGACAGTGATAATGAAAAAATTCGAAAGAAAAAGAAGAAAGTTAAAAAGCAAGTTAGCAGTGATGATGAAGAAATTCGTGTGGTTAGGAAAGAGGTAAAAGAAGTTCCAGCTTTCAAAATTGAAGCAGAAGCTGATGCTCAAAAGATTCCTGTGAAATGTGAAAACTGTGAAGCAGTGAAAAAGCAAAACAGTACATTGATTCACAACATGAACAGATTGAGAGAATCTTATGATGTTCTGAACAAAGCAATGAATCAGTACAATCAGTCAAGCAGTGAGCAAGCAACAGCAATGAAGACACTTCAAGGAGCTTTTATGAAAAAGCAGAGAGTGGTGAATAATTACATTGAGAAGTGTGCTGTTCTGGAACAAAAACTGGAAACTCAAAGAATTGAAACAGAAAGAGTAAATAGATTGTTAAAAAGTTACTCATGTACTTCTTATGTCATTGACATGATTTATCCAACTGTTGAAGGCATGAAGGCATTTGATGAAGAGGAAATATCTGAAGAAAAGACTTCTGAAAAGAAGAAGGATACTGAAGTGAATGATTCTGGTAAGAAACAAGGTTTCAGTTATACAAAGTGTCCGCCTCCGCTTGAAAATGGATATTCTCCACGAAATCCAAATTCAGAAAGAGTAAAAAAGGCAACCAATTTACAGTGGGAGTCTGAGTCTTCAGAAAATTTGCCAGACAACATCGATGTCATTTTCACATCATCTGACACTGATCATGAGTCCGAATTAATAAAGAAAGTGGTCGATCAGGTGTTGGATAACGATGAAACTGAGGAGTCAAAGTCGGAGTCAAATCCAGATTCAAAGTCTGAAAAGTCAACAGTCAACAGTCAAAAAGGACAAACTGGTTTACAATAAAGAATTTATGTTATCAAAATCTAATTTGAATGACGAAACATTCAAAGTTGCTTATACTTTGAATGATTCTGACAAATTATATTCAGATGAAGAATTTCCAATAAGAGGTGTTAAAACTGAATTGATCAAAAAGGTTTTCAAACTAACAGAAATTAATATTTCTGAAATAAAAGATGTAAATCTTTCAGAAAAACCTAAAAAGTACACCTCAAGAGATCAACAACGGTTAAACAAGAAAAAAGGTTACAGTTCTGGTTTAGGTTTTCAAAAGAAATCGAACCATCACGGTAATTTCAAAAGGAAAGGTCTTGGTTTTATTCCACCGAAAAATCATAAAAATGAAAAAATTTATAAACCAAAAACTGTTTTTGTTTCAGGAACATCATCTGAAGAAGAAGAAAAAGAGCAGTTGTTCAAAAAGCAGACAAATAAAGAATTCCTTGCTAAGAAGCAAGAAGAAATGAAAAAAGATATTGCTAAAAGGAAGGAGACAAGAACCTGTTTTCAATGCAAAACAGTTGGCCATATTGCCAGGAATTGTCCAAAGGCAATCCAAACAAAACAGGGAGTCTCTGAAAAACTGAAAGAAAAGATGGTTGAGAATGAACTACCAACAAAACAATTCAAAGTTTTCAAAAATTCAAAATTTGAGATTGGTGAATGTTCAAAGAGGTTTTATAAGAGAAAAGCAAATCTTGACAACCAAAAGTGGGTTGTTAAAAAATCTGATGATAGTTCTAACGATGATTCTGATATGTTAAAATAAGAGGAGCTATCTTCAGGCAATGAATCTGATTCCACAAAGTCAGAGGAGCCACGTGTTGAGTTAAAATTGGAAACATCAGTACCGCCAATGGATGATGTCAATTTTCCATCATTGCGGGCTGAAAATTTTAAGCAAAAAGTTGGGAAAACAGAGATTTCAAATCATTTCTTTTCTGAAAAGAAGGAATTTGATGTTGAAAAAGCCTTTAACTCCAAAGTGAAACACATTTTCGGAAAAAATGATTGATGGGAAGGCAAAAGGGGTTAAGGAATTTTATGAGAAGAAGATGAAAGGCAAGAAACCGAGTGTTGGTAACTCGGAATCTCCCAAGGTCTGTCAGGCTTGGGAGAATCTATTTAACTGAAAAACCTGACGTGCCGGAGCTTCCAAGTTGGTAATCGTGGAGCATGAATTGGCATCTTTCTTGAGAAATTCACTTTGGTGATATTTCGACTTACAAGTGGTTATTGGTTTGTTACTTACAAGTGGTAAATCAGGGACATTAAGTTGTACTTGATTTTCTACAAGTGATAAATGTTGTTAGAATCTAAAATTGTTATATTTTTCAAAATGATTGAAAGAACAAGGTGATGAATTGATCCCCTAACCTACAAATGGTTTTATGAAATCAACAAAACTTATTTTCTGGAAAAACCATATGATTAAAACAAACTTAAGTGTTTTGAAATCACAATGGGAAAATAGTTTGTTGTGAGGGGGAGTTTTGATTGTTTATGCCAAGTGGATGACGATTTGAAGCAATTCATAATAGTTGTCACTTTACTTGTATAGTTTGTTTTCAATTTTTCCTTTAAATGATTTTGCATTTTAGGGGGAGTAAGAATTTCAGAAAATCAAAAAACATTTGAAATTTTATAAAAGGCAAAAACATGATAAATTCAAAAAGAGTTTTGTTGTGAAAAAGAGGAAAGGATAGTACATCAGTGGACATTCACAACATGCTAAAGAATTGGAAAGTCAAATGTGATAAACGGTCTCACTGATGATATGCCAGTAGGTTTTTACACATTTAGTAGATTCTGTCGAGATATAAATCTAAATTTCAAACTTACTTATATCGTGGGGAACATCTCTCGGATATATGGGTAACCCCCGAAATCTTGTTTGAAAGGTCCCTCTTTCTGAGATACTAGGTCTTTATACTCAGTGATATCTGGGGTATTATCCCGGGACTTCTGATTTTGCGGAAGCAATGGCCTAGTCCCCGTATAATACTTTGCATTTGCTTTAATCTTAAAGCTCGCCCTCAGTACAAAAAATGATGAAACACTGAAAAATGCTAATCATGTGCTGTTGAAGAAAAGATTCTCTAAAGGGAACACACCTAAAGTCGAAGCCATCATCTCTCTGATTTTGCGGAAGCAATAGCCTGAGCTCTCATGGCCCTCGCATTTAACCCTTTACAGATATCATCTAGTTATACTCACCTGTAAGACTGAATATTGGGATCTGGATACGGGAGTATATTCTGAGGTGGGACACACGTATAAGTCTAAGTCTCTAAAACATTAATCTCGTATCTCGAAACAGTTGAACTTTGTGTGAAAATTTAAATGGATCAGTATACTGACAATCTAAGTGAATCGTTTAGAACTTAAAATGTTTAAAGCTTAACGGTGTTGGTGATTTGTCTCAAAAACTGATATGGTCCTCTTACACAAACTCACAAAAATATTGTTTGTAAATATTTCTTTACTGCATTTTCTTTGAAGTTCTAAAATCCAAAAAGATCTTTAGTGTGTTTTAGCATAATATTTTGAAAAATTCAAAAAGATTTTCAACAACTGATGTTGAAGAGCTGAATTTCAAAATTCCGAGTGCTAAACATGACGACAAAAGGTTTGGGAGAAATTGTTAGAGATGTTTGAGATGAAAAATTGTTTGAAAAGAAAAATGGTATTTTTACAAGTGGTTCATCAGAGATTAACATTGTAAAATCATTTATTGATTTGATTAATACCTGCAAGTGATGTATAAATTTGTCAAATTTTAAAATTGTAAAATTTATTTTGAGGTAGAGGATGTGCAGGTAAGCCAGGTTTAGATTCCTGAAGAGTCTGTGATTAGAGAGAGCCAGGTTTTGATCCTGAGCAGAATGTGAGCCAGGTTAAGATTTTGAATTTGTGGAAGCCAAACTGCGATCCCAAGTACATTTTAAGGGGGAGTCTGAAGTTGTAAGAGCCAGCCACAGATCTTGGGATAGAAGATTGTAGAGCCAAGTTCAGATCCTGATGTTCATACAAGTTGATGATGCTGATGACATTAAGGAATCAAGAGATCTGATCAAGAGAAGATTGAGCCAGATCGAGATTCTGGAGAAGAGAAGAGAGAGATTTAAGGATGCTTTACATTGTTAGATACTTCGAAAGAGTTCGAGAAGACTGATAAAGACTTAAGATTCGAAGACTTGACATCGAAGACTTCGTCAACATCCGAGGGGGAGTCTGTTAGTGCATACGTATGTCGACTTCGTATTGTATCGAGTCTTGTATTGTATTAGATAGATCAGGGCACACAAAACGAGAAAAGTGTGTTTGTAGATAATTTCGCACGAAATTAGATTTCACATGAAATCTAATTCCGTTTGTGCAGGTCCGTGCGAAATTAGCTGGCCTATAAATACCTGATGTGTCTGTGTCGTTTAAAACAAAATTAGTTTTCCGGTTTGAGAGCTGAAGTGCTGCCGAAGTGTCGACTCGCTGTAAAACTTTGTCAAATCAATCTAAAGACAGTTTAAAGTGTATTTCTAGCTGAATTACCTCGATACATATGTTTCCGCCTCTCGTATTGAACAAAAACTCTTCTGAACGACTCGTTTGGGTCTGAAAACGATCCTACAAATATGCTATGAAGGTTTAAAGTGTATTTCTAGCTGAATTACCTCGATACATCTGTTTCCGCCTCTCGTATTGAACAAAAACTCTTCTGAACGACTCGTTTGGGTCTGAAAACGATCCTACAAATATGCTATGAAGGTTAAGTCCATGATACGTCAGAAAGTACTTTCATTATTTTAACAAATCTCGAGGTCGAGATTTCTTTTAAGGGGGTGAGGATGTAACCAATGTTTTAAAAACCGGTTTTTAGATCAAACCGGATTAGGCTAAAAAATGGTTCAACCGGTTGAACCAGGTTGTACCGAGCGGTTCAACCGGGTTCACTAGCTAACTCTATAATTTCATAAATTATAACATCAACTCAAAAGTTAATCCAAAAATAAATGATTATGTATTAAAAGATGATACAAAGGTAAATCCATAATAAAAAATAATCCAAAAGATAATCGAAAATCATTCAATTTTCCAACAAGATCTTTTAAATGAAAATGTATGATATGTTTAATCCATTTGAGTGTTGAATATATCAACTATTTTCGTTCCATACAATATTAAATAAGAACTTTTAGTTACGAATAATCATAATATATACAAATTACATAAGATAAGTAACATATATATTGAAAAAAAGTATCAACTCAAACTAAAATAACCCTGTGCCGGTACCGGTATTACGTTTCAAACCGGTATACCGGATTTTACCGCCGGTACAAACCTTATGCCGTTTCACTTATTTACCGGGGTGTTTCGTACCGGATTTACATCTGAAAACGGTAATACCGGTATAACCGGCCGGTATTTACCGGTTTTTAAAACATTGGATGTAACACCTCATAAAATCACGTCCAATGATGTATTGACACGTGTAATAAACCCTAATAAAGACAAACGTTGAATTCAAGGGACTAATTTTTTGAAAAATCAAAAACTTTGAATGCGAAAGGACTAAAAGTGTCAGCGTGCTTAGTATAAGCCTTAGAATGACATTACACGGTGTTCCTATTCACATATGAGCCACTTGTTGATCAAGAGTAGCCGTTTGCGTAATTAATTGAAAGTTTGCGCGATGAAGGGTTAAAAGCGTCAACATGTTAATTCTTACCTCTGAGTGACCTTTTAACAAACTGGGAGCTTCATGATATTTGATTATACTCTCGGGAATGCCAATTATTGGCCGTCTAAGGTTTTTATGCCTTTAAGTGACGTTACGCGCAACTTTGCAAGTTTAAGGGGTTAAAAGCGTCAATATGTTTAATTATACCTCTGAATGACCTTTTTACGAACCCGAAGCATCTTGATGTTTAATAATACTCTCAAGAATGCCTAATATGGATTAGATAAGGCTTCGATGCTATTAATCGATGATATGCGCAAGTTTGCGCATTAGAGGGACCTAAAGCGTCAAATTTTGAATCTACGCCTTTTGGTGGCCATTTAAGTGATTGAGAGCATAGTAAAATTTAAACACATGATTGGGAATACCAATTATGGGCCATGGAAGGCTTGGATATCATTAAACGACATTTCGCGCTACTTTGTGCGACTAAAGGACTATTTGCGTCAAACTGCAAAAGTATACCTATTCGTAGGGTATCGAACCTTCCGGAATATGATCATATGTTAAAAATGCCCTAAATATCCTTTGCATAGCTTAGATATAGGCTTAGAGGTGTTTGGTGCGCAAAAATAAACTTTTAAGTCAAGTAGGGACTAAAAGTGTCAAAAAGTGCACAAGTTTGCTTTTTCGCGCATATCTTACGTTCTGAATATATCCAGACATCCAAAAATTTATGTAATCACTAAAATATTTTATTTTAGTGTTTGGCATGATAAAATTCCAGTCGTCGCGTAATTTGGTTCATTTTTCGCGTCCGTTCGCGTTTCGTCGTAATTAGCCGAACAACGTGACCGTACGACCAAACGAACTGACATCCGACATATTTTTGAGCATATTTTATGTTCCCTATGTTTAGGAATCATTGTAGATCCTTGGAAATAGCTTAACGGGCATTAAACATGCAAAAAAATGACCTTATATGCTGACAGGGACCATTTCTGTAAATTCTGGAAGTTTGTTGTTGGTCTAGACATCTAGGCGGGCCACGTAGCCTGATGGACCGGCTTACGCGGGCCGCGACCCATCAGCAGCTGCAGACAGGACTGTTTTGTTGCTGGTTTTTGTTGAAACTGGTTTCCATACTCTCATATCTCGACTCTAGGGCCTGCTAACTGTTTTTAAAAATGGTTTTACACTTGTTATCATCTTGTTAATCCTTCTGACACTTGGCACTCATCCGTAGCTTCCCGAAAACTATAAATAGGTGGTGGGTTTCATTGTTCAAGCACTCCATCTTTCCAAATCTGCTATGTCTCTGATTCTAAGAGGATCTTGATCTATTTGAGAACCTCCTTCAGTCCATTGGACCTTTCGTAAGTGTCCTTTCGTGACTAGTTAATATTGTTTGGCTCTAAAAGCTGAAAAGTCAAGCGTTTACGATAAACGCTTTGACTTTTAAGCGATCGAGCCATTGTTCGCAACGAACATGGCTACGTGATCGTAATTAGGTAGGTATTAAACCCCCAAAAGGGCACCTCCTAATTACCACGTTTGCTTAATTAATTGTCGGGTCAAAATAATTAAAATAAAAGTCTAACGAGTCGGTTTTTTTTAAACAAAATTCATAACTAATGATGTAAAGGTAATAAAATCAGTTTTGTCACTTTAATAACTTGGTAAATATTAATTGAATATGTCTAGGCATGTTTAACCCGACAATTCTGAGTTTAGGCTCGGTTCGGAACCGAAAGTCGCAAAAGTAGACTTTTGCTTTGACTTTCAGTTCTGACCCGATTTAGCTCAGTTTATTCATGCCTTAGGATTCCTTTAGGACCATATTATATGTTAGAGTAACCCTCTGAGGTTATACAACATGGTTCCATAGAAATCCTAGTTCATTGCATGTTCCCATTAAATGCTTAAAAGTTGACCATTATGCCCTTTTGATATTAAAACAAGATTTTTGAAAATGTGAGATGACAAAAACCTTTATTACTGATTTATAAACATGTCCTAAAAATTTGACATCAGTTTGAGGTCTAAATTAGGAGTTATGCTCAATATCGTAATTTGAAAGCTTTTTATTAATTAAACGATATTATTAGCATAAAGCCTATTTAAACCCAAATTTCGACACCAAACTTTTTACCCACTGATAAAATATAATATTTTGGTATTTTTGAAGATTTTTGTTGAATTTTAAACTGATCATAACATAGGGTTCTTGCATTGACTCGGTAATTCACGGTTATGCCCTTTTTGCTAATATAATGAGTTTTACACATCCCTTACATACCAAACCTTTTGCTACTGATTTTATATATAAAATAAGTTATTTTAAACTGTAAAGGCTGTTCAAAATCTCAGATTTCCTTATATAACTCGAAAATCGCCTAAAACCGACTTTTTACGCGTTTTAGACGCACAGTATGGGCTAAAACTATTTTTGACGCATAAGATTTAATACCTACTGATGTTTTAAGTAAATTTTTATACTTTAACAGTAGGAGATAGTTTTTGAACTCAGATTTCCAAATTTGACCTTTAAAGCTTATGCGAAATGACCAAAATGCCCCTACGGCGCATAGTTTGGTTATAAATGATAAATTTCACATATATGCAAAAATAAATATTTTTACTGATCATTTTAGACCAGAACCTCAGATTTATATTTAATCTCTTTTATAACCTTTAAAATGACCGAAATACCCCTACGGGGCTTAAATTGATTTTAAATTCGTTTTGGGCATAATGGAAGGTATCCTACTGATATCATAACATATTTTAAGCATATTAACTTAGGGAACCTGTTCATGACTCATTTGGCTACCCGTTATGCATTTTTTGCGTTCGGTACTGTTTATGTAACTAGTTTGCATAAATTGACCGAAACGGGTCAAACCTTATCATTTTCACTTCAAAATCCAGAATGTGTTTGGTTTACCCATATTTTGCAAGTCTTCATACTTGTCGGGTCTAACTCACATTCTAATCCGGTCTTCTCTTAATCTTGCGTTTTGAACCGTGAACCTTTCATTAAAACTAACCGGTCTAAGTTTAAACTTAAGTAAGACCCGTTAGGAATCTAATAGGTTACTAACCTTCGTTCCAGATTTAGGAGCCCAGTAAAAGATATTTGCACTTGCTGAATTGTTATACGGCTGAGATAAATTTGTATTTTGCTCAGGTAAATACTTTTAACTTATTTTCCCTTATACGGGCTTGGGATACGATATATAAAATACCGCTTGGTCGGGTATTGAATCTTTAATCGAATGAAGGTTAATTAATTGAGATAACCCGTTTAATCTGTTTTGTTTGTTAAAGCCTTTGGGGGATTGATGACCATGTCCTGGATATCCTCGGCTCATTCCTTGAAATGGCCACGACTTAAGCACGGGGTGTAGGCATACACCTGCCGGTGCGTATATAAAAAGATATAACCGCTTGTTCAAGAATAACTTGCCGCGGGATTATATTATGTGGTGCGTCTATTAATCTTTAACCCGGTATTCAGCCCGGGCTACTGAACGTATAACAAACATATAATTCTTTTACAAGTTTATTTTTAGATAATTATCCCAAGTTATAAAAGAATATTTGTGCCTTGTGCATTTAAATCAATTTTATAAACACTTTTCAAAAGAGTCAGTTAATTGTATTTACCAGTGTAAACTGATGTATTTTCCAAAAAGGTTAAGTGCAGGTACTATGCGAAATAGGCTGGCTACTCCTGAGTGAATAAATAAAGAGTCTTGCAAGCTTATCACTTTAAAATCTGTTGAACAATATTTCCTTTGTTTTGATCCGCTAGTGGATCCTTTTACATTCTGTTTATAATACTTATGTTACTTTCATTTCGGATTGTAATATATTTACTTTAAACTTCCGCTGTGCATTGAACTGTGATGATATCAACTACGTCACGATACTCCCCACCGGGCCCACCGGTAATACGTGGAAATATCGGGGTGTGACAGGTTGGTATTAGACCCAACGTTTGAGTGAATTAAACACTAGCCCTTAGTGCTTAATCTCAAATGACACACTAGCACATTCCTTAGAACTTCTGAGTCTAGACTTAACATAGGAATGCTCTCATCCCTATTAAGAAAACAGTGTTTTCGATTTTATGTATTTTGAACATGTCGCCAAGCTAAGAAGCCGTGGATGGAGATTCTTCCCGTCAGAAGCCAAGAAATTGCTAAGTTTCATACCACGACTAGGATAAGCATGCGACCAGTTGGAGGAAAGACCTTTATGGACCTATTCCCAAAACTAAACTTGTTTAAACCCTTATCCAGACTACGGAGTCCATACCAGGAGGTCCCTGAGGCTCCCACATTGAAGGTGATGTATATGTGGATGTCATTAAACCCTATTTCTTACCTCCGAGTTTTCAAATTTCAAACTTAGACTATACTAGTGATTATTTGACTATGATGATATCAACTATGTCACGATACTCCCCACCGGGCCTACCGGTAATACGTGGAAATATCGGGGTGTGACAGGTTGGTATTAGAGCCAACGTTTGAGTGAATTAAACACTAGCCCTTAGTGTTTAATCTCAAATGACACACTAGCACATTCCTTAGAACTTCTGAGTCTAGACTTAACATAGGAATGCTCTCATCCCTATTAAGAAAACATTGTTTTCGATTTTATGTATTTTGAACATGTCGCTAAGCGAAGAAGCCGTGGATGGAGATTCTTCCCGTCAGAAGCCAAGAAATTGCTAAGTTTCATACCACGACTAGGATAAGCATGCGACCAGTTGGAGGAAAGACCTTTATGGACCTATTCCCAAAACTAAACTTGTTTAAACCCTTATCCAGAATATGGAGTCCATACCAGGAGGTCCCTGAGGCTCCCACATTGAAGGTGATGTATATGTGGATGTCATTAAACCCTATTTCTTACCTCCGAGTTTTCAAATTTCAAACTTAGACTATACTAGTGATTATTTGACTATGATGATATCAACTACGTCACGATACTCCCCACCGGGCCCACCGGTAATACGTGGAAATATCGGGGTGTGACACATTATTTGAGAATACCCCTGAATTTATCGAAACTGTAGAATGAGATCCTCCACTGTTGGGTTATCATCTTTCAACCCCATTTTCCCTAAAAAAAATTATCGATTCTGTTTTTTAACGGGGATGTAATGCAATGATTTCTCTCAATTGAATAGACAGACACTTGATTTCTCTCGTTGAAGATCAGCTCTTGTTGGTCAAAGGGGATATGTTCCTTGGCCTGTATTTTGAGCTTGACGCTGCCAACAGTGTCTGAGCCTTTGACATCAAGTGGCACGATCTTACCCGTGTTGGTCTTGACTGAATTGCAACCAAAAACACACACAAATATTCAAGTAAACTGAAGCATTAAATCAAAATAAACACACACTTATCAACATGGGGCTGAAAGATGATAACCCAACAGTGTCCAAAGTGCTGCTTCTTTTGGTATCATCACATTTTTGTACCATTTAAGACTAACTGTAATTTGACTACAACTTTCTCTCTCAAACCTTTCTAAAAGTAGAAAAAAATAAAATATTAATAGCTAACAAAGATCGAAAAACAAAAGAAGAAAGTGTTCCTCTTTGTTACCAAGCATGTCATCTGAAACAATTAACAGGATATTGTTGTTCAACAGGATTTGCTTCCGATGATATCTGTTAAACTTCTTCGGGATTTTCTGTACATTCGAGTATTGCAGTTTTGAAAGATAACTGAATAGAGATCTGAATAACCGATACAGAAACCGCATTTTTCTGCACTGGATAACGAATATGAACATTGTATTTATCATGAAAGTACTGAAAAACCGAGATAACAGCTCCGGTTTCATCATGAAAACTAAAAGAACATAACAATATAAATTAGTCAAAGATATGATATATATTGGCAAAAAATAAATAAAAAAAGTAACTTATTACTTGATAAATTAATAACACTTTATATATATATATATATATATATATATATATATGTGTGTGTGTGTGTGTGTTTTTGTAAAAATAAAATAACTTTAAATCAACTTTAAATTAAATATGTCTTATAAAAATAAAAATAAAATCTACAACCTTTCAACAAAAAAACACAATCAAATACAATCAAACAACAAACCAACAACTTTTTTTTCACCAAAACCCTACTTTTTCCCCCAAAAATAAACTGTCAGACCAAAACGCCCCGCTTTGGCCAAAGCGGGCCGCTTCGGTACGAGGTCGCCAGACAGGAAGTGACGTGCTCAGCTTTTGTCTGCTGACTTTAATCCAAAGCGCCCCGCTTTGGCCATAGCGGGGCGTTTGAGTGTGTGAATAGACCAAATGGGTGTGTGAATAGATCCGGCCTTTTCTAAAACATAACGAATCGAGTATATGTGGGAATTCAAAATAAGTCAAACTAGAATTACGACCCGCCGCAATGCGGCGGGGATTCTTTAGTTATAACTAAGTCGATTTATGACGCGCACGTTATGTTGAACCTGTCAAACGGGAAAAAATAGACGAAACGTAAAAACGTTAAACCAAAGACGCATGTTGCGATGTGTTAAGTCACAAAATTTAGAACAAGCGTAAAGCGAAAAATTTGCGGAAAACAAAAGCTATAAAGGACCAAAGCTGAAAGTAAAAAAAGTTGTGAAGATATATTGCAAAAGATAAAAAGTTTTGTGTTAAAAGTAAAAAAAACAAATAGTTTTGGGTTAAAAGTAATTTATGAAATACTTTTGGGTGAAAAGTAAAAAAATCAATTTTTTTTTTAAAAACCCCAAAAGCCAACGTTTTAACAAACATATGCATAACCATTTTTTGTTTGAAAAACCTCCAAAGCCAAGATTACCACACATAAGTAAAAAAAAAATCAAAGTGGTTAAATTGCAAAAGATTGAAACTTTTGAATTAGAAGTGAAAAATCAAATTAATCAAAGAGGTTAAATTGTATAAGATAGAAACTTTTGAATTAGAAGGGAAAAATCAAATTAATCAAAAGGGTTAAATTACCAAAGATTAAAACTTTAAACTTAAATTATCAAAGATTAAAAGTTTAGGGTTAAAAAGGAAACAAAGATTAAACTTAAAACTTAAATTGTTAGAGATTAAAAGTTGAAGGTTAAAAAGGAAAATTCTAGTTTTTTTTTTTTTGAAAAACTCCCTGAGTACATGTTACAACACATGTATGGATATTGAAGTTGCTTCTTTATGAAGTAAACATCTCTGTATATTGGGTTGTATTCTTTATTCCTTATGCAATCCCTTTATATTATGATAAGGATCAACGCAATACAATTGAGGCAAATATCATTTTCTGATAAGATATCAGCCTAATCTCGATCTTCTCTCTTCAATGGCTTCCCAAGAAATAAGTCTGAAGCTTCTTGTGGACGTAAAAGGCTCAAGAGTGTTATTTGCAGAAGTACCAAAAGAATTTGTGGATTTCCTTTTCCACATATTCTCTTTGCCTTTGGGCACCCTCGTCGAGTTAATTGGATCTAACCAGATGGCGGGCTGCTTAGGAAAACTCAAAGGTAGCATAGAAAGTTTCCATGGAAACTACCTTCAACCTGGCATCAAAATGGATGACATCTTCAATCCCAAAACAGCATTCAACGGTAAAACATTTCTGTTATCCTATGATGCTTCTTCTGGGGATCAGTCCGGTGCATCCAAAGCAGTTTACAGGTGTGCCAAGGCAGCAGGACACTGCTATAACTGTGGTAACTCATACCAATCTTGCCGGTCAAATGGAACACTGTATGCGAATTCTATATGTCCCGGTTGCAATGGTTCCATGAACGTTAAGATGACACTTGTAACGCCGAGTCAGGTAGCAGCAACAAAGGAAGCGGATGAGATAAAGAAGCGTGGGTATGTGAAGGAAGTGGTGACTTATATGGTGATGGATGATTTGGTGGTGAAACCTATGTCTACTATATCTAGCATCACGCTCATCAACAAGTTTGGTGTCAAGGATCTCAGTCAGCTTGAGGAGAAGACCGTTTCCTTTGGAAAAGATGAGGTACTATTATAATCTCCATAATTACACATGCATATCTTATGTACAAAGTTAATGTTTTAATTTGCAATTTACTGACTGAAAATGTTAATAGGGTCTGAAGCTCTTGGAGGCATCGTTGAAGACCAACAAAGTGCTGACAACCGTCTTTATGCATTAAAATATAGTTATGGATCTGCTTTATGAAGGCTTTGATGAGTTTTAATTTGATGGTGTTGGAACTTAGTTATCTTCTTTTGCCTACCACCTATCAATTTCGAAGCAGTGACTATCATTTTAAGATGAAACTTATGACTTTATATCTATATCTTACTTGGTGTTATCCTACATGATTGTGATTGTTGTTAATGTATTGATAAATATTCTCTATTTCTTCTTGTTGATATGCGAATCGACTTTCAACCCGAAAAAAGGTATCAGCGTAATTTTGGGAAAATCACCAAAATAGCCAATATTCACCTTGACTATACCAAAATAGACACATTTTTTTTTATCTCTGCTAGCTAAAGTGTCGAGCAGGCAACTCTGACTAAACCGTCGGCTAAGCCAGCCAACTCCACCGGCTAAACATGAATTTTGTGCCAAAAAGTAAGGCTGACAAATCGTGTCTTAACAGGTTTAACAGGTTTCTGACGGCGCGCACAACATAAGTTTCAAACATGATTACGACTCGTTTAACTACTTTCTACCTCATGTTTATAAAACAGTTTTATGTTTTATGTACAAAGATAAATAAATGATAGATCCTAATATTGTAATTTTAATTATTTTAAAAATTAAAAAAGTCAAAGGGTGTATTTTTCAGTCAAACAGGTCTAATCGTGTCTTAACAGGTACCCAATTGCTAGCCCTACCAAAAAGTACCTGCCGAGACTTGGCCGTCTCACAGGCCACTTTCTTCATATAACTTGCAACGTCTCCCTTCAAATCAAGCATACTAGAATAGTTCTTAATATTAAATAATAGAATGAGAGCTAGTGAAAATGTAGTTTAAATACTTGTAAATAAGTAATACAAGGTTAAAGTTTATTAAATTCTAGAAAGTAATGCTTCTACTAAGACGGTTAATATACAATGCCAAGCCTCAAAATATCTTAATAGAATATAGTAGCAATTTCAGCTTTGTCTGAGTGGTATAGGTTCTTATCTTCAGGGAGAAGATCATAATTCAATTCTTGGCATAAGGTAAAATTAAGATTGGGTTAGTATAGTTTACGAGTAGGAGTAAAGTAACATTCGTAATTTAAAAAAATAAGATTTAATAAATAAGAGTGTGTTACACGAATGGTCATGTGATAAGACGAAGTTATCGATTAGTACTAAAAGTTTTAAATTTATGTACCTAAAAGATAAGTAATAAACTTTCGGTGTGTAATTGATATGCTAGGTCTTCTAAAATACACCATCATGCTTTACCATTATATTACTTCTCGTTATACAAAGCGCCGAAGGGGGTTTTGGAAACACTAGAGACCATTAGGTTACGTTTCTTTTGGGGAGGGGATGAGGAAAAATCAAAGATGGCTTGGGTTTGTTGGGATCGGCTTATAGGACCGGTTGAATTGGGTTGGGCCCGTTAAGAGATATGAATGTTAGTTTGCTACTCAAATGGTGGTGGAGATACAAGGTCGAAGATGGGAGTCTATGGCTTAAAACAGTGACGGCGTTACACTCTCATCCGTATTCATATCTCTTACTTGATTAAAGCCGAAGTGGAGTCGAACGTGCATATCTCTTACTTGATTAAAGGTCGAAGGCGGGACTTGCGGGTGTGTGGAACAGTATTTTCAAGATGGAAAACGAGTTAGTGGAGTCGAACGTGCATATCTCTTACTTGATTAAAGCCGAAGTGGATAATGGATCTCAAGTGCGGTTCTGGTTGGATAAATGGGGTGTCAAAAGATAAATTCCCCGATTAATTTCGGCTGGAAAACAATAAAAAAACAGTAGCTCAGCGGGTGTCTACGTGGAACTGGAAGCGCACACCATTGTCAGTTTTAGAACAACACCAGCTAGCTCAGGTGAGCTTACTTGCAATCAATACAAACACAGCAGGGGGCATGGACCGATGGGTATGGGTTCCAGACAAAGAAGGGGTCTTTTCGGTTTCATCATGTGAAGGTCTCCTAACTCGGTTTGTGGTACCATGCTATCCTTTCAAATGGGTGAAGTGGGCACCAAAGAAAATAAATATTTTCGTGTGGCGAGGGGTGCAAAATCGTTTGGCTACATTGAAAAATCTGCAATGTAAAAACATACATCATGGGCCTGCTTTATGCAGGTTGTGTGGGATGTGTGAAGAGGATGTAGATCACCTAATTGCATCATGTTATACTGCAGCAGTTGTTTGGAACAAGGTGTGCTTAGGCCGCAAGGTGTGGGGGCGCTACGTCCGCCATGTCACCATCAATGGCGCCGCGGGGCGCCACCACCCCATACCACCGTAATTAAAGACCAGGCGCCATAGGGTCTTCGCCAAGATGGTAACGGAAGAAAGGGGGCTCCATGGAATTTGATTGGCTTTAAAGGGGGTGCTATAAAGCCCCTAGCCACACCCTCCACACCCTTCAAGTTAAAGGAGGGGGATTTAAAGCCCTTGTGTGACGTGGCGGTGATGTGACGTTGAGGTGGCGGTGATAAAGCATCTAGCCACACCCTCCAGCCTTATGGTAAAACATTCCAAACATCGCATAAATACCATGAAGGAGATTTTTTAGGCTCATACCAATTTATTGGTATCCAACTATAAAAAGCAGGTAATTCAAGTGATTTTTCTCACTACGTGTTAGCAAATTTGGAAAAGTAAAAACAAACTAATATTCTCCGGCAAGCATTTGAGTGTTTGGATACCATTTTATTCCCCTAGGGGCTTTATCAGGCCATGTCAGCGCCACCTAGGATCCACCTCATCCATGGAGCCCCCTTTAATTTGCATGGTGTGGATGGAGCCCCTATTAAACAAAATTTAAAAAAAAATTCATTGGTTTAAAACTAGTGGGCCCCACCTGAACCCTTCAAGTTTGGCGTTACCATGGTGGCGATAAAGGTATGGCGCCCCCCTCTTAAAATGGAGGGTGTGGTGATGGAGCCCCATGGGACGCTATACTTGCTGAGTTGGCATGGGTGACGCCCCCACACCCTCCAGCCTAACAAACGAGACTTAATAGCCAGGAGCTTATTACATACACACCAGCATTGCACCAATTTTATGTTAAATCCCTTATGTGACCTCTTTGTTTCAGCCAAACGAAGGAGTATTCTTTGATCTCTTCAAAAAGTCTTGTGTTGGAGCAGTGTTTGCCATTGAAAATTCTCTATGAATCCAGATCTTCTATAGTGCCGCCATAATCACACACAACATTGCCTTTGTTTGTTTCTTAGACAAGTCGTTTTTTACTGTAGATAAAATATCCTTCACCGAATTACATAACTTCACGTTCGTGCACTTCAGCCACACTCCCACGAGCCACCAAACCGCTCTAACTGATCCACATGATACTAAAATGTGGTCTTTAGTTAGGACTTATCCGACATTGAATACCATGTAAAGCAGGGACCACAGTCCACAATCAAATCATGGCCGGTCCTGAAAATTCCGGTGCCCTGTTCAAACCTGAAAAAACGTGTCCCTTAGTCCTTAACGAAATATATAATCTAAGCTCTTTTTTTGAACATCGAATAAAGTTATACATCTGGTTTTATGTGATACTATGGTGTTCGATCAAATTTATTTCATTTAATTATGATTTATTCTAATAAATCTATAAAATGTGAATAAGAAAAAAAAATTTATTCCCTCACAATGACTCATTCTATTCCACCTCTCATTCCTGCATAACAAACGCTATCTTAATGCGAAAAAAAATAGTTTATTAAGGTGTAAATCATACCAAAAAAGTCTTATTTCAACGGGAAACGAAAATTAATATAAATTTGAGATTTACAGTCCTTTTTTCATTTCAATTTATACACCCTGTAAGATTCGTTTATAACATAACAATGAACAAATCAGCAATATTATTGTTTTATAACAATTCACCCAATAGTTAAACTACACACAAGATACAAGATATGATGGTTGCATCGGTATCGGTTTATTTTTCTTCTATGACATTTCATAAGATCTGAGGCTCAAATTTGTAAATATTGTAAAGGGTGTTCATTTATATGCTAGTAAGGCTGATGGGTGTGGGGTGCGTCCCGGCCCGTCGAGGTCCGGCACCACCGCCCCCCCCCCCCCCACCCCTCTGTTCGTTGCGTCACTTTCGCCGCCTAACCACGCAAGTGACGACCCAATTTCAAAAATAAAGCCGTTACAAATGGCTAGTTTTTATTAAAAAAAATAAATTAAAACACTATCTATACATTATTTCATACCCATTTTTTACACAACATCATTCAAACTCTCTCAATTTCTTATAAAAATACTCGCTAACATTTAAAAAGCCATGGATCCATACAACTCAAACAACCTAAATCCAAACCTGAATCTAAACATGTTCTCCTCACCCGGCTACAGTCCAACAATCAATCCGAATTGGTCGTCCTCCCATTTTTCTTGATTAGGTTACCAACAATCCCCAATGCTTTCACCCAATTGAACCAAATGCAACAAATGCAAATGCTAATGCGAAACTCGTTTAACGTGTCATTTCAACCACCACTACAGTCACCACCACCACCGGTAGGACCATTCGGGCGTGGGATGTTTTGAGGAAATTTAGCAAGTGGGCACGAGTTTCAAACGAGGTTGCCACCGCTAAATAGAGTTCCTAGTTTTTTAAAATTTAGCAATTTTTACTATTTTTCTTAATTTTAAACAATCTTGTATTTTGTTTAAGTTAAGTTTTTTTTAAGTTTAGGTTTTATCGTTTTTAACGTAATGTAAGCTATATTATTAATTTTAGTATCTAACTTAATTATACTATTATTTATGTTTAATATTAATTAAAAAATAAAAAAAATAGGGGAGACTCCCCACACCCAGTCCATCACTTGGGTGAGATGATGGTCCCTGATGACGTGGCCGCTCACATGACACCTTCACACCCACCAACCTAATAAATGATAAGGCTGGGTGGTGTGGTCTCGCGCCCCTGCAAAATCAGTCTCCATATCGCTCTATAGTGCCCATCTTCTCATTTCCTAGGCGCCAAAGGGGGGGGGGGGGGTATGGAGGGGGCTTCATCCCTTTTAGAAGCTCAAATGGAATGTGTAGGTGGGGTCCAATAATTCCAACCAAATAGATTTTTTCCTCTTTGATTTTCTTTGATTTTGGTATTTTGTTTAATAGGGCTTTAAAGGGGCATTAGAGTATTCACATCCAATCCTCATTTATTACCATGTATTACACTAAAAATCAATATTTTCTCTCTCTTCTTCTCAATTAAATAGTACTTTTTAATACTTTTATCATTACATTTTCTCGGTCTCCTACTTACAATACTTTCAAAAAAAATTATAAAGAGTGAACAGTGTCCCTCAAATTTACAAATAAACAGTAATATTTTTTCTCTCCTCTACTCACAATCACCTACAACCACTTTGGTTACAGATGAATACCCACAATGGAAAATCAGGATGGTCAATTTCCTTAATGGACATGACCGAGCTATGTTTCAATCCATTGAAAGGGGTCCACATGTACCAACGACTGAAATACCAGCTATTCCAGCAACTGATCAATCATCAGGAATCTCTGCCTCCCAGGCTCCCAAAGGAGAAATCCATTGGAGCCCAGAAGACAAGGACTTGGTGGCTGCAGATGAAAGGGCAAAGTTACTTTTAATAATGGCTCTCCCTAAAAGCTTACCAAATGAAATATGGGATCAGTTGAAAAATCTTTGTGAAGTAGGAGAAAGGATGAAAAGAAACAAAAGAACAAACTATGTTTCCTCTTATGAGAGATTCAAAAGCTTACCAAATGAAAAATTATATGAAACATATCACAGATTTGCAAAACTTTTGAATGAGCTAAAGAAATTTGGATAATAAAATCAAATGATGAAAGAAACATAAAATTTCTGGATGCTTTACCAAGAGAATGGAGAAGTCTAACCATGACTTTGTCCTCTACCTTAGAACTAGGTAACATGAGTCTTCATGACTTATATAGCATTCTGGTCCCTAGAGAAGATGAAATATTTGAAGAATCAATTCAAAGAGGGGGATCTGATGTCTGTCGTTATGGACATGCAAAAACCAACTAAACTATGTAGATAGGGTAAGTCGGATATCGAACCAGAGGAGGATTGTGGAAAGTGTCGAATGAAAAGTATTAATTAATCACTACTGAATTGGAAAATCGGTGTGATTGATTATAAGAATTATCTAAATTAACAAATAAAAATTGAGAAAAAGATTGAGTTGTAATAAACAATGATGAGGAAAGGCGATCACTCCGGGATTCAGATTGTGTGATTAACTAATAACTTAGCTGATTGTCATATTGGATACTATTGGTTAAACGATATAATTATCAACTATTCATGCAATGAATAATTATTCAACCAACAAAGTATAATTGGATTTAAACGTATTTATGTCTCTGTCTATCACACAGGATTCGTTTGTCAAACGAATTATAAAAACGCAAGTAAAGACCGTCTGTCACACGGTTACAATCCAAACTCAATACATAAAACAATAAACCAAATCAATAGTGTCTTACACAATCATTCACCCGAAGTGTCCACAAGAGATTTAGCCGCTCATGTCGGTTGATTGATCTTCCATAGCTTCCCCTCACTGCCGTCTCCTAGTCTATGTAGTCTTCGAGAATGATGATGATAATTCCAAAACCCTTGTTACGTGATGCCTCAAAAATAATTCAGCCGCTAACTATCTCAAAAGTCGGCCCACAATGATGATGTTTTTGATGTACATGTGCCGTCCACAATCAGGCCCACTTGTGATTATGTTGTGTGATGTTTTCTGCCGTCAAAAACAGGCCCGAGCCCAATCCCCTTTTGCGATTTTTGTGAGAATAATAAAATATATGATGATGGTGAGTTGATGTGTTCTTGGACTTGTGTCACGGCTCCCAAAAGAAGTCCAACTTGTCTGCCAAATCCTTAGTTCGGCCCATGTGCCTCTTCCTCCAAAGTCTTTGTTGCTCCCTATGTATGCGTGTATATCAAGATGTGCTGGTGATGTTTGTATAAAACCTCCTAGAATCATAGTGCCCACCAATTCTCAATATGAAGATTAATAACACTTTGAAACCCTCCAATCAACATCCACGTGCCACTCTGACTTTCTATTTCATCCATCATGAAAATAATATTGTAATTAAATAAATGAACTTATCTATCAAATCTCATCCCCCAAAGTCCCTATGTCGGCTGTCTTTATCCTTTCAACCGTAGCTTACAGTTAAAACCGTAAGTTACGGTTTTCACTTTCTGTCCAATGTTCCAGTCTCGGCCGTAATTCACGTTTAAGAACTCATTTGACTGAATGTCAACTTCCATTTAATTACCAATCAACCCCTCGACTTCATTCTTGTACATCTCTTGTATATTCAAACAACCTTTTCGATCCGAATAACGCCTTCCGCTATGTTTATCATCCACGGGTGTCCCGCATCATCTTTAAACTCTCCAACTTTACCGAATTAAATGATTTACCTGTAAAACCACGAACACTCGTAGTTAACGCATTCAAAGCACGTAGTCGCTTAAAACACAATAAGACACGTAAAATAAGCACGTTAATACTCGGGTTTCACACTCTCCATCACATCCCCACACTTAACATTGATTGTCCTCAAGCAATCATTACAAACACTACTCACCTTATTAACAAATCACCATTAAATCCCTTACCGAATTAACAGTTTAAGGTCCCAAGTCATACCCGTCCCATAGACTGACACAATCGAGGTTGACAATCTGACAAATAAGTGATACGCATTTAAAACAATTTAAGACTTGCCTAACTAAAACTAACATGCTTATCATACTACACACATGCCACACATCCCTCACAATAATCACTCCTCTCGGTTTATCAAGACTAGCGTGTAATGTGCTAGTGTATGTTACACTCAAAACCAAATATGCTACTTGGTAATCATAAACTTGTATAGCAATCATACCTCCACTGAATCAAGTAACGTAACACGTATCAAAAGGACTTTTGGGTTTTGGGTTACGGGTAAAGGTAGGGAAATATTTTTGGATTTTTCTGGTAATATGGCGAACACAATAAATATACCAAACCATGACAACTTATTCACAATACTACTAACACTATGGGTGATTTCCGACCCATTTATTTACACGAACATAACAATGAATTTTGTTTTTCTTTCTTTCTTTTTTCTTTCTTTTTTTTTCAACAAACATCTAACACACAATTATCATTCATGATTGGTAATCAAACGGGTCAAACGGGTCAAACGAGGTGTACAAACGAAAGATATAAGGCTCAACGTGGTTAACTAAGGTGGGTGGATAAACAATCAACAAATAACACAATGGAAGGGATCCTAATGCCTTTATCAGTTATGTGCATACGCTAAACCATAGTCTCGGCACGTATCAAACCACACAAGTTGTAACACAAAGCAACATATGGCCTACTCTCAACAAATGAACATTCATTGCAAATTCAACTAACAATCTAGTAGGCTCAAATATCTCACCGAATAGAAGGAATATGGGTTGCCGACACATAGCATGTGTAATTCCTAAAGCATGTTACCCCTAGTTAGGCATCTCTTCTCAAATATTTTCTAAAACTTGTCAGAAATACTCTCATGAAACTTAAAAGGGACAACCATGACTAGGGATCTATGTTAGTTTAATATCAGTAGGAACCCTTTAGCGATTGAAAATGTTGGTTTTCATGTAGTTCGAGCATACTTGAGACAAAAATTTTCGAAAATTTTCAATTTTTAGCAAATTCAACCATTCCAAGCATTTGATATAATCAACAATCTTACCAACCCTTTTCTCGAGTTACCGCATCCCCACACTTGGGATACATTGTCCCTAATGTATGGTGCAATTTATAATCTAAACTCGAGAGATACCACCCACAAACCATGAACGGCTAACACCTAGACGACTCGACACATAAAACCACTCCCAACACAAAGACTCACACCACCAAAAACACAAAACAAATAAAATAAAGGATAGAGAGACACATTGACCTGATCAGTAAATCAACAAGTGTCTGTAGCGGTGCAGTTGCTGTGATCGGACAGGGACATAAATATCTCTTGGATTCTCTGACATCTCATCGGGGATGTTGCCAAACATCCCCACACTTGATTCATTACATCCGCGGGAATTAAACGTAGTAACCTGCCAAAACAGAACCAACACCAAAACAAAACAAAACAAAACGAAACAAAAGAACAAATACAATACAATACTCTACATCCTCGGGCTGCCTCCCGAGAGCGCTAAGTTTAAAGGTCTTCAGCCAGACCGTACCTGATTTCCGCTACGGTGGTCCTAGTGCACACTTACCCAAAACATTTCCAACAAATGCCCGGAAATTTACACGCCATCTCCATAAATTCGTCAGTATAATTGGCATGTTCAGACTGCACCTGCGGGTTTCGCTAATCCATTTCATGATATGTACCCTGATGTCTTGTTGTTTCACCCTTCTCATCTTCTTCCTCGAACCCTCTTCCCCACACTTATTAATTTGAATGATTGATATTGGAAGATGTTCGGTACACATATTCATCTCCTCAGACTGTTCTGCCTCATCGTCTGCACACACCATCTGCTTCACCAGTGACTCTTCATCAGATAAAGGATTCATTGGTGTGGTATTATCCTCCACAACCTCCTCCTCCATGTGAGAATAATCTCTAATATCAACAGGTAATGGTGAGAGACGCTCTTCTATTTCTATCTTCATTTTTAACTTCTGACACTTAGAAACTAGGCAGCTGATTCGATCTTCATCGGAAAGGTTGGGTGCTAATAAATACTGCTCGAGTTTGGACAAACTCGCTTCCAACATAGCAAGCTTTTTCTCCTCCTCGGTCTGATAAGCATACACACCCTCGGGCTTAGAATATTCCTCGGGATGATACTGTCGGTATCCCTGATACGGTCTTAAGATGTACGCATCCATCATTTTTTTATTCCAATACTCTGGATTTTCCAAATACACCGCGCACACATCATCATAATAAGAAGTATGATTACGACCGCAACAGAAACATTGTCCATCCGTCCTTGGCTCATAATAAGCATCCTCGTCCCGATCCCATCCATCAGAGTAATAACCATCCTCCACCATTGTATCAGAATCATAGAAATACGGTGGAGGGGAAGGATTATCATAGCAAGGCATCGGTGGTTCTTCTAATTTCGCTTTTTCCCGTCTAAATCGAGCCTCGTGGCAACCGATACACGGGTGAAGTGGTTCCCCGCACAAAATGCTTGTAGAAGAGCCGCAAAATATAGTAAGATCTATCATCCTGCACAAACACAGCTCAACTACCCACGTAAATCATGTAAAAAATAAGATAACAAAATAAAAACAAAAATTCTTTTAGGGGTTTTTTTTTATAATTTTTAATTATTTTTTTTACTAAAACTTAACACTAAACACTTTGCGCACGCCTCCCCGGCAACGGCGCCATTTTGATGTCTGTCGTTATGGACATGCAAAAACCAACTAAACTATGTAGATAGGGTAAGTCGGATATCGAACCAGAGGAGGATTGTGGAAAGTGTCGAATGAAAAGTATTAATTAATCACTACTGAATTGGAAAATCGGTGTGATTGATTATAAGAATTATCTAAATTAACAAATAAAAATTGAGAAAAAGATTGAGTTGTAATAAACAATGATGAGGAAAGGCGATCACTCCGGGATTCAGATTGTGTGATTAACTAATAACTTAGCTGATTGTCATATTGGATACTATTGGTTAAACGATATAATTATCAACTATTCATGCAATGAATAATTATTCAACCAACAAAGTATAATTGGATTTAAACGTATTTATGTCTCTGTCTATCACACAGGATTCGTTTGTCAAACGAATTATAAAAACGCAAGTAAAGACCGTCTGTCACACGGTTACAATCCAAACTCAATACATAAAACAATAAACCAAATCAATAGTGTCTTACACAATCATTCACCCGAAGTGTCCACAAGAGATTTAGCCGCTCATGTCGGTTGATTGATCTTCCATAGCTTCCCCTCACTGCCGTCTCCTAGTCTATGTAGTCTTCGAGAATGATGATGATAATTCCAAAACCCTTGTTACGTGATGCCTCAAAAATAATTCAGCCGCTAACTATCTCAAAAGTCGGCCCACAATGATGATGTTTTTGATGTACATGTGCCGTCCACAATCAGGCCCACTTGTGATTATGTTGTGTGATGTTTTCTGCCGTCAAAAACAGGCCCGAGCCCAATCCCCTTTTGCGATTTTTGTGAGAATAATAAAATATATGATGATGGTGAGTTGATGTGTTCTTGGACTTGTGTCACGGCTCCCAAAAGAAGTCCAACTTGTCTGCCAAATCCTTAGTTCGGCCCATGTGCCTCTTCCTCCAAAGTCTTTGTTGCTCCCTATGTATGCGTGTATATCAAGATGTGCTGGTGATGTTTGTATAAAACCTCCTAGAATCATAGTGCCCACCAATTCTCAATATGAAGATTAATAACACTTTGAAACCCTCCAATCAACATCCACGTGCCACTCTGACTTTCTATTTCATCCATCATGAAAATAATATTGTAATTAAATAAATGAACTTATCTATCAAATCTCATCCCCCAAAGTCCCTATGTCGGCTGTCTTTATCCTTTCAACCGTAGCTTACAGTTAAAACCGTAAGTTACGGTTTTCACTTTCTGTCCAATGTTCCAGTCTCGGCCGTAATTCACGTTTAAGAACTCATTTGACTGAATGTCAACTTCCATTTAATTACCAATCAACCCCTCGACTTCATTCTTGTACATCTCTTGTATATTCAAACAACCTTTTCGATCCGAATAACGCCTTCCGCTATGTTTATCATCCACGGGTGTCCCGCATCATCTTTAAACTCTCCAACTTTACCGAATTAAATGATTTACCTGTAAAACCACGAACACTCGTAGTTAACGCATTCAAAGCACGTAGTCGCTTAAAACACAATAAGACACGTAAAATAAGCACGTTAATACTCGGGTTTCACACTCTCCATCACATCCCCACACTTAACATTGATTGTCCTCAAGCAATCATTACAAACACTACTCACCTTATTAACAAATCACCATTAAATCCCTTACCGAATTAACAGTTTAAGGTCCCAAGTCATACCCGTCCCATAGACTGACACAATCGAGGTTGACAATCTGACAAATAAGTGATACGCATTTAAAACAATTTAAGACTTGCCTAACTAAAACTAACATGCTTATCATACTACACACATGCCACACATCCCTCACAATAATCACTCCTCTCGGTTTATCAAGACTAGCGTGTAATGTGCTAGTGTATGTTACACTCAAAACCAAATATGCTACTTGGTAATCATAAACTTGTATAGCAATCATACCTCCACTGAATCAAGTAACGTAACACGTATCAAAAGGACTTTTGGGTTTTGGGTTACGGGTAAAGGTAGGGAAATATTTTTGGATTTTTCTGGTAATATGGCGAACACAATAAATATACCAAACCATGACAACTTATTCACAATACTACTAACACTATGGGTGATTTCCGACCCATTTATTTACACGAACATAACAATGAATTTTGTTTTTCTTTCTTTCTTTTTTCTTTCTTTTTTTTTCAACAAACATCTAACACACAATTATCATTCATGATTGGTAATCAAACGGGTCAAACGGGTCAAACGAGGTGTACAAACGAAAGATATAAGGCTCAACGTGGTTAACTAAGGTGGGTGGATAAACAATCAACAAATAACACAATGGAAGGGATCCTAATGCCTTTATCAGTTATGTGCATACGCTAAACCATAGTCTCGGCACGTATCAAACCACACAAGTTGTAACACAAAGCAACATATGGCCTACTCTCAACAAATGAACATTCATTGCAAATTCAACTAACAATCTAGTAGGCTCAAATATCTCACCGAATAGAAGGAATATGGGTTGCCGACACATAGCATGTGTAATTCCTAAAGCATGTTACCCCTAGTTAGGCATCTCTTCTCAAATATTTTCTAAAACTTGTCAGAAATACTCTCATGAAACTTAAAAGGGACAACCATGACTAGGGATCTATGTTAGTTTAATATCAGTAGGAACCCTTTAGCGATTGAAAATGTTGGTTTTCATGTAGTTCGAGCATACTTGAGACAAAAATTTTCGAAAATTTTCAATTTTTAGCAAATTCAACCATTCCAAGCATTTGATATAATCAACAATCTTACCAACCCTTTTCTCGAGTTACCGCATCCCCACACTTGGGATACATTGTCCCTAATGTATGGTGCAATTTATAATCTAAACTCGAGAGATACCACCCACAAACCATGAACGGCTAACACCTAGACGACTCGACACATAAAACCACTCCCAACACAAAGACTCACACCACCAAAAACACAAAACAAATAAAATAAAGGATAGAGAGACACATTGACCTGATCAGTAAATCAACAAGTGTCTGTAGCGGTGCAGTTGCTGTGATCGGACAGGGACATAAATATCTCTTGGATTCTCTGACATCTCATCGGGGATGTTGCCAAACATCCCCACACTTGATTCATTACATCCGCGGGAATTAAACGTAGTAACCTGCCAAAACAGAACCAACACCAAAACAAAACAAAACAAAACGAAACAAAAGAACAAATACAATACAATACTCTACATCCTCGGGCTGCCTCCCGAGAGCGCTAAGTTTAAAGGTCTTCAGCCAGACCGTACCTGATTTCCGCTACGGTGGTCCTAGTGCACACTTACCCAAAACATTTCCAACAAATGCCCGGAAATTTACACGCCATCTCCATAAATTCGTCAGTATAATTGGCATGTTCAGACTGCACCTGCGGGTTTCGCTAATCCATTTCATGATATGTACCCTGATGTCTTGTTGTTTCACCCTTCTCATCTTCTTCCTCGAACCCTCTTCCCCACACTTATTAATTTGAATGATTGATATTGGAAGATGTTCGGTACACATATTCATCTCCTCAGACTGTTCTGCCTCATCGTCTGCACACACCATCTGCTTCACCAGTGACTCTTCATCAGATAAAGGATTCATTGGTGTGGTATTATCCTCCACAACCTCCTCCTCCATGTGAGAATAATCTCTAATATCAACAGGTAATGGTGAGAGACGCTCTTCTATTTCTATCTTCATTTTTAACTTCTGACACTTAGAAACTAGGCAGCTGATTCGATCTTCATCGGAAAGGTTGGGTGCTAATAAATACTGCTCGAGTTTGGACAAACTCGCTTCCAACATAGCAAGCTTTTTCTCCTCCTCGGTCTGATAAGCATACACACCCTCGGGCTTAGAATATTCCTCGGGATGATACTGTCGGTATCCCTGATACGGTCTTAAGATGTACGCATCCATCATTTTTTTATTCCAATACTCTGGATTTTCCAAATACACCGCGCACACATCATCATAATAAGAAGTATGATTACGACCGCAACAGAAACATTGTCCATCCGTCCTTGGCTCATAATAAGCATCCTCGTCCCGATCCCATCCATCAGAGTAATAACCATCCTCCACCATTGTATCAGAATCATAGAAATACGGTGGAGGGGAAGGATTATCATAGCAAGGCATCGGTGGTTCTTCTAATTTCGCTTTTTCCCGTCTAAATCGAGCCTCGTGGCAACCGATACACGGGTGAAGTGGTTCCCCGCACAAAATGCTTGTAGAAGAGCCGCAAAATATAGTAAGATCTATCATCCTGCACAAACACAGCTCAACTACCCACGTAAATCATGTAAAAAATAAGATAACAAAATAAAAACAAAAATTCTTTTAGGGGTTTTTTTTTATAATTTTTAATTATTTTTTTTACTAAAACTTAACACTAAACACTTTGCGCACGCCTCCCCGGCAACGGCGCCATTTTGATGTCTGTCGTTATGGACATGCAAAAACCAACTAAACTATGTAGATAGGGTAAGTCGGATATCGAACCAGAGGAGGATTGTGGAAAGTGTCGAATGAAAAGTATTAATTAATCACTACTGAATTGGAAAATCGGTGTGATTGATTATAAGAATTATCTAAATTAACAAATAAAAATTGAGAAAAAGATTGAGTTGTAATAAACAATGATGAGGAAAGGCGATCACTCCGGGATTCAGATTGTGTGATTAACTAATAACTTAGCTGATTGTCATATTGGATACTATTGGTTAAACGATATAATTATCAACTATTCATGCAATGAATAATTATTCAACCAACAAAGTATAATTGGATTTAAACGTATTTATGTCTCTGTCTATCACACAGGATTCGTTTGTCAAACGAATTATAAAAACGCAAGTAAAGACCGTCTGTCACACGGTTACAATCCAAACTCAATACATAAAACAATAAACCAAATCAATAGTGTCTTACACAATCATTCACCCGAAGTGTCCACAAGAGATTTAGCCGCTCATGTCGGTTGATTGATCTTCCATAGCTTCCCCTCACTGCCGTCTCCTAGTCTATGTAGTCTTCGAGAATGATGATGATAATTCCAAAACCCTTGTTACGTGATGCCTCAAAAATAATTCAGCCGCTAACTATCTCAAAAGTCGGCCCACAATGATGATGTTTTTGATGTACATGTGCCGTCCACAATCAGGCCCACTTGTGATTATGTTGTGTGATGTTTTCTGCCGTCAAAAACAGGCCCGAGCCCAATCCCCTTTTGCGATTTTTGTGAGAATAATAAAATATATGATGATGGTGAGTTGATGTGTTATTGGACTTGTGTCACGGCTCCCAAAAGAAGTCCAACTTGTCTGCCAAATCCTTAGTTCGGCCCATGTGCCTCTTCCTCCAAAGTCTTTGTTGCTCCCTATGTATGCGTGTATATCAAGATGTGCTGGTGATGTTTGTATAAAACCTCCTAGAATCATAGTGCCCACCAATTCTCAATATGAAGATTAATAACACTTTGAAACCCTCCAATCAACATCCACGTGCCACTCTGACTTTCTATTTCATCCATCATGAAAATAATATTGTAATTAAATAAATGAACTTATCTATCAAATCTCATCCCCCAAAGTCCCTATGTCGGCTGTCTTTATCCTTTCAACCGTAGCTTACAGTTAAAACCGTAAGTTACGGTTTTCACTTTCTGTCCAATGTTCCAGTCTCGGCCGTAATTCACGTTTAAGAACTCATTTGACTGAATGTCAACTTCCATTTAATTACCAATCAACCCCTCGACTTCATTCTTGTACATCTCTTGTATATTCAAACAACCTTTTCGATCCGAATAACGCCTTCCGCTATGTTTATCATCCACGGGTGTCCCGCATCATCTTTAAACTCTCCAACTTTACCGAATTAAATGATTTACCTGTAAAACCACGAACACTCGTAGTTAACGCATTCAAAGCACGTAGTCGCTTAAAACACAATAAGACACGTAAAATAAGCACGTTAATACTCGGGTTTCACACTCTCCATCACATCCCCACACTTAACATTGATTGTCCTCAAGCAATCATTACAAACACTACTCACCTTATTAACAAATCACCATTAAATCCCTTACCGAATTAACAGTTTAAGGTCCCAAGTCATACCCGTCCCATAGACTGACACAATCGAGGTTGACAATCTGACAAATAAGTGATACGCATTTAAAACAATTTAAGACTTGCCTAACTAAAACTAACATGCTTATCATACTACACACATGCCACACATCCCTCACAATAATCACTCCTCTCGGTTTATCAAGACTAGCGTGTAATGTGCTAGTGTATGTTACACTCAAAACCAAATATGCTACTTGGTAATCATAAACTTGTATAGCAATCATACCTCCACTGAATCAAGTAACGTAACACGTATCAAAAGGACTTTTGGGTTTTGGGTTACGGGTAAAGGTAGGGAAATATTTTTGGATTTTTCTGGTAATATGGCGAACACAATAAATATACCAAACCATGACAACTTATTCACAATACTACTAACACTATGGGTGATTTCCGACCCATTTATTTACACGAACATAACAATGAATTTTGTTTTTCTTTCTTTCTTTTTTCTTTCTTTTTTTTTCAACAAACATCTAACACACAATTATCATTCATGATTGGTAATCAAACGGGTCAAACGGGTCAAACGAGGTGTACAAACGAAAGATATAAGGCTCAACGTGGTTAACTAAGGTGGGTGGATAAACAATCAACAAATAACACAATGGAAGGGATCCTAATGCCTTTATCAGTTATGTGCATACGCTAAACCATAGTCTCGGCACGTATCAAACCACACAAGTTGTAACACAAAGCAACATATGGCCTACTCTCAACAAATGAACATTCATTGCAAATTCAACTAACAATCTAGTAGGCTCAAATATCTCACCGAATAGAAGGAATATGGGTTGCCGACACATAGCATGTGTAATTCCTAAAGCATGTTACCCCTAGTTAGGCATCTCTTCTCAAATATTTTCTAAAACTTGTCAGAAATACTCTCATGAAACTTAAAAGGGACAACCATGACTAGGGATCTATGTTAGTTTAATATCAGTAGGAACCCTTTAGCGATTGAAAATGTTGGTTTTCATGTAGTTCGAGCATACTTGAGACAAAAATTTTCGAAAATTTTCAATTTTTAGCAAATTCAACCATTCCAAGCATTTGATATAATCAACAATCTTACCAACCCTTTTCTCGAGTTACCGCATCCCCACACTTGGGATACATTGTCCCTAATGTATGGTGCAATTTATAATCTAAACTCGAGAGATACCACCCACAAACCATGAACGGCTAACACCTAGACGACTCGACACATAAAACCACTCCCAACACAAAGACTCACACCACCAAAAACACAAAACAAATAAAATAAAGGATAGAGAGACACATTGACCTGATCAGTAAATCAACAAGTGTCTGTAGCGGTGCAGTTGCTGTGATCGGACAGGGACATAAATATCTCTTGGATTCTCTGACATCTCATCGGGGATGTTGCCAAACATCCCCACACTTGATTCATTACATCCGCGGGAATTAAACGTAGTAACCTGCCAAAACAGAACCAACACCAAAACAAAACAAAACAAAACGAAACAAAAGAACAAATACAATACAATACTCTACATCCTCGGGCTGCCTCCCGAGAGCGCTAAGTTTAAAGGTCTTCAGCCAGACCGTACCTGATTTCCGCTACGGTGGTCCTAGTGCACACTTACCCAAAACATTTCCAACAAATGCCCGGAAATTTACACGCCATCTCCATAAATTCGTCAGTATAATTGGCATGTTCAGACTGCACCTGCGGGTTTCGCTAATCCATTTCATGATATGTACCCTGATGTCTTGTTGTTTCACCCTTCTCATCTTCTTCCTCGAACCCTCTTCCCCACACTTATTAATTTGAATGATTGATATTGGAAGATGTTCGGTACACATATTCATCTCCTCAGACTGTTCTGCCTCATCGTCTGCACACACCATCTGCTCCACCAGTGACTCTTCATCAGATAAAGGATTCATTGGTGTGGTATTATCCTCCACAACCTCCTCCTCCATGTGAGAATAATCTCTAATATCAACAGGTAATGGTGAGAGACGCTCTTCTATTTCTATCTTCATTTTTAACTTCTGACACTTAGAAACTAGGCAGCTGATTCGATCTTCATCGGAAAGGTTGGGTGCTAATAAATACTGCTCGAGTTTGGACAAACTCGCTTCCAACATAGCAAGCTTTTTCTCCTCCTCGGTCTGATAAGCATACACACCCTCGGGCTTAGAATATTCCTCGGGATGATACTGTCGGTATCCCTGATACGGTCTTAAGATGTACGCATCCATCATTTTTTTATTCCAATACTCTGGATTTTCCAAATACACCGCGCACACATCATCATAATAAGAAGTATGATTACGACCGCAACAGAAACATTGTCCATCCGTCCTTGGCTCATAATAAGCATCCTCGTCCCGATCCCATCCATCAGAGTAATAACCATCCTCCACCATTGTATCAGAATCATAGAAATACGGTGGAGGGGAAGGATTATCATAGCAAGGCATCGGTGGTTCTTCTAATTTCGCTTTTTCCCGTCTAAATCGAGCCTCGTGGCAACCGATACACGGGTGAAGTGGTTCCCCGCACAAAATGCATGTAGAAGAGCCGCAAAATATAGTAAGATCTATCATCCTGCACAAACACAGCTCAACTACCCACGTAAATCATGTAAAAAATAAGATAACAAAATAAAAACAAAAATTCTTTTAGGGGTTTTTTTTATAATTTTTAATTTTTTTTTTACTAAAACTTAACACTAAACACTTTGCGCACGCCTCCCCGGCAACGGCGCCATTTTGATGTCTGTCGTTATGGACATGCAAAAACCAACTAAACTATGTAGATAGGGTAAGTCGGATATCGAACCAGAGGAGGATTGTGGAAAGTGTCGAATGAAAAGTATTAATTAATCACTACTGAATTGGAAAATCGGTGTGATTGATTATAAGAATTATCTAAATTAACAAATAAAATAAGCACGTTAATACTCGGGTTTCACACTCTCCATCAGGATCTTTAGCTTTAATCTCAAACTCACAAAGAACACCTACCAATGATCCACAACCTTCAAACAGTCAAAATCTTGAAATTTTTGATACGTCATCAGATTTTTCAGCTTTTGCTGAAGCAATTGCACTGCTCACTAAAACTTTTGAGCGGAGGTTAAGGGGAGGAGGCCAAAGATACCAGAAAAGTGATAGAGGGAGGATGGAAGAAAGATCTAGGGATGAAGGTAAAGGGAAAGGCTGAAGTTGTGTGTTACAAATGTAAACAAAAGGGTCACTATGCATCAGAGTGCAAAACCAAGAAACTGAAGGATGTTGCATACTATGAGAAGAAGCTAGAAGAAGCAAAGAAGCAACAACAAGTCAGTTTGATAGCAGGGACAGATACATGACTGTCTGATGATTCTTCTGTGCCTCATGACACTTTCTGATGAACTATCAGAAACATCAGAACAGAAGGTAAATTTAGATAATCTTAACCTTGAACACAAATTAAACAAACTCATGTCAGATTTTCTAAGTCTGCAAGATAAACAAAAATCAGATAGTAAAAAGTCTGATGAGTTGCAAAGAACCATGAATAAAGTTATACTTGAAAACCAGTTACTGATAGAAGAAAGTTTAGATCACAGAGCTAAAATTGAATTTTAGGAAAAGGAAAGAAAAGATCTATACAAGAAAATTCATGATAAAGAAACTAATGTAAAGGGTTTTCAACAAGCAAAGGAATTCGTTAACTTTATTGAAGCTACAACAAAAAACAGGGGTGAGGGTTTAGGATATGTAAAAACAAGTGAAAATAAACCCACCACCTTTGTAAAAGCAACGCATCAGATTTCTGATAAATTCACATCAGAATCTGATTCTGAATCATGCAGATCAACAAGTTCTGAGAACTCTTTTGAAATCTCAAAACTCAACTTAAAAGCAAAAAGGAGTGAATCAAAACAAAAATGTTTAAAGAAATCAGAGAAATTCTGATAATAAAACTTGTATGTGTGTTGATATACTGAAGCTTGTTCAACACCATCTCCGAATAAAAAGTGAAAAATTTGTTCATAGCTCAGCATGTAACAAATGTTCTGATGAAAGTTCATCAAAAGAAGATAATCTGATTAAAATCTCACCAGAAAAAGTACCCAAGCAAGTCTGGGTATCAAAAACCCTCTAATTTTCCATTTCAGGACCATCATGTACAGCAGATCTGGTACTGCGATTCTGGAAGCTCCAAGCTCATGACTGGGGACAGGAGCTTACTCAGTAACTTTGTTTCAAAACTGGGTAAAATGGTTAATTTTGGGAATGGAGTAAAAGGCGGGATTTGGGGTATGGATGCATAAAGTATGGGTGTTTGACCATAGAAAAAGTAGCCTATGTAGAAGGCTTAAAGTACAATATGCTGAGTTGTTGTAACACCACGTAAAAATGTGTCCAATTATGTTAAGACATGTGTCCCAAACTCTAAATATGTGAAAGATTGAATTTGAAGGACTAAAGTTGTCAAACAGTGAAACTATGTGTCCGGAAGGACTAAAAGTGTCAACATGCCAAACTTGAGCCTCTGAATGACCATACATGATGAATATATTCTTAAATGAATGATTGATTGGATATAAGAAGCCGTTTGTGAAAATAATCGGAAGATTATAAAACTACAAGGGTCAAACGTGTCAACATGTTAATTCTGACCTCTGAGTGGCCTTTTAATGAACCTGAGGCTTCGAAATATTCAAATATACTCTTAAGAATAAGTAGTATAAATTTCACGAGGGTTCGAGATCGTTAAGCATGTTTTCAAGACTTTGGGCTATAAGTGTCAACTTGACGAAACTTGCATTTATAGTGATAATTAACGAACCCGAGCCTAACGAAGTTTGTTTATACATCCTTGAGCCTCTACAAACTAACTACAAGGGCCTTACATGCCAAGAATGAGGTTAAATAGGGTTTAAAACGACCAGGGACTAAAGCTGCCAAGTTGTAAAATGTTTTAACCAGGAAACCAGGTCTACGCGGCCCGCGTAAGACCTCACTTGACTTTTACGCGGCCCGCCAGAAAGTCACCAGCGCAGAAAAATAAGGACAGGTGCAGGTTTCAGCTGTTTAACCGACTTAACCTCAATTGTATCGATTCTATGGGTTGTATGTCGGTCTTAATAAACCACTAGGACACCTGGGGTGATCCTAGGGCCTTCCTTAACAGCTGCAAATGATCTAGGAGCTTAGAAATTTGTATATAAGGGCACTAGTTCATAAGCTTCTATGCACACTTCATTTGCAACTTTCAAAGGACTCTCATCTGGAGCTTGCAAGCATTAGGAGGAGGATTACAAGTGTAGAAAAGATAGCAAGGACCATTAGTAAGAGCCTTAATCCCTGCTTAGTCGTTTTAATTAGCTTAATTACCGAAAAGTCAAACTTGTCGTAATTTAGATTTGAGTTTCGTTTTAATCTCAAATGGTCCAGCCACTGATCAAAACGAAAGTGGTTATGGAACCATATTAAGGTAGGTGATTAACCCTTAAAAGGGCACCTCCTAATTATTTCGTTTGACTAGCTAATTGTCTGGTCAAACTAGTTAGACAAAAAGTCAAACTGGACAGAATGTTTAAAAATGGAATAAATTAATAAAACAGAGGTTCTAAATTATATTTTAACATTCTAATGACTTGGTAATTAATATTAGAACATGTTTAATCAGTCCTAACCCGACAATTATCAGTCTAAGGCCAGATTATAACCGAAAGTCGCAAAAGCTTGACTTTTGCTTTGACTTTCAGTTCTGACCCGTTCAAGCTTAATTCTCACATGTTTTAAGCTTCCATTAGGACCACACTACTCAGTAGTATAACCCCATGGAGTTATATTGCATGGTTCTTAGTGGTTTGTATTATATGCTCTTGATCGTTAATATGCTTATAAATACCATAAATGCCCTTTTGACATAAAAATGAGATTTTTAGAAATGTGAGAGGACAAAAACCTTTATTACTGATTTATAAACTTGTCCTAAAAATTTGACATCAGTTTGAGGTCTAGATTAGGAGTTATGCTCAATAGCGTAATTAGAAAGTTTTTTATTAATTTTTTTTTTTAGGTAAAGGAGGGCGGCACCTCCGGTAAATTTTATTACTATCAAAAAATATAATTACACCTAAAGGGGTTTAGTCTCCCGGGACATAAAACCCAAGGAACACCACACCCCTAATGCAACGAGCCTAATAAAATGGACCAACATGATCCGGCTCTTGCCTAGACACACCACCAACCAACCTATCCAGCTAAACAAAAACCAATCCATCAAAATACATAACCAAAAGACAAAAGCCCTATACATCAAATCTATCAAAAAACATAACACAACATTCAAACCATTTTCCATCCATGTACCTGCAAAAACAAATATAAAACAATATTGAAACTTCAAATCTTCAGCTCCCTGAATATCCAGCAATCTTCTAATCAGCAACTCATATTCCAGCAGCCATCCATCTTGCAGCCTCCCCAGCAGCAACCATCTACCCATGTTAACTGTTTTTACACTAGCCAAACAAAATTTAACCCAAATAGCACTACCCAAAACATCTAAACCACCACTCATACCACTATCCCTACCCATCACATCGTAAAACCTCCCCTCACCACCTGGGTCAATATAAAACCAGCACCAAAAAATCCCCAAATACCCTTTGTTTACCAAACCCACCACATACATAAAATTCCATCTAAACAACTCCCAAACAACATACCCAAACACCACAATCCCTTTCAAAATAAACCGAACCAAAACAGCCATATTCCAACACCAAAAAATACCCAAAATACCCCTCCAGCCCCCTTTCACACTCCCAATGTTACCAACCATACCCTCCCAACTACAAACCAACCAATAATTAACCATTCCCATAACTGTCATCCCCAATCTGCCCCAAACACCCATAACAACCCAAACCTGCACCTCAACCAACCCCCACATTTGCAACCCCATTAAGATTAATACCATTACCTTTAGTCTTCACTTCAAAACCCCAAATGTCAGCAGCCATTCTCACATTAGGAGTATCTTTAAAGCATAGACCCAGCAACCTCATTCTAACAGTTTCAAAAACTGTACCACATAACTGCTGCACAGAACGCTTCCCCTCCCCAAAATGCCTATAATTCCTCTCTTGCCAAATAAAATACACTGAAGCAGCGAGAACTAATTTCCCAATAATACCCCATACAGAATTTAATAAACCCTTTTTCTTCCAAAAACCTAATGATATCAGGCCATGAATTAGGAGCATCATTCATTCTACCAAATACTTTACACCTTCTCCACACAGCCAATGCATACTCACATTCAAAAAACAAATGCCTATGACTATCAGGACATTTTCTGCATAACGCACACCTCAGATCACCTTCATAACCCCATTTAAATAACCTGTCCTGAGTAAGTAACCGAAATTTAAAAGCCAACCATAAAATAAATGCATGCTTCGGGATATTTTGACTAAACCAAATAGGACTACTCCAAAGAACCTTAGGGCCATTCATACAAAGAGTTTTATACACACTTCTAACAGCATACTCTTCCAACTTCCTGTTCTCCATTTTCCACATAAACTTATCTTCTCTTAAAGCATTATACTGATAAATATTAGAAGAAACTAACCAAGGATATTTAGAGAACCACTCCTGAGGAAGCTTCCATTCTTTGCCATCAAAAATTTCAGCAAGTCTAGTATTCGTAGTAAAACCCGCAGCCTTTATATCACGCCTATTAATACTATTCAGAAGAATACCCTTTTCATGCCAAAGATCAAGCCATGCCCTCACACCCTTCCCATTACCTATCACATCATAGAATTTTTCTCTAAACATACTTCTATGCTGCAAAATTTGCCTCCAACTCCAAGAATCAACACTAGTCTCACTAACTTCCCAAAAACTTTTACCGCATAATTTGTATTTTCCAACCCACCTCACCCATACAGAATCCTTATTAGACAAAACATTCCACATATGCTTCGACATCAAAGCAATATTCTGGATTTTCAGAGAAGATATATCCAATCCTCCTTGACATTTAGCCATACAAATTTCCTCCCATTTAACTCTAGCTATCCCCTTATTTCCCATCCCCTGACTCCACAAAAAACCACACACCAGCCTTTCAATTTCTTCACTGATAGCAACAGGAAGGATATACAACGAAGCCCAATATATAATGATAGAAGATAAGACAGATTTTATTAACTGAACTCTACCAGCAAAGGATAAAAACTTAACCTTCCAGTCAGAAATCCTCCCCTTCACTCTATCAATTAACGCTTTACAATCTTTCTGATACAACCTCTTAGAAGAAAGCGGAATCCCCAGATACTTCATAGGAAAAACTCCAACTCTAAAAAGTAAAATATCAAGAATCAACTTCTGAACCTTCTCATCAACATTACCAAAAATTACATCACTTTTATTCATATTGGGAACCAAACCAGACACAGAACTGAATTCATTCAAAGCATCCTTTATAACCTTCACAAATCCAATATCCGCCCCACAAAAAATAAGCAGATCATCGGCAAAGCATAAATGAGTTAGTTTCAACTTATCACACCTCCAATGGTAACTGAAACCTTCAGCAGCCTCAATTCTTCTTATAAACATCAAATTTAACACCTCCATTACCAAAGTAAACAAATATGGAGAGATAGGATCCCCCTGCCTCAAACCTCTTTCTCCTTTAAAAAAACCATACAAATTCCCTTGATAAGCAACTGAATAATGAACAGACGTCATGCAAACCATAATCCAGCTAAAATTTTTTTTATGCAACCTAAAATTCACCAAACATTCTTCAAGGAACCTATGATCAACAGAATCATACGCTTTCTGCAAATCTATTTTAAAAGAAACCCTCGGACATCCCTTAGCCCAATCATAACCTTTAACTAATTCTTGTGATAACATTATGTTATCACTGATCAGCCTACCCGGAACAAAAGCACTCTGAAAAGCTTTTTATTAATTAAACGGCATAATTAGCATAAAGCCTATCTAAACCCAAATTTTGATACCAACTTTTTACCCACTGATGTAATATAATATTTTAGGATTTTTGAAGATTTTTAATTATTTTTAAACTGATCATATCATAGGGTTCTAGCTTTAATTCGGTAATTGTCGGTTATACCATTTTCTTAAATAAAATGAGTTTTACATAATATTTTGATACCAAACTTTTTGCTACTGATTCTATATGATAAATAAAATATTTTGAACTTTATAAACTGATCAAAAACTCAGATTTCCTATTTTAAACCGAAAATCGCTTAAAACCGACTTTTACGCGTTTTAAGCGCATAGTATGGGTTAAAACTATTTTTAACATATAAGACTTGATACCTACTGATGTTTTTAGTAAATTTTTATACTTTAATAGTAGGCAAGAGTTTTAAACTCAGGTTTCCAAAATTTACCTTTAAAGCTTATGTGAAATTACCAAAATGCCCATCTGGTGCATAAATTGGTTATAAATGATAAATTTCACATATAGACAATAATACCCTACTGATATAACTTAGTAAACTAAATATTTTTACTGATTTCAAAAGACCAGAACTTCAGCTTATTATAAAACCTCTTTTATAAGTATTAAAATTACCAAAATGCCCTTACGGGACTTAAATTGGTTTTAAATACTTTTTTAGGCATATGTGTTAACATCCTACTGATGTATTAACATATTTTAAGCATATTAACAATTAAGACCTGTATATAATTCATTTGGTTACCCGTTACCCGTTACGCGTTTACGCGTTCGGATCGGTTTATGTGACTAATTTACGTATACTAGCCGAAACGGGATTAACCTTATCATTAAATCTTCAATTTCCAGAATATGTTTAGTTTACCCATATTATACAAGTATCCAAGCTTGTCGAGTCTAAACCATATTCTATTCCGGTCTCCGCTTAATCTAGCGTTTAGAACCGTAAAGTTTCTTTCTAGCTAGCCGGTCTAAGTCCTTCACTTAACTAAAGACCCGTTAGCACCCTAATAGTTTATTAAACCTTCTAATATAGATTAGTAGCATCCAGTAGAAGGTACCATCAAAAAGCTTTAGGATTATACTGCTGAGTTATCTTTCACATTAGCTCAGGTAAATACTTTTAACTTATTTTCCCTTATACGGGCTTGGGATATGGTATTATAATAATACCACTTGGTCGGGTAAGAAATCATTTAATCGGATTGTGATTAATAAATTTACATAACCTGTTTTAATCTGTCTTGTTTGATAACATAAACATTGGGGGTTAATTTGACCGTGTCCTGGATATCCTCGGCTCATTTCATTTGAAAATGGCCACGACCTATGCACGGGGTGTAGGCATACACCTGACAGATGCAAATGCTAATATAACCCACACGTTGGGGATAACTCCTTGTGGGTTTTATAAGTGGTGAGTCGGTTAATCATGACCGGCTTCCAAACCAGCCCCATATGTATGTCAAACATGTAAATATGTATACAAGATTTTTTAAAATAATTGTCCCAAGTTATAAATGATTTGTGCCATGTGCACTTAAATCAAATTTTATAAAAGTTTTTTTTAAGAGTCAGTTAATTGTATTTACCAGTGTAAACTGACGTATTTTCCAAAGATTAATTTGACAGGTACCTCTCGTAATAGGCTGGAGCTATTAGGTGTCGTATAAGAGGATCTTGCAAATCTCTAAGATACCTGAAGTCTGTTATTTTGTTTCTTTGTATTATTTATGATCCGCCTATGGATCTTATTACATTCCAGTCTGTATATTCTTTCAACTCAAACACTCAGACATTATGCTTTGTAATAGTTTATTCACCAAGCCTTCCGCTGTGCTTTTATATTGTGTATATTGACTATGATGATATCAACTACGTCACGATACTCCCCTCCGGGCCCACTGGTAATATGTGGAAATATCGGGGTGTGACAGGTTGGTATCAGAGCCAATATTGAGTGAATTAAACACTAACCTTTTGTGTTTAATTTCAATGACACAATAAGCACATTCCTTAGACATCCGAGTCTAGGCTAATGACCTAGGATTTATTCTTAACTTTCCTTTTATTGTTATATTATATTTACTTGTTTTGACTGGTTAACTTCTTGGAAAATGCCGCCACGAGTGAGAGGCAAAGGAAAGGGACCTATGCGAGGAGGGCCATCGGGCCACGCGGGACCATCCCATCGACGTACCCCATCGGCGACCTTCTCCAGTTCCGACTCACGGGACAATTGGAGTCATAACTTCGAGCCGGTGAGACATTCTGTGTCGCTAGGATCCTCCCCATCCGACCCTCCATATTTTGGATTACCCATTCTTAATAAGCCCCAACATTCTCAAGAGTCGCACCATTCAAACCAATCTCACCACTCCCTTCACTCCCATTCTTTTCACCACTCCGACTCCCTTTATTCTCCAGGTCAATTCAATCCAAATGATTATGTCAACAATCTTTTTGGTGTCAACCCTTTAGGACCTTAAGATCATTTCTCCCAGGAGATTGAGATGGACGATGACCCTGACCCTGAAATGCAAACCGGAACACCGGGCCACCCTATAAGCATCTCTAGCGGTTCCCCCTATCAAGGATCGCCGTACCAAGGGCCTGATTCATATGCTGAGAGGATGGCTTAGTATGATTGGTACTTTACCCCTTCATACCACAACTCTCCTGCTTAACCTCCCTTGGTTGAGCCACAGCTTCAAGCAGTTTCACCACCACCTCTTCCAGTTGAGGAACCGCCTCAACAACCACCTCAGCCACCTCCCGAGCCGTCGAGGCGAAGGAGGAATGCACGAATATCCGTGCGAGGAGGACTTCGTTTCAGTTCTCCTCAGGGTTCAAGCTCTTACCCTCCTATTCCCGAGGACCCCCAAATGGGTGGACCCTCGAACGCGGTACCAGCGCTCAATCCCCCGCCTGTTTCTCATGCACCACCACTACCGCCAGTGGGTTTTGACAACCAGATCCCGACATACCCAGGTTCATCTGGGTATAATCCATCAGGATACCCATCGGATTATGGAAACCATGATCCTTACCTTACGGCTGCTCAGTACAATGCACTTTATCCTTCTTCTTACCCTCCAGTTTACCCAACTGGATATCCGGTGCAGGGATACCAATACCTACCCTACCAACAACCTCCTCCTCACCAACAGGAACAAACTCAGGAGATTCTACAGAGATTAGACCGGGTTGAGCGCGAAGCCAACGTAACTAAGAAGAAATATAACGGCTTTCTCAAGGGTCTTGCAAGCCTTATTAAGGGCAAGAAGAAGTAGGATGTTGTTAGTTTGTTTTGTTTTGTCTTGTAATCATGTCCCTGCGAGGATATTATTTTATTTTCGGTACCAAGTCCCTGCGAGGACTTACTTTCTGTTTCTGTAGCCCCTGCGTGGGCAGTGTGTGTTGTTCAAGTCCCGTTTAGGGCAACGTTGTATTTGTTTCGTGGTTTAATGAAGCTATTTTCGATTTTAATATGTATTTTATTACATCATCATGCTATATCATTTCAAATTTAAAATTAATCTGCCCTAGAAATTCTTAAAGGTATAACCTAGCCAAAATATTAATGGCTATGATGGTACAACCTTTTTAAGAAAATAACTCCCTGTTAGCATCTGAAAACATGTTAACATTCCTGAATTGTGCGGTGCGAGAAACCACACAATCTTCCAAATGTACTTGGACTTTTCCAAGTCACTATCATAGCCTATATGATCAATATGAATCATGGCTAATAAACATCAATATGATGTATACACCTAAAACATCCATTAGAGATGTATGCGTATAAGCAAAGGTGTAATAATGACAAGAATAGTTTTATTATTAAACTTCTTGTCAATAAGGCGATGAACTATGTTCGACCCTTAAAAGATCACTGATCCAAGAGATCATTGATTATAGTTAAATCGTCCCATGTGACATAGCCTCTTGTGCTGTCTAAAAATCCTTCCAGACGAGCCTTGTGCTAATTTAAAATGTCATTCATGACATTGACAGTTGTGATTTATATTCCTCTGTCTAATATAATATAAAGAATAATATCTCATGAATTATTATTATTATTTGCTTAAAATGGTCTATATGGTTTAATAATACCATGACCATCTAATCATCAATGCGATGATTTATTGCTTAATTTAAATACAAACATTATTGTTTCATATAGAACCCAAATCATGGCTGGATCTGATGAAGTAAACAGTCATCCACGGGAAGAAAACAATAATGAGGCCAGAATAAATCTTACTAACGCTGAGCTGCAAGCCATGATCGACACCGCGGTTGCTCAAGCGGTAGATAAGATATTCAAGGAACCGAGTAATGTTCGGTCCAAAACTCACTCAAAACCCTTATCACAGTCACATGCATCAAGAAGGGATGAATCTCAGCATTCATCCAATCAAAGATCTGAGTCTCAAAAAGTGGTGCCAAACCAGGCTCCTAAGTACAAAAAGAGTTGTACTTATAAGTACTTTGTCTCCTGTAAACCGAGGGATTTTACAGGAGAAAAGGGAGCAATCGATTGCATGAAATGGTTGGACGAAATGGAGACTGTGATAGACATCAGCGGATGTGCCAAGGAAGATATAGTGAAGTTTGTGTCACAATCTTTCAAGGGCGATGCCCTTACTTGGTGGAAGGCATTAGTGCAAGCCACTAGAAAGGTTTCTTTGTATAACCTCTCATGGAACAAGTTCGTTGATTTAGTAAAGGACACTTATTGTCCTCAGCATGAAGTTGAGAGGATAGAGACTGATTTCCTCACCTTAGTAATGAAGGATCTGGATTGTAGATCCTATGTGACCAGCTTCAATTCGATGTCAAGGCTTGTGCCATACCTGGTCACCCCTGAACCCAAACGCATTGCGCGTTTCATCGGCGGTTTAGCTCCTGAAGTAAAAGGAAACGTCAAGGCTTCTAAGCCTACTACATATAGATCTGCTGTGGATCTGTCTTTATCCCTCACTCTTGATATTGTGAGGAATAGCGCAAAGAAAGCTGCTGATGATGGGAAGAGAAAGAGAGAGGAAGACAAGTCCCCTCAGTCTAACAAGAAGAGTAAAGGGAACTTTAGTTTTAAAAAGGGGCAGTCAAATGACAAGCCCTGGTGCAAGACCTGTAACAGAAGGCACTTTGGGAAGTGCAACCTAGACCTATAAGCCAAACCATGTGGGATTTGTAAAAAGAAGGGGCACAAGTCTGTGGAGTGCCGGAACATAAAGGATGCAACTTGTTATGGTTGCAATGAGAAGGGGCATATCAAGACAAATTGCCCCAAGAATACCAAGAAGCCCGAGGAGGCAAAGAAAAACAACGCAAGAGTTTTCCAAATGAATGCGAGAGAAGCGGTGAATGACGAGAACGTCATAACAGGTACCTTCCTCATCAATAATAATTATGCTAGAGTCTTATTTGATTTAGGTGCTGATAAGTCTTTTGTAGACCATAAGTTTTGTAAATTACTGAATCTGCCTATTAAGACTCTAGACATAAAATATGAGGTAGAACTTGCTGATGGTACCTTAGAAACAACTTCCACTCTTCTTGATGGATGTTTCATATCCATTAAGAATCATTCTATACTGTTATCTCTCTTGCCAATGAAATTGGCTGGGTTTGACATTGTTTTGGGCATGGATTGGTTGTCGCATAACCAAGCCCAAATCGCCTGCGATAAAAAGCTTGTCATCATCAAAACCCCTACTGGTGAGTCCGTCACTATTCAAGGAGATACACAATATGGACTCCCCAGCAATGTGTCCATTCTCAAAGTATCGCAGTGTCTGAAGATCGGATGTGTCATCTATATGGCACAAGTGTCAGTGAACGACCCAAAGCCCAAAATTGAAGACATTCCTATATCTCTAAGTATCCTGATGTCTTTCCTAACGATCTACCTGGATTAACTCCTGAGAGGCAAGTTGAATTCAGGATAGATATTCTTCCAGGATCCGCACCAATTGCACGAGCTCCTTATCGTCTAGCGCCTACCAAAATGAAAGAGCTCAGGACCCAATTGGATGACCTACTGGAGAAAGGTTTCATTCAACCCAGCTCTTCGCCATGGGGAGCTCCAATATTGCTTGTAAAGAAGAGGGATGGATCAATGCGCCAATGCATTGATTACTGTGAACTGAACAAAATAACGATCAAGAATCGTTATCCCTTACCCAGGATCGACGACTTATTTGATCAACTCTAAGGGGCGAGCTTCTTCTCAAAGATTGACTTAAGATCCGGGTATCATCAACTTAAGCTCCGAACCGAAGATGTGCCTAAAACGTCGTTTAGGACGAGGTATGTGTCACACCCCCAAAATCCACCTGCGGAATACCACCGCTTGGAGGCGTGACTGACCAGGATCCAGCCACCAATCATATTGAACAAGCATGTAAGTGATTATAAAATCCAACCAATACAATTGGTGTCCAAACAAAAACATAGTTTAAGTTGCAAGCGGAAGCATAACGTTCAAAACCAAAACATAAGTTTAATTGTTTCAAAGTTTAACATGGCACACAGCTGTCCATGTCCCACAACGACTCTCTTCCATGCAAGCTCCAGCTAAGTACCTATTGACCTGCAAAGCATGTAGTAACGAGTCAACAATAATGTTGAGCGAGTTCACAGTTGGGTGTTTGTTTTAAGTTGTTCTGAAAACGGTTTCCTTTATCTGGCATCCTGCCGTGGGGGTTATCCCATAGTTGAAAACGTGATTTGTTTAACCCAATTACTCTGGCTATCCAGCCGTGGGGGCTACCCCATGTTTAATTATCTGGCTCTACGGCCGTGGGGGCTACCCCATGTTTGTTACTAGACTCGTTACCATATCGACTGCTGACTGTAGTCATGTTTATGTGCCCTGAACTGTCAATGTCTATCATCATTGACGTGCCCAGATCCATTAGTTCACGCCCGTCCTCTGCGGCACGGTGTGAGGTTTGTCAAACCTAAATAGCGCTATCTAACTAATGACCCGCTCGCCATTGGCCCGGCGATTAAGTCGATATAAAAAGGAGGGACTTCGTGATAGAGTTTTGTCCTAGTGAAAGTTATCGGTCCAAGAGGACGAGGAATTATATTCCTGAACCAGCACTGTCCTACCCAATAAAGGACGAGGAATCCATGTTCCTTAACCCCATTCCCAACCCCTGGGAATCCCATGCTTTGTAGAGGGTGTGAACTCACCTTGGTTTGCTCGACAGTTTAGTTTACTTGGTTAAGTATGCTGGTTACCATGTCCTAATATGGTTACCAGTATAGGTCAGGTTTGGGTGCAAGTAATCACGTATATGTTACACGTATCTAACACATAGCATACAAAACATACAAGTTTATTGGGCCTGCCCTAATACTCGAACAGTTAAATCAATAGTACCTAGTCCAGATAAACAGTAACAGGAAGTCATGCAGTCCAAACATTAAATGCGGCCCAATAACCTAGTCGAACATCCTGATCGAGACTAAGCGCTCTCGACTCGAGACTATGCGGTCTTGAGTCGCAACCTAGTGGTCTCGGGTTGTGGATGGTTGGTCTCGAGTTGTCAAGCATGAGTCGCAACCTCTGAGGTCTCGAGTCGAGACCTTGCTGGTCTCGAGTCCTTGAAGCTTGTCTCGAGTTGTCATGAGATGGTCTCGAGTCGCAAACACTGCAGTCTCTAGTTATGGCTTAACGGTCTCGAGTCGAGACCGGGGGTCTCGACTGGTACACCTGCTGATTGCCAGCATTTGTACTAGCCAATGGAATTTCGATTTCATGATTTGGTGTACTATCCAATGAGGGTTCACAAACATGTTTATTTGTCTAACAATTAATTAAAATGGATCAAACAACCAGTTTTTCAAATATTCAAGGCACATTCATATCATATTTATGTTGTTCATCATTAAGGTTTTTATCATATTCAACAAACATACTCAAAACAAATCCATACTAGCATATGATATCTAATCAGCACCCCATTTATGCATCAACTTTGGTTCCTAACAACTAGCATACATTCCTTGGTTCCAAAGCACACATACACGTTCTTGAATGTCATAACGATCTCGCATATTATTCACAACACACATGCATTTCTATATCACCTATCACATCATCTAGTCATCAAGCTAAATCATACGGGACACATTGTTCAAGTTGTACATCATCATGGCAAGGAATTATCGGAACATCACGGTTTACACTTCATTTTTAAACATTCATAACCAATCAACCATCCATTAAGCAACATACTCATTCATAACTTATCGTATCTAACCAAACAACTACAAGGTACTAACCGGCTAGATGATGAGGGTATGAAGAATCAATGAACCAACTTCCGGGTGACGATTTCGAGCTTGATATGAGGGTCTTAGTGCTTCCGGTTGAATCCGAGATCTTGGTTTGCTATCCTTGATCCGAGACAAGAGGAAAAGGTGGTGTTGCTAGGGTTTGAGTGAGAGAGAGTGTGGATGAAGTGAGAGAGAGTGTAAAGGAGAGTGTGTGTGGGTTGCCCAAAAATGGCAAGGTTGGCTATCAACAAGGGTTATATACTAGCTTCAAGTTGGTTCACCCTAGTGGGTTTTCGAGTGGGGTGAAGAGGAGCATGGCCCATCCGGCCCAACAGTTACACTGTTCACTCGAGACCGAGTGGTCTCGAGTTGGGTTCATGGTCTCGGCTTGTTACATACCCACATCTACATAACTACACCTTATACGTACATATTATCAGCACATAGCACATCAAGATAATTCATAACTTTCATTTACTAATATATAAACACATAACGTTCAAGCATGTTACATCGAGATACAATGAAGGGTTCTAAATTACGAGTTGTCACAATATCCCCAAGTTGAAAGAAATTTCGTCCCGAAATTTGGTAAGTACTCACTGAGGAAGCTAGTTAAGTTGTATGGTTTTCCTGGTTTTCCTGGGGTGTCACATCCTCCCCCCGTTGATCTGGAATTTCGTCCCGAAATTCCGTAGCTTCAGCCTCAGTAGTGGTTGTACTGTTTGTGAATAGTTGGGGATACTTTTGTTTCATCTGATCTTCGCGTTCCCAGGTGAACTCTGGGTCGCGACGTGAGTTCCAACGAACTCGGACGAGAGGTATTCTAGTGTTCTTGAGGACCTTAACATCCTGGTCCGTGATTTCAACTGGTTCCTCGACGAATCGTAACTGCTCGTCGATGGTGAGCTCCTACAAAGGAACTACGAGGGTCTCATCTGACAGGCACTTCTTCAGATTCGACACATGGAAAACGTTGTGAACTGTACTGAGTTCTGCTGGTAAGTTCAGTTGGTAGGCCACCTTGCCTATTTTCTCGATGATTTCAAAAGGTCCGACGTATCGTGGGTTAAGCTTGCCTCGTTTGCCAAAACGAACCACACCCTTCCAGGGTGAAACTTTGAGTAGTACACGCTCCCCAACCTGGAGCTCAAGTGGTTTCCTGTCCTTATCGGCGTAGCTTTTCTGACGGTCACGAGCTGCCGCCATGCGTTGTCGTATTTGAGCAATTCGTTCGGTTGTGTCTACCACAAGTTCTGGGCCAGTGATCTGACTATCCCCCACCTCTGCCCAACAAAGAGGTGACCGGCATTTACGTCCGTACAATGCCTCAAACGGAGCAGCTTTAATGCTGGTGTGGTAGCTGTTATTGTACGAGAATTCCATAAGTGGCAGATGTTTTTCCCAGCTGTTGCCAAAGTCGATTACACATGCACGGAGCATGTCTTCTAAGGTTTGAATAGTGCGCTCAGACTGCCCGTCCGTCTGAGGGTGATACGCTGTGCTCATGTCTAATTGTGTGCCAAAGGATTTGTGCATTGCTTGCCACAGCTCTGAAGTAAAACGTGCATCACGATCCGAGATAATAGAGGTGGGCACCTCGTGCCTCGAGATAACTTCCTTAAGGTATACGTCTGCTAGAGTGGATAACTTATCCGTTTCCTTGATAGCTAAGAAGTGTGCAGACTTCGTGAGTCGATCCACGATCACCCAAATAGTATCATTTACGCGCTGAGATCTAGGCAGGCCAGTAACGAAATCCATGGAAATTTGCTCCCATTTCCATTGTGGTATCTCTGGTTTTTGGAGTAGGCCTGAGGGTTTCTGGTATTCCGTCTTGACTCTCGCACAAGTCAAACACTTGCTGACGTAAGTTGCTATGTGGGCCTTCATGCTAGGCCACCAATACGTAGTTTTGATATCGTGGTACATCTTATCCGAGCCAGGATGTACCGAGTAGCGAGACTTGTGTGCTTCATCCATCACAAGCTCTCGTAAGTTGCCATAGAGTGGAACCCAAATGCGTCCTGTTACGTAGTATGCACCGTCTTCCTTTTGTTCTAATCGTTGCCTTGAGCCGCGTAGGGCTTCAGCCCTGACGTTTTCTGGTTTCAATGCTTCTACCTGAGCGTCTCGTATTTGGGAAGGAAGACTAGAATGTATAGTGAGTTGCAAAGCTCGTACGCGCTTAGGCGCAGTGTCCTTTCGACTGAGGGCATCAGCCACAACATTGGCTTTGCCTGGGTGATATCTGATCGAGCATTCGTAGTCATTCATTAGTTCGACCCATCGTCGTTGTCGCATATTCAGTTCTTTCTGTTTGAAGATATGCTCAAGGCTCCTGTGGTCGGTGTAGATGGCGCACTTGGTACCGTACAGGTAATGTCGCCATATTTTGAGGGCAAAAACAACAGCTCCCAGCTCTAAGTCATGCGTAGTGTAGTTTCTTTCATGAACTTTGAGTTGTCGTGAGGCGTAGGCTATAACCTTATCCCGTTGCGTCAGTACACAACCAAGACCCTGAATTGATGCGTCGCAGTAGACCACGAAGTCGTCTGTGCCCTCTGGCAATGAAAAGATAGGTGCGCTGAAAAGTCTATCCTTTAAATGCTGAAATGCTAACTCCTGCACATTTCCCCATCGATAAACAACGCCTTTCTGTGTTAGTGAGGTGAGAGGCTGTGCAATCTTGGAAAAATCCTTAATGAACCTCCTGTAGTAACCTGCCAAACCCAAGAATTGGCGAATTTCCGTTGGTGTACGAGGGGCAGGCCAGTTCTTAATTGAGTCTACCTTGGATGGATCAACGTGAATCCCATCCTTGTTCACCACATGGCCTAAGAAATGGACTTCACGAAGCCAGAAGTCGCATTTCGAGAACTTTGCGTAAAGCTGTTCCGTTCGAAGGAGTTCCAAAATAAGTCGTAGATGCTGCTCGTGTTCCTCCTGACTCTTAGAATAGATCAGGATGTCGTCGATGAAGACTATCACGAACTTGTCCAGGTAAGGCTTGCACACTCGATTCATCAAGTCCATGAAAATTGCAGGTGCGTTTGTCAGCCCAAAAGGCATGACCAAAAACTCATAGTGTCCATAACGAGTTCTAAAAGCTGTTTTGGAGACGTCCTCTTCTCGGACTCTCAGCTGGTGATATCCCGATCTCAAATCAATCTTTGAATAGTAGCTCGACCCTTGCAGCTGGTCGAACAAGTCGTCAATACGTGGTAGAGGATAACGATTCTTCACGGTCACCTTGTTGAGTTCCCGGCAGTCAATGCACATTCTGAAGGTACCGTCTTTCTTCTTCACGAATAATACTGGAGCTCCCCAAGGCGATGAGCTAGGACGAATAAAACCCTTATCCAAGAGTTCTTGTAGTTGCGTAGAGAGTTCTTCCAACTCTGATGGAGCTAAACGATAAGGTGCACGAGCTATAGGCGCAGCTCCAGGAGCTAGTTCAATCTGAAACTCGACCTGGCGATGAGGCGGAAGGCCAGGTAATTCCTCAGGAAATACCTCAGGATAGTCGCGTACAATTGGAAAATCTTCTAGCTTCTTCTCTTTCTCCGAGGTGTCAGTAACGAGAGCCAAAATGGCAGTGTGGCCCTTTCGCAAGCACTTCTGGGCCTTAAGGAAAGAGATGATGTTCTCAACAGCACCCCTCTTGTCGCCACGAATCATGAGAGGTTCACTACCGGAACCAGGAATACGAACAATCTTCTCGTTGCAAAGAATCTCTGCTCGGTGTTGGGATAACCAATCCATCCCAATGACAACGTCGAAACTACCCAAGACGATAGGAATAAGGTCGATAGAGAAGGTCTGGTGAGCAAGAACAAGTTTACAACCTTTGACTACGTGTGTGGCCTCTAAACTCTTACCATTTGCTAGCTCTACAGTGTGCTTGTTGTTCAAAGGTGTTGGAATACGCTTAAGCATTCGACTAACTTCTAGTGACACGTAGCTAGTATCGGCACCCGAATTAAATAAAACTGTAACATAAAAGTCGTCGAGAAGGAACTTACCCGTCACAACATTGGGGTCATTCCTTGCTTCACCTTGACCAAGCACGAACACCCGCCCCCTGGCACCATTGTTGTTGTTGTTCCCATTGTTTCCATTCCCCTGATTATTGTTATTGTTGTTGTTGTTGTTGTTGTTGTTCTGGTTCCTGTTCAGTTGGGGGCAATCTTTCTTGAAATGGCCTTCAGCTCCACACTGAAAGCACCCTTTGTTGATACCTTGCTGCTGCTGCTGTCGCTGGTTCTGAGGGGCTTGTTGTTGACGATTCTGGTTTGCGGGGTACAAGCTTCTGCAGTCCTTGGCGGCGTGACCTGGCTTGTTGCACCGATGACAGTTACCCCTGGTGCATGGCCCGCTGTGGTGTAGGTTGTAGCGATTGCATATGGGGTGATTCCCCTTGTACCCACCATGACTTTGACCACTAGATGATTGTTGACTGGGGCTCTTGTAGTCATCAGTCTTTCTCTGCTGCGACTGAGATTGCACAGAGGTTGAACCTTTGCTTGAAGCTCCATCCCATTTTCTCTTGTTGTCACTAGGAGCATCCGAAGTAGCTGTAGCGCTTATACGCTTTGGTAACTTGTTCTGCTCCACCGCCTGATCAGCGAGACGGTGAGCCAACTGAACAACCTGCTGGATGGTGGCGAGGTTTGCTGAAGTCACATGACTTTGGATTTCTGGCACTAAGCCCTTGAGAAAGAGTTCAATACGCTTAATTGGGGGGTCCACCATAGTAGGACACAATAATGCAAGCTCATTCGATCTCTTAGTATACGCCTCAATTTCTGACCCCGTCATCTTGAGGTTGTAGAACTCGACTTCCAGCTTATGAATGTCGTCACGACTGCAGTATTCCTCCTTGATCATTTCTTTAAAATTGTTCCATGGGGTGGCGTTAGTAGCAACCAACCCCAGCATTTGGACCTGAGCATTCCACCATGTGAGAGCTAAACCCTCGAGAGTACCGGTAGCATACTTCACCCTGCGCGCCTCAGGGCATTCACACATTTCGAAAACTGACTCGAGCTTCTCAAACCAGTGGAGGAGACCTACAGCTCCTTCAGTGCCGCTAAAAGTAGTGGGTCGGCAGTCCATAAAAGTTTTAAAGGTGCACACAGGTGGCTGAGCATGTTGACCTCCTGCGTGTGCAGCTGCAAGTGCCGCAGCAACTCATTCGTTAATCAGAGCCGTCAACTGGGCTTGAGTCATGTTAACGCGTCCACTCATGATCTTCATATAAGAGGGAAACATGAGTGAGAGAGGTTCGTGAGAGTGCGATGACGGAAGAGAGTAAGCACACATGTGTTCTCATACTATAGTTGCTACGTTTATCTAAGCACACCATGAGCATAGTTCTATGAAATCTAGCAAGTAGGTAACAGAACATAAATCATATCACCTAGAATGTCGAGCCTTGCATGTGGAGTGAAGCGTCGTTGTGGACCGTTGAGCACTGTACAGGTTATAGTCTGGTTTTAACAAGAACGTTTTTCCTTTATTAAAACCAAGTTCTCTATAACCAATGGCTCTGATACCAATCTGTCACACCCCTAAAATCCACCCGCGGAATACCACCGCTTGGAGGCGTGACTGACCAGGATCCAGCCACCAATCATATTGAACAAGCATGTAAGTGATTATAAAATCCAACCAATACAATTGGTGTCCAAACAAAAACATAGTTTAAGTTGCAAGCGGAAGCATAACGTTCAAAACCAAAACATAAGTTTAATTGTTTCAAAGTTTAACATGGCACACAGCTGTCCATGTCCCACAACGACTCTCTTCCATGCAAGCTCCAGCTAAGTACCTATTGACCAGCAAAGCATGTAGTAACGAGTCAACAATAATGTTACGCGAGTTCACAGTTGGGTGTTTGTTTTAAGTTGTTCTGAAAACGGTTTCCTTTATCTGGCATCCTGCCGTGGGGGTTACCCCATAGTTGAAAACGTGATTTGTTTAACCCAATTACTCTGGCTATCCAGCCGTGGGGGCTACCCCATGTTTAATTATCTGGCTCTACGGCCGTGGGGGCTACCCCATGTTTGTTACTAGACTCGTTACCATATCGACTGCTGACTGTAGTCATGTTTATGTGCCCTGAACTGTCAATGTCTATCATCATTGACGTGCCCAGATCCATTAGTTCACGCCCGTCCTCTGCGGCACGGTGTGAGGTTTGTCAAACCTAAATAGCGCTATCTAACTAATGACCCGCTCGCCATTGGCCCGGCGATTAAGTCGATATAAAAAGGAGGGACTTTGTGATAGAGTTTTGGTCTAGTGAAAGTTATCGGTCCAAGAGGACGAGGAATTATATTCCTGAACCAGCACTGTCCTACCCAATAAAGGACGAGGAATCCATGTTCCTTAACCCCATTCCCAACCCCTGGGAATCCCATGCTTTGTAGAGGGTGTGAACTCACCTTGGTTTGCTCGGCAGTTTAGTTTACTTGGTTAAGTATGCTGGTTACCATGTCCTAATATGGTTACCAGTATAGGTCAGGTTTGGGTGCAAGTAATCACGTATATGGTACACGTATCTAACACATAGCATACAAAACATACAAGTTTATTGGGCCTGCCCTAATACTCGAACAGTTAAATCAGTAGTACCTAGTCCAGATAAACAGTAACAGGAAGTCATGCAGTCCAAACATTAAATGCGGCCCAATAACCTAGTCGAACATCCTGATCGAGACTAAGCGCTCTCGACTCGAGACTATGCGGTCTCGAGTCGCAACCTAGTGGTCTCGAGTTGTGGATGGTTGGTCTCGAGTTGTCAAGCATGAGTCGCAACCTCTGAGGTCTCGAGTCGAGACCTTGCTGGTCTCGAGTCCTTGAAGCTTGTCTCGAGTTGTCATGAGATGGTCTCGAGTCGTAAACACTACAGTCTCGAGTTATGGCTTAACGGTCTCGAGTCGAGACCGGGGGTCTCGACTGGCACACCTGCTGATTGCCAGCATTTGTACTAGCCAATGGAATTTCGATTTCATGATTTGGTGTACTATCCAATGAGGGTTCACAAACATGTTTATTTGTCTAACAATTAATTAAAATGGATCAAACAACCAGTTTTTCAAATATTCAAGGCACATTCATATCATATTTATGTTGTTCATCATTAAGGTTTTTATCATATTCAACAAACATAATCAAAACAAATCCATACTAGCATATGATATCTAATCAGCACCCCATTTATGCATCAACTTTGGTTCCTAACAACTAGCATACATTCCTCGGTTCCAAAGCACACATACACGTTCTTGAATGTCATAACGATCTCGCATATTATTCACAACACACATGCATTTCTATATCACCTATCACATCATCTAGTCATCAAGCTAAATCATACGGGACACATTGTTCAAGTTGTACATCTTCATGGCAAGGAATTATCGGAACATCACGGTTTACACTTCATTTTTAAACATTCATAACCAATCAACCATCCATTAAGCAACATACTCATTCATAACTTATCATATCTAACCAAACAACTACAAGGTACTAACCGGCTAGACGATGAGGGTATGAAGAATCAATGAACCAACTTCCAGGTGACGATTTCGAGCTTGATCCGAGGGTCTTAGTGCTTCCGGTTGAATCCGAGAGCTTGGTTTGCTATCCTTGATCCAAGACAAGAGGAAAGGGTGGTGTTGCTAGGGTTTGAGTGAGAGAGAGTGTGGATGAAGTGAGAGAAAGTGTAAAGGAGAGTGTGTGTGGGTTGCCCAAAAATGGCAAGGTTGGCTATCAACAAGGGTTATATACTAGCTTCAAGTTGGTTCACCCTAGTGGGTTTTCGAGTGGGGTGAAGAGGAGCATGGCCCATCCGGCCCAACAGTTACACTGTTCACTCGAGACCGAGTGGTCTCGAGTTGGGTTCATGGTCTCGGCTTGTTACATACCCACATCTACATAACTACACCTTATACGTACATATTATCAGCACATAGCACATCAAGATAATTCACAACTTTCATTTACTAATATATAAGCACATAACGTTCAAGCATGTTACATCGAGATACAATGAAGGGTTCTAAATTACGAGTTGTCACAGTATGGACATTACAAGTTTTTAGTGATGCCTTTTGGGCTCACAAATGCACCAGCAACATTCATGGACCTCATGAATAGAGTCTGCAAACCATATTTGGATAAGTTTGTCATCGTCTTCATAGATGACATACTTATCTATTCCCGTAGCCAAGTTGATCACGAGAAGCATCTTCGATGTATCTTAGAATTTCTTCGACAGGAGAAGCTGTATGCAAAATTCTCCAAGTGCGAGTTCTGGCTTCGTGAAGTCTAATTCCTTGGACATGTTGTTAGTGAGTGTGGCATCCAAGTTGATCCCGCTAAGGTAGAGGCCGTAATGAATTGGGAAGCACCAAAGACTCCAACCGAAATTTGCAGCTTTCTGGGATTGGCTGGCTACTATAGAAGATTCATTGAGAACTTCTCAAGAATAGCTGCGCCATTGACTTCTTTGACCCGTAAGAATGTAAAATTTGACTGGGGTCCAAAACAACAAGGATCCTTCGAGATTCTCAAGCAGAAATTGAGTAATGCTCCGGTGCTGACATTGCCCAAAGGAACTGATGAGTTTGTCGTTTACTGTGATGCATCACACACCGGTATGGGGTGTGTACTTATGCAAAAAGGCAAGGTGATTGCCTATGCATCACGACAGCTAAAGTGCATGAAAGGAATTACACCACCCACGACTTAGAGTTGGGTGCCGTTGTATTCGCACTAAAGCTATGGAGACACTATCTGTATGGAACAAAATGTGTGATCTATTCAGATCACAAAAGTCTCCAACATTTATTCAATCAAAAAGAGCTCAATATGACACAGCGCCGTTGGATGGAAACTCTAAATGATTATGATTGAGAAATTCGCTACCACCCAGGTAAAGCGAATGTAGTCGCAGATGCCTTAAGCCGAAAGGAAAGAGTCAAACCAATCAAGATCAATGCTAAGAGTATGGAGCTGAAGAATAGCCTGAATGATAGGCTATTAGCAGCACAGAAAGATGTTGTTTTGGAAGCTAACCTTCCAGACGAAAAGTTAGGTGTAACTGTGGAACAGTTAACACCTGGTAAGGATGGAATTCTCAGACTCAATGGAAGAATCTGGGTTCCCATTCATGGAGGACTTCGAGATGTAATCCTCCAGGAAGCTCACAACTCTAGATATTTAGTTCACCCTGGAGGTGACAAGATGTATCAGGATTTGAAAGCTAATTATTGGTGGATAGGATTGAAGAAATCTATTGCCACCCATGTAGCAAAGTGCTTGACCTGTGCGCAGATTAAAGCAGAGCATCAAAAACCATCGGGTCTGGTTCAACAGCCAGAACTTCCCACATGGAAGTGGGAAATGGTAACTATGGACTTTATAACCAAGTTACCTAAAACAAGGCACGAAAATGATACCATATGGGTTATGGTTGACAGACTGACTAAGTCAGCACATTTCTTACCCATCAAGGAGACTCATAGCTCCGACAAACTAGCCCAGTTATATGTAGATAAGATTGTAGCTCTTCACGGAGTGCCGGTGTCTATTATCTCTGATAGAGATACTAGATACACCTCTCATTTTTGGAAAATTTTCCAACAATCCTTGGGCACTCGTTTGAATTTTAGTACTGCTTACCATCCTCAGACAGATGGACAGAGTGAGCGTACAATTCAAACTTTGGTAGACATGCTTTGGGCATGTGTTATTGATTTAGGAGGTAGTTGGGATGACCACCTACCCTTGATCGAGTTCTCCTATAACAATAGCTATCATACAAGCATTCAGGTTGCGCCTTTTGAGGTATTATATGGTAGGAAATGCAGAACGCCTGTTTGTTGGGCGGAAGTAGGAGAAGCTCAGCTATCAGGACCTGATATAGTCCTTGAGACAACAGACAAGATTGTCCAGATTTGTGATCGCCTGAAAGCTGCCAGGGACAGGCAGAATGCTGCCAAGAGGCGAAAACCTCTAAAGTTTGAGGTTGGTGAAAAGGTCTTACTGAAAGTATCACCCTGGAAAGGTGTGATGCGTTTTGGTAAGAAGGGCAAGCTAAGCCTGAGATATATTGGGCCATTCGAAATTATAGAATGTGTTGGCAGTGTCGCTTATAAGCTAAACTTGCCAGAGGAGCTGAGTGGAATCCATAATGTGTTCCACATCTGTAATCTCAAGAAGTGCCTAGCTGATGAATCGATGGCAATGTCTCATAAAGACGTACAAATTGATGAAAGCCTAAGATTTGTTGAAAGACCTATATCGATCGAGGATCGTCAGGTTAAAAAGCTTCAAAGGAAGCATGTGCCTATAGTAAAGGTCAAATGGGATGCCCGTAGAGGTCCCGAGTATACGTGGGAAGTCGAGTCCACTATGCGACAGAAGTACCCTCACTTATTCCAGTAAATCTCGGGGTTGAGATTTCTTTTAAGGGGGTGAGGATGTAACACCACGTAAAAATGTGTCCAATTATGTAAAGACACGTGTCCCAAACTCTAAATATGTGTAAGATTGAATTTGAAGGACTAAAGTTGTCAAACAGTGAAACTATGTGTCCGGAAGGACTAAAAGTGTCAACATGCCAAACTTGAGCCTCTGAATGACCATACGTGATGAATATTTTCTCAAACGAATGATTGATTGGATATAAGAAGCCGTTTGTGAAAAATAATCGAAAGATTATAAAACTACAAGGGTTAAACGTGTCAACATGTTAATTCTGACCTCTGAGTAACCTTTTAATGAACCCGAGGCTTCGAAATATTCAAATATACTCTTAAGAATAAGTAGTATAAATTTCACGAGGTTTCGAGATCGTTAAGCATGTTTTCAAGACTTTGGGCTATAAGTGTCAACTTGACGAAACTTGCATTTATAGTGATAATTAACGAACCCGAGCCTAACGAAGTTTGTTTATACATCCTTGAGCCTCTACAAACTAACTACAAGGGCCTTACATGCCAAGAATGAGGTTAAATAGGGTTTAAAATGACCAGGGACTAAAGCTACCAAGTTGTAAAATGTTTTAACCTGGAAACCAGGTCTACGCGGCCCGCGTAAGACCTCAATTGACTTTTACGCGGCCCGCCAGAAAGTCACCAGCGCAGAAAAATCAGGACAGGTGCAGGTTTCAGCTGTTTAACCGACTTAACCTCAATTGTATAGATTCTATGGGTTGTATGTCGGTCTTAATAAACCACTAGGACCCCTGGGGTGATCCTAGGGCCTTCCTTAACAGCTGCAAATGATCTAGGAGCTTAGAAATTTGTATATAAGGGCACTTGTTCATAAGCTTCTATGCACACTTCATTTGCAACTTTCAAAGGACTCTCATCTGGAGCTTACAAGCATTAGGAGGAGGATTACAAGTGTAGAAAAGATAGCAAGGACCATTAGTAAGAGCCTTAATCCCTGTTTAGTCGTTTTAATTAGCTTAATTACCGAAAAGTCAAACTTGTCGTAATTTAGATTTAACTTTCGTTTTAATCTCAAAGGTCCAGCCACTGATCAAAACGAAAGTGGTTATGGAACCATATTAAGGTAGGTGATTAACCCTTAAAAGGGCACCTCCTAATTATTTCGTTTGACTAGCTAATTGTCGGGTAAAACTAGTTAGACAAAAAGTCAAACTGGACAGAATGTTTAAAAATGGAATAAATTAATAAAACAGAGGCTCTAAATTATATTTTAACATTCTAATGACTTGGTAATTAATATTAGAACATGTTTAATCAGTCCTAACCCGACAATTATCAGTCTAAGGCCAGTTTATAACCGAAAGTCGCAAAAGCTTGACTTTTGCTTTGACTTTCAGTTCTGGCCCGTTCAAGCTTAATTCTCCCATGTTTTAAGCTTCCATTAGGACCACATTACTCAGTAGTATAATCCACAGGAGTTATATTGCATGGTTCTTAGTGGTTTGTATTATATGCTCTTGATCGTTAATATGCTTATAAATACCATAAATGCCCTTTTGACATAAAAATGAGATTTTTAGAAATGTGAGAGGACAAAAACCTTCATTACTGATTTATAAACTTGTCCTAAAAATTTGACATCAGTTTGAGGTCGAGATTAGGAGTTATGCTCAATAGCGTAATTAGAAAGCTTTTTATTAATTAAACGGCATAATTAGCATAAAGCCTATCTAAACCCAAATTTTGATACCAAACTTTTTACCCACTGATGTAATATAATATTTTAGGATTTTGAAGATTTTTAATTATTTTTAAACTGATCATATCATAGGGTTCTAGCTTTAATTCGGTAATTGTCGGTTATACCCTTTTCTTAAATAAAATGAGTTTTACATAATATTTTAATACCAAACTTTTTGCTACTGATTCTATATGATAAATAAAATATTTTAAACTTTATAAACTGATCAAAAACTCAGATTTCCTATTTTAAACCGAAAATCGCTTAAAAACCGACTTTTACGCGTTTTAAGCGCATAGTATGAGTTAAAACTATTTTTAACATATAAGACTTGATACCTACTGATGTTTTTAGTAAATTTCTATACTTTAAAAGTAGGCAAGATTTTTAAACTCAGGTTTCCAAAATTTACCTTTAAAGCTTATGTGAAATTACCAAAATGCTCATCCGGTGCATAAATTGGTTATAAATGATAAATTTCACATATAGACAATACCCTAATGATATAACTTAGTAAACTAAATATTTTTACTGATTTCAAAAGACCAGAACTTCAGCTTATTATAAAACCTCTTTTATAAGTATTAAAATTACCAAAATGCCCTTACGGGACTTAAATTGGTTTTAAATACTTTTTAGGCATATGTGTTAACATCCTACTGATGTATTAACATATTTTAAGCATATTAACAATTAAGACATGTATATAATTTATTTGGTTACCCGTTACGCGTTTACGCGTTCGGATCGGTTTATGTGACTAATTTACGTATAATAGCCGAAACGGGATTAACCTTATCATTAAATCTTCAATTTCCAGAATATGTTTAGTTTACCCATATTATACAAGTATCCAAGCTTGTCAGGTCTAAACCATATTCTATTCCGGTCTCCGCTTAATCTTGCGTTTAGAACCGTAAAGTTTCTTTCTAGCTAGCCGGTCTAAGTCCTTGACTTAACTAAAGACCCGTTAGCATCCTAATAGGTTATTAAACATTCTAATACAGATTAGTAGCATCCAGTAGAAGGTACCATCAAAAAGCTTTAGGATTATACTGCTGAGTTATCTTTCACATTAGCTCAGGTAAATACTTTTAACTTATTTTCCCTTATACGGGCTTGGGATATGGTATTATAATAATACCACTTGGTCGGGTATGAAATCATTTAATCGGATTGTGATTAATAAATTTACATAACACGTTTTAATATGTCTTGTTTGATAACAAAAACATTGGGGGTTAATTCGACCGTGTCCTGGATATCCTCGGCTCATTTCATTTGAAAATGGCCACGACCTATGCACGGGGTGTAGGCATACACCTGACAGATGCAAATGCTAATATAACCCACACGTTGGGGATAACTCCTTGTGGGTTTTATAAGTGGTGAGTCGGTTAATCATGACCGGCTTCCAAACCGGCCCCATATGTTTGACAAACATGTAAATCTGTATACAAGATTATTTTAAAATAATTGTCCCAAGTTATAAATGATTTGTGCCATGTGCACTTAAATCAAATTTTATAAATGTTTTTGACAGGTACCTCTCGTAATAGGCTGGAGCTATTAGGTGTCGTATAAGAGGATCTTGCAAGTCCCTAAGATACCTGAAGTATGTTATTTTGTTTCTTTGTATTATTTATGATCGGCCTATGGATCTTATTACATTCCAGTCTGTATATTCTTTCAACTCGAACACTCAGACATTATGGTTTGTAATAGTTTATTCACCAAGCCTTCCACTATGCTTTTATATTGTGTATATTGACTATGATGATATCAACTACGTCACGATACTCCCCGCCGGCCCCACCGGTAACATATGGAAATATCGGGGTGTGGCAGTTGTGGTCAATTCTGTGATAAAGGTTTTCAGGTAACCTTTTTACCAGAAAATCCTTGTTAATTGGTATGATAATAAAATTTATTTAAGTGGAAAAAGGATAAGACAGCCAATCTACTATTTTGATTTCAAAGAGGAAAATGAACATCCAAAATTATGTTTATTTTCAAAAATTAACAAAGGTAGTAGTTGGTTGTGGCACAAGTTGTTGGCCCACTTAAACTTTAAAAAATTAAGCAAATTAGCAAGCAAAGGCCTGGTAAAAGGATTACCTTTCATATCCTCAAAGAAGGATCAAATTTGTGAAGCTTGTGAAATGGGCAAATCTAAAAGAAGCTCACACAAAGCAATTTCTGAATCTTCAATAACACAAAATTTGGAACTGTTGCATATGGATCTTTTTGGACCCATAAGCACTGAAAGCTTTTCTGGAAAGAAGTATATACAGACAATGGAACATAATTTAAGACTTCAAAAGTTGAGAGCTTCCTTGTAAGCAAAGGAATCTCTCATGACTTTTCTGCTCCAAGATCACCCCAACAAAATGGGGTGGTAGAAAGGAGAAATAGAACCTTAGTGGAAGCAGCTAGAACAATGCTTGCTCATGCTAAACTACCCACTCATTTTTAGGCAGAGGCAATAGCAAATGCTTGTTTTACCCAAAACAGGTCCACAATCAACAAAAGGCACAATAAAACACCCTACAACATTATAAATGAAAGAATTCCAAGTGTAAAATTTTTGCACACATTTGGTTATAGATGTTTTGTTTTCAATGATTTTGAAAGCCTTGAGAAATTTGACAGAAAAGCAGAGAGGGGTATTTTTCTTGGTTATTCAATGTCCTCAAAAGCATATAGAATTTTTATTCTAAACACAAGGACAATCAGAGAAAGTTTATATGTATCTTTTGATGACTCATCAGAAACAGAATATGAAGGAAATAAACTTTTCTGATAAACAAGAAAAATATGAGCACCTCTTTGAAATGATAACAGAAGATTTCCTAGAACATGATCAATCTCTTACAAACAACTCAATAGATAATTCATGTGCTAACCCTGCAGAACAAATGGAAAATGTATCAGAAACCTTGAATCAGAACAATGAAAATATATCTGACAATCAAAATTATGATACATTCCATGCAACTGAGGCAAATGTTTAGGGGAAAACTTCAAATCCTTCAGAACCAACAACTTTTCACAACAAGTTGAGATGGATAAAATGACATGTTCATTCTGACATCATTGGTAATCGAGAAGATGGTGTAAGAACAAGATCTGCCACATCACATAAATGTGCTTTTGCTGGGTTCTTAAGCAAAATAGAACCCAAGTCTGTCAAAGAAGCTCTTAATGACTCAGACTGGATTCAAGCAATGCAATAAGAGCTTGATCAGTTTGAAAAGAGTAAGGTATGGGATCTGGTGCCTAAGCCAAATGACAAATCAGTCATAGGCTCAAAATGGGTATTTAGAAACAAATCAGATTAAAATGGCATAATAACCAGGAATAAGGCAAGGTTAGTGGTCAAAGGTTATTGTCAACAAGAAGGTATTGACTATGATGAAACCTTTGCACCAGTGGCCAGATTAGAAGCTGTGAGAATCTTTCTTGCTTATGTTGCATCCAAAGATTTCAAAGTATATCAAACGGATGTGAAATCTGCATTCCTGAATGGTAAGATTGAGGAAGAAGTTTATGTGCATCAACCTGAAGGCTTTGTTGATCCTAAATTTCAAAACTATGTTTACAAATTAAACAAAGCCTTGTATGGTTTGAAGCAAGCTCCTAGAGCATGGTATGAAACACTTTCAAACTTCTTACTCAATTTTGGCTTCACAAAAGGTACTATTGATACAACACTTTTTCTTAAAACACACAAGCGTCACACTTTGTTAGTCCAAATTTATGTTGATGACATTATATTTGGATCAACAAATGAAAGGTTCTGCAAAAAGTTTCAAAAATTGATGACCAGCCATTTTGAAATGAGCATGATGGGTGAGTTAACCTTTTTCTTAGGTTTACAAGTCAAACAAAGAATTGATGGAATATTTTTGAGTCAATCTAAGTATGTGAAAACAATTTTGCACAAATACTCACTTGAAAATTGCTCAATTTCAAAAACTCCCATGGCAACAGGGAACAAACTTGATTCTGATAAAGAAGGAATATGTGTAGATATTAAAACCTATAGGGGGATGTTAGGATCATTGTTATATTTAACTGCAAGCAGACCATACATTATGTTTGCCACATGTTTTCTGGCCAGGTATCAATGCAATCCTAAAGAATCTCACCTAAAAGCAGTCAAAAGGGTTTTTAAATATCTTAAAGGCACATCAGAACTTGGTCTCTTGTATCCTAAGGATACAAATCTTGAACTAATTGCATACACAGATGCAGATTATGCAGGGTGCAAGATTGACAGAAAAAGCACATCTGGTGCATGTCAAATCTTGGGAGAAAAGTTGGTATGTTGGGCAAGTAAGAAACAAAACTGTGTTGCAACATCAACAGCTGAATCAGAATATGTAGCAGCAGCAAGTTGCTGTTCACAAGTGCTGTGGATGCAAACTCAGCTAAAGGATTATGGAGAAAATCTGACAAATATACCCATTCTATGTGATTCAAAGAGTGCAATTGCAATTACAGAAAATCCAATTCATCACTCTAGAACCAAGCACATAGATGTCAGATATCACTTCATAAAGGACCATGTTGAAAAAGGTAACATAGAAATGTACTTTGTTCCAACTAGAAAACCAAATTGCTGACATCTTTACAAAACCTCTTGATGAAAAGAGACACAATTTTCTAATCAGCAAACTTGGCATGGTTAACATAAAAGATGAGGATGTTTCAGAAAACAAAAAGTCACAACCTGAATACCAAACTGATGGAAATCAAGGTGGAAATTCTGATAATCAAATAATGGAACAAAAGGTTTATGATAAAGAAATCCATCAATCTGATGGAATATCAGAAAATCTGATAAATTATCAATGAATCTGATAATTTATCAGAAAATTTGAGGATTTATCAGAAAATCTGATGAATCACTAGAAAATCTGATGAATCATCAGAAAATCTGATGAATCATCATAAATTCTAATAAAACATCAGAAACTTTGCTAAAACATCAGAATTAACACTGATAACCAGAAAATTTCATGTATCTACCATCTTATTCATATCTCATATTTGTATAAACTCATAACCTTAAATAGACTGTTTTTAAATTTTTTTTCTTTCTCGTTTAAAATTAAAAAAAATCAAAAAGCGGGAAAGTAATATTTTCATAAAGATAAATTCAAAGCAACAGCAGGGAATTCAACCATCACAGGAAATTTTTTTGCAGTAAATTGAATTTTTCTTATACTTCCAATGCATTCAACTTCATAAGGAAATAAAGAGACACGAGGGCATAAAAATGATTAGGGGCTATGAGAGTAGCAGCCTAGTTATTCAATGCTTACTCACATATGGGGGCTTCGAACTCTGCCATATACCGACTGCCATAGATATCATCTTAAATGAAGAGAAAGAAAAGGAAATAGAAAATCTTGGGTTGTTAATACCATTTATGGCATAACTATCACTTTCATCTATAAATATTAACAACTCTTGAATATTTTCTTCGTCAAAACTATCTTCACTTCAAAAACTTTCTTAGAAACTTCATTTAAAAAAATGGCTTCCCTAAAAGAAATGAAACCAGAACACTTTCCTCTCCCTCTTCACAAACATCACAACCTTAGAATTAGGTCTAATCTGGAAGGTCCTGCATGGGAAGATTGCAAGTATGTGTAAAACATGATTAAGCAAAGTCCCTTGGGCTATGCTGTATCTACACATGTCACTATCTACCCAGAACTCCTTCAAGAATTCTGGTGGAATGCTGAAACCGTCTTCAGTGGCACCACCATGTGGATAGAAAGTGAGGTAATGGGGTTCAAAATCATCCTAAAGGAGGAAACTCTTAGGGATGTCCTCCAGCTACTTGATGATCAAGAAAACACCTTACTCAACAAGGAAATGGTGGAACAAACTCTGAGGGATATGGGCTATCAAACACACGTGTCAAGGCAGATTAGCAAGTCTGGTTTCATACCACCATTCCAGTACTTGGTGACACAGCTCAGTGTCTGCTTCTCAAAGAAGATTGGACACTACAACGAGCTGTCTTACAGGATGATGGAGGTGGTGCATGCAGTTGTACAAGAAAAACCGTACAACTTTTCTAAGTTTCTCATGAGAGACTTGGAATCAAACATGCACACCCGTCAACCTTTTCTGATCTACCCTCGCTTTGTGACCAAGGTGATAACCAGACAGCTGGACTTTGGAGGGGTAAGGAGCTGGTACCCAAGGGCCCAGATGGCTCTACAAGAGAACATGAGTGTTCCCTCCCTTGTTCCATCAACAAATCACAGTGGTCATATAACCTATCTCTAGTTGTATGTTAAGGGCATGTACAATGAGTAGTTTTTTTTAGTGGTAATTTATATATATATATATATATATATGTTTGCTTTATGTTTTTTTCTCAAAAACATCAAACATGCACACCTATCTCTGCTTTATGTTTGATCTATGGGGAATTAAAATGGCATATCTGATAAAAACAAGGAAAATCTGATGAAGATCAAAAGAAATCTGATGGATCTGGTGAAATATCAGAAATTCTGATAAGATATCAGAAAATCTGATGTTTCATCAGAAAATCTGATGATATATCAGAAAATCTGATAAATCATCAGAAAATCTGTTAATACATCAGAAAAGTCTCAAGATAACCAGAAAGCTGATAAATCAACAGAAAAATAAGTAGAAATATCAGGAAACATTGCTTTAAACCAGATTCAAAGAAATTTGTGACAACATGGAAAAAGATTTATAAAAAGTTTCTATCAAAATCAAAATTTTTTCTAGGTAATCTATCTTCTATAGCATTGGAACAAACTGAAATTAAAAAAAATCTTTTACACAACAACACTCCCTGAAGATCAGAACAAAGATGTGAAGTTCAGAAATGCTATGTAAGTTAAATCTTCCAAACTCTACTTATTCCCTCTCATCTCAAAAAAAAAATGGTGATTCAATCTCTAAATATGAATCAAATGAATTCTGATGAAGTATGGAGACAATCCAACTCTCAAAGGTTTTATTCAAAGATTTTCTAATATACATCATCAAAAGGACAACTTGGGAACATACACAGTTTCAAAAAGGTTTTTATTGGACCTTTTTACAACAAAAGGGTCCCGCATGAAGAAAATGTGCAAGTTGGACATTAGTGTTTATCTACTAAATCCTTGGAATATCCGATTTTCAATAAAAGATTTATATTAAATTAGAGATAAACCAAAGGTTTTTTAAACGGTTGTTTCCTACACGGACTAAAACATCATTAAGGTGTCAAAAACCACCTTAAATACAAACAACCCATGAAAAACACTCAATGATCTCTGTCTCAAAACACTATAAATACCTCCTTAAAAAACAGAGACTTCCATCTTCAACCTTCCTCTTCGAAAGCAAAACCCTAAAAACCCTTTTTCAAAACAAAAACCTCAATTCTCCATGGCTTCTATCAACATCAACATGCCACCAGTTGAACACTCTGTTCAACTCATCACTGAAGCTGAATTCCTACCATCGAAGAGCAACAATGAAGCCATGAACGACAACATTGAAGAATATGATACAAAGTGCCAAATTTTGATCGAATTTCTGACCAGATGTCCTATAGCTCAAGCTCTCACAAAGACCAGAGAGGTACCAGAAAAACTTATACAGCAAGTGGTAAAGACACTCAAACTCTCAAAACCAAACGAGCTCACAGCACATGTATGGGGAGATATCTTCATCACAATCTCACAAGAGAAGATAAGAGAATGTCTGGAATTACCCATCAGTCAAAATTATGATGAAGCAATGGAAAAGGAAGACATGTTTGCATAGCTTGATGCTGTGATGGGATATAAGGTAAAGATTTCAAAGATTAGTGAATTCAAAAGAAATCAGTTGCCTGCCTTCTGGCAAGTATTAATGGAAATTCTGAACAAGTGTTTATCATCAAAGATTGGGGGTACATATCAGATAAATAAAAATGTTCTAACAATCATGTTCAGCCTCATAACTGCGTTGAATATTGATTTTGGAACAGAGATATTTAATCTGATCAGAAGATCAAATCTGACCAACACTGGAAGGATAGATTCACATCTACCTTTTCCCAGATTTCTGTCAGTCATAATTTCTGATGCATTTTCTGAAAGGAATATGGAAATTCCTGCATCAGAAAATATGTGGAGTACAGAAATCATGAGACCATGGATTGCTGTGGGGTCTTGGAAGTCAGATTATGATGTACCTGTTCTGTCAGAAAGTATGATGAATCTGATACCAGAGGATTCACCTTATAGAGAAGAGTATCTAAGGTTGTTAAGCAAAAAGCCAGAGAATAAAGAAGTTTTTGATAGTGTGTCCCCTATGGAGCATGATGCACAAAAATCAAGTGCACCAAGAATAGAGCAGCAGGCTGAATCAGAACCTCATCAAGCTGATGAAGATGTGTACATGAGTCCTATGGCAGAAAAGCATCATGAAGAAATCTCACATATGGGAGAAACAGGTGCACAACATTCTAAACTTGATATTGTTCATGATACTGAAAGTGATTCTGATGAATCAATTCAGGGAAATTATGAAATTTCACATAGAGGTACTGTTTTTGAAAAACAAAATGTGAGTAAAACCAAAGACCCATTTTCTGAATCAGATTCTGAGGAGGAGAATGTGGTGGCAACAGGTGGAGATCAGTCTACTGATCAAGGAAACATGGATGAGAAAAATAAGAGTTTCTCAACAACTCATGGAGAATCTGAAAAGGTTCAAGGATATGAGGAAAACCAGGATTTGAATGAGTTTCAATTTTCTGGTAAGGGTATAGAGAATATGGAATATTTCAATCCTCTTAACCTTAGAACAGCAGTAAATGTGTTTTCTACTGGTGTTAGAGGTGGAACATCTGTTGTTCCTTCTGTCACCCAAGAACATCAAACTATGTCAACAGAGCAACTACACAAGGAAGTTGATGACATAACGGCTGTTTGTACTGGCAAAACAGCAACAGAAGAAAACCTTGATCTGATACTGGAAGAGATCAGAAATCAAAAGTCAGACATTAAAGCCTTATCAGAAACTGTTAAAGCTGTACAGAAACAAACAAAAGATAACACTGCAGCCTTCAACAAACTACAGGAGTCATCAGAAAACAGAGAGAATTCATCAGAATTCAAGAAAGCTCTCAAAGAACTACAAGAAATCAAGACACAGATGGCTGAGGTTGCAAGTGTAAGGGAAAGCTCAAGTTCTGGAAGAATCCTTGAAGAAATTCAGTTCCTTAGAGCAAACAGCAGCAACATGGCTGATGCTCTTGAAAAACTGATGTTGGAATGGTCTACACAAAAGAATCAAGACCAACTGGAGTTTCAGAAAATGAAGAAATAAGAAGAAACAAATACTCAAACTCTTGCTAATGTTCAATTGTTAGTAAAGAGGTTGCAGTACAATGTTGCCAGACTGGCAAATGTTGATTTACATGAACTAAAAGCTCCAATTCCACAAGAAGAACCGGCAGGAGAGTCAAAAACTCCTCAACAACAATTCAAGCAACCAGAAGTCACTCAACAGAAACCACCCAGTCAATCAGAAGCATCAGCATCACAAAAACAGAAGCAACCCATGGGGCCTCCTCCTAGTATGCCAAAGTTACTCATGGGTCCTCCAACAAATATACCAAAGCCAGACACATCAAAGGTACCAATGCAAGGAGCAGTTCCAGTTGAATCATCTTCCATGGCTCTCATAGGAGAAACATAATTTAGCAAACAATTTAATGAAAGAGAGAAGAGAAGAAGGGAAGATGAAGTAACATCCGCAAAAAGACCAAGGACAGTGATTGGAGAAGATCCAGATGGAAAACTCAGAGAATTCACAATGCTGAAAAGTGATCTACATACAATTATGTACCCTGAAGAACACTTGAAGCATTACTACCAGAACAAACAAGAAGATAAACAAGAAAGGCCACTCTCTCTAGTAAGCAGAAATATTATTCAACTCAGAAATGAAGGAAATTGAGAAATTTTGCACAAACCTGTTACAAATCCAATAGTTTCCATTGAGAGAATTATCACTATGAATACTCAAGGAGGTGTCTTGGGTACTTATGGACAAAACAAATACACCTTGATCAGAGTATATAGAAGTGAAACAATTGTTACTGATGGAGACCTGGCTGATGATATTCACCCACTGGGCTTAGTAAAGTTGAAGCAGATCATTGATAAAGACAAAAGCAGCTCAGTTGTGATCAGAAGAGCTCTTGAAAGCATCAAGAATGCAGGAGAAAAGTTATATCAAAGGGCTGCACTGACAGACTTTGATTTGTGTATCAACTTTGAGTATAGCAACAAAGTACTAACACCTCCTCCTAACAACACCATTCCAGCTGAAATTCGTCCCAACAAAGTAAGAACTGGAGCTATCTTTGATAAACCAGAAATGTGTGTGGTTTTCAAAGATGCTCATGATGAGAAAGCTCTGTTCAGAATCAGTGAAATAAGCAGGTATTCAAATCAAACTCTGAAATATATAAAGAATTACATGAATGAGAAACAAGAGCAGCTCAAGAAGAAGGGGAAGAACAATGAACAGCTGAGGAAGGTAATTGAAGATAGCATTGAAAAATGGATGGAACCTAGAGGTTGGTACAAAGAACTTTACAAAACAACTCAAAAGACAATTGATTACAAAAAAATGTTGAAACCAGGAGACAAGTTCAGAAGTGGGGTGAAGATTAATTGATGCTTTCATGAACTTAAATTCTGTTTTGAAAAACAATATTTTATTTCTGTTTGTTTTGAACAATGGTTGGTTTGATTCTGTTTCATGTTTCTGAATTTAGTTGGTTGAACTCTCTTTTTAAGGATTGATTGAAGTTTGTTAATGTTTGATATAGATAGTTGTTTTTCTTACAATACTTAGGGGAAACTGTTAGGAAACTTTATTTGTAAGTATTGAAGAAAATCAGATTCAGATTGATCTATGAAGAAGATAAAGTCTCGAAGATCAAACAACAAGAAGAAAATCGGATAGGAGAACTGAAAAGAACAACATCTACTTCAAAGAATCAGAAGATGCTCAAAGAACTAAAGAAGATTATCAGAAAAGGCCATTCTGATGGATCTAATGATATTTCTGATGTAATATCATCAGTTTCTGGCGATTCTGATCATCAGACTTTCTGATGATTTGTTCACCAGAATTTCTGATGAAGTGGTTATCAGAAATTCTGATAAAACCCAACTTATCTGAAATCAGTTCTACCCTGCTACAATAACCGAAGTAACTTGACATTATTGGATATCATGATGACAAAGGCAACTTGATTATTGGATTCAATGAAAATGTCAAGAAGCTACTTTTGCAGGACATATACATGAATAAACAAATGTTTATTCATGTATCCAAGCCGTCTATAAATAGAAAGCTCATCAAGCAAATAACAATGAGTTAAGCCAAGCATTCAACACATACAACAAAAAATCCATTGTCCTTTCACCTCAGAATTCACAAGTATTCATTTGTAATAGATAATAATCTTACAATCACCTTGTAAACCATTTTGTTTCAAAGTGATATAAACTTGAAAATTATGTAGGTCTTGAAAGTCTGATTTCTATTTCCGCACACTATTTTCATATTTTTTGAAATCACTTGCCATATTACGTGAAAAGAAGTTTTTAAGTCAAAACTAGGACCAACAGACAGGGCGACCCTTTGTCCACGTTTCTGTTCCTTTTGGTGATGGAAGCTCTGTCTAGCATTCTGGGCAAAGCTAGGGCAGAAGGTCTTTTCAAAGGTATTCAAACTCCCAGTAATGGTCCGGTAATTTCACACTTCTTTTATGCTGATGATGCTCTTGTGATGGGGGAATGGGATAGGGATGCCGTTAAGAATGTGGCGAGATGTTTGAGAATTTTCTACTTATGTTCGGGCTTAAAATTTAATCTTAAAAAATCAAACATATACGGGTTGGGTGTTGATAATGAGGTTGTGTCTGATATGGTTAAAGTGATTGGGTGTAAATCAGATTCTATTCCGCTTAAATACCTGGGTATTACGGTGGGGTCGAATATGAACAGAATTAACAATTGGAATCCTATTATCTAATTTTTTTTATAAAAGATTGTCTATGTGGAAAGCTAAAACTTTATCGATAGGGGGAAGCTTACGTTAATTAACTCTGTGTTAGAAAGCCTGCCTATTTATTATTTTTTTATATGAGGTCCCTGCGGGGGTTTTAAAGTCCCTCGAAGCCAAGATGAGAAAATTCTTATGCACAGGCAATGGTAACAATTCTAAAATGAACTGGGTGTCGTGGGATGGAGTTACATGGCCGAAGTCAAAAGGTGGGTTGGGTATAAGCAGGCTTAAAGAGGTCAATGAAGCCCTCCTTGTTAAATGGGGATGGAGATATAGGGCTGATAATCATAATCTTTGGTATAAACTGGTGGATGCGTGCCAAAGTAAATATAACCAAAGAAACTTCCTTCCGCTTAACGAAAATATAGCGGGGTGTTGGAAAAACATTGTGAAAGTGATTTCCAAAATAAAAATAAATGGGAAGGGAGTTAATCATCATATCATGGGTAAAGTGGGGAATGGGGTTGATATTCGTTTCTGGATCGACACGTGGGTGGGTGACCTTCCCTTCTTGGAAAGGTGGCCCCTTTTATTTGGTTTGGAGATGTTTAAATCGTGCAAGGTCGTAGAGAGAATGGAAACAGGGAGTGGAAATGGTTATTTCAAATGACATTGGTCTAGTCAGCCTGAGTCAGATGAGGAACTTAAGGAATGGAAGGAATGTTGAGAGGTGCTCAATAGTGTGAGACTTTCCAACAGTAAGGATGCTTGGATATGGAAGGATGATAGGCAGATCGGTTTCTTGGTGAAGGAGGTTAAATCGGCTTTGATTAATGATAGAGGTAGTGGGCAGCCTCCAAATTTTGTTTGGTGCAAGTGGGTCCCCATTAAGTGCAACATTATGAATTGGAGAGGCAATCTGGATAGGCTTCCTACTAGAATAAATTTAAGAAGAAGGAATGTGGACATATAATCGGTTATGTGCCCTTTTTTTGTGACGAGGTCAAGGAATCGGTGGAGCATTTGTTCACTGCTTGCTCGGTTGCTTTGAGAGTGTGGTCGGCGTTCAGTGTTTGGTGTAACATTAGTCCGCTTTATCTATTTGAATTTAAAGATATTTTAGAAATCCACAAGTTCTGTAAGCGGAGTAAGGAAGAGAAGATCATTTACGGGTTGGCTTTGATTACGTGTTGGTGCATATGTAAAGAAAGGAACGAGGTGGTTTTTAAACAGAAAAGAGGTAGCCCGCAAGAGATAATAGGGGAGTTAAAGTCTAGAGGTTTCGCTTGGTTAAAAAACAGATCTTCATGCAATTATATTAGTTAGACAGAATGGTGTAAATACCCATTGTGTATGTTGTAATTTCCTTGCCCTTTGCCTGTTTGGGTCGGGGGTGCTGCTGTTTGTTTGGTATTTTGCCAGTTTAAGTCAGAGGTTGTTTTAATGAAGTTTAATTTAAAAAAAATGAAAATTTCATCAAAATGGAACCCTCTGGTGTTTCCCGCCCCCCAATTACCATTGCCCTCTTATTTTCACCCAAATGCATACATCTCGGAGCTCTCAACACCCATCTCTCTCTAACTCTCTCGTTCCATCTGTTGACGCTGAAACCACTACCGCAGAAGAACACCTACCGCACCACCATACGTTCCAGTTTCGTCGCTCGATTCGTCTGGCGCTGCTTTAGCCAATATTATGGCGAGAATATGATTAAGGTAGAATCAAACCGTCTTTCACATATCGTATTAGGTTTTCGTTTTGATTTCATTTTCGTTGTTTTTATTATATTTGTTTTTTTAAGTATATTTATATGTATTAGGGTCAGTTATATGTATATATTCGATGTTGTGTGTGTATGTATTAGTTTGTTGTATGCATATGTACATACATATATGCAATATGTACATGCTTTAGACTGTTGTAATATGTTTATATATGAGAATATATTAGCTTTGAAGATGCACACCAACTGCTCGATGAAATGCTTTGACCAAAATGACATCTATTTCACATGATGGTGAGTTATTGTTTACATTCTTCAAAATGTTTTTTAGTGACTGATTCCTTTTTATAATGATTCTGTTAAATGATTTTTATAATGATTAAATGTTAAATGCTCTTTAGCGAACGTGCATAGATTTACACTCAAAACAATGGATTCATGGATAATGTTATCATTGATTTTCTTGAAATGTACTGTTTGCTAGTTGTTATTAATACACACTCCTAACATTGTGTTAGGCTGCGGGGTGTGGGTTGCGTGGTGGATTGCCCAAAACGCTGGCTAGACCACACCAGGCTAGCGTTGGCCATGGCGTTGCCTCGCTGGCGTGGGAGGGGGGCATTGTGACTTGGATGGCTATGATTGGTTGGTTCGATGTAGCCGTTGGGGCTAGCCGTTGCCAAATGACTACTTTATTTAAAAAATTTAAATAGTTAAGAAAAAACTAACAAAATACACATGGCCTGGCCACGCCAGCCGTTGCCACGCCACACCACATCCATGCGAAGCCACGCCACACCACACCACACCACACCTTGTGGATTCCACACCTGCCACGTGTCGAGCAATGCCCCCAAACCAAGGCCCCACAGTGTTAGAGAACTAGCTCATCACATACTTGGTTGAATCATCCGATACAACCGGTACAATCGGTTGAACCATTTCTAAGATCAACCCGGTATGGTTTAAAACCGGTTTTCAAAACATTAACTAGATCATAGCTTAAATTATCAACTGTATAAATTTGAATTTTTTAAAACATAACGAATCGAGTATATGGGGGAATTCAAAATAAGTCAAATATTTTTGAATTCAAATGGTTGGTTCTATATTTTAGGAAGTAAATATCTCTGTATATTGGGTTGTATTCTTTATTCCTTATGTAATCCCTTTATATTGTGATGATAAGGATCAACGCAATTCAATTGAGGCAAACATCATTTTCTTATAAGATATCAGCCTAGTCTCAATCTTCTCTCTTCAATGGCTTCCCAAGAAATGAGTCTGAAGCTTCTTGTCGACGTAAAAGGCTCAAGAGTGTTATTTGCAGAAGTACCAAAAGAATTTGTGGATTTCCTTTTCCACATATTCTCTCTGCCTTTGGGCACCCTGGTCGAGTTAATTGGATCTAACCAGATGGCAGGCTGCTTAGGAAAACTCAAAGGTAGCATAGAAAGTTTCAATGGAAACTACCTTCAACCTGGTATCAAAATGGATGACATCTTCAACCCCAAAACAGCATTCAACAGTAAAACATTTCTGTTATCCTATGATGCTTCATCTGGGGATCAGTCCGGGGCATCCAAAGCAGTTTACAGGTGTGCCAATGCAGCAGGACAGTGCTATAACTGTAGAGACAAACCTTGCAAGTCAAATGCAACACTGTATGCGAATTCTATATGTCCCAGTTGCAGTGGTTACATGAATCATAAGATGGCACTTGTAACACCGCCGAATCAGGTAGCAGAAACAAAACTAGTGGATGAGATAAAGAAGCGTGGGTATGTTAAGGAAGTTGTGACTTATATGGTGATGGATGATTTAGTGGTGAACCCAATGTCCACCATTTCTGGCATCACCCTCATCAATAAGTTTGGTGTCAAGGATCTGAGTCAACTTGAAGAGAAGAATGTTTCTTTTGGAAAAGATGAGGTACTATAATAATCGTGCATGTCATATTTACAAAGTTTATGTTTTAATTTGTAATCTATTGATTGAAAATATTAATAGGGTCTGAGGCTCCTGGAGGCATCTTTGAAGACCAACAAAGTGCTGACAACTGTCTTTATGCATTAAAATATAGTTATGGATCTGGTTTATGAAAGTCTTTTGATGTGTTTTAATTTGATGGTGGTATGTATGTAAGTCCCCCTTGCGGATTAGAACTTAGTTATCTTCTTTTGCCTACCACCTATCAATTTCGAAGGCAGTGCTATCATTTTAAGATGAAACTATTGACTTTATATCTATGTCTTGCTTGGTGTTATCCTACATGAATGTGATTGTTGTTAATGTATAGATAAATATTCTCTATTTCTTCTTGTTGATTGAAGTAGTACGCGAATCCACTTTCAACCCGAAGAAAGGTATCAGCGTAATTTTGGGGAAATCACCAAAATAGACAATATTCACCTTGACTATACCAAAACATACACATTTTTTTGTCTCCGCTAGCTAAAGTTTCGACTAACTCCGGCTAAGCAGGCAACTCTGACTAAAGCGTCGGCTAAGCCAGCCAACTCCACGGGCTAAACATGAATTTATGTGCCAAAAACTACCTGCCGAGACTTAGCCATCTCCGCCACTTTCTTCATATAACTTGGAAATTTTCCATTCAAATCAAGCATACTAGAATAGTTCTTAATATTAAATAATAGAATGAGAGCTAGTAAAAACGTAGTTTAAATACTTGTAAATAAGTAATACAAGGTTAAAGTTTATTAAATTCTAGAAAGTAATGCTTCTACTAAGACGGCTAATATACAATGCCAAGCCTCAAAATATCTTCTTAATAGAATATAGTAGCCATTTCAGCTTTGTGTGAGTAGTATAGGTTCTTATCTTCAGGGAGAAAAGATCATAATTCAATTCTTGGTATGAGTTAAAATTAGGACTCGGTTAGTATAGTTTACGAGTAGGAGTAAAGTAACATTCGTCATTTAAAAAAATAAGATTTAATAAATAAGAGTGTGTTACACGAATGGTCATGTGATAAGACGAAGTTATCGATTAGAACTAAAAGTTTTAAATTTATGTGCCTAAAAGATAAGTAATATACTTTCGGTGTGTAATTAATATTCGGTGTGTAATTTATATTACTTCTCGTTGTACAAAGCGCTGAAGGGGGTGTTGGAAACACTAGTGACCTTTAGGTGACGTTTCTTTTGGGGAGGGGATGAGGAAAAATCGAAGATGGCTTGGGTTTGTTGGGATCGGCTTATAGGACCGGTTGAATTGGGTTGGGCCCGTTAAGAGATATGAATGTTAGTTTGCTACTCAAATGGTGGTGGAGATACAAGGTCGAAGATGGGAGTCTATGGCTTAAAACAGTGACGGCGTTACACTCTCATCCGTATTCATGGTCATATCTCCAGTAAAGGCGGGACTTGCGGGTGTGTGGAACAGCATTTTCAAGATGGAAAACGAGTTAGTAGAGTCGAACGTGCATATCTCTTACTTGATTAAAGCCGAACTGGGTAATGGATCTCAAGTGCGGTTCTGGTTGGATAAATGGGCTGTCAAAAGATAAATTCCCAGATTAATTTCGGCTGGAAAACAATAAAAAATAAACAGTAGCGCAGCGGGTGTCTACGTGGGACTGGAAGCGCACACCATTTTCAGTTTTCGAACAACACCAGCTAGCTCAGGTGAGCTTACTTGCAAACAATACAAACACAGCAGGGGGCATGGACTGATGGGTATGGGTTCCAGACAAAGAAGGGGTCTTTTCGGTTTCGTCATGTGAAGGTCTCCTAACTCGGTTTGCGGTACCATACTATCCTTTCAAATGGGTGAAGGGGGCACCAAAGAAAATAAATATTTTCGTATGGCGAGGAGTGCAAAATCTTTTGGCTACATTGAAAAATCTGCAATGTAAAAACATACATCATGGGCCTGCTTTATGCAGGTTGTGTGGGATGTGTGAAGAGGATATAGATCACCTAATTGCATCATGTTATACTGCAGCAGTTGTTTGGAACAAGGTGTGCTTATGGTGCAACATTCCAAACAATGCATAAATACCATGAAGGAGATTTTTAAGGCTCATACCAATTTATTTGTATCCAACTATAAAAAGCAGGTAATTCAAGTGTGTTAGCAAATTTGGAAAAGTAAGAACGAGCTAATATTCTTCGGCAAGCATTTGAGTATCCAGAAGATTTTCGGGGAAGCACAAGCAATCTCTTTCCTTTGGGTCAAACATAGGGCGAAGCGCAATAATTTTTGTGGCAAAATTGGGTGTCCTTTAGTTTTGACGGATAGCTTTATTTATTAATGTAAATAAATATGTCAACTCTAAGGGGAAGTTTGGGTGATGGATATATGTTTCGGTCCAGGGTCTCGCTTGTCCTAAACAATGGGTACAATTTGGTGATGAATAGAAACGAAGTTTGCCGTTAAAAAAACCATATATAGATACATTACTTTTAGGGAAAAAATACCAATATCTTTTCCAAAATAGACATGATTTTTAGTGAGCAAAAATATAGTTATCCCTGATTTCAGCCAATTTATATCTACCAAATTACATGGGAATTATGGTAGATGAGACAAGGGGGTGGTGTAGTAATCTATTAATGGTCCTACGTGGCGATTAATGACCCAACAATGCCCCTCCACCCTATAGCCTTGTAACAAACCAGACTTAATAGCCAGGAGCTTATTACATACACACCAGCATTGCACCAATTTTCAGCCAAAGGAAGGAGCATTCTTTGATCTCTTCAAAAAGTCTTGTGTTGGAGCAGTGTTTGCCATTGAAAATTCTCTATGAATCCAGATCTTCTATAGTGCCGCCATAATCACACACAACATTGCCTTTGTTTGTTTCTTAGACAAGTCGTTTTTTACTGTAGATAAAATATCCTTCACCGAATTACATATCTTCATGTTCGTGCACTTCAGCTTTTAAATCTATGCAACAGCCTGGAGCCTCCAAAAAAATAGGGCCTCCAAATATTTTAAAAATATTTATATAACATGTGTATTATGCATTAGGCCCAAATAAATAACCAATTTTTAAATAAAAGAGCCTAATTCCAACTCCAACCAATCTGCAATTCGTATTTAATTTAAGCCGCCATCGTTATTTTCACTAACTGTAACATCGCACTTGCCCACTTTGCTCAATTGTGTTGCCGATTGGGGAAAATTAGACGTGAAATTAATGGTGTCACAAGAATAATCTAGGTTGGTTAACGGTTATTTTTTATAGTCATCTCTATATATTGTGATCCACTTAATCATTGTTCTTCCTAAATTCCTAATTGATACTTTGAATCTTTGAATATGGATATTGTGCTTGCGACTGAGACTTAGAAGGAAAAAAGCATAACGATATTTTCTTTATACATATTCAAAGGGCCTCACCTTTGTAGTTTGGGTAGGGCCTCCAAAAACGTTGGAACGGTCCTGGCTCTAACTGATCCACATGATACTAAAATGTGGTCTTTAGTTAGGACTTATCCGATGCTGAATACCATGTAAAGTAGGGACCACAGTCCACAATCAAATCAGGGCCGGTCCTGAAAATTTCAGTGCCCTATTCAAGCCTGAAAAAACATGTACCTTAGGCCTTAACGAAATATATAATCTAAGCCCTTTCTTTAAACAACGAATAAACTTATAAATCTGGTTTTATGTGATACTATGGTGTTCGATCAAATTTATTTCATTTAATTATGATTTATTCTAATAAATCTATAAAATGTGAATAAGAAAAAAAAATATATATTATACAGATTTTTTTTTTTTTTTTTGAAAAAAAAAAAAAGAATCTCCCATATCAAGAGGAGAGAAAAGTGTCGCATCAGATAAAATGCCTCTTAAAAGCTAAAACTTTGCAAACAAATTTTTAAGAGGACGATTGCGAAATTTTATGGGTAGGGGGGTAAGGATTTTCGTATTCTATATAGGTTTTTTTTAAATGTGCCCCAAAAAACATGTGACTTAGCCGGTAGTCCTCCTCGCCCATCCATGGCTGCCCATAAATCAAACCAACAAAAGGACAATTCACGGTGAATGGAAATCCAAATTTGTAGTAAAAAAAATATCATGTTTTTTATGGTTGTTACGTCGGTTTTGAGATACATTAACTTTTTATCTCTGATTTTCCGTTTGTTTTAACTTTCCACGTTTAACTTCCTGTTACTATCTCCGTCTTCTAATTCTTCATTTTTATCATAGGATGGGTCCGCAGTCACATGGAGGATTTTGTGTAATTAACGGTCTTTTTTTTTTTTAAATAAAAAGTAAACAAGATTTCACTCATTTGGTAAATATTTTTTAAAACACCTAGTTTGATAAATATTTTTCACAATAACATCTTTTTGGAAAGAAAAAATGAAATCCATTTTTAGTACTAGATCTAAGCTTTAATTACAAACTCATTAAATTGTGTCTTTAGAACATAACAAAGTATATGTGTATTCAATAAGGGAAAACTGAATACACTATTGTTAGGCGTTTAACCTTACACGTAAAACCAAGGGCGAATCCAAGCTTTGGCTTGGGTGGACGAGCGCCCCCCTTGAAAAACAAATTAGTGTATTTTCGAGGTAAAAATCCCGACTACACCCCTTGAAAATTTAGTTGAACTCTTCGTTCGCACCCCAAAAAAGTAATTTCTGTGTCCGCCACTGCGTAAAACCAATAAAAACTATCTCATTTTGATTATAAAATATCTAATTCATTTAAAATCATCTACGTATTTGTTGATGCAACAAATAAGAGACCAAGGGTGGTAGCTGGGCTGGTTAGGCAAAATGGTTGAAGGGTTCAACTTTGCCTAACGCAGGTCGTGGGGTCCCCCCACGTTTGCAAGACGTGGAAGGAAGTTCACTAGTTTATTGTTATTGTTTGCTGAAGGTCCTCCTCTGAAGTATATTCAGATTCGGATGTGGGAGCAAACGGAATGTGTGTGTTGGATGTGAAAGTGAGTAACTCGCATGAAAGCAAGTACTCAATATGAATGACCAGAGTTTAAGGAAACAGGCCTGGCCCAGAATGTCCCAACTCAGTAAATGAAGAATCAATTATATAGGAGAAGACATCTCCCAAAGAGGCATTCATTTGACTAATGTCCTTGCTTGCAGCGAGGGGCTTGCCCTTTCGGGGGTTGAAGCCTTTTGACCCCTGGATAATAACGTGTACTCTGCAGACCTACATTGCTTTTGCGGCTGTGGGTTGGTGAAGCAATCCCTGGATGTGACTGGCTACTGTTTCCGCATTGCTTTTCCCCACCTCACAGCTTTTCAACCATTGAACCATTTAACCCTTTGAGCGTTTACATATTTAGTCATTTTATTTAGTCTTGGGCTACCCCCGTCATCAGCCCCCCAAGTCAGAGGTTTTTGGGAAAGGAGCTCAAAGACTTCTGACTTTTATACGTGTGTTTTATTGCCCAAAGGCTTCGACGGTTCAAGGGTCGGAAGGTTGAAACGGTTTTTGAATTTCGGAATTTGACAAGACAGTTGACAAGACCCGTGGCAGTTTGTCAGGCGGCGGTTTTAAATTTCTGCCTGTTGATAATCATCCCTAATCTCATTTATTTTCTCATTTTTATTTTTGAAGAGCATTACTTCTCCTTATTTCTCTCCAGCTTCCCCTTTTTCAAATCAGGTCAGTTTTCTTTGCTTTCTCTTTTTAATTTTCTATCATGGGTGCTCGTAAGGATATGGCTAAATCCTTCTCTCGAATGACCCAAGAGGAAGTGGATTTATTTTGTATGGAATGGGGGATAGGGACGAAGTATAAACCGGTTGCACCGGCTTGCGATAAATCTATCAATGTCTGTCCTTCTGGGATGATTGCCTTGTATTGTCGTCATTTTGAGTTTTCCAATCTTCGTTATCCGTTTTCAAACTTTGTTCTAAATGTTTTGGAATATTATCGAGTGTCTTTTGGTCAAGTTCATCCCCTTGGCATGGCTAGGGTTTTACATTTTGAGATTCTGTGTCGGGCTTGTGGTTATGATCCTACTCTTTTAGCATTCCGTCGCTTTTTCCGGCTTGCTAAGAATGGTGATTGGTTCACCTTTGAAACCAGTCAAGTTGACACTTGTTTAATTTCATCCATGGTTTCTACACTTGGGGTTTGGAAAGATCGGTTTTTCTGGGTGTCAGAGGAAATTGTTCCCTTCAAACTTGTTTGGAGACACCCGAATGCTGTTTTGAACGAGCCGGAGCCCTCTGATTCTGAGATAAACACTCGTTTTTTAGAAATTCTTAGGGAGTGTCCTTCGAGGCTTCGTCCCTTCCCTGAGCATTTGTTGGTGTTGTTGGGTATAAGTAAAGTGTGGGAAAAGGCTAACCGGGATCCGGTGCTTATTAGAGATGGGAAGGGTATGCATTTATTCTTTTCTTGCTTTTTTGTTCCTTTTTCTTTGTTTGCTCATGTGCTTTTACATTTGTGTTGTAGCTATGTATGCCCTCGATTTTATCAAAAGTGATGATACCTCTGACGTTGCTTTTGATGATGTTGCTGCTACCCCTGATGAGAATGCGGTTGTTAAGGGTTTTGATTACCGGTTTTAGGGTTCTGGTTATGTGAATGTTCCGAATGTTAAAGGCTTCACCAAGGTTACTGCTACCAAGGGATCTACTCGTCGTTCCCAACGCCATCTGAAGAGTGTTGACCAACCTTCTGGTTCAGAGCCAATTGATGTTAGTGATGATATTGAGGCTTCAGGGGATCAAGTTGTGGATGTCGGCAAAGGCAAGGAAAAGGAGTTGATTGTTTCAAGCAAGAAGAAGAAATTGGTTAAGAAGGGTGCCATTCCTGCTATTCAAGGTTCGTCAGCTGAAAGTGTTGAAAGTTTTGAGGGTTCAGGGGACATTTATGTTCCTAATTGGGGGGGTTAAGGTTGGTGACAATTTTAAGGACCCAGCTGTTTGTGCTGAAGCCTTGGCTCATTTTGCTCCTCCCAGTGTTCGAAGTGCCATATCTGAGATGGAGGCTGATCATCTTATTTCTAGGATGATGCTCAGTTCCTGCAACCTCTCTGCCTTTTTGGCTGAAGGTGTTACTCGCTTTGCTAAAGGGATGACGGAATATGAGGAGGCCACCAAGAAGAAGGAGAAAATGAAGGCTTCAATTGCTGCCATGAAGAAGGAAATCGAGATTTTTCTGAGAAGGAATTGGCTTGGACCAAGAAAGAGGAGGAGTTGACAAAGAGGCACGGAATTGAGATGGGTGATCTCAAGAAGAGCTTTGAGGCTAGCTTATTGAAACTGAAAGCTGACCGGGAGGCCTTGGCTGTGCAAAAGAAGGCTTTTGATAAGGAGAAGGAGGGTTTGAAGACTTTGATTGCCCAGGCTACTGGAGATAACCAATGGCTCATTGAGCAGGGCTTTCACCAGGTGGTTACCTATCTCTTGCATTCTAAAGAATTTAACTCCGCTCTTGGTGATGTCTACACTAAACTGCTCAATCTGGGAAAACACCAAGGTCTTATTGCTGGTTATAAGCTTCACGAGTCTGGTCACCCCTTAGAGAAGTCTCCCCTGTACCGTCCCGAGGCTTCCGATGTTTTTAAGAGTTCCGTTGAGCAAATGGAGAGGCTATCATATCCATATGTAAGTCAGGTTGCTTCTTGTTATGGTAAGCCTCTCTCCGTTTTGCAAGAACTGAAGCCGGATGGTTTGAATGAAAAGTTATGTGCTGAGATGCTTAGCTCCCTTTCAAGGAAGCGTTCCTACTCGGGAGATAGCGAAGATACTTTTCCTGGGGAATCTGATGCTCCGAAGGATTTCAGCTTGGAGGGTTCAGCTGTTGAGGATCTAGGTCCAAAGGCTAAAAAGGCTAAGAAGACTAAGAAGGCCAAAGGTAGCAGTTCTGGGGCTTCTAAGTCTTCTAATGATGCATGAATTCGTAGCTTTCTTAGCACTCTTAAGACAATTTATGGTTTGTAACCTTTAAACAATGTTAGGTTTTCAGGAACCCTTAAGGTTCCTGTTGGTTGTGTTTAAGGCCTGTATGGCCGTTTGAATAGTAGTTAAACTTGCAAGTTACTAGGACTTGCCTTAACTTGTGTTTGAAAGTCTTTTAGGGCTTTCTTTTGATATGGTATGATGTTTGACTATTTTCTTTGTGCTATGTTTTTATACTTGTGCCTGTTTCGTTAAGGCAGTTTGTTTGGCATTAACCTTCCAAGCCTTTTGGCTGTTTGTTAGTAGGTTGAAGCCTTTGAGGTTTGTTACCCGGGTGGCTTGAAGCCTTGAAGGCTTCTTAGTTTTGTGATCTTGGTTTGTATCTTTATAGTTTTTTGTCTAAGTTGTATTGTTCTTTTAGATTTTCTTTGTCTTTTTGTTTTGTCTTTGTCGAGTTTGTGCTTCCCTTATGTTTTTTATACCTTAAAGGGTTCAGTGCTGCAGACACTTAGCCTTGGTATTTTTAACAAGAAGACATAGCACCTATCCTTTTTATTATTTCCTTGTTCTTCACTTAACTTTATAAGCCTGTTTGTTGAATAAATTTTAAGGCTTAGGGAACATTTGGTGTAGGCTGTTCAAACCTGTCTATGAGACAATTTTATTTTTTTCTTAACAAGTCTCATGGAGTTGTATTGATTTAGGAACTCACCCCTTATATAGGCTCATTCAACCCTTGAACCTATTGAGCGATGTGGCCTGGGAGCTCATCCCCTTACATGGCCCCTGCCATGGAGTTTTTTGCTAGGTTCTCAACCTGATTTTAGGATAGAAAGACAAGTTTGATAAAACAACTTCATTCATTCAAGCAATACTTGCTTTTTACAAAAGGTATTCATAGTGTTGTTCGAAATACATTTTGACACAAACCAAACTTTCCTGTCTAAACATGGAACATTTTCAGGGTTTTGCCATTCCAATGCCTTGGAAGCCTTTTGCCTTCTGAGTCTGCTAGTTTGTAGGATCCACCCTTGTGTGCTTCGAGGATGGTGTATGGACCCTCCCATTTTGGGCCAAGCTTTCCTTGATTTTCTTTTTTGCTAGCTGTGTTGTTTCTGAGGACCAGGTCCCCTGGCTTGAATCGTTCATTCTTGACTTTCTTGTTGTAGTAGGCTTCCATTCGTTGCTTGTATTTGGCTTCTTGGATTGCAGCTTGATCTCGTGCTTCCTCTAGGAGTTGTAAATTCAACATGGTCTCTTTTTGGTTTGTTTTGGGATCCATGTTGACGATTCGCTGTGTTACAACTCCTATCTCAGCGGGGATCACAGCCTCGGATCCAAATACCAAGCTATAGGGTGTTTTCTTATGGCTTGTTTTTTCGGTTGTTCTAATTGCCCACAGAACACTAGGCAACTCTTCAAGCCAGTTGCTTTCGTATCTTCCCAGTCTTGTCTTGATACCTTCCACTATGCTTCTATTCATCCTTTCAACCTGACCGTTTGATTGCGGATAAGCCACTGAGCTAAAAACCTGGTCGATTTTGTATTCCTTGCACCAAACGCTGAAAGGCTTCTCAGCAAACTGCCTTCCGTTATCAGTGACAAGTACTCCTGGCAATCCATAACGGCAAATGATGTTCTCCCAAACGAAGTCAATGACCTGTTTTCCCGTGATCTTAGCAAGTGGTTTGACCTCGGGCCACTTGGTGAAATAATCTATTGCCACCAGCAAGAATTTTACTCCTTCTTTGCTTGGGGGAAATGGACCAACAATGTCCATTCCCCATTTATGGAATGGCCATGCCGAGGTTATCGGGACTAAGTCATGCTTGGGATTTTTTGGGATTGGTGCATGAATCTGGCAAGCATCACATTTCTTCAATTCTTCAGCTGTATCACGATGCATTGAGGGCCAAAAATATCCAAGGTTCATGAGCTTTGCAACCACTGACCTAGCTCCAAAGTGAGCTCCGCATATACCTTCGTGAACTTCTTTGATCAAATACTTACTTTGCTCAGGACCAACACATCTTAGCAAGGGAGCAAGGTAACCCTTTTTGTAAAGGGTTTCTCCTTGTAGTACATATTGCCTTGCCTTGATTTCAACCCTTTTAGCTTCTACTTGATCATTGGGTAATTCACCATTTTTGAGGAACTTTTTGATGGGAGTCATCCAGTTTGGATCTTCTTCGGTAACTACATCTTGAACTTCCAATTCATCGATTGATGGAGCCTTCAACACTTCTACCAGCACCTTCTTGGTAAGGTGGGCGAAAGAGAGAGATGCAAGCTTACTTAGGGCATCAGCCTTTTTGTTTTGAGATCTGGGGATCTGCTTGATGTTGCATGCTTGGAAAGTACTCATCAGCTCCTTGGATTTTTCTATATATTTTTTCATGTTGGGCTCTTTAGCTATGTAGCTATCATTTACTTGGCTTGAAACCAGCAACGAATCTGTGAACACTTCAAGCTTTTCAACCTTCATTTCTTTAGCCAGCCTTAAGCCAGCTATTAGTGCCTCGTATTCAGCCTCGTTATTGGTGGTCTGAAAATCAAAACGGAGAGCATATGTGAATTCCAACCCTTTGGGGTTGATCAAAATCAGCCCAGCCCCTGACCCTTCAACGCTTGAAGCCCCATCAGTAAAAAGCTTCCAGGCTTCAGGGTTGGAAGGTTCAGTGGCGGTAGTGTTTACTTCAGTGATTGCTTGGTTTGGGACTTCCACAATGAAATCAGCCAAGACTTGGGCCTTGATAGCCTTTCTTGGGACATAGGTGATGTTATGCTCACCTAGTTCTATGGCCCATTTGGCTAATCGTCCCGAGTTTTCAGGTTTTTCAAGCACACTCTTGATGGGTTGGTCGGTGACCACTTGTATAGGGTGTGCTTGGAAATACCTTCGAAGCCTTCTAGCTGTTTGAACTAGGGCTAGGGCAAGTTTTTCGAGGGGAGGATATTTTGTTTCAGCCAATTTTAAAGTTTTGCTGGAAAAAAAAACGGGTACCTGGGCCTTGTCTCGCTCAATGGTGAGGACTGCACTAATGGCCTCGTCAGCAACTGAGAGGTACACCGATATTAATTCCCCAGTTTCAGGTGCCGCAATATCTGGCAGGGAAGCTAGATGTTGCTTCATTTGGTTGAAAGCTTCTTCAGCTTCCTCAGTCCATTTGAAATCCTTCTTTTCTGAGCAGTTCTTGAGCGTTTTGTAGAAGGGCAGAGATCTTTCGGCCAGCTTTGAGGTAAAACGCTTCAAGGCTGCAAGCTTCCCGTTTAAGCTTTCAACCTCCTTCTTGGTTTTTGGTGGTTTGGTTTCAAGGACAGCTTTCACTTTGTTTGGGTTAGCCTTGATGCTTTGTTTTCCCACGATATGGCCCAAGAACTTTCCTTCCTCAACCCCAAATGAGCATTTTTCAGGATTGAGCTTCATGTTAACCTTTCTGAGATTGTTGAAAGTTTCTTGAATATCGTCAAGCATTTGATACTCTGTCTTGCTTTTGATTACCAAGTCATCGACATACGCCTCCATGTTTTTACCAATTTGGCTTGCAAAGGCCTTGTCGACGAGTCGCTGGTAGGTTGCATCGGCATTTTTTAGGCCAAAAGGCATCTTTTGATAACAAAAGATCCCTTTGTCCGTGTGAAAGGCTGTTTTTTCCTCATCCTCTTCCTTCATGAGGATTTGGTGGTAACCTTTGTATGCATCAAGAAAGCATTTGAACGAGTAACCGGTGAGGGAGTCAACCTTGAGATCAATTTCTGGTAGCGGATAGCAATCCTTAGGACAAGCCTTGTTGAGATCCTTGAAATCTATGCACATTCTCCAAGAGTTGTCAGGTTTCTTGACCATAACCGGGTTTGCAACCCATGACTGGTACTTGACTTCTCGGAGAATGCCGGCTGACACGAGCTTTTCGACCTCTTGGCAAGCTTCCAGACTTCTCTCGGGTGCTAGGCTTCTTTTCTTTTGAACCACAGGCTTGACATCCGGTGTTATTCTTAACTCATGCTCGGCAATGTTCCGAGGGATCCCTGTCATATCCTCTGGACACCAAGCGAAGACATCGCTGTAATGTGTTAGTAGCTTTTCGAGATACGAAAGGGTCTCTTGAGAAATGCTTAGATTGACCCTTATTCTTTGTTCAGGGTACTTAGGGTTTATGATCAACCTTTGCCTGTCTTCTTCACTGTTTGAGCTTTCACCCTCAACCATGTAAGCTTCCAAGGAGGGTTGAAGGGTTGCTATTCCCCTTTCTGTAGGGAATTTGACAGTGCCATGGCCTACAGACACAACCATGTAAAACGTACACTGTCCTGGCCTTCCAATAATTACGTCATAATTTGAGGGGATATTGATAACCACAAAGGTGAGTGGTTGGATTCTTTCCTTCAGTCCTTCACTGAAACGAACATCAAGCGTTAGTTGCCCTAAAGGCTTGAGAGGGATATCAGCGATACCTTTTATGGAGGTTCCGGAGGGTTGAAGCCTTGAACGTTCCTCATTGCTTAGTTGGTTGAAGAACTTTTCAAACATGATTTCGGTGGCAGCTCCAGTGTCTATGTAGGCTTTGCTTGTTTGTAACGTTCCCACAGTAGCCTCAACCACGAGAGGGCTTGAAAGGGGGTCTTTATCCGTTAGGGGGAAGCAGACACACTGAAGCTCCCAAGCTTCCAACCGTTGTCTTTTATGAGGAACCCTTCCATCAAAATCCACCATATTGACTTCCTTACCTTTTCCTTCAGCCATTTTGTCCCGGACTCCCTTTACCAAATGAGCGAGTTCTCCGGTCTTAACAGCTTCTTCAATTCTTTTCTTGAGTTGGAAGCAATCATTGGTGTGGTGACCTTTTTCTTCATGAAACTCACATTATTGTGTGGAGTTCTCATTTTTTCTGCTTTTGGGGAGAGGCCTAGGAGGCCGAAAGTTTTGCTTGACTTCTTCTGTTGCGAGGATTTCTTGAGGGGTCTTCATGAGGGGTGTGAAGCTTATGCCTTTCTCCCTACATGAAGGGTTCCGGCCTTCAGACCTTCGAGGGTCTGAACCCTTTGACCGCCTGTCATAGGAGTTGAAGTTTCCCCTTTTCCTAGCTGGACTATTGCTTCGCCAGCCGGATCCCCTTTTTCTTTGTTCTTTAATGTCTACCGCCTCCTCTCCCCGGATGTGAGCTTCAGCCCTTTCGAGAGCTTTTTCCAAGGTCTTGGGCAGGGACTTGTTGAAATCTCTTGTGAGATATTTAGAGGTGATGGCATTCATGAAACCAGCCACTCTCATTTTCTCATCCGCCCCTACATAAGTCAGACCTTCCTTCTTGTATCGTTCAATGAACGCACGAAGACTTTCGTCATCACGTTGTTTTATCTGGAAGATTACTGTTGCGTCTTTAACGTATCGCCTTTGTTAGGAGAAATTGGCCAAAAAAACCCTTGCTGAGGTCGTCAAAGCTTCGGACGCTTCGAGCAGGTAAGTCGTTGAACCAGATTCTGGCTGATCCAACAAGGGTTTGCACGAACATTAGGCAACATTCAGCGTTTGACCATTTCTCTATCCTTGCTGCACCGGTAAAGATCTGAAGATGGTCCTCAGGATCTTCAGTCCCATCATACGTCCTGATGTGGGATGGCATCTTGATCTTTGCTTGGAAATCATAATCAGCTATTTGCTGTTAAAAGCATGAAAGGTTACTTGTCTTATATGGTTTGGCCAAGTCTTCTTCAGTCCTTGCATCCACATTATTGCTATTGCCGTTATTTCCCTGAGTGGCTAGCACCTGATTAATAAAGTGTTGCCACGGGAAGTTGGCCATCATCTGAGTAATCATGTTAGGCATGAGGTTGAAGCCTTGTAGGCTTCCAGGTGCAGCTGAGCAGCTTATTCCAAGGGGAGTGCTCATAATAGCACTTCGTGCCAAAGGGAGCACGGACAGAGCTTGCTCCCACGCGGTTGTTGTAGATGCTGGAAAGCTTGTTACGGGGGACTGTAGGAGCTGGTTAAGGGTTAGCTCATGTCCCAAAGGAGCACCACTAGTAATCGGTTGGGAAGAGAAGATGGGATGCACTGTGGGATTTGTCATTGTGGACAAATATGGGTGAGGGTTTGAAGGATTACTGGGACCAGCCTCATTTCTAGTTGTAAAAGGAAGGGGAGGTGGTCCAGGAGACAACGTTGGTTCTGGCTCGTCATAATCTAGGCGGATTCTCACCCCCTTTTCTCTTTCTCTATTCACATGCTGGTTGAGGAGAGACCTCAATTCTAGGAAATTGTTGGCAACCCCCTCGGGGGTAAGTTCAACATGCGCCGGGGTGTCGGAGACACCGACATTGGGAGAAGGTACCCCGGATCTGGACGGAGTTGGTGTGTTGAAGGTGAGGAACTCGGGTGTGCTCCCCGGAGTTGAGAAAGAAGTTGGTATAGCCACTGAGCTTGGCTACTACCCGGGGTAGAGGTGTTTGGAATCTGATTTACTTCACCCGGAGATCCACTTTCAAACATGGTGATTTTAAGTGAAGAGAGCTACACTACTAGGACTTTTTGAGGAGAAATAGCGGCGTAGCCCCACGGTGGGCGCCAACTTGTTGATGCAACAAATAAGAGACCAAGGGTGGTAGCTGGGCTGGTTAGGCAAAAGGGTTGAAGGGTTCAACTTTGCCTAACGCAGGTCGTGGGGTCCCCCCACGTTTGCAAGACGTGGAAGGAGGTTCACTAGTTTATTGTTATTGTTTGCTGAAGGTCATCCTCTGAAGTATATTCAGATTCGGATGTGGGAGCAAACGGAATGTGTGTGTTGGATGTGAAAGTGAGTAACTCGCATGAAAGCAAGTACTCAATATGAATGACCAGAGTTTAAGGAAACAGGCCTGGCCCAGAATGCCCCAACTCAGTAAATGAAGTGTCAATTATATAGGAGAAGACATCTCCCAAAGAGGCATTCATTTGACTAGTGTCCTTGCTTGCAGCGAGGGGCTTGCCCTTTCCGGGGCTGAAGCCTTTTGACCCCTGGATAATAACGTGTACTCTGCAGACCTGCATTGCTTTTGCGGCTGTGGGTTGGTGAAGCAATCCCTGGATGTGACTGGCTACTGTTTCCGCATTGCTTTTCCCCACCTCACAGCTTTTCAACCATTGAACCATTTAACCCTTTGAGCGTTTACATATTTAGTCATTTTATTTAGTCTTGGGCTACCCCCGTCATCAGTATTCATTTGAAGATTCCTAAAATCACATGCTTCAATGTTCTTCACTAACTTTTCAAATTTGTATAGCTACTTCTTTGCCCCTTCCATCTTCATCGTATCTTTCAAAAGTAGATAACAAATAAAATTCTTGTTTCAAAAGTAGATAATAAATAAAATTCTTGTTTGGTTACTATGTAAGAACGTAATGAATCATTACCTTTTGTTGTTTGGTAGACAAGAAAAGACGAAAAAATAAAATCGAATGGTGATGGGTGGTGATAGATGGCAGTTGTATTGGCGACAATGGGTGACGGCGGTTCACCGCGGTGATGGAGGTGGGTGGCAGCGGTGATCGGAGGTGGCAGTGGTGACGGTGGGTGGCGGAGGCGACGGCGGTGATCAGAGGTGACAGCAGCGACGATGGGTGACCACAGCAGCGGTGGCGGGTGGCGGCGTAGGCGGGTGGCGGCGTAGGCGGGTGGCGGCGGAGGCGGGTGGCGGCGGAAGCGGGTGGCGGCGGAGGCGGGTGGTGCCGGAGGTGGTGGTGGTGATGGTTGCGGTGGAAGTGGTGTTGTCGTCGGTGGGTGGCAGGTGGCAGCAGTGGGCGGTGGTGGTGGTGATTGGAACTGGAGGCGGCGGCGGTGGTGACGGCGTGGTGGGTGGCGGCGAAGGTGGGTGGCGGCGGCGGGTGGTGACAGCGGCGGGTGGTGGCAACGGTGGTGGGTTGCGGTGTTGTTAATGAAGGGTGAAGCGAGAATGAATGGAAAAAAACAGGGAGACGGATAGAATGATTTTGAGGGAATGAAATACATTTTGGAATGGGCGATTCTATTCCATCGACCAACCAAACACTCTTTTATTTATTCCCTCACAATGGCTCATTCTATTTCACCTCTCATTTCTATATCGCAAACGCTATCCTAATGGAAAAAAAACAGTTTATTAAGGTGTAAATCATACCAAAAAAGTCTTATTTCAACAGGAAAGGAAATTAATATAAACTAGTTGATTTTTCGCCCACGCGTTGCGGCGGGGACCCAATGTCTGCAAAACGCGTGTCAGCAGCAGATACCAAATATCAAAACATAAATAAAAATGACGTGGTAAGGATGGTCACTCCGTCGTAAAAAAAAACGATTTTAAATAACCTAATATATGATAATAGGACCCACACGTCCTACACGTTGAAAATTCGGTTGTTTTCAATTTAGTTATTACGGTGCTTTTTTTTTTTTAAACGGCCAACAGAATCAATCCCGAGCACTCTCGGGGCACCCACTGGACAAACGGAGTACTCCGAGAGTAACCCGAGTCCACCACTAATTCCGGGGAAAACCCAGTAACTCACCCGCCCGTAGGCACGACGGTTAAATTACCGGTAAAACCTGTTTGGCTTAAGGATCCAACCCAGGTTTCCTTGGGTCTCCTATCATTGCCCACCAGTGCCTCACTCTGCACCAAGTGAGAGTTGAACCTGCATCTCTCAAGAGAAATGCAAGCCTTCCACCACTTGATCTAGAGATCATTGGCAATTATTACGGTGCTAACACCGTTAAAATATGGATGAGCTTGGTACCGGCATCGAAAATGCTCGGTACAATACGGTATGGTATTTGAAGGTAAAAATCAATAAATACATGTATGGTGCTAGACCGGTGTCGAACCGAAAGTAACGATTCTGAAAACGCCAAAAGGTGGGTACCAAATTGGTAACGAAAATGATTTGGTAATAGTAAATTTGGTACCGATACGATACCGGTTTGATTACAGGATTTGATACGATTTGCTCATCAATGATCTAAATATCCAAGTTAATTTTACATGCTAGAATTCATTCATTACAGAAAAAAGACAAAAAAGAAAGCAAAATAAGTTGTTGTGTATATAAAATCCCAATCAAACGAAATACAGCTTACTTACTGTGTGTATGAAAAGTAATCTAAACGGTGCAATTACTTGCATTGCTACGTTGCTACAGGATTTGATGAGCTCGATACCAACCGGTACGGAAAATACCGTTACCGAAAATACCGTAACCGAAATCTCCAAAAGTGTGTACCGGTACCGAATATACCTGACACGGTACGGTACGGCTCGGTACCGGTCGGTACTGATACGACACCGGTATTTGAGGGTAAAAATCGGTGAATACCGGTACCGAAAATACACCCGATTTGGTAAAAGCGGGTACCGGTACCCAATACTATTTGTTCATCCCTTAATGAAGTTACTGTATGTATGAAAAATAACCTAAACATTGCAATTACTTGCATTGCTACGTTGCTACAGGATTTAATGAGCTCGTTAACAACCGATACCGAAAATATCGTTATCGAAATCTCCAAAAGTGTGTACCGGTACCGAATATACCTGGTACGGTACGGTACGGCTCGGTACAGGTCGGTACTGGTACGGCACCGGTATTTGAGGGTAAAAATCGGTAAGTACCGGTGCCGAACCGGTACCGAAAATAAACCCGATTTGGTAAAAGCTGGTACCGATACTGGTACCCAATACTATTTGTTAATCCCCTAATGAACTTACTGTTCATTCAGTTCTAAAATTAATATATAGGAGAATTTGAGCTTTAGTTTATAGTCTTTTTTTCATTTCAATTCAAACACCCTGTAAGATTGTTTATAACATAACAATGAACAAATCAGCAATATTATTGTTTTATAACAATTCACCCAATAGTTACACTACATACAAGATACAAGATATGATAGTTGCATCGGTTTATTTTTCTTCTATGAAATTGCGCTTAAGCTCTTATTCAGTCGATTTGTTGTGTTATGACATTTCATAAAATCTGAGGCTCAAATTTTGTGAAGGGTGTTCATTTATATGCTAGTAAGGCTGATGGGTGTGGGGTGCGTCCCCGGCCCGTCGAGGTCCGGCACCACCGCCCTCCCCCGGTTCGTTGCGTCACTTTCGCCGCCTAACCACCGCAAGTGACGAGCCCAATTTGAAAAATAAGCCGTTACAAATGGTTAGTTTATATTAAAAAAATAAATTAAAACACTATATATACATTATTTTATACCCATTTTTACATAACATCATCCAAACTCTCTCAAACAACCTAAATCCAAACCCGAATCTAAAATGTTATCGTCGCCCGGCTACAGTCCAACAATCGATCCGAACTGGTCGTCATCCCAATTTTCTTTATCAGGTTACCAACAATCCCCAATGCTTTCACCCAATTGAACCAAATGCAACAAATGCAAATGCTAATGCGAAACTCGTTTAACATGTCATTTCAACCACCACAACAATCACCACCACCACTAGTAGGACCATCCGGGCGTGGGATGTTTTAAGGAAATCTAGCAAGTAGGCGCGAGTTCCAAACGAGGTTGCAACCGCTAAATAGAGTTCCTAGTTTTTTTTAAATTTAGTAATTTTTTACTATTTTTTTTTTTTAGTTTTAAGCAATCTTGTATTTTGTTTGAGTTAAGTTTTTTTTTAAGTTTAGATTTTATCGTTTTTAACGTAATATAAGCTATATTATTAATTTCCGTATTTAACTTAATTTTACTATTACATATGTTTAAATATTATTTAAAAAATAAATAAATAAAAAATGCGGAGACTCATCACTCACACCCAGTCCTAACTTGGGTTAGATGATGGCCCACGATGACGTGGTCGCTTACATGACGCCTTCACACCCACCAATATAATAAATGATAAAGTTGGGTTGTGGTTCAATGATTCCAGCCAATTAGATTTTTTTCCTCTTTGATTTACTTTTTTTGTATTTTGTTTAATAGGGTCTCTGAAAGGGTATTAGAATATTCACATCCAACCCTCATTTATTACTCTATAAACACTAAAAATCAGTATTTTTTCCCTCTTATTCTCAATTAAAAAAATACTTTTATCGTTACATTTTCTCACACTTCCACTTACAACATTTTCAAAAAAATTATAAATAGTGAACAGTGTCCCTCAAATTTATAGATAAACAATAATATTTTCTCTCTTCTCTACTCACAATCACCTACAACTAATGTTGGCAATAGATCTCTCTATAAGACACGATTAGACCTGTTTACTGAAAAAGTACACAACGTGATTTTTTACTTTTTTTAAAAAATAAATATAATTATAAGGTTAGGATCCATCATTTCTTCTTATTGCTACATAAAACGTAAAACTGTGTTATAAACATGAGATATAAAGTAGTTAAATAAGTTGCATTCATGTTTAATACTTGTGTTATACGCGTCGTTAAAGACCTGTTAAACCCGATAAGACACGATTTGTCAGCCCTACCTACAACCACTCTTCATAAAATAAAAACTCTCTCACATAATTCGGGGGGTTTGATGTGAATTATCTTATCACACATCGTGCAAGTTAACGATAAAGCCCCTCGCTTATGTGGTGCATACGTGACGCTATCATGACACTATAAAGCCTCTAGGGGATTTATACCACATCACTTAGCCTAATAAGAAATTCATCATCATAAACATAGCATAGTTTTTGAGAATAACGATGAAGATGGGAGGGTTGCATCTAAAAACTGAAAAGGTGGATGAATGAGGTAACATGATATGTGATTTTTTCGAACCAGTGTATCAACGTGGTGGCGATTTTTGATCGAAGTATCACTTTCCCCTTCAAATAAGTCAAATATTTTGAATTCAAATAAATTCAAATATATTAGGAAGTAGATATCTTTGTATATCTTGGGTTGTATTCTTTTTTCGTTATGTAATCCCTTTATATTGTTTTGAATTCAAATAATTTCAAATATTTTAGGAAGTAGATATCTTTGTATATTTTGGGTTGTACTCTTTATTCCTTATGTCCCTTTATATTGTGATAAGGATCAATGAAATTCAATTGAGGCAAATATCATTTTCGTATAAAATATCTGTCTAATCTCGATCTTCTCTCTTCAATGGCTACCCCAAAAATGAGTTTGAAGCTTCTCGTCGACAAAACAAGCTCTAGAGTGTTATTTGCAGAAGCACCAAAAGAGTTTGTGGATTTCCTTTTCCATATCTTCTCTTTGCCTTTGGGCACCCTCATCGAGTCCCTTGGATCCAACCAGATGGTTGGTTGTTTAGGAAAACTCAAAGATAGCATAGATAGCTTCAATGGAAAGCATTTTCAACCTGGCATCAAAGTGGAAGATGAATTCAACCCCAAAACAGCTTTCAATGGTGACATATTTCAGTTGTGCTTTGATCATGCTTCTTCTAAAAATCAATCTGGGGCATCTAAGTCTGTCTTCAGATGTGCCAATGCAAGAAGAGGTTGCCAGAATTGTTATAATTATTATAATGCAAATATGACGACGGGTTGCCAGTCAAATGTGACAATGTATGTGAATTCCATATGTCCCAATTGCCAGGGTTCTATGAATGTTCCAATGACACTCACACTCGTAGTGCCGAAGGAGGAAAATAAGAAGGAAGCGGTGAGTTATGTGGTGATGGATAATTTAGAAGTGAAACCAAATATGTCTACCATTTCTACTATTTCTAGCATTACTCTCATCCGTAAGTTTGGTGTCAAGGATCTGAGTCAGCTTGAGGAGAAGACGGTTTATTTTGGAAAAGAAGAGGTACTATATATATTATTGTCATCTCATATATACACATGTGATATTCTTTTTGAGGTTGTGTTTTAATTTTCAGTTTATTGATAACAGGGTTTGAAGCTGTTAATGGCATCTCTCAAGACAGATAAAGTGCTGACTTCTATCTTTTTGGATTAGAATATAGTTATGGATCTGGTTTATGAAAATCTTTTGATCTAGTTTCATTGTGTCGCATAAAACCTCGTTGTTACCGGTTACAAAAGGGGTGGTCGATTTCACTTTTAAGATTAAAAACTGTTGATGCATTTTTAGTGTCTGTAACTAGTCTTGTTTAACGATGTATTTTGAATGGTCTTTTATTAATTATCGAGTCTGTATGTTATGTTGACCAAGTCAGATATCCTCCTATCTACTTGTGTACAACTTATTTGTCTCTTTTGGTATGTAATGTTTTATGAACAATGCATGTTGCATTAAAGGGTAGTTTTGTCATTACTATGTTTATATGTTGCTGATTGTTGCTGTCTGATAACAGGAACAAACACAACAGTTGCAGTCTTCGACGAAACAGACTTCTGTTTCGTCGGAACACTTCATGGCGAAACAGACTTCTGTTTTGTTTGAAGGTCATGACGAATCAGACCTTGATTCGTCATGTACTGACGAATCAGACCTTGATTCGTCATGTATTGGGCTGTTCCAGGCCCAATGTCTGGCCCATATTCAGATTCGTCAAACACTTGTGTGTTTCGTCGATATCAATGGCCCAGGGACTATATAAGCAACACTTTGTGTTCATTTGAACTAAGAGATAAGAAACAGACCATAGTAACAAAACTCTGCCAAAATTTCGTCTGAACTGTGTTTGTATCAGTTGTAATAGGTTCTTATCCCGTTAATCAATCGAGTGTGTATCATTGATTAATCCGTTGTTTTTATTGCTATATATGTTTGATTTGGCATAGTTACGTGGATTCCGCACACGTAACCGTGTTTACTATAAACAAGAGATTCGGTTCGTAATCGATCCTCAGATTTCGGGACCTACAAGTGGTATCAGAGCATTGGCTCTTATCCTTGTTTAAAATCAAACTTGTTCGGTTTTATCAAGTATTTTGTGTGTGTTTTTCTGAAAACTTGTTCTTGAAAAATTAATATTTTCTGGAAAAATATTCATAAATCTGCTGTTTTAGTGTTGTTTGCTACTGATTTTTATCAAAAACCTAAGTTAGATTGTTTGTTTATGCTTTAAAGCGGGTTTTTTAGTGAAAATCTAGTGTATTTTCGTGTTTCGAAAATTTATCGGTGATCGGAAAACTCATCGGAAACTTCATGTTCTTGAGTGTGTTCTTCATATATTCATAAGTGTTCTTGTTATAAGCTGAGAATTTGATCTGATAATTGATTAAAACAAAGTGTTGTAACTTATAAAACAATATCTTGACTTTTGTGTAAAAGTGATAATTGGTTTCAGTAACAAAGTCTGTTTCGTGGAAAATAAGAGTTACAAACATACTTGTGTCAGGGTTAAATATCTTGTTGTCTCATCTTATCCTTGACTGGTCAGTAGATATTTTAAATATCTAAATCCACTGACTTTTACCCAGTTTTGACGAAACACACAGCCGACGAATCACATCTGTTTCGTCGCAACACCTTTGACGAATCAAACGTCTGTTTCGCCACAACATCTTTGACGAAACAAAATTCTGTTTCGCCACGAATCACAATTATCACAAGTCTGTTTCGTCGTCATTCATTCAGACGAAACAAACCTGTTTCGTGAACTCTGTTTCGTCGAAAACAGATCTGTTTTAAACAGAAGACTTATATCAGTTTGCTTACTGTTTGTTTTCAAGAAATTTGTGCAGGTACTATCATACATACATCAAATATGAGTTGTACTAGTCCATGGGATTGGAGTATGGATTCTAGACCACGTGAAGATCCGACGTCCGCAGCAGCGTGGGTGAAGTGTGTTTATGGTCAACCAACTATAAGTGCCGGACAATGGGCTTTGGCATCCAATCAGAACCAAAACATTCAAAATCTTCTGATTAGCGAGAGCGAAACGGGTAGCAACAATCGCCCGCCAAAGTTGAATCATATGAACGAGTTTCCATCATGGAAAGGTCGTTTCATTACATATGTTCAAGGTCAAAGCACTGATATTTGGAGGTGTTTCATTACTCCACGCAATGATGCTCTTGAAGTAGCAGCGTTGTAACAACTCTCATTAAAAGTCATAATTATTAAATTAATTTGACCAATAGGAAACCTTAATTGAGACACCCAAGTGATTCTGTGCAAACCCTAAGATTTTCATAATTTTTAGAATCAGGATTAGGGCCCCTAAAACTCAGGGGGGTAAACCCTAGTGGATGATTATCCACTTAATTTGCTGTCAATGTATGAGAATTCGAGATATGTGAGTCATCAGAGCTAGTCCCACACGTGGCTACTCTATAACCGACTTTCAACCCCTTACGCACCGTATCAAAGTATGGCCTACGATGCGCAGGCTGTTTAAAACGCATACGATGCGTAGAGAAGAATGGCATACGGTGCGTATGCTTACCATACGATGCGCAGGGGATGTTTTGCTACGATGCGTATGGGTGACCAAAATTTGGCTATAAATACAGAACATTGGCACTCGATTTCTGGCACAAAAACGTCGAAAGAATTCAACCTGCACACTGAGATTTCGTCGTTTTACTCTCAAAAATCATAATTAACACACCCAGGTCTCCAATTGAAGCTGCAATCAGGGTATTAGCACAATCGCTGCTACGATTCATTATCCGACGATCAAGATATCCAATGAATGTTTAAGTGCCGCCCACCTTAGGGTTATACTTTATCGTTCGTCATTAATTTGACGGATTGTCGTTAATTCGATAGGTAAAGTATTATACTTTATCGTTCGTTGTTAATTCAACGGATCATCGTTAATTCGATGGGTAAAGTATTATACCTTGTCATTCATTGTTAATTCAATGGATCATCGTTAATTCGATGGACAAAGTATTGCATTTTGACATTTATTGTGAGAATTTGATCTCGTGAATTATCGTAAATGCTGGATTGATTACTAATTCCAAATTGTGTGCTTGTTATTGAAATTAGGATAAAAGGCTAATCAATAGGCTAGGCTCTGCCCGTATAAATCTGCAAAGTGAGTCATTCTCTCTTTTTATCAAATCTATTTACAAAAGTGTTTTATTTCAAAGTTATAATTACGGGGATTAAGTCTTTGTAATCACCAAATTACAGCCGGTATGTGGGGTATTGTGCACAGTATTACAGTTTTATCACTTTAGGTGGGCGAACCTAAATTTAGTGATATTCGTCATTCATTGGGGCAGCCAATGGTGATATGACCACAGTCACCGTAAAGATTCGAGTGACAAATACTGTGGGTAGTTGGATTGATATCAGAAACATTGTAATCGCTCTTAATACTGTAAATTATAACAAATGTGTCATTTTATTAAATAGAATGATTCACTCAGTATTTCCCGCTGACAAAACCTTTTTCAAACATGTTTCAGGTGATCTGTTGTAAATCAGGAGAAGTGCTGTGGAGCATTTCAAGCTTAAGATAGTGGCTCAGTATAAAATAAAGAAATAAATTTTGTAATATCACGCTTTTATAGTAAAAACATACTATTGTAAATTATAGGGGTTTTATCCCGAATTATGAAATAAAATAATCGGGGAAAATTTTAGCTTTAAACGATCCTGTTTCCGCTATAAAACTCAATTAAATAAATACCGCAGTATTTTCTGCCGCGGCTCTTGAAACGGGTCAAACCGGGTCGTGGGCCGTGACAGAAAAAGGTGGTATCAGAGCCACTGGGTTAAGCTAATTAAGTATTTAGAAATACTTAATTTTTTCCTGATTACTATTATGTGATTATGTGTTTTATTAACTGACTATTTGTTAATTTTAATATGGGCATATTTTTATATATATATATATAGTAATATTTATTGCTCTATCATCGTTAATCGAAAAATATTATATATAAATTTACTTGATTATATATGGAATTACCTAATCTACAAATATAGTATTACTATATTGCAGTAAAGAAATTATATTTTTATGTTTGAAGTATACTCTTATTTAAAATTATTGTTTAGTTAATTATTATTAATAATTTTATTATTAATAATAATATATTAAATAGTGGTATTAAGATTATTTTTAAATACTAAGGTTATTATCAAAGGCAGATATTGGATAACCTAGCCTTAGTTAGGCATGGACTGATCACCTATGCTTAAACAAGGCAGCACTAACCAATATTTACCATGATAATGACTAAATAATATATATAAATTAAGTCATCATACTTATTTAGTATATAGATTTTGATATGTTAATCACTGTAATAATAAATATAAATCTCTAAATATTCTGATTTAAAGCTTAGTATTTTTATTATCTACAGTCTAGAAAAATTTATAAATAAATTACAAATAAAAACCTAGTATGTTTTAATTTTTAGTTGTTTTGGTAATATGAAATACTATTTAAAAAGTGGTTTTATAAAATTTTAGTATGATTTAATAATTATGTATATTTTGTTAAATAGCATGAGTGATTTGTCGGAAGCCCTTCAGAATTTAAATCTCTATCCAGTAAGAATCGAAGTTTCCAGAGATTTTAATAGGTATATTCCAGACATAGAAGGACCTATAGAATTCAATGCTTTACCTTTCGAGAAACCTAAACCTAAGAAAATGGAAATTGGGGAAAGTTCTAGGCAAATGGATGAATTACCATCTCAAGAAGAATTAGATTTTATAATGGCAACCGATGATACTATTGAGCCTGTTAATGAAAATAATTTTATGAATTTAGAACCATCTATTCCAAACTCTTCTAATCACTGGAATATAGACGAATGGTTGGATAATGAAATACTGTTACAAAACCATCCCTATAGGCTTTTTCCTAAGTACCATCCAGAACATTTACCAATTTTACCAATAAGTAACAAGAATAGGACTGAACTCCATCATTTTGACAAAATAGATGCTGGGAATAGAATCCAAGAGACTTTGGGACAAATCTCCTGGAAATACGACGAGAAGAAACGCCGTTATTAGAACATCATCTGACAAAGGATAGGGGATTATGAAACTGTGGTTGTATAATAGTAACAGTAAAATCAGTATGTGTAAAATAAACAATAAAACGGGTATATATAAGAAGCATGATATAAGGAAATATTAGAAAAGTTACAATTTTGTTTGTATATTCGTTTATGTGATTATGTGCAACTAAATTGTGACATCAAATTATTTCCTTTATACTAATTATATATCTATAAAATAGATATCAGATGGAAAACGCTAATAATGAACCAGTTAATGAGGGTAATCAATCTGAGCAACAATCGGGGAATCAATATGTGACTAGGCAAGATATAGAAAATATCGTTGCTCAAGGGATAGCCAACGCTATTCCAGGAATAGTTGCTCAAGGGATAGCCAATGCTATTTCAGCAATCATTGCTGCTGTTAAAAATCCAATCGAACCGCAACAAGTTGTTCCTAGTAAACGCATTTCTGAAGATAATTTCAGTAATAGCGTAAATGGAGGTGGTAATCATGTTAATCATGATAAACCATGGCAAGCTCCGCTCCCTAAGAAAAGGAAAGTTGCAACGCCTGGTTGCACATACAAAGAATTTCTTGCTTGTAAACCCACTAAGTTTGCAGGCAATGAAGGAGCGACTGCAGTACTGCGTTGGTTAGAGAAAACCGAGGCAGTAATTGCCATAAGTAAATGTGCTCAAGATGATCAGGTTATGTATGTTTCAAATCTTTTCAAAGAAATAGCGCTAGAATGGTGGAATATGATGTTACAAGTAAAAGGAAGAAGGATGGCGTATGCTATGAACTGGGAAGAATTTAAGAATCTTGTAGAAAGAAAATTCTGTCCTGAGTACGAAAAAGATCAAATGGCAAATAAGTTTCTAAACCATCGGATGATAGATACAGATTGTCGAGGGTATACTACGACATTCTTCGAATATGCTCGAATGGTACCAATCCTGGCTTCGCCAGAACCGGTACTTATTTCTCGTTATATTTGGGGATTGATTTCCGAGATCCGTAATATTGTCAAAGCTGCAAAACCTCGCACAATTGATGATGCGGTGGAATTAGCCAATACTATAAATGACGAGCTAGTACGGACAAAAGAAGAAAATAGAAGGAAGGAAGTAGCCCAAAAGATTACCCAAGAATTCAGTCCGGGTAACCATAACCATTTCAAGAAAAGAGGGAATGGGCAAACTTCTATTAGTCTATTTTGCAAATTTTGCAAAAAGAAGCATTTTGGAAGATGCAAAGGATATTGCAATTTTTGTAAGATTCCAGGGCATCAAGAAGGAGACTGCAGGAGGAAGAAATTTTCACTTTGCTACAACTGTAGAGAAACTGGACATCTTAGGCCAGATTGTCCGAAACTGAATAAACCATTCGACAATCAAGCCAAACCAGCAGAAGGAGCAAAAAGGAATGAGAGAGAGCCTTTCAGCTAACTACTCATGAGGACGAGATGATTCCAGATGTGATAGCCGGTATGTTCTTAGTTTACAACATTTACCTAAAAGTATTATTTGACTCTGGTGCCAACCAAAGTTTTATAAATACTTTACTCTGCCAAATTCTTAACTTACCATTTACCAACATTAGATAGATTTCTATATTAGAAACGGCAGATGAGAATTCAGTAAGAATAAATAAGGTTATGCAGAACATAGAAATAAGTTATAGGTTTTCTACAACCCTATTACCTATAAAATTAGTTGAATTCGATGTTATGATCATTATCTGTGATCAGAATTTCTTAGAAATTCAATCAACCATCGGAGAAGTAATTATGATTACAGGAGATAAACCATGTAAGTCTATAAGGTTCATATCAGTAATGGAAATTACTAATTATGAACGAAAGCAAGGAATAATATATATGATTTCAGTAATCATTAATACTAAAGATACAGAATTTAAGGAAATTTCTGTAAATTCAGAATACCCAGATATATTCCAGAAGATTTACCTGGATTATCACCAGATATGAAGATAGAATTTAGGATTTATCAATTTCAGGAATTTTACCGATAAGCCAGGAAACCTTATCGATTAGCACAATATTGATTATTTAAGAAAAAGAAAATTTCGATAAGAATGTGTATCGATTATAGGAAATTGAATAAGGTTATAATTAAGAATCAATACCCATTAATTAGAATTTATGATCTATTCGATCAATTTAAGGAAGGTAGATAGTTTTCTAAGATCAACTTATGTTCCGTATATTATCAATTAAAAGTATCAAAGGAAGATGTATCTAAGATTATTTTCAGAATTAGCAATGGTCATTACTAGTTTACAATCATGCCCTTGGATTAAAGAATGCAACCGTAGCATTTAGGGACATGATAAATAGGATCTGTAAACCCTATTTGGATAAATTGGTAAATATCTTCAAATGATGATATACTTATTATTCCAAAAATCAAGAAGAATATTGACAGCACTGGCATGTATTCTTAACTTTGTTAAGAAAAGAAAAGCTTAAACGCCAAATTTTCGAAGAATGAATTTTTGGCTGATAGAAGTACAATTTTAGGTCATATGGTGAATCATGAAGGTATTCACTTAGATCTTGCTAAGATAGCAGTGATTACCAAATGGAAGATTTTGAAGTATAAGGTAATACTTCAAAGCTATGATTTGGATATATGTTAATATAACGCAAAAAGGTAATTGCGTAGGCCTCAAGCCAATTGAAAAAGTCCGAAGAAAACTATATCAATTCATGAGTTAGAATAAGAACTATAATTTTTGCCTTAAAGATTTGAAGATATTATCTGTATGATAGTAAGGATACTATCTATACAGATTATAAGAAGTTAAGATAAATATTTATGGGCAAAAAGAATTTAAGGCGAAGGAGATGAATGAAAATCCTAAGTGACCACGACTGTGATATTTAGTATCACAAAGGAAAAGCTGAAAACAGCAAGAGATAGTCATAAGAATTATGCAGATAATAGATAAAAGCCGTTGGAGTTCGAGTTGGAGACAAAATATAATTAGAAGTATCTCCTTGGAAAGGAGTGGTTAGATTTGGTAAGAAAGGAAAACTAAGTCCGAAGATATGTAGGATTATTTCCAGTAATTCAACATATTGGACCAGTTATTTACAACTACCAGGAATGTTAGTTGGAATACATGATATATTTTATATATCTAATCTCAAGAAATGTCTATCAGACGAATCTCTGGTAGTACCTTTCTAAAATATAAAGGTAAACTAAGAATGTTAAGTAAAGTAGGATTCAAAGACAGGATCCTAATATACTTAGGAACTGGAATCCAAAAGAAAGAAAAAGTATTCTCAATTATTCCAGTAAATCTCGAGGACGAGATTTTTATTAAGTTGGGGAGAATGTAACAACTCTCATTAAAAGTCATAATTATTAAATTAATTTGACCAATAGGAAACCTTAATTGAGACACCCAAGTGATTCTGTGCAAACCCTAAGATTTTCATAATTTTTAGAATCAGGATTAGGGCCCCTAAAACTCAGGGGGGTAAACCCTAGTGGATGATTATCCACTTAATTTGCTGTCAATGTATGAGAATTCGAGATATGTGAGTCATCAGAGCTAGTCCCACACGTGGCTACTCTATAACCGACTTTCAACCCCTTACGCACCGTATCAAAGTATGGCCTACGATGCGCAGGCTGTTTAAAACGCATACGATGCGTAGAGAAGAATGGCATACGGTGCGTATGCTTACCATACGATGCGCAGGGGATGTTTTGCTACGATGCGTATGGGTGACCAAAATTTGGCTATAAATACAGAACATTGGCACTCGATTTCTGGCACAAAAACGTCGAAAGAATTCAACCTGCACACTGAGATTTCGTCGTTTTACTCTCAAAAATCATAATTAACACACCCAGGTCTCCAATTGAAGCTGCAATCAGGGTATTAGCACAATCGCTGCTACGATTCATTATCCGACGATCAAGATATCCAATGAATGTTTAAGTGCCGCCCACCTTAGGGTTATACTTTATCGTTCGTCATTAATTTGACGGATTGTCGTTAATTCGATAGGTAAAGTATTATACTTTATCGTTCGTTGTTAATTCAACGGATCATCGTTAATTCGATGGGTAAAGTATTATACCTTGTCATTCATTGTTAATTCAATGGATCATCGTTAATTCGATGGACAAAGTATTGCATTTTGACATTTATTGTGAGAATTTGATCTCGTGAATTATCGTAAATGCTGGATTGATTACTAATTCCAAATTGTGTGCTTGTTATTGAAATTAGGATAAAAGGCTAATCAATAGGCTAGGCTCTGCCCGTATAAATCTGCAAAGTGAGTCATTCTCTCTTTTTATCAAATCTATTTACAAAAGTGTTTTATTTCAAAGTTATAATTACGGGGATTAAGTCTTTGTAATCACCAAATTACAGCCGGTATGTGGGGTATTGTGCACAGTATTACAGTTTTATCACTTTAGGTGGGCGAACCTAAATTTAGTGATATTCGTCATTCATTGGGGCAGCCAATGGTGATATGACCACAGTCACCGTAAAGATTCGAGTGACAAATACTGTGGGTAGTTGGATTGATATCAGAAACATTGTAATCGCTCTTAATACTGTAAATTATAACAAATGTGTCATTTTATTAAATAGAATGATTCACTCAGTATTTCCCGCTGACAAAACCTTTTTCAAACATGTTTCAGGTGATCTGTTGTAAATCAGGAGAAGTGCTGTGGAGCATTTCAAGCTTAAGATAGTGGCTCAGTATAAAATAAAGAAATAAATTTTGTAATATCACGCTTTTATAGTAAAAACATACTATTGTAAATTATAGGGGTTTTATCCCGAATTATGAAATAAAATAATCGGGGAAAATTTTAGCTTTAAACGATCCTGTTTCCGCTATAAAACTCAATTAAATAAATACCGCAGTATTTTCTGCCGCGGCTCTTGAAACGGGTCAAACCGGGTCGTGGGCCGTGACAAGCGTCAACGGCCGAAGGTTTTACTAACATGCAGGAAAATGACAAGAAAGCATATGAATTTGAGAAAAAGTCATTTGCTGTTCTTACTCAAGCACTTCATAAAGATATCTATCATCAGTTTTCTTATAGTAAGGACACTAAATCCTTATGGGATTGTTTGGTGACAAGAGGAGAAGGAAACGCAGCTTCCAGAAAGACACGGCATGATTTATTAAAGAAAGAGTTTGAGTCGTTCCAGTTCTTGGAAAACGAAACTCTAAATGATATGACCACACGGTTTTATCATTTGATTAGTGAGATGTTTGCCTATACTGTTACTGCATCTCAAAAGGAAGTTTGTGCACGATTTGCTGATTCTCTACCACCAAAGTGGAGTTCATACATCGAGCTTCTAAAACATACAGGTATTCTAGATGCTGACACTATAACTATCTATGAATTTGTACAGAAGCTGGAACATAAAAATGATGAAGAAATCCGAAAAGCAAAACGCATTGCTGCTCCTCAGAATGTTGAAATGTATAATGGTGGAGGTTTTGATCCGTCAGCTAGTCTGAGGCAACCAAAGTTACAAACGGCGTTTGTATCAGATACAAACTCTTCTCCGTTTCCTCAACAAACTCAGACTTATTCTGGAGGAGGTTTTATTCCTTTTATACCTCCAGTAAATACTACTCAACCTCAAGCATATTCAGGAGGAGGTTTTAATCCATCCCTACCACAACAACAACAAGTCCAACCACAACAACAACAGCAAGCTCATTATACCAACAATCCTCCAACTCCAAACCCTAACACAGTCAAAGTTGATACATCAAACCTCTCAAATGTTAGCATTGAAGTAGCAAAGGAACATATGGAACTTATTAATACCATGGTCAGTGCTTACTGCGGTTTGGTCGCAGGTCAAATTGGAAACATCAATTTAACCAACGAAGACTATCTACAAATTAACCGTGATGAAATGGAGTTGATGGATATAAAGTGGGCATTCGCAAGTGCTGTTAGAAGGGCGAAGGACTTTATGGTTCGAACAGGAAGAAGTTCTTTGGAAAGCAAACAAGATACAAAGTACGGTTTTGATAAAGAAGCAGTTACATGCTTCAATTGTGGGGAAAAGGGTCACTTCAAACGTGAGTGCACTCGACCAAGCAGACAAGGCAATCAGAACCCATTCCGTAATCAGACGAGTACTTCAAATGCTAATCAAGACAATCGTGGAAAAGGGATAGTGGCTGTAACCAACACCACTAACCAGAATCAGTCTGGACCATCAAATGAAAGTCGTGCATTAACCGTACAAGCTGATGAAGGGTTTAATTGGTCTTTACAACTTGGGGAAAGTGATCAAGGTAAAGGAGGAACGGCGTGTTATGCTAAGATTATCAATCACATCAAGCACGTTCATAAGGAAGAATTTTCTGATAGTGACGACAGTTCTGGTCATACCGGGAGTTCTGATGAAGAAAGTTCTACTTCGAGTTCTGAATCTGATGTGAGCAAAGAAGCAAGTTCTAATCTTGATGACTTATTGAATGAAGCAGAAGATTTGAAATGTCAGAAATCAGTTCTGATCAAGAAGGCTGAGGTAGTATCTAAAGAAATGGAGAAATTCTTTTCTGAAGACGGATCTTTCTCTTATCAGACTGCCTTTATGGCAAATGTCTCAGATTCTACAAGCCAGGTAAAATCTGAAATTCTTATCAACTGTAGAGATTGTGAGTATATGAAAAGTGAATTTGATAGAATAAAGCTTCACTGTGATTCGATTCATATTCACAATCAGAATTTAGTTGTTGAAATGGCTAAATGCAAAGAATCGAATATGGCTTTGATTCGAAACGAAAAAGAATTTAAATCTATGATTGAAATTCAAAAGAAAAATGTTTCCGAAGTGACAAAAACTGTTTATCATAAACAAGTTAGTATAAATGAATACATTAACATTGTTGAGGAAACTAAAAAGGAACTAGCCATTGCCAAATGTGAGCATGATGCAATCAAGCAAAAATTGGAGAGTTACTCTAACTCCCGATTTGTGCTCGATCACATTATTGATGTTCAACAACTAAAGGGAAACAAGAAAGGTGTTGGGTATAAGAAGTGTCCGCCCCCTTTAAGACATGATTATACTTATATGCCTGATGAAGAAGAAATGCCACGGTTTGAATCCAGTGTGCCTCTTAATTATGAGGAAGTAACTACTGGCCTAGGGTTCAAATCGGACAATTCTCCAAGTACAAATTCTGAGCAAAAAGAGTCAACATCTACGAAACAAGGTCCTCCAACCATTGAGGACTATGAGTCGTCGGATGATGAATCTGAATCAGATGTGAGTAAACAGGATAAATCACTTGACAAACTTAAAGGAGTAGAAGTTCCAATTGAGAATCATATACTGTGTGATCCTCCTACCCCTGCTGTTAAATCTGTTGTTCAACAAGTGATAAATCCTGTGTCTACTGTTAAAAGTAATATTGTGTTGTACACACTTTGGTTGGTGATTCTAAAATCTATTCAGATAATGATTTTCCAATTAAAAATGTCAATCCATCATTGATTGATAATGTTTTTGAAAATAACACAAGTAAGTTTGTGGGAAAGTCGATTCAGGGAGTTAATGTGACTCAATGTAATCCAATTCCTAAGACTGAAATTAAAAAGAAATTTGGAAATCATAAATCATCTTCAAAGCAACAACCTATCGCTTTTAAGGGTAAACAAGATCAACGAGCTAAATTGTCAAATGTTTCCAACTCAAAATTTGAAACAAAAGGAGCTCGTTATCAGAAGAAAAACAGCAATGTTAAATTTGTGAAATCGAGGGGTACAGATAAAATTGAGACTTTTGCTAACAAGTCAAACACTGATTTTGTACAAGTCAAAATTTTAAAACGTGATAGTCAAAACAATTACACTCAACATTCAAACGGGTGTGATGAAAAAGCTAGTACCTCGGGTTATACAAATTCGACATCTGATCGTCGATCCAGTTCTCCTAAGTTTGTTGAAAGGAGAACGTGTTTTAAATGTGGGGAGTTTGGGCACATCATCAAAGATTGTGCTAACACTCCGAAAGCGAAATTTGTTGAAAGAGCATCACCTGAATCGATTCACTCTAAATGTCGTCCTGTTTCGCCTAAACATGATAAAAGAACTATTAAAGAACAGGAACCGAAACAACGACATCAAGATGTGAAGAAAATAGAAAAGGCTTTAAAATCTAAGGTAAATTTTGTTCCAAGGGAACCAAGTTCACCTGTAAAACCAGAAATTTCAAAATTTGTTTACAAAACTCAATCTGGTAAACAAAAACAAACTTGGAAACCTAGGAAGAGTGAAGGTTCAGGGGGAGCTGTTTGTTTGGAAAACCATCAACAAATCGAGATCACTATTCGTGATGCTCAGGGACGACCCAAGACCACTTTGGCTTGGGTCCCCATCCTTAACTAATCATTGGATGATATGTGCAGGATGTTCCAGGAGGAACTATTAATAGTCATTGGATTGTTGATAGTGGGGCATCTAGGCACATGACGGGCGACTTACGGCTTCTATATGATGTGAGAAACATTAAAGGAGGCTATGTTGCTTTCGCTGGAGACAAAGGCGGTTACATCACTGGAGAGGGAATGATTTCCAATGGTGTGGTATGTTTCGATAAGATCAATTATGTTCGTCAAATTGATCATAATCTTCTCAGTGTGTCGCAAATCTGCGATAAAAAGTTCACCGTGCATTTCGATGATGCCGGTTGTTATGTGCTTAAACCTGGTTTCAAAATTCCTGATGAATGGATTCTCTTATCGGCTCCAAGAATCAATGATCTTTATGTTCTTGATATGAGTCAAGCGATTACGACTTCTGCACAAGTCACATGTTTTGTCTCGAAAGCCACGGAGAAGGAGTCTATATCTTGGCACAGAAGAATGGGACACATTCACTTAAGAAAAATGAACCATTTGGTGAAAAACAATCTTGTGAATGGCGTACCCGTGAGAAGTTTTCATCTACAAGATATCTGTGTTTCGTGCCAGAAAGGGAAACAAACAAAGAAGTCTCACCCTTTGAAGAAAATCAACACTATTGGCATGCCTCTCGAACGTCTTCATATGGACCTCTTTGGACCTATGAGACACAAATCAACGTTCGGAGATGTGTATTGTTTAGTAGTTACTGATGACTACTCTAGATTTTCTTGGGTAGCTTTTATGGCACACAAGAGTGATACTCCTGGCATCCTCAAGGATCTTCTTACAATGTTGGAAAATCTCTACTCGTTGAAAGTTAAGAGGATCAGAAGCGACAATGGAACTGAATTCAAAAATCGTGTTATGGATGAGTTCTGTACTTCTAAAGGCATTCTTCATGAATACAGTTCTCCTTACACTCCACAACAAAATGGTGTCGCGGAGAGGAAGAATCGGACGATAATTGAAACTGCAAGAACAATGCTGGTTGAGTCGGCATTTCCTGTTCAGTTCTGGGCAGAGGCTGTGTCGACTGCTTGCTACACATTAAACCGAGTTCTTACGGTTAAGAGACATGGCAAGACTTGTTTCGAACTTCTACAGAAAAGGAAACCAGATCTTTCAATTCTAGAACCTTTTGGTGGTCCATGCACTATGATTGATCCGGATGGAAAGTTTGGAGCGAAAGCTATCGAGGGTTTCTTCCTTGGATATGCTACTCCAAATTTTCGTGTTTGGAATCTGACTACCAAAAAGATTGAATTATGGAGTGAAGTACGGGTTCAGAGATATACAGATCCTGTTAAAGCTCCAGGTGATCCTTGGATGTTCGATTATGATGGGCTATTTAACTCCTTTGACCTGCCGATTTTTGATGAAGATTCTGCAGCTGCTAGAATGATATTTGATAGTGACAATGCTGCTGAGTCATCATTAGTTAGACCTGTTGTTGTTAACTCACAAAGTTCTAATTCGTCTAACAACACGGTTCAAAATGAGGAAGTTGAGAATGCTACTGAATACAATGAGTCATCAGAAGAAGATGAAGAAAATCTTGATGCGACTGAAGGTACTAAATCTCCAGTTGTTCCAGTTCAGGGTATTTCTGTTGATACTCCTCATGTGCAAGTCGATGATACTGCTGAAGGAAATGCATCCACTTCTACGCATATTCCAGGTGTAGAGTTGGTTGTTGATCTTAATATTAACAATTTGGGTGTTAATGCTCGTGTTCCTGAAAATCCTGAAATAAGGATACACGATACCCATCCACAGCAGAATATCATAGGAGATGTCCAACAAGGTGTGCAGACACGTAATCAGCTGAGAAACAACCCGAGTGCTGGTTTGTATTCAGCTATTAGAGAATCTGGTCTACAAAATGATTGGTCTTTCGCGTGTTACGTTTCACAAGAAGAACCAAAATCTTATAAGGAAGCTTTAAAAGATAATTCGTGGGTTGAAGCCATGCAGGACGAACTGCAGCAATTTCAAAAGCTTGGTGTTTGGAAGCTTGTTGAAAAACCGGAGAATTACAAGAAAATTGGAACACGGTGGGTTTATAAATGCAAGAAAGATGATCGTGGAGTTGTTATTCGCAACAAAGCGAGACTGGTTGTTCAGGGCTTTCGTCAGATTGAAGGCATTGACTACAATGAAGTTTATGCACCTGTTGCACGTCTGGAAGCTATTCGAATCTTCTTAGCTTATGCTTCTTTCAAAGGATTCAAAGTTTACCAGATGGACGTTAAAAGTGCTTTTCTTCATGGTATTGTTCAAGAAGAGGTGCATGTCGAACAACCTCCAGGTTTTGAAGATCCTATTCACCCCGATCGGGTTTGGTTGCTCAACAAAGCTCTTTATGGTCTACATCAAGCACCTAGGGCTTGGTACGCAACCTTATCAAACTATCTTCTGGAGAATGGATTTAGACGAGGTCTTATTGATTGCACACTCTTTATCAAAGAACAAGATGAAGATCTTCTGCTGGTGCAGGTATATGTTGATGATATAATATTTGGGTCTACTAATGACTCTTTATGCAGGCAATTCGAACGTGTTATGCAAGAAAAGTTCGAAATGAGCGCTATGGGAGAGATGAATTTCTTTTTGGGCCTTCAAGTTCAACAAACAGAGTCTGGGATATTCATCCATCAGACTAAATATGTTGGTGACATTTTGAGCCGATTCCAAATGTCAGATGCAACGCCCATTGGTACCCCACTTCCGCAGAATCACGGGATTACTCCGGATTTGAAGGGAGAAAGCATCAACTCCTCGTACTATCGTGCCATAATCGGATCTCTCATGTATCTTACCGCTTCGAGGCCTGATATCATGTACCCAACATGCTTGCTAGCAAGATATCAAGCAAACCCGAAGGCCTCTCATCTGTCAGCTGTCAAAAGGATTCTACGCTATTTAAAGGGATGCCCAGACCTCGGTCTTTGGTACCCTAGGGATGATAGTTTTGAATTAATTGCATACAGTGATTCTGATTTCGGTGGTTGCAAAATCGATGGCAAATCAACAACAGCAGGATGTCAGTTCCTAGGAAATCGACTCGTCACGTGGCAGTGCAAGAAGCAAACGTGTGTTGCTACATCAACATGTGAAGCAGAATATATTGCTGCCTCGAGTTGTTGCTCCCAAGTTCTTTGGATACAACAACAAATGCGCGACTACGGTTTAGAATTCCTATCTACTCGTATCTTTGTTGATAATAATGCTGCCTTGCAAATCACTAGAAATCCTGTGCAACATTCTAAGACTAAACACATCGACATTAAATATCACTTTATCCGTGACTGTTTTGATAAGAGGTTAATCGATGTCGTTCATGTCCCCACTGATCACCAACGTGCCGACCTGTTTACAAAAGCTTTTGATAAATCACGTTTTGATTATCTACTTTTGGTCAATGGCATTAAGGTGATACCTGAGTAAACTTCTTTGGCTGATCGTTTTTGTAAATATTTTCGTAAACTTTGAAAATTCAAAAAGATTTTAGTTTTCGTAAACTTTGCGAATTTTAGGGGGAGATATTTCAAGAAAATACAAAAACATTGCAAAAGTTCAAAATCCAAAAAGATGTCTTTACTTTCTGTCGTTTCGTTTGAAAAATTAAAAAAAAATTTCAAAAACAATAGAAAAACCAAAAATGAGTTTCTTGGATAAAGGAAAATGATGAATTACAAACTGGTGTGGTCGGTCAATGTGCTCAAAATGCAAAATAAAAAGAAAAATGATAAGTATCTCTACTAACGATGTATCGGTAGGCTCACAATCAGACTAAAATGTGCAGGATGATACAAACCTAACAGACTTCAAGTCAGGTGGGAACTGCTCATTGGCATATGGTCTTAGTACCGAAATTTCGTTTGAGAGATTGCCGAGATCTGAAATATTCGGTCTTTATGCTGCTTATCATCTGGGTATCATGGTTGTATCAAACCGTAAAAATAACGGAGACGAAGTCTAAGATCTTCCATGATACTATACATACGTGTACATACTGCATTCGACCTCAATAAGTGATCAACAATCACATGTCCAAACAAAATAAGTGATAAATTATAACAGATTCTTTGCGGGAGTCAAGTTCGTCTCTCTGCTGTACGAAAGTACTGACCTGTTCACGGACTTGCTCCTGTGCCCTCATGCATCTGAAAATCAAGTTCCTCATCAATAAGTGATTTTATCACATAGGGCTTGTTTTCAATCAAATAAGTGAGTTTCTCACATTTTTATACGGTCAAACAGATGATAATCGGTATACTCACCGGTAAGATGAATTCTCGTGCATACCTTGATACAGGAATGTGTCGTGAGTGGATTTACATCGACTTGTAAGTATAATCCTTACCGTTAATCGTATCTCTTAAATTATGATTATGTCTGATCAGTTTGAGCTTATGTGGACCACAATACCGATAATCGAGGTAGTATACTTATCCAGAGCTTTAAACAGAAATCAAAATCATGTTGACTAAGACCGTAAGCTGGTATGATTCCTTGTCCTTGAGATTCGCAAAAAGATTGCACTTGTACAGTTGTTTAGTGTTTTTAACAGTTTTCCGCATTTTCATTTAGTTTACTATGCTTTAAATTTGTTTTTAGTATATTTGTGAAAAGTTCGTTTTTGATTAAGCCGAAGTTGTTGCTTGGTGTTTTCTACCGGAAGCCTGAAACCTTCTTCATAAAAACGTTCTTGCATTTGAAAATTCAAACTGAATGGAATTGTGTTCATAATCTGTTTTGACTGCAAAATATTTCCAGCCTGTGTTACTGTTTTGACTGCAAAATATTTCCAGCCTGGGTGTTGCTGTTTTTGAAAAATCTGTTGGTGAAACAGACCTGTCACGAATCACAAGTGTTGACGAATCAACATAGTCGACGAATCAGACCTAAGTTAAGTTCAAGCCCAAGTTTCTGTTTCGCCGGGCCCATTTCAGTTTCGTCGAATCCTCTGATTCGTCGAAACAAGGCAGTATATATATAGGTCCGAACAACACTGAAGGAAGATTAGAAGACCAAAGACGAGTAACAGACAAGGGGGAGTTTGTTGATGCATTTTTAGTGTCTGTAACTAGTCTTGTTTAACGATGTATTTTGAATGGTCTTTTATTAATTATCGAGTCTGTATGTTATGTTGACCAAGTCAGATATCCTCCTATCTACTTGTGTACAACTTATTTGTCTCTTTTGGTATGTAATGTTTTATGAACAATGCATGTTGCATTAAAGGGTAGTTTTGTCATTACTATGTTTATATGTTGCTGATTGTTGCTGTCTGATAACAGGAACAAACACAACAGTTGCAGTCTTCGACGAAACAGACTTCTGTTTCGTCGGAACACTTCATGGCGAAACAGACTTCTGTTTTGTTTGAAGGTCATGACGAATCAGACCTTGATTCGTCATGTACTGACGAATCAGACCTTGATTCGTCATGTATTGGGCTGTTCCAGGCCCAATGTCTGGCCCATATTCAGATTCGTCAAACACTTGTGTGTTTCGTCGATATCAATGGCCCAGGGACTATATAAGCAACACTTTGTGTTCATTTGAACTAAGAGATAAGAAACAGACCATAGTAACAAAACTCTGCCAAAATTTCGTCTGAACTGTGTTTGTATCAGTTGTAATAGGTTCTTATCCCGTTAATCAATCGAGTGTGTATCATTGATTAATCCGTTGTTTTTATTGCTATATATGTTTGATTTGGCATAGTTACGTGGATTCCGCACACGTAACCGTGTTTACTATAAACAAGAGATTCGGTTCGTAATCGATCCTCAGATTTCGGGACCTACAAAAACCTATTGACTTTTTATCTATACAGCTTTCGATTATCCTAAATGCATTCGATCTTATTTCTTCAGTTAAATGTAGACATAGGTTATCTACAAAAGTATAAGTTATTGTTACAACGGCAAATCTATATATATATTTATAGTGATTTCCATATGGATTTCCCGCCTAAAATGCATGATCCGTATAACTATGATCCACATGTTATTTTTCCTTCACTCATTCATCATTTACAACCCTAATATCATCAAAAACCCTATAAATCTTCTCAACCGCCGTTCCCTTCGTCTCAAACACGTTCCCTTCATCCCAAACACAAATCTGCATGATCTTCCGTTTCATCGCCAAACACAAATCATCCCAAACCCAAACTTTGCTACCAATAAAGATCTTCAGTATTTTAATTTTGAGGTGTAGTTGGGGAATAACACCAATCAGAGTCATTAACTCCGACTCTTGATCAGTTCAAGCTTTTGTTGAAGGAGCGAAAGATAATTATGTCCTTCTTACATATGTGATTCATGTTCTGAAAATTATATTAGGCATGGATATTAAAGTTTTTTACTCTTATCAAATCATTCTATGCACACTCATGATGAATTTACTATGGCATCAATTGTTTATAAATCTTGGTTTTGTTTGAATGGGCCATACGTATTGTTATGTTTGTTGTTTGATAAACATATTCATTTTTTATTTCGATTCAAGTTATAAATTATATGATCTGCTTTTGATTAAAAAACAAGCATGTTATGTTTTATTCGTAGTTTCTTTTTTACTCGATCGAGGCGATATAAGAGATTTTCATTGTTTGTGTTATTGATCTAGCTTCTAGCTAGAGGTGGCAAGATGGGTCAGTCGTGTAAGTTGAGTTAGACTTACTAACAAACATAATAATGTTGAACTTTTATTTTATACATGCCCTAGGGTGTCTTTTACTTCACATATGTTATTTCAAGTCTGCATTAATAAAAGCTGCAATCTTAGAATGGAAATTATCGAATTCAATAATCGCCTAAGTATACTCATCCATGGAATATTTGATAAGGGACATTCTGCAATCTTCATGAATTTAGGTTAGTTATAGATTAAATATGTTCACGGAAAATATAGACCTTTCGATCTAGCCCGAAACAGGAAATCCTGAGGTAAGATTATATTATAGATTTTAAATGACTAGATAAATAGAGGCTGCTTTGTTATTAGATTATTGAGAGTCAAACTATATGTTTAAAAGTTGATTATTATCTTCAACATGAGCTTTTCAAGGTAAATTCGGGTCACGACTTATTTGGGATAGTCAACAGCCGGTTGTTGAGGACTCAAAGTCAAAAGCATTTCACTTTTGGGACTTGACCTGCTAAAAAACGGGAATGTTATTGGGATTTATCTTGCTAATCTGATAGTAAGAAATTCAACATAATTACCTTTGAGTAATGCCGTAATGGAAAAAAACTGACTTTTTGACTTTTTTGATTTTGTTTTCGTTAGTTGTTTCGTTGGATATTTGCTTCACTTCTCCACTTATGCATGTTCATTATGACAAGACTGATGATTCAAGGATACCATTGCTGCCTCCTCAAGATCTAAGTTAAAACATAAAACATGTCAAAGTACTTGTATCCCATTTCAATTTTACTAATTATTTAGGCATGTCAAAGTACTTATATCCCATTTCAATTTTACTAATTATTTAGACATGTCTTTCTTTTTCCTACATGTTTCAAGACTGAATGAGAATTAATAAGAGATTTTGTTGAACGGTGACCAATGCTCAATGTACCTTTTCTATGTATATGGTTTTCTTTCTTTAAACCCGTGTAACACACGGGGCAATAAATATATAATATTCAAAATATAGACCTTAAATATGTTTTGGAATACAAATACCTTTATTTGCTTATTGCTACTAGCTGTAAAGAGTTGTCATCCACAACACCTTCCACCTTTTAAAAATCATAAAAATGTAGAGAGCTGGTAGAAGTATCCATTGCGTTGGACGGTGTTCATTTTGGAATATTGTAGAAGCCAATGTATTACTTTTAGTCACATCAGTTGTTTTAGATACATTCGTTGTGCAAAAAGTGTGTTCATAAGAAGTTCTTCAAAAGTTTTTGTTGTCCTTCACTGTTCCCTTGTTTTCTTTGTGTCATGGGTTAGATTTGTGAATTACAAGTTTGTTTAAGAACTGTAGTCGAAGATTATGTATTTGTACGTAGCGTTTTTGTTCAACCAGGTGATTCGACTTGTGGACGTTGTAGAAACATAAACAGAATGTGTCTTCAACGAGTGATGTCAACGGCAATGGTCCGAGCCACAATCTGCAAAACAGAACACTATTAGCACTCGTTACAAGAACGGAGTGATTTCTGTAACCACCATCCGGCGTGAGAATAAGTCTCGGAATTAGAGATGAGTAAAGTATTAGAGAGAGAGTTGAGGGTGAATGAATGCTTACCTTGGAGTTTGCTCTCTTTTTATAATGTTCGGTGGATATGGATGGCAAAAATATCCGAGCCCGATGGGTATACCCGAAACCCGAAGCATTTGGGACGAGTATACCCGATATCCGACGGGTATTGGGCCGGGTATGGGTATGGAACAAAAATATTTCGCGGGTTTGGGGAAGGGAGTGCCTTTTAGAGAAACATTTCCCCCAAACTCCCAAGTGTTACCCGTCCGCCTTCTCTTATTTGTGATGGCTCCCAAAACCTTCGATCAATCGAAAGCCGATGATGCCCTATATTGCAAGTTGTCCTTCGATAATCTGCTAAGAGAATATGGAATTAGGCAGGAATGGCATCCGGTGCTTCCATCCGATAAAGACGCCGCCTTTCCCTTGAAGGAGGGAAAAATTACCCTATTTGTTGATTTCTTTAAGTTCTGCAATTTTCGACTTCCGATGACGAAGTTTTGTAAAGAAGTGTTAGATGACTATGCCATCCATCTTTCACACAGGTACATCCTCTTGATCTCGCCAAGGTACGACATTTTGAATATGCCTCATTAAGACAGGGGCATGTGCTGGAAATTTTGGTGTTCATGGCATTTTATTGTTTAGTTTGGAAAGCCCCTTTCTTTGCCTTTGACCTCTGAGGGACGGATGTTAGTGTTTACGATCGGTGCCCTCGAGTTCAAAAAACAAAGACTGGAAAAAGAAATTATTTTATCTAGATGTCGGTGTTATTCCCGGCGGCATGTCATGGCGGGATATGGTACCCATGGAGAAAGTGAAATACATAGCGCCTCACGTAGACGAGTACAAGGAGAATGCTCTATTCAAAATTTTATGTGTGCACCCCTCCGAATGTATAGTGATTCCGAAGGGTGCCCTGGTGCTCACAGGGATGAGTCAAACATGGAAGAACAATCAGCTATATCCCGGGTTCAGAAGTACTGACCGCGGTAAGCATCTATTGTATTAATCTAGTGTATGTGTTATGACTATTATGGCTTATAAGATTGGTAATTATCAAGTACGTGGTCGTTTTTTTACTTCATTGATCCGGAAAAGGACGCCGTTGATAAGTGTGGATGATCGATTGGTAATAGCCCTGGTTGAGACCAATCCCAACTCACTAGGCCCATCAGCGCCTCGCCCAACCAACTCCACTCACTCACTGTCCACTACATCATCTACTCCAACTAGCCAACCCTCTACCACCACCATTAATTTAACCCAACTGTTACCACCACCTTCACTCCCATTAGATCTGCCACCCACCACATCCACCTACCACATGAATACCCAGTCTATTAGGTATTGTTAAACCCAAGCATAAGGCCTAATCTCTCGATGTTTACACCCAACAACCTTCATCATGCTCTTCTTGCAGCCCATGATCCTAAGTAGGGGTGTGCATTGGTCGGTTTTTACCAAAAACCATAACCATAACCGCGATGTCGGTTATTGGATAACCATAACCATAACCGATCGGTTATGGTGGTTATGGTTATTCTGTTTTGATGGTTATAGCGGGTCGGTTATGGGTGGTTAACCGTGTATTTAGCTTAGCTAAAAATAGCTTATTTTTTTAACATGGAATAAATTGTTATTGCATATTTGTATATATTAGTAGATAACATAGTATTAAAAAATACATATAATCTATAATATTAATATCAATTATTATCGAATATTCAAATAAAGTGATATGATACATTCAATAAATTCAAATAAACATTCAACCAAAACCACAAAATGATATGAAAACCCATAAGTACTAAAAATCTTCAGTAAAAAACATCAAATATTATAAATATGGTGAAAAGTCATAAATCCTACAAAGATTTATTACATGTCGGTTATGGTGGGTATGGAAAAAATGATAACCATAACCAACCCGCTACTTTCGGTTTTCAAAAAAACAATTAACCGACCCACCGGTTTTTTATTTGGTTCGATTTTTTTGGTTCGGTTTTGTCGGTTAATTCGGTTATGGTTCGGTTAATTTGGTTTTTTGCACACCCCTAATCCTAAGGGTTATATAACCACTGCTAAACAACAAAAATGGGTCACTACCATGCAAGAAGAAATGATTGCCCTACAAACTAATAACACTTCGGAGCTATTACCACGACCTGTCGATTAAATGTTGTTGGGTCAAAATGGATCTATAGGACAAAGTACAAATTTGATGGGACCATTGATCGGTACAAAGCTTGTCTAGTGGCTCAAGGTTTTACCCAAGTACCCGGGCTTAACTACTTCCACGCATTTAGTCCTGTTGTCAAGGCATCCACGGTTAGGATTGTTCTTGCTCTTGCCACCATCTATGATTGGCCGTTGCATCAAATCGATGTCAAGAACGCATTTTTTAAATGGCAACCTAACTAAAATTTTTTACATGGAACAACCCCTAGGATTTATAAGCAAACAACATCTCAATCATGTGTGTCTCGAAGAAAAGCCATTTACGGCCTTAAGCAAGCCCCATGTGCATGGTTCTAAAGACTAAGCACGTTTCTTACTCACCTTGGGTTCACTTGTAGCTGACCGACACATCTCTTTTTGTTTTTAAGCTAAATAGTGTCATTAATTCATTAACTATCTTCTTGTGTATGTGGACGACATTATTCTCACAGGTAATGATTCCTTCTTTATTTGTGCTTTTATAGCTTAGTTGCACAAAGAATTTTCCATCAAAGGCTTGAAAGCATTAAGCTATTTTCGGGTCTTTAAGTAAATGCACAACATCGGGTCTTTTTCTAAGTGAGACAAAATATACATACGATATACTAGCTCGTGCAGATATATTAGATGTGAAACCCGAGGCCACTCCTCTATCTACTTTTTTTTTTCTACACGAAAAAGGGCAATTACAAAGCAACGGCAGGTAGTCGGGCAACAAGTTGCGCCGCCACCCCCTTTTGAATAGAAAAACCAATTCTACTAAATACAAAGTTTGAAACCTTTAGCGACGAAGAATTACTATTAACGACTTTTTGAACCCGATTCAAAAGTCGCACAGCGTCAGGAGCGAGACCACCAAAGGTATCAAACGCGAACGGGACAAACACATGTTAATTGATTCTCCAGGCAGGCTTTCTCATGCTTTGCCACTTTGCTCGCCTCTGCCTTGAGCACCGCATGCCCTACGACAAAGCCCTTGTCCTTGAGCCCGACAAGGGGGGGACTCAACTATTTATTCTTCCTAGACTCAACTACCTTTTGATATCCTCTTGTTTTCGCACCATGCTTCGTGTTGGTCATCCACTTGTTTCGATTGAAGGGGGTAATAGTCAACCTTAGCTTGTTATACACATTTAATGTAATTTAATTAGGACAGTATTCATCTCCATGATTATAGGAGATATATTTTACATATATTGGTAAATCAATTCAATCGAGATCACTTTTGGAGATCATCGGTAAGTCCTCGGTCCATGAGTCTACCCAGAACCATGTGTCATGCTCATTAGATCATGTGTAGTGGCAATGTGAAGCGGCGTGATCTTTGCCACTTCACGCCCCAAAACGCCGGAACACCGCCCCCGTGGGCGTGATCTTTGGTTTTTTGCTCTTGGCGTGATTGTGAAAACGTTGAGAGGGGCTTGATCTTTGTATTTTTGGTCTTGATGTCATGTCCCACTTCATGCCTAAGGAAGGGGCTTGAAGATCTATCCCCGCTATATATGGTTGTTGGTGCACTTGTGTCTGTACTTTGTCTGTATTGTGTAACGATGTAAAACGATGTCTTCGTGAGTCCTGTAAGTTTGACCAGTCAACCATCCTCCGGTTTGACTTGGTCAAACAGTTAGAAAATGTGTGAAAGATGGCTGGGTCGAAGGCTGTGTCATCGAAGGATTGTTCGAATCCTTCGATGCGCTCGAAAGATAACCTTCGATGGATGGACCTCGAAAGATGCCATCCTTCGAGGTACATGTTGATCATTCGAGAGTCTTCTGGTCGATAGATGATCCTTCGATCATCTATCTGATCCTTCGACAAAGACCTGCTGTGTTCGGGTATATATACCCTTGTAGTGTGTTCATTTCAGCGGGGACACTAGGGACACTTAGACAGTTTGGAGAGCTTGAAAGTTAGATACGAGAGAAACACTCTGCTGAGAGCATTCTGTCAAAACACACACACACGCTTAGAGAGTTTGCAAAACTGATTTGTAAACATTGTGCTTGTAACCGGAACCTTTCATACGTTTAATACAAGTGGTGTTAATCGGTGATATTGTGTGTCTTGTGTTTGTGCTTGTTCTACTCCCGGTTTGCATGCTAGCTTGGATTCCGCACTTGCTAGTGTGTTAGATATAGCAAGGAATAGGTTCATCCTCAACCTCCGAGAGGGACCTACAAGTGGTATCAGAGCCGTGGCTCTTTTCCTTGTTAAAAACCGGGTTTTTACAAGCTTTGGAGTGTTTTGGGACAAAAACTTCTTGGTTTTGAAACCTGTTTTTACTGATTTTCTCGCTTTTTCAGAAGTATAAACTTGGTCTAAACTTGTTGCATGTGTTAAAGGAAGGGTTGGGTAAGATAAAAACTTGTTTTTGAGGCGTTTGGTGATTTCCGACCAAAATTCCGGCAGCTCCGGTTACCGGTTTCTGGGCGGGATCCTTCGAATTTTATTATATTTTATGTGTTCAAATCTGCTTTTGCAGAGAATGATGGTCTGAACCATACTTTCTGCGAAAGATCTCACCAACCCATCAACTTTTCACCAACCTGTCACTCCTTTGTCAACTGTGTCAGAATCGTTCGAAAGACATCCTTCGAGGTCGAAAGATCATCTTTCGATCAAGGGAGGTTCGACAGATTATCATCTTTCGAGCATCCTTCGATTCAAGGAATCTTTTCGAAACATTCTTCTTTCGGTCTACAGTTATTTTCGAAAGACAAGGATCCTTCGATTGGAGAGTCTTTCGAAATCGCAGCTCTTTTTCGAAAGACCAGGATCCTTCGATTGGGGAGACTTTCGAAATCATTGTTCGAAACTCAACAGTGATCATTCGAACACTGTTGATCCTTCGAACAGGTGTTGATCCTTCGATCCCAGTTTGTTTAACCTTAACAAGTTTGTGTTTTGCTTGTCTTTCGATCTCAGGTCCTTCGAACAGATCCTTCGCTGGTCTTATATTATTATTATTATTGATCAAAAATGAATCCAAGATGGAATAGACCGGCTGTAAATTCTGATATGTATTTTGGTACTCCGTCTCCCGAACCGAAACGACCTATCAGAGCAACTGATATGTTCGGAAACCCCTTACCTGTTCGAAATACCGAAGCAACTGACATGTTCGGAAATCCATTACCTGTTCGATCTACAGGACCAACAAGTGTGTCTAGCACTAGCTTGTATGGCACTCCTCCTCCAACAACAGACTTGTATGGAAATCCACTTCAACCAGTTCTTCAACCGGTGCCTCAACAGCAAACCCAAAGGCCTCCTGTGACAACTGATCTACATGGCAATCCCATTCAAGTTCCTGTTAAGCCAGCTCAGCATGGGAACCAGAACCCTTTCAGAAATGAAGGAGACCAGCAGAATCAGAACAGGAACAATGAGCGTACGTTGATACCTGTCGACAACCAAAGCCAAGCAGGACCATCAAATGCTAACCAGGCACTTGTGGTTCAAATAGGCGAAGGTGGTGATTGGTCAATCAAGTTGAGTAGTGATGCTCCAGTTGAAACAGTTTGTTTTGCGGAGGTTGTAAAGGATTTAAATCACGCCAGTGGTGGAGAATCTTCCGCCAATGGTGGTGAATCTTCTGAGGATGAAGACTCTTCTGGTTACAGCAGAAGTTCAGATGAGGAATCCTCGAGTTCAGGCAATGATCGTTTGGATGACACGTCAAGTGCGTCAGTTGATGCAGATATTGATGGGCTATTGGGAGAAGCTGCAGCAGAAAATCATAGAAGATCTATATTGATGGATCAAGCTGCATATTCTTCGTCTTCTCTCCATTCAGCCGTTATGGCTAATGTCGACAGTTCATCAGGTCAGGTATGTGTCGATGAACCCACTGCTGTTATTTGTAATAATTGTGCTAGATTAAACGTTAAATGTTCTGATTTAGAAGCAAACATGTCTGAGTTGCAAGGCAAACATGATGCTTTACAAGCTAGTTTGTTTGATTTGCAAAACAAACATGTTGATTTAGATGCTAAGTGGTGTGAGTTGCAAGGAAAACACGAGGCTTTGCAAGAGAAATATGATGTGACTTTCATTCACAACCAAAAGTTGACCGTTGATCTTTCCAAGTGTACAGAAGCCAACATGTTTTATGAAAACCATGAAAAGGAATTTAAATCGATGATTGAAACATTAAAGAAAGATAAAATAGAGCTGACAAAAATGGTTTCAAGAAAACAAACTGACATAAATTTGTATATCACACGTCTTGAGATAATGCAAAAAGAAATGGCTTGTGTCAAAACTGAAAGTGAGGCGATCCAACTCAAGCTAGACAGTTATTTGAGCTCTAGCTATGTGTTGGATCACATCATTGACGTACAGAAAGAGAAACGGGATGTCACATGCATTGGTTACAAGAAATGTCCACCACCCGTGAGAAACAATTATGATGCCATGCCTGACGAGGAAAACAGAACTTTCTTTGAACCATCTGTTCCTCTAGATGTTAATGAATTTGCAGCAGGACTCGGATACAAGAAGGAAGTATCATCAGAATCGGATGTGTCAGCAGATACATGTGTGTCTTCTGCTGAACCGAGTCAGAATCCTCCAGTTGTGATTGAGGATACTGATTCTTCTGATGATGAATCTGATGATACTGATTCGGAAAAGTCTGATGCGGTGATCAAAGAAGAGGACATACCTCTTGAGAATCACATTCTTTGTGATCCACCTGCTAAACCGTTTGTGACTGCTACAGCCAAGTCTGTTGAATCCTCATCTGGAAGCTGTGAAAGCGTGAACTTGCTTTACACGTTGATTGAATCTGATAAAATATATTCAGACAAGGATTTCCCTATCAAAAATGTCAATCAATCTTTGATTGATAAAGTTTTCGAAGATTCTACCAGTAAGTTTTTGGGAAAGTCGAGCCCAGGAGTTGTAGTAACTCAGTGTGCTCCTATCCCAAAATCCGAAGTTAGAAAGAAATATGGAAATCGAAAATTGCAAAAACAAAACAATCAACGAAAGCAAAATCACGCTGCCCAAGGAAATGGAAAAGGCAAACAGAGCCAAAACAAGAAAAAGGACAAGAAGGTAAACTTTGTGAAATCAAAGGGAACGGACAAAATTGAAACGTTTGAAAACAAATCTAACTTAGATTTTGTTAAACAAGCAACAGTGTTGAAAAGAAATGAACCAAACTGTTCGAAACCTAGTACCTCGAGATCACAAAGTTCATCATCATCGGCAAGACGATCACATGATGCTTCGGGGTTTGTTGAACGAAGATCATGTTTTGAATGTGGTACTATTGGACATATCATTCGAAATTGTCCATATCTTCATAAGTTGAAAGCAAAAGTTGATGCCCCCCATGGTAACAATTACCATAAAAGATTTGTTTCACCAAAACAAGACCCTCGTTTTGTTAAACAACAAGAAGTGAAACAGAGAAAGAAACAACGGAAAAATGTTGAAAAGGTTTTAAAACCAGAGGTTATCCAAACACAGTCTGTTAAGTTAGAAGTTAAAAATGAAAAACAAACACAGATTTGGAAACCAAAACCAAAATTGGGAATTGTTTCAGGGGGAGCTACATCAATTCCGAATCATCGGGAAATGGATGTCACAATCCTCGATGATGACGGACGACCCAAGTCTGTGAAGGCTTGGGTCCCCCTCTCCAACTAATCTCTGAATGAGTGTGCAGGATGTTCCAGGAGGAACTATTGATAGTCTTAGGATTGTTGATAGTGGAGCGTCCATGCACAAGATCGGCGACACCACACTCCGAAACATCATTATATCTAGGAGTTGTTGCCTTTGATGGAGAGAAATGAGAAAAGAGAGGAGAAAAGAAGACAAAAATGTCTGATAAAAGAATGTTGTTGAATGAAGTTGAAAATTCGACAAACTGAAAAATGTGCCAAAAATTGGTTATTATGGTTTTTGATCGGGTCCTCAGGAAAGATTCCAATGAAAAGTACGCGCCTGTAGCACGTCTGAAGCTTTTCGAAGATTCATGGATTTTTCTTCCATAAGAAGTTCAAAGTCCACAAGATGAACGTGTAGGGTACTTTTCTCCGCGGTGTGATTGAAGAAAATGTGTTTGTTGAACAAACCAACCGGGTGTGCGGATGCCTTGGCGTGGATTGAACAACCGCACACTACTTCTCAAGAGAAAGATAAAGACCTTCGCTGGTGCAATGTGGAAGACCAGCCGGACTCAGTAGTCTATGATCTTGTTGCTGTCAAGAGATTTCTCAGTAGCTACAAAATCGACTTTGAAAATCCACACCGGGTGGACATCCAGTTTGGGAGAGCATTCAGATTCCTGGCAATGCACGAAGCAGTTGCAGGATACGGTTTTTTTTTTTTAAATTCTAATCTCTCTTATACTTGTTGATTTTAAGCTACTTTATGAATTATTATCATCTAGTACAGCACTCTTTGACCTGACACGTTGATCTCAAATATCACCTCACACGTGATTGTTTCAATATGAAACTCGTCAATGTTGTCATGGTCCACACCGCAAACCGACATGCCAACTGATTTTTCCAAAATTCGATAAATCTTTTCAGATTAAAAATTAATTTTGGTAAACGGCATTGAGGTAAAACATGAGTAAAACCAACATCGGAAAATCATTTTTGTAAATACCTTTGTGTTTTAAATTTGTCTTAGTTTATTGATTTTAGGGGGAGTAAATCCAAAATTTGAAAAATCCAAAAACATTGAAAAATTTCCAAAACACAAAAACAATAGAAAAACAAAAATGAGTTTCCTGGCGAGCAAAAGAGAAAATGATAGTACATCAGTGGTCTGTCTAAACCTCTTTAAACCTTAAATGAAAAACGATAAGCAGCTCTATATAAGATGTATCGGTAGGCTCACAATCATTTTAAAGTGTGCAGGGTGATATAAACTTAAATCGACTGAAGACTGGGTGGGAACCATTCATTGGCATATGGTCTTGGTACCGAAATTTCGTTTTATAGATTGCCGAGGTTCTGAGATATTCGGTCTTTATGCTGCTTATCATCTGGGTATCATGGTTGTATCTTTTTCCGAAAAATAACGGGGACGCAAGTCTAGATCTTCCATGATACCATACATACGTGTACATACTGCATACGACCTCAATAAGTGATCAACAATCACATGTCCAAACAAATAAGTGATAAAATATCACAAATTCTTTCCGGGTGTCAAGTTCGTCTCTCTGCTGTACGAAAGTACTGACCTGTTCACGGACTTGCTCCTGTGCCCTCATGCATCGAAAATCAAGTTCCTCATCAATAAGTGATTAAATCACATAGGGCTTGTTTTCAATTCAAAATAAGTGAGTTTCTCACATCATATACGGTCAAACAGATGATAATCGGTATACTCACCGGTAAGATGAACCCTCGTGCATACCTTGATACGGGAATGTGTCGTGATGTGGATGAACACCGGTCGGTAAGTATAAATTATACCTTAACGTATCCCCTCGCCATGATTACATCTGATAAGTTGAGCTTAAGTGGACAACAATACCGATAATTGATATAGGATGCTTATCTTAATGTTAACTAATTGAACAAAGAGAGTGTTTTGACATGACCGTACACTGATATGATTCTCTTACCCTCGAAACTCGCAAAAAGAATGTTTGTATATATTTATTTAATGCTTTCAGCCTTTACATTTGAATTATTCAAAATACCAAAAAGATTTTAGGTGTGTTTTAACATAAACTTTATAAAAGCCAAAAAGATTTTATTTCTATTTTATTTTCGATCGTACGATATTGGAGCTCGAGTCTTCGTTACCTGAAACCTGAACGAAAACCGAAACGACTAAATCTTCATAAACGGTCGAAATTTGCAAAGTTTTGAAAGTTAAAAACTAAAATTGATAAAAATTGTTAAAACTTTCAAACTGTCGGACGGTGTTTGATTGAACAATGGTCACATGTGTGTCGTTTGCTTATGATGTTCCAAGCAGTTGTTCTCATTACGCGTTTAGATTTCTTGCATGTGCAGATTCTAAAGGCAAGGAGAACATGGTCGATGACAAAGCCTCGGAATGAGGACACGACGTGAAGGCGCTCAAGTGATGAAGATGATCGAGTTGCCGCTGACCATCATCAATACCACAAGGATCTCACTTCATAACGAACAAGTATTTCACGAGCATAACTCAAGGGGGAGCTTATGTTAAGGGGGAGTTTGTCAACACACTTCCTACATCAAACGGGGAGTTTGTTGGTACACTTTCTGCTTTCAAGACGTGAAGACTTTAAAGATCCTCCGACATTGAAGACCTGAAAGGACGTCAAAGTTGAAGACACAAAGATCGAGACAAAGCTCAAGTTATAAAGATCGAGACAAAGCTAGAGACAAAGCTACAGCCAAGGGGGAGTTTGTTGGTGCACTTGTGTCTGTACTTTGTCTGTATTGTGTAACGATGTAAAACGATGTCTTCGTGAGTCCTGTAAGTTTGACCAGTCAACCATCCTCCGGTTTGACTTGGTCAAACAGTTAGAAAATGTGTGAAAGATGGCTGGGTCGAAGGCTGTGTCATCGAAGGATTGTTCGAATCCTTCGATGCGCTCGAAAGATAACCTTCGATGGATGGACCTCGAAAGATGCCATCCTTCGAGGTACATGTTGATCATTCGAGAGTCTTCTGGTCGATAGATGATCCTTCGATCATCTATCTGATCCTTCGACAAAGACCTGCTGTGTTCGGGTATATATACCCTTGTAGTGTGTTCATTTCAGCGGGGACACTAGGGACACTTAGACAGTTTGGAGAGCTTGAAAGTTAGATACGAGAGAAACACTCTGCTGAGAGCATTCTGTCAAAACACACACACACGCTTAGAGAGTTTGCAAAACTGATTTGTAAACATTGTGCTTGTAACCGGAACCTTTCATACGTTTAATACAAGTGGTGTTAATCGGTGATATTGTGTGTCTTGTGTTTGTGCTTGTTCTACTCCCGGTTTGCATGCTAGCTTGGATTCCGCACTTGCTAGTGTGTTAGATATAGCAAGGAATAGGTTCATCCTCAACCTCCGAGAGGGACCTACAATGGTCTTACCATAGACCCCTATTAGATATGTTATTAACGTATAAATATGTCTGATGTTTTGATATGGTCTTACCATGGACCCCTATTAGATATGTTATTAACGTATAAATATGTCTGATGTTTTGATATATTTTATTTTATTTTATTTGATTAGTTTATTTGGTTATGACTTTTTTATTTTAGATTTTATTTATTTATTTCATCTTTTAAGGTTTTGCTGATTTTTTTTTTCAAAAAAGTTTTATAATTATAACTATTGTTTATTTAGTAGTGACTCGGGTTCGACTCCCACTCTCCCCATTATTTTCTGCTGCATCCAGGTGAAAGACGAATACGGGTGGCATCGGTTCGTCTTGGATGGGAGGCAAGGTTTTACCGATTATTCCACTGTCGTGCATTCGGGCGGGTGGAGGTCGGGTTTCCGCGCATCTGGGAGAGCCAAGGGGCTGGCGGCGGTCGAGTAATCGACCTTGGCCACAACATCCGGTGTCACGGTGGTTGGCAAGTCGTTCCTTGCCGTCCAAAAAAACAGATAGATATCTACTTTATATACAAATGACAATTGTTCTTGTGTGTATGGTACACAGATGAAAGAAAATAATTGATGTCCATTTGTGATACAAAAACTGAATTTATCTTCTGATGATCATCTGGTTAAAAAGTTCTACACCACTGATTCCTTTTGACAACAACAGTTTTTAAGAACTGTAATTTTAATTTTAATATTTCGGTCCTCACAATTTATATGTCTAAGTTTTGCCACTAGCTGATCTATAGAGCGTGTCATCTAGTGTGATTAAATGGGTTACTTTATTTTTGTTTTACTGTTTTAGGGTGAATAAAGAAAACTATTGCAGTGTGATTAAATGGGTTAATTTATTTTTGTTTTAGGGTGGTAGTGTGATTAATTGGGTTACTTTATTTCAGCCGTAAAAAAGGGTAAAGGAAACAAGAAATTACTCTATATAACAATTTACGTAGGATCTTATCAATACTATGTAAATTAGACAGATCTAGGATGATAATCACGATACTGCCACCCGGCAGTGAACTAGGCTTTTTCCTTGCATAGTTTCTCTCCATCGTCATTGATGAATCGTAACCACTACCTGGTAACCGCGCACACACGTCACCCACCGCCACAAACGAATTCTTTAGGTTACCACCGATCACCAAACTTCTGCCCCAAATCCAAGTCTGGCGACACAACCATGGTGAAGTCGGAATCGGCAATTCCTTTCTTCCCTGATTCGCCGGCCGTGACGGCTTCGTCCCCTACATCGGTTAACCACCATTGTCACCACAATTGTCACAACCTCCGACCCCACCCTGGGAGCGGGAGCCAAGAACCAGTTAAGTGGTACCGGTGTTTATTAAATACACAGCGGAAAATTTTTTCATCAGGATCGTAGTTAGCATATAATTTCAGAGTTTATAAAACACCAACTTTTAATATTAAATAAATGAGCTAAAACCCATATTCAATTCAATTGTTTTTATAGGGATAAACCCAAATAAATAAAACATATTTTTTTTTCTTTTATTCAGGTATTTATAGCCACTTTATTTAAGCCTTCATTGCTCCATAGCTGGCTTCTATTATCTTTACAGCAAATTACCTGAAACGCGTTTTGAAAACATTTTACTAGTAATAAATACTAGCGAGTTCATTCCATTTTTATAAAAATATATTGTTATACTTTACAGCATTAAGGGTTTTTATATTTGTTTATATTTTCCCAAAACTCCATCAGTATTTGTCACATGGTGGCAGTTCCGATGTGACGGTGGTCATATCACTCATTGGCTAACTTTCGTCCAATAGTGAAGGTTATCAAGTAATTTAATATAAAAATATTAAGATAGAGTTAACTTACTACTATATTGTTATTACCACTAACAGATATAAGCATAAATAACATTTATACAAATCATGAAATTAAATACTTAATTATTCATATATACACTATCTAAGTAACTATGACTTATAATGAACAACGATATAATAAATTTAATATATATATTCTTAATTTTGTATAAGTCATTAATCACTTATTAAAAACATAAATGGTAGCAAGTATAACCATATTGTTTATAATCGTAATATATTATATCTTGCTATTATTCAAAGGTATTTGTCACTAGGCGATTCCAGTACCGATGGTCATATCACTGTTGATCATTATTTCAACGAGTGACTGTGGTCATAATACTGTTGATCATTCTCTCAACTAGTGCTGGTGATCGTTTCACTGTTGATCGTTCTCTCGACTAGTGACTGTGGCATATCATTGTTGATCATTCTCTCAACTAGTGACTTTGGTCATATCACTGTTGATCATTCTCTCAACTAGTGACGCTGAACTAGTAGTGTATGTAAAGTATATACCATAAAACCCATGATATCACTTTATCAAATATATTTTCTATGGCACAAAACAATTTAGCCCAAAAAATGAAATATATCATTTTCTTTCAAACTAGTAGTTATAACTTTATTAAATATAATATATTAATTAAATAATTTTATTATTATTATTTAATATATAAATGTGACTAAGATTTAAAATAGTAATTTTTCAAACATAATAATATGTCTATTATACTTTTGGGAACATGATTAGAAATGACATATGGTCACTCGGTCCATATATATGCACATAAGCTTAAACCCAACATCATTTATAACTATAAAAAATTTATAGATATAGGTATATATATGGACATGATTTAATCTCTAAAACAAAAATCCAATAGAGATGTGTCCTTCACCGAGAGGGTGAGAGTTTGAAAGAGAGATGTGTGAGCAAATTTTTTGAATGCTCCACTACCTCTTATTATATATACTTCTAATTTGCAACAAGTTTGAGCAATAGGTGGTAGTACTTCCAGCATTAAAGGTTTTTTGTGCATTAGTGAGTTGTATTATTTTGATTCGTTGTTGTACTTTTCTTTTTCTAAGACAACCGTGTCCTTCACCGACGTAAAGACTCCTAGGTTTTCATCTTTCCTCTGCCCTTTTTCCTCACAAATCTATCTCTCAGCAGGGCTTTTTGGCTTTCAAGAAAAGTTTGAAACCCTAATTTGATGATGGAAGTTATGGAGATAGCGAAGCTCTAGCAGTGGTGTTCATGGTTCCGGTGGTGGCTTGGTGAGTTGTTAGGGTTTCCAATTAAAGGGCAACGACGAGGACGATTGGAGGTCCAATGATGGCTTCCAATGGCGGAAACAACGGTTACACCTTTTCCTCACTTAATCTCTCAACCTGAAACAGAAACTTCATCAAAAAATTAATTTAATGGAGGTTGTACATGTTGCTTAAAGTAAGTTTTGTGATTTTGTTACTTAAAACCCTAGCTTTGGAAGTTGTACGTTTCTTTTCTACTATGTCCAACACATCCTAATGCCACATGTGTCACACCCCAACCGATGGCGGAAACATCGGAGTGAGACGAAATAGATTGCAAGAGACTTCATAACACTAATTGTGACAATATTTAATTCAACCGTTTTTATTCCATAGATAAATTGTCAAAACATTACAAGAAATTCAAATAACAACATTGTTCAACACAACACAACATAACAAAATTTATACAACACTCTAAACCTAAACGTCTAAGTGTGTATCTAGGCATCTTTGCTAGTCCATTTTCATAGCATCATCAATCCTCAACCTGTAACATGTTTAAAATACAATTCAATGCAAAAGCAAAGGCGAGTATACAAGTTTAAGAATAAGTATAAGTATAAAAGTTTAAAAAAGAATCCACATGGCAACTTAGTTTATACAAGATCAACCTAACATGGCATGCACTATTTCTAGCCAATCCTCTGTTTACGCAAAAATTATATAATTCAACATGACCACTAGTCTACGGGCGGTGCGTTACTCCTATAGCGCTATACATGTCGAATGGAGGCTCGTGAAAGCTAATGACTAAAACATATCACATAAGTATGGTCCACGTAAGCATCAAGTATCATAACATTGTATTCATGTATAAGGATTGTTTTTGTGCATTGCATAAAGAATAAGTTTAAGTGTAGTTTAATAGTTAAACATGTTACACCCCAAAAAGTGGTAAACATAAAAAAGGGTATTGGGATTATACTCACAAAATTTGCATATGCCTTCCGATTATCCAATGTGACGAAATTGATGAGGTTAGAAGGTTGAATATGTTCGTGTAGGGATTTAGGAAGTTAAAACACAAGAATATAGGTATTCGAAAGTAATCATCCTTTAACACCAAGTACTTGTTCTTGACACTATGAAACCTCAAGGGTTAATGTTTTCATGAGTAATATACTCATTAGAATCGTAACAAGTCTTATGTCTTGGATGATGTTATTCTAATATCTTGACGAATGAACACAAGTCCACCATCAAGGGTTCGAATAGTATATATATGTATAAGTATTATATGTATTATTTAGTCCATTAGTCAAGCATGAGGTAGAAGATAAATCTTCATTTAGGTACCTCTATTGTGTCATAGAATTCATGTAGGAGGTATGAAGAACAAGCTTCCATTTAGGTACCTCTTATGGTTCACCACTACACTTGATGTAAAAACATACAAGTAGGGTCATGAACTAATATCAATACAAGAATAAGAAACAACTATACTAGGAGAAATCATCAAGTAATGTGGGGATTCTATGTTGGACAACCCAAGTTGGCCCATAATCACACCTTCATCAAGCTTTATGCTTGAACATGACTTGTGGGTTTAAAACCCTAAATAAAACAGAAAGTATTTGAGGATTAACCTCTGATTTTGAATGTCTCAGCCCCGTTTTTAAGCTTAACTAACCATAGAAGTGGTTATAAGCATAAGGACGTGGGTTTGAGTGAGTTAAACTCAAGTTTACACAAGTTTAGTAAAGATTAAATGAAAACAGAAATGAACAGCCTACTTTGGAGCCTTTTTGGCGACGTTCCAGGGACTGATTTACTGTGAAAAACCCATGGAATCGAAGCTAAAGCCAATCCAAGCGTGTAGGAAAAAAATCGACGAAAACGGACAAGAAATGAAGAAGTTATGCTTGTTTGAGGAACATGGTATGAATCTGTCCACTCTTGCGAAAATCAGTTGATTGAAGGTGTTTGAGAGTGATTTTAAAGTGTTTGTAAAGTGGAAATGGCTTGGGGAATGATGGGTTTATATAGGGAAGAGTTTAGGGTAGGTTTTAGTTGTGTAATTAATGTTAAAACTAGTTTAAAAATCAAAATAAACACAAAAACCCGCTCAAACAGCGAGCTGAAGGGTCTGGTCGCGCTAATCAGGTCGTTTAAATGAGTGTTTAAATGAATTAAGGTGCCTGACTTGTTTGATGTGGAGTCCGCAGCCTAGTGGTTGTCAGCGCGTTTGGTGGAACTGGTGACCCGGGTTCGAGTCCCGTGGTCAGCAGTTTTATTTATTTTTTTGGTTTTAAAAACATACACTTTCAGCAATTGTACACAAACAACCCTTGTAAGTTTAAAATTCCAAAAATTACTCAAATAGTCCCTTGACTTAATTACCTAAGTTATGTTTAGAAGAAACTAACTTTAAAATCTAACGAAACTAACTAAATTATTATTTTATTTATTTAATTATTTATTTATAAAAACAACAAAACTTTTTATCGTAGTATTAATTAATTTAATTAATTAAATAAAATAGGATAGATAAATAACGAATTTAAATTAGGATAAAAATCTTTAAACGATTATTCGTTTCATGAAGCTTCCGAGTTTCGAGAATTAGGATCCGAATTATTTTAAGATTTTTAACTAGTTTAACGAGCATCGAGTTTTATTGAGAAATAACGAACCAAGAGTCTTGGATAATATATCAATTGCAACGAAAGACGACATACGAGAGTACGAAGTTTCCAAAAATAGGATTTTAAGCACGGGTTTCCAAATATAGAAAATATGAAAATGCAGGGTGTTACAGTCTCCCCTCCTTTAGAAAATTTCGTCCCGAAATTTATTCAAGAGGAAGACTAGAAGAGTTTTGGCAAAAAGGTGATTATTCAAAACTGAGACTTGAAAATTCCGAACCGTAAAAAGTAAGAAATTTCGAAGAACGACAAGATAAATTTGTAAAGGAGTTCGTTTGTCTAAATTGATTTGAGGTACCAAACATAATTGAAAACATATAGGTGTGTATATGGGTAAAGCGAGTTTAAACAAGCTTGAAAATCTTACATTGGATGTGTATTAAAATGTGTCGTATTAGGAAGGAAGATTTTGTATAAGACGGTTTGTATTTTGATGGAAAGTGAGGTAGTTTGCATAGGAAGTTTTAAGGATAGTATAAAATCGTACATTTGTAAAAATTGTTTATTGAGGGGAACGAGAAGGTTTGGTAAATAAACTGATAACGGTCTACTAAGTATGTTTACACAAGAATAAAGAATAGAAGACTTTTTTTAAAGTTGAAGAGATAAGTTAGGGTTCGATGTTTTTAACCGATGCGATTGAGAACGAGGTTCGTATAAGAGGACAAGGAATAAAGAAGAATAATGAGAGTGTAAAAGTGAACGATTGATGTTGAATACATGAATGCGAGTATCAGAAATAGCATAAGTATTGGATAGATGAAAATGATGTGTTAAGAATGAAGTCTCGTCGTCGATAATCGGATATAATGCGTTTGTGAGTTGTTTAAAGTTTGAATTAGGTCTAAAAGGTCTGTAAAACACTTAATTTCTCATGGCACGTTTTACGAAAGTTTGGTAACATGGTGAAAACACTTATATATAGGAAGTACCAGCGGCGTATCCACCATGTTTTGACCATGTTACGCCCATCTCGTTATTCGGTGTCATGTTACGTTCCGTGTCTTACCATACACAGTAGTACACTCTATGGTTTTCATACGCCTATCACTATAATCTCGTGTGCACCTGGCTGTGTCAACATTAATCCCATCTTCCCCAACAACAAGCTGACCAGGACGGATGTTGGGTACCCAGGTGGACTATGGTTCGACCCGCTCGGGTGGGGAACCGGCTCGCCTTCAAAACTGCAAGACAAGGTATGACTCTTGAAATACGTAAAACGAAAATGTTTCTCTTTGAGAACTTCTGTTCAACTTCAAGCAATTTCTTAAGTGGCTAATCTTTTCATTTAGGGGAACTAGTAAGAGACTTTCTCGAAAACAATGTAGTCAGTTGACAGTGTATGGGTATGTGTAGCTCATTCAGGCATTCAGCATGTTATTATTTTATTAAAAATAGATTATGACGTCTTCTGTTGCTGCATTGCTTGCAGCTTATTTTGCTTGCAGGAAGGTCTGCAACTTTGTGTGTTTTTTTGCAATAACCACTTCAATACGATGATCAAGGTTTGTTCTTGCAATAGAATTTTCAATATCTTAATCTCTTGTATGTTATATCTAAACTCAAATCATACACAGTATGGAGGTGCACTGTACCTTTTCGTTACAGATCTAGGTTATATATATTTGCAATTTTGGAATATATATAGTTGTGTATGTTTATTAATCATGAGCTGCCTTCATCATTTTAAAACTTTCAATATGAAGTAATGATTTTGAAAATAAAAAAATCCGGCTCCGATCGCTAAACCAGTAAAACCTCCTTAATTTCCATGAACCTCCTACATCACTTGGGTAATGGTAGTTTTTTTTTTACAAGATTGACACTTGACTATCACTTTCAAAACTGTTGTGGAGATATTAAAGTACTTCAAACTATTATTGCAACTCTGGGACACAAAAGATAATGCATATTAAGAGACTTTGTTATATCTTTGAATGATGGGACTGCACAAAACCATACTTAATGGTAGTTTTTTTTATATCTTACAACTATTGATACTTCTATTTTTACTTCACTAAATGCAGTATAGAACCAAGGATTTTAGAACTCGTGACACAGAGCCTGCAACTCCGCAATCCCGAATAAAGACAGGCTCGAGGTTAGTTTAATTACTTACCAGTTATTTATTGCAAAGTATGTATGTGTCTATTTATTGCAAAGTATGTAGGTCTGTATATTGAATATGAAGCATACACGTCTTGTTTATCCAAATGGAGGGGCTGTTTGTTTACATCGCTGTGAAAAATGATAATAGCATTGTCGTGAACAAAGTAGAAAATCCAAGAATAATCCAACCAGCAACACTAGACCCCAAGAAGCCAGCAACCAAAAGAGCTTTACCACAACTGTCAGGTAAATTGGTAAATTGCTACCACCACGTCAACAAATACTATACATAATATCGTTCGGTCAAAGTATACGTCTGGTAAATGCTCTAAAAATAAATTTAAATTAAAAAAACTGGTAGCCCACTGGTTGGGCTATAAACAGCAAAAACTATACATAATACCATTCAGTCGAACATAAAATCCAAATCGAATGTTATATTTGATGATTTACGTATGTATGCTTTTTTATTGGGCCCTTTCAATGTTAATTTGGACCCAAAGTTTGCAAATAAGATTTTCAAGGGTTTTAGACTGCATTTACAATGTGGGCTCTGTTTATTTTATTTTATTTTTTATTTTTTGGATTTTCAATTATTATGTTTCAACTACTACTAACTAAAAGGGTATCATTTCATTAATAGACTCTGACAAGAAGGCAAAGCATCCAGCATAACCAAGACATGTAAAAGGACAGCAAACTTTTGGAACAACCTTTTGGAAAACCGAAATGCCTATGCCTACATTAGATAAAAGGAAGACTAAAAAATGGCTACAGTAATACAAGATCTGCCTTCTACAGGGAAAACAAGACAAGAAGATTGCCTTTTGTAAAAACTTCAATGTCGACTAACGTATGTATTAGTTTCTAGCTGTTAGGTAGTGCCTCCTATGGGGAAAATATGACACAAATACGGCCTTTTGTAACAACTTTAACGTCGCCTAATGAATTTAATATAACCCCAGTATGTAGCTTTATAATTCTCTCACTTCAAAGTTGGCTTTCGCAATGTCTTATAATATTTATTTCAATTCCAAAGCATTGTCTCATTAATTTTATAAACTAATTTTAGTATCGAATCTATTTACTAATTGGGTCCATATTTATGAAAACTTCTAGATTTTTTAAGATTGGCTATTCAACCTTTTAAGGATGCCCTTATTTATAAAACTTTTAATTGGATTTTAAATTTGTTATACGAAGGCCCTTATTTATAAAAATTCTAAAAGTTTTAAAAAATTTTCGGGCCCTATATTAATTTGGGCCCTGATCGCAGGCCCACCCTGCACTTGCTTGTAGCCGGCACTGCGTTCACAGTTCCCGCGTATGGTACTCACGACTTTCCAATCTTCAATATTCCATAATGAATTTGATGCATTTAACACTCAAATGCCATAATTAAGTACTTTGTTGAAAAATTAAATGCTTTAGATTATTTTTTATTATAAAATCATATACTTTTGAATTATTTTTTAAGTTGTATTTTTATGGATTATAGAGTTAACTAGTCAACCCGGTTGTATCATCCGATACAACCCGGTACAATCAGTTGAACCATTTCTAAGATAAACCCGGTATGGTTTAAAACCGGTTTTCAAAACATTAACTAGAACATAGTTTAAATTATCAACTCTATAAATTTGAATTTTCTAAAACATAACGAATCGAGTATATGTGGGAATTCAAAACAAGTCAAATAATTTGAATTCAAATGGTTAGTTCTATATTTTAGGAAGTAAATATCTCTGTATATTCGATTGTATTCTTTGTTCCTCTTGTAATCTCTTTATATTAGGATCATTGAAATTCAAATGAGGCAAATATCATTTTCGTATAAGATATCAGCCTAATCTCGATCTTCTCTCTTCAATGGCTTCCCAAGAAATGAGTCTGAAGCTTCTTGTCGACGTAAAAGGCTCAAGAGTGTTATTTGCAGAAGTACCAAAAGAATTTGTGGATTTCCTTTTCCACATATTCTCTTTGCCTTTGGGCACCCTCATCAAGTTACTTGGATCTAACCAGATGGCGGGTTGCTTAGGAAAACTCAAAGATAGCATAGAAAGCTTCCATGCAAACTACCTTCAACCTGGTATCAAAATGGATGACATCTTCAACCCCAAAACAGCTTTCAACAGTAACACATTTCTGTTGTCATATGATGCTTCTGAAGTTCAATCTGGGGCTTCTAAAGCAGTCTACAGGTGTTCCAATGCAGCAGCGCATTGTTCATACTGTAGAGACAAACCTTGCAAGTCAAATGCAACACTGTATGCGAATTCTATATGTCCCAGTTGCAGTGGTTACATGAATCATAAGATGGCACTTGTAACGCCGCCGAATCAGGTAGCAGAAACAAAACTAGCGGATGAGATAAAGAAGCGTGGGTATGTTAAGGAAGTTGTGACTTATATGGTGATGGATGATTTAGTGGTGAATCCAATGTCCACCATTTCTGGCATCACCCTCATCAATAAGTTTGGTGTCAAGGATCTGAGTCAACTTGAAGAGAAGAATGTTTCTTTTGGAAAAGATGAGGTACTATAATAATCGTGCATTTCATATTTACAAAGTTTATGTTTTAATTTGTAATCTATTGATTGAAAATATTAATAGGGTCTGAGGCTCCTGGAGGCATCTTTGAAGACCAACAAAGTGCTGACAACAATCTTTATGCATTAAAATATAGTTATGGATCTGGTTTATGAAAGTCTTTTGATGTGTTTTAATTTGATTGTGGTATGTATGTAAGTCCCCCTTGCGGATTAGAACTTAGTTATCTTCTTTTGCCTACCACCTATCAATTTCGAAGGCAGTGCTATCATTTTAAGATGAAACTTATCACTTTATATCTATGTCTTACTTGGTGTTATCCTACATGAATGTGATTGTTGTTAATGTATAGATAAATATTCTCTATTTCTTCTTGTTGATTGAAGTAGTACGCGAATCCACTTTCAACCCGAAAAAAGGTATCAGCGTAATTTTGGGGAAATCGCCAAAATAGACAATATCACCTTGACTATACCAAAATAGACACATTTTTTTGTCTCCGCTAGCTAAAGTTTCGACTAACTCTGGCTAAGCAGGCAACTCTGACTAAAGCGTCGGCTAAGCCAGCCAACTCCACCGGCTAAACATGAATTTATGTGCCAAAAAGTACCGGCCGAGACTTGGCCGTCTCAGCCACTATCTTCATATAACTTGGAACGTTTAAGCATACTAGATTAGTTCTTTATATTAAATAATAGAATGAGAGCTAGTAAAAACGTAGCTTAAATACTTGTAAATAAGTAATACAAGGTTAAAGTTTATTAAATTCTAGAAAGTAATGCTTCTACTAAGACGGCTAATATACAATGCCAAGCCTCGATAGGTTCTTAACTTCACAGAGAAGATCATAATTCAATTCTTGGCATAAGGTAAAATTAGGATTCTGTAGTAGGAGTAAAGTAACATTCGTCCTTTAAAAAAATAAGATGTAATAAATAAGAGTGTGTTACACGAATGGTCATGTGATAAGACGAAGTTATCGATTAGTACTAAAAGTTATAAATTTATGTACCTAAAAGATAAGTAATAAACTTTCGGTGTGTAATTGATATTCTAGGTCTTCTAAAATACACCATCATGCTTTACCATTATATTGCTTCTCGTTATACAAAGCGCCGAAGGGGGTGTTGGAAACACTAGAGACCATTAGGTGACGTTTCTTTTGGGGAGGGGATGAGGAAAAATCGAAGATGACTTGGGTTTGTTGGGATCGGCTTATAGGACCGGTTGAATTGGGTTGGGCCCGTTAAGAGATATGAATGTTAGTTTGCTACTCAAATGGTGGTGGAGATACAAGCTCGAAGATGGGAGTCTATGGCTTAAAACAGTGACGGCGTTACACTCTCATCCGTATTCATGGTCATATCTCCCAGTAAAGGCGGGACTTGCGGGTGTGTGGAACAGTATTTTCAAGATGGAAAACAATTTAATGGAGTCGAACGTGCATGTCTTTTACTTAAGGACTGGAAGGAATGTTGCGAGGTGCTCAATAGTGTGAGACTTTCCAACGGTAAGGATGCTTGGATATGGAAGGATGATAGGCAGATCGGTTTCTCGGTGAAGGAGGTTAAATCGGCTTTGATTAATGATTGAGGTAGTGGGCAACCTCCAAATTTTGTTTGGTGCAAGTGGGTCCCCATTAAGTGCAACATTATGAATTGGAGAGGCAATCTGGATAGGCTTCCTACTAGAATAAATTTAAGAAGAAGGAATGTGGACATATCATCGGTTATGTGCCCTTTTTGTGACGAGGTCAAGGAATCAGTTGAGCATTTGTTCACTGCTTGCTCGGTTGCTTTGAGAGTGTGGTCGGCGTTCAGTGTTTGGTGTAACATTAGTCCGCTTTATCTATTTGAATTTAAAGATAGAGTAAACTGCAATTTTACACCCTGAGGTTAGGGGTCATTGGCATGTCTACCCCCTAAGGAAATAATTACAATTTTACCCCCCCACTGTTTGCTCTTATGTCGCATGTTTACCCCCCGGCGTCAAAGTGGGTTAACAGTCAACATTATAACCTGATGGTCAAAGGGTAAAATTGTCATTTTGCTACTAGTGTTAAGCTTCTTTGATACAACACCCCGTATAAGTAACAGACCAAAGCATAATTACCCCCCCCCCCCCCACCTTCCCACCATCGTCCTTCAACCTTCTTCTCCGGCGACAGGCTACTCCGGCGGCGATCAGTGTCTCTCCGGCGACATCAACTCGTCCGATCATTCTTCTCCTCGTCCGATCATTCTTCTCCTCCGGTCACAACAACCACTGCAGCTATCTTCAGATCAGTGGAAATGCCGGTCTTTTGTTGGCTAATCCGCTATCTCATCCGCCACACCAAAGGTATAATCGGCCAATGTTAGTTAATCAGGGTCAGATTTAGTCATTATCATGTAATAAACAGGGTTTAGGGTCTGATTTGGTTCACTGTTGGTTTTTTTACAGTTGACCTGACGATGAGCTTATCAAGCTCATCTTTGGTGGTCCACCTGGTGATCTCTGTGTTTGGGAGGCCTGTCCTCAACTTCCATCTACCACCAGAGAGTTGAGCGGATGTTTAGTCTAGTAGTTATTTAGCTTTTGTGTAATATGTAGGTTAACTTAACTTAATCGAAGCTTTTGTGTAATATGTAGGTTAACCTAACTTAACTTATTTAGCTTTTGTCTAAAAGCTTTTGGGTATGTTGTTTGATCAAAATTAGCTTGTTGACATTATGTTTGATCAAAAAAGCTTTTGCAGCTTGTTTACCTAGTACTAAGCTTGTTGACATTATGTTTGATCAAAATTAGCAGCACACTCATGTGCATTTGCAGCTTGTTTACCTAGTACTAAGTTTGTTGACATTATGTTTGATCAAAATTAGCAGCACACTCATGTGCATTTGCAGCTTGTTTACCTAGTACTAAGCTTGTTGACAGTTCGCATAAGTCCTGAACACATTGTCTGAATGTGTTACAATGTGTGAATGTGAGTTTGGGCATAAGTGGCTTAATCAGATTCTGACAGTTTAGGCATTTGCAGGTTGTAAATAACATACAGTTTGGGCATAAGTGGCTTAATTAGATTCTGGCAGGTTGGGCATAAGTGTGCTTAATCAGATCCGTCTAAATGACAGTTTGCATGTGCATAAGTTCTAAAATGACACTGGTTGATCACAGTTGATGTATGTGCATAAGTTCTAAAATGACAGTTTGCATGTGCATAAGTTCTAAAATGACAGTTTGCTTGGTTGATCACACTGGTTGAACAGGTATGCTTGTTAGGTTTCACATTTTTGGTTGATTTTTGAACACCTTATAGAAATAACTGATTTGATATAAATGTGAAATTGTTAGTGCAGGTATGCTTGATTTGTTCACATTGCATGATATTGCTGATTTTTTTTCTTAATTGTTGATTTTTGAACACTTCCCGATGCATAATGTTCTTAATTGCTTATTTTTTCTTCAAGCATTTAAATGGAACAGTTTTGGAGTCTTTTGTTTGTCCTGCAGTTCTTATAACAGATGCATAGAACAGGTTCAGAATTAGTAATTTACCAGTTTTGGAGTCTTTGCTTGTTAGGTTTCAGATTTTTGAACAGGTATGATTGTTACGTTTCAGATTACGTGTTCAAAAATCAGAATTAGGTTTCATATCAAAGAACAAGTTCAGATTTTTTATTATAGAATCATAGAACAGCTATTTGATTTTGGCGGGAAGGGTTTTGTAAATTTCAGGGGGTAATGTTGTGTCTTAACACAAAGTACAGGGGGTAATAACAAAGGACAAATTAGTAATTTACCAGTGGGGGGTAATTGTGTGACTTAACAGGAATGTTGGGGGTAAAATGTAAGGGTAATATAGTCATTTCAACTTAGAGTTAACAGATCTGTTATCCACTTTGACGCCGGGGGGTAAACATGCGACATAAGAGCAAACAGTGGGGGGTAAAATTGCAATTATTTTCTTAGGGGGGTTAACATGTCAATGACCCCTAACCTCAGGGTGTAAAGTTGCAGTTTACTCTTAAAGATATTTTAGAAATCCACAAGTTCTGTAAGCGGAGTTAGAAGGAAGAGAAGATCATTTACGGGTTGGCTTTGATTACGTGTTGGTGCATATGTAAAGAAAGGAACGAGGTGGTTTTTAAACAGAAAAGAGGTTGCCCGCAAGAGATAATAGGGGAGTTAAAGTCTAGAGGTTTCGCTTGGTTAAAAACAGATCTTCATGTAATTATATTAATTGGACAGAATGGTGTAAATACCCGTTGTATATATTGTAATTTCATTGCCCTTTACCTGTTTGGGTCGGGGTGCTGCTGTTTGTTTGGTCTTTTGCCCGTTTAAGTCGGAGGTTGTTTTAATGAAGTTTAATTTAAAAAAAAAAAATTGAAAATTTCATCAAAATGGTACCTCTGGTGTTTCCCGCCCCCCAATTACCATTCTCCTCTTATTTTCACCCAAATGCATACATCTCGGAGCTCTCAACACCCATCTCTCTCTCGTTCCATCTGTTGCCGCTGAAACCACTACCGCAGAAGAACACCTACCGCACCACCATACGTTCCAGTTTCGTCGCTCGATTCGTCTGGCGCTGCTTTAGCCAATATTATGGCGAGAATATGATTAAGGTAGAATCAAACCGTCTTTCACATATCGTATTAGGTTTTGGTTTTGATTTCATTTTTCGTTGTTTTTATTATATTTGTTTTTTTAAGTATATTTATATGTATTAGGGTCAGTTATATGTATATATTCGATGTTGTGTGTGTATGTATTAGTTTGTTGTATGCATATGTACATACATATATGCAATATGTACATGCTTTAGACTGTTGTAATATGTTTAAATATGAGAATATATTAGCTTTGAAGATGCACACCAACTGCTCGATGAAATGCTTTGACCAAAATGACATCTATTTCAAATGATGGTGAGTTATTGTTTACATTCTTCAAAATGTTTTTTAGTGACTGATTACTTTTTATAATGATTCTGTTAAATGATTTTTATAATGATTAAATGTTAAATGATTCTGTTAAATGCTCCTTAGCGAACGTGCATAGATCTACACTCAAAACAATGGATTCATGGATAATGTTATCATTGATTTTCTTGAAATGTATTGTTTGCTAGTTGTTATTAATACACACTCCTAACATTGTGTTAGGCTGTGGGGTGTGGGGCGTGGGTTGGGTGGTGGATTGCCCAAAACGCTGGCTAGACCACACCAGGCTAGCGTTGGCCATGGCGTTGCCTCGCTGGCGTGGGAGGGGGGCATTGTGACTTGGATGGCTATGATTGGTTGGTTCGATGTAGCCGTTGGGGCTAGCCGTTGCCAAATGACTACTTTATTTAAAAAATTTAAATAGTTTAAAAAAAACTAACAAAATACACATGGCTGGCCACGCCAGCCGAAGCCACGCCACACCACACCACACCTTGTGGATTCCACACCTGCCACGTGTCGAGCAATGCCCCCAAACCAAGGCCCCACAGTGTTAGAGAACTAGCTCATCACATACTTGGTTGAATCATCCGATACAACCCGGTACAATCGGTTGAACCATTTCTAAGATCAACCCGGTATGGTTTAAAACCGGTTTTCAAAACATTAACTAGATCATAGCTTAAATTGTCAACTGTATAAATTTGAATTTTCTAAAACATAACGAATCGAGTATATGTGGGAATTCAAAATAAGTCAAATATTTTTGAATTCAAATGGTTGGTTCTATATTTTAGGAAGTAAATATCTCTGTATATTGGGTTGTATTCTTTATTCCTTATGTAATGCCTTTATATTGTGATAAGGATCAACGCAATTCAATTGAGGCAAATATCATTTTCTTATAAGATATCAGCCTAGTCTCAATCTTCTCTCTTCAATGGCTTCCCAAGAAATGAGTCTGAAGCTTCTTGTCGACGTAAAAGGCTCAAGAGTGTTATTTGCAGAAGTACCAAAAGAATTTGTGGATTTCCTTTTCCACATATTCTCTCTGCCTTTGGGCACCCTGGTCGAGTTAATTGGATCTAACCAGATGGCAGGCTGCTTAGGAAAACTCAAAGGTAGCATAGAAAGTTTCAATGGAAACTACCTTCAACCTGGTATCAAAATGGATGACATCTTCAACCCCAAAACAGCATTCAACGGTAAAACATTTCTGTTATCCTATGATGCTTCATCTGGGGATCAGTCCGGTGCATCCAAAGCAGTTTACAGGTGTGCCAATGCAGCAGGACAGTGCTATAACTGTAGAGACAAACCTTGCAAGTCAAATGCAACACTGTATGCGAATTCTATATGTCCCAGTTGCAGTGGTTACATGAATCATAACATGGCACTTGTAACGCCGCCGAATCAGGTAGCAGAAACAAAACTAGCGGATGAGATAAAGAAGCGTGGGTATGTTAAGGAAGTTGTGACATATATGGTGATGGATGATTTAGTGGTGAACCCAATGTCCACCATTTCTGGCATCACCCTCATCAATAAGTTTGGTGTCAAGGATCTGAGTCAACTTGAAGAGAAGAATGTTTCTTTTGGAAAAGATGAGGTACTATAATAATCGTGCATTTCATATTTACAAAGTTTATGTTTTAATTTGTAATCTATTGATTGAAAATATTAATAGGGTCTGAGGCTCCTGGAGGCATCTTTGAAGACCAACAAAGTGCTGACAACTGTCTTTATGCATTAAAATATAGTTATGGATCTGGTTTATGAAAAGTCTTTTGATGTGTTTTAATTTGATGGTGGTATGTATGTAAGTCCCCCTTGCGGATTAGAACTTAGTTATCTTCTTTTGCCTATACCACCTATCAATTTCGAAGGCAGTGCTATCATTTTAAGATGAAACTTATGACTTTATATCTATATCTTACTTGGTGTTATCCTCCATGAATGTGATTGTTGTTAATGTATTGATAAATATTCTCTATATCTTGTTGCTGATTGAAGTAGTACGCGAAAAAAGGTTTCAGTGTAATTTTGGGAAATTACCAAAATAGACAATGTTCACCTTGACTATACCAAAATAGACACATTTTTTTTTTTGTCTCCGCTAGCTAAAGTTTCGAATCGGTTTGCGGTACCATACTATCCTTTCAAATGGGTGAAGTGGGCGCCAAAGAAAATAAATATTTTCGGGTGGCGAGGGGTGCAAAGTCGTTTGGCTACATTGAAAAATCTGCAATGTAAAATCATACATCACGGGCCTGCTTTATGCAGGTTTTGTGGGATGTATGAAGAGGATGTAGATCACCTAATTGCATCATGTTATACTGCAGCAGTTGTTCGGAACAAGGTGTGCTTATGGTGGCAACATTCCAAACAATGCATAAATACCATGAAGGAGATTTTTAAGGCTCATACCAATTTATTGGTATCCAACTATAAAAAGCAGGTAATTCAAGTGTGTTAGCAAGTAAGAACGAGCTAATATTCTTCGGCAAGCATGTGAGTGTCAAGAAGATTTTCGGGGAAGCACAAGCAATCTCTTTCCTTTGGGTCAAACATAGGGCGAAGCGCAATAATTTTTGTGGCAAAATTGGGTGTCCTTTAAATTTGACGGATAGCTTTATTTATTAATGTAAATATGTCAACTCTATGGGGAAGTTTGGGCGTTGGATATATGTTTCGGTCTAGGGTCTCGCTTGTCCTAAACAATGTGATTTGGTGATGAATAGAAACGAAGTTTGCCGTTAAAAAAAACCATATATAGATACATTACTTTTTGGGAAAAAAAAATACCAATATCTTTTCCAAAATAGACATGATTTTTAGTGAGCAAAAATATAGTTATCCCTGATTTCAGCCAATTTATATCTACCAAATTTTAGGATACCATTTTATTCTTTTTTTTTTTTTTTTAACGGTTAACGGTTCACTCCCCTTAAGAAATTCGCCCGCACTGCGGGTTCGAATCCCAGGCCCCCCCTAGGGTCCAGCCGCACTGGAATTACCCAATATTGGTACCAGAGTGGACTCGAACCTGCACCCCTCCAGAAGAAACCCCCAAGTGGGAAAACTCCTGACCTCCTCCCAACCACTTGGGTTGGGGATCATTGGCTTTTATTCACTTATAACAAGGGGAAAGTTCTTGTAAAAATAATCTTAACATACTAAACATACAAATTAAAGGAAAAGTAAAAAAGACAAGGTGACATTTTTGTAATTATCTATAACTATCAAAGTTACTCTACAAATGTATCTAAAAAACCTAAAAAAACCTAACCCCCCTCCTCCCCCCCCCCCCCCCCAAAAAAAAAAAAAAAAAAAAAAAACCTAAAAAAAATTAAACCTCCAAAAAACCTAAAAAAACTAAAAAAAAAAACACACAAAATAAAAAAAATAATATTTTTTATAAAAAATCGCTACTTTTACTAGCAAAAAAAATGTTTTTTTTTTACAAAACGTAGCGATTTTTTTATAAAAAATATTTTAAAAAAAATTGTGTTTTTTAGGTATTTTTGGTTGAGTTCACATTTGTATAGTAACTTTGATAGTTGGTGGTAATTTGTATGTTTAGTAGGTTAAGTTTATTTGTAATTGATCTTTTGCCCTTATAACAAACCACACTTAATAGCGAGGAGTTTATTACATACACACCAGCATTGCACCAATTTTCTGTTAAATCCCTTATGTGACCTCTTTGTTTCAGCCAAAGGAAGGAGCATTCTTTGATCTCTTCAAAAAGTCTTGTGTTGGAGCAGTGTTTGCCATTGAAAATTCTCTATGAATCCAGATCTTCTATAGTGCCGCCATAATCACACACAACATTGCCTTTGTTTATTTCTTAGACAAGTCGTTTTTACTGTAGATAAAATATCCTTCACCGAATTACATAACTTCACGTTCGTGCACTTCAGCCACACCCCACGAGCCACCAAACCGCTCTAACTGATCCACATGATACTAAAATGTGGTCTTTAGTTAGGACTTATCCGAGGCTGGATTCCATGTAAAGTAGGGACCACAGTCCACAATCAAATCAGGCCGGTCCGGAAAATTCCAGTGCCCTGTTCGTACCTGAAAAAACGTGTCCCTTAGGCCTTAACGAAATATATAATCTAAGCAAAGTTATACATCTGGTTTTATGTGATACTATGGTGTTCGATCGAATTTATTTCATTTAATTATGATTTATTCTAATAAATCTATAAAATGTGAATAAGAAAAAAATATATTTATTCCCTCACAATGGCTCATTCTATTCCACCTCTCATTCCTGCATAACAAACGCTATGTTAATGCGAAAAAAATAGTTTATTAAGGTGTAAATCATACCAAAAAAAGTCTTATTTCAACAGGAAACGAAAATTAATATAAATTTGAGATTTACAGTCCTTTTTTCATTTCAATTCAAACACCCTGTAAGATTCGTTTATAACATAACAATGAACAAATCAGCAATATTATTGTTTTATAACAATTCACCCAATAGTTACACTACATACAAGATACAAGATACAAGATATGATAGTTGCATCGGTTTATTTTTCTTCTATGAAATTGCGCTTAAGCTCTTATTCAGTCGATTTGATGTGTTATGACATTTCATAAGATCTGAGGCTCAAATTTGTAAATTTTGTAAAGGGTGTTCATTTATATGCTAGTAAGGCTGATGGGTGTGGAGTGTGTCCCGGTTCGTCAGGGTCCGGCACCACCGCCCTCCCCCCGGTTCGTTGGGTCACTTGCCTAACCACCGCAAGTGACGACCCAATTTGAAAAAATAAAGCCGTTACAAATGGCTAGTTTTTATTAAAAAAATAAATTAAAACACTATATATACATTATTTCATACCCATTTTTTACACAACATCATCCAAACTCTCTCAATTTCTTATAAAAATACTAGCTAACATTTAAAAAGCCATGGATCCATACAACTCAAGCAACCTAAATCCAAACCTGAATCTAAACATGTTCTCGTCACCCGGCTACAGTCCAACAATCGATCCGAATTGGTCGTCATCCCAATTTTCTTGATTAGGTTATCAACAATCCCCAATGCTTTCACCCAATTGAACCAAATGCAACAAATGCAAATGCTAATGCGAAACTCGTTTAACATGTCATTTCAACCACCACTACAATCACCACCACCACCACCACCGGTAGGAACATCCGGGCGTGGGATGTTTTGAGGAAATTTAGCAAGGGGCGCGAGTTTCAAACGAGGTTGCAACCGCTAAATAGAGTTCCTAGTTTTTTAAAATTTAGCAATTTTTTACTATTTTTTTTAATTTTAAACAATCTTGTATTTTGTTTAAGTTAAGTTTTTTTTTTAAGTTTAGATTTTATCGTTTTTAACGAAATGTAAGCTATATTATTAATTTTAGTATTTAACTTAATTTTACTATTATATATGTTTAATATTAATTAAAAAATAAAAAAAATTAGGGGAAACTCCCCACAACCAGTCCATCACTTGGGTGAGATGATGGTCCCAGATGACGTGGCCGCTTACATTACGCCATCACACCCACCAACCTAATAAATGATAAGGCTGGGTGGTGTGGTCTCGCGCCCCTGCAAAATCAGCCTCCATAGCGCTCTATAGTGCCCCTCTTCTCATTTCCTAGGCGCCAAGAGGGGGGGGGGGGGGGGGTTATGGAGGGGGCTTCATCCCTTTCAGAAGCTCAAATGGAATGTGTAGGTAGGGTCCAATGATTCCAACCAAATAGATTTTTTCCTCTTTGATTTCCTTTTATTTTTGCATTTTGTTTAATAGGGGCTTTAAAGGGGCATTAGAGTATTCACATCCAACCCTCATTTATTACCATGTATTACACTAAAAATCAATATTTTTTCCCTCTTCTTCTCAGTTAAATAATACTTTTTAATACTTTAATCATTACATTTTCTCGCTCTTCTACTTACAATACTTTCAAAAAAAATTATAAAGAGTGAACAGTGTCCCTCAAATTTACAGATAAACAGTAATATTTTTTCTCTACTCTACTCATAATCACCTACAACCACTCTTCATAAAATTAAAAAAAAAAAAAAAAACAAAACCCTCTCACTTAGGTAGCGTTTGGTATGCAGGAATGGAATGTGGAATGGAATGAACCATTGAGGGGGAATGAAGAAAAGAGTGTTTGGTTGGTCGATGGAATGGAATGGCTCATTCCAAAATGCATTCTATTCCCTTAAAATCATTCCATCCCACCCCCCTGTTTGTTTTCCATTCCATTCCATCTTCACCTTTCATTAACAACACCACAACCCACTACCGTTGCCACCACCCACCACCACTGTCATCCACCGACGTCACCCACCTTCGCCGCCACCCGCCACCGCCGCCATCCAACACTGTCGTTGCCGCCACCCAACACTGTCGTTGCCGCCACCCACCTCCATCCTCGCCACCGCCGTCGCCGCCATCCACCATCGTCGTGCCACCTCCGATCACCGCCACCACCCACCGCCACCACCGCTACCACCTGCCACCACCGTCGCCACCGCTACCACCTCTGACTACCGCCGCCACCCACTTTCGCCGTCACCCACCACCACCACCGCTGTCACCACCCATCGTCGTCTCCACTCGCCGCCGTCTCCACCCACCACCACCGCCGCCGCTACAACTGCCACCTATCACCACCCACCATCGTCGCCCATCATTGACCACTGCCATCCGATTTTATTCCTTCGTCTTTTCTCGCATACCAAACAACAAAAAGTAATGGTTCATTCCATTCTCACATGGTAACCAAACAAGACATGGAATGGTAATGATCAATTTCATTACCTCATCCATTCCATTACCGCGTCCATTCCATTCCCCCATCAATTCTATTACCCCATACCAAACAGACCCTTAATTTGGGGGGTTTGATGTGAATGCTCTTATCGCACATCATGCAAGTTAACAATAAAGTTCCTCGCTTATGTGGTGCATACGTGACGCTATCATGACACTATAAAGCCCTTAGGAGATTTATACCACATCACCCAGCCTAATAAGAAATTCTTCATCATAAAGATAGCATAGTTTTGAGAATAACGATGAAGATGGGTGGGTTGCATCTAAAAACTGAAAAGGTGGATGAATGAGGTAACATGATATGTGACTTGAAATAAGTCAAATATTTTGAATTCAAATATTTTAGGAAGTAGATATCTTTGTATATCTTGGGTTGTATTCTTTTTTCGTTATGTAATCCGTTTATATTGTTTTGAATTTAAATAATTTCAAATATTTTAGGAAGTAGAAGATATGTTTAGGAAGTAAATATCTTTGTATATATTGGGTTGTATTCTTTATTCCTTATGTAATCTCTTTATAATGTGATAAGGATCAACGAAATTCAATAGAGCCAATACCATTTTCTTATAAGATATCATCAGCCTAATCTCAAATCATCTCTCTTCAATGGCTTCCCCAAAGATGAGTTTGAAGCTTCTTGTGGACGTAAAAGGCTCAAGAGTGTTATTTGCAGAAGTACCAAAAGAGTTTGTGGATTTCCTCTTCCACATATTCTCTTTGCCTTTGGGCACCCTCATCGAGTCCCTTGGATCCAACCAGATGGTTGGTTGCTTAGGAAAACTAAAAGAGAGCATAGATAGCATCAAAGTGGAAGATGAATTCAACCCCATAACAGCTTTCAATGGTGACATATTTCAGTTGTGCTTTTATCATGCTTCTCCTAAAACTCATTCTGTCTACAGATGTGCCAATGCAGTAAAGAAGGTTTATAATGATGATTATGATTTTAATTTTAAATATGGTAATAACAAGGCTTGCCAGTCAAACGTGACACTGTATGTGAATTCCATATGTCCCAATTGCATTGGTTCTATGAATGTTCCGATGACAGTCGTAATGCCAGAAACAAATGAGGCAAATGACAGAAAGAAGGCTAGGTATGAAAAGGAAGCGGTGAGTTATGTGGTGATGGATAATTTACAAGTGAAACCAATTATGTCTACCGTTTCTACTATTTCTAGCATTACTCTCGTCAGTAAGTTTGGTGTCAAGGATCTGAGTCAGCTTGAGGAGAAGACGGTTACTTTTGGAAAAGATGAGGTACTATTCGATTATCCACACATGTGATATTCTTTTTGAGTTTTTTTTTATTTTTTTATTTTCAGTTTATTGATAACAGGGTTTGAAGCTGTTAATGGCATCTCTCAAGACAGATAAAGTGCTGACTTCTATCTTTTTGGATTAGAATATAGTTATGGATCTAGTTTATGAAAATCTTTTGATCTAATTTCATTGTTACCGGTTATATATTCTTTTGCTTATATATTGAAGAACAGACCATCCATTTTTAAAAGGGGTGGTCGATTTCACTTTTAAGATTAAAAATCTATTGACTTTTTATCCATACAGCTTTCGATTATCCTAAATGCATTCGATCTTATTTCTTCAGTTAACTGTAGACATAGGTTATCTACAAAAGTATAAGTTAGTTTTATTTTTGTTACAATGGCAAATCTATTTATATATATTTACAGTGATTTCCATATGGGTTTCCCGCCTTAAATGCATGATCCGTATAACTATGATCCATATGTTATTTTTCCTACACTCATTCATCATTTACGACCACTAATATCATTAAAAACCATATAAATCTTCTCAACCGCCGTTCCCTTCGTCTCAAACATGTTCCCTTCATCCCAAACACAAATCTGCATAATCTTCCGTTTTATCGCCAAACACAAATCATCTCAAACCCAAACTTTGCTACCAATAAAGATCTTCAGTATTTTAATTTTGAGGTGTAGTTGGGGAATAACACCAACAAGAGTCGTTAACTCCGACTCTTGATCAGTTCAAGCTTTTGTTTAAGGAGCGAAAGATAATTATGTCCTTCTTACATATGTGATTCATGTTCTGAAAATTATATTAGGCATGGATATTAAAGTTTTTTACTCTTATCAAATCATTCTATGCACACTCATGATGAATTTACTATGGCATCAATTGTTTATAAATCTTGGTTTTGTTTGAATGGGTCATACGTATTGTTATGTTTGTTGTTTGATAAACATATTCATTTTTTATTTCGATTCAAGTTATAAATTATATGATCTGCTTTTGATTAAAAAACAAGCATGTTATGTTTTATTCGTAGTTTCTTTTTTACTCGATCGAGGCGATATAAGAGATTTTCATTGTTTGTGTTATTGATCTAGCTTATAGCTAGAGGTGGCAAGATGGGTCAGTCATGTAAGTTTAAGTTGAAAAGGGTTAGCCTTACTAACAAACATAATAATGTTGAACTTCTATTTTATACATGCCCTAGGGTGTCTTTACTTCACATATGTTATTTCAAGTCTGCATTAATAAAAGCTGCAATCTTAGAATGGAAATTATCGAATTCAATAATCGCCTAAGTATACTCATCCATGGAATATTTGATAAGGGACATTCTTCAATCTTCATGAATTTAGGTTAGTTATAGATTAAATATGTTCACGGAAAATATAGACCTTTCGATCTAGCCCGAAACAGGAAATCCTGAGGTAAGATTATATTATAGATTTTAAATGACTAGATAAATAGAGGCTGCTTTGTTATTAGATTATTGAGAGTCAAACTATATGTTTAAAAGTTGATTATTATCTTCAACATGAGCTTTTCAAGGTAAATTCGGGTCACGACTTATTTGGGATAGTCAACAGCCAGTTTGTTGAGGACTCAAAGTCAAAAGCATTTAACTTTTGGGACTTGACATTGCTAAAAAATAGGAATGTTATTGGGATTAATGCTGACTTCTCCACTTTTTTTTTTTAACCGCGGGCAGAAAAATTTTAATAAATCAACTAGCAAGATGCTAGACACCACATATACAATATCAAAATACACAAGTTAGGCCTAAGCCAATCCAAAATAACCTACTCAAACACCGAAAAACGACTCCAATCTTCCCATGAAAGATTTGATTCCTTTGACCTATTTTTAACCCACAGATAGCCAAGAGACTTAACTTCTTCCAATACCTTGATCACGTTTGGTTGAACATTATAAAAAATTACCTCATTACGTGACTTCCAAATGCACCAAATCACTATATGGATGATTGCTTGCAGCGATTTTTTTTCTTTTCCTCGAACCCGGACTATAACCATGAAGATCCAACAAATCTTTGAACTCGAAAGCGACAATGGGTGGAATTTTACACCAGGATGCAACATTCTGCCACACTGTTTGAGCGAAATGGCATGCGACGAATAAATGTTCGCTCGATTCCACATAATCTCCATACAACACACAAGCCGCATTGGTAATACCAATTTGTCTTCTAATCAACGCGTCTCTAGTTGGAAGCCTATCCTTCTCTGCTCTCCATGCCACCATACCCACCTTTTTCGACGTCCAGTTATTCCATGAAAAAACCCGGCTTGGCTGTACTCTGTCAACCGAGCTTAGGAATTTTTTGATGCTCGAAACTGTAAACAAACTAGAGGAATCCAGCTTCCAAATTTATTTGTCTATACCTTGCGAAACAACAACAGCAAGTAATAAATCCAAAAGATTTTGAAGTTCTGTGCTTTCAATCCCAACTGAAATGGGCCTAGCCCAATCCCAAGTGACCTGTGGACCAGAGCTATTTGGAGAAATACGTTTGTTGACCTTGCAGAGCTTATTTTTTTCAAGAGAAAAAATATTCGGGAACCTCCTGTGTAGTGGTATATAACCCAACCAATTATCCAGCCAAAAAGCCGTATTTGAGCTGTTAGATATTTCTGCCTTAATAACCTTCTTTAGATCTATTCCTCTTCTAACTAAGGTGTCATTTATGCTTACAATCTGCTTCCACGGACCAGCTATAGTAACTTTAGCTGGAATCGCCATCCAGGATCTATTATTATGATGAAAAGCCCAAATTACATTCCTCCATAAGCCGTCTCTCTGCACTTTAAAACGCCACCACCACTTTGCTAGCATAGCGAGATTAGCATCCTTAAGTGATCCAAACCCGAGACCCCCATATTCGACTGGAGCTATCGTTTTTTTCCCAAGCAACCCAATTCATCTTCGCTTTCACTTCACAACCACCCCAGAAGAAAACCCGTCTAATTCTCTCAAGTGAGTCGATAACCTGTGCCGGTGCCTTGAATAAGGAGAAATAATATGTCGGGAGGGAATTAAGTACCGATTTAATTAATGTAATTCTGCCTCCATATGAAAGATGCTTGGCCTTCCAAATCGACAATCGGTTTCTAAATATATCGATCACTGGCTCCAAGTTCCGAGACAAATTCATGTTAGCACCAACGATCATCCCTAAATGCTTGAAAGGAAACACACCTTTCTTACAGTTAATAATGTTGGCCATATTTTGGATTTCCGGATCGCTTACCCCAAAACCATATACATTACATTTTAATAGATTAACTTTGAGCCCAGAAGTTATATAGAAACATCTAAGGATCCTTCTAAGATTCGTGATATTGTTGTACGACCACTCACCGAGAAACATAACGTCATCTGCATAAATGAAATGAGAAATATATGGACCATTGTTTGTACATCTAATACCTTTAAATAGTTCTTCTGACATCGCCTGCTTCATAATCCCAGTTAATGCCTCCATAACTATAACAAAAAGAAAAGGGGAGAGTGGATCCCCTTGTCTAAGCCCGCGTGTACAAGCAAACTCCCTGGTAGGAGAACCATTTACTAGGACCGAAGCTTTCGCCGATATAAGAGTTGCCATAACCCATTTACACCATTTACAAGGAAAATTCATTTGCATCATAATGGAAGCAAGAAAATTCCAATTGACCGAGTCATATGCTTTATGGAAATCTACTTTGAAGAACATGGCCTGTTTCTTAGACTTTTTTAACCACCCAATTATCTCATTTAACATTAATGGCCCATCAATGATACTTCTACCTGCTAGAAAAGTCGACTGCTCCTCCGAGATCAGTTTCCCAATCACCCCCTTAAGACGATTAACCAATACCTTTGATACAACTTTGTTAATAACTCCAATCAAACTGATGGGCCAAAAATCAGACGGAGAGCTAGGATCTTTAACTTTCGGGATTAGAGCAATGAAGGATGAAGTGCAACTGATGTTCAGGGATCCTTCATAATAGAATCTATTAAATAAGCCAACAAAATCATCTTGTAATTGTTCCCAACACCTTTTAACAAAAGAGAAATTGAAAACGTCAGGACCAGGAGCCCGGTCCCCCTCGCATTCCCATATGGCATTTTTAATTTCCACGATGGAAAAAGGTGCTTCCAACATAACTGCTTCCGAATCAGAAATGGTAGATAGGTTCGGGCACATGATACCAGGTCTAGCACCCATAGGCTCCATAAATTGTTTACTAAAAAATTCATAAAAGACTTCTTTAATAACTACTGGATTAGACACCCATACCCCGTCAACCTTCAGGCCATTTACTCGATTAGTGCTGATGTTCGAGTTGATAATGTGATGGAAGAACGCAGAATTTTCGTCACCCTCAATTGCCCATCTTGCTCGTGATTTTTGTCGGGTATCCAAATATTTCAGCCTATCCGGTTCCGACACAAAACTTTTGCAATCAGCTCTTTCAAGTAATTCATCCTCCAACAATAACCTTTCCTCTGCAAGATTATCCAATGCTATCGCGCGTTTCTTTTTATCTTCGTACACACCTTCTGTACGACACCTTTCCTGTTTTATCCAGACCTTAATATTATTTTTTATCCATCTCAATTTAATAGCAATCGCCAAATCCTCCGGTCCATTAAAAGAGAAATTGCCACAAACTTGATTCACAAAGTCTAAAAAACCCGGTAGCTCGAACCATGAATTGAAAAATCTAAAGGGTGTGTGACCAAAATCCATTTGGACCGTGGATAAAATGATCGGTCGGTGATCCGAAGCTACTCTATCCAACGCAAGCACAGACGTCGTTGGCCACTTCTCCATGAAACCAAGACATACTAAATAACGATCGAGCTTACTCAATTTATCGCCTCTATCTGAAATATAAGTAAATTTACCTCCAACCATATTATATTCCTATAATCCTGCAGCCAATATAAAGTGATTAAATGCTTCAGCATTTGAGGCGTTGAACTCCGAATTTCTCCTTTCTGAGTCATCACGAACCTCATTGAAATCTCCCATCAAAATCCATAGGCCCTGAACTGAATTTTTAACTTCTAAAATGTTGATCCATAACGCCCTCCTGCTAACCGCATCATTCGGTGCATAAACATTGACGAAATTTATGCGATACCCAGACTGATTTAACACCCCCGAGACCACCATAAAATACCGACTTTTTATGACATTTTCACATGTAAAAATAGACGGACACCAAAGACACGCTAATCCCCCAGACCTGCCTTGAGACTCAACCACTGCATGTTGAAACAAAGATCGACCCCACAAACCATTGAAATTGAAATTTGAAGAAATACCCAGCTTGGTTTCTTGTATAGAGAAAAAATGAATACCATAATTTGACTTCAATCCTCTGATCCAATCCACTTTGCGAGAATTTCTCACCCCCCTTAAATTAATAGATAGACAATTCATTATGAACCATTTTTGACACCTTCATCTTCAATCAATTTTCGAGTCTCATCCTCAAAACCCTCAAGATTGATACCTACCTTGAACCCAATTTCCTTAGTGATAATTACTTCCTCAAGAATGTTAAACCTTGAATCAGTCACCGGGGAAGAAATGGGAGGTGCATAATCATAATTACCTATAACTGGAACTAAATTACTTTCCGCCGGGTGCTCCGATAAAATCCGATCAGCCTGGGCATTATCTGGCATATTATTTACGAGCCCAACTGGATTGTTTTCCACCGGTAGCTCCGAGGAAACCTGATTCGCCTGGCCGTCATCTGGAATATTATCATCGAACCCTCCATAACTTCTTCCAAAAACATTATCATCAGCAGGGGTATTGAGGTCAATATACTCATTAGTAGGATTCTCATTTTGATAAAAAGGTCAAACCGGTGGGCCCTGCAAAGACCCAGTGGATGGTGGGCTTCTTACAGCTCTGGGCCTTTTGCCTAAAGTATGAGAAGAGTCCATCAAATTTCCTGGGGTGGTGGGCTGCTGCTTATTGGACAGTGAGAATAAATGGTTTTGACCACTAGTCTCACCATAATTAATATCTTCATTGGGATCCTCACAACCGTTTCTTGTCCGCTACCCCTTCCCCATGCAACTCATGCATACCAGAATTAATATCCTGCTTTGAAACCTGGTCCTGTGACTTCTCCACTTCCTCCGTGGAGGTAACCACTTCCGGTGACTCTCCGATACCGTTCATCGGTTGCGTATCATCTTTCTCCCGAGCCGGAACATATTCCCCCTCCTCCATCTGTTCATCAACATGTTGAGGTTCTTCATTTTCTGAATTCCAATCTGATTGCACCTCCGACTCATCATCTACAAATTCCGGCGACCAGCACCCAGGCATTTCCGAGACCCATACTACGATTTTACGATTTTTCCAATTGAGGATGACTGACTCCTCAATACATGATCCCTGGCTTGTATTAATAACTATCACACCAACAGAATTATCATTCGATTGCCATGAGAACTCTGAAGCTTTTACTATTTTTCCAAATAGCGATCCAATTTGTTCATACAGTTTATTATCCCTCAGAATGAAAGGGACACCAGTGATTTTTATGGACACTATCCTTTCTGACTTCTCCACTTATGCCAGTTCATTATGACAAGACTGATGATTCAAGATCTAAGTACTTGTATCCCATTTCAATTTTACTAATTATTTAGGCATGTCAAAGTACTTATATCCCATTTCAATTTTACTAATTATTTAGGCATGTCAAAGTACTTATATCCCATTTCAATTTTGCTAATTATTTAGGCATGTCTTTCTTTTTACTACATGTTTCAAGACTGAATGAGAATTAATAAGAGATTTTGTTGAACAGTGGGCCAATGCTCAATATACCTTTTCTATGTATATGGTTTTCTTTCTTCAAACCCGTGTAACACACGGGGCAATAACCTTAGTATTTGTAATATTCAAAATATAGAACTTAAATATGTTTTGGAATACAAATACCTTTATTTGCTTATTGCTACTAGCTGTAAAGAGTTGTCATCCACAACACCTTCCACCTTTTAAAAATCACAAAAATGTAGAGAACTGGTAGAAGTATTCATCGCGTTGGACGGTGTTCATTTTGGTATATTGTAGAAGCCAAGTGTTTGTTAGATAAAGTGTATTACTTTTAGTCACATCAGTTGTTTTAGTTACATTCGTTGTGCAAAAGTGTGTTCATAAGAAGTTCTTCAAACGTTTTTGTTGTCCTTCTTCGTGTTCCCTTGTTTTCTTTGTGTCATGGGTTAGATTTGTGAATTACAATTTTGTTTAAGAACTGTAGTCGAAGATTATGTATTGGTATGTAGCGTTTTTGTTCTACCAGGTGATTTGACTTGTGGACGTTGTAGAAACATAAACAGAACGTGTCTTCAACGAGTGATGTCAACGGCAATGGTCCGAGCCACAATCTGCAAAACAGTACACTATTAGCACTTGTTACAGGAATGGGGTGATTTCAGTAACCACCATCCGGCGTGAGAACAAGTCTCGGAAATAGAGACGAGTAAAGTATTCGAGAGAGAGTTGAGAGTGAGTGAATGAATGCTTACCTTGGAGTTTGTTCCCTTTTTATAATGTTCGGTGGACTTACCCAAGCCTGATGGGTATACCCGAAACCCGAAGAATTTGGGACGGATACACCCGATACCCGACGGGTATTGGGCCGGGTATGGGTATAGAAAAAAATATTTCGCGGGCAATGTTGTAGAAGGCGCTTGGCGCTAGTCGGGCGGTGAGGTACCGCCTAGGGAATAATCGGGATTAATCGGATTGGACTTTTTAAGTATAATTTTACAAATTAATATATATATATATAGGGTGGGGTCCTAGAGTGAACACTAATGTATTTGCCAACTGAGTGAACAAATCCTGGCCATTGATCTACACACGTGTATGGCCAGGATCTCATCATCAAATCGTAAAATACACTAGTGTATTTCAACATCAAATCCTGGCCATTGATCTACACACGTGTATGGCCAGGATTAGTTCACTTAGTTCGCAAGCTACACTAGTGTTCACTCTTGAACCTAATCCTATATATATATATATATATATATATATAGAGAGAGAGAGAGATAAGTTATACTTTTTATTAATAAATTTACAAGTTTAGGAGATAACTTTATACTTTTTATTAATAAATTTAAAAGTTTAGAAACCATATGTAAATTAGTGAAAGATAGAGGGGGTTAAAGGTTAAAATACCTAAACTTAAATGTAAAAATAGATTTATAACTAAAATTTGGGCTTTAAACCATGAGCCATTTTTCAAAAATTGGGTTTATTGGGTCAAAAAACATGGGCCCGATTAGTTTGATTTTGACCGACTTTTACCGATTTTGTCCAAATTTTACCAACTTTGACCGATTTTAACCATAACCGATTTTTTTTGACCGACTAGCTTAAATTTTGGCAGTAACCCACCGACTAGCGCCTAGGCGCCGATTTCTGCAACATTGTTCACGGGTATGGGAAGGGTTTGGGATTAGATGATACCCGACCCGAAACTTTTAAGTTTTATATTTATTTTGTGTAAATTATGATTTTGGCCCCTATGGTTATATCAGTTTTACCCTTTTAGCCAAAAAAAAAATTAACATCTAAGCCCCTAACGTCTTTTTTTTTCTAACCCTTTTGGCCCCTAACACTAATCTCATCCATTAAATGTTAGGGGCCAAAAGGGTTAGAAAAAAAGACGTTAGGGGCCAAAAGGGTTAAAAAAAGACGTTGAATGCTCAAATCTTAAAAAAAAAATAGGCTAAAAGGGTATAAGTGATATAAGCACAGGGGCAAAAATCCTAATTTACTCATTTATTTATAGTTTAGTAATGTTTCATATTCCTGTAGCTTTATTATTTAAATTTTTCATTTTTTATATATTTTTTGATGACATTATTCATATTTATATGCTATGAAACACAAAATTACGTTTGGTATTAATATTATAATATATTTACATTTTTTAAATATATTATATATTATTGTGGTGATGACAATATGTATATTATTTATCATAATTTAATACATTATATGGATTTTTGAAACATAAAATTATAAAGGAAAGTATAAAATATAGAGTAAACTGTCATTTTGGTCCTCGTGGTTTGGGCATTTTTGACATTTTAGTCCAAATCTCAAACTTTTTAAATCTGGGTCCCTGTGGTTTCATCTTTATTGTCATTTTAGTCCAAAATTCAAAATCCTCCTTTTTTGGACTGTTCCAAAAAGTTTAAGATTTGGACTAAAATGACAATAAAAGTGAAACCACAGGAACCAAAATGGCAGTTTACTCTTAATTTTGGATTAAAATGGCAATAAAAGTGAAACAACAGGGACCCAGATTTAAAAAGTTTGAGATTTGGACTAAAATAGCAAAAGTGCTTAAACCACAGGGACCAAAATGGCAGTTTACTCTAAAATATATATACATAAAAATTGCAACCTGTATACCCGATACCCGCGAGTATGCTCGATACCAGATGGATAGACACCCGTCAAGTACCTGGCGGGTAACGGGCCGGGTATGTGACAAGATTTTACAACCAGGTATGGGATTAGCCATACCCGACCCATACCTGGCCCATTGCCATCCTTATCGATGGTTTTAGGGTTTCCCTTTTTTTTTGGAATGTAGGTTACTGTAACACCCCGTGTTTCGAAAGTCAAAGTCAAGATTGAAGTCAAAGGGAGACAAGATTGCTAATTGCGACATGTCACTCCATGCTCAATTCATGTTTTGACTTCTTTGACTTGTAGTTAATCTATTTTATGCTTTACGTTAGTTGTATTATCTGGAGTAATTATTAATAATCGAAGTTTATTCGATATTTATCGCTAATCGCAATCGCAACTCGAATCACGCGTTCTGGATATTGTTCTATGTGTGTGTGTGCCTGACGTGTTACTTGTGCATGTTTAATTATGTTTATGTGTGGTGATTAATCGAAAAGCAATCGAAACTCAATCGCAATCGAATCGCAAACGCTAAACGAACACGAGATAAGGATGATTGTATGTTGATATAGTAGTTGGGATTAAAAGTAATTTGACTAGGAAACTCTATCGCATCGCAACGCTCGCAATCGCAATCGAAACAGCAAAACCCTATCGCTTCCACCCGATCGATCAGCCCCTCACCTCCCCTTTCCTTTTATGGTAAGCCTATAAATACCCCTGTCAACATCATAACTTACCACTTTTGCACTCTCCTGTCCAACCAGCGCTCCAATCTCACCTTTTCTTCGATTTCTCGCGATTCCGGTAAGATCTCAACCTAAATCTTGTACTTTCTTAATCTACACGCACTCCTACACCTTTCTATCTTTCGAATCTTAACGTTTAACCTTGAAATCACTAGATTTGAGGTGTTCTAGGATGATGTCATCGTGTTGTTCTTATGAACTTCATGTTTTGGCTTCAATCCACCAAGAACGACTCAGATCTGAACGATTTCCACACAAATAAACAAAGATCTTGCATAAATCCAAACATATTCAAGGTGGAAAAGGATTGGAAGATGGTTTTAACTTTCTTTCAACTCTTTTACACTCAATGCACTCAAAACCGAGAGAATCGGAGCTTGTTCTAACCTTCTACTCTTTCTTGTTGATGTGTTGGTTCAAGATCTGGATTCTATCCACGAGACCACCGATTTCGGGTTAACCAAGAACAACCGTCTTGAACCGGTCAACTGGTTGAACTTGGGTGATTCCTGTTCAATCGGGTCACTGGGGTCAAGATGGGGTTCTGTTGATTAGCACGTTGTCACACCGTCTCGATAAAACGACAAACTATCAGAATGACCAAGGAAGAAGACGATCAGGCCGACCAGGTTGGAGTGTCGCCCGATCACTTGCACCTTGGCCCCACACTTAACTTCTATTTCAAACTTCAAGAGTTTTGGAACACCGAACGGATCGCCGTCCGATCGGGTTGCTACCCGATTGACCGACCATCCGACCATGTGATGTTTTGAAACTTAAACAATTTTCAACATGTTCAATGCACAAGGGTGCCACCCGATCGGACTACCATCCGATCGAGTGACAAACTGCTGTGAACTTTTTCTCGCTAGAGTGGCCAATCAATCGGACAGTCACCCGATCGAACGGTCGTTCGATCGATCGACCTGAAAGGTAGAGATACTTCTATGTTTTCAAAATGCTACAACGAAAACCTCAAAAGTCAAGCCATCGTACACAAACACATCCTTCCCAAAGGAAGAAACAATCACTCGAAAGGTCACCCGATCGGATGACCATCCGAGCGGATTGTCACCCGAACGACCGGCTAACCGAACGGACTGCCATCCGATCGGACTGCTGTTCGACCCACTGACACTTCACTCTGTTTTACGAATCGCTTATCGTTATGTTATCAATCTGTTCAGGCTAACTTTACTCTCTAGCGCTCCCTTCAATCCATCATCGCTGTGAGTATACTCGATCCCTTTTTGCTTTACGCACTTTTGGGTGTTACATACGTTACTTATTCTAAATCACTTCGAACACACTACGCAATACTTTAAACGCTAACCGATTACCGCATGTTATACGTGACTTAATGAATGCTTGTTTATTATGTTTACACATGGAATGCTGTCTACCTGCCTTAGCAACGATAGTACTATAGTTTGGACTCAGCACCTGTTCACTCAGGGGTTGTTAAGGACAATTTGTTACATGGCTCACAGTGGTGAGTGTGTATTATGAACTGCCTTGGGCAGTCAACCCGCAGTCATTGGTATCGATAGGTTCATGTCGATAACTAACGTGCTTCATTTCACACTTTGTACGTGCTGGTTATGCGTAAACGATTTCGAACTCTATTATATCTATTAAACTTGTATACTCACCTTTACACTATGTGTATTGACTTTTACTTTAACGTATGTGACAGGTGCTTAGGATGCTTATTTGCTTAGCTTGCTGTGAAATCGAGGCTAGGAAAGACCTAGAAGAATAAACAATTGTCTGTAATAAAAATCTGAGTTGTCGGAACAGAACAATTTGACTAGATCTTTCCTGTAATAATTATGTTATCTTTTATGACATGGTATGGGACATGGTGCTTTAAATAATTGGTAATTATAGTTGTTATGGAAACTTCTGGACAATCTGTTTCGCTTAGTCCCATGCCCCGATGTTTCCGCCATCGGTTGGGGTGTGACAGTTACATTGGGATCAAACCCATATTTAGGAGATCATGGAGAACTTCCTAATATTTTGGAGATTTGGCAGATACTTTATCTTTACCTTGCATAGGAAGATTCTAGAATAATATGTACTATATTATTAAAATATATGTTTGACCAAGCCGGTCATTTCTCATCATGTCCCCTAGTCCGATGTTATGTGATTTATGCATGGGGTTGGACTTAAAAAAAAATACAAAAGGTACATAACCCTGGGAGAATAAAAAATCCATGCTCTAAAAAATGACGTGTCACGACGGCCTGTGTTAGTTATGTGACAACTGAGACAACCCGAGGGGCACGTGCTCTTTATTGGGCTCCAAATTCAAAATTCAAAAAAGGTGTGAGTTTGGTATAAATTGGGGAAGGGAGTGCCTTTTAGAGAAACATTTCCCCCAAACTCCCAAGTGTTACACGTTCGCCTTATCTTATTTGTGATGGCTCCCAAAACCTTCGATCAATCGAAAGCCGATGATTCCCAATATTGCAAATTGTCCTTCGATAATCTGCTAAGAGAATATGGAATTAGGCCAGAATGACATCCGGTGCTTCCATCCGAGAAAGACGGCGCCTTTCCCTTGAAGGAGGGAAAATTACCCTATCTGTTGATTTCTTCAAGTTCTGCAGTTTTTGACTTCTGATAACGAAGTTTTGTACGGAAGTGTTAGATGACTATGCCATCCATCTTTCACAGGTACATCCTCTTGGTCTCGCCAAGGTACGAAATTTTGAATATGTCTCATTAAGCCAGAGGCATGTGCTGGAAATTTTGGTGTTCATGGCATTTTATTGTTTAGTTTGGAAAGCCCCTTTCTTTACCTTTAACCTCTGTGGGACGGATGTTACGTGTTTACGATCGCTGCCCTCGAGTTAAAAAGACAAAGACTGGAAAAAAAATTTCTTTTACCTAGATGTTGGCGTTATTCCCAGCGGCATGTCATGGCGGGTTATGGTACCCATGGAGAAAGTGAAAGACGTAGCCTCACGTAGACGAGTACAAGGAGAATTCTCTATTCAAAATTTTATGTGTGCACCCCTACGAATGTATAGTGATTTCGAAGGGTGCCCTGGTGCTCATAGGGATAAGTCAAACATGGAAGAACAATCAGCTATATCCCGAGTTCAGAAGTACTGAGCGCGGTAAGCATCTATTGTATTAATCTAATGTATGTGTTATGACTATTATGGCTTATAAGATTGGTAATTATCAAGTACGTGGGTGTTTTTTTTTACTTCATATATCCGGAAAAGGGCGTTGTTGATAAGTGTGGATGATCGATTAGTAATAGCCCCTCAACCGTGACCAATCCCAACTCACTAGGCCCATCAGCGCCTCGCCCAACCAACTCCACTCACTCATTGTCCACTACATCATCTACTTTAACCAGCCAACCCTCTACCACCACCATTAATTTACCCAACTGTTACCACCACCTTCACTCCCATTAGATCTGCCACCCACCACATCCACCTACCACATGAATATCCAGTCTATTAGGTATTGTTAAACCTAAGAATAAGGCCTAATCTCTCGATGTTTACACCCAACAACCTTCATCATGCTCTGCTTGCAGCCCATGATCCTAAGGGTTATATAACCGCTGCTAACAACAAAAATGGGTCACTACCATGCAAGAAGAAATGATTGCCCTACAAACTCATAGCACTTCGGAGCTTGTACTACGACCTGTCGATTCAAATATTGTTGGGTCAAAATGGATCTATAGGACAAAGTACAAATATGATGGGACCATTGATCGGTACAAAGCCTGTCTAGTGGCTCAAGGTTTTACCCAAGTACCCGGGCTTAACTACTTCCACGCATTTAGTCCTGTTGTCAAGGCATCCACGGTTAGGATTGTTCTTGCTCTTGCCACCATCTATGATTGGCCGTTGCATCAAATCGATATCAAGAACGCATTTTTTAAATGGCAACCTAACTAAAATTGTTTACATGGAACAACCCCCAGGATTTATAAGCAAACATCTCAATCATGTGTGTCTCAAAGAAAAGCCATTTACGGCCTTAAGAAGCCCCATGCGCATGGTTCTAAAGACTAAGCACGTTTCTTACTCACCTTGGGTTCACTTGTAGCCGACCGACACATCTCTTTTTGTTTTTAAGCTAAATAGTGTCATTAATTCATTATCTATCTTTGTGTATGTGGACGACATTATTCTCACAGGTAATGATTCCTCCTTTATTTGTGCTTTTATAGCTTAGCTGCACAAAGAATTTTCCATCAAAAGCTTAAGAGCATTAAGCTATTTTTGGGTCAAGTAAATGCACAACAACGGGTCCTTTTCTAAGTGACACAAAATATACATACGATATACTAGCTCGTGCAGATATATTAGATGTGAAACCCGAGGCCACTCCTCTATCTACTTTGGATACTTTCACCTAGGGGTGTGCACGGTTCGGTTCGGTTATTAGCATTATCCGTAACCATAACCGAAGTCATCGGTTGATTCGGTTAATTTGTCGGTTTTCGGTTCGGTTCGGTTAATTTTCGGTTAATAACCAATTCAAACAAGGGCTAATTTTTTTTCTTAGAAATACATGAAATGGATGTATAAATAAATGAAATGGAGCTATAAATGCATGAATAGGTGTTTAAATAAATGAAATGAATGCATAAATAAATGAAATAAAGATATTATAACATGAAATGAAAGTATAAAACATGAAATAGATGTATAAAAGCTAGAAATATATAAAAACATAAATGATTCGGTTCGGTTCGGTTAACTTCGGTTAACCGATGGTAAAAAAAATATCCGTTAACCGACTTTCGGTTAATTCGGTTTCGGTTAATTCGGTTTCGGTTAATTCGGTTTCGGTTAATTTCGGTTCGGTTTTGTCGATTTTCGGTTCGGTTTCGGTTAACGGTTCGGTTATTGCACACCCCTACTTTCACCTTTTTTTTTTGAAAGATAACTTTTATAAACAACCCAGCCTGGCTAAAAACAGCACAGAACCGAACAACCACTACAACATATACAACGGATTAATACACCAATCACCCCAAGATAAATCATAAAACCTTGACCTATTTTTGAGCCAAAAATAGCTAAGCGACTTGACCTCCCTAAAGATCTCTTCCCTAATTGCGTTTACACCCGAGAAAATCTTAGCGTTCCTAGCTTTCCACACGCACCAACAAGTCACAATAACCAAACCGATAATAATCACTTTGACCTCGTTCTCCGCCGCAACAATATGATGAAGATTCATAATATCGCTGAATGAGAACGCGAAAAAATAGGGAATTCCTATCCACGAACACAGCCGGTTCCAAATAAATCCCGAAAGCTCACACCCGGTAAAAATATGGTCCACCGTTTCCGAAGTTTCGCCGCAAAACACGCATTCTTCGGAGTCTAAACTGATATTCCTCCTTGCCAAAGCTTGCCTTGTAGGAATGCGATCAAGAAGAGCTCTCCACATAAAAATGTTGCACTTCGACGGAACCCATTTGCAATTCCTGACGGCCGACACACTTCAGAATTCATATATTCCCGAGCATACGACTTGAAAGAAGCTGTAGAGAACTGGCCATTGGTGTTCGGGATCCATTTCCAACCGTCCGAAACCGATGACAGCGAGATCAACGATATCAAGCCTGACATCTCACGAAGTTCCGCCAGCTCCGCATCAGAGGACGGCGGACTTCTCCACTGCCAGCAGCGGCTGACCGCATCCCCCCCCCCCTCCAGTAATCTATCATAAACCCGGCAATTTTTTTGTGATTCAAGAGCAAAAATCCGCGGAAACTTATCACAAAACGGCTCCTCCCCTAACCAAACATCAATCCAAAAACGGATTCTTTTTCCATCCCCCAACACACCCTTAATGAGATTATTAATTTTTTTACCGTTAACCCTAACAATGTTCTCCAATCTAACAATGTTCTTCCACGTCCCAGAAATCGCCGCATTGGATGGTAAAACGGACCAAGATCTACTATTACCATGGCAAGCTGCAACCACCTTTCTCCATAACGAATTAACATCTTTTTTGAACCTCCAAATCCATTTCGACAGTAAGGCTTCGTTAACTAACTTGAGCTTGCTAATACCGAGCCCTCCAAACTTTTTCAGGCGAGTAACAACATCCCACGCCACCCAATTCATTTTTCTCACCTCCTCCGACCCTCCCCAAAGAAAATTCCTCATAAGAGCTTCCAATTTATCGATCACTTTAACCGGCGCTTTAAACAGAGAGAAGAAATAAACAGGGAGACTTTCGAGAACCGCTTTGATCAATGTCACCCGACCACCAATCGAAAGAGAATTCGCTTTCCAAGACGCCAACCTCCCTTTAAAGATATTCACTATAGGGTCCCAGTTTTTAACCCGGTTCATGTTTGTGCCTAGCGGGATACCAAGATAATTAAAAGGAGCCACTCCCACTAGACACCCAACTCGAGAAGCCACAAAAGAAAGGACCTCTTCCTCCACACCAACCCCAAACAAATGAGACTTAAAAAAGTTAATTTTAAGGCCCGAACAAGCATGAAACACCCTCAGAATCCTGGTGACAGCCCTTACATTGTCCTCAGACCAATTCCCCACAATAAGAGCATCATCCGCATAAAAAAGATGCGTAACCTCCGGACCCCCGTTCGGGAGCTTGATGCCCGAAAACTTACCCGAATTGCAAGCACTGACAACCATACATGAAAGAGCTTCCATGACAATAAGAAAGAGAAAAGGGGAGAGAGGATCACCTTGCCGAAGCCCCTTTTGACACTGGAACTCAAACGTCGGAGAGCCGTTGACTAAAACTGATGATCTAGCGGACACAAGAACCCCATTAATCCACTTACACCATATGGGCGGGAAGCCCATTTGAACCATAATCCCCAGCAAGAAACCCCAATTGACGTTATCATATGCCTTCTCGAAATCCAACTTGAAAATAAACGCCTTCTTTTTGCTTTTCTTGAGCCATGACCAAACTTCACTGAGTATTAAAGGGCTGTCCAGAATACATCTGTCACTCAAGAAAGCCGACTGAGAAACCGACACGACCTTCCCGACAACCACTTTAAGGCGATTCGCTAAAATTTTAGAGATAACTTTACTAATAATCCCAATAAGATTAATCGGTCGATACTCCTTCAAATCAGTCGGATCCAAAACCTTCGGGATCAGGGTAATGAACGACGAACTGCATTCTTTACTGATCTCTCCCGTCGTAAAGAAATGTTTCAGAATATCTCTGAAATCACTCTCGAAGAACCTCCAAAAACGCTTTAGAAATCTGAAGTTAAAACCGTCCGGGCCCGGAGCCTTGTCGACCCCGCAACCAAAAACAGCATCCTTAATTTCTTTGTCCGAAAAAACCCCCGACAGAAATTCGATATCCCCCATCTCGAGCTGCTTAATATCAGGACATACCAAAGCCGGCCGAAGAGGAACCTTATCCGAGAAAAGCTTCCTATAAAACCTTAGAACCTCTCTTTTGACTTCCTTTGGTTTGTAGATCCACTCGCCCCCAATATAGAGACCCGGAATACCGTTCCGTTTCTTCCGATTATTGATCAACCTATGGAAAAAAGCAGAATTTCCGTCACCCTCTATTGCCCATCTACATCGAGACTTCTGTCTAAGGTCCAAAGCATCCAAAAATTCCCGATTTCGAATATTGTTCATACACTCCTCCCTAATCCAACGTTCCTCCTCTTTGAGATCCCTAGTTTCAATGATGCCATCCAGCTTCTCCAATTCTTCCTTATCCCTCATATAATCCTCCTTTTCTCTACTCACCGAATCATTTCTCCATTTCTTAATGTAAGATCTGAGGTGCTTGAATTTTTTAGACAAAACCACATCTGGGGGCCCCCCTCCGAGGCAAACGCACCCAAAGCTTCCTCAACCACAGCCTCAAAACCATCTTTAGCTAACCAAGAATCGAAGAACCTAAAAGGTTTCGGGCCAAAATTCCTCCGGTTTGTCTCGAGAAAAAGCGGACAATGATCGGAATGCAATCTCGGGAGCGCTCTTAAGCAAGCATCAGGCCAATCCTCAAAAAAAAATTTGCACACTAAGAAACGATCAATCTTGCTGAGTTTATTTGAGTTGGGTGCGAGAAAAGTGAACTTACGCCCTCTCATACTGTATTCAACCAAGCCAGACTCCTCAATAAAATCGTTGAAGTCTTTCGCGACCGCCCTGTTAAAGCCAGTGTTTAACCTGTCTTCTGGAAACCTGACTGCGTTAAAATCCCCGAGCAAAACCCACTGGCCGGAACCAGAACTAATAACCTCAGAAATACTGTTCCAAACCGCTTTCTTTTCCGAAATACTATGAGGGGCATATACGTTGATGACGCTGATTTCTTTATTACTGCCGATCAATCTGCCATTAAGAAATAAGAAGTGTCTATGCTTCACAACCCCCATGATCCTGAAGATTTTAGGGTTCCACAGACAAACCAACCCCCCGGATCTGCCAGCCGCCCCCACATACTCACTCAAGAACTCCGAATTACCCCAGTATCTAGCTAACAAATTACTGTTAACCTCCTCCTTTTGAGATTCTTGTAACGCCAGAAAATCAACTTTATTGTCCCGGCACAAACCACTAACCCATCCCGCCTTAACCAACGCCCCCATACCACGAATATTAAGAGATAAGAAATTCATGGTTTACCCGATTGAAAACCTTCTTCCCTGATAATCTCCTTTATCAACTCTCTGTGCTGCGCCAGATCTGCACCCACCACTTTCCCTATATTGACAGTTTCTTGTGCTTCCATAATTACCATCTCCTCCGCCGAAGGTGGGTCCTCTTCCAGATTAGCGTCCGGTCTCATCTCTTCTTCTTGAGAAACTCCCGAAGTGGGAGGTTGAATGACCTCAACATCGATGGCCCTAATATTGAGATCCAAAAGAAAGCCTGATTCGTCGTTAACTAACTCTTCAGCATTGATAAAATCCCCAGGAACCGAAGGATCTGGAATCTGCGCTAATGGGTCTTCCAACCTTTTTCTTTTCCTTCTACTGGGCTCACCTTGGTCACTAACAAAATAATTTTGGGCCCCTGCCTTTTTTGACTTTTTACCCTTATGGGCCCTCACACCTAAATTGGAACCAAAAGAGGACAAGTCAATATTAAAAGCCTGATTCACATTAACCGAAGGAGGCAGCTCCCCACTTTCCAAAGACTGTTGTTCTCCCATATTCATCCTAGGAAATTGAACCAACTCCTCCTCTTCAACGTGAACCCCCATGCAGAAACCCTTAGAATTCCCCACCCCTTCGAATTCTCCTGCAACCGCGTCGTTAGAGTTACCCACCAACATGTGACCATCCTGAACCGCCGGAGCTTCCTCTGGTGGTTTATTTGCAAAAGCCGGCGACTCCCCATTGAGCACCACGTTTACCTGCTCCTCATCGGCTTCTTCATCACCCGACGCTGACCAATCCGACCTATCGCCAATACTGTCGGGAATCCAATCGTCCATCTCTTCCGAAATCCACACCTTGAATCTCTTACCATGGACCCCTATTAGATATGTTGGGCTAGAATATAATAGGAAGTTTATTTGGCTAAGAAGGCTAGAAAGTAATCTTGACCATCCATTTAGTTAATCAAGGGCTAAGATTAAATGAGGGAAATTGAAGGGAAGAAAAGAGGCGCGTGAGTTTGTTTAGGGGCATTCTAGTCAATCCAAGGCAATAGTTTCTCTCTTCTCCGATTCCCCCCCCCCCATTTTTTAAACGTTAATAACTCTTTCATACGACATTATTTTTTTATAAAAATTGTACCCAAAAAAACGAGCGTTTTTTTATCTTTAAAACGAGTATACTATTGCTATATTTTCGAAAAAAAATTTAAAACCCAGTTGCGTAAAACGCAATGGAAAAAACCCAGTTGCGTAAAACGCAATGAAAAAAAACCTAAAAAATGACATTTTTCTAAAACGCAATACACCAAAAACACAAAGAAATGTCTTATTTGTAAAACGCAATGGCCAGAAAACACAAAGAAATGTCTTATGTCTAAAACGCAATAGCCTAAAAACATAAAAGAAAGTGTACTTTCTAAAACCCAATGGACTGAAAACACATAATATGTGTTTTACCTAAAACGCAATGCACCAAAAACACAAAGAAGTGTCTTATTTCTAAAACGCAATGGCCAGAAAACACTTAAAATGTCTGTTTTCTAAAACGCAATGGACTGAAAACACATAAAAATGTGTTTTATCTAAAACGCAATGCACCAAAAACACAAAGAAATGTCTTATTTATAAAACGCAATGGCCAGAAAACACTTAAAAATGTCTCCTTTCTAAAACGCAATGGACTAAAAAACAAAAGAAAGTGTTCTCTCTAAAACGCAATGGACTGAAAACACCTAAAAATATGTTTTACCTAAAACGCAATGACTAAAAACACTTCAAAAATGTGTTTTTCTAAAACGCAATGGGCAGAAAACACATAAAATGTCTTAGTTCTAAAACGCAATGGCCTAAAAACACCAAAGAAAGTGTTTTCTCTCTAAAACGCATTGAACCATGACAATAGTTTTGTAACGCCCCAAAATCTGAATGTTAATATTTGTAGTATGTTCTTATGTGACACGTCACGAAATAAATAACTAGGTTATTTAACCTAGTTAAGGGTATGGTCAAAAGTATTAAATGATAAAGGTAGTGTCAGTTATGTTTAAAAGGCAAACCCGAGGGGCTAGAGTGGAATAGATGAAGTTGATTACTAATTAAAAGGTCTATACACACACAAACACCACATACGTGCGTGTTCTTGAATCTTCAGGAGCTCTCAAGAGCTCCAAACCCTAGTCCCACTAAATCACCAAATTAAAGGGTGAATCGAAGCTCAAATTCAAGAAGGAACACGGATTAATGATCACCCTCATGAGGGGATCATAAGGTATGTCTTTAGTCTAAGATTTGTGGTCATGTGTGAAGTGGGTTATGTTCAAAATCGTGAGTTAATATGAAATTAATCATGTACAAGGGTTAGAATCCTCGTATAGAACATGGGTTATGTATGGTTTGTGTCAATTTGATGATTAGAGGTGAAACCCGTTAGTTATGGTAAGAATAATTACTAGAAGCACCACCTATGTTTAAGTCTTGTTGAAAGATTGATGTATTATGTGTGTATGATAAATTCTTGTAGATAAATTAGGAGGAATATGATGATGTTATGTTTGATGTTCATTTGGAATGATACATGATGACTAGAAGTAGGTTTTGAGGGGTTATGTATGAGTTTAGAAGATTTATGCATGAATAAGTTGTACGTTATGCTTAAAAGGTAGTACGTACATCAAGTGTATGATAAAATGTGTATAATGTCGTCCGTATAGTCGATTATGATGTTACGGGCATATGTCGATAAGTAGATGGTTACATATGGTTAATAGTTGACTTTTGGGAGTCAACAAGTATATGAAACATGGTTTGAGTCGTTGTTGTAAAGGTAGGATTATAGGAAGTCGTTTGATACATGTTATGTTAATATGCGTTAATTTTGATTACACGATGAATTACATGTGTTGGAAAGGATGTGAAGTCGACTATATGTTTTATGCTTACTAGAAAGGGCTAAGGAAAGTTAAGTGTGAATTATGCGATTGATATGATTGTTAACATGTACAAATGAGTATGCTAATAAGAGCGTGATTTCGATGAAATGAAAGTATAGGAATCACGTCGAGGCGGGCTCAAGCATGAGAGGTTAACGGGTCAATAGAAGGCAAGGAATCGGATGCGAGCACGGACGCATAAGGTAAGTGATTTCCGTAATCACTTCTTAGTTCGATTAAGTTATATGATGTTTTAACTAGCTAAACACGATGTTTGAGGTCAGATATGTGTTGTAGACTTTTGTCATAATTGATGAGATTGAAGTTGACCAAAATGCCCTTGAGGGGTATTTTGGGCAAACGATCTTAAAGAGTAGTATAGAAGCACGTTACTCGATTAGTGTAATGTTTTGGTTAAGTATGAAAGTGAGAAGTAGGGTTTGTAAGTCATAAACATTTTAATGCGCAATTACCCTTAACGGGTCAAAATGAGCTTTTGAGCGAAAACGGGTGAAATAAGAGGTAGGGCATCCGAGAATGAATCTTTTATGACAAATGACCTTGAAACTATCAATTCATATGAAGTTAAGGTCAAACAAACAAGTTATGTGGGTAAATGCATGAACGGGCGGAAATCATGGAAAAGGGTAATAAGCCGAAGGCTTAAAAGTTATAAATTTCGGTAATCCAAATGTTGGATCTTAACTCCATAAGATGGAGAATTAAATTACGGACGCGTAGGAAAAAGAATCGGGTTAAACGGACCAATAACGAAGAAGTTATGACCGTTTCCGTGAAACGCGGACGTGCTGGGAATATGTAGCAATTTGCTGCAGGGTTTCTGTGAAAACAGGGGCCTAGCATGACGCTAGGGCCCTTGGAGCCCCCCCTGGTGGGCGAAAGTTGTTCGTTTGCTCCGTTTTGGCTCGGGAACTCGTTTAAACGCGTTTCAAGTTGCGTATGACTAATTTAACTTATGATTAATGACCAGTAGGGCAAGCGTACATGTAGATAGGTATGTATGTGTGTTTGTATGTATCTATACACGTATGTGAAGTGTATGTAAGCATGAATGTGCGATCGTATGTAAGATTATAAGTGCGTGAGCAAGTACATGAGAATATATAAACACGTATATGAGTAGACAAGTATGAGTCGGGTGTATTACAATAGGTGATTGTAAATATAAATGTAGGGATGTATGTGGGTATATGCGTATGTACGTCTTTTAAGTCTAAGTGTATGTATGCAGGTGGATATGTAGATAGTACGTTTATGTACGCAAGTGAGTATGTACGAAGGTATGCACGTATGTAGGTTCGTGTGAAGGCATGTAATAAGTATGTATGTATGTATGTATGTAGGTATGTTTGTATGTATGTATGTAAGTATGTATGTATGTAATGTAAGTATGTAGTTAGGTATGCACGTATGTAGGCACCTACGCCTGTATGTAGATACGTATGTAGGTAATTTGCTAATTGTGGTCGTAAGCGTATATATCGGTTTGTATGAAAGTATGTACACATGTTATCAATGAAATTGAGAACTAACGATAATAATATCGTACCTGGTGAATGAAATGTGACGCAGGAATACCAATGAAGTCTCACTACGGATTGTATGATCAGAGGAAAGCCGGGATGTAAAGAGTTAATGGAATGAAGAATAAATGTGAATAAATCTCATATGTTTTTTATACGTACTAATGTTATGAATTTTATGTGGTGAGCGCAGGTAGTACAAGCCATGAGGTGCATCAAGGTATAGAGATCGACGACCGAGTCACAAGACAGATTGTACGGAAATGTTTAAATATGTAAATTAGTGCTGATAAGTTATGTTCTTATATCATAAAATGAATTTTTAGAATGTTAAGATGTATATCATGAAAGAAATTTTAAAGCAAGAAATTCCGCTGCGTCTTTTTAAGGTTAAACGTGTTAGGGTGTTACAAGTTGGTATCAGAGCCCTGGTTTGAGGGAATCAAGTACGAGAAGGTAAGTACTTGAACTCAAACTTGTGTGCTCTTGAGATAAGAAATCCGTACAATCTAAGACTCGATCAAGATCCAAAGGTAAAGGTTGATGAAAGTATGTATTTATGTATACGTATAAAGAAACTGACGGTTTTGTATGTGCAAGGTAAGCATAAGTGTTGGAAGAGGATGATCCGTGAATGCAGTCCAGGATGAATACTAAGGCAGGCAAAGAGGTAATAAGACAAATAGGCAAATGAGCCCAGGTATGTGAATTTAATATGTGGATGTAGGTAATGATAAAGTTCATTAAGGAAGGAAAATTTTAAGATGAAAGACAATGATAGTATAATAATGAAGTATTGGAAGCGATACACGCGCCGAACCTAAGTCTACGGACATAAGGTGACAATTACATGAAGGCACGAAACTACTATGTGGATTGTGTACCTGGCCAGTACACGAGAAACGTATGACGTTCGTGAGATCATGATAATTGTTACAGGTATGTCCGGTAGAGTTGGGTAGCAGGCGGGCGTGTGGGTGAAATGGGAAGTAAGACTCTCGGGAAATTGAGAGTACTATGTAAGAATGAAAAACATGCCTGATAAGAATGAAGAATGTTGAATCCGTGATTAAGTACGGATCAACAAGATAGGAATGCAGCGTTTGAATCCGCGAGACGGATTCAAGGATGAAAGGTATGAACGATATGTTTGAATCCGTGAGACGGATTCAAGGATGAAAGGCATGAATGTTATGTTTGAATCTGTGAGACGGATTCAAGGATGAAAGGCATGAATGTTATGTTTGAATCCGTGAGACGGATTCAAGGATGAAAGGCATGAATGATATGTTTGAATCCGTGAGACGGATTCAAGGATGAAAGGCATGACTGTAATGTTTGAATCCGTAAGGCGGATTCAAGGAATGAAAAAGTATGAATGATGCATCTGGATCCGTGAGACGGATTCAAAAATATAAAAAGATGAAATTAATCCGCTCAAGAAGATGTCGACAGTTTGACCTTGATTGAGTCGAACGGGTCATAGAAGTAAGTATAAAGTAAAAAGTGATAGAATAAAAGACGAAGTTTTGTATAAGTTACGTGTAAGATATGTGAGTAATTGACCCTTAGAAGTCGGAATGATGACGGGCTATGACCCGAACAATAATTTAAGTAGGGGCGGGAATGGTAAGTTTGGTAAGAAATATTGAGACAACGTAATAAGGTCCTTGCAAGTAAGCATGAATAGAAGGAAGTACAAGTGTGTACTTCAGTTGGTGAAATGGTTAATTGAATGAAAGGATTGCATGTAAGAAATAGAATGCGTGGTATGTTATAGCATGTACGTAGGAAATTGTAGAAGGGTTATAGGTGGGTAATCACCTAGTGTAATGAATGTTTGAATGACATATGCTAACCGCTGATGTTGTTGATGATAATGTTAGAACTATGGATGTAATGAAACCAATCGTATTGGTGAAAGGACGTGCACGAGCGGAAGCTCATTATACGAATGAACGAAACCTGGCCTGTACGGCTAGTACTCGAGGAGAAGATGATCGATCTGGGTTGAGGATCGTGGTTTGGGAAATGAAAAGGAGGTTAGTAAAATGTTTAACTCCTGATTGGAGAGATATGAACTATTTATACACGTGAATTAAGTAATGCATGAAGTGAAAGCAATAGCAATGTGAAATGAACGAAATGATTTAAAGATAGTATAAAAGTATGCAAGGTATACGTAACTGTAGAAAAAGTAAAGTAAGGATAACGTTAGAGTTAAGCACGTAGGTGTGACTATGAAATAGTAGTTTTGTAGAGGTAACAAAACAAAGGTTAAATGTTATGCAGAGTATGTAGAGAATGTAAATTTTTAGAGGTGAGATGGAGATATTAGATCCATTAAGAAGGAATCATGTTAAAGGACGGAAGAGTATGTGTATTGACCAGTTATTGACAGGTCAAGTAAATGAAAATGAAAATGATATAGGAAAGAATGATCAGGAAAGTATGGGCTAGTGGTCGTATGGATGGACTAGAAGAAAAGATAATGTGTGTTCGATGAAAGTGAGAAAGGTTTCGGGGATGAAACCTTGTTTAAGGGTGGTAGACTTGTAACGCCCCAAAATCTGAATGTTAATATTTGTAGTATGTTCTTATGTGACACGTCATGAAATAAATAACTAGGTTATTTAACCTAGTTAAGGGTATGGTCAAAAGTATTAAATGATAAAGGTAGTGTCAGTTATGTTTAAAAGGCAAACCCGAGGGGCTAGAGTGGAATAGATGAAGTTGATTACTAATTAAAAGGTCTATACACACACAAACACACACATACGTGCGTGTTCTTGAATCTTCAGGAGCTCTCAAGAGCTCCAAACCCTAGTCCCACTAAATCACCAAATTAAAGGGTGAATCGAAGCTCAAATTCAAGAAGGAACACGGATTAATGATCACCCTCATGAGGGGATCATAAGGTATGTCTTAAATCTAAGATTTGTGGTCATGTGTGAAGTGGGTTATGTTCAAAATCGTGAGTTAATATGAAATTAATCATGTACAAGGGTTAGAATCCTCGTATAGAACATGGGTTATGTATGGTTTGTGTCAATTTGATGATTAGAGGTGAAACCCGTTAGTTATGGTAAGAATAATTACTAGAAGAACCACCTATGTTTAAGTCTTGTTGAAAGATTGATGTATTATGTGTGTATGATAAATTCTCGTAGATGAATTAGGAGGAATATGATGATGTTATATTTGATGTTCATTTGGAATGATACATGATGAGTAGAAGTAGGTTTTGAGGGGTTATGTATGAGTTTAGAAGATTTATGCATGAATAAGTTGTACGTTATGCTTAAAAGGTAGTACGTACATCAAGTGTATGATAAAATGTGTATAATGTCGTCCGTATAGTCGATTATGATGTTACGGGCATATGTCGATAAGTAGATGGTTACATATGGTTAATAGTTGACTTTTGGGAGTCAACAAGTATATGAAACATGGTTTGACTCGTTGTTGTAAAGGTAGGATTATAGGAAGTCGTTTGATACATGTTATGTTAATATGCGTTAATTTTGATTACACGATGAATTACATGTGTTGGAAAGGATGTGAAGTCGACTATATGTTTTATGCTTACTAGAAAGGGCTAAGGAAAGTTAAGTGTGAATTATGCGATTGATATGATTGTTAACATGTACAAATGAGTATGCTAATAAGAGCGTGATTTCGATGAAATGAAAGTATAGGAATCACGTCGAGGCGGGCTCAAGCATGAGAGGTTAACGGGTCAATAGAAGGCAAGGAATCGGATGCGAGCACGGACGCATAAGGTAAGTGATTTCCGTAATCACTTCTTAGTTCGATTAAGTTATATGATGTTTTAACTAGCTAAACACGATGTTTGAGGTCAGATATGTGTTGTAGACTTTTGTCATAATTGATGAGATTGAAGTTGACCAAAATGCCCTTGAGGGGTATTTTGGGCAAACGATCTTAAAGAGTAGTATGGAAGCACGTTACTCGATTAGTGTAATGTTTTGGTTAAGTATGAAAGTGAGAAGTAGGGTTTGTAGGTCATAAACATTTTAATGCGCAATTACCCTTAACGGGTCAAAATGAGCTTTTGAGCGAAAACGGGTGAAATAAGAGGTAGGGCATCCGAGAATGAATCTTTTATGACAAATGACCTTGAAACTATCAATTCATATGAAGTTAAGGTCAAACAAACAAGTTATGTGGGTAAATGCATGAACGGACGGAAATCATGGAAAAGGGTAATAAGCCGAAGGCTTAAAAGTTATAAATTTCGGTAATCCAAATGTTGGATCTTAACTCCATAAGATGGAGAATTAAATTACGGACGCGTAGGAAAAGAATCGGGTTAAACGGACCAATAACGAAGAAGTTATGACCGTTTCCGTGAAACGCGGACGTGCGGGGAATATGCAGCAATTTGCTGCAGGGTTTCTGTGAAAACAGGGGCCTAGCGTGACGCTAGGGCCCTTGGCGTCACGCTAGCCCCCCTGGTGGGCGAAAGTTGTTCGTTTGCTCCGTTTTGGCTCGGGAACTCGTTTAAACGCGTTTCAAGTTGCGTATGACTAATTTAACTTATGATTAATGACCAGTAGGGCAAGCGTACATGTAGATAGGTATGTATGTGTGTTTGTATGTATCTATACACGTATGTGAAGTGTATGTAAGCATGAATGTGCGATCGTATGTAAGATTATAAGTGCGTGAGCAAGTACATGAGAATATATAAACACGTATATGAGTAGACAAGTATGAGTCGGGTGTATTACAATAGGTGATTGTAAATATAAATGTAGGGATGTATGTGGGTATATGCGTATGTACGTCTTTTAAGTCTAAGTGTATGTATGCAGGTGGATATGTAGATAGTACGTTTATGTACGCAAGTGAGTATGTACGAAGGTATGCACGTATGTAGGTTCGTGTGAAGGCATGTAATAAGTATGTATGTATGTATGTATGTAGGTATGTTTGTATGTATGTATGTAAGTATGTATGTATGTAATGTAAGTATGTAGGTAGGAATGGATGTAGTTAGGTATGCACGTATGTAGGCACCTACGCCTGTATGTAGATACGTATGTAGGTAATTTGCTAATTGTGGTCGTAAGCGTATATATCGGTTTGTATGAAAGTATGTACACATGTTATCAATGAAATTGAGAACTAACGATAATAATATCGTACCTGGTGAATGAAGTGTGACGCAGGAATACCAATGAAGTCTCACTACGGATTGTATGATCAGAGGAAAGCCGGGATGTAAAGAGTTAATGGAATGAAGAATAAATGTGAATAAATCTCATATGTTTTTGATACGTACTAATGTTATGAATTTTATGTGGTGAGCGCAGGTAGTACAAGCCATGAGGTGCATCAAGGTATAGAGATCGAGGACCGAGTCACAAGACAGATTGTACGGAAATGTTTAAATATGTAAATTAGTGCTGATAAGTTATGTTCTTATATCATAAAATGAATTTTTAGAATGTTAAGATGTATATCATGAAAGAAATTTTAAAGCAAGAAATTCCGCTGCGTCTTTTTAAGGTTAAACGTGTTAGGGTGTTACAAGTTTTGTCTGTGAATTGTCTGAACCAGGAAGTAGGAGATCAAAAGACTGTCTACAAATGCATTTTTCCAGAGACAATTTACAGAAAATTAAATTTTCTGATGCATTCAACCCCAGCCAGGGGCTTTGCCCCTTGGACCCCGCCAGGGGCTGCCGCCCCTGGGACGCTGCTATCATGGGCGCTGCCCCCGGACCCCCGCCAAGATGGTAAAGCGCAATGACTAAATCAAAAACCCAGATAATAAAAATGAAATTAAAGAATTTCTTACATGGATCGAAGTCGGTTTCTTCAACGATTGACGAAATTTGAATGATTGAAACGCTTATCAGAGATCGAATCGAACGGATCGAGTGATTATCTTCAAAATCACCGGAAAAAACGAGATTTTGTATGAAATTAAACTGAGTTTTCTTCAAAAAAGCTGAAGAACACGTTGATCGGGTGTTTGAATCTTTGATTGGTGACGAAAATCGCACTATAATGTAGTGATTATTGAGATAGAAAGTGAGGAAATGGTTGAAGACGGTGAGTTTTGAAAATTGTGGGTTTTGATGTAACTGGGAAGAAGAAGGAAGAAGAAAATGATAAGATTGACTAAAATACCCTTTCTCTTTATTTTAAATTTTGCCACATGTCCTAATCCTATTGCTTCCTATACTTCCTAGCCAAAATAAACTTCCTATTTGATCCTCACCCTAGATATGTTATTAACATATAAATATGTCTGATGTTTTGATATATTTGATTTTTATTTTAATTTATTTGGTTATGACTTTTCTTATTTTAGATTTTATTTATTCATTTCATCTTTTTAGGTTTTGCTGATTTTTTTTCAAAAAAGTTTATAATTATAACCATTGTTTATTTAGTAGTGACCCAGGTTCGACTCTCACTCTCCCCATTATTTTCTGCTGCATCCAGGTGAAAGGCGAATACGGGTGGCATCGGTTCCTTTTAACAACAACAGTTTTTAAGAACTGTAATTTTAATTTTAATATTTCGGTCCTCACAATTTATATGTCTAAGTTTTGCCACTAGCTGATCTATAGAGCGTGTCATCTAGTGTGATTAAATGGGTTACTTTATTTTTGTTTTACTGTTTTAGGGTGAATAAATAAAGGGTCCCCTTGTTCCCACACCCCCTATATCTTATTTTCACATCCCTAGTGTATACGGCCCGTATACAAAATATACGGGCCGTATAGAATGTTTTTGAATAGGAAAATGCGCAGAGAATGTTTTTTTTTTATTTTACTATATACAGCCCGTATATAGTAATACGAGCCGTATACACATTTATACGATTTGTAAAACGTATACAGTTCAATGGAATTATTTTAGTAGGTTTTTGATGTTACCAAATGTATACGGGCCGTATAACTGTATACGGCCCGTATATAAGGATGTTTTTTCAAGTATCACGTTTTTTTCAGTGAAAACACCATCATTCTAGGGTTTCTAAACTCTTCATCATCTTTAACAACATTGATCAGAATACGCCGCTTAAATCGGAGCACAAGTAGAGTAACGTTACCGATCAGTCCGTTGATCGAGTAACTAGCAGAAGAACCCGACACAAACAAGTTCTCCACAGTTTGTTATTCAGATCTCTGTTCGGTCATCTTTCCAAACTATAACACACGATAACTTTAAACTTTATAGTGTGTGATTTGACCAGGAAATAATTGGAGGTGATTGCTACTTTTAATAAGCTGTCATAGTTGTCAAATTCGATTTCAACAAATCTTTTCCTTTTCCTTCAATTTCTAGAACATTCTCCGTTACATGAAGACGTGTCGGGTTCTTCTACTGGTATTTTAATGAAGTATTGAAGATTGAATGTGCAAACCCAACCGTTTTTTACTACGGAAACGGTGGCTATGCGAAATACAAATTGCAACCGTTTTTTACTACGGAAACGGTGGCTATGCGAAATACAAACCGCAATCTTTTGTGACTATGGGAAACACAAGTTTTCTTTTTGAGCTTGATGGATGTCCGTTATCTTAGTTGAGGCGGGCATTGTTTAAATCTGAATATAACTAGATGTTACGTGTAACTTCATTAAACCAAGAACAAACCCTATTTTGAAACACATGTGTTCGTATCAGCGTTGTTTATCACCCTGTGTGAGCGTTGGAAACCCGACAAACAGTCTTGACAACTGTGACAGCTTATCTATTTATGTGTGTCACATCCATCCTGTTATACCAATCGAAATGATTAATTTTACAGATTTTTTTTCTAATTAGCGTTGTTAACTACCAAAAGAATGCATACACAAATAGTTCTAGTGGACGAAGCAAAGAGACCGTTGTGTATCTGAATCAGGTTCTCAAACAAACACTACTAAAGATGAGTTGGTGATAAATACCGGAGCTATTATCTCGGTTGTTCAGTACTTTCGTGATAATAAAACAAGCCATAAGCGTTGTGGATTCTCAGCGTTATTCGAATGTAAGTGGATCGAGTGATACACTTATCTATTCTGGTCAAGGTGGGCATGTTTCGAATCATAACAGAAGACGGATGCGGTTTGCATATTCAATCTTCATTGCTTCATTAAAATTACAACACACGATAAAATGCTTGGAAAATTGCATCAACTCTCCTATATCAAGTTGAACGGATGATATGTATCTTCTATCATGCGGCGGACCCAATTCGTAGATTCCGTCCGGTTTCAAAGCCGGATGAGGATTACGAGTGCTCTACACTCGTTCAAAGCCGGTTGATGGTTACAAGGATCGTTCTAATAGATTAAAGATGGTTCTTCATTGAGGAAACCAAACGTAGACGGAGATGATAGGCCTGGTAACTGGAAGAGAAAAAACCCTAGTGACGTCGTCGACGATTATGAACGGTTTCCAATTGTATTTTTTTAGTTGCTTCTTTTGTTAAGTTTCTGTACCAACCGAAATCCACAAATTCCAACAGTTTCTTCGTAGATTTCGTCCGGTTTCCAAACTCTTTCACTCAAAGTTAATATTCACTGTGGTGGATGCAAGCATAAAGTTAGAAAAATACTCAAGAAGATTGAAGGGTACACAACTGAAGCTCAACTTGAACGGACGATATGTATCAACAACTTGTGACTGGGAATATGGCTATGAAGAAGACGTGTCGGGTTCTTCTGCTAGTTATTCGGAATGTTTCGAATCATCACAGAAGACGTGTCGGGTTCTTCTGCTAGTTATTCGGAATGTTTCGAATCATCACAGAAGACGTGTCGGGTTCTTCTGCTAGTACTTCCGAGATATGAACCAACATAAATCAACAATTTTCAACAAATTGTAAGATTAGGAAGATCAACTTGAACGGACGATATGTATCTTCTATCATGCGACGGACACAATTCTTGCAAGTTAAATCCACAATCAACGTATACAGGTGCAAGAGAATGGCGAGTTATTTTCAATTATTTCTGTTGATCCACAAATTCCATTGTTTAAATCAGAATCAGGTTCTCAAGACAAGGATCGTTCTAATAGATTAAAGTGAATAAACCATTTTTTACCATTTTTTACCCATAGTATACGAGCCGTATAAGAATATACGGCCCGTATACAATCATCGTATACATTGTATACGATCGGTAAATTTGTTTTTTACCGAGAGTATACGGCCGTAGAAACGGTATACGACCCGTATACATATGGTAAAAAATGGTAAAAACCTCTTTAATCTGAAAATTCAGCCAAAATGACATCTAGCATTACTAACTGTTCAAGTAAGTGTCTAAAAATCTGAAAATTCAGGTTTACCTTGTTAGTTTCTCAAACAAACACTACAAAATCATCTGCTTCCTGAATCTGAATCAGAATGTTAACTCTAAAAAAATTTGTTTCTTTCCTTTTCATGAGGTAAAACCGGTTTCAACATATGTATCTTGCTCAACTCTTGTGGGCCCGTATCAGAATCAGGCGTTGGAAGAATTGTAGTAGTAGGACATTGGCACCACTGTATATAGGTTCGTGCATTGTTTAAATCAGAATCAGGTTCTCAAGACAAGGATCGTTCTAATAGATTAAAGAGAATAATCCCTCGTTTCTTCATCTTCATCTTCAAGAACAATGATGAACAGATGATGTCAGATAATACTTCATTTGTCGAGAAACCATACTGTCAAGAAACTAACATCTTTTAATACTTCATTGCGTATGTGCTTGTGCTGTAGAAACCGGTGATGAATTTGTGTATCTAAATCAGGTTTTCTGCCTTAGATCGGTCATTCCTTGTGATACATGAACATTGTATTCTTGTCTTTCAGAAGAGTTGGCATTGAACCAAGAATACTTCAAACATTCTAAACCCTACCTGGAAACAAACCAACAAAATCTTGATAGTCTTCTAGCAGAACCCGACACGTCTTCTATGATGATTCGAAACATTCACGAACCACAATGGACTCAGACTCATACTACTCACCCTCCCTTGAGGAAAAGTTTTCCCGACGACTCAAGAAAAAAGATTGTATAATAGTATACAACCATTTTTTCTTTTCCTTCAAATTCGAGAACATTCTCCCTGTGTATGTGCTTGTGCTGTAGAAACTGGTGGTGAATCTGCATACACAACTGAAGGTTCAGTGCACGAAAAGTTTCTTACGAAATGTACATAAAGATCTCTACACAAACTCTTCTACGTCTTTTAAAAACAGTATACGACCCGTATACATATGGTAAAAAAAGGTAAAAATTTCTTTCTTTCCTTTTTATGAGGTAAAACCGGTTTCAACATCAAGGGTTGTATCGGAATCAGGCGTTGGAAGGATTGTAGTAGTAGGACATTGGTACCACTGTGAAAATTGCATCAGGAAGCTCAACTTGAACGGACCCGTTATTCGACCGAGTAATCAATTGTATTTTTTTAGTTACTTCTCTTGTTAAGTTTCTGACCCAACTGAAATCCACAAATTCAAGTCAAGGATCGTTCTAATAGATTAAAAAGAATAAACCCTCGTTTCTTCATCTTCATCTTCAAGAACAATGATGAACAGATGATGTTTTTTTTTCGCAGAACGTGGTGGATTGCGGTGGTTTGGGTCTAGGGTTGTCAGAGAGAGAAAAGGAGGATGTTGGGAATTAAACGCATGTATGTGACAAAACAAGGATCGTTCTAATAGATTAAAGAGAATAAAGCAAGGATGTTGGGAATTCGCATAAACATATATTCGTTTCATAACCTCCTCCAATAAATCAACCACAACTGACAAAGAGCCTGTATTAGAAACCATCCTATGTCTTTTACCAACCGAAGAGGCAGCAAGGACAGATAATACTTCATTTGTCGAGAAACCATACTGTCAAGAAACTAACATCTTTTACTCATAAACCCTTGAATCCCAACGCTTCATTTGTAACCGTAAGGATGATGCAAATTTGTACGTAAATATCTCTACACAAACTCTTCTACATCTTTTCACCAATTGTCCATCACTTAAGACCTTGAAAGATTTGTTGAAATCGAAGAAAAGAGTAACTAGCAGAAGACGTGTCGAGTTCTTCCAACAAATTGTGTATGTGCTTGTGCTGTAGAAACCGGTGATGAATTTGTGTATCTAAATCAGGTTCTCTGCCTTAGATCGGTCATTCCTTGTGATACATGAATGTTGTATTCTTGTCTTTCAGAAGAGTTGGCATTGAACCAAGAATACTTCAAACATTCTAAACCCTACCTGGAAACAAACCAACAAAATCCTGATACTCTTCTAGCAGAACCCGACACGTCTTCTATGATGATTCGAAACATTCATGAACCACAATGGACTCAGACTCATACTACTCACCCTCCCCTGAGGAAAAACTTTTCCTGACGACTCAAGACAAAGCAGTTGGTTTGTGTTCATATCAGCGTTGTTTATCACCCTGTGTAAGCATTGGAAGCCCGACCACTAGCAGAATCATTGCATTACATACCCGTTGAAAACAAGTGATTAAAACGCTTCTCCTTACAACTCTCATCAAATGCCTCACCCTTCCTTTTTATTACAGTCATACGACACGTTTTTTTGTTCTTCAATCTTTGTTACTTGTTAATATTTTATTTTTTTCTACTTTTAGAAAGATTTGACCACCTAACGACTGTAAAATGTCTCATGTGATTGACACCTTAAATCCCTTAAATACTTTGGGTAAAATCTAATTTTTGTTTCATACGGGCCGTATACGGTTATACGGCCCGTATACGTCGTTCGTATACATTGTATACGACCAGGTAAATTATTTACACATGGTGTATACGGGCCGTATACAGTTATACTGCCCGTATGGAATGTAAAAAACTGACAAAGTCTGCTGGCACAGACTTTGTTAGTTTTATTTCATTCTATACGGGCCGTATAACTCTATACGGCCCATATACACCATGTGTAAATAAGTTTTTGCCATGTATTAATATTAGGACCCTAAATAAAACTATTGCAGTGTGATTAAATGGGTTAATTTATTTTTGTTTTAGGGTGGTAGTGTGATTAAATGGGTTACTTTATTTCAGCCGTAAAAAGTGGAAAGGAAACAAGGAATTACTCTATATAACAATTTACGTAGGATCTTATCAATACTATGTAAATTAGACAGATCTAGGATGATAATCACGATACTGCCACCCGGCAGTGAACTAGGCTTTTTCCTTGCATAGTTTCTCTCCATCGTCATTGATGAATCGTAACCACTTCCTGGTAACCGCGCACACACGTTACCCACCGCCACAAACGAATTCTTTAGGTTACCACCGATCACCAAACTTCTGCCCCAAATCCATGTCCGACGACACAACCATGGTGAAATCGGAATCGACAATTCCTTTCTTCCCTGATTCGCAGGTCGTGACGGCTTCGTCCCCTACATCGGTTAACCACCATTGTCACCACAATTGTCACAACCTCCGACCCCACCCTGGGAGCGGGAGCCAAGAACCAGTCAAGTGGTACCGGTGTTTATTAAATACGCAGCGGAAAAAAATTTCATCAGGATCGTAGTTAGCATATAATTTCAGAGTATAAAACACCAACTTTTAATATTAAATAAATGGGCTAAAAACCATATTCAATTCAATTGTTTTTATAGGGATAAACCCAAATAAATAAAACATAATTTTTTTCTTTTATTCAGGTATTTATAGCCACTTTATTTAAGCCTTCAGTGCTCCATAGCTGGCTTCTATTATCTTTACAGCAAATTACCCTAAACGCGTTTTGAAAACATTTTATTAGTAATAAATACTGGCGAGTTCATTCCATTTTTATAAAAATATATTGTTATACTTTACAGCATTAAGGGTTTTTATATTTGTTTATATTTACCCAAAACTCCATCAGTATTTGTCACATGGTGGCAGTTCCGATGTGACGGTGGTCATATCACTCATTGGCTAACTTTCGTCCAATAGTGAAGGTTATCAAGTAATTTAATATAAAAATATTAAGATAGAGTTAACTTACTACTATATTGTTATTACCACTAGCAGATATAAGCATAAATAACATTTATACAAATCATGAAATTAAATACTTAATTATTCATTTATACACTATCTAAGTAACTATGACTTATAATGAACAACGTTACAATAAATTTAATATTGTTGTGTAATAACTAGAACCTATTAGCAATGTATAGAAGAGAATGAGAGTACGAGAGATGAATTTCTTATTGATATAATCTCACACAAAATACATGAGCCACTATATATAGGCTATAACATTAATACAAACATAATTGTGACATGGGAGTTAGAAATGTGGATAGTCACTAATAATGGATGCATTCATAACACTCCCCCTTGACTATCCACATGATGATATACTATTCTTTAATACGCTTGGTGATGCTGCCTCGTTAAAAAAAACCTTCCTAGAAAAAACCCAGTGGGACAAAACCTCAGCTAAGGGAAAAAGAGTGCAGCGCGTATTGTCTCCCCCTCAGACATTTAGAAACACACATACAATGTTAACATTATACTACTAGATAATGTTTACACGATTCTTCAGGACCGATGTTAACTGATACTGCAGGACCAGTTATGTTGCCTCATTAAAACCATACTAAGAAAACCCAATGGGACAAAACTTAGTCAAGGAAAAAGAGTACATACACTGTGTATATTATGGGTACATTACTCCCCCTCAATTTTACTTGTATATCTTGATGATGTTGAATCCAATCTTCTGTGACAATTGCTTGACTTGATATTTGGCGTAGTCTTCTTTGATTTGAGTGTTGTTGTCTACATTGTCTTCATACAGTATGGCTTGAGCTTCTCTTGATCAACTCTAATCTACATACTTCTTAAATATGCTGAAATCTTCGACCTTCATAACTTGTATCTGGACTGAGATCGAACTCTATGCGAGTCTAATATATATCAATCGTAACCGAGGACGCCATATTGTTCTTGTGGAACTATCCCGTGTCTCGAGTTTGTAAATATGTCAAATAATTATTTAATGCGCTTTATAATTCTGCCTCGTTAAAAACCATGCCAGGAAAACCCAATGGGATAAAACCGTAGCTAAGGAAAAAGAGTGCACTACGCATTATACATAATTAACAACATGATTTATGATGATGTTAAATTAGTACTTCGGGACCTATATGATAAATTGATACTACTGGATCAGTTATGTTGTCTCGTTAAAAACCTTACCAAGAAAACCCAATGGGAAAAACTTAGTGAAGGGAAAAAGAGTGCAACATTTGAGATTAGAACTGCAATCTTACCAATACATTTAGCAAGAACGTAATATCAGATGTCGTCTTGTTTGCAAGATACGTCAATGCTCTGATCGCAATTAAGTATGGTACTTCTTGACTAAGTAGTTCAACATCCCTTTCTTGGGGTTGATAAGAATATTTTTTCTATGTCAAGCGATCAGACAATCGTTCATGTACTCAACGAATGAGCTTTTTCTATATAACATCTTCTAGATGTAGTCAGATTGATGAGCAAAAATAGTACATATATACTCGAACTACAGGTCGAGAATAACTACACTTTGTAAAGGTCATTCAAAATTTTCCGCTTTAGTTTGAGAGTTCCCTCTCGATGATGTTTACATTATCACTGTAAGAATGAAATCTTGTTAAATAGATGTAGCTCATTTTGTCAAAATTATACCTCTCTTTTCAGAGTATAGTCGACTGTACCACATATGAGTAGTTTCCTTTAAGATTCATATATATAACACCTCTGGGGTTATTGTTTCATAATGCTTTGAGCATTTTTAATCCTTCAGGGGATTTTCATGCAGATGTCATTTGCAATTGTCTCATACATGTATACGGTGATGACATCCATAAGTTGTTTTATCTGAAGTCATTCTGAGATTGCGAGGCCGCTTAAACATCTAAAGATTATCGCATCCACTACAGGGGTATACGTTTCCTCGTAATCAACTGCTGGGATTTGGGAAAAAATCTTTATGTTAAAAACGTGTGCCTTACATCACAAAAACTCATTATTTACGTTTCCTTTTATTTAAAGACACCCATTTATAACTTACTGGTTTGACGTCTATGGGTGTTCGAACTGCTAGTTCAAAAACGTTTAGTTTGTCGAGCAAATTTAGTTCAACCTTAAGTCATGTAGCCATTTTTGGCTATGTGTGTGCGTACACTCTTGCACACTTTCTATATACGTAATCTTTTTTTTTCATCGATTACATCTATTGCTATAGCATAATCAAATATATCATTTTACACGTGTTTCATTACGGTTCCATATTGTACCTATTTTGTACATAATTCATCGCGATCTCATATTTGTTTGGTACTAGAGTTTCTTTTAGAACTCCATTAGCCTCTTTTGGGGTTTTGACAACAACCTTCTTTAAGGTTTAGTATGCAACCACTTCTGGGGTTTTGTATGCAACCACTTATGGTGTTTTATGTGCCACCTCTTTTGGGGTTACACCAACTGCGTTACTCTGCTCTTTTTGTGTTTGTGGGTTTTATCTTTTTGGAACCGATTTATCTCTCACAATTTATTAATATGATAATCATTTTGTGAGTACTTCCATTCGAGCAGATAAGTTTAAGCTGGTATATGTGACTTTGTCACCTTATTTGTGTTAGTGAATGCATCTTGTATTTCATTTGTTATTATTTGCAAATACACGCTCTTTCTTTTGGACTTCAGATTTGCATTGACCACTTCAGGGGTCGATATATAATATGATGCATTTTTTTATGTTACAAGTCTTTCTTTTTCTTGTCTCCCCCTAAGACTGGGAATATGATGTACATATCCCATTTTATATGTTATGGTGGTGCTATTGGTACATAGGCTGCACAACAAAATATATATAAAAAAAATGGAAACTTGGTTCTCTTCAGGAGACCAGTTGTAATGGGGAGTATTTGTGATAAGCAGTTGGTTTTGAATTGATATAATCAATCGACGAATTCCGTCTCAACTACGTATGCCTCTCACTATATTTCACATTGTGCCCAACAATGGTCCCTACAATTGGGTTGTCAAAGAACAGTGTTAAACCATGTCAAAAAAAAACAACGTTCCATAGTGTTGGGCATATGCTACATACGGGTAGCTAAAAACTCACATGTAACCATGTATGAATGCCACAATCCACACAACTGTACATTTCAGTGGTCCTATATAAGAGGGATTGTTAGTAGGAGTTTATTGTTTGGAAGGGCATAAAAATTTATTTGCCAAAAAAAAACTAACTAGACATATGATAAGGCATTTTGGGAGCAATGTTTTTAGATTACTTAAAGGTGCTAAGGTGCCGGTTAGCATGTTTGATTGTTTAGCATATCATGATGCTATCTTGATGACCTATTTGGTCATGCCATGTGGTGAACGTATAAGTATTCTAGTAACTTCTGGTTACTCACCATATTTGATTTAATGGAATATTGTGGAAAATTAGTATCATTTCTAGTAACTTCTAATATAGTCTTCTGACCATATTTGCTATACTCCCATACAACATTCATGGTGGCATCATTACAATTTTCTTAGTTATGTATATGATCATAACCTTTGAATTGATCATCAACATTCATATTAGGGAATGGATTAGAACCACAGAACTTCCATGCTTGTTGTTTCAAACTTTATATATATTCTTTAACAATTAAAGACATTTGACGATGGAAATTGTTTTGCTCAATGGATTATGATATATATTTTTCTCATCACATTCTCTTCAAGGAATGGAATAGAGTCAGACAACTTTCCTGGTGACTGTTTCAAACCTTATATATCAATAGTGCATTTGAGGTTTGACAAGTGGAAATTGTTTTTTTTTATTCCACATGTATAACTAATCTTTTCACCACATAACATCAATTATATGACCGACTCATTAAGATTTGTCAGTCCAAAATCTTACAAGCATCAATAACGTGTGATCATATACACAACTTTAATTTAGCTGCTTCATTGAAGACTGTTTATATACATAAACAATGGCATATTAATGTACAAAGTCAAATTGTACAATATATAATTGATATAAGATGTCTTCTCATCAAATACATATAATTAATTTGCCTTACTGACATGATTGAATATTAAAATATATATCAAGAACACTATTAAAAAGATTTATGGTAATATGTAAAGGTGATGATTATACAATGCATCACTTTATATTATGTCACTATAATTTAAAACATAAACAAATGTCACTATCAACTTTCTTGATCATATAATAACATATGAATCTTTATTACTTGTAAATAAGCCTTTTTTTTTTATACTAATAAATTTTTTTGCTCAAGAAAATATAACAGGCATCTTGAGAATTTTTGTGTCATGTTAATTTGCAAATAATATCTTTTACCACACAAATATTTTATAGAATTAAATCACATATTTAAATATCTAATAGCAACTAAATGGCTTATACAATTGCAATAACAATGATATACAACAAAGTTAACTAAGTAGTTGTCATATTATAACATATTATCATACAAACATGTGCATTATTGTAAATTCATTAACATAATTGCACTAATGATTATTTTCAAATAGAACTATTGGACATCACATTTTAATACCAATTGTATTTTGGTAGTTCATCACAAATTGTCTAAATACTAATAACAAAAACTAATTAATGGACCAATCAAAACTCATAACCATAATAATAAAAGCACATAATGATATCAAAACTCATAACCATAATAATAAAAGCACATAATGATTTAAAATTTGTAATGTCTCTTGGAAACCCCAAAAACTAATTAATGGACCAATCAAAACTCATAACCATAATAATAAAAGCACATAATGATATCAAAACTCATAACCATAACAATAAAAGCACATAATGATTTAGAATTTGTAATGTCTCTTTGAAACCCCAAAAACTAATTAATGAGCCAATCAAAACTCATAACCATAATAATAAAAGCACATAATGATATCAAAACTCATAACCATAATAATAAAAAGCACATAATGATATCAAAACTCATAACCATAATAATAAAAAATACATAATGATTTAGAATTTGTAATGTCTCTTTGAAACCCCAAAAACTAATTAATAGGCCAATCAAAATTCATAACTATAATAATAAAAGCACATAATGATATCAAAACTCATAACCATAATAATAAAAGCACATAATGATTTAGAATTTGTAATGTCTCTTTGAAACCCCAACAACGTGTTGTATAAAATTTAGGACAACAATAAAAGGCTATATAATTAGTGTCACACCCTGGCTTTGCGGAAGCGTGGTTATTTTTGGTGTGACTTCTTAATACCATAGCTTAACCATAACAAAGCTATATGAAATAAAATCATGCAAGATCATCCATTTGATTAAGTTGAAAAGTAAAATACCATATCATTGTCTCAACGGAAACACATCCTAACAACATATACAGTGTTCAACAGACACAAACATTAACATGACATAAACACAGTCTAAGAACTGTGACTCGTCCAGGAAAAAGTCACATCCCTTAAACTTGGATGACCTCGTAACTAGTGCAGCGGGAAAACGTGCCATACCGTGCCAGATCCTTTAGTTTCCTGAAATACATGTAAGTTGAAAAATCAACAATAATGTTGAGCGAGTTCATGTGTAAGTGAGTATGTAAAACACTTGTAAGTATAAAAATCCTGGTATGTAGCAAATAAGGAAAAGAGATCACCAATGGTTTGCAAGGCCATTGATATGTGTGAAGTGCAAGTAGGAAGACTCAAACCTAGCAGATTTAGCATTGGGTACAAAGTCACTCCAAGGTCCGTTCTGTTGGGCCTCTCAGAGGTTCGTTCTGTTGGGCCTAGAGTTGGGCTCGCTACACCCAGATAGATCTACCGCTTACGTCCCTCGGTCCTACAATGAGGATTAATGGCCTCCAGTTTCTGCCTACCCACTCACATGATCTAAGTAGTAAACCTCCTTACGCTAACCATACCATGTATAAAGTACTTGTAATCAAAGTAACATGTATTTCACCCCCGCAGTTAAGAAAACTGAAAACAGTTAGAGAAAAGGGGGACATGAACTCACAGTGGTGCGTCTCTACCAAGTATGCCTCCAAATCAATCAGCTGTATGACGACCTACACGTGCTAACTCTATTAGACGGACGGCCGTTCCTTAGCTTTATGGTTTAAGTTTTTGGGAAATAGTTAGGCAACTATTTCATGTTTTACGTTCTGTATATACTTGGTAGTTATTCTCCTTCCCAAGGATGGGGGATTTAATACATGTGCGTTCGTATAATTCGGATTTCACTATTAAGTCTCACTTAATATATTTTATTTCCAACTTCAAAATATAAGTATTCTTCCCAAAAATATTATATTTTAATACATGTGATGTTCCCAAAATAATACTTAGTAATATTATTTTTACTCTAAAAATAATATTTATGTCGTTCACAAAATAATCATAAACACTTATACAAGTGATGCTGTGAAAAATATATACTAAGTATATTTATGTATCACGTTTTATTTTGTGAAATCCCACCTCCGATATTTTGTAAATATAGTCGTGGCGAAATTCATAGTTTGAAAACAAGTCGACAAGTATCTCTAACACTTATAGTGAAAATATTTCTAAGTGTTAGGTTTTAGAAAAATTTCGCCAGAGTTTCCTCTGTAACTGGAGGTGGCCACGCTTTCAAGCGTATCATTTTCTTTTACAAATCAACCAACAATCTTCTCAATCAACCAAAACAACGTTCAAATCACAAACTAGTCAAATATGTCTATAATCGCATAAATTTCATGAACTTGTGATTTATCCAAACTGTGAAGTAAATCTCATTACTTTTAGTGGATCTATATATAATACAATCCGATTTTGTAAAAACCTCGTTTTTATGGAAGTTCCGTCTTTACAACTTCTCGTCGACTTTTACAAAAATAGTTATTTTGTCGAAACTTTGTGTTACACAAGTGTTTACACACTTGCGTGTTCTAAAAACCATTCTTGTTAGTGTAAGATCCATTTTTAGAAAGCATGATTTCTTTAACGCTTGGTCCTTTGAAAATACCACTTGCAGATACGTAGATCTGCTAGTTTTAAACACTATTCCACAAGTAAAACATTTTTACACAAGTTCATGATTCGTGTGTGGCAGAGTTTCACCCTTTAACCCTTGTTCTATTCAAAACAACCTTATGTCATGATTCGTGATCATGACCAAACTGGGTTAAGTGGTGATCCGAGCTACCACAACATAGATCGGGTCTAAATAATCACAAATTTCAATTACTACAACATTTACACAACATATGAGCTTTTATCCAACACTTATAGCATTTTTAGTAGACTTTAATGCACCATTTTGTAAGATTTCGAGTTTTAATCATTACACCACATTTTAACCGCTTTAGATTAGTTCAAGATAGGGATTTAAACATCATACCACTAGCTCGAGGCTAGGGAAGAATCTACGCGCAAATGAGGTGGATAAGAGCAAGATAAAGAGGTCCTTCAAACTCCGAGTGCACCAAGCCTCCTAATACGTGATCCTTGAAGCTTGAATGATCTTGGAATGGCTTGATGAAAACCGAAAATGGATGTATGGGGAGGGGGGTGTTCGGCCGAGACTTAGAGAGCAAGAGAGGAGAGTTTTGATTTTTGTTGTTGTGATGTTTAGATTATGGTGGACTAAATGTGGATCTTATAGACAATTCTCTAGTTCATTAACCAATGGTTAGTGTGTTATTTAGATATTAGACAACAAGGATTATAATAATCAAAATGGTACAAGGTATGTCCCCTTGGGGACGGTTTCGGTTAAGGGGGGGGGGGTATTCGATTGGCTTCCAACTAGATGATTAGGTAATAGTTAGGTTAAACCAAGTTAGTTAAGTAGTTAACTTGGTTAGTTGTGTGTCGTGTGTTATGACGGGTGTTAGAGTATTCAGGGACCCTAACTGGCTCAGAAAAAGATAAACAATGAAAATAACAATATTTTCATGTTTCGGGTATAGTCTGGTTGTTCGGTTGGATAGTAATCCGTTAAAGTGCTTAACAAAGCTTAAAGTGTCGTTAATACCCTTTTTATTGACACAACTTATTCCTGACACTTTGGAAAGTGTCTAGTAATATTTTTCTCATGTTTTGGCACTTTATTAGTTAGCTAAAAGCTGAATTGTTATGTAAAGTGCTGAGTTTTGTACTTAGAGTACGTTTTAGGCACATCCAGTCATTGTGACTTATTCCTAGAGACGCAGTTCTACAATCCTTGTATCCCTACACTCACCACTAGTGTAGCAAAATATTTCAGGCTCTTACAGGCCTTGGAGGCAGTGTTTGCCTGATGCTGGCTTTATCAGCATGTTCAATATGTTATCCGTTATAGTGCTACTGTGCTTTTTGTGCATCATGTTTGTCACTAGGATTCAGTGATGTAAATAATGTAGTGACAGCAAGTAAAGTATGATGCAAGTAAGTACATGTATCAGTATTCAAGTAGCAGTTCATTCACAAGTTCAAGCAAGCACAGTAATTAAGCAATAATTAATTATTAATTAAGTCGTACGGATACCTGGTTTAGTGCGGGTTGTCACATTCTCCCCCCGTTAAATAAATTTCGTCCCGAAATTTTAAGTTCTGCTTGTAGATGCAGGGTTCTTAGGAAATAAGTGGGGGTATTTCTCTTTCATCCAGTCCTCACGTTCCCAGGTGTATTCAGGACCATGTCTGGCATTCCAACGAACTTTGACGAGCTTGACACTGCTCCGGCGGGTCTTGTTTACTTTCCAATCCGTAACCTCAACCGGTTCTTCAACGAAGTGGAGCGTGTCGTCAACATGAATCTCGTCGATGGGAATGGCAATGTCATCTTGAGTTGGACTTTTCTTCAGGTTGGATACATGAAATGTATCGTGAACAGAATGGAGTTCAGCAGGTAGGTCCAACTTGTATGCTACTAGTCCTATTCTTTCCAAAACTCTGAAAGGACCAATGTAGCGCGGATTTAACTTCCCACGCTTTCCGAAGCGTGCCACACCCTTCCAGGGTGAAACTTTCAATAACACCATTTCTCCAACTTGGAATTCCACATGTTTCCGGTTTGGATCCGCATAGGCCTTCTGTCTGTGGCGAGCTGCTTCGATGCGTTTAAGAATCTGCGCAATCTTGTCTGTCGTCTCTTGGACGAGTTCGGGACCAGCAAGCTGCCTATCACCTGCGTCAGCCCAACATAAGGGTGATCGGCACTTGCGTCCGTAAAGGGCTTCAAATGGCGCGACACCAATACTGGTGTGGTAGCTGTTGTTGTATGAAAATTCGACCAAAGGCAAATGCTTATCCCAGCTACCGCCCAAATCCATAACACACGCTCTCAGCATGTCTTCCAAAGTTTGTATCGTTCGCTCGCTCTGACCGTCAGTTTGCGGATGAAACGCAGTGCTCAGATTCAATTGTGAGCCAAAGGCTTCTTGGAAGGATTGCCATATCCTTGACACAAACCTTCCGTCTCTATCAGAGATGATCGAGAGAGGTACTCCATGGCGCGCGACGATCTCTCTCATGTATATTTCAGCCAACTTGCTCGTATTATCCTTCTCTCTGATAGGTAAGAAGTGTGCTGACTTTGTTAGTCGGTCCACTATTACCCAAATAGTGTCATGGCCTCTCGGCGTTCTTGGCAATTTCGTAATAAAATCCATGGAGATTTGTTCCCATTTCCACTTGGGAATCTCTGGTTGTTGCAGAAGTCCTGAAGGTTTCTGGTATTCCGCTTTAACCTTAGCGCACGTTAAACATTTGCTCACATAAACAGCAACATCGCCTTTCATCCTAGGCCACCAATAATAATCTTTGAGATCTTGGTACATCTTATCCACTCCCGGATGGATAGAGTACCGTGACTTGTGAGCTTCATCGAAAATAACCTTCCTTAAACCTCCAAACAAAGGAACCCAAATCCTTTTCTCGAAGCATAACGTTCCTTCCTCGTTTGGTACTAGTAGCTTCTCCATCCCACGGAGATATTCTTCTTCAAGGTTTCCTTCCTTGAGAGCTTCTTTCTGCGCGGCACGAATGCGCAAGGAAAGATCGGTCTGGATAATCATTTCTAAAGCCCTAACCCTTATGGGCTTGATCCTCTCCTTCCGACTTAGGGCATCGGCGACCACATTCGCCTTCCCTGGATGATACTTTATCTCGCAGTCGTAATCGTTCAGCAACTCAACCCATCGTCTCTACCTCATATTCAGCTCCTTCTGGTTGAATATATGCTGTAGGCTCTTGTGATCTGTAAAAATTGTACACTTTGTACCATAAAGGTAGTGTCTCCAGATCTTTAATGCAAATACCACTGCGCCAAGTTCCAAATCATGTGTGGTATAGTTCTTTTCATGCACTTTCAGTTGACGCGATGCGTAAGCAATAACCTTTTGGCGTTGCATCAACACACAACCCAATCCTTGGCGTGAAGCGTCACAGTATACCACAAAATCATCTGTACCTTCCGGTAGTGCTAAGATTGGCGCATTGCAGAGCTTTTCCTTCAATATTTGGAACGCTTCTTCCTGTTTGATTCCCCAATCAAACTTCTTATCTTTCTGGGTGAGGAGCGTCAAAGGTTGAGTGATTTTTGAAAAATCCTCAATGAACCTTCGATAGTAGCCAGCCAAACCCAAGAATTGTCGAATCTCGGTTGGCGTCTTTAGCGTTTCCCAATTCTTGATCGCTTCGATCTTTGTTGGATCCACGTGGATTCCATCTCCATTTACCACGTGTCCAAGGAATTGGACTTCACGTAGCCAAAATTCGCACTTGGAGAATTTGGCATACAACTGTTCCTTCTTTAGCAGCTCCAAAATAGCTCTTAGATGCTGCTCGTGCTCAGCCTTTGTTCTTGAGTAAATCAAGATGTCGTCGATAAACACAATCACGAACTTGTCCAAGTACGGCTTGCAAACTCTATTCATCAAATCCATAAAGACTGCAGGTGCGTTTGTCAAACCAAACGGCATAACAAGGAACTCGTAGTGCCCATAACGAGTTCTGAAGGCTGTCTTCGGGATACTCTCCTCTTGTATCCTTAGCTGATGGTATCCAGATCGAAGATCGATCTTTGAATAAAAGCTTGAGCCTTGCAGTTGATCGAATAGATCATCGATTCTTGGCAGAGGATATCTATTCTTGATTGTCAGCTTGTTCAGCTCCCGGTAGTCGATGCACATACGAAAACTACCGTCCTTCTTCTTGACAAACAGGACCGGAGCTCCCAAAGGTGAGAAGCTTGGTCGGATAAAACCCTTGTCTAACTACTCTTGAAGTTGTGTCGACAGTTCCTGCATCTCAGACGGAGCAAGTCTATACGGTGCCTTAGCCACAGGCGCGGCGCCTGGAACTAAGTCAATGTGAAACTCTACTTGTCTCTGAGGTGGCAGTCCAGGTAAGTCTTCTGGGAAGACTTCTGGATATTCCCTCGCAACAGGGATGTCTTCTATTCTTGGCTCAGCAGCCTTCTTGTCCACAATGTGCGCCAGGAAGGCAACACATCCCTTTTGCAAACACTTTCGCGCTTTCAGGCAGCTGATAATTCTTAACGGCGTATCACGCTTCTCTCCGTGAACCACAATTGTTTCGCCATCTTTGGTTGGGATACGAACGACCTTTTCGTGACAAACTATCTCAGCTTTGTTGCCTGATAACCAATCCATTCCTACCACCACGTCGAAGCTTCCCAACTGGACTGGTAGTAGATCCAAAGCAAACTCACGCTCTCCTAATTCGATCACACAACCTCTGATAACTTCGTTGGCTTCTACTAACTTCCCATTGGCCAATTCGATTGAGTATGGAATATCTAACTTATTAGCAGCTAACCCAAGCATATTCTTAAATTCTAACGACACGAAGCTATAATCGGCACCAGTATCAAATAAAACGGATGCATAGCGTTGATTTACAGGGAACGTACCAGTAACGACATTGGGGTCCTGGCGCGCTTCCCTTGCTTCGATTTGGAACACTCTTCCACGGGCTTGGTTTAATTCTGGGCAGTTCTTCTTAAAATGCCCGATATCACCGCAGTTAAAGCATCCAAGTCTTTGCCCGTTTCCACCAGCTTGATCATTCCTCTGATTACGATTCACGGCGCCCGCTTGGTTAGCATTGTTGCCTCGATTCTCGTTACCTCCATAGTTTCCTTGTGGGCGATTCCCATTCCCACCCCGGTTGTAGTTTCTGTTTCCGAATCCTCCCTGGCCTCCCTGACCAGCAGTGGCCCAACAAGTGTCCTTCAAGTGGCCACGTTTCCCACATGCTTTGCATACTTTTGGCCCGCAACGACCAGAATGGTGGCGTTGGCAGTCGTTGCACTTGGGTTGGGTGCCCATGTATCCCTTTCCTTTCTTGCCTCTACCAGCTGTAACCTGAGCTGGCGTGTCTGATCCTCCTTTCTTAACCGCCACACTGGCGCCCTGCTTGAAGTTTGAGAACTTCCGTTTGTTACCTCCCGATGACTCAACGTGAGTCTCTGCCTTCTTCGTCTTGATCTCATCAAACTTGTTCAGGCGAATGGCCTCCTCTGTGAGAGCTACGCTCAAATCGATCGCCTCAGTAATGGTCGCAGGCTTGGATGAGGTTACCATGCTTATGATTTGAGGAGCTAATCCCCAAATGAAACGTTCAATCCGCTTGAACTCCGGAGTGACCATGTAGGGTACCACATGTGATAAGTCATGGAACCTTTGAACGTGTTCTGCGATCTTTGGACCGTCCATTTTCAAATGCCAGAACTCGGTTTCCAATCTCTGGATTTCTGCGCGAGAGCAGTACTTCTTGCGCATAAGTTCCTTCAGTTCGGTCCAGGTTAGCGCGTAGGCAGCAGCTTCACCAAGTGTCTGTACTTGCAAATTCCACCAAGAGAGGGCTCCATCCAAGAATAGCCCTGAGATATAGGTGACTTGCTGGTCTGGTGCGCATTTGCTCATGCGAAGAACAGATTCGGTTTTCTCGGCCCAACGAACAAAGGCGACAGCACCTCCTGTGCCATCAAAGTTGACCGGTTTGCAGTCTAGAAACTGCTTGTAGGTGCATCCATGAGGTGGATTATTGTTGTTGCCAGTGTTGCCAGAGTTGCCTCCACTAGTCCCTCCTTGAGAGGCGGCGTATTGTGCAATGGCAGCAGCGATAATTTGCTGGAGTTCCGCCTCATTGGTAGGCATGCGTGTCTCACGTCTCGGCGGCATCTTCTAAAAGATGGTTTACGTTGGTCAGGCCATAGTGTAGCGTACGTATATAACGATAGTAATAGTACATAACATCTCATGTTATAATCATATCAATCACACAACATCCCATGTCACAAACATCAATCACACAACATCCCATGTCCTAAAATACAAATAACCAAATCAAGCATCAAATATGATGAGAATACTGCGATTGCCATATATCGAGACCACATAGTAAGCGTACAAGTACATCACAGTGTCATACAACATCAGTCGACTATGGGCTACATCACCCTAGTCCAAAAATCATATCGAATCAGTGTCAATACATCAAATACATGTCAACAAAAGTCAGAATCCTAATGTAGTCTCCAAAAATGCTGTGCAGTCAAAAGCATTCGCCGTCTTCTCACCAATGTCTACCTATACGGTACTGAAGAGCTCTACACGGATGGCGGTGGAGGAGGGGGAAAGTGAGTGTAAAACAAGCGGCGCAAATGGAGCCAGTCCTCCTCCATGGCTCTCTGGGTGCGTAAGAATGAAGCAACCTGCTGCTCCAGGGCAAAAAGGCGTGCAGCATAGTCTGGTGGTACAGGTCGAGAGGGCTGCAACGGAGAGTGGGTCTGACCCTGGCACGGACACGGCGGCGGCTGAGCTCTCTCAAGCTCCTGAATGCGCTGTGTGTGTGCCTCGTGCTGGGCGACAAAAGACATCAAAACGTCCTCAATAGTATACCCCATGTGGAAAGAATGGTAGGGGTCAGTAGGTGGCATAGCAGAGTGTGGTGCCCAAAGGAACGGCTCACTGGTGGGATCAAAAGGTGCCACATGAAATGGAGAAACAGTGGGAAAAGTAGCAGATGGTGGTATAGCAGGGATAGATACTGGTACATGCCCAAAAGGGTGTGCCGAAGAACCTTCTCCAGGTCGTGCTGGAGGTGTAAACCGAGTAAATGAAAAGGAAGTATCAATGTGACGGGTATCAGGGATCTGAGGGGGAAAAGGTGGGACCTCGTCATCAGCCGGAACCCACCCACACTGGGCGTGCTCGTCTCGGGGGTCGATCCGTGCCTCAAAAAGCGCACGATCAAACTGGGCTGGCATAGGATCATGGTGAGGTACAAGAAGAGGGTCAACTGGTGCATCAGCAACAAGTGGGGGATCAACGTGATCAGCAGCAATGACATGATCACCCTCCAACAACGGAGCATCTATAGGGTGATCATCAATAGGTGGGTCAGCAATGACAGGCTCAATAATAGGTGCGTCAGCATGAACTGGGTCATGCTCAAGTACTGGGTCAGGAGCAGGGTCAAGTGGCTGCTCGGGCTCATCAAAGGCCATCTCAAAATCAAACTCAGGGTCGATGGGATCAACTGGGTCGACTGGATCCTCCATAGGCTGATCCATGGGTATAAACTCTATATCCTCATCTGGGTCGAATCCTGGGGGAAAGACAGGATCGGAATCCTCCATATCATCATGGTCGAAAGTAAAACTAGGAATAGGGGCAACAGAGGATGCCTGGTCGGGATCTGATCCATGAGAAAAGTGCTGCGCACTCTGAGTATGTGAAGGTGCGGAGGCCACAGACTCGAAAGAGTCTGGGACCGGAGAGTGAGCAGGTGACTCCTCAGCGGGAGCATCTGCGATCATCAAAAGATCACCAGCAGCAAGAAGGGCCTCGCCCTGAACCTCATCCTCTAAGGGCTCATCATCAAAAAGATCGACGTCGTCGTCAGCGTCGAGAAGCAAATCGTAAGTAGGTTACAAAGCAAGTGGTATGGGAGCAGGGATCTCCACTAACGGTAGGTCCCCGGCCAAAGGGCCATCAGCGAGCTCATCAACACCATCAGGTAAGGCAAAGGGCTGGAAATCATCCTCGTCCGTGCTCGTAACGTCGGATGTGTGAACCTCACGCTCAGAAGACTCTAGGTCGTCCGATACTATAGGTCTAGGTCCTGTGGTGTCTGAATCACTAGTGCCAGAGGTGTCCATAATGTCTGTAACATAAACACAACATGCACAAACAGTCAATCATACAATCAAATAATCATATAAGTCACCAAGTAAGCATTCAAATCATTCTCCTAGTCCCACTAGCCAATTTCTCCCAGTCTCTAAGACTGCTCTATCATCTACCTCGACCTCTTAGATCGAGCCTCGGTCTCCAATACCGAGCCTCAGCTTCCAAGACTGAGCCTACTCTTCCTAGTCCAACTAGCCAACTACCTCGATCTCTCAGACCGAGCCTCGGTCTCCAATACCGAGCCTCAGCCTCCAAGACTGAGCCTACTCTTCCTAGTCCAACTAGCCAACTACCTCGATCTCTCAGACCGAGCCTCGGCCTCTCAGACCGAGCCTCAGCCCTTCTAGACTGAGCCTATAAATAATAAAATATGCTCAACATTTGTTTGTAAAAAGTTTTGGATCTGGAGTTAAGTGGTATGCAGAAAAATGTTTTCGTGAGAGCCCTAGTGATCATAGTCTAGACTCGAGAAAGAATCCTAGTTCGCTATGATCAGAGCTCTGATACCAAGCTGTCACACCCTGGCTTTGCGGAAGCGTGGTTATTTTTGGTGTGACTTCTTAATACCATAGCTTAACCATAACAAAGCTATATGAAATAAAATCATGCAAGATCATCCATTTGATTAAGTTGAAAAGTAAAATACCATATCATTGTCTCAACGGAAACACATCCTAACAACATATACAGTGTTCAACAGACACAAACATTAACATGACATAAACACAGTCTAAGAACTGTGACTTGTCCAGGAAAAAGTCACATCCCTTAAACTTGGATGACCTCGTAACTAGTGCAGCGGGAAAACGTGCCATACCGTGCCAGATCCTTTAGTTTCCTGAAATACATGTAAGTTGAAAAATCAACAATAATGTTGAGCGAGTTCATGTGTAAGTGAGTATGTAAAACACTTGTAAGTATAAAAATCCTGGTATGTAGCAAATAAGGAAAAGAGATCACCAATGGTTTGCAAGGCCATTGATATGTGTGAAGTGCAAGTAGGAAGACTCAAACCTAGCAGATTTAGCGTTGGGTACAAAGTCACTCCAAGGTCCGTTCTGTTGGGCCTCTCAGAGGTCCGTTCTGTTGGGCCTAGAGTTGGGCTCGCTACACCCAGATAGATCTACCGCTTACGTCCCTCGGTCCTACAATGAAGATTAATGGCCTCCAGTTTCTGCCTACCCACTCACATGATCTAAGTAGTAAACCTCCTTACGCTAACCATACCATGTATAAAGTACTTGTAATCAAAGTAACATGTATTTTACCCCCGCAGTTAAGAAAACTGAAAACAGTTAGAGAAAAGGGGGACATGAACTCACAGTGGTGCGTCTCTACCAAGTATGCCTCCAAATCAATCAGCTGTATGACGACCTACACGTGCTAACTCTATTAGACGGACGGCCGTACCTTAGCTTTATGGTTTAAGTTTTTGGGAAATAGTTAGGCAACTATTTCGTGTTTTACGTTCTGTATATACTTGGTAGTTATTCTCCTTCCCAAGGATGGGGGATTTAATACATGTGCGTTCGTATAATTCGGATTTCACTATTAAGTCTCACTTAATATATTTTATTTCCAACTTCAAAATATAAGTATTCTTCCCAAAAATATTATATTTTAATACATGCGATGTTCCCAAAATAATACTTAGTAATATTATTTTTACTCTAAAAATAATATTTATGTCGTTCACAAAATAATCATAAACACTTATACAAGTGCTGCTGTGAAAAATATATACTAAGTATATTTATGTATCACGTTTAATTTTGTGAAATCCAACCTCCGATATTTTGTAAATATAGTCGTGGCGAAATTCATAGTTTGAAAACAAGTCGATAAGTATCTCTAACACTTATAGTGAAAATATTTCTAAGTGTTAGGTTTTAGAAAAATTTCGCTAGAGTTTCCTCTGTAACTGGAGGTGGCCACGCTTTCAAGCGTATCATTTTCTTTTACAAATCAACCAACAATCTTCTCAATCAACCAAAATAACGTTCAAATCACAAACTAGTCAAATATGTCTATAATCGCATAAATTTCATGAACTTGTGATTTATCCAAACTGTGAAGTAAATCTCATTACTTTTAGTGGATCTATATATAATACAATCCGATTTTGTAAAAACCTCGTTTTTATGGAAGTTCCGTCTTTACAACTTCTCGTCGACTTTTACAAAAATAGTTATTTTGTCGAAACTTTGTGTTACACAAGTGTTTACACACTTGCGTGTTCTAAAAACCATTCTTGTTAGTGTAAGATCCATTTTTAGAAAGCATGATTTCTTTAACGCTTGGTCCTTTGAAAATACCACTTGCAGATACGTAGATCTGCTAGTTTTAAACACTATTCCACAAGTAAAACATTTTTACACAAGTTCATGATTCGTGTGTGGTAGAGTTTCACCCTTTAACCCTTGTTCTATTCAAAACAACCTTATGTCATGATTCGTGATCATGACCAAACCGGGTTAAGTGATGATCCGAGCTACCACAACAAATATCGAGTCTAAATAATCACAAATTTCAATTACTACAACATTTACACAACATATGAGCTTTTATCCAACACTTATAGCATTTTTAGTAGACTTTAATGCACCATTTTGTAAGATTTCGAGTTTTAATCATTACACCACATTTTAACCGCTTTAGATTAGTTCAAGATAGGGATTTAAACATCATACCACTAGCTCGAGGCTAGGGAAGAATCTACGCGCAAATGAGGTGGATAAGAGCAAGATAAAGAGGTCCTTCAAACTCCGAGTGCACCAAGCCTCCTAATACGTGATCCTTGAAGCTTGAATGATCTTGGAATGGCTTGATGAAAACCGAAAATGGATGTATGGGGAGGGGGGTGTTCGGCCGAGACTTAGAGAGCAAGAGAGGAGAGTTTTGATTTTTGTTGTTGTGATGTTTAGATTATGGTGGACTAAATGTGGATCTTATAGACAATTCTCTAGTTCATTAACCAATGGTTAGTGTGTTATTTAGATATTAGACAACAAGGATTATAATAATCAAAATGGTACAAGGTATGTCCCCTTGGGGACGGTTTCGGTTAAGGGGGGGGGGGGGTATTCGATTGGCTTCCAACTAGATGATTAGGTAATAGTTAGGTTAAACCAAGTTAGTTAAGTAGTTAACTTGGTTAGTTGTGTGTCGTGTGTTATGACGGGTGTTAGAGTATTCAGGGACCCTAACTGGCTCAGAAAAAGATAAACAATGAAAATAACAATATTTTCATGTGTCGGGTATAGTCCGGTTGTTCGGTTGGATAGTAATCCGTTAAAGTGCTTAACAAAGCTTAAAGTGTCGTTAATACCCTTTTTAGTGACACAACTTATTCCTGGCACTTTGGAAAGTGTCTAGTAATATTTTTCTCATGTTTTGGCACTTTATTAGTTAGCTAAAAGCTGAATTGTTATGTAAAGTGCTGAGTTTTGTACTTAGAGTACGTTTTAGGCACATCCAGTCATTGTGACTTATTCCTAGAGACGCAGTTCTACAATCCTTGTATCCCTACACTCACCACTAGTGTAGCAAAATATTTCAGGCTCTTACAGGCCTTGGAGGCAGTGTTTGCCTGATGCTGGCTTTATCAGCATGTTCAATAGGTTATCCGTTATAGTGCTACTGTGCTTTTTGTGCATCATGTTTGTCACTAGGATTCAGTCATGTAAATAATGTAGTGACAGCAAGTAAAGTATGATGCAAGTAAGTACATGTATCAGTATTCAAGTAGCAGTTCATTCACAAGTTCAAGCAAGCACAGTAATTAAGCAATAATTAATTATTAATTAAGTCGTACGGATACCTGGTTTAGTGCGGGTTGTCACAATTAGTAACCATAAAATATAATAAAAACAATTTATCCCACAAGTAATAAGTCGATTACAATTTAAAAACCAAAACTAAATCTTCCAAGAGTTAGTTGACATACAAGTAGAATTATATTATTAAAATCTTTAGAGTAGTTTCAAAATGACAAATTGTGGAGATTTAAATATATATTGCATATTTGGGACAACTAAACTAACGCATAAATTCACTAGATACTTCAACTTTTCAAACCGTTAATGAAATATACCTATTCAGTTTAGTGTACCAAAACTTCCATTGAAATCTAATAAAATATTTAATGATAAAAGAGAGATAACCAAGAGGTGTAAGAAATTAGTTACAATATTGCAAATAATCATTTAGAGAAATTAGAAAGATATTTTTTTCTTGATCGAAAACCATTGTGTTTCTAGTTTACTTTTGCTTTCTTTTCTTCACATCTCAATGTTTTTCGTAGGTGTTTATTTGTGAAAGAAAACTATTCAGATATGTTAACACATAGGAAAGTAAACAAAGAAGTAAAAACATTATGATCCTGGTTAAATAAGGATGATATCAATGTTGTTCATGATAATTTTAATCTTAAATCATAACCAATAAAAAATATCAAGAAAAGTGGAGGAAATAAAATTAAAATAATTAAGGGTTTTCATACCAGATCAACAATTTTGTCTTTCATCTCTTTCGCCAACGTTGATACGACATCGTGTCTTGTGTTGATACAATCCAACTTCAAAAGAAATTCGAGCTAATAACGTGTTGTGTAATAACTAGAACCTATTAGCAATGTATAGAAGAGAATGAGAGTACGAGAGATGAATTTCTTATTGATATAATCTTACACAAAATACATGAGCCACTATATATAGACTATGACATTAATACAAACATAATTGTGACATGGGAGTTAGAAATGTGGATAGTCACTAATAATGGATGCATTCATAACAAATATATATATTCTTAATTTTGTATAAGTCATTAATCACTTATTAAAACATAAATGGTAGCAAGTATATCCATATTGTTTATAATCGTAATATATTATATCTTGCTATTATTCAACGGTATTTGTCACTAGGCGATTCCCCTGACGATGGTCATATCACTGTTGATCATTCTTTCAACGAGTGACTGTGGTCATAATACTGTTGATCATTCTCTCAACTAGTGCTGGTGATCGTTTCACTATTGATCGTTCTCACAACTAGTGACTGTGGCATATCACTGTTGATCATTCTCTCAACTAGTGACGCTGAACTAGTAGTGTATATAAAGTATATACCATAAAACCCATGATATCACTTTGTCAAATATATTTTCTATGGCACAAAACAATTTAGCCCAAAAAATGAAATATATCATTTTCTTTCAAACTAGTAGTTATAACTTTATTAAATATAATATATTAATTAAATAATTTTATTATTATTATTTAATATATAAATGTGACTAAGATTTAAAATAGTAATTTTTCAAACATAATAATATGTCTATTATACTTTTGGGAACATGATTAGAAATGCGATATGCCCACTCGGTCCATATATATGCACATGAATATTATTTTAAGCTTAAACCCAACATCATTTATAACTATAAAAAATTTATAGATATAAGTATATATATGGATATGATTTAATCTATAAAACAAAAATCCAATAGGCTCTAAGGTAGTGTTTGGTATGCAGGAATTAGAGGTAGAATGGAATGGATGATTACCATGGAATGAAGAAAAGGTTGTTTGGTTGGTCAATGGAATGGAATCACCCATTCCAAAAGGCATTCCATTCCCTCAAAAGGATTCATTCCACCCCCATGTTTTTTTCCATTCCATCCCTTTTGCACCATTCATCAACAACACCACAACCCATCACCTTCGCCACAACACACCACCACCACCCACCACCGGCGCCATCGCCGCCACCCGCCACCACCTCACCCCGACAGCCACTGTCGCCGCCGCTACCTACTCGCCACCGTTATCACCCACAGCCGCGACCACCCGCCAACGCCACTCGCCGCTGCCGCCTACCACCATCGTCGACGCCATGTTATCAAAACCAACCTTCCTAATTTCAAAATGTTTCATATAGTCTGAAAACAATATTAACACAGTACATTTTCTTATCAAATGCATGATTTCGAAAAGCATTATTCATGTTTTTCAAAAACCTTATACATAATTTCAAAATTCATCTCGCATGATTTTAAAACATTTTTATAAATATACTTACCTAGTACACCTACTTTATGATTTCAAAAGTATTATATATAAGGTTTCAAAAAAAACCGTTAAACACATTTTTCTTAAAAGAACCCCATGCATAGTTTTCAAAAATATTTTCCTCATACATTGATTTAACCTTCAAATTCTGCTTCATATGTCGCCTTGACATATCTAGCATCTCAACTTCATAAGCATTTTTACTTCATGTTTTGACTTAAGCACATCCAGTACAAGGTTTCAAAACATCTTCAACTTCTAAAATCCATATGGGATCTTTTTATCTTCACATTTAGACCCTTGTGGATGATTATCATTCAAATCAGAGTCCTTAATAGGATTCTTTATGTACCTTAATTCGAACATTTCGGTTTCTAATAATCGAAATCGAATTTTTCTTTTAAAGATCTTTCTATCTTTATAGTTAGATTCTTGATAATGTTTAAAGTACCAAATGAAATCCACGAGATGGATTCCTAGTGTGCTTTGAATACATGTACTCTGTTAGCAGAACAAACTTCTAGTTAAACAATTTTGTGGTTATGTGACTATGTGTTTATGCATCTAGTGTTTTCTTTTATGCATTTTGTGTTTTTGTATACTCTGGATATTCGTTATCCAAATCCTCGTAGTATCTTTCATATCTTCATATGAGGGATTCGTAGTGGGATATTCAAAAAGGTACTACCTTAAATCCTTAATAGGCTTCTATGTAATAGTTAAGACCCTTGGATTATATAGTACCACTCCATGATTCATAAGAGACCCTTTAGTGGTCTAGTCAAAAAGATTGATTCACAAATTTGGTTAAAGAACGACATCTAGTGATGTAGCTGAACAGACTCCTTGACAGTCTATTTAGATCATTATTTGATTTAATTAAAAGGACTCTATGGCGGTCTAGTCACACTCATCACAGGACTGTTCATTTGGTTTTCCCCTACACATTATAAAATAGACTGTGTGAACTATGCAAGAAATTGTCTAATTATGGACGCGTACATAATTATGAGATTCAGTGCACGGTAACCACAGTATGATTTATTATGTGTAAGAACCGATAGTGACAAAAATAACGAAATGAGAACGATGTAATGGAGGTACGGTGGACGCACCAATGACGCTTCATATACTTGTATATAAGTATCCCTCTTACATTGCAATCATGATGTTATTAAAGATTACTAGAAGTTCAGAACCCTAACCAATGTTGTTCGATCTTTTCAACTTCATGTTTTCAAGCTCTCACAAGTTTCCTCTAAATAAATTTCGGGATGAAATTTCCTAAAGTAGGGGAGACTGTAACACCTGTGCCTCCAAGGCCATCAAACAAATGCCAAACCAATGAAATATTATATTTCATACATGGGATTTGTAAAAATATGTGTATCATTTGCACATATCAAATTTTGTTCAATTCCAAACTCTAAATCGCTTTCTGGAAGGTTATACGCGCACCGATGCGTAAATATAACCAGTTTAATGCAACAAACACTCCGGAATAGTGACATAGGCTTAACATACCTTAAATAACCTTTACATAACTTAGAAATAAGTTTTGAAGGCTTTGGTATGCCGAAATCAAGTTAAATCGCTTACAGGGACTAAATTTGACAAACTGCGAAAGTATGTCAATTTGAACTGTAACAGACATTCCGGAACATGACCATAAGTTAAACATACCATAAATATCCTTCATATAGCTTAGAAATAGGCTTTGAGGGGTTCGGTGTGCTAAAATAAACTTTTGGGTCATTCAGGGACTAAAAGTGTCAAAAAGTGCACAAGTTTGCATTTTCGCGCATAACTTACGTTCTGAATACATCCGGACATCCAAAAATTTATGTAAGCACTAAAACATTTTATTTTAGTGTTTGGCATAAGAAAAATCCATTCGTCACGCCATTTGGATCGTTTTTCGCGCTTATGCGCATTCCGTCGTAATTAACCGAACAACGCAATCGTACGGCTAAACGAACCGACATCCGAGATATTTTTGAGCACATTTTAAGTTCCCAATACTTTAACTTCATTTTAGAGCTTTGAAATGGGGTTAACGGGCCTTAAACGTGTCGAAAATGGGCTGAATGCATGACAGGGACTAAAATGGTAAATCTGCCAAAGTTACATGCCTACGATGCGTAGCCATGTAACCCCTACGATGCGCAAGGGTGGGTCAGATGCAGCAACTCGTTTTTCAGCTGCTGTTTCCAGCCCTTAACTCCTTCCAAAGGCCAATGCCATGTGTCCAACTCTTGTGGTGGGTCAATATCAGTTACCACAACCTTCCGACAAGTGTACGGGCGAGATCATTCCCTCTTTTCCAAGAAACGATCCTAACGGTGAACCGAAAACTATAAATACCCATCACATTCTCATTCTTTTCTCACTAGAATCTGATCAATTGTGCTCTAAGTTGAAACCTTTGTTTCATACCTGAGCTATTTTGATCTAGATTAGCATTCGGGGACCCTTCGTAAGTGTTCCTTCGTTCTTTTATTGCTTTTCGAGTCCGAAAGTCAAACTTTGTTTGACTTTCTGCATTGACCAGTTTATGGTCGATGCGAAGTTCGTTTGAACTTCATAACGTGAGCGTAATCACGATGGTTATAGTCCCTAATGACTATACCTACTGATTACCACGTTATCTAGGCTCAGTGACGAGCCGTAGTTTCGGTCAGAATACGTATTCTTGCGTATTTTGTAACTAAACTACTCTTAGGTATCACAACCGTTTGTTGTGATACCAAACCTGTTTTCTAAACTTAATTAAGCATGTTTTAACATGCTTAGCTCGTCACTTTTAGTTTAGTGTTTATATAGGGTCGTAAGGTAAGCGATCTAATCAATCGCTTATACTTTCGAACCCGACCCGTTTGGTCGATCATTAGGATCCGACCAAACACATTAGGTGACCATAGTGTATAGGGAATAACCTTCCGAGATTATACCTTATGGTCACGACGTTTAGTTAGTTGTATGATAGGTAGTTTATATGCCTTAGGTAAATTACCAAAATACCCCTTTGATGCCAAAATTCATTTTTAAACATATGTAACATAACTTTTGACATCTAAACTGATTTGACAACCATATTAGACATGTTAAGGCATATATTACTTGTCATAGGACTAGTTAGGCGGTCCGAACGCGTTTTACGCGAACGACGCGTTAAAGTAGCATAAGCTACCTAAACGGGTCGTAATGGGTCATAAGCACTTAGGTTAGGTTTCATTTAGTATGTAGGCTTTGATAAACCATATGACATGAGTCTCCATACTCGTTTGGTTTACGAACCCTCATTCTATCTAATCCTCCGATTTAGGTCCGGTTTATTAACATAGTTACCTATATTAGGTGCCGTTTGATATCCGTGATCTCTAGCATTGTTTGGTTGTTACTCAAGGACTACTAAGCAATCTCAAGTGAGTACATAGACCCCTCTTTTACTGTTTTCCAAACATTTTGGGGTGGAACACATGTGCCTACTTGTTACTTTCAAGCTTTCCTGTTTTCACATCATATACTTGCTATGTTCATTAGTACATTTATAGTACATGATTTCATTGTGTTTTACGCTATGTATGTCCATTGTGTGCATACTTAGTACATTGTTTTATTTTACATTTCTGCTATGTATGTTGACTGATAGCATGCTAGCACATTGATTTACATGACTTTTCTGCTTTGTATGTTAACTTAGCATACTTAGTACATTATTTTACATTGCATCTCTGTTGCATATGTTCCAGTAACATATGGACACATTGTTTTACAGCTCTACCTTGTATGTTTACTCTAGCATACTAGGTACATTATCTTCATAAAACATGCTTACATTTTGGTATGACATTTGGTTTGTTTAAACTATACTATACATTCATTAACACCGATCATGCCGCTCGGTAGTAGGTAGTGGTACCATAGGACTTGACAAATCCCATTCCTGAAATCTCGGGTTTGTTTGGACGTAAGGAATGACCGAATCCGAATACATATTCTTTTGATAACTCATTTTTACATAGTTATCCGACTGTCGCAAGGCTTGGATGTATGAATTTTCACAATACCGCATAAATGTTCATATTCAGTATAGCATGCATATATTTTACAAAACATAACTTTTTGACATATTCAAAATACTTTGTTTTGTACATTTTTACTTATGGTTTAAGTAGTCTTATTTTACTTGCCATACATAACATTTGTTAAACATTACTTGACTACTTTTGGACTATCAACATTTGACATGGTTTATACAAGGACTTTTGACAATTGGTTTAAACATAGACATTATACATTATTGGTTGGTTGACTTACTTTTGACATAAATATTAGACATAGACATTAGACATTTGATTAAACATAAACATTTTACTTTGGTGGTTTGGTTTGAGTAAGTGATTTAAGTAACGAGGCGTGTGTGATATGATACAAGCATGGTGGATACTCCGCTGGTACTTCCTATATATAAGTGTTTGTATGGTATTACATATCGTAGCGTTATTTGAATCATTTAAATTTGAGACACATAACATTTTATACAAATAACATACTTTTCACAAGACATTGTATTACAAAACAACTTATCTTTTACAAACTCATTTTACTTGGTTATTCATTTAACCATACATTATTCTCTTACTTATACATATCATTTGATCTTATTGCTCTTCAAACGATTTACAAAACAAAGCAAACTACAAGGTTCATGACTAAACATTTTCTTAAACAATAAGTCATGAATCCTATTTTCATAAACCTATGTATCTCACAGGCATTTTTATGCTGACGTACCTATTTTCACATGTGTTTCAGGATATGATGCATAGGATTTATCAAGTTACACTTAGGCGGACTTGGGCCTTAGCGACAATAAAAGATGCAAGACTAGTTATTTTTGTTATGTTTCTTTGATTGTCAAGACATTGTAACTACTCTAATCAATAAAACAATATTTCAATTTCCATGTGTTATGAAACAATGATTCTGTTACAACACTCCCCAATGTTTCCGCCACGTTTTGTTGTTTTACGTGGTCGGGGTGTGACAACCGTCACCACCAACCGCTGTCGCCGCCACCCACCGCCACCTCTGCTGCAACCCACCACCAACGGCCCACCTTGTTGCCACCACCACTCGTCGTCACCACCGCACCGCCACTCGCCGCCACCACCACCACCCATCGCCGCCACCGACACCCACCACCACCACCTATAACCACCTACAATTACTACCACCGACCACCACCACCACTCACCGCTTATTTTATTACTCTGTTTTTCTTGCCTACCGGACAATACACAATAATAATTAATTCCGTTCACACATGGTAACCTAACAAGACATGGAATGGTAATGATCCATTGCATTCCCTCGTCCATTCCATTACGTCGTCCATTCCATTCCTTCGTTCATTCCATTACCCCATACCAAACAGACCCTAAATATATTCACAACCAGTCCTTATAGAAAGGCATTAATAATATATGTGTTTTAACTTAACCCATTCAATCTTGAACCCAGTTAAAACCCACATATCGATAGTAATTGCAGAATACAAAAACTTAATCACTGTAAATATAACTGATAAACATTTAGGGTTGTGTAAAGCACTTTTAAATATAAATGTATCACAAAAATGTGATAAAAAGAAGAATGACTCACTTTGTAACTTTAGGGTTTAACTAAAAGTCTCCTGATATAATCTTGGGTATAACTCCTGAGCTATTTAATAAAATATATAATGCACTCGTGTTAAGTATAGTAACCCAAATCAACTTTTATCAATATGTAATGAGACAGAACCCCAACGTACTTAGTCAGGCAGAGCCTTGACATGCGTTGTTGGGTTCTAGATCAATCGGACAGGGTATCGACTCAGTGCTCAGGGGTAAAAACACTTAAAACTGGGTAGGGCATTATTATTATGGGGTGAATTTACTAAATATATATATATATATATATATATATAAAGACAGAGAGGGCGAGAGTTTCAAAGAGAGATGTGTGAGCAAATTTTTTGAAGGCTCCACTACCTGTTATTATATATACTTCTAATTTACAACAAGTTTGAGCAATAGGTGGTAGTACTTCCAGCATTAAAGGTTTTTTGTGCATTAGTGAGTTGTATTGTTTTGATTCTTTGTTGTACTTTTCTTTTTCTAAGACAACTGTGTCCTTCACCGACGTAAAGACTCCTAGGTTTTCATCTTTCCTCTGCCCTTGTTCCTCACAAATCTATCTCTCAGCAGGGCTTTTTGGCTTTCAAGAAAAGTTTGAAACCCTAATTTGATGATGGAAGTTATAGAGATAGCGAAGCTCTACCATTGGTGTTCATGGTTCCGGTGGTGGCTTGGTGAGTTGTTAGGGTTTCCAATTAAAGGGCACCGACGAGGACGATTGGAGGTCCAATGATGGCTTCCAATGGCGGAAACAACGGTTACACCTTTTCCTCACTCAATCTTACAACCTGAAACAGAAACTTCATCAAAAAATTAATTTAATGGAGGTTGTACATGTTGCTTAAAGTAAGTTTTGTGATTTTGTTACTTAAATAGCTTTGGAAGTTGTACGTTTCTTTTCTACTATGTCCAACACATCCTAATGCCAAATGCCCCTCAATATTTTAGCCACATATATGGGGAAAGATGAGATCGATAGAGAGAGAATAGAAAGCGGCCGAGAACAAAGGGAACAGAGAAGTTCCAGCCATCGGGGATGGCAGAGCGACGGTGGGTTGAGGTGTAGGTACGGTAGTGGTGGTGGTTAATCTTGCTTGCACCACCTCCTAAAATGACCAGAATTAGGGTTCCTCCTTCATTGCCCTACTTATTTTGTCATCTTCAGAAGTTATGTATTTTTTAAGCTGTGAAAGTAAGTAACTTGAACTTGTTGAGTTTTAGTTATGAATGAATTAGTTATTTGGTTTAGCTGGATGTTGACTATATATTTACACTTTTTGAAAATTTATGTTTGTTTAAGTTCAGTTGGGACATTTGTGGAATCAAATAGGTTTTGTGTAATTTGTGTAGTCTATTACTATTTGATTGTTTTGATTGTGTGTAGAGTTATAATTTTTAGTCATGATTCATTTAAAGAAATGGTTTGTGATTTGGCTACACCTAGGTCACAAAGTTAGACGAATGATGAAGATGACAGAGGATGGTGATGTTCGAGCAAAGAAACATCGGTGGTGTGATTTGGCTGAACCTGGAAAGACAGCCATCGCTACCTCCTTCTTGGCCAGTGTCTTCTTCTGCCATCGTTGCACCAATTATCGCTGCATCGATGGCTGCTCTCTCCTCCTCCTATCTCAATTCCTCATTCCAGGTACAATAACTTAATTGATCTAGGCTGGAGAGTAACCATTTTTTTTGTGATTACTCCAAGTTATGCAGGTTTTACGTCTACTCAACTTCGAGCATGGTCTATTTTGGATGGCTCTTCCTCCTGTTGATTTGACTCCTCTTGATTTGGTTTAGCTCGATACCACCAAAGTATGTTTTCTTACAAATTGAATCACTTTTGTTTAGTTAAGTGTTTTTGTTATGCTTTTATTTGATGAATTATTGATCAAGCAACTGTGACGTGGGGTTTTTCTATATACACATGTTGGATTACTAATTTACGTAGGATAACATATTATTATATTAGTGTTCAGTTGCGTTGTTTTGCGTCTAATTGAATCTGCCTTTATTTTTTTATGTTGTTTGGTTGCTGGATGATACTTTATTTTGAGTTTGGATGTCACATGGAATTAGATTTTTTTTTTAAATTGAGCATGTACGGATTTTCAAGTGTAAGAGAAAAATTCATTTGCTATATACCTTTCTTATGTGAAAGTAAAAGCTTAGAAGAGTCCATGATGATGATTGATGAATAAACTTTTGGAAAATTTTCAGTCTTTTGAGAAAGTCTATGTTACTTACATATATTCATCTACATACAATTAGGGACCACACAATCCTAATAACTTATTAAACTAGAGTAATTCCTTTCTGAATACTTGTATATTGCAGTTTGATAATGACTTTCCCAAATACTTGTATATTGTAGTTTGATGATGACTTTCTAAATTATCACCGACGACAATTAGTATGTACCCTGCCTTGTCTTTCAAAGTTATTACCGGCGACATTTGGTATGTACCCCGCCGCAACGCGGCAGGTACTTCTACTAGTTTATACTAGATTGAAGACTTGGAGATCACGCTTAGTCTGTCACGTATAATTACAATTAATTCGACTTTCATGTACTCACAAGCACACGTGCACACTTTCATTAAATACATGCACACACGTCCATTTGGATTTTAATTTTAATAGTTTTATTTTTATTATTATTTTATTATTTATATATTATAATTAATTCAGCTGCTTCATTTATTTGGCGTCTATAACTTCTAAAATATGACGTTTTATAAAACAATGAATACATCATTAGGACGAGAATATTTTTATCTACATTTGAACCTAAGTTTGATTAAAAACGAAGTAAGTTCAAATATAATTTATTTTTATAATTTAATTATTAAACGGATCCTATGTTCGTCTAAATATCTCATATTTCAACAGTCAACTTACCCGTAATCTACCCTTTTAATAATATAAGTTTTATATACTTTATTTAAAAAAAATGGAAATGTTACAACAATCACCATTGATGGCCACCCTTGCCCAACACCATCATCTATAATGCCCAAATCGAATAGTAGTGCGTCAGAATCATCTTCAATCGATCGAAGATCCAATCAAATATAACAACACCATCACCACCGTCAACCTCCGCCTCCACACTCACACCTCTGATAAGATTAGGTATTTTCTTCTGCTCGATTAAACATTCTCCAATATCAGTAAGGCAATAAACATAAAGTTTCTGCTAGTAACTTTGTGGAATATAAAAACATTGTTGTAAGGCAGAAGACTTTGTCAATGAACAGTTTATGATGACAAAATATATGTCGACTTGCTGCTTTTTTGAACAGCACAGGGTATAGCTTGCTTTTCTATCTTACCAGCCATAATTTTGCTAATCTAATGCTAAATATATTTTTTGCTATAAACTCTTGTACTTGATCACAACTGTTGTACCAGATCAGTGTACATGTACTACTTGGTTATCCGTGTTTGTGTATTACTAGATAGTTTTAAACATTTTTGAACAATTTTGCACATCTCTGTTCAATAAGGTCATCACATACAAGCTATCTTAGTTCAAATTGTTCAACGTTCTTGGTAAAGTTTTACTTGTAAGATTCTGTCACGCATTTTTTTGTTGATTCTCATTAGTTTTAAGTTTTCGCCAAATTGTTTTTGGAAGTCGTATGTGTACTCCAAGATAACATTTCAAGTTGCGCTGCTGTTACTCAATGATCGTATGATAGAAAAGTATAGTTTAGCAACAGTACATAGTTGTATTGGATAACCTACGACACGAAATTTGTAGTGTGAGCCACAATATTTATACTTTATCAACTTCATTTTTAGTTGGCAACACGAATTTGACAACCTTATGCATTTCTAATGGCATGTATTAAATTATTCTATGCTCTTTTTCGTTAGGATGTGATCATTCTTGTGTCCGTCTTCTTTTCTTGAAGGTTTTTTTTTTACCAAAGTCATTGTATTGGCCGATATTTCTTCAATTCGGTAAACTCTTACTTTGTAGCGTAGTGTTATTGTTACATTCTTTATTTTTATATGCTCTTGTGTTGCACTGTTTCATAAAGATCTGATGTACCTATGTTGTTGATGCTAATGAGTGTTTTTTGTGCTTAAAAATTGTTTCGTTAGTAACCACACGAGTAAAATTCTGGAAGAAAAAACTAATCTGATGCATGTCCATGTTAGAAGCTCAATGCTGCCACCTGTACAATTTTTCAACAAAGAGATGTGAATGGCAAAATATAGAAACAATTTCTTAACAAGATTATGGGTTGGTTACTTATTCTTGATGCTTTTAGCCCATTTGTAAAAACCCTCTGTATAAGTTAAACTTAACTCGCAAATTTTGCCTTGATTTTATGAACTCTCATTGACTTTTTTAACAGGCAACAGGACCAACTTTATTCAGACACCAACTAAAGCTTAGGCAGCAGCTAAGCAAAACAAACATACATCATCCAAACCCATTAAAACAAAAACAAAAGAGAACAACACCCGACCAAAGCTACATCCCTACACAACCCAACCCAACACATCCCCAAAAACAAAAAAACCTCCCCTTGGCATCTAACCAAAATCTATCCCCACAAAGCCACTCCAGTTCATGATAGAAATCGATGAGACTTTCAATCTTTTAACTGTTTTTGTGTTGAGTTTGCATGTAAAAGAAAGACTTATGGTAAAAAATGGCAGAATCCTCCTTTTTTGGTAGAGTGAAGTTCTAAAAGGATATGTTGACCCTGAATCTTTGGTATATATCTGGCATTTGTTATATAACTGGTGATAAAGATCCAGAATTCTACAGAGAAGCTTCAAGTTTGTAGTATGGAAAGGTAAATTCAAGAATTCATATATAGCGCGTTTTGGGGTATTAATTTGGTCCAAAATAAACATGTTTGTAGAATAAGCACCTAAATTTTCAGAGGATAAGATTGAAAGGATGGTGAAGGTGCTCAGGGTCCAAGATGAGGAGGAATTCATTTAGTAGGAGAAGAAGATTTCATGAAGAGGACATTGACTCCATAATGAGCATAGCGAGCATTTCAATAAGAAGATTAATGTGCATTCGGCAAATACAGACGTGAGATTAAGAACAATCTTGACAGAGGAACTACTTTGCTTGATTGATTATAAGGTGCTTGCTTTGCGTGCATACCTTTCTTGTGTAACTATAGTCGAAGTGTCGACGTCGTGTGTGTTTTCGTGACTAGGTTGTAAGTAGATATTATGAGTATAAGTAGATGATAGCAATCACATAATTTTGGTATTATTTAAAGCCACTACCTCATTTGACCTCATTTTGATTTTGTCCAAAGCTTACACTTAAGAGGATATTTATAATTAATACCATCAACAGCCTTACAGAAACGAAATACCCCGCCGCACCGCGGCAGGTCATCTTCTAGTTGAAAACAAAAAAAGGTGGGTTTTTTTTTTCTTTTGGTATGATACTTCGCAAGGAAACAAAAACGAAAATAGGGTTTTTTGTGTTCTTTGTTAACTGCGGCAACAGAAAACAAAAAGAAGAAAAAGGTGTACGTGAGATCCATTCTTGGGTTTATGGGATCGAGAAAATAAAGAGAAGTTTCAGAGATCGATAATTTCTTTGGTAATATCTCTCACTAGCTTACTCGTTTTCTTTTATTTCATTCCATATACTTGAAGTAGATTGTTTCAAGTAAATGATGATTATCATTGTAGTATACCTGGTGGATTCGAAGCGGCTCTAGTAGTCTCGTAGTTCTTACAAGGTTACCATGCTAAAATTCAATCTCTTTATTGTTAGGGTAAATTACACTTTTCGTCTTTTATGTTTGTATCAAATTGCAACGGATATCCTTTAATTTCAATAATCACAGTGACAGTCATTTCTTTGATAAAAACATTACACCTTACATCCTTTAACACTAACCCAGTTAATTTTAAATGTTAAGTCATGTCATATACACTTCATTTGAGGGCATTTATGTCTTTTCACACCTTGTTTCATCCCCCTATGAAACTCCCCTCTCGAACAAAGAATCTTTCCACTCTCTCTCTCTCTCTCTATACATTCTGGTTACACTACTGTATAAAGTCCCAATTCCGAGCAAACACATTTCTCATAAACAATTCATTCGTATGAACTAGTAATTTTTCCCCGCGCTTCGCGGCGGTTGGTATCGGTTCGGTTTGTTACGGTACCGATACTTGCTATAGTAAACGAAAAAGAAAACCTTACATCGATCAAAAACAATAAAAACAATTATCGATATCGACACCGATATTGTTTAGTTGATATTAGTTCGGTTGTTTTGCATTCTATGTTTTTTGTTTCAAAATTGTCATATAAATTTTATTGAAAATGACTATTGTGTTGCTATTGTACAAATCTGAACAGAACCCGACTGAACAACATTTGTATCGGTATCGATATTTATTTTTATTATTTTAACTTTTGATAAATTAAGATCGTATCGCTACCATACCGTACCAGACTGAACAACTTTGGTACCGGTATGTATTAATTTTTATGGTTTTTTGTTTGATAACAAATATCCTGTCGCTGCCATAGTGAACAGAACCAAAACCGAACAAACAACGTAAGTTCGGTATTGGTATTTATTTTTATTGTTTTTTTTTTCTTTCGATAAACAATGTAAGTTCGGTATTGGTATTTATTTTTATTGTTTTTTTTCTTTCGATAAACTAACATCGAATTGCTAGCGTATTGTACCAAACAACATCGGTACCATTGTTATCCGTATTCATATTTGTGGTTTCCGGCTTCAAAAAAAATTATTATACAACTTTGTTTGTGACGGTAATTGAATATCGGTACCAGTGCCCTCATAATTTGAACCGATCGATACCGTTTGAACAACATCGGTGTCGGTACCGGCTACCGTTTTTATCGTTTCGGTCGATGTAAAACATATGTTGATTTCTATACCGAGTGCATGAACATACCGGTACTGTAGCGAACCAAATCGATACCCACCCAATATCCGTGCTAACGTACCATCACAATGCGTGAGCAAATAACTTGGAATGTAAAAATTAAATAAACATAAATGCAGATTTTTTTTTAAATTTAAGGAGATGTAAGTTATAATAATAAAAAACAAATTAAATGCTAAATATAATATTACTAATGAAAAATAATGAAACAATTATATGAGAATTATTAATTACTATTTATTAATAAAAAAACATATAAATAATAGATAAAATACAATTAAAAATAAAAACAAATGTATAAAAAATTAAATACCAAATATAATAAAAAAAATACCTAAGAATTTTCAAATACTATTTATTATTAAAAAATAAATAATAAAAAAAATATTACTAAAACTAAAAATAAATACTTAAAAATTTTCAGTTACTATTCATCACAACTTTCTATAAATATATATAATATAATAATATAATATAATATAATATAATAATATAATAATGGACTAACTCAGTCACGCGACCTGGTCAACTCGGTCGAGTTACACCTATCAAATCCCCACAGTTATACCAAATCTCGTCTTCAACAGCCGTCGGTTTATTAATCCGTCAAATCTCTGGCAACTTTTCGACTAGAATACACACTTTCACTCAAAATCACACCATGGTTAGAAGGGAAAAACACACAGTGATTAAAATTTGATGATAGGAGAAGACAAAAATTTCCTAGAGATCAAACCCAACCCATTAGATTGAAAAAAATGGATATAAAAATGGAGAAATATATTTTTTTTCACAGCAAACCTTCTTGTAGAGTAGCCTTTTCCAATCAAAATAAACCTTCTCGTCACATAAGAAGTACAAAAAGTGTCACTAAAATATAACATCCCTAAATAAATACAAAAAGTGTCACTAAAATATAACATCCCTAAATAAATACACAGTTTGGTATATGCGCCTAAAACATTCTTCGACGAGAATGGTTTCCGATTCGCATCCGCACTCGCCGGAAGTAAAGGTATCGACGAAAACCTTCGATTCGCATCCGCACTCATCAACAACGGCGAGATCTGAGCCTCATCCGACACCATATTCTCATCGAATGTTGAGATGGTTTCCTTTGGGTTTGTGGACGGATTTGGTGGTGGTGGAGGTTGCTGGGATCGGTGGTGATGGCTGGATTTAGTGGTGGTGGAGTTTGGTTGAAGAGAGAGGAGGTAGAGATAGATAGTTGTGAGAAAGAGATAAGGTTTTGTGTATTTATATATATATTTTTTAATTTCTTGAAACTAATGAAAAGTATAATTACTAATCTATCCTTATGTGTAAAACACATAACTAAGCTTAACTTAAAAGATTAACTATATTAGTGCTAAAGGACCTAAAGTGTAACGTTTTTACTAAAGAAAGGATTGTCACTGTAATTATTAAAGTTAAAGTGTATCCGTTGCAATACAATACAAAAATAAAGGACAAAAGATGTAATTTACCCTTATTTTTATTATGAAATCATATACTTTTGGATTATTTTTTAAGTTGTATTTTATGGATTATAGAGCTAACTAGTTAACCCGGTTGAATCATCCGATACAACCCGGTACAATCAGTTGAACCATTTCTAAGATCAACCCGGTATGGTTTAAAACCGGTTTTCAAAACATTAACTAGATCATAGCTTAAATTATCAACTCTATAAATTTGAATTTTCTAAAACATAAGGAATCGAGTATATGTGGGAATTCAAAATAGGTCAAACAATTTGAATTCAAATGGTTAGTTCTATATTTTAGGAAGTAAATATCTCTGTATATTCGATTGTATTCTTTGTTCCTCTTGTAATCTCGTTATATTAGGATCATTGAAATTCAAATGAGGCAAATATCCTCACATGTTCATTCAAAGAGTAATTCCGCTACTTGTTTACCGTCTGTGACCGCGTTTTTCCCATCACAAGAACTCATCAATGGCTTCCCCAAAAATGAGTCTGAAGCTTCTTGTCGACAGAAAAGGCTCTAGAGTGTTATTCGCAGAAGTACCAAAAGAATTTGTGGATATGCTTTTCCGTATCTTCTCTTTGCCTTTGGGCACCCTCATCGAATCCGTTGGATCTGAACGGATGGTGGGTTGTTTGGGAAAACTCAAAGATAGCATAGAAAGCCTCCGCGGAAACTACCTTCAACCTGGCATCAAAATGGAAGATGTCTTCAATCACAAAACAACTTTCAATGGTGACATATTTCGGTTGTCCTATGATGAGGATCAATCTGGTTCATCTAAAGCAGTTTATAGATGTGCCAATGCAACAAGAGAGTACTATGATTCTGGTTCTGGTTCTGGTTCTGGTTATGGTTATGGTTATGATTATCGCAATTACAAGGCTTGCGAGTCAAACGTGACATTGTATGCGAATACCAAATGTCCCAATTGTCGTCGTTCTATGAATGTTCCCATGACTGTCGTAACACCGAAGGAGGTACTCGCGGAAACAAAGAAAACGGACAAGAAAAGGAAGAGAGGGTACGTAAAGGAAGTTGTGACTTATATGGTAATGGATGATTTGGTTGTGAAACCAATGTCCACCATTTCTAGCATCACCGCCATCAATAAGTTAAGTGTCAAGGATCTAAGTCAACTTGAGGAGATGACCGTTTCTTTTGGAAAAGAAGAGGTACTATTGTCATCTCATATATAAACATGTCATATTCCATATTCTTTATGAGGTTGTTTTAAACTAAAAACAACCCGTAAAATCCGCTTTTAAAACCCACAAATAGCATATTTATGAGACTTGAACCCGCACCATTCTAAGGTTGTGTTTTTGATACAATTGGGTGACCCGTGAAGTCTCCCGCGTATGTTTCCATCTTATGTTGCATGCATTTAGGATTAATATCTTTGTCTTGTTTCCCCCCATGTTCCCACTTTAATACGGTAAAATATCAGATATCGGTCAAGGACCAATATTTCAGATGTATGTTATCTCGGTGTGATATCGTTAATATTAATATCATGCATAATTGTATATATAGCAATTTAACACTAATAATTCGGTGATATATAGGTTATATACTGGTCAAATATCGGTGATATATTGGTTATATCTGTCAATATCAATATCGCAGATAATATTGGTACCGATATTCTGACCAATATTTGACACCGATATTTCACTAGGTGACCGATATATCACCGGTATTAACTGCATAGCTACTCTTTAATATTTCTTGGATTCTAACCCACTCTGCAGGTATCTATAAGAAGAATAACCATCTCGAATCGGTCCTAACAATTTTAGTTTTCAATTCATTCATAACAGGGTTTGAAGCTGTTAAAGGCATCTCTCAAGACAGATAAAGTGCTCACAGCTATCTTTATGCATTAGAATATAGTTATGGGTCTCGTTTATGAAATCTTTTGATCTAGTTTCATTGTGGCAATTAATAAATTTGCTTAACCTTTTGAAGAACATACCATCGATTTGGACGGCATGGTCAATTTCGATTTTAAGATTTACGTAATTTGTTGACATTTTATTTATATTGCTTAGATTGTCCTAAGTGCATGCAATTTTTTTACTTTAGTTAAATGTAGACATCGGTTATCTACGTTAAGTATGATTAGGACTTGATATCGATGCTTATTGACATATATTAATTAAACCCTGTAAGTATAAAATTTTGTTTTATTTTGGTTAAAGTGGCAAATATGTATATTATTCAAAATATAGAACTCAAACGTGTCACTGCTGATTTGAGATGGCTTTATTTGCTACTTGTTTATAAAGTAAGCATTTATAAAATTGAACAGAATCTAAGCAAATTGAAAGATGACAAAAACAAATAAAGAAGACCGCAAAATGAGGTGTGCTTTGTGTTGTGATTTACTCAATGCATTAATGTAACCATGGAGCGCCTCCACCCCTCTAACACTATTAGGGTGAGGGGGCACTCCCCTAAGAGGGGAGTCCCCTCTCTTACGCATAACCAATCCTCGTGTGCCACGTCAACTCCCCTCTTAAACTCCCCTAACACCCTAAATTGATGGCGACACTCCCCTCTTAGATGATTTGGTTTTTTATTAGAAAAAAAAAGGAAATTTTTCATTGGTTGATTGAATGGGGCCCACCTTCTCTCTCCTCTTCTCTCTTCCGTGCCTCCTCACCAAAATTGGTCCCCTATTTCACTCCCCTCTTGGATGGCGGTATCATCCCCGCTCGGCAAAATGGTCCCCGCGTGGGTTTTCGGTGGGTGCCCCGTCCACCCTTAGGGGTAGGGGCGTTCCACTAGTTCACGCGTGGAAATGTTGGCCGGCGACGGTATTTAACGTGCATCAACACGTGAAGAAGGTGTTATCACGGGACGCCCCGACCCCCTTAAAAAGGTTAACACATTGGGATTTGAATCTTAAAACTAACATACGGATTGACTTTTGAAAGAACTAACATTTATTTTTTTGCACTTGAGTTTGTTTATATAGGGATCGACTTTTAAAAGCTAATATTTTTAATATGTGCAACGTTAACTGAACGGCTATATATAGTCATTGGAATTTCTAATTAGCCGTTAAAAAAAAAACAACCCTTCGAAAGATGGCCACTAATTCATTGATTTTTGTTTGGTAATTGCATGGACGGGTTGGTGTTCCCACGAATCCTGCAATCTACCGCAACAACATTTACCCGCATCCAGGCCACCAAGAGACCTTTTCTAGAAAATAACTAATGCCCTATTTTTCTAAAGTACACCTCTAATTAATTAATGATATGATGTTTTCAAATAGTTATATGGGTTTTTGACATTCATTGATTTTTTCTTTGTTTTAATTTTTTTTTTTTTGAACGGCAAATTTGGATCACTGACGGACCACTGGAGTATCATCGTGCCACCAACGGAACCACCTGATCATATTCATCTCCACTAGGCATAAAGCCTATACACCAATTCAGGAGGAAATCCAATAAATATGGGAAAAACCCCCTTGTGAGAATTGAATCCAGGACTTATTGGTCCAAAGTCTTATCTCACCCCCAAGATACCACTAGGCTATAATTTTTTTCACATTCAGGACCATGATCGTGCATCCCCTTTCATCTCTACTATTCTTCCTAGCCTCAACTACCTTTCATATTCACCTCTTGTTTTTTTTATGTAAGTTGTTATTACAGATATGTTTATACGCAGACAGTTCAAAAGTACCAATACTGCTATCAAATTCAAAAATTAAAATGGAAATACAGGTTTTTTCAAACTAGTTTCACTTGACCCTGTCCCCAATCTGAGTCACATAGGTTCCTATTGGTTTAATGTATCCATAATAAAAATCGGCTTCAATCCAAGCCCGTTTGGCCCAAATAAGGTTTTGTAGTTTTAAACCGATCCGGTTTCATGGAAAATCCGATTTGTGCACTACTACTTATGCCTTAATGTAACTTTGTGTAACCTAAACCACTTCCTTAACACTTAACACATTTGATGGCCCATAGTGCTTAGATATCTGCTCGCGAAACAAACAGTGAACTATTAAGTGATGAACCAGTAAGATCAGTGGCGAAGCTTGACAATGAAGACGGGGGGTTGAAAACATATATACCCAAAAATTTCTATAGAACCGGGGGTCGAAAACGTATATACCAAAAAATTTCTATAAGAAAACTACATATATAACACCACTGAGCGAAAAGTTCGTGGGGTCGGACGCCCCCTCGGCCCCTCTTAAGTTGCGCCCCTGAGTAAGATGTCTGAACCATTAAAAACCTCATTAAGAGCTAAACAAACAGCCCCTAAGGTTGGGTGTGTGGTTTACATAATGACGAGCACGTCAGTGAGAGCCAACCATGCCACATTTTTGTATGGAAGATACTCCCATTGGTACTTGCTCTGAGCACACTGCTTGAGCATCGGGGCATGCACTAATGTACGGTGCAGGAACCTAAATATCGACCATCGACGCCCACTTTGGCTAGAGGGTGGCATGTAAGTTTAGATAGTAAGAATTTGTTTGGTACATTTTATATTTTACTAGTTACTTTCCGTCCACGCGTTGCGGCGGGACCCAATGACTACAAAAGACGTGTCAGCAACGGCAAACAGATACCGAATATCAAATCATAAATAAAATTACGTGGTAAGGATAGTCACTCCGTCATAAAAAAACGATTTTAAATAACCTAATATATAATAATAATTGGACCCACACGTCCTACACGTTGGAAATTCGGTTGTTTTCAGTTCAGTTATTACGGTGCTAACACGTTAAAATATGGATGAGCTCGGTACCGGTAACGGCAGCGAAAGTACCGATCCAGAAAATCATCGAAATTAGGTACCGGCACCGAAAATGCTCGGTACAATACGGTATGGTATTTGAAGGTAAAAATCAATAAATACAGGTATGGTGCAAGACCGGTGTCGAACCGAAAGTAACGATTCTGAAAACGCCAAAAGGTGGGTACCAAATTGGTACCGAAAATGATTTGGTATAGTAAATTTGGTACCGATACGATACCGGTTTGTTTACAGGATTTGATACGATTTGCTCATCAATATTCTAAATATCCAAGTTAATTTTACATGCTACAATTCATTCATTACAGAAAAAGACAAAAAAGAAAGCAAAATAAGTTGTTGTGTATATAAAACCTCATTCAAACGAAATACAGTTTACTTACTGTGTGTATGAAAAGTAATCTAAACGATGCAATTACTTGCATTGCTGCGTTGCTACAGGATTTGATGAGCTCGGTACCAACCGGTACCGAAAATACCGTTACCGAAATCCCCAAAATTGGGTACCGGTACCGAATATACCTAGCATGGTACGGTTAGATACCGGTCCGTACTGGTACGTATTTGAGAGTAAAAACCGTTTAATACATGTGCAGAACCGGTATCGAAAATACACCGGTTTGGTAAATTTGAGACCGGTACCTATACCCGATACCATTTGATCATCTCTTAGTGATGTTACTATTAATTCCAATCTAATTTTAATTTTAAAAATAAATAATAAATCACTGTTCATTGAGTTTGTTTTTTATCATATATATTACCTAGCATGGTACGGTTCGGTACTGGTATGGCACCAGTATTTGAGGGTAAAAACCGGTGAATACCTTGAGACCGGTACCTATACCCGATACCATTTGATCATCTCTTAATGATGTTACTATTAATTCCAATCTAATTTTAATCTAAAAAATAAATAATAAATAACTGTTCATTGAGTTTGTTTTTTATGATATATAAATTGTTAAACTAATATGTGTTGTATTTGCTTATTAATCTAATGATGAAAAGTTGTTCGCGGGACAACATTCATTTCATGCATTATAAGCTCAATGTTATACGATTGTTGCGAAGAGTAAATAGAGCCAGTTCGTCAGGGCCGGTCCGAAGGGGGAGCGGGGTGGGCGACGACTCAGGGGTCAAACCTTCCAGGGACCCGAAATTTTTTGTTTTTAGGAGTTTTACGCTGTAAAAACATAATATATACGTACTGAATCAGGATAGAGTGTGGTGAAGTGCTTGGTTTAGTGGTTGAAACTGCAATACAACCAAAGCCATTGAGGAGATAACACTTATCTATGGAGATAAGACGACATATTTGGGCCAGGCCCATTTAGCATTTATATTGATCCATCTCAAATAAATAACATTATTTCAAAACCCTAATTCTCTTCCTCATTTCCAATTGTAGTTTTAAACCAATCCGGTTTCATGGAAAATCCGATTTGTGCACTACCACTTATGCTTTAATGTAACTTTGTGTAACCTAAACCACTTCCTTAACACATCTGATGGCCCTTAGTGCTCAGATATCTGCTCGCGAAACAAACAGTCTAAACCATTAAGTGATGAACCGGTAAGATCAATGGCGAAGCTTGACAATGAAGACCGGGGGGGGGGGGGGGGGCGAAAAAGTACATACCCAAAAATTTCTATACGAAAACTACATATATAACACTACTGAGCGAAAAGTTCGGGGGGTCAGGTGCCCCGTGGCCCCTCTTAAGCTGCGCTCCTGAGTAAGGTGTCTTAACCATTAAAAGCCTCATTAAGAGCTAAACAAACAGCCCCTAAAGTTGGCCGTGTGGTTTACATAACGGTGAGCACGTCGGTGAGAGCCAACCATGCCACATTTTTGCATACAATGTAACGCCCCAAAACCCGAATGTTTATATATTCACCACATGTTCCTGTATGTTATAATATGAAACAAATAACTAGGCTAATTAACCTAGTTAAGTGTAGGGTAAAAACTATTAAAGGTTTAAAAGTTTGTGCCAATTATATTTAAAGGGTGAACACGAGGGGCTAAATTGTAACATGGAAACTTATGTTTTATAAAACAACAATTTAACACACAACATACATTTAGTGTGTGTGTGTGTCGAATGTTCAGGAGAAGAACAAGGGGTTCAAACCCTAGTTCTTCAAGAAGCTTCAAGTTGGATGATGAATTAAAGCTCAAACTCAGAACCGAACACGAATTTGTGATCACCTACACTAGGGGATCATAAGGTATGTCTTAGATTCTAGATTGGTGATTACCCACGAAGTGGGTTATGTTGTAAATCATGAATTGGTATGAAATTAAGCATGTAGAGGTGTTAGAAACACCAAATAGAACTTTTGTTATGAATAATTTCAAGTAATTGAATGATTTAGAATGAAACCCATTGCATGAGTGTGAAGATGATGATCATGATGAACTTGTAGATGTAATAGTGTGATCTTTTGATGTATAAGGTGTTGTATGATAGACTAAGATAGATAAACTTGATGTGGAATTTATGATTATGAGATTTTGCTTGAATGTAATGGTTCATAAGATGAAATAAGGAAGAACATGCTTTAAGCACTTGTACATTATGCTTAGAAAGTGTTATGCACACCAAGTGTTTGATGAAATGCTTAGGAGAAAATGACAAGTGAAATTGTATGCTAATAATGAATGTGATGACATGTATGGATAGGAGTCATGTCAACATGGACACAAGCATGGAAGGGCAACGGGCTAAGGATAGACACGGAAGCTATGCTTGAACTCGGACGCACGAGGTAAGTGCACTCCGAACTTACCCTTTTGTTTGGTACAGTAGTTATGATATAGGGTACTTATTGAAAGTAGTGTGAGAAGATATGAATCGATGTTATTACCAAGTTAAGTTTAGTACAAATGAGTTGGGAGTGGTTAAGAAAGAGATTCGATTAAGTTTGGGTAAGAAAGGGAACTTACATAATGAATTAGGCATAAAGATGAGTTAGAATATGTTCATATGAAGGGAAGTTAATGATACTAACCGTTTCTATTGAGAGTTAATGTAAAGTATAGGCATGTTAACAATGAAAGTGAAGGTTAGCTGCGCAATCCGATGCTAGTGAAGGAATGGATCCATGAAGGGGCTGGTATAAGAGAAAGCAGGATATGTTGACACTTTACTATGCATGTGTTAAGATTTATAATTTTTATTATGTCACCTGTTGCTAATGATTTGATTGAATGTGGTGACTGCAGGCCGTACAGGGTTTTGGATGTTTCATCAAGAATTGTACGCGGTTGAAGATCGAGTCAATACATGGATTGTACGTGGGTGTGTTGTTGTCACTTAAATTGATATAAGTATGTTAGTTTTTGATTAATTTATAAAAAGGGATTAATGTATTTAATTGAAAGAAAGATTATCATGAAAGAAATTTTAGGTATGTACTTTCCGCTGCGATAAATTGGGTTAAAACGTTTTAGGGTGTAACATACAAGATACTCCTGTTGGTACTTGCTCTGAGCACACTGCTTGAGCATCGGGGCAAGCACTAATGTACGATGCAGGAACCTAAATATCAACCATTGGCGCCCACTTGGGTGGCATGTACGTTTAGATAGTAAGAATTTGTTTTGTATATTTTATATTTTATTGTTAATCTAATATGTGTTATATTTGCTTATTAACCTAAGAGTAAATTTCAAAGTTCGTCCTTTATGTATGTCTAATATATTAAAGTATGTCCTTTATCTTTAATAAGCTCAGAAAACATCCTTAATGTTTGAAAAACCAATCAGGTTATGTCCTTTACCCTAAACCTTGTTTGTTTTCCCAGTTAAGTCAGGTCACATGTGAAGCACATGAGGGCATTAATGCCATTCTACCTACCAATTACTGTGCCCTGTTATAAAAACCCTAAACCTCATCTTCTCCATCTTTCAATCACCTGCACATACAACCCTAATCCCCAATTCGTCCCCCTAATCCCTAAAACCACAAACACACCAAAACAATATCAATCAACAAACCATCAATCAAGCAACGTTGACTCAATCTCCAATTCATCTTCTTCAGATTCAGACACACAGATGACGAAGGACCACTGGCTGCAATCAGCGTTGACCAATGAGGTCCTAGTCGCTGACCTTCTCTTACGACTCAAACATTCATCAGATTCATATTCCTTACGAACGCCGGCGAACAAACCGGTTACAGTTGCCGCGATTCTTCCTCCTCGCTGGGGAAATCTGAAGACTCGATCGAAATCTGCGGCCGTTGCCAACGGATTCGTTAAAGACAAAGAACACCATTGTAGTCCTACCACACATCTGTCCTGGAGCGGTGGTGCTGGTTCCAGTAGCGATGGTTATGAAGATTGTAGTCGTCCGTCAGATCTCTCATCTGCTTCCAGATCTCTCAAGGTCAGCGACTAGGACCTCATTGGTCAACGTTGCTTGATTGATGGTTTGTTGATTGATATTGTTTTGGTGTGTTTGTGGTTTTAGGGATTAGGGGGACGAATTGGGGATTAGGGTTGTATGTGCAGGTGATTGAAAGATGGAGAAGATGTGGTTTAGGGTTTTTATAACAGGGCACAGTAATTGGTAGATAGAATGACATTAATTCCCTCATGTGCTTCACATGTGACCTGACTTAACTGGGAAAACAAACAAGGTTTATGGTAAAGGACATAACCTGATTGGTTTTTCAAACATTAAGGATGTTTTCTGAACTTATTAAAGATAAATGACATACTTTGATATATTAGACATACATAAAGGACGAACTTTGAAATTTACTCTTAACCTAATGATGAAAAGTTGTTCGCGGGACATCATTCATTTAATGCATTCATTATAAACTCAACATTATGCGATTGTTGCGAAGAGTAAATAGAGTCAGTTCGTCAGAGCCGGCCCGAAGGGGGAGCAGGGTAGGCGACGGCTCAGGGGTCAAACCTTCCGGGGACCCGAAATATTTTGTTTTTTTAGGAGTTTTACGCTGTAAAAAGATAATATATACGTACTGAATCAGTGCAAATTCACCAAGGATGTTTGGGGCCAGGCCCATTTAGCATTATATTGATCCATCTCAAATAAATAACATATTCCAAAACCCTAATTCTCTTCCTCATTTCCAATTTGCAGGTACACTCTCCGTCTCCATCTTCAAATCCCCAAATTAGGGTTCCAAATTTCTCAACAAATCTATTCAATCCCCTTCATATCTCTCTTCTAATCATCTAAATTTCATCGTTGCAGGTTCACTTCACAATGTCGCCCGCTAAAGGTTCGAATCATCATCCAATAAATCGATTAAAACCTTACAAAACACATAACCTGTTTAATTTTCATTACAGTTGCTGCTACAAAGAAAGTTGATGCGAAAGCTCAAGCACTGAAGACAGCGAAGGCTGTGAAAACCGGATCAACGTTCAAGAAGAAGGCGAAGAAGATCAGGACGAAGGTTACCTTTCACCGTCCGAGAACGTTGAAGACTGATAGAAACCCTAAGTACCCTCGCATCAGTGCTCCACCGAGAAACAAGCTTGATCATTATCAGATTTTGAAGTATCCTTTGACTACTGAGTCTGCAATGAAGAAGATTGAGGATAATAATACTTTGGTGTTTATTGTTGATATTCGTGCTGATAAGAAGAAGATTAAAGCTGCTGTTAAGAAGATGTATGATATTCAGACTAAGAAGGTTAATACTTTGATCAGGTATGTTTATTAGTTTGATACTTTTATGTCAAATTAAAATTAGTATTAATTGAATTTGAATGGATATTTAGGCTATGCAGTTAGTGCTGTAAAATATCGGATATCCATAAAGGGCCGATATTTGAGATATAGGTTGTCGGTGAGAGATATCGGTTGGATATCTATAATTTTAATATAATGCAGGATTTATATATATAGCAATTTAACACTAATAGTTCATTGATATATCGGTCAAATATCGGTGATATATTGGTTATATAGGTCATAGTTATTAGAGCGCAAGGCACACTTAGGGCGATTTGTTGGGCCCCGGGGCTTTATTTGCGCCTAGGCGCTCGCTTTAATAACTATGCAAAAGATTATTGGTATACATGAACTAAAAGAAGATTAAAGGCGCGAGGCTCACTCAGGGCGATTTGTGGGCCCGGGCTTTATTTGTGCCTAGGCGCTCGCTTTAATAACTATGATATCGGTCAATATCAGTACGAATATTCTGACCTATATTTAACTGCATAGTATTTAGGCGAACATAAAAGAATGAACCCAAATAAACTAGCGAAAGTGAACATAACTAACGCATACCAACTATCATCAACTTAAATGAACAAACGGACGTATGCTCATTCCTTTAATTAAATGAACACATTTTTATTCATGTTTGATTGTTTATTATGGGAAACTGGGTTATTTTTTGTGTGTGCTGTGTTGAATTGACTCGAACCATATTGGGTAATTCGTGGAAGTTTAACGTTTTGAAAGTAACAATTTTTACAAACTTTTGACCTGTTTGGTCTGTGTTTTTAAGCCATTTTTAAATTTTTCATCACACTTGTTTTTAGTAAAATTCAGTTTATATAGACATTTTTTATCTATCTTGCTTGATCCGTGTTTTGTTAAACTTAACCTATAAAGATGTATCAACCAGTTTTTTAGCTGAGGTGTATAACTGTATTTTCTTTTACATTCGGTGAGTTCTCGTTACACATGTTTGTGGTAAAATGCATCTTACATCTACTTGTTTGACCTGTATTTTCTTTGTTCGTGTGATGCAGACCTGATGGAACGAAGAAAGCCTACGTTAGGTTAACTCCAGATTATGATGCTTTGGATGTTGCTAACAAGATTGGGATAATCTAAGGTGAAATGTCATGTCAGTTTAAAGGGAGAATGTATGCTCACCGTGACAGTTTTGTTAGCTTCATGTTCTTGAATACTAATTCAAGTTTAATGTGAGTATTTTCAATCTGGATTCAACTTTTGTTATAGTTGCTGTTTTAATTATTGTTTTTATGGAGCTCTTGCTGAAGGAAAGTTTAGCATTTGTTAATTGTTTTTATGCATCTTCAAATGTGACCGAAGACATTCATTAGTATCATAAGTCTGAAGGGTGTGGGGTTGCGCCTCCCCTCCGAATGGCGGCTTATGATTGGTGGTCAGCCCTGCCAACACAACCCACACCTAGTCACTCATGAACCCATCTTTGGCGCCTTTCTTTAGCACCCATGGGCGCTATGCCAGGTATTAACATGCTGATGTGGAGGGGGTAGCAACCCACACTATCCAGCCTCAACATGCATTCAAGATATACCGAAATGAACTCGTATTCAGCATTTCGGCTTTATTATTAACATACCTTCATGCTTTTACATGCACTTCATTGCCTTTTCATTTCAAAAGTAAACTGTTTCAAAAATACAGTGTATTAGTGTCACCGTCACACTATTTCTAGCCACATGGCTAAATACAAATTTAGAGCATTCACAATCCGTCCCCTTGCGGGTGTTTGAAAGTGGTTATAAGTAGAGAAGAGAGAAAATGTTGTTTATTTGTAAATTTGAGAGGACCTGTAATATTTTTTAAATTAATATATTTTGTAAATGGTTTTGAGTGGATGAGAGAAAATATAATGATAAAAGTAAAAAAAGTACTCTCTCCGTCCCACTAAATGTGTCTTATTTTAAATTTTCAAAGTCTTTATTTATAAACTGACTTTAATTATATATTTTTTGTGTTATATAAAACGTGATGAAAATTAACCCGATAAAAACACTTGTAAAACATACTCAAATCATATAACTTTCATCAAGTATTATCTAACACAAACAAAATTAGTTAAGGTCAAAGTTTATAAGCAAAGACTTTGAAAATTCAAAGTAGGACACTTTTAGTGGGACGGAGGTAGTATTATTTAATTGAAAAAAGAGAAAATGTAGTTTTTATTGAAATTGTAGAGTACAGAAGATGGAAGGGATGTGAATGTTATTTAGACCATGTGTAGACTGTAGTGTGGGAGGAGAAGATGCCCCCACTCTTGAGCGTTTTGCGTCATGTGATGGTCCACTCAGCATGTGGGAATTATGGGGCATTATCTTAAAACGGGGGTAGTGGCTTAATGCTCCATAACAACCCCCCACCCACCCCATAACCCCATTCAATCATTACCCATATTTATACATCCAGCCGTGGAAGGGTCTGATTGGCCTAAGATTTCTCCACCCAGCGTTTAATTTGGAACGCTTCAACCCAAATTCGCAACAAAAACGCCCCTGGGGGCGGTGGAAGGGCGTGGAAGGGCTTTTTTTGGGGGGTAAACGCCAAAAAAAACCCCACTTCGGGTGGTCTTATAGTGAGAATTGCATGTATGTTAAAAAATTAAACTATGACGCCAAACAATATATTAATCTTCATGTGTATATATGCAAATGGTTTTTTTTTATTTTTTTTTTGAACATTTCTCTTTTGAATAGAGGAAAGACACCTTATCATCACACATATCTCTTGAGGACTCGTATATATTCACTTGGTTTATCAGGCTAGAGGGTATGGAGAGCCTCATCCCCAAGGGGATGGGCCGCCACGTCACCGCCACGTAGGAGGGGCTTGAAGGGGATGGATTTAGGGGGTGGGGGATGAACCCCTTTATATATATATGTATGTATGAATAGCTGTGTGTGTGAGGAGAGAGGAAGAGAGGCCCGTCGACATCGTCCTTGGGGAGCCGGAGACGACGCGCCGGGGTGAGGGGGCGGTGTGGAGGACCGGCGCCGGGCCAGGCCGGCCTGGCCTAAGCCGGGCCCCATACCCTTTATTCTCAAAGTTTCTTATACCTCCGTTTATTTCATTATAGAAAGATTTAAGCGAATTTGTTTGTAGCTTATATCTAAAATTATTTTGCCATAATTCCATTATAGAAAGATTATAGATAATTTGTTTGTAACATATATCGTGTGATTTTGTTTAAGTTAAATAAAAATAATAATAAAATATTAAAAATGTTTGTGTACTTGGTTTAATCCATAGATTTGATCTTCGGTTCAAGCAATTCATCAACTTTTATCAAGTTATGTTTCTTAGTACATGAACTTCTATATTGTTAGTTGTATTATCAATCTATTAGGATGGAGGAGTGGTCTCGGGGAGTGTTTCGGAGAGGGGAGTTTGCCGTGTGGGGAACCATTGCCAGGGGCATAATCGGTGACAGGGGCGGATCTGTAGTGTAAACGGGCGTAGCCCGGGCTACGACTCAAGTTTTTAAGAGTAGTGTAAAAAAAAAATTTCCAGATTTTTATACACAGGACACCCCTGAACAAGTACGAGGACACCCCTAAAAAATTTTGGGATACCCCTGAGTTGAAGGTCTAGTTCCGCCACTGATCGGTGAGTGGGGAGTGTCCAAGTCGGTGTATACTCACCCAGTGTTTGAAGGGGAGAGAGGTGGGAGGGAGAGAGGGTTAATGGTGGGTCTCAACCCCTTCCAACCAATTACAAATTTATCTTTAAAAAAAAAAAATTGTTTACTACTCCCCATGTGTTTGACCATTGCTAGTGATTGATTGCAAAATGGGGAGTGAAGTGAGGACTTGACATGGCATGACATTATTGGTTAGAAAATAGTTTATACACTCACTATTTGGTGACCACTCGTGCTAGCGGGGAAGGGGCTCGGGGAGTGGGGTTGTCGATTGGTGATGTGTTGTCGGGATTAAATCGGGGAGCGGGGAGGGGGAGAGAAATGGTGTGGGCGGTGAGTATTAACCGACTCGGTGAAGAAGATGGAGAGGTGAGAGGAGAGGGTGAATTGTGGGCCCCAACCCCTTTTTAACCAATCACTTTTTTTTTAATTTTTTACCACTTTCCATGTGTTTGACCATTGCCAGTGATTGAGTGCAAAATAAGGAGTGAAATGGGGACTTAACATAGTATGATATTATTGGCTAGAGAATAACTCAAACACTCAACTAGGTGAACTTGTTATTTTGCTAAATGGTCAAATTTTAGACCATTACACGTTATTACCAAATTTTTTTTATTTTGCAAAATAGTCAAATTTTATACCATTATTTTAAAATTTAAACTAATAAAACTTGTCTTTTAAACTGGCTTTTTTTGTTATTTTGCTAAATAGTCAACTTTTAGACCAACTGTCAAATCAACTTTCTAAATACTCAATGCACCTTTTAGAATTTCCAAACTATAAATTATCAACATTTTGTTGCTTTATGTGGTTGTAATATATGTACATGGAGTTTTTCAAAAAAAAATTGCATTTTCACTTTTAATCCAAAGGGTTTTCTATTTTTGCAATTTAACCCTTTTGACTTTTTCAATCTTTCAGTTTAACCCCAACACTTTTTTATTTTCAACTTTGGTCCCCCCATACTTTTCATCTTTCGCAAGTTTTTCATTTTACGTTTCGTTCGAAATTTTGCAAGTCAATACGCAGCAACGTGCGTGTGGGGTTCAACGTTTTTTCGTTTGTTTTTTTCCCGTTGAGTTCAATCAGCTATGTCGAAACACATGTTTTCATATGGTTAATGCATAACATAACGTTTGGATTAATCCATTCAATGTTTGCGATGTACCGCGCCGCAACGCGCGGGTCTTATTGCTAGTATATATCTAATTTGCAACATTGGCATGCATACCAATGTTGTAACTTATGCTTAATTGCTTTTTCTTTATATTTATATATATATATATATATCTAATTTGCAACATTGGCATGCATACCAATGTTGTAACTTATGCTTAATTGTTTTTTCTTTATATTTTTGTTTTAAAGCTTAGGGTGAAGGGAGTGGTGCGGTGAAGTCATCGGCAAAGGCTTTTGCCGCGCGGTAACACCGCCGCCGGCTACCTTTGCCGATCGGCAAACTAATGTATTCGGTGAGCCTTTGTCGATCGGGAAAGAGGGGGAGGCAATCATTGGAACAATAAAAAAATCAACATTTACAATAAAAAGTCTTCGGTAATTGTTTTTTTTTAAATTAATTTGATGCTTTATTGTTTTTATGTAACAAATAATTTTTAAAAACAAAAAAACAAAAAAAAAAAGTTTGCCACTTTCAACTGTCTACACCATTGCCAACACTTTTCAGCAAAGTTTAAACTTTTTACCCTCTCTGACGTGGCACTCTCTGATTGGTCCATTTTAAAGTTTGCCACTTTTACCTGTTTAACCACTCCCTTCACCCTTAGTCACCACCAACCTCTTTCTTATTTGTCACGTGGCCTACATTGCACCATCCCTCACAATAATACTTCCATCACTCGTATAAATCTAATTTGCAACACATCTATGCATTATGGTTTGTACCATAATGCTTAGTAAGTTTTTTTGGGTAAAATAATGCTTAGTAAGTTGTATCCACTAAAGACAAACTTGTATTTCATTTAAGGGTTAACTTTGTACAATAGTAGCCAAGTTTCAAGAGTGTTCTAATTAGCTCACTCGTAATTTTTTTTGTTCCAATTAGGTCATTCAAGTTTCATTTGATGTTTCAATCTTAGATATTTTACCTAAATAGAAGGTCATCCATCCTACATGGCATTTATTTAGGTTTTTTTATTTAAAAATTTGTTGACATGACACATAAATGCCAAATGGGTTAGAAAAAAATGTGAAATATATTTAAAAAAATTGTAGAAAAGTTAAAAAAAATGCGAAAAAAATTAAAAAATGTGATTTTTTTTTCAAAATCTCTAAAAAGTTATCAAAATTTTTATAAAATCGTAAAAAATAGTTAGATGTCAGTAAATTTTTAATGAAAGAAAGTACTAATTACTCCTACACCAAAAACATTTAAATTATAGTCATAAAAAAAGATAAACAACTAACCATAAATAAATGCTATGTAGGACTATGACCTGCTATTCAGGTAAAATATCTAGCATTAGAACACCAAAATAAAGTAGAATGATCTAATTGGAACAATAAATTTTATTAGTGACCTAATTGGAACACACCTAAAACTTTATTACTATTATGTGGCATATTCCCTTCATTTAAACACTATAAATAATTTTGCGAGTTAACACGACACAACGTGCGTGTGTGGTTAAACGTTTTTACGTCGCCTATTTCTTTTACATTTGACAAGTTCATCGTAACGCTCGGGGTCCTAAATCGACTTAGTTATTTTTTATGTATTTTACGTTTCGGTTTAATTTCTTCGCATTAACACAAAGACAAATTTTTATTTCATTTAAATACTATAAATAATTTTGCGAGTTAACACGACGCAACGTGTGTGTGTGGTTAAACGTTTTTACATTGTCTATTTTTTTTTGCGTTTGACATGTTCATCGTAACGCTCGGGTCCTAGATCGACTTAGTTGTTTCTTTATATGTTTTACGTTTCGGTTTAATTTCTTAACATTAACACGCTGCAACTTCAGTGTTGGAGGTCGCTGGTAATAGTGTGGCATTGATGTTCGCCCCCGCCGCAACGCGGGGGTGCTTAATACTAGTTTAAACTAATTAGTGGTATTCAAGCCGCGTGTTGCCGCGGGATGCGAGGTTAGTATCCGGCCAGTTAGTCCGGTTAGTCTAGTTAGTTAGTTACGGTGCCAATTCGATAACGACGTTCGCCATAGGAACAGGAAGAAAAAAAAAAAGCGTACACGGTTTGAGTAAATCACACATTAGTCGTGTAATGTTCCAATAATACTTCTTTGGTCTGGTATAGATTCATAATTTGTATAAAAAATATTAATCATTAAAAAAAGGGAAAATCACGAAAATAGCCAAGTCAACGCCGTTTTTTTCAATTTTGGCCAACTGACACCCCTCGCCGAGCCGTTTCATCCTGCTGAAACGGCACAAGCTTTCCCTTTAACGGCCAGCCAACCCTTGATAGCCACGTGTCCGACAAAGCCTGTAACGGCTTGAGGTTGCTTCATTAGACGCCACGTGTCCGACATTGTGGAAAGATCTTAGCCAAGCCGTTACAGTCGGCTGCCGTTGAAAGATCTTAGCCGAGTTCTTTCCACGAGCCAAGCCGTGTACTTAGGTTCCAGCCGAGCCGTTACCCGTACACACGTGGACCCCACTTCTGCATGCCAAGCCGGTTCAGCTGACTCCGAGCCGGGTCGCTTAACTGTCCAAGCCGTCTCAACTGCTCCGAGCCGGTACAGCTGCTCCGAGCCGTTTCAAGCTGTGGTTCGAGCCGGTTCAACGTGTCCGAGCCGTTTCATTGCATTATTTTATTGATTTATATTTGGGGATATATTTGTCTGATTTATATTTAGCTTTTGTAAGGAACTTACCAACTTAGAATTATGAAGATTCGTTTGGTTGTATACACCGGCGGAAAGTGGGAAATCGTTAACGGAAAGTTGGAGTATGTTGCTAATGCTGATTCAAGTAGACGTGGTTTAGAAGTTGAACCCAACCTTTCATACACTGCTTTTCTATGTAAAGTGTCAAACATGTGTAGTTCTACAAACATTACGAAGTTATCGTATCGTTTGTCTTCCTTTAGTGATCCAATCGATATAATAAACGATGATGATGTTGTAATGTTTTATAATTTTGCTATGGAAAATATTTTTGAAATTTATAAATTATATGTCGTTGAAGGGTTTTGTGCTGGGTCATGTAATTTTTCACCTCCAAAAAAATTTACAGTTCCTGATTTGAATCTATGTACTGATGAAGAAAATTATGATGTTTTAAACGACTACCAGCCAACTCCTGATAATTCATTTGAAAATTGTTTGCCATCTTCATCAATTACTTTTTAACAAGGGCACGTATTTAATAACAAAGAAGACATGAAACTTCAGTTGGGAAAAAAATGTTTGTTAGAACGCTTTGAGTTTAAAGTAGATAGATCTTCTAAAACACGGTACGAAGTGTCATGTTTGATGAACGGATGCGTTTGGCGTTTTCGTGCATACAGTTTTGGGGATAGTGGTGTGTTTTTTGTTAAGAGTTTTAACGATAAACACACATGCTCGAAGACGCTAACGTACCCACATCTTCGTCAGGAAAACCCAAAGGTTGTTGCTCACTATTTAAAAGAACCTTTAAAAGACAGTGGTAGAATATATCATTGTAATGAAATAGTGAAAGATTTTAGACAAAGATTCCAAGTTGAGATAACCACTAGTCAAGCTTGGCATGGAAAAAGTCTGGCACTAGAGGTTTTACAAGGAACAAGCAGAAATTCGTTTGCAGAACTACCTTTTTACTGTTACAATCTAGAGCGGGTAAATCCAGGTTCTGTCACTCATATCAAGACTGGTGACGAACGTCGGTTTGAAATGGTCTTTGTCGCGATTGGTGCTGCGGTAAGTTACAGCAGTCTCTGTTTTTTTTTCGTCAAAATACATCTTGTTGACGTTTTTTAAATAATTTTGTTTCAGATTCGTACCTTTATCCGTAATCTAAGACCGGTGGTGATCATTGATACTGCACACCTAAAGGGTGAATTTAAAGGGACGTTATTTTTAGCAGTTGGGATGGATGGAAACAACCAAATTTTACCAATTTCCTATGGAATAGGAAAATCAGAGGATGGTGAATCTTGGACATGGTTTCTGTCTAAGCTTAAAGAATGTATTGGTGAAATACCTGGCATGGCGATAATATCGGATAGAGCGAATTCTATACTCCTAGCTGTTAGAAACGTCTTTCCACGTGCTTATCACGGGTTATGCTGTCGTCACTTAATGATGAACCTCCGTTTACCATCTGATAAAAAAAAGGAAAATGAGAAGCTGTGGTGGAAGACATGCAAATCCTACCGATTGTCTGATTTTAATGAGTCATTCGATGCTCTTTGTCTTGCCGTTCCTAGAGTACGTCGCACTCAAACAAGTATTGGGTTCGATAGATGGGCAAGGGTGCATTGCCCAGGCAATCGATATCATTATATGACATCTAACAGCGCGGAGTCTATTAACGCTTTATCTAGACACTCGCGTAAAATGCCGGTAACGCAACTCTTAGAGTTCTTCCGGCAATCTGTACAGAAATGGTTTTACAATCTTCGTTTGCAAGGTATTTATAAAAAACATTTACTTACACAATGGGCACAGAAGAAAATTTTTAAAAAAATTGAAGGGTCTAGAAGTTGGACAGCTGCTGGGATTGGGTTAAACAGTTATTCTGTCGCAGATAGTGGAAAGGGGGGTTTAGTTGACTTTGTTAATGGAAGCTGTAGTTGTCGAGTTTGGCAAGTTTCTGGTTTACCGTGCGGGCATGTTATTGCCGTGTCAAAATTTTTAGGTGAAACCGATTGCAGTAAGTATTGCTTCCCGTGTTACTCAAACAAAGTCTATAAAAAAACTTATGAAGAAGCGATTAATCCTCTTCCTCATAGATCTGAATGGGAGACTCCAGAAGACCTTATCAATCTTCAACCGCCGCATATGACAAAACGCCAGGCCGGTCGTCCTCGAGAAAACCACCGTATCTTATCCCGCGGGGAAGAACCTACTCCCCTGTATTGTTCCCGGTGTAACTCCTACGGTCATCATCGGGATGTCTGTCGGCAGCCCATGCCGTCAGAAATTCGTACTCGCAAAGGCTCAGACAAAGGGAAAGGAAAAGAAACCGATGATACTTTAATTTGGGAGACTTTTAATACACAATCTCCGTCTAATTATATGTATCTGTCTTTTAACTTGGCAGACTTTTAATACTTTAATTTATTTTGTGTATTTCAATTTCTCAAATAACGTAGTAAGTCTATTTAGTTTCAAATAATTAATATTGAAAATCATTTCATTACAATATGTTATTATTTTTTATTATATTACATGCATACATAGAACCATTAAACATTAACAGGTGTGAAGCACCCGGCGTAGAGTTCATCTGCCATGTACCGTCTGTATCTGAAACAAGCATCCTGAAGGTTTCCTTCGTTCCATGTTAAAGAAAGATCCCGAACAAGTTTTTCCATTAGCATACATATGATGACTCCTGAATTTCTGCCAATACGATCTGTTTGATCAGGCCACACGAAATCCCCTACTATTTGCATGGCACGCATCTCATATATTTGTGAGTGTTGCCAGTACGATATACGTCCGAGAAACCACAAAAATAGAGACTCAAATTCTATCACAATTTGATGTACTCTTTTGTGTACGCAAAATGAGTCTCCGCAATTAATCGTGTCACAACTATTGGCAAAAAAAATTCTTAATTCTAGTGAGTTTAGATTTATTTTAAAAAGCAACCAATTTTGATCCTTGTCCGGTATAGGAATGTATACCTGCAAAAAGTGAATAATCTTGTTAAAAATAAACATATATTTTCACTTTTATAGATATTATTTCTTTTATAACTTATATTTGTTTGTTTTATTTAATAATGAGGAAATGAGCTAAACTAAAAGCATGGACTCGTGGGCTGTTAGTGGGCTGGAAGCATAGAGGCTGGTGGGCTGCTGTGGTCGAACAGGAAGCATAGGCCCATGGGCTGCTCGTGGACTCATGGGATGTTAGTGGGCTGGAAGCATAGAGGCTCGTGGGCTGCTGTGGTCGAACAGGAAGCATAGGCTCATGGGCTGTTAGTGGAATGGTCTTCCGCTTCAGAAACAAAATATTACAAAAATATTATAAAAAACAAAAATTCTTAGGAAAAAAATATTACATCAAACACGTTTAAGTTCTTATTCAAAAAAAAAACACTGACATTTAACTAGTATCCGGAATGGTCTTCCGCTTCAGAATCATACTCGTCTGAGTCTTCCATTTCCGCACGATAAGCTTCAAAACGCACTTCGTCGTACAGTCTTTCGAAATCCAGTTCCTCGTCTAAGTCTTCGTCAGCAGTAGTCGTCAAACATTGTTGTGGAATAATCTGGTCCAAAGGACGTTGTCGTTCATCGGTGTTAGGTAACGGCACAAGTGCCTGACACTGACCTGAACCGCTAATTGGTGCTTCACGTGTTGGCTGTTGCACCGGGTTTGGGGGGTTACGAGTTTGGGAATTGTTTGGTTCGGGGTTATCTGAGGGTGGGTTTGGGTGGTTAACCATTTGGGAAATGTTGACGTTGATATGAATGTGTAGATGAATGTTGTGTTCTTGATTCGCCATGAGGTAGAAAAAAGGGGGATGCCAGTTGAGTAGTGGACCAACATGTGTTTAAATAGGTGTGGAGTAAGAATGAGACTTGTGCTTTGGTATATACGGTATAAGTATTTACAATGTAAAAGAACAATAAATATAAAATCTTTATAAAAAACGGATATAATAAAATAAAAAAATTGATTAAGCCTACCGTATCAATTTCCCAGAATGGAGGATATGTTGCTGTAGAACCATCTGCGTATCTGGTTGCATCAATATCTTGTTCATTTAACATGTCAAAGAAATTTGGAGGTAGAACTGTCCAACGATAATCGTTTGACGACAGCGTTCTTGCATTTATTTCAATCTCTCGTTCATACATGAGTTTGTTACACCATGCTTTTACGTGCTAAGAAATAACGGTAATTTATTTAATACAAAAATAATGAAACTGATTTTTATTCCGAAAATATTTATATTATTAAGGTACCGTTTTTTGAATAAAACCCGCTCCAGTAAATCCAAGCAGTCCCCCCACCAAGATTTTCCTAGTGGTGTTATCCCGGTGTATGAAGAAAAACAAGTAGTATTATCCCCATCGTAGTAAAATTCAAGAACATTTGGAGACCACTGGCGATCTCGATCATGTTGAGTGATCCAAACTGTGTTTTGTATGGAAGGAGGAATGCTTGTCATTGGTAATGTTTTAACACATATGTCTTTGTATAAAGGTGGAACACACATATATATAGACATAGGCAGCAGTACAAATTCATTTAATTTTTAAAAGAAAACAATACAATTATCCTACAATTACGGGATCTTCATCATCATTATCAAAGACGTCACTTGTACTATCGGGTAACACGGAATCATAAAATAGTAAAGTTAGTTGACGTCTCATTCGTTCCGCTGTTTTCTCAGTATCTTCACCATCGTTCAACGGTTTTTTATTTATCAACCTTTCAAGAAATATGCAAACCCAAACTCCACAGTCTCCCAAAGGTCCGGACTGCTGAGTAGCATCGGTCGCGTAAATAACTTCGAAGGGGTAATATAACGGTAGTGGTCTGTGGGCATTATAACCATGAATTCGTAGCCAATGGTCAAACACAAAATTTATATGACACACCACTTCCGTTCTTTCCTTTTCCATAGAATATAAAAGGCTAAAACAGCAACAAATTAACACAGTTAGCAACATGTATTTTGGAGTACTAATCAGTTAAATCGAGCTAATACCTGTTGTATATCGTCAGCTTGTAATCGACAAGGTTGAAAACGCCTAAAAACCAGTGAAGGCCTTCTATATACAATGGTACGTAAACCTATATAATTATTACGCAAAATATTAAATGAATTCAATAAGAAATACATTTATCTAGTAATTAATACGTTCGTTCCACATTACCTCGTCAACAGTATGTATTGATGGAAAAGGTTCAACCTGCCCAGTGAAGTAACCTTTACAGTTCTGGTCAACGACCCGCGATCGAAAATAATTATGAAAATATGGGGGTAGAATACTCCAGCGATCACTTTCATTTCTTGAATGATACAAATGGATCATCCACCCAAATATATGCTGTTAAACATTCTTAAGTTAGTTTGAAAACAATATACAAAAAAATATAAATTTATTTATTTTATGGTTGTTATATACAGATGCCATTACTTACATCATCGCTTAACCAGCCTCTACCGTCCTGACCCAGCAATGACCCCCAAAAATCTGGACCGACAGAATTCCCCACTATTAGGGAAAGATGTTTACTGCCGCTATTTGGATACCACGTCTTGATGAACTCAATTTGTCTATCCTCATTCCTTAACCTTTTGGCTTCTTTTTTTTTCAATCTTCTGTAAGCCACATACGGGGATAGCAAAGCTGATGCGGGCTTTACAAGCCTTTCGGATCGTCTCAATTTGATTAATTCAGGATCCTCATTCTACAAATATTGTATATACGTATTAATTTCACTTTATAAAATATATTTTTATTAACTTTCTTTTACACAATTAAATCATACTGAAATTTTATATATTTATAGTGATAATAAAAAAATATGACCAGTAATTAATATATATAAAATCAAAAAACTTACAAAATCTACGTTCACCATCGGGCTCAAAGAGACGTGGTAGGCATTATCGGCATTATCGTAGTTGATAAATGAATCTGCAACAGCCTACAACAAAGCATGTCAGTTAGATTAACGGTTATTAGTAGATATTGTTATTATAAAATAAAAAAAATATTCACAAAGCCCATTACATTATCACTCTGAGTGTGTGCCTGTTCTTTTGGCGTTCGTACGGGAGTCCTGACAGTTTTTTGTTTTGGGGAACAGCGATATGTTTATGAAAACTCTGACATTAACATATCGGTCAGTCTCCGGTTGTTCTCTTGCAGCTTCTCGTCCATGAGTGATCTAAATTGTGAAATCAGCTCATTCTCGTAATTTGATCGAAACGGGGTCATAGGGGGAACAAAATTATGTTGTGGAATCTCCTGTCGATCCGCTGCCCGATTATAACCTTCATTCGCCCCATCGTCACCAAACAAATTGTTTATTACAGACGCCATCTGTTCTTGTGTGACGACACTGGGGGCAACCTGCATTTCTGGTTGAATTGGACCCGTGAACCCTGTGGGCATTTGAATGGGTATTTCAGTGGCCATTTGAACCGGATTCTCGCCCGGCATTGCACTGGCATACATCCGACGTTCAGCGTCTAAATAATCTGAACTAGACACATACCACGCGCTTTGCAACTCATTTTTAGTGGGCAATATAACCAAAACGGCCTAAATTCACGTCTCTGCATTGTTATAAATAAAAAAAATTAATAAAATATTAATATTTCTCTCTCCAATTTTGGTCCCTGTTCGTTGGTCAATTTTGCAACTTTAGTCCAAAACTCTATTTTTTTTGCAAAATGGCAGTTTACTTTTATTAATATAAACAATAAAAAAGTTTATGTTTATTTTTTAAACTTTATTACTTTGGGTATGAAAAACTACTAAAAAAATACAAAAAAATTAAAAATTATAAACAGTAAAATAAATAAAAATTATAACTTTAACACCCTAACTTGTTCAATTTTAATTTTATTTGGGTTTCCTGTTAACGGAATATGAACACCCTAACAGCCCACCCATTATACTTTAAAATATAATATACGGAATTACATATATTTAAAGGTAAAATTTTAACCTTTGCAGCTAGTTTAAGCAATCGGTCCACAGTGCCCCTCATAAACTTCTTGCCTTCTTTCCATCCCAAAAATCTTGGAATCGTCTCACCTTCAAACCATTCCATTGATTTCTTAAATTCAGGAAAAATCTCCAACACCCACATCTACACAAAAGAATTTATTGAAATTTTATATGGTTTTCGAAATAACAATATTAATTGACATTCACGGGTACCTTGAAGGGCCAGACAAATCCAGCCAAAGAAAAACCTTTAGCGTCTTCTTTTAGTCGATTGTGCAAATTGTATATGGCAGTATAAGTACTTTCTCAAAAATAATTACCCCATGGATATTGTCTGAATTCTTCTAAATTATCCACAAGGTCTAAAAGCATATTATCAACATGATTGGTGTTTTGCCAACCCAAAAAACCTTGACCGATTAGCATGAGGAGACATATCCTCGTGGCGTCATTTTCGTTAATCTGGTTATTGTTCTCGAATAAAGTCATTATTCTCCCAAAATTAACAGTTGATCCAGGTTCAAAATATCTGTTCTTAAAGGAGTTCTGATGGTCTATAGGTGACCAAGAAGTGTGCCCAAAACGTAGCCCCGTTATTAAACAAAATTGTTTAGGTGTGAATGTAAATAGCTCCCCTCGTAATCTATACGAAATACCAAGACGAGGGGTAGGAGTGGATATTTGTAGTTGTGCAACGCCATATAAAAGAAGGCTATCACATATGGTGCATCTATTGTCTAAATATGGACCGAAACAAGTCTGCCTAATAGCTGTTTCAACCGCCAGAGTCATCACTTCACGCAATTTTTGTAAAACCAACCACTTTTGTCTTACTTTAATGGCTATTTGCTATATAAGAAGAAAAAATAAATAAAAAAGTATACGAATTCAAATAAAAATCTTATCTTTTATTCAATAATCCGCAAACATTTTACCGGGCATGAAGGGGGGTCCCTGAAAGCTTCTTCCATCTCTTGGTCGTTTGGCATGTTCCCGAAATCATTTAGCATGTTCACGTCTCGGTTGAAGTCCATAGTGGGGGCCCACAACTAATGTCGAAAAAGTGTGATTAGTGGTCCCAGACGAGTCAACGATCTTTCGGATTTCAACGTGGGGTCTTCAAGTGCTTTCCTTTGCTCCAAAGTGGAGAAAAGTTTCAAAGTGAGTTCAAAGTGTTTTGGTGTCCTTTGGTGTTTGTCACATGGGGGAAAACGGCAACTCGATCTTGTTGACCTGACTTGAATGTCGTCTGACGGGGAACAGTACCTTCTTGGAACACGCGCAGTCAAAGGGCTTGGACATGCATTGGAAACGGCATAAAAAAGGAAATGAAACGGCTTATACAGTAACATAAAACGGCTCGGGAGTTGCTTTTTACTTTATTGTAGAATGTGCGTTGCAGCGGAAATGGCTCGAAATGAGCATGAAACGGCATGAGCATGAAACGGCACAAGCATGAAACGGCTCGGGCAGTTACATGAAACGGCTCGGGCAGTTGCCTTTTTACTTTATTAGAGCACGTGCGTTGAAACGACACATGCATTGTGTGGTAAAGGCTTGACTTTTTACTTTATTGGAGCACGTGCCATGAAACGGCTCGGGCAGTATATTGAAACCGCTTAAAAATTAATTTTTTCAAAATTTCATTTCATGTTAAATAAGATCGCAAAATATTCTTACAACTCCATTGAGAAGCCTTGAAACCCCCTTGAAACTCCCTTGAAAAAATAATGGCTGACAAAAACAAGAGTGATGTATACTGCTCTCAATCAGTTAGTAAATCATCAACGTGGATTCTTAAGAAATGGAGAGCACCCAGACAGTAAGGTGAAACTTCATCGTCTGAAACGGCTGTGCCGCAGGTGGCGGAAGAAAACAACTTTGTAACTAATCGTCAAAGCTTACACCCGAACAGAGGCGGAAGATGGGAAATTCCAGACGACGAATCTGAGAATTGGTCAAAAGATGTTGTAACATTTTACAATAATGGGGACGCCCCATTTTGTTATTTAGCTGTTTTCAGTCGTTATGTGGAGTTGGACCAAAAATTTTGGGGCACTCTGTTAGGCTATCGTTGTAATGGCTACCTAACAGCAACGGTAATTTCATTAGAACTTTTTTTATTAACAAAATTTGTATTTATACTGTTTATTACATGTAACTTGTATTAATATAATATTCATTAAACAACATATTGAGGGATGGACTGGAAGACTAATGGCTTGGAGAAGCAGAAACCTACAAAAGGATCCCACGTAAATTTGCGGTGGACAATTCTTCCACCGCAATTCTATGACACGTTACTACAATCCGTTCCTAAGAGCGTAGTTGGTTATGGAAATGGTAAAGAAAACCCATTTCCTTCCTTTTTGACGTGGATTTTGTGTTTATCCCACTACGATTGAAAATAAAGAATGGCTGTTGGTACGATTAGAGTTGGCATCCCAGGAATTAGTTTTGTACCCTTTTGAAGACTTTTGTGGACGACTAGACAAATTTAGAGCAGTTATTATTCCACGGTTGACGAAGCTTAAGGTGTATTTAACTGGTTTGCTGTTGCATTTGCAGTATTGGAAAAAGACAGGCAAACCAGAATGCTGCATAACTCATGAGCTAAACGATAACTACGTGATTTCTAACAGGTCAATCGTAGGCAATGAAGCTGTCTATCTGTGTATGCTTATGGAGCATCTCGTTACGGACAAACCAATTAACATTACTAGAGACGTAAAAAAATATGTTTGTCATATAGACGATTCATGGCCGATAAACTGTATTTTTAGCGGTGTTTGCCACGCCCAAATGCTGTTAAATAAAATAACTCTTCTTTTTAATATGTTTTAATATTTAATATTAACCCCATTCTCATTTCAAACCTATAAATACATAGATTACTCCTCCCATTTAACCCATTCTCCTCTCAAAGTTCCCACTAAAAAAATGGATTCTTGGACCGACGAGGAAGATATTGCTGCTGTCGTTTCGTACGCTGCCGCTCGTGATCTGGGCACTTATTCAGTTTCCGATGCTGCTTTCTGGGGGGGGCAGGTTTTCAACTACTTTTGCATTCACCTACAAGAGACGTCCCGAAGTGTCGATGCCTTGACGACTCGTCTTGCTTTTCTACGCTTTAAATGTAACCGTTTTTTAGGAAGGTGCAAACTTGTTAAAAAAATCCGAACATGCAAGAACAAGAGGTCGTTGAAGAGGCCCTGCTCGACTACGCAATTCTATACGATGAGGACTTTGAACAACTTTCAGTGTTTGAAAGTTTAAAAATTTATCTGTAATTCACGAAATGAATTTGTAATATTTACCTTGTATCGTGCAACTTAATGTATGACTTTTAACCGTTTGTCTATGTGAAACCGTGAATTTAGTTTTTTAACTCTTTTTAACCGTTAATTAGTTATCAATAATCAAATTCACTAAGTTAGTTAAAGACTATCTAGGTTAATAAAATTCAGTTAGATCAGTTAGTAAACTTATGAAACTTCAGGGGACTAAACTGAAAATGTTTACAAAAAAGGATAAAAAGGGGGGTTCTTCTTTAAAGAACCGGCCCCTTCAAGGATCGAACGCGCGCACTTCATATGAAACCATAACTTCTTAACCAGTTTATCCTCCTAATAGGAGCTGTTAAAACTCTTACCTTATTTACTTTTATACACTCGTTTGGACGGCCCAATATACATGTTTGGACGGCCCAAACAGTTTAAAATTATTAAATGTGAACGGCCCAACAATGTGATATATACAACGTTTTATACAACGTTTTATTTTAATTAATATAATTTATAAATTAATATTATAATTAATTAAACTAATTAATAAAGTTAAATAAAAATAGTTAAATAATAAAAAGAAGGAATTAATTGATAAAATTTATTGTGTACCCGTTAATAAAGTTAACAAGGTTAGCTAACTTGGTTAATTACTTATTAATAATCAAATTAACTAAGTTAGTTAAATATCCTATATAAAGACTATCTAGGTTAATAAATTTAGTTAGATCAGTTAGTAAACTTATGAAACTTCAGAGGACTAAACTGAAAATTTTACAAAAACGGATAAAAAGGGGGGTTCTTCTTTAAAGAACCGGCCCCTTCATGGATCGAACGCTCGCACTTCGTATGAAACAGTAACGTCTTAACCAGTTTATCCTCCTAATAGGAGTTGTTAGGATTCTTACCTTAATTATTTTTATACACTCGTTGGGACGGCCCAAACAATTTAAAACAAAACGGCCCAACAGTAGATTATCAAAAGTGGACGGCCCAACAGGAGCTGTTAAAATTATTAAAAGTGGACGCCCCAAATCGTTTGTTAACGGACATAAATAAAATAAAATTTATAATACTTGGGCCAGTTTTATTTTGTAATACAGTAGATTTAATTTTTTTGTTATGGAGACAAATTTTTGTTTATATTAATATAGGAAACATACATATTAAACATAACTTAAAAAAAGTAAACAAAAAATTAAAAAAATAAACAAAACATAATAAAAAAAATATTTCTAAAACCAAATCCTAATTGCCTCCCACTCGGAGACGTGCTTGAATTCATGACCCTCGTCATGACAGTAATTGATCAGTGCCACCTCCTTCTGGTCATCCTCAACCAGGTCCGGCATTTCTCTCTCGACCTTCTTGAAATAGCTGGCAAACCGCTCACACTCCAACCGCAGCACACGAAAGCGGGACGATAAGGCGTCCACGGTCCGGTTATGGTCCGGACCACGAAGCTGCCCAAAGATCTGTTGAACCTTAACCCACAGCCCCCCCTGTCCACGTATTGGGGGATCGGTCATCGCTTCTTCCCATGCTTCGCACAATGCGATGTCTTCGACGTCGGTCCAGGTAGTTGCCATTCGTTGACGGAGTCGGAGAAAAATATTTTGAAAACGGTGAGTTTTTTTGGATTGCGGACGGCGTGGTTGTTTAACGTGTTGAGGGTATTTATAAGGGGGAGTAAACGTGGGAACTTGGAACAGCAACGGTTATATTTTAATAATAAACGCGGTTTAAGTTTTTTGAATATAATTAGTTTTTTTTTTTGGGAACTTGGAACGGCCCAAACACATAAACAGCCCAAACAAATTTTAAATTATTTAAAATGAACGGCCCAAACACATAAACAGCCCAAACAAGATTTAAAATTATTTGCTAGGTAATTTACTGGACTATTATATAATACAAATTACATAAAAGATATAACATGTAAAAATACAAACATAACTTCGCCAAATCGATGAAACGGATAATAAAGTGATTCAATTTCATCCACAGAATTTCTGATAACCGCTGAAACGGCTAGTAGAGAAAAAATCTCGGTCTCCAAGCAAGCAGTCTTCAGATAACAACATAACTTCGCCAAACCGCTACTTCTGAATCGGCAGATAACCGAGAGGAAATTGAAAGTTAGGAGTGAATCAAATCTCTTCTTCTGGAATTCGAGTCAAAACGCTTGTAGCAATGATAAAGATGCATCTTTTGCTCGATAGTTCCATCCACACTCACTGGGTAAGCAGAGGTGGAATTTCTGAAGAGAAAGACACTCCAATATGAGAAACAATATCAAAAGATAATTTGATAACTAAAGCCCAGGAACACGTCTTTTACACTATCAGATACGTGAGACTTCATAAATATTTCTTGGCGGTGATACACGAAAACATCTATGACAATCAAATGAACAAAGCAAGATAACATTTTCTATGAGATTTAAGTGTGGTAGAGGGATTCGTTTAACAAGAACACAAAAAAAACAAGTGGGTAAATATATAGTGGGAACAGACGGTCAAACGGCTCGAACAACACGTTGAACCGGCTCGAAGTATAGGTTGAACCGGCGTTAGAAACCTGTACTGGCTCGGAGCCAGTTGAACCGGCATTAGACAGCTGTACCGGCTCGAACCACAGCTTGAAACGGCTCGGAGCAGCTGTACCGGCTCGAAGCCAGGTGTACCGGCTCGGAGCAGTTGAGACGGCTTGGACAGTTAAGCGAACCGGCTCGTAGTCAGCTGAACCGGCTTGGCATGCAGAAGTGGGGTCCACGTGTGTACGGGTAACGGCTCGGCTGGAACCTAAGTACACGGCTTGGCTCGTGGAAAGAACTCGGCTAAGATCTTTCAACGGCAGCCGACTGTAACGGCTTGGCTAAGATCTTTCCACAATGTCGGACATGTGGCGTCTAATGAAGCAACCTCAAGCAGTTACAGGCTTTGTCGGACACGTGGCTATCAAGGGTTGGCTGGCCGTTAAAGGGAAAGCTTGTGCCATTTCAGCAGGATGAAACGGCTCGGCGAGGGGTGTCAGTTGGCCAAAAAAACCTTTTAAACCAAATTGTCAAATCACTTGTATATATTCTATACAATTCTTCAACTTATTGTTCATTTCAATTTCAATATGAAGAAATCCAAGAACGAACACTGCCCCTCTAGAAAAAATCAAATCCCTATCTCTTAACACTGATAAAGTTGGAAATGCTAAATACCATGACCAAGCCAAAACATTGATTGCACATGCGACGATAATTATATCTATAGGTTGTTTGAAAATATATCTTTGTATGAGGAAGCTTCCAAAAAGCTCGCCATTGTACAAAAGGATCTTGTCGCTCCTAATTTGTTGCATATTAACTCTGTTTATATGTATAATAAAATATTAGAAAACCCAAACATAAATACTTAAAACAATGTATAATAGCAGAAATTCAAACTACATTATGAACCAAACCTTGTGCACTGGAACTTAGGCGAACCACAAAGACTAACAATCCTGTGGGCTAAAAGGAAATCAAGAATTGTTATAGTATTTTCAAAGTTGAAGAACTTCCTTTGACTCGTCTTCTACTAATCCAACCTAATTAACATTTTGTTTATTTTAGATACTAAAATCCTTTCCCATTTGTTGGTCCACCAATTATATGTTTCCAGGTTTATGGTTTTCGTTTTATTATTGTTATTTTTATTGTTATTATTATTTATTTTTATCGTTTCCATCAACGCACAACACGTAGTATCGTTAGCAATCAGATTTAAAAAGCAAAAAACCATGTATTGAAGACTGTAATGTAGCATGAGAAACCTTACAGGAAAGCTAAGATGCATCATCTAGATCATAACATAGTGTTCCAATAAGATGTTTGGTGTCGTGGTCGAGATGTCGCCCAAATGGGGACGTTAGATGAGGCGATATATGGATTGTCATGACCAAGATGCCTCCGTTTTGCTTGGAGCTGGGCTGCCAAGAGGATGTGCCCTTATTAGAGAAGGCATAAAAAACGATAGATAGAACAAAAAGACACTTTTAAGCACACAAACCGAATCGTTCAACTCTGTCACTTAACTTTTCTACTAAATCTCAAACATAACAATTTACATTAAATAGCGCAACAAAGATTGAGAAGAAAATACATTAAGATCGGTATCATAATTTATAACTCATTCCCCTAAAAACCCCATACATACCTTTCTCGATGTTGTAATCTGCATGAGAATATCCAAAGATGTTTCTTTTGTCGATTCTTCTAAGTAGTTTCTTTTGTGAACAACTAACGCCACCTATTTATGAAATCGAACAGCAAAAGGTAAATCCTACAAACCAAATTAAATACAGATTAATAGCGCGAAGAGGTGATAAGCATAACTATCTACGGAAAACAGCAATAAAGCATCAGCAACTTTCGGACTAATATTACGAACGCTGGTTGACCATGCAACACACCAAAAACCAAAATGCCCACAATGATATGTGTTTATATACTACGGAATAAGCCTACAAATACAAACTAAACCCCAATTCACAACAAAAAACTTACCATACGCATACCAGATCCATCAAAAAGCATCTTCTATGCGTGATTGGGAAGCTTCTTTAAGACTTTACATATCTCACTAACAATTCCTCATCAAACCCCATCACAACCGCCATCATATACCACCACCACAGTGAACAGAGAAACAAAAATCCACCATAAACAAACCAAAAAACCATAGTTCCACTGTAGCGGTCTGACGGAGGATACATCTCAGAGAGAAAAAGAGATGATAAAAATGGTGGTAGATAATAACGCGTGTCAAGGTTTAAGCGCACGTAATAACACGTGTTTGTCGGGATTGGAACTCAAACCCAACCAAGCAATTTAACGGTGTTAACCTAACTGTTAAAAAACAGTTCATGACCATAGAACAGCATCTCAATCAATCATTAACCACCATGATCTTATTTTCTAAGCAATTTTCCTTGTAAAAATCAAATGAGTAAACTGCCATTTTGGTCCCTGTGGTTTGGTCAGTTTTGCCACTTTAGTCCAAATCTCAAACTTATTACATCTGGGTCCCTGTGGTTTGCATTTTGTTGCCATTTTAGTCCAAAATCCAAAAAAAAAACCCTTTTTGACTGTTGAGAGCTGCCTATTTTGTCCTTTAGTGCAGGGGCATTTTGGTCCATGTTAATTTATTATAACATTTCAATAATTAATAACATCATCTTCAAGAACATCATCAAAACCCAGAAAATCCAGAAAATCAAGAACATCATCTTCAAGAAAATCAAGAACCTAGAACAAAACCAGAAACCATCACAAAAATAAAAATACAGACAACAACAAATTAAAACAAAAACCGATTTGTAAAAAGAAACGAGGCTCCAACAACAAATCAAAACAAAAACCGATTTGTAAAAAGAAACGAGGCTCAGATCTGTATCTTCAAGAACATCATCATCAAAACCCAGAAAATCAAGAACATCATCTTCAAGAAAATCAAGAACCCAGAACAAAACCAGAAACCATCACAAAAATCAAAATACAGACAACAATAAATCAAAACAAAAACCGATTTGTAAAAAGAAACGAGGCTCCAACAACAAATCAAAACCGCCATGGCTGCAAACAGAGGTTGCAAGCGCACTTGCCCTCCTCCGATTCTGCCACGCCAAGTTGCGGAAAATCTCAAATGTTGACCCAATTTTGACTCGGATTAGGTGAAATCATCACAGCCTCGTGGTGAATAAAAGGACTGGGTTCACAGATCATCATCCATCACAAAATCACAGATCAACACCCACCACCACCAATGAACACCTCCACCACACAGCAGGCCACCACTACCGCCGTAACCACCACACCAGCCTCGTCGCCCCCTGCTCCTTAACACCGCCACAACCTTTAAGATCCACCACCGCCATCGTCTCCACCATCCGCCGCCGTCGGCAGATCCAGTCGCCTGAATTCCTCATCTCTCTCTCACTAACTCCCTCTCTCCCTAACCCTCTCTCTCTCCGAAGGCGGCACCAGCGTCGCCGTCTCCAGTAAGCGACTGTACGCCACCACCGTCTTTCTTCCCCAAATCGCAGATCCGTCATCGGAGTTCCTTCCGCAAATCAGTGTGCTGCTGAGTTTCTTTCTAGAGAGAGGGGGAGGAGGTGGCGCCGTGGCGGTGGTGGTGGTGCTATAGAGAGAGAGAGAAGAGAGAGAGAGCATATTTCATTGATCTGGGTAATAAGAGAGAGAGCTGATAATCTTGAATAAGAGAGAGAGAGTTAAAATTAAATAATCAGTTTTCAATTTAAAAAATGACCAAAATGCCCCTGCACTAAAGGACAAAATAGGCAGCTCTCAACAGTCAAAAAGGGGGGGTTTTTTGTATTTTGGACTAAAATGGCAACAAAATGCAAACCACAGGGACCCAGATGTAATAAGTTTGAGATTTGGACTAAAGTGGCAAAACTGGCCAAACCATAGGGACCAAAATGGCAGTTTACTCAAATCAAATTTATTCTAAGAACAAAAGGGGTTCAAGTAAAATGGCTTACAGTGTATCAGATCCATCTCTATGAGTAATCAAACTCCTTCCATAATAGGCAGCATCATCAAAACTACAAATAACAATCATGATCATCCACCTTTGTTATTGATTAGATTTTCTGGAAAGTAAGAAATCGAGGAACACGAAATTTACCTTCTCTCTAGGTACTCACAGGAGAACACTAACTCGCAACCGACACATGTTAAACCCTAACCATCATCACCGTCTCCGACTACATCCACCATTATCGCTGCTCACCACCGACAACCTCCATTACCCCTTATTCGGAACCACCACCATCAACACCATTAATAAAAAACACCACCATTAACAACATCAGTGACAACCACCGGCGGCGCCCGGCCGAACCTCAATGTCACCGTCACCAATAACTACCTCCGCAACCACCAATCGATCATACTCAGAACAGGATGACCGAACGGTCGGAGACCATAGCCGACCTTCTTCCAGCGGTTCCGATTGTTTGAAATTGGCGCTGGCAGTGCCAATCATGTTGAACCACCATCAGGGCCATCCACACCTGCATGGCCAGCCGCTGCTTGGTCGTCGGTGTTGTTCACTAATACCGCCGCGTTCGTCGTCGCTGTTCACCACTACCTTCGTCCCCGTACTGAACCACTTTCATGCACCCACATCCATCCCCATGTACGACGGAACCCCAAAAACATTGAGGATAAAGCAAGGTGGGAGGTATGTGAAGCGGTGGAGGTATTAAGAGTAACAAACATGTCATTTACTAAAACGCCCTTAGTTACTGTTCAAAACATTCAATTATTAATATGTATATAATATAATTAAACTTTAGAGTTAATTACTATTTTCGTCCCAGTGGTTTGTCAAAAATCATTATTTCAGTCTATTAGTTTAAAAGTTGCGATTTCAGTCCCTGTGATTTCACTTTCGTAACCATTTCAGTCCACATCCGTTAACCGCATCCATTTATTCTGTTAAGTACACGTGAATTGACCATAATGCCCTTATTAATAAAAAACAAAAAGATATCTAAATGAGTTAATTACTGTTTTCGTCCCTGTGGTTTGTCAAAAATCACTATTTCAGTCCATGTGGTTTGACTTTCGTAACCATTTCAGTCCAGTCTCCTAACACCGTCTATTTCACCGTTAAGTTTTTAATGAAATAACTAAATTACCCTTCTGTTAATTTAATAATAAAACAATAGAAATTTAAAAGATTATATTCTAGGACCCACTTGTTAAAACACAACCCCACGCTACCCCACCCCACTCCATCCCTGCTCTCATTTCCGGCAAAAGTTTCCGGTCATCTTCTATGGCATCACAAACGCACCCTCTTAATGCCCGGCGACCCATTACCCCACCCCAATTAATATCTTCCTAGCAGCATCAATTAACATAATAACTTTGAAAAAATAATGCTTACCTGGACATTTTCTCATTCTAAAATCCAATTAAAATTTTGGAACCATATTTGTAAAAATAGTGCCAGACTTCTACTTCTACTGAAGCCATGGTGGGTCAAACCCTACAATCCAATTTAAGTCCATATGTCATACAACAATAAAATCATATAAATCCAATAATAAAATTATATAAGTCCATAACTAATTAACGCAAGGGTAATTTAGGTATTTCATTAAAAACTTAACGGTAAAATAGACGGATTTAGGAGACTGGACTGAAATGGTTACGGAAGTGAAATCACAGAGACTGAAATCACAATTTTTAAACTAATGGACTGAAATAGTGATTTTTGACAGACCACAGGGACGAAAACAATAATTAACTCATTTAGATATCTTTTTGTTTTTAATTAATAAGGGCATTATGGTTAATTCACGTGTACTTAACAGAATAAATGGATGGGGTTAACGGAGGTGGACTGAAATGGTTATGAAAGTGAAAACACAGGGACTGAAATCGCAATTTTTAAACTAATGGACTGAAATAGTGATTTTTGACAAACCACAGGGACGAAAACAGTAAGTAACTCTAAACTTTATCTTTTATTAGATTGATTCTTGAGTTTGTAAAAATTCTTCTTTAGGTCAACATTAGACAAAACTACAATTTTTAGAAATTTCACAAATTTTAAATATCCATTTCTAATTGACAATTCAATCCTTCAAAACACTTTAACTAGTATAATCATCAGGCTGAGCCAGAGCCCGAGCCTGACTAGGCTCGAGCTCAGCTCATAATTTTTTTATCATGCTTTTTTGGCTCGGTTCAAGCCTACTTATATGAGTTCAATCTAGGCTCACGAGTAAACCCCAAAGCTCAAGCTTGGCTCTAGCTATTTTGATAACAACCTTAAGTGAGTTAAAAGCTCGGCTCGACCTTGCTTCATTATCGCTTAAACGAGCCAAAGTTTGGCAAGGCTTGAGCTATTTTGAGAACAACCTCAAACGAGTTAAAAGCTCGGCTCGAGCTTGCTTCATTATCGCTTAAACGAGCCACAGTTTGGCTCGCCAATCATTCTTGTGGAGGCTTCAAATGAGAATAAGTTCTTACATAAAGAAATTTCAAACAATAAGAATGTTTTGTTTTGCTTTATTTAATATTTGTATTTAATGTTATTGCAGTCAACTCGGTCAACGCGGTCAGATTTGGGGCATAGGTCAAGCTCGGTCAAAGATGGGCCAAACTTAGTTGACGGGTTTGGTGTCTCGGGTCAAACCCGGTCAACATGGTCAAGGCGGTCAGCTGCGGTCAAACTCAGTCAATGGGTCAACACGAGTCTTGGTAAGATTTTAACGAAGCGACTTATATTATATTGATTATATAAATATTATTTAAATGCGAAGCCGAGCTCTAAACCAACCCGACTAATGAAACCATATAATAACAACCGAACCGACGTATATAACTCGTGTATATGATAGTTAAAACCGAACCGACGTATCATGACATAACATATATATAAATCTATACATTGGACATGTATTCGACAAAATTTACATTTTGAACATATGACGGAAAATTATGAATATTGTTGTTACATTATTTATTGAGTTTTGGAAAATTATCGACAACTTGCATTGTCGGTTTTATTACAAAAACAGAGGAAACTCTACCCGATCTTCATATATATATATATATATATATATATGTAAAGAGTATGGTACAAATATGGTTATCATGCATTACATACGCGAGATTTTGAGCCATACACGTGTCCTGATTCAGTTTTTCTTTAATAGGGTTAAATCAGACAATTAATTCAATCATCTGAGGGCAAATTCGTCTCTTCATTCAATCAGCGAGATGTTCGTTACACTAATATCCCGGTAATTATCATTCGAATCAGTTTCAATTTTTTTATAATTCTCAAATTGCAGTTTTAGTTCGTCTGTGTTAGGGTTTCATTCAATTGTTTTTTTTCGATGGATCCACAGAGCTGCACTGGACGAACAGAGGTTGATCCTGAAGAAACTCGACCGATCGGTGATCATGATCAATTATCTTCATATCAGAGAGTTTCGATTGAGGATGTATTAAATCCGCCACATGCAAATCCAAATCGAATTGCAAGTACAAGTGCTGTAAACGAGTTGTTTAATGGTAATTATTTTAATTCAGATCTCTAAATTGTTCGTATACTTGTTTTTTGTGTTTAATCGTAGCAATGATTTTATATTGTTGTAGCTGTGTTTTTGAAGTTTGAATGTTGATTATATTTTTTATATGAAAGCAAAATGCACAAATTCGCATGTTACTACTATTACAATTCGCATTTGATTTTATTTCTTTACGCTTTTTCGCATGTTTTTGCATTATAAATCGCATATGTAAAACAAATTAATCAAAATTATCATTTTCGCATGTTATCGTTTATACATTTCGCATGTGACTTTGTTTTTATGATGAAATTATTCTGTTATTAAGATTTCGCACGTAACTAGTCCCATATTTTGCACGTGTTTTGTTTTCTCATTTTGATTCATGTAGATGAAAGGGTCTACACTCCGGAGGTTCAAGCATCAGCTACACCTGTTGTTGGAATGCAATTTATCTCTATTGAACAAGCATATGCGTTTTACCAATCATATGCTAAGTTAGCGGGGTTTTCTACTCGTAAAGGTGGTGAAGTACACAGTGGTGGTATAATCAAAACTAAGTATTTTGTTTGCTCTAAAGAGGGACATAAGCCACTGTGTATTGATGATCGTTCGAAGTCAAAAAAGCAATTTAAAATAAGGAACAGGGGGGCTATTAGAACTGGATGCAAAGCTCAACTTATGATTTGCACTGTGGATGGTAGATTATATATAGTAAAGAGATTTGTTGATGGCCATAATCATAAGTTTGTATGTCAAGATGATATTCATATGTTGCCAGCTTACAGACAATTGTCAGATGTCCAGGAGGAGATGGTATGGGAACTAGGCACTTTAAACCTTGGTCCTGTCAAAGCTTTCCATATAATGAGGAAACGTTATGGTGGTTTCGAGAACGTTGGTGCCACGGTTGATGATTGCAAAAATTTCAGGAAGCGAATTAACAGTTATATAGGAGAATATGATGCTGACATGGTGATTAATAGGATGACCGACAAAAAACAGTATTTAGCTGATTATTCGTTTGAATATTCTGTTGATGAGGACAAACGTTTAACTGGTTTGTTCTGGGCTGATGGTTTATGCAAGCTTAACTATATGGAATTTGGGGATGTGATATCCTTCGATGCAACTTTCAAGACAAACAGGTTAGTGTTTGAAGACAAACATGTTTTTTTTTTTACTATTTTCGCATGTTATATGTCTTCATGTGCTGTTATATCGCATGTGTATAAGTGGTGTTGACTTTATCGCATGTTATACTTTTTGTTTTCGCATGTGGTTTTTTTGTAATTCGCATGTTTCAACGTGTTTTCGCATGTGTTGTTCAGGTACAAGATGGTGTTTGTCCCGTTCACTGGCATTGACAACCACTGTCGAAATGTAACACTTGGAGCTGGGTTGTTGGCATTGGAGAGCATTGAATCATATAAATGGCTTCTGAATTCATTTTTAAAGTCATTTGGACAGCAGCCAAAGGTTGTAGTGACTGATCAAGACCGTGCTATGAAACAGGCAATTGAGGAGGTTTTCCCTATCAGCAGACACAGATTGTGCATGTGGCACATAATGAAAAAAGTGGCAGATAAGGTATAGTATGCTATATTGTCTTATGTTAGCGTTATTTTTTTATATTATATATTTTTGTTATAGGTTGATATAAAAAGCATTTATTGTTGTAGGTTGGACACGAGTTGTGCAATAACGACGAGTTTAAAAGGAGGATGTGTGACATTGTATGGACTGATTCGATTGAGCCCGAAGAATTCGAGAGACAGTGGAAGTTGGTGATGATTGAGTTCGGTCTCACAGAAAACAAATGGATCGATGATATGTTTGTTATGAGATCCATGTGGATTCCGGCTTTTTACCGACACGAGCCAATGTCGGGACTTATGAGAACAACCTCAAGATAAGAGAGTGAGAACCATTTTTTCTGCCAGGTGGCTAATTCACAACTCACTCTCGTAGAGTTTATGAATCATTTCGACGGTGCAATGGATGTCCAACGTTTTAATCATAGAAAGAACGATCATATTTCAAGATATACCGAGCCTGCTGATTGGACCGAAACTTCTTTGGAAAAAGATGCTGCTAAGATATTCACCAGGTCTATATTCTTTGAACAGCAAATAGAGATTCAGGGTACAATTTCTGAATGTCTGCCGATGGGCACCAAAATAGAGGGTGTACAGATCAGGATATTGTTGAAGGACTTTAAAGCCCATGGAGATGGTTTATTGGAGGTATTATAGGACATGCGAATTTATTATGTTACACATGCGATTTTAAAGTTCTCCCTTTACATGTTTGTAAGACATGCGAATTTAATATGTTACACATGCGATTTTAAAACTTATTCATTTACATGTTTTTTAAGACATGCGAAATTGTCATGTTTCACATGCGAATTTAATTTTGAATATATATATATATATATATATTGTTGGTTTTTTCCTAGGTGTGGTTCAAGAACCTTGAAAATGATGTAACTGCACAATGTAGCTGTTTGCGTTTTGAGCAGTATGGGCTCCTTTGCAAACACATCTATTTCCTTTTCAAGATGTTTGGTGTTAAAGAAATACCAAACAAGTATGTTATGAAGAGATGGACGAAGGATGTAGTGCCGAATGAGTTAAACATGAAGTACAATTTAAATGTTGGTGGCAAGGATGTGCAACATAAGGCTAAACGGATTGCTCGTGAAATCATCCACACAGGGGAGTATTTGGTTAGCAATTTGATTTCCGACCTCGATCAATGATGTCTGTTGTTAGTGACATGCAAAAACCGAAATAAACTAGGTAGCTAGAGTAAGTCGGATATCGAACCAGAGGAGGATTGTGGAAAGTGTCGAATGAAAAGTATTAATTAATTACTACTGAATTGGAAAATCGGTGTGATTGATTATAAGAATGATCTAAATTAACAAATAAAATTGAGAAAAAGGTTGAGTTGTAATAAACAATGATGAGAAAACGTGCTCACTCCGGGATTCAGATTCTGTAATTACTAATAACCAAGTTCTGATTTTATTGGATGCTATTGATTGAATAGTAAATCTGTCACATCTACCAATTACCTATGCAGTTCAAAATATTAATATTAATTGATCAGATAAATATTAAAACAAACATACATAGGAATCATTCAATCAACAAAAGCATAATTGGATTCAACACATAATTATAACTCTGACTGTCACTCAGGATTTGTCTGTCACACAAATTATATAATCACGCAAATAGTCGGCTGTCACCCGACTACAAATCCAAATCTCAATACAAAACAGAAACTAGAATTAAAAGTGTCTTACACAACCATTCACCCGAAGTGCTCACAAGGGATTTAGCCGCTCATCTCGGTTGAATGATCTTCACTCGCTTGATACCCGGTTGAAAAAAAAACTTTTATTCCTCTCTGCCGTCGAGATGTGATGATGATTCTTAAAATCATAAACCAAAAAACAAAAACCTCCTCAAGTCCATGTGATGATGGCCGCTGCCCTTGTATCGGCCCAATCCAAAAATAACAAAGACCAAAATTCGAAAATGTTAGTTGGCCCACTTCTTGTCTGTCGCCACTTCCTTCCATTTGATGTGATGATATTAAAAGTTCTCAAACCCCCACAAAATATGATAATGATGTTACTGTTTGGTCACGTGAATCCCAAAAGAATCCCATCAACATGTTTGCGACCCATGTGCCAAGATATCTTTTGGGTTTTAAAACTTATTAATTCCTTTAGCACTGCCATTCATTTGTGCCGTAGCCTACGGTGTAATAACTGTAGGTTACGGTTTGTATTCACTGTCAATTCAGGCTTCACCAGCCGTAACTTACGCATCTATACTGTAACACCCCGAAAACCGGCTTTGGTAATCAAACCACGTTAATAGTAAAGACGGGTAAAATACCTTTAGTGGTAAAAAAATTTACCCGGTAAATATTAGGATTTAAATAATTAATCCTAATAATAAATAAAAAGTGAATAAAAGCTGTTAAGAAATAAAAGCTTAGAAGGCCCGAGTTAACGGGACCTAAAATAAACTTAGTCATAAATATTCCCGAACCCGCTAAGTTAACTAGAAATATTAAACCTAGTTAATAAGTGGGAATATTGTTAAAAATAAGTAGGTTGTGGCTTACTTAATAATTAATCAAACTAGAGGGGCTTAAGTTGCACAAAAGGAGACTTGATTTATAAAAACAAAAACTAAAAACACAACACACACACTTAATGTGTGTGTGTGCGTACGACCAGGAGAAAGAGCAGGGAGCTCAAAACCCTAGTTCCACAAATTGGTCAAATTGAAGCTCGAATCAAGTCCCAAATCGAAATTCAAGCACATATTCGTGATCACCAAGTCAAGGGGATCCTAAGGTATGTCAAATTTCTAACATTCATGAAGTTGTAAAAAAAATTGATAATCATCCTAATCACGAATTAGGCATGAATTAGAGAAGCTATGACTAGATTAGTGATGTATATTTGCTTAGGAACAAAACCCTAAGTGAAAATCATACATAACATGCTATGGATTGAATGATTGAATGATTTACCACACTAGGTTAAGTGGGTTTTGATCATATGATGAATTTGATGATATGATTGTCATTAGGATCATCATGCATGTTAGTAATTAGGAAATACTTAAACAATTTGCAAGTTTGAGTATTTAATCATAAGTGATAATGGTGAATTGTGATGTTAATCTTGGTAAAAATAACTAGTTATGAACTAGTTGTAAATGTGTAAAATGTATGCACATTAGGTGTTTGTTAAAATGCCTAAGTGAAAACTAAAGTGTTGAAATTAGAGTGAAAACGCGCATTTGAATGTTATGGTGATTACGTGTAATATGAAGTGAGAAGGGTTCTAAATATAATGTTGATTTAGACTCAATGTTGAGAACCTTGTGATTTAAAGTGGTTAACTTTAATAAGCTAAGTTAACTAATCATGAAGTCGAATAGTAGTTCCGACGTATGAAATAAGTGAGATGGAATAGTCGTGAATAATTATGACTAATCTATCCATCTTATAATTTGCAATGATAGTTTGACGATTAACAAGCTAGGTGAAAGCTTGGGAACAAAGCGGGTCAAACGAAGAAAGAATGACGGAAAAGCATAGGTGGAAGTAAGGTAAGTATATCTTACACTAGTTATTTATTTATAATATTCTTTCGTCGTATTAGTTACGAATAAAGAAAAAAATACCTAATTGAGATATGATGTTCCGACATGTGGTCGTACGGAACAAGATAATCAAATATGACAAGAAAACATAATGATGGCTAAAAATGAGTTAAACCGGTAATTCGATCATATTATGACGAATGAAGCATGTACTTTTAATGGTTATCATATAAGTTAAATCATAATAACCATTAAGGGCAAAATGGTAATTTTGACAAATTGACAATGGTAATTGGTCATATAGACCAAACGGGTCAAAAGGTGAAATTATCACCCTTTGACAATATCGACTAATGGGTTGTCAAGTTGCATGAATTTAGGAAATAAATAGCACATGGATGCTTACATTGCTATCACTTAGTAGCTACTAAGGAAAGGTATTGAAACGGCTCAATATATTGATCCGAGCCAGGTACGTATAGTAATACAACTCATCATGTAGAATTTGGAGTTTTATGACAGTTAGACAAAGTTAAAATAAGCCATTCGGTTATCTTTTAGGTAAAGCGAATAATTTGAGTTATGATTATGGTGTTTAGAAACATATTGGTTTCTAAACAAGAATATGGTTTAAAGGTCGGACTTTGGGGTTCAAACAAGCACTAATTGTCCTTCGTCGTAAATGAAGGACTAAGATTGACCAAAACGCCCTTGTAGGCCAAATTGAACAAACAATCCTTAAAGGTTGTTTGGAAATGAGTTTTTCAATTAAATAATTACTTAGGAAGAGTATAGAAGTTGAAAGATGTAAAACGTTAGTCAAATGGCTCTATTTGAGTCTTTGCCGTAAAATAACTATTTGAAGGGTAAATTCTGGTACACATAAATCATCACATCGAATCCACCACAAATATAGTTGTGGTGGAAGATCCTTTGTTAAGAAATATGGATATATATATTTTGAAATGAATGAAAGCAAATGGTGCTAAAATATGCTTGAATACCTCAAACGGGTCAAATAAGCATATGGGTGAAAATGGGTTAAAGAATGTATATAATTCTATAATTGGAACCCAATATGTTAGATATCCTTGAATTTAATAGGATTATGAGAAATAAGGGTCAAACAAACTTGTATGTTTGATAAAATCACGAACGGGTCAAATTTTGGTAAAAGAGTAATAAGCCGAAGACTTAAAAGTCTTGAATTTTATCAAGCCGGATGTCGGATTTTAACTCCATATGATGGAGAATCAAATTACAAACATGTAGGAAGAAACGGTAGGTCAAACGGATAAGCGGTTTGAAAGATACGAAAGATTTCGTGTCAAGTTGCGGCAAATTGGAGAAGCTGAATGCAGGTGCCACCGTAAATTACGGTGTCCACCGTAATTTACGGTGGAGTTGAAAAATGCTACGGTGGATCACTTCTGATTTACGGTGAAAACAAGTCAAAACAAGGACCACCGTAAATTACGGTGTCCACCGTAATTTACGGTGGACCCCGTACAAAAATGTATATTTTGATCAGTTTGTTTTCCGGACTCGTTTAAATGCGTTTTAAATACCGTATGACTAAAGCATTTCATGTTTATGAAATGTAGGTACTTTCTGGGATGCCGGGAGACGATCAAGCTCAGCGAAGAACCGAACACGACAAAGATACACGCTTCCGCACATTGCAACGTTGTAGATTTTAATCAACGAATTCGACCATGTTTTGTAGAATAACCTATGATTTATAAAAGTTTTAATAAACCCGTATTTTTATAGCATGTGTAGCCTTAACTACACATCTAATCGTTGGTATTTACATATTAAATAACTAGGGTGTTACATATACCGTCACCTACGCCTCAACTTCGTTACGTCTCATTTCTCGCGATTCTAAGTTATTTTCCAGCCCGAAACACATCCCGAACAATCTCATTTTCCTTGTTTATCATCTTAGGGTGTTCCGCTTCATCTCTAAGTACGCCAACTTCACCGAATTAAGTGGTTAACCTATGAAAACATAAGAACTCGTAGTTATCACATTCAACACGCATAGTCACGTACACGGCACTAAAATACGTAATTTAAACACTTTAACACACGAGTTTCACACTCTCCATCAATCAACTTGTTTTAGTGAGGGATCAAATGATGCAGCTCAAAGAGAGAGTGGATCAGAGTCATATAACCAAGCAACTTGATCCAAAATTTGACCGATTTTCCAAGTTAATTGGTTATCCTACTGTTCGTGTGCCGGCTGGCATAAGAAACAAAGGTCGCGGATCGCATAAAAGGATTAAATCTAAGAAGGAACAAATGATCAGTTGGATAGGGAAAAGGTCAAGGACATGTAGCGTATGCAACGAAAAAGGTCATGACATTCGGACTTGCGAGGAGCTGAAAGCCAAACTACAAGGTAAACAACAAAAAAAGAATATGAAGGGCGACGTCCAGATTGAAAATGTTGCCAGAGACAAAGACAAGGAGGTTGAAGACGACCAAGAGGAAGATGAGTTTGAAGATTACAATAGTGATGATGGATCTGAAGAAGAAGATCAGTGGGAGGAGGTTTCAGAAGATGATGAGGATGAGCAGTTTTTTATAAATGTACATGCGAATTATACCAACTACATGCGATTTATATTCTTCTGTTTATATCTTTTTCACATGCGATTTATAGTGTATAAACATGCGATTTTATATGATTTTCTTTATAATAATTCTTACATGCGAATTCACTTTTATTACATGCGATTTTTTGAGTTATATTGTTTTTTTCTGTGACAAACAGGGCAACATCATTCATGCGATTTAATATTTTTTATAAGCAAGCATAATATGTGTTCTAAATATATAATATGTGTTCTAAATACATCCCAAAATATAAAATAATTGTTATTGTCTAACACAGCCACAACCACAAAAGGATTAAAAAGATAATTTAGTTACTTGAAGAAAAGATTTTATCACGTTCAGAAGAGCTGAACTCCATCTTCTCCTTCACAGTGTTTAGAGCATCTGTCAGGAAAGAGAAGGCTAAGTCATCAGCTCTAGATTGCTCCTTTATGTGCTCCAAAGCTCTGTCCTTGAAGCTTGATGGTGGTTCTTGAAGTAGGCGTTCCCATAAATCTTGATTTTTCTTGATTTTTTCAAGAATTTTACCCTGCACATCAAGAACCAGATGAGAAGAGTTGACATCAGTGCTTAGTTCTGTCAACGTGCGAGTTGACAATAGCTCTTTGATTGCAATGTTTTTGATTTGTTCTAAATCATCAGATGCCATTTTTGTTTGTCTGTTTTGTGTGTGTTTCTTTCGTCTTCTATGTATTACTTAATATGGAAGGTAGTTATAATGTTATATGTAGGTTTTTTATTTAATATAGTTAATTTATTATGTAGGTAGGGTGGCAAGTTTCAGTAGTAATTATTGTAAAATTGATCATTACATGTCAATTTATAGTCACATCGGTAATAAATTAACTTTTGTTTTATATAAAATACTACTATTTTAGTTTGTAAGATTCAGTTTTTTTTTTTTTTGCATTTTTAGGACAAAGTAATTTGAAAGTATTTGTTGGTGTTTTATTCATAATCGCATGTGTAACATAACAATTTCGCATGTGTTGAAAAACATGCGAAATCGCATGTATTAAAGCATAAATTCGCACATTATAAGAAATTTCAAAGATTATTAACTCTTAGTGAAATCGCATGTGTATTGATATGAATTCGCACATTATATTGCACCCTAAGTGTTTTTGTCTGGATTGTCTTTTTCGCAAATTTGTTATGTATTTCGCATATTCTTATTTGATTTTAACACTGCATCATCATCATCTTCAGGTCTGAATTTCCAAATTCATCAGAAGTTCAATTTCGCAGCAGGATATGGTGAATAGGAAATTTCAGGTCTGAATTTCACACTGCATTATCATCATCTTCAGGTCTGAATTTCCAAAAATCGATCGATTTTTGAGTAATTGTTATATTTTCGATTACCATTTTGATTAAGAATCTTACGTTTTGATTTCGAGGTTTTGTTTGCTGATTATCAGGGTTTTTTATTTCGTAATTGACGATTTTAACCTTGGCGGTTACATATATATATCTTTATTTGATTAATTTAATAGATAAACACGGGGGATTTTTGAGATGATCCGACGGCCATGATTATAGCGTATGTAATGTAGGATTAGGCATATTGTATGATAATCGGCCTATATATATATATATATATATATATATATATATATATAGGGGGCGTTAGAATGAGAACCACCTCGAGTTATGAGAACCGCGAGAACCACACCGTACGGGGGGAGGTGGACCAATTTTTTTTTTCAAAAACGTAGATGCATGTATTATAAACACATTCGTAAAAAAAAATTTTAAAAAATGCCGTGTGTGTAGTTTTTTACACCACAAACTTGTGGTGTAAAAAACTACACACACGGCATTTTTTTTTTAATTTTTTTTTGACGAATGTGTTTATAATACATGCATCTACGTTTTTGAAAAAAAAATTTGGTCCACCTCGCCCCGGATCAAGTAGTTCTCGCGGTTCTCATAACTCGAGGTGGTTCTCATTCTAGTGGTCCCCTATATATATATATATATATATATATATATATATATATATAACAGGATCAGGAGAGAATGCCTTAAAGTATGAGAACAGTGAGAACCGTTCTTGATCAAACACGTGGCGCGCGATATTATCAGGGCAGAGGGGCTATTTTGTCTTTTTATATTCCCTTTTTCCATTTTTTTCGTGTGTCATAATACAGCTTCATTTTTCGCGTATAAGATTTGTTTGGCATTTAGTTATATTCAATAACTATCTGGCGTTTTACTGGTTTTTATTAGATATGTCTCGTTCAATTAATCGTTCTTGTGTCACATAGATAACAGTTTGGTGTTTATGGCGTTCCCAAATTCAATAAAATTAATTAATAATTCTAACATCTTTGCCGTCCACGGTGTTACCAAAATCATTATATACATTTAATAATTTAAACTATAAATTTATTTTGGCTTTTTGTAGATTTTATCAGTTGAAATAATCCCATATATCTTATAAAGGTAATTTTTTTGGCGTTCATGGCGTTATTAATAATTCATTAATAATTCAAAAGATTACAATAAGACGAGATCAAAACGAACTAATAGTCTTCTGTGTATGGGATTACATCAAAGATGTACCCATCGCTTTGTTCATCGCTTTCTTCAAATTCATCATCATCGTGATGTGCATTGGCGTATAACGCCACTATCTCGTCTCGTCTTTGCTGCAGCCTATACTTAAATATCATAGCAACCCTAGATCTTGCATCGTTTGAAGGTGCTAAATCACATAGTTGTTAAAGAAGATGTAGTCTCTCTGTCTTTAGCATTTCTTCCATCGGCAATGAATATTCGAACCCGTGTTGATATGTCACTTTAACCGTTCTTGTTTTTCATCCAAACTCCAACTGCTAATTGTTGGTAGACTAGTATCGTCAATATCATCATCATCGTCATCATCATCATCATCATCATTTGCTATAAATTTTCTCTTCAATGTTCTTATTACCTTTTGAGTTGTTTCACAATCGTCGACCATTAGAACCCCAAGGGCCAGAGTAGCCCTCTGAACGACTTCATCCATGCTAAGTGTGACACTTGTGCTCCGTAAACACACACGATGTAGGACACAATCTTTTATCAAAGAAACAATGTGTTTTGGTCTAAAAAAAAATTGTTTATTTTGGTTTTACAATTTCACGTTTTGATTCTAGTTCATTTTCAAGCTTTAAATCGCTTTCTGGAAAGTTATACGCGAACTGATGCGTAAACGTAATCATTTTAATGCGGCAAACACTCCGGAACAGTGACATAGGCTTAACATACCTTAAATAACTTTTATATAACTTAGAAATAGGGTTTGAAAGCTTTGGTGTGTCAAAAAAACAAGTTTATTCACACTCGGGGCTATTTGCGTCAAACTGTAAAAGTCTGCTGATTCACATAGTATCAAACATTCCGAAACTTGATCATAAGTTAAACATGACCTAAATATCCTTTACATAGCTTAGAAATTGTCTTTGAGGTGTTTGGTGCGCAAGAATAAACTTATTTGATCAATAGGGACTAAAAGCACCAAAAAGTGCATAAGTTTGCATTTTCACGCATATCTTACGTTCTTAATATATCCGGACATCCAAAAATTTATGTAATGATTAAAATATTTTATTTTAGTGATTGGCATAATAAAATTCCATTCGTCGTGTAATTTGGATCGTTTTTCGCGTCCGTTCGTGTTTCATCGTAATTAACCGAACAACGTAACCGTACGGCCAAACGAACCGACATCCGAGATATTTTTGAGCATATTTTAAGTTCTCTATACTTTAAATTCATTTTAGAGCATTGAAATGGGGTTAACGGGGCTTAAACGTGCCAAAAATGCATCGAAAACCAAGTTTCAGGCATTCAGGGATCAATTCTGCCAATCTGCCAAACATCCCTTAGGCGGGGCGCGTAGCCCAAGGGCTCTCCTTACACGGCCCGTGTAAGCAGCCCAGATCAGCAAAACAGTTTTATCAATTCAGCAGCTGGTTTCTTGTTTTGAACATGGTTTTCTTCACACTTGGAGCTTGTTTTGGGCACCCATAGATTACCAAAACAATGGGCACACATGGATGGTTGAGATTGAAGCTCGTTTATCGAGGAACGATCCTAACGGTTGTGGGTTTCCTATAAATACCCAACCTCAATTCATTCCAAACTCATACATTTGCTCTCATTTCTGCTCTAAGTTGATGCTCTCCCTTGTGAGGCTTCACACCTGAGCAATTTGAGTTCAAATCTTCCTAGCTTGGACCCTTTGTAAGTTTCTTTCATGCTTTTATGCGTTTTTAAGCATAAAAGTCAAACAGTGTTTGACTTTCTGCTTTGACCGGTCAATATTCAACACAAAGTTCATTTGAACTTTGCAACGTGAGCGTAATCACGATGGTTATAGTCCCTTGTGACTATACCTACTGATTACCACGTTAATTAGGTGTAGTGACGAGTCATAGTTTCGTTCAAAATACGCGTCTATGTGTATTTTGCAACCAAAATATTCTTGGGTATCAAACCGTTTGTTTTGATATCAATCTTGTTTTCTAACTTCGTTAAACATGTTTTAACATGTTTAACTCGTCACATTTAGGATAGTGCTTATATAGGGTCGTAAGATAAGCGGTCTAAACAACCAGTTAGATTTTCGAACCCGACCCGTTTGGTCGATTGTGAGGATCCAACCAAACATATAACGTGTCCATAGTTGTATAGGGAATAACCTTCCAAGGTTATACCTTATGGTCACTTCATTTAGTTAGTTGTATGATAGGTAGTTTATATGCCTTAGGAAAATGACCAAAATGCCCTTTTTCGCATAACTTCATTTTAATCTTATGTAACACATGTTTTAACTTCTAAACTAATTATATAACATAATTAGATATGTTAAGGCATATAATACTTGTCATACGACTAGTTAGGCGTCTCGAACGCGCTTTCGCGCGAACGACGCGTTAAAGTGGTGTAAGCTACCTTAATGGGTCGTAATGGGTCATAAGCACTTAGGATAGGTTCCGATTTGGAATGTAGGCTTTGTTAAACCATATCAAATGAGTTCCAATACTCATTTGGTTTACACGGCCTCATTCTACCCGATCTTCCGATTTAGGTGTCGATTCACTAACATAGTATCTGTTACACTAGGAACCGCTTCAACACTTGAACTCTTGGTCTTTTGAGCTTGTTATACCCTTGAACCGGAACTATACACAATCCCAGGCAAGTACATAGTTCCCCTCTTTTACTGTTTTGAAATGTTTTGGGGTGATTCATATGTGTAATCGATTTATTTTCGAAATGTATGGCATATATGTGTTCACTAAGTACTTTTATGTGTATTATTCCGATTATGCAAATACAATGTTTTATCCTTAAGTGATCTGCCTATCTTCATAGTTAGATTCATGTAGGATATTTGAAGTACAGTCTTAGATCTTCCTATCTTCATAGTAAGATTTTTAAGAATTACTTTACAACTCGATGGTTGGTTTTTGTGTAGTTTGTTGGTGATTTAGATAACGAAACTAGATAATACAATAAGCATATGGTGGATACGCCGCTGGTACTTCCTATATATAAGTGTGCTTATTGTATTACCTTTCGTGGCGTTATCCCGAATCACTTAGGATTTAGGATTGTTTTAATTCAATAATTCAATATAACAGAACCCCGAATCCTTATAGCATCTATCTTCATAGATCGATTCTTGTGGGATGTTTAGAGTACTAATATTGGAGCCCCTGTTTGGATTCATTGTGTACTTTAATACATGGTTACGAGGTGGAACAAGTTGACGATTATGTGTTTATGTGGTAGTTGTGATTTAGATAACGAAAAGGGTGTAATAAAATAAGAACATGGTCGATACGCCGCTGGTACTTCCTATATATAAGTGTTCTTATTTTATTATTCTTGTAGCGTTATCTGGATCACTTTAGGATTTTGTGTATGATTGTTTCAATGTTTGATTATCAAAATCTTCATAGAATCTCCCATATTTTTATATGTTAGATTCTTAGAAAGATATCTGAAGTATTACCATGACTCATTGATTTGATTTATATAATACCTACATCAGTTTTGATTTATTTCAAAACAGTTATTATTAATCCTTAATTGGATTCCTAATAACATATTAACAAGTTTTTACGATGGTTTAATCGAGATTACGATGTAAGCATAAAATGACTTAGTAAAAATCATATTGCCATATAAAAACCTATTTTGTCACGAGTTTTCACAATTAAGATTATGTATTGTAATACTAAATTTTTGCCATTCTTTGGCTTCAAGATTTATTTTCAATTAACAGCTCTCGTAGCTGTTAAAGTATTGCAATACCAAATGTTTTGCCATTTATTTGGCTAATAAAACCTATGTATTCGCCGGAATTTTTATGCTGACTGTTTTTCACATATGTTTCAGGTTTTCGACTGTTCAAGCATGCAACGCATAGGACTGCATACGAGCCTTAGACTTCTAAAATAAAAGAACAATTACATGTATTCTTTTTTTGTAAAACGTTGTTAATGATATTGAAACAATTTAGTACCAGTAGTTGTGAGCAATTTGTAACGTGACTCCCCGATATTTCCGACGCGTGTTGTTGTATTACGCGATTGGGGTGTTACACTAAGTATGGCCTTGATTGTCTTGATTTTCACCCTTCTCCAGTTAGAGAACTTTAGGACGAAACGTTTCTCCGACCTATCAAACCTCCATGCAATCACTTGGGCCTTTTTTTAAGTTTTTCTGGCTTTTTAGTCAAGGTGTTGCGTCTTAGAGAATATGTGGAGTGTTAAGTTTTGTTTAAATGTTCTACTTATATAATGACTTTTTTTTGCCGCCATGTAGGATGCAGTCCTATAACGTCAGACAATTATGGCGTTTTTGAAAAGAAAAATAAATTCAAGTACCGATGTAATTATAATGTTAGTAATAAATTTTCCGCCGCTTCAGTTTATTGTTTGTTCAGCTTCATCTGTTTTATGGCTGTAACACGTCCCATCTAAAAAAACGCTTGTAAAACCCCAAGATGCCACAAATTTTATTATAATTGTAGAGTTTGGCGTTTGTTGTATCTTGGCGTTTTAAAAGCTTTTTTTAGAGAAATAATGTATTTTTTATTGGAAAATTAAAAAACAAACCATAGAAAGAAAAAAATAGAAGCGAAAAAAATAAATTAAAAATCCTAATCGAATTTCTCTTCCAAATATTCACTGTCACCAGTCTCTTTCTTCTTTGAAACTACAAGAACCCTCACAAATATATGGCGTTTTTGACTTTGGTGTGATTTTTGTTGTTGAAGTGGCTTTTTGTGGATGTTTGAACACAAAATGACGTAGGTTTTTTGTTTGGTCTTCATCTTTATCTTCATCCCACTCTTCAGTGTCATCGGTCTCTTCATGTCATTCAAATATTAATCAAGACCAAAGCACACAAAATGACAAATGTCTGTCATCAGTCTTTTTTTCTTGAAGATTTGTCCATCTCATGCAGCAAAATGTTATTGAGTTACACCCCTCAGCTAACAATCCATTCAGTGAAACTTCACGCAGAATAATATTGAATATCCAAGAAACGATGTTTGCCATCTTTGATTTTTTAACTTTTTTGGCGTTCTACAGTGAGTGGTATTTAGAAACAATGGCGTTTGTTTTTTTGGTTTAATCAATGGAAGGTGCTAAGACGTTTCTGTTTATGGGATGTATTTGGCGCGTAGTTTAGGCGGGATATTATTAATAAGTGCAATTAATAAAATATCCGTCGTTTTCAATTACTGTTTGTATTTCCTGTTTTTGCTCAGCTTTATCTGTTAAGTCTGTAACACGTCCCATCTTTAGTGGCGTTTTATCTTTAATGACATTTTCTATTTAATAGTGTTTTATTAGTTGACGTTTTGTATTTAGTTGGCGTTTTGTGTTTAATGGCGTTATATGGGAGAAACGATGTTTACCCATAATGAAGCACGTTCCAAATAATACAATTGATGTTATACAAAAACGCCACCACTCCAATCTTGTCCATAGATTGTTTTGATCTGACGATCCATAAGCATTCTCACAGTTCTCACACTTTTCACCGTTTTCCCTAGATCATGACCCTATATATATATATATAGACCGTTAAAATAGAAACCACCCCAGTTGCGAGAACCACTCTCCACCAATCAGATTATGCCACTTATACACTATTATTTTAAAACCAAAAGGGTATTTAGGTAATTTACTTTATATGTCATTTCCATCTCAGTCTGCCTCTGTATCTTTTTAAAGTCATTCCTACTTTCTCTCTCCTCGCACATTTTTGAAACCCTCATCCTCACAACTCTCTCTCTCTTCATCTCTGAAGAAGAAAATCATCATCTTCAGCTTATGCACAATCTCTGTTACCGGCACCACACCCACACCGGCGACCCCGAAACACCACACCCGCACAGGCAACCCCCTCGTTTTCTCCGACGACCCCCAAACACCAACGTCAAACACTCGCAACTCCCTAGATCATTGAGAAACTGATGTCTCCGGCCAGCCATAGGATTAGCCAAGTTTTAAATTTATAAAACACGATATTGTACTAACACTAAACACACACTTGGGTAAGTGCACCCATCACGAGCATAGTATAGTGTTGGTAAGATACCGAGGTCGTCCAAGGACACAAGAGCTTTTAGTACCATTTATCATCAACGTCTAATCGATCTAAATTTTTGGAAAAGAGTTTTTAAACATGAAAATAAATCTAAAAGATAAATAAATAAAAAACAAATAGACAAGATAGAATCACTTGATCCAACTTATCTTTAATATATCCTTTGATGAGTTTCGCACTTTCGGACTTTTTAAGAGATTATCTTAGTTATAGTAGTAGGCCTCTCTTTTGAAGGTGACGTTACCCTCAACCCAATGGTTTGAGTCAGCAGGGATACAATCCAAAAAGGGCGGAATATTGAAAGACAATTAAGTAAGTTATTAATGCGAAAAGTAGTAGGCCCCTCTTTTGAAGGTGACGTTACCCTCGGCTAAGTGATTTGAGTCAGCAATGATACAATCCCAAGAAGCCGGTTTAAAGTTTTAATAGTAGTTTACATATGAGGGGTTCAAGCTATTCGCACCCCCACCATCCAATACCTTTGGGGCATTGAAGGAGGTCCTAGTAAGCTTGAACCAAGTCCTCGCAGGATCTATACACTGAACGAGACAAGAACTTTACCAAACCACCCTCCTAACCCCCTTCCAGGTAGTTAACGCGCTTTATATAGACCGTAAAGACACGAATTAGCAAATCAATGACATCATGAAGTAATAGTAAAGAAAATTCACATTCAACACAAGAAACTAGTTATTAAAGTCATTAATACAAACCCAATTAAAAAAGTGCCAAAAGATTAAAAATCAAAAGTAATACATTAAAGACTTGTCTTCACCAAGTGATGTAAGATATTAGCCAAACATGGCCTTTGATTGACAATAACTCTTATGATCAATCTTCGATCCTGAGACTATTACACACTCTAAAGATGATAGATGGACGTTGGTGGTGGAATGGTGGCAAAGTGGGAGAGAAGTGGTTTGCCAAGGGATGCCTTTGAAGTGAACCAAGCACCCCTATTTATAGCCAGAACAGAGCCCCGGCCACGGCCCCGTGTCCACTGGGCACGGCTTGTGGACGGTCTTCTTCTCTTCCTTCATTAATTGCAGCTGTCAGCAGAGGGGGCCTGTAACACCCCGAAAATGGGCTTGGTAATTAAACTCTGTTAATACTAATAGACGGGTAACGTACCGTTATTAGTAAAAATAACCCGGCAAATATTTGGATTTAAATAAGAAATCCTAATATTAAATAAAAATGAATCAAAGTTTTAAGGAATTAAGTTTATACGAGCCTGAGTTAACGGGACTTAAAATAAAACGGGTTATGACTTGCCCGAACCCACTAAGTAACTAGGAATATCAACCTAGTTAGTTAAGTGTTGTAAAAACAATAAAAGAAACATGAAATAAATAACCCTTTGATAAACTATGGAACTAGAGGGACTAAACATGGGCAAATGTAATAAAGTTTTGATTTAATCAAAACTAACTCAACAAAAACACACACGTACATGTGTTCCTGCGATCTCCACAGAGCATTCTAGAGCTCAAACCCTAAATTCCAAGAATTCACCAAATTGAAAGGGGAAATCAAGCCTAAATCGAAATCCGAGCATAGATTAGTGATCACCTCAGTAAAGGGATCATAAGGTATGTCAAAATTCCCAATTTAGTTCCATCTCAAATTTTGATGAACACATGAGATTTGAGATTTGAGCTTGCATGATCATTATTTGGGTGAAATAGTAATGAAATCATGTATATGAGTAAACCCTAGTCATTAGTTTGTTGAATTAATGTTTAAACTATGAAATTCTTGAATCATCCACCATGTGTGTGTAGTGGGTTTTGTAGAAACAAGGTGAACACTAGAACCATGATGAGTAAATTAGTGTTATTTGAATCCTATGAGGTTAATTTTGATATTGAACTATAAATTAGATGATTGTCTTGTAAAAGATGTTAAAATCTTGGTAAAAATAACAAGTTATGAACTTGATTATAAATATGTAAAATTATGCCCTTAAGGTGTTTGTTAAAACGCTTAAGAGAAAGCTAACATAGTGAAAATTGGGATAAAAACGCATGTTTGAACTATACGGTAAATTATGCGTGATATGTTATGAAAGGAGTTCTAAACAATGTGGGTTGAACTCTTTAGGCAAGGAATCCGGATCGTCAAAGTGGACAAGCCGGTGGAGACACGCGTTTAAAAAGGAGTGCTTAAAAGGTACGTAACTACGATTCCGTTACGTTATGCTTGATTTTGTATTTTCGCTAGTAGACTTTAAAATTAGCATAATACATGGGATTGGAAATTTGTTGAAGTGATGAAGATCACTAGGTAATTAAACGGGTCAAATGGTGAAATTATCACCCTTTGACAATATCGACTAATGGTTTGTTGAGTTACATGTGTATAGGAATAAATATCAAATGGATACGCACATCGCTATTGCTTAGCGACTAGTAAGTCAAGGTATTGAAACGGGTCAAAATATTGATCCGAGCCAGGTATGTATAATGATTCAACTCATCATGTAGAATTTGGAATTCTATAAGAGTTAGACAAGGTTAAAATATAGATATTCGGCTATCTTTTAGGTAAGCCGAATAAATGGAGTTATGATCATAATGTTTTAGAAGCACATGGGTTTACAAACAAGAATTATAGTTAAAAGGTCAGATTTAGAGTCAAACAAATAGTTAAAAGTTCCTCGTAATAAAAGAAGGATAAAAATTGACCAAATTGCCCTTTGTTAGGCCCTAAAGTGTGAGACTGACGCATCAAATTAACACAACGGGTTATGGTTACGAACTGGGCCTTACCGAGTTAGTTTATATTAGGTTGTGGACCTTTATAGGTCACTTGGGCCAAGCTTTAGGCCATGTGGGCCAAGCAGGCCCAAGGGGAGCCCATGTAGGGAATTGGGCTTGAGTTAGTATAAAAACAAGTTTTCAACTTGTTTTAGGGTTTGAACCTTTTTGGAACTTCATAGTTACAATTTCTCTAGAGAGAGAGACGATCAATTGGTGGTGAACTTGTACCAGACGATTTTGCTTGTCAAAGTAATAGAATCGTGTGCAAGTTTAAAGGTGATTCGGTTTGTTCATCGTTTCCATATTTTCGATTCGTATTTTCATATTTTTCGATTTGTTCTTGAATCACATCAAGTTTGGATTCCGCACAAACTTGGTGTTGTTTGATATCATTGAAAGATCCGTTTCACGGGACTTACAAGTGGTATCAGAGCCATTAGAACCTGTTTCTAGGCTCGGTTTGATATCAAAATATTCAAGATATTCGTTGTTTTTGGTTTGGTGTTCATCGCGTTCTTCGTGTTCTTGGTAGTGTTCTTCGAATATTTGTCAAAAATCATTATATTTTGGTGTGTCAATTTTTGTTTGAAACTGTTAAAAGATATTGAATGATTTTGGCATCACAAAACAAATATTTTTTTTGTTATTGAACGATTTCCCTTTCCTATTTTTTGGGAAATTTAGTTGACAATTTTCGGAACAATATCTCTTGGAATACTCAAATTTCATTACTTTCCATATAAGTGGTTTCGAGTCCTTTCTTTTAAGGAAACAACGGTTTCGACTCCTAAAAACTCCTCACCAGTCGCAACTACCCATCCACTCGCAACCATCGTCGCAACCAACACATCATTCCGACTCGCAACCGGCTTCACAGTTTCGACTCATCACATCTTGAGTCGCAACCATCTTCATCATCATCCGTTTCTGTCATCACCCTTCATCTCCGTCGAGTTTTCGGTTTCGTGTTTGATCATTATCATTATCTCCGGGCTCGAGCTCATCATCTCCGTTAAACTCCGATCTCCGTTCCACTCAACATCCATCTTCTCCGGTTCAAGTTCGAGTTTTCGAGTTCGGATTCCGGCACATAAAAGTTTCGAGTTGAGGTTGCGAGTGCCAGTTTCGATTCACCGTTCCAACTCCACCGTTCCGACTCCACCATCTCTGACTCGCAACCACTTGCAACTGCCATTAACAACCTGCAACTGCCATTAACGACCGTCTTCACCACCTTCGTTCAAACTCCGACCACCGCCGTACATTTGATACAACATATCATTCACGGTTTCGAGTCATAACAGTTTCTTTGGTCTCGAGTCTTCATCTTCTTCCTCGGTCTCGACTCACAACACAATTTCAATTGTCTCGACTCGCAACCTTCACCATTGTTCCGACTCGTCCCACTCGCAACCATTCCATCATCTTCACGATCACCACTCGCAACCTTCACCATTGTTCCGAGTTCTCCGAGTTCTCCGGAGTCGCAACCATTCCACTCGCAACCATTCCACTCGCAACCTTTCTTCTTGAGTCGCAACCGTCTACGATCTCGGCTCGTCTTGTTTTGGTTACGACTCGCAACCGTCTACGATCTCGGCTCGTCTCGTTTTGGTTACGACTCGCAACCGTCTACGGTTTCGACTTACAAGATCTCGACTTGTATGTTTTTGAGTCGCAACCTTCATCTCGACTTTACAACATCACATAACCACCCTCCGTTCACTGTTAACTCTCCGGTCACCGAGTCACAACATTCACCGAACCTGCAACTCCTTCTCCGGTCACTATCACCACCGTTGTCATATCCATAACCACCACGTCTATCGTTCATCATCATAAACCGCATCTCCGACAGACACCTTCGCCGGTCACCACCTTCATCATCGTATCTTCATCATCGCTTACCATCATCGCCACCACCTCCGTTCACCATCGCATCACCACGTTCTTTGACGACCTTCAACCTCACCGTTTACCGGTCATCCTCTCAGTCGCACTCACATCTCTCCGTTCATCACCATCTCCGGTTGTTGTCGTTGAGAGTAAAACGAAGAAGAAGATATACAGTTATTTTCTTTAGTAATATATTATATATTAGGGTTTTAATAATTATAATAATCATAAACAATCATTTGTTAATCATTGCATTATCATTAATAATAATATAATAAATAATAATAATAATAATAATTGTTTTATTAATAATATTTGATATTCTTTTTCTTTAATTAATTAAAAAAAAAATTAATTATAAAAAAAAAAAAAAAAGGTTTGCTTGTGATATCGGTTTGACAGGTTTCGAGGTACGGTTTAGAAAGCGGGTTCGATCATTCGGCTGCAAAGGGTTTGAGTTAGTGAGTACACGGATTCTCGCTTTGGGCTTGTGTTGAGGAAATAGTTAAAAGATCACATTTTTGGGGGATCACATCTTAAAATGTCTTCTAAGAGAGAGATGCTTGAGCAGGAACTTGAAGGATTCAGATATTCAAATGGTGAATCCATAAAAGCATTGATTGGCCGGTTTGCTGAACTACTCTCTGAAATGGAGAAGGTAGAGATGGTGGTGTCTACTCACATGAGCAATAGAAAGCTTCTGAATGCTATAAAAGAGATTCCAGATCAGGCAAACTGTAGTTGGTTTACAAATGTTAATCAGATAATAGTGACAACCGATTGTTACAGAATGAAGCCGGATGAGCTGATCTCAATCATCAAATCATATGACAATGCTGGCAAACAGTCTACTCAAGGCAACACATCTGCTGCAGTTTGCTCATCCACACAAAATTCAGCATTTATGTTTAACAAACCCCTGGCTCAAGAAATTACTCGTGATCGTGAAGAGATACTTTCTGTCTTTTGCACTCCTGAGTGTAGAGAAAGAAATGAGGCATATCGGTTACACAACGCTGAGTTGATTCAAGAATACAACGACATAAAAAATAAAAATTTTACTTTATCAAAGAATGAAAAGCTTTATAAAGATAAAATTGAAGCTCAGCGAAAAGACATCATCAAACTTAAGGATGATGTAAGTGTAAAAACAGCCCATTTCTTGGAGGCACAGGAGAAGGTATGCATTTTGATCAAAGAACTGGAAGATATCAGAGAAAGATATCAAATTAACGAACTTAACATTAAAAAGTATGATTCTTCCAGCAAATTGGTCAAAAACTTGTGTGATCAACAACTCGCATACAAGGAAAATAAAGGGCGTGGTTTGGGTTTCAATCAAGTTCCTCCTCCATATAATGACAACTACACATATTTACCCATGACTGAGGAGGAATTGATGAATGAGGACAAGATGGCTTACGGTCCTAAAACTGATAAGTCATCAATCAACAGCAGACCTTTTGATAAACGAGCGAGTCCTTCGGTAAATTTTGTTTCAAAGGGTACTTTTGATCCTAATGCTTCGTCTTCCCCTGCAGATGAAGTAGTTGAAGTAAAAGTTGAAAATGTAGTTGGGGATGAACAAGCATCAGAGTCTGGTTCTTATGAAAATTTAATAAATGAACTTAATCAAGACTCCATTTCGTCATGTGATATTTTTAACTCAGTTTTTCGCTCTGTGATTAATTTCAGGCCTGACGGTTTGGGCGAAAACGTTGATGCTTGTGAAACAAAGACTGAATCGGCAAACGAAACAAATGAGCCAGCTGAACCATCTGATTCCAAATGTGAATCATCGGAAGTAGCTGATTCTGAGAAATTGGAATCAGTTGATTCTAGTGGATTCAGCTCAAAGGCGTCATGTGCAGAACCGTCCTGTGCTGAAAATTTGTCTAATGTTTCAGCTGAAGTTTTTGCTGAAGTTTCTGGTGTTTCATCTGATAAACCAGAAGTCTCGGATCCTATCAAAGCTGATGAAGTGAAAACTGATGTGAACAAGGCTCCAAGTACGCAAGCTGAACAATCTGAGCCTTCTGTTAGTGATGAAAAGGTTCAGATCAAGCAACAAGAGCCGAAGCAAGCAAGTAAAGGACGTGGAAAGAAGAGGCCTAAACATCAAAGACAAGCAGGCACTCCACAGTCCTCAACGGGCAGCAATAGTCCTCAAAAGGCCCGTGATGTGAAAAATGTCTTTGTTAAGCCAGTCTGTAATGGCAAATGTGAGAAATATGCATTTGACTGTGCTAACAAGGGTTTCAGAAAGACTGGTGAGATTTCTGAACAAGACTTGCAGTCTAAGGAAAACAAGAAGAATCAAAGGAAATCTCCACCACAGAAGGCCCCTGCAAATGACAAGTATAGGCATCCAAATTCATCGTCATCTGCAGGAAATGTGCAACAAAAACAAGCACAGAAAGGACCAGTTCATCCTTCGGGGCCTACAAGAGCAAATCCAACTGATCAGAATGCATTCTATATGAAGAGACAAACATGCTTCAATTGCGGCATTGCTGGTCACATTGCTCGGAACTGCATAAACCGTCCCTACATACCATATTATATGCAAAATCGGAGGGTTACACCAAAGGACAACAACCATTCTAAGCCAATGAAGGTTTCTTCACCTAAGGCAATGAAGAATGTGAATCCCAAGGTTAAACCTTCTGATGGGGATTGGAACGCTGCCAAAAACAAACGCAAAGCTTTTCAGGAACAAAAATGTGCTTCTAAAACTAACAAATCTGAAACAGCTAAAGTTGCTCAACCGACGGCAACAAACACGTTTGTTAAACCGAAACAGATTTGGAAACCCAAATCCAAGGCAGCAACGTCTCCAATCCTTGAAACGAAAGGGGACTTGTGTTTAAAAGAAGTGTCTTATTTTGATGTTTCAGGAAATCCCAGGACCACGATGGCCTGGGTACCCATGTCTTACTAATCTCCTTACTTTTCAGGAACAACCAAGGAGGAGCTGTTGACAATCTCTGGAATGTTGATAGCGGTTGTTCCAGAGATAAAAACGAGTAACATTTCACTGTTGCAAAAAGTTCAAATTTTTTTTACAGATGATATGTTTCCTTTGGAGGAGATATGGGAAGTAAGATAGATCAGCAAAAGGTACCGTTTAAATTCAGTACTTTGATTTGAATTTGATTAGTCTTCAATCTGATGACAGAACGGTTAAGCAAAAATATTTTTTCTCTCTTTTTCTTAGTTTATACTTTGTACATAATGTGTCCTTTCTCTAGTAAATGGTAAATTTGCGCAAAAATACAAGATTTATGCACAAATTTAGGGGGGGAGAGGAACATATAGATAGATATAGAGTTTAGGAGGAGAAAACTCAGAAAATACAAAAAGAGTTTGCTGTATATATGTATTGTTTTAGGGGGAGAAAATGACAAAAATACAAAAACATTTGAAAAATGAAAAAGCCAAAAAGAAAGATTGCATGATATGGGAAGTGAAATAAATGTTTGTGTTAAAGGGTTTGACTAACACATGTAAGGTGCCATAGCTGAAAAGACTAGGATCTACTGCGATATGTCGATAGGCTTGACGCTCAACATGATAAAAGATACTAAGTGTTATAAACATAACGAACTATGTACCATGTGGGTAACATATCAACGGCATATGATTTGAATGTCTTAAATCTTGCGTTGATAGATAGCCAACATCTGAGGTTTCGGGTCTTTATATTGTTGAATCATCCGGGGATATCTTGGCTGTCCTTCTGTTTAGAATTAAAATTGTACATGACCCCAGGAAAGAAAGTTACTTGGAATTAGCTCATTTCTATTTGAATGTATGTATGTTGTCCCGATACACACAATTTTGATCTGATTCTGAAATCTTCTCTGAAAAAGTCGTGTACCTCCTCTGCTGCATCCAGATATATGCTGACCTGGAGGTGCTAGGCAACGACAGCTTCTGCTGCATCCAGATACATGCTGACCTAGCTGTACGTTGTCGCGCTATAGATCTAATACACCCGAAAGAGGCCCTCAAGTGCCCAAAAGAAACCCTTGAAACCTATATCAAACTGAGAAAAACTCATCTGATCTGTATATTATACCATCTCTGCAAAAGATCTATTCTGTTCTCTTCTCAACCTATTCCCAGTTAAGATTTCAGAGATCTGGATTGGACTTGTGAAATATGTGGTAGGGAAGCTACTTGCATGATAGAGTGTGCTGTTATAATTCCAGGATTTGATTAGTATTTGTTTGGGTGTTCATTGTTAAGAAATCAAAACATGATAAAACAGATTATATGCAGACCTAGACACAGTCAAGATATCTTAAAGGATGACATCAGTATACTCACCTGCTACGATGAATAGTTGTGCTTACCTTGATCGCGGGGGTATGCCTTGGAATGGGTCACACGGGTATAATAGTATAATATTACTTAAAGCATATCACGATGTTGAAAAATTGAAAGTTGAGCGTTAAAGTTTAAGTGGACAAACATATTGGCAATCGCATAGACCAGTTTGATTAGGCTCGTACTGAAAAGTGTTCCTTAGTCTGCCTGAGAACGAATTTTGATCCCATTGAAATTGTAATTGTATATTATGGTAGTTGTTTATATTTTGAGTTTTTATTTGTTTTTTTTAGTTCTTAAATTAAAAAAAAAATTCAAAAATCCAAAAATAGAGTGTTTATTTGTTTTTCTTAAAATTAAAAATAACCGTTCTTGAAGATTTGACTGATCATCAAAAGTTGAAAGAATTTAAATTGTGAAATCCGAGTATAAATACTTGGATGTACCTAGTGTTCATGTGGTACTCTCCCTGTTGCATAAGAAATGTTTGCTTATGAGTTTGTGAGAATGTGCAGAATTTGATTTCAATCAAGAACAGGGGTTGATGAAGACTGAGATGCTGTTAGTTGCTGAAGAAGCATGAAGCAGCACAACAACAAGATGTATCTGAGTCAGAAGAACCGGATACGAAACGACGTCTGACAATGAAAGTGCATTTGAAGAAGTACCATGAATCTGCTTGAAAGACAAAGATTGAAGAAGAAAAGAGCTGCTGAGAATCCTCCTCTCACATTTTTTTTCACAAGATTTTCAAGCAAATGCTGATCGAGATCCTGATATGAAGCTAACCACAAGAGCTGAAGAAAGAGACCCAGTGCTGAGAGTTCAGAAGTCAAGAACTTCCACAACATCTGCAGCATAGAGACAACCATAGACTTCGTTGAAGACGTTGCTGAATTCATGGTATGAAGACAATTTGATGGCATCAGTCTAGGGGGAGATTGTTAGGCCCTAAAGTGTGAGACTGACGCATCAAATTAACACAACGGGTTATGGTTACGAACTGGGCCTTACCGAGTTAGTTTATATTAGGTTGTGGACCTTTATAGGTCACTTGGGCCAAGCTTTAGGCCATGTGGGCCAAGCAGGCCCAAGGGGAGCCCATGTAGGGAATTGGGCTTGAGTTAGTATAAAAACAAGTTTTCAACTTGTTTTAGGGTTTGAACCTTTTTGGAACTTCATAGTTACAATTTCTCTAGAGAGAGAGACGATCAATTGGTGGTGAACTTGTACCAGACGATTTTGCTTGTCAAAGTAATAGAATCGTGTGCAAGTTTAAAGGTGATTCGGTTTGTTCATCGTTTCCATATTTTCGATTCGTATTTTCATATTTTTCGATTTGTTCTTGAATCACATCAAGTTTGGATTCCGCACAAACTTGGTGTTGTTTGATATCATTGAAAGATCCGTTTCACGGGACTTACACCCTTATAGGCTAATTTGAACGAACGACCTTTAAAGGTGGTTCGGAAACAAGTTCCTTGATTAAATAAATACTTAGGACAAGTATAGAAGTTGAAAGATGTAATATGATAGTCAATTGGCTCTATTTGAGTCCTTGTCGTAAAATAATGAGTTTAGAGGTGAAACTCGGTTATTATAGGTTATCATAGTAAACCCATTATAAGTTCAGTAGTGGGGGTAAATTATATGATAAGAAATGTGGTTGTGTAACGTTAGAAGCAATCGAGAACAATTTTAAGCTTGGAAGTGCTTAAATACCCCTAACGGGTCAAAATAAGCATTTGAGAGTAAACGGGTTTAATTACGTAAGAAACTCGTCATTTGAACCTAATTTGATAGGAAATGTTGAATTTATGATTCTCATGAGTTTATAGATCAAGTAAACATGTTTGTTTGATAGAATCGCGAACGGGTCAAATTTTGGTAAAAGAGTAATAAGCCGAAGACATAAGAGTCTTGAATTTTATCAAGCCGGATGTCGGATTTTAACTCCATATGATGGAGAATCAAATTACAAACATGTAGGAAGAAACGGTAGGTCAAACGGATAAGCGGTTTGAAAGATACGAAAGATTTCGTGTCAAATTACGGCAAAATGGAAAGGCTGAACCCAGGGTCCACCGTAATTTACGGTCCCACCGTAATTTACGGTGGAGATGATTTATTTACGGTGGTGGCCCACTGATTTACGGTAGAAAAGCATGAACCCAGGGGCCACCGTAAATTACGGTCCCACCGTAATTTACGGTGGAGATATTTTTATATATTTTGTTTTTCATTTGAAAAATCAATTGATTCCCGGACATCGTTCGGACAAGATTTAAACCTCGTACGACTAAAGCATTTCATGTTTTTATGAAATGTAGGTACATTTTGGATGCCGGAAGACGATCAAGCTCAGCGAAGAACCGAACACGATAAAGATACACGCTTCCGCACTTTGCCACGTTGTAAATTTTAAACAACGAATTTGATCACGCTATGTAGAATAACTTATGAATTGTAAAAGTTTTAATAAACCCGTATATTTATAATATGTGTAGTCTTAACTACACATCTAATTGTTGTTATTTACATGTAAAACCGTTAAATAGAAACTAGGGTGTTACCGCACACGACCCCGTGTCTTCTGGGCACGGCCCCGTGGTCAACTCTTCACTGTACTATCAAGATTCTACAAATCTAAGAGTTAACCACGCCCCATGGTGAGCTGGGCACGACCCCATGGTGGGCGTAGAAGCTTCTGTAGCTTTTGTCTTCTTATGTCAGGGCTGACCACACCCAATGCCTGGCTGGGCACGACCCCGTGGTCAGTTTCTGTTTTCTTGTTTTTGCTTTGAGGATGCTGTCGAGGGGTCGGGCATGTCACGTTATTCCTTCTTCTTGTATTTATCTTGGTTTTGGCTGCTTATTTGATCCTTTTGTTCTTTTAAGCTCGTTTGGTCCTGTGAATTCAAAAGGAAGAAAGAAACGCGCTGTTTCCAATATTAGTACTAAAAAGGGGTTGGTTTTATGTCACTATTGATGTAACTTATATGTTGCATTTTGTAGGATAAAACTTGGAAAACCTGAATAGGATATCTATTCAGGGTGATGTTTCCAAGAGAAATCAAGTAGAAACAAGTGTTATTCACGATTGTGAATAACAAGACAATAATAGAATTAGTTATGTGGAAACTTGGACGGGGATAACCGTTCAGATAAAAGTTTTATATAAAATACACGGTATAGATATGTAACAGTCCCATCACAGAAAGTGATTGTATATAATTATGAAAAGAAAACACCTTATGATTTGTGAACAAATAAAGGTAAAAACCTAATATTTGCAACATAGCAATAAAAGGTTTTACCGAATAAAATAAGGGACGTAACCACAAACCGAAAACATGCTTACATGGGAGGTAATATATTAATTATAATAAGTTTATGCGTACCATGTGCGGATTACTTACCCTGGCCAGGTAAGTGTTAAACACATAATACGATGAGTTTATTATAACTAACATAAGTACCCCTTATGTAACAAGGGCTAAGTGAGTGGGAGATGTCGGGAAATGCATTGGGAGGGAGTGTACTTACACTCGAACCCGGAGAATGCAGATGTGTACATGATTAAGGAACGAATTGGGAGGAAGTGTAATTGCACTCGAACCCAAAAAATATAATAAGTATGAATGGTTAAGGCGAGTTATAGACTTGGCCAAGCCAACTTAAAAGGAAACATTATATGTGTTGATGAATGATGCAAAGCTAAAGGAAAAGCAAAGGGTACGTGGCTAAACGCTTCGTTTATAATGTTACTTAGTCTTTGTTATTGTTAATAGTAAGTATACTATAATATGAGAATCGAGTAACTTAGTTTGCTTGAATGATGGACTTCATAAGGGCAAACTAAACAAATTAGTAAGGGTAGGTACAAACCGGGTAACGGGAGTACCTTATCCATAGACTTTAAGCCCGGGTAACGGGTAGTGAATTATTAAACACGCAACCGGTAATGGGAGCGTGAGTGTTGTAAATATTAGGTGACCCCGGGAATGGGTAGAAGGGATGGATGTATCCCAAAACATATTTCACAAGTAGTCTAAGTCTAAGTACTTAGATCACTAACGGGTCGAATAATGAAAAGCGTAAACCCGGTAATGGGGATCGCAAGATAAGTAATATGAGAAACCCGGGAATGGGTCATCACATTACGAAATAATATTATGTCCGTATGGTCTCGGGTAGGATGAACTAAAGGGTAAAATTTGTTGACATGTTGAATAATGTATGTGGATATGATTATATAGTTCGATATTGTATAATTGTTAAAATCATATTATGAGAATGTTAATAGTTGGAAAATAGGGAAAATCATAAGCATCACTAGTAATTTTGAATATTTCGGGTTTTGTTTTGATGTTTTTAAGCACGAAACGGGAACGAACGGGTCAAAACGACAAAACAGCAAAGTATTTGATGTAGATCGAGTCCCTGGCTGGCCGCGATGACTTGGCCTGGTCCTACGCGGGGCGCGAGAGAGCTACAGTAAGCTACGGTAGCTACCGTAGCTTACGGTACCGAATTAAGTTGTTACGCTGGTTATCTACTGTCTTACGGTAGCCATAAATGTTCAGAGGCTACCGTAGCTTACGGTGACTACCGTAAGTTACGGTAGTGCCCAACCATATTTGATGAGTTTTGCATATTTTAGTTAATCGAAATAAGGGTAATGGATATAAGCTAAAAATAACGGCCCGCGAGGCCTTACATAAGAAGTTGATCACCTAGTCGTGGGGATCGTAAGGTATGTCAAATTTTGTAATTTGGAGATGTTTTGATTTCTTGATGAACATATGAAGTTGATTGGAACTTGAATGTTAGATGTCTGAATGAAACTATGATAAATTCATGGTTAGGAATGAACCCTAATCAATAATTTGATGTATTGATGTTCATACACATGAAATTGAGAATCACCCACTTATGTGTTAGATGGGTTTTGTAGGGAGATTAAGAATACTAGAATCTTGATCATGAAACGGGTGTTATTGATTTTTGAGAAACAAATCTAGGTGTTGTTATGCATGCTAGATGTAAGGAACTTGAAAATGATGTTAATCTTGGCTAAGTAGTTAGTCATGAGCTTGATTGTTAATTGTATAAAATTATGCCTATAAGGTGTTTGTTAAAATGCCTAAACGAATATTGATATGTTGAAATTTTGAAAGAAAGACGTAATTGGCTAATTTGACTAATTACGTGTGATACGAAATTGTAAGGGCTCTAAACATCATGTTGATTTAGATTCAATTGTGTGAATCAAGTAATCAAAAGTAGTTAACTTTTGATAACTTAAACTAACAAATGATGAAGTCGAATAGTAGTTCGACATAGAAGATACGTTAGGTGGAATAGTCGTGATTATTAATGACTAATCTAACCACCTTGTAAATGATGACGATAGTTTGACGCTTAACGATCTAGGTGGAGGGTTGGGAAAGAAGCGGGTCAAACGGATCGGGTACGCGAAAAAGAGCATAATTGGATGCAAGCTAAGTTAAGCTTACACCCCTTTTTAATTTACAATACAATTGCTTGCGAGTATTTAAATATGAATTATGTTAAGAAATTGAAATACGATATTTCGGCACGATATAATGCAAGCCAGAACAAGTGCGAATGGTAAGAAACCATAAATTATGGTATAAATGGTAAAAACGGTAAACTAGTCGGGTAAAGACTAATAAAAGAGGAATTTTGAACAATGAGTTTTGGGGTAAACCGTAATGGGTAAAAGTGGTCAAATGATAACCCGAACATGAGTAGACGGATAGACAGAAGATTTGAAAAGATATCTTTTGGTAAAAGTCATAACAGGTCAAACAAATTAAGAAAGTGTCTTTTAAATAATAAGAACTCACGGTGTAAACTGGAATGGGTTCATGGGGTGAGATGGTATTAAGATGCCATCATATTTTGGTAAATGGTCATCTTGACTAAACGGGTCAAATGGTGTGTTAACACCATTAATAATAATAATTGATGACCGCTTGTTGAGATTTGTGGTCACAGGAAATATCACGCGGACTTTGTTGCTTTTAACTACAAGGTTTATAAGCCAAGAGCTATTTAATCGGGTCAATGCTATGACCCAAGCCAGGTACGTATAAGTAGGTTTATGGTCAAAGGTGTGGTTTTGGTCAAACATTTGGTTAATGATCCTTCATAGTGCAAGAGGAGACTAAGGTTGACCAAAATACCCTTGATAAGTAAAACGAGCAAACGACCCTTAGAGGTCGTTTAGATACTAGTATTATGATTAGGTAACTCTTAGACACATGTACACTATGTTCCCGAGTCATTTAACAAGGGGAGGTGAGGGGAGGGGAGGGGAAGGAAAATTTTCTCTCCTAATCTCTCCAATTTGGGAGGATGAATATATGGCCATACTTGGTCATATTTTCTTTCCTTTTCCCTCCCCTCCCCCTGTTAAATGAAACTCGGGAACATGGTTTTTCATATTTTCATCTCTTTTCCCTCCCCTCCCCCTGTTAAATGAGTCTCGGGAACAGAGCGGTAAGAGTTGTAGGCATAAGCCTTGTGGGTCAAATGTCTAAGAACGGGTCAATCGCGCAAGATAACTATCTAAGGATAAAAATCTACGATAGTGCTCCATTATGTTAAATCCACCACAAGAATAGTTGTGGTGGAATATAAGAGACTATTTTAAAATGAGAATACGAAGTGTAGAAAGAGAAGAGCGAGTTGATGCTTAAATGCACATAAGTCGCTCTAAACGGGTCAAAAAGTGTTATAATTGAATTTCAAGCCGAGAGCTTGAAATCTAAAATTTTGTGAATTTAGATGTAGGATTTTTACTCCATGAGATGGAGAATTAAATTACGAACGCGTAGGAAAAAGACTCGCGTAAATCGGACAAACGGATAAAAAGTTATGAAGGTTTTCGTACTAAAGTGGAAAACAAACAAAATCTGCAGGTCAGACCGTAAGCTACGGTCCTGGACCGTAGCCTACGGTCCAGAAGTTCTGGTTTGAATATAAAGGGACCCGTAAGCTACGGTCTATGAACCGTAGCCTACGGTCGGGTTTTAGACAAAATTTTGTTTTTGTTTAATTGATGGTTTTGAGCTTCCGGGTCCGTATAGACGGGTACCAGGGCCTCATATACTAACATCAGCGATAAATTTACAATGTATATGTGTTTAAACTATTAATTAAGCTTCAAAACTAACCGTTAGGTTGGTTCTGATCACAGGTGATTATCAAGTGTTCCCGGATAAAGATCAAGCTCAACGAAGAACCGAACACGAACACGAACAAGATACAAGCTTCCGCACATAGTTTTGCCGTTATTTTTAAACGGAAAATTTATACTAAATTACTAATTTTAATGTTTTAAAGTATAGAAAAGTTTTAATTAACCTATATTTTCATGTATATGAAATCATAATTACATGTTATTTTCGTATTTTATACGAAAACAGTAAAATAATAGTTAGGGTGTTACACTTGCCAAGCGATCAAACCTCCTCCTTTTAACTATAAACCTTTGTAAATATCAAGAGGACTTTGGAAAGGTTTAGGCTTGGATTAAGGGTAGGTGGTTTTTAGTTAGTAGTTAGTGAAATGGAGAAAAACGTAAAAAGTGTCGGTTGTCGTAAAACTTTTTGTTTTTGTGACATTTATTCAAACTAAGCATATTTTCAAACAATATTTTTGAGGAACTTGTTTGGTTATTGCAAAAGTCTCTATTTTTATTTTATTTTTGTATGTTAAAAGATAACTGAGTTCTTTACTAAAATAAATGGGTTTGAAATGAAAAAGGTTTTGGTGGGTAGTGGGTGTTTGTTTTGCGGGTTTTGGAAACGAAAAGGTTTAGGCTCAAAGGGGTTAACTAAGGGGATTTTTTTTTGGTAAGGGAGTAAAAAGAAAAATAATGGTTTTGAAGGAAAAATGTTAGTCCTAATGCCTCCATCATTTACTTACTTGGGTTCAAGTTGGTAAGGACCGGGAATGTATCGTCTTGGCAAGTTCTAGAGTCGAAAGAACCAAGCGGCTATTCACACAAGAAACAAAAATGAGCATTTAGTTTATAGATGTATGCATGTATGCTCAATAAAAGCTCAAAACTCACTTATTGTGGGAATGGGTTTATAATGTGAACAAGTATATATAATCAAATTTTAAAAAGATTTGTCATGCATTTTTATAATTTTCTTATTCGGTCCTTTTTTATCACGACGCTGTCGGTTGTAAATTTGTGAAAACATAACCTTTTTAGAACTTGTTATTCACAAATTAAACCAAGCGGTATTATTATAATACCGTATCCCAAGCCCGTATAACGGAAAATAAGTTACAAGTATTTATCTGAGCAAAATATAAATTTAATCTCAGCCGTTTAACAATCAGCAAGTGCAAATAGCTTTTACTGGGCTCCTAGATCTGGAACGAAGGTTTTAATAACCCATTAGATTCCTAACGGGTCTTACTTAAGTTTAAACTTAGACGGGTTAGTTTTAATGAAAGGTTTACGGTTCAAAACGCACGATTAAGCGAAGACCGGTTTAGAATGTGATTTAGACCCGACAAGTATGAAGACTTGTATAATATGGGTAAACTAAATACATTCTGGATTTTGAAGTAAAAATGATAAGGTTTGACTCGTTTCGGTTAATTTATGCAAACTAGTTACATAAACCGTACCGAACGCGAAATATGCATAACGGGTAACCAAATGAGCCATATACAGGTTTTACAAGTTAATATGCTTAAAATATGTTGTGATATCAGTAGGATACCTTCCATTATGCCCAAAACGAATTTAAAACCAAATTAAGCCCCAGAAGTGTATTTTGGTCATTTTAAAGTTTATAAAAGAGGTTAAATAGTAATCTGAGTTTATGGTCTAAAGTAATCAGTAAAAATACTTATTTTAATGGGTTATATCAGTAAGATATCATACATATGTGAAATTTATCTTTTATGACCAAACTATGCACCGAAGGACATTTTGGTCATTTCACATATGCTTTAAGGGTCTAATTTTGAAATCTGAGTTTAAAACTTTTACTTACTATTAAAGTATAAAAATTTATTCATAACATCAGTAGGTATTAAGTCTTAGGTGCTAAATATGGTTTTAAACCATACTATGCGCCTAAATCGCATAAAAGTCGGTATTTGACGATATTCGGGTTAATTAAGGAAATCTGAGATTTTGATCAGCCTCTACTGTTTAAAATAATTTATCTGATGTATAAAATCAGTAGAAAAAGGTTTGATATGTAAAGGATGTGTAAAACTCATTTTATTAGCAAAAAGGGCATAACCGTTAATTACCGAGCCTATGCAAGAAACCTATTTTATGATCAGTTTAAAATTTAACAAAAATTTCCAAAAAGCCTTAAATATTATATAATATTAGTGGGTAGAAAGTTTGGTGTCAAAATTTTGGTTTAAATAGGTTTTATGCCAAAATTGCCTTTTAATTAATAAAAAGCTTTTATTTTACGATATCGCGCATAACTTTTATTTTAGACCATAATCTGATGTCAAACTTTTAGGACATACTTAAATATCAGTAATTAAGGTTTTGTCCTATCACATTTTCAAAAATCTCGTTTTAATATCAAAAGGGCATAATGGTCAACTTTTAAGCATTTAACGGAAACATGCAATGAACTAGGATTTTTATGGAACCAAGTTGTATAACCTCAGAGGGTTATACTAATCTGTAATAAGGTCCTAAAGGAACCCTAAGGCATATCTAAAACAAACTAAATCGGGTCAGAACTGAAAGTCAAAGCAAAAGTCTACTTTTGCGACTTTCGGTTTCGAACCGAGCCTAAACTCAGAATTGTCGGGTTGGACATGTCTAAACATGTTCTTATATTAATTACCAAATTATTTTAGTGTTAAAACATCTTCCATAACCTCTGCATTGTTAGTTATGAATTTATTTGTATAAATTGATTCTGTTGACTTTTTATTAATAAGTTTGACCCGACAATTGACCAAGTAAAAGTGATAATCAGTAGGTGCCCTTTTAAGGGTTTATTACCTACATAATTACCAACTCATAGCCACTTTTAATTCGAATAATGGCTGGACCGTTTGTGATTAATCACAAAGTCAAAGCTAAATTACGATAACTTTGACTTTCGGTCATTAAGCTAATAAAACTTAAACTAGAGAGGCTAAAAATGCTTACAAGAACTCTTAGCATGAGATTAGAACAGAATGAAGCTCTCTTGAACTCCAGGAAGCTCCAGAGAAAGAGTTTTGAAGTGATTTCTCAAGTGTGCAATGAACAAATGAAAAACAAGGCCTTATATAGGATTTTTGAGAGCTCCAAGATCATTCCATCTGCAAATCTATAGTAACCAGATGATCCCATGTGTCCCTAGTGCATGAAAAACTGTTGGCTCAGACCCTGGTATCGAAGAATTGCATGCAAAGGCGGTGTAACAGGCTGAACATGCAGCTATCCTTATTTTTGTTCGCTGGCACTTCTCACGCGGGCCGCGTAAGACTCTTAAGGAGTCTACGCGGGCCACGTGGCTCCTCTATGACTGGAAAACAACTTTCAAAGTTTGCAGTTTTGGTCCCTGGTCCATTTTTAATTAAAATAACTTTCGTTTATTGAACTTATGACCCCCATAGTTTACTTTTAAGGGCCTTAGGTCATAAACTAACTCCGTTAAGCTCCCGGTTAGTTGTACGATCACCCGAAAACTCTTGTTTTCATCGAAACTCCACAAAATTAATATCCAATATTCTTGAGAGAAAAATATATAATTATTACAATGATTTTGAGTTCGTTAAAAGGTCACTCAGAGGTAACATTTAACATGTTGACACTTTTAACCCATATGTTTTGTAAAGTCCTTATTTTAAACACAACGACTTTCTATGTTCGACAATTTCTTCGTTAAAGAATACGAACGTCTTGTGAGGTCAATCAGATGCACAAGAATGGCATGTTGACACTTTGGATCCTTTTACTTACATATTTACATTATTTGACAATTTTAGTCCCTCCAAATCAATCCATTACACGTTTAAAGTTCATGACACGAGTCTTTATTATATTGGGCATGATTTTGCGAGGGTTACACATGGCCCCGTGTCTGACTGGGCACGGTCCGTGCTAAATTCTGCAGATTTTGGAAAATTAAGAAAAATCCTAAAAAATTAAGAAAAAATGCTAAAAATAATTAGGCCGCTGATTTTACACTTTCTTAAAATCCTTGTGTCCCCGACAACGGCGCCAAAAACTTGGTTTGCGTTAATCGTGATATGATTTTATTAATATTTTGAGCCCATTTTACGCATTAGTCAAGTTTTAAATTTATAAAACACGATACTTTACTAACACTAAACACACACTTGGGCAAGTGCACCCATCGCGGGCGTAGTATAGTGTTAGTAAGATACCGAGGTCGTCCAAGGACACAAGAGCTTTTAGTACCAGTTTATCGTCAACGTCTACTCGATCTAAATTTTTGGAAAAGAGTTTTTAAACATGAAAATAAATCTAAAAGATAAATAAATAAAAAAATAAATAGACAAGATAGAATCACTTGGATCCAACTTATCTTTAATGTATCCTTTGATGATTTTCGCACTTTCGGACTTTTTAAGAGATTATCTTAGTTATAGTAGTAGGCCCCTGTTGGGATTGAACCCTATACAAAGGAACAGTTCATAAAGCCAAAACTGGTTCAGAGCAGTGGATCCAGAATAAGCAGTTGTTTGTACTTAATCGTTCCCCTTGAAAGTGGTTCTAACATCTAATGACCCAAAGCACTGCCCTTACAACTGTTGTTGATCTAAAGACTGTTGAAGATAAAGCACTGATGCTCAATCTGCTGATATGATTCAAGTACTGCTGAAGACTCAAAGCACTGCAGGAACTATAACAGTGGAATGAAGAATCAGTAGTTTAGTTTATCCATTGCATTGTTCAGTTAATCAGTAGTTTGGATCAGTGGTTGTAATAGTCAGTGGATGTAGGTTGTTAGGAGGTTAGATGTCACTTTCATGGTGACGTCAGCCGAAGATGCTCAGTGGTTGTTCTGTACTATAAATAGAACAGTATTCTGTACTGTTCTATTAGCTCTTTTGCACAAGTCATTTGTACGAACAATCAAGTGAGCTCGGGCTGAGGGGGAGATTAGTGCATGCATGCATTGTAGTTGATTATTGTAATAAATACAATCATTCGATTATGAGATAAACATGTTTGCTTAAAACTATTTCTTCCATTGATTGTGTGTTGAATTTGTTTCACCTATTTCTGCTGCAATTTACTCTGTTTCATCTTCATTCTAATCAAACGAACACAATCAAAAGAAACTCAGATCCTAACAATTGGTATCAGAGCTAGGACAGTCAAACTTGATCTAACAATCATTTTTACGTAAAAGTTCAGCTCAAAATTCGTTGATACTTTCGATTGTTCGTATTTAGTTGAAAACATAGTAAGGGTTAATCACTACAAAAGTTGATTATTTAGTACCTGTAAAACAACCAAAATGGCTACACAATCACAGGATAACACTAATAACACTGGTTCTCTTTTCAAACCACCTATGTTGGTCAGATCTGAATACAACATCTGGGAGCGAAGGATGGGTCACATCCGAGCTCAACAGAATACCGGATGTTGGAAGTCGGTTGTCTTTGGACCACATGATCCAATGGTGCCGAGTGCTGAGGATCCAAAAGTTTTTTAACCTAAGAAAATTGAAAACTATACTGATCAGGATTTTCAGAAAAATTGAACTGGATGCCAATGCATTTAGCATCGTTGCATCTGCACTCCCAAATGAAATTTATGCCGGGCTGTTACACTGTAACAGCGCCAAGGAATTCTGGGATGCACTTAAGGAACAATTTGGTGGGACTGAAAAAGTAATTGAAAATAACAGGGAAATTTGGAACCAACAGTATGAAACCTTTTGTCACACTAAGGGTGAATCACTAACACAACAGTTTGAACGTTTTAGTTGTCTCATAAGTGAACTGAAACTTGTTAAGGTTGAATTTGCTAAAGCAACCCAAAACAGTAGGTTTCTTAGGTCACTTCCTGAAAAATGGGACACAATTGCTTTTGTAACCAGAAATTCAGTTGGGTTCAAAGATCTGACCCTTACCTAACTTCATGGTAGACTCCTGACCTATGAAAGGGAGTTGAATCAGAAAAAGAAGTTACAAGAGACTGGGAAGGTTGCAGATGACTACTCATTTGGCAACACAGTTCTTTTGGGTCAGGAAGAATCTGGTAGTAGTAAGGATCAGAGTTATGATCATTACATTGACATAACAGCTGGTGGAGCTTTTAACTCTGATTCTCACTCATCCAATTATGCTTTTACAGCAAATGGAGAAAACCAGAATTCTGACAATCTATGCTTTGAACTCAATGATCTCCAGCATTTTGATCCAACTGATCTGGAAGAGATGGATATTTTGCACCAACTTGCACTGTTGAGTGTTAGAACCAGCAAGTTTTATAAAAGAACATGGAGAAAATTTCCAGGGTTACATGGGAATTTAAAAGTAGGGTTGGATAAATCAAAGATCAAATGCTACAAGTGCAATAGGTTAGGTCATTTTGCTAGAGAGTGTAGGAGTCAAAACAGTGGACCAATCATCACACACCCTAGCTCTAGACCATAAAATAACCAAACCACTGTGCAGTATTCCCAATATTCCCCTGCTGCCCATGTAAATACTGCTCACTATGCACACCCTACAACCCCTGTTCCTGTGACTATGTCCAAACCACTTTTCCTTAGATACAATATGTCCAAGCCCCAGTTCCTCAGGTTCAGGTGCAACAAGCTGCACAAACAGCTGTTCAAATAGATCAGCAACGATTTTCACACAAGGCTTTGTTGACTGGAGTAGCTTGCCAGAGGAACTAGGAGATGAAAACTTTGCTCTATATGCTGATGAAGCTATTTCTAGTGATGATTTTGTTTTGTAGCATTAGAGTCAATTCCTGAAGGGCTGGAAATTGAAGAAGGAGCATCCAGTGCTGAAACAGTGGATACAATTGCTGAAGCAGTGGTTACTGCTGATGTTGGTGAACAACTGTTGGAAGAGAAATTAGAACCCCTGTTGGAACCACTGTCCAACCCATGGTCTGCTGAAGAAGAAAAGGAAGAGAAGAAGCCAGAAGAAAGTGAACATGTCTGTGATTGTGCCATGATGGCTGCAACTAAGGTATCACCTTAGGTTCTTAAAAACCTTTGTTCAGACAAATGCATCATAGCATTTGCAAACATCAAAGAGGTGAATGAAAACCTTAGAGATAGATTGTTAAATGATGAAGTAAAATTTGAAAAATCTTTAAAAGAATTGAAAATCAAATTGTCTGAAAAAGAAAATGAGATTTGCAACCTCAAACATGGGCATAGCATAACCAAGGACCAACTCCAGCCCATGATAGAAAAATATCAAAAATGTAAAAAGGAGTTGGAATCCACCCAAATCACTTGTGAAAAATGGGTGGAATCCTGCAAAGGTTATGAGATTATGCTTGAAAAACAGATTGAAAGCAATGTAAAATTTGGCACAGGGTTTAGAAAAAAATGACCAAGTTGAAAACACTACTGCAAATCAGTTTGGTTCTGTTGAAATCATACCCACCAACAAGGATGGTCAAGAAGTTAAAATAACTGATAAACTTGGCAACAAAATCACTCTGGAAAGATCTGTGGGGTCCTCAACGTTTGAGGAGATTGAGAAATACCAATTCAAACCCACATGGTCTAATGAGTGTGACATCCTTGAAAATTTCAAACCCATGGATTTCACCACTGTGGATGTTGTCAAAGCTCCAAAGGCCAAGGTCATTCCTCTTAAGGACATCCCAACAGTAGTTCAAAACTCTGTTGCAAAGGAGTCTGAAAAGAAGAAAAGAAGAGAAAAGATTAAAAACTTATTTTGTGACTTTTGTGAAAAGAAAAATCATTTGACCAAAGATTGTTTTCATTTAAAAGCTTATGATCTTAACAAAACAAGTACCATTGTGCCTTCAAAGAGCTGCACCATCTGTGGTAAATCAAACCATTCCACTTAGGAGTGTGTGTATTTAAAATCCTTTGAGGTAAAAAAGGAAGAGTATATATAAAAAACACTCATGAGTTCATCAAAACCACAAGTCAAGAAACAACCATTGTTTGTGCCAGTCCAAACAGTTGAACCAAACCTCTGTCAAAAGAGAGGTTCAGGTGACTGATGCACCCCCTGCTAAACAATACCAAAGTGGAAAAGGTCAACCACCATACCCAAGGGTCCCACACGTTTATGAGGCTTACAAAAGGCCTTCTAAACCAAAAGTGAATAGGCATCCCTTTGGTTATCAACAGTTAATGGGAAATGACCCCCAGCAGTGGTTAGAGAAAAATGTTTCAAAAACTGCCCAAACCCCTGAGCTAACCACTGTCCATCCATCTGCACTTAACACAATCACTGTTGAGACCCCATCCAAAGCCTTATTGGCTTTGGAGACCCTCCTGAACTAATTATTTACTTAATGTGAAGGGAGCTTCTGCATGCTTAGATAGTCTTTGGTATGTAGATAGTGGAGGCTCCAGGCACATGACTGGATGTAGAGCCCTACTCAAAGAATTCAATGGAGGGGGTGATATATCTTTTGATTATAATAGTAAAGGGAAGGTGATGGGTTCTGGTACAGTACAGTTTGGAAATGTTAAGTTTGAAAATGTCAATCTGATTGACAATCTAAAATTCAACCTCCTTAGTGTCTCACAAATGAGTGATAAAGGTTATGGCTCATTCTTTACTAAGGAGTGTTGTAGGATTGTTGGGCCAGAAATGGTTAAAAAGATTGAAGAAATAATAAAAAATGGAAAACCCCAACTTGTTGCTCAAAGGAGTGGCAATGTTTATGTAGTTGATTTGTCAAAAGAGAGCCCTAGGACTGATGCCTGTCTGTTCTCAGCTGCCTCTAACAAAGAGACAGAACTATGGCACAGGAGATTGGGGAACACAAATCTCAAGACAGTCACTGCTTTGTCAAAACAGGGTCTTGTAAGAGGTCTTCCTCAAAAACTGTTCACCTGTCCTGAGCATTGTGTTTCCTGTTTAAAAGGAAAACAACATAAAAGCTCATTTAAGTCCATTGAAGAGTCCAAAACAACCAAGTGCTTGCAAATGCTACACATGGATCTGTTTGGCCCAGTAAAAGTCATGAGTCTTAAAAAGAAAAGATATTGTTTGGTAATTGTAGATGACTTTTCTAGGTTTACATGGACTTATTTCTTACATTCTAAAGATGAGACTGCAGGCATTCTGCAAGATTTTGTCAAACAGGTTGAAAAGCAGTTTGACTTGCCAGTAAAAGTCTTTAGGAGTGACAATGGCATAGAATTCAGAAATAGGGAGTTGGATGAGTTTTATGTGTTAAAAGGAATTGTAAGGCAGTACAGCACTCCAAGGACACCAGAGCAAAATGGGGTTGTTGAGAGAAAGAATAGGACACTGATTGAGGCTGCCAGAACCATGCTTGCTGATTCAAGTTTGCCATTAACTTTCTGGGCAGAGGCTGTAAACACTGCCTGCTATGTCCAGAACAGAGTTTTGATCAACCCAGGCATCAAAAGACTGCCTATGAAATTCTGTATAAAATCAAACTACTGATCTCATACTTCAAAGTATTTGGCTGCCCATGTTTCATTTTAAATCTAAAAGATTCAATTTCAAAATTTGCAGCCAAAGTAGACAGTGGATATCATTTGGGATACTCAACCACTGCTAAGGCCTACAAAGTGTTTAACACTAGGACTAAGACAGTGGAAGAGACTTTGAATGTAAAGTTCAATGAACTTTCTTCAATGAAAATCCCTGCAAATCCTGCTGAGTTATTTGATCTTGATAAATTCACCTTTGAAAATGTTTCTGTCAAGACTAATAGTGCAGGTCCATCTCAACCACCTCCATCAGAAAATGGATATGAAGTGATCATTCCACAACAAAATTTCAAATCCATTGCCAAAGCAGCAGATGTTCAAAACAGCTGTCAAAGCTCAACCACTGCTACATCAACAGTTGTTGACCAAAGTAGCCCTAAAACCCCTGTTTCCACATCATCAAACACTGTTGATAAAAATCCTCAAACAGTGGATAAAAGTCAACATGTTTCCACACCAATTCCTCCTATTCCTCCACATCCATTTCAAGACACTGTTGGATCATCAAAGTCACTAACAATTGTTAGCTCAGATGATTCACATCTGCAGCCCTCACCCTTAAATGCCATTGTTCCATACAAAGGAGATCTTATCTTCTTGAAGTCTCATCCACCAGACCAAATCATTGGCAACATCAGTGAAGGGATGCTCACAAGAAGTCAATTCCAAAACATCTGTCTTTTTGCTGGTTTTCTATCACTTTATCAACCTGTCAAGTACCAAGAGGCACTGAAAGACAACAGTTGGGTGGAAACCATGCAAGAAGAGCTCCAACAGTTAAAAAGACAACAAGTATGGGAGCTTGTACCACTGCCAGAGGGTGTGAGTCCTATTGGCACAAAGTGGGTCTTCAAAAATAAAAGTGATGAAAGGGGCATTGTTGTCAAGAATAAAGCAAGGCTAGTGGTTCAAGGTTTCAGACAGGAAGAGGGCATTGACTATTGATGCGTAGTCGAGTGTTATATTTATTAGGTGTATAATTTAAGCCCCTTTAACACTTACTTAGCCAAGTTTTAAATTTATAAAACACGATATTTACTAACACTAGACACACATATGGGCAAGTGCACCCATCGTGAGCGTAGTATAGTGTTGGTAAGATACCGAGGTCGTCCAAGGACACAAGAGCTTTTAGTACCGGTTTATCCTCAACGTCTAATCAAAATAAAAAAGTTTAGAAAAATGTTTTTAACTAAGAAAAATAAAAACTAACTAAAATGCTGAAAATAAAAGTAAAAGAAAAACAGATAGACAAGATGAATCACTTGGTTCCGACTCGTATCTAGTATAACCTTTGATTATTTCCGCACTTTTGCACATAATTAAGAGATTATCTTAGTTATTGTAGTAGGCCCCTCTTTTGAAGGTGACGTTACCCTCACCCCAGTAGTTTGAGTCAGCAAGGATACAATCCTAAAAGGGTGGATTATTGGAAGATAATTAATTAAGTTATTAATGCAAATTATGGTAGGCCCCGCTTTTGGCGGTGACGTTACCCTCGACTAAGTAGTCTGAGTCAGCAGGGATACAGTCCTAAATAGCCGAGTTATAGTATTAATAGTAGTTAACTTATGAGGGGATCAAAGAGTTTGGACCCCCGCCATCCAATACCGTGAAGTATTGAAGGAGGTCCTACTAAATTTGACCCAGGTCCATTGCAGGACCTCTAAACGCTGAACAATGGCAAGACCTTTACCAAACCGTTCCCTTAACCCCCGACCAGGTTGCCAACATACCTCCATATAGACCGTGGAGATATGAATGGTGAAAATCTTTTATTTTATATAGACAGTAAAATAATGCCAAGACATCACGGACAAACGATAAGGAAAGATCACCTTTAACATAAGCAACTAGTTATTAAAGTCATTAATACAAAACTAAATAAAAAGTGCAAAAGATTAGAAATAAAAAGTATTATACTAGACACTTTGTCTTCACCAAGTGATGTAAGAGACTTAGGCAAACATGGCCTTGATTGTCAAGAACTCTTACGATCAATCTTGGATCCCGAGACAACTCACACACTCTACGATAGACAATGGATGATGGTGGTGGATGATGGTGTTATGGTGGTGGTGGGTGGTGGATGAAGTGTGAGAGAGGTGGTGTGCCAAGGGATGAGTTGAAATGAAACCAAGCACTCCTATTTATAGGCTGAACAGAAGGCTGGGCACCGCTGGACACGCCCCCGTGCCTGTCTGACACTCTCTCTCTCTTCATTAATTGTAATTCGCAATTACAATTAATGCGCCTGCAGTACTTTCGTCACGCCCCCGTGTTCACTGGACACGGCCCGTGGTGGGCAATAGAAGCTTCTATAGGTTTGTCTTTTCTGCTGCTTCTTGGGCACGGCCCCGTGCTGGCTGAGCACGGGGCGTGTTCAGTCTTCTGCCTTCTCTATTTTGCTTGGGAAGATGTCGTTGAGGGGTCGGGCAGTCCACTTATGTTCCTTTTCTTGTATTTATGTTAGATTTAGCTGTCTTTTTGATTCTTTTGTGAATTTGAGCTCATTTAATCCTGAAAATACAAAAGGAAGACAAAAACACTCTTTTTCCAACATTAGTACTTAAAAAGGGTTAGTTTTATGCCTCATTTGATGTAATTTATATGTTGCATTTTACACACATCAAATACCCCCACACTTGAACTTTTGCTTGTCCTCAAGCAAAACTCTTTAATATGTGGCTTACACTCCCAAATGGAATGGGTAGAAGAGAAGGTTTTGGGCTTGTCGTAGAGTGTTGGGATTTCCAAGATTCTTTATGTAGTTTTATTTTTATTTATTTACAATCCTATTCGTCATGATTTATTTAAAACTTTTCATAAGAAAAATTACTTATTTGGGCATAACATGCCTTTTTAAAATTCCATTTATATACAAGTTCACATACCTCACGGGAGAAATCACTCACACTCGGCCGAAGGTATATTTTTAGTGAATCACTCGAGAGCGGCATGGAACTTACTCCTACCATAGGCTTGCCAAGCAATCAATCCTCCTCCTTTTTAACCTTTATACCTTTGTAAATATCAAGAGGACTTTGTGGGTGAAGAGTTAGGCTTGGGTTAAAGGTAGGTGGTTGGGTTAGTGGTTAGTGGTTAGTAGAAAAAGGGTGAAAAAAACGTAACAAGTGTCGATTTTCGTAGGATTTTCTATTTTTGTAACTTTTTATTCTGATGAAGCTTTTATTCAAACAAAGTTATTTTTGATGAACTTGTTTGTTTATTTTCTTTTGCTTTATCATCAACACATTTTTTTTTGAACGATCATACGAAAAAAAACCGAACTTGTTACTAAAACAAAGCGTTAAAAATGAAAAGGTTTTGGTGGATAAAAGGGTGTTTGGTTTGGGTTATGAAATGAAAAGGTTTAGGCTCAAAGGGGCTAACTAGGGGGATTTTTGGGTAGGTGGTAAAAGAAAAAGAAAAAAAAATGGTGTAGAAGAAAAAAGGTTAGTCCTAATGCCTCTATCATTTACTTACTCGGGTTTAAGTTGATAAGGACCGGGAATGTATCGTCATGGCAAGTTCTAGAGTCGTAAGAACCAAGCGGCTATTCACACAAGAAACGAAAAATGAGCATTTAGTCTAAAGATGTAAATTTGTACGCTCAATAAAGGCTCAAAACTCACTTTTGTGGGAATGGGTTTTTATGTGATCAAGTATATATAATCAAATTTTAACTAAGCTTGTCATGCCGTTTCATAATTTTCTTTTGTTGGTTCTTGTTATCACGACGCTATCGGTTGTAAATTCGTAAAAATATAACCTTTTTGAGAACTTGAATTTCCCGAGTTAAACCTAGACAAGTAAAAAAATGAAATTTTTGAAATTTTTTTTGGGGTGATTAGTGGTTCCAATAGAGTTTTGTGTAAGGCTTGTATTTAGGACTTGCAAAATTTCAAGGTTTTAGCATCCCCCCCACACTTAAATTACACATTGTCCTCAATGTGTCCCAAAAATAAATTTTTAGGTTGATTAGATGTGTAAATGGTGTTAAAAGCAAAGATTTATGTTACTGGCAGTCTGGACACGGCCCCGTGGGGACCGGACACGGCCCCGTGTTCAGGTGCCAGTAACAAAAATTAAAGAAAAGAAACAGAAGCCTGGACACGGGGGCGTGTCTGGTGAACACGGCCCGTGTCCAGTTACCTGAACTGGGCATTTTTCTGCAGGGGGTTCAGCACGGGGCCGTGTTGGTTGGGCACGACCCGTGTTGAACCTTCTGTAATGGAGAAAATTGTCGGGTTGCCTTGTTCTTGTGCATGAGGTCATTTTTCTCGTTCCCCTTTTCATCCCTTACCACCATGAGTGTGTTTTATTCCTGAAAATTAAAACTAACTAGAAAACATAAAAATTAATCTAAATTAAACTAAGGATAGTTCCGTGGAATGCCTCCATGGTGCGCTACGTTTATAAGGGTCCTTGGCTAGACCCAAAGCCTGGTCATATGTTACCCAAGTGGGATGTATTGCATCCCATGTTACACCGTCGGAGAGCGTCATCCAAGCTTGAGTCTATGACCTTCATGTAGTTGACCGGATCTTCTTCCTCTACTTTTTTTCCACATTCAAATTTTACTTCCTCATCCCCAAACTTCAATGATAAAGTTCCGTCATTCATATCCACCACTGCTTGGGCGGTGGCTAGAAATGGCCTCCCGAGGATGAGAGGGACGTCGGTGTCTTCTTCCATGTCTAGGATGACAAAATCGGTTGGAAAGACGAAATTGTCAACCTTGACTAGCAGATTTTCAGCGACACCTTGTGGAAATTTGACGGACCTGTCTGCGAGTTGTATGCTCATCTTCGTAGGGCTTGTTGTTCCTAGGCCGAGTCACTTGAACATTGACGTGGGCATGAGGTTGATGCTAGCCCCAAGATCGGCTAAAGCATTACGGACGGGGGACTTCCCAATCGAGCAAGGGATTGTGAAGCTCCCGGGGTCGATTTTCTTTTGTGGAAGTTTGTTGAGTACTAAAGCTGAGCATTCTTCGCCTAAGTTAACTAATTGCAATGATTCAATTTTCCTTTTGTGAGTAAGGAAATCCCTCATGAATTTTGCATATTTAGGCATTTGGGTTAGGACCTCAATAAAAGGAATATTAACATGCAATTGTTTTAGTAAACTTTCGAACTTTGCGAATTGCTCATCGGTCTTTTGACGATTTAACCTACCGGGGTACGGAATCGGATGAGTCTTGGTGTGCTCTTGATTTGTTGAAGGAGCCTTTTCTGGTTGAGGCGTGGGTGAAGTAGTGTTTTGGCGTTGACTTCCTTCAATTGGTTGTAAGGGCTCATCCTCGGGACCCACGGTTCGGTTTCTCAACGTGATGAGGTGTACTTGCGCCTTTGGGTTGGTTTCGGTATTACTTGGTAACGCGCCTTGTGGTCTCTCGGAGAAATTTTGAGCTAGTTGATTTAATTGTTTTTCAACGTTTTGAATGCTAGCTTGTTGATTTCTAAAATTCGATTCCAATTGTTGAAATCGATCTGAGTTTTTCTTTTCGGTGTCGGAGATGAGGCGAGATAGGGTATCTTCAAGCCTTTCTCTTCCACCTTGTTGTTGAGAGAAATTTTGTGGTTGTTGAAAATTAGTTCGTTGGTTTTGTTGGTTACTACTATTTCCGGGATCTCTCTAACCAAGATTTGGGTGGTTACGCCATCCTTGGTTGTAGGTATCCGTTGGAGGACCCGACGGCCTAGGTCTATTATCAATGTAGTTTACCGTTTCCGCTTGTTCGTCTAATTCTTTCATACAACTCCAATTTTCATGTGACCCACCACACCCTTCACAAGCCATAACCGAGGCCGTTTTTGTCATTTCTAGCCTTTTGATTTTCGAAGAGAGGGCCTCGATTTGGGCTTGTAAAGAGGTGCTTTCATCAACCTTATGGGCGCCCGGGGCAATAGATTTATTACCTCGGGGAGTGTGCCATTGAAAATTGGTTTGAGCAATTTCCTCAATTTGATTATATATTTCATTTGGGCGACGATTACCTAAAAGCCCCCCGGAGCTTGAATCAAGTGTTTGTCTTGTGTGTGGCAACAACCCATTGTAGAAAGTGGATACTTGTTGCCATACCGCTAGACCGTGATGAGGACACTTTCTTAGAAGCTCCTTGAACCTCTCCCAAGTTTCATATAAGGATTCCCCATCCTCTTGTGAATATGTATTAATTTCAGTCATTAATTTAGCCATTTTAGCAGGAGGGAAATACTTATATAGAAACTTTTGGGCTAGTTCATCTCAGGTGTTTACCGAGCCAACTGGGAGGGTGTTAAGCCAAGCCTTAGCTCGGTCTTTTAGTGAAAATGGAAACATCCTAAGGTGAATGGCGTCGTTTGATGCTCCATTGATCCGAAAAGTATCACATATTTCCAAGAAATTAGTAATATGTAGATGGGGATCCTCGTCCGCAAGCCCATGAAAGGTTGCGGAGTTTTGGAGCATTTGTATCAAATGCGGTCGAAGTTCGAAGTTGTTTGCTTCGACATTCGGTGCATTGATGGCGGCGCCTAGATTACCTACGGTGGGCCATAGGTAATCCATGAGGGTACGTTGGTCCGCCATTGGAAGTGGGTCCCCCGAAACTTTCTCTTGATTTTTAGCCTTAAGTCTTTTTCTGAGAAAGCGTTCGGGTTCTTCTAAAGGTTCTTTTATGTCTCTACTAGAACTGGAGCTCATGCACTACGTAGGAGGTTCAAATGTGGCGCCTGGTTTCCAAGTCCTGCAATAAAAACAGAAAAGAACGTTGGTCAGAATGTTCACCACGGCCCCGTGCTCAGTGAACACGGCCCGTGGTCAGAAGTACAGTAACTGTTTTCTGTATCCCAGTTACTAGGAGTTGGACACGACCCCGTGTTGCACCGACACGGCCCCGTGCTCAGCTCTCTGTAACTCAGAAAATAAAAACTGCCAGTGATGATGCTGGGCACGGCCCGTGTCTGACCAGGCACGGCCCGTGCTGAGCTCTGCAGAAGCTGAAAACTAAGAAAATCCTAAAAAATTAAAAAGAAAAATAAAAATATGATTAGGCCGTTGATTCCTAACTTTCTTAAAATCCTTGTGTCCCCGGCAACGGCGCCAAAAACTTGATGCGTAGTCGAGTGTTATATTTATTAGGTGTATAATTTAAGCTCCTTTAACACTTATTTAGCCAAGTTTTAAATTTATAAAACACGATATTTACTAACACTAGACACACATATGGGCAAATGCACCCATCGTGAGCGTAGTATAGTGTTGGTAAGATACCGAGATCGTCCAAGGACACAAGAGCTTTTAGTACCGGTTTATCCTCAACGTCTAATCAAAATAAAAAAGTTTAGAAAAATGTTTTTAACTAAGAAAAATAAAAACTAACTAAAATGCTGAAAATAAAAGTAAAAGAAAAACAGATAGACAAGATGAATCACTTGGTTCCGACTCGTATCTAGTATAACCTTTGATTATTTCCGCACTTTTGCACATAATTAAGAGATTATCTTAGTTATTGTAGTAGGCCCCTCTTTTGAAGGTGACGTTACCCTCACCCCAGTAGTTTGAGTCAGCAAGGATACAATCCTAAAAGGGTGGATTATTGGAAGATAATTAATTAAGTTATTAATGCAAATTATGGTAGGCCCCGCTTTTGGCGGTGACGTTACCCTCGACTAAGTAGTCTGAGTCAGCAGGGATACAGTCCTAAATAGCCGGGTTATAGTATTAATAGTAGTTAACTTATGAGGGGATCAAAGAGTTTGGACCCCCGCCATCCAATACCGTGAAGTATTGAAGGAGGTCCTACTAAATTTGACCCAGGTCCATTGCAGGACCTCTAAACGTTGAACAATGGCAAGACCTTTACCAAACCATTCCTTTAACCCCCGACCAGGTAGCCAACATACCTCCATATAGACCGTGGAGATATGAATGGTGAAAATCTTTTATTTCATATAGACAGTAAAATAATGCCAAGACACCATGGACAAACGATAAGGAAAGATCACCTTCAACATAAGCAACTAGTTATTAAAGTCATTAATACAAAACCAAATAAAAAGTGCAAAAGATTAGAAATAAAAAGTATTATACTAGACACTTTGTCTTCACCAAGTGATGTAAGAGACTTAGGCAAACATGGCCTTGATTGTCAAGAACTCTTACGATCAATCTTGGATCCCGAGACGACTCACACACTCTACGATGGACAATGGATGATGGTGGTGGATGATGGTGTTATGGTGGTGGTGGGTGGTGGATGAAGTGTGAGAGAGGTGGTGTGCCAAGGGATGAGTTGAAATGAAACCAAGCACTCCTATTTATAGGCTGAACAGAAGGCTGGGCAAGGCCCCGTGTCCACTGGACAAGCCCCCGTGCCTGTCTGACACTCTCTCTCTTCATTAATTGTAATTCGCAATTACAATTAATGCGCCTGCTGTACTTTCGCCACGCCCCGTGTTCACTGGACACGGCCCGTGGTGGGCAATAGAAGCTTCTATAGGTTTGTCTTTTCTGCTGCTTCTTGGGCACGGCCCCGTGCTGGCTGAGCACGGGGCGTGTTCAGTCTTCTGCCTTCTCTATTTTGCTTGGGAAGATGCCGTTGAGGGGTCGGGCAGTCCACTTATGTTCCTTTTCTTGTATTTATGTTAGATTTAGCTGTCTTTTTGCTTCTTTTGTGAATTTGAGCTCATTTAATCCTGAAAATACAAAAGGAAGACAAAAACACTCTTTTTCCAACATTAGTACTTAAAAAGGGTTAGTTTTATGCCTCATTTGATGTAATTTATATGTTGCATTTTACACACATCAACTATGATGAAACTTTTGCCCCTATAGCAAGATTGGAAGCTATCAGACTGTTCTTGGCCTTTGCTGTCAACCACAACATAAAGGTGTTTCAAATGGATATCAAATGTGCATTCCTCTATAGTAAGATTCAAGAAGAGGTATATGTTTGTCAACCTCTTGGTTTTGAGGATCCATTTAATCCAGATCATGTCTACAAGCTAAATAAAGCTTTGTATGGCTTGAACAAGCACCTAGAGCCTGGTATGAAACTCTTTCCACCTGTCTTCTCTCTATTGGTTTCACAGAGGTAAAATTGACAAAACAATGTTTTTAAAATGGAGAGGGAAAGACTTGATGATTGTCCAGATTTATGTGGATGACATCATTTTTGGAAGCACATGTTCTAATATGTGTGAAGAGTTCAGAAAACTCATGACAGCTGAGTTTGAGATGAGTGCAATGGGTGAACTACAGTGTTTCCTTGGTCTCCAAGTGAAACAACTGCAAAATGGTACATTCATTCATCAAAGCAAATATGCTAAAGAACTTTTGAACAAATTTGAGATGAATGATTGTAAACCATGTAGTACACCCATGGCAACCACCAAGCTAGTCATGACTGATGAGAAGGATGATTTGGTGGATCAAACATTATAGAGAAGCATGATTGGGTCTTTATTGTACCTAACTGCATCTAGGCCAGACATCATGTTTGCAACATGTGTTTGTGCAAGATCCCAATCAGCCCCTAGAAAGTCTAACCTAATAGCAGTGAAAAGGATACTCAGATACATAAAAAGTGCTCCCACACTTGGTAACTGGTACCCTGCTAATGGGAATATTAAGCTTTCAGGTTTTACAGACAGTGACTTTGCTGGGTGTAATACAACAAGGAAGTCCACATCAGGAGGGTACCAATTTCTTGGTGATTGCTTAGTATCTTGGCAAAGCAAAAAGCAAGCAGCTGTTTCAATATCCACTGCTGAGACAGAGTATATAGCTGCTGCAAGCTGTACAACCCAACTGTTATGGCTTCAAAATCAACTGCTGGATTTTGGTATCACTGCCTTAAAGACGCCTCTCATGTTGGATAGTCAGGCAACAGAAAATATCATCAAAAATCCAGTTTCACATTCAACCACCTTCGATTCGCCATGGCTCTCCCACTGAAAACCCCTCATAACTACCTGTGTACACTTGCAAAAACAAGTCAAAACACAACCTTTCACTCCGTTATTGATGCCCTATCTTCTTCAAAGTACAAAACTTTGTTGACTTGTAATGCACCAATCTACCTGGATACCCTACGAGATTTCTGGAAACATGCTCAAATTGAAGTTCAAGACAAAAAGCCTTGGGCTATCACTTCAACCGTATGAGGAATTCAGGTTGCTGTTACACCTCAAACCATCTCTGAGGTTTTTGAAATAAATGATCTTGAAGGTAAAAATTATTTCCCAAAGGAAGAATATCAAACTGATTTGATTGAGAGGGGGTATGAGGAACAAATGATAAAAGATACTTTACAAAAGGGGAGTTTTCCACCTCCCATGCGATTTTTATTCCATACCCTCCTCATGTGTGTGTCAAATAAAACAACTGCTTTCAATGAGATACCATTGAAAATCCAATACTTGGGTTATGCTATAATGGCTGAAGTTGATTTTAACTTCTCCCAGGAGATTTTCAATGACATGGAAAAAAATGTTAATAATATAAAAGGAAACAAGAAACCATTTTTACTGTTTCCAAGATTTTTAAGTTTTTACTTACAAAAGAAAATTCCAAAGGATAGTGTTCATGTGCTCATCCAAGGAAATCCTTTTCAAACAAACAGCCTATCTTCTGAAACATTTACAAGGCTGTCAAAACCTTCTCAAACACAAACAGAGGAACCTGAGAAGAATTTAGCAGCAACAACTGCTCCTCAGGTCCCTGTTGTTGAGTCCACTGCTCTTGGTGATCACAGCAGCACCACCACTGCTGTGAAACCCCCACCAAAACCCACCAAAAAGACCATCAAGAAAAAAAAATCCAAAAAGCCCACCAACCCATCCAAAAAGGATCTTCTGGAATATGAGATCCCAGAAGTAACTCCTATGACAACACAAAAGTTACTTGAAACCACTACTGCTACTTTCTCACAACAGATGGTAGAAAGATCTCAACCTGAGCCTCAAACTCCTCCTGCATCCTCCCAAAAGGATCAGGTTGTATCCACAGGGACACCACATTATGAAGCTCTGGAATCACTTGATTCCATCTTCCACAGCCCTGCTCCCGGGGCAAATTTGCTTTCAACCCTTATCCCTACTTCACAAATTCCACCATCTTTGCTACCTCTGTTGAATGCCTTGGACATGGATCAGAAATAAATCAGTTCTTCTCAACAACCCATCACTGAGAACATACCTCAACAAATGACTGAGTCTGATTCCTCTGCCATTGCTAACCCATCAAAAGTTGAGGAGGTTACACTGCAGGAATTACATGTAATTCTTGTCAGTGGTTCAAGTGTAACAGCTACTACAGGTGTTGAATCCACTGATTTACACCTGGACAGTAGTTTCATTAGTAAGCCTCCCTTAAAGGCAATTTCCTCTTTGGGAACCAAGGTGACCACGTGTGTGTTTCCATTATTCACTGGTGTGCTTACAATGGTAACCAATGCTGAGGAAAGAAGTCCCCAGTACCAAGACAAAGGGGCATCAGTGGATGAATTCTGGGAAACTTTCCCTAAGTCAACTACTGATACAACCACTGCTAGTGGGAAATCAGATGATCCCATTCACTTGGGTGATGGTTTGAAATACAAAGAATTGACAGAGAGAGTGGATAAAATTGAAACATCTATTGCAGATATAAAAAATATGCTGCAGCAGTTGTTACAATCTCAAAAAGCTCCATTAACTGCTTCATCGTCTGTTTCATCTCCCACTGAGCTATGGCATCTGTTTCAACCTCTGCTCCATCAACAAAGGAAATATGTTGATCAACAACATGAAGTTTAACTTCAAATGTTTAGAAATGTCATGGAAGCTAGGTACAATGATACTCAAGTAGATATCAAAGCCATTAAATCTCACCTGCTCCAAACCACTGGCACTGCTCCTCCTTCAATCATCTATGTTGAAAACCCTGATGATGCAAAAAAAGGGGAGAAAGGAAAGAAGGGTAAAGAAGGTTTATATCTACCACCAGATCCAATATCTAAACTTGTGGTAGAAATTCCTAAGCCAGATGGGTCAAAGAAGGTTGATGTGACCCTCAATGCTTTTGTTGAAGAAAAATCAAAGTTAAAAGAGAAAATGGAAACAAAGGGTGATAAAATATTTGAAGAGGAAAGAAAGTTTTTATGGCTAAGGAGGCATAGGGTACTTCAAACAGAAGGAAGACTACTAGAAAAGTCAGTCAACCCAAAATTACACCTCCCAAAATCACTAAACCTCCTCCTAAAATCCCCAAAAGTTCCTCACATCAAACCTCTAAACCAACATCCAAACCAACATATGTTAAGCCACCTGTTGTATCAACAGTTGTTGATACTTCAGTGGTTTCAACAAATGTTGTGTCAACCATTGCCACCATCATTTCACCAACCACTACTCAATCAACTACCACACCACACCACAAACAAAACCACCATCACAAAAACCACCACCTGCCATAAAGCAGAAGACAACAGTTGATACATCAACAGTTGTAGTGACAACAGTGGTTGAAGCACCAGTTGTTTCAACAACTGTTAGTCAGCCACCCATCACCTCAAATACCACCTCTCAACCCACAAATACACCATCAACCACTCCAAAACCCAAAAAGAGAAGGATAACAAATGTTATACTTGAAGATGATAATGTACCTTCTCCACTTCCAGTATCTTCACAATCTCTGATTCTAGCCACTATTTCAAACCCTGTTCCAATTTCTTCAGTTCAAGCCCTTGATCTAAACACTGCCTTAGTCCCTTTGGGAGTGCAATATCCTTTAGATCTTCCAGCAGTCAGGGAGGAGATCAAATCCTTCTACTCTGAAGATGATCCTGAAAAGAGGAAACTCCCATCTCTTCAAGGTTATCCTTTGCCAAGAAACATAGAAGAGTATCTTAAATTAAACGCCAAATAAGCAGAGGATATATCACAAAGAGACACAAAGGGAAAGTCTGACAAAGACATTCAGAGGAACTTGCAATATCTGCTCACCAAAGTCAGAACTTTAGAGCAGTTCATAAAAGACCTTTGTCGGAAATTATTAGAAAAAGATGATGAAAGTTTGAGACAAGACTACATTGAGCATATCATGATATACAAGAAGTATAGGGCAGAAAAGCATCAGTACAAGGAATGGACCATCAGTGAACTCAAAGAGGAGATAGCAAGAATTCAAAAGATGATTGAAGACAAAGTAAAGCAAACTCCTCCAGTCTGGTCCAATTACAAAAAGATTGTACCAGAAAGGGCTTTAAAGCTAAAAAGAATGAAAGAAGATCTTATAGCAGCAGATTATGGGTCAAGGAATCAAGTTACAAGATGGTCAGAGGTGAAAGTGTTAGATACCTACAAAAGGTTGGAAGAATTAAGAAAGCAAGACCCCACTGCTCCCAAAATGCCAGTTTATCCAGAAGCAGTGGTTCTAGTCAAACAGGCCCTACTAATCAAAAGATCTATTCAAACCACTGTCCCAACTGCTGCTATCGTTTATCAAAGAAAGAAACAAAAACAGATGGATGAAGAAGAAAGGACACAACAAGATGATATAATGAAAGTGGCTCTTCAACAAATGTTGGTAGAAAATCCAGACTCAACAAAGCTCCTAGATCTTGCAAAAAGAGTCATGAGCAGGCCTCCATCTCCAAACTCAGCCAAAATAAAGACTCTCCCAAGAAACCCACTGGATTCAAAAATACTAAAGTGGAAGTCTAATCAAAAGACCCACGTATTGACTCTGCTCAAATCCAGTGGTGAAGTGAAGCACATATAAAAGGAAAATGCACTTGGCCTGATTGTAGAAGACTTACAAGATCTCATTGAGCTTCCACTGTGCAGGGATGAAGATGATGAAGATTTCATGAACTTTGAGTTACAATTCAAAGGCCAAATCAGGGAACTTCTGATGAGACAATAAAGATCTAAAATAATGAAGAATTTTGGCATCATCTGTTCCAGGGGGAGATTGTTGGGATTGAACCCTATACAAAGGAACAGTTGATAAAGCCAAAACTGGTTCAAAGCAGTGGATCCAGAATAAGCAGTTGTTTGTACTTAATCTTTCCCCTTGAAAGTGGTTCTAACATATGATGACCCAAAGCACTGCCCTTACAACTCCTGTTGATCTAAAGACTGTTGAAGATAAAGCATTGATGCTCAATCTGCTGATATAATTCAAGTGCTAAAGACTCAAAGCACTGCTGGAACTATAACAGTGGAATGAACAATCAGTAGTTTAGTTTATCCTTTTCATTGTTTAGTTAATCAGTAGTTTGCATCAGTGGTTGTAGGTTGTTAGGAGGTTAGATGTCACTTTCAAGGTGACGTCAGCCGAAGATGCTCAGTGGTTGTTCTGTAATATAAATAGAACAGTATTCTGTACTGTTCTATTAGCTCTTTTGCACAAGTCATTTTGTACGAACAATCAAGTGAGCTCAGGCTGAGGGGGAGATTAGTGCATGCATGCATTGTAGTTGATTATTGTAATAAATACAAGCATTCGATTATGAGATAAACATGTTTGCTTAAAACTATTTCTTCCATTGATTGCGTGTTGAAAGTTTGTTTCACCTATTTCCGCTGCAATTTACTCGGTTTCATCTTCATTCTAATCAAACGAACAAATCAAAAGAAACTCAGATCCTAACAACCCCTCTTTTGAAGATGACGTTACTCTCAACCCAGTGGTTTGAGTCAGCAGGGATACAATCCCAAAGGGTCGGAATGTTGAAAGAAAATTAAGTAAGTTATTAATGCGAAAAGTGGTAGGCCCCTCTTTTGAAGGTGACGTTACCCTCGGCTAAGTGATTTGAGTCAACAATGATACAATCCCAAGAAGCCGGTTTAAAGTTTTAAAAGTAGTTTACATATGAGGGGTTCAAGTTATTCGCACCCCCGCCATCCAATACCTTTGGGGCATTGAAGGAGGTCCTAGTAAGCTTGAACCAAGTCCTCGCCGGATCTATACACTGAACGAGACAAGAACTTTACCAAACCACCCTCTTAACCCCCCTCCAGGTAGTTAACGTGCTTTATATAGACCGTAAAGACATAAATGAGCAAATCAATGACATCATGAAGAAATGGTAAAGAAAATTCACTTCCAACATAAAAAACTAGTTATTAAAGTCATTAACACAAACCCAATTAAAAAGTGCCAAAAGATTAAAAATCAAAAGTAATACATTAAAGACTTATCTTCACCAAGTGATGTAAGAGATTAGCCAAACATGGCCTTTGATTGAAAAGAACTCCTACGATCAATCTTGGATCCCGAGACTACTACACACACTAAAGATGATAGATGGATGATAGTGGTGGGTGTTGGTGTTGTAGTGGTGGTGGAATGGTGGCAAAGTGGGAGAGAAGTGGCTTGCCAAGGGATGTCTTTGAAGTGAACCAAGCACCCCCTATTTATAGCCAGAACAGAGCCCCGACCACGGCCCCGTGTCCACTAGGCACGGCCCGTGGCCAGTCTTCTTCTCTTCCTTCATTAATTGCAGCTGTCAGTAGAGGGCCCCACATGGCCCTGTGTCTTCTGGGAACGGCCCCGTGGTCAACTCTTCACTGTACTATCAAGATTCTACAAATCTAAGAGTTGACCACGCCCCATGGTGAGTTGGGCACGGCCCCGTGGTGGGCGTAGAAGCTTCTGTGGCTTTTGTCTTCTTATGTCAGGGCTGACCACGCCGCATGCCTGGCTGGGCACAACCCCGTGGTCAGTTTCTGTTTTCTTGTTTTTGCTTTGGGGATGCTGCCGATGGGTCGGGCATGTCACGTTATTCCTTCTTCTTGTATTTATGTTGGTTTTGGCTGCTTATTTGTTCCTTTTGTTCTTTTATGCTCGTTTGGTCATGTAAATTTAAAATGAAGAAAGAAACGCGCTTTTTTCCAACATTAGTACTAAAAAAAGGTTGGTTTTATGCCTCTATTGATGTAATTTATATGTTGCATTTTGCACACATCACAATCATTGTGAGTGAATCTTACAACTCCCCCTTTTCCATTTTATTTATACGTTTTGGGGTGTATCATGTGTCTCATTTCTTTATCGCATTTTACAAGTTCAGACACGTGCAATTACCATTATGTGAAATATCTATGTTATGTGTTGTTTGGTTGTTGATCATTTGGTGATTTTCATTCATTTTGGATATCACATCATCATAGGCTTATCTGTTCCCCATTACCTAAGAGCGGAACTTGACGTTACCAACCATACGAGGTCAGCTCCGTTTGATTGAGCTTAGACCTTGCAACACACCATAATACCATGCAACATACATTCATTCATTGGCACACCATAATATCATGCAACATACATTCAATTATCGGCACACCATAATACCGTGCAACATACATTCATTCATTGGCACACCATAATACCGTGCAACATGCATACATTCATTTGAATCATTCCAGTTGGTTTGTTTATCATTTGAGGTTGTGTTATGAGTTTGATATATAATATACAACATGTTTACTTACATTGGTTAATGCACGTTTTCTCAATAAATCAAATTTAAACATAATAATTTTTCAAAAACAATAAGGTTCACTCATCAACCTTTGTTGGCCCAAAAACCATTTTTACACATGATACAGGTGAATAGGCACGAAGAGAAGATTGGACATAGGATGGGCCTTAGTTAACAAGAATGGATAATGTAGCTTAGTGGTTATGACTAATGTCTCATTTGTAATTGTGTATTTGAAATTATTTGTTATATGAAACATTCAGTTTAGATTAATGAATATTTAAAACACGTAATAGCAAGTCATAAGCTCGGGTCAACCCAATCATGCCCCGATCACCTATTTTGTTGCGGGTCCGAATGTGACATTTGTTGACCCAAAAACCATTTTTTTACACATGATACAGGTAAACAAGTATGAAGAGAAGATTGGACATTAGATGGGCCTTAGTTAACAAGAAACGTATTAGTATAATTAATTACTATGTAAAATGCTTCATGTGTTTTATTGTTTTAGTTGGATTATCTGTTTTGTGAAAACATTTGTTATGGATAAATGATTATTTAAAACCTGTAATAGCAAGTCATAAGCTTTGGATAAGCCTAATCATGCCCCAATCACCTATTCCGCTGCCGGTCGGGGTGTGACAACCACCTACGTGTCTAAATGTCTCACGTGTTCTAAAGTCAAATCTGAACATCAACATCCCTCTGGTTTACTCGAATAACTAGAAATTCCAGTTTGGAAATGGGAGAGTATAGCCATGGATTTTATCACCAAACTCCCTCGAACCTTGTCCGGTCATGATAACATTTGGGTAATCGTCGATTGTTTGACCAAATCCGCTCACTTTCTCCCCATTCTAGAAGATTATCGAGTTGAGAAATTAGCTCGTATCTACACGAATGAAGTCATTTGCCATCATGGTATCCCCATTGACATCATTTCGGACCGCAATGGTCGTTTCACTTCTCGCCTTGGCAAACGTTTCAAACCGTGATGGGTACACACCTTAATCTTAGTATGGCTTTTCACCCTCAAACAAATGGTCAAACCAAACGTACTATTCAAACCCTCGAGGACATGCTTCGTTCGTGTGTAATTTATTTTGGTGGAAATTGAGATGTACATTTACCGGTGATAGAGTTCTCGTACAATAACATCTATCACTCCAGTATTCAAATCTTTACTTTTGAAGCATTGTATGGTCGTAAGTGTCGTTCGCCTATTTGTTGGCACGAGATCAACGAAGCACAAATCACCGGTCCCGAGCTTATACAAGGGACGACGAACAAGATCTTACATATCAGCGACAACCTCCTCAAAGCTAGAAGTCGACAATAGAGCTACACCGATAAACGTGCCAAACCGTTGGAATTTAATGTTGGTGATCACGTACTACTCAAGGTATCCCTTTGGAAAGAGTCATCCGCTTTGGTAAGAAGGGCAAACTCGCTCCACATTTTGTAGGTCCTTTCAAAATACTCGAGAGGATTGGCAAAGTGGCGTACTGTCTAGATCTACCTCAAGAACTCAACAACGTTCATCCAACGTTTCACGTTTCAAAATCTCAAGAAGTGCCCAGCTAAAGAAGGGCTTCAAGTTCCTCTCGACGACATACAAATTAATGAGTCCCTGCATTTCATCGAGAAGCCGGCCGAAATCATGGACCGGACAACTAAGGCGCAGTCGAATTCCCAAAGTCAAGATTCGATGGGAAGGAAAATGTGGCGCTAAATTCACTTGGGACTCGAGAGTGATATGAAGACCAAGTATCCACACTTGTTCGTTGAGTCTTCCCCTTGAATAAATTTCAGGACGAAATTTCCTAAAGTAGGGGAGACTGTATCGCTTCACATTTAGTACTTTCCTTATTTCGAAAGTGTAATTCGTATTTCTATTTTTGGAAACTTGTAACCGTATTGTATTCATATCTCTTTTCCAATCTTGTAATCTGAGACTTCAATCGTAATGGAAATTCATTGTTATACTTATCCTTGTTTTACTTGTATTATAAACAATCAAACTTAAGATACACATTTTCACGCAAACCGAGACTTATTATATACTTGAGTTATCATCTATACATAGCACGATGCTTACACGACACATGCAAACACGTTCTATCCTAAAACAAGCCAAAACAAGAACTTTGGGCATAAAATAACAAACTAATGTTTCGGGGCCAAAGTGTAACAAAAACGAATCTGATTTGGCCATATAGGTGCCGCGTCACGCGACCCCTATTTCCTTTTGCCTTGGCGTGACGCCTAGGTGGTCAATCCGCAGCGAGTTGTTTCTCCTTGAAGGATTGGTCACCTTCTTCCTTCCCCAACCACGAAACAACCTTCTTTAACATAAAACCCTACCTCACCATTATAAAACCAAGCCTCCATCACCTCATTTTCACTTTTCCAACTCTCTTACACTATCATAACACTCCCAAATTAGTTGCAAACATAAGAAAAGACAGAATTATTCTAAGTTTTAAAGTGAGTCCAAACTCACCTTTCTTCACGTTTTCTTCATCTTTTCTTCTACTTGAAAGCTTGGGACACATCTCGGAGTGTTTCCACAAGTTTACCATGGTAAACTAAGGTGAAATATCACCATTTTGAGGTCCAAACTTTCTGTTTTAAATTTATATTTTGCAAACTTTTCATAACTTAAGTTTCTTGAATGAATCTCGTGCCTATGTTGTTCCTAAACCCATCTATGGTTATGAGGCTTATTTAGGGATGCTTCTTATAAATTTAGAGGTGCAAACACCTTCTAAACTTTTTGTTTTGACAAGGTTTTAGATGACTTACGAGTGATGAAACCATCCAAGCTCACCATCTTCAATATGGTGAGACTTGTGTGTTTGGTAAAGGTGTGAACCATGGAAGCCTTAGCTTTCCAAACTTGTAGCTTCCAAGACTCAAAGTAACACAACCCCGTCGCGCCTCCAATAGTTACCATGATGGGTATGGAAAACCCGAGTTAATCTTACTTGGCTACTTGGCAAAAACTAGTTAGTTGTATTTTATTCTTATTCATCAGGTTATCAACTATGTTGATAACCTTGTGCTTTGGTGAATTCATACAAAAAGGTTTAATGGATGTTTATTATCCTACCTCTATGCTTGACTTACATGATTTCTTTGATTATACATGATGGACTAGATAGATAACTTATAATACATGATCATGGGTTATTTTATCTTTGTTCTAAAGGCCTCGTTTATGATTCTAATGGGCAAGTTAGGACCCATGAAATCACATAAAAACTTATTGTCAAAACGAGTATTTAGACAAAGATATATTTTCGCATATATATATATATATATATATATATAGGGAGCCGCTAGAATGAGAACCACCACGAGTTATGAGAACCACGAGAACCGCGCCCCGCGGGTGGCCGTCGGCGACGAAATTTTTTTTACACCTAGATCCGTATATTTTAGTGGGGGGTTTAAATTTTCGGTTCAAACGGCGCGCCCGAGGGGGTAGTTTTTTACGCCCAAAGTTTGGTAAAAAAAAAAAGAAAAATTAAAAAAATTAAAAAAACCCAAACTTTGGGCGTAAAAAACTACCCCCTCGGGCGCGCCGTTTGAACCGAAAATTTAAACCCCCCACTAAAATATACGGATCTAGGTGTAAAAAAAATTTCGTCGCCGACGGCCACCCGCGGGGCGCGGTTCTCGTGGTTCTCATAACTCGTGGTGGTTCTCATTCTAGCGATCCCCTATATATATATATATATAGGGGAAGGTTCTATGCAGAACACAAGACATTGCGAGAACACGCAGAACACAATGAATCACCTATTTTTTCAATCCTAAAAACCTAAAAAGTAAATGAAAATGTTGCAAATGGAAGATTTATTATTTCTTACACTAGTATTTAAAACAAAATATGGAAAACTTTCACTTTTTGTATAACCTACACATATGTAGGTTATGTGTAGGTTAAATTACCAACATGTGTGTAAGCTACGTGTAGGTAAAAAAAGTATGGTTTTTTATGTATATATAATACACATATGAATGTAAGAAACATAAAATTTAAAAAAACATGAAACTTAAATCCCAAATTTTAGTGTTTTAGAGTTGTTCTTTTTGTTCTTGCAATAGTTAGTGTTCTGTAATGATCCTCATCCTATATATATATATATACACTTTTATATTTAAATTCCGATTCTGAACTCTCCACAAACTCCGAATACTCATACACCTTCGTTTCCCCAATGTAGGGTAACTTTGGTGTTCTCGACTCTCAACGCATCAACTCACGTACATGGGATTTATACGCAAAACCGTGAGTATATTCGATCCCATTTTTTGTTTATACACTTTGGGTACAACATGTACACTTTATACAAATCAAGAATCACGTTTAAACTTGTTATAATCATACTCTATCCGTTAAAACATGATACTTGTATTAACCTTGTTATCACATGCTATGTATACTTGTGTCTATATGCTCATTAACTTCACTAACCTACATTAACAATTATAGTGCTATAGGATTAACGCACCACCCGTATTCTTGTGGTATTGTTAAGTAAACTATTTTACAACCTTGTCGTTTTGGTGATAATGGTAAGCACTATTACGGTACATTTTGGTTTAACTTATGGTTAACACATGCTAGTATGTTAATAACAATGTATGCAATTTACCATGTTGGATATTTTTATTCATAATTATGCTATGTAATTAAACTTGTATACACGCCAACTTTTTGTTGATCATTATTTTAATACATGTTGCAGGAAACTAGTTGATGATGATTGAAGAAACATATTTTGGGTGGATTAGAAACACACCTACATTTTGAACTTATGTATTTTGTTTCATGTTGTTACGTTATTTGTCAAACTTGTTGTACTTTCTTTTCAAGACAATGTATTATCATTTTAGTATCAATGAAATTTGGATTACCTAAATATTGTCACAATTAGTCGTTATGAAATCTCTTGCAATCTCGTTTTGTCTCATTCCGATGTTTCCGCCATCGATTGGGGCGTGACACAATATCTTCCGTATTACCGGCGAGAACCATCGCATACCTCCGTTTAGCATTCGAGATCCTGTACATTGACCACGACGACAAGATCAACCATGAAGATCTCAAAACCTCATGCACCGATGCCGAAGATGTCGTAATCCGTACGACGATGATGACGTAATCAACACGATATGATTATGACAGTAGCCGATTCGAACGGCGACAATTACGTTTGGTATTAAGATTTCGAGGGCGTGTTGAAGAGTGATGTTGCCGGTAACATCGGCGTGGAGGAGGAGTGTAAGGCGATAGATGGAAACGATGACGGAAAGGTATTCTTTGGAGATCTCATGATCTTGAGTCTGCTGGATAATTAGAGGTTGATGATGACGAGAACAAAGCGATGATCAGGCTAGGTGGAGATGATGATAATGGCAGATTACGTTTGATGGGTTTTGAAAGACACTTGCCGTTTACATAGAGGATAGCGGCGATGAAGACAACGACGCCACTTCGACCAAGAGACACAACGTCCACTGTAATGCGTCGTTTGTCCTGTATAAGCCCAAATTCTTCATATCATTAAAAAATCATATTTATTTTACCATCACCTAATCGAAGTCATCTTATATCGCATTCATATGTCCCTGTAAGTTTAAACTATATGTTATTTTCTTCAATGCAGACGTCTTTATGGATCAATAATGTCCATTTAAAAAATGATTTAAACACTGAAATTTACATAATAAGACCAATTAAGATATGAAGAATTATAATTATCACAATAGGTAATATTTTTTCTTATATGAATTCGTCTTTATATGTATTTTCTTATTTTTTTTCATTAGAACCAATACCTTTATTTTTTGTTAACAAGAATTTAATCCGCACCCAAAAGGCCACTTGATAGATTTTCGTTTCTTTGATGTCAAAACAATGATAGATTATGACGATGTCCTTTATTTACCGGAACTTGGATGAAGAGAACAAAGTATGCAAGTGTTTTTTTGTTTAATATAAAAATAGTTGGAAACTCAATACTTTTTCTATAAGTATTGTATGACATTAGGCTTAGTTAGTAGCTTCTAAGTTATACACTTAATTTTATTTTAGAAATAAGACAAAATTTGAATGTCTCTTTAATTTCATATATAAATGGTTTGAGAATTGAAAGAGAAAAATTCAATCCTACGATTTAAAATTTTAAATTGATTCATTTAAATTTGATGTGTACATACCATCGTAGACTTACGAATCTTCATTAATATCTTCATCTCCCGCTCTGTTAATTTACTAATTTCCTTAGTCATATGATATACTTTGTATAATTGCTTTTATATGCTGAATCGACACTCAACAATTGCATAATTTCAACACGTAAATTGTGATTAGGTTTGCTTACATAAATCTTTTGTTTTCGCGATTAGGTTTGCATAAGTTGTGATTCAGGATTCCGTAATTTACCGATTTCCTTCCTTGAATCTCTTATCTTTAGCATAACTGTTATGTAAAATTTATGTGATCATTATTTATAAATTATGTTGTTTTGTACTTGAACGATAAGTGTTTCAATTCCAACTTACAATAGAGGCTAATTGGTTTCTTGTTAGCAAATGAGAAATTATAATCAACGTCCCGTCGTAACGCGCATGTTGGCGTGTACTCATAGATATACAAAATTTAATTTGTGTATAACATAAACTATCATCTATAACTCTTACATTCGACTATACTTACAATCTTTCCATTTCCGAAATTTGACAAGCACACTAAAGTTTCTAAACCCTAAGTATTCTTCCAACTTTTACATCTTATTTCATCCCCCAAAAAGCAAAAGCAAAAGCAAGCAATAATCATAAAAGCACACCCCTCAAACTTTCTAAAACAAACTTAAAGACTCATATTTAGCACAAACCCCAAAGTCAAGGGACTTATTTGCAGATATTATTCCTCCGATAGACGGCAGTAACCGGCAGCACCGGCAATCCCCGACGCACATAACGACGTCGTTTAGCAACTTATTCCGCAGACAACTTCAACAAAATCAGCATATGGAATCAAACAAACTTCAGTTTTCGAGTCAACTTTCTCATCTTCATTCTTTCACCTTCAATCTTCACACACACTAAAACACACACACAAAATCTCAACAATCTCACAACAATCACAGCAATAATCTGTTCATACTTCACCGGATCGATGAGCATAACCTCCAAATTTCACGATTTCTAGGGTTTTAAAACCGTTAATTTCGAATTTAGCGGTTGTTGTTGCGTTAGGGTTTTGAAACAACTGTAAATATGATGCAATCAAGAGGAGGATTGTTCGGCTGGTCGCCGCCGCGGCAGCAGCCGTTAACGCCGGTTTCGGAGGTGTCGGAGCCGCCGGAGTCGCCGTCGCCGTACATGGACGCGAGTGCGGATGCGGTAGCTCCGGATGTGGAGGATGAGGTTGAGGAGATGGAGGAGATCGAGCCGCCGCCGGAAGCGGTGCCGTTTTCGAGGCTGTTTGCGTGTGCGGATAGGCTTGATTGGGTGCTTATGGTGGTTGGATCGGTTGCTGCGGCGGCGCATGGGACGGCGCTTGTGGTTTACTTGCATTATTTTGCGAAGATTGTTCAGTTGCTGAGTCATGGAGAGGAGACTCCGGAATTGCTGTTTCATAGGTTTAAAGAGGTATATTAGAACTTTATTGCTTTAAGTGAAAATATTGTGAGTTACTAAGTTACTATACGTTTAGTTTGTTAATCAGATTCATATCGTTTCTGAGGCTAGAAGGTTTTTCGTTAGCTGCTTGATTGATGAAGATTTAGATTCCAATTTCTCGCTAACATAAGAGGCTCTCATGTTAATGTTATGTAGGGTTAATCTGGAAAAAAACGTATAGTGAGTTGTAGTATCGCGGAATGTATCTTCTTTTATGGAGTCAAGTACCTTTGCATGAGTGAACTTAAAATTTTTCTCTATGAGATGATGTAAGGAGCTGTATACTTTCTGTGTGTGTATTATAAATATCTTGTAGAAGTGTACATTAATAGGTTATAGGTTTATAGCTTGTATTAAGGCGTTTATACTGAGTTTTAAAGGTCTGTTCCAATTCTAGAGTTCATTTCCAGGGTTGGCAAGTAAAAAGGGTTCAAGTGTAACAGTTAGCAAAGTTTTTTTTCTTTGTATATGAATATGATGCTCATTTATTTTTACTTAACGGATGATGATTCGTTTCTTTCTATAGCACGACTTGAGTTAATTTCTTTATGTACTGAATATAAAAGATAGGATCAACTTTTACTTTTTGGCATGGCTATCTATTTGAGTTCTTTTGGAAGCACTAGTAAGCTTGAGTTTATACATTATTGAAAAGCTAATAGTGTGTCACAGTATTAGGTTTCACCTTTCTAGCATCCACGTGAAACTTGTTACATGGAACTTTACGTTTCGGATATTAGTGAACATATGAATGTTTTTGGAATTTAGACAAAATCTTTATTGGTATTATGATATGTAATGCGTTACAAGGAGTTGACATAAGACATGCAGTTTTGGGTTTTTTCCTAGTAATGAACATATATTAAAGTCGTAGATGCCCAACAAAGATATAATCTATGTTGACATATTCCAAGTATTTGGTATTGTTGGAGGAAATTTCTGCAGGTATTGTAACTATCTTGTTATTTTGTGCTCTTCAATGTGAAAAATGTAACTTGGTGCACATGTGAAAAACGTATCGTGTTACCTTGTGCTCTTCAGTGTGAAAAATATACCTTGGTGCAACACATGTGAAAAATGTATCTTGTTATTTTGTCCCCTTCAATGTGAAAACTGTGAAAAATGGAACAAATTTGTTCGTCATATAACATGTCAATTAGTTGAATCATGATAGTATGATACTTCTAAGTACTTGTGTGTTTTCTAAAGGGTGGTACGAACCATGCACTCATTGTGTGGGGCGTCTTAAATACAATTACCCTATATAAGATAGACACTCATACATGTGTTTGTGTGCATACACATGTAGTTATGTATGTTAATACGTAATTACATACTCATATACATGTATACCTACATAGATATAGACGTGTATGCTTTAGATTACCATTAATATGAAATACACACATATATGTGTATGTGTGCCCTCTATTTATAAATAAAACGTCGCTATCAGGACATTCTCAAAGGGTGACCGTGTTTGCATGGAGGCTCTTTGGTGTTATGAGGGATGGGGATTGCGGAATTGAGAAGATATAGTCTTTCCCTTGCATTTGGTACTTTTAGAATCTTTGAAGTCAATATTTAACAAAATATCATCTTTGTAGGGCTGCAGACTTGCAGTTACTCTAGGCTTATCGGCAATGAAACCGCAAGGCATGTAGTGAACTTTCTTTCTTGGTAGAATTTGAGTCCAATAAATTAAAAGTGTATATCTTTAAGTCAATTACTTATTTCGATTGGTTGGAAGTTGACGGCATTTGAAGTAGATATACCACATTTAGTAATAATTTTAGAACATCATGTGCAACACGATTTAGGAGGTGTCATTTGAAGTAGATTCATATACCACTTATAGTTATAGCTTAAGTTAGTTGAAGCTTTATGGATAGGGAGCCATAGCTGCAACTTTATTCAAAACTGAGAACTAAAAAATGATTGATTTTAACCGATAACCCATATTGAAAATAACATAAATTCTAACCTGCAACTTGCAATGAGCAAATAAGCAATGGCATGAAACTGTATGGTGATTAGCGGGTGGTTCCTTTTATAAGATGGGCTGGGCAGAGGAAGGAAATGTGAAACGGTTTTGAGAAAGTAAGGTTGGGTGGGGAGCGATAAAGTTTTTTTTTTTTCCCACTCAATAAGGAGAATTATACCTAGCCATGACCTGTTTGCCTGTTAAAATGAATTGTTTGACCCATCACCCGATCCACTCATTGTCCACCTGTTGTTAGTTGTTACATATACAACTGTAACAAATACCAGCAAAAATATCTTTCTGTTCACAGCTACTATTATGTTTCTTATATTAAATTCTGACCTAAGCGATGTTAAGAAACAACATAAATAAGGTTAGAAATCATAAGTGAAGATATAAATTGTGAGATGGGTCAACTAGATGATGCAAAGACAAATTATCCATATGATGATGCATCGGGATCTGCTAATGAAACTATTAGATGACTCTTGTTTAAGAGATAAAACAGGTCTCCTGTTTTAGCATGTAAAACAGAGACGACTTAGTGAAGAACTAATGTTATCTTTATTAAGTGTTTATTACCTAAACTCAGATTTGATCTTCACACTAGTCACTCCTATGGTATATCTTATAAAAATTGAAATATATTTTGTCATAGTATCAGATTCTGCCATGACAAGTCTTTTAAACAAACGATATATGTGAGATTTGATGGAAAACATGCTTTAAGTAACACCTTTGGCTAATTAAAATATAAATACAGAGACACATTAAGCAAAAAGAAGAACTGAAGAATATTAATTGATTTACTACTATAATTGAATTCTTGAATCTTTTTTTGCTAGTGAAACCCCATCAAAGTAATAGCCTAAGCTACACTATAGTACTCTTATCTTCTGATTCTTTTCAAGTATTATTTTCTTTTCTAACACTGTAATATTGTACAATTCAAATTTAAATAAATAAAGTCTCATTATGTCTAAAGAAATAAAACTCATGTTACATCACGAGTCTAGATATTATTAAGCCATGACATAGATATCTAATTTATTGTTTATTCATGTCAACTTCAAATAGTGTGGATACTTTGTTTTTTTAATAAAAATTGATAATTTATTAATGCTTTCTGCAGCTTGCTCTGACCCTTGTTTATATTGCTGGTGGTGTTTTCGCTGCTGGCTGGATTGGTAAATATTTTTACTTATATTAATCATCAAATCATGCAATATTGCAATGTTTATTTTCAGTAATTATATCTGATCTCTCTTGCTTTCAGAGGTTTCATGTTGGATTCTTACCGGAGAAAGGCAAACTGCTGTTATCAGGTCTAGCTATGTCCAAGTACTTCTAAATCAAGATATGAGTTTCTTCGATACCTATGGGAACAATGGAGATATTGTGAGTCAAGTATTGAGTGATGTATTGCTCATCCAGTCTGCTCTTAGTGAAAAAGTAAGTTTAGATTCTACTTGTGAATGGGTCTATATCGGTCTTGTTTACTCAAACAAGTCAAACAGGTCTAATCGAGTACTTTAGTTCAAAGGTGAACATGTCAAATGAGTTGAATGTTTCCCAACAGCCCACTCATTTAGCCAACATTGTTGAAATGTTTCATACTCTCATCATACCGGTTTTTGCTTATTGATATAGTTATGTACAGTTGCTTATATCTTTCATTATTATTGATGCAGGTTGGTAATTATATTCATAACATGGCTACATTCTTCAGTGGGCTTGCAATTGGATTTATCAACTGTTGGCAGATTGCTCTCATAACTCTAGCCACTGGCCCATTTATTGTTGCTGCAGGAGGAATATCAAATATATTTCTCCACAGACTTGCTGAGAATATTCAAGATGCTTATGCTGAAGCAGCTAGCATTGCTGAACAAGTCATTACATTTTTCCCTCTTCTTAATTCTTAATATACTTATTGCTTGCTTGTTTGCTTGATTAAATTAAAATATTATTTTTATACTTTACAGGCGATTTCATACATTAGGACCTTATATGCATTCACAAATGAAACATTAGCAAAGTATTCATATGCAGCCTCACTGCAAGCTACATTGAGATATGGTATACTGATAAGTCTTGTGCAAGGACTGGGGCTCGGGTTCACATACGGGCTTGCAATTTGCTCATGTGCCTTGCAACTTTACGTTGGAAGAGTTCTAGTTACACATGGAAAGGCTCATGGTGGAGAAATAGTAACCGCTCTTTTTGCTATTATTTTAAGTGGCCTGTAAGCATCTTCTATTCACTTGTCCTTTTTTGACCTATATAAATGAGCCGGTCTGGTTAATATATATAATCTCTTATGGGTTATAATGGTAGTTTAAAAAAAATAACTAAAAAGGAAACGGATCAGCTGGGTTGAACGGGTCAAAACCCAAAAGTCTCCCAAAGTTTACCGAGTTATTCGAAAAATCAGATTATTATTCAAATGATATGATTTTTTTGCAACTGTATTTGACAGGGCTAAGTCACTAACTGATCATAAAAGAGGTCGAATTTAAAAAAAAGTGTCGGCTCAACTCACCATTTATAAAAAAATTGAGTTTTAGAAAAAAATGTTATCTCAACCCGACCATAGTTGTCAATAGTGGCTATAGCGCTCGCTATAGCGCACTACGTAGCGATGCACCCATATGGTGCTGTATGGTGTTTAGCGACAAATAGCGACATTTCTGTAATTTTTTTTTGATAAATATAAATAGCGATGCCCATTAGGGTTTTTTTTGTTTCACGATTGAAAAAAGAAGTGTATTTAGATGATTATTGATGGTGTATTTTTAACTATTTTTGATAAATATACATATAGAATATTTCTTAAATTTTCTACTTTTGTATCGCTGAACATGAGATAGCGGGCGTTATTCTGTCGCTATCGCTACGTAGCATATAGGTAGCTTGTCGCTATTTACCGCTATACGCTCTTGACAACTATGTTCCCGACTCTTTTTACTAGTTACCCAACTTGACTGACCCCACCATTTTTGCCAGCTCTAAAGGATCCTATTATACTGATCTATTTATCAAATGCTATTTCTTTTCAATAGTGGGTTGAATCAAGCAGCCACCAACTTCTATTCATTTGAGCAAGGAAGGATTGCTGCATATAGACTTTTTGAGATGATTAGCCGTTCATCCTCAACCGTTAAACATGATGGAAACGTTCTTGATTCTGTACAAGGAAACATCGAGTTCAGAAATGTGTATTTTAGTTATCTGTCTCGTCCTGAAATTCCGATTTTAAGTGGTTTTTACCTCACTGTTCCTGCAAAGAAAACCGTTGCACTTGTTGGAAGAAATGGATCTGGTAAAAGTAGCATTATACCACTCATGGAAAGGTTTTATGATCCTACACTAGGTATTCAATCACATTCTACCTTCATATTAGTAAATGACTAATATATAAGTTATATAATATAACCACCATGTCATATTTTAATATACTATTGTTTTTTTCAGGGGAAGTTCTTTTGGATGGAGAGAACATTAAGAACCTGAAACTGGAATGGCTAAGGAGCCAAATAGGTTTAGTGACTCAAGAACCTGCTTTGCTAAGCTTGAGTATTAGAGACAATATTGCGTACGGAAGAGATGCTACTCTACTTCAAATTGAAGATGCAGCTAAGATTGCCCATGCACATACTTTTATTAGCTCACTTGAGAAAGGATACGATACACAGGTACAAATCAAAGGAATTTATTCTTAACACATATGGCAGTTTTGACTTATTTACTTATGAATGGTTTGACCCACGTTATGCTTTATTTCTAATGGGTAGGGGTGTGCATGGTTCGGTTCGCCGAAACCAAAATTTCGGTTTTTGGAAACCATTTGGTTTCGGTTTTTTCGGTTCTAGCAACGGTTAGGTTTTTTTTTACAAAATTACGTAAGATTAAAAAATAACAAATATAATCCATGATTCAATAATATTTCTTAGATGTTTACATGTATGTTAATATATTTAACCTTTTGTACTAATATTGTTCACATAAACTATTATGTATGTAAAGTTTTGTTATCTCTTGTAGGCAATGAATAAATCATTTCAAAGATAAATAAATATGTTAATGTTCTTGTTATAAATACTTAACATTCAAGAATAAATTTAACAATTCCTAAATCAATATGTAACAAACATTAAAAAAATGATTTTTTTGATTATTCGGTTCGGTTCGTTTTTTTTCTTCGAATTTTTGTGCAGTTCGTTTTTTTTTCGGTTCGGTTAAATCGTTCTTTTCAGTTTTCTGCTCACCCCTACTTACTGGGTCAAAAGTAAAGTTTTCTGCAGTGTAATATTTTATGCCTAAAACCTCGTATAAATCAAGTTATCCAAAAAATGAGATTGCTTATGAAGTAAATCAATAATAATACTTTTGTAATCGTATAACACACTAGTTATATATAAAATATTCAAATTCTTTGGAGAGAAAGTGTTTTTGGTCAACCAATACCCGTTTTCTGTCTCCTTCAGTTCTTACCATGTATCCGTTAACCTGATCAATAATGAAAACTGTGTAATTCCAGGTAGGGAGGGCTGGTTTATCGTTAACAGAAGAGCAGAAAATAAGACTTTCTGTTGCTAGGGCAGTACTATCCAACCCGTCTATCCTTCTTCTTGACGAGGTCACTGGTGGATTGGACTTTGAAGCTGAAAAATCCGTTCAGGAGGCTTTAGATCTCCTCATGTTAGGTCGTTCAACCATCATAATCGCTAGACGGCTCTCTCTAATTAGAAATGCTGATTTCATAGCTGTGATGGAGGAAGGACAACTAATGGAGATTGGGACCCACGATGAATTGATAGCTTCCGATGGGTTGTATGCAGAGCTTCTTAGATGTGAAGAAGCAGCTAAACTCCCAAGAAGGTAAGTGTGGTATTAAAAAAATTATAATTGATGACTCCCTGGTGTTGCTTTTAATTTACATTCAAATTATTATTTTATGAATATTTGATGTTGAGGTGGCAAGACAGCAGCTAGGGTGGGTTGGGTCACGGGTCAAACGGGAAAAGGTTGGAGTGGGTCATGTTTGGTAAGGGTCGAAATGTCGAATCTGGGTTTGGATTGACCTGCAAACACTTTTTGTCAATTCTTTTCCACTTATAAATAGTTATTGAGTTAATCATGATTACAAAAACAATATTATTATAATAATAGTCTGAATAAAATGATGAGTAAAGTACCCAGATAGTCCTTGTGGTTTACCAAAATTTTGAATTTGGTTCCTAGCTTTCCAAAAGTACATGGATGGTCCCTGTGGTTTGCACTTTGTAACACATGTAGTCCCTATGGACCTGCTTAAACCTCTAGATATGTTGGCTGGGGACTAAATGCCTTACAAAGTGCAAACCACAAGGACCATCCATGAAATTTTAAAGGGGGTCTAAATGGGTTACAAAGTGCAAACCACAAGGACCATCGGTGTACTTTCAGAAAGCTTGGGACCAAATCCAAAATTTTGGTAAACCATAGGGACCATCTGTGTACTTATTCTAAAATGATTTTGGAGATTTTATGCATCAAAAGTAGACTTTGGGGATTTTCAACCTGTTTACCATTCCTGTTTTAGCTATGACCCGTTTGAGATATGATGCAATCCAAATCGACCCATTTATAGGGTCAACGTTGTCACCTATGATTTGATGTTTGTTCCATATCATTTTAGGATGCCTGCGAGAACCTACGATCCGGCAACTTTCCAAATTGAAAAAGATTCTTCTGCAAGTCACAGCTATCAAGAATCATCATCCCCAAAATTTGCAAAATCACCATCACTTCAACGAGCTTCCAACCTACATGCATCAGCCCGGTCTCCCGATTCTGCTTATAACTCGCATGAATCTCCAAGAAACCCGAGCCCACCCGAAAGAACATTTGAGAACGGGTCCCATGTAGATGGACCCAACAATCAACCATCCATAAAAAGACAAGATAGTTTCGAGATGAGACTTCCCGAGTTACCGAAAATCGATGTGGTTTCTATTCAAAGACAAACATCTCATGAGTCGGATCCCGAATCACCCATTTCACCGCTTCTAACATCTGACCCAAATAACGAGCGTTCACATTCACAAACTTTTAGTCGACCTAATTCTCACTTCGGTGACGATCCGGTCAAAGTCAAAGAGGTGAAGGAAAAGCGGAAAGAGCCACCAATGTGGAGGCTTGTGGAGCTTAGCTTTGCTGAATGGCTTTATGCTGTTCTTGGAAGTATGGGTGCTGCAATCTTCGGTTCTTTTAACCCGCTTCTTGCTTATGTGATTGCGTTAATTGTGACAGAATATTATAAAAAGGAGAATCATAAACATATGAGACATGAAGTGGATAAATGGTGCTTGATCATTGCCTGTATGGGTGTTGTTACTGTTATTGCAAACTTCTTGCAGCACTTTTATTTTGGTATTATGGGGGAGAAAATGACTGAGCGAGTTAGGAGAATGATGTTTTCCGGTTAGTAATTCTTTCTCTAGCAACTATAGGCCTGTAAATGAACTGGACGGACACGAACAAAGGCATGTTCATGTTTGTTCATTGAACTTTAACCGAACACAAACGTATAAGCGAACACATTTTTCTGTTCGTGTTCGTTTATTAGGAAAATGGGCATATATGTGTTTGTTTATGTTCGTTCGTTCAAAACCTAAACGAACAGTGCACGAACATAAACAGACAAACTTGAATGAACATAATTATGTATTTAAATTGAACATAAACAAATGTAAATAAACGAACATAAAGGGACGTTCATGAACATAAATGAACGAACAAAACATGTGTTCATGTTTGTTCGTTTATTAATTAAACGAACTTCCCGCCGAACAAGTTCACGAATAGTTCATGGACGTTCGGTTTGTTTACAGGCCTACTAGCAACTACTTGTTCTTCGTCTATCCGCATTTGTTGCAAAAATGTGTGTGTGTATGTGGTGGTGGTGGTTGGGGGGGGGGGGGGTGGTTGTTTTTGGTGAGAGATGATAGACTTGTATAATAAGATAATAAGTTTATAGCTTTTTTACTTGCAAACTCAAGTGGACCAGTTGACCCAAAGCTTTTTTTGTCCAGTTTTCAAATTTCAAGTTATGTTTTTTTAGATAATTAGTGTGTGACTATGATTGAGAATTACATAGATTCAGTGACAATCTACCTATTAAATAAAATGATTTAGGAGATTTTATGCTTTAAAAAAATACAGGTGACTTTCATCCAGTTTTGACCATATGACTTTTTTTTAGCCAACTTTTGTTAATTCTACCCATTTACCCGTTAAGAGATTAAACATGAACCAATTTGGCCCATTAATATGAGTTGAAATTTCCACCTGTAATCACTACGTTCGATTTATCATTTATGACAGCAATGCTTCGTAATGAAGTTGGATGGTTTGATGAAGAAGAAAACAGTGCTGATACATTGTCCATGCGATTAGCAAATGATGCAACATTTGTGAGAGCTGCCTTCAGCAACCGACTTTCTATATTTATACAAGATAGTACAGCTGTACTTGTGGCACTGCTGATAGGGATGCTTCTTCAGTGGCGTTTAGCACTCGTGGCTTTGGGCACACTTCCGGTTCTCACCGTTTCCGCCATTGCTCAGGTATACGTCTAGTCAAGTACCCAAAATACCATTGCTTTAAATAATTAGCGTGCCAAATATGATTAGAGAATTATATAAGTTCATTAATAATTTACTTTCTGAATAAAATGATTTCGGAGATTAAGTGGTCCACACTATGCAGTTAATGCGGTAAAAAAATCGGATGTCGGTCAAGGACCGATATTTGAGATATAGGTTATCGCGGTGGGATATTGGACATTTTAATATCATGTAGTATTTATATATACAACAATTTAATACTAACAAGTAACAATTCAGTATATTGTTCTACCATTAATAAATTAACCTTTTTCAACTTCCAAAACACTTTACAATTGTAGCAAGTAGGAACTCATTAAGACTTAAAGTTAAAAACACCAACACTTAACACTAACAATTAAGACTTAAAACACTAATAACAGCAATACGAAGAAAGACGAATGGTGGAACTAAGAAGAAAGGTACTGACATCATAAAATCGGTGATATATCGGTCGAATTTCGCCGGTAATATTGGTACCGATATTTAACACCGATATTTTACATGCGGATTAACTGCATAGGGTCCACATGAGTTTGTAAGTCAAATCGGCAAACTTATATATGCTTGACCCCTTTTGTTTTTAGCTATTTTTAACGTACCCGTTTGACCAGTTAGAGATAATCCATAACCAAATTCAACCCATTTATAAAAAAAATGGGTCAACATTGCCACTTGTAATAAAAACCGTTGCAGTTTTAATGAGACTGTAATATATCAAGGGCTTCCTGTTATTTCTGCAACTTTTTTACATTCCACAATTTAATTCTGCAGAAACTTTGGCTAGCTGGATTTTCAAAGGGAATACAGGAAATGCACAGGAAAGCATCATTAGTCCTTGAAGACGCAGTCAGAAATATATACACCGTTGTATCGTTCTGTGCGGGAGACAAAGTAATGGAGCTATACAGATTACAGTTGCACAAGATATTCACAAAAAGCTTCTTGCACGGGATGGCGATTGGATTTGCTTTCGGGTTTTCACAGTTTCTTTTATTTGCCTGCAATGCTCTTCTTCTATGGTACACTGCCCTCACGTATAAAAACCGACATGTGGATCTCCCAACTGCTATTAAAGAATACATGGTTTTCTCTTTTGCCACTTTTGCCCTAGTGGAGCCTTTCGGTTTAGCTCCATACATTCTCAAAAGACGAAAATCTCTGATTTCAGTTTTTGAAATAATCGATCGTGTCCCAAAGATTGATCCAGATGATGTCACTGCTTTAAAGCCGCCAAATGTTTACGGGAGTATCGAGTTGAAAAATGTTGACTTTTCCTACCCAACCCGTCCCGAGATTCTTGTATTAAGCAATTTCAGCCTTAAAGTCAATGGTGGTCAAACCGTTGCAGTTGTTGGCGTTTCGGGATCCGGGAAAAGCACGATAATCTCGTTGATCGAGCGGTTTTATGACCCGGTTGCTGGGCAGGTGAATTTAGATGGCCGGGATTTGAAACTATTCAATTTGAGATGGTTAAGGAATCACCTCGGTGTTGTTCAACAAGAACCGATAATCTTTTCGACAACCATTCGGGAAAATATAATCTATGCAAGACATAATGCAAGTGAAGCTGAAATCAAAGAGGCCGCAAGAATAGCAAATGCTCACCATTTTATCAGTAACTTGCCTCACGGGTATGAAACCCATGTGGGAATGAGGGGTGTGGACTTAACCCCTGGTCAGAAACAACGGATTGCTATAGCTAGGGTCGTGTTAAAAAACGCACCCATCTTGTTATTGGACGAAGCGAGTTCATCAATCGAGTCCGAATCGAGTCGGGTGGTTCAGGAGGCTCTCGATACACTAATAATGGGGAACAAGACGACTATTCTTATAGCTCATAGGGCTGCTATGATGAGACATGTTGACAATATTGTTGTTCTTAACGGAGGTCGAATTGTTGAGGAAGGGTCCCATGATTCATTAATGTCGAAAAATGGTTTGTATGTACGGTTAATGCAACCTCATTTTGGAAAGGGTTTACGTCAACATAGGCTTCTTTAGGTGTTGGTGACGGGTTGTGGCAGCGGCATGGTGGGGTTAATGAGGTGAGAAATAGGTTTGTAGATTGCATATTCTTTTGGAGGCAAAGGATTGAATCTAAGCCTTCATGATATATTGTTTTGTTGATTGTAGAATGATAGTTGGTAATGTGTTCTTTTTTCATTTTTGTTTGTTTGTTTGTTTTCCTTTACTATCTTGACCTTGTAGATTTGTACATGCTTTTGATTTTGTAAATACAATTAATTAATTAAAGTATTTTCTAGTTATTTTAGAAAACAAACATCAAGTAAAATAAATAAAATTAAACTATTAATATTGTAGGACCTCAGGATTAACCGATATTGTGCTGCGGACTAGCATGTTCACTACAAGGTTGAAATCCTGAATCCACTTCTAGAACTGTAGTAGCCGGTTGGACTTAGTACTAGGGATGAGCTTGGTACCGAAAGTCCTCGGTACTGTATTCAAAGTAGAAAGTGATTAAAATACCGTAGGGAACAACGTCAAAAATTAGTTTCGAGTTGGTATCGAAGTTCGATTGGTATGGTACTGGTATTTTTCGGTACCCAGTATCTATTGCTAAGTTTAAATAATTGGTCTGCTATCTTTATTTGGGCTGGTTGGTTATGGGCTAGACCGGTTGAACCCGCTGACTGAAAGATGTGGACCGGATTTTTAGTTTCTAGCTTTCGAATTTATTACGCTTTTTATAGAATTCATATTTTATAAACCGGTAGTTTTAGTGCGGTCCAATTGTAACAACATTAACCGAACCGGTGGAAATTCCGAAACGTTATCCACCTCCGCAACATAATAATTTTAGTCGAAAACAAAACAATTCAAGATCCGAGTCACCACCACATCAACTAATGACCACCATACACGTGTCTTCACCTGACTCTATTCAGCTGCTTCTTATGCTAATTTACCGGCCACCTGTAATACCGGTTCATTGGCCGTTATTTCTGGCATTTATAAACACAACACTCTTTTAACAATAATAATACACCCCAACTCACTCATCAGTTATCAGAACTGATTAATTTTTGTGACACCCAAATCATGCCTCTTTACAGAATTACCATCGGAACTCCGGGGGAGGCCAGCCACCCTGATACACTCAAGGCTGGCCTATCGGAGTTCATTTCGACATTCATTTTCGTATTCGCGGGTCAAGGATCCGGCATGGCTTACAGTATGTTATATATACTCTCATGTTTTAGTAGAACACTCAATATAAACATAAACAATTTCCACTGTTTTATTATATAGAGTAAATTATGATTTTGGCCCCTGTAGTTATATCACTTTTACCCTTTAGCCCATTTTTTTTAATATCTGAGCCCGCAACGTATTTTTTTTCTAACCTTTTTGGCCCCTAACACTAACCCCATCCATTAAATGTTAGGGCCCAAAAGGGTTAGAAAAAAAGACGTTAGGGGACAAAAGGGTTAGAAAAAAGGACGTTGAAGACTCGGATGTTAAAAAAAATTTTTGGGCTAAAAAGGTAAAAGTGATATAACCACAGGGGCCAAAATCGTAATTTACTCTATTATATATACTTAAGGTTTTGTTTCTTAATCAGGTAAGTTGACATATGATGCACCGGGCACTCCATCGGGATTGATCGCGGCGTCGCTATCACATGCATTCGCCTTGTTTGTGGCGGTGTCAGTCGGCGCAAATATTTCGGGTGGTCATGTGAATCCGGCTGTCACCTTTGCCTCGTTCATAGGTGGAAACATCTCATTCCTAAGTGCCATTGTGTATTGGATCGGACAATTAGTAGGGGCTGTTGTTGCGTGTTTGCTCCTCCAATATGCCACAGGCGGAATGGTAAGATTTTAGTTAGGGGTGCTAAATGAGTCATGTTTACGGGTCCAAATTTATGTTAAACATGACGTGGATATTTGCGGGTTGATGCCAACACGATCAGTTAAACATGATTTATGTTATTTTGTATTTTTTTTTTAACATTTTAATACTCTAAAATTATAAACTAATAACTAAAAGAACAAAGGAGCATAAAAGAATATATTTAAATTATAACATTTGTTGGCAATAAAAGCCAATTAATCTTTCAGTTTTATATAGCATAATCACCCAACCATGACATACAATAAAAATTCTAAGAAGTAAATGGGTTAAAAGGGTCAACCTACAAACTCAACAGGTTGACCCAAACATAATACATTTAGCTAAACGTGTTTGTGAGTTTGATCTGAAACTAACAGCGACCATTTAGACTAAGCCCAAACCCACAACTTTTATGTTAGCTAGATTCTTGTCATTTTTTCGTGTTGTTACAAAAATTCACAAGGTCTAATTTCAGCTGTATCAAAATAATATTTTAGAGTTGATTTAAAACTTACATATTATATTTTTGATTAAATCAAAATGTTTTTTTTGATTAAATCTAAATTGCAGGAAACCGCAGCGTTTGGGTTATCAGCAGATGTTACCATCGGAAACGCACTTGTATTCGAGATCGTGATGACGTTTGGTTTAGTGTACACAGTGTACGCCACCGCAGTGGACCCAAAGAAGGGCAATATCGGTATTATTGCACCTTTGGCGATCGGTCTGATCGTGGGTGCCAACATTTTAGTTGGTGGTGCGTTTGACGGTGCATCAATGAACCCAGCGGTCTGCTTTGGTCCAGCCGTGGTGAGTGGGACATGGACTCACCATTGGGTGTACTGGGTTGGCCCGTTTATTGGTGCCGCCATTGCAGCCCTTATATACGACAACATATTCATCGGTGAACACGATCAGCTTCCCGTAACAGATTATTGATTGATAGTTTGGTTGGTTCTGGTTATGAAGTAGTGAAATTGATGTTGCCATTTTTGGAAAGTAGGCTAAGGATTTTCAATTGTTTTTAGTGGATTAAATAAGATTTGTTATTTGCTTTTGTTATGAAACATGTTTTTGGTCTATATGCATGTGGTCAGGACTCATGTGGTTTATTTTGTTATAGCTAGGGGACTCAACAATATCGTGTTACTTGTGCCAAATGGCCAAAAATGCCATTATTTAGAAAAGAAATGCTAGTTATACAGAGTTAACTAGCATTTTCATCCCCGTAGTTTGTCCAATTATACCGGTTCAGGTCAAATTTCAAATTTGTACCATTTTCGTCCCTGACATTCTTAAAACATGTCAATTCCATCCAATAAACTAAGGTTGAATCAAATAATTGGACAAACCACAGGGACGAAAATGACAGTTAACTCATGTTTTTTTTTTTGACGGAACTGACATGTTTCAAGAATATCATGGACGGAAGTAGTACAAATTTAAAATTTGATCTGAATTAACATAATTAGACAAACTACAGAGACGAAAATGACAGTTAACTCTATATTAAATAAAAGATGGGATATGTTTATCCAACTTTAGGACCATCCAACTCATAAGTATTAGTAAGAGGACCCAAACACCAAATAAAGTCCTATACCCTTTAGGGGAAAGATAGATTGAAAACCTTGGTGAGTTAAAAAACAAAAGAAACCTCATATTCAGTATCCATTCATTTAATCTATGTTGGAGATCAAATCAAGTACAAAAAGTGTGTTTCAGAATTTGTTACAGTCTGACACAAAAGTGTGTCCGTCTGTAATTGTTACACAAAAAAAGTTCCTAAAAATGTAACATATTGTTACGTGCATTGCAAAACTAAAAACTTTTGTAAATTCTAAAAGTACTAAAAATTGTAACAGTTAAAGTTCAAAAAAATTGAAAAAATTGCTACCAAACCCATAAAATGTCTAACAGGTAAGTTCAAAAAATGTAACACTGAAAAAATGTAACACATTCTCTCTCATCTGACACGAAAATGTACACGGATTCAAAAAAATGTGGCATGTTTTTGTCCACACAAATGAGTTCCTTAAGGTAGCATTCGTTTCACAGAATGGAATTGAATCTGGATGGAATTTGAATTTAGATTCTATTCCTTATGTTGTTCGTTTCCACAGAGGAAGGAATTGGAATCTCATTTCCATTCTTGGTCGTGTTCGTTTAGCAAAAGAATTGGAATTGAAATTGGAAATGAATTCTTTCAATTTCCTTCAAACAAAGGAATTCAAGTAAAGTCATTGGAATCTTTGATCGGTAATGTCCAAAACGTCTCAACCTGACTAGGCCCGCCGCCAACCCACAATAATTCGATCCGATTAGCCCGCGCCGAACCGAAACGTCTCGACCCGACATGACCCATTACGTACCCGAAACATCTCAACCCGACCCGGACCATTAACGACTCGAAACTTCTGTACCCAGCCCGCAAAGACCTGAAACATCCCGACCCAATCAGACGCGTTAACGACTTGAAATGTCTCGATCGGACCTGGCATGTTAACGATCGGAAACATCTCAAACCGACCCAGCCTATCAATGACCTGAAACGTGTAGGAACTAGGTTCACATTTTCAATAAAATATATTACAAAATATATAATAAAATAAATAATAACGAAACCTCGTTATTCGTGGGAAATACTAGTACAATACCGGTTACATAAACTAAATAAACAAATGTAAATACAATTTAATTGTATCAATCATGATTCAAGTCGATGTCTTTGGAAGAACTTCAACCGCACCTTCTTGTGCAATCCTTCTTGGCTGAGACTCCACTACAAGACAAGCAAAATATCGTTGACGGTTTCGGTTGAGGCACGTGTTCAACACGCTTCCCTTAAAACAGATTCCGCGCCTCCTCTCAGACGGTTCTGTCTCCCAGGGTACAACAACCGGAACAGTATGTGTACTGCCGGAGATGACTCTCATGCCCGAGATAGTAGCGGGTAACATGGTGTTCTTAACATAGAAAAATTAAGTTGTGTAAAACCAATTTAGAGAAAGCTCTTCTCTAAATTTTCATGGAACAAAGATGAAGTTGAGAAATAATTTAGAGAATACTCTTCTCTAAATTTCTTTGGAACCGTAGGACTTCTACATGTGTGTGGGACTTTTCGTCTGTATTCAAAATGAACTTCCATGTTCATTTTATATCCACACAAAGAAGGCTTAGTCAAACCCATTAAACAAGATAATAAACCTTGTAATGAATAGGGTTTAATTTCTCATTAATCTTGTACTAAACAAGATATTTAATATTGTAACAGACAATATTAAAGTTCAATCAAATGGATTAAAATGGTCAACTCGAAACGCTCATTTTCATTCATGACAGAATTAAATGAGTTGAGACCATTAACTCACTCGTGGTTGACCAGTTTTTCCTGGTCGCGTGCGCGCGTAGGCTAGACGCGTGCACCGCACTAGAACCCGCGAGGACACATAGCCTTGCGCCATGCGGATGCCACTACGCATACCAGGACGCCACCTGGTCATGCGCCATTCACACTCGCGCGCCCTAAGGAGCTCGCGCCGCATCGACATGTGCCATGCCATAGCATTCGCCTACGCCACCCAAAGGTGCGCCATAAGCGGACCCGCCATGTATCTGACCACGCGCTCATGGGCAAAAATACAAAGGCGGTGTGCGAAGTTCAAAGTGCACCACATTGGGCTTCTAGCCCACGTCACGCGCGCATGTATGCAGGTGCGATGCACCTTTGGGTCCCCAACAGTGTTTGCCTTTCAATGAGTGCTCCTCCTTATATACTACTTTAAGTTTTGTCATTCCACCTATGTGGGACAATGTGACAAATCTCAATCCATTTTTCTCATCTTTGTTTGTTCCAAACATACAACTTCAAGCTTCGATATCTCTTTCATCTTAGCTCTATTTGGACATAGTTTGAACACAAACCCATAAATAATTATTTATACAACACATATATAAATATTATTGATGTCCAAAATATTTAGTGAAAAACTCATTTTCACTAAATTTCCAACAAAACGTCCCGAGTCCGCCCGGTAACGCCTAGAGCTCACATGTTATTTATCATATCTCAAGAAATGCTTGTCTTTGTTTTGTAAAGTGTGTATTGACTGAATTCACCAGAAAAAAAACTAACGTATATATTTTAAGTTTATTTCCAAGCAAGCGTAATTAGTAACATACATGAGTGATGGCTTACGTAGAAGACTTATTACCTATGTTTTAGCCTTAGACTTTTGTGTTGTTTATTTATATATGTTTCAAAACAATCTGATTTTTGGTTAATGTTTAGTACAAGTTTGAAATGGAAAGCTAATTGTAGATTGAATAAATATTTTAAGAATTAATAATCATTTTTGAATTAAATTTGGAGAATAACTAAATGATTCACATTTCATTTAATAACAAAATTAGCGAATTAATGTCATTTGTATTTAATGAATGAGTACAAACAAATAGAAAACAAAAACTCAACTAAGTCAGACGACGCCAGGATTAGAACCCGGGTTTTCTTGATACTAAAGCGACGTCATGCAAACCACTTAACCACTCGCTTCATCATCCCCCTTTCTGATTAAGTACCTATCTCTTCTAAGTTATACAGCGTAAACTTCAAAGAAAACAAAAATATTCGGGCCCCTGGAGGGCATGAGCGGTCACCTACCCGCCCTGGATTTGGGGCGCGTTAGAAAAGTTTCTATAAATGGAGATTGAAAGAATCAGAGGTGAAAAAAAGTTAAAATTAACTCAAAAGGTCTTATTTGAAGAAAGTGTTGTCTAATTGGAGAATAGCAAGTTAGTAACTACTCCTTTGGGTCAACACTTTAAATTGTCAGGAAAAGATTCACCTTCCTGTTAGGCTATGGGGTGTACTCTAATATTTGAGGTGTTAACGGTGACATAACATGTTAAGTGACATTGCAAACCGCTCCCTCCTTGTGTTAAGGGGTATTAAATGAGTTATTTGTTAACATGCTAACCGGATGTTAAAATAGTTAATTAATTATTCTTTTCTTTTTGTAAACAAAAAACCAATAAAAAACAGGGTTAGATAAAGTTAATGGGATTAAACCATTTCATTGGAGTAAGACATAGTGAAATATGGGGAAAATGGGTGATGTGGCACTTAGGTGGAGTTAAGGATGCAGTAGGTGACCGCCTAATTTACTAGACCTGATATTGGGTATGCATTAAGGTACTTGGCAAATCCTGGTAAGGCCAGGGCCGGCCCAAGCTCAAGTATTTTGAGGCTTGGGCTTTGGGTCTCCAAATAAAGAGGGCCTCCAGCTTAAAAAAAAAATTAAGAATAATTATATATGATATTTTGGCTAGGTTGCGATGAATATTATTGATGTATAGCAGATTTGTAGGGATGCTGAATATGGAGTATTGTATTTGGGCTGCAAGTGTGATTTACTCAATTTTTGAGAGAAGGTGTTAAGTGGATCTTAATTAAGATGTTTGAATGGTACAAGAGATGTGGGACTGATCTTTGGCAATTATAATAGTGATTTACTGTGATAACCAATGGCCAATATAATGAATGGTCCAAGAACCAAGTTTATCATGAAAGGGTGTCCACTTTAATTGGATACAACTAGCTCTAAGGAAGTGACCGTGAAAAGTGTTCTTCTTCAATTGGAATTCCACTTTAATTGTAAAAGTTCTGTTCCATTCTCGTGAATTCGACACATTCAGCTCTCTAATGGTAGAGCTTATAATTCTTTCGTTTTGGTTAATGTGAAAGTTTTAATTTTTGATTATGAGGGCTATGATTAAGGGCTTTATAGTGCTACGTCACAGTCACGTATGCACCACATAAGCGGGGGCGCTTTATCGTTAACTTGTACGGTGTGAGATAATGCCTTTTAAAGCCCCCTATTGTTTATATATATATATTAATTTGTAACATGGTAATGAATAGTATCATCTTTTTTGTCTTTTGTGGCTTTTTTTAACTTTTTATTTTTTTATTTTGTAACAAAACTTGGGTTTTTCTTTACCATTTTGCCACAAAAGTTAAGCAAGTTTAGTTTTTATTAGTTTTTATTTTATGTTTTTTTTTTCTGGATTTGGTCGTCGATCGGTTGCTACTTAGTAAGGTGTTTGGTGGTCACACTTGGTCCATCGGGGTTTTTTTTACCCCCTCGACTTTCTCAACGTGTCGGTATAAATTCGACTTCATCTACTTTTTACATAACGTGAGTCACTTGGTGTCAAAAATTTGTGGTTTTACATTACATTTTTTTTCTCGGTTTTGATTGTCGTTTGGTTGCTACTTAGCACGGTTTTTACACCTCTAACCCCGCAACGCTGGCAGCATGGTTTTACGTCTTCACCCCGCAACGCGAGGAATTAAGACTAGTTAAAGAAAATACAAGAAAAGGGAATTCAAAGAGGAAAAAAATCTGATTGGTGGGAATAATTTGGCGTCACCTGGACATTCTATTCGCGCTGTTACTGGGATGGAGCCCCCTCCATAGCGCCCACCCCTTTGACGCCTACAAAATAGGGGAGGGGCGCTATAAAACGCCATTGGCGGGGGCGGTGTACCACACTGAGTATCCTAAGTGGTTTCTATGGCTATAATATAAGTGTTCTTAATAGGTAAACTATATTAAATTAATTTTTTTAATTGCAATCTGGACATCTGGTATAGCACCTTGCTGATGTTGAATAAAATCGTTATGTTGGTCGTTAAAAAAAAATTACACAAATTCTCATGATGGGACTATGGTCTGCTTCTAATAATACTACACAAATTCTCATGATAGGGACTAGAATCCTTAATTTCTTGGAATGGGGCAATGCTGTGCACTTTGGTTACATCTTCAATTTATTTATTTATTATATATACAATTACAATTATATAAAAGGCAAATTGGATTTAAATAATTCTAATTTTTTTAATTTGGCCAATAATAATCCCAACTCAGTTATTTATCGATAATAATCCGAACTGGTCCACTTTTGGCCGATAATAGTCTGCGTTAAAAATAACTTAACGGAGTTAAGTTTTTTTCCGAATTACAAACCGATGTTTTAGCGCTTTTGATTAGAACGAGGATACGAGTTGATTGATGTAAAATTTACCTCGAAATACTGCCCAAACGACGAATACAGTGCTTCAATTCGAGTGTTTAAACTTCCAATTAACAAAAATCAAGCCATTTGAAGCACCGTTTTGAGGTAAGTTTTACATAAATCAACTAATATCCTCGTTCTGATCAAAATCTCTAAAACATCGGTTTGTAATTCGGAAAAAAACTTAACTCTGTTAAGCTATTCTTAACGGCGCACTATTATCGGCCAAAAGTGGACTAGTTCGGATTATTATTGGAAAATAACTTAGTTGGGATTATTATCGGCCAAATTGAAAAATGTGGGATTATCTAAATCCAATTTGCCTTACATGAACAGTAGTTGTATTTTTTATTATTATTATCCTTTTAAAATCAGTTTCACCCTTGTACAATTACTAATACTAGATGTAAAACCCATGTAAAGACACGGTTAGTTTTTAAAAATTTTACATAACACATTTTATTAAATAACGATTATTTTTCAGCTATAATACAAATAATAAACTATTCTAAATAAGATTGCATGCAAAAATAAACTCTTAAGCATATGCTCAATTTTCTTATGATATGGTAAAAAATACATTAAACTATGAGAATAAGCAAAATTTATTATATGAATGGTCAAAACCCTCCCAAATAGGGCTATAAACGAACCGAACGTTCAGCAAACAGTTCATGAACCGTTTGGTGAGAAGTTCGTTTACGTTCGTTCGTTTAATAAATAAATGAACACGAACAAGAAATTTCGTTCGATTAATAAATTAACGAACATGAACAAAGCTCTCGTTCGTTCAATTGTGTTCGTGAACGTTCGGTAATGTGTTCGTGAATATTCGTTCTTGTTCGTTTGTTTATGTTGTTCATGAGCTATTTTGTACTTTTACTTATCTTATCTAAATTTTTATATTTTTTTAATTTTTATTTATTTTATCATCCTAAAATTTAAAATAGAAAACCCGATTCCCACCGTGCTTATGCATCGTTCCCCTATCCTTTCTCAATATTCACATTGACGAACACTATTAATGTCACACCCCCAAAATACCACCTAGGGAGTGTCCCTGTTAGGCGTGTGACGTACCAACAATGAGCCACTAATCACATTGAACCCATACAAGTTTCTAAATAACGTTCTCAATCATTAATAAAATATCATCAACAAGTTTAAATGAAAACCAATATGTTCAGCGGAAGCAAATAGTAAACCAAGTTAAACTGTTTCAAAACCAAAGTATAGTATCAAGAAATCAATCACATAAATCCTTCCAGTCGACCCAAGACCACTCCAGCTACTCCAGACAGCAAGTTCCCAAATCATAGACATCTAACGACCTGCGAGCATGCAACAAGTGTATCAGACAACGCTGGTGAGTTCATAGTTTTACGAAAACGTTGGTTACCAAGTGTTTAGTTAATCCATTGAATTTAATTCCGAAAGTAATGTTGATAATAACCCGAATACAAGACGGCTTCTGATTATTTTGCCCTTTCTCCAATGCTCCTATCAAAGCATTGGTCATGACTAGGTCATTAGTTCAACACCCGTCCTCCCAGGTACGGGGTGAGGTTGCCAAACCTAAGTAGCGCTACTAACTAATACCATGTTACCTCCCCGGTAACCAAAACAACACGGAGGGACTTTAAAGGTGATAGGAAGAGTATATTATCCAACATTCCCGTTTTTACCCAAAAGACTTATCCCTCCCCGGGATACCCACTGACTGTCCCAACCACCGGGACGCATGCTCAATAAAGATGAACTCACCTTAGATTGCTCGGTATGCTATGTTACCCGTTCCTAGTTGGTCAATCCAAACCCTACCGTAGTTACCAACGACAGTCAGTTTATAATACACGTATTCATCGCACACATTACTCAAGTAGAAACCAAGCAAGATATAGATTATTTAACCAGTCCCAGCAAGTATTCGGATCTAAGTTGTAATCAACATACAATTTCATATCATGCCATAGTACAAGTTAAGTGACTCAATCCACATTCAAGTAACATGCATGTCATAGCAAGAATTCACGCACTATCATAGTTATCCGTATTATTATAGTATGCATTCCATATTACTAGTTCATATCCCACAAGATTTATAGAAAACATTACAGCCATTCACACAACAAATCGTGCGGCCCATGATCACTTCACGGCCCATGCTTCTCATTAATTGGCTCAAGTAATTCCTTTATGTCCCTTACATAATTGTTTCGTAATTTCCCAATCCCATTTATCAGTTCTTTCTTTATTAATTAATAGTCATTAACAATCATCCCATACACAGCTTAATATTAATTTCATATTCCTAGTTACTAGTCAAGTCATGGCCAATGTTTAGTACATAACTTAATCGAGTTTCTCCATGATAATTCATGAATTCACACAAATCACATTATCATCCCATTTAATACTAAACTGCACCACCCGGCCCAACAATATATAATTTTGTCCAATAACTCTAGCGGCCCAGTTAACATGTAACAGCCCAACTAAATGTGTGTGACTTGTTACACATCGCCGCATATCAACACTCCAATTCAACAACCTCTCTAATGATCAACATGCTTAAAACATTATTCAAGATATGCCACATAATTACTAATATTCCCCCAACAGGCCAAAGTGGTCTACTACCTAGCTTCCATGGACTCTAGTTCTCAATACCACAATTAATTTTCATGTCAGATCAATCATTCACCCATGTCATGCACAGTTTAATGTTCACATGCAAGCCTCCTTTAATGTACCCACATGCAAGACTTTCATATATTCTATGCTACTGACAATCATTAATGAAATTTTCACTTTGTTTGATTTACACATGGACCGCCATTTTTCATTCAAGTTACCAAGCTTTACCAACCATTTAATTTCAATTTTATTGGACCCCTAACCCTACTGCCACATCAAGATTTATTATGGATTGCATATAATACATCACACAAGTTTCAAGAATACCAATTTATATATATATATATATATATATATATATACATAACTTTTTGTTAAATGGTTCACATATAAACAACATTAAACAAATACGTATTTCACAAATAAAAACCACTAACCAAGATGTTCGACTAAAGAAGAGAGTGCTCGGATGGAATCCACTGTTGACGATGGCTTTGGGGGATTAGGGTTGCCACAAGTTGCGTAATGATATCTCTAAATCATTATACGTATACATATGTGACAAGAATTTGGGGCGGTTAATCCTAAACAATGGGCTTAAGTAATTCGGGCCTACCTACTAACAAGTGTGGGCCTAATTCATGTGTCGCGGCCAAACAGAAGTATGTTGCGGCCCAATTTCATATGTGGCTGCTATAATTAATTTGACACCCAAAATGGACTCCATCACACACACCGTCGTACTCAAATACGATTGCACTCGACAACTTTATCATAGTAAAACGTTTAACCAAAGTTTAATATATAGCAAGAACGTGAAATGAAATGATTACGAGGAATTAGGATCACGAGTCTAACGACACTAACCTCGAAAGTTCGGGTTGTCACATCATCCCCAACTTGAAAGAAATTTCGTCCCGAAATTTGACAAGTAAGCACAGAGGAATGAAGTGATAAATCAAGATTCTTGCAGATTTTCCCCAAGTGCCACATCATCCCCAACTTGAAGAGGAATTTCGTCCCGAAATTCGCCAGTAGTACCAGGATTAGCTTGATCATCAGGAATTTAAGCTTCATCTGATCCTCATGCTCCCACGTGAACTTTGGTCTCTAATAAGGGTATCACAAGCGTTTCATCGGACAATCGGTGCCTTTGATTCGAGTCATAAATTATATCATGCACGTTACCCAATTCGTCGGGTAACTCGAGTTTGTAGGTTACGCTACCGATTCTTTCCCAGACTGTTGAATGGTCCATCGTGACATCAGTTAAGCTCGCCATGCTTCCCAAGCATTCCACACCCTCCCAGGGTGAGACTTTCAACACGATACGATCGCCTACAGCGATCTTCCAGCGTTTCCTAATCTTAACAGCTCTCCTGACGGTCACTCATTGCCGCCAAACGATTTCCGATTCAAGCAATCTTCCCAAGGGTTCCGAATACAAGTCCTGGACTTGTGATTAGGTTTCTACTTGCCTTAATCCAACCAGGAGATTGGCATTATCGTCCAAGCAATGCCCCAAACAGAGTTGTCTGAATACTAGAAGGGTAACAACTACAGTAGAACTCAGCCAAAAGTATACGTCCTTCCAATTTACACCAAGTTAATCTCACACATGCTAGCAGCATGTCTTCGAGTGTCGGGGGGGGGGGGGTTGTTTACTCAAACCGTTCGTCCTATGTTGACAAGTAATACTCATGTCTATACGTGAGTCAAGGGTGTTGTGTATCGCTTGTCATAAATCAGGTATAGCTCAAAATAGGAGGTAATAGGAGTTGGCATCTCGTGCCTATAAGCCGCATCTCTCAGAGGAACATTCGCAACTTGTGAAGACTCGTCAGTTCCTTGTTTGCAAGCAAGTGTGTTGGTAATGTAAGACCGTCAACGATCACCCAGGTGATAATGTTTCCATTTCGAGTTGTAAGTAGACTAGCGACAAAATCCATGGCAGTCTGTTCTCATTTCCATATATGTGCTCTGATTGCTATTATCCCACCTTGACTTTCCCGCATGTCAAACATCGTTCCCATGTGTGGCTATGTGGGCCTTCAGGCCCGGTCACCCACACATGGTCTTCAAGTTTTAATACATCCTATCAAAACTCCGACGAATAGGATATTCGAGACCCGTGTGCTTTGCCTGCACCAGTTTCCCAAGGTTGCTGTATAGTGAGGTTCATATTCGTTCCATGAAGTAGCAAATATCGTCCGACCTGCCAAAGGTTGCTTCCCCATGCCCCGCATGGGTTAATCTTGAGAACTCTCTTCCTTCAGTTCTTCGGTTTGATCAAGGCGAGTCTAATCAGGTATGCTAGAGTCTATAGCAGGCTGCAAAGCTCGTGCACGTCCGGGTTTCATGGTCGTATTCATTCAAAAGTTCCATCCAGCGGTGCCATCACATGTTTAGCTCACACGGGAGGACCTTGTGATCGGTCTAGGTAGTGCATTTGGTACCGTCCAAGTAATGCCTCCAACTTAAATCCAAAGACCAGGGCTTCCACTGCAGGTCGTGACTCGTGTAGTTCTTCCTGTAAGTCCATTACGTAAGTCATCACTTTCTCGTGTTGCGTCGGTGTGTAAACATTGCAGAGTTGGGATTCGAAAGCTGGAAAGACGTCCTCCTATTTTGTCTTTCACGAACACAGCACCCTATTGTGCCAAAGAGATTTAAGCTGAGCGATCTTCGAAAATCCTGTGGTGAATCTGCGATAGAGTCTAGTGTGACCAAGAAATTGCTGCATCCTCGAAGGGATCTTTGGTGCCGAACAATATCTAACGAAATGGGTCTTTAGCGAGATCCACGTGTATTCCCACTTCATTGATCATATGACCAAAAAGGTATCTCTCGAATCCAGAAGTTACCTTTAACAAGACTTCACGTGGAGTGGCTCCTCCCTCAGGAGCTCTAAAATAAGATACAAATGTCACCCATGATGTTCCTTCCTCTTGGAAATGATCCAGAACATCACCCATAAATACGGTCGATTCATGTGGTCCATAAAGCTGCTGGTGTGTTGATTAACTCAATGGTCATGGTGTACAAAGTCGCAATGGCCGTATTGCGTTCGATATGCCGTTTCAGGAACATTCTCCTCTTGGTCTTCCGTCAATACATGGTCGAGGCAAACAGTTCTTGATTGTCACCTTGCTGAGTTCTGGATAATCAGTACACGTACGAAAAGGCTTTATCTTCCCGAATATAACTAGGGCTCCCCAAAGCGAACAAAAACTATGTCCAATAAAACTCCTGTCCAACAGTTCCTGTAGATAGTCCTTGCAACCCTCCTGGTGCAAGACGGTATGTAGCATGAGTAATCAGGGTTGCCCTTGTCGTGAGATCAAACTGAGATTCTGCCTAACAGTGGTGGAAGTAAATCTAAAAGCTCCTCGGGTAGCACCCTGAGAGGAATCACGAACAATTGGTGGATCCTCGATCCTCTTTTCCTTAGCCTCAACATCAGTAACGGTTGCTAACGTAGCGGGGTGATCCCTCCGTAGGCACTTCTGGGCCTTCATAGTTGATATGGCGCTAACCTTTGCACCACTCTGTTGCCTTAGAACAAATAACGATTCTCCACACAAAATTGTCTCCTCACAAGGTATGTCTGCGTGATTTCTGAATAACCAATCCACACTAACTACTGCATTGTAACCATCAGGGGTAGTAGAAGGAAGGTCGATGTCGAACACCTGTCCCCCAAGGTCGAGTTTGCATCCCAGCGAATATATAAGGCTTCAATTAACTTGCATCAGTCGACTCCACAACAGGTTCGGTTTCAAGAAGCATCAGGGTTAAACAGAACAGAGACGAAGCGAATAGCTACCCATCCAAGCTATCGTGTTGCTATTATGCCTGGTATAGCCTATGCCAATACTAAATGTCCTTCCATGAGCTTCATTTCCAGTGTTGTTTTCGTCACGAGAATTTCCAGTACTGCCGTCGTTCCCTTGGTTGTAGTTGCCTTGACTTAAAACAGTCAATCCTTGTCGAGGTCACCTTTGTTTCCATACTGTAAGCTACGATCACGAGTACCTTGATGTTGCGGCGACTGTTGCCTCTAATATTGTTGCCTGTAACGGTGTCCTGCGTCCTTTCACTAACAAGGTCCATCTTTTCACATTCCGTGCCACGTCCTAAGGCACTACTCATGGTGCGGGCGGTTACACAGTCCGCTCTACAGTCAATCGTCATCGATTTTGTCCCGATTGGTTTGTAAGAGTCGACTCCCATGAGTCGCTGGCTGGGGTTAAGGATTCGATTGAATTCAAATCGCTGTTGTTCGTTACCGGTAACTAGGGTCGTTCAAATGCTGAAGTCGGTAAGGTACTACGTTTACCCTCTTGTCCATCGTTCTTGCAAGTTGACTGAGTAATACACGGTATGTCGCGAGAGTGTTGCAGAAGTGATCGCACTTCGAGATCTAAGGCGTCAACACGCTAAGTTCCAGCAAACAAAGATAAGTGAGGAAAGTATAGTCCAAGCATTTGACGCTGAGCCATCCAACTCAGGGACTTTCGTACTAGCACCTAACATTCTACACAGTTCGCTAGGCGTTCAGGTGTGTGATCAGGTGATACTCGATAGCATCGAGATTCGTAAGGATTCAGAAAGGGGTGAAAAGATCATGTTTGAGTAGGAGACAATCACTGCTATGACTCCTATAGACTGCTGAGTTCTAACGTAACATCAATTAACAGAACGGAACCCCTCTCACACTCGTTAAGCCTCACTGGGACTCACATGCACCCCACATTATTATTATGTGTGCACCCATAATAATAAGGCAATTTGCATGCTCATCTCAGTGCCTCTTAACTCACGCTAAAAGGTTCCCCGAATTCGAGCGATAAGACAGATGACACCACAATATAGATCATGAAAGTTCAAGAAGAGTCACACTCTTAAAACACGTAACATGGGTTGGTAACATAGAAACTCATACTATAGTGCCAAGTGTGTATTCACGTGTAATGTCCTACATAAGTGTACGCTAGATATACTATGCAATAGTAAACAAGAGACGAACCTTACAATCTGGAGCTGAGTGTCATGGTCGATTTCGGATCTGTTCGGTTATAGTCTGGTTTTATAAAAAACGTTTTAAAACCAAGTTCACTATAACCAGTGGCTCTGATACCAAACTGTCACACCCCCAAAATACCACCTAGGGAGTGTCCCTGTTAGGCGTGTGACGTACCAACAATGAGCCACTAATCACATTGAACCCATACAAGTTTCTAAATAACGCTCTCAATCATTAATAAAATATCATCAACAAGTTTAAATGAAAACCAATATGTTCAGCGGAAGCAAATAGTAAACCAAGTTAAACTGTTTCAAAACCAAAGTATAGTATCAAGAAATCAATCACATAAATCCTTCCAGTCGACCCAAGACCACTCCAGCTACTCCAGACAGCAAGTTCCCAAATCATAGACATCTAACGACCTGCGAGCATGCAACAAGTGTATCAGACAACGCTGGTGAGTTCATAGTTTTACGAAAACGTTGGTTACCAAGTGTTTAGTTAATCCATTGAATTTAATTCCGAAAGTAATGTTGATAATAACCCGAATACAAGACGGCTTCTGATTATTTTGCCCTTTCTCCAATGCTCCTATCAAAGCATTGGTCATGACTAGGTCATTAGTTCAACACCCGTCCTCCCAGGTACGGGGTGAGGTTGCCAAACCTAAGTAGCGCTACTAACTAATACCATGTTACCTCCCCGGTAACCAAAACAACACGGAGGGACTTTAAAGGTGATAGGAAGAGTATATTATCCAACATTCCCGTTTTTACCCAAAAGACTTATCCCTCCCCGGGATACCCACTGACTGTCCCAACCACCGGGACGCATGCTCAATAAAGATGAACTCACCTTAGATTGCTCGGTATGCTATGTTACCCGTTCCTAGTTGGTCAATCCAAACCCTACCGTAGTTACCAACGACAGTCAGTTTATAATACACGTATTCATCGCACACATTACTCAAGTAGAAACCAAGCAAGATATAGATTATTTAACCAGTCCCAGCAAGTATTCGGATCTAAGTTGTAATCAACATACAATTTCATATCATGCCATAGTACAAGTTAAGTGACTCAATCCACATTCAAGTAACATGCATGTCATAGCAAGAATTCACGCACTATCATAGTTATCCGTATTATTATAGTATGCATTCCATATTACTAGTTCATATCCCACAAGATTTATAGAAAACATTACAGCCATTCACACAACAAATCGTGCGGCCCATGATCACTTCACGGCCCATGCTTCTCATTAATTGGCTCAAGTAATTCCTTTATGTCCCTTACATAATTGTTTCGTAATTTCCCAATCCCATTTATCAGTTCTTTCTTTATTAATTAATAGTCATTAACAATCATCCCATACACAGCTTAATATTAATTTCATATTCCTAGTTACTAGTCAAGTCATGGCCAATGTTTAGTACATAACTTAATCGAGTTTCTCCATGATAATTCATGAATTCACACAAATCACATTATCATCCCATTTAATACTAAACTGCACCACCCGGCCCAACAATATATAATTTTGTCCAATAACTCTAGCGGCCCAGTTAACATGTAACAGCCCAACTAAATGTGTGTGACTTGTTACACATCGCCGCATATCAACACTCCAATTCAACAACCTCTCTAATGATCAACATGCTTAAAACATTATTCAAGATATGCCACATAATTACTAATATTCCCCCAACAGGCCAAAGTGGTCTACTACCTAGCTTCCATGGACTCTAGTTCTCAATACCACAATTAATTTTCATGTCAGATCAATCATTCACCCATGTCATGCACAGTTTAATGTTCACATGCAAGCCTCCTTTAATGTACCCACATGCAAGACTTTCATATATTCTATGCTACTGACAATCATTAATGAAATTTTCACTTTGTTTGATTTACACATGGACCGCCATTTTTCATTCAAGTTACCAAGCTTTACCAACCATTTAATTTCAATTTTATTGGACCCCTAACCCTACTGCCACATCAAGATTTATTATGGATTGCATATAATACATCACACAAGTTTCAAGAATACCAATTATATATATATATATATATATATATATACATAACTTTTTGTTAAATGGTTCACATATAAACAACATTAAACAAATACGTATTTCACAAATAAAAACCACTAACCAAGATGTTCGACTAAAGAAGAGAGTGCTCGGATGGAATCCACTGTTGACGATGGCTTTGGGGGATTAGGGTTGCCACAAGTTGCGTAATGATATCTCTAAATCATTATACGTATACATATGTGACAAGAATTTGGGGCGGTTAATCCTAAACAATGGGCTTAAGTAATTCGGGCCTACCTACTAACAAGTGTGGGCCTAATTCATGTGTCGCGGCCAAACAGAAGTATGTTGCGGCCCAATTTCATATGTGGCTGCTATAATTAATTTGACACCCAAAATGGACTCCATCACACACACCGTCGTACTCAAATACGATTGCACTCGACAACTTTATCATAGTAAAACGTTTAACCAAAGTTTAATATATAGCAAGAACGTGAAATGAAATGATTACGAGGAATTAAGATCACGAGTCTAACGAAACTAACCTCGAAAGTTCGGGTTGTCACAATTAACCTCCGTTCCACTATTATTGCTTCAAGTTCCAACGTTCATTCCCCCGCCATCCACCTGCTGGTCTACGTCGCTTTCGTCGATTTTATTTGTGTTCTGTTCGTGAACCGTTCATGAACACGTTCATTTCCTTAATGAACGAACACAAACATAAAATTTCGTTCGTTAAGTGTTCATGAACGTTCGTGAACAAATTTATTTCCTTAACGAACGAACACGAACAATGGATTGTTCGTGTTCGTTTACAGCCCCACTCTCAAAGAATCAGATATTCATTTTTAGTTAAGCTTAAAGAGCATTAATAAATTTTCAGCAACAAAGTTTACACACCCCATTGTTGACATGAAATTAATCAGTAGCGTATGCCCACATACATTCTAATAGGTTAATGCATTCAAATATAGCATTTGAAATATATAAACACCTCATTGTTTAACCATGCCCAAGGTCTCAAGCTGTAACACCTCGGAATTTTATATCAAGTCATATGGTAACACATGTCCAATCAACTCTCAATTATGCCAAGTTATTTAGACGAGAGGGACTAATTGCGTAAATATGTGGAAGATTGAATGTGGAGGGACCATTTGTGTCAACATGCCAATAATTTGGCCTCTGAGTGACCTTTACGGACCGCAAGGCCTAAAGCCTTACGGACCGTAAGGCATGTATTACATTAGTTTTTATAAGCGGTTACGGACCGCAAGCCATTGAAGCTTACAGACCGTAAGCAATTCAAATACCATGGGCGCTAAAAGGCTTACGGACCGTAAGCCTAGGACCCTTACGGTCCGTAAGGCTTGGTACTGGCAGAATTTTGTTTGCTAGCCAAGGCAGCCTTCACACTTGACACTTATCTCGCATTTTGCCACTCTCCTTCTGCTTGTAACACCTCACAAACGAGCTGGAATCATCTAAGAACTATCACTAAAACTTGGCAAGATCCTAGAAAGTTTTTGCAACTATAAATAGCACCTTTGTGCTCCTCAATTCTTTGCTCATCCACTCATTCTTTTCCCTATTACTCTTCCCTATTACTCTTGAAGTGTACCGTACCGTTTTCTTTATATTAGTTAACCAGTCCAAGTCTATGACTTGAATAGGACCTGATAACATTCTAACTGGTTATTATACCTGTAGGATCGTTGTACGACCTGAATGAGTCGATCAGAAGAGTTGTTTATCCGAATCAAAGGCGGAATCAATGAAACGGACGCTCGATGTAATTATAAATGTCTCTTGTATTAATCTGATAGAATTACAGCACCTGGAGACAATTCGGTAGCACTTCGTTACCGAACACAAGACCTCTATTCCGTTACAAATGACACAAGTGCTCCCCTATATATAGTAGTTGTAATTTCGTTTGAAATGGGCAAGGACACCTTCAAACGAAATTAACTATCTTAATTTCGTTTGAACTTGTCTTTGACACATTCAAGCGAAATTACAAGTTAATCCACTAAAATCAGTTTCTAGCAACTCGAGCACAGTTCATTCTATCCTATTACATGACTCAATACAAGACGAAGTCAATAGACATAGTGCACCAACAGACTCCCCCTTGGATGTTGACGAAGTCTTCAGTGTCGAGTCTTTATCATGACACATCTTCAGTCTTGATCAGTCTTCATGCTCTATCTCTGGCTCTAACACTAACAGCTTCTTCAGGCTCCCCCTTTCATCAAGCTTCCGTGCTTTAGGGATCGACACCTTGCTTTCTGGTTTACAAGCTCCCCCTTGCTTTGAGCTCGTCTTCAGACTCCCCCTTAGACTTAGCTTTCAGGATCGTAGTCTGGAATCTTACCTGCAATCACTCATATATTTATCAGTAACAACATTTTAAGCATACAATTATCCAGGAATTGTAACCTGGCTTTTTCAAACCTTTTAAACTAACACTTTTTCACAAATTTCATACTTTGGCAGTTTCATCGAATCAAATCGGAAACTAGCTCTTTAACAATATAAGCATCCAAATCCCTCACAGTTAATCATCCAAGTCCAAACTAATGACCTTGGAGATATCACAAACTGTTTTTGATTTTTTTATAAAAACTTCAAGTTTCAAATTAATGAACTTGTTTTATTTTTATAAACACAATCAACACTCTTAGATTTTAAAACTCAGCACTCAGACATTGGTTGTCGAAAATAAAACAGAATCAAAAATCTTTTTGTATTTTCTGAAATATAAAGCAGTAAAGAAATATGTACAAACATATTTACAGACAATATTTTTGTTTGAGCTTGCGTCAGAGGATCATATCAGTTTTTTTTTACATGTCACAAGTACCGTTGAGCTTATTTACACATTAAGAATTAAACAATTCACTTAGATTGTCGATATACTGATCCACTTAAATTTTCACACAAACTTCAACTGATTCAGGATATGAATTAGGTGTTTTAAGAACTTAAACTCATTCATGTGTCCCACCTCTTGAATATACTCCCGTATCCAGATCCCAATATTCAGTCTTACAGGTGAATATACCTAGATGATATCTGTAAGAGGTTAAATTGCGAGAACCGTGAGAGTTCAGGTCAGAACTTCCGTTCAGCAGAGAGATGACGGCTTCGACTTTTGGTGTGTCCCCTTTAGATGATCTTTTCTTCAACAGCACATGATTAGCATATTTTTTCAATGTTTCATCATTTTTTATGCTGAGGGCGATACTATATTTCAAGCAAGCAGAAAGTATTATACGGGGACTAGGCCATTGCTTCCGCAAAATCAGAAGTCCCGGGATAATACCTCAGATATCACTGTGTATAAAGACCTAGTATCTCAGAAAGAGGGGTCCTTCAAACGAGATTTCAGGGGTTACCTATATATCCAAGTAGTGTTCCCCACGAAATAAGCAAGTTTGAATTTAGGTTTATATCCCGAAAAAGTTTACTAAATGTATAAAAACCTATCGGCATATCATCAGTGAGACTGTTTAATGCTATTTAAACATTACATTTCTTTAGCATACTGTAACTGTCTACTGATGTACTATCATTTCCTCTTTTACGCAAAAACTCAATTTTTGAATTTTATCATGTTTTTGGCTTTTTCAAATTTTCAAATGTTTTTGTATTTTCTAACAATAATACTCCCCCTAAAATGCAAAACCATTTAAAGAAAATTTGACAACCAATACTGATAGCTTTGTCTCGCCATCCATTTTCTGCTTTTCGTGCACTGATTTGCAGAAAATCTAACATACCCCCATGATTTACAACACATTGATATTTTACAGTTTGAAAACCGTTTTTCAATCTTGTGAAATTAATCATGTTTGTTCCGCCGTGAGGGTTTCGGCATATTCAATCAACATATATTTGAAATTTTTCAAATTTTTGACAAAATGAAAACATATTTTTGGTTTTTCAAAATTTCAATTTTTAGGGTTTTTGAAATATTGTTTATTTATTTACAGAAAACAAACAAACTCCCTGTTTCAACCAACACAGAGTTCAGTAGCCTCTTCCTCTTCCCGTGCCAGGCTACTCCGATTTTCATTCTCACAGTCTTCATTTTTCTTGAGCACCTGCACATACAACTTAATTGAATTATTTGAACAATTTAGCCCAGGTCTGTTGGACCTTAGGCATTTCAACACAATATGTATCATTCAATTTCGGAAAGTCTTTGTCATCAAAGACTTTTTCATCTTTAACTTCAACTTTTTCATCTTTTACTGAAGTCACTTGTTTCTTAACAGACCATGTTTGACCTTTCGGCGTACCTCTTTTGTAAAAATGTGAATCTTTTTGAACATTTTGTTTTTGAACAACAACTTTTGGTTTCCAAAACTCATTTGGTTTTGTTGCATCAACGGATGTTTTCCAACTTTGAGTTGTTCTGACTCTTGGTGTGTGAGAATTCCAGTTCTGTTTTGAATCGAACCTATTCGGGTTTGACTTCCAAGTTTGGTTCGAAGCAAACTTGTTTGTGTTGTACCTCCAAGTTTGTTTTGAATCAAATCTGGTTGACCTTTGTTTCACATTCTCAGATTTCTGTTTCTCAACATTTTCAGGCTTCTTTTTGTCAACATCCACAGGTTTCAGATTTGGACACTTTCGTGCAAGATGTCCTATCTGATCACACTTAAAACATGTTCTTTTTGAAACATCTTTGACCTGTGGTTGTCGCTTTTTCTTTTGAGCATAGAACTCTTCTTTAGACTGTTGTCTAAATTGAAGTTCTTTTTCTTCTTCAAAACTTTTTCCTTGAACAAAACTCATTTTTGCCTGAAAATTTGGAGTTTCATTTCTTTTCCAACCTTGTTTCTTCTTATACCCAAACCAGCCTTCGTGTTCTTCTTTTTGTAACCAGGTTTGTTATAAAAAGTTTTATGACCTTTTCCAGCAAACTTTGGAATCTCAGACTTTTCAATCTCAATCATTATGAAAACTTTATCAACCTTTTCTGAAATCACATTCTGAATCGGGAATACAACATCTAAGAATAATTTGTCTGATCCAATCATGGTATAAACCAGTCCTTTTGAATCATCATTCAAATTTTTCTCGGATTTAGTGTTTTTCAGATATCCATCATGAAAATTACCTTCATTTTCATCCTGTGATTCAGATTCACCTGTATCAACTGACTCTTCTTTCAACACACTTTCAACGACCTTACCTACCACCTCTGAATCACTAGAATCATCAGATTTGGAATAGGTTACGTCAATGTTGTCTGGCAATTGATCTACCATGTTGAAAGCTTTTTCGACCTTTTCATCATCATAAACACAAACTTTTCCGGTGATGGAACTTGATGAAACTCTGAGCCAATGCCTTTCTTGTTTTGCTCAGACTCACCATCCTCCGGTTTTTTATTGAAAATACGTTCAAGCACATATGACGACGCGTGATAACTTTTTAACTTGTTATTATCCTGTTCTAAATCAGCAATCTGACGCTTAAGTTTAGCAACATCCTCAATGTAAGAATTAACAACTTGTTGCTTTATTTCATAATTTCGCTTATACGTATCAGTTGTTTCAGAACAATATTTCAATCTTGATTGAATAAGTTTCATTTCACTTTTTACTTTTTCATATGACTCTTTTGTAATATGATATGCCAATTTTATTGAATCATATTCCTTTTTCATTTCCTGAAAAGCATTTTCTTTTTTATCACATTCTTCTGTCTTTTTCAAAACATTTTCTTTCAAAACTTCATTTTCTTTTTCTAACTTTTTACATTTTTCTAAAAGTTTTTCATCATTATCTTTCAAAACTTTTTCATTTTCTAACATTTCTTTGTATTTACTTTTGAAAACTTCTTCAACTTTTGTGAATTCAAGATCTCTTGTTCTGAACCTTTCATCTTTTTCAGTACAAGCAATGCACGTTTCCATGCATTTCTTGCACTGTTCAACGATTTTGATTTGAGTTTCAGAATCAGAATTTACCTCAGTGATTTGCACCTCGGTGTTTACTTCAGTTTCTGTCTGATCAGCTTCTTTCTGCTGCTTCTCATCAACAGCTTCAATATCAACACCAACTTCATCACCAGCATCACCAGCAACCTTCAAATTCTCATCCTTCACTTCAATCAAACTTTCAATTTTCTTCTCAGCTTCTATAACCTGCTGTTCTTCAGTAACAGCTTTCTCAACCTCTTCATTCACCTCAACTTTTTCTACCTTCACATCCTCTTCTTTAACTGCTTTGATTTGAACTTCCTCAGCTGCCTTCTTCAAATCATTCACCAGATTCTCAATATTCTTCTTCATTCCTTTTCCTCAGATTTGTTGTCATCACATCTCTGATGATTTTATCCAGCCTTTTTATATATGTTTTGTCTTTTGCAACATTAGAATAATATTCGCCGGATCGAGGAATTACTAGAAGAACATCATCATGAACTATGTCACTTCTTGGAACAACTGGTTCACCTTCTTTGTTGACGAAACATTCTTGTTTCTTATCCCATCTTTTGTTTCGAACAACATTTTCATATTCTTCCTGCATCTTCTCCATTTTGCATCCTGTAATGAAAATTTCTCTCTCAGTTTTCTCTTTCAAAATCTCTTCTCGAGTTTTCTCTTTTATCTCAGCAACAAAAGCATAATGATAATGTTTTTGAAGAATTTCTGCATCTTCCTTTGTAAGAATTTCTGCATCTTCCTTTGTTCTAATTTTGAATCGATAATCAATACGATCTTCTTCTGGATAAATCTGACTCCAGTCAAATCCCTCATCATCATGGAAAACTGCACAAGCTCTTGATTTGGGTTTATCTTCAATCATTTTCGGCTCTTCTTTGCTTCGGTGGTATATTGCCTTTCGGTAGTAATCATCATTGAATGGATGTTCATTTCCACCAACTGCAGAATTATTACATTCTCTCTTGAAATGACCTTTTTGCTTGCATCTGAAACAGGTCACTTTGGATTTGTCAAATCCAAGCTTCGTTGATGGACCGCCCAATGATTGCTTCCCAGTAATCCCCATGTATCTTTGAGCTCTGCGAATGCAACTTCCCAGACACTAACGGATGTCAACGAGTTCCATCTCTTCCGGATCAATCTGGTCGTAGTCTTCTTTGGTTAATTCAGAGTTTCCAATTTTGCCAGCTACCAGACCTTCATACGATTCCAGAACAGATGCAAGAAAACTCATTTGCTGCTTTGCTGCATTGATGCTCATTGCAGAAGAATTTTTCAACTTAAGAGCAATGTTGCACAATATCTCCTCTGCTTCTGCAGGACTTGTTTTTGAAGATGAATGATATCCAAAATTGTAGCTCGATGAGGTTGTTTGTGGTTCTTTCATCTTCTCACCACTGAATGCTGTCTTTGGTGAACTATCAGCTTTCACCGAAGGTAAATTGCCTTTGTAATACAAACCAACATTCTGATGATGTGATGAACTGCTCATCTTGCTTTACTTTTGCAATTCCAGATCATGACTCTCAATTTTTTCTAACAAAACATCAAGAGAAATTGTATCATACAAAGCATCATTTTTTAGAATAAACACAAACGTTTGCCACTGATCAGCTCGTGGTAACGCTTCAATTACTTTATCAATTATTTCTTCTCTGGTTTTTACAATTTGAAACCTTTCAAGCTCAATTTTTAGGTGACAAAAGCGTTCAATCATTTGTCTAGCAGTCTCTCCTTTCAAACTATCGAACAAATCAAATTCCTTTTTTAATAACGCAATTTTGTTTTTCTTGATTTGTTTACCCCCTTCAGCTTTCACCCGTAAAGCTTCCCATATAGATTTCGAAGACCCATCATGATTTAACAACGAAAAAATATCATCTCGAATCGATTGTTGAATCAAAGCGATCATTTTCTGCTCATATGAAAATCTTCGTTTGTCTTCTTCTTGAAAACTTTTAAGCGGGATTTCTTCTCCTTTGTCATCAGTAGGTTTATCATAGCCAAACTCCAAGCAAAACCAACTTTCATGTGCATACGCTTTAGTCCAGTTGATAAACCTTTCTTTCCACCAAACATAATCCTCAATATTATCAAGCTTAGGTGGTTTTGAATAGGTTCCATAAAAGTTATCATGTTTAATGTTGTCTTTGATGGATTTTGTTATAGCTTTGGGTGTAACATTTGAAGCTTCCAACGTATCTGAGGTAAACGCGTTGTAGAAAGTATTGTAAAACTCTTCAGCCATGATGAAAATTTCTTGAATAACCTGGAAACAAATAGTCAAACAGACACAATCAGTATAAACAATACTAAACAACTTGAAACAGACTGACACTCGATTGTCATGAAATGATCTTGAAGCAAAAAAGTCCACTTTCAAACGAGATTGATCTTCAAACGGAAACACTTTGAATCAAAATCCTCTTTCAAACGAAATCACTCTGAATGACACTTCAAACGAAATCACTTGATATGCAACTTCAAACGAAATCACTTGTCTGGCAACTTTAAACGAAATCAGTTGACTGACAATCTCAAACGAAATCAGTTGTTAATCTCAAACGAAATTAGGACTTTCAAGCTGAATACTTGATTTCGTTTGAATCTTTCAAACGAGATAACCACTTTGAAACGAAATCAGGTGTTAATCTCAAACGAAATTAAGATGCTCGTTCAAACGGAATTACGTTTTTGTCCCATTTTTGTCACTTTTAAGCCGTATTTAGATCTGATTCTCTCAAGGCTTTGTTAAAACACTGTCTCGCATGTACTGTGAAAAATTCAATCCATTTTGACCGTGAAATCTTGTCCAATTTGAAAAAGAAGGTGTAGAAGTCAGAAAACAATGAAATCAAGCTGAACTCTTCTTCCTGAGCTCTGATACCACTTGTAGGATCATTGTACGACCTGAATGAGTCGATCAGAAGAGTTGTTTATCCGAATCAAAGGCAGAATCAATGAAACGGACGCTCGATGTAATTATAAATGTCTCTTGTATTAATATGATAGAATTACAGCACCTGGAGACGATTCGGCAGCACTTCGTTACCGAACACAAGACCTCTATTCCGTTACAAATGACACAAGTGCTCCCCTATATATAGTAGTTGTAATTTCTTTTGAAATGGGCAAGGACACCTTCAAACGAAATTAACTATCTTAATTTCGTTTGAACTTGTCTTTGACACATTCAAGCGAAATTACAAGTTAATCCACTAAAATCAGTTTCTAGCAACTCGAGCACAGTTCATTCTATCCTATTACATAACTCAATACAAGACAAAGTCAATAGACATAGTGCACCAACAATACCATTTATTCCAGAGTAGGGCGTCCGGTAAATTACAACCTTGTTATTTTGTTTGAACGGATGTGCTTATATATTGTCTTTGGATTGTAAAGACTTAAGCCAGGTAAATACTCTTAACCTATTTTCCCTATACGGGCTTGGGATACGGTATATTATTACCGCTTGGTCGGGTATGGGATCAATGACCTATGTGTCTGGAATTCAAATAACCCGTTTTAATTCGTATTGCTTGATAAATTAAACATTGAGGGTTAATGCGACCGTGTCCTGGATATCCTTGGCTTATTTAATTGCAAATGGTCATGACCTAAGCACGGGGCGTAGGCATACACCTGATCATGGTTGTAAAAATCCCGACTAGGTGCCGATTAATCCCCGATTAATCCCGATTAATCGCTAGTCCCCACCCCGCCGCCCGACTAGCGACTAGTGATTACTACAATACTGTACCTAACAGATGCTAATGCTATAATAAAATATTTTTATAACCCAATATGGGTTTGCTAAATAAGGGTATTAAAGTGGTGTGTCGGTTAATCATGATCTCGACATAGTTTCCGGGCCCCATATGTATTCACAAGCATGTAAAACTGATAACATGAGAAATAGTTTATCCCAAGTTATTTATGAAAATGTATGTGCCATTGTGTACATGAAAATGATTTTGAAATATTTTCAAAATGTGTTGGTTATTTATATTTACCAGTGTAAACTGATGTATCTTCAAAAGGCTAAGCGCAGGTTGCAAAGCACGTAAATAGGCTGGAAGCTGCCAGGTAATTGCTTAAGTGGAATTTGCAACTCCATGCAAGATGCCTAGTAGTCTGTTTATGTAATCATTTGTTTATCCGATCCGCCTGTAGATCATTTAGTACACGTTATCTGTATAATTATTTTTGAACTTTCAATTGTAATTTGTAATAATTATTTATATTCCCAGACTTTCGCTGTGTTATTTGTGAATATCTATATCAATTTGTCACGTATAAACCCCAAGTCCTGGCCCACTGAAAAATCAGGGTGTGACACAAACTTTGCAGACGTTCCTCTGTGATCGTTATATTTTAGTTCTCATAAGTGACCAAAACCTTAGTTCTACAAATTTGAAAGGTGTTTGATAAAAATGTCAGATCAGATAATAAGAAAGAAAGCACCAATGTTTATGGTTCGCTACGTATACAATTCTACACTACACTGAAACATTATTTACCGATTAGAATACAAAAAATGCATTCATTTCATCTTCTACCTCTATAATAGGCCTAAAGGGGTCATTTTTCTACATCCTCAAATAACTCAATTTGATATAGGAAACCAACCATTGAATGTATAAAGGTACTTCCAATGAGCACTGTATAATCATTATACCTCTTTCGTCTAAGACGACGTGATTGTTGATGTAAAGCTCGCTTTGTTTCTAGTAACTTGATATTAACCTGCATGCTATGGTATCCGGTAGAAGAAATCAAGCAAAAAGTTTAGGAAACATAATAATACAAAGAGCCAAAATGAGGAACCATGTGAGTTGAGACTTAGAATGGCAAGCTTCTTATCATTGTAGGATCCCAAGCTCTTGGTGTGGGGGAAGGCCTACATCGTAAAAACCTATATTAAGTAACTGTGGTAGATCAGAATGTATTACATCAACTCTATTACCACTAAATTTCAGTTTCTCATAAAGATTCTTTGCCTTTTCTTTTCTTTGTTTTGTTTTGTTTTGTTTTGTTTTGTTTTGTTTTGTTTTGTTTTGTTTTGGACACTAGTGAATTCAAACTCTGCTCATAGGAGTATATTATTATGTATATAAGAAAACTAAAATGTATAAAAAATATCAAGTATTGCCTTTAGAAACCTCTTTGCAGACCCTAATTTTGACACATCACTTTTATAATCTCTAAGTTGGATTTCCTCTTCTTTGATTGGTGCCAACTTTACTATTGTTTTTTAATGCTCATCACCTAAACCTTCTGGATTTCCTGTTATGAACCAAACCCAATGCACTTGTTAAACTAAAATTGAAAATTTTATAAAAGTTTAATAATTTGTAAATATAGTACCATCCAGAAGTGCTCCAGGGTGTGCATTAGAGACCTCATTCCTGGTTAAATTTAATGCTCTTAATAGAATGGCTAGGTGGCTCTCTATTGATTATTAGCAAGTTGCAGAGAAAAAATGTCCGACTAATTTAAAAGAAAAACATTTCAAATTGGTTATCTTAATAGTCCTCGGTAGCTCAGATGGCGCCAATCAACTCGATTTTGGTAAATGCAATTTCGTATGGTTATTAGGTGAACTCGATAGAACCCTAGGTCACCAATCTTGACGAAAGCAGACCATGTAGATTGAATCACCTGGAGAAAAAGTAATAAAAAACGTAGCCGCATAAAGGGAGAGTCGTAGAAAGCAACAAAATCAACGACCTTGTCGAAGAAGCTACACTGGCAGCCAGTTACCACCACGTCTCTGCCACCGCTACCGCCACCACCGGATGTAAGATTCCAAGAGAACCCTGGCCTTCAACATAATCAGCCATATAGCTTATTGTCTAAAATACCATTTACAAAAGATAATATTAAGATACATAAAGCCTTTTTAAAAAAAATCTGAATACACTAAATGAATATCCCATTTAGGACTAAGGATATACAACATAAGAAAGTGACCTCATGTGCCTCAACTCATTGATTATATTTTAATCGCAATTCCTAGAAAACATTTTACATCACTTGCTTGCTGATGCCACTTCCAGAATCCAAAACATAAACAAAGTTCGACATCCGACATGTGTTTGTTCTAATAAACTTAACATATAATTCTATATATACAAACTGCTACTTCTTTATCATTTGCCATATCATAAAATCAGATTTATCGAATCATGGTAGAATATCCAGACAAGGTTTCATATGCTGAAAAGAAGATTGTAGAATACCCTCTTCGGTTCACCATTTCTACCTGCAATTGTAGTAACAATTATATGTCCAGTTTCAGTTGATCTACATTCACCACCGTTTCCCGAATTTCCTAAAACGTATGGGAAATCATGTGAGAAACAAAGTACAAATCCATTTAAAAAAATATAACATACTTTCAAATACAATTTTGGCTAAGTCAACAGAGGACAACCTTTTCTAACTTGTCATCTCTAATTTCATCTCACTAATTCCCTTTGGCAGTTTGCCAATAACTTCTCTGGCTGCTGCGGGAATGGATCTTGTTTAGATAATTAGACTTCGAATTCTCACCACCAGTGAATCACCTGTGCTAATATCTCTTCAAGCTTCTTGCAACTGAAGTGCCATTTTGTTCCTGATAAAGTTATGCGAAACTCGAGTTTTTTTTCTATATTTTAATCAAACAAAAAGTTTTTTATCACACTATTTTACCACTCGGTTTAGTTTGTAAAAGTCAAATTGTTAATTAAAACGATAAATAATCTTCTAATCTTTTCGTAAGTTTTTTTAGATGCCTTGCTAAACCATTGGTTCCATTAAGATGCCCTGTTTAACCTTTTCATCTTATTCCAGAGGAAAAGTAATCCACAACTATTAGCGGCCACACATTATATCCATGACAGTCTTTACTTAAGAATTAAAATTCCATTTGTTTTCTAATGAATATATATATATATATATATTCTTATAATACATGGAATTCAATAATATTACATTTAGTTCACAATAAGTTTACCTTTTCACATTTTACATCAATGGCCAGAATACACCAGCCATCGGTCTTCGTAATCATTCTCACCGGCAGTTCCCACCATCCTACAAAATCAATAACATAACGATCAACCTTTTAAACATTCACTTCTAACATCAATAAACTCTAATAATCACAATTAACTTTCACAAAATCCTCAAATATTCACTTAAGAATTGACAAAAACTCATAATCAAATAAAAATTAACCTAAAATCTCAATCAGGTAAACAAAATTAGTGACATAATATTCAAACATTCACCTCTTACATCATAAAATTAAAACAAATCCCCAAATATCAAAGAGATTAACACTCACCAGACTTGTATCCTAATCACCATCCAAACCCTCATCAAAACCACCAGCTTTCCAAAAATTCCTAAAGCTTGGAGCAACAACTCCATTCACAAAAAAGAGCATACATGAAGTAGAAATAACTGATTAAAGTTAAACATAAAAAATAGAAATTGAGATGCAAAACTGGAACTGATTCATTGTGATGATGGAAATATTAGATGAAGCTATGAAGGGTAAGCATTTTTGGTTTTTGTATCAGATCTAAAAAGGGATTTGAAGGATGGTTAGAAGCAAATTAGGGTTCATGGGCATAAAAGATTTAGAGATTTGAAGCCATGCCTGGGAAATCTAGGGGAGAACTACAAGAGATGGAACGTCGATGGAGGAGCAGAGAATGTATGGTTTGATCCTGGATCGTAGCAAAGAATAAGAAATAACCGCACATGGAGAAACCCTAGATTGTGAAGAAATTCTGTGAGAGGTGGAGCAGAGTGAGGTAGAGTAAAAGATGAGAGCTCTAATGAAGGAGGAGTATAGTCGTGAGTGAAACAAATGCCCCACCCTTGGGCATGAAGCGACATGTGGCCGCCTAGTCTGTGACAACTCGCACGTTTCAGCTCGTATCGGTTCTTTTCACATTTCACCGTACGTTGTAATTGTGCAAGATTAATATAGGAAGTTGATATTAATAGAAAGTGTTTAGATATTTGACTGTTTATAATATATATATATATACATGTGTGTGTGTATGTGTGTGTGTGTGTGTGTTGAAAGTTATTATTAATATTATTAAATCCAGCCGCACAGTATATAATTATAGTGTGCAACCGCACACCTGCTTCCGGTCGCACACTTGCCTCCAGTCGCACACCCTCTCTTTTAGGCCTCTAATCTGCTGAGCCCAAATCCATTGGACCGCATACTCCCATATGTTGGGCCACACCTTAAGTCGCACACCAGATATGAAACAAGGCTGCACACACATGCTGTGAGCATGTGTGAGGCATCAAGACAGCTGTACACCACGCTCTTGGGTGTGCGGCATCTCCTTATGAGTATAAATACTCATACCAACCAAACCCTAGCACCTCTCCCAAAACATTCTTGGCGGTTGTCCTCTTTATAGAAACATTCCCCTAAAAATCAGCAACATTCTCTCCTAATTCAACAAACATCCCTTTCACCCTATTGAAGATTCAAGCATCATCGAAGCTTCATCCTTTTCTTGAAGACCTTCTTATTTTCTCGCACGCCTCTTCTTCTCCTTCATGTTCCTTTATTCTCGGGTTAGTAAAATACATTACTTTAATTACTCATGTTCCCTTCTTGTGTTCCATTAAATGATTGAATGTATGATGTGTTCTTGAAAGGTGCTCTCCATTGTTTGTTTAGAAATTGAATGTTTAAGAGATATTAATGATTTCCTTGTGATAAATATGATTTAGAAACATTTGGATATGATGGAGGAACTAGGGTTTTTGTATGATGAAAAGTGTCAAAGATCGCGTATGACATGATATTCCTAAATGTTTCAAAAGAGTATGTGTAAATGATGTTATGAATAATTTAGTACATTCCATTGTTTTGATTCATGACCTTCATTGTTTTGATTTCACGACTTTAAGATATATGTTTGATGATGAGTCATGAATGATGAGGTATTACAAAATGCATGATGAATACAAATGGATTCCTAATTGTTAGATCTAGTGGATTTTTGTTCATAAATGTGTTAATCATAAATTGCTTGCAATAGGATTTTTACCTAGATCCACGTTAATGAATGTTTTGATAAATCAGTGTTTCACAAGTTGTCCAAATAAATTTTGTATTAGGATGCATGATTCCTGATAATAATTCGTGTTTTGTCTTATTTGATTTTGATAAAACTTGAAATGTAAACTGTTTGATTTTGATACCGCACACGTCGGAGATGTACAACCTTAGCTGCATGATTCACAAACAGACACTTCACATCGTACACTCAGGGGTCGCGAACTCCTAAGTGTACCACCCATGATGCACAATGTACAAGGGAATGCTGCAGGGTCGCACATCATAGCCCGCACACTTTTGAAATATGCAACCCCTGTTGCATAAAGTACAAGCTGTAGATGCAAGGTCGCACACCTTATAGTCCGCACACTCTCCTCGTACAAGTCACTAAGGCACATCGTACAACCCTCTTGTAACATTTCTAAAATTTATAAAAATAAACTATATAGAAACTCATATTATTAAACGAATAAATTACGGGTAAGTTGAGTGTTAGAAATATGAAGTACCTAGACGGGCCTATGAATCATTTAATAATTAAATTATAAAAATACGTTATTTTTGAATTTACTCCATTTTTAATGAAACTTGGTTCAAAATATAGATGCAAATATTCTCGTTCTAATGACATATTCACTGCTTTATAAAACGTCATATTTTAAAAGTTATAAGCGCCAAATAAGTGAAGCAGTTAAATTAATTATAATATATATATATATATATATATATATTTAATAAAGTAATAATATTTAAAATGTAGATCTAATATGTCATGAGAATTTGAATTACAGGCTTACGTAATTCTTTTATTAGAATTGAAATTTGAAAGGCTTACATATGGATCAGAAGGAATCCAAAAAAAAAAAAAATAGTGTACGTGGAAGTTTTGGCAATTAATATAATAACGTAACCTCCAAGCCATTTCTTCGAATTCAACTATAAATAGATCTAACTTGTGAGCTTCAAAAAATTGTTCAGCTTCATTCTTTTCCTCTCTCGCCACTTTGTGATATATTTACATCCACTTTTCTTTAAGTAATTCACCCCTAATCCTATAAAGCCCTGCCTCGTTTTAAGTGTTGTAACCCCTGATCACTGATACCCTGTCTGATTGACGTAGGGCCCCGTAACGTATGTCAAGGCTCTGCCTAAATTCGTTGGGGTTCTGTCTCGTGACGTAGGGATAAAGTTGAATTAGGTTACTATACTTAATACGAGTACACTATATATACTTTATTAAATTCAGGGATTATACCTAAAATATAACAACCCTCCTAAAACACCCCTGACACCCTACACTTCCTAAAATACGCCCCATACGCGAAAACGGACCCCGAATACCTTAAATATCATTAAAAATAATTAAAAATCAAGTTTTTGGGTTTGAGGCGGGCCGCGTAAGCCACACCTCAAACCTTACGCGGGCCGCGACAAGTTAAAAGGTGGCGAAACCCTGGGCCGCCACGTGGCCCAACACACGGCAACCGTATGCCATGACCCGGACAAGCTACGCTGTTGACCAGCGTTGACGCGGGCCGCGTAACCCTTGGGTTACACTTTACGTGGGCCGCGAAAGGACCAAAATCAGGCCCTATATAAGGATGCCTCAGGATTTCAGTTTACGTCGTTCAGAATTCATTTCTTTCTCTCAAATCTAAAGTGTAGGCATTATACACGGGTATAATACCCCCTAAATAGCGAAGTTCTGCTCCGCTGTAAGTATTATATCCCCTGGATACGTATTAGATACGCTGCCCGATTGATCTAGGGTTCTGTAACGGCTGTCGTGGTTCTGCCCGACGTAGTCGTTGGAATGCCGTCTCGGGGAGGGTATTACCAATGTTAAAATGGGTTATTATACTAACGCGTATGCATTGTTTATTTAACTAGATTATAACCAGGAAGTCACAAAGGAAATACCTAAAATAGCAAAGTGAGTAATCTCCTTTTTGTAAACAGTTTTTACAAAACCTTGACTATTTTACAATGCAATTTAGCAGTGATTGAGTCTTTGTAATTCTACGATTACTGCCGGTATGTTGGGGTTTTGTATACAAAATGTGGAACACGTTACCATTGGACGAAGAGTTAGCCAATGTGTAATATGACCCACCAGTCAGGATTGACTGTACTGAATGAGTAATTGGGTAGATATAAACACTGTAATCGCCCTCAATACTGTTTAAATTAAATTAATATTTCTTGATTAAACTGGGATTCACTCACCAGTATTTCCCACTGACAAATGTTTTTAAAACGCGTTTCAGCTAGCACAATGTGACAGCCAATTAATAAAAAGCCAGCTGGATAGCACTGACGGCTTGGAAAAAAGTGGCTATAAAAGTTACCAAAAAGACGATGTTTTAAATTCAATAAAATAGGGTTTATCCCTATAAACAAGTTGTAATAAAGAAACTTGGGTTTTACCCATGTGGTTACTAAAATAAAAATATGGTGGTTTTACTCTGATAAAACATCTCTTAACTACGGTCCTGATGTAAATTCCGCTGCCAAATTAATAAACACCGATACCACCGACACTGAGCTCGCGGCCGCCCGTTCCCAGGACAGATAGGGGGCGGGCGTTGTGACAGAAGGTGGTATCAGAGCCATGCCACTGGTTCAAGCCAAAAAAGTGTTCTGCTGACACTTAAGTTTTAAATTTTGTGTTAGGAAATAACTTAGGTAATTATTTGCTTTATGTTATTTGACTATTTGTTAGTCTACGGTATGGGTAAGTGATGCGTGTGAAGTGTGTATATAAGTCTAAGTATATTTTAAGCCCTTTTACACTTTCTTTAGCCAAGTTTTAAATTTATAAAACACGATATTTACTAACACTAAACACACATATGAGCAAGTGCACCCATCGTGAGCGTAGTATAGTGTTGGTAAGATACCGAGGTCGTCCAAGGACACAAGTGCTTTTAGTACCGGTTTATCCTCAACGTCTAATCAAATCAAAAGTTTAGAAAAATGTTTTAAACTAAGAAAAATAAAAACTAACTAAAATGCTGAAAATAAAAATAAAGTAAAAACAGATAGACAAGATGAATCACTTGGCTCCGACTCGTGTTTAGTGTAACCTTTGATTATTTCCGCACTTTTGCACTATTTAAGAGATTATCTTAGTTATTGTAGTAGGCCCCTCTTTTGAAGGTGACGTTACCCTCAACCCAGTAGTTTGAGTCAGCAAGGATACAATCCTAAAGGGTCGGATTATTGAAAGATAATTAATTAAGTTATTAATGCATAATGTGGTAGGCCCCTCTTTTGAAGGTGACGTTACCCTCGGCTAAGTAGTCTGAGTCAGCAGGGATACAGTCCTAAGTAGCCGGGTTAAAGTATTAATAGTAGTTTAACTTATGAGGGGATCAAAGAGTTTGGACCCCTCCCATCCAATACCGTTAAGTATTGAAGGAGGTCCTACTAAATTTGACCCAGGTCCTTTGCAGGATCTATACACTGAACAATGGCAAGACTCTTACCAAACCGTTCCCTTAACCCCCGACCAGGTAGTCAACATACCTCCATATAGACCGTGGAGATATGAATGGTGAAAATCTTTTATTTTATATAGACAGTAAAATAATGCCAAGACACCACGGACAAACGATAAGGAAGAATCACATTCAACATAAGAAACTAGTTATTAAAGTCATTAATACATAACCAATTAAAAAGTGCGAAAAGATTAAAAATAAAAAGTATTACACTAGACACTTTGTCTTCACCAAGTGATGTAAGAGACTTAGGCAAACATGGCCTTGATTGTCAAGAACTCTTACGATCAATCTTGGATCCCGAGACGACTCACACACTCTATGATGAACAATGGATGATGGTGGTGGATGATGGTGTTATGGTGGTGGTGGGTGGTGGGTGAAGTGTGAGAGAGGTGGTGTGCCAAGGGATGCCTTTGAAGTGAACCAAGCACCCCTATTTATAGCCTGTACAAAAGCCTGGACACGGCCCCGTGTCCGCTGGACACGGCCCCGTGTCCACTCTTTTCTCTTTCTTCATTAATACAATTTGTCTGCATTAGCTCCACACGCCCCCGTGTCCGCTGGGCACGACCCCGTGTGCAGAAGCGTATCTGTACTATCAAGATTTGCTCAGATTCTGCGAATCTTTGCGTTGACCACGACCCCGTGTCCGCTGGACATGCCCCCGTGTTGGGAAATAGAAGCTTCTACAGGTTTGTCTTTTGTGCCAGGGCTGACCATCCTGGACACGGCCCCGTGCTGAGCTGGGCACGCCCCGTGCTGAGCTGGGCACAGCCCCATGCTTAGCTGGGCACAACCCCATGCTCAGCTTTCTTCTTGTTTTTGCTTTGGGAGTTGTTGTCGAGGGGTCGGGCATGCCACGTTTCTTCCTTTTCTTTGTATTTATGTTGGTTTTGGCTGTATATTTGTTCCTTTTGTTCGTTTAAGCTCATTTGACCCTGTAAATTCAAAAGGAAGACAAAAACACACTTTTTCCAACATTAGTACTAAAAAAGGGTTAGTTTTATGCCTTATTTGATGTAATTTATATGTTGCATTTTACACACATCAGTAAGCAAAGAATTTCGGACATCTATCGTCAATTAGATAGTTCACCAAAAGATAAGGGAACCTCATTTCAACCAAATTCCTCAAGATACTCAGCAGATACTGAGGAAGAAATATTTATTCATAAGGCACAGTCTAAGAAACCATTTACCACTAAGAAGAGAAGTTGGATTATTAGAAAAAGTCGAGAGAAAATAAAGAAGTCACAACCAAAGGGAGTGATAATCAATAAGGAAATAAATACACAAACTCAGGAAACAGGCAATAACCTACCATGGGAAGATGAATTAGATGAACAATGGGTAAATCTCCATATGTTAGCCACTACAACAGTAAATGCTAACTTATATTAAATAGTTGAACCGCCAAACCAGTACCAGCACCCATGAGCCAGAAACTTTAAAGGAACTTCACCCATTAAATAACAACTTAGTAGAGACAGGAGATAGAATAAACCTTATATAAAAGCATGTTGAGCCTAATACTCCTATAACCTAGATAGACTAAAATAAGTTACGGATGCATAATCACTAGTATATTTTGAATTCCAGTTGTAGTTTGTAATAAATACACACACACACACACACACACATATATATATATATATATAGGGTGGGGTTCTAGAGTGAATACTAGTGTATTTGCGAACTGAGTGAACAAATTCTAGTCATTGATCTACACACGTGTATGGCCAGGATCTCATCATCAAATCGTAAAATACACTAGTGTATTTCAACATCAAATCCTGGCCATTGATCAACACACGTGTATGGCCAGGATTAGTTCACTCAGTTCGCAAGCTACACTAGTGTTCACTCTTGAACCTAATCCTATATATATATATATATATATATATATATATAAGTAGCAATGTTCGTCATATTTAATCAATCTATTTTTTATGATTGTACCCAAATGTTTGTACTAGAAATTTGTCTGTGATAATTAATACCACCTACTCAAATAATATCATAATATACATCAAACTAAGTTAGTTATTAACAAACCAGTCATGTTTATGACTCTCTTTTGGAACCAATCATTTACTTTGGTTTAAAATACATATTGAAATATATGGTATAAAACTTTAAAACTTTGTGGTTTTAATAATATGGTTTCAAAATAATTTATATTAAAATAAAGAGTAAACTACCATTTTGGTCCCTGTGGTTTGGGCATTTTTGCCATTTTAGTCCAAATCTCAAACTTTTTAAATATGGGTCCCTGTGGTTTCATCTTTATTGCCATTTTAGTCCAAAATTCAAAATCCCCATTTTTTTTACTGTTCCAAAAAGTTTGAGATTTGGACTAAAATGACAATAAAAGTGAAACTACAGGGACCAAAATGGCAGTTTACTCTTAATTTTGGACTAAAATAGCAATAAAAGTGAAACCACAGAGACCCAGATTTAAAAAGTTTGAGATTTGGACTGAAATGGCAAAAGTGCCTAAACCATGGGGACCAAAATGGCAGTTTACTCTAAAATAAATAAAACCGAAGCTATTAAATTGACTGAAAGGATTTTAAGAATTAATAAAATTTAAAAGATTGCTTTAATGGAGCAAGCCAAAGCAACTTTTGAAACGTAGGTGTACCAATTTACAACTCCATTTTATCCCTTCTGGTTTGTAACCAGTTGGCCGTAAGACTTCATACTTTCATAGTTTTATGAAATAACTAATGTTGGGATTACTTGTAACGGTTTCTATTAAAATACTTAGTAATAAAATAGATGGTTAAATGAATATGATGGGTATTCATAATTAAATAAAATCATTTAAAATTTTTAGAGATTTGGGTTGGTTGGACTACGTAGAAAGGCCTAACTAAACGTTAAAAGCATTTCTACAGATCTTTAATATTAAGGTATGTCCAGAATAGATCATATGCATGGAGATAGTTAATATAAGATTATAAGATTAACCAGTCATATTATTTATAGGATGGTGCATCCTAAATTATAAAGAAAAGTATTCGAGTCAGCTGGCTAATGTATAATAGTTAAATAATACAATTCTATTATATTTGAAATGTATATATATACACTATAATACATTTAAATAATATATACGTATATATAATATAAAAATATATATATTTATATATATATATATTAGGATACCTGTAAAATTTATACATTTAAAACTATAAAGAGAGGGTATGATCAAAAGGGTCATTATATATATCATGATAGGGGAAGGTTCATTTGAGAAGAAATTTAATTTGAGAAGAAAAAGAAGAAATGGCATAATGGTAAAACATTAAATAGTTTATAACTCCTCCCATTAATTATATTATCTCTCACTAATAAAGCAAAAAATATTTTATCTTACACATTTCAAATTTTATCCTACATATATCTTACACTTTCCGAAATTTACCCTACGCATATCTAAATTTATCATACACATTTAAGAATTTATCCTACACATGCTAAAATTTATCCTACACATGTCGAAAATTGTCCTTCACCCTAAATTATTTTATCTTGAAAGATATATTTAAAAGTGAGTTGCAAATTTAATTACTTAGCTAATTAATTACAATTAGAAATTTACCTCTATATGCCCTTATTCATAACATTAAATACACACATTAAATGAACTAATGGAGCATTTCTATTGGTTAAAACTTATTCTTACAAAATTTTTCTTCTCATTTGAACCCTCCACTATCATGATAATCATATATAAATAATCATGTTTTCATTCTCTATCAATTAGAATATTATATTTAAAAAGAAGTAATAAAATTTTTATGATATATACTAAAAGGAGAGAAAATATAGGTTTGATGGTTTGAACAATCAATACATATAAAAGAGATTGGATAATTAAATTTTTAGAAGTAAAGATATTGCAACAGTGAAAACATCTTTTCTTATCCTACTTAAATCAATAATTTAGTATCTATTTATTTATTTTACCTGGCACGTTAAAATATTCATAAAACCTTCATTTTTTAAACTAGAATTAAATGGATGCCCCACATAAAAATAGTCGAATCAAATGTGTGTTTAGTACGTTTGTCCTTTATATAACTTTATCAAAAAAAAAAAATCAGATTACAATTTTAATATTGTAACATCTTTAAATAAATTACTCTTACTATTGTATGGGATATACATACATATTCTAATACATGTATATTACTCAAATATATTTAAAATCAATTTTAGAAACGTCAAACTCTGTATTACTTACCATAAGTACTTCTTTGAATAAATAATATAATATACAATAAATTGAGAGTTAGGTTTTGATATTTTGAACCCATATGGTTCAACCCACTAGTTAAAAATAAATTTATTCTCATGAGTCCAGAAAGTTTATATTTTGATTAATTTATTTCTTTAAACTTTTATTTATCCATTCTTAAAATTCTAAAATATTATGTTCAATAAATTTAACAGAAGTTTATTTCAATATACTACTTTTGTAAAAGGATAAAATAAAGTCATGGAAATAAGCTTGATAATTGGTACCATCGGATGTATAGTTATTATTTTTATATTACAAAATAATTTAGTATTATATATATGTGTGTATATATTATGTAAGTTTAATATTAACTAGAGATTTGAAATTCTATACACATATATGCATATACCCAATAGAATTTCTTGATGGTATACCCCATATAATATCTTTTGTAAGATAAACATAAGAGAAAATATCATTGGTGATTCATATGAAAACATGAAGTTATTATAAGAATAAACCATGAAACCTACTATGTTTTAAAATACCATCTGTCTCAATAAAAATATTACTTGTGACGGAATATAATAAAGTTAGCTGTAAGCATACTCTTCACATTGAAATGAGCCATAGTATCACTGGAAACAACAATATTTTTGTCAAAACTCCATTTTTCAAGCAAAAGAAAAACCACAACCATAATAATATATATGCTTAAACAAAAGAGTTAGGATATTGATATTTACTCGTGACACCTAGAATAGTATTTAGACTTGAATCTAAGAAAAATGCCTTAGTATACGCTTCGAGATAAGCTAATTCCTTGTATAGATAAAGTGTGATGGATATTGGTATGCCGTGAGGATAATGACTAGAACAGTGCAAGTATGATAACTAAGCAATAACACCTGGCCACAGTTATTTCTTGTTTATTAGTACTACTCGGTTCTAGAATATGATCTATCATGAGAATACTAATTTCCTTGTTTCTTGATATAAGTCAAAATAAATGATGCACTTTTAAAATCATGATTTGAGAAAAAATCTATTTATGGGAAATACAATGATAACTACCTCTCCGGCAAGACTGGGTATGGTGTAGTAGACTCTCCAGCTTGTCCGGGTAAGATGGGGGTACCTCTCCGGCGAGACCGGGTGAGATGGGGTATATGTTATGATAATGGAATTCCCTAAATAGTACCATAACCTGATGTCTGACTTGTGAATCTGTTAAATACATTGACATTATGGATGGTGTGCATATTACAATATATGAAATATTATATAGATATGTATGTTTATGAGGAAATCCAAAGACCATATTGATTGACAATTAGGAATAAATCACGAACAAGTGTGTCAATGATAATTTTAGACTTATTTATTAGGAATCTCCCGTATACGTCTATAATTTCGATATCAAACATTATTTTGTTTGATCATCCGTCTCGTAGTTCGTGCGACAAGATAAACAACAGGAACTCTATAAGTTGGGACGCCATCGAAAGTATAAGAATTCCCCTTGCGATTATTGACGCATTAGGAAACCTATAACTAAAAGTTGTGTTAAGACACAAAACATCTAAAAACTTACGCCAATAAGAGTAATTTTTACCTTCATTAAGAAACTCTTGAGAAGATAAGAGTCTCAAAACATAAAGAATAGTTATGGTCAAAGTTCAAAGCAAAGACCAGAATAAACTAGGATCATGACAAACTAAAAGTATTCATCTATATTTCAGCAAATCTCGAGGACGAGATTTAAAACAAGGTGGGGAGGATGTAACATTTCTAAAATTTATAAAAATAAACTATATAGAAACTCATATTATTAAACGAATAAATTACGGGTAAGTTGAGTGTTAGAAATATGAAGTACCTAGACGGGCCTATGAATCATTTAATAATTAAATTATAAAAATACGTTATTTTTGAATTTACTCCATTTTTAATGAAACTTGGTTCAAAATATAGATGCAAATATTCTCGTTCTAATGACATATTCACTGCTTTATAAAACGTCATATTTTAAAAGTTATAAGCGCCAAATAAGTGAAGCAGTTAAATTAATTATAATATATATATATATATATATTTAATAAAGTAATAATATTTAAAATGTAGATCTAATATGTCATGAGAATTTGAATTACAGGCTTACGTAATTCTTTTATTAGAATTGAAATTTGAAAGGCTTACATATGGATCAGAAGGAATCCAAAAAAAAAAAAAAATAGTGTACGTGGAAGTTTTGGCAATTAATATAATAACGTAACCTCCAAGCCATTTCTTCGAATTCAACTATAAATAGATCTAACTTGTGAGCTTCAAAAAATTGTTCAGCTTCATTCTTTTCCTCTCTCGCCACTTTGTGATATATTTACATCCACTTTTCTTTAAGTAATTCACCCCTAATCCTATAAAGCCCTGCCTCGTTTTAAGTGTTGTAACCCCTGATCACTGATACCCTGTCTGATTGACGTAGGGCCCCGTAACGTATGTCAAGGCTCTGCCTAAATTCGTTGGGGTTCTGTCTCGTGACGTAGGGATAAAGTTGAATTAGGTTACTATACTTAATACGAGTACACTATATATACTTTATTAAATTCAGGGATTATACCTAAAATATAACAACCCTCCTAAAACACCCCTGACACCCTACACTTCCTAAAACACGCCCCATACGCGAAAACGGACCTCGAATACCTTAAATATCATTAAAAATAATTAAAAATCAAGTTTTTGGGTTTGAGGTGGGCCACGTAAGCCACACCTCAAACCTTACGCGGGCCGCGACAAGTTAAAAGGTGGCGAAACCCTGGGCCGCCACGTGGCCCAACACACGGCAACCCTATGCCATGACCCGAACAAGCTACGCTGTTGACCAGCGTTGACGCGGGCCGCGTAACCCTTGGGTTACACTTTACGCGGGCCGCGAAAGGACCAAAATCAGGCCCTATATAAGGATGCCTCAGGATTTCAGTTTACGTCGTTCAGAATTCATTTCTTTCTCTCAAATCTAAAGTGTAGGCATTATACACGGGTATAATACCCCCTAAATAGCGAAGTTCTGCTCCGTTGTAAGTATTATAACCCCTGGATACGTATTAGATACGCTGCCCGATTGATCTAGGGTTCCGTAACGGCTGTCGTGGTTCTGCCCGACGTAGTCGTTGGAATGCTGTCTCGGGGAGGGTATTACTAATGTTAAAATGGGTTATTATACTAACGGATATGCATTGTTTATTTAACTAGATTATAACCAGGAAGCCACAAAGGAAATACCTAAAATAGCAAAGTGAGTAATCTCCTTTTTGTAAACAGTTTTTACAAAACCTTAACTATTTTACAATGCAATTTAGAAGTGATTGAGTCTTTGTAATTCTACGATTACTGCCGGTATCTTGGGGTTTTGTATACAAAATGTGGGACACGTTACCATTGGACGAAGATTTAGCCAATGTGTAATATGACCCACCAGTCAGGATTGACAGTACTGAATGAGTAATTGGGTAGATATAAACATTGTAATCGCCCTCAATACTGTTTAAATTAAATTAATATTTCTTGATTAAACTGGGATTCACTCACCAGTATTTCCCACTGACAAATGTTTTTAAAACACGTTTCAGGTAACACAATGTGACAGCCAATTAGTAAAAAGCCAGCTGGATAGCACTGACGGCTTGGAAAAATGTGGCTATAAAAGTTACCAAAAAGACGATGTTTTAAATTCAATAAAATAGGGTTTATCCCTATAAACAAGTTGTAATAAAGAAACTTGGGTTTTACTCATGTGGTTATTAAAAACAAATCATGCTATGAAAATGTTAATAGTTTGAAGACAGGAAATTATAAGCTTCACTAGTAATTTTAGGATGTCCCGTGATATGTTTTGATGTTTAAAGTAAGCAAAATGGAACAAACGGGTCAAAACGGCAAAACAACAAAGATCATGTTGCAGATTGAGTCCCTGGCGGGCCGCGAAAGATAGGCCTGGTCTTACGCGGGGTGCGAGAGAGCTACCGTAAGCTACGGTAGCTACCGTAGCTTACGGTACTGAATGAGTTAGTTTCTTTGGTTCTTTAATGCCTTACGGCAGCCCAATAATGCCCAGAGGCTACCGTAGCTTACGGTGGCTACCGTAGCTTACGGTGGCTACCGTAAGCTACAGTAGTGCCCAGTAAATTTTGTTGAGTTTTGTTTATTGTGGCTAATTGACGGGTTGTCTGTAGGACAACCCTTAATGGTTATAAATTATAATTTAACCCCGCATTTATCCATGTATTTATCTTGAATTAGATAACTACGGTTGCTTGTGTTTCAGGTACATTTGGGGCGTAAAAGTGTGGAAATAAAGCTTCGAATAGACACGACTGGATTGGAGATTTAAAGACGGAAAATAAATGAAACAAATAAAATTTTGGAATTGAAGAATTAAGAAGATAACATGATAGAGGAGGAAACTACGAGAATGTAGGCGAAAACGACGAAGAAAACGGAGTTGAAATGAGAAAGTTATGAAGAAAACAAGAAAACAAAACCTGGCGCCGCCGTAGCCTACGGCTCTGGCCGTAGGTTATGGCACTCACTGTGTTTTCTGGTCCGCCGTAGCCTAGTTTAAGGGTGCCGTAGTGTTTTGATTGCCACCGTAGCCTACGGCGGGTGCCGTAGGTTACGGCGCAGTGCTGCGTGAAACTTGTAACTGCCCATTTTCATGACTTTTTATGGCGTCTCTTGAAGTCTAATCAATCCCATTCGGTTACCAGCAGTCTAGAGGCGAATTTTTGGTGTTCTTGAGAGCTTGAAACAATTTCTAAACATCTTGTTAGTGTGTTTAATTCCTATGAACATCGATATGAATGTGATGACTAACTGTTAGGATATTTGTGAATATGTATACATGTTTGGTATAACCTACAATAGTTGTCACTTGTACGCTACTTGTTAAATACGTGTAAAGAATACGTGATTACTTGTATATGATCCTAATATTGGTAACCATAATAGGATTTGGTTGACCAAACTTAGGACAAATAAACTATCTACCGAGCAAAACAAATGTGAGTTCACACTAACACTAAAAGCATGTATTCCCGGTGGATTGGGAACCAAATATTCCGAGGTAATGGAATAGTGATTAAACAATACTCATAATTCATGTCTTTAGCGTACTAAACGAAACTGTATCATGAAGTCCCCCACACTTATACCGATTAGTCGCCTGATATGGCGAACGAGATATTAGTTGATAGTGCTATTAGGTTTGACAAACCTCACATCGGGCCTTTTGAGGACGGATGTGAACTAGGATGGCCTTATGACCGATTAATGATGATAGACATTGATCTGGGGCAACCAGCACTACAATCTGAGTTTCGGTCTACACAGTTTAGTAACTTACATATGGGGTAGCTCCGCATGGCGTGTTTTATATCTTGATAACTTAATAACTGATGTTTTGGATAAAACAAGTAAACCTTTTTTTTAAAACCGTGAACTCGCCAACTTTATGTTGAAATACTACTGCATGCTTACAGGTCCTTAGGTGCTGCGCTAGAGTCTGCTCGGAGGGGTGTAGTGGTCATCTAGAATCAATTGTTGGATTCTTATTTTGAAACTTATGTTTTAAAACTATTAATGGATTTTATACTTAATGCTTCCGCTAAATACTTAAACTTTATTTTAGACTTTTAATGTGATGTCACTAATCGTATTCGTAATGATTGGTTTTACTTTATTTATCTTAAATGTTCAATATGATTGGTGGCATGATTCGGTTAGTCGCACGGCTCGCGGTAATACTCCGCATAGTGGAAATTGAGGGTGTGACATAATCAGCAAAGGGACATTATGGGGCTTGAAGTTAAAAAGGGGTGTAGTGGTATAATGCCTCATAATGCCCCAACAATGATTACCCAATTATTATCTTTTTTCAAAAAAATAAAACAAATAAATGAGTTGGAAATTTGTTATTGGTTTAAATTTCAAAATGGAATGTGAGGTTTTGAACAATCCGGCGTTTTAATCTAAACGGCAAAAAAAAATTGCATAAAAACGGCCAAGGGGGCGGTGCGTCGTCGTGTTGGAGCGTGGATGGGGCAAAAAAACACCCAAATTAGTTCTCATTACGGGTGGTCTTATGGTTTTTGATTGGTGCCGTAACGAATCGTACCGGTATCGCTTGAACATCGGTACCGGTACAAGAATTATTGGAATTGATATCGGTATTTGTTTTTATGGTTGTAGATTTATCTTAAACACATGTCAATATCCTTTTGGTCATATCACTACTGTATCATTTTTCGGTGTTCATTTTGCTGTTTTTTGGTTATAGTATGAGTTGGTTGAGCCTTCGTAATGTGCAGCCATAACCTGCTAGTATGTATACAGGTTTTAATAAACATCATAGATTATATATTATTTTTTAATTGTCAATTTCTCACCTTATCTATATAATATACGCTTTAACCTATTTGAATTCTATTTGTTTTTTCTTTTGGGTAAAGTCTATTTGTTTTTTCTTCAAATATACAGTTGTGTTTAACTTTTTATAAAGCGTTGAACACCCAATTGTGTTTAATTTTTTTCTTAACATTCCGTTAAAATTTTTGTTAAGAAAGAATTTGTATTAAGATCAAAGTATTGTCTGGTATTGTAAGGTATAGCAAGTGCCAGTACCGTGACAAGCTTAACCGATATCGACTGATGTACCAATATCATTATTATTAGAACCTGTATTGGTATTTGTTTTTATGGTTATCTATTTTTTTGGGTAAATCATGACTATATTTTTGGGGTATTTTGTTTCTGTTTTTGTAGCGACTGACGGAGCCGTACCGGCATCGTAAAGAACAGAACTGATGGCGGCCGAATTATAATTTTGAATATACTATTGCGATATGGTTTTTTATCCACGTTTCAGTCTCACTTTTCTTCAAAACTGAATTGTTGCAACGCACGAGCATAACCCACTAATTTAAAACAATTAATGATATGTCAAGTGGATATAAATTAGTCTATTAATGTTACAAGCCAACTAACACTAATCTAGAAGAAAGGAGACGAAAGACATATCGTGTTATTACAGAAGAAATTAAAGGCATGTGGGCTCGGAAGGATGACTAATGCCTGTGACTTTGAAAATACAACATTTTCGCAATTACTTTATGTTCTTTCGCCATAAGTTTCTTACATTTTATATTGTATGACTTAACTAGTTAACCATGCGTGATGCTTGTTATGTATATATGTATGTATAGAAATATTATGATATCTCATCATTTCAAATTCATCGAACATTGTTTACAAGCATAATATGTTTTTATTTAATACATTTTTAGGGTGAGTTTCAGAACTTATGTTAAAGTGTTGATTAAATTTAGGTAGGAGTGGGTAGAAAACCAAATTGAAATCGAAAAACCAAACCAAACTGAATAATTAATATTATTTTCATTAATGTTTGCTATATATATATATATAGGGTGAAGTTATTGTAAAAAAGACCAAAAGTGTGAGAAAGGTAAGAAAGAATCTCAACCATTAGATCTAAATTAATTGAAAATGGTATAATTGTAAATGCATTAACAAATTCAAATATGGTAATCATTGATTTAAGGATTTGGAGAGAGAAAATCCTTGATTTAAGGACTTATAACCGTCCATAAATATAACACCATTCAGAGCATGTTCATACATGATGTTTTAAATATAACACCATTCAGCACAAAAAAACACCATTCACACAAAAATAACATCATTCAGCACAAACATAACACCATTCAGCACAAAAAAAAACACCATTCACACAAAAATAACATCATTCAGCACAAAATATAACACCATTCAGCACAAAAAAAAAACACCATTCACACAAAAAATAACATCATTCAGCACAAAAATAACACCATTCAGCACAAAAAAACACCATTCAGCAGTAAATAAAATAAACACCATTCAGTACAAGAATATAACACCATTCAGTAAAAGAAATATAACACCATTCAGAAAAAGAAAAAAAAAACCATTCAGAAAAGAAAAAACACCATTAAGAAAAAAAAATAACATCATTCAGAAAAGAAAAAAACACCATTAAGAAAGGAAAATAACACCATTAATGAAAAGAAAAATAACACCATTCAGAGAAGAAAATAACACCATTCAATAATCCTTACATCTCTGTATCATCTTCTTCTCCGCTGCCGGCACCACCACTGCCGGTCCGCCACCGCCGTCGTCGAACACAACCACCCGACAGTAAAATCTCATGGTTCCCAACCGCCGCCGTCGTCGAACCCAATCACCCGCCGTCGTCGAACCCAACCACTGCCGGTCCGCCACCGCCGTCGTCGACCACCACTGCCGGTCCGCTTCCGATTGATGTTTGATCTTCCGATTCGTGGTGGTCTTGGAGTTGTGCTGTTGGATCTTCTGATTGGAATGTCTCCTGCGGATCCTTCTCGTAGCGGTTGAAATGGGCCACAACTATTTCCGTCTGATGCTATCTACGTTTTCTGTTTGCAGGGATTCTGTTCTGAATATGGAAGAAGAAAGAGAGAGAAAGAGAGAAATTAGGAACGTATGATAGAGAGAGAACGAAATTGCAGGGATTTTGATTTACAAAATGAAGATAAAAAGACACAATTGCCCCTAGATATTTCAATTCAATCCAAATTAATTAAAATATTTTACATTTTGGTCCCTATTGATCTCAACCATTAGATCAAAAGATCTAATGGCTGAGATTCTTTCTTACCTTTCTCACACTTTGGGCCTTTTTTACAGGATCCTAACTATATATATATATATAGGACAGAGATCCGTTAGGAACCACCCTTTATTGCGAGAACCGCGAGAATCAGTGTGAACACAAACAGTAATTCCTAAAAAAATCTAAAAAACACCCAATTTTTTTTTTATTTTTTTACTATTTTTTTTTTTGGAAAAATCGCTATATTTTGTTAATAAAAAAAATTTCAATTTTTTTTTTCGAGTAACAGTTATCCATGCACATGTGTATATGTATCATTTCTTTGTCAAATTCCGTAATTCATTACAAATAATAGTCAATTGCACTTTCATTTACACTACCACGTGTAATACACTATTTTTTACGTTAACAATATTAGAAATGTACATGTGCATCTATATGTATCAACATGAAATAAGGTGTTTTGGTACACTACTTTCTCTTTCATCTATCATTCCATCCATAATACACAAGCATGCACATGTGCATTTTTGTCATTTCTTTGACAAATTCCGTAATCCATTACACATATTAGACAATTGTACTTTCATTTACACTACCATATGTAATACACTACTTTTTACATTACCAATATTAGAAATGAACATGTGCATTTTTTTTTTTGGTGGTACTGCACATGTGTAGTACACTAATACGGAAAGCCTAAACAACTTAACCCACCCCCTACCGACACCCCCCAAAAACCTAAACCCCCCACCCCCCAAAAACCTAAATTCACCCTCCCACCAAAAGCCTAACCCCCACCCCCCAAAAACCTAAACCCCCCACCCCCACCCCCCAAAAACCTAAACCCCCCCCACACCCAAAAACCTAATCCTAATCCTAAACCTCCAAAAAAACTAACCCTAAAAGCTAAACTAGACTCAAAAAGCTAATTTTAAGCATGTAATGCAATTGTAGTACATGTTATATTGCACATGTGCACTACTATAATAATAGTATTGAAAACAAGACGACACCATAAATCTTTTTTTATGTCAAAAAAAATATGCTCGAATATACTTGAATGAAAGATACAAAAATTTGTGATCTTATGGTGCCATTTTTGTTTTAAAATGATAACGTATGGAGAAATGGGAAATGTTTGAAAAGTTATATATTTTTTTTTCCAATTTTACCCCTCCTTCATTAAAAGTCTCCCCCCCTCCTTTTTAGTGGTTTTTAATTAGTTTTCGAGTTTTCACAATAACTAGTGGTTTTCATTTGAACCTTCCCCTATATATATATATAGAGAGAGAGAGATAGGGTAAGGTTCATGCGAGAACAACCCTTATTGCGAGAACCGCGAGAACCAATGGGAACACAACCTAAAATAGCTAAAAAAACCTACCCCCCCCCAAAACCTAACCCCCCACCCCCCAAAAAAAAACCTAAACCCCCCTCCCCCACCTCCCAAAAACCTAACCCCCCTAAGCTAAAATGCTAAAAACTAAACCTCCAAAAAACCTAAAAAAGTCTAAAAAAAAATCTAAAAAAAATCAAAATTTTTTTTAATATTTTTTATGTTAAAATCGCTACTTTTAGTAGAAATTTTTTTTTTGGCTACTAAAAGTAGCGATTTTTTTATAAAAAATATGATTTTTTTTTGTGTGTGTGTGTGTTTTTAGGCATTTTTGTTGTGTTCACATTGATTCTCGCGGTTCTCGCAGTAAAGGGTGGTTCATAACGGATGTTTGTCATATATATATATATATATATATATATAAATTCACAAATTATTAAATTTATTATGTGTATTAATAATAAACAAAAGGGTAAATTACACTTTTCGTCCTTTATGTTTATAGCGGGTTGCAATGGATAACCTTTAACTTCAATAATTATAGTTACAATCCTTTATTTGAAAAACGCATTACACCTTTTGTCCTTTAACACTAACCAGGTTAAAATTTGTAGTTATGTCTATCCACTTAAGGGTATTCTGGTCATTTCATTCTTTTATTTAAACATCATCTTCCCCAGTTTCCCAACCCTAGAATCTCTCAGCTATCTCTCCCCCCCCCTCTTTCTCTCTCTCTCTCCAACCAATGTGTGATATGTCTTCAACTCATGTAGCGAGTGTGGGATAGAAAGGTATGTTGGATTTGTGCACATACCTTTTTGGAACTCGTCGTCTATATATACGGAAAAGGAATTTTAGGTAGGGAAGCAAAGTGATCTCAACCCTTCATTACACTACGGTTTACTAGTTTAACTATCACGAATATACGATCATCACCGTCGTTGATTTTTTCCGGCAAAAAGTGTAGAAGCTCTGTGTCACCTCCAGTGAGTAACTCCGGTCATGTTTCCGTCGAATATGTTGAGAGTATTGTCTATATTGTAACTTCCGGTGGACGTAGGAATCCGACACACGCTAAAATTCTTGTAATTAATCAACGTTCAATACTGTTACGGTGAATGAATGTAGAAACGATCGGAAAATAAATGAAAGATCCGTCGGAATTTCGTCCAAGAAAGTGAATGCGATTTCTGTAAAATTAATGAAATCTAGTTTTCCGACCGAGATATCACACGTTGGTTGGAGAGAGAGAGAGAGAGAGAGAGAGAAAGAGAGAGAGATGGGGGGGGGGGGAAGGGAGAGATGGCTGAGAGATTCTAGGGCTAGGGAATTAGGGAAGATGATGTCTAAATAAAAGCATGAAATGACCAGAATACACTTAAGTGGAGAGTCATAACTGAAAATTTTAACCTGGTTAGTGTTAAAGGACGAAAGGTGTAATGCGTTTTCCAAATAAAGGATTGTGACTGTAATTATTGAAGTTAAAGGCTATCCATTGCAACCGCTACAAACATAAAGGACATAAAGTGTAATTTACCCTAAACAAAAATACCTCCAAAGTTAAATAAAGAGTCATATTCTGTGTTTGTTTTCTTAAAAATCAATTACCTAAGAAAATGTGTGGATAGAGGGGATTTTGAAGGGGTAGTGGTTAAGGCGGTGAAAATTTGAAGGTTTTGGGGAGGCGGACACGGTTTTAATCGATAAATTTAAATATATTCGGGATAATCTTAAGAAATGGAAAAAAGAGGTTTTATCTAAGGAAGACGAATCTGAGATGATTTTAAGAGAAGATCTCGAGAAATTAGAAGAGATGACAAAGATAAAAGATTTATTGGAAGAGGAAGTGTGGTCAAAAAGTGAGTGTTTGAAAGGTTTAAGAGAGTTGGAAAATCACAAGAGGAAAGACCTCAAACAAAGAGCCAGGGTAAGATCGGCTATGGAAGGGGATGAAAATACCACATTTTTCCATGGGTATATTAACAGTAGGAGGGCTAGCAATAATATTCCGGGTTTAGTGTTAGAGGGAGAGTGGGTAACCAAGCCTAATCTGGTTAAAAAAAGGTGACGAGGTTCTTTAAAAATGGTTTTGAAGAAAAAAGCAGAACGAGACCGAAGCTAACATGCCACAATATTAGAAAATTATCGGATGGAGATGCACAAGCTCTTACCGTCCCGTTTTGTGACAAAGAAATAAAAAATGTGGTTTTCGAATGGGGCTGACAGGGTGCCGTGACCAGACGGTTTTAATTTTAGGTTTATCAAAAGGTTTTGGAACGTGTTCGAGCAAGATTTTAGAAACCTTTTATTCTCTTTTTATATCAAGGGAATAATTTCTAATGGTTGTAGCTCATGTTCATCACTCTCATCCTGAAGAACAAGGATTCTATGGGGTTGAAAGATTATTGGCGAATTAACATTATTGGGGTGATTAGCAAAATGATCTCGAAAATCCTTGCTAATCGGCTCAAGAAGGTAATTGGTTCGGTTATCTTGGAAAACCAAACGCCATTCTTAAAAGGAAGGTACATTCTTGATAGCCCTTTTGTGCTTAACAAAGTGACATCGTGGCTTAAAAAGGTAAAAAATAAAAAGGCTTTCCCCTTCAAAATTGATTTTGAAAAGGTATATGACAATGTTAACTAGATGTTTCTTATTGATACGATGAAACAAATGGGTTTTCCATTACTTTGGTGTAATTGGGTTTATAGGGTCTTGGCTTCGGCTAGGTCTTCAGTTTTGGTTAATTGGTCACCTATTTATTAGTTCAAATGCTACAAAGGGATTAGGCAAGGAGATCCTCTTTCGCCTTATCTATTTTAATAGTTATGGAAGCTTTCTCTTATATTTTCATGAAGGCTGGGGAAACCGGGATCTTCAAAGGTATTAAAACTCCTAATTAAGGACCTGTCACACCCCAACTGATGACGGAAACATCGGAGTGAGTCGAAAACGAGATTGCTCGAAACTTCATAACCACTAGTTTGTGACAATAATTTATATAACGATTTTCATTTCATTTCAACAAATTCGAATACATTGTTTGGAAGAAAATAACATCAACATAACAATTAAAACAACAAAACATAATTTAAACTAAAGTGCGTTTCTAGTCCATCCTACTAGATTTCTTCTCAATGCATCATCATCATGCTGCTGCAATATATATATTAAAGTAACATGTCAACACAAAATTCATTGGTGAGCATACAAGTTTGGTGTACTAGCATAACTATAAAAGACTTTAACGAGATCCACATAGAAAAAAATGTATACTAAGGCATAAACATAACATGAACTAGCATGCATCACATACGTGTCAACCCGAAGATTCCACTAGTGTAATCTTATCGACGCAACAAGAAGACCGTTTGTATGATTGTATTACTTAACATAGATCCATCAACGAGCGGTGTGCTACTCCTATAGCGCTATACATGTTAAGGTAGGCTTGTACGAAGTTAATGACAAAGTATAGTGCAAGAATGGCCTCTAGCATGCATGTATTCCTAAAGTATAAACCTATAAAGCATGTATAATGGATTCGTTTGTATGAATAATGTATTTGCGTATGTGTGAGTTTAAATATGGTAATATATATTATATATATTGCACCCAAAAGTGTGAAAATGAAAAGAGAGTCATGTATACTCACGATTTGCGTAGAGAGTCCACGGAAGTGAGTTTGATGAGTCTTGAGTCTTGGAACACCAAAAAACGGAGGTGTGTGAGTTGCAGATTCGAGTATTGGTTCGGACTTGGTATATAGCGAATGATACATATATAATAACGAATATAAAATAAGGAACCATGAATATGACCATGCAAGGAGGTATGATGATTTTCATCCATCAAAACCTCATTATATGATTCACCGGGGCACAACATCATCAACTTAGTTAATGATTTCGGTTGGTCATGAATATAGACTAGAAATGAAAGTACATAATCTGCTAAATCTAAAACAACCAAGTGAGCTAGCTAGATGCGTGGTATGAAGCTAAGCTAATAATAATAAAGTGAGGTAGTGGAACATAATTGGAAAGCCAAGGCTTTCATGGTTCACACCTAGCTCAAAACAAGTCTTTCAACATTGAAAGTTGAAAGCTTGGTTGTAACACCCCAAAAATATTTAATAGCTAAAATACCATATATTACAAGTATAAAAAAAAGATGATAGTTTAATGAATATTAGTCTAATAAAGAAAACTTGAGGGACTGATTTAGCAAAAATGGAAAACTTGGTTTTATTAAAATTAATTAAATCAAAACCACACACAAACATACGTGCGTGTGGGTGTGTGCGACCAGAGGAAAGAAAACAGGGACCAAACCCTAGTTCTTGATCTTATCCATCAAATTCAGCCCTTAAATAAAAAGATTCTGATTGCATGTTGCTGAATTAGAGTCTATAACATCCTCTCTTGATAAGGTATGTTGGGAATTTGATGTATATTTGTGTATTGAGTTCTTGATGAAATCTATGACGCATAATTTGAGTAGAAATCCGCTGAAATTATGTTAAAGATAGTGTAATCTACATGATTCTAAGCAAAGTTTTGATAAACATAAGTAGAATAATTGCTATGACTAGGTATTTGGTTGAATGCACAAGTATGAACAAATGGGTATTTGATGTGTAAATCGAACTCATGAAATCTGGAAGGTTAATAATAATGTTGAACAAATGATAATCAGAAATTTGATATAAAAAGGTTATGGTAAACATGTCTACTTGTTAAGTAGGAGTTCTGGTGGTTATAAAACTTCAAGAACAAGAATGATATGACAAATCGTAAATTATGCACATAAAGTGTTTGATAAAACGCTTAAAAGAAAATCCGATTTTAACAATTCACCATATGAGGTAAATGTGAATTTGTGAATGAAATATGGAACAAATGTGCATATTGTAAAAAAATTGAGAAAAGAAAGTGTTAACAATTGGGTTGCACGTTATAGGCAACTCGGGTGAAGCTTCGGGGAGTCAAGCCGGGGCAAACGCAAAGTTGAAGGAAAAGCAATAAGGTACGTGGCTAAACGCTTCGTTAATATTGTTATTTAGTCTTTTGTTATTGCTAATATTTGGTATATTAGAACATGAGATTTTAGTGGTTTGGTTTGCTTGAATGAAGAACTTTATAAGGGCAAACCAAACGGGTTAGTAATAGAAGGTACAAACCGGGTAACGGGAGTACCTTATTCGTAGACTTTAAGCCCGGGTGACGGGTAGTGATGTATTAAACACGGAAACCGGTAATGGGAGCGTGAGTGTTGAAAATAAGGAACCCGTGAATGGGTCATCTTATTACGAAGTAATATCCCGTCCGTATGGTTTTGGGTAGAATGAACTAATGGGTAAAGTTAGTTAAAACGTTGAATAAACATATATATGCATGATTATGTACCTAATGATGTATATTCGTTACAAATCATGCTATGAAAATGTTAATAGTTTGAAGACAGGAAATTATAAGCTTCACTAGTAATTTTAGGATGTCCCGTGATATGTTTTGATGTTTAAAGTAAGCAAAATGGAACAAACGGGTCAAAACGGCAAAACAACAAAGATCATGTTGCAGATTGAGTCCCTGGCGGGCCGCGAAAGATAGGCCTGGTCTTACGCGGGGTGCGAGAGAGCTACCGTAAGCTACGGTAGCTACCGTAGCTTACGGTACTGAATGAGTTAGTTTCTTTGGTTCTTTAATGCCTTACGGCAGCCCAATAATGCCCAGAGGCTACCGTAGCTTACGGTGGCTACCGTAGCTTACGGTGGCTACCGTAAGCTACAGTAGTGCCCAGTAAATTTTGTTGAGTTTTGTTTATTGTGGCTAATTGACGGGTTGTCTGTAGGACAACCCTTAATGGTTATAAATTATAATTTAACCCCGCATTTATCCATGTATTTATCTTGAATTAGATAACTACGGTTGCTTGTGTTTCAGGTACATTTGGGGCGTAAAAGTGTGGAAATAAAGCTTCGAATAGACACGACTGGATTGGAGATTTAAAGACGGAAAATAAATGAAACAAATAAAATTTTGGAATTGAAGAATTAAGAAGATAACATGATAGAGGAGGAAACTACGAGAATGTAGGCGAAAACGACGAAGAAAACAGAGTTGAAATGAGAAAGTTATGAAGAAAACAAGAAAACAAAACCTGGCGCCGCCGTAGCCTACGGCTCTGGCCGTAGGTTATGGCACTCACTGTGTTTTCTGGTCCGCCGTAGCCTAGTTTAAGGGTGCCGTAGTGTTTTGATTGCCACCGTAGCCTACGGCGGGTGCCGTAGGTTACGGCGCAGTGCTGCGTGAAATTTGTAACTGCCCATTTTCATGACTTTTTATGGCGTCTCTTGAAGTCTAATCAATCCCATTCGGTTACCAGCAGTCTAGAGGCGAATTTTTGGTGTTCTTGAGAGCTTGAAACAATTTCTAAACATCTTGTTAGTGTGTTTAATTCCTATGAACATCGATATGAATGTGATGATGATTGTCCAAGTCATGAGTGGCTAAACTTTTGGTGATCATCCTAGGTTGAAGGTTTGTCTAAGACATTTGTGTTTTGATTCTTATTTCTAGAATAATAGACTTGCAACTTTTGGTTGTTTATTATGGTGTGTTGTTTGCTTGTTCGTAAATTGTTAATTTGTATGTTAATCTTAGTCTAAACCATACGTTCTTGGTGCCGTTGGCAATCGAGATATCATGGGCGGGATTAGGATTGGGTATTGATTAATTGGTCATCGGGTAACAACCTCGCATACTTCTAATCCGAGTACTTAGTTCCCTTTCATCACAACAAGTAACAACACACGAACCATGTCTATGTGGTTCTTTCTAGTGAATTTTAACATGAATGTCAAAGTAAACCGGAGACTTAGGATGGTCATTTGTTCCTCTACTGTTTACAAACCAAACTTTTCTTTTGCAATTTAATTAGTTAATTTTAGTTTTTAGAAACAAACAATCCAAATATTGAAAGTTACTTTTCTTGCAATTAGCTTATCTTAGTTAACTTAGATACACTTTTGAATAACACATATTCCACAAACTCCATGTGTTCGATACCCACTTACCGCTAGCTATTTAGTAGTAATTGGATTAAATTTGATTGTGACCACGACATCACGTCAAATTTTGGCGCCGTTTCCGGGGAGTAGTGCGCAACGTGTGTTATTTTTTATCTTTTTAGGTTTGTTATTTTTCTGGTTTACGCTGGGTGTGTTAGTGTGCAGGTATTTACAGGTGCATGCATACTAGGAGCTCTCACAAGCTATCACCATTGGCATTTGATCCAGAAATTAAACGGACTTTGAGAAGAAACCGAATTTTGCTACGAGAAAACAAAATCAGTGGTTCACCAACAACACCTACTACACCAGTTACACCAATCAAGTACATGGAACCACCACCACCACCCACTACGGGTCAACCTACACCACCCTTTACACCGTCTTCAATACAACCTTCACCAAATACTACCATTCCTATAACCACATCAGAAATCAAACCAACCAACACTACCTTACCCAAGAACACACAACCTGGGTATTCTTATAGCTACAATCCTACATCATCCGCCGTTCCAGCTTATTCAACATTTTTCCCAACATCCGGCCAACCATCATCATCATCACAAATACCACCACCTAATTTATACCAAACTGGTCCAACTATTATTCATTCTACTCCATTTCAACCGGGAGTGCAATTTTAACATACTTCGGGAGTAAGACAAGATGGGTTCGATGATGGGTATGATGACAACTTTGGGGGATATGATGAAGAAGGATACATGTATGGAGGTTATGGAGATCAAGGGGAGTATACCTATGTTCAAGGTCAAAATCAAAGAATGCCAAGTGTTGGTAGGATTCCTCAACAACAAATGATACCTCAACAATTGCCACCACAAGGTCCACCGGTGCAAAGACAAGTTCAACAACCTCATGTGGGGCCGAGATTTCAACCACCTTTACAACAATTTGGGCCTCCACGAATGCAAGTTCAAAGACCAATGGATCCTATACGTCCAAGAGTTCGGTTGGGTGTACCAAGAAGAGATATTCGAGAACACCCGAGAGGCATAGAAGCACATTTTAGACCGGTGATCACTCATAATCCATCACCAATAGTTATCCCTCAAAATGATCAAGGGAGGACGTTTGAAGTTCGAACGAATTTGTTACAAAGTTTTCCAAAGTATAAAGGTCTAGCAACGGAGGAGCCTTATTTTTATTTGGAGGCTTATGATTCGATTTGTAACACTATTGGGGGTCAAGGGTTCTCAGCCGATGATGTTAAATTGGTGCTATTCCAATTTTCCTTAGAAGACAAGGCGAAAAAGTGGTTTTATACCTTACCTTCGGCATCTATCTATACATGGGCATAAATGCAACAAATCTTCTTGGACGAATTCTTTACCGCCCAAAAGACAAATGATGCTAGAAGGAGTTTGAGAAGTTTTCAACAACAATCGGGTGAAATGTTTCATGAAGCATTCGAGAGGTTTAATATGATGATAAAGAATGGGTCCTAATATTAACACATGGGAAAACTTATTTACACATGGTGTATACGGGACGTATACTGTTATACGGCCCGTATAGAATAAAAACAACTGACAAAGTCTGTGCCCCATGTGTAAATAAGTTTTCCTGGTCGTATACAATGTATACGAACGTGTATACGGGCCGTATACTGTTATACGGCCCGTATGGAACGAAAATTTGATTTTTCAAGTATTTTAGAGTTGTGAGGTGCTCAAAACTTTCTAAAAGTAGAAAAAAATAAAACATCAACAAGTAACAAAGATTGAAGAACAAGAAAACGTGTCGTATGACTGTAATAAAACGGAAGCTATCAACGCGGGATTACGGGCATGGTGTTATTCTTTATTAATATTTATAGAATAAAAGGAAGGGTGAGACATTTGATGAGAGTTGTAAGGAGTCTGAATAAAACGGAAGCTATCAACGCGGGATTACGGACATGCGTTTAATTCCCAACATATTTGTTTTGTCACGTACATTTCGTAAGAAACTTTTCGTGCACTGAACCTTCACCTCCAATCATTTCCTGGTCAAATCACACACTATAAAGTTTAAACTTATCGTGTGTTGTAGTTTGGAAAGATGACCGAATAGAGATCTGAATAACAAACTGTGGAGAACTTGTTTGCGTTATCCACCAACAATCCGTTCATTATCTGTTGTTGTCTAAAACAATATCAATTAACGTTCAGTTGTGTATACAAATTCATCACCGGTTTCTACAGCACAAGCACATACACAGGGAGAATGTTCTCGAAATTGAAGGAAAAGAAAAAACGGTTGTTGATGTTTTTCACTATCAAGTGTGAGATTAGCCAAACGAGGATGAAAGATACTCAAACCATCTGATCCCGTTGTTGTAAACTCCTTTAATGTGAGATTCTTCAAGTTTGCATATTTTGAGAAAATACCAATGTGGGGTCAGCTTCGTCAATACATAAAGTGACAGAATTTGTGGAATTCGGTTGGGTCAGAAAACTTTTCCTCAGGGGAGGGTGAGTAGTATGAGTCTGAGTCCATTGTGGTTCGTGAATGTTGGAAGAACCCGACACGTCTTCTGCTGCCTCTTCGGTTGGTAAAAGACATAGGATGGCTTCTAATACAGGCTCTTTGTCAGTTGTGGTTGATTTATAGGAGGAGGTTATGAAACGAATATATGTTTATGCGAACATCCTTATTTTGTCACGTACATGCGTTTAATTCCCAACATCCTTATTGTATCAGACTCTCTCCCCTCCTGATGCAATTTTCATAGTGGTACCAATGTCCTGCTACTACAATCCTTCCAACGCCTGATTCCGATACAACCCTTGTGGATTTCGGTTGGTTCAGAAACTTAACAAGAGAAGCAACTAAAAAAGGAAAGAAAGAAATTTTTTATCATTTTTACCATATGTATACGGGCCGTATACCGTTTATACGGCCGTATACTCTCGGTAAAAAACAAATTTACCGATCGTATACAATGTATACGATGATTGTATACGGGCCGTATATTCTGATACGGCTCGTATACTATGGGAAAAAAATGGTAAAAAATGGTTTATTCTCTTTAATCTATTAGAACGATCCTTGTCTTGAGAACCTGATCCTGGTTTAAACAATGGAATTTGTGGATCAATAGAAATAACTGAAAATAACTCGCCATTCTCTTGCACCTCTATACGTTGCAAGGTATAGAATGTTTGAAGTATTCTTGGTTCAATACAAACTCTTCTGAAAGACAAGAATACAACGTTCATGTATCACAAGATAATGGTTTCTCGACAAATGAAGTATTATCTGACATCATCTGTTCATCATTGTTCTTGAAGATGAAGATGAAGAAACGAGACTTTGTTTTGAGAAATTAACAAGGTAAACCTGAATTTTCAGATTTTTAGACACTTACTTGAACATGAGTCTGAGTCCGTTGTGGTTCGTGAATGCTTCGATTTCAACAAATCTTTTCAAGGTCTTAAGTGATGGACAACTGGTTAAAAGATGTAGAAGAGTTTGTGTAGAGATCTTTACGTACAAATTTGCATCATCCTTACGGTTACAAATGAACCGTTGGGATTCAAGGTTTTATGAGTAAAAGAATTGTGGATTTCGGTTCGGTCAGATCTCGGAAGTACTGAACAACAGAAATAACAATATACGGCCCTCACAAAGTTGTCATTTTCAAGTGTGAGATTAGCCAAACGAGGATGAAAGATACTCAAACCATCTGATCCCGTTGTTGCAAACTCCTTTAATGTGAGATTCTTCAAGTTTGCACATTTTGAGAAAATACCAATGTGTTTGTCAGCTTCATCAATACACAAAGTGACAGAATTTGTGGATTTCGGTTGGGTCAGAAACTTAACAAGATAAGCAACTAAAAAGTTAACATGCTGATTCAGATTCAGAAAGCAGATGTTTAGTAGTGTTTGAGAAACTAACAAGGTAAACCTTAATTTTCAAAATTTTAGACACTTACTTGAACCATTAGTAATGCTAGATGTCATTTTGGCTGAACCACAACCTATTACAGCACTGTATGAACCTGCGTTTTGAAAATAGGCTTTGTTCTTCGTTTATTGGATCGTTCTAATAGATTAAAGAGGTTTTTACCATTTTTTACCATATGTATACGAGTCGTATACGGTTTATACGGCTGTATACCATTGGTAAATTTTTTTTTTACCTATCGTATACAATGTATACGATGGTTGTATACGGGCCGTATATTATTATACGGCTCGTATACTATGGGTAAAAAATGGTAAAAAAGGGGTTATTCTCTTTAATCTATTAGAACGATCCTTGTCTTGAGAACGATCCTTGTCTTTAATCTATTAGAGCTTCCACTCACAAGTTGTTGATACATATCGTCCGTTCAAGTTGAGCTTCCTGATACATATCGTTCGTAAGAAACTGTTCGTGCACTGAACCTTCAGTTGTGTACCCTTCAATCTTGTTGAGTATTTTTCTAACTTTATGCTTGCATCCACCACAGTGAATATTAACTTTGTGTGAAAGAGTTTGGAAACCGGACGAAATCTATGAAGAAACTGTTGGAATTTGTAGATTTCGGTTGGTTCAGAAACTTAACAAGAGAAGCAACTAAAAAAATACAATTGATTTCTCTTCCGGTTACCAGGCCTATCATCTCCGTCTACGTTTGGTTTCCTCAACGAAGAACCATCAGCCATTATCAGCCCTTTTTTCCTTTGGTTTCTGGTTGATTTTGAGGGTGAGGGTTTTGAATTGATTCCTGCGCTCAAGTTTCAACTACTGGAGTGAAAATTGGTAAAAAAAATGGTTTATTCTCTTTAATCTATTAGAACGATCCTTGTAACCATCAACCGTTCAAGTTGATATAGGAGAGTACTGAACAACCGAGATAACAGCTCCGGTATTTATCACCAACCCATCTTTGGTAGTGTTTGTTTGAGAACCTGATTCAGATACACAACGGTCTCTTTGCTTCGTCCACTAGAAATATTTGTGTATGCATTCTTTTGTTAGTTAACAACGCTAATTAGAAAAAAATCTGTGAAAATTAATCATATCGATTGCTATAACAGGATGGATGTGACACACATAGATAGATAAAATGTCACAGTTGTCAAGACTGTTTGTCGGGTTTCCAATGCTCACACAGGGTGATAAACAACGCTGATACACGTAACATCTAGTTATATTCAGATTTAAACAATGCCCGCCTCAACTGAGATTTAAACATTTCGCATAGCCACCGTTTCCGTAGTAAAAAACGGTTGCGGTTTGTATTTCGCACATTCAATCTTCAATACTTCAGTAAAATACCACTAGTAGAAGAACCCGACACGTCTTTATGTAACAGAGAATGTTTTAGAAATTGAAGGAAAATGAAAAGATTTGTTGAAATCGAATTTGACAACTATGACAGCTTATTAAAAGTATCGTGTGTTGTAGTTTGGAAAGATGACCGAACAGAGATCTGAATAACAAACTGTGGAGAACTTGTTTGTGTCAGGTTCTTCTGCTAGTTACTCAGAATCGATAAATAACCAACACGAAGATCTCTGCGATCGCTAAGGTTTTCATCAACGGACTGATCGGTAACGTTACTCTACCTGTGCTCCGATTTAAGCGGCATGTTCCGATCAACGTTTATTGACATTGTTAAAGGTGATGAAGAGTTTAGAAACCCTAGAATGATTGTGTTTTTACGGGAATAAAACGTGCTACTTGAAAAAACGCCAATATATACGGCCCGTATATAGTTATACGGCCCGTATACATGTGGTAACATCAAAAACCCACAAAAATAAATCAATTGAGCCGTATACGTTTTACAAATCGTATACACACGATACGACTCGTATAACTGTATACGGGCCGTATATAATAAAACAAAAAAAACATTCCATGCGCATTTTCCTATTAAAAAACATTCTATACGAGCCGTATAATTGTATACGGCCCGTATACAATAGGGGATGTGAAAATAAGATATAGGGTATGTGGAAATAAGGCACCCCTAAAGAATTTCCCTCATCATGGGATAGAGCTATGGGAGTTGATGAATGCATTTCATGAGGGGTTATGTTCCGAAGATGCTCGTGACTTAATGTCTATCACAAATGGAACTTTTGGAACAAATTATGGGCAAGATGATTGGCAATTCTTGGAAGAAATTGCGGTCACATCAAAAAGAAAAGCTCAGTCTTCAAGGAGGGCATGACCGGCCATTACTAGAACCCAAGTGCACGCGGCAGAAAATGCAAATGTGCAAACAAGTAACCAAATCTATGATGTTTGTGCACTTTGCAATGAATTGGGGCATGCGGCTGAAAATTGCCAAGGAGTGGAAGGGCAATATAAAGAAGTGAATGCTATTGAAGGTCAAGGTGGGGGTGGTAGAAATTACAACATGAATTCAAATACATACCACCCCAGGTTACGAAACCACTCGAATTTTAGATATGGGAACCCATCAAATCAACTAAACCCGAACTTTCAAGGAAACCAAGGAAATTATGTTCCTCGCCAACAATTTAATAATCAAGGTTTTCAAGGGCAATTCCAACAACTGGGTAATGAACAAAGTGGGTTTTCGGGTCAAGGTTCCTCTGGTGGAAATGAGGTCATGGAGATGTTGAAAGCGATGCAAATGGAGATGGAATGAAGAAATCAGCTTGATGAGGTTCGTATGCGAAAAGATGAAATCCGTGACAAAGCTGCCCTCATCATGGGATAGAGCTATGGGAGTTGATGAAAGCATTTCATGAGGGGTTATGTTCTGAAGATGCTCGTGACTTAATGTCTATCACAAATGGAACTTTTGGAACAAATTATGGGCAAGATGATTGGCAATTCTTGGAACAAATTGCGGTCACATCAAAAAGAAAAGCTCAGTCTTCAAGGAGGGCATGACCGGCCATTACTAGAACCCAAGTGCACGCGGCGGAAAATGCAAATGTGCAAACAAGTAACCAAATCTATGATGTTTGTGCACTTTGCAATGAATTGGGACATGCGGCTGAAAATTGCCAAGGAGTGGAAGGGCAATATAAAGAAGTGAATGCTATTGAAGGTCAAGGTGGGGGTGGTAGAAATTACAACATGAATTCAAATACATACCACCCCAGGTTACGAAACCACCTGAATTTTAGATATGGGAACCCATCAAATCAACTAAACCCGAACTTTCAAGGAAACCAAGGAAATTATGTTCCTCGCCAACAATTTAATAATCAAGGTTTTCAAGGGCAATTCCAACAACTGGGTAATGAACAAAGTGGGTTTTCGGGTCAAGGTTCCTCTGGTGGAAATGAGGTCATGGAGATGTTGAAAGCGATGCAAATGGAGATGGAATGAAGAAATCAGCTTGATGAGGTTCGTATGTAAAAAGATGAAATCCGTGACAAAGCTGCCCTCATCATGGGATAGAGCTATGGGAGTTGATGAATGCATTTCATGAGGGGTTATGTTCCGAAGATGCTCGTGACTTAATGTCTATCACAAATTGAACTTTTGGAACAAATTATGGGCAAGATGATTGGCAATTCTTGGAACAAATTGCGGTCACATCAAAAAGAAAAGCTCAGTCTTCAAGGAGGGCATGACCGGCCATTACTAGAACCCAAGTGCATGCGGTGGAAAATGCAAATGTTCAAACAAGTAACCAAATCTATGATGTTTGTGCACTTTGCAATGAATTGGGGCATGCGGCTGAAAATTGCCAAGGAGTGGAAGGGCAATATGAAGAAGTGAATGCTATTGAAGGTCAAGGTGGGGGTGGTAGAAATTACAACATGAATTCAAATACATACCACCCCGGGTTACGAAACCACCCGAATTTTAGATATGGGAACCCGTCAAATCAACTAAACCCGAACTTTCAAGGAAACCAAGAAAATTATGTTCCTCGCCAACAATTTAATAATCAAGGTTTTCAAGGGCAATTCCAACAACTGGGTAATGAACAAAGTGGGTTTTTGGGTCAAGGTTCCTCTGGTGGAAATGAGGCCATGGAGATGTTGAAAGTGATGCAAATGGAGATGGAACGAAGAAATCAGCTTGATGAGGTTCGTATGTAAAAAGATGAAATACGTGATAAAGCTATACAATCATTGACCACTCAAATGGGTCAACTTGCGAGTGAAGTGGCGATATTGAAGAAAGCAAAAGGCCAGCTACCGAGTGGCACGGTGACAAATCCCAAGAACATAAAAAGCGTTAATATCAATGTGGTAAGCACCGTTCTTAATACCGAATTTAATGAAAATTTTCTAACCTCTTCGTGTCAAATAAATACAGGTATAGGGAAGGACGCCGATGGTGAGAATGATAAAGAACATGGAGCACCAATCGTGCCTATCCGTATAGGAAAATTAAAAATCCCTCACGCATTGTTGGACTACGGGGCGAGCATGAGTGTGTTGTTACCAGGTGATCTATATGACATGTATGATTTTGGTCCGCTTGAAGATATAGACACCATGGTGAGCTTGGCGGATGAGAGTTGGAGACGTCCGTGAGGAGTGGTTAGGAATGTCATGATTCGGTTGGGATACTTCGACTATCCGGTGGATTTTCTGGTCTTAGATTATGTTTCTACCAAACTGGCATCACAACTGTTATGGGTGAATTTCTGCTTATATATCCTGACTAATATTCTGGTTTTGATTGTTTATTTGTGATCAGGATACCGGATCAGGATATTGGTAACATCCTGATACGATATCCTGGTAGTAACCAATTGGCTCATGTGCAGATTATTGTAACAAGTCTCTAACGGTCAGGTGGACTTCTTCTCCTCGAGACTCCGGCAAATCAGTTAGTTTGGAGACGTTGAAGCCGTAAGACCAGGACTGCAACGTTCATATGGGGAATATCCGCTGAATCCCGGAATAATAGGATATTTAGTTAGTTTCCTTTTACTATAAATATATTGATCGGATCAGATTAAGGCACACACTCTTTCGCACACTTTTTCTCTCCTGTTGCAAACAATCACTACACACAAACACTTGTACTCGAATTACATTGTAACACCTAGTTGATCCGCATCATATCCTGCACTGTATCCTGATATTTGAAGTAACAGAAGAACAAGGCAGCTGCGATTGTCAGCTCCCGATGTTTTGTGCCGGCGATCTAGATTGATCAAGGGCTTTCCTCGTACATCCTGTGTCACCATTTACATTTTCGCTCATTGTTTGATCATAGATATAGCTCTATATCCTGAGCCGTATCCTGAAACTGTTTTTGCAAATAACTTAAGTAGCATATTTTCAACACACGTTTCTAGCACACTACCTCACTTAACTATTTTGATCAGTTAATTGCTTCGGTAATTTTTGACCAAAACAATTTGGCGCCCACCGTGGGGCAAGTGGTGCTATTTCTACTAAAAGCCTTTGCAAAATCATTATTTGGTTTTCTATTTTCAAAACTTTTTGCTACACTATTTTTAATGGCCTCGAGATCAAACATGAGCTCTTCCACCGTGTCTGCTACAACCTCTGCAACAATTGGTTCGGTGCTTCCACCACCTCCTCCGAGAATGCAAGACTCTTCACAGGGAACTGAAAGTCATGTGGCTCGGGATGTTATCCCCGCTCGCAATATCCAGGGATCTGGTCCTGTTTTGGCTTCTAACGAAGAAATTATAAATTTGTTTGGTAGTGTACAGGAACAGATGAGGCAGCAGCAGGAAACTAATCAGATGCTGATGAGAGAGATACAACTCTTGAAATCCGGCCCAAGTAGGCCTGCTGAAGATACTGTCACTCCCTTGCAACCCAGAGCTTTGAACTTCAGTTCTGCAGTTTATACTGAGGATAACCGGGGGAATATTGTGCCTAGCCATTCCCAGAATCATACTCCTGAGATACCCTCTTCAGTAAGAATATCAACTGTGAGAAGCTCAGGATATGCTTCAGGATATGGCCAGAATCCCCAAACTGGTAATGTATCTAATAATAATAATGCTCTTGCTACTAATGGTGTTGGATCTTTGCAGGATGAAGGTATGACATCGGCATTTTCCAGGGAGCTTCAAAAACTGAAAGACATGATATCCAGTGCGCCTGGGGTGGTCCAGCCAATTCCAGAAATGTCCCAGGACAGCCACAGGATATCACGGTTTGCATATCCTATTTGTGATGCTGAAATCCCAAAAAGATTTCAAACCCCCAACATGAAACTCTATGATGGAACTACAGATCCTGAGGAGCATATTGCCCAGTATAGGGAAAGGATGGAAATCAACCCTATCCCTCCAGATCTCAAAGAAGCATGCCTGTGCAAGGGTTTTGGTTCTATCTTAATAGGATCAGCCTTAAAATGGCTCTTGAACGTTCCTCCTCACTCAATTACTTCATTTGCTCATTTAGTTAATTTATTTAATAGTCAATTTTCTTGCAGCCGGAGTTTTGAGAAACTAACCAGCGATCTTTACATGATAACTCAAGGACCTCAGGAATCCTTGAGGGATTATGTGAACAAGTTTAGTCGGGAATCCTTGGATATCCCGCATCTTGATGTTGCAACAGCTGTGCAGGATTTTAAGATAGGATTACAAAAAAGATTCTCAGTTTTATCAGGATCTTGTAATGAATACCTGCAGGAATCTGGACGAAGCTCGTAACAGGGCTTTAAGATACATTCGGCTGGAGGATGACAAAAAGATGCAAGAGAGGATGAATTCGTCCACAACCTACGAGCCGACCAACATGAAATCAGAATCCTCGTATAAACCATATCGCTCAAAACCATATGGCAGAAATGACAGCAAGAAAGTGAATGCTGTTGAAGATGAGGATCCTGAGGAGTATCCTGAGTTGTCTGAATATTGTTTTTCCGTTAATATAACTGAACTAATGTATGCAATGCAGGGTTTAGGAGGCAAAGCAAGATGGCCCCGGAAAAATCAACAAAAGGCTAATTGGAAGGACAAGTCCAAATGGTGTGCTTTCCATGAGGATTTCAGACATATTATCGAGGATTGCATCGCTTTAAGGAAAGAAATAAGCTATCTCTTAAGCAAGGGATATCTGAAGGACCTCTTGGGAAGAAAGAAGAATAAGGGTCAGGATCCTGAGAAGGATCCTGAACGGGCAGCATCACCTCATGCGGATGCAAAAATAATTAACTTTATTTCAGGAGGATCTGACATCTGCGGCACATCATATTCTGCGGCGAAAAGACACGCGAAGGAAGCCAAAGAGGAGCGGGGAGATAAGCCAACCAGGATGTCAACCCTCACAACTGACAAAGTGATCACGTTCGATAATGATGACAGGGATACTGTCCAGGATCCTCATCATTATGCTTTAATTATAACGTTATATGTTGCTAACCATTTTATGCGCAGGATATTAGTGGATACTGGCAGCTCAGTCAACATAATTCAGTTGGAAACATTGAAGAGGATAAATGTATCCCCGATGGATATTACTTCGAAGTCCACTGGGCTCGTTGGTTTCAGTGGAGAAGCTAGGAATACCGTAGGAGAGATAAAGTTACCCGTGTATATTCAAGGGGTCAACTCAATGCAACGCTTTTGTGTCATAGACTCTTTATCCTGCTATAATATTATATTAGGCAGGCCTTGGATCCATGATATGAAAGCTGTTCCGTCAACTTACCATCAATGCATCAAGATCCCTACCCCTTGGGGAGTTGTCAAGGTGGAAAGTGATCAACAGGAGGCGAAGGAGTGTTATTCTTCTTTAATGAAACCCTCAACAAAACCTAATGCAACATAGCAATTAAAGATGCGAGGCCAGGATATCATGGAGGCTTCAGAACAGGATGTGAAGAAAATTATCCTGGATCAGGATAATCCGGATATCTCGGTGCTCGTAGGAACCAATATCCCTAAGGATATTGAAGATCAATTGACTAACGTTTTGAAATGCAAGATGTCAACATTCGCATGGAAACATGAGGATATGACAGGAATATCCAAGGATATTATAACACATAAGCTCGGTATTGACAGGTCGTTCAAGCCTGTCCAACAAAAGAGAAGGAAATTTGCTCCGGAGCGAAATATGATTATTCAAGAAGAAGTAGAGAGGTTATTGAAATCCAAAATGATCAGAGAAGTCAAGTTTCCAAGATGGCTAGCAAATGTAGTGGTGGTGCAGAAGAAGAATGGGAAATGGAGAGTTTGTGTAGATTACACAGACTTGAACAAAGCTTGTCCCAAAGACCCATTTCCTCTTTCTCATATTAACTCAATGGTGGATGCTACTGCCAGCCATGAAATGTTAACCTTCATGGATGCATCCTCAGGATTCCATCAGATCCAAATGGAACCTTCTAACCAGGAGGATACTGCTTTCATGACACCAACAGGTATTTATTGTTACATTGCTATGCCTTTTGGTTTGAAAAATGCAGGTGCAACATATCAAAGACTGGTGAACATGATGTTCAAAGATAAGCTGGGGGACACCATGGAGGTGTACATCGATGATATGGTAGTAAAATCCAAGAAGGCTGAGGATTATCTCCAGGATATTAAGGGAGCATTTGATATCCTGGACCAGTACAACATGAAGTTAAATCCTGCTAAATGCCATTTTGGAGTGGGGGCAGGAAAATTTCTAGGATACATGGTGACGAAAAGAGGGATAGAGGCAAGCCCGGAGCAGATTAAAGCTATTCTGGATATTAAGTCACCTTCAAATATGAAAGATGTTTAACGGTTAACAGGGCGAGTAGCCGCATTAAACAGATTTATTTCAAGATCCTCGAAAAAATGGAAGGAATTTTATGATATCCTGAAGAAGAATAAGAAGTTCAAATGGGGAATGAAACATGAAGCAGCCTTGCAGGATTTGAAGCATTATCTTTCAACTGCACCCCTATTGATGAAGCCTGAGAATGGTGAACCATTATCACTATACCTCGTAGTATCGGGAAATGCTGTAAGTGCTGTCCTTGTAAAGGATCATGAAGGTCAGCAATATCCTGTCTATTATGTTAGCAAAAGTTTATTAGATGCTGAAACTAGATACTCACACTTAGAGAAATTGATATTAGCCCTAGTTATGGCGTCAACAAAACTTAGACATTATTTTGAAACACATAGGATTCACGTTAAAACTAACTATCCTGTTAAAAATGTGCTTAGGAAACCCGAGATGTCAGGTAGGATGGCTAAGTGGTCAGTGAAATTAAGTGCCTTTGATCTAGTATATGAGCCTAGAAATGCCATAAAGTCTCAGGCTTTAGCTGATTTTGTGGCTGATTTCAGTAGTGATATTCAAAATGAAGTAGACCTAGAAGTTCAACAATTAGGAGAAACCTTAGAATCCTGGACATTGTATACTGATGGTGCATCTAATGTGAAAGGTGTAGGTTTGGGTATACTACTATAATCGCCACAGGGGGACATATTACCCGAGGCTATTAGATGTGAGTTTCCCGCCACTAATAATGAAGTAGAATATGAAGCATTAATTGCAGGATTAGAATTGGCTAAAAGTATGAATATCAAGAGTTTGCAAGTATATGTTGATTCTTTGTTAATTACTAATCATTTTAATGGATCCTATGAATATCAAGAGTTTGCAAGTATATGTTGATTCTTTGTTAATTACTAATCATTTTAATGGATCCTATCCAGTTAAAGGTGAGAAGTTAATCGACTAGAAGGTTCCAGGTCGGAGATTGGGTATTGAGAAAGGCTTTTCAGAATACTACTAATCCTGCTGATGGAAAGTTGGCTCCGAAATGGGAAGGACCCTATGAGATTGAATCAGAATCAGGAAAAGGAGCATACCGACTCAAGAATACGGAGGGGGATATGTTACCAAGATCATGGAATGCTATACATCTAAAGCTCTATTTCAAGTGAGTTTGGAATTTAAATTCTAACTCAGGATGGTATGGATTCTATCTCTTTTAATATGTTTTGATATTGTTTATTCTTTTGAACCCATTACTGACTTAAGCATCGGAGGGGTGTTAGCCAGGCTAACACCCACCTTAGTTTACAGTTGTTTTGCAGTATTTGCTTCGGGATATAGCTCCAGGATACACATTCAGGATACTTTGAAAGATTAGAGGATTGGCCCCCTTTCTCACGTTTAAGGGATCATGATCCCTTCACAGGTTTAAAGGTATTCACCTTACTCTCGAATTGGGTTTAAACACCCCGCCTGGAGCGCAAGTTATCCTGGGGTAGTTCAAGATAGCGGGACCAGTCCATGTAAAAGTGGCTGACAATTTCGTTATTGTTGGCTATATCCTGGATCCTAAAGGTATATGAGGATTGATCACCCTCTCTCACGGAAGGGTATTTTCATACTCTCTAAGGTTTAAAGGTTATCACCTTTCTAAGTCTTGGAGTTTATACACTCCCGCCTGTAGCGCATGAAAATATGGGATTTTCCCCAGGATACTTATGGGATTTTCACCAGGATACTAAGGATTTATCTCCAGTATATTTTTGGGTTTTACCCCTGTAACACAAGAACTGTTCGAACAATTGGAACTGATATTCAAAAATTTTCTAAGTGTTCAAAGACTTCATGCACAGGGGACATTCCTTCTGAGGCGATTGTGTAGAGCTCAAAAGATCAAATTTGGACCTAGTGTACTAAGTATCTCGGACTGGGGACATCTTAGTGGAAGAAGTTGAAAAAGGATTGAAGTTCGATACTAGGGTTACAAACTATTCCTGGTATGATCTTTCCTTTGTGAACCTTACTTAAGTCATTGGAACTTTTGAAACTATGTTTGGAAAAGATTTAAATATCCTGATTAAGGATATATTCTCGAAATGTGCTTTCGGAATATGTTTCAGGATATTTGGTTGGAATATTTGGGATATAATACTTGGGTTAAAAACTAATACTCTGGTCAAGCAAGTATTATCAAAATGAATTTTGAAAAATAAACTATCCTTTTTTCTTTAAAGACTTTATCTAAATTGTTTGAATTTTGAAAAACCCTATTTGACGAAAGTCTTTGTAGGATATCGCCGAGTATGTTGATCAGGATATTTTCAAAAAATAATTGCACTAATTTTGCAAAGTTGAAATCTAAACTAAGCGATGTGTAACAAAAGATTGAAAAACAACAGCAAATAAGTTAAAAGAAGGTGGTATTATCTAAAATAAGCGATCCTAGTTGATACCAAAGGCTTAATCCTAAAACCTAGGACCCATCCACCTTTGGTTATCAAATCGTTTTAATGTACGAAAAGAAATTGTTCAAAGGACAAGAAATAAAATTGTTCAAACAAACATAACCATCAAATTTAAAAGAAATGAGTTTTAGGGGGCAACTCCTTCTTCGATCATCGCGTCTTCATCAGCATCCGCCTCAGGATTAGCTTGAACCTCCTTCTCAGCCTCGTCGCCAGCACCCGTTAGTTTTTCCATCGCTTTTGAAGACCCTGCAGCCGCAGACTTGACGGGATGCTCCACGGGATTACCTCCAAGAGTTTTTAGCTTGGTCTCCCAGGCGTCGACGTTCCAAGAAGGGCATTCGAAGCCCAGGGATTTGGCCTCGTAAGTCATTTTTAGCCGAGCCTGCAAGAGGGAGATAACAACGGAGCCTTTGAGGCCTTACCGGTAAGTGGCCATATCCTGCTCATGTTGGGCGTGTGCAGCGTCCAGATGGGCTTGGGCTTCATGAGTGGCTTTTTTGAGAGCGGCCTGATGCTCCTGAGTCATGGTCTTGAACTTGTCTTCATAGTGTCGAGTTTTGGCAGCAGCAATCATACCTTGATCGGAAATGGTAACCTCAGCTTTTTTCAACTTGGACTCAAGCATCTTGTTGAGCCCACAGGATTCTTGATACAAATGAACCAGACGTTCAAGGCCCTACACCCAAAAACACATGTATTATGATAACCAGGATATTGGTTTGACGTATATGTGAAGGATGTGGATTAGGAATTTATACCTGGTTGAGAAAGGAAGTCATGAAACCGCTTGCCTCGATAAACCCATTGTTCTCATAGGGGAACGTATCGGACATGGTAGGTGAGTCAGTCTCTTTCCTTTTGCGAGAACTTGAACTCCGGGGCTTAGTAGCTGGCGAAGGCTTGGGAATGATGATGGCTTTGGAGCTGCTGGGCTTGGATGAAGCCGTAGCCTTGGGACTGGGCTCCTTCTTGACCTGGACGTGATCAGAATAACTGTCCAGCTCCTCAAGGTCGAAAACCTCTGGGATCTTGGCTGGTGCTGCATAAATGAGAAGTTCTACATTCTTATTACTCTTTGTTATATTACGCTAATCAATTATTTACGAAATGACTCTTACCAGACATTTTAGATGATGAATATGGACTGGAACTTGGGATGTGTGTAGAAAAACTCCTGTCACCTTCCGGTAACTGGTAAATTGCTTCGATTCTTTTTTCGGATTCCACAGTAGGAGGAGCTACTTCTTTAAAGTTCACTGCATAAAGGCCAAAGAAGAAAATATTAGCACATGATAAAGGCCTGGAAAAATCTGGGGATATTCTTAAAACCCTAAACCCTACCGGTGGTTAACCACTCTACCGGAAGGCTAGCACCCTCATAGATGGAGTCTCGCTTAACGAAAAAGAATTTACGTTGCCATCCATCCTCGTTCTTGGTGGCTTTAAGAATGAGGGGTTTGCTGGAAGTTGAAAAGAGCAAGAACCGACTGCAACCGTGTGATCAGAGGCGGTAAGCAATCGGGATATCCTCGATACAGAGGTCAGGACAATGAAGATTTTTGATTTGGTTGAGTACAATCAGTACTCTCCAAACCATGGGCATTGTTTGGGCAAAGGAAATACTAGTGGTTCGGAAGAATTGCATCATGAATTCAGGAAATGGATACCGAAGACCTAGCGAGAAAGGGTATGCCGGAAAACAGACCCAATCGGCAGAAGAAACTTCTGATCGAATTGATCGATCAAATGGTCTAATGATCGTGCCATCGGGGAACGCGCCGGAGGCTCTCAACGCTGCAATGTCTGCGTTATCAAAGGCACACATCTCTTTCTCGGGATTTTTGAGAAGGTTTTGCTGGACGAAGGTCTCCGACGATTTGCCGGTTTGAGAGAAGGTTCTAGTGGCCATTGGAGGTAGAGTAAAGAGATTAACAGGAAATGAGGAAGGGATGAGTAATTACCTGGAGACTCTGTTGATGATATTTGGTTTTCAAACAAAAAGAGAGAAGATATAGGGGCGTAATAGATATCCATCGAGTAAAAACCACGTAGGGAGTTGCATAGTGCTATCTTGACCGTCGTTCCAATTTATTAACCTCGATTCGAGGAATAAGGTTTAAAATATATCCGTTGGAATTGGTATACCAACAGATATATTTTGGGGACAATTGTTATGGGTGAATTTCTGCTTATATATCCTGACTAATATTCTGGCTTTGATTGTTTATTTGTGATCAGGATACCGGATCAGGATATTGGTAACATCCTGATACGATATCCTGGTAGTAACTAATTAGCTCACGTGCAGATTATTGTAACAAGTCTCTAACGGTCAGGTGGACTTCTTCTCCTCGAGACTCGGGCAAATCAGTTAGTTTGGAGACGCTGAAGCCGTAAGACCAGGACTACAACGTTCATATGGGGAATATCCGCTGAATCCCGGAATAATAGGATATTTAGTTAGTTTCCTTTTTACTATAAATAGATTGATCGGATCAGATTAAGGCACACACTCTTTCGCACACTTTTTCTCTCCTGTTGCAAACAATCACTACACACAAACACTTGTACTCGAATTACATTGTAACACCTAGTTAATCCGCATCATATCCTGCACTGTATCCTGATATTTGAAGTAATAGAAGAACAAGGCAGCTGCGATTGTCAGCTCCCGATGTTTTGTGTCGGCGATCTAGATTGATCAAGGGCTTTCCTCGTGCATCCTGTGTCACCCTTTACATTTTTGCTCATTGTTTGATCATAGATACAACTCTATATCCTGAGCCGTATCCTGAAACTGTTTTTGCAACTAACTTAACTAGCCTATTTTCAACACACGTTTCTAGCACACTACCTCACTTAACTAATTTGATCACTTAATTACTTCTGTAATTTTTGACCAAAACAACAACAAAGGGTAATTTTAGGTCGACTGTTTCTTTATACAGCAAATGCTTAAATCAACTGTAGAGACGGGATCATTACTATGACTGAAAAGAACCGTAGGTTGTACTTTGATGTTCATACTAGGGTGATTAGTTACGAATCTATTGAAGAGAATGGTAGAGAGTCTAGCGACCATATGAAAAGTGTGCATCAAAGAATAAAAACAAACAAACCACAGGGGTGTGAAAAGAAGTATGAGGGTTCGAGCAGGTATGTAGTTGACTATCCACCGGATGGATATTTGATGGATATATTTCAACCAATGACAAGCAACAGTGAGGGAGGTGATAGAAACCAATTCTTTGAGCCACCATAAATGGGGGTGGCACGGTCTGGCAGAAGACTCGAAACTTAGCACTGCTCGGGAGGCAACCTGGGGTTTTATGTCACACCCCGAAATTATCAAAGCATTGGCGTGACTGGACTGGTATCGTCATTGCACAGCGGAAGCAAAATAAGCTAAGTCTTTCAAGAAATTGAACGCCCGCTAAGTACTCGAGTCTCGATGGTCCTCCTATTCCAACCGTGCCTTGACTTTGAAAAGTAACATGAGAAAGAACATGCGAAAAAGTCAACATAAAGTTGAGCGAGTTCATAGTTTGTTTGTAAAAGATTTGAAATAAATCTTTTGAGTTGTGAAAGGTTTGAAATAAATCTTTGGTATTGTGAAAGATTTGAAATAAATCTTTGGAATAACCGGTTTTTGAAATAGTATTGAGAAAATGAATTTAAAAATCATTTTCTTGCCAAGTTATATGGAAACGTTGTGTTTGTAACACGTTATGTTCATAAAACCATGTATTTGTAAAGCCTTGTATTTGTAATGTTCGCATAACCGTCAATGCCCACCCTGACTTTGACTCCATACCCGCATAATGCTTTGAATTTGTATAAAACATGGTAGTTAATTTGTATGAACAAGAAGTTTCCGTAAGTATAAAATCCCTGGTATGTAGCAGATAAGGAAAAAGAGATCACCAATGGTTTGCAAGGCCATTGATATGTGTGAAGTGCAAGTAGGAAGACTCAAACCTAGCATATTTTGCGTTGGACACAAAGTCACCCCGAGGTCCGTTCTGTTTGGGCCTGGGGCTGGGCTCGCTACACCCAGGTAGATCTACCGCTTACGTCCCTCGGTCCTACAATGAGGATTAATGGCCTCCAGTTCCCGCCTACCCACTCACAAGATCTAAGTAGTAACCCTCCTTACGCTAACCATACCATGTATAAAATAAATCCCTGGTCACCCTGACCAGATCCCTGGTCACCCTGACCAGATTCCTGGTCACCCTGGCCGAATATCATTAACATTTCGAAAATAAGCATTTGTTTTGTAAAAACCGGTATATTTAGTATAAACCTTTCGTAATTCATTTGTGTTCCCCGAAATCCCTTCGTAATATGATTTAGAAATACGAGTTTTGCATTAGTTCAAAACTTTGTATGATTTTGCAAAACGTGCATGTCTTTCCACCCCGAAAACATTTATAAAAATGTAAAATAGTAAAAAGTGGGGGTTATGAACTCGCCTGAATATTCCTGTGCAAAGCTAGCTAATTACGACTTCGTGATGTCGTTTCCAAGACTTGACTCGCTAGCTTGCATTCTACAATATTCCTAACACGGAATATCTAATAAGTTTCTAAGTAAAAGCGGTAACTACACTACGTGTCACCGAGCTCTACCGAATCGTTAATCGAACGATTCAACGGTAAGTTGTTAACCTAATAAAAATGATTAAGTTAAACTTGTTAAGTTCCGAAAAGTCGTTTGTGTATATAGGAATATTCGTACGATAGTAATATATAATAAACTTGTATTATATATAGCGTCTTGTATATATCTGCCAAAAATATACGTATATGCAGTTTCGGTGCTTGAAATAAATATAAAAACTTATATTTATTTTATAAGATCACGAATCGTTTCATGTTTGAAGTAAATATACGAGCTATATCTATTCTTATAAAAGAATTGTTGTGTTGTTTAATATCCGAAATAAATATATAACACTATATTTATTTTAGTAAAAGAATCCGAATAGTTCGATGTTTGAAAATAACTATAGAAGTTATTATATTTACTTTATAATATACTTCGCATTATTACCGTTTTCGTAGATGACAAAGTGTCGTTCAATTAAATATACTTTGCATTTGATTTTACAAAAATTATTCGAGTCCGTTAGTTTCGTTTCATAGAAAAATGCTTTTTGGTTTTACGGATTTTCTCGAAAAACGGGGAGAGTTTCCTCTGTTTTTGGACGCCCCGGACAACCAAGTTGTCGTTATTTTACAAAATTCAATCAATGTTCAGCAAGATTCAATCATTAATATATATAATTTTCATAAAAACGGCAAGGTATAAACTAAACACAATTATAAATCGGTTCGAGCTCGTTCACGTGTGATAAAGTAAAATTTATTAAACATCATAAATAATCGCGCCATTAAAATTCTTTACCAATTCTTGCGTTGAGAAGCTGAGCTGACCGAGTCAACTCGCTGAGTTGACTGAGTCAACTGAGTTGACCGGTTGGACCGAGTTGACTCGAACCGCTTCTGCCACTAACAAATCTGACCGAACAGGACCCGATCTGAGCTGAACCCGAACCTCACCAGGTCTGGCCTGAGTTGACTGAGTTGACTCGGTTTGACCGAGTCAAACCGAGTTGAACTATCCTTTGACCAAAACTCAGCCGAAACAACCGCATAAAACTCGAATCTGACCGAAACCATCACCAAGTCCGAGCCAAACATAACCTAAACATGATTTGGACACGAACGAACCGAACACCTTTAACAATCAGAGAAGAGAAGAAGGGAAGAAAGGGGGAACCAATTATTACCGGAAACTTGTCGGATAAAGTCTTGGACCGCCGGACTTTGTCATTGACCACCGGATAAACGAACCAACCGCCGGGAAATCGAGCCGATCGCGGGTTTCTCTCTCTCTCTCTCTCTTCTCCGCAGCTCTCTCTCTTTGTTCCTTCCTGTTGCAGCCGCCACACGCCACCACGCACCACCACGCGCCACCGTTCATCTCTCTCTCTCTCCTGTCTTCATCGTCGCACCACCGCTCACCACCACCCGATGATGGTGGTGGTGGTCTGTTCTATAACTGGGGGGGGGGTTGCGGTTGATAGTTGTGTGAGTAGGAGATGTAGGAAAGTCGAACGGGGGTGTGGCCGGTCGGAGTATCTCCGGTCACCGGAGAAGGAAAGGGGCAAAAGGGGGGTGTGGGTGTGTGTGTCTGTTGATTTTGAGAGGGAGAGGAGAAGACATGAGGGTTTGTCTGCTTATGTTTTAGAAGAGGGATGAGGGGATTTGGCCTCATATAAAGATGTTGAAGATCTCTTGTGTGATCAAAATAAATATTTTGTAAAGATTTTGTAGGATTTAGTATAGATTTGTTAAGATTTTATAAATCTTGAGTAGATCTTGTATGATCTAAATATGATTTTGACAAGATTTCTAGTATAATAGGTGCGGGTCTAGGCTGTGGGTTTTGGGCTTGGGCCCTGGGCCCACAAGCTAAATCCCTGTGTGTAAGTGGCCTGTAAATCCTACGAGACCCGTTGTCAAAAACCCTGAACTCCGTTTAACTTCAAAAATTAAAATACACAAAAATAAACGGTCGGTAGTTGTTGTTTGCGCGCCCGTTCGTCGATCACGGTAATAATCGCGAAAAATCGTATCGTTGCCGTCTTTAATCCGTTTTTTTTTCTATCCGGTTTCGACTGTAGTCACGAAAATTTTATTACGAAGCTAATATATATCGTAAAAATTTAATATTTGTCGGCGTTGTCAGTATCCTGTTCGGTTTCAATCCGTTGCCGTTTAACGTTTCACAGGTTTCTCTGTAAACCACCGTTCGCGCATTATAAAGTCGGATAAACGTTCCCAGGCACTCCAAAGGCCTAATTAAGTTAATCCGTGCTGTAAACACTATTTATTGTCGCGTTAATCGCCTGTTAATTTCGTAATTAAGAGCCGTAAATCACGGGTTGTCACATTCTCCCCCTGTTACAGAAATTTCGTCCTCGAAATTTAGACTACGTTATCTCCCCAGAATTGTGTTGTTCGCAGGTAAGTCTGAATAATAACAAAGTGAATGACTGCGTAATCGAAACAAGATTTATCCGAATCATGACATTTCTCAACAATAAGAACCCAACGGTAAAAGCAATGTGTCTCAGTAATTGATGTCAAAGGAAATGAGACGTAATGATACAGTCACCAGTGCGACTAAGTTAACAAGGATCCAACAATGAACAGGAACTTTGACCAATCGAATTCCATAGGAACGTTTATAACATGTAAATGAGTTCTAGAAGCAATAACATCCACTGGATGAACTTAGAATCAACAATCTCAAATATAATAGTTTGCATGAAACGTTCGATCGTGATCAGCGCAAGCTGCAAGCCATACCAACGCCACAAGGTGTCGAAATGAATGAAACAATTTAATAATAGAGGTGATCGAACAAGTATCACCTGTGTTTTGCATAAAACGCTCAATCATAATTAGCCCAAGCTACAAGTTTGTACTGACACCACAAGGTGTCGTAGTGATTTAAATAATTCAATAATAGCGGTGATCAAACAAATCCACCGTGTTTGAAGTCAAATGAAAGTGTAATAAGGTGAATCCGAAAGTTTGTTTCAAATGACATCATAGAATTTTCAATTGAAATTTGAACATCAAAGAAATAATGTTTTCGATCGAAGGTGAAGAAGCAATGAATGTCGCAAAGCATTCGATCGATGTTGAAAGAACCGTTATGAGGTACACCGGAATATGAAATGGATTTGTGTACCATTGTCTTAACACACTATTGTATTAAGACTGTTGTAATGTGATAAACCAAAGCGGATTTAAAGCAATTCAATAATTAAATCCGTGTATGAGATGTGTAAACGAGTTTAGCGCAAGGTTCAAATAAGTGAAAATACCACCACAAGGTTTCGAAATCAACAAACAACTTAATGGAGTCGAATGTCAAACAAGTTTACTTCGACTCGGAACAAATGAAACACTTGTTAAAATTGATTTGAATATGATGCTCCCAATACATCATATGGTGTCTCGAATCGAATATGTGTAATGAACAAGTTCAAACAATTGAACTTGGTTTTAGCGTAATCCGACAATAAGTATATGTATTGACAAGAAAACTTTAGGCATGGTTACAAAGAAAGAAAACCATGTATGTAACTTGTAAAGGAATGATCGTGATACAATGACCATTAAGAGGAGTAGAGATACGAAAATCTACTCAGTAAGTGTGAAATTCGAAATTTCAATAAAAGAAATTTGAGGACTTTACCTGGGGTTTCGTGTGATGACCAATTGTTAGGTGACATTACCATGGAATGTCGAACATAGCGTATTCGTCATTAATTAGGTAGGGGGGGGGGGGAATGCGAAGACAATCGTCTTCTCCCTGGCGTGATTCGTGTCGTTGCAGGATCGCGTGACCAGTTGTCGTTTCCTGATCGTTAGTTCTCCTGCTGACAGGGATCTAGTGTCGTCGTTAAATTTGCGTCATCGTTCCTTCTCAAAGGCCTCGCCTCGATAGTCGTATGTGTCGTACTTCATCCTCCGTTGATGCATAGCTTAAGTTTCACGTATACTTGTGCACTAGCGTTGTGTGCCGCGTAGAATGTGATGTACCCCGACATCCGTTGTCGTAGAAATTGAGTTCCATGTATTCATGTGCACTAGCGTTTCGTTATGCGTAGGCTGTCTGCTCGGGAAGTTAAAATATCATAGACAATATGGATAATAGTGTGTACCCGAGTTAATATTCGCGGTTCCTACGTGATGACCTTTAATAAACACACACATGCGCAAATAATCAATCATATAATCAAATAGTCCCCCTAGTCCCACTAGCCTCCCAGCCTCCCAGACTGAATCTCCTAGTCCCACTAGACTATCCTCCCAGCCTCTCAGACTGAATCTCCTAGTCCCACTAGCCTCCCAGCCTCCCAGACTGAATCTCCGAGTCCCACTAGACTATCCTCCCAGCCTCTCAGACCGAATCTCCTAGTCCCACTAGCCTCCCAGCCTCCCAGACTGAATCTCCTAGTCCCACTAGACTATCCTCCCAGCCTCTCAGACTGAATCTCCTAGTCCCACTAGCCTCCCAGCCTCCCAGACTGAATCTCCTAGTCCCACTAGACTATCCTCCCAGCCTCTCAGACTGAATCTCCTAGTCCCACTAGTCTCCCAGCCTCCCAGACTGAATCTCCTAGTCCCACTAGCCTCCCAGCCTCCCAGACTGAATCTCCTAGTCCCACTAGTCTATTCTCCCAGCCTCTCAGACTGAATCTCCTAGTCCCACTAGCCTCCCAGCCTCCCAGACTGAATCTCCTAGTCCCACTAGCCTCCCAGCATCCCAGACTGAATCCCTGTTCCGAAGGTCTTAAATGCATGTTTCCTAAACTCTCAGAGTGTTGTGTATGTAATTGTTTCGTGTACCGTGTGTAAAACACAACTTTAGCGTATCTTTGAAAACAAAATTTTGACTGTTTGCTTTTCGGCAACGGTTGGAGACCATATTCGAGTACTAGGCGTTCTGTATGTATTCAACGTCTTAATAGTCTAAGTTCCCAGAGGAAAGTGAGGTTAGAGCCTAGGTATCACAACAGGAACCTAATTCGCTGTAACCTATAGCTCTGATACCAATCTGTCACACCCCGAAATTATCAGAGCATTGGCGTGACTGGACTGGTATCGTCATTGCACAGCGGAAGCAAAATAAGCTAAGTCTTTCAAGAAATTGAACGCCCGCTAAGTACTCGAGTCTCGATGGTCCTCCTATTCCAACCGTGCCTTGACTTTGAAAAGTAACCTGAGAAAGAACATGCGAAAAAGTCAACATAAAGTTGAGCGAGTTCATAGTTTGTTTGTAAAAGATTTGAAATAAATCTTTTGAGTTGTGAAAGGTTTGAAATAAATCTTTGGTATTGTGAAAGATTTGAAATAAATCTTTGGAATAACCGGTTTTTGAAATAGTATTGAGAAAATGAATTTAAAAATCATTTTCTTGCCAAGTTATATGGAAATGTTGTGTTTGTAACACGTTATGTTCATAAAACCATGTATTTGTAAAGCCTTGTATTTGTAATGTTCGCATAACCGTCAATGCCCACCCTGACTTTGACTCCATACCCGCATAATGTTTTGAATTTGTATAAAACATGGTAGTTAATTTGTATGAACAAGAAGTTTCCGTAAGTATAAAATCCCTGGTATGTAGCAGATAAGGAAAAAGAGATCACCAATGGTTTGCAAGGCCATTGATATGTGTGAAGTGCAAGTAGGAAGACTCAAACCTAGCAGATTTTGCGTTGGGCACAAAGTCACCCCGAGGTCCGTTCTGTTTGGGCCTGGGGCTGGGCTCGCTACACCCAGATAGATCTACCGCTTACGTCCCTCGGTCCTACAATGAGGATTAATGGCCTCCAGTTCCCGCCTACCCACTCACATGATCTAAGTAGTAACCCTCCTTACGCTAACCATACCATGTATAAAATAAATCCCTGGTCACCCTGACCAGATCCCTGGTCACCCTGACCAGATCCCTGGTCACCTTGGCCGAATATCATTAACATTTCGAAAATAAGCATTTGTTTTGTAAAAACCTGTATATTTAGTATAAACCTTTCGTAATTCATTTGTGTTCCCCGAAATCCCTTCGTAATATGATTTAGAAATACGAGTTTTGCATTAGTTCAAAACTTTGTATGATTTTGCAAAACGTGCATGTCTTTCCACCCCGAAAACATTTATAAAAATGTAAAATAGTAAAAAGTGGGGGTTATGAACTCGCCTGAATATTCCTGTGCAAAGCTAGCTAATTACGACTTCGTGATGTCGTTTCCAAGACTTGACTCGCTAGCTTGCATTCTACAATATTCCTAACACGGAATATCTAATAAGTTTCTAAGTAAAAGCGGTAACTACACTACGTGTCACCGAGCTCTACCAAATCGTTAATCGAACGATTCAACGGTAAGTTGTTAACCTAATAAAAATGATTAAGTTAAACTTGTTAAGTTCCGAAAAGTCGTTTGTGTATATAGGAATATTCGTACGATAGTAATATATAATAAACTTGTATTATATATAGCGTCTTGTATATATCTGCCAAAAATATACGTATATGCAGTTTCGGTGCTTGAAATAAATATAAAAACTTATATTTATTTTATAAGATCACGAATCGTTTCATGTTTGAAGTAAATATACGAGCTATATCTATTCTTATAAAAGAATTGTCGTGTTGTTTTATATCCGAAATAAATAAATAACACTATATTTATTTTAGTAAGAGAATCCGAATAGTTCGATGTTTGAAAATAACTATAGAAGTTATTATATTTACTTTATAATATACTTCGCATTATTACCATTTTCGTAGATTACAAAGTGTCGTTCAATTAAATATACTTTGCATTTGATTTTACAAAAATTATTCGAGTCCGTTAGTTTCGTTTCATAGAAAAATGCTTTTTGGTTTTACGGATTTTCTCGAAAAACAGGGAGAGTTTCCTCTGTTTTTGGACGCCCCGGACAACCAAGTTGTCGTTATTTTACAAAATTCAATCAATGTTCAGCAAGATTCAATCATTAATATATATAATTTTCATAAAAACGGCAAGGTATAAACTAAACACAATTATAAATCGGTTCGAGCTCGTTCACGTGTGATAAAGTAAAATTTATTAAACGTCATAAATAATCGCGCCATTAAAATTCTTTACCAATTCTTGCGTTGAGAAGCTGAGCTGACCGAGTCAACTCGCTGAGTTGACTGAGTCAACTGAGTTGACCGGTTGGACCGAGTTGACTCGAACCGCTTCTGCCACTAACAAATCTGACCGAATAGGACCCGATCTGAGCTGAACCCGAACCTCACCAGGTCTGGCCCGAGTTGACTGAGTTGACTCGGTTTGACCGAGTCAAACCGAGTTGAACCATCCTTTGACCAAAACTCAGCCGAAACAACCGCATAAAACTCGAATCTGACCGAAACCATCACCAAGTCCGAGCCAAACATAACCTGAACACGATTTGGACACGAACGAACCGAACACCTTTAACAATCAGAGAAGAGAAGAAGGGAAGAAAGGGGGAACCAATTATTACCAGAAACTTGTCGGATAAAGTCTTGGACCGCCGGACTTTGTCATTGACCACCGGATAAACGAACCAACCGCCGGGAAATCGAGCCGATCGCCGGTTTCTCTCTCTCTCTCTCCTCTCCGCAGCTCTCTCTCTCTTCGTTCCTTCCTGTTGCAGCCGCCACACGCCACCACGCACCACCACGCGCCACCGTTCATCTCTATCTCTCTCCTGTCTTCATCGTCGCACCAACGCTCACCACCACCCGATGATGGTGGTGGTGGTCTGTTCTATAACCGGGGGGGGGGGGGGTTGCGGTTGATAGTTGTGTGAGTAGGAGATGTAGGAAAGTCGAACGGGGGTGTGGCCGGTCGGAGTATCTCCGGTCACCGGAGAAGGAAAGGGGCAAAAGGGGGGTGTGGGTGTGTGTGTCTGTTGATTTCGAGAGGGAGAGGAGAAGACATGAGGGTTTGTCTGCTTATGTTTTAGAAGAGGGATGAGGGGATTTGGCCTCATATAAAGATGTTGAAGATCTCTTGTGTGATCAAAATAAATATTTTGTAAAGATTTTGTAGGATTTAGTATAGATTTGTTAAGATTTTATAAATCTTGAGTAGATCTTGTATGATCTAAATATGATTTTGACAAGATTTCTAGTATAATAGGTGCGGGTCTAGGCTTGTGGGTTTTGGGCTTGGGCCCAGGGCCCACAAGCTCAATCCCTGTGTGTAAGTGGCCTGTAAATCCTACGAGACCCGTTGTCAAAAACCCTGAACTCCGTTTAACTTCAAAAATTAAAATACACAAAAATAAACGGTAGGTAGTTGTTGTTTGCGCGCCCGTTCGTCGATCACGGTAATAATCGCGAAAAATCGTATCGTTGCCGTCTTTAATCCGTTTTTTTTCCTATCCGGTTTCGACTGTAGTCACGAAAATTTTATTACGAAGCTAATATATATCGTAAAAATTTAATATTTGTCGGCGTTGTCAGTATCCTGTTCGGTTTCAATCCGTTGCCGTTTAACGTTTCACAGGTTTCTCTGTAAACCACCGTTCGCGCGTTGTAAAGTCGGATAAACGTTCCCAGGCACTCCAAAGGCCTAATTAAGTTAATCCGTGCTGTAAACACTATTTATTGTCGCGTTAATCGCCTGTTAATTTCGTAATTAAGAGCCGTAAATCACGGGTTGTCACATTTTATATTGATCTTGCTGTTTTTTTATCTTTCTATGTTTCAGGGCCATGGCGACATTCAAGTGTGGGAAGATGTGTGGATATTTGTGTGAAGGTGGTGATAGGAAGTCGGATTATCTACAACATCTGTTGTGTCAAACTTCACCAGGTCAATGTACTCTTTCCTTAGTCTTGTTATGTTCTTTAGCTTTGAAATATTGGTAGTTAGTTTGTTTGCTTTTTGGTTTAAAAAATAAAAAAAAGAGTTTGGTGTTAAGCGATCTTCCCTTCAAAACCATACATTGGGGACAACGTATCCCAAGTGTGGAGATGAGGGAAATTTTGAAAAACTTGTGAATTTTTTTTTAACAAATCAAGCGAAAAAAAAGGTCCAAATTGAAAATTTGAGTATTAAATCACATGACACACCGGCAACCCCATATCCCCTTGTTCTTTCGTGGTGAGAGTTGAGCCATCTCTTTGAATTTATTAGAAATATTTTTCTTTGATGAGAGTGGCAATTGGTGGGGGTACATTAGAACTCGTGCTTAGATGCGGTTTGAGGCCTTAGCTTTGCATGAACGTGAAAAGGATAAGGGCATTTAGGTAGCCTCGTCAAGGTGTGTGCGAGTGTGGGATTTGGGGGGTTGGACCTCATAAATTATATATATGAGCATGGTAGCGAGAGGGGCGGAGGTTTGAAGCCGATCATTTGTAACCCGTGCCAAGTTCCTCTAATTTAACACGTATTTAACCTGGTCTATTAGTGTTGCATCTCGTATTAGTATATTTATCTTGTTATGTTTGAAAAGAAAAAAAAATAGAAAAAAGAGAAATGAAAAAAAAATGTTGAGATGTATCGTATATAGTTGCTTTTGTTTTGTTTAGTTAGAAATAAAAGACCGGGTCGAATTATTAGCTACTTCATATATATTTCCATTTCCTACCCATATGCCTAGCCACGTTTCAACCTTTAAGTCCCTTTGATTCATGTGCATGTTTTAGCAAATTTTTAAGGCGAAGGACCGATTTAACTACAAGCTTATTGTTGTGCAACTACCCATTTGCCTTAAGTGTGTTCTAGCTTATCTTTGCTCGTTATTATTTGTCGCCGCGATGAGAGTCATTGTTAGGGGTTTGTTATGCGGGTTTGAGAAAAAGTTAGTAAAATGAGGACATTTGTTTGCTTGATTCATGTTGATCGCTTAAGGAGTTATTAGTTGTTTTGGACGAGTTGCTTGGGGGCAAGCAACGGTTAAGTGTGGGGATGTGACGGGTAGTCCGTAGGACAACCCTTAATGGTTATAAATTATAATTTAACCCCGCATTTATCCATGTATTTATCTTGAATTAGATAACTACGGTTGCTTGTGTTTCAGGTACATTTGGGGCGTAAAAGTGTGGAAATAAAGCTTCGAATAGACGCGACTGGATTGGAGATTGAAAGACGGAAAATAAATGAAACAAATGAAATTTTGGAATTGGAGAATTAAGAAGATAACATGATAGAGGACGAAACTACGAGAACGTAGGCGAAAACGGCGAAGAAAACGACGTTGAAACGAGAAAGTTATGAAGAAAACAAGAAAACAAAACCTGGCGCCGCCGTAGCCTATGGCTCTGGCCGTAGGTTATGGCACTCACTGTGTTTTCTGGTCCGCCGTAGCCCAGTTTAAGGGTGCCATAGTGTTTTGAGTGCCACCGTAGCCTACGGCGGGTGCCGTAGGTTACGGCGCTGTGCTGCGTGAAACTTGTAACTGCCCATTTTAATGACTTTTTATGATGTCTCTTGAAGTCTAATCAATCCCATTCGGTTACCAGCAGTCTAGAGGAGAATTTTTGGTGTTCTTGAGAGCTTGAAACAATTTCTAAACATCTTGTTAGTGTTTTTAATTCCTATGAACATTGATATGTATGTGATGATGATTGTCCAAGTCATGAGTGGCTAAACTTATGGTGATCATCCTAGGTTGAAGGTTTGTCTAAGACATTTGTGTTTTGATTCTTATTTCTAGAATAATAGACTTGCAACTTTTGTTTGTTTATTATGGTGTGTTGTTTGCTTGTTCGTAAATTGTTAATTTGTATGTTAATCTTAGTCTAAACCATACGTTCTTGGTGCCGTTGGCAATCGAGATATCATGGGCGGGATTAGGATTGGGTATTGATTAATTGGTCATCGGGTAACAACCTCGCATACTTCTAATCCGAGTACTTAGTTCCCTTTCATCACAACAAGTAACAACACACGAACCATGTCTATGTGGTTCTTTCTAGTGAATTTTAACATGAATGTCAAAGTAAACCGGAGACTTAGGATGGTCATTTGTTCCTCTATTGTTTACAAACCAAACTTTTCTTTTGCAATTTAATTAGTTAATTTTAGTTTTTAGAAACAAACAATCCAAATCATTGAAAGTTACTTTTCTTGCAATTAGCTTTGTTTTGGTCAAAAATTAAGCATAGATAATGCAACCAAATCTTTTGTTGTGAGGTGTGATGCTTGAATCAATGAACAATATGAAGGATCACTCAGAAATGTAATGAACAAGTGACACAATGATTTATACGAGGAAAAAGCCCTTGATCAAGAGTTGATCTCCGGCATAAAAAACCTCGGGTGATGGAAACTACCGATCACCAACTCAGATTAAACAGAAAATGTATTACAACTTTGGATGATAGCGAGCTAGTTACAAGGATCACTAGAGTGTAAGGTGCAAAAAAGTGTGTAATCGCCAAGCAAACTGTCAAGAACTGATGAGAGTAGTGACGAGTGTGTGTGTTTAGCCAAAAATAGCCAAGTGTTCTAATTTAGCTCGCTATCCCCTTTTAAATTTGGAAAATATCTAAGTTAACTAACTATCAGCATTTCATGCAAGTCTCCCACGAACTCCATAACGTCCATATTAGTCAAGCACGTGCCGAATAAATAGGGAATATGCTCCAGGAATATCGCCAAGACCAAGTCCAAGCACGTACTCCTGCAAAACAACATCATATTCAAACAGACAATTGTTAGTATAAGGATCCCTATGATGATCCTGGATCCTGATCCTACAATACTCTCTGAGGATCACTAATTCAAACAGAATTGAGGATCACTAAACCCGACAGTAATTGAGGATCACTGATCATTAAAAAATCCTCCCCTAACAATTACCCCCAAAATATAAGGAGTAATTTGTAAATAAACGAGTTATATTTTCTCGTTCTTATCCGTAACAAACCAACGGATATATAGCCGTTAAATTCTGACTAGCCGTTGCATCCTGGCGTCATTGAAGTGACTATCCTGCAAGATCATGATTATAAATTGAAGTTAGAGATAAGGGTTAGGAAGCATTTAAATTCGTGCGTTTCATCCTTTAAATCCTCATTCGAAGATCTGATCAGGTACTTCTCTTTCCTTTCTCTCTTCATATTCTCCTTCTGTTTCTTCTTCTTCACCACCATCATGACCAAGATGATGCTAAGATCCTCACCGGCTAAGGATCACAAAAAGGACAGTCCCTTGAAGAGCCAAAAGATCATCGAAGACTCTGCAAAGGAACGATGTTGCTTTACTGATCCACATATAGATAGGATTCGCCATTGTTTTCCGGCGAACACCGTTTTCAAAACTTTTGATTCCACCGTCCTGAGCGACTTTGTTTCTGAAAGTTGGGTAGCCTTTCCGGTCACCCCATTTACAATAGGATACTCGTATCCTTTTCCTGATTTCACCCAATCCTTCTTCTCTCTCACCTGCATCTCCTACATCCAAGCAATGCCAATGATCTGGAGGGTCTTGTATACCCTTGAAAGAATCAATGAGTGTTAAGGTATTAATCTGGGAATGTCGGAGTTAGCAGAAATGTACGACCTTGTGAGCCATGGATCTCATCGATATCTATTCAAACACAAACCCGGTGAAGAACACTCCATCTTCAAAGCCACTAAAAATGACACCAACTGGAAAAGGCGATTCTTCTTTGTCAGAAGGGATTCTATCCCTGATGGAAAGGATCTGCCTAGAAAATGGACCACCCATGGTTGGATAGAGGATCCTGAGAAGGATCACAGGATAACCTTGTTTCTGCTGAGGATCACTAACATCCTTTTGTTTCTATTTCGCAGCTATTACTGTTTCACACCTTATTACAACACCTGTAACGGAGGAAAGGCTTGCTGCTTTCCGGAGGCTTGATCCTGCAATAAGAACATTTCAAGCAAATACCCAGGATTCTCAGGAAGTATCCTCAGGCTCTGTTACGATGTCAAGTAAGTACCCCATTTTGTGCATAACTAAATGTTTAAATTAGAATGAAATAAGGATATTTATCTGTTTTGGATGTGTAGGTGTTGGAAAATCATCGAAGTCTGCTACTCGTTTCAGTGTCACCGATCTCACCACTGTTGGTCCCAGGTCTGGGAGGAAGAAGGCTGCTGCTAGCCCAAGTACTGCCATCCCCAAGCCTACCACCTCCAAAGGAAAGAAGAGGAAAGCCTCTGAGGCTGACAATCTAGAAGGCCTGCCTCTAATCCGCCACCAGTTCCTTGAGTACTTTGCTGATGTAAGGATCACTGACTTAGCTTAGTTATCCTGCCCACTTGAGGATCATGTAATCCTAAACTTTACATTGTCTTTTTGCAGAAATTTGCTGAAATCGAGGACTACGTAGGTAGTGTTGAAGAGGTTGAGCAAAAGTGTGTGGACCTCCAAAAGATCATGCTGGCCAAGGATAAGAAGATTGCCTCCTTTAAAAACGATGTCAATCTGGTGAAGAGGGAACTTGTCCTGGCTCATATCACTGCTGACCAAGAGAAGGCTGAAATCACAAATGATACCAAAGTCTCTGCTGCCATTGCTATGTACAAAACCAAGTTGCAGATGGCCCAAGAAGCTCAGGATCCTGACTTTGACAAGAGAAACTGGGACATAGAGGGCCGGAAGGCTAGGTTGGCTGATCTGGATGACGAAGAAGAGGCTGATGAGGTCCTAGCAATTGAGGCTGGCAGCAGTGGGGCTAAGGATCAGGCTGGTGATGTTGATGCTGGTGGTGATGCAGCCAAGGTGTAAGCTGCAGGAATGGGCGATGATGGATATTTCTAGACGTGGCCGGAGCCCATTTTTTTAGGACTTGGTAGTTTTTTGGTTATGATGTTTTGAAACAATGATGGGATGTATTTGAACAATAGTTTCTAGGGTTATGGATCATGGATCCTTAGACAATAGGTAGGATAATGGGTGGTGGATGGATCCTCTGTTTGGGGGATGAAGCCACTTGTTATCCTGCCATCTTTTACTTCTTACACTCTTAAGACCCGTTAACAATGGACACCCTTTGCCAACCCATGTGGACGGGCCACGTTTTGCTGGTAGAAACGTGGGTTGGCAATTTTGACAACCTTGAAGGGTTTAATGTTTTGTGAATAACATAACTTTAACTTTTTGGCTATTTCCCGTGTTGTTATCCTTGTGAATACTTTACTTTTCAATTGTTGTGATATACATTTTGTCTGAATTTATTAAGTAATGAAGAAAATTTTTAATAAATATCCTCTAAAAGTTTAGGATATGATCAAGGATCACATATCCTATAGTCGACAAGTTCTGAAAAGTAGTGTAGTTTAAGGATCATAAGTTCAGTTGTCAAAGAATAAGGGTCACTCATGTAAATGATAAATAAAATCAACGCAATTAAGGACCATACCTGAGAATCCAAGTTAGGATCCTAACCTTTAACACTCACAATCAGGATAACCAAAAGACAAACGTTAGTAGAAGGTAAGGATCAAGGATCCTTGGTCGTTTAGCTTCAAAAACCTGAAATAGGATACAACTTGGGACTAAGCCAATATAAGATAAAAGTTAGTAACTGGGGACAAGCCCAACAATTCTGGGGACAAGCCCAATATACTGGGGACAAGCCCAAAGGATAACTGGGGACAATCCCAAAGGATAACTGGGGACAAGCCCAAAGGATAACTAGGGACAAGCCCAAAGGATAACTGGGGACAAGCCCAAAGGATAACTGGGGACAAGCCCAAAGGATCGTGTGTAAACTGGAGTATGGCCCTCACTGGCGACTATCCAAACTTAGTGACATGAAAATGCCAAAACCTTAGCTAACGTGAAAACGTTAGAAACCTTAGGAACGGATGTATGGTACGTCTACCATTATACGTAGGATCCTGAATACAACCAATACAATGAAATTGTCAGCCCCTAAAGCGAGTACTGGTCCCATTGCCATGAACGGTACCAGGATCATCATGCGCTACTGGCGATACTGGGTGTTAAGGGAGGATTTTTGAATGATCAGTGATCCTCAATTACTGTTGGGTTTAGTGATCCTCACTTCTGTTTGAATTAGTGATCCTCAGAAGTATTGCAGGATCAGGATCATGGATCATCGTAAGGATCCTTATACTAACGATTGTCTGCTTTGAATATGATGTTGTTTTGCAGGAGTACGAGCTTGGACTTGGTCTTGGCGATATTCCTGGAGCATATTCCATATTTATTCTGCACGTGCATGGCTGAAATGGACGTTGTGGAGGACTTGCACCAATTGCGGAATGTTTGTTAGCTTAGATATTTTCTATTTTTAAAAGGGATAACGAGCTAAATAGAAAACACTTGGCTATTTTTAGCTTAACACACACACTCGCAACTGCTTTCACCAGCTCTTGACAATTCACTTGGCGATTGCACACTTTTTTACACATTACACTATAGTGATCCTTGTAATTAGCTCGCTATCATCCGAAGTTGTAATACGTTTCTTGTTTAATCTGAGTTGGTGATCGGTAGTTTCCATCACCCGAGGTTTTTTATGCCGGAGATCATTCATTGATCAAGGGCTTTTTCCTCGTATAAATCTTTGTGCCACTTATTCATTTCATTTTTGAGTGATCCTTGGTGTTGTTCATTGATTTAAGCTTCATACCTCACAACAGAAAGTTTGGTTGCATTATCATTGCTTGATTTTTGACCAAAATAGTTTGGCACCCACCGTGGGGCAATTGGTGCTTCATTCCTAAGAAGATTCATACTTTTGTGGTCATTTTGGTTCATTACAACCAAGCAGATGGCTTCCTCAACAAAGAATACATCAAGTTCAATGCCGGCAATTAGTTCTTCACAAGGCATTCAACCTTTGCCTCCACCACCTTCTGGATCCCAGAAGAATGCTGAGAATGCTGCGAAGAGACAAACCCCCATTTTTCAAAAACCGCCAACTTCTTCTGTTTCCACTAATTCTACTACTAATGATCTTTTTAATCTGATTTTGCAGATGAGGGATCGCATGCAAGAGCAGGATAAAACCAATGAACGGATCCTCCAAGAGATTGGTGATATCAAGAAACAGAAGAAATCAGTGGAGGATCACTCTCCTCTGATGCCAAGGTCCTTGAACTTTGACACTCCAATTGTAACTACCTTACAATCGGCAATTCCGGGCATCCAGTATCAAAGTGGTCCATCAGAAAGGCGTTATGGAACGGCAACTATGAGTCAGGCAATTGGCTCTCACTCTCAGCCTCAGGGATCCTATTTTCAGTCATCGGGATCCTCTATTCAGCATCAAGGATCCTTCAGCTCAGGAGGATATTCGGGAACGCACGCGGTCCAAGGATCCTCCCAGGTCCAAGGATCCTCCCAGGTCCAAGGATCCTCCCAGGTCGAAGGATCCTCCCAGGTCCAAGGATCCTCCCAGGTCCAAGGATCCTCCCAGATCCAAGGATTCTCCCAGGTCCAAGGATCCTCCCAGGTCCAAGGATCCTCCCAGGACTAAGGATTCTCTATTGTTCCAGGATCCTTCCAGCTTCAAGGATCCTCTCAGCCTCAAGGATCCAACATCTTCCAGGATCAAGGATTCTTAAGGAGTATGCAGCCTCCAAGTTCGGATGTTCATCAAGGAGACTTTATACCAATGCAGACCATCGCTTCCTCTGGTCCTTCAATCATGCCAGAGCCCCGTCAATATGGATTCACATCCGGGATTCCAAACATGAATCCAATGGGAGGTAACACTTTCAATAATACATATAACACTAATCATGGATCTATGCAGGATACGGGTATCAATCAGGCTATGGCAAGGGAGCTACAGAAGCTTAAGGATATGATATCCAGTGTACCAGGAGTGGTTAAACCCATTCCTGAAATTGCAGATGGTAGCCATAGGATATCTCGTTTTGCACCACCCTTATGTGATGCTGAGATACCCAAAAGGTTCCAGATACCATCTATGAAGCTGTATGATGGTTCAACAGATCCAGAAGAGAATGTAGCTCAGTACAGGGAGAGGATGGAGATCAATCCAATTCCTGAGAGGTTAAAAGAAGCATGTCTATGCAAGGGATTCGGATCCACACTCACGGGATTCGGATCCACACTCACAGGATCTGCTCTTAAATGGCTGCTAAGTCTTCCCCCTTATTCTATTACTTCATTTGCTAATCTAGTTAATTTGTTTAATAGTCAATTCTCTTGTAGTAGAAAATTCGAACGATTAACTAGTGATCTATATAGGGTAACACAAGGTCAAAATGGGATATTGCTACGGCTGTAGAAGCCTTTAAAATGGGATTGCTTAGGGATTCATTATTCTATGTTGATGATCTTGTTATGACACCTTGCAGGAACCTTGATGAAGTAAGAACCAGGGCCCTTAGGTTCATCCGCCTAGAGGATGACAAAAGGATCCAGGATAGATTGACATGATCCTTAAAACAGGAGAAACAAGGATCCTATTTCAGGAACAACAAATCCAAGTCCTACAACAAATCTGATAACCAGAACGTGCATGCAGTGGAACAAGAAGAGGATGATGAGGATTATCCTCCTATTTCTGAATACTGTTTTTCTGTTGATAACAATGAACTAATCCTTGCAATGCAGAATCTAGGTGAGAAAGCTAGATGGCCGAGAAAAAGTGACATACCAGCTGCTACAAAGGATAAGTCCAAGTGGTGTGCATATCATGAGGATTTCGGGCATCTCACTGAAGAGTGTATTGCACTAAGAAAGGAAATTGGTTACTTGTTGAGCAAGGGGCATTTGAAGGAACTCTTGGGATGAAAAAAGTCAAGGATCCAGGATCCTGAAAGGATCCAGGATCCTGAAAGGATCCCGGAAAGGGCTCCTGCTCCTCCAGCAGATGCACAAGTCATAAACTTCATATCCGGTGGATCAGACATTTGTGATACTTCCTTTTCAGCAGCAAAAAGACATGCTAAGGAAACCAAGATGGACAATGGAGACAGACCCGTCCGGACCGACGTTGTTACCCAGGATAAAGTCATAACCTTTGATGAGGATGATCGTGTTGATGCCCAGGATCCTCATCATGATGGTCTTGTAATTACATTATTTATTTCTAATCACTTTGTTCGTAGGATCCTTATAGATGGAGGAAGCTCTGTGAACATCATTCAGCTTGATGTCCTCAAGAAGATGAATATACCAGAGTCTGATATTGTCCCAAGATCCTTAGTACTTGTGGGATTCAGTGGAGAAACCAAGAACACATTGGGGGACATCAAACTCCCTATTTATATTGAACGACTCCATTCTTATCAGAAATTTTGTGTTATAGATTGCTTATCTTGTTGTAATGTTATCCTTGGCAGGCCATGGATACATGACATGAAGGCAGTCCCATCTACCTATCATCAGTGTGTAAAGCTTCCAAGTCCATGGGGAGTGGTGAAAATTGAGAGTGATCAACAAGAGGCTAAGAATTGTTATACATCATCAATGAAGCCAGCCTCGAGACCAAGGGAGCAATAGCAATTAAAGTATCCTTCAAGAGATGTCTTGGAGGCAAGAGAACATGATTTGAAAGAAATCCTCATGGATCCTGATGATCCTGAATCCAAGATCTTCATAGGATCAGGGATCCTTAGCGACATTGAACAGGAGCTAGTATCCTTCCTTAAAAGAAGGAAAACTACCTTTGCTTGGAAACATGAGGATATGACAGGTATATCTAAAGATATAATTACTCATAAACTTGGCATTGACAGGTCATTCAAGCCAATTCATCAAAAGAGGAGGAAGTTTGCACCCGAGAGGAATGCCATTATCCAGGAAGAGGTAGATAAACTACTTCGGGCATGTATGATAAGAGAGGTTAAGTATCCAAGATGGTTAGCCAATGTGGTTGTTGTTCAAAAGAAAAATGGAAAGTGGAGGGTATGTGTCGATTTTACTGATTTAAAAAAGGCATGTCCCATGGATCCTTTCCCATTACCCCACATTGACTCCATGGTGGATGCTACCGCGGGTCATGAGTTGTTGACTTTTATGGATGCTTCATCTGGATTTCAACAAATTCAGATGGAACCATCTGATCAAGAGGATACAACCTTTATGACCCCAACTGGTATATATTGTTATATTGCTATGCCATTTGGACTAAGGAATGCAGGTGCTACTTATCAAAGGCTAGTCAATATGATGTTCAAGGAACAAATTGGACACACTATGGAAGTCTATATTGATGACATGGTGGTTAAGTCCAAGAAAGCGGAGGATCATCTTAAAGACTTGGAGGAAGCATTCAATATCCTTGATAAATTTAATATGAAACTAAATCCTTCCAAGTGTCATTTTGGTGTTAAGGCAGGTAAATTCTTAGGCTATATGGTGACAAAGAGGGGCATTGAAGCAAGTCCAGAGCAAATCAAGGCTATTGTGAATATCAAATCTCCTGCCAATGCTAAGGATGTGCAAAGATTGACAGGCAGGATCGCAACCTTGAACAGATTCATATCCAAATCCTCAGAAAAGTGCAAGGAGTTCTATGACATCCTGAGGAAGAACAAGAGATTTGAATGAACTGAGAAGCATGAAAGTGCCCTCAAAGCACTTAAGGATTACCTATCCTCAGCCACGGCCCTGATGAAACCAGAAAAAGGGGATATATTATCCTTATACTTAGCAGTATCCTCAAAAGCAGTAAGTGCGGTCCTTGTTAAGGATCACCAAGGTACACAACATCCTGTTTATTATGTAAGTAAGAGTTTACTTGATGCTGAATCTAGGTATTCACACTTAGAAAAACTTATCCTTGCATTAATTATGGCATCTACTAAATTAAGACATTATTTTGAGACTCATGTCATTATTGTTAAGACAAATTTTCCAATTAAGAATGTTCTCAGGAAACCTGAAATGCCAGGAAGGATGGCTAAGTGGGCAGTGAAGCTTAGTGCTTATGATATAAGATATGAGCCTAGAACTGCCATCAAATCCCAAGCCTTAGCTGACTTTGTGGCAGATTTCAGTAGTGACTTGCAAAAGGAAGCTGAGTTAGAAGTCCAACAGCTTGAAGAAACTAAGGATCCTTGGATACTCTTCACTGATGGAGCCTCTAATATCAGAGGAACAGGACTTGGAATACTACTAAAATCGCCACAGGGGGACATAATACCCCACTCCATAGCTTGTGAATTTCAAACTACCAACAATGAGGCTGAGTATGAAGCCTTGATAGCTGGTTTGCAAATTGCTAAGCATATGAGGATCAGGTATCTTGAGGTACATATAGATTCATTATTAATCACTGATCACTTTAATGGATCCTATGCTGTTAAAGGTGAAAAGTTAATCAAATACTTAGAGATAGTCAAAGAATTGGCACTCTCTTTTGTTTCCTTTAGTTTGACACAGGTACCAAGGGAAGAGAATGCAGAGGCTGATGCATTAGCCAATCTAGGATCATCCTTGAAGATCCCTGAGGATATCAAGATCCCTATTATCCATATCCTGACCCCTGCTATCGAGGATCATGTAGCTATGGAGATAGGAGAGGATTCTGCAATCATCCCTAGTGATGATACTCAATCTCATTTAGGATCATGGATCCTCCCAATCATGAGATACATACAACATGGAGAGATTCCTACAGGAGAAAACCCTAGGGCTTTCAAAATTAAGGTATCTCAATTTACAATATTGAATAATGTGTTGTATAAACGATCTCTTGCAGGTCCATATCTAAGATGCATTGAGGATCCTGAAATCCAAGAAGTCCTAAAGGATTTCCATGAAGGAGATTGTGGAAACCACACTGGGGGCAGAGCATTGTTCTCAAGGATCCTGAGGACAGGATACTATTGGCCTACTATGAAGAAGGATGCTATGGAGTATGCCAAGAAGTGTGATCCTTGTCAGAGACATAGTAATATCCTTCACCAACCAGCAGAGTTTTTGCATCCTATATCCTCTTCTTGGCCATTTATGAGATGGGGAATGGATATAGTGGGTAAGCTTCCTAAGGCACCTGGTGGAAAAGTATTCATGCTTGCTATGACTGATTACTTCTCCAAGTGGATAGAGGCTGAAGCCTTTGCTCAAGTCCGAGAAAAGGAAGTTATATCCTTTATTAAAAGAAACATTATTACTAGATTTAGTATTCCTTCTGAAATCGTTTGTGATAATGGATCCCAATTTATTGGGAATAGAACTACTAACTTTTGTGACAGCTGGGGGATTAAGATGATAACATCAACACCAGTCCACCCACAAGCTAATGGTCAGGCAGAATCATCCAACAAGATCATCATCAACAATTTGAAGAAGAAGCTTGGATCCAAGAAAGGAAAATGGGCAGAAGAACTACCTTATGTGCTTTGGGCTGATAGGACAACTCCCAAGAATGCTACTGGCCAAACTCCATTTTCTTTGGTATTTGGGGCAGAATCAGTGATCCCTACAGAGATGGTGGTTCCTACTGCAAGAACAAGCATTCATGATCCTAAAGAAAATGCTGAAAACTTGGTTCAAGACTTGGATACTATAGAAGAACTCATGGATTTGGTAAGGATAAGGATGGCCAGTTATCATCAAAGGATGGCTGGAGCTTACAACAAAAATATGAGGATCAGGAAATTCCAAGTTGGTGATATGGTATTAAGGAAAGCATTTCAGAATACCACAAATCCTGCTGACGGAAAGTTGGCACCAAAGTGGGAAGGCCCTTATTTGATTGAAGCTGAGGCAGGAAATGGGGCATATCGATTGCTAACAATGGAAGGTGATTTGCTGCCAAGAGCTTGGAATGCTGTCCACTTGAAGAAATACTTTATGTGATAAGGATCCATGATCCTAACATGACAAGTATCCTTGAAGGATCCTTACAAGACAGACGATTCTCATTTTGGAAATGATCTAATCCCAAACTATTTTATTTTTTAATTATCCTATATAAGGGTAAGGATCCTGTATCCTTTATCCTCCTTTCACTTGATTCTGAGTTTTGAAGGTTCAGGTATCTTTAACAAAAGACTGATTATCCACAGAAGTATCTAGTTATTTGGGCTTGACCCCAGTTATTTGGGCTTGACCCCAGTTATTTGGGCCTGTCCCCAGTTTCGCCAGTAGCGCACGATGATCCTGGTATAGTTCATGGCAATGGGACCAGTACTCGTTTTAGGGGCTGATAATTTCATTGTACTGGCTATATTCAGGATCCTACGTATAATGGTAGACATACCATACATCCATTCCTAAGGTTTCTAACGTTTTCACGTTAGCTAAGGTTTTGGCATTTTCATGTCACTAAGTTTGGATAGTCGCCAGTGAGGGCCATACTCCAGTTTACACACGATCCTTTGGGCTTGTCCCCAGTTATCCTTTGGGCTTGTCCCCAGTATATTGGGCTTGTCCCCAGAATTGTTGGGCTTGTCCCCTGTTACTAACTCTTATCTTATATTGGCTTAGTCCCAAGTTGTATCCTATTTCAGGTTTTTGGAGACAAACGACCAAGGATCCTTGATCCTTACCTTTTACTAAGGTTTGTCTTTTGGTTATCCTGATTATAAGTGTTAAAGGTTAGGATCCTAACTTGGATTCTCAGGTATGATCCTTAACTATTTTGATTTTATTCATCATTCATCTGAGTTACCCTTATCCTTTGACAACTGAACTTGTGATCCTTAAACTATATTACTTTTCAGAACTTATCGACTATAGGATATGTGATCCTTGATCATATCCTAAACTTTTTGAGGATATTTATAAAATTTTTACTTGATAAGGTTAGACAAAATGAATATCACAACAATTGAAAAGTAAAATACTAACAAGGATAGCAACACGGGAGATAGCCAAAAAGTTAGAGTTATTTTATTCACAAAACGTTAAACCCTTTAAGGTTGTCAAAATTGACAACCCACGTTTCTACCAGCAAAACATGGCCCGTCCACATGGTTGGCAAAGGGTGTCCATTGTTTACGGGTCTTCGTAGTGCAGGAAATAAAAGACGGAAGGATAACGAGTGGCTTCATCCCCCAAACAGAGGATCCATCCACCACCCATTATCCTGCCTATTGTTCAAGGATCCATGATCCTTCACCCTAGAAACTATTGTCTAAAGTTATTACAACCCATCATTGTTCAACAAAAACATCATAACCAAACTTAAAAAAAAAATGGGCTCCGGCTACGTCTAGAAATGTCCTTCATCGCCCATTCCTGCAGCTTACACCTTCGCTGCATCACCATCTCCTCCAGCTCCAGTATCCTTCACATGATCCTTGCCACTGCCACCAGCCTCGATTGCCAGAACCTCATCAGCCTCTTCTTCGTCCTCCAACTCAGCCAGCCTAGCCTTCCAGCCCTCCATGTCCCAGTTGCTTCTGTCAAAATTAGGATCCTGAGCTTCTTGAGCCATCTGCAACTTGGTCTTGTACATGGCAATGGCAGTGGAGACTTTAGCATCCACCGTGATCTCGTGCTTCTCATAGTCAGCATTGATCTGAGCTGCAACCGCCTGAGTTTTGGCATCATTGAGGTCCTTTTCGAGGGAGGCAATCTTGTGATCCTTGAGAACCGCCACTTTTTGGAGGTCAGAGTATTTCTCCTCAATCTCTTCGACGTTCCCAACATAGTCCTCGATTTCAGCAAATTTCTGCAAAGAAGACAATGCAAAGCTCAGGATCATGTGATCCTCAAATGGGCAGATTAATTAAGCTAAGTCAGTGATCCTTACCTCAGCAAAGTACTCAAGGAATTGATGACGGATCAGAGGCAAGCCTTCTAGATTGTCAGCCTCAGAGGTCTTCCTTTTCTTTCCACCTCTTCCCTTTGAAGTGGTTTGCCTTGGGGACTATGACAGAGGGGCTAGCAGCAGACTTTTTCCTTGAGGATCGGACAGTGTCAAGGTCAGTGACACTGAATTTGGAGGCAGATCTTGAAGATTTTCCAGCACCTACATATCCAAAATAGATAAGTATCATTATCCCATTTCTATTTAACTATTTATTTAAACATTTAATTATGCAAAAAACAGGATACTTACTCGACATAGTGACAGAACCTGAGGATACTTCTTGAGAATCCTGGGTATTTGCTTTAAATGATCTTCTTGCAGGATCAAGTCTCTGGATAGCGGCAAGCCTTTCCTGTGTTGCAGGTGTTGTGATGAGGTGTGCGATAGTAATAGCTGCAAAATAGAAACAGAAGGATGTTAGTGATCCTCAGCAAAGACTTGGTTATACCGTGATCCTTTTCAGGATCCTCTATCCTACCATGAGTGGTCCATTTTCTAGGCAGATCCTTTCCATCAGGGATAGAATCCCTTCTGACAAAGAAGAAACGCCGTTTCCAGTTGGTGTCATTCTTAGTGGCTTTGAAGATGGGGTGTTCTTCACCAGGTTTATGTTTGAGTAGATACCGATGAGATACATGGCTAACAAGGTCATACATCTCTGCCAACTCCGAGATTCCCAGATCAATGCCTTCTTGCTCAATGATCCTTTCAAGGGTATATAAGACCCTCTAGATCATTGGCATAGCTTGAATGTAGGAGATGCCAATGAGGGAGAAGAAAGACTGGGTGAATTCAGGGAAAGTATACGAGTATCCTATTATGAATGGTGTGACTGGGAAAGCTACCCAGGTTTCAGAAATGTGGTCACTTAGAACGGTGGGATCAAATGGTTTGAAATCGGTGTTTGCCGGAAAGCAATGTCGGATCCTGTCTATCTGTGGATCGGTAAAGCAACATCTTTCTTTCGCCGAATCTTTGATGATCCCCTGGCTCTTAAGAGGACTGTCTTTTGTGTGATCCTTAGCCGGAGAGGATCTTAGCATCATCTTGGTCATGATGGTAGAGAAGAAGATGAACAGAGAAAGAAAACGTAAAGGGAGAAGAGGAAGAGAGATACCTGCTTGATCTTCGAATGTGGATTTAAAGGGAGTCTCTCTTGAATTTAAATGCAAATTGATCCCTATCCCTAACTTCAATTTATAATGATGATTTTGCAGGATAATCACCTCAATGACGTCATGTTAGCAACGGCTAGTCAGGATGCTAACGGCTAGTCCGACTACAACGGCTAGTTATCCGTTGATTCGTTACGGATAAGAACAGAAAATATAACTCGTTATTTACATTTTTACTCCTTATATTTTGGGGGCAATTGTTAGGGGAGGATTTTTGAATGATCAGTGATCCTCATTTACTTTTGGGTTTAGTGATCCTCACTTCTGTTTGAATTAGTGATCCTCAGAAGTATTGCAGGATCAGGATCATGGATCATCGTAAGGATCCTTATACTAACGATTGTCTTCTTTGAATATGATGTTGTTTTGCAGGAGTACGAGCTTGGACTTGGTCTTGGCGATATTCCTGAAGCATATTCCATATTTATTCCGCACGTGCATGGCTGAAATGGACGTTGTGGAGGTCGTGGAGGACTTGCACCAATTGCGGAATGTTTGTTAGCTTAGATATTTTCCATTTTTAAAAGGGATAGCGAGCTAAATAGAAAACACTTGGCTATTTTTAGCTTAACACACACACTCGCAACTGCTTTCACCAGCTCTTGACAATTCACTTGGCGATTGCACACTTTTTTACACATTACACTATAGTGATCCTTGTAATTAGCTCACTATCATCCGAAGTTGTAATACGTTTCTTGTTTAATCTGAGTTGGTGATCGGTAGTTTCCATCACCCGAGGTTTTTTATGCCGGAGATCATTCATTGATCAAGGGCTTTTTCCTCGTATAAATCTTTGTGTCACTTATTCATTTCATTTTTGAGTGATCCTTAGTGTTGTTCATTGATTCAAGCATCATACCTCACAACAGAAAGTTTGGTTGCATTATCGTTGCTTGATTTTTGACCAAAACACTGGGGACAGGCCCAAACTGGGGACTAGCCCAAATAACTGGGGTCAAGCCCAAATAACTGGGGTCAAGCCCAAATAACTGGATACTTCTGTGGATACTCGATCCTTTGTTAAGGATACCTAAACCTTCTGCAAAACTTAGATTCAAGTGAAAGGAGGATAAAGGATGCAGGATCGTTATCCTTATATAAGATAATTAAAGAACGAAATAGTTTGAGATTAGAATATTACCAAAATGAGGATCCTCTGTCCTGTAAGGATCCTTCAAGGATACTTGTCAGGTAAGGATCATGGATCCTTATTACATGAAGTATTTCTTCAAGTGGACAACATTCCAAGCTCTTGGTAGCAAATCACCTTCCATTGTTAGCAATCGATAGGCCCCCTTTCCTGCCTCAGCTTCGATCAAGTAAGGGCCTTCCCACTTTGGTGCCAACTTTCCATCAGCAGGATTGGTGGTGTTCTGAAATGCTTTCCTTAACACCATATCACCAACTTGGAATTTCCTGATCCTGAGATTTTTGTTGTAAGCTCCAACCATCCTTTGTTGATAACTGGCCATCCTTATCCTTGCCAAATCCCTGAGTTCTTCTATAGTATCCAAGTCTTGAACCAAGTTTTCAGCATTTTCTTCAGGATCACGAATGCTTGTTCTTGCAGTAGGAACCACCATCACTGTAGGGATCACTGATTCTGCCCCAAATACCAAAGAAAATGGAGTTTGGCCAGCGGCATTCTTGGGAGTTGTCCTATCAGCCCATAGTACATAAGGTAGTTCTTCTGGCCATTTTCCTTTCTTGGATCCAAGCTTCTTCTTTAAATTGTTGATGATGATCTTGTTGGATGATTTTGCCTGACCATTAGCTTGTGGGTGGACTGGTGTTGATGTTATCATCTTAATCCCCCAGCCGTCACAAAAGTTAGTAGTCCTACTCCTAATAAATTGGGATCCATTATCACAAACAATTTCAGAAGGGATACTAAATCTAGTAATAATATTTCTCTTGATAAAGGATATCACTTCTTTTTCTCTGACTTGAGCGAAGGCTTCAGCCTCTATCCACTTGGAGAAGTAGTCAGTCATAGCAAGCATGAATACTTTTTCCACCAGGTGCCTTAGGAAGCTTACCAATTATATCCATTCCCCATCTCATAAATGGCCAAGAGGAGGATATAGGATGCAAAAGTTCTGCTGGTTGGTGAAGGATATTACTATGTCTCTGACAAGGATTACATTTCTTGGCATATTCCACAGCATCCTTCTTCATAGTAGGCCAATAGTATCCTGTCCTCAAGATCCTTGAGAATAATGCACTGCCCCCAGTGTGGTTTCCACAATCTCCTTCATGGAAATCCTTTAGGACTTCTTGGATTTCCGGATCCTCAATGCATCTTAGATATGGTCCTACAAGAGATCGTTTATACAACATATTATTCAATATTGTAAATTGAGATACCTTAATTTTGAAAGCCCTGGGGTTTTCTCCTGTAGGAATCTCTCCATGTTGGATATATCTCATTATTGGAAAGATCCATGATCCTGAATGGGATTGTGTATCATCAGTAGGGACAATAGCAGAATCCTCTCCTATCTCCATGGCTACATGATCCTCGATAGCAGGGGTTAGGATGTGGATAATAGGGATCTTGATATCCTCCGGGATCTTCAAGGATGATCCTAGATTGGCTAATGCATCAGCCTCTGCATTCTCTTCCCTTGGTACCTATGGCAAACTAAAGGAAACAAAAGAGAGTGCCAATTCTTTGACTATCTCTAAATATTTGATTAGCTTTTCACCTTTAACAGCATAGGATCCATTAAAGTGATTAGTGATTAATAATGAATCTACATGTACCTCAAGATACATGATCCTCATATGCTTGGCAGTTTGCAAACCAGCTATCAAGGCTTCATACCCAGCCTCATTATTGGTAGTTTGGAACTCACAAGCTATGGAGTGGGGTATTATGTCCCCCTGTGGCGATTTTAGTAGTGTTCCAAGCCCTGTTCCTTTGGCGATTTTAGTAGTGTTCCAAGCCCTGTTTCTTCAAGCTGTTGGACTTCTAACTCAGCTTCCTTTTGTAAGTCACTACTAAAATCTGCCACAAAGTCAGCTAAGGCTTGGGATTTGATGGCAGTCCTTGGTTCATATCTTATATCATATGCAGTAAGCTTCACTGCCCACTTAGCCATCCTTCCTGACATTTCAGGTTTCCTGAGAACATTCTTAATTGGAAAATTAGTCTTAACAATAATGGCATGAGTCTCAAAATAATCTCTTAATTTAGTAGATGCCATAATTAATGCAAGGATAAATTTCTCTAAGTGTGAATACCTGGATTCAGCATCAAGTAAACTCTTACTTACATAATAAACAGGATGTTGTGTACCTTGGTGATCCTTAACAAGGACCGCACTTACTGCTTTTGAGGATACTGCTAGGTATAAGGATAATATATCCCCCTTTTCTTGTTTCATCAAGGCGGGGGCTGAGGATAGGTAATCCTTAAGAGCTTTGAGAGCATTTTCATGCTTCTCAGTCCATTCAAATTTCTTGTTCTTCCTCAGGATACCATAGAATTCCTTGCACTTTTCTGAGGATTTGGATATGAACCTGTTCAAGGCTGCGATCATGCCTGTCAATCTTTGCACATCCTTGGGATTGGCAGGAGATTTGATATTCACAATAGCCTTAATCTGCTCTGCACTTGCTTCAATGCCACTCTTTGTCACCATATAGCCTAAGAATTTACCTGCTTTAACACCAAAATGACACTTGGAAGGATTTAGTTTCATATTAAATTTATCAAGGATATTAAATGCTTCCTCCAAGTCTTTAAGGTGATCCTCAGCTTTCTTGGACTTAACCACCATGTCATCTATATAGAATTCCATAGTGTGTCCAATTTGTTCCTTGAACATCATATTGACTAGCCTTTGATAAGTAGCACCTGCATTCCTTAGTCCAAATGGCATAGCAATATAACAATATATACCAGTCGGGGTCATAAGGGCTGTATCCTCTTGATCAGATGGTTCCATCTGAATTTGTTTAAATCCAGATGAAGCATCCATAAAAGTCAACATCATGACCCGCGGTAGCATCCACCATAGAGTCAATGTGGGGTAATATGAAAGGATCCTTGGGACATACCTTGTTTAAATCAGTAAAATCGACACATACCCTCCACTTTCCATTTTTCTTTTGAACAACAACCACATTGGCTAACCACCTTGGATACTTGACCTCTCTTATCATACCTGCCCGAAGTAGTTTATCTACCTCTTCCTGGATAATAGCATTCCTTTCAGGTGCAAACTTCCTCCTCTTCTGATGTATAGGCTTGAATGACCTGTCAATGCCAAGTTTATGAATAATTATATCTTTAGATATACCTGTCATATCCTCATGCTTCCAGGCAAAGGTAGTTTTCCTTCTTTTAAGGAAGGATACTAGATCCTGTTCAATGTCGCTAAGGATCCCTGATCCTATGAAGATCTTGGATTCAGGATCATGAGGATCCATGAGGATTTCCTTTACAACCTGCTCTCTTGCCTCCAAGACATCTCTTGAAGGACACCTTAATTGCTATTGCTCCCTTGGTCTTGAGGCTGGCTTCATTGATGAGGTATAGCAATTCTTAGCTTCTTGTTGATCACTCTCAATTTTCACCACTCCCCATAGACTAGGAAGCTTTACGCATTGATGATATGTGGATGGGACTGCCTTCATGTCATGTATCCACGACCTGCCAAGGATACCATTACAACATGATAAGCAATCTATAACACAAAACTTTTGATAAGAATGGAGTCCTTCAATATAGATGGGAAGTTTGATGTCCCCCAATGTGTTCTTGGTTTCTCCACTGAATCCCACAAGGACTGAGGATCTTAGGACAATATCAGACTCCGGGATATTCATCTTCTTGAGGACATCAAGCTGAATGATGTTAACAGAGCTTCCTCCATCGATTAGGATCATGCGAACAAAATGGTTAGAAATAAATAAGGTAATAACAAGACCATCATGATGAGGATCCTGGGCATCAACACGATCATCCTCATCAAAGGTTATGACTTTATCCTGGGTAACAATGGAGGTCCGGATGGGTCTGTCTCCATTATCCATCTTGGTTTCCTTAGCATGTCTTTTGGCTGCTAAAAAGGAAGTACCACAAATGTCTGATCCACCGGATATGAAGTTTATAACTTGTGCATCTGCTGGAGGAGCAGGAGCCTTTTCTGGGATCCTTTCAGGATCCTGGATCCTTGACTTTTTCCGTCCCAGAAGTTCCTTCAAATGCCCCTTGCCTAACAAATAACCAATTTCCTTTCTAAGTGCAATACACTCTTCAGTGAGATGCCCGAAATCCTCATGATATGCACACCACTTGGACTTATCCTTTGTAGCAAGTGGTTTATCACTTTTTCTCGGCCACCTAGCTTTCTCACCTAGATTCTGCATTGCAAGAATTAGTTCATTGTTATCAACAGAAAAACAATATTTAGAAATGGGAGGATAATCCTCATCATCCTCTTCCTGTTCTACTGCATGCACATTCTGGTTGTCAGATTTGTTGTAGGACTTGAACTTGTTATTCTTAAAGTAGGATCCTTGCTTTTCCTGTTTTGAGGATCCTGTCAGTCTCTCCTGGATCCTTTTGTCATCCTCTAGACGGATGAACCTAAGGGCCCTGGTTCTTACTTCATCAAGATTCCTGCATGGGTTCATAACAAGATCATCATAGAATAATGAATCCCTGAGCAAACCCATTTTAAAGGCTTCTACAGCCATAGCTATATCCAGGTTAGGGATATCTGAGGATTCTTTACTAAACTTAGTGATGTAATCTCTAAGTGATTCATTTTGACCTTGTGTTACTCTATAAAGATCACTAGTTAAACGTTCAAATTTTCTACTACAAGAAAATTGACTATTAAACAGATTAACTAGATTAGTAAATGAAGTAATAGAGTAAGGGGGAAGACTTAGCAGCCATTTAAGAGCAGATCCTGTGAGTGTGGATCCAAATCCCTTTCATAGACATGCTTCTTTTAACCTCTCAGGAATTGGATTGATCTCCATCCTCTCCCTGTATTGAGCTACATGCTCCTCTGGATCCGTTGAACCATCATACAGCTTCATGGATGGTATCTGGAATCTTTTGGGTATCTCAGCATCACATAAGGGTGGTGCAAAACGAGATATCCTATGGCTACCGTCTGCAATCTCAGGAATGGGCTTGACCACTCCTGGAACACTGGATATCATATCCTTAAGCTTCTATAATTCCCTAGCCATAGCTTGATTGATACCTGTATCCTGCATGGAGCCATGGTTAGTGTTATAAGAATTATTGAAAGTGTTACCTCCCAGAGGATTCATGTTTGGAATTCCAGATGTGAATCCATATTGACGGGACTCCGGTATGATCGAAGGACCAGATGAAGCAATGGTCTGCATTGGTATGAAGTCTCCTTGATGAACATCTGAACTTGGAGGCTGCATACTTCTTAAGAATCCTTGATCCTGAAAGATGTTGGATCCTTGAACCTGAGAGGATCCTTGAACCTGAAAGGATCCTGTAATCATAGAGGATCTTTGGACCTGGGAGGATCCTTGGACCTGGGAGGATCCTTGGACCTGGTACATTCCCACATATCCTCCTGAGCTGACGAAGGATCCCTGATGCTGAGAATAGGATCCCGATGGCTGAGAATAGGATCCTAGAGGCTGGAAGTGAGAGCCAAATGCATGACTCATAGTTTTTGTTCCATAATGCCTTTCTGATGGACCACTTTGATACTGGATGCCCGGAGCTGCCGATTGTAGGGTAGTTACAACTGGAGTGTCAAAATTCAATGACCTTGGCATCAGAGGAGAGTGATCCTCCACTGATTTCTTCTGTTTCTTGATATCACCAATCAATTGGAGGATCCATTCATTGGTTTTGTCCTGCTCTTGCATGCGATCTCTCATCTGCAAAATCAGAGTAAAAAGATCATTAGTAGTAGGATTAGAGGAAACAGAAGAAGTTGGTGGTTTTGGAAAAATGGGGGTTTGTCTCTTCGCAGCTTTTTTGAGCATTCTTCTGGGATCCAGAAGGTGGTGGAGGCAAAGGAGGAATGCCCTGTGAAGAACTCATTGCCGGCATAGAGCTTGATGTGTTCTTTGCTGAAGAAGCCATCTGCTTGATTGTAATGGACCAAAAGGATCACAGGAACAATAATTTCTCAAGAACGAAGCACCAATTTCCCCACGGTGGGCGCCAAACTGTTTTGGTCAAAAATTAAGCAAAGATAATGCAACCAAATCTTTTGTTGTGAGGTGTGATGCTTGAATCAATGAACAATATGAAGGATCACTCAGAAATGTAATGAATAAGTGACACAATGATTTATACGAGGAAAAAGCCCTTGATCAAGAGTTGATCTCCGGCATAAAAAACCTCGGGTGATGGAAACTACCGATCACCAACTCAGATTAAACAGAAAATGTATTACAACTTTGGATGATAGCGAGCTAGTTACAAGGATCACTAGAGTGTAAGGTGCAAAAAAGTGTGTAATCGCCAAGCAAACTGTCAAGAACTGATGAGAGCAGTTACGAGTGTGTGTGTTTAGCCAAAAATAGCCAAGTGTTCTAATTTAGCTCGCTATCCCCTTTTAAATTTGGAAAATATCTAAGTTAACTAACTATCCGCATTTCATGCAAGTCTCCCACGAACTCCATAACGTCCATATTAGTCAAGCACGTGCGAAATAAATAGGGAATATGCTCCAGGAATATCGCCAAGACCAAGTCCAAGCATGTACTCCTGCAAAACAACATCATATTCAAAGCAGACAATTGTTAGTATAAGGATCCCTATGATGATCCTGGATCCTGATCCTACAATACTCTCTGAGGATCACTAATTCAAACAGAATTGAGGATCACTAAACCCGGCAGTAATTGAGGATCACTGATCATTAAAAAATCCTCCCCTAACAAGCTTATCTTAGTTAACTTAGATACACTTTTGAATAGCACATATTCCAGAAACTCCCTATGTTCAATACCCACTTACCGCTAGCTATTTAGTAGTAATTGGGTTAAATTTGATTGTGACCACGAGATCACGTCAAATTTTGTTACTTTGGTTCTTTACTGCCTTACGGCAACCGAATAATGCCCAGAGGCTACCGTAGCTTACGGTGGCTACCGTAAGCTACGGTAGTGCCCAGTACATTTTGTTGAGTTTTGTTTATTGTGGCTAATCGAATCCATTTCCGAGCGTAGTTTTCGATTATGCTATTCTCCCAGAATCCTAACACTAATGTTTATTGAAATTTTAAAATTTAGGTACGATGCAAGCATGTGGATGATGATCAAGTCATTGCTACCAAATTGAACTCATTCAAGATCTTATTCAGCAACTTTTGTTATTACTAGTAGATAGTAAAACTTATGTAATCGAAGGAATACTGATGTATCCTAATGTTGTTTTTTAATGCTTGTTTAAAACTAGTAATTACTAAACTAAATGTTATTGTAAACATTTTTGCTTAACGTTTATAAAGCTTAGTCCTATTTTGTCGTTAGAATTTATATTTAAAAATGAGTGTTACAAGTTGGTAATCAGAGCTAAGGTTAAAGACAAATGTGTTCGGTTCAAGGCTTGATCAACATCAGGTAAGAATTTGTTTGAAGTAAATTCTAAATTGAAAGACTAGAAGGAATAGTTATTTAATGTGTATGGAAGTTGTATAGTAATATACTCGAACCCGGGAAGTACACTTAGCATAAACGGTTAAGGCAAGTTGTATACTTGGCCGAATAGTGAGTATAAATTCTCATGTGAAGGTATGAGAATGATTGAACGAATTATTTATCAAATTATTTTAACATTTCAGTAAGAAGACGTCGGGAGGTGCTAGTGACAATATCCTATCCCTCACTACCGACGAGTTGAAAGAAAAGATTTCCGAGGAAGTCGGAAGGGCATTTGAAGCTAGCCTACCAAGATTCATGGAAAGGCTACAAAATACATTACTTTCGACTATGGAGGAAAAGATGAGTGAATTAAGAGAAGACCTTACCAATGATAGAGGTAAGGCCAAAGAAAAGAAAGGTTGTTCTTATAACAAGTTTATGGCATGTAAACCCCGATCTTCAACGGAGAGGTGGATCCAATTGCTTGTCAAAGGTGGATAAGCGATATCGAGGGTGTTTTTGAACGAACGCATTGCGATATAAGCGACTTTGTGGCTTATGGAACTGGCCAACTTAGAGGCCAAGCCAAGGATTGGTGGGACAACCTCAGAAATGAAAGGGGTGTTGAAGCAACGAAGGCGATGACTGAATATTGATGGCGAGGAATACTACATTGATTTAATACCCATGTCCATGGGGGAATTTCAAGTGGTAGTCGGAATGGACTGGTTGTCTCGCTACCACGCTAAGGTGATATGCTTACGTAAGGAAATACATCTAACGTCTCCGAGCGGAAAGCGTGTCATCATCTATGGGGAGAAGGCTTGTAATCCCATGGTATGCTCGATGATAGAAGCCCACAAGTTTATACTGTACGGATGTAAGCCATACTTGACTTATGTACGTGATGTGGAAAAAGAAATGCCAAGGATTGAAGACGTACCAGTGGTGCGTGAATTCGAAGATGTTTTTCCCGAGGATCTACCGGGAATGCCGCCAGAGCGTGAAGTAGAGTTCGGGAACGAACTGATTTCGGGTGCTAAACTAGTTGCTAAAGCACCATATAGACTGGCACCGTCGGAATTGCAAGAATTAATGTCCCAATTACAAGATTTACTCGATAAGGGATTCATCCGGCTAAGTGTATCTCCTTGGGGAGCGTCGGTGCTATTTGTAAAGAAGAAAGACGGGAGTATGTGGATGTATATTGATTACCGGGAGTTAAATAAACTCACGGTAAAGAATCGATACCCACTCCTGAGGATCGATGATTTGTTCGATCAGTTACAAGGCGCTAGCTGGTTTTCAAAAATTGATTTAAGATCGGGTTACCACCAGTTGAGGGTAAAGGAGGACGATGTACCAAATACGACATTCCGTACGCGATATGGACATTACGAATTCCACGTGATGTCCTTCGGATTAACGAATGCACCCGTGGCTTTCATGGACCTCATGAACTTGGTTTGCAAACCGATGCTCGATTGGTCGGTAATTGTTTTTATCGACGACATTCTCGTTTACTCAAAAAGGGAGACGGATCACGCGAGCCATTTACGAGAAGTATTGGAAATACTAAGGCGAGAAAAGTTGTATGCTAAATTCTCAAAGTGCGCTTTTTGGTTACGAGAGGTGCAGTTCTTAGGCCATGTTATAAGTGCCGAGGGAATACTAGCGGATCCATCGAAGGTGGAAGCTGTGTCAAAATGGAACCCTCCAAAGAATCCATCCAAAACTAGAAGTTTCTTGGGGTTAGCAGGTTACTATAGGAGATTCATTCAAGATTTCTCCAAGATTGCATCGCCTTTGACCAAGTTAACTCGCAAGAATGAGAAGTTCGTCTGGGAAGATGATCAGGAAAAGGCATTTCGGACATTAAAGGAAAAGTTAACATGTGCACCGTTGTTGACTTTACCAGATGGTACGGATGACATGGTAGTGTATTCGGATGCATTGCACTTAGGCCTTGGGTGCGTGCTAATGCAAAGGGGAATGGTAATAGCGTATGCCTCAAGACAACTTAAGCCGTACGAAACAAAATACCTGACTCATGATCTCGAGCTGGCAGCCGTAGTATTCGCCTTAAAGTTATGGAGGCATTACTTATATGGCGTGAAATGTACTATTTTCACTGACCATAAAAGTTTAAAATACTTCTTCGACCAGAAGGAGTTAAATATGAGGCAGAGGCGCTGGTTAGAAGTAGTGAAAGACTATGATTACGAAATCCACTATCACCCCGGGAAGGCTAATGTAGTGGTGGATGCCCTTAGCCGAAAGAAAGAATACACTCCTATTCGGGTACGGTCCATGAAATTCGTAGTAACTTCAGGCTTGCTTGAACGAATTCGAGAAGCCTAGATCAAAGCAGTAAAAGAAGAGAATTGGGAAAAAGAACGCATAAAGGGGTTGGTAAAAGATCTCATGGAGGGAAGTAATGGGATGAAATACCGGTATGGTAGGATTTGGGTCCCAAACACATGTGGTGTTAAGGGTCTTCTACTTGACGAGGCTCATAAGTCTCGCTACTCAATTCACCCTGGAGCGACCAAGATGTATAGAGATTTGAAACAAAACTACTGGTGGCCACGGATGAAAAGAGATGTGGTTATATACGTGGAGAAGTGCATGACTTGTTTACAGGCCAAAGCGGAGAATCAAAAGCCTTATGGCAAACTCCAACCATTAGATATTCCAGTTTGGAAATGGGAACATATTACTATGAACCTGTTGACAAAACTGCCAAAGACGGCTTGGGGATTTGATGCCATTTGGGTTGTTGTAGATACACTAACTAAGAGCGCTCATTTCATCCTTATTCGAGAAGCCTACACATCTGAGAAGATGTCAAAGGTATATGTGAACGAGATTATAGCACGCCATGGGGTACCGGTAACTATCGTGTCCGATAGAGATACTCGGTTTACCTCAAATTTCTGGCGCAATTTTCAGGAACAAATGGGTTCCAAGCTGTTGATTAGTACTGTATATCACCCGCAAACCGACGGGCAAAGTGAGCGAACGATTCAGACGTTAGAAGATATGCTTCGGGCGTGCATAATAGATTTCGGCGGTAGTTGGGATGCGTATCTGCCGTTAGTCGAATTTTCATATAATAACAGCTACCATTCAAGTATTGGTAGAGCCTCATATGAAATGCTTTACGGTAGAAAATATCGGACACCAATATGCTGGGAAGAAGTAGGCCCTCGAGAGCTTGCTCATAAAGATGTGATTCGGGTGACGAACTAGAAAATTGACATGATCCGAGCCCATTTGAAGGCAGCTCAAGATCGACAAAAGTCATATGCGGATAAAAGACAAAGGCCAATAGAATTTCAGCTTGGTGATAAGGTGATGCTTAAGGTGTCCTCGTGGAAAGGAATTATCCGGTTTAGAAAACGAGGAAAGTTAAGCCCAAGATTCATAAGGCCTTTTAAAATCCTAGATCGGGTGGGTAAGGTAGCTTACCGACTGGAACTACCAGAGGAGTTAAGTGGGATACATAACACGTTCCATGTCTCACATCTACGGAAGTGTTTAGCAGATGATACGGCCTATGTTCCCCTCGACGATATAGAGGTTGAAAATAAACTCAACTACATAGCGAGGCCTATCGGAATCCTCGATCGTAAAGTTAAGGGTTTGAGGAACAAAGAAATCGATCAAGTAAAGGTCAAATTGGAGCACCGGAAGGGATCAGACACCACTTGGGAGTCTAAAGAAGAAATGAGACGGCTCTACCCTTCGCTTTTCGGTACGTGTATGCGTTTATGATTTTATATGTGTATGATGGTTTCGGGGACGAAACCCTCTTTAAGGAGGGTGGACTTGTAACACCCCAAAAATATTTAATAGCTAAAATACCATATATTACAAGTATAAAAGATAGATGATAGTTTAATGAATATTAGTCTAATAAAGAAAACTTGAGGGACTGATTTAGCAAAAATGGAAAAATTGGTTTTATTAAAATTAATTAAATCAAAACCACACACACATACGTGCGTGTGGGTGTGTGCGACCAGAGGAAAGAAAACAGGGACCAAACCCTAGTTCTTGATCTTATCCATCAAATTCAGCCCTTAAATCAAATGATTCTGGTTGCATGTTGCTGAATTAGAATTCATAACATCCTCTCTTCATAAGGTATGTTGGGAATTTGATGTATATTTGTGTATTGAGCTCTTGATGAAATCTATGACGCATAATTTGAGTAGAAATCTGCTGACATTATGTTAAAGATAGTGTAATCTACATGATTCTATATTGTTTTGATAAACATAAGTAGAACAAATGGGTGTAATCTACATGATTCTAAGCAAAGTTATGTTAAAGGATGTCCCGTGATATGTTTGATGTTTAAAGTATGCGAAATGGAACAAATGGGTTAAAACGGCAAAACAGCGAAGATCATGCTACCGATTGAGTCCTTGGCGGGCCGCAAAAGATAGGCCTGGTCTTACACGGGGTGCGAGAGAGCTACCATAAGCTACGGTAGCTACAGTAGCTTACGGTACTGAATGAGTTCGTTACGTTGGTTCTTTACTGCCTTACGACAACCCATTAATGCCCAGAGGCTACCGTAGCTTACGGTGGCTACCCTAAGCTACGGTAGTGCCCAATACATTTTGTTGAGTTTTGTTTATTGTGGCTAATCGAATCTGTTTCCGAGCGTAGTTTTCGATTATGCTATTCTCCCAGAATCCTAACACTAATGTTTATTGAAATTTTAAATTTAGGTACGATGCAAGAATGTGGATGATGATCAAGTCATTGCTACCAAATCGAACACATTCAAGATCTTGTTCCGCAACTTTTGTTATTACTAGTAGATAGTAAAACTTATGTAATCGAAGGAATACTGATGTATCCTAATGTTGTTTTTGAATGCTTGTTTAAAACTAGCAATTACTAAACTAAATGTTATTGTAAATGTTTTTGCTTAACGTTTATAAAGCTTAGTCCTATTTTGTCGTTAGAATTTATATTTAAAAATGAGTGTTACATTGGTTGTTAGGATCTGAGTTTGCTTGTTTCTGTTGTTTTTATAAGATGATTAATGAAAGAAGATAAACATATGAACAATTGCAGCGGAAATAAAGAAAAATTTTATAACACAAACAAGGGTAGAACAACTTTCATCATAAATACTTTTAGTTGAACGATTTGAATATACAAAAGATTCAATCATATATGCATGAATTGCTATTTCCCCCTCAGCTTGAGCTCACAAGTGATTGTTCGTACAAAATGCAAGTGAGTGTGTGAACTCGATAGAACAGTACAGGCACTGTCTATTTATAGTACAATCCTAACCACTGTGGCATCTTGGCTGATGTCACCTAGATAGTGACATCTAACAACATTAACAACCTCTAAACACTGCTAATACAAAACACTGTTACATTAATAAACTAGATTCTGTTGGTGCTATCCTCTGATGGACTCAACCTCTGTTGAAGCTTTAGCAGTGCTTTGCCCAAAGGGTGATCAGACCTTTGACATCCAGCAGATCTTTGACTTCTTCAGTGGTTTAGTCTTCAACAGTCTTTACAATCCAATAGTGCTTTAGCATGAGCAGACCTTAGAACCAGCAGATGTTAGATGTCTTTGTCATTGAAGGGAGTAGGATTCAAAACAATGTTATTTAGGATCAGTTGTTGCAGAATCAGTTTTGGATTTGTATCATCTGTTCTCAAGGAAGGTTTCACATGAGACAACATTGGTTGAGCTTCAACACTTTTGAAGTCACTTGGGACTTTAGGGCAGAATTTTATGGAGGTTTTATGATTCATTTCTTGCGGAAATAAAATAAAGCACAAACCCACAACTATGAATTTAGTTGGGAGCATAGTGGGTGTAAGATTCCATCACGTCTTAAGCAAGATAAAAAGAAATAAAAAGATGAAACAATGTAGGATTCTAAGGCTACTTTGGACTTCAAATGTGGTGAGGTTCCACCTTGGTTTGCCATGAAAAATTTGTGGGAACCTTCCTAGAGGTCTAAGTAGTTTGAAAGAAGAACTGAAGAAGAAATATGAAGAAAAGTGAGTTAGAAACTCACTAGAGCACTTGAAATTTTATGCCCACTTTTGGAGTGTTCTTGGAGAATTTGGAGAAGATTTGGAGGATTAGAGGGAGTGTAAATTGTTTAGGAAGTGTGGAGAAAGCTTATTTATAAGTGGGTGTCTAGGGTTTAGGTTTAGATGAAGTTAGGTAGGAGTTAGAGTGGTTGGAAGTTGCATTAAAGGTGAAAAAGGAGTGAATTTGGGCATGTTTCAGCACATTCTGCACTGAACTTCGCGTCACTTGATGCGGGCTCTCGAACGTCTACCTTCACGTGTGTGAAGGGGCGAGGTGACCATGAAGGTCACACCTTCGTGCGTGTGTAGGGGTGAAGGTGACCACAAAGGTCACATCTTCGTGCACAGTTGTGCATTTTCGTGCACCTTCGTGCATGGGCGAAGCTTTTATTGGGCGGGAGGGGGAGGTCGACCCCTTGAACTTTTCGCTCAGTAGTGGAGAGTATGTAGTTTTGTATAGAAAATTTTGGGTATATACGTTTTTTACCCTCTGGTTTTATAGAAATTTTTAGGTCCGGTGACTTCCGTCCTCCCGGTCAGAAATCCCAAGCTTTGCCACTGCCTTCGTGTGTGGTTGTGCACCTTCATGCACTTTCGTCTACTTTCGGCCCAAATGTGGACTTTGGTCCACCTTCAGACTTTGGGTTGTATTTTGGGTTTTGAATTTGTATTTTTACGTGTATTGAGGTAACAAATGCGTAATTAAGCGTAGTATAAGTAAAATGTATGTACAACTGTTATCACAAGATATTTTGCATGTCTTGGTTTTGCATGTAAGCACGTAATTGGTGATGGATTGTGTATAACATAAGTATGAAAGTAACACATGTATGTACAAAAATGAATTTCCATTACGATTGAAGTCTTGGATTACAATTGATTGAAGGAAATATGAATACAATTTTCAAAAAATAGAAATGTGAATACAACTTTCTAAATAAGGAAAGTGCAGAAATGCGACGTGTTATATGATCGATCCTGTCTCACCTATTATACGCGAATGATGCTCTTATTCTTGGTGAATGGTCGAAAGGAAATATTCTAAGTGGTTTTAGACTTCTCAGAGTCTTTTATGCTTGCTCGGGCTTGAAAATTAATTTATTCAAGTAAAAAATTTACGGGATTGGGGTGGGATCAACGGAGGCGGCGCCAATGGAGGAAGTTTTGGGGTGTAATAAAGAAGATATTCCTCTAACATACTTGAGGATTACTGTGGGGCCTAATATGAACATGCTTAATAATTGGAAAGTCTCTTGATTTACTTTGATTATGGCGGTTTTGGAAAGTCTCTTGACTTACTATTTTTCTTTATATAAGGATCTGGTTGGTATTATCGATATGCTTGAAGCTAAAATGAGAAAATTTCTATAGGCGGGGAATAGTGAGATGAATAAAATTCTTTGGGTCGCATGGGATTGGGTAACATTTATGGCGGTTCAGGGTGGAGAGACAAAGGTAATGGCAGAAAGTGGTGGAGGCTTGCCATTATAAAAGAAGAGGTTGGAGGTTTTTTCCCTTTAATGATTCTATTGCAGGCAACTAGAGCAGTATCGCTAAGCTGAATTTGAGAATGAAGATTAAAGGAAAAAGCTTACAAAGTTTTATAACGGGGAGGTGAGGATGGGAAAGACATTAGATTTTGGATAGACACATGGTTGGGAGATAAACAGTTACAAGATAGTTGGTCTATTGTTTTTAACTTGGAGATTGATAAAACTTGTAAAGTGGTGGATATGGTCTTAATGGATCAGGATAGGTTAGGGGGAGCATGGAAGTGGCAGAGAGAGATGAAGTCGGAAATCGAGTGGCTGGAATGGCAGGATTGTCAGGATTCTATAGCGGAGGTTTGGTTGTCAAATGCAAAGGATGAGTGGAAATTGATAGGTGACAAAACGGGTATTCTTTAGGTTAAATCAGTCAAAAAATGATGGAAGAAGAAAGAGGAGTTGATACAAGAACAAAGTTTAATTAGTGTAAGTGGGTGCCTCTAAAATGTAACATTATGGGTTGGAGAGCTAGTCTAGATAGATTAGCTACCCGAGTTAATTTCAGGCGAAGAAACGTGAACATTCCATCAGTCATGTGTTTCATGTGCGAAGAGTATGAGGAAGCGACGGATCACTTATTCACGGAATGCATCTTCGCATATCGTGTTTGGATGAGTTTCAGTTCGTGGTGTAGAGTCCCTCCTATATTTTTGTTCGCGGTTAAAGATTTTATGGAAATTCACGTTTTCTTACATATGGGTAATGATGCGGAAAATATTATTCATGGGCTTATTATATTCTGGATGTGGTGTATTTGGAAAGAGAGGAATGAGGTTATTTTCCAAAATTAAAAAAGTAGTTCAGCTGACGTCTTAGTTGAAGTTAAGTCTAGAGGGTATGTTTGGTTTAAGAATAGGTCATCTCTTAAGTCCATTCGTTGGAAGGATTGGTGCAGGTCACCCTTGTATATGTTGTAATTGGTATCTTATCTGTTTGAGTCTGAGACATGTATATTGTTTAGCTTCTTGCCTTTTTGAAGCAGGGGTTGTTTAATGAAGTTTACTAAAAAAAGTAGATTTGTTATAAAATTTTAAAGTCAAAACTGTGTAGTTGACTTTCTTCAAAAATCATCATCATCATATTGTCAATATTCAACAAAACCCTATAAAGTCTATATGCAATATTTACTTTGGAAAAATAATCTAAATATTTTATAATAGTGAGAAACTAGTTTTAACTCCAACTTATTTCCCTTGCAAGATAAATACATAATTAACTTATAGTACTTCCAATAAATAGACAACCTTAGTGAAAGAAATTAACTAGTTACATTATTTTCCTATGCATTGTCTATATATTGAGCTTTTCTTATCAACTACAATCTAGCATGTTAGTTTTCTTGTGTAGGTGTTAAATATAAGAAAATTATTTTCATGCCAAAGTAAGGAAGAAATACTTTCCGCTTCTTTGGCAGGCGGTTGACTCGTGGTGTTGGGTTCTTCAAACCTACGAGATTTTGGTCAAGGATTTAATGAAACTTCATAATACGTTAAGAATGAGGTGAGATAGAAATATGTTTTTTATGGGATTGTTATCATTGCGTGTTGGCGGTTTTAGAAAGTTAGGAACAAAGAGCATTTCTCCAACAAGAAAATCAAGATTGAAGGAATTGTCTAAGATGTCAAATCTCTTAGGTAGTGTTTGGTATGCAGGAATGAGAGGTGGAATGGAATGGACGATTACGAGAGAATGAAGAAAATGGTGTTTGGTTGGTCAATGGAATGGAATCACCCATTCCAAAAAGCATTCCATTCCCTCAAAATCATTCCTTCCACCCCCCATGTTTTTTTTCCATTCCATCCCCTCTTGCACCATTCATCAACACCACAACCCACCACTTTCACCACAACCCACCACCGACACCGTCGACGCCACCCGCCACCACCTCATCCCGACAGCCACCGTCGCCGCCGCCACCCACTCGCCACCGTTATCACCCACAACCGCGACCAACCGCCAACGCCACTCGCCACTCACCGCCGCCGCCCACCAGCATCGTCGACGCCACCACCACCAACCACCGCCGCCACCCACCGCTACCTCTGTTGCCATCCACCACCAAAGGCCACCTTGCCGCCACCACCACTCGTCGTCACCGCCGCACCGCCACTCGCCGCCGACACCCACCACCGCCACCTATAACCACCCACAATCACTACCACCGACCACCACCACCACTCACCCCTGATTTTATTACTCTGTTTTTCTTGCCTACCGAACAATACACAATAATAATTCATTCCATTCACACATGGTAACCAAACAAGACATGGAATGGTAATGATCCATCGCATTCCATCGTCCATTCCATTACCTCGTCCATTCCATTACCCCATACCAAAAGATATCTTTGGTTAACGAATAGGTCTAAATGAAATGCATAGAATGGTAAATTGACGTAATTTTGATTTGATGTGGCTTGTTAGTCGTGTTGATGCCCTACCTATTTTTTGTGGGGTGCTCTTTGTGAATGAAATTCGCCTGAAAATAAAAAAAAATTAAACCTTATAACCTTATATTTTGTTTATTTTTCGTAATTGAACAAACATTTAAGAAATCTAGGAGGTTCTGTTTAGAATGTATTATATAGGCTTTTCATGAGGGTAAGAAGCCTAAATTATAGTTTGTCTTAAATGATCTTAAAGCATACTTTATCGGCTGTGAATTATAACTTATGTATGAGGTAAAATCATGGTTGCAAAAGTCGCTAGACGCTTTCTAATTAGAGTTGAAAGTACTTAGGAAGTATTCGGCCTAGGCGGAGAGTACTCAGCCTAGATAGAGACTACTCTAGCCTCGATAGCCTACCTTCTAGCGAGTACTCGGCCCCAGAGACCTTCTTTTACAATAGTGGCTAAAACACATGTCTAACAAATGATTAAAGATATGGTAATTGGTAAATCAAAGAAAATGATGAGAAAAGAGAAAAAATATTTATACACGAAGTTATAAGGAATGAATTAGACATGTTATTAGGGATATCTTTACTATTACTTAACTTAAAGTTTAAACTTGTATATAGTTTTCTCTAAATAATAGTAATTATTTAGAGAAAAACATCAAAACAAACATTCATTTTGACAAACTTTTAAGTCACAATAAGCAATTACTATTAGCCCACTAAAAAATAAACATATTTCAAGACTCAAAGCAACCAATTACAGAATACCACATAAACTTAGTCAACTTAGAATACTAAAATTTATCCGGCACAAAATATCTTAGAATTTTCTATGGGTATACGAAAACAAGCAATCAAAACGATACATGTGCAAACAACTAGCTAAAGTTTACGTGAGAAAAACGACAACTAAGGTTTAGCCACCGGCAAAGATTTAACCAACTTTCAAACCGCCATAAAAAATTTAGCAGACGTTTTACACATGTAGTTTTTAAAGTTTATTTGTGTCAGCTATATTTTAGCAGGTGTTTTCTCATTGTTGTTTTTGGATGTATTCGTAAAAGTGAATTTCTATTTTAGCAAAAAAGTTGATTAAAATATATATTTTCATGAAAGTTAATGTATATTAGAATTTTTTTTTTTTTTTTGAAAATAAATATTTGTTTTCTATTCAAAAGCAATTGCACTTTACATCAATATCGCAGGTAAGCGAGCAACAAGCTGCGCCGCTACCCCTTTCTGGATAGCAAACCCTAGCCTATTAAAGACAAACCCCTGCCCACCTGTTGATGAGCCACTGCTGTGGACAACCTGTTGGACCCTAGAATGTGATTAAATAATTATGTTTGGTATGGTGTATTGGTGTTGTGCGGATGTAAATATAACAAGTGGGGTCACAACCACAGTGCTGAATCGTGGGGTTGAGTCACGGGTAGAAACTTGGCGATGGCTCATGGTTTTACCAAATCAACACTGACTTATGCATCAGGGCACGGGCCACCAGGTGCGGGGGAAAATCGCGTGTTGTCACATGTCGTACCTTTTTGTCTTACACACGTTACTCATCATCTAGGCATTATCCTCCGTATACCAAATCCTACCAATCATTCATATATTTTAATATTGAAACTCATAATGTAATACCAAGTTTTATTATATGGATATTTTGAAAATGGATCAGAGCTTGTAAAATAATATAAGTTCTATATGCGAGTTGCAAAACGAGTGGAGTAATGGTTGGAAAAAAGTTTGGATATAATTGGGTTCAGGTATTATATAGATCGCTTTGGAAAACATGTTTAATGGGTCAAAACGACCTAGATCATAACGATGGTGGGTGGAGGTGGGTGGTTGCGTTAGTGGCTGGGGGTGGTGACAACGGTGGTAAGGTTGTGGCATTGATGACGATTCATAAGTGTCATGACGGTATTGGTGCCGAAAACAACTTATAAGTTGGGAGCCTTCTTTGTATTTTTAAAAGTTACTATTTCAACTCATGCCATAACTAACATGGCAATTTCGAGTTTGACCAATTAACTCCATTTGAAATTGATTTTTTTGGTTATATTCGTCGGAGTTAATTGGTCAAACTCGAAATTGCTAGGTTAGTTATGGCATGAGTTGAAATAGTAACTTTTGGGTTTCAACTTTCGTGAGCTTAGAAGTGAGCCATGGTTTCATTTTTAGAATAAGAATTTATGGAAGAAGAATCTCATATCACAAAATACTAGAAAGAATCTGCTTGAGAGGAGAAGTCTCAAACATATACAATTTCTTATGTTTCCTACAAAACCTAAAATATTAATAACTCGGTCCTATGTTGGGGCGAGAGTCATCCCCGATAGTATAAATACTATTTCGGTAGTTGTACCCTGAGAGAAAGACGCATTCGTCTAAGAAGAGGCACATAATTAGTTTTAAGGGACTTGTGTAAACACAATCCTCAACCACAAGTCCACAACAGTCAACGACAATTTGTTTATTCTTGCATCGGAGGTTCGTAAAAGATGCTATGGTTAAAGTTCTTCTCAAGATTGAATCATTTATTTACTTAATTTTGTAATTTTATTTGAATTTCTCACGAATAATGAGAGCATCGTTGTTATATTTCTCAATATTATATTTAATCAAATAGTGTGTAGGTAGTATTTAGAATGGGACACAACTTTTGTTAGGCCATGTGTAGTTATAAAACTCATAAAACCCTTTGGTGGGGGTTATGCGACAAGTGGTAAAAAAGTGCAAGAGGGGGCTTTATAAGGGGTTATATCACAAAAGGGTGTAGTGGTAAGGAGGTTATATAACCCCTTTAAATACATGCATATGTATGTAAATATATGTGTGTGAGTGGGGGAGGAAGGGGCATGGTGTGATATTTTTCGTGGAGAATCAAAATTTCAACCCCATAGGGTCGGCTATAATGGTGTTGCCGGACGCTATGGGGCGATATGCCAGTCTTCGGCGCCATTTATAGCCCCAATACGGAGGGACTTAGAACAAACGAATAGTTGATTAAAACAAAACACTGAGCGTACCAAGTACTTTTATTTTTATTTTTTTTAGTTTATACAGGACACATACTAAAGGTATAATATCATAGTTTTGCTCAAAAACGATAAGGAGAAGACTGGGAGAGGGAGATATGAAGACTGGGAGAATATCAAGAGGTTGTCCACTACGTACTATGTAACCAACTTTCCAGAAGGATGGATCGCAAAGAATCTCTGGATGGTGTTCAAAGACTTTGGTGATATTGCTGATGTGTTTCTGCCCAAGAAGAGGAATAGCCGTGGTAAATGCTTCGGCTTTGCTAGATTCTGGAATGTTAAGGATCCTATTGCTTTAGAAGAGAACTTAAATGGAATCACGCTAAAAGGCCTGAGATTGGAGGCGAATATCTCCAAGTATGAGGAGAAAAATAAATCCAGTGACTTGCCTAGTCGGACTGTTCCGGCGTATGGAGAGAGAGCTAATCGTGCGTTTGAGTTTCAGAATGAGAACGTTCCGAGGACTAAGTTTGGGGACGTCTCTTATGCGGAAATGACGAAAAGAAAGACGGTGGGCGCTGAAGGAGCAGGGAAGGAGGGTGGGTTGGATACCACATTCATTACCATTCCAGAGCAGGTAGTACCAAACGGTCCCGACTGGTTGAAGCTCGCGCTAGTGGCCGGGGTGAAGGATATGGAGGTCCTATCTGACCTCCTCACCCTTACTAAGCTCGATGGCATTTTTGAGTGTAAGACCAGGTACATCGGTGGTTTGAATGTTCTGTTGCAGTTTAGAAGCGTCGAAGAAGGAGAGAATTTCCTCATGAGTTATGTGGATAGCTGGTCGAAGTGGTTTGCTTGGGTTCGTTGGTGGGATGACTCGTATGTGCAATCCCATCGCATTGCCTGGGTTAAAGTTTTCGGTGTTCCTTTGCAATGCAGGAGCGCAGAGGTGTTTTCGATTATTTGTGAAAAAATGGGCAGGGCCTTGTGGCCTTACGACTGCTCAGAGGAGGATGTAAACATATCACATGCGAGAGCATGTATTCTGGTTAACCACTTTGATACTATTGATCGGAAGTTCGACATTAATTGTGGGGCTTACCACTTCAAGGTTTGGGCTGTGGAAGAGCAGGAGGAATGGAGACCCATCTTCAACGAAGTTGTTTCGGTGTCAGATTCGGAAGATGACCGGTTGGATTCAGATTTTCTGGGGGAATCAGAGGATGAGTCGCACAAGGAATTTCACTCGGGGTTTTCGGAGGTGCCAGAATCTGATTTGGGAGGAGGTTCGGAGGGTCTTGACGGTATTTCGCCGGTTTTGGAAGATGGTAGGAGGCCGGAGGAACGGCCGGAAGGCAGGGTGCCGTCGGTAGGTATCTCGGTAGACCAAGGGGCAGGGCTGTTGGGTCTCCAAGAAGGATTGCCACAAGAACCGAGGTGCATGAGGACACAAACTCTTCATCTTCTAATGTGGGGCCCGAGGTGAACTCTGCTCCTGACTTTGTTTCTGGTGGTGGGCCTATTTCTGTTGGGCCACCTTCTGTTGTTGGGTTAGATGATGTTTTAGATGGGAAGGGTATGTCAAAGGTGGGGGTTGGGCCGGTTACTGGGCCTCTTCCTGGTCATCGTGATTTTGACCTGAATAACGCACCTGCTTCTTCATGTTCTCACTCTATTTTGGTGTCACCTAAACATAAAAGGTTTGGGAGTGACGGTGTTTGCAACTTCACTTCCATGAGGGGCAGGGATATTATGAGAGGGGCGCTACAAAGGAAGGCAAGATCCCTTTCGATGGGTGACAGAGCTTCTCGTTTGAGCAAGGTACCAGGGCATAGAGATAGATCTACGGCTAGCAGTTCGCAGGTCTCTGGTGATTCAGTTGGTGTTGAAACTTCTAAAACGGCACTGGTTGGCACTGCACTGGGTCTGAACATGGATGGCACTGGAGAGGTTTTAAGGTCAGTTATTTTGGGAGAATGAGATAACAGGCGTGTTAGATGAATTTCTTGTCCTTAAATTGTCGTGGGATAGGGGCGAGGGGGGCAGATAAGATTGTCTGGATCTATAATCTAAGAAAGTCATTCAATTGTCATATGTTATGTGGGCAAGAATCACAACTCACAAATCCAGATGACATTCCTTTTAGGAGACTTTGGGGCAATAACTCTTTTGAGTCGGTGGCGGTGGGGGCGTCGGGGAGATCAGGGGGCATTTCTTGTATCTGGGATCCCACAGTTTTTGTTAAAAGTGGGGAATTCTTGCATCAAAACTTTATTGTCTTGACTGGGAAGTGGAAAGGTAGTGATGAGGTCATAAACTTTGTCAATGTGTATGCGAGCACTTGCGCCGAGGAGAGGAAAAAGACTTGGGTTGAGCTTTTGGGGGTATTATCGGGTGGGTTTGGGCTTTGGATTTTGCTCGGTGATTTCAACGAAGTCAGGCGCAAGGAAGAAAGGTTTCCGGCTTCGGGCTTTACTTCGAATATGGCTGATTTTAATCACTTTATTTCTTCAGCTGGGTTACTTGAATATAATTTGGGAGGTAGGAAATTTACCTGGATGAGTGACGACGGGAAGCGGCTAAGTAAAATTGATCGAATACTTGTGTGCAAGCGATTCGTGGATCTCTGGCCTTATGTGAACATTACAGCTTTACCGCGCCACCTTTCAGATCACTGTCCTTTGTTGTTTGAAGGGAAAGAGCTCAGGTTTGGCCCCATACCCTTTAAATTTTTTAACTCATGGTTGATGTGTGATGATCTCAAGTCGGTCGTAGATGTGTCTTGGTCGTTGCCGGTTATTAGTGGACCGTGGGAGTTAGTAGTTATGAGGAAGCTCAAGAGACTTAAATTGGATATAAAGAAATGGAGGGAATTGGTCGTGCTCAAAAACGATAAGGAGAAGTCTAGGCTGGAAAATAATATCATTCGGCTAGAATTAAAGGCGGAATCTGGTCCGTTATCGGACTCAGAAAGACTGGAGAGAATTGATGCCAAAAAGAGGATTATGGAGCTGAATTCTGTTAAGCGTATCGATCTTATTCAGAAAGCCCGGGTCAAATGGGATGTTGATGGAGATGAAAATAGCAAGTTCTTTCATGGTTTGGTGAATAGCAACATAGCTCGGACCAGAATTAATGGTCTTTCTATTGACGGGCAGTGGGTAAATGAACCAACTAGAATAAAGGAGGAAGTCTTAAATTTTTTTGACTTGAAATTCAAAGAGCTTGACATGAGGAGACCGACTGTTGTAGATTTGGAGGTGGGTACATTGGACGAGGAAGATAAAGTTTGGTTGGAGGGGCCGTTTACGCCTGAGGAAATTAAAGCTGCGATTTGGGCATGTGGCAACGACAAGGCTCCAGGCCCCGATGGCTTTACATTCAAATTCCTAAAATACTTTTGGGATACCATGAAACACGATTTTATAAGTTTTGTGAAAGATTTTGAGGTAAATGGTTTACTCCCGGATGGCTGCAACTCGTCGTTTATTTCCCTAATTCCTAAAGTCTCGGACCCTTCTACCTTAAAAGACTATAGGCCAATAAATTTAATTGGGTGTCTCTCTAAAGTGGTGTCCAAGCTCTTGGCTTTGAGGCTAAAAAAAGTGGTGGGTAAACTCATTGGCATGGAACAATCGGCATATATTGAAGGTAGAAACATTTTAGATGGTCACTTAGTTATAATTGAGACCATTGCTTGGGCTAAATCGATCAAGAAGAAATGTATGCTTTTCAAAGTTGATTTTGACAAGGCCTTCGACTCGGTTAATTGGAATTATCTCGATACGGTGATGGGTTTTATGGGTTTTGGTGTCAAATGGAGAAGTTGGGTCTCAAGCATATTAATTTCCGGAAAAGCTTCCATCCTTGTAAACGGCTCGCCAACAAAGGAGTTCAAGTTTCAACGCGGGGTTAAACAGGTGATCCTTTGTCTCCGTATCTTTTTCTTATCGCCATTGAAGGATTAAATGCTATGATCAAGAAGGCCATTAAAATCAATGTTTTCAAAGGTATTTCGCTTCCGAACCAAGGGTCTATTGTGTCACACGTGCTTTATGCCGATGATGCGATCTTCATAGGCGATTGGGAGGTTGGGAATGTCCTGAATTTAGCCAGAATCCTCAGGTGTTTTCATTTAACATCTGGTCTGAAAGTTAATTTTTTCAAAAGCAAGGTCTTTGGCGTAAGCGTGGGGGAGCCTGAGGTGAAGGATATGGCGCGTTTTCTAAGGTGTGAGCCCGGTTCGCTTCCTTTCAGTTTTCTTGGCCTTCCCGTGGCTACGGGCATGGGTAGATCGGTTAACTGGGGCCCGGTGTTGGATAGGTTGAAATGTAGGCTAAATTCGTGGAAAGCTTCGTGTCTCTCTTTTGGAGGTCGGCTCACGTTAATAAAAGCGGTTCTTGGCTCTTTACCTCTTTATTTTCTCTCTATGTTTCGGGCACCTAAAAAGGTGATTGAGGGAATGGAGAGTATAAGAAGACACTTTCTATGGAGCGGTCGCGATGACTACAAAAAAATCAATTGGGTGGCTTGGAGGAAAGTTGTGATGCCTAAGGTTTTTGGTGGGTTGGGGGTTGGTAGCTTGAGACTACAAAACCTGGCGTTAATCGCCAAGTGGTGGTGGCGTTGGAGATTGGAACCAGGGGCATTGTGGGTCAAATGCATCAGTGCTATTCATCGGGCTGATAACCAGTCAGATATTTTAAAGGCTAATAGAACGGGAATCGGACCATGGGCGCATTTCATCAAGGTTGGGGGGGATTTTATGGACTTAGGTGTGGACCTGAACGAGCTTATTGTGAGATCGGTTGGGGCGGGAGATCAGACGCGGTTTTGGAAGGATGCTTGGTTCGGTAGAACTCCCTTATGCTTCCTGTTTCCAAATTTATATGAGCTGGAAAAGGATAAAAACTGTCTCATTAGAGATAGGGTGTCGTGGGATGAGTCGGGGTTGATGCGCCTATCTTGGAACTGGAGAAAAAAAAAGGTGCGCAACGAGGATGAAATGGATATCGCTAATCTAGGGGCCCTGGTTACTTCTTTTCAGTTCAGCTCGGATGGGGATAAATGGAGTTGGGCAGGTGGTAAGGAAGAGTTGTTTTCAGTGAAAGCCGTGAGAAACATTCTGGAAAACAATTTGTTTGGGTCGAATGTCAAGGTGTGCAATTGGCTGAAATGGGTTCCCATCAAAGTAAATTGCTTTGTGTGGCGCGCTTTTCAAAACCGGATTCCTGTGGCGGCAAATCTTATGGTGAGGGGGGTGTGTCTTGTGTCGGGTGACTGCGCTCATTGTCCGAATGTGCCGGAGACAACTGATCACGTTTTCATTGACTGCGAGACAGCGAAGCAAGTCTGGAGGAAGGTTTCGGTATGGGCGAAATGGGATTTCACCGGGTTGATGAGTGTTGGTCAACTGCGGTTACAAGCGGAAAATGCGGAAACGTCGCTGAAGCACAAGTTATTTTTGGGGATTATCTATACGGGTATGTGGTGTCTTTGGAAAGCTAGAAATGATCGTATTTTTAAAGGCGTGACTCGAAGTGCAGATTTTATCATGGAAGAGATTGTTTCGACTCTATTCAACTGGGTCAAACACAGAGCAAAGAGAATGAGTTGCTGCTGGGAAAGTTGGATCACTGACCCTTGTAATAGTTTTTGTTAGTGATGTGTCTGTTTTGTTTTTTTTATGTTTTTTGCTTGCTCTTTGCTTTATGTGTCTTGCATTTTCTGTCATGTTATCCAGCCTTTCGCTGGAAGTTTTTTTTGCCTCTTTTATTATATTGTTGCTGCAGTTCTAAAAAAAAAATTTGGTACACCAAACTTGGTTGCTGCAAACATGATCTTATTTTATATTTTTAACTCACATGCTTTTGATACTCACACACTTCCACTTACATTATATTATTGTCAAGACCATATAGTCATAACACTTTCTTATGCAAGATTATATTAGAAAAAAAATAATTTGTATACAGTTTGTTTTATTTCATACACAATGATTATGTATATAAGTTTGGACATTTTTATACCCATATCAATATGGTAAAAAAACTTAGGTAATAAAACAAGAAAGGTATTGGTATTTATTACCGCAACAACACCTACCAGTCGCCGTCACCGCTGCTATGCCACCACACTTGGCGTTGACACCGCTACCTACGGTCATCTCGCAATTATCGTCGTCACCGCTGCACTTGCGTGGTGATGATTGTGACATTGGTGACGAAGATAGTACGTGTGATGAATGTGATGACGGTGAGTAGTTAAAGACTATAATTTCTTTAGTTGAATTCCTTTACGATTCAGAAAAAAAATGATGAGATCCTTTATATGAAAAATTGATGAGATCCTTCAGTTTTAACCAAAGAAAACCTAGATTTCAATTAACAAATTTCATGAACCACATTAAGAAATATAATTCAAATGTTTATATTATTTTACTCCTACTTGTAAGTTGTAACTAACAAGTTGTACCCTTTACCTCCTATTGTCCCCCTCTCAACACCACACCAATATATAACAAACCTCACGGCTTCACAATCCTTCAACTAAACATTGCATTCTGTTTTAATGGCAGCTAGTTCCAGAACAAGCGAGGAGTTTCTAATCCCCCGGAAGAGTTGGAGTACTCGCAATCATAAAACCGGAAATGAAAAGCTGATCATCAACAATGCTTCCGATCAAGTTCCGGTCTGGAATGAACCTAGTTTCAAATCTATAAGAAAAGTTCCTGTTCTATATTACCTATCTCGCAACGGCCACCTCGAACATCCTCATCTCATCGACGTCCCTCTCTCTTCTCCACATGGTCTCTATCTTCGAGGTAAGCAGTTTTACGTGCTTGATTTCATAAATTCGTACAGATGTCTACATGATTCTGTAGGGGTGAGATCGTGTACAAGTCCCCCTCTCAACACCACACCAATATATAACAAACCTCACGGCTTCACAATCCTTCAACTAAACATTGCATTCTGTTTTAATGGCAGCTAGTTCCAGAACAAGCGAGGAGTTTCTAATCCCCCGGAAGAGTTGGAGTACTCGCAATCATAAAACCGGAAATGAAAAGCTGATCATCAACAATGCTTCCGATCAAGTTCCGGTCTGGAATGAACCTAGTTTCAAATCTATAAGAAAAGTTCCTGTTCTATATTACCTATCTCGCAACGGCCACCTCGAACATCCTCATCTCATCGACGTCCCTCTCTCTTCTCCACATGGTCTCTATCTTCGAGGTAAGCAGTTTTACGTGCTTGATTTCATAAATTCGTACAGATGTCTACATGATTCTGTAGGGGTGAGATCGTGTACAAGTGAAATTAACCTACTAGACGTACAAATAACTAGAGTAATTATTATTACTCTAAAGTTCTGAACTAGGCTTATTATACTACAAAAAATGATGTAGAGTAATAATAATTACTCTGTTAGCTTAACTACTCTAGTTATAGTTATTTATATGTTTAGCACGTTAAATCTATTTGTATCAACATTCTGTAAATCACCTGTTCATTGTTAAACGATTTACTTTTGCGTTTTGCCTGCAGATGTTATGAACACCTTGAATTGTCACAGAGGAAAAGGAACAGCCAACATGTACTCATGGTCTTTCAAACGGTACAAACTTACAATCACAATTACACAATTTTATTCACAATTAATCATTCAAATTAGGGTTTCCTCTTGATTTAAGGTAGGGTTGGAAACAAGCCTGGTCGAGCTCGAGATCATTTAACTCATGAGAGGCCGAGCATGAGCTCGGCTCATAGGGTAGTTTTTCAAGCTCGAGCTCGGCTCGCTTATTATTTAAAACATAATTTATATTAAATCGTTTTATCATTTGTTATAAGGTTATATACATATATATATATATAATTATATAAATATAAATTTAATATATTAATAATAAATTATATGAATAACAGGCTGATTTAGTAAATAAGCTTACTTTTGGGCTCAGGCTCGAGCTTGTTTAAACTCGTTTTGAGCTTTTTTCAAGCCGAACTCGAGTAGCTCGGCTCGTCTAGTTTAAATCTAAGTTTTGTAATTCTTGAAATTTTCTGGATCTAAATCAGGAGCTACAAAAACGGTTACGTATGGCATGATGCATCCGAACACGACTTGATTCAACCGTCGAACAATCACGATTACATCCTCAAAGGATCAGAGCTTCCCCAAACGTCCGAAAACCAGTCAGAGACTTATAACCGTACCAGCAGTATCAGTACCACTGCATCAGAGGCTACAATCATAAAAAGAAATCAATCATGGAGCTCATTTGACAATCTACATGAATACCTAGTGGCCAAATGCGAATCCAACCGAGAGCTCGCTGCAAAATTCGCTCCAGATGCAGCGACACAGACAGACGAGCAACGACTTCCAGAACACGTGATAAGCACGGAGGAATCGAATTCGAGCTCATCGGAAGTTATAGATGGGGTTAATGGATCAATAGGTGGTGAAAATGAACATGGTAGGATGAAAGTGTCAAGGGTTTTCATGCAACTGATTACTTGTGGGGCTGACTCAGTTACAAATGTCAGCCCTGTGAAAAGTAAGCATGTAGTAAATTTAAGTTGATGTAGACCAGTAAGTTGATGTAGTGTCACGCAATGATAAGAAAATTATGAATAGAATATATGTTACCAATGGGCAAAGTAATTTTATTTTAGATGTGACAGCTACAGTCCGTATACTGTAAAAGTTTGTGGATTATGGTTGCAAATTTGTCCTAACGATAGTTATTTTGGACATACGTTCTTATGTGGTGTAGCATCTTAACCAGAAGGGCTGTCATGTCCCGTTACAGGAGGTTCAATGTACAATGTAAAACGGGAATGCAAAAGATTTAAACCATCTATTTTAAGGGGAGTGGGGGTGGGAGCGTGATGGCTTCCCATCACTAGTTCTTTTTTTTAGCACACCGCCGCCACCTATTCCACCACGCGTGGATTAAATAACGCGTTGAACTGATCACGCATTGAACATTGATGAATTTGAACGTTGGGCTTCCATTTTTGACCGTTTTGTAACAGTAAACTTAATAAAAAAAATAAACTTTAAACTTTTTATATATACTTCTCCATTTTTAAACATTTCACCCATACCAAAACACAAACACATTTCACACAATCTACATCTTTTTCAAATGGAGTTTCCTACGGATTCGAAGTTTCCGATGGATAGCGATAGCGATACCGAGTCGTCTTCCGACAATTAGACGCTAAAATATTTTGTGTCGGTGTATAACGAACTTGATACTAGTTCGTCCCGCCCAAAGAAGAAGATGGTAGACCGTGATCGTATACATGCCAACGAAGTGTTAATGAAGGATTATTTTGTGGAGAATCCGCTCTACAATGCCGAAACGTTTAGAGATCATTTTCGTTTACCAAAACAATTATTTTTAAAGATTGTTGTAGACATCGAAGCAAGCGAGGAATGGTTTCAAGAACGTTACGATGCGAGGGGCAAACCAAGTTTCACGCCGATACAAAAATGCACGTCCGCCATTCGCCAACTTGCGACAGGTAACCCCCCGATCAATATGATGAATATCTAGCTATGGCGTCTAGAACTTCTCGTGAATGTCTGCAATTTTTTTGCAACGCGGTCATTAAGTTGTAGGGTAAAGAGTTTTTACGTAAACCGACGAGCCACGACATCTCACGTATTTACGACGCACATGAGGCTAGATGGCATTTTCCAGGGAAGCTCGGTAGCATCGATTGTACACATATCGAGTGGAAAAATTGTCCAAGAGAGTTGCGGGGGCGTATGCTAGGGGTGACATCAAAAGACCAACCATCATACTAGAAGCGGTGGTGTCGAATGATTTATGGATTTGGCATTCATATTTCGGTGTTCCAGGTTCAAACAACGACATCAATGTGTTGCACACGTCGCCGTTGTTTCAAACCGAAACGGATGGTACCGCACCCTTCTCTCCATTCTATGTTAACGGACGATATTACAGACGAGCCTTTTTTCTTGTGGATGGTATCTACCCTTCATGGTCTGTTTTTGTGAAAGCTCCTTCATTTCCTGTCGAGGCTAAAGAAATCGTGTTAAAAAAATTGCAAGAATTGGCAAGAAAAGATGCTGATAGGGTTTTTGGTGTTTTAAAGGGTAGATGTGGTATACTACACCGACCGGTTCTTGCGATGAACAAGAAATCCATACATAGCATAGTATATGCATGTATCATATTGCACAATATGATAATCAAAGAAGACGGACGTGCAATATCTCCGGATTGGGTGCCGGATCCTCCTACACAAGTTCAAGTTCCACAAAATATCCAACAAGACTTGCGTGATGAAGAAACATACTTTCGGTTGAGATACGATTTAATCAAACTAGTAGATTCTTTAGGTTTGGAGTTTCATGAGTCGGACGAGAAGTAGAGTTTGTTTAGTATTTTTTTTTAAATTGTTGCCTAAAATATTTCTTGTATGTTAAATTGAACTAGTATGTTTTAATTTTAATGAAATTTATAATTTTAGTGTTTTATTGTTAATTTCTAATTTAAAAAAAATTTAAAAAAATTTGTGAGTGATGGAATTCTAGTGATGACCACCGCCACTAAAAAATGCTTGTGAGTGATAGAATAGTGGCTGATGACATGACGAGACTTGATTGGATGATTGTGAGTGATAGAATTCCATCACTTGTAACCACCCCCACTCACCTAATAAGTAGGGGTGAGCAAATGCTATCGGTATCGGTATCGAACAGTACCAGGTATTTTTAGTTTTTACCTTCAAATATATACGGGCACAGAACGTACCGTATCAGGTATTTTCTGCACCTGCATCGACACCCTTTTTTGAGGATTTTCGGTACCAGAATTTTCGATATCTATTGATACCGAGCTTGTGACACCCGGCTTTTCAGGCCGTACCGTACAATTGTAGCACATGTTGTAAATAGGTAAAAGGGCCATATTTGACTGATTATGATGTTTATATGTGAAATTTAATGAGTTGGTAAATTTAAACTTTGATAAAAATTATGTTGGCAACGGTAAGATAAACGCTTATCTCATAACGGTTAAAATGCGAAACGAACATCGGTGACCACCCGATCAGTGTTAAAATCCTAAAAATAGTTTGTTATGATTAGAATAATTATTTTTAATCATATTCGTGTGGAAAAATAATTTAAAACGCTAGGAAACTCTATTTTTCGAGTTTAAGCGCGTACCGCACGATGCGGCGCGTGTACCGACAAAATACTGTCAACACAGCCTGTCAAAGCAACTTATAATCATTTTAATAATAATTTGATGAGTTTATTACTTTAGAACGATAAAAATAAATAAAAAAGCTTAAATCCCTATTTTTGCGATTTTAAGCGCGTACCGCGCAGCACGGCGCGCATACTGCCAAATACCGGCAACGTCGCCAGTCCCGGCTAACAAAATATTGATCAATAATATTTTGGTGAGTTTATTTTTATAGAGTGTTAAAAATAATTTAAAACGCACTAAAACGGGATTAAAACGCTAGATAAAATACCCGGTATACGGTAAAATACCAGTTTTTGAATATATATACATAAATATATGTGTGTATGCGATATATGTGTGAGTAATGAGTTGTGTTGGCTGCCATGCATTGATTTTCTCTCCCTCTCTCCTCCCTTTATTGGTTATTTTGAGAGGTGGTGATGATGATGCTTCACCTAAATGCACTACATACTTACACAATCCAAGAATTCATTTCAAACACATAATTAACTCTCTCTCTCTCTCCTAAAATCAGCCGAACACCTCCTCTAACACATCAAATTCGAAAATTCTTAGCTTGTTCATGGAGATTCAAGCTCATTCCAAGGTGATTTCAAGGCTATTTGAAGGTTTGAAGGTGATTCCAAGGAGTTTCAAATAAGAACCGAGCTTCATATCATCCTTTTTTTTTTTTTATCAAAAACCCACTTGAATTTTGAGGGTATAAAACTATTCTTTTTTAAAAAAAGTGTTCTTGATTCTTAGTGTTGAAAATAATAGTGAAGGGTTTCTCTTGAATCTTAGAATTCTTCACAAACTTGAAATTTAAACAAGAAAATGGTTTTAGTCAAAACAAAATGGAAATACATACATATATGTATGTGGCCGTGAGTGTGTAAACATATGTGTAAGAGTTTGAGTTTTGATTTTTGGGTTGATTCTTGTTTGACATGATTCTTGAAAAGATAAATGCATGCATGATCAAATATGGTTTTATAAAAGCTCATACGATTAAAAGATGAATATGTTAAAATAAATTTTGGATGGATGAGGACACATGTGTGTGTGTCGTGTATGTACATATGTGTGTGCACACAAGTGGGTTTTGTTAGTTAGTGTGTAAATGAAAGATACTTGTAATTATGTATGAATAAATTGTATGATGATGGATGATATAGGTTGAGTTATGTAAAATATGTGATATTAATGTGTTCTTGAGTATGATTAGAACATAAAAGATGATAATGATGTTGTATGAGTGCATTAGATGCATTTACTTGAACATGCATGATGATATGAGATCATGAAAAGGTGATTTGAGTATGATTTAGTAAAAATCAGTTTTAATCAGATTATAAACACTAAAATAAAGTTATTTTAAAGTGTTTAGTGATATATAACTTTGTCATAATGTTTGATAGCTTTGCATGTTGTACTTGGTGCATTAAAGGTTGTAAAATATGTGAAATCGCATGATTTATGTGACTTAAACAAAAACTGCACTAATCTGATTATAACCACTATTTTAATCAGTAAATAACATGTATTGTTTTAAAATATCAAGTCATTTCGAGTTGGGATGATTATAGTAACGTTTAACGCAAAACTATGCGTTAAAACGGTCAAAAATCGGCTTTTCGAGTGGTTTTTATAAAAATGATTTAGATCAGTAAGTAAACTGATATTTTTAGTATAAAAATAAGTATTTTAACTAATTTTAAGTTTACTTGGTGTTTGGTTGGTCATACGTGACTTCCGACGCCCAAAACCGTTACCGAATCGCTAAAATACGCATTTTTCATTGAACACTAGTATGGGTAAATTTTGAGTGAACCTTATGTGATAAAATGTATTATGTGGTTTAAACATCAGAATGTGAAAATATGTTAAGTTTTAACATGATTTTAAAGATTTGGATTATGCATGTATATTTGTACGTTTTGTGCGGTAGAAACGGTAAAAATTGCATTAAAAGTGTAACTTATTTATCGAGCATGAAATTTGGTACATATGAGATGTTTTATGTATATTTGCTTTAAAAATGATAAAATGGATAAATTAGGAATATTTCGCGTGTTTCGGTGTTAAATTCTATGAACGTTTATATATATATATATATTACGACACGCAAATTGTAGATATATTGCGTATAAACGGAAGAGTTAATGGATTTACACAATAATGGTCACCAATAAAATCGTTCAAGTGACAAAATCATAAAAATATATATATATGGACTCATATATATATATTAACGTGCCAACATAATAAAAATGACAACTTTTCGAGAAAATCTCAAAGTTATGTGATAATTCTAAGAAACGGAGAAACTTAGGATCTTTGTGTTATGTGTACTGATTTACAATTGTTCATATATATATATATATATATATATATAATAGGACGTGTAGAAATCAAACTGTGGGATTGCGCTATTTAAAAATACGCACCCAAAGGTGAGTGTCACTAAACCCCTCTTTTTACTGTTTTATATATATTTTGGGGGTGAAACACGTCATTAAAAGGGTTTAATAATGTTTTCGAAATAAAACATACCTTTTAATATAAAATATATATTTTCTCTGAAAATATATGAATTTGATAAGTTATACGTTTCGAAGTAAAACGATTTTGAAGAATGAATATTGATAGTGCGGTATTTCTTAAGTGAAACGAGACCGTACGAAATGGGAATGAATTCCGGACTGAGTCTCAACATTTGAGTGACAGGGGAATTCCTAAGTCGTAGTATATTAAATTTTCATATTAGTAGGATATATATATTGTATGTGAGGCAGACATCATATTGTTCTTCGAGAAAGAACTGTAGGATCGTTGAATCGATGTAATGAGTCGATCAGAAGAGTTCTAATCCAAACCAAAGGCGGAATTCGATGATTCGGACTTCATTGCAGCTTGATTAACACTAGGAATCACTTTAAATGTCGTTTATATTGATTTGAAAGCTATTACAGTTCACTTGACACTTCGGCATCACCTCTGCTCTGGAATCTGTAACGTTACAAATGAAAGACCAAGCTCAGCTATTTATAGATGTTGCCAGTTTGCATGAAACAGCAGAACCACTTCGTGCGAAGTGGTCACTTCGTACGAACTGTCTTTTCCAGTTCGTGTGAACTGGTCCAACAACTCTAACTTCCTATTTTCTAGGCTACCGAGCTCCATTCTATCCAATCTAGATACAAGACTCGATACAAGACGAAGTCGACAGACATATGCACCAACAAGAACCCTGCGCCCATGATGTCGTTTAATCAGTTAAGTATGGTACGCGAGGAATTGTTGGTAGATCTATCGGGTTGACAACCCCGTCGTGACCGGTCGCCCCGTGTCAATGTCAAACGACGAATTAAGATTCTGTTTATTGTCTAGCTTTGATTATCCCTGCATGGTTAATATATAGTTCGTATCATCTAGCTAACATACGAGTCTGAAAGTTGACACTAGAATTTAATATACAAAACCTGGGCAGTACTACTATTGTCGGAGTAATGAACCGACGGAAGGCCCATGGATTTTTAATAAGGAAGTAAAATGGATTTTCTAAAACTACATAGATGTTTTCAAATAAACACCTAATCAGAATGTTTTCCTTGGAATAAAATCTGTTAGTAAACAAATAAGTGAACTCACCCTCCTTTGTGTTGACCCTTGATTTTTAACGTGTTCTACAGGTACTTGAATTCGGCTTCGAAAATTTTGGCGTATCTTGTGGTTGTTGATGCATGTTTTATCACTAAAAATGTTGGACTGACTTTTAAATATTCTGGGACAATGTAATAAGATCCATGAGGATCATAAACAACTTAACTATGTCATGGTGGTGTCGTGTCTTAAAACGTAATGTTTAAGTTACTTACATTTAAAACATACTAATATGTCCAACAATTAAATGCATCGATCGACAAGATATAAATGGGCACCAGCTTCCGTCACCACTACGTTTTATATTCCGCTGCGACGTTTTTGGGTTGTGACAGAAGTTGGTATCAGAGCCAATGGTTGTTAGCGAACTAGATGTTTTCGAGGGAAAACACTAGACTTCAACCGAAGAATTTTGAGATTTAAAGTCCAAAATTCTCGAAGCCAAGATTTTTTTTAAATAAATTTTATCATGTATGAAAAACCCTTATGTGTTTATGTGCCTACGTGATTTCTATTTATTTAGGCCTTATGTGTTACTAATCACGTTGATCACACACTTACTTGGTACGGTTACGATATGTCACGTCTCGATCTATAGAGCCATTAGTAGTTCTGCTCGCTGATACTGTCGAGCCTACACTTGAGATTCTTTTGTCCGTTGTTATAGAATTGTCTATTCTGTTATACTAGTCGCATGTTTGCTACACCTCTTTTAGTCTACACTCGCCGTAGGAAGAGGACTCGACCCGTTAGAGAAATCGCATCGACTTCGAGAGCTGAGACAGCGTCCGCTTTGAAGAAGCAGAAGGAGATTTGGGTCAATCGCTCCACTATGATTGTCAGTTCGCCACATTACGCGGAGGCATGGAGACGATAAAGGGCTCAGAGGGACAGATGGACTGTTATTTTGAACTAGAAGAGCTTGTTAGGAAGATGTTGGACTTCCAGGGATTGAAGCGTTAGTTGTTATTTGTTTTGTATGTCTCATTTGATGAACCCTATTTATGGCTTGCATGCCAAATTTTCAGATATTTAGGAGGAAATGTCATATAGGCTTGTTGAGGGTGTTGATGTAGACATCCCGAATTTTGATTAGTCTTCGTACTAAATACAAGCTTTGTAATTTCTGGTATAAATATCGAATGGGTTCCTTTTGGTTTAAAAATTGTTCTCATTAATGTGCGGATATTATGCATGCGAAATGTTTGGTCCACTAACATCTAATGATCGAATTATTTTTGGGATATCGTCATATGTTGATATTATGTTGTAATAATAGATGTCACGGCCCCAGCCCCGGTTTGACCCGGTCAGGAGCCACGGGACAGGAATCCGTGGTATCTATGATGCGACAACGGAAGATTTTAACAGGATCTTTTTAAAACTCAAAATGCCCGATTATTTTATTTCATAATGCGGGATAATCCCCGTAAATTACAATAGAGGAATTTCACAAGTAAATTCCCTGATTTATTAAAACATGTTTATTCATTTTAACTGAGCCACCTCTTCAAGCTTTGTTAGCGCTCCGTAGCACGTTTTCCTTGATTTACAGCAAGTCGCCTGAAACACGTTTTAAAAATATTTTATCAGCGGGGAAATTCTGGTGAGTCATTCAAGTATGTAAAACGACACATTAGTTATCGATTACAACATAAGAGCGATTACAATGGCTTCTATCTTATTTTTATCTGGCGCCGTGTCACCTGGTGACGATGGTCATACCACTATTGGGTCTTTCCCCAAGTAGTGACGTTTATCACTGTTAGGATTTATTAGCCTAACCCGTGAGAAATTAGTAATGTGCACAATACCCCACTAGCCAGTGATTAAGATAACCATGACTTACTCCCTGTAATTATAACAATTGAAAATGGAGTATTGTAAAATACTTTTGATAAAAAAGAGAATGACTCACATTGCAGATTTATACGGGCAGAGTTTAGCCTACTGATTAGCCTTGTAACCTAATTTAAATAACAATGCACACGAACTAGGTTAGTAACTAATACAGCATTTAGGATAATTCACGAGATTAAACCCTCACAACGAATGACAAAGTGCGATACTTAAACATCCATCGAATTCACGATGAATGACAAAGCATAACCCTAATGTGGGCAGCACTTAAACATCCATTGGATAGTTTCAACCGATCGGACATTGAATCGTAGCAGCGATCAAGTTATTACCCTGTTATCGCAGCAGAGGTTCAGGATAGTGTGTGTTTTTAAATGAAACAGCGTATAACTTAACGTACGTAAAGAAATTTTGCGTCGAAACATGCAAACAGTTCAAGTCCCAAGCCCCTGAATTTATAGCCCGATTTGGACCCGTCCGCGTGTCGCGACAGGATCCCCGGGGTCTGTCGCGTGTCGCGGGGGAACCCAAAGTAGGGTAGTCTTGCTTTGTCACTAGTTTAGGCCTGCTGAGTCGACGAAATTTGAATTTACGTGTTTTAGAACCGTTTTGAGTGGATAAACATAATTAGGGAATACCCCCCTTGAGTTTTAGGGGCCCTGATCCTGATTTCGAATGTTCTAAAAAATTTTAGGGGTCATGCCATATTACTTGGGTGTCTTAATTAGGGTTTCCTATTGGGTAAACTAAGATAAGAAATGGTAATTTTAATGAGAGTTGTTACATCCTCCCCACCTTAATAAAAATCTCGTCCTCGAGATTTACTGGAATATGTGAGGGTACTTTCGCTTCATTTCTGATTCCAATTCCCAAGTGTACTCAGGTCCTCTCTTCGAATCCCATTTGACTTTAACTAATACTAGTCGTTTGTGCTTGAGAAACTTAATCTTTCTGTCTTCTATCTGAATAGGTTTCTCAACAAATTTTAACTTTTCGTTTACCTCTATATCTTGAAGAGGTACTACCAGTGATTCGTCAGATAGACATTTCTTGAGATTGGATACATGAAATACATCATGTAGTCCAGCTAACTCCTCTGGTAGTTGTAAACGATAACTGGTCCTATACGTTGGATTACTGAAAATGGTCCTACGTATCTTGGACTTAGCTTTCCCTTCTTACTGAACCGAACTACTCCTTTCCAAGGAGAAACTTTCAAGAGTACCTTATCTCTAACTTGAAACTCTAGTGGTTTGCGTCAATTATCAGCATAACTTTTCTGACGATCTCGAGCCGTTTTCAGTCTTTCCTTGATTTGAGTGATCTTGTCGGTAGTTTCTTGTACAATTTCGGGACCTGATAATTGACTTTCTCCTATTTCTGCCCAACATACTGGAGTTCTACACTTACGTCCGTACAGTGCTTCGAACGGGGCAGCTTCAATGCTTGAATGATAACTATTGTTATAGGAGAATTCAATTAAGGGTAAATGGTTGTCCCAATTTCCACCAAAATCGATCACACATGCCCTAAGCATGTCCTCCAGGGTTTGGATTGTCCTTTCAGTTTATCCATCTGTTTGAGGATGGTATGCAGTACTTAAATTTAGTCGGGTTCCCATTTGCTTCTTAGAAACTTTTCCAAAAATGGGAAGTGAAACGACTATCCCTATCCGATACAATGGAGAGTGGGACTCCATGTAAGGACACTACTTCGTCTACATACAGCTTTGCCAATTTTTCCATGCTAAAGGTTTCTTTTATTGGTAGAAAATGAGCTTATTTGGTTAATCGATCTACAATTACCCAAATTTCATCATTACCTTTTCTGGTTTTGGGTAACTTAGTAACAAAATCCATTGTTATGAGTTCCCATTTCCATACTGGCATTTCTAATTGTTGTAGTAGACCTGAGGGTTTCTGGTGTTCTGCTTTAACTTGTGAACAAGTAAGAAACTTAGAAACATATCTAGCTATGTCCTTTTTCATTCATATCCACCAGAAATTATTCCTTAAATCTTGGTACATTTTATTGTTACCAGGATGCATGGTATACCTAGATTTAGGGGCTTCCTCTAAAATTTTATTTCTTAATTCTCCCTGCTTAGGTACCCAAATCCTTTTCTTATGGAATCTCCAAATTCCATCACTTCCTTGCTCTAATTCTTTTATTCGTCCTTTAATTCCTTCAGCAACATCATGGATTGCTGTTTCCTGAATACTTTTCAGTTATTCCATTAAGTCTAATTGTAAACTTAATCTAAGAGCACGAACTCGCTTTTGCTTTTCATGATACTTACGACTTAAGGCATCTACAACTATGTTTGCCTTTCCTTCGTGATATTGAATATCACAATCATAGTCACTTAAAATTTCCATCCATCTTCTTTGCCTCATATTCAATTCGTTTTGCCCAAATATATATCTTAAGCTCTTATGATCTGTATAGACAGTAAACTTACTTCCATACAAATAGTGTCTCCAAATCTTAAGGACAAAAATTATGGCTCCTAATTCTAAATCATGAGTCGTATAATTTTCTTCGTGCGTTTTCAATTGTCTTGAGGCATACGCAATTACCTTCTTGCGTTGCATAAGCACACATCCAAATCCTAGTTTTGAAGCATCACAATATACTTCAAAATCTTCTGTTCCTTCTGGTAAAGCTAGAATTGGAGCATTTGTTAACTTATGCTTCAAAATCCTAAAAGCTTCTTCTTGTTTAGGTCCCCATTCAAACTTAACTGATTTACAGGTTAGCTTAGTTAATGGTACAACTATTTTGGAAAAATCCTTAATAAACCGTCTATAATATCCGGCTAACCCTATAAAACTTCTAATTTCCATAGCTGACTGCGGAACCTTCCATTTGGTGATCGCTTCTATCTTAGCAGGATCTACGTGAATACCTTCGTGATTCACCATGTGTCCTAAAAATTGTACTTCCTGTAGTCGAAATTCACACTTCGAGAATTTGGCGTAAAGTTTCTCTTTTCTTAACAAAGTTAAGAGTGCATGCAGGTGCTCACAATGCTCCTCCTGGCTTTTGTAATAAATAAGTATATCGTCGATGAAGACAATTACAAATTTATCCAAGTACGGTTTACAGATCCTATTCATCATGTCCATAAATGTTGCAGGAGCATTTGTTAACCCAAAGGGCATGACTGTAAACTCGTAATGACCATACCTAGTTCTGAAAGCAGTTTTAGGTATGTCTTCTTCCTGTACCTTCAATTGATAATATCCGGAGCGTAAATCTATCTTAGAAAAATATCTAGCTCCTTGTAATTGATCAAAAATATCATCAATCCTAGGTAATGGGTATCGATTCTTAATTGTAACTTTATTCTATTCTCTATAATCGATACACATTCGTATTGAACCATCTTTCTTTTTCACAAACAACACTGGAGCTCCCCACGGGGATGAACTAAGTTGTATAAATCATTTGCTTAGTAATTCATCTAATTGCTTTTTCAATTCTAACATTTCGGTGGGTGCTAACCGATAAGGGGCCTTAGCTATCGGTGTAGTTCCAGGAGTTAGATGAATTCTAAATTATACTTCCCTATCAGGTGGTAATCCAGGTAGTTCTTCTGGGAATACATCTGGGTATTCGGATACTACTGGAATTTCCTTAAGTTCCTTACTCTTGGTGTTAATGATTACTGAAATCATATACACCATTTCTTGTTTTCTTGAATAACTGGCAACTTTCATTACTGAAATGAACTTTAGAGGCTTTCGTGGCTTATCTCCTGTAATCACCACTAATTCTCCTGAAGGTGTATGAATTTCTATGGGATTCTTATCACAAAGAATTCGAGCATGGTTGGCTACTAACCAATCCATTCCTAACACAACAACAAATCCTGCTAAATTCATAGGTAACAGGTTTGCAGAGAATTTATGACCTAAGAGTTCTATCTTTACTTCTCACACAACCTTATTTATTTTAACAGAATTCCCATCTGCCGTTTCGACTGTAAAAATCTGCCTAAGTTTGCTTAAGGGTAAATTAAGTGCTTGGCAGAATGAAGTATTTATAAAACTTTGGTTTGCACCAGAGTCAAATAATACTTTTGCATAAACGTCGTGAACTAGGAACGTACCAGCTATCACATCTGGGATTAGCTCTGCTTCCTTAGTAGTCAGTTGGAAGGCTCTTACGTTCTTCTTGGTAGTTCCTTCTACAGGTTTGGTTTTGTTATCAGCTGGTTTGACCAATTTTGGCCAGTCTGGTCTAATATGTCCAGCTTCTCCACAGTTGTAACAGACTGTGGTTTTCTTTTTCCTGCAGTCTTCTTCTTGATGCCCCGTGATTTTGCAAAAATTGCAATACCCTTTGCATCTTCCAAAATGCTTCCTTTGACAGGAATTGCAAAATGGAACAGTGGAAGATTGACCAGTTCTCCTTCCTTTGAAATTACTACGGTTACCCATACGGAATCCCTGGGTAATCTTTTGGGCTACTTCCTTCTTCCGGTTTTCTTCTTTTGTGCGTACCAGTTCGTTAGTCAGAGTGTTGGCTAACTCTACCGCATTATCGATCGTGCGGGGTCTCGCAGCCTTGACAATATTACGGATCTCGCCAATTAATCCCCAAATATAACGGGAAATAAGTATCGGTTCTGGCGAAGCCAGGGTTGGTACCACTCTAGCGTATTCGAAGAATGTCGAAGTATACCCTCGACAATCAACGCCTACCATCTGATGATTTAGGAATTTATTGGTCATTTGCTCCTTTTCGTACTTGGGACAAAATTTTCTTTCCAATAGACTTTTAAATTCTTCCCAACTCATGGCGTAGGCCACATTCCTTCCTTTGGCTTGGAGTACCATATTCCACCATTCTAGTGCCCCTTCTTTGAAAAGATGCGACGCGTACATAACCTTGTCGTCCTCGGCACATTTACTTATCATAATTACTGCCTCGGTTTTCTCTAACCAACGCAGTGCAGCAGTTGCCCCTTCGTTACCTGCAAACTCAGCCGGTTTACAGGCAAGAAACTCCTTATAAGTGCAACTAGGTGTTGCAGCTTTCCTTTTCTTATGGAGTGGAGCTTGTATCCCCTCATTGTCGTTATTAATATGGTTGCCGCCTCCGTTTATACTATTACTGAAATTATCGTCATTTGTACGTTTGCTAGGAATAATTTGTTGAGGTGCAATTGGATTTCGAGCAGCAGCAAGGATTTCTGGAATAGCATTGGCTATTCCTTGAGCAACGATATTCTCGATATCTTGCCTATTTAGAAATTGATCCTCCTGATGTGGCTTAGATTGATTTACTTCATTATCAGGTTCATTACCAGCATGTGCCATCTTGTAATTAATTTATATATAAGTGATTAGTATAAAATAAGAAACAACCAAATATAACAAACAATCGCACATAATCACATAAACAAATATATAGCCAAAATTGTCAATTTCTTGACTTCCATTATTATATATTATAATACGCTTCCGTACACACTGATTATCTTACACAAGTTTTATTGTTTATTTTATACGTTTTATTTTGATTATTATATTATTATACAATCACATTTTCACAATCACACTATCTCCTGTCAACTGGCACCTTAGAAGCGACGTTCCCTTTCGTCGTACTTCCAGGAGATTTGTTCTCCTATCACCCGGATCCTATTCCCGGCATCCATTAGCTCTTCGCCAAAATGGCGGAGTTCAGCTAAGTTCTCATTACTCATTGGTGGGTTTGGTACAGGTTCTGGGTCGAACTGGGGGAAAAGGTATAAGGGTTATTTAGGAGGTTTTGAAATTCCTAGTCATTGGTCCACCATTCGTCCATTTCTCCTAGAGGTTGGGTGTGGATCAGAGGTTCTGGGATGGCTGGTTCCAAGTTTATTGGGAGTTGGGTTTCAGCAGGATAAGGGAAGAGATTTTCATTGATAGGTCTAATGATATCACAGTTTGCCAGTATGCGATCTAGTTCTTCCTGCAGTGGCAATTCCTCGGCTTGCTTAGAACTTTCACCAATTTCTACTCTTGTTTGTCTAGGACTTTCCCCAATTTCTATCCCTTTTCCTTTATCTATAGGATTCTCTATTTTGAGAATTCTCCTAGTCGCTGGTTTCCTTCTGCGTACACGTCTCCAACCCACAAATCTTCTTCTTTTCTAAGATTTTGATTTCTCCGGAGGTGGAGCTTGAAATTCCATAGGTTCTTCCACATCGGCCAAGTAACCAGTGAAATCTCTGGAAACTTCTATTTTCACAGGATAGAGATTGAGATTCTATAGGGCTTCAGATAATTCATTCATGCTGTTTAGCATTTATGAAGAAACATACAAAATTCTAGGTTAAAAGTTTGTAAATTAAATTTTCACCGAATCACACAATGGAATTAGAATTTTAATATTAATTACAAATATCTAATAACCATTTTATTGAAACAAAATATTTATTTTTAGTACAACTAAACTTTGAAATATACTAGTGGTTATTTATTATATTAAAGTTTATGGCTTATAGATAATATGGGTGCTAATATTGAGTCGGGTTGTTGGTAGTTTAAAGGTTAACATTTACTGCTACAGTGGCTAACATATAGAGATTTGCCCATTTCTCATCTAGTTCGTCTTCCCATGGTGGTTTGCTGCCTATTTTCTTGGTTTCCTGTAACTTCCTTATTTTCTCTTGACTTTTTCTAATAATCAAACTTCTTTTACTTGGGGAAAGTGGTTTCTCATGCTGTGCCTTTCAAACAAATATTCCCTCCTCAGTGTCTGCTGAGTATCTTGAGGAATTTGATTGGGATGAAGTTCCAATATTTTTCGGTGTACTATCTAATTTAAGATAGATATCCGACATTCTCTGCTTACCTATACTGTAACTAACAAGTAGCCAGTTAATAAAGCACATAATCACAAAACGGTAATCAGGAAAATTAAGTATAATTAAATACTTAATAGGCTTAAATCAGTGGCTCTTTCAGTAGCTCTGATACCACCTTTTCCTGTCACGGCCCCAGCCCCGGTTTGACCCGGTCAGGAGCCGCGGGACAGGAACCCGTGGTATCTATGATGCAACAGCGGAAGATTTTAACAGGATCTTTTTAAAACTCAAAATGCCCGATTATTTTATTTCATAATGCGGGATAAACCCCGTAAATTACAATAGAGGAATTTCACAAGTAAATTCCCTGATTTATTAAAACATGTTTATTCATTTTAACTGAGCCACCTCTTCAAGCTTTGTTAGTGCTCCGTAGCACGTTTTCCTTGATTTACAGCAGGTCGCCTGAAACATGTTTTAAAAATATTTTATCAGCGGGGAAATGCTGGCGAGTCATTCAAGTATGTAAAACGACACATTAGTTATCAATTACAGCATAAGAGCGATTACAATGGCTTCTATCTTATTTTTATCTGGCACCGTGTCACCTGGTGATGATGGTCATACCACTATTGGGTCTTTCCCCAAGTAGTGACGTTTATCACTGTTAGGATTTATTAGCCTAACCCGTGAGAAATTAGTAATGTGCACAATACCCCACTAGCCAGTGATTAAGATAACCATGACTTACTCCCTGTAATTATAACAATTGAAAATGGAGTATTGTAAAATACTTTTGATAAACAGAGAATGACTCACATTGCAGATTTATACGGGCAGAGTTTAGCCTACTGATTAGCCTTGTAACCTAATTTAAATAACAATGCACACGAACTAGGTCAGTAACTAATACAACATTTACGATAACTCACGAGATTAAACCATCACAACGAATGACAAAGTGCGATACTTAAACATCCATCGAATTCACGACGAATGACAAATCATAACCCTAATGTGGGCAGCACTTAAACATCCATTGGATAGTTTCAATCGATCGGACATTGAATCGTAGCAGCGATCGAGTTATTACCCTGTTATCGCAACAGAGGTTCAAGATAGTGTGTGTTTTTAAATGAAACAACGTATAACTTAACGTACGTAAAGAAATTTTTCGTCGAAACATGCACACAGTTCAAGTCCCAAGCCCCTGAATTTATAGCCCGATTTGAACCCGCCCGCGTGTCGCGACAGGATCCCCGGGATCTGTCACGTGTCGCGGGGGAACCCAAAGTAGGGTAGGCTTGCTTTGTCACTAGTTTAGGCCTGCTGAGTCGACGAAATTTGAATTTACGTGTTTTAGAACCATTTTGAGTGGATAAACATAATTAGGGAATACCCCCTTTGAGTTTTAGGGGCCCTGATCCTGATTTTGAATGTTCTAAAAAATTTTAGGGGTCATGCCATATTACTTGGGTGTCTTAATTAGGGTTTCCTATTGGGTAAAATAAGATAAGAATTGGTAATTTTAATGAGAGTTGTTACATCGATGTAACAACTCTCACCAAAACTATTATCTCTTATCTTAATTAGTCCAATAGGAAACCCTAATTGAGACCCCCAAGTAATCCTGCATAACTCCTAAAATTTTCAGAATAATTGGAACTAGGATCAGGGCCCTTAAAACTTAAGGGGGGTATTCCCTAAATTATGTTTATCCTTCGAAAATGGTTAAAAAACACGTAAACTCAAAATTCGTCGACTCAGCAGGCCTAAACAAGTGACAAAGCAAGCCTACCCTACTTTGGCTTCCCCCGCGACACGCGACAGATCCCGGGGATTCTGTCGCGACACGCGGGAGGTACCAAATCAGGCTATAAAATCAGGGGCTTGGGACTTGATAAGTTTGCATGTTTCGACGTTAAATTTCGTTACGTACACTCACTTATACGTTGTTTTATTCAAAAGTAGTTATAATCCCGAACCTCTGCTACAATAACAGGGTAATAACTCGATCGCTGCTATGATTCAATGTCCGATCGATTGAAACTATCCGATGGATGTTTAAGTGCTGCCCACATTAGGGTTATGCTTTGTCATTCGTCGTGAATTCGATGGATGTTTAAGCATCGCACTTTGTCATTCGTTGTGAGGGTTTAATCTCGTGAGTTATCGTAAACGCTGTATTAGTTACTGACGTAGTTCGTGTACATGTTATTTAAATTTAGATCACATGGCTAATCAGTAGGTTAAACTCTGCCCGTTAAATCTATAATGTGAGTTATTATCTTTTATTAAAAGTATTTTACAATACTCCATTTTCATAAAGTTATAATTACAGGGAGTAAGTCATGGTTATCTTGAATCACTGGCTAGTGGGATATTGTGCACATTATTAATTTCTCACGGGTTAGGCTAATAAATCCTAACCGTGATAAACGTCACTACTTGGGGAAAGACCCAATAGTGGTATGACCATCGTCACCAGGTGACACGGCGCCAGATAAAAATAAGATAGAAGCCATTGTAATCGCTCTTATGCTGTAATTTATAACCATGTGTCATTTTATCAAATTTGAATAACTCGCCAGCATTTCCCCGATGATAAAATATTTTAAAACATGTTTCAGGAGACCTGTTGTAAATCAAGGAAAACGTGCTACGGAGCACTAACAAGCTTGAAGAGGTGGCTCAGTTAAAATGAATAAACATGTTTTAAATAAATCAGGGAATTTCCTAGTTAAATTCCTCTATTGTAAATTACGGGGTTTTATCCCGAATTATGAAATAAAATAATCGGGCATTTTGGAGTTTTAAAAGATCCAGTTAAAATCTTCTGCTGTCACATCAATTAGATACCACGGGTTCCTGTCCCGCGACTCCTGACCGGGTCAAACCGGGGCTGGGGCCATGACAGGAAAATGTGGTATCAGAGCTACTGAAAGAGCCACCGATTTAAGCCTATTAAGTATGTAATTATAGTTAATTTTCCTGATTACCATTTTGTGATTATGTGCTTTATTAACTGGCTACTTGTTAGTTACAGTATGGGTAAGCAGAGAATGTCGGATATCTATCTTAAATTAGATAGTTCACCGATAGAAAAGGGAAATTCATACCAATCAAATTCCTTAAGATACTCAGCAGATACCGAGGAGGGAATATTTGTCCGTAAGGCACAGTTTGAAAATCCACTTACCCCTAGTAAAAGAAGTTTGATTATTAGAAAAAGTCAAGAGAAAATAAGGAAGTTACAGGAAACCCAGAAAATAGGCAGCAAACCACCATGGGAAGACGAACTAGATGAGAAATGGGTAAATCTCTATATGTTAGCCACTGTAGCAGTAAATGTTAATCTTTAAACTACCAACAACCCGACTCAGTATTAGCACCCATATTATCTATAAGCCAGAAACTTTAATATAATAAATAACCACTAGTATATTTCAAAGTTTAGTTGTACTAAAAATAAATATTTTGTTTCAATAAAATGGTTATTAGATATTTGTAACTAATATTAAAATTCTAATTCCATTTTGTGATTCTGTGAAAATTTAATTTACAAACTATTAACCTAGAATTTTGTATGTTTCTTCATAAATGCTAAACAGCATGAATGAATTATCTAAAGCCCTAGAGATTCTCAATCTCTATCCTGTGAAAATAGAAGTTTCCAGAGATTTCACTGGTTACTTGGCCGATGTGGAAGAACCTATGGAATTTCAAGCTCCACCTCCGGAGAAATCAAAATCTAAGAAAAGAAGAAGATTTGTGGGTTGGAGACGTGTACGTAGAAGGAAACCAGCGACTAGGAGAATTCCCAAAATAGAGAATCCTATAGATAAAGGAAAAGGGATAGAAATTGGGGAAAGTCCTAGACAAACAATAGTAGAAATTGGTGAAAGTTCTAAGCAAGCCGAGGAATTGCCACTGCAGGAAGAACTAGATCGCATACTGGCAAACTGTGATATCATTAGACCTATCAATGAAAATCTCTTCCCTTATCCTGCTGAAACCCAACTCCCAATAAACTTGGAACCAGCCATCCCAGAACCTCTGATCCACACCCAACCTCTAGGAGAAATGGACGAATGGTGGACCAATGACTGGCAATTTCAAAACCTCCTAAATAACCCTTATACCTTTTCCCTCAGTTCGACCCAGAACCTGTACCAAACCCACCAATGAGTAATGAGAACTTAGCTGAACTCCGCCATTTTGGCGAAGAGCTAATGGATGCCGGGAATAGGATCCGGGAGATAGGAGAACAAATCTCCTGGAAGTACGACGAAAGGGAACGTCGCTTCTAAGGTGCCAGTTGACAGGAGATAGTGTGATTGTGAAACAGTGATTGTATAATAGTATAATAATCAAAATAAAACGTATAAAATAAACAATAAAACTTGTGTAAGATAAACAGTGTGTACGGAAGCGTATTATAATATATAAAAATGGAAGTCAAGAAATTGACAATTTTGGCTATATATTTGTTTATGTGATTATGTGCGATTGTTTGTTATATTTGGTTGTTTCTTATTTTATACTAATCACTTATATATAAATTAATTACCCAGATGGCACATGCTGGTAATGAACCTGATAATGAAGTAAATCAATCTGAGCCACATCAGGAGGATCAATTTCTAAATAGGCAAGATATCGAGAATATCGTTGCTCAAGGAATAGCCAATGCTATTCCAGAAATCCTTGCTGCTGCTCGAAATCCAATTGCACCTCAACAAATTATTCCTAGCAAACGTACAAATGACGATAATTTCAGTAATAGTATAAACGGAGGCGGCAACCATACTAATAACAACAACGATGGAATGCAAGCTCCACTCCTTAAAAGAATGAAAGCTGTAACGCCTTGTTGCACTTACAAGGAGTTTCTTGCCTGTAAACCAGCTGAGTTTGCAGGTAACGAAGGGGCGACTGCAGCACTGCGGTGGTTGGAGAAAACCGAAGCAGTAATTATGATAAGTAAATGTGCTGAAGAAGATAAGGTCATGTATGCATCGCATCTTTTTAAAGAAGGGGCGCTAGAATGGTGGAACACTGTTCTTCAAGCCAAAGGAAGAAATATGGCCTATGCCATGCACTGGGAAGAATTTAATAATCTTGTAGAAAGAAAATACTGCCCCGAATATGAAAAAGAATAAATGACAAATAAGTTCCTGAACCACCGGATGGTGGATGTAGACTGTCAAGGATATACTTCGACATTCTTCAAGTATGCGAGGGAGGTACCAACTCTGGCTTCACCAGAACCGGTACTTATTTCCCGTTATATTTGGGGATTGATTGGCAAAATTCGAGTTATCGTCAAAGCTGCGAGACCCCGCACTATTGACGATGCTGTGGAATTAGCTAATACCCTAACTGACGGACTAGTACGCACAAGAGAAGAAACCCGGAAAAAGGAAGTAGCCCAAAAGATTACCCAGGGATTCCATATGGGTAACCATAGTAATTTCAAGGGAATGAGAAGTGGGCAATCTTCCACTGTTCCATTTTGCAATTCCTGTAAAAGGAAGCATTTTGGAAGATGGAACGGATATTGCAATTTTTTCAAAATTCCAGGGCATCAAGAAGAAGACTTGTCAGGATCGGAGGCTCTCATGATTGTGCTTCTTTGTGTAAACAGAACAAATCCAATAGAAATGATTAGAGTTTAAGTGCAGCGGAAAATGAACAACAAACTTTGTAAACACAATCATAAAGATAAATGGAAGAAAATAGTTTAGATAAACAAATGCCTTTCATCAGTTGAAAGATTACAAAGTAAATCAAAAGATTACAAGCATGCTTACAAACTAAACTCCCCCTCAGCCTGATACTCCATGGTTGGTTTGCACAAGATGAAAGGATTGAATTGAGGAGAAGAACTCACTCAAAACGATCAAATGTAACAGTACAGGGTACTGTTCCATTTATAGACAAACCAAACCACTAAGGCATCTCAGCTGATTTCACCATGAAAGCGACGTCTAACAGCCTAACAACCTGTATCTATTGTTCTTATACAAACCCTGCTAATCTTAACCACTGACTATACATAAAATAGATGACACACTAAACTACTGCTCTCTCTTTACATCAGTGCTTTACTCAAGGTTGATCAGTTCTTGATTGGGCAGTGCTTTGTCATCAGTAGATTGTACTAGCAGTGCTTAGTTCGTCAGCAGTCTTCTGGGCTTTATCAGTAGTCTTGAAGAACAATAGTAGTTGTATCTGGGCAGTGGATATAAGACCATTAGCTGTTATAATCACTTTCAAGGGAGAAGACTTAGTGTAAACAGCTGCTTATAGTGAATCCACTGTTGTGAACTAGTTTTGGCTTTCATTATCTGTTCCTCTGGTAGGGTTCAATCCCAACAATCCCCCCTGGAACAGATAATGCCAAAACACTTCATTATTGTGGAACTTTATTGCCTCATCAACAGCTCCCTTATCTGACCTTTAAGTTGTAGCTCAAAGTCTAGGGCGTCTGTGTCATCTTCATCCCTACCAAGTGGAAGATCAAGGAGATCCTGCATATCTTCAAGACTCAGGCCAAGAGCTTGTTCCCTTGTTATTTTCTTCACTTCTCCACCAGACCTGAACATAGTCAATACATGGGTCTGTTTGTCAGTTTCCCACTTTAGTACTTTTGAGCCTGGTGGGTTTCTTGGGAGATTTTAATTTGAAGAGGTGTTTGGTGATGCTGGCCTATTGATAACTGTCTGAGCAGTACTTGTAGTTTGATCCAAACCAAGAGTTTCTATAATCATTTTCTTTATGCCTTCTTTTACAAGGTCATCACCTTTTATTAGCTCTTGGATTGTTTCAGCACCCAACTGTTTGTGTGGCCTTCTTTTGTAGATGGCTGCACCAGCTGGAGCAGTGGCTCTCCTGGTTTGCAGCTTTGATGGTCCTTTTGAAACCTCTGCTTCAGGGTAGTCAGGCTTTTGTGGAACTGAGGGATCTTTCTTCCTCAATTCCTCCAACCTTTTATAGGTGGCCCTGACTATATCTTCTTTCCATCTTGCCACTTGTTTCTTTGACCCATAGTCAGCAGCAACTAATTCCTCTTTCATTCTTCTCAGCTCCTCCTTTTTGTCAGGTACATTCTTTTTGAACTTTGCCCAATCTGGAGGAGTGTGTTTGACCTTATTCTTTATCATTTTTTGAATCCTGGCTGCTTCTTGTTCAAGCTCAGGAATGGTCCACTCCTTGTACATATACTTTTCACCCTTGTACTTCTTTGTTGCCATAATGCTTTCAATGTAGTCTTTTCTCAGAGTTTCATCTACTTTCTCTGAGATTTGCTGACATACATTTTTTGCAAATTGCTCTAAGGATCTGACTTGTGTGAGCAAGAATTGGTAATTCTACTGAATTTCTCTATCAGATTTTCCTTGTGTATTTCTTTTTGAGATATCCTCTGCTTGTTTAGCTTTGACTTTCAAATATTCTTCAATATTATTTCGCCTTGGATATCCTTCAACTGATGGCAACTTCCTTTTGGCAGGATCATCCTCATAATAGAAGGATTTAATTTCTTCTCTGACTGCAATGAGTTCAAGAGGATATTGAAAACCTGCAGGAGTGATGATATGGATTGGTTGTTGTACTGGAGCTGATGAAAGAGGAACAGGGCTTGGAATAAGTGCAAGCGATTGTGAAGATGTTGGAGGTGGTGAAGGTGAATCATCGTCTGGTATGATAATCCTTCTCCTTTTTATTGTAGGAGAGGCAGATGATGTTTTGGATGGATCAGTGGTGGTGATTTTGGTGGCAGTGGTTTGTGATTGACTAACAGTTGTTGAAACAACTGGTGCTTCAACCACTGTTGTCATTACAACAGATGTTGTAACATCTGTTGTCTTCTGCTTTTTGGCAGGAGGTGATGGTGGTGAGATTGTCTTTAATGGTGATGGTGGTGGTGGTAAGACAGTGGTTGTGGTGTGTGTTGAAGTGATAACAGATGTTGAAACCTCTGAAGTACAAGCAGTAGTTGATACAGTAGGAGTTACAACAGATGTTTGGGTGGAGGTTTGATGTTGGAGGCTTTTGGATGGTGGTTTTGGAGTATGCTTTGTGAGTCTGGATGTGATGGATTTGGGTTTTCTTTTTGGCTTAGGATTTTTAGCATCCTTTGACCCAGAACAACCCTGCGCATTCAGCTCCATGTAAGCTCTTTTCTCCTCATTCCACCTTGAAATATCCTTTGCCTCTCTGTCCCTTTTTACACATGCTATAGCTTCGTCAAGTGCATTCTGGGTAACATCAACTTTTTTACTACCATCTGGCAAAGGTATATGTTTGGTCATATTTTCCATTTCTGGTTCAATATAGAGACCATCATCTACTCCCTTCTTCTTCCATTCTTTAATTTTCTCCCTTTTTTTTGGCATTATCTGAGGGTATTTGATCAATGAAGAGAACATTTGGAGGAGCAGTACCAGTGGTTTCCAATAAATGGGCCTTGATTGCCTTGATGTCTGCTGGTGTGTTCTTGAACCTAGACTCCATGATGTTTCTCAGCTTTTGTACATGTATTTCATGTTGTTCATCAGCCATTTCTTTTTGTTGTTGGAGAAAAGGTTGGAAGAGGTTCCAGAGCTCATTTGTAGCAGGTGCTTGTGGTGGAGCAGGTGCTTGAGATGGAACAACAGTGGATTGCATCTTTTGTATTTTCAACACCTGTTGTAGCCTGTCTTTGATATCTGCAACAGTTGTATCCAATTTGTCAACTCGTTCCGTCAATTCCAAATATTTTAAACCATCACCCAATTTAATGGGACCATCTGATTTCCCACTAGCAGTGGTTTTATTAGTGGTTGAAGTAGGGAGTGTACTCCAAACATTAACAACTGATGCCCCTTTTTCTTGGTACTGGGGTCTTCTTCCTTCAACACTTGACAACCTTTTGATGTTGCCAGTGGTTAAAACAAATCCACTGGTGGTTGGCAGAGGTGCTATGTAAGGAATTGCCTCCAAGGAAGTCTTATTGATGTAACCACTGTCCAAGTGCAAACTAGTGGGTTCAGCACTTGTAGTGGCTGCTTTACTTGGATTACCACCAAGAGTTACTTGTAACTCAAGGGGTGTAACCTCCTCAGGTTGTGTTGGTGGGTTAGGAAAGATTGATACATCAGACCCAGCCATTTGTTGAGGTATATTCTCAGTGATAGGTGAGTGAGAAGGACTGGTTAGTGCCTGGTTCAAATCAATTGCATCCAACAGAAGTTTAGTTGGTGGTGGAATTGTGGATGTGATGTTTGGTGTAGAAGGAGAATTTGCCCCGGGCAGTGGGCTGTGGATGATGGAAACAAGTGAATCCAGAGCATCATGATGTGGAGTCCCTATGTGTACAACCTGTTCTTTTTTAGAAGAAGCAGGAGGAGTTTCGGTTATGGGTTGAGATATTTGTACCAGCTGTTGTGAGGAAGTAGCAGCAGTGGTTTCTTGTGACTTTTGTGTTGTCACTGGCAGTAGCTCTGGTATCTCATCCTCCAGAGTTACCTTTTTGATTGGTTTGGGGGGGGGGTTTGAGTTTTTCTTTTTGTTGGCTTTTTGGTGATTGTAGGTGTGGGTTTCAAAGCAGTTGTTTTGCTACTTTGATCACCTTGAGCAGTGGGCTCAGCAGCAGATACCTGAGGAGCATTGGTAGCTGCTAAATTCTGCTCAGGCACCTCTGCTTGTGTTTTGCAAGGTGTGGACATTCTTGTAAAAGTTTCAGCACTTAAGTTGTTTATTTGAATAGATTCACCTTGGTTTATTGCAGAAAGATCATCCTTACTAAATTTCTTTTGAAAATAATAACTTAGAAATCTTGGAAATAGTAAGAATGTCTTTGTTTCAACATTTTTAACCAGATCATTAAAAATTTCCCGAGAGTAATTAAAATTTTCTTCTTGAAGAATAGCAAATCCCAGGTTTTGAATTTTTAATGGTATTTCATTAAAAGCAGTGGTTTTGTTTGAAACACACATTAAGAGGGTATGAAATAAAAATCTTGTTGTAGAAGGGAAGTAACCTTTTTGTAAGGTGTCCTTCTTTATTTCTGCATTATACCCTCTTTCCAGAAAATCATTTTGTAACTCGTATTTGGGAAAAGTAATTTTACCTTCTTGATCATCGAGTTGAAAGACCTCTGAAATTGATTGTGGTGTAATCTTGACAGCTTTACCCTTTAGAGTAGAGTTGATGGCTATAACAGTGTCACCTTGTTTGTCAAGGGTTACATTCTTCCAGAACTCTCTTTGGGTTGCCAAGTATATTGGTGCATCTGCTGTTAACAAAGTTTTATACTTTGATGCAGACATGGTATCAATGATGGAGTCGAAAATTCTTGTGGAGTCGGGCTTTGTGAGAAGACCTAGAAGATTGTGAGACGATTTGTATGGAATTTCGACGGCTGTAGCCTTTTGAGAGGCATCTTTTGAAGATGATTTTGAAGTGGGTTTTGTAGATGATTTCGATTTTGTCATTTTGGAGATGATTATCGAAGAAGATATTAAGTGAATTTGAGAAAAACTGCTTTGAGAAGAGAATTTTTACGAATTCAATTCGACAGTAAAACCCTGTTTGGGTTTTGAAAAGGGTTTTGATGGAGAAAAAGTGAATGCTGACGTGGCAGCGGTTACAAAGATCTGATGGCTAAAAACTGACCACGTGTCAATCCGCTGATGAAGAGATGATATGTGGAGGACAGTTGTTTTGAGAGCCACTGATGAAGCAAATATCAGTGGTTACAACGGTAACAATATGAGAGCAGTGGGTGATTTTTACTATCAGTGGAAAGCATATCAGTGGATAAGACACTCATTTTGAACATCAGTGCTTGCCAACAAAACAAAGATCAGGGGTTGACTTTCAGCAGTGGACAGTGGTTAGACTACAGATGTTTGAACAAAACAGTGGTTAGGGGTAAGGTAATGGTAAGGATTTGAAATGCTAGTATATCAGCAACTGTTAATGCACCAGTGGATAAGTTTTTACAAAGATTTTCATTCAAGGTTTTGCCACATGTCAGTTACAGGTTTTGAAACTTTATAGAATCCTAGCAGTGGTTTAGTATCTCAGTGATTTAACATCTGTTAGCAACCAATCTTTGAACTGTGTTAAAACCAAACTTGAGTACGACATGACCTTGACCTAGACACATATACCATTTCCTTTTGATCCATTTTCAAGGATAATATTACCAAAAATAAGGTTTTTATATCCTTAAAGGAGATTGAGACTTTTACTATCAAAAACCAGTAAAAGTACAAAATATATTATTCTTAAAAAAAATAAAGAATAATATAGCCTGCTTTATTTGAGAAAATCCTTTTCCAAAAAAAAATAAGGATTTTCTGAAAACAGCACCGAAAGGATCTGATATATCATCCAATAAAACTCATAATCATATCATTCTCAAGTTTATGAAAATGGTCAGTGGTTTGACAGCAGTGGTATGAAATTGTAAGAACATTTTGACCACTATTTGGTACCATTTTCTTGTCAGTTGATTGCAAACATGAGGACACATGTACACATAAGTTTTTTTGAAAACCCTGTTCTGGATTTTGTTACCATGTGATGATTCTGATAGCTTGTCTAGTCCTCTATTAAGTTCATTCACTAGAGATACTACAGTTACCTGAACTTTCCTGACCCAATGAATGCACATAGTTGCTTAATAACCATTGTTACCCCAATCTTTGACTCTTAAGTGTTTTATGTTTATACTCTTTTCTTCTGTTTTCAAAAGTTTTGAGATAAACACACTTCTGAGTTTTTGTGAATTTTCTTCTTCCCTATTTACCCTTCCCATTCATAAGTAATGAAATACTTACTGGGAGGTCTTTATTGAAATAATACTTAATCCAAAATCATTTTGCAGTAATGCTTTAAGAGGTTTAGCCATATTTATACAAATTTTTGACCAATCTCACATTACATATGATACGGACTATCTTGACTCCTGTTTTCTTAATGTATTTTAACAGAGTTAATTTGTTCCTTTTGAGGATCTCAACCTGTTTTCAATACATAAGTTCTAATGACTAAAGTCTTAATTTCCCTCTTTTTATGTTAGCAAAAACACCAATGTTTATATGAACATAGGTTTTTGTTAATTTGTGGTTCATATTTTAGTATTTAATAAATGAAAACATCACAAATTTCATAACAACAACTGAAATCAATTTCGAAAAGAAGAAATAATACCATAGTTTAACAGACATGTTTTAGATCTGAAAACTATGAGTGATTTGTGCATGACCTCACATGTTGTGTGAAATTTGTGTGTCTTATGACATCTTGGTTGTCTTACAGAGTTTTTGAGTAGCCATTTTGAACATGATTTCTCGTTACTCTGTTTTTCAACTGAATGCAACCAACCTTAGTATCAATGAATTTTGAGCTGAACTGTTATGTCAAATTGATTGTTAGATCGAATTTGACTGTCCAAGCTCTGATACCAATTGTTAGGATCGGAGGCTCTCATGATTGTGCTTGTTTGTGTAAACAGAACAAATCCAATAGAAATGATTAGAGTTTAAGTGCAGCGGAAAATGAACAACAAACTTTGTAAACACAATCATAAAGAGAAATGGAAGAAAATAGTTTAGATAAACAAATGCCTTTCATCAGTTGAAAGATTACAAAGTAAATCAAAAGATTACAAGCATGCTTACTGATGCGTGTGAAGTGTTATATATATTAGGTGTATATTTTAAGCCCCTTTAACACTTATTTTTAGCCAAGTTTTAACTTTATAAAACACGATATTTTACTAACACTAAACACACATATGGGCAAGTGCACCTATCGTGAGCGTAGTATAGTGTTGGCAAGATACCGAGGTCGTCCAAGGACACAAGAGCTTTTAGTACCGGTTTATCCTCAACGTCTAATCAAAATAAAAAGTTTAGAAAAAGTGTTAAACTAAGAAAAATAAAAACTAACTAAAATGCTGAAAATAAAAATAAAAAGAAAAACAGATAGACAAGATGAATCACTTGGTTCCGACTCGTATCTAGTGTAACCTTTGATAATTTCCGCACTTTTGCACTTATTTAAGAGATTATCTTAGTTATTGTAGTAGGCCCCTCTTTTGAAGGTGACGTTACCCTCACCCCAGTAGTTTGAGTCAGCAAGGATACAATCCTAAAAGGGTGGATTATTGGAAGATAATTAATTAAGTTATTAATGCAAATTATGGTAGGCCCCTCTTTTGGAGGTGATGTTACCCTCGACTAAGTAGTCTGAGTCAGCAAGGATACAGTCCAAAATAGTCGGGTTATAGTATTAATAGTAGTTAACTTATGAGGGGATCAAAGAGTTTGGACCCCCGCCATCCAATACCGTTAAGCATTGAAGGAGGTCATACTAAATTTGGCCCAGGTCCATTGCAGGACCTCTAAACGCTGAACAATGGCAAGACCTTTACCAAACCGTTCCCTTAACCCCCGACCAGGTAGCCAACATACCTCCATATAGACCGTGGAGATATGAATGGTGAAAATATTTTATTTTATATAGACTGTAAAATAATGCCAAGACACCACGGACAAACGATAAGGAAAGATCACCTTCAACATAAGCAACTAGTTATTAAAGTCATTAATACAAAACCAAATAAAAAGTGCGAAAAGATTAGAAATAAAAAGTATTACACTAGACACTTTGTCTTCACCAAGTGATGTAAGAGACTTAGGCAAACATGGCCTTGATTGTCAAGAACTCTTACGATCAATCTTGGATCCTGAGACGACTCACACACTCTACGATGGACAATGGATGATGGTGGTGGATGATGGTGTTATGGTGGTGGTGGGTGGTGGGTGAAGTGTGAGAGAGGTGGTGTGCCAAGGGATGGTTTGAGCGTAAGCCAAGCACTCCTATTTATAGGCTGAACAGAAGCTCGGGCACGGCCCCGTGTCCAGTGGGCACGGCCCCATGTCCACATCCTCTCTTTCTTCATTTAATGCAGCTTTGTCTTATTAGTTGACCACGCCCCCGTGTCCGCTGAGCACGACCCCGTGTGCAGAAGAATCTTTGTACTATGAAGATTTGCCTGGATTGTGCGAATCTTATAGTTGACCACGGCCCCGTGTCCGCTGAGCACGGCCCCATGGTGGGCAATAGAAGCTTCTACCACTTTGTCTTTTCTGCTGACACTTGGGCACGCCCCCGTGCTGGCTGAGCACGGGGCGTGTTCAGTCCTCTGACCTCTTGTTTTGCTTGGGAAGATGCTGTCGTGGGGTCGGGCATGTCGCGTCTTGTTCCTTTTCTTGTATTTATGTTAGATTTTGATGTCTTTTTGCTTCTTTTGTTAATTTGAGCACATTTAATCCTGAAAATACAAAAGGAAGACAAAAGCACACTTTTTCCAACATTAGTACTAAAAAAGGGTTAGTTTTATGCCACAATTGATGAAATTTATATGTTGCATTTTGAACACATCACTTACAAACTAAACTCCCCCTGAGCCTGATACTCCATGGTTGGTTTGCACAAGATGAAAGGATTGAATTGAGGAGAAGAACTCACTCAAAACGATCAAATGTAACAGTACAGGGTACTGTTCCATTTATAGACAAGCCAAACCACAGAGGCATCTCAGCTGACGTCACCATGAAAGCGATGTCTAACAACCTAACAACCTGTATCTACTGTTCTTATACAAACCCTGCTAATCTTAACCACTGACTATACATAAAACATATGACACACTAAACTACTGCTCTCTCTTTACATCAGTGCTTTACTCAAGGTTGATCAGTCATTGATTGAGCAGTGCATTGTCATCAGTAGATTGTACCAGCAGTGCTTAGTTCTTCAGCAGTCTTCTAGGCTTTATCAGTAGTCTTGAAGAACAACAGTAGTTGTATCTGGGCAGTGGATATAAGACCATCAGCTGTTATAATCACTTTCAAGGGAGAAGAGTTAGTGTAAACAGCTGCTTATTGTGAATCCACTGTTGTGAACCAGTTTTGCCTTTCATTATCTGTTCCTCTGGTAGGGTTCAATCCTAGCAAGACTGCAGGAAGAAGAAAACCACAGTCTGTTACAACTGTGGAGAAGCTGGACATATTAGGCCAGACTGCCCAAAACTGGTCAAACCAGCCAATAACAGAGCCAAACCTGCAGAAGGAGCTACCAAGAAGAACGTAAGAGCCTTCCAACTGACTACTCAGGAAGCAGAGCTAATCCCAGATGTGATAGCTGGTACGTTCCTAGTTCACGACGTTTATGAAAAAGTATTATTTGACTCTGGTGCAAACCAAAGTTTTATAAATACTTCATTTTGCCAAACACTTAATTTACCCTTAACCAAACTTAGGCAGATTTTTACAGTCGAGACGGCAGATGGGAATCTGTTAAAATAGATAAGGTTGTGTGAGAAGGAAAGATAGAACTCTTAGGTCATAAATTCTCTGCAAACCTGTTACCTATGAATTTAGCAGGATTTGATGCTGTGTTAGGAATGGATTGGTTAGTAGCCAACCATGCTCGAATTCTTTGTGATAAGAATTCCATAGAAATTCATACACCTTCAGGAGAATTAGTGGTGATTACAGGAGATAAGCCACGAAAGCCTCTAAAGTTCATTTCAGTAATGAAAGTTGCCAGTTATTCAAGAAAACAAGAAATGGTGTATATGATTTCAGTAATCATTAACACCAAGAGTAAGGAACTTAAGGAAATTCCAGTAGTATCCGAATACCCAGATGTATTCCCAGAAGAACTACCTGGATTACCACCTGATAGGGAAGTAGAATTTAGAATTCATCTAATTCCTAGAACTACACCGATAGCTAAGGCACCTTATCGGTTAGCACCCACCGAAATGTTAGAATTGAAAAAGCAATTAGATGAATTACTAAGCAAAGGATTTATACAGCCTAGTTCATCCCCGTGGGGAGCTCCAGTGTTGTTTGTGAAAAAGAAAGATGGTTCAATACGAATGTATATCGATTATAAAGAATTGAATAAAGTTACAATTAAGAATCGATACCCATTACCTAGGATTGATGATCTTTTTGATCAACTTCAAGGAGCTAGATACTTCTCTAAGATAGATTTACGCTCCGGATACCATCAGTTGAAAGTACAAGAAGAAGACATACCTAAAACTGCTTTCAGAACTAGGTATGGTCATTACGAGTTTACAATCATCCCCTTTGGACTAACAAATGCTCATGCAGCATTTATGGACATGATGAATAGGATCTGTAAACCGTACTTGGATAAATTTGTAATTGTCTTCATCGACGATATACTTATTTATTCCAAAAGCCAGGAGGAGCATTGTGAGCACCTGCATGCACTCTTAACTTTGTTAAGAAAAGAGAAACTTTACGCCAAATTCTCGAAGTGTGAATTTTGACTACAGGAAGTACAATTTTTAGGACACATGGTGAATCACGAAGGTATTCACGTAGATCCTGCTAAGATAGAAGCGATCACCAAATGGAAGGTTCCGCAGTCAGCTATGGAAATTAGACGGTTTATTAAGGATTTTTCCAAAATAGCTGTACCATTAACTAAGCTAACCTGTAAATCAGTTAAGTTTGAATGGGGACCTAAACAAGAAGAAGCTTTTAGGATTTTGAAGCATAAGTTAACAAATGCTCCAATTCTAGCTTTACCAGAAGGAACAGAAGATTTTGAAGTATATTGTGATGCTTCAAAACTAGGATTTGGATGTGTGCTTATGCAACGCAAGAAGGTAATTGCGTATACCTCAAGACATTTGAAAAAGCACGAAGAAAATTATACGACTCATGATTTAGAATTAGGAGCCATAATTTTTGCCCTTAAGATTTGGGGACACTATTTGTATGGAAGTAAGTTTACTGTCTATACAGATCATAAGAGCTTAAGATATATATTTGGGCAAAAAGAATTGAATATGAGGCAAAGAAGATGGATGGAAATTTTAAGTGACTATGACTGTGATATTCAATATCACGAAGGAAAGGCAAACGTAGTTACAGATGCCTTAAGTCGTAAGTATCATGAAAAGCAAAAGCGAGTTCGTGCTCTTAGATTAAGTTTACAATTAGACTTAATGGAATAACTGAAAAGTATTCAGGAAACAACAATCCAGGATGTTGCTGAAGGAATTAAAGGACGAGTAAAAGAATTAGAGCAAGGAAGTGATGGAATTTGGAGATTCCATAAGAAAAGGATTTGGGTACCTAAGCAGGGAGAATTAAGAAATAGAATTTTAGAGGAAGCCTATAAATCTAGGTATACCATGTATCCTGGTAACAATAAAATGTACCAAGATTTAAGGAATAATTTCTGGTGGATAGGAATGAAAAAGGACATAGCTAGATATGTTTCTAAGTGTCTTACTTGTTCACAAGTTAAAGCAGAACACCAGAAACTCTCAGGTCTACTACAACAATTAGAAATGCCAGTATGGAAATGGGAACTCATAACAATGGATTTTGTTACTAAGTTACCCAAAACCAGAAAATGTAATGATGCAATTTGGGTAATTGTGGATCGATTAACCAAATAAGCTCATTTTCTACCAATAAAAGAAACCTTAAGCATGGAAAAATTGGCAAAGCTGTATGTAGACGAAGTAGTATCCTTACATGGAGTCCCACTCTCCATTGTATCGGATAGGGATAGTCGTTTCACTTCCCATTTTTGGAAAAGTTTCCAAGAAGCAATGGGAACCCGACTAAATTTAAGTACTGCATACCATCCTCAAACAGATGGACAAACTGAAAGGACAATCCAAACCCTGGAGGACATGCTTAGGGCATGTGTGATCGATTTTGGTGGAAACTGGGACAACCATTTACCCTTAATTGAATTCTCCTATAACAATAGTTATCATTCAAGCATTGAAGCTGCCCCGTTCGAAGCACTGTACGGACAAAAGTGTAGAACTCCAGTATGTTGGGCAGAAATAGGAGAAAGTCAATTATCAGGTCCCGAAATTGTACAAGAAACTATCGACAAGATCACTCAAATCAAGGAAGGACTGAAAACGGCTCGAGATCGTCAGAAAAGTTATGCTGATAATCGACGCAAACCACTAGAGTTTTAAGTTGGAGACAAGGTACTCTTGAAAGTTTCTCCTTGGAAAGGAGTAGTTCGGTTTGGTAAGAAGGGAAAGCTAAGTCCAAGATACGTAGGACCATTTTCAGTAATCCAACGTGTAGGACCAGTTGCTTATCGTTTACAACTACCTGAGGAGTTAGCTGGAGTACATGATGTATTTCATGTATCCAATCTCAAGAAATGTCTATCTGACGAATCAATGGTAGTACCACTTCAAGATATAGAGGTAAACGAAAAGTTAAAATTTGTTGAGAAACCTATTCAGATAGAAGACAGAAAGATTAAGTTTCTCAAGCACAAACGACTAGTATTAGTTAAAGTCAAATGGGATTCGAAGAGAGGACCTGAGTACACTTGGGAATTGGAATCGGAGATAAAGTGAAAGTATCCCTACTTGTTCCAGTAAATCTCGAGGACGAGATTTTTTTTATAAGGTGGGGAGGATGTGATAACTCTCACCAAAACTATTATCTCTTATCTTAATTAGTCCAATAGGAAACCCTAATTGAGACCCCCAAGTAATCCTGCATAACTCCTAAAATTTTCAGAATAATTGGAACTAGGATCAGGGCCCCTAAAACTCAAGGGGGGTATTCCCTAAATTATGTTTATCCTTCGAAAATGGTTATAAAACACGTAAACTCAAAATTCGTCGACTCAGCAGGCCTAAACAAGTGACAAAGCAAGGCTACCCTACTTTGGCTTCCCTCGCGACACGCGACAGATCCCGGGGATCCTGTCGCGACACGCGGGAGGTACCAAATCAGGCTATAAAATCAGGGGCTTGGGACTTGATCAGTTTGCATGTTTCGACGTTAAATTTCGTTACGTACACTCACTTATACGCTGTTTTATTCAAAAGTAGTTATAATCCCGAACCTCTGCTACAATAACAGGGTAATAACTCGATCGCTGCTACGATTCAATGTTCAATCGAATGAAACTATCCGATGGATGTTTAAGTGCTGCCCACATTAGGGTTATGCTTTGTCATTCGTCGTGAATTCGATGGATGTTTAAGCATCGCATTTTGTCATTCGTTGTGAGGGTTTAATCTTGTGAGTTATCGTAAATGTTGTATTAGTTACTGGCCTAGTTCGTGTACATGTTATTTAAATTTAGATCACAAGGCTAATCAGTAGGTTAAACTCTGCCCGTTAAATCTACAATGTGAGTTATTCTCTTTTATTAAAAGTATTTTACAGTACTCCATTTTCAAAAAGTTATAATTACAGGGAGTAAGTCGTGGTTATCTTGAATCACTGGCTAGTGAGGTATTGTGCACATTACTAATTTCTCACGAGTTAGGCTAATAAATCCTAACCGTGATAAACGTCACTACTTGGGGAAAGACCCAATAGTGGTATGACCATCGTCACCAGGTGACACGGCGCCAGATAAAAATAAGATAGAAGCCATTATAATCGCTCTTACGCTGTAATTTATAACCATGTGTCATTTTATCAAATTTGAATAACTCGCCAGCATTTCCCCGCTGATAAAATATTTTAAAACATGTTTCAGGCGACCTGCTGCAAATCAAGGAAAACGTGCTACGGAGCACTAACAAGCTTGAAGAGGTGGCTCAGTTAAAATGAATAATCATGTTTTAAATAAATCATGGAATTTCCTAGTTAAATTCATCTATTGTAAATTACGGGGTTTTATCCTGAATTATGAAATAAAATAATCGGGCATTTTCGAGTTTTAAAAGATCTTGTTAAAATCTTCCACTGTCACATCAATTAGATACCACGGGTTCCTGTCCCACGACTCCTGACCGGGTCAAACCGGGGTTGGGGCCGTGACAGGAAAAGGAACGACGAAAGGCCGCCAAAAGCAAGAAAGGGTTATGGACTACCTGTTACCCCGAAAGAGTTGGACAACTCATAGCCCAACACGTTAATACTGCCATGGAACAGCGCGATGCTAACAAAAATAATGGCCAGGAACATGGATGTGATGCTCATGGGCATGGTTTTGGTAGGACACATAATCGAAAACCCTTCAGGTGATATAATGATCGGAAAGTTTTAGTAGTTCCTGTGTTATGATATAATCGGAGCATATTCCTGATTTTCATTAACCTTATGAACAGTACATAGATGTACATATAAAACAATCCAGGGTTGTAACCCAAGATCATTTGCTGATACCCTATGGAATGACGTGGCAACGGTATGCGTGATGTCGGGCCGTCACAGCGGATCGACCATTCCAATAATTCCGCATTCCGAGCCTAGATCTGGGGATTCGCGAAAGTGAAAGTCTGAGAGTTCGAGGAAAGATACCGATGAGAAGCATGTTGAGGAACGCAGATGGGAGGAAGCATGTGTAGCTAACCCTAAAGAGTCGGGAAAGGATAATGCCAGGGATGGCAGGAGTAGTTTTGAGAGGAAGACTCGCAAGGATGAGGGGAGAAAGTGCGCCAGATGTTGTCGGACTGGACATATGACTCACGAGTGCTATGCTAATAGTACATTGGATGGAGTTACGTTCAAAGGATGCTACGAGTGTGGTGAGCAAGGACATTTCGAGAGAGATTGTCTGAAAATGAAGAGTCAGGATGCCAGGGGTAGAGCGCTCGAGCTAAACGCTGGGAAGGCACGAGACGAACTTGCTGTTGTTATCGGTGTGTTTCGAATCAAAAAGCAATCTATGTTCATACTTTTAATACCAAAGCTGACTTGAGTTTTGTTCGAGAAACTCTGAACCATTTTTGTGTTCACCTACAAGTAAGTTAAGTATAAAGTGCCTGATAGAACTAGAAATTGGTAAGTTGATGGAAACCGGTGAGGTCGCTTGCGGTTGTAATATTTAGTTAGGTGATCGTAGTTTTAGTGTTGGTTTAATTCCAGTGGAGCTGGGGAGCCTTGACGCGGATGTGAGAATGGATTAATTATCCAAGAGCGAAGTGGGAACTATCGCTTGAAGAAGCTAGATAGGATACCTCGTTTTGATGATAATGAAGCGGTAGTTGTTCACGGAGACCGACCGAGTCGAGTGTCGAGTGTCGAGTTTCGAGTGTTGAGTGTTGATAGTTGAGAGTCGTCAGTATTGTGAGGATGCTCAATTTGTTGTGAAAAGGCTATCCTACGTTCTTTGTTAACGTGGTGATACGAAAGCCGAATGTAGGAATACCGGAGAGATTTCTATTGTTCGCAATTATCCAGAAGTTTTCCTAAAAAGACTTATCTGGATTGCCCCCTGCGAGACAGATCGAATTTCAAATCGATCTGGCACACGGTGCTACACCCAGTTGCACAATCTCCTTATAGATTAAGCACCGTCTGAGAATGATAGAAATGTCAAATCAGATTCAAGAGTTATTGGACAAGGGTTTCATTCGACCAAGCTTTTCGCTTTAAGGCGCATCTGTTTTGTTGAGAGAACGAAGGATGGATCCTTCAGGAGGTGTGATGATTTCAGAAAACTGAACAAGTTGACTATCAAGAATCGGTACCCTTTTACCGAGGATTGAAAATTTGTTCAATCAAGCCAACGGGATCTAGCTTCTACACGAAGATCGATCTACGATCAGGACATCATCAGTTGAAGGTTGCTGACGAAGATATGCTGAGGACTGCTTTTCAAATGTGATATGGCCATTACGAGTTATTAGTCATGCCTTTTGACTAAATTAATGCGCCATTTATAATCATGAATCTCATGAACAGGGTATGGGAACCATAATCGGATGAATTCGTAATAATATTCGTCAATGACATACTTGCTTTCACGCGAGCCAAGGAAACTCATGAGAAACATTGAAGTTAACTATGGAGTTGGTGAATGATGAGGAGCGCCAAAGACCCCGTCGAGAGTATGACGATCCATATAACTAGTTAGATGCTACTGGAGATTTATTAAGAATTTCTCTAAATTAGTGCAACCTTTGACACTAATAACCCCAAAAAGGAATAGGGAAGTTGATTGGACAGCAAGATAGTAGGAAGCTTTTCGGACCTTTGAAAGAAAAATTGGGAGCGTGTATGATGGACTCCGAAGGAAATTAAGGTGCTCACATGCCCTTGGCAGAGTTATCTTACAATAATAATCAACACGCTAGTATTTAGGTTGCTCGGTTTGAAGCCTTGCATGGATGGAAGTGTTGATCACCATTTTGTTGAGCTAGCATGACAAAGGACAATTAACCAGACCTTAGTTTAACTAGGAAACCAGCGAAAGGATTTGCTTGGATCGAGGGAAGGTTAAAAGTCTCCGATTGATCAACAGAAGGATTACATGGACAATTGAAGGAACTATTGGATTTCCAGATTGAAGATTTAGTTCTGTTAAAGGAGTTATCTTGAGAGAGATGCTAGTAGGTTTAGTAGAGGAAAGAAAAGCTGAGCCACATTGACTTAGTCCTTTCGAGAGCCCATCTTGAGTTGGACCAGTCGCTTATAGGCTCAAGCTACCCTCAGGATGGAGAGCGTTGAGATGTGAGATTAGAAATTGAGAGAGTATGTAATATAGGTCTACGAAGATTCTTTGTAAGAATCAAAGTTTCTCCCAGAAGCTATAAGACTATATTCATTAAACCTGTTTTTTCTGTTTTCACCCAGTGTGAAAACAAAACCCGTAGAGTAAAAATTTCGGGGACGAAATTTCCTAAACAGGGGGAGACTGTGACACCCTGCTTTTCAGGCCGTACCGTACAATTGTAGCACATGTTGTAAATAGGTAAAAGGGCCATATTTGACTGATTATGATGTTTATATGTGAAATTTAATGAGTTGGTAAATTTAAACTTTGATAAAAATTATGTTGGCAACGGTAAAATAAACACTTATCGCGTAACGGTTAATATGCGAAACGAACATCGGTGACCACCTGATCAGTGTTAAAATCCTAAAAATAGTTTTTTATGATTAGAATAATTATTTTTAATCATATCCGTGTGAAAAAATAATTTAAAACGCTAGGAAACTCTATTTTTTGAGTTTAAGCGCGTACCGCGCGATGCAACGCGTGTATCGACAAAATACTGTCAATACAGCCTGTCAAAGCAACTGATAATCATTTTAATAATAATTTGATGAGTTTATTACTTTAGAATGATAAAAATAAATAAAAAATCTTAAATTCCTATTTTTGCGATTTTAAGCGCGTACCGCGCAGCACGGCGCGCATACTGCCAAATACCGGCAACGTCGCCGGTCCCGGCTAACAAAATATTGATCAATAATATTTTGGTGAGTTTATTTTTATAGAGTGTTAAAAATAATTTAAAACGCACTAAAACGGGATTAAAACACTAGATAAAATACCCGGTATCCGGTAAAATACCAGTTTTTGAATATATATACATAAATATATGTGTGTATGCGATATATGTGTGAGTAATGAGTTGTGTTGGCTGCCATGCATTGATTTTCTCTCCCTCTCTCCTCCATTTATTGGTTATTTTGAGAGGTGGTGATGATGATGCTTCACCTAAATGCACTACATACTTACACAATCCAAGAATTCATTTCAAACACATAATTAACTCTCTCTCTCTCTCCTAAAATCAGCCGAACACCTCCTCTAACACATCAAATTCGAAAATTCTTAGCTTGTTCATGGAGATTCAAGCTCATTCCAAGGTGATTTCAAGGCTATTTGAAGGTTTGAAGGTGATTCCAAGGAGTTTCAAATAAGAACCGAGCTTCATATCATCCTTTTTTTTTTATCAAAAACCCACTTGAATTTTGAGGGTATAAAACTATTTTTTTTTTTAAAAAGTGTTCTTGATTCTTAGTGTTGAAAATAATAGTGAAGGGTTTCTCTTGAATCTTAGAATTCTTCACAAACTTGAAATTTAAACAAGAAAATGCTTTTAGTCAAAACAAAATGGAAATACATACATATATGTATGTGGCCGTGAGTGTGTAAACATATGTGTAAGAGTTTGAGTTTTGATTTTTGGGTTGATTCTTGTTTGACATGATTCTTGAAAAGATAAATGCATGCATGATCAAATGTGGTTTTATAAAAGCTCATATGATTAAAAGATGAACATGTTAAAATAAATTTTGGATGGATGAGCACACATGTGTGTGTGTCGTGTATGTACATATGTGTGTGCACACAAGTGGGTTTTGTTAGTTAGTGTGTAAATGAAAGATACTTGTAATTATGTATGAATAAATTGTATGATGATGGATGATATAGGTTGAGTTATGTAAAATATGATATTAATGTGTTCTTGAGTATGATTTGAACATAAAAGATGATAATGATGTTGTATGAGTGCATTAGATGCATTTACTTGAACATGCATGATGATATGAGATCATGAAAAGGTGATTTGAGTATGATTTAGTAAAAATCAGTTTTAATCTGATTATAAACACTAAAATAAAGTTATTTTAAAGTGCTTAGTGATACATAACTTTGTCATAATGTTTGATAGCTTTGCATGTTGTACTTGGTGCATTAAAGGTTGTAAAATACGTGAAATCGCATGATTTATGTGACTTAAACAAAAACTGCACTAATATGATTATAACCACTATTTTAATCAGTAAATAAAATGTATTGTGTTAAAATATCAAGTCGTTTCGAGTTGGGATGATTATAGTAACGTTTAACGCAAAACTATGCGTTAAAACGGTCAAAATCGGCTTTTCGAGTGGTTTTTATAAAACTGATTTAGATCAGTAAGTAAACTGATATTTTTAGTATAAAAATAAGAATTTTAACTAATTTTAAGTTTACTTGGTGTTTGGTTGGTCATACGTGACTTCCGACGCCCGAAACCGTTACCGAATCGCTAAAATACGCATTTTTCAATGAACACTAGTATGGGTAAATTTTGAGTGAACCTTATGTGATAAAATGTATTATGTGGTTTAAACATGAGAATGTGAAAATATGTTAAGTTTTAACATGATTTTAAAGATTTGGATTATGCATGTATATTTGTACGTTTTGTGCGGTAGAAACGGTAAAAATTGCATTAAAAGTGTAACTTATTTGTCGAGCATGAAATTTGGTACATATGAGATGTTTTATGTATATTTGCTTAAAAAATGACAAAAAGGATAAATTAGTAATATTTCGCGTGTTTCGGTGTTAAATTCTATGAACGTTTATATATATATATATATATAGAGAGAGAAAGTATAATGTACAAAAACCCTTAACCTACATTAACGTACGACAACTAGCGTAATTAGAGTCCATGCGTGATTATCAACAAGGTTTCATAAAATGAACTAGCGTAATTAGGGTCCAATGCGTGATTATCTTACAAAAATGATCCCATGCGTTATTTTTGTGTCCCATGCGTGATTAGGGCCGGATCCGACGGTTCCCTGCTTCGCGTATGTGATGTACGATAACACTTAATGTACGTTAACCCCTCCCTATATATATATATATATATATATATATATATATATATATATATATATATATATTACGACGCTCAAATTGTAGATATATTGCGTATAAACGGAAGAGTTAACGGATGTGCTTACTTGTCGTCCACATGTCGCATAACACCCATTTTTCAAGCCTCTCCACACCGTGTGGTCTTAGAGCATTCACATCCTATCCATCATTTTTTACCCTATAATTACACTAAAAAAACTATCTTTTCTTTCTCCTTTCAGTTAAATAAAAATTTTTATACCTTTATCATTACTTTTTCTCTCACTTCTACTTACAACCACTTTCAAAATATATTTAAAAGTTATAGAGGGTGAAGAGTGTCCCCTCAAATATACAGATGAACAGTAACATTTTCTCTCTTCTCAACCCACAACCATTTTTATACCTTTTAAAATATGAAACCACATTCTCATAGATTTTGATGGATAGGATGTGAATGCTCTTAGGGTGGAAATGACACCTTTCACTCTATAACATTTAGAGTAAACTTCCGTTTTGCTCCCTGTGGTTTGATCACTTTAACGGTTTTGCCCCAAACCTTTAAAAATAGTCATTTTCCTTCAATATTTTGTTATGGTTTTTCCATTTTGCTCCCCGCCTCTAACTCCATCCAAAATGTATGTTACAAGGGGGGGGGGGGTATATTAGTAATTTTATAGATAAATATTTAATTATTTTAATAATTTATTCCAAAATATTAAATTATTTTAATTATTTATTCCTAAAATCTGTTGATAGTCATCATCATCCCAACATCTGTTATATATGTGGTTAAATTAACAAGTAGAACAATGGTTGTTGTTCATCATCATCCCAATACATGCCACCACAACCATAACCACCTCCGGCTGCTATTCCTGACATCACCACAACCACCTTCGGCTGTTGTTCATCATCATCCCAACATCTGTTCATAGTCATCATCATTAAACCCTAACTTTTACCATCAAACACCACCACTCCCACCTCCGGCTACTGCTAATCGACCACCATCACCATCCCACCGCCACCACCTGCTATCACCACCATCACCATCAAACGAATAAGTCACCTGATCTCATCGATCCAAAGACTTTTTCCAAAAAAAGAGTTTTCCAATGTACCCCACCGTCGCCATAATCATCCAAGTCCTTGGCTCAAAACCCTAAGAGACCTTCATTGTCGAAACCCTAGGCGGCCGTCACCTCTTTCTCTAGACTTCCTCTCTCTCCCTAAGCTCCTGAATCGAACAGAAATGTATTGCTGTTACTTCAAATTGATAAAGGGCTTCTGTTCTACGAATTGAAACAAGTCAAAAGCATACGAAAATGGTACTGATTGTGTGGAGAATGGTAGGAAAAAGATGAGGTCGGAGTCCACAGTTTTCCGGCGAAGCTTGCTTAATCACACGAGTGATTTCAGTGGTAAGCTTGAGGGTGTGTGGTTGTACGAAGAAACTTTAAAGAGTGGTTCAAGTTGTCCCTTTATACATGTTCATTGCTTGATCAGGCGGTGGTAGGGTTATGGTGGTGGCGGCTGAGGTAGGGTTGTGGTGGTGGTGGCTGAGGTGAGAGAGAGGGAGAAGAGAAGGTGGTGGTTGGATGCAGTTGGTGCAAGGTGGTGATGGTGGCGGCTGAGGTAGGGTTGTGGTGGTGGTGGCAGCAGAGGTGATAAAGAGAGAGAGAGAGAGAGAGAGAAATAAGAGAAGGTGGAGGTGGAATATAGGCATAAATCTTGAATTTAATTAGTTAATATCAAATAAATAAACCTTATATATAAAATTACCGAAATACCCTTACCCTTAAATGAATTATTTAACTGAGTTAAGAGCGAGGGAATAAAATGGAAAAATCATAGCAAACTATCGGAGGAAAATGACTATTTTTATAGGTTCCTTTAAAGTGACCAAACCACAGGGGGCAAAACCGTTAAAGTGACCAAACCATAGGGAGCAAAACGAAAGTTTACTCTAACATTTATTACATTATCATATCTAATCACTATTTGACGCCTCATTCCATCACATTTTCACTATCACAATTGCAACATCCATCACACCATCACATTCCTTCACTAAAACTTAAAAAAAAATTATAAACGAAATTAAAACCATTTTTTATACAATAAAACTAAATATGTAAAAGAAATAAAAAAATGTTAAAAACTTGGAAATTTTATAATTATAAAAAATTAAAAGACAAAAAATTCTATAAACATATAAATTTTTATCATTTTATAATTTTTTTAAAAAATGTGAAAAAAGCAAATGATGTTTTAAAGTAAAGGGGACAATTATGTTACTTTTAAAAGTTGAATGTGTTAGTTATTTTAAATTTAAGGGACTAATTGTGTAATTTTAGTAGAAATTTATCTTCTTCTTCAATTCAACCTACAAATATCTTCATCTTCAACTTATCATGCCAATGAGGTGGTGGTAGAGTGGTATGGGACATGCTTGGTGTTTTACGGGACCCAAGTTCAATTCTTGCCCTCCCTATTTTCTACGACACTTGGTGATGATGGGAGACTTGGCGAGTAGGCGGAGATCGCTAGTTCGATCCTTGAACTGAGCGGGGTTTATCTCACCCTACGGTCGTGTCTTCGGGCGAGTGTTCACAGGCTTCGGCCCTAGGTGAAGGTTTTCCTCGTTTCGGAGGCGAGTGTATCCCGATGTGGTGAATTTCGCTAGTAGCCCATTTGGAGGATTCGTTGACCGGTCAAAAAAAAAACATCATGAATCACCCATTTGCGGTGGTGTTTCACGGGCTTCACCACCGTGATGGTGGGTTTTACGGGGCGCCCCGACCACCCTTACTACTCACCATACAATTATGTAACTTGTTAAAAAAAATTAAAAAAAGAGAGATACACGTTGAGAGGCGCTTGCCCAATGAATGAATAGGCGAAATTACAAGTACCATATAATGCAACACGAGTTTTACTCCCCCGTCCCCAAACATTAGTTAATAATTATATTAAAAAGTTAGTAAATGTAAACCCTTATCTGAACATATAAAGAAGTTGGATACTAAAGATATCTTTGAGATATATCTAAGTAACTTTAGATAATTATGTCTTAAGTTAGCTAAACTTGATTTATCCTATTGTGTTTGTAGTAGACTTCTTGTTTCTTGAATTCTTGATTTATCATTTAGTGGTTGTATTTGACTACTTGTGACTGATGTTTAAGCTTAATGGTGTTTTTTTTTAATTTCAAGTTTAATGTTCGTTTGTATTCATTTGTGTTCATTTGCGTTTGTTTGTGTCCGTTTGTGTTCGTGACCATATTCAATTCATGAACTGCTCGCGAACAACTAATATTCCTTAACAAATCAACACGAACATAAACTTCCATTCGATATGTGTTCACGAACATCTGCATTTCCTTAACGAACGAACATGAACATGGCTTCGTTCGTTTTGTTTACAACCCTAATTTGTATAGTAACTAGTGTAATTCATCGCGCGTTGCAGCGGGCATTCGGTCAGTATGGTTTTGGTTTGTTACAATAACGCATGTACGATACCAACACACGGTATAACAAAAAAAAAAGATATGACCAAAATGATATCTACATGTGTTTTATAACGATCAAAAACGATAAAACGAATAACGGTGCCAGATTGAATAATACCAATACCAGTACTGATGACCAATCTGGTTTGTGATAACACCAGACATAACCGATTCAGTTCATAAAGCATTTAACTATATCATAAAAATAACGAAAAGAGTAAACCATGCCAATTTATATAAGAAAACAACTTTTATCGAAATGTAAATAAAAGTAAGCACGTTGCAACGTTTATTGGGAAATTTATAAAGCATTTAACTATATTATTAAAATAACAAAAATGAGTCAATTGCGTCAATTTATTAAAAAAACTAAAATGTGAGATAACTTTTATGACATATTTATTCGTGTTTCGATAAAAATAAGAGTATTGTAAGAGCATAGTCAAATATTCAGAAAATAGCGTATTTAAATAAGGTTAGAGAAAATTAAAATACTCTAAAAATAATTATGATAATAAAATAATATTAATTATCAATATCTATATATCGTTGAACTTGTTAATTATAATATTGTATAGAGTTAATTGCTCGGATGGTCCCTGTGGTTTCACGTTTAGTCCCCACCTTTTGAAAATAGCAGGTATGCTCCCTATGGTTTGTCATTTTGTTACTCGGATAGTCCCTGGGTAGATATCAGTTAGTTTAGAAATAGTTGGTATGCTCCCTGTGGTTTGTCATTTTGTTACTCGGATAGTCCCCAGAGTAAATGTCAGGGGACTATCCGAGTAACAAAATGACAAACCATAGGGAGCATACATGCTATTTTCAAAAGGTGGGGACTAAACGTGAAAAAATGTTAAACCACAGGGACCACCCGGGCAATTAACTCTATTGTATATAAAGTTTAGTTTTGAATTTAAAAAGAAAAGTAAAAATCAAAGTGGAACTATTGTCCAAATTAAAAACCCATAAAAATCGTGGTAAAAACAAAAACATCAAAAGTTGTTTGTGGTCGAAACAAAATTATTTAAAGTTGTCTGGGCTAGCTCAGTTGGCCACCGACACCCGCTTTAAACCAACTCTAGGATCCATGAGGTCTCAGGTTCGAAACCTGGCAACCCCAGGCTCTTCGAACCCCTAGGGTTGGCAGGGTATTCACCGCGAGGCGGCACTGTCAGGCTGCTAGCCTCGGGAGCAAGTCTCCCACGGTCAGGGGTACCGGGCAATTACCCTTTATAGTTAAAGATGTTGTTTAATATATATAGTAATATAGTATATATCTTAACAATCAACTCAAATTATATAATTTAATAAGTAACTTAACCTATACAAAAAAAATTAAAAATCAAAGTCAGCATATATCAAATGCAAACATGAATGATAAGCAAAGTCAGTTTCAAAATTATCTTTTGTATTATAACTTACATGACAAGTGAGCATAGGTGTTTAGGGTATTTTATATACCAACCTAATATACTTTAACACGCAACTCTTGAATAAAGTACTAACACTACGCAAGACAACTATTATAGAGTAAATGGCATGGATCATGTTCCAATTTTGATTTTTCTTTCTTGAAAATATACATGTGTATATGGTTAGTTGTTACTCATTGGTAACACCTTTGGTTCTTTTATATTAGTAAAATCTGTTAACACTACAAGAGTTATGAGCTTTAGTGGCGACAGCATTAGCGGTGACAAGTCGCCGCTATTGCCTATTTCTAGCTTTAGCGATGACTTTTGCTAGCTTTAGCGACGATTTTTTGTCGCCGCTAAAGCTGAATTTTCTTGTAGTGTAAACTTTAAAAAAACTGTTACGTCTTTATAATATAAAATTAAGAAATTTTAAAAAAATATAATGTATCGAACCCCTTACCCTTCTTCTTTGTGCTCCTTCCCCTCAACCGCAATTTCGCTTGTTACCCATTTTCTTCTCTGACGAAGTTGCAACAATGGTCATGCAGATGCTTCCCATTACAAGAGAAAAAAATGTTGTTATTTGACTCCGATTACAACTCTAGCTAAGGATCACAGACAATAACAAAGTTCCTGAATGTGTTCTTCAGTTCACCTCATCTTCGAGTGCAATGGACTCTCACCTTATTTGAGATCTTTGTGCTCTCAATTTGGTTTAGATATCAAACGTTGGTGGGGTGAGGATGGTGTTGGGTGTTTGTTTAAGGGTGATGAGGTGATCGGAGAGAGAACATGATGAAGAGGTGGCAGTCGTGGTTAGGACTGTAAACGAACTGAACGTTCATGAACTGTTCGTGAACTTGTTCGTTGGGAAGTTCGTTTGTGTTCGTTTATTTAATAAACGAACACGAACAAAAAATTTTGTTCGTTTAATTAAATGAACCAGCATGAACACACCTTGTGTTCGTTCATTAATGTTCGTGAACATTTGTTTATGTTCGTTTAAATTTTAGTAAATACATAAACGATTATATTTATATGAATATTAGGTTTTCTAACTATTTATAAAAATACAACTACTAGTAATTGAGTTTTGTAGTAAAAAAAAATGAAATTTAAAATTTTTCTTAGATCGTAACTAATCACTTACTTAATATTTATATAAAAAACTACTTAATTTTAGCATCTATGAACCCTAATTTATATGTGTTTACGAATAAACTGTAATATATTAGACTTGTTTGTTTGTGTTCACTAATGTTAAATTGTGTTTGTTTATAGTTGTTCAATTACGTTAATTTGTGTTCGTTTATGTTCGTGAACTGTTCGTTTAGGCTTTAAACGAACAAACATAAACGAACACGAACAAAAAATGTGTTCGATTATATGTTCGTGTTCGGTTAAAGTTAAATGAACAAACACGAACATGCCTATGTTCATGTCCGTTCGGTTCATTTACAGGCCTAGTCGTGGTGTTAGTCTGAAAGTGTTATAAATTTTTTAAGTAAACGGGTATAATTACCATTTAAATATATATGTAAAAATGACCAAACATGTTACTCCTAAATACTCCATTATGCTTACTATGGGACTAAAACATTCACTACTTGAGAATGACTACACCTTAACAAACATCTAGATACGACTGAACTCAAAGCCCTTTGGTTGCTACATCCGTAATGTATGAAAAGAGATTAAAAAAAATGAGGAAAAATCCACACTATTATACCACAAAACCTTGCCAGATTTACCTAAAAAATATAATATAAATTACTGATCTGCATAATTATTGATTAACAGAGATACAAGGAAAATCAAAGTCAGATGTGAGTGACATGCTCCATATATTGATTTTTGTATCTTTTAACTGATGTAAGCAAATATTAATCTAGTAGATATTAAAATACTAATCTAACATACAAGGAAATTGCTGACTATATATAATATATTAATCAATTTTCAAATAACATATCAAGTGATTATGCTACAAAACCCATAAACCAAACTTTTAACTTAAAAAATAAAATGTTAAAGAAAAACTAGGAAAAGTTTACAAATTGTATAAAGCAATGAACCAAAGAATTTAGGCCAAATTAATTTAGAGTGTTTTGAATCAGTTGTTTTTTTAAAAGCTATACTAATGACATATACCGCAAATAAAGTAACGTCTGGTATAGATAATATATTTTAATTACACTTGGATTATTTGCTAGTTTGCTACACCGACAACTCAAAAATAAAATAAAAGACTTATTCAATACTAGGTTTTTACCCGGGATTGCTTCCCGGGCTCGGGAAAGTTATTTAGATTAATTAATTACCATTGGTTATTAATACGACCACATTACATCAACCATCTTATACTGTTATTAATACGACCAAAAGTCAATCAGATGTTGACCAAAAGTAAAACGGAGTATATTGTTTTTAGTTCACAACTCCACATTGTTTCCGTTAGACATGGAGCTAATAATTTACATGTACATATATAGTTTTAGAATCACAACTTCAAAACTAAAGAAACAAGTCTAGTATCAGTTTCGAAAAGCAAACAACTACAACCCGAAAATTTAGTTCAATGTATGCTTCTGCATTTGCCTTCTTCAAACCACAAACATTCATCCTAACATAAAAAACTTTTTACCTTTCACAAAGTTAAGTGTAAATGCTTGACCTGAAACCATGCCTTTATCTCTCACAAACTTTCTCATTCCTTGCAGATAATATCTTGGTTGACCTCGAGATGAACCTATAGCAGCTTGAATATTCCAAACATCACCTGCCACGTCCACAATCTTCAAACCCATCTTACGATTCAGTCCAAGATCTTCAGCCTGTTTTTTAAAAAGGTGCTGTAACAAACAACGAACAATTCAATAAACAAAGAATTAACACATCTTTAAAATCTGACTAAAGTATTATATATTAGTAAACTCATCATCACAAACTTACAAAATGACCATCCACACGGAAAGAAAGAGGTACGATCTGATCATCTTCATTCCCAACAACCATACCACTATTATTGACATCAACGACGTCCTGTACAGCTTCACTATCTGAACTCAACACAATCTCTTCTATCACCTTTTGTTTAACAACAGCACAAACCTCAGGTGGAAGCACTAAATCACAGGTAGCACAATTGAAAACCGTGATATGAAAAGTCTGAAGATCTATCATCTCAAAGACAATGAGATGATCAGCAGTTAATGACAAGTCATTCTTTATCTCCTTCCATCCGGTAATTATGTAAAGTTCATTGTTGATATCTTCCACCCCTACAGACCAGTTCTGGTTTTCAGATCCTTTAATAACAACCGAATATGAAGGAATAGTGTTTAACATCTTGTGATGAACAAAAGAACGATTAATACTCTACAATCAGAATAAAACACATTATATAGTACATTAGTAAAAATATATCAGAAAATTAAGTAAAAAAATAAAACACAACAAATAAACAATTGTATCTCCAATAAAATTACATGATGAATAATATTCGAAGTTACATACCACATAATCTTCGTTACCAGATGGTTTGTAGTAAAACTCTTCACAAGGAGAAAGAGCAATGTCTTGATAAAAATACAATATTCTGAAACTTTGTAAAGCTTCTTCATAATGAAATATCAACCATGAATCTGAAGGTATTTTCAAACTGTCTACCAATTGACACCAACCATTATAAAAATAATATCTGCCATTGCTTAGGGGATAGATCTTGACTTTAAAAACATTTCCAGCTGTGGTTCGGATATTTGTATTTCCAATTGGATAATTAAACTGTTGAATCCAATTTTGATACTGTTTTGGCAAAATCTAAGCATAAATAAAAGAAACACTTTTATTGCTAATTATCATACGAAAAAATTAAAATTAAGTGTTAAACTAAGATCGGATAAAACTACTAACCAAACATTTCCTTTTACTGCTTTGAAGGTAACACGGAAATCCATAAATCATTCTCACATAAAACTGTAACAGTATCAATCATATAAAATCAAAATCAATAACATTAAGAAACAAATGAATACAATCCATTAAGGTATGCAATACATCTAAATAAAAGATGATACAACTAATATATATCAAAATAACAATAGACAACATCAAAAAGGTGAGAATACATGTAATTTCTTATCATATCGAAATATATATATATTTTTACATCAAATCATATAATTAAAACTTAAAACCTACTTTTCTGATTAAGTATCACAAATATACAAGAACGATCAACAGCTGTATAAATTGTATAGAAAAACAGGATAGTGACTTGTGTCTATTCAAAAGAAAAACTTAAAAACAGTATACCAAGTACTAATCAAAATAAATTCAACTTTTTTAAATACACATGAGAATACATCAGATGGTATATCATAAATCAGAATAAGATAAATACATGAGCAAAGTGAAATCCAATAAAATCAACAATAGATAACACAAATGGTAGATACAGGAAATGCAGATCACTTTTTTTAGAAACATATATGTCTATCATAACATGCATAATAACTACATATTAATCGGATATTCAAAAAAATTAGGACTATCAAAAATTGTTCAAATATAAGCCGCAACAATAAACGCAATCATAACCAACAATGGATTGAAAAAAAAACAGGGATATACATGAATACACTACCGTCGACTACAACTTCTTCATTTAAATAGCAAGAACCATAATCACCCAAAGAATTCATAACTAAAAGAATAGACATAAAAAATACAAAACAAATCAGATTATTTAACAATACCTTTATTATTATACAAGATGATATTGATGAAGATCGGAAGAAATCGAAGAAGATGACAGATTTTGTTGGAGAAAGTGTAGAAAGAAACGTGGAGAGAGAAATGAACCGAGATTTTCTGAGGATCTTTAAAATGTTAGAAGTTTAAAAATATCCCATGTAACAGGGTCGGATAATCCCATTTTTTCGTCAACATCTGTTTGACTTTTGGTCAACCGCTGTTTGAGTTTTGGTCAACATCTCATTTAGTATTCAACAGAAATTTGGATAAGTCAATCAGTGGTTTGAAAATATGTTTGACTTTTAGTCAACAGATGCATGGAAACCCATGTTAGATTGAACAGTGTTTTGAACAGATATTTAAACATCTGTTTAGACCTAAACAGATGTTGGGGCTTAAACAAATGTTTGGCGTTCTATATCAGTTGTTTGGACTTAAACAGATGTTTGGATTTAAACAGATGTTTGGCCATAAACAGAATTTGCCACTAAAGATATGTTTGGCCTTAAACAAATGTTTGAAGTTAAACAGATGTTTGCTCATAAAGAGATATTTGGCCACAAACCAAACATCTGCTTGAGGTCAACATCTATTTCACTATTCGCAAAACATCTGTTCGACTTTTGGTCAACATCTGTTAAAATATAAACACTGTTAACATAAATTACAAATAATTAGCTAATAGACGACACACAATTAGCAACTTAAATCATCAAGACCCTTAACAATTTGACCATATGATTTAATCATGTGTTTTATATTAGATGGGTCAACTGAAAAAGAAAATTCACTAAAAGGATAACAAATTAAACAGCTCAAAAAAAGCTCAAAGAGTATTTTTACTACAAAACATGATTAACAAACAATGCCAATAGTGAAGTCAACCATGTTTCTTTCACCTTTGACTTTCAAAGTCAATTCAGTTACTTACCAAATTCACAAATACATAAAATTTCTTATATAACCGCAAACATTACCACACCTAGTAATCTTAACTCTGCTATAAACTGTAAAACACAAACCCAAATATCACATTTCCATTGTGAATCTTTATTGCCTCATCAATAATTCCCTGACTTGCCCTTTGAATTGTAATTCAAAGTCCAACGAATCTGTATTAGGATCTCCTGATTTGTAGCTTTTTTGGCTTAGCTGGAACCACTGCTTCAGGGTAAACAGGCTTTTGGGGAACATTAGGATCTTTCTTTCTTAATTCTTCCAGCTTTTTGTAAGAGAAAAACACTTTATCCTCTTTCCACCTTGACACTTGGTTCTTTGACCCAAAATTAGCTGTTATTAACTCTTCTTTCATTCTCTTCAGCTGCAGAGACCTATCTGGTACATTTTTCTTATACTTTGCCCAGATAGGAGGAGTCTGCTTCACCTTCTTTTTGATCATATCTTGAATTCTGGCTGTTTCACTTTCTAGCTCACTGGTGGTCCATTCTTTGTACTTGTACTTTTCTCCCTTGTATGTTTTGTAAGCCATGATATAGTCAATATAATCTTTCCTCAAAGTTTCATCAGCTCTTTCTGATAAATTTTGACAGAGATCTTTTGAAAACTGCTCCAAAATTTTCACTTGGGTTAGCAAATGTTGGTAAAATGTTTGAATCTCTCTGTCAGATTTTCCTTGTGTATTTCTTTTGGAGATATCCTCTGCTTGTTGAGCCTTTAACTTCAAGTATTCATTAATGTTATTAGGCCTTGGATATCCTTGAACAGATGGCAAGTTCCTTTTAGCAGGGTCATCTTCAGAGTAGAAGGATATGATCTCCTCTCTAACTGCTTCCAGTTCTAATGGATACAGGACTCCTGCAGGAAGAATGGAAGTGTTTGAATTTGAAACTTGTGCTGAAGAGAATGGGACAACATTGGGAATGGTAACAAGGGACAATGGTTGGGTGGATGTTTGCGGTGTTGAAGGATCAACATTCAGAATTATCCTTCTCCTTTTATGTTTTGGAGAGGTTGGTGGTGTTTTGGTGCGTTGAGTGGTAGTGATTTGAGTGGTAGATGGTTGACTAACAGTTGTTGAAACAACTGGTGTTTCAACCACTGTTACCATTACAACAGATGATGTGTCACCTGAAGTATTTTCCTTTTTGGCAGGTGGTGTTGGTAGTAATGAGGATGTTTTTGATGGTAATGGGATTTGTGGTAAGGCAGTGGATTGAATTTGTGTTGAAGTGGTGCAAATTGTTGGTGTAACATATGTTGAAACAACTGAAGTACCTACAGCTGTCGATACAACAGATGTTTTAACATCTGCTCGTTTTGAGGTTTGATGTGTGGAGCTTTTGGGAGGTGTGGATTTGGGTTCCTTCACTTTTCTAGTGGGCTGTTTTCTTTTAGGCTCAGGATTTTCTTCATTCTTGGCCTCAGAAACACCCTGCTCATCCTTCTCCATACAAACTCTTTTTCCTGTTCCCACCTTGCTTTATCCTTTGCCTCCATATCCCTTTTTACCGTTCCTTTTGCATCAGTAATGGCATTTATGGTTACATCAACCTTTTTAGTACCATCTGGCTTAGGTATCTCTGCAAGCATAGTGGATTTGTCTGGTGCAATGTACAAACCATCTTCATATCCCTTTTTCTTTAGCTGCTTCATTTTCTCCCACTTTTTGGCATCAGCTGGTGGTGGGTTGTCCACAAAGATGATAGTAGGAGGAGCAGAACCAGTGGTTTTCAGCGAGTGGGCCTTCAATGCCTTTATGTCTACTTGTGTATCCAAAAACCTAGCTTCCATCATATTTCTGATCTTTTGAATCTATATTTCATGTTGATGATCAGAATATGCCCTTTGTTGGTGAAGCACAGGTTGAAATAAACTCCAAAGCTCAATGGGAGTAGGAGCAGATGATGGGGCAGATGTTGTATCTGGTGCTGCAGTGGGTGTTGCCTTTTGGGCTTGTAACAACTGTTGGAGCATTGACTTAATATCTGCAACATAAGTTTCCAATTTCTTAACCCTCTCCTTCAATTCCTTGTACATTAAACCATCACCCAAGTTAATGGGATCATCTGATTTCCCACTGGTAGTGGTTGTATCAGTAGTTAACTTAGGGAAAGTTTCCCAAAAGTCATCCACAGATGCCCCTTTTTCTTGGTACTGGGGACTTCTTTCCTCAGCAATTGGGATCCTTTTAATAGAACCAGGGGTTGGAACAAAGACAGCAGCGGATATCACAGTTGCTGGAGAGGAAATTGCCTTCAGAGGAGTCTTATTGATGAAACAACTGGCCAGGTGTAGATCAGTGGATCCAACACCTGTAGTTGCTGCTCCAATTGAACTACTGACAGGAAGTACTTGTATTTCCTGCAGTGTAACCTCCTCAGTTGTTGGTGGGTTAGCAATGATTGAGACACCAGACCCAATCACTTGTTGAGGTATATTCTCATTAACAGGTGTTTGAGAAGAACTGGTTTGTGTCCGGGCTAAATCAACTGCATCCAACAAAAGTTTTGTTTCTGGGGGGATTTGAGAAGTGAGGATAGGTGTAGAAAGCGAATTTGCCCCGGGCAGTGGGCTGTGGATGATGGAATCAAGTGATTCCAGAGCATTATAATTTGGTGTCCCTATTATTACAACCTGCTCTTTTTTAGAAGAAGCAGGAGGAGTTTGAGGCTCAGGTTGAGATCTTTCTTCCAACTACTATGAGGTAGTAGCAGCAGTGGTTATTGGTGACTTTTGTCTTGTCACTGGTAGTTGCTCTGGGATCTCATCTTCCAGAGTTACCTTTGTTTTGGGTTTGGGGGGCTTTTGTGATTTTTTCTGTTTTGGTCTTTTGGTGGTTTTAGGTGGGGGTTTAACAGCAGTTGTTTTATTGCTATCATCACCTTGAGCAGTGGGCTCAACAGCAGGTGCCTGAGGAGCAGTGGTAGCTGCTGAAGTCTGCTCAGGAACCTCTGCTTGTGTTTTGGAAAGTTTTGACATCCTTGTAAAGGTTTCAGTAGTGAGGCTCTTAATTGAAAAAGGATTACCCTAGATAAGCACATGGGCATTATCTTCTGAAAATTTCTTTTTAAAATAGTAACTTAAAAACCTTGGAAAGAGCAAAAACGCCTTTTTATTAACATTTCTAACAAGATAATTGAAGATTACCTGGGAATAGTTAAAATTTTCACCATGTAATATAGCATAACCTAGATATTGAATCTTCAATGGGATTTCATTGAAAGCAGTGGTCTTGTTTGAGACACACATCAGTAGGGTATGAAACAAAAACCTTGTGGCAGGAGGAAAACTGCCCTTTTCTAAAGTGTCTTTTTTGATTTCCTCTTCATAACCCATTTGAATGAAAAACGTTTGATACTCTTCTTTAGGGAAAGATGTTTTACCTTTAAGATCATCGAGTTCAAAAACTTCCGAAATGGTTTGAGGTGTTATTGTGACTGGAACGTCCTTTATAGAAGAATTGATGGCTAAGGGCTTTTTATCCTTAGTTTCCAACTTAGCATTTTTCCAGAATTCTTGCTGGGTATCCATGTAGATCGGAGCATCACAAGTCAACAAAGTTTTGTACTTTGAAGAAGACAGAACATCAATGATGGAATTGAAGGTTTTGGTGTGACTGGGTTTTTCAAGTAGACCTAAGTAGTTATGTGTGGATTTGCGTGGGAGAGACATCGTGATTTGATTATGATTGCGAGAGGAAGAAGACGATGAAGAGGATGAGTGATTTTGAGAGAAATGGATGATAACTGCTTTGAGAAAAGAATTTAGAATTCGATTCGACAGTAAAAACACTGTTTGGGGGTTTTGATCAGGTTTTTTTTTTTGGTGAAATAGTGAATGCTGACGTGGCATCGGTTACTAATAGATCTTACCGCTATGTACTGTCCACGTGCCAACCTCTGATGATAATGGAGGACAGTTGGTAGGAAACCACTGATGGAACAATAACAGTGGTTTGCAACAGTCACAAATGAGAACAGTGAGTAAGTTTTTGCTAGCAGTGGATAGCCATCAGTGTGTTAAAACACTGATTTTATACAACAGTTTTTTTTATTTTTTATTTTAACTTTAATTTTTATCACCAAAACAATATTTGAGGAACTCTTATCTCTTTGGAATGTAACGATTAAATAATATAGTTAACCTATCATTGCAATTCTAGTATTCATTTAATAATATCATTCTATAATTAATTAACCACATCAACAATAAAAATGTGAGCAGTGGATGATTTTTAAAAAACCCAATGATTGTAAATTTCAGTGCATGTCAACAATAAAAGGGGAGCAGTGACTATTTTTTAACTATCAGTGGATACCCAACAAAATGTAACACAGATGTTTGGTCAGTCAGTGGTCAACAGTTGTTTATGAAGAAATAGAGGATGGCCTTCAGCAGTGGATAACATTTAACAATCACATGTTTGCGCTTAAACAAATGTTTGACATTAAAAAGAAGTTGACCCATAAACAACTGTTTGCAAGAAAAGACCAATTTCAAGAATACTATACCCAAACAAACAAAATGAGGAGCTTAATAAACATCCAGGTGTACTTCATTTTTATTCACTGGATGTCAACTAACAAAAAGTGAGCAATAGTTGTTTTTTATCTAACAGCGGATAGCCAATAGTAATTGAAACACTGATATTGGAGTTAAATAAATGTTTAACCTTAAACGGATATTTGCAATAAACAGATATTTGGCCATAAATAGATGTTTAGCCTTAAACAAATGGTCTTAAACCAAACATCTGTTTAAGGTCAAGATGTATTTGACTATTGGTGAATCTCAATTTAACTTTTGATGAACAGATGTTTGACGTTTGGTCAACAGATGTTTGAAAACCCATGATAGATTAAATTAAACACTATGAATGAACAAACACTGAAGTATCATAAAACTTTGAATGAAAATCGTGAAACTCTCAACATCATACAACAGGTTATGGTCGTCTATTTTTTCCGTTTGATAGGTTCATCGTGATGCACGGGTCCTAATTCGACTTAGTTAGTATTTTCTATGTTTTATGTTTCGGTCTAATTTATCCGTATTAACACGTCGCAACTTTAGTGTTGGTGGTTGCTAGCGGTGTTGTGACCTTGTTTTGCATATTTTGCATCTAAAATATGCTAGAAAGTATTATTTGAGAATACCCCTGAATTTTAAATTACCATTTTGCATATTTTGAATTTCAAAAGTTATGGATATTGTCAGTAATTACTGATTTGATTTGAAAGCAATTGTCATCATGACATTTGTAATTTTTATTTTAACTTTAATTAAAAGAAAAACACCGTGAATTTGAAATTCCCAGTTTGCATATTTTCAATGTCCAAAGCTCAAGAAATTAACATTAATTACTGATTTGATATGCAACAAAATGTAATCGACAATTATTTTTATTTTTTATGTTAACTTTAACTTTTATCAAACAAAACAATATTGGAGGAACTCTTATCTCATTGGAATGTAACGATTAGGTTAAACGGTAATTTCATTGTAATTCTAGTTTTCATTAGATAATTTCATTCTATAAATAATTAACCGCATCAATTATAAAAATGTGAGCAGTGGACAATTTTTTAACTATCAGTGTATTGCCAACAGTTATTTAAATTACCATTTTACATATTTTGAATTTGAAAAGTTAACGATATTGTCAATAATTACTGATTGATTTGAAAGCCATTGTCAATCATGACATTTCTAATTTTTATTTTAACTTTAACTAAGAAAAAATTGTAACTGTCAATTTTAAATTCCCATTTTTCATATTTTAGATGTACAAAGATCAAAAAATTACCATTAATTACTAATTTTATATGCAACAAAATTTAATCAACAGTTATTTTGATTTTTTATGTTAACATTAATTTTTATCACCAAAACAATATTGGAGGAACTCTTATCTCATTGAAAGGTAACGATTAAGTTAAACGGTAATTTCATTGCAATTCTAGGTTTTCATTTGATAATTTCATTCTATAATTAATTAACCGCATCAATTATAAAAACGTGACCAGTGGATATTTTTTAGTAAAAGCAATGATGGTCAATATCAGTGGATATTCAAATTCAAATCTGAGCAGTAACAATTTTTTAACTATCAGTGGATAACCAATAGTGATTTTAACAGGTATTTTGCATATTTTGAATTTGAAAAGTTAACGATATTGTCAATAATTACTGATTGATTTGAAAGCCATTGTCATCATGAAATTTCTAATTTTTATTTTAACTTTAATTAAGAAAAAATTTTAACTGTCAATTTGAAATTCCCATTTTTGCATATTTTAGATGTACAAAGCTCAAAAAATTACCATTAATTACTAATTTTATATGCAACAAAATTTAATCAACAGTTATTTTGATTTTTTATGATAACTTAAATTTTTATGACCAAAACAATATTGGAGGAACTCTTATCTCATTGGAATGTACCGATTAAGTTAAACGGTAATTTCATTGCAATTCTAGTTTTCATTTGATAATTTCATTCTATAATTAATTAACCGCATCAATTATAAAAACGTGAGCAGTGGATATTTTTTAGTAAAAGCAATGATGGTCAATATCAGTGGATATGAAGAATAAAAATCTGAGCAGTAACAATTTTTTAACTATCAGTGGATAACCAACAGTGATTTAAATTAGCATTTTGCATATTTTGAATTTGAAAAGTTAACGATATTGTCAATAATTACTGACTTGATCTGAAGGCCATTGTCATCATGATATTTCTAATTTTTATTTTAACTTTATCTAAGAAAAAAAACTGTCAATTTGAAATTCCCATTTTCCATATTTAAGATGTCCAAAAGCTCAAAAAATTACCATTAATTAGTAATTTTATATGCAACATAATTTCATCAACAGTTATTTTGATTTTTTATGTTAACTTTAATTTTTAAATATCAGTGGATAGCCAACAGTGATTGAAACACTGATGTTTGGACACTGATGAAGAAACAGAGGTTGTCTCTCAGCAGTGGATAACATTTAACAATAAGATGTTTGAACCAAAACAGTGGTTCCAACAGACTTTTAACGATTTATGAAAACCATCATTTTTTACTATTTTAAATATCTTTGACCTTAAACAGATATTTGACCTTCAATATCAGATATTTGAATCCCTTGTAGATGCCGAACCACTGCTGATACTAAACAGTCGTTTTCCTTTGATTAATCAAACTCTAGGTACATAAAGTGAACATCTGTTTAAGGTTAAATATCTGTTAACTCCAAACAACTGATATTGAAGGTCAAATATCTGTTTAAGGTCAAAGATATTTAAAATAGTAAAAACATGTTTGAGGTTAAACAAATGTTTAACCTTAAAAAGAAATTTGCCCATAAACATCTATTTGCAAAAAAAAAAAGACGAATTACAAAAACATTATATCCAAATAATCATAATGAGGAACTTATTTAACATCCAAGTATACTACATTTTTATTTAGTAATATAAAGATCAAACAACTGTTGTATTTATAATACAGATCAAACAGATGTCATGCTATGATAAATACTGTTACATATAAACACCTCATAAGAAACACTGATAATTAAATACTAAAGTTACATAAGAACCACTGATACTTAAATACTAAATTTGAATCCCTTGTAGATGCCGAACCACTGCTGATACTAAACAGTCGTTTTCCTTTGATTAATCAAACTCTAGGTACATAAAGTGTTTCTCTTTAACAGGACCTTGTCTTCAACAGTGGATAGGCCTCATCAGTCTTTGTTCAAACAAACTTTATGCTTCTTTTAATACAAAAAAGGTAGGAAACACCATTACTCTAGACTCTCTAGTAAGATAAAATCTTATCTTACAACAATAGCAGATCCTTTCTTGCGTTTAGTAGGAACTACTGTGGGTTCTCCATCATCATCTTCTGCACAAGTGAATTATAATCATCATCATCATTTAGACATAAGCAAAAAATATTTTAACTATAATTTAATAATCTTTCTTTGTGTTTAATTAAACTTTATGCTTCTTTGAATACAAACCTATAATAACCCGCAGCAGATTGTATGAATTTCAAACAACTGTGAGTAGACTGAAATATAAACCGAGAATTAGAGTATATCACTTCAAAATAAAAATGTCAAAATTGAAAATCGGAGTAGCAAAAAACACATACTTTAAACGATGTACTACAATTATTACCTTAATTAAGATATCTTCATCATCATAATTTATGGAACCTGTAGAATGAAATGCTCCACTGTTGGGTTATTATCTTTCAACCTCACTTTCCCTAAATTTATCAGTTCTATTTTTCAACAGGATGTAATACAATTATTACCTTAATTAAGATATCTTCAACTGCAAACAACAATCGCAAACAACATCAAACAATAATAGCAAACACCTGATGTTGAATCCACTGTAGATGCTGAACCACTGCTATTACAAACAGATAATACCTCGAGAACTGGAAATGAAACTCTAATTTCAGAAAGAATAATGGCTGAACATACTCAAACATCAATAAACAACATATGTTATACTCATATCATCACCATCTAGAAAAAAAACGCTAATTTCTAAACATATTCAAACATACCAACTTATGGCAGAAATCTATCCTCAGCTAAGCGGATTTCAACTTTGATGACAACAACCCTGGAACCATATGATTAGATTACGAGTAGAAATTAAGATTCGTGTAAATAAGAGGAAATCATGAAAGTATTTCAACTAAAAAAAAGAAGAACAAACCTTTTGATGAACTAATCGATGAACAAAAGAAGATTTTATGGTGGCGTCTGGAAGAAGATTAAGGTTTGGATGGAAAAAATTATCTCAATAATTTGCAGGGTTTGTGAAATTTGAATTTGAATCGCCTGAATATAGAGAGAGAAGGAACCCAAGGTTTGTAAACAAAGATAAGAAGTGAGAAGAGAGTTTATATAAGGAAAAGGAGATGGCACTGTTGGGCGGGAAAAGAGAACTGAGGATGCCCTAATCAAGTGACACGTGGCCCAAATAACTTTCATTTATTATATACTAGGTTTTACCCGGGATTGCTTCCCGGGCTCGGGAAAGTTATTTAGATTAATTAATTACTATTTGTTTGTAATACGACCACATTACATCAACCATCTGATTCAATTCAACAACAATGACTTCAAATCACTGGATTAGATCATGAACTCATATTAGAGGACAAACAAAACCACAACATGACCATATGAATAATATAATTTCCACTTTTACATCAATGCACTTACATGATTGGGTGATTTGGGATTTTCAAAAAAATCTTTGTTTTTGTACCTCTTTTACAAAATAAGATGTTGACCAAATTTGAAACAGATGTTAACCAAAGTCAATAAAATATTGACAAATAGTCAAACAGATGTTGAGCTTAAACAGATGTTTGGTTTAAGGCCAAACATCTGTTTATGGCCAAACATCTGTTTAAGGTCAAACATCTGTTTAAGGTCAAACATCTGTTTAAGTCCAAATATCTGATATAGAATAAGAACATCTATTTAAGGCAAAACATCTGTTTAAGGTCAAACATGTGTTTAAGATCAAACAACTGTTTAAGTCGAAACATCTGATACAAAAGGCCAAACATCTGTTTAAGCCTTAACAGATGTTTAACTTGTTAACATCTGTTTAAGGCAAAACAGTTTAAGCCTTAAAAGACCAAACAGTTTTAACCCAACAGTGGTTTTAAACCACCATTTTAACCAAACAGCGGTTTCGACCACAATTTTCTGAACAGTAGTTCCAAACATCTATGGACATCAATCTGTTGACCAAAGTCAACAGATTTATCAACCACTGTTTTATTTTCAAACATCTGTTCCCAATAACAGAGTTTTGATCATTTAAACATACATTTGCCAATATTACAAGCTTTTACACTCTCAAACCTAAATATTTATAAAAAGTACAAGTGTTAAACAGCATACAAAGTTCATCCATCTGTTGACAATTCAACAGATGTATCAACCACTGTTTAATTTTAAAACACCTGTTCTCAATAACAAAGCTTTGATCATTTAAACCGACCTTTGCCAATATTACAAGAATTTACACTCTCAAACATCGATATTCATTTACTTAATTTTAATAACAAACATTATTAATAATTTTAACACAACTAATTATACAAAAGATACAATTGTCAAAATAGATAATAGCATTCAATAAAATACAGGATCCTAATTCCTAATCTATTGGTGAAACAGTAGTTTCGATAAGTAAAGCTCCTTTCGGACCATTGTAGTTGTCAACATGTTGGAGGTATTTCAGAAGTTCGTTGGTGAGATCAACTTCAATCATATCCCCCCAGATGCTTGTTATCAACCACTTGTTGTCTTCAATTATATTAGTACTTCGGCGTGCATCTACGTAATCAACTACACGAGGATTATTGAAAACAAACATCTTCTTCCAGCCTTCTTCTTCATATCTGAGCAAATCAGCAGTTAGCTCAGCAGACTTTCCAATAACAATCAAATGCAACCTCTTTGCAATGGTCAAAAAATGCCCTTGGCAAGGATTGACTACAATACTCTCAGGAAAGTGAAGCATTCTGAAAGTCTCACTAACAACATCAAAACAAACGATGTTCCTCTCACCTAGTGGATACCAATAATTTGAAACCATAAAATATATGGTTTTATCAGCATAAACTCCTATAGACCATGAATAACGACTTGAACTTTAATTGTTTACGATACTAAATTTATTGTTGTCCATGACTCACGACGTCGTGAGTAAACACGAGCAGCAGTTACCTTATGGTAACATCTGATGTTCAGCACTTTGAGATCATTGAACTGATCAAAATAAATTCCACCGGTATCAGAGTTTCGATGATGATTGTAATTAAAGTAGTCATCACACAAAACCTTATACTGCCTGATAGTTGGATTCCAAAGAATCAACTGACAGCAAATCCCTTCATTGGAAACTAACAACAACCCATTAAATGAAGATAGAATACGTAAGAAGCTAGAGTGGACATTGTTAGGAAAACTTAAGGTTTTACTACTAACAACATCCAACTTACCACCAACTACGTTGTCAATGACAATTGACGTGTCTTTAAAGGATAATAGTTTCTTTTGTACTGAATCTCCACTTCGGAGAGCATGCATCATCTGAAATGCATGACTTGACAATTCCCTATAAAAATTCTTGGAAAGACACTTGAAACGGCAAATATCTTCTGCAGAAAGCCTTGTGAAAATCTCGTCAACAATCACTTGAAACCCAAATTTTTCCATCCTGCAAAGAGCCTTGTGAAAATCTCGTCAACAAAATTTTTGAAGATGATTGAGTAGATAGATGAAAATGGTAATGATCAAAACCTCTGCCAAATCTATTTTATATACCCAATGAAGAAGGCTATGACTAAATACATCGTCAGACGAAAGAATATCATGCGACACTTATTAGGCTTTTAATGCATTTACACGGGAAAAATATAAAATTAAACACGTTATTATAATTACAATTAACCTATTCATTTACCTATAAGACGCCTTTAGCATAAGACAGAAGTGATTGCTTAACGTGCATTAATTGCAAAGTATATATCCCAAGGCATTTTGAATTTGAAATTACCGGCAATTTCAAAACCACTGCTATGGTATATGTTTGCCAAAGGAAATATCTGCTAAGTTATACTTTCTTGGCTATGGGCAGTAGTTTGCTGATCTGATTTGAAAGCAATTGTCATGATGAGTTTTCTAATAGAAACAGAGTATGAGTTAAAAATTTTCTGCAAATAATAATTATTTTAACATGTTCTCAATAGATAATTCAAACACATAAGTAAACCCTTCTTGAATGTATAGCAATAAACATTTAAAATCGTATTAGTAGCAAGATAGGATTTAAATTAACATAGATTAAACAATATAAAGTTCATCAATAGGAATGTACATACCAGTTGCTGAAGAAAAAATAATAAAACCTCAGGTGATTGAAGTGTAGAAGATGGAGGAAAAGAAAATTGAAACCCTAGAAAATGACTGGGGAGAAGTGATTTTTGAAAGAAGAGATGATAGATGTTTGATGTGTAATGATGATGAAGAAATACTGACGGTTGTGCTTTTAACAAAAGTAGTTTGACTTTGGTCAAACAGACTTTGGTCAAACAGTGTTTTATCTATTATAATTAGCTTTTAACATAAGTAGCTTGACTTCGGTCAAACAGGGTTTTAACATTGCTCACAATGATTACAACCTAGTAAAAACTTCTTTGTAAACAACATTACTTATTTGTTGGTTTTCCAACAGCGTCGAATATTAGTATTTTAACACCTTCTCTCGTCTTGACCCTTGATAATGCAACATACAACTGACCATGAGTGAAGACATGATCTTTCAAATAAAGACCAACCTTTGATAACGTTTGTCCTTGACACTTGTTAATTGTCATAGCAAAACAAACTGATAAAGGAAATTGTCTTTGTTGAAATTGAAAAGGTATTTTTTTGTCAAACGGGATCATATTAATCCTTAGAATAAAAACTCTCGTGCCAATGTTCCTACAAGATATAACTTGAGCTTCTATAACTCGTTTACCAAGAAAAGTAATTTGAAGCCATGAATTTAGAATTAATAACGTAAACTACAGTTAAGTCAAACAGCTGATGGAAAACTTTTAAGCACTGCTAGTGATTAAAACACTGATGGTACTTAACCAATAATAGTGAACTACAGATTTTTTACAACTGCTGCTGCAGTAAACAGTAGATACAGAAGCAGGGATTAAGGATTAAGTGTTAAGGAAGAGCAGTGGTTAACATCTGCTGATATCACCCCAAAACTTATAAAATATGTTGAAAAAAAGTAATATTTATGTTTAGAGAAAAATGCAATTTGCGTCCCTGTGATATGTGTGAAACATCAACTTGAGCCCCTAAATTCATTTTTTGGTTTTTTGAGCCCTTGATCTTATAAATTCATAACAGTTTGAGTCCCTCCCTCACACTTCCCTATGTTGACTGTTTGACAATTGTGAAATATCCTTTAATAATCCCTAAAATTCCCTAAAGACCGATCACATTTCTCAAAAATATCTGAAAATCTCTACTCCGAACACCAATCATCATCTTCATCTTCATTGAATCTCTACACCAACCATTTGTTGTTATAACAATCCAAGGTAAAATCACATACCTAAAACATAATCGACACTATGGTTTACCCTCTGTTCTTGTTAGATGCTTGTGTAACCCTATGTAAGTTGATGTTTGATGATATCTCATTTTCACCACTGTATGAAAGTAACAGCTTTTGTGTGAAAATATTGTTTGATTATTGTGGGAAATATTGTTTGATTATTGTGGGTTTTTGGCTCGGGTATCAAAACAGAGGTTTGGGTTTTGGTTATTATAAAGGTTTGTTTGTGTTGATTTTGGTTTTATCTGTTTATTAATACTGGTTTTTTGGTTTTTGGCGTTAATCTAAGATTGTTTTTGTGTTATAGTTTGTTTGAAATGTTTAAAATATACAATCGATTAAAACAGGGACAGGTTTCTTAAGTATCTGTTGTTAATGTTGAAATCTGAGTTTCTTAAGTCTCTGCTGTTCATGTTGAAATTTGGGTATGGTTGTTGTTTTGTTTCTCATATAAAGTTGGTTAAAGACTATATTTTTTGGGTTCATCGTATTGGTCATTTGAATGTGTTTTCTTCATTTCAGATCAACTGTGTTTTGGGTTCCTCATCTTGGGTTCATCATATATGTATACTTATATGCATTATGAAATTACTGTATCAGCCGTCTTACTATGGATATTTTTATTGTACAGAATGGCTGCGGATGTAAAGATACGCAAAACACCAACTACGAAAACATTGGCGAGAATACTTGACAACCTCCTAGAAGTTAGTGCGATGCACATAAGGAAGTGATTGATCAGAACCGTTCATATTAGTATTTAGTATTACTAATATGAACCGTTCATATTAGTATTTAGTATAAGGAAATAAAAAACTGTAATCTCAAACCGCGGAATAGAATAGATGTCGACTCCTCCACATTTATCATTTGTACAAACCAATGATTTTGCATGATCAACATCAAATGAACCATCCGCATTTTCTTTCGTTACAAATCTTTCCTCCACACCTGACTTACAGTGGTTACAACCATTGTAATACCAAAGTTTATCAGTGCATATAGCTGTGATTGTGGCAAGAATCAAAACCTTCTTTGTCTATCAATATCAAACAAAAATAATAACACTTAGAAAAGAGTATAAAAAAACTCAGCATGTAGAGTACTTATAAAAAAATACACACCGTTGATATCGTTCCAAGGAAACCAATAAGCATGAAATCAGGGTTACTAAGAAACTCATCTTCAACACTTGAGATAACATTTGAACCAACATGCTCATTTGATGAAGATGAAGTTGAAATTTTCTCTACATACCTAAACAGATTCATGCGATCAAATTAAAACGTAAAAATTAAATGTAAGTACAAAATAATAATATTCAATGTTTATATGCATATTACTAACTATACCTCTTCCTAAAAGAGGAAATCTCTTCAATGTCAGTGTCAATAAAAAGTCTGCTCAGCTCAAACCCATTTGCAACTCCACGCTTGCTTGAATTTAAAAATAAAAACAAATGTAGATCAATATAAATACTGTCAAATTTAAAATATATAAATAAATACAACGTTTAAATTACTAAAGATAAAAAAATTAAACTAATTAAGTTTAAATTGTACCTTTGTAAAGGTTGACCATACCAAAATGACAAAGGATAACAACATATTTCTCTCTTTTCTTATCATTCATGTAAGCAAACATGTCAATAGCAAAACCATCCCACAAAGCAACCGGACACTTTTGGCCTCTAAAAATATTAACATAAAACATAATAACATCAAGCAACCTTATAATGCTTTAAACGTCAAAATGCAACAACTTAATAAAAAGAACGCACTCAAGATCTTCAAGTCTAAGATTAAGTCTCTTGCCCTTGCTCCCATCCTTCTTTGACGTATCCTCTAGATTGAAACATACATCCACATAACCAATCCAATCTATAAACAAAAATATATTGTTAAAAGAAAACAGCATTAAGAAGTGATAACAATAAAAAAAAAAAAACAATAAGACAAAACAATAGATATATATCAGGTAGTGATTTACATACCAATAACTGTATTTACTTCATTTTATTTTTAACAACATCCTTGTGGTTAACGAAATTAAAACGGTATTTCGGTCCAGACCAGTCAAAGCATTTCTCAACAGAAGTATAGAAATAAAGTGATATTTTGTCATTTCTCTTGGTATACTTAGCAGAGGACTTATTAGTAGCAAGAGAAGGTTTGGTGATAAGAAGACATTCATCCAACTGAAGGAAGTCTTTGAATTTTCCAAGCATTTTATGCAAACAGCTGGCTTGTATCATAGTTCCCTAAGAATATGAAACATCCGATTAAATAAAAAAGGTGTTATACTAATTTGGATATTCATATGTCCAAAAAAATGATAAGACAACTATATACGGTACCATCTCATTCATGAAGATCATATCAAGACGATATATTTCATTTTTGTTATCATTCATCATCTTCTTCGAAATGCTAACAATCTTAACTCTAATCGAATAGTTGTTTGAGAATGTATTAAGATCGTTAAGCATGGTAACCTTTGCAACCTCCATTTGAAGACTGTACATAAAAAAAAAGAATCTTGTAAATAATAAGTATTGCTAAACGTAATATGCTAATAATACAATAAGCATGGATGTTCTTAAAAAAATATCAAGGTTGGAATTCAAGGTTACCGATTATCCAATAAAAATTTTAACTGAATGCAGTGGCAAATGTAATTTCAAAGGTAGGGAGTGTATATCCCTATATGCTGCTTTATTAAAATAATAAAATATTAGAAATGATATGCAAAATAGAAAAAAAAAGAGAAAGAACGTCAATTTTAAATTACCATTTTGTATATTTATCATTTCAAAATTACTGACTTGATTTCAAAGCAATTGTCATAATGACTTTTCTATATTTTATTTTAAATTTAATTAAGAAATAATAACCATCAATTTGAAATGATGTGATAAATATTGTTACATCAAAGTGTATAGGAATTTTATTAGTATAAACATGAAACAACTGTTCAATTAATAGTACAGATCAAACCACTGAAGTGAGGACTGTTCCGAAACACTGTTACATAGTAAAAAACAACTGTTCCGAAACACTGTTACATATAAACACTGATGCCATAAAAATGGTTACATATTAAATACTGAGGTGATGACATCTAACAACCTAACAGTCTATAAAAAATTGATGCGGAAAACACTGTTACATATAAACACTGTTAACATAAACAAATAAACAAACGTTGATGCTGAACCACTATTGTAGTTTGACACTGTTGTTGGACATCATAAATTTCAGATTTAATTTCAAAAGTATGCAAAGTAATTAAATATTAGAAAGGACATGCAAAGTAGAAAAAAAAGAGAGAGAGAACTAAAATTTTAAATTACCATTTTGCAAATTTTAAATTTCAAAATTACTAACATTATCAGTAACTACTGACTTGATTTGAAAGCAAATGCCATAATGAGTTTTTTAAATTCTATTTTAACTTTAATCAAGATATAATAACCGTCAATTTGAAATTCAAAATTTGCTTAATCAAATGTCCAAAGCTCAAGAAATCAGCATTAATTACTGATTTGATTTGAAACAAATAGTCATCAAGAATTTTTTTTTATTTTTTATTTTAAATTTAAATTTTATCATGAAAATAATATTGGTGAAACTCTTGTAGGTAATTGGAATGTAAAGATTAGGTACAATGGTAAGTTGATTGTAATTCTAGTTTTCATTTGATAATTTGATTGTAATACTATACCCAAACAATCAACATGAGGAGCTTACTATTAATCAAAGTGTATATGAATTTTATTAGTATAAAGATGAAACAACTGTTCAATTAATAGTACAGATCAAACCACTGAATTGATGTGATAAATAGAGTTACGTATAAACAACAGTCCTAAACACTGTTAAATATAAATTAAATATAAACACTGATGCCATAAAAATGGTCACATATAAAACACTGAGGTGATGACATCTAACAACCTATCAGTCTTTACAACATTGATGCGGAAAACACTGTTACATATAAACATTGCTAACATAAACAAATAAACAATAGAAAAACTAAAGTTGATGCTGGACCACTGTTGTAGTTATCCACTGTTGTTGTACGTCATAAATTTCAGATTTAATTTCAAACGTAAGTAGTGTATATTCTTATATACTGCTTTATTAAAGTAATAAAATATTAGAAATGATATGAAAGTTGGAAAAAAAAGAGAGAACGAAAATTTTAAATTACCATTTTGAATATTTTGAATTTCAAAATTACTGATATTATCAATAACTACTGACTTGATTTGAAAACAAATGTCATCTTGACTTTTTTAAATTTTATTTAAACTTTAATCAAGATATAATAACCGTAAATTTGAAATTCAAAATTTGCTTAATCAAATGTCCAAAGCTCAAGAAATCAGCATTAATTACAGATTTGATTTGGAACAAATAGTCATCAAGATTATTTTTTATTTTTTAATTTAACTTTAAATTTTATCATGAAAATAATTTTGGTGGAACTCTTATGTCATTGGAATGTAAAGATCAGGTAAAATGGTAATTTGATTGCAATTCTAGTTTTCATTTAATAATTTCAATCTATTACTAATTAACAACATCAATAATAAAAATGTGAGCAGTTACTATTTTTTAGGGAAACCGCTGATGGTCCATATCAGTGGATGTAAAAAATGTAAAAGTGACCAGTGGCTATTTTTTCCGATCAGTGGAAACGGAGGTTGTCTCTCAGCATAAAGAAACAGAGGTTGTCTCTCAGCAGTGGATAACATTTAACAATCAGAAGTTTGAACCAAAACAGTGGTTCCAACAGACTTTAACAATCAGATGTTTGAACCAAAACAGTGGTTCCAACAGACTTTAACTATCAGATGTTTGAACCAAAACAGTGGTTCCAACAGACTTTAACAATCAGATGTTTGAACCAAAACAGTGGTTCCAACAGACTTTTAAGGATTAATGAAAACTATCATTTTTTACTATTTTAAATATCTTTGACCTTAAACAAATATTTCACCTTCAATATCAGTTGTTTGGAGATAAACAGATATTTGACCTTAAACAGATGTTTGATCATAAAAACATATTTCCTGTTAAACAAATGTTTGACGATAAATAGAGGTTTGCCCATAAACATCTCTTTGTAAAAAAAAAAGACGAATTTCAAAAACATTATATCTAAATAATCACAATGAGGAACTTATTTAACATCCAAGTGTACTACATTTTTATTTAATAGTATAAAAATCAAACAACTGTTGTATTTATAATACAGATCAAACAAATAACGAGTTGTGATAAATACTGTTACATATAAACACCTCATAAGAAACACTGATAATTAAATACTAAAGTTACATAAGAACCACTGATAATTAAATACTAAATTTAAATCCGTTGTAGATGCCGAACCACTGCTGATACTAAACAGTCGTTTTCCTTTGGTTAATCAAACTCTAGGTACATAAAGTCAATCATTGTATATCTCCAACACTCGACATGAACTCCATGGAAGGACTCAATGCATTAACATCAGGATTTATAGAAAGCTGATCTCTAGTGAACAGACCAAGATGCAGTACATGAAAACACTTCTTCAGCTGCTGAAGAGTAGCCCTGTCCTCATATACTTAATCCTTAACTTTGTTTATAAAGAACTGTGGTTTAAACCAAACTTTATGCTTCTTTTAATACAAAAAAGGCAGGAAAGACCATTGCTCTAGTAAGATAAAATCTTATCTTACAACAGTAGCAGATCCTTTCTTGGACAAGTCATCATCATCTGCTGCACAAGTCAATTATAATCATCATTTACTCATAAGAAAAAATTATTTTAACTGTAAATTTAATAATCTTTCTTTGTGTTTAATTAAACTTTAAACTTCTTTGATTACAAACCTATAATAACCCGCAACATATTGTATGAATTTCAAACAAATGTGATTAGACTGAAATATAAAGCGACAATTAGAGTATATCACTTGATAATTAAAAACTCAAAATTTGGAAATCGGAGTAGCAAAAAACACATACTTTAAACGATGTTGGAACAATGATACTGGAAAGGACAGTAGAACAATCATCATCATTATCATCTGCAACAGATCATTGAAAATAATCATTTAATAACAACTCAGATAACAAAACTTAAGTAAAAATAAAAAACAAAAACACATACCATGATTATGGAGAACCATTAGCCGGCGACACATCTCTTGATCTAACTCTCGAACGAAACCGTAACAATGGTTACATGAAAAGACACAAAACACAAAGGATTAGTATAAATAACATGAAATCATGAAACTATTTCAACTAAAAAAAGAAGAACAAACCTTTTGATGAAGTAATCGATGAACAAAAGATGATTTTATGGTGGCGTCTGGAAGAAGATTAAGGTTTGTGAAATTTGAATTTGAATCGCCTGAATATAGAGAGAGAAAGAACCCTAGGCGTTTGTAAACAAAGATCAGAAGTGAGAAGAGAGGTTATATAAGGAAAAGGGGATGGCACTGTTGGGCGGGAAAAGAGAACTGAGGATGCCCTAATCAAGTGACACGTGGCCCAAATAACTTTCATTTATTATATATAATAGATAATAGACTAGGTTTTTACCCGGGATTGCTTCCCGGGCTCGGGAAAGTTATTTAGATTAATTAATTACTATTTGTTTGTAATACGACCACATTACATCAACCATCTCATTCAATTCAACAACAATGACTTCAAATCACCGGATTAGATCATGAACTCATATTAGAGGACAAACAAAACCACAACAGGACCATATGAATAATATAATTTCCACTTTTACATCAATGCACTTACATGATAGGGTGATTTGGGATTTTGAAAAAAATCTTTGTTTTTGTACCTCTTTTACAAAATAAGATGTTGACCAAATTTGAAACAGATGTTAACCAAAAGTCAATAAGATATTGACAAATAGTCAAACAGATGTTGAGCTTAAACAGATGTTTGGTTTAAGGCCAAACATCTGTTTATGGCCAAACATCTGTTTAAGGTCAAACATCTATTTAAGTCCAAATATCTGATATAGAATAAGAACATCTTTTTAAGGCAAAACATCTATTTAAGGTCAAACATGTGTTTAAGATCAAACAACTGTTTAAGTCGAAACATCTGATACAAAAGGCCAAACATCTGTTTAAGCCTTAACAGATGTTTAACTTGTTAACATCTGTTTAAGGCAAAACAGTTTAAGCCTTAAAAGACCAAACAGTTTTAACCCAACAGTGGTTTTAAACCACCATTTTAACCAAACAGCGGTTTCGACCACAGTTTTCTGAACAGTAGTTCCAAACATCTGTGGACATCAATCTGTTGACCAAAGTCAACAGATTTATCAACCACTGTTTTATTTTCAAACATCTGTTCCCAATAATAGAGTTGTGATCATTTAAACATACATTTGCCAATATTACAAGCTTTTACACTCTCAAACCTAAATATTTATAAAAAGTACAAGTGTTAAACAGCATACAAAGTTCATCCATCTGTTGACCCAATTCAACAGATGTATCAACCACTGTTTAATTTTGAAACACCTGTTCTCAATAACAAAGCTTTGATCATTTAAACCGACCTTTGCCAATATTACAAGAATTTACACTCTCAAACATCGATATTCATTTACTTAATTTTAATAACAAACATTATTAATAATTTTAACACAACTAATTATATAAAAGATACAATTGTCAAAACAGATAATAGCATTCAATAAAATACAGGATCCTAATTCCTAATCTATTGGTGAAACAGTAGTTTCGATAAGTAAAGCTCCTTTCGGACCATTGTAGTTGTCAACATGTTGGAGGTATTTTAGAAGTTCGTTGGTGAGATCAACTTCAATCATATCCCCCCAGATGCTTGTTATCAACCACTTGTTGTCTTCAATTATATTAGTACTTCGGCGTGCATCTACGTAATCAACTACACGAGGATTATTGAAAACAAACATCTTCTTCCAGCCTTCTTCTTCATATCTGAGCAAATCAGCAGTTAGCTCAGCAGACTTTCCAATAACAATCAAATGCAACCTCTTTGCAATGGTCAAAAAATGCCCTTGGCAAGGATTGACTACAATACTCTCAGGAAAGTGAAGCATTCTGAAAGTCTCACTAACAACATCAAAACAAACGATGTTCCTCTCACCTAGTGGATACCAATAATTTGAAACCATAAAATATATGGTTTTATCAGCATAAACTCCTATAGACCATGAATAACGACTTGAACTATAATTGTTTACGATACTGAAATTTATTGTTGTCCATGACTCACGACGTTGTGAGTAAACACGAGCAGCAGTTACATTACGGTAACATCTGATGTTCAGCACTTTGAGATCATTGAACTGATCAAAATAAATTCCACCGGTATCAGAGTTTCGATGATGATTGTAATTAAAGTAGTCATCACACAAAACCTTATACTGCCTGATAGTTGGATTCCAAGGAATCAACTGACAGCAAATCCCTTCGTTGGAAACTAACAACAACCCATTAAATGAAGATAGAATACGTAAGAAGCTAGAGTGGACATTGTTAGGAAAACTTAAGGTTTTACTACTAACAACATCCAACTTACCACCAACTACGTTGTCAATGACAATTGACGTGTCTTTAAAGGATAATAGTTTCTTTTGTACTGAATCTCCACTTCGGAGAGCATGCATCATCTGAAATGCATGACTTGACAATTCCCTATAAAAATTCTTGGAAAGACACTTGAAACGGCAAATATCTTCTGCAGAAAGCCTTGTGAAAATCTCGTCAACAATCACTTGAAACCCAAATTTTTCCATCCTGCAAAGAGCCTTGTGAAAATCTCGTCAACAAAATTTTTGAAGATGATTGAGTAGATAGATGAAAATGGTAATGATCAAAACCTCTGCTAAATCTATTTTATATACCCAATGAAGAAGGCTATGACTAAATACATCGTCAGACGAAAGAATATCATGCGACACTTATTAGGCTTTTAATGCATTTACACGGGAAAAATATAAAATTAAACACGTTATTATAATTACAATTAACCTATTCATTTACCTATAAGACGCCTTTAGCATAAGACAGAAGTGATTGCTTAACGTGCATTAATTGCAAAGTATATATCCCAAGGCATTTTGAATTTGAAATTACCCGCAATTTCAAAACCACTGCTATGGTATATGTTTGCCAAAGGAAATATCTGCTAAGTTATACTTTCTTGGCTATGGGCAGTAGTTTGTTGATCTGATTTGAAAGCAATTGTCATGATGAGTTTTCTAATAGAAACAGAGTTTGAGTTAAAAATTTTCTGCAAATAATAATTATTTTAACATGTTCTCAACAGATAATTCAAACACATAATTAAACCCTTCTTGAATGTATAGCAATAAACATTTAAAATCGTATTAGTAGCAAGATAGGATTTAAATTAACATAGATTAAACAATATAAAGTTCATCAATAGGAATGTACATACCAGTTACTGAAGAAAAAATAATAAAACCTCAGGTGATTGAAGTGTAGAAGATGGAGGAAAAGAAAATTGAAACCCTAGAAAATGACTGGGGAGAAGTGATTTTTGAAAGAAGAGATGATAGATGTTTGATGTGTAATGATGATGAAGAAATACTGACGGTTGTGCTTTTAACAAAAGTAGTTTGACTTTGGTCAAACAGTGTTTTATCTATTATAATTAGCTTTTAACATAAGTAGCTTGACTTCGGTCAAACAGGGTTTTAACATTGCTCATAATGATTACAACCTAGTAAAAACTTCTTTGTAAACAACATTACTTATTTGTTGGTTTTCCAACAACGTCGAATATTAGTATTTTAACACCTTCTCTGGTCTTGACCCTTGATAATGCAACATACAACTAACCATGAGTGAAGACATGATCTTTCAAATAAAGACCAACCTTTGATAACGTTTGTCCTTGACACTTGTTAATTGTCATAGCAAAACAAACTGATAAAGGAAATTGTCTTTGTTGAAATTGAAAAGGTATTTTTTTTGTCAAACGGGATCATATTAATCCTTAGAATAAAAACTTTCGTGCCAATGTTCCTACCAGATATAACTTGAGCTTCTATAACTCGTTTACCAAGAAAAGTAATTTGAAGCCATGAATTTAGAGTTAATAACGCAAACTACAGTTAAGTCAAACAGCTGATGGAAAACTTTTAAGCACTGCTAGTGATTAAAACACTGATGGTACTTAACCAATAATAGTGAACTACAGATTTTTAACAACTGCTGTTGCAGTAAACAGTAGATACTGAAGCAGGGATTAAGGATTAAGTGTTAAGGAAGAGCAGTGGTTATCATCTGCTGATATCACCCCAAAACTTATAAAATATGTTGAAAAAAAGTAATATTTATGTTTAGAGAAAAATGCAATTTGCGTCCCTGTGATATGTGTGAAACATCAACTTGAGCCCCTAAATTCATTTTTTGGTTTTTTGAGCCCTTGATCTTATAAATTCATAACAGTTTGAGTCCCTCCCTCACACTTCCCTATGTTGACTGTTTGACAATTGTGAAATATCCTTTAATAATCCCTAAAATTCCCTAAAGACCGATCACATTTCTCAAAAATATCTGAAAATCTCTACTCCGAACACCAATCATCATCTTCATCTTCATTGAATCTCCTCACCAACCATTTGTTGTTATAACAATCCATGGTAAAATCACATACCTAAAACATGATCGACACTATGGTTTACCCTCTATTCTTGTTAGATGCTTGTGTAACCCTATGTAAGTTGATGTTTGATGATATCTCATTTTCACCACTGTATGAAAGTAACAGCTTTTGTGTGAAAATATTGTTTGATTATTGTGGGAAATATTGTTTGATTATTGTGGGTTTTTGGCTTGGGTATCAAAACAGAGGTTTGGGTTTTGGTTATTATAAAGGTTTGTTTGTGATGTTTTTGGTTTTATCTGTTTATTAATACTGGTTTTTTGGTTTTTGTCGTTAATCTAAGATTGTTTTTGTGTTATAGTTTGTTTGAAATGTTTAAAATATACAATCGATTAAAACAGGGACAGGTTTCTTAAGTATCTGCTGTTAATGTTGAAATCTGAGTTTCTTAAGTCTCTGCTGTTCATGTTGAAATTTGGGTATGGTTGTTGTTTTGTTTCTCATATAAAGTTGGTTAAAGACTATATGTTTTGGGTTCATCGTATTGGTCATTTGAATGTGTTTTCTTCATTTCAGATCAACTGTGTTTTGGGTTCCTCATCTTGGGTTCATCATATATGTATACTTATATGCATTATGAAAGTACTGTAACAGCCGTCTTACTATGGATATTTTTATTGTACAGAATGGCTGCGGATGTAAAGATACGCAAAACACCAACTACGAAAACATTGGCAATAATACTTGACAACCTCCTAGAAGTTAGTGCGATGCACATAAGGAAGTGATTAATCAGAACGATCAATTACTAAAACATAAGCTGTTTGGTGCATATGAATGAATATAACCCCAGTGGCAGATATGAAAATACCAAGCTTGGGAATTTCAAGGAAAATCGAAGAGCTACACCAAAAAGGGGGTTATCAGCTACATTCCGAAGTGCACCATTCACTCCTTGAGTTTTCATTATAAAGAAATTTGAAAACTCGTTGTATGTTACAATCTTTTGTTTTCGAGTCTGTAAGTTCTGTCAAGTCTACCAAGTTGGATATCCTTCTATGTTTCTAGGTATGACGTTTTGTGTCCGTTATGTATGTTTAACATAATGCAAGTGTGCATTTATGTTGGCTTTAATTGTAATAATGAATTTAACATGAATTTAAAATGAATAAAGCAAAATACTGTTAAGTGAAACTACTGTTAAGTGAAACTACTGTTATGTGAAACTACTGTTAAGTGAAACAGCTGATGAAAAACTTGTAAGCACTGCTAGTGATTAAAACACTAAGGGTACTTAACAACTGATAGTGAACTACTAATGGTTAACAACTGCTGATGTAGTAGTCAGTGGATAGAGAATCGTGATTAAGGATTAAGTGATGCTACTTAACAACTGATACATGAGTTAAGGATTAAGTGATGCTACTTAACAACTGATACATGAGTTAAGGATTAAGTGATGCTACTTAACAACTGATACATGAGTTAAGAAGTTATAATTTCACTTACTATGTAAATTTCGTTGAGATGAATTAGCTGCCGTAGAAGATGAACGTGAATTCTTTGACATCTCAATATTTATTTAACAATATAGATAATAATATGCAAAGAAAGATCATAGTCATTATAATATTAGAACATAACAGTATAATAAGCAGATAAGTTTTCAGGAATTCAAAACCACACAATGAGTCCAAAACATAACCCACCAAACACCCAAAAGCAACAAAACGAAAACCATAAGTTCAACATGGCAACATCATATGAAATCAACACGTAAATGTATCTGAAAATACTGAAAAAACTATTTTTCAATCTTTGGAATCAAAAGCGTCGAAACACCAGCATCTTCATCCTGACACAGTTCATCACTGATGCGGCGCTTTGTCGAGGAGCAACCTAATGCATCATCCACATCGAACACTTCAAGAATATTACGTTTTGTTTCATCTGAAGGGGGATTCTTAGTGCCTACCAGTGGTTGGGATAAAGGGGTAACATTGTCACCACAGCATGACATCTCATCCTGATATAGAAAGACAATAAGTACTAACGTTTCAAAAAATTTAGTACAAATAAACAAATTCTCATATTACCTTCATAAGGTCAACAGGAGTAGACAAACTGCAGGAATCTGGAACATCCAACGATTCGGACTGCTCATGCTTTAAGTACATAATACACAATAACATAAAATACACACAATGGTATAAATCTATTTCAAAAAGATATAACTATAAAATTAAAAGATTCACATAATGAAGATTTAAACCTGGTTAAGAGTGAATTTGGCGGAAAGCGCAGCAAGGATCTCATCATCGTTAGTGGCCATTGAAATACCATAGTTTTCAACCTGATGCTCAATGTTATAGTCTTTAACACTTATGATGAAAGCATACCTCTTTCCAATCAATGTGTCAAAGATCTCAGGATATGGGTTCGGTATGTCTCCAGAATTTACAACCTATGATTTTATCAAAATTAATATAAATTACAATAAGCAGAATAATTCCATAATTGAGAACAGAGAATTTTATAAAAATTAATTTAAGTTATATTAACTACATGGCCAAACAACTGAATGTATGTATTTGTTACCTGATCTTGGATTGAAAGTAACTCTTTTGCAGATTTCTTAAGAATCTTGTAAGCTTCGAAATCAAACAGTGTCAAAGACACAGTACCGGAAGAGTCTTGCACCCTAATAGGTGTCTTGAACCTATCAAAGTTAAAAACAAATGAAAACATTAGTATTACTAATATGAACTGTTCATATTAGTATTTAGTATAAGGAAATAAAAAACTGTAATCTCAAACCGCGGAATAGAATAGATGTCGACTCCTCCACATTTATCATTTGTACAAACCAACGATTTTGCATGATCAACATCAAATGAACCATCCGCATTTTCTTTCGTTACAAATCTTTCCTCCACACCTGACTTACAGTGGTTACAACCATTGTAATACCAAAGTTTATCAGTGCATATAGCTGTGATTGTGGCAAGAATCAAAACCTTCTTTGTCTATCAATATCAAACAAAAATAATAACACTTAGAAAAGAGTATAAAAAAACTCAGCATGTAGAGTACTTATAAGAAAATACACACTGTTGATATCGTTCCAAGGAAACCAATAAGCATGAAATCAGGGTTACTAAGAAACTCATCTTCAACACTTGAGATAACATTTGAACCAACATGCTCATTTGATGAAGATGAAGTTGAAATTTTCTCTACATACCTAAACAGATTCATGCGATCAAATTAAAACGTAAAAATTAAATGTAAGTACAAAATAATAATATTCAATGTTTATATGCATATTACTAACTATACCTCTTCCTAAAAGAGGAAATCTCTTCAATGTCAGTGTCAATAAAAAGTCTGCTCAGCTCAAACCCATTTGCAACTCCACGCTTGCCTGAATTTAAAAATAAAAACAAATGTAGATCAATATAAATACTGTCAAATTTAAAATATATAAATAAATACAACGTTTAAATTACTAAAGATAAAAAAAATTAAACTAATTAAGTTTAAATTGTACCTTTGTAAAGGTTGACCATACCAAAATGACAAAGGATAACAACATATTTCTCTCTTTTCTTATCATTCATGTAAGCAAACATGTCAATAGCAAAACCATCCCACAAAGTAACCTGACACTTTTGGCCTCTAAAAATATTAACATAAAACATAATAACATCAAGCAACCTTATAATGCTTTAAACGTCAAAATGCAACAACTTAATAAAAAGAACGCACTCAAGATCTTCAAGTCTAAGATTAAGTCTCTTGCCCTTGCTCCCATCCTTCTTTGACGTATCCTCTAGATTGAAACATACATCCACATAACCAATCCAATCTATAAACAAAAATATATTGTTAAAAGAAAACAGCATTAAGAAGTGATAACAATAAAAAAAACAATAAGACAAAACAATAGATATATATCAGGTAGTGATTTACATACCAATAACTGTATTTACTTCAGTTTTATTTTTAACAACATCCTTGAGGTTAACGAAATTAAAACGGTATTTCGGTCCAGACCAGTCAAAGCATTTCTCAACAGAAGTATAGAAATAAAGTGATATTTTGTCATTTCTCTTGGTATACTTAGCAGAGGACTTATTAGTAGCAAGAGAAGGTTTGGTGATAAGAAGACATTCATCCAACTGAAGGAAGTCTTTGAATTTTCCAAGCATTTTATGCAAACAGCTGGCTTGTATCATAGTTCCCTAAGAATATGAAACATCCGATTAAATAAAAAAGGTGTTATACTAATTTGGATATTCATATGTCCAAAAAATGATAAGACAACTATATACGGTACCATCTCATCCATGAAGATCATATCAAGACGATATATTTCATTTTTGTTATCATTCATCATCTTCTTCGAAATGCTAACAATCTTAACTCTAATCGAATAGTTGTTTGAGAATGTATTAAGATCGTTAAGCATGGTAACCTTTGCAACCTCCATTTGAACACTGTACATAAAAAAAAAAGAATCTTGTAAATAATAAGTATTGCTAAACGTAATATGCTAATAATACAATAAGCATGGATGTTCTTAAAAAAAATATCAAGGTTGGAATTCAAGGTTACCGATTATCCAATAAAAATTTTAACTGAATGCAGTGGCAAATGTAATTTCAAAGGTAGGGAGTGTATATCCCTATATGCTGCTTTATTAAAATAATAAAATATTAGAAATGATATGCAAAATAGAAAAAAAAAAGAGAAAGAACGTCAATTTTAAATTACCATTTTGTATATTTATCATTTCAAAATTACTGACTTGATTTCAAAGCAATTGTCATAATGACTTTTCTATATTTTATTTTAAATTTAATTAAGAAATAATAACCATCAATTTGAAATGATGTGATAAATACTGTTACATCAAAGTGTATAGGAATTTTATTAGTATAAACATGAAACAACTGTTCAATTAATAGTACAGATCAAACCACTGAAGTGAGGACTGTTCCGAAACACTGTTACATAGTAAAAAACAACTGTTCCGAAACACTGTTACATATAAACACTGATGCCATAAAAATGGTTACATATAAAATACTGAGGTGATGACATCTAACAACCTAACAGTCTATAAAAAATTGATGCGGAAAACACTGTTACATATAAACACTGTTAACATAAACAAATAAACAAACGTTGATGCTGAACCACTATTGTAGTTTGACACTGTTGTTGGACGTCATAAATTTCAGATTTAATTTCAAAGGTATGCAAAGTAATTAAATATTAGAAATGACATGCAAAGTAGAAAAAAAAAAGAGAGAGAACCAAAATTTTAAATTACCATTTTGCAAATTTTAAATTTCAAAATTATTGACATTATCAGTAACTACTGACTTGATTTGAAAGCAAATGCCATAATGAGTTTTTTAAATTCTATTTTAACTTTAATCAAGATATAATAACCCTCAATTTGAAATTCAAAATTTGCTTAATCAAATGTCCAAAGCTCAAGAAATCAGCATTAATTGCTGATTTGATTTGAAACAAATAGTCATCAAGAATTTTTTTTATTTTTTATTTTAAATTTAAATTTTATCATGAAAATAATGTTGGTGGAACTCTTGTAGGTAATTGGAATGTAAAGATTAGGTACAATGGTAAGTTGATTGTAATTCTAGTTTTCATTTGATAATTTGATTGTAATACTATACCCAAACAATCAACATGAGGAGCTTACTATTAATCAAAGTGTATATGAATTTTATTAGTATAAAGATGAAACAACTGTTCAATTAATAGTACAGATCAAACCACTGAATTGATGTGATAAATAGAGTTACGTATAAACAACAGTCCTAAACACTGTTAAATATAAATTAAATATAAACACTGATGCCATAAAAATGGTCACATATAAAACACTGAGGTGATGACATCTAACAACCTATCAGTCTTTACAACATTGATGCGGAAAACACTGTTACATATAAACATTGCTAACATAAACAAATAAACAATAGAAAAACTAAAGTTGATGCTGAACCACTGTTGTAGTTATCCACTGTTGTTGTACGTCATAAATTTCAGATTTAATTTCAAACGTAAGTAGTGTATATTCTTATATGCTGCTTTATTAAAGTAATTAAATATTAGAAATGATATGCAAAGTAGGAAAAAAAAAAGAGAGAACGAAAATTTTAAATTACCATTTTGAATATTTTGAATTTCAAAATTACTGATATTATCAATAACTACTGACTTGATTTGAAAACAAATGTCATCATGACTTTTTTAAATTTTATTTAAACTTTAATCAAGATATAATAACCGTCAATTTGAAATTCAAAATTTGCTTAATAAAATGTCCAGAGTTCAAGAAATCAACATTAATTACTGATTTGATTTGTAACAAATAGTCATCAAGATTATGTTTTATTTTTTAATTTAACTTTAAATTTTATCATGAAAATAATTTTGGTGGAACTCTTATGTCATTGGAATGTAAAGATCAGGTAAAATGGTAATTTGATTGCAATTCTAGTTTTCATTTAATAATTTCAATCTATTACTAATTAACAACATCAATAATAAAAATGTGAGCAGTTACTATTTTTTAGGGAAACCGCTGATGGTCCATATCAGTGGATGTAAAAAATGTAAAAGTGACCAGTGGCTATTTTTTCCGAAAAGTGGAAACGGAGGTTGTCTCTCAGCATAAAGAAAAACGGAGGTTGTCTCTCAGCAGTGGATAACATTTAACAATCAGAAGTTTGAACCAAAACAGTGGTTCCAACAGACTTTAACAATCAGATGTTTGAACCAAAACAGTGGTTCCAACAGACTTTAACAATCAGATGTTTGAACCAAAACAGTGGTTCCAACAGACTTTAACAATCAGATGTTTGAACCAAAACAGTGGTTCCAACAGACTTTTAAGGATTAATGAAAACTATCATTTTTTACTATTTTAAATATCTTTGACCTTAAACAAATATTTCACCTTCAATATCAGTTGTTTGGAGATAAACAGATATTTGACCTTAAACAGATGTTTGAACATAAAAACATATTTCCTGTTAAACAAATGTTTGACGATAAATAGAGGTTTGCCCATAAACATCTCTTTGTAAAAAAAAAAGACGAATTTCAAAAACATTATATCCAAATAATCATAATGAGGAACTTATTTAACATCCAAGTGTACTACATTTTTATTTAATAGTATAAAAATCAAACAACTGTTGTATTTATAATACAGATCAAACAAATAACGAGTTGTGATAAATACTGTTACATATAAACACCTCATAAGAAACACTGATAATTAAATACTAAAGTTACATAAGAACCACTGATAATTAAATACTAAATTTAAATCCGTTGTAGATGCCGAACCACTGCTGATACTAAACAGTCGTTTTCCTTTGGTTAATCAAACTCTAGGTACATAAAGTCAATCATTGTATATCTCCAACAATCGACATGAACTCCATGGAAGGACTCAATGCATTAACATCAGGATTTATAGAAAGCTGATCTCTAGTGAACAGACCAAGATGCAGTACATGAAAACACTTCTTCAGCTGCTGAAGAGTAGCCCTGTCCTCATATACTTAATCCTTAACTTTGTTTATAAAGAACTGTGGTTTAAACCAAACTTTATGCTTCTTTTAATACAAAAAAGGCAGGAAAGACCATTGCTCTAGTAAGATAAAATCTTATCTTACAACAGTAGCAGATCCTTTCTTGGACAAGTCATCATCATCTGCTACACAAGTCAATTATAATCATCATTTACTCATAAGAAAAAGTTATTTTAACTGTAAATTTAATAATCTTTCTTTGTGTTTAATTAAACTTTAAACTTCTTTGATTACAAACCTATAATAACCCGCAACATATTGTATGAATTTCAAACAAATGTGATTAGACTGAAATATAAAGCGACAATTAGAGTATATCACTTGATAATTAAAAACTCAAAATTTGGAAATCGGAGTAGCAAAAAACACATACTTTAAACGATGTTGGAACAATGATACTAGAAAGGACAGTAGAACAATCATCATCATTATCATCTGCAACAGATCATTGAAAATAATCATTTAGTAACAACTAAGATAACAAAACTTAAGTAAAAATCAAAAACAAAAACACATACCATGATTATGGAGAACCATTAGCCGGCGACACATCTCTTGATCTAACTCTCGAACGAAACCCTAACAATGGTTACATGAAAAGACACAAAACACAAAGGATTAGTATAAATAACAGGAAATCATGAAACTATTTCAACTAAAAAAAAGAAGAACAAACCTTTTGATGAAGTAATCGTTGAACAAAAGATGATTTTATGGTGGCGTCTGGAAGAAAATTAAGGTTTGTGAAATTTGAATTTGAATCGCCTGAATATAGAGAGAGAAAGAACCCTAGGCGTTTGTAAACAAAGATCAGAAGTGAGAAGAGATGTTGGGCGGGAAAAGGGGATGGCACTGTTGGGCGGGAAAAGAGAACTGAGGATGCCCTAATCAAGTGACACGTGACCGAAATAACTTTCATTTATTATATATAATAGATTATACATTTGTTTTTCTTTGACTTGCTATTATAATAATATAATTACGACATTGTTGGTTAAAACAAAAAGTGCAAGTAATCAAAAGAAACCAATATCATTGTTACAGATAATTAGATATCCACGACTCTTGCGTATATCGGTACAAACAAAAGACTTTATAATTATAGAAATAAAAAATTAGATAACAAAGTTACAATACCTTAGATAATACGTATTTTAAAATTAATTAATTAGTAGATCAGTTTAATAAAATATATTTGTTTCATTTAAAAATGAGAATATTTTTGTTTTTTATTTAGTATGACAAGATTAAAGTATATTTGTTTTAAACATTAACGTGTAAAACTGCGTTAAGTTAAAAATTCGTTGAAACTTGTTATAATGGTTTGTATATATCAATTTATTCTAAGAATTAAAATTTTAATAAAAAAATTAATAGTGAAACTTGACAATCCATTTAAGAATAGAATTAATATAAGTTGTAACATTCGTTAAAAAAGAAAGAACTAGGTAGATCTAATTGATCAGTGTTTTGTTAAGGATCTGTTTTAAATATTTAAACCTACTATTTAAATGTATAATGAAGTCATTATATTCATTTATTTAACCTCGAAATTTGCCTAGTCAACTTAAGTTAATTTATACATCTAACAAGTTAATAAAATATGAATCACATACTTTTGTACTTATTTGAATAAACACAATATGAACATACTAGGTTCGATTTATTTGCTATAAAAAATCTAGACCTGTTAAAAAAAAATTTATCTACAAAGTAGTGATGGAGTGGTTGGGGAAAAACTTGGTGTTTCTTGTGATCTAGGTTCGACTCCCACTCCTCCCATTATTTTCTGCGGCATCCAGGTGAAGGGCGAATACGGGCGGCGACAGTTCGTCTTGGATGGGAGGCGAGGTTTTACCGATTATTCCACTGTCGTGCCTTCGGGCGGGTGGACGTCGGGTTTCCACGTATCTGGGAGAGCCAAGGGGCTGGTGACTGTCGAGTAGTCGATATTGGCCACAGCACCCGGTGTCACGGTGATTGACACATCGTTTCTTGCCGTTTGAAAAATATTAAAAAAATCTGATCGTTAACGTTTAGATATTTCCAATGGTGACTCTTCTAGAATCCGTACAAGTCTCACTTTAGGCACCGTTGAATTATCGGCTGCCCAATGAGTTACGGTTTCTTTGTCAAGTACACGTGGTCCATGACGGCTGAGTCGGCTAACTAACCTTTGACTTTTTACTCACTTGTACGTGTTCAATACCCTTTACCTTTCCCACAAGCAACTACGTGTCACTTTCGTCATCCACACTCTTCCGTCAAACTTATATAAGTCAACACTTTGTCACCTATATATACCCCATCCCCCAGAACAACTCATATTTCATTCTACTCATTTTTCAATACAAACTATAATTGTTTCTTTTCACACAAGAAACCCATTAACTCATCTTTATCTTTATATTCAAGAAAGTTTTATATCTTGTTTCTTGATTTTCTTTGTTATCTAAAAACATGATGTATTTACCGATGAAGAGATCGAGAGAAGCCGAGCTAGACACGGCCCTAAACAACATGGCTAATTGCTTGATGCTACTTTCAAGGGGTCCGACAAGCAATGAGTCGTATGACAACACACCAGGCCGCATCTTCGAGTGCAAAACATGTAACCGTCAGTTCACATCTTTTCAAGCACTAGGAGGCCATAGGGCTAGCCACAAGAAGCCGCGGCTGAATAATGATCTTGGTGACTTGTCTCATGGAACCAACTTGGTGCCTGCGAAACCTAAATCACACGAGTGCTCGATATGTGGGCTAGAGTTTTCGATAGGTCAAGCCTTGGGAGGACATATGAGAAGGCATAGAGCGACTACCACGAATGAGAACCAGTCTTCTGCATCGGATGATTCGTCTTCTTCGGTAGTGAAAAAAGTGAACAATCAAAAAGTTTTTAGTTTGGATTTAAACTTAACACCCACAGAGAATGATTTGGAATTTCAATTCAGGAAGGTAGTTCCAACAACAATTGAATTATTTATATGATGGACTTTAGATTTACTTGTGATTATTATAGCAAATTTTCCTTTTTCATGTTTCCGTTTTTATATGTAAATTAATTACAGATTTTGTAGATTTTGTGAAGGTGTTTACTATAAATTTATGTATTTATGCACCATAATGATAATTTTAACTATATTTTATTCATTTATTTCTTCTGAAGAAGAGTTCAAATAACGTGGTAGATGATGGCATATGTTAACTTTGGTTCTAATATTTAAAAAATACAAATTAAAAGTCAATGGCTTTAGAGTTGAACTAGGAGCGGATTATCAAGCCACTGAAATGTTTTTTGTTTTTTGTTTTTTTTATTTTATTCCACTAACCTAATCCATTTCTAGGGTTTAACCAGAACTTCCTTGTAATAGAATTTATTTATAATATTTAAAATTACAACTCATCTTTTAAAGAGTGGAAGACCTTTACATATACCTGGAAATATAAGTGAAACAAAACGTAAACTGTTATCAGGACAGGTAAACGTTCAAATATTGTGTTTCTAAATTCTTTATGACATGAAACATCTAGTGTGCTTCCACATGCAATTCTATGTTACGTGCCCGGGTCCGAGTAAGTGCCAAGTTGAGATCGTGCAACCATGGGAAGAGTTCATGCAATGCAAAGTTATTTTAATTGTTTTCTGATTTTAGTTTAAATGTCCAATTTAACATGTGGTCAAATAATGGGAAATAGTGGGGATGCCCATGATCTCAAGTTAGCCATAGTTTTAGGAGTTTGTTAGTTGAGTGGTTACGTATTCTTTTTTTTTTTTTTTTTTTTTGATAACCGCGGGAACCCGCTTACACGGTAAACCCCCGGGTCCCCCCCAATACCCGACTAACCGAGGGGAACAGGTAAAGCGCGGCGCAAGCACCGGGTCGGTGGCCTTTAGAGAACCGGTGGAAGCAAGTATCGAACTCAAGACCTCTAGGTTATTTGAAACACTCTTTACCACTCCACCACTCTCTAAAGGTTGGTTACGTATTCTTGTGCTCCTTAAAAGGAGGTTTTTGTTTATTGGAGGGATATCAATGAAAAATATGAATTAATCTGATCATCTTTCTAATGTTCTTCTGGATTCTCTCTCTTTTCTAAGGAAATCCCAATTTGGTTCATATCAATTGGTATCAGAGCGGTCTTGATCCCCATCAATGGACGCTCTTGAAGTGAAGGCTACATTTAGTCGGATTGAGTCGACTCTTTTAGAGATGATCAATCTTCTAAAAATGGAGTCCCAAAGATGGGCAACCTACAGCCACATCGCTTCCGCCGCGACACCACCACTTGTGTCACCCGTTCCCACCACACCACCACAAATCGCTACCCAACCGCAACCAACAGTCCCTACACCACCCCCTCCGTTACCATCAACCGTTGCTGCACCATCTGAGACACCACCACCACCACCTTCCTCCGCTGCACCATCACCAACTTCCGCCATTAAACCACCGACTTCCGCACCATCACCATCCGTCATTACCTTGCCACCAAAGCAAGCCCCTGTAACCAACCCGGTGGCTCTAAAATCTCCATCGAAACCAACTCCAAAATCCACACCCGCAACCAAACCTCCTCCACTCATGCTGCGTACCAACCGAAGCTCATGGGTAAACAGAGAGGAACCGACATATGGTGTACATGCAAAACATGAGTGGCGTCCACCGTGGCGCTTGATGGAAAGGGCTCCGCGTGCTATCGTACGAGTTGAGTGGCGTCCGCCATGGTTCACCAAGTCATATCCGGATTTTCGCCTTGAGGACAAGGCGAGTTCGAGTGGGGTGGATTGTTACGTGCCCGGGTCCGAGTAAGTGCCAAGTTGAGATCGTGCAACCATGGGAAGAGTTCATGCAATGCAAAGTTATTTTAATTGTTTTCTTATTTTAGTTTAAATGTCTAATTTAACATGTGGTCAAATAATGGGAAATAGTGGGGATGCCCATGATCTCAAGTTAGCCATAGTTTTAGGAGTTTGTTAGTTGAGTGGTTACGTATTCTTGTGCTCCTTAAAAGGAGGTTTTTGTTTATTGGAGGGATATCAATGAAAAATATGAATTAATCTGATCATCTTTCTAATGTTCTTCTGGATTCTCTCTCTTTTCTAAGGAAATCCCAATTTGGTTCATATCATTCTAGTTAAAGCTTGCATCCTTAATAACAAGAGTCTAATCAGCAATAACACATTTTAAGCATAGAATGTAGAATTGAAAGCTTATGACAAAGGATTAACAAGAAGAACCGAGAAGCATTCGGATTTCAGGGGAATATGAATATTGCTTTCAGAGCAACCGTTCAGCGATTTAGGAGAAGAAAGCTTGACTACTAGTTCTTATTGTTCGGATAGATTTCAATGGGTGCCTTACCCCTAAGCCCTCAGTCCGCTCTTATCCCGTAAGAATGGAGAGACTGCTTCCAGTGAGACCCACGGCTGGACATAAGGCACATAACACTCAGAAGCAATTAAGACACATAAAACACATATACAGTGTTATTAAAATATAACGATAGAGAAAAAAATAGTTATGTAATTACATGATGATCTTGTATCACAGGTTAAACAATAGATAAATAGATAAATGTTGTGTATATGGTTTACGTAATTCTTTATTTGAAATTGATTTTGCGCTAAATGAAGCCATATATAATGTGTATACTTATAACTAAAATAAATAAAATGAAATTGTACCGGGATGTTTTGAAAACGTACATATAAAAGTTCTCATTTAATTGGTACTTAAAATTAATGAGGTGATGGTCTATTGGCAAAGATAAAGCCTATAAACACTTTGGAAGGAAGAGGTCTTAAATTCAAGTCTCACAGATAACAGATAACAGGAGTAAAGAAATTTGTCGTAAAAAAAAATTGGTACTTAAACAAAAACATTGGGATGTCCATTGAAAAAATTGAAATCACCAAATAAACAAGAAATAGAAAGATTGTTTTTTATTTTCGTTAACAATATTTCTTATATTTTTTACAAATTGAATTTAAATAATTTCAACTCAGTTATTTGCCGATAATAATCCAAACTGGTTCATTTTTAGCCGATCATAGTTTGCGTTAAAAATAGCTTAATGGGGTTAATTTTTTTTCCGAATCACAAACCGATGTTTTAGGGCTTTTGATTAGAACGAGGATACGAGTTGATTGATTTAAAATTTGCCACGAAATACTGTCCCAAACGATAAATACAGTGCTTCAATTCGGGTGTTTAAACTTCCAATTAACAAAAATCAAGCCGTTTATAGCACCGTTTTGATGTAAGTTTTACATAAATCGACTTGTATCCTCGTTCTGATAAAAATCTCTAAAACATCGGTTTGTAATTCGGAAAAAAGAATCTTAACTCCGTTAACCTTTTTTTAACGGCGGACTATTATCGACCAAAAGTGTACCAGTTCGGATTATTATCGGCAAATAGCTGAGTTTGAATTATTATCGACCAAATTGAAAAAGTTGAGATTATTTAAATTCAATTTACCTATTTTTTTAAGATACATACATTATAATCTGTATTATGGAAGATTTAAACCTTTGATCTTTTGATGGTGAGACATACACCTTAACTACCGAAATGTCTCCTCAATGAAATTGTTTTTCAAATATACTTTTCAAGATATAACTTTCCAACTACAAATTGGATAAAATTGAGGGATTAATGGGAACTTCATTTTTTTATTAGTCGAAGAAGCTTTAAGATCATTCAATGGTAAACCTAAAAAGTCAATATGGTCCCAAGTCTATATTTGATTTTTGGTTGGTTTAAGTTGACTTTAAAATGCTAATAATGTGGACTTTATATCTTCCAATTTAATTACGTCGTTGAGGCGGAATACATGCGCAAGCGAACCAAATCACATGCATTTTTTAATTTTATTTTTAATAACCCATCATGTCGACATACAGATAATCAACTACTTATGATTATCTGAGAGTGTTATCCAATTGTCATAGTTTAAGTCTATGACGTTAGACCAATTTGTGATTATCAAGTGTCGTTATACTTCAACCTATATTTTAATTGTCTGGAAAGCAACTTGAAGATATGACCATTGTAAATTAATATGTAAATACCACCTGTCCAGTCGTTTTCTTTCAATATTTAGTAAAAAAACTGATATACTACTAGAGTACTAGTTATAATTATGCATATCTTATGTATTAATAAATGACTCAAGGTGGCCTAGTGGTTGGCTTCTTTTTTGGGTAAAGGGTTACCTCGGTGAATATAGTGGTTGGCGTCTTGGGTGGGTTCTCCAGTGGAGACCTAGGTTCCAAACCCACGAAGATGATCAGAGAAATTCAGTCAGAGTCTAATTATAAACGCGAACGTGAGGCAGAGATAGCAGCTGGAACCCCACCCCTTGGCTTGGCTTTAGAATTGTGAGTCAGTTGCCTCTTGCGACGTTCTGGGGAGAGGGTGCCGTAGGCCGGTTAACCTGTTTGGTAAACTCGTTTTTTTTATGTATTAATATCTCTTGGCTTTTTAATGCGTGAATGTTAATTTCTATAGTTAATTACTACATATTCCATTTGGTATACAAGAAATGAAGAAAATAAAATGAACATGGATTAAAGAGTTCATAAAGAAACTTATGACAATCAAAAAGTATGAGAACACATGAGTACATGTATATGTAATTTCTCTATTGCATAACCATGTGTTTCTCTAAAGCCACACGCTAGGTTTTAACATATAAAGGCTTGTGGAGTTCCATTATTACTGAAAATTCGACCACCAAAACACACGAGTATGTATCAAATTAATTTATATAACCATTCAAGTTCAATCTTGTGACAATTCAAGATCCCCACAACAAAATACGAGCTCCCGTAGCTCATCATTTACACATGTGGGACAGTCAAAGAGCCCACAATTTTTACAAGACATATTCGTATATATGTATTAATTTGAAACATATGGATGAATAGTGCTACAGTAAATTTTTTTTTTTTTTTGATCTTTGTCTTTTTGTCTTTTTATTTTTTTATTTACTTTTAACCTTTAACTTTTAGTATTAATTCTTACGACCCCTTAACTTTCTGTTTTCATTTAATTTACTCAACAATCATTTCAATATATGTGTGGCCGGTTTAATGATAGTTTACATTTAGCTAATGTTTTTTTTTTTTTTGTTATGAATTCACGAAAAAACTATAAATATCACTTATTTAATAATTAGAAATACATGTTTATCAGGCAAGCAAAAAAGGAACTTTTTCTTTCAAACAAAATTCAGTGATTGTTAATCCGATATACATTATTATTAATTGCATTTGATAGAAATTTTGGTGTAGCTGATCATTTCAAAAGTAATAAAAAGGCCTTTGATCACCTAGCTCTAAGTCAGCTTTTATTAATTAGTGTTTTAGGTAAGGGATAACACATTACCTAAACATGCTTTACTTATATCAAACATGTTAACCACCACAAGTGGCCTAGTGGTGGAGTGACTTGGGTTCTCCAATGGAGACCCAAGTTCAATTCCCATTAGTGCCACTTTGGTGGCCACCGACACCCGCTTTAAAGCCGGACCGAGGACACTCGTGGTCTCGGGTTTGAAACTTGTTTCTTACCCCTCTTTGATGGCTATGGGTATTTGCCGCCAGGGATCCTTGTCGGGTGGTGAACTGGGAAGGGAGATCCCTTCCGCGGTCAGGGGTACCGTGCAACTACCCTTATATCAAACATGTTAGCATTGACGGATAGTAGAGTTTAGGTTGTAATTTACAAATAGTCGGCGATGATTACCGATATGTGAAATATGATATTATACAACAAAGTCAGTGAAAGTCATCTATCTTTTCTAAATCATTTTATTCAAACACCCAAAGATTCAAAAGTACAAAATGGTTAGTAAGCTACTAAGCCAACCACCTATTACATAATCACCATATGAAGTCGAAAATTCAAAACCGTAAAAAACATAAAAATAAACAATGTATCATATTCCATTATAAAACTCGAAATTCACCCAATTCCTCCGGTCCAAATAAGTTCTCTTTGCTCTGCATTTAATCCACGGGAACGTATTTGCCTGTATTTCTCCAAAGATCCCATCTATATTTGCTTTCTTCCCATTAAAAATTCCTTCATTCCTTGCTTTTCATATGCTCCAATAAGTCGCTAGTATGATGGTTTGAACATATTTCCTCTTCGGTTCTTCAATAGGCCGTGTTTTATAAAATTCCAGCAAATCGTTCATAGAGAAGACAAAACTCGGCTGGATTTTGCACCACGAACTCACCTTATGCCACAATACTGCTCCTACATAACACCTTGTAAACAGATGATCTGCGTCTTCTTCTTGATCTCCGCATAGCTTACGAATTGGCGGACCTGAGAGCATACCCCTTTTCTTTAACCTGATCATTAATGTTGCCAGTCGATCTTGTACTCCACGCCACCCTAAAATATTAATCTTTTTTGGCACCCACTTGACCCATTCATAAGGATGGTAAGGGGCCGCAAACCTGTTTAAAAATGCTCAGGCTGACAAAACCGAGAACGTCCCATCACAGGAAGGAACCCACGACCATTTGTCAGCTCGGTTCTCCAAACTTATCCTTTGTCTCAAGGTTAATAATTGTCGCAGCTGATTAATTTGTTCATTTGTACTCGAGACCGTCCTCCACTCCAAATAAGCTGAATTGATATATATATATATGTATGGTTGGGTTCATTTCATAACCTTAAATAATTGCAGAACTTTCAGAACTCCAAACAAACAATCATTTTACATGTATTTTTATATAGTTCGGGTATTTTTGCCATTCATTGTATTTATTTTTATGATTACATATATGTTAAGAGTAGTTTATATATGTGTGGGTGTGGTAGCCAAATTATATTTATGTGTAATAAATAATTACATATATGTAAAAAAAACTAATGTACATATGTGTAATTATAAAATTACATATAAAATATGATAAAGTTACTCTTTAACATGTATGTAATCATAAAAATACATATAATAAATGTTGGATCATGTGGATCCCACCTTGAGAACAGATGATATAAGGCCAAAATAGTTCTACTACAACTGATCCTGAATAACAGTGTTTTGGATTCCTACTTCCCCCAACGATAAAGGCATTTAAACAACTGCTGATTCTAAGGTCTGCTACAAGTCAAAGGTCTGCTGGTTTACAATGACTGTTAAAGCTAAACCACTGAAGAAGTCAAAGGTCTGCTGGAAGCAATGGTCTGATCACCCTTTGAAGAAAGTCTGGTAAAGCTTCATCAGAGGTTGGAGCTCATCAGAGGATAGAAACAACAGAGTCTTGTAATCAGTGTTTGTATTATAAATAGTGTTTAGCTAGCAGAGGTTAGAGTTTGTTAATGTTGTTAGATGTCATTGTCTAGGCGACGTAAGCAAAGATGCCATAGTGGTTAGGTTTGTACTATAAATAGACAGTGCATGTACTGTTCTATCAGATCACTTCACACACTTGCATTTTGTACGAACACACACTCTTATCTCAGGCTGAGGGGGAGATGTAATGAATGCATCCGTGAATCGTTTGTGTATTCAATCATTCAACAAAAAGTATTCATAATGAAAGCATATCTTTCATTGTTTGTTTTATAAAGTTTTCTTCATTCCGCTGCATATTATTCATCTTATTATTTCCTTCCATTGTTCATCTTTAAAACAAACACAAACAATTCAAACTCAGATCCTAACAATTGGTATCAGAGCATAGGTCAATCAAATTCGATTTAACAGTCAATTTAATATATAAGATCAGCTCAATTTCATTGATACTGTTTGTTCGTATTTGTTGAAAAACAGAGTTAAAAGTTTTATCACGTTCCAAGTTGGTTAATCAAAAACTTTGTAAAACAACCAAAATGTCTTCAAACACACAAGATCCTCATAACACAGGTACCATGTACAAGCCACCTATGCTTGTCAGATCTAAATACAATATCCGACAACGTAGGATGGGCCATGTCATTGCATAGCAAAACAGCGGTTGCTGGAAGTCGGTTATCTTTGGACCTCGTGTTCCGATGGTGTCGGGCGCAGAAGATACCAAGGTCCAAGTACCTAAGAAACCTGAAAATTACTCTGAACAGGATTTTCAGAAGATTGAGTTAGATGTTAAAGCATTCAGTATAGTTGCTACAACACTACCCAATGACATATATGCTGGTCTGTTACACTGTAACAATGCAAAAGAACTATATGGATGCACTAAACGAGCAATTCGGTGGGGCAGAAGAGGTCATTGAGAACAACAGAGAAGTGTTGAACCAACAATATGAAACATTTTGTCATGTTAAGGGAGAGTCATTAACCCAGCAGTTTGAGAGGTTTAGTTGTGTGATTGGTGTGCTAAAACTGGTTAATGTTGAATATGCTAACTCTACTTTAAATAGTAGGTTTCTTAGATCATTACCAGAAAAGTGGGACACTATAGCCTTTGTTACAAGAAATTATGTTGGGTTCAAGGACATGAGTTTAACTCAGCTTCATGGTAGGCTTCTCACATATGAAAGAGAGCTTAACTAGAAAAAGAAGTTATAAGAGACAGGGAAAGTGGCTGATGATTACTCTTTTGGTAATACAACACTTTTCGGTCAGGAAGAGTCATCTGGTGGTAGTAAGGATCAGAGTTATGATCATTACATTGACATAACAGCTGGCGGAGCCTTCAACTCTGATCCTTACTCACCCAACTATGTTTTTACAGCTAATGGGGAAAACCAGATCTCTGACAACATATCCTTTGAATTGAATGACCTTCAACATTTTGACCCCACAGATCTGGAAGAGATGGACATTTTGCACCAACTTGCCTTGTTGAGTGTGAGAACAAGCAAGTTTTATAAAAGAACTGGTAGGAAGTTTCCAGGGTTGCATGGGAATCTAAAAGTTGGGTTGGATAAATCAAAGATTAAGTGCTATAAGTGTAATAGGCTTGGTCACTTTTCTAGGGAATGTAGGAGTCAAAACAGTGGACCAATAATCATTCACTCTAGTCCAAGACCTCAAAACATCCAAATCACTGTCCTTTATTCCCAATATACCCCTGCTCCTCATATGTAAAATGTGACAACCTGAACCTTCAAGGTTAGTGTCGTCTAACCTCGTAACTTTTAATCTTGTATTTTCTTTTACGCAATGCGTTACCACGCGTTGCGGGAACGCTTACTATTTGTCATTATTCAACTTTAGTGTAGACAAAAAAATAATGGTTCGTATTCGTGTGCTTGGACGGTCTCTATTTGGGCCACATCTTCATGCATACACACATTGGCTCTTATGAACCCATCTAAGCATAACCGAAGCCGTTATGGGCTGTCCATTGTGGGCTGCCTATTCACGGTTGGGTTGGTCAAGCCCAATGGAAATTGTTAGAAGGGGTGGTTAGGAAATCAGTATATATACATAACATAATCTACGTAAATCTAATAACAAAAACATATCCCAAACCCTAGCACATTCCTTAGCCACCCATCTGTTTTCGGTGATCAAAAGGTGGACGCAAACCCCAAAAGCATTGTTCCCTTCCCTTTGAATTATTCGAAGACAGTAGCCATACCCCCCTATCGGTGCATCACCTTGATCGACCAAGTCCTGGTTAGTAACTTTTAATTGTTGGTTTCCATATGGTGTGATAATTGGTTTGATCGAGTAGGTTGCTAATATTGTTAATGATTGCCTATGTGACATTATGTGTAATTGTATGCTCATGAATAAGTGATAATGGACCCTGGATGTATACGTGTAACATAAACAAATAAGTAAAGTTTGTTAATGATGAATCAATCGGTGATATACATGAATTGTTTTATGTCAGTAATTAATTGATTTGGATGACTAGTAATGCTATTGGAAATTGTATCAACATCAAGATGAGGTGACATTGCGGTGGTCTATGATTGGGAATTGTGAATTAGATATTGACTAAACTGAATTGGACATTATGATCATCAACATTTAATATTTGAAAAGAAACAATAACTGATGGGAGGAATAGGTAATAACATTGGGACGAGGGGTTAGATATGGGCCGCTTGGACCAGGACATACATGGCTGGGCTGCATGACCACGGGTCATCAGCCAAGCCCACATTAAGGAAAGTGTTGCTTAAAGTTTATAACAATTAAACTGGGCCGATACACGACGGCTAGATTAATGGGTGTGATATATAATTGGTTTTGGGCCGGGTGGTTGTTACGCATGTACTTGGTAAACCGTGTGCAATACTATATATGGTTTGGGTACGAGTTAAATGTAGTGGGCCGACCTTATGGGCCAGCAGTGGGCCTGATTGCAAGCTATGTAGTGGCCCACGATTGTAATTTAAATCACCACATGGGTTGAGTTTGGTGAGGTCTTGGGTCACGAATGAAACACCGGGTTGTACAGTGAAATTGTTTGAATTGTATGATGTTGCAAAGTCTCTATGTGAGAGATAAGTATAATATGTGAAATGTATGAAAAAGTAAATGGTTATTAGGTGACTATGTGTAATTGCTACAAGTAGTTATGTGCAAGTGTGATGTGAATAAATGAGATTCTGACGGGTAGTGATAACCACATTAGGAAACTAATTGATCAACTTGGAATACGTGCACTAGTCTTACCGAGCAAAACCCAGGTGAGTTCACTGCTTTTCTCAAGCATGCATCCCGGGGAGGGATATCGGGTAACGTTCCGGGGAGGAACGCGTGTTTATTGGGATGTTTGTTATTGTACTCAGTATCTCTCTCGTAAGACCCCTTACATCTACCGACAGTTGCCGAGGAGGCAACGAGGTTATTAGTTGATAGCGCTATTAGGTTTGGCACCCTCACACCGTACCGGGGAGGACGGTCGTGAACTAATTTCATTAAAGCATGACCAATGTTTTGATAGAGACATTGGGGTTTGGGCAATCACATCTTGTAGCCATTTCGGTAATCGAGTAATAACAACATCAAATCAACAAATCATCTTATTAAACTATTTTACTCATGTGACTGGTAACTAAACTCGGTAACAAAACTTTGAACTCACCAGCGTAGTCTGACACACTTGTTTGCATGCTTGTAGGTCGTTAGCTGAGATACTTTGTGACTTGCTATCTGGAGCAGCTGGAGTGGGCATGGTCTTGCTGGACGTATTTATTTTATTGGTTTATTGATACATTACTTTGGTTTTAAAACTGGTTAACTTTGCTTCCGCTGATACTTTGGTTTTCATTCAAACTTACAGACAGTGTTTTATTTACAATCAAGTACTTTATCTTTTAATTGAATGCGTTTGATATAATTAGTGGCTCGTTGTTGGATCGTCGCACTCCTAATAGGGACATACCCTAAGTGGGAATTTGGGGGTGTGACAGTTTGGTATCAGAGCCACTGGTTATAGAGAACTTGGTTTTAAAAACGTTTTCCTAAAACCAGATTATAACCGAACTGATTCAAAATCGACCATGACACTCAGCTCCAGATTGCAAGGTTCGTCTCTTGTTACGTTATGCATTACTTGTTTAGTAATCACACACTCATAGCATGCCTGAAATAACACTACTCCTCGACTTTTGTGAATCATAATCATGTAGTACTTGCTTCTGTGTTAATTGAATGCGGGAAGAAACTTCGAACACAAGTTAAGAGGCATTGAGATGAGCATGCAAATCGCCTTATTATCATGGGTGCACACATAATAACAACGTGAGGTGCATGCAAGTCCCAGTGAGGCTTAACAAGCGTAAGAGGGATTCTTCCCTATTGTGTATTAACTTGGTAGTTCGTAGATTTTAATGTGATACCCGATTTACCCCATTTTCGACTCTTAAATTCGTTCCCTCTCTTCTTATATAGAATCATGAAAGGACATGGCGGACGAAATGGTGGACGTGGAGGTGGCCGCGGCGGTGGACGTGGCAACATCTGTCACAACCCCCGATCCCTAGTTCCCGGGAATGGGCAGCCGTGAGCCAGTTTCGGTGGTATCGGTGTTTATTAATTTGGCAGCGGAATTTTCATCAGGACCGTAGTTAGGAAATATTTTATCAGAGTAAACCACCACATTTTATAACTACAAATACATGGGAAAAACCCAAGTTTCTTATTACAAACTGTTTATAGAGATAAACTTTATTTTAAAATAAAATATCTTCTTTATTTAGGTAACTTTTATAGCCACTTTTCTAAGCCTTCAGTGCTCTCCAGCTGGCTTTTATGTGCTTCATACTAAGTTACCTGAAACACGTGTTTAAAAACATTTTATCAGCAAGAAATACTGGTAAGTGAATCCCAGTTTAATCAAGAAACATTTTATCAAATGAAACAGTATCGAGGACGATTACAATGTTTATGTCTACACAATTACTCCATTTGGTACTATCAATCCACTGACTTGTGGGTCATATTACACATTGGCTAACTCATTGTCCAATGGTAACGTATTGTCATACTCGACTTACTACTCGCAGGTAGTACAAATTTTGTATACAAAACCCCAACATACTGGCAGTAATTGAAGACTACAAAGACTCAATCACCGCTTAATCATATTGTAAAATAATTAAGATTTTGTAAAAACTGTTAACAAAAAGGAGATTACTCACATTGCTATCTTAGACTTCGCGTAAGGGTTTCCTGGGAATAATCTATAATTTACACAAGTGTACATAGGTTAGTATCATAACCCTTTGAAAATATTAATGATACCCTCCCCAAGACGACATTCCAACAACTACGTCGGGCAGAACCACGACAGTTATTACGGAACCCTAAATCAATCGGGCAGCGTATCTATTATGAAACTGGGGTTATAATACTTACAACGGAGTAGAACCTCGCTAATTAGGGGTATAATACCCGAGTATAATAACTCTACTATCAGAATTTGAGATTGAGAATCGAAGAATGAACGAATTCTAGTTGAACCCGATGGCTCCTTTATATAGTGCTGATACTGGACTCTCTCGCGGCCCGCGTCAAATGAGAGCAGGTCTTACGCGGCCCGCGTTGACCCAAAGTCAACGTATAGCTATGCTGAGTTGATGTGTAGGCTTTACGGGTGTTGTGCCACGTGGCGGCCCAGGGCTGCGCCACCTTTCTAACCTCTCGCGGCCCGCGTAAGGGTTATGGGGCACCTTACGCGGCCCGCCTCAACTTAACTTTTCTTGTTTTTTATTTATTTTCAATGCTATATTGTATTTCGGGCTTGGTTTTCACATACGGGGTGTATTTAAAAACATATAGGGGTATTCCAAATATATTAGGGGTGTTAGAAATATTTTGGGAGTGTTGGCAATATTTTGGGTATAGCTCCTGGATTATTTAATAAAATATATAGTGCATTCACACTTAAATATAGTAACCCAATTCCACTTTATCCCTACGTCATGAGACAGAACCCCAATGAATTTAGGCAGAGCCTTGAAATACATTACGGGGCCCTACGTCACTTGGACAGGGTATCAGTGGTCAAGGGTTAAAATACTAAAAATGGGACAAGGCTTTATTGTTATTAGGGGTGAATTACTAGGAAAAAATAAGGTATGCTTCTCGAGATGAGCATAAGAAATGAAAGCAGAAAGGGCAATTGAAATGTTTGAAAAGAAGCTTCTATTTATAGGATGGATTTAACTTAGGGAGCACGGTTTTAATTGTCCACCTATATACCAATATGAATTTCATTTATTGAGCATTCTTCTACGTAGTCATACATTAGTCATGATTCTTTTTTACAAAAATAGAAATCTATATTATTAATATTTATTTCTTTTAATCCTATGTATACACATATAACAATTTCATCATTGTCATGCACATATGTTAGATTCCTTTCTTTTCTTTTATTATTATTATATTATATACACGTAAGTTAATTATTATTATTATTTTATTATCTATATTGAAACTTACGTACATATATTAAAATATAAGTGTTATAGTTTATTTAATTTATATATTATAATTAATTTAACTATTTCACTCATTTGGCGTTTATAACTTCTAAAATATGACGTTGTATAAAATAATAAATATGCCATTAGAACGAAAATAATTTTATCTACATTTTGAACCAAGTTTCATTAAAAACGGAGTAGGTTTAATTATAATGTATTTTTATAAATTAGTTATTAAACGGTTCCTACGCTTGCCCAAAATATCTCATATTTCCATTGGTCAACTTACCCATGATGCATTCTTTTAATAACATAAGTTTATATATATTTTATAAAAATTTTGGGATTGTTACATTCTCCCCACCTTATTTTAAATCTCGTCCTCGAGATTCCCTGAAATATGGATGAACATTTTTAGGTATTCTAGTTTCTAGGTATATTCTGGTCCTTGTTTTGAACTTCACTTTACTTTGACCAGAACTATTCTCTAAGAGATTCTTATCCTTGACTGAAATATGTTTTATATTTTAACACAACTTTTAGTTACAGGTTTCCTAATGTGTTAATAATTGCAAAGGAAATTCTTATACTTTTGAGGGCGTCCCAATTTAAAGAGTTCCTGTCGTCCATCTTGTAGCCCGAATTTCGAGACGGATGATCAAATGAAATAATGTTTGATATTAGAATTAGAGACGTATACGAGAGATTCCTAATAAATAAATCTAAAATTATCATTTGACACCATTGTTCATGATTTATTCCTAATTGTCAATCAATATAGTCTTTGGATTTCCTCATAGACATACATGTCTATATAATATTTCATGTACTATAGTATGCAGATTATCCATAATGTCAATGTATTTAACAGATTCACAAGTCAGACATCAGATCGTGGTACTATTTAGGGAATTTCATTATTATAACACATACCCCATCTTACCCGGTCTTGCCGGAGAGGTAACCCCATCTCACCCGGTCTCGCCGGAGAGGTAACCCCATCTCACCTGGATAAGCTGGAGAGTCTACCACACCATGCCCAGTTTTACCGGAGAGGTAATTATCATAATATTTCCCATAAATAGACTTCTCTCAAATCAGGATTTTGAAAGTACATCGTTTATTATGGTTTGCATCAAGAAACAAGGAAATCAGTATTCTCATGATGGATCATATTCTAGAACCGAGTAGTATCAATAAACAAGAAATAACAGTGGCCAGTTGTTATCGCTTATTTATCATACATGCACTGTTCTAGTCATCATCCTCACAGGATACCAATAACCATCACATTTTTATCTATGCAAGTACTTGGCTTATCTCAAAGCTTTATACTAAGGCATTCTTCTTAGGTTCAGTCTAAATGCTGTCCTGGTTGTTACCAGTAAATATCAATATCCCAACTCTTTCATTCAAGCATAGATATTATTATGGTTGTGGTTTTCTTTTGCTTAGAAAATGGAGTTTTGACAAAAATATCGTTGTCTCCATTGACTCTATGGTTTGGTTAAATGTGAAGAGTATGCTTACAGCTAACTTTATTTATGCATATAAAATCTTAGATCCCATTACAAGGAATATTTCATTGAGACAAATGGCATTTAAAAACATAGTAGGTTTCATGGTTTATTCTTATAATAACTTCATATTTTTATATGAATTACCAATGATATTTTCTCTTATGTTTATCTCACAGAAGATATTATATTGGGTATATCATCAAGAAATTATATTGGGTATAGGCATATGTGTATAAAATTTCAAATCTCTAGTTAATATTAAACTTACGGAATATATACACACATATATAAAATAATAACTATACATTCGATGGTACCAATCATCAAGCTTATTTCCATGACTTTATTTTATCCTTTTATAAAGGTAGAAAATAAATTTCTATCCAATATAATATTTTGGAATTAAAAGTTTAGGAAATAAATTACTCAAAATATAAATTTTCTGAACTCATAAGAACAAATTTCATTTTTAACTAATGGGTTAAACTATACCAGACTCATTATTTATATTATCTTAATAATTTCTCCTCAAGTAACCATCTATATATCTATTCCAATTATCACACTCCTACCTTTTCCTTTATAAGAATCAATTTTAAGATTGAGAGGTATTATTTAGAAAAATATGTGCATATGTGACTCATAACATTTTATTTATGGGTTCAAAATATCAAAACTTAACTCTCAATTTATTGTATATTATATTATTTATTCAAAGAAGTACTTATCGTAAGTAATACAGAGTCTGATGTTTCTAAAAATTGATTCTAAATATATTTGAGTAATATACATGTATTGAAATATGTATGTATATCCCATACAATATTAATAGTAATTTATTTAAAGATATTACAATATTAAAATTGTAATCTGATTTTTAAATAAAGTTTTATAAAGGACAAACGTACTAAACACACATTTGATTCAAATATTTTTATGTGGGGCATCCATTTTAAATTCTAGTTTGAAAAATGAATGTTTAGGAACATTTTAACATGCAAGGATAAAAAATATACAGTATATTATTTTCGTATAGTATAATATACTTATACTTATGAGAAGATAGAATTTGTATACATATTCTAGTAAAAAGATCTAATAGCCTTGCTACTTTTTAATACACCCGCGACGGACTTATAACATAAGTGCATATATTATTCTATATACTATATTACACTTATTAGAATTTATTACACCATGATATTTTATTAAAATTTTAGATATAAAATATATCTTTTACTTACTGTACTATCTTATAGTAAAATATACTATTCATATATTATTGTAAAATACTTAATAATATAAAAGGTACGGATGAACTCAAATATTATGAGTTATAAGATTATAAGTGTAATATTTATAAGTCAAAAATGTATTTGACTTACTGTACAAGTCGAATATTTGAAAATTTTATATTAGACTTTAGATATCATATTATTTTTCAACCGAAAACCATGTAGGATAGATACCCATATGTACTAGTGGATTTTTATTTTTGGTCAAACTTTAACACCTGTTTGAAAAATGAATATTTCCATCAAGTATTTCGTTAAAAATACTCCAAAGATGTACTACAATTAAATTTAAGTTTAAATTAAAAAATTATTTTGAGAAAGAACATCTTAATAAAATAATTAATTTATGGTTTTAGGCAAACCAACAACCCATGTGATAATATACAAACCAAAATAAAAAACTTCGCAACTACTTAGGGTAAGTTTAACATCCAATTTATCAATTCCACTCATTTACTAATATTGTATTATTTAACTATTATACATCAGCCAGCTGACTCGAATATTTTTCTTTACAATTTAGGATACACAATCCTATAACTAATATGGCTGATTAATCTTAAAATCTTATATTAATTATTTTCGGGTATAAGACCTATCTTGGACATACCTTAAAGATTTGTAGAAATGTTTTCAACATTTAGTTAGGCCATAGTCCAACCAACCCAAATCTCTTAAAAACTTTAAATGATTTTTTTTTAATCATGAATACCCATCATCTTTTTTAACCATCTATTTTATTACTAAGTATTTCAATATAAACTTTTACAAGTAATCCCAACATCAATTATTTCATAAAACTATGAAAGTATGAAGTCTTATGGTCAACTAGTTATAAACCAGAAAGGATAAAATGGAGTGGTAAATTGGTACACCTAGGTTTCAAAACTTGCTTTGGCTAGATTCACTAAAGCAATCTTTTAAATTAATTCTTAACATCCTTTTGGTTAATTTAATAGCTTTGGTTTTATTTATTGGAATATAAATTATTTTGAAATCATATTATTAAAACCACAAAGTTTTAAAGCTTTATACCATATATTTCAATATATATTTTAAACCAAAGTAAATAATTGGTTCCAAAAAGAGAATCATAAATATGTCTGCTTTGTTAATACTTAACTTAGTTTGATGTATATTTTGATATTATTTGAGTAGGTGGTATTAACAGACAAATTTCTAGTACAAACTTTTGGGTACAATCATCAAATAGATTGATTAAAAACGGCGAGCATTTTTCTACTCATATATATATGTATTTATTACAAACTACAACTGGAATTCAAAATAAACTATGCATCCGTAACTTATTTTAGTTTATCTATATTATAGGAGTATTATGCTCAACATGCCTTTATGTAAAGTTTATTCTGTCTCCTGTCTCTACTAAGTTGTTATCTAATAGGCAAAGTTCCTTTTAAAGTTTCTAGTTCATAGGTGGCATGGGTACTGATACTGGTTTGGCCGTTCGACTATTTAATATAAGTTAGCATTTACTGCCGTAGTGGCTAACATATGGAGATTTACCCATTGTCCATCTAATTCATTTTTCCCTAGTGGATTATTGTCTGCTTCCTGAGTTTGTGCATTAATTTCCTGATTGATTATTGCTTCCTTTGGTTGTGACTTCTTTATTTTCTCTCGACTTTTGCTAATAATCCAACTTCTTTTCTTAGTGGTAAGTGGTTTCTTAGACTGTGCCTTACGAACAAATATTCCTTCCTCAATATCTGCTGAATATCCTGAGGGATTTGGTTGAAATAAGTTTCCCTTATCTTTTGGTGAACTATCTAGTTGACGATAGATGTCCGAAATTCTTTGCTTACCCATACTGTAGACTAATAATTAGTCAATTAATATAAAACACATAATCACATAAGTTATTTCCTAACACAGAATTAAAATTTAAGTGTCAGCAGAACACTTCTTTGGCTTGAACCAGTGGCTAGGCTCTGATACCACCTTCTGTCACAACCCCCGATCCCTAGTTCCCGGGAACGGGCAGCCGTGAGCCAGTTTCGGTGGTATCGGTGTTTATTAATTTGGCAGCGGAATTTTCATCAGGACCGTAGTTAGGAAATATTATATCAGAGTAAACCACCACATTTTATAACTACAAATACATGGGAAAAACCCAAGTTTCTTATTACAAACTGTTTATAGAGATAAACTTTATTTTAAAATAAAATATCTTCTTTATTTAGGTAACTTTTATAGCCACTTTTCTAAGCCTTCAGTGCTCTCCAGCTGGCTTTTATGTGCTTCATACTAAGTTACCTGAAACACGTGTTTAAAAACATTTTATCAGCAAGAAATACTGGTAAGTGAATCCCAGTTTAATCAAGAAACATTTTATCAAATGAAACAGTATCGAGGACGATTACAATGTTTATGTCTACACAATTACTCCATTTGGTACTATCAATCCACTGACTTGTGGGTCATATTACACATTGGCTAACTCATTGTCCAATGGTAACGTATTGTCATACTCGACTTACTACTCGCAGGTAGTACAAATTTTGTATACAAAACCCCAACATACCGGCAGTAATTGAAGACTACAAAGACTCAATCACCGCTTAATCATATTGTAAAATAATTAAGATTTTGTAAAAACTGTTAACAAAAAGGAGATTACTCACATTGCTATCTTAGACTTCGCGTAAGGGTTTCCTGGGAATAATCTATAATTTACACAAGTGTACATAGGTTAGTATCATAACCCTTTGAAAATATTAATGATACCCTCCCCGAGAAGGCATTCCAACAACTACGTCGGCCAGAACCACGACAGTTATTACGGAACCCTAAATCAATCGGGCAGCGTATCTATTATGAAACTGGGGTTATAATACTTACAACGGAGTAGAACCTCGCTAATTAGGGGTATAATACCCGAGTATAATAACTCTACTATCAGAATTTGAGATTGAGAATCGAAGAATGAACGAATTCTAGTTGAACCCGATGGCTCCTTTATATAGTGCTGATAATGGACTCTCTCGCGGCCCGCGTCATATGAGAGCAGGTCTTACGCGGCCCGCGTTGACCCAAAGTCAACGTATAGCTATGCTGAGTTGATGTGTAGGCTTGACGGGTGTTGTGCCACGTGGCGGCCCAGGGCTGCGCCACCTTTCTAACCTCTCGCGGCCCGCGTAAGGGTTATGGGGTACCTTACGCGGCCCGCCTCAACTTAACTTTTCTTGTTTTTTATTTATTTTCAATGCTATATTGTATTTCGTGCTTGGTTTTCACATACGGGGTGTATTTAAAAACATATAGGGGTATTCCAAATATATTAGGGGTGTTAGAAATATTTTGGGAGTGTTGGCAATATTTTGGGTATAGCTCCTGGATTATTTAATAAAATATATAGTGCATTCACACTTAAATATAGTAACCCAATTCCACTTTATCCCTACGTCATGAGACATAACCCCAATGAATTTAGGCTGAGCCTTGACATACATTACGGGGCCCTACGTCACTTGGACAGGGTATCAGTGGTCAAGGGTTAAAATACTAAAAATGGGACAGGGCTTTATTGTTATTAGGGGTGAATTACTAGGAAAAAATAAGGTATGCTTCTCGAGATGAGCATAAGAAATGAAAGCAGAAAGGGCAATTGAAATGTTTGAAAAGAAGCTTCTATTTATAGGATGGATTTAACTTAGGGAGCACGGTTTTAATTGTCCACCTATATACCAATATGAATTTCATTTATTGAGCTTTCTTCTACGTAGTCATACATTAGTCATGATTCTTTTTTACAAAAATAGAAATCTATATTATTAATATTTATTTCTTTTAATCCTATGTATACACATATAATAATTTCATCATTGTCATGCACATATGTTAGATTCCTTTCTTTTCTTTTATTATTATTATATTATATACACGTAAGTTAATTATTATTATTATTATTATTTTATTATCTATATTGAAACTTACGTACATATATTAAAATATAAGTGTTATAGTTTATTTAATTTATATATTGTATACTATCTTAAATTACAAAGTCGGTGGCCTTTGCCACCGACCAATCTCTCTGGTCCGTGCTTTTGCTTTTTATAGTTTGACCCATCTGCTTTTATTTTCCTTCCTCTGCGTTCCTTATATGCCATTTTCTTTAATTTCTTCTCTGGTGTTTCTCCATCCAAGTGCCTTTTCTCTACGTTGCTGGTAATGTCTCACTCCTTGATATTCCGTTCTTATATATCTGTATTTCTTATCTTCTGTACTCTTTTGTTGTTCCTTGGTTGTTTGATTTTTTTTAATTTCAGTGCTCATCCAAACTTTGGCCTTCACTGAGTTGTCTCTGTTACCGATAAGGTAGGATTTTGTGTTATTTTGTTGCTGTCTATTTGAATTTAATTCTGTTAGTGTTTCTTCTGTTCTAGGGTTTAGGGCTGTTTTTCAATTTGTGAGTTTTCCATCTTGGTTTTACTCACTATAATTTATGTCGGTAGTCTTACGTTTCTAGGGTTTAGGGATGTTTTTCTATGTGATTGCTTTCAATCTTAATTTCCGTCACCAAATAAAAAATGGTAGATTGGTGTGGTTAAAAACAAGAAACTAACGATCTGAGATAAGGGTTTTCACTGAATACAATCACTGAGTCAAAATTTCTAAATGGTTTGTTTCACTTTGTTTCAATTCCTGTCTTTCTTCATCACTTCAAGACAAAAACAAAGATAAGACGATTCAATGTTTTGAAATTTATTGGATAGGCAATATTCTTTATTTTGATGAAATCGTAAACGGTTGCTTTACAAAAGTTGGGTTTTGGATATCAAATGTGGTAGACGATGGAAGGAGAGCTTCTAAAAAATGATGAGAGCGATCCATGGACTTCACATCCGGACGCGGCGATGACGATATTATGATAGTTATGGTGCTTTATCAACGACATGTTGTAGGAACAATCTTTACCAATGACATGCCGCATTTGCAAGTTTCCTGACCCAGATCTTGCATTTTTCAGTTCACCTGTCACTTCAGTTTGATTATACTTTTTGTAACTGAACATTGGATTTTATGTTTAAAGATTGAAAGCCCAGTTTGATTTACTGATTTTAATCATTTTTTGAAGTGGGTTTTGTTTAATTTGATGCAAAGGTTTGAACTTTAATGCAGTTCATCTGTTTCTTCAGTTTACTTTTAACATAACTTGAAGTGGGTTTTCTTTAATTTGGTGTAAAGGTTAGAACTTTGATTCTTTTTAAGTAAAACTAAATACAGAGAAAGAAAAGCTTATGATGTTCCTCAATATCAACTTTTTATTTTTAGTCAAACTTACGTGTTGACCAACGACTGTGGATGTTGGTGGTCGGCTGGCGATGTGTTCGATCCGTTAAACTTTTAAAATTAAATAGTAAATACAGAATTCTAACGTTTTTCTTTTATAAAAAGTATCGCTTGATATCTGCTATTTTACTGCTCATTAGGGATTGTTATTTGCATGTAGGATTTTGGCCTTCTCTGAGTTATTCTAAGTTGTCGCCAGACGAAGAGGAAGAAGAAAAGCAAAAGTCGCTTCTGAACGGGGGAATGAACCTTGGCTTATTGCATCCCACATACAAAATTCACATCGAACGACAAGTAATTAGGTACTAAACCTGAAGCCACCGTGTGTGGTTTTTTTTCCTTTTGTCGCCTTCGGCCTGCTTTAGTCGTTTGCCTGAGTTACGTTGCTAGGATCACCTTCATCTTGCTATATTGTTTCCCTAACACATGTTGGTTACCCCATAATGACACCAAGATCACTTTACCTGTCAGCCTGTAGCATCAATATAATCTTCTCAAAATATATTGTATTGCTGTGTTATGTACATGACAATTGTAAAGGGTTCCTTTAGGGGTGATTTCCCCATTGTGTTTTCTAAGCCTATATTATCCTTATATACAAATTGTATAACAAGAAGCTTTTAAATTATTTAAGTTTAATTTACAATTAAGGTTCTTTTTTACATTATTTTATATCTTGAGCATAGTGATTACCGTTACATTTCACTACATTTAAATGCTAACATGGCGTTACATTTCACTACATTTAAAGGCTAAAATCGGAACCGGTACCAAATATACCTGGTATGGTACCGGGTAATGCTCATCCCTATTCAACACAAGCGAATAATCACAAGCTGGCAACGAAATCACAATCTCAATTTTACATATTTGTAGTTTCAAGACGATATAACTATTGACTTTCTTAGAATAACTGTTGAATTTCCAGATGTTGATATGGGTAATCTTAGAATAAAAGTCCTACGCATTATTTCTAATACTGTATTAGAACCATGCCAAATTTAATTGTAGTTTGGTACTTTAGTTTTGAATGGTGGTCTTTGTCCAGCAATGCGTATATGAAGTATTTTGCGTCGTAATTTGCATGTCAGAATTTAGCCTTCACGGCGCCGTCTCAGTTGCAGGTAAGTAAAGATTTTGTATTATGTTGTTGTTAGTTAGCGTTAGCAACGTGCATGATTTTGGCATTAATAACAAAACCAGAACTGACTACAAAGGCATATAACAAAGACAATAACTTTTGTATGAAAAAAAGAACAAAACAAAGACACTAATGTTAGAAGAATGTAAATAAAGTATGTAACTATAGTTTGTAATATAATGCAATCGGCTTTGCTTCATGAAACCTAATGAACACGTCAAGTTATCCATTCAATGTTAATTTGCAATGTACCCGCGCCGCAACGCGCGCGGGTCTAATTTCTAGTTATAATTAATTAACTATTTCACTCATTTGGCGTTTATAACTTCTAAAATATGACGTTGTATAAAATAATAAATATGCCATTAGAACGAAAATAATTTTATCTACATTTTGAACCAAGTTTCATTAAAAACGGAGTAGGTTTAATTATAATGTATTTTTATAAATTAGTTATTAAACGGTTCCCACGCTTGCCCAAAATATCTCATATTTCCATTGGTCAACTTACCCATGATGCATTCTTTTAATAACATAAGTTTATATATATTTTATAAAAATTTTGGGATTGTTACAACATCAATATGACTCATGCACAATTAACTAATCTGATTAACGAGCGCGTGGCTGAGGCATTGGCAACCTATCAAGCTGGTCAGCCAGCGCAACAGAACAACCCGCCCGTCTACACATTCAAGACATTTATGGACTGTAAGCCACAAACCTTCAGTGGGACTGAAGGGGCTGTGGGACTACTGAGATGGTTTGGGAAGGCAGAGTCCGTTTTTGCTATATGTAACTGTCCTGCTGGGGACAGAGTGAAGTTTGCTTCGGGCACACTCGAGGATGCTGCTCTGACATGGTGGAATGCCCAGGTTCAGCTGTTGGGTATTGAAGAGGCAAACGCCACCACTTGGGATGACTTTAAAGAGTTGATCAGGGAGGAGTACTGTTCTCGGGACGACATTCAGAAGTTAGAGAATGAGTTCTACAACTTGAAAATGGAAGGGTCGGAAATAGAGGCGTACACTAAGAGGTCTAACGAGTTAGCGATTCTATGCCCCAATCTGTCTAGACCTCCACCTCCCAGGATCGAACTGTATCTCAAGGGATTGGCTCCAGAAGTTAAGGGGTATGTCACTGCAGCGAATCACAACAATCTGGCACAGATTGTTCGTATGGCACATAAGATTACTGATCAGGAAGTCGAACGCAACAACTTACCGCCTCGCAAATCTGCTGCTACCCCTACTGCTGCAGCACCAGCTACTACTCTTGCCACTGACGGTAAGCGTAAGTGGAACGATGTGGACAAGGCGTCCAATTCAGTACAGTCACAGAAGAAAGCAGACACCGGTAGTACTTGCAGCTTTAGCCAGTCGTCATCTGTTAATCAGAATCAGGGTTCTTATGTTGGGAAGAAGCCCCAATGCAACAAGTGTGGTTATCATCATTTTGGGCAGTGTGCTCGAACTTGTCGTAGGTGTGAGAAGGTGGGCCACGAGGCCAAGGATTGCAGGGCACCACAGCCAAAGCAGCAGAATCAGCAACATCAGCGACAGTAAGGGCGGCCACCTCAGCATAATCAGGGGTTCAGGAAAGGGTGTTTTCAGTGTGGAGCCGAGGGTCACATCAAGCGAGACTGCCCCCAGCTGAATCAGAATGCGGGTAATAACAACAACACTGGGAATAACAACGGGAACAACGGGGGCAATGTGGCGCGTGGGCGCGGATTTACTATTGGAGCTGGAGAGGCTAGGAATGACGGCAATGTAGTTACTGGTACGTTTCCAGTGAACGGTATATTTGCTTCTATTTTATTTGACTCTGGAGCCGATTGGAGTTATGTATCTTTGGAGTTCGGTAGTCGTTTAGGGTTCAGTCCTACACCTCTTGTCACTAAACACATAGTAGAGATAGCTGATGGTAAAACAATTGAAGCTACACATGTTTTTGTTGGTTGCAAACTAGATATCATGGGTCAAGTGTTCGACATTGACCTACTCCCTATTACTCTTGGAAGTTTCGATGTGGTTATTGGCATGGATTGGTTGTCCAAGTATCAGGCAGAAATTCTTTGTAAGGAGAAAATCGTGCGTGTTCCTCTCCCTAGTGGAGAATCTTTATCAGTTCAGGGTCATCGTAGTGGTGCCACAGTTAGTATTATCTCAGCAATGAAGGCTCTGAAGTGTCTGCGTAAGGGCTATCCTGCTATTTTGGCTCTTGTTACTGATTCGCAGACTGACGAGAGGAAACTCGAAGATCTTCCAGTTGTTCGAGAGTTTCCTGATGTATTTCCCGAAGAACTCCCTGGTTTACCTCCACATCGTCAGGTGGAATTTCAGATCGACCTCCAGCCAGGAGCAGCACCGATTGCCCGTGCTCCTTATCGCCTTGCACCAGGAGAGTTACAGGAGTTGTCGAATCAATTCCAAGAGCTGTTGGATAGAGGCTTTATCCGACCTAGCTCTTCGCCCTGGGGAGCCCCTGTATTGTTCGTGAAGAAGAAATATGGGTCTTTTCGCATGTGCATTGATTATCGCGAGCTTAACAAGGTGACGGTCAAGAACCGTTATCCTTTACCACGTATCGACGACTTGTTTGACCAACTGCAAGGGTCAAGTTTCTATTCTAAAATCGACTTGAGGTCAGGTTATCATCAGGTACGAGTCAGAGAGGAGGATGCACCCAGAACAACTTTTCGAACACGGTATGGCCACTATGAGTTTTTAGTTATGCCTTTTGGGATGACTAATGCACCAGCGGTCTTCATGGATCTCATGAACCGCGTGTGCAAACCGTATCTTGACGAATTTGTCATTGTTTTCATCGACGACATCTTGATCTACTCCAAGAGCAAGGAGGACCATGAGCGACATCTACATCTTACTTTAGAGCTCCTGAGGAAGGAGCAGCTGTACGCGAAGTTTTCTAAGTGTGATTTCTGGATTCGAGAAGTACACTTTCGTGGGCACATAATTAACGAGATGGGTATACATGTAGATCCCGCAAAGATTGATGCTATACGGAATTGGGCGGCACCGAAGAACCCTTCGGAGGTACGACAATTTCTTGGTCTTGCGGGATATTATCGTCGTTTCATTCGGGATTTATTTAAGATCGCTCAACCTCTCACCTCCTTGACACAGAAGAAGGTAGTCTATTCTTGGGGAGCAAAACAGGAAGATGCCTTTAAGCTATTAAAGCAGAAATTGTGTAGTGCACCGATCTTGTCCCTACCGGAGGGTACGGAGGACTTCGAGGTTCATTGTGATGCGCCGATTCAGGGTCTTGGTTGCGTGTTGATGCAACACGGCAAGGTGATAGCCTATGCTTCTCGACAGTTGAAGGTACACGAGAAGAACTATACGACTCACGACTTGGAGTTAGGCGCTGTGGTCTTCGCATTGAAGATTTGGAGGCATTACCTTTACGGTACCAAATGCACCATCTATACCGATCACAGGAGTCTCCAGCATATCTTCGACCAGAAGGAATTGAAGATGCGGCAGCGTCGTTGGATCGAGCTTTTTAATGATTATGAGTGTGCTATTAAGTATCATCCGGGTAAAGCCAACGTTGTAGCAGATGCTCTCAGTCGCAAAGAACCGAAACAGAAGCGGGTTCGTGCTCTACAGCTTACTATTCACTCTGATCTACCTGCTCAGATTCGTTCAGCTCAGATCGAGGCCTTAAAGGAAGAAAACATCGAAGCTGAGGGTTTGCGGGGTATGTAGAAGAAGTTTGAGCAACGGTCTGATGGTATCCACTACATTATGGAACGAGTATGGGTTCCTTTAATTGGTAACCTTCGAGAGCTTGTGATGGACGAAGCGCACAAGTCACGATATTCTATTCATCCGGGGTCGGATAAGATGTACCAGGACCTCAAGGTTTTGTACTGGTGGCCGAACATGAAAGCTATCATTGCTACATACGTGAGTAAGTGCTTGACTTGTGCTAGAGTCAAGGCGGAGTACCAGAAACCTTCGGGTCTACTCCAACAGCCAGAGATACCGATGTGGAAATGGGAGCAGATCTCCATGGATTTCGTCACAGGGCTACCGAGAACCCAGGCTGGGAACGATACTATATGGGTGATTGTCGACCGTCTCACGAAGTCAGCGCATTTCCTAGCAATCAAGGAGACAGATAAGCATTCTCAGCTCGCAGCAGTATACCTTAAGGAAGTAGTTTCTAGGCACGGGGTTCCAACTTCTATTATTTCTGATCGAGATCCTCGTTTTACTTCAGAGTTATGGCAGGCTATGCATAAGTCGTTTGGCTCACGTCTTGATATGAGCACGGCTTACCACCCACAGACTGATGGTCAGAGTGAGCGCACTATTCAGACACTAGAAGACATGTTGCGAGCGTGTGTCATTGATTTTGGGAAAGGATGGGAGAAACATTTGCCGTTGGTTGAGTTCTCCTACAACAACAGTTATCACACTAGCATCAAGGCAGCTCCGTTTGAAGCATTGTACGGGAGGAAATGTCGTTCACCTCTCTGTTGGGCTGAAGTGGGTGACAGTCAGATTTCAGGTCCTGAGCTGGTATTAGAAACTTCGGAGATGATTGTTCAGATCAGGAAACATATGGCCGCAGCTCGTATCAAGCTGGTAGAATTCGAAGTGGGTGACCGCGTCATGTTGAAAGTTTCACCATGGAAAGGCGTTGTATGTTTTGGAAAGCGTGGCAAGCTTAATCCACGCTACGTTGGACCGTTTAGAGTCCTTGAGCGCATCGGTACAGTGGCTTACAAGCTAGAATTACCTGCTGAGCTGGGTAATGTTCACGATGTCTTCCACGTTTCGCAGTTGAAGAAGTGTTTTGCAGACGACCCGCTAGTGGTACCATATCAAGAGTTGAGGATCGACGACAAGTTGTAGTTTGTCGAAGAACCTATTGAGATCATGGATAGGGAGGTCAAAGTACGCAAGCATAGTCGTATTCCGATTGTTCGAGTCCGTTGGAACTCGCGGTGGGGACCGGAGTTCACATGGGAGCGAGAAGATCAAATGAAGCTCAAGTATCCTCACCTTTTTCCTAAAGACCAACTAGAATCTAGTAAAGCTGGTGAATCGCGGGACGAGATTCCTCTTCAAGTTGGGGATGATGTGACACCCGAGCAGAATCCGCAACAATCTTGATTTCCTCACCTCATTCCTCAATGCCTACTTGCCAAATTTCGGGACGAAATTTCCTTCAAGTTGGGGATGATGTGACAACCTGAACCTTCAAGGTTAGTGTCGTCTAACCTCGTAACTTTTAATCTTGTATTTTCTTTTACGCAATGCGTTACCACACGTTGCGGGAACGCTTACTATTTGTCATTATTCAACTTTAGTGTAGACAAAAAAATAATGGTTCGTATTCGTGTGCTTGGACGGTCTCTATTTGGGCCACATCTTCATGCATACACACATTGGCTCTTATGAACCCATCTAAGCATAACCAAAGCCGTTATGGGCTGTCCATTGTGGGCTGCCTATTCACGGTTGGGTTGGTCAAGCCCAATGGAAATTGTTAGAAGGGGGTGGTTAGGAAATCAGTATATATACATAACATAATCTACGTAAATCTAATAACAAAAACATATCCCAAACCCTAGCACATTCCTTAGCCACCCATCTGTTTTCGGTGATCAAAAGGTGGACGCAAACCCCAAAAACTTACAGAGAGTGTTTTATTTACAATCAAGTACTTTATCTTTTAATTGAATGCGTTTGATATCATTAGTGGCTCGTTGTTGGATCGTCGCACTCCTAATAGGGACATACCCTAATTGGGAATTTGGGGGTGTGACACAAAACACTGCTCATTTTGCACACCCTGTAAACACTGTTCCTGTCCAGTATGTCAAAACCACTGTTCCTCAAATTTAGTATCTTCAAGCCCCTGCACCCCAGGTTCAAGTGCAAACTGCACCACAAGCTGCACAAACATCTGCTCCAGCAGTCAACAGAGCTTCTTTACACAAGGCTTTGTTGATTAGAGTAGCTTACTTGAGGACTTAACTGATGAAAACTTTGCTCTAGTTGCTAATTCTGATTTTTTACCAGATAAATTCTATTTTATGGCACTAGAAACAATACCAGAAGGGCTAGAATCAGAGGAAGTGGAGTCCAAACCTGTGGAGGAAGAAGAAAATGTTGAAATAGATGTTACAGCTTGCTTAGAAAGTAGTATGCGCACAAAGTGTATGATGAAATGTCTAAGTGAAGTTAGGATGTGAGATTGTATGAAATGGCTTGACATATATGAATGAAATATGATAATGATGTAATTAGTAGTAAACTAACATGAAGAATGTGATTTAGATGGAACTCGTACAAGAATTCGGGTTGGATGTATGTTTTGGTCAAGATTATGCATTAGGGACTTGTACATTGTGCTTAAACGAATGATGCTCGCTATGCATTCTATTAATTACTTAATTACGATTAAGACGTGAATGTGTACTAAATATATAACATATGACCTTAATAGTAAGGATGATGTTACGATTATGTTAAGTTGATTAGCATAGTATGTGGTTGTCAAATGTAGAATCATGAAAGCATAAGTATATGTAAATTGATTATGTGTATATTGTATATGTAACTAAGTGATCATCTATGATATGATGACATTATTACGGTCTACCATATCAACATGGATGTGTGATCAAAAGTTGGAAGTTATATGCTAGAAGGTTGACTTTCTGAAAGTCAACCAAGTATTAATAGCATGGTTAGGCATTTTGACACACATGTAAGAATTGATAGATCATGAAATATTTGTTAGACCAATTATGTGTTATGTGTGATAATGAATTTGGATTTCGTAGATATTGAACGATGTGGTTGACAATTCATGTCGTATGCATGTTAGTGAAAGTCAATGTAGATAAGAGTTGGAAAATGTATGTTGATATGAATGAGCATGAATAATAACATTATTATGGGCATAACGGCATGAAAGGATAGGAACCACACCAGCATGGACTCAAGCATGGAAGGCTAACGGGTCAAGAGGAAGCAAGGAGACAAGCACGAATACGGACACTTAAGGTAAGTGAATCCCGAATTTACTTCTTATATTATATTTGATGTTTGGTATGATTTACTATAGGGAGTCATGTAAGAAAGTATAGCTAATGGTAAGCACCAAAGTAAGTATTATTGTTGTGCGTTAAATGTAGTTGACTATGTCAAAAATCGCATGTTAGAAGCAAATTGGTCAAAAACCGAAAGTAGCGTAATAAGATGTTGATTTTGGACGTTAGAGTATGGGGATTAATGTGAAAATTTTGTTTGTATGAATGTTAGGAGTCATGTAGGAATGTTCAAGAATGTTACGGACATTTTGGACCAGTTCGGGTTGGAATGGGAATCGGAAACGGGTCGTACGAGCGGAAAGTAAACAAAACAGCGTTTAAATGACTGAGGAGGTGTCGCCGACGCCCCCTAGTGCGTCGCCGACGCGGCTTCTTGCTCCCGACGCCCAAATCTCTTGTCTACGCTGCAAACCCTCGACGCAAACTTTATGGGTGTGTCGCGATGCATGTTAGGGCGTCGCCGACGCCCCTCACATGTGTTTTTGATGGTTTATCCCACCACGAGTTTCGTACTTCCTAAAACCTGTTCCGTAACCTTTAAAGAGTCCCGGAAGGTGATAATAACTAGTAGGGAGTTATGTGAACTTAATGAAATTGTGATAAGACAATACCGTGAACATAACTTATCGGAAATAAGGATTAGAATGTATGAAGTAAGACGCGTAGATGATTCATGACCTTTTTGATTAATTATAGAATGAGCGCATAAGTATGAATCAAAGCAACAATTGTTACAAACAACCGGAAGAATGCATGTTCGTGGTAGGTCCTTCATACATGGTAAAGTTGGATAGAATACTATGTACGCATATATTAGAATTTAGCATATATGAATGAGACTTGTAAATATGTGTACGTGACTTATAATACGGAAAAGAGAAGAACAAGAGAGGGTCATTTTTGTGGAAGGGTGGGATCAAACTAGTGGATAAGAGTGAAAGGAGAGGAGAGAGGGAGGGGAGATGAGATTGTTTTTTAATGTTGAGAGTGCCTTCTGAGAAAGACCAATTTGAAGATGTGAACAACTGCTTACATAACATTGTTTTGGAAGCCTCCTATCGGAGATGCTCTAATATACCATTAAGAGAGTTAGGTTATTTTTTACTTCATATAAATATCATTCAACTACAAGTCAAGTTAAATCAAATATTATAACCGATTACCATGGTAAAACATCGTAAAACAAACCATTCCTGTCAAAAAAAAAAAAAAAAAGAAGTTTAACTTGAAATGTTAGAAACCTTTTGGTCCATATACTTTGAAGTTGATGTATCGCACTATCTCTACGATACATTGCGGGTCCATTGTTAATTGTGAAAATTAGTGTAATACGTGTTCGTGTGTCGTATATTCTTATTATGTCAAGAAGTAAAAAAAAAAAAAAAAGCAAATTGAAAAGGAAGGAATGAAGAGAAAAAACCATGGGTCCAATTGCTCAACCCAGCCCAAATGACATGACTCCATTAGATAAAAGAAATTAATAATAAAAAAAGTCTCCATCTGACCATTATCCATTTCTGCCCGACTTACCCGATTTCCCACATCTAATCCAAAAAAATATCCAGTTGCCAAATGTTGGGCTGTTCAAAAAGCTCGAAGCTCGCTCGGATTTAGCTCGGAAAAAGCTCGCTTGATATGGCTCGGTTTGAAAGTGAGCCGAGCCGGCTCGGCTCGGTTAGAAAGTGAGCCTAGCTCGGCTCGGCTCCTGATGAGCCAAATTGGCTCGGTTTGAATCGCTTGGTAGCTCGGCTTAGCTCGAATTATTTTACTTATAATATATTTTATTCTTATATACACATAAAATATTACAAAAAGTGATTATTATTTACATATATTTAGGCTTGTAGTTTGATATCTATGACATATTAACGTGCTAATGAACAAATATGGTATTTACTTGAAATATAAAACTTATTTTGGGTTGTTGAACGTGATTTTCGCTTGTAATGTATTAGGTTGAAGTTCAACAACCCAAAATAAGTTTAAAATACTGAATAATATTTTGAATATTGAATAATATTTTAAAATACTGAATTTTGAGAGCTATGTATTAATTTTTATTTTTAAAATCGAGCCAAACCAAGCCGAGCCTAGCCAGCTCGGTTTAAAACCAAGCCGAGCCCGAGCTTAGATTTTCAACTCGGTTTCAAATCCGAGCCGAGCCAGCTCGGTTCATAATCGAGCTGAGCCCGAGCTTGCCCTAGCTCGGCTCGGCTCGGCTCATGAAATGCCCTAGCCAAATGTTGAATTTAGTGCTTTCATCGATCAAAAACAGTAATTAAGCATCCAGAATCTAGTTTAATAACATGTTCGTACATTAACTTTTATTTATTTTTTTATTTTGCGTACATGCTATGAATACTTTCATATGTGTAACGAAAAATAAATGATGTAATCATTATTCTTTTGGTAAAAAGCTCAATAATACACCATTCATACTTGAGTGTGGGTGCATACATGGATAAGTGTATGTGTGTAGACAAGCACCATATCCAAAAAGTAGACATGTTGAGCCGTGTTAGCAATGTAGATGACTAGATGTGATAGTTCATACTTGCATCAGATACTAAACACGTTTATGCAACATAAAATATATTCGATTGAAAAACTTCTGGACAGAAGTGGAGTCCAGCATTACAATAGATTCGTATTAATCGCACTCTAATTTCCGTTAACTTTCATAAATTTTTCATCGGTTGATGGTATTTCTATTGCGACACGATCGTTATCCTGCTTTCCAGATCTTGTGCCATTAATTGTCATGGGTATATGTTGATCAACTTGTGGAAACTCATCAGGGTCACATTTGGAATTTGGTGGAACTTCATCCTTCATCTTGCCCCATATCACTAAATATAGTCCAATAACAATCACAACTGCTCCAAGAAGCCTGCAGAATGATCAATATTAATCACCTTATTAGTTATTTACATTTATGTTTTTATGATATGTTATCATTTGTTTATGGATGATGATGATATATGTACATACCTTCCTAGGTTTAGTTTTTCAGACAAAACAAAAGATCCTAGAACCGCAACGATAACCATGCTTAGCGGGCTAAAAGCTGTCACAAAAACCGGGCCTTTTGCTTTCATTATAATTCCACCTAGATAGTAACCCAATCCTGAACAGATTACCCCCTGCAGTTAAACATAATCAGAGATCAGATCATAAGCTTACAAGATTCAATATCTTTGTTTCGTCTAGCATGCTAAAAACTGGGCATTTACGATCGTCTCTTTGGTGCAAATGGTCTTTTGCGACTGAAAATGAGATCGCGATAATCTCTTTGAGAAATCCTGTTTTGTGACCGAGAAGGCAGTCGAAAAATCTCTATGGTTTATCCTGTTTTGCGACCGAAATTGCGACCAGTGGTTATTTTGCTCAATTTTCTAGTTGTGATTATAGTTCCAGAAATATAAGATATGTATTTATTTGATATAATTTTCAAAATTACTTACACCATAGATCATAGTAATAAGTCCAGCATCCAATTGTAATCTCCATGCAGCAAGTTTACCATGTTCAGCTATTACTGTCACTATAGCCCCTTGCAATGTCCCAGATGCACAAATTAGAGCTGTAAGAGATAGCTCTGCTGGATATGACTTCAACGTAATCGCCTATACAAAACATTCATTTAGTTAATAATTTACTAATGTTATAACTTCTAAGTAATAGTAACACAGTAAACACACTTGAAACACCATACCTGAACAATGTAAAAGCAACTCCATGACAAAAAACCGGCTATGATCATCATCGACCCCTTCATGTTGTCTCCAGCGCTCACATGGGTTGTAGTTTGTTGTTGTTGCGAGACGTCTGAACCCTTGGTCCATGGCAAACCAATAGTAGGTCCAACAACTAGAGTCATTATCATTGCTCCTCCAACAGTCACTAATGTCCCAACTATCTTCCCAATGCTATGTATTTTTTTGATGTTCACCTTCTCCAGCCTAATCAAAATAAACAAAGGTTTGAGGATACAATACGTAAGCTTTTAGAATATATAGACGATAACTTTACGTGAACTTGTCGAAGATAAAAACATTACCGGCATATCCAAGCCATGAGAAACGTCATGGCAGGGATTATGTTAGTCATTGCTACCGCAAAAGTTGCGGTTGTATATTGCATCCCAGCATAATATAAGTTCTGGTCGACAACGGGCCTGTATAAAAACATGAAAAATGATTAGAAACATAATACAATTACATTATTAAGGTAAAGAGAATGAGAAATCAAACGTACTCTAGAAAGCCTAGCACCATGATCTTGAAAAAAATTGAAAGTGTAAGTTTTGGCCTTGTTTTCCTGTCATTACAACAATATCAGATATATGTATATTAAGAGAGAGAAGCAAAAATCTAGGTAGAGAAAGCGAAAGCGACGACCTTTCCAAGACAAGGGCGAACGGAGCCATAACAAGGGTGGCAAAGAGGTTTCGATAGGTGGCAAAAGTGTAGTGATTCATGCCATGGTTAAGAGCAGCTTTGGCTATTATGACTAAACCAGCATTCCCAAATTGCAAGAATGTGACATAGAGATATGGCTTTAGTTTTTCAAACATCATCTTGTTTTGATGTTGATGAACTTTAAATATATGTGTGTTTTTATGTGTGTAGTAGTTATTTGGTGAGTACAAGTGAAAGGGCAGTGGGCTTTATATATAGCATGGTAGTAGCCTCATTTTTTTGCATGTCATAATTTTGCACAAATTTTAATTTTAGGACTCCACTGTGATTAATGGAATCAGGAATGGAATCCCATTTGATTACTTTATTTCTACGAAAGTTATACCACTATGCAAACAGTAAAGCTAATCAATCAAAATGATCCTTTTATAAAGAGGATGATATCATCTTGTTTATTATTATATCATTTTCCATTGAAACCGTATTGGCAAACATACTCTCTTTTCTTATTTGTTTTGAGTCACGTAAGTATTTGTTGTTGCCAAAATACAACATAAAAAGTTGTTGGATACAAAGACTCTTACGTAAACCCAAAACGGCTAGGCGCACATATAGGTGGGTATGAGGGTAACCCTTTAGCGGAATCTTAATACACGTCAAAAAGGCACGTATTTAAGCCCCATGAAAGTACTCAGTTTTTTTTCATAACATATACAAAGAGTTTGTTTTAATTTGTTTAAAGTCAAGGAGTTTTCTTTTCATATTCAATCTTTTTACCCTATAACATAAGTATGGCCTTCTTTATAAATGCTTTATTTTTTTAGAAGATTCAAATCCAATCAAGGTTTTCTCTTAAATGGTTACTACGTGATGATCCAGAAATCTTGATATAGAACAAAACTTGAATAACTAATATGTATGCATTGAGCCCGTGTGACCTCTTGGGTGTACTTTATTAAAAGCATGGATATTCTGACTCAAAGTGAGCTAAATATAGAAAAAACGTTAGTTTTAGATAAGACTATTATGTCACTTTGGGTAATACTTTTAAGTCCTAGTTCTTAGTGAATGGGGGTGGTGGTCCATTGGCAAAGGCAATGCCTTTAAACACCTTGGGGGAGAGGTCTTTGGTTCAAGTCTCACAGACGATAGGGGTAAAGAAATTTGCCGTTCAAAAAAAAGTCTTAGTTCTTAAATACTTTTGAGTCTTAGTTCTTAAATGTTTCTATTCATTCACGCTTTCTTTTTTCTCTTTTTCATTGTCATCGTGTTCTAAATGTTTGCAACTACTGCTACTTGTCTACATGCTTGCGTATATATATCATTATTATGCTAGTGCAAAGTTATTGAAAGGGAAATTATACTTAACACTCACAATTTAACTCCATATTGCATAATGAACCCTCCAAGTTTAGTGATTTTTAGAAAGTTTCTAGCTAAAAGAAAGCTATCAAATTCGATGGGTTGAGGAACCTGATGGGTTGACATCGTCAAGAAAACCTCAATTCAAGTCTAATTAACCACGATAAAGAAGTTGTTGGATAAATGGGTGAAAATGAGTGTATTTTCATCAAGTGTAAATGTATATCTTTTCCCGAACTATGGACAAATATATTTATAAGGCTAGGATTTAGAGAAAACGGTCAGAAGTGTGAAAACGGTCAGAACTACTGCCAGCCATAGGATCAAACCAATCTAGGGGCAATATTAAAGTGGTGACTTTTTTTGTAAATATCTAGAACTTCGAAAAAGACGCGTGCGCAGGGGAGGGGGTCATTAAGGGTAAAAAAGTAATTGTGATTCTACATAAAGCATTTAAAACCACCGAAACATATAACTTCCCCCAAAACCCTCCTCAACTTTTACGGAAAACGTGAAAACCCTAAATACTTTATGGCATCTGAATATCAAACTCGCTGCAAGAGTTGAAATTAAAGTGAGTTGATCAATATGGTGTAACATATTTAAGTTATTGGATGATTTTGGCATTTAAATATCAATACTTTATGTATAGGACTAAAATAGGTCCAAGGATACAACTGAGGATAAACGCCATAACACTACAGAAGAAATGACGAAGACAATATCGAAACAAGGTATATTCAATAGAGTTTGTGTGAAAAATCCAATGTTTGTTTTGGTTAACTTATGGAAACACGAAATGTAACATTTGAACCATAAAACTGTATATAGTAACCTGTGAAATGAAATGTTTGTGTTAACTTACGAAAACACGAAAATATGATCTTTGAATATTGTACAAACTTTATAGATGTAAAGACATGTAAAAATTGCCAAATATATGATAACTATGAACTTTATACATGTAAAAATGCCAAATATATAATAATTGTGGCCTTTATAGATGTGAAAATGTCAAATATATGATAATTGTGGTCTTTCAGTGTATACATATGTACGACACCATGAATATGTAAAAAAACACTGAAGACGCGACTAAACCCTAAAAACACCATATGTTTTTTTTAAGGCAAAGAATGTTTGAAAGTAAAAAATAAAGGCACACATTGAAGGGGATGAAAACGCGAAGAAGAAAGCTTTGAGCCAGCATGTTGATGACCAAGAAGAACCTTTTTATTAGTTCAATGCTGCTAGGGGTTTTGTTAACAGTATCCCCATCAAACTTATCACGTTGGTTTAACACTATTAATGCTAAACAAATAGAAGCATTACAGGGCATGAGATTTGGTGCTTCCCTGAATATGAATATAGACAGTATCTCAGCAAGGCTCTTGGCTGGTGAAAAATTATAATTAGAGAACAAAGAGTTAAAATGTTGGCAACAATCTGATTCATATCACACCATAGTTGGTCAAATCGTTAACGAGTATACCAAATGTGAAGGTGCAAGTGAAGATGAAAAGGTCATCAAAGAACGACCCAATAGTTGAAGAGGGGAGAAGACAATTTAACGGGACAGAATGGATAGAAAGACCATGGGTGAAGACTTATTCTGAACACACTCTACCTAAGACGCAAGATTATGGAAGAAATTTCAAACTAAGTTTCCTAGTTGCATTCTTCACTGTGATTGGCCATGCAAGTGATAATTCAATTCTTAATTAAACATTTTTGTACAATGTTAAACCAGACATTGAGATAAACCAAATGAAGTGGTGTGATTACTTAATAAATTGCTTACAACAAGCTAAAGCTGCATGGATGCGAAAAAAGCGTTTCACGGGACCTTTGCTGTTGGATCTGAGTTTGATTTTGATTGTATTTTTCGTTTGAAATTAAGATGAAGATGGATGAGTTGTGCAACGGAATTAAGATGAAAACAAACTTTGCATACAATCAAACGAGAGTATTGCTTTGATCAAGACATTTTCAACAAAGAACCGAAAGATTGAATTTAGTTTCAACACCGATTACAATGTAATGCTTAATACAAACTCCCCCTCAGCCAGAGCTCAGCGTTTGTTCGTGCAGGAAAACAAGTTTGCAAAGAGCTAATAGAACAGTACAGAGCACTGTTCTATTTATAGGCACTAGCAAACCACTGAGCATCTAAGCTGACGTCACCATGAAAGTGATATCTAACCTCCTAACAAACTCTAACCTCTGATCTATACAAACACTGCTTTACTAACTACTGCTATTACATTTCATTACATAAAAGACACTTAAACAACTACTGCATCCTTCCACTGCTGTGAACCCGGCAGTGCTTGTCCGGATCAGCAATACTTGACTCAAGGCAGTAGATTGAGCAGCAGAGCTTTAGTCTTCCATCAGCCTTTACATGGACAACAGATTGACGGTCAGTGGCTTGTATGATCAGTAGATAGGAAGTCAGCAGATGTTGAAATCACTTTCAAGGGGAGAGGCTTGTATGTAACATCTGCTTATTCTGGATCCACAGCTCTGACCCAGTTTTGGCTTTAATTATCTGTTCCTCTGGTAGGGTTCAATCCCAACAATCTCCCCCTGGAACAGATAATGCCAAAACTCTTCATTATTGTGGAATTATTTATTGCCTCATCAGCAGTTCCCTTATCTGACCTTTAAATTGTAGTTCAAAGTCTAGGGCATCTGTGTCATCATCATCCCTGCTAAGTGGAAGATCAAGGAGATCCTGCAAATCTTCAAGTCTCAGGCCAAGAGCTTGTTCCCTTGATATTTTCTTCACTTCTCCACCAGACCTGAGCAAAGTCAATACGTAGGTCTGTTTGTCAGTTTCCTACTTTTGTATTTTTTAGCCTGGTGGGTTTCTCGGGAGATGTTTATTTGCAGAGGTGTTTGGTGAGGCTGGCCTATTCATGACTGGCTGAGCAGCACTTGCAGATTGTTCCAATTCAAGATCTTCTTTGATCATTAATTTAATGCCCTCTTTTACAATAGCACTTCCAGCTTTTTGATCTTGAATTGTTTCAGCACCTGACTGGTTTTGACTCATTCTTTTGTAGATGGTAGCACCAGCTGGAGTAGTGGCTCTTTTGATTGGCAGCTTTGGTGGTCTTTTTGAGACCTCTGCTTTGGAATAGTCAGGCTTTTGTGGAACTGTTGGATCTTTCTTTCTAAGTTCCTCTAACCTTTTGTAGGTAGCCCATACCCCATCTTCTGCCCATTTTGTCACTGAATTCTTTGACCCATAATCAGCTGCTACCAGCTCCTCTTTCATTCTCTTCAACTCTAATGCCTTATCAGCTTCAAGCTGTTTGAACTTTTCAGGAGGATTCTGCTTGACCTTATTTTTGATCATTTCTTGAATCCTGGCTGCCTCTTTTTCAAGCTCAGGGATGGTCTAGTTTCTGTACATGTGTTTCTCCCCCTTGTATTTCTTGTAGGTCATGATGTTCTCAATGTAGTCTTTTCTCAAGGACTCATCTGCCCTTTCTGAGATCTGCTGACATACATTTTTGGCAAATTGTTCCATAGCTCTGACCTGAGTGAGTAGAAACTGATAGTTTTGCTGAAATTCCCTATCAGATTTCCCTTGTTTATTTTTTATAGCAATATCCTCTGCTTGCTTGGCCTTGAGTTTCAAGTATTCTTCAATATTGTAAGGCCTGGGATATCCTTCAACTGATGGTAACCTCCTTTTAGCTGGGTCATCCTCATAGTAAAAGGATTTGATTTCTTCCCTAACTGCAATGAGTTCCAGAGGGAATGAGACACCAGCAGGAGGTAATGGCTTTAGAATTTGAGCTGAAGAGAGAGGTATGGGTTTTGGAATGGTGACAATTGACAGGGATTTTGAAGATGTTGGTGGTGGTGAATGATCATCATCTTTGAGGATTAGCCTTCTCCTTTTTGGTTGAGGAGGGATTGATGATGTTTTGGGTGGAACAGTGGTGGTAGATTGTGTGGCAGTGGTTTGTGATTGACTAACAACTGTTGAAACAACTGGTGTCTCAACCACTGTTGTCATTACAACAGATGTTATAACATCTGTTGTCTTCTGCTTTTTGTCAGCAGGTGATGTTGTTTTTGGTGGTGATGATGGTGGTGGTAAAACAGTGGTTGTAGTGAGTGTTGAAGTGGTGTGTGTTGAAGTGACAACAGATGTTGAAACCTCTGAAGTACCAGCAGTAGTTGATACAGCAGGAGTTACAACAACTGTTTTGGTGGAGGTTTGAAGCTGATGGCTTTTGGATGGTGGTTTTGGAATATGCTTTGGAATTCTGGATGGGATGGACTTAGGTTTCCTTTTTGTCTTAGGATTTTTAGAATCCTTTGACCCAGAACAACCCTGCTCATACAGCTCCATGAAGACTCTTTTCTCCTCATTCCACCTTGAAATATCCTTTGCCATTCTATCTCTTTTTACACTTGCTACTCCTTCATCAGGTGCTTCTTGAGTAGCATCAACCTTTTTACTACCATCTGGCACAGGAATTTTTCTGGTCATAGCATCCTTTTCAGGTTCAATGTACAGACCATCATCTATTCCTTTCTTTTTCCACTACTGAATTTTCTCCCCCTTTTTGGCATTATCTTCTGGGAGTTGATCAATGAAAAGTACTGTTGGAGGAGTAGTGCAGTGGTTTCCGATAAATGGGCCTTGATTGCCTTAATATCTGCTTGAGTGTTTTTGTACCTAGACTCCATGATGTTTCTCAGCTTTTGGACATGTAGTTCATGTTGCTGATCAGCCATTTCTTTTTGTTATTGGAGAAAAGGTTTGAAGAGATTCCAGAGCTCATTTGTAGCAGATGCTTGTGATGGAGCAGGTGCTTGAGGTGGAATAACAGTGGATTGCATCTTTTGTGTTTTCAACACCTGTTGTAGCATATTTTTAAGATCTGCAACAGATGTATCCAACTTTTCAATTCGTTCCGTCAAATCCTGATATTTTAAATCATCACCCAATTTAATGGGATCATCTGATTTCCCACTATCAGTGGTTTTATCAGTGGTTGGGGTAGGGAGTGTACTCCAAACACTAACCACTGATGCCCCTTTTTTCTTGGTACTGGGGTCTTCTTCCTTCAACACTTGACAACCTTTTGATGTTGCCAGTAGGATAAATAAATCCACTGGTGGTTGGCAGAGGTGCTATGTAAGGAATTGCCTCCAAGGAAGTCTTATTAATGTAACCACTGTCCAACTGTAAACCAGTGGGTTCAGCAGTTGTAGTGGCTGCTTCACTTGGATTACCACCAAGAGTTATTTGTAACTCAAGGGGTGTAACCTCCTCAGGTTGTGTTGGTGGGTTAGCAAAGATTGATACATCAGACCCAGTCATTTGTTGAGGCATATTCTCATTAATAGGTGATTGAGAAGGACTGGTTAGTGCCTGGTTCAAATCAATTGCATCCAAGAGAAGTTTAGTGGGTGAGGGAATTGTGGATGTAAGGTTTGGTGTAGAAACATGATTTGCTCTGGGCATTGAGCTGTGGATGATGAAACCAAGTGATTTCAGAGCATCATGATGTGGAGGCCCTAAGTGTACAACCTATTCTTTTTGTGAAGAAGCAGGAGGAGTTTCGGTTATGGGTTGAGATATTTGTACCAACTGCTGTGAGGAAGTAGCAGCAGTGGTTTCTTGTGACATTTGTGCTGTCACAGGCAGTAGCTCTGGTATCTCATCCTACAGAGTTGCCTTTTTGATGGGTTTGGGGGGGGGGGTTGAGTTTTTCTTTTTGGCTTTTTGGTGATTTTAGGTGTGGGTTTCAAAGCAGTTGTTCTGCTGCTTTGATCACCTTGAGCAGTGGGCTCAGCAGCAGATACCTGAGGAGCAGTGGTAGCTGCTAAAATCTGCTCAGGCACCTCTGCTTGTGTTTTGCAAGGTGTTAATATTCTTGAAAAAGTTTCAGTAGTTAAACTGTTTATTTGAATATAATCACCTTGGTTTATTACAGCAATATCATCCTTACTGAATTTCTTTTCAAAATAATAACTTAGAAACCTTGGAAACAGTAGGAATGATTTTGTTTCAACATTATGAACCAAATCATTAAAGATTTCCCGAGAATAATTAAAATTTTCTTCTTGAGGAATAGCATATCCCAAATTTTGAATCTTTAATGGTATTTCATTAAAAGAAGTGGTTTTGTTTGAAACACACATTAGGAGGGTATGGAATAAAAATCTTGTTGCAGAAGGAAAGAAACCTTTTTGTAAGGTAGCTTTCTTCATCATTGTGTCTGCATACCTTCTCTCAATGAAGTCAATTTTCAACTCATTTTTAGGGAAAGAAATTTTACCTTGCTGATCCTCGAGTTGAAAGACCTCTGAAATTGACTGTGGTGTAATCTTGACAGGTTTTCCCTTTAGAGTAGAGTTAATGGCTATTACAGCGTCTCCTTGTGTTTCAAGGGTTGCATTCTTCCAAAACTCCCTTTGGGTTGTCAAGTAAATTGGTGCATCGGCTATTAACAAAGTTTTGTACTTTGATTTAGCCATTTTGGTAATGATGGAGTAGAAAGCATCTGTGGTGTCGGGTTTTGTGAGAAGACCCAGAAGATTGTGAGATGGTTGGTGTGGGATTGCAATGGTATTGACCTTTTGAGAGGCCGCTTTCGACGATGATTTGGAAGTGGGTTTTGCAGATGGCTTCGATTTTGTCATTTTGGAGATGATGATCGAAGAAATTTGTGAAGGAATGTGAAGAAAAACTGCTTTGAGAAAAGAATTTTTGAGAATTCAATTCGATAGTAAAACCCTGTTTTTGGTATGAAGTGGGGGTTTTATAGAGGAAAAAGTGAAGGCTGACGTGGCAGCAGTTACAAAAGTACTGACCACTATGTACTGCCCACATGCCAAACTCTGAAGAAATGAAGGACAGTACTTTTATGAAAGTTACTGATGAAGGCAGTGGTTTAAACGGTAAAATGGAAGCAGTGGATGATTTTCACTATTAGTGGATAGCATATCAGTGGATAAGACACTGCTTTTGAACAACAGAGGTTATCAAGGAAATGAGAGAACAGAGGATGACTTTCAGCAGTGGACAAACTTTGAAGTAGAGCAGACTTTTGAACAAACAGTGGTTATGGCAGACTTTTAAGGATTTTAATGAAAACTTCATTTTTAGCTATTTTTAAGGATGGATTTTTGATTTTCTGAAAACATTTTAATGCTTTTATTCATAGAAAAACAAGATTTTGCTTGTTATTCCATGTTTAGCATGCCAATCCTAGAGACCAAGCTTTCAAAAGTGGTTGTATCAAGTGCTTTTGTGAGCACATCTGCCAGCTGGTCTTTAGTTGGAACATGATGCAGAGAAATCAAACCTTTTTCATAGCAATCCCTCACAAAGTGATGTCTGATGTCGATGTGTTTGGTGGTTGAATGGGAAATTGGGGTTTTGATGATATTTTCTGCTGCCTGGCTATCCAACATGAGTGGTGTCTTTAAGGCTGTGATACCAAAATCTAGCAACTGATTTTGAAGCCACAGGAGTTGGGCTGTACAGCTTGCAGCAGCAATGTATTCAGCTTCAGCAGTGGATGTTGAAACAGCTGCTTGCTTTTTGCTTTGCCATGAAACTAAGTAATCACCTAGAAACTGGCACCCTCCTGATGTGGACTTCCTTGTGGTGTTACATCCAGCAAAGTCACTGTCTGAAAATCCTGAAAGCTTGATATTCCCATTAGCTGGATACCAGATACCAAGTATGGGAGCACTTTTTATGTACCTGAAGATCCTTTTTACAGCAATAAGATTGGATTTTCTAGGGGCTGATTGACTTCTTGCACAGACACATGTTGCAAACATGATGTCTGGCCTAGATGCAGTTAGGTACAACAAAGACCCAATCATGCTTCTATATAAAGTTTGGTCAATCAGCTCATCCTTTTCATCAGACATGACAAGCTTATTTGTTGCCATGGGTGTGCTGCATGGTTTACAATCATTCATATCAAATTTGTTTAAAAGTTCTTTTGCATATTTGCTTTGATGAATGAAAGTACCATTTTGCTTTTGCTGAACTTGGAGACCAAGAAAGCATTGCAGCTCACCCATTGCACTCATTTCAAACTCAGCTGTCATGAGTTCCCTAAACTCTTCACACATTTTGTTGCATGTGCTTCCAAAAATAATGTCATCCACATAAATTTGGACAATCATTAAATCCTTTCCTCTCCATTTTAGAAATAGTGTTTTATCAATGGTACCTCTTTTGAAACCATTTGAGAGGAGAAAGGTGGAAAGAGTTTCATACCAGGCCCTTGGTGCTTGTTTCAGGCCATACAGGGCTTTGTTCAGCCTGTAGACATGATCTGGATAAAATGGATCCTCAAAACCTGGAGGTTGACAAACATACACCTCTTCTTGAATTGTACCATAGAGGAAAGCACTTTTGATATCCATTTGAAACACCTTCATGTTGTGGTTGACAGCAAAGGCCAGGAACGGTCTAATGGCTTCCAATCTTGCAACAGGGGCGAATGTTTCATCATAATCAATCCCCTCTTCCTGTCTGTAACCTTGAACCACAAGCCTGGCTTTATTCTTGACAACAATGCCCCTTTCATCAGTTTTGTTCTTGAAGACCCACTTTGTGCCAATGGGACTAACCTCTTCTGGCAGTGGTACAAGCTCCCATACTTGTTGTCTTTTAAACTGTTGGAGCTCCTCTTGCATGGCTTCTACCCAGCTGTTGTCTTTCAGTGCCTCTTGGTACTTGACTGGCTGATGGAGTGATAGAAAACCAGTAAAAAGACAAATGTTTTGGGTTTGGCTTCTTGTGAGCACCCCTTCATTGATGTTGCCAATGATTTGATCAGGTGGATGAGATCTCAAGTAGATTAAATCTCCTTGGTATGGAATGATGGCATTTGTTGGTGAAGGCTGCAAATGTGTATCATCTGAGCTAGCCACTGCTGGGGACTTTGATGATCCAGCAGTGGTTTCAAAAGGTGGTGGAATTGGAGGTAATAAAATGGACACATGCTGACTTTTATCCACTGCTTGGGGACTTTTGTCAGCAGTGTTTGAGGATGTGGAAGCAGTGGTTGATGGGCTACTTTGGTTAACAACTGTTGAGGTAGCAGTGGTTGAGCTTTGACAGCTGTTTTGAACAGCTGATGATTTTCCCATTGTGGCAGACCTTTGAGGGATGATGATTTGATACCCATAGTCTGGTGTTGAATCCTCTGATGGACCTGCACTGTTAGTCTTGACAGCAGTATTTTCAAAAGTAAATTTTTCAAGATCAAACAGATCTGCAGGATTTGCTGGGATTTTCATTGATGAAAGTTCATTGAACTTTACATTCAAAGTCTCCTCCACTGCCTTGGTCCGTGTATTAAACACTTTGTAGGCCTTGGCAGTGGTTGAGTATCCCAGATGATAACCACAATCAATTTTGGCTGCAAATTTTGAAATGGAATCTTTTAAGTTCAAAATAAAGCATGGGTAGCAAAACACTTTGAAGTATGAGATCAGTGGTTTGATTTTATACAAAATTTCATAAGCAGTCTTTTTGTGCCTGGGGTTTATTAAAACTCTGTTCTGGACATAGCAAGCAGTGTTTACTGCCTCTGCCCAGAAAGTTAATGGCAAACCTGAATCAGCAAGCATGGTTCTGGCAGCCTCAATCAATGTTCTGTTCTTTCTTTCAACTACCCCATTTTGCTCTGGTGTTCTAGGGATGCTGTACTGCCTTACAATCCCTTTCTTCACACAGAAGGCATCCAACTCCTTATTTTTAAATTCTGTGCCATTGTCACTCCTGAAGCTTTTCACTGGAAGGTCAAATTGCTTTTCAACCTGTGTCACAAAGTCTTGCAAAATGCATGCAGTCTCATCTTTTGAGTGTAAAAAGAAAGTCCATGTAAACCTAGAGAAGTCATCAACAATAACTAAACAATATCTTTTCTTTTTGAGACTCATGACTTGAACTGGACCAAACAAATCCATGTGTAGCATTTGCAGACACTGGGTTGTTTTGGACTCTTCAATGGACTTATGAGAACTTTTATGTTGTTTTCCTTTTAAACAGGAAATGCAATGTTCAGGACATGAAAACAATTTTTGTGGTAGGCCTCTCACCAAACCATTTTTTGAAATTTCAGTGATTGTCTTGAGATTTGTGTGCCCCAGCCTTCTGTGCCAAAGTTCTGTCTCTTTGTTAGAGGCACCTGAGAACAGACAGGCATCAGCTCTGGGACACTCTTTTGACATATCAACAACATAAACATTGCCACTTCTTTGAGCAACAAGTTTTGTTTGACCAGTTTTTATTATTGCTTCAATCTTTTTGACCATTTCTGGTCCAACAATCCTACAACACTCCTTTGTGAAGAATGACCCAAAACCCTTGTCACTCATTTGTGATACACTCAGGAGGTTGAATTTCAGACTGTCTATCAGATTGACATTTTCAAATTTTATATTTCCAGATTGTACTGTACCAGACCCCAGAACTTTCCCTTTACTGTTATTCCCAAAGGATATATCACCCCCTCCATGAATTCTGAAATCTTTGAGTAGGGCTTTACATCCAGTCATATGCCTGGAGCCTCCACTATCAACATACCAAAGGCTATCTAAGCAGGCAGAAGCTCCCTGCACATGAAGTAAAAGGATTAGTTCATTAGGGTTTCCAAAGCCAATAAGGCTTTGGATGGTGTCTCAACAGTGTCTTGGATGGATGCACATTGATGGACAGTGGTTAGGTCAGGGGTTTGGACAGTTTTAGTACTGTTTCTTTCTAACCACTGTTGGGGGTCTTGACCAATCATCTGTTGGTCCCAAAAGGATGCCTGTTCACTTTTGGTTTAGAGGGCCTTTTGTGGGCCTCATAAACGTGTGGAATCCTTTGGTAAGACTGTCTTTCCTTACCTTTTCTGAATTGATTGGCAGGGGGTGCATCAGTAACCAGAACATCTCTTTTGATAGATGTTTGGTTCAGCTGTTTTGTAACAGCTGTTTGAACCGGCACAAACAGTGCTTGGTTCTTGGTGAATTTGACAGATGATGTTGATGGACTCAAGGATGTTTTGGCAATGTACTCATTCTTTTTCACATCAAAGTTTTTGAGATACACACATGCTTGAGTTTTGTGGTTTGTTTTACCACAAACAATGCAGCTCGCAGCTGGAACAATGACACTTGTTTTGTTCAAATCATAAGCTTTTAAATGGAAACAATCTTTTGTTAAATGATTCCTTTTCTCACAGAATTCACAAAACAGGTTATTGATCTTTTCTTTCTTCTTTCTCTTTTCGGACTCCTTTGCAGCAGAGGTTTTAACCTCTGTTGGGATATCCTTGAGAGGAATGACTTTAGCTTTTGGAGCCTTAACACCATCAGTTGATGTAAAGTCCATGGGCTTGAAATTTTCAAGAATATCACACTCATCAGACCATTTTGGTTTAAACTGATAATTTTCAAGCTCCTCAAAAGTAGAGGATCCCATTGGTCTGTCAAGTGTGATTTTGTTACCAAGTTTATCAATGATTTTTACTTCTTGGCCATTCTTGTTTGTGGGGATGAACTCAGTGGTTACATCAGTGGTTTGAACATATTTTTCAAAAGCAGTGTTTTCATCATCATGTTTTCTATACCCAACACCAAATTTTACATTGCTTTTAATCTGTTTTTCAAGCATAACCTCATACCCTTTGCAAGATTCCACCCATTTTTCACAGGTAATCTGGGTGGACTCTAACTCCTTTTTACAAACCTGGTAATTTTCTACCATGGTTTGGAGTTGAGTTTTGGTTATGCTCTGCTCTTCTTTCAGACTACTGATCTCTTTATCTTTTTCAGCCAATTTGTTTCTAAGTTCTTTTAACAACTTTTCAAATTTGACTTCATCAGACAAGACTTTATTCCTAAGGTTTTCATTTACCTCTTTTATGTTAGCAAAAGCAATAATGCAATTGTCTGAACACAGTTTTTCAAGAACTTGAGGTGATACCTTGGCAGCAGCCATCATTGCACAATCACATTGATGATCCTCTTCATCATCAGCTCTTGCTTCTTTCTCACCTGCTCTTTTCTCTTCCTCTTCTTCTTTGTCCTCTTTGGACCATGGATCTGTCAGTGGTTCAATCAGGGTTTCTGAATTTTCTCCCAGCAGCAGTTCACCAGCAACTGCATTAACAACTGCTTCAGTCACCTCATCCACTGTTTCATCACTTAGCTGTTCACCTTCAATTTCAATCCCCTCTGGTATTGACTCTAATGCCATTAAACAAAATTCATCATTAGAAGGTTCATTAGAAGCATAGAGTGCAAAATTTTCATCACTAAGCTCATCAGGCATGCTGCTCCAGTCAACAAAGCCTTGAGTGAAAAAGCTTTGCTGATCTGGTTGTACCACTGTTGGAGCAGCTGTTTGAGGTGCAACAGGTTGCACTTGTGCCTGGGGAACAGGGGTTTGAACATATTGAATCTGTGGAACAGTGGTTTGGACATAATGCACAGGCACAGGGGCAGCAGCATAATGAGCAGTGTTAACATGAGCTGCAGGGGTATACTGGGTATAGTGCACAGTGCTTTGATTTTGAGGTCTAGGGTTTGAGCTAGGATGAGTGATTATAGGACCAGTAGTTTGACTCCTGCATTCATGACCTAGCCTATTGCACTTGTAACACTTGATTTTTGATTTATCTAACCCAACCCTCAGATTCCCATGTCACCCTGGGAACTTTCTCCCTGTTCTTTTGTAGAATTTGCTTGTTCTCACACTAAGCAATGCCAACTGATGCAAAATGTCCATTTCCTCTAAGTCAGTAGGATCAAAATGTTGCAAATCATTGAGTTCAAAGCACAAATTATCTGACATCTGGTTTTCAATGTTTGCAGTAAAAGCATAATTTGCAGAGTGAGGATCAGGGTTGGTAAAGTTACCACCAGCTGTTATATCAATGAAATGATCATAACCCTGTTCCTTACTACTGCTACCAGATTCTTCCTGACCCAGAAGTGTTGTGCTACCGAATGAATAATCATCAGTGGCTTTTCCAGACTCTTGCAACTTCTTTTTCTGGTTCAACTCCCTTTCATAGGTCAGGAGTCTACCATGAAGTTGGGCCAGGGTCAGATCTTTGAACTCAACAGAGTTTCTAGTCACAAATGCAATTGTGTCCCATTTATCAGGTAGCGATCTAAGAAACCTGCTATTTTGAGTTGATTTTGGAAATTCAACCTTAACAAGCCTTAGCTCACTGATGAGACAGCTAAAACGTTCAAATTGTTGGGTCAATGTTTCACCCTTAATGTGACAGAAGGTTTCATACTGCTGATTCAGAATTTCCCTATTGTTTTCAATAACTTCTTCGGTTCCCCCAAACTGTTCCTTCAAAGCATCCCATAGCTCTTTGGCACTGTTACAATGTAACAGTCCAGCATAGATCTCATTTGGTAATGCAGATGCTATGATGCTAAATGCTTTGGCATCGAGTTTGAATTTTTGAAAATCTGTTTCAGTATAGTTTTCATAAGGTTTTGGTACGAACTTCTTTGGATCCTCGGCACTTGGCACTGTAGGAACATGGGGACCAAAAACAACAGACCTCCAACATCCAGTGTTCTGTTGAGCAAGGATGTGTCCCATCCTTCTCTCCCAGATGTTGCATTCATTACGTTTAAGCATGGGTGGTTTAACAAGCGAGCCAACATTATTCTTATCGTCTAGTGATTGTGACGTCATCCTGGTTGTTTTACAGACACTGATTAATCAACTTTAATGGTGATTAAACCTTGCACTGTTTTTCAACAAAAACGAACAAACTATCGATATCAACGATTTTGAGCTGAACTATTTATGTCAAAATGATTGTTAAATCAAATTTGACTGTCCAAGCTCTGATACCAATTGTTGGATCTGAGTTTGATTTTGATTGTATTTTTCGTTTGAAATTAAGATGAAGATGGATGAGTTGTGCAGCGAAATTAAGATGAAAACAAAATTTGCATACAATCAAACGAGAGTATTGCTTTGATCAAGACATTTTCAACAAAGAACCGAAAGATTGAATTTAGTTTCAACACCGATTACAATGTAATGCTTAATAAAAACTCCCCCTCAGCCAGAGCTCTGCGTTTGTTCGTGCAGGAAAACAAGTTTGCAAAGAGCTAATAGAACAGTACAGAGCACTGTTCTATTTATAGGCACTAGCAAACCACTGAGCATCTAAGCTGACGTCGCCATGAAAGTGACATCTAACCTCCTAACAAACTCTAACCTCTGATCTATACAAACACTGCTTTACTAACTACTGCTATTACATTTCATTACATAAAAGACACTTAAACAACTGCTGCATCCTTCCAATGCTGTGAACCCGGCAGTGCTTGTCCGGATCAGCAGTACTTGACTCAAGGCAGTAGATTGAGCAGCAGAGCTTTAGTCTTCCATCAGCCTTTACATGGACAGCAGATTGACGGTCAGTGGCTTGTACGATCAGTAGATAGGAAGTCAGCAGATGTTGAAATCACTTTCAAGGGGAGAGACTTGTATGTAACATCTACTTATTCTGGATCCACTGCTCTGACCCAGTTTTGGCTTTAATTATCTGTTCCTCTGGTAGGGTTCAATCCCAACATTTGCTCATACTGGCGGTATGAACTAATGTTATTTAACATAGTTTGCTAACACGGATTAACCAAAACTAAAATTATTTTTCTTTGATGTGGCTGGATTTGGTGAATGATGCTTACATGACTAGACAAATGGAAAGGAAAGAAGGTTACCAAATTGAGTGGGTATCAAACAGACGTTAAGAAATTTTTGAGAATGCCTTGATCAACAGGCTAGAGGGGGGCAACCAAAATGCCATCGGGAGTCTAATAATAACCAACTGCTAAGAAAGGTAAGATGGATAATAAGACTAGATTTGAACCTGTTGTTCATGAAAACACCATGGTTACTGAAAATGAAAATGATGATGTTCATAATTATTTTGAGAATGATGTGTTGATAATGATGTTGAGAATGAAGATGATGATGATAATGATTTTGATCATGAACCTGTTGTTTAGAATCCTATTGATTTAGACCTTCATGTGCAATACGCCATGGCTATGGATGGTAGGAGGTAGAAGCTTATTCTAGAAAGGTTGCTAAAGAAGAAATAGAAAGCCAAAATAGGCTATATGAAGTATCTGCATCAAGAAATCATGTAATGTATACAATTCTAACACAACATGGAGAAGAAGAAGCTGGTGACACAAATGAGGAAAGTGGTATGGACAAAAACACCATAAAAGAAGCCGAGGAGGTAAATTATACAATTAAGAATTTAAAAAAGACAAAAACGCCAAGTTTATTTTATTTTTTCATTATACAGCTGATGGCTGAAAAGTTAGGCTATGCCTACAAAAAGTTGGAAAGTGTTATAACAAGACGAAGACTTTGTTAGAGCAATCAAATGTCGAACATCCAAACAACCTTTTGGTGCATATTAAGGCATCACAATGTCTAAACTTGTTAAAAAAACATGTCAAAACATGGGAATGAAAACATCACACATTTTGAAACACCAAGTGAGGACCCATGCATAATAGAAACGATGGATGTGAACAGTCCAAGCAAAGAAGATGAGGAAATTGATGAAACAATAAAAGAAAGGATAGACACAAAAAAGAATGCGGTGGAAACACACGTTAGTGAAAACTCCATGGGTGACAAACCAATTATTGAAGAAGATAAAGTTGAAGGTGACGGTGAAAGAGGTGAGGTTGATGGTGACCAAAACGCCATGACTGCATTAAATACAAAAGAAATTGATGATGCATGTGAAGGTGATGGAAAAAATAAGCGCGAGGCTGCATGTGAAGGTGGAAAAAGGCTTGATGTTGAGGTTGAAGATGAAGGTGGTGATGAAGGAAAAGGTGAGGGAGAGACTAGAGATGAAGGTGATGGTGGAGATGAAGGAAAGGGTGAAAGTGCGGGTGAGACTTGTGTTGAAGGTAAAGGTGGAGATGAAGAATATGTAAATGATTTATGGGGAGATGAAAACACCATAGATGACGATGTGGATGACAATGATATAGAAAAGTGGGATTAAAATAAAAAAGGTTAGAATATGAGATTGTAAGGTATAATGGTGAAAGAATAGCAAAAAGGAATGTGAATGAGGTTTTAGAGTTACTAATAGAAGATCTAAAAAGGATGGTTTGTTTGAAGAAGCATGTTGATTACCATTGGATGGTGAGAAAAATGCTTAAATCTTTGGATAGGCACCAACCACATGCTGAAGACATGCAAACAATTCATGTAATTGATAAAACGCCATGGGAGAACCAAAATAAGATTCAAGAGCCTGTCATTCTCCAAATAGAAACACAATATAGTGAATCTTTCATGACATGACTGGAAAACAGAACCATGGCGCATTTGATAAAATGCCACAGGAGATCCAAATGCTTGTAATTGGGACACAATTTAGTGGTTCTTTCATGGCAGATTTGGAAAAAACAGCAAACAAAATTGTAACAAAAGGGTATGAACAACATACTGCAATGTATGACAAAACATGATTTTATTCACAAAGTGAAAATGCCACAAATGTTGAAGGTCAGAAAGGTCTGAGCAATCTGATGCAGAGGCTTGAAGAAAAAGAAACACCAAAAAATCTAGAAGGTGAAAACTCCCCAATTAGGGACAAGAAAAAAGTTTGATGTGCCTTCATTTGAGCTACTAACACTAAATCAACCACCATCTAGCAAAACGCTAGAGAGGGCAGAGGGAGAGGAAAAATAGTACAGATGTTAATGATGTTGGTATAATTAACGTCGGTTATGGTTTGACCACTGTTATTACTTGATCGAAGACATTTAATTATGGCTTGACTAAAATCCTAGTATCCTAGTTTAGCTCTTTGTATTATCTATATTTAGCTTCCTCATTGAAAAGCTTACACACTATCAAATATCATACAACTCCATTCAACTTACATGGTATTACTATAGGAAATCTTGGGTATCCGTTATAATTTCATATAAAATCCAATTTTATATTCAGTGACACTAATAATATCTTATTATTAATCAGATGTGGAAGCCTGAATAAACATAAAATGAATGAAGTTATTCCCACCAGTGATCCAATTACAAGTTAATCAGCTAATTATATGAAACAACACAACCATAGCGGGTTTAGGGTTATACCTTGTCGAACACCAAAAACTAGCACGATGGATGTGACAAATGCCTTCGCTAATAAGCCTGATCACAAGTTCCTGAATACTAGGAGATCTACACTCGTAAGGAATCAAATCCGAATCACCGAGACGGTGACTGCAGCGGTGGCAACCGGCGGAGTCGGACGAAGGAGGTGGTGGCGGCCAGTTGTGGCAGCGCGGTGATGATGGTTATCGGCAGTGGTGGCCGGCGATCATGGGAGGAAAGGGTAGCGAGAGAGGGCTTTAGGTTTCTTATGTGTGTTCTGTTTTCTGTCAAAACTGTAATTAGGGTTAGGTCTAACCTCTTATTTAAAGAACCCTTAATTACACCTTAACCTCATACACAATTAACTTTCCCTCCAAGTAATTAGCCATTGAGTAATCATTTATTATCTAGTCAACCCTTTGACTTTATTTTATTTTCACATAATAGAACTAGCTCTTTCTAATTATTATCCAATAATAATTTATCATCGTTTGTGTTGAATAACCATTATTGACCGTTGAATTAAACCCAGTAGTCCAACACTTTGACTTTATTTTATCCTCAATAAAATAACCTTTTAATTTATTATCTAAATAATAAAGTAATATTCGTTTAACTATTTAAAAGACACCAATTATTTCCGCTTTAATTGTTTACGATTGTTTCGTAAACAATTAATATTTCCTAGTATTTCACCGAATACTTGTTGTCCCTAATTAATCCGCTCTTGTGATACATAATGTTTAACAATTAAGCATCATTCTTTTTTTGTCATCCAAAGTATAACTATTTGGATCGCACCTTAATAGTAGCATTAAATAATCGATAATTGGACATCTAATTCCAACAATTAGAGCAACCTCTGTGCTTTTGATCTTCTCTCCCATTTTTTCTAGAAATCATTCCTTGACACTAATTTGTTTCTTTCTCACCATGACCACTCAAAATAGAATTTAACGTCTGCAAAATAATGTCAGATTTATAATAGACATGAATAACTACAAAATCTTGAGCACTCTCATGAAAGTCTCAGTCAAAAAATTCAATCTTGATCCCCACATTTCCTAACAACCTCCTTCCATCCCAATACTTAATGGCAACAATGTGATTACATCCTCCTGTTTTGGATGTTTGCCACAATCTCTGAAGAAAAATTATCACATTACAAACAAACACGATGCAATGATCTATCATGTATAGACCCGTAACACCCCGTGTTTTGAAAGTCAACGTCAAAGTCAAGATTGAAGTCAATGGAAGAAAAGATTGCTAATTGCGATCTGTCACTCCTTGCTCAACTACTGTTTTGACTTCTTTGACTTGTAATCGAATCTATCTATTTATTTGCTTTAGTTGTATTATGTGGAGTATCTATTAATAATCGAGGTTTAATCGCATGTTTAATCGACTTATCGCTTATCGCTATCGCATCGCAACTCGAATTATGTGTTCTGGATATTGTTTTATGTGTGTGTGCTAATTATGTGTTACTTGTGCATGTTAAGTTTACGTTGAGGTGTTAATCGCTATTGCAATCGCAATCTATCGCATCGCAAACGCTAAACGCAAGTTAATTATAGTGATTGTATGTTAGATATAGTAGTTATGTTATTTGTGTAACTAATGGATAATACTATCGCATCGTTCACTCGAATCGCATCGCGACGCTCAACACGCGAATCGAAACAACAAAACTCATCGCGCCGGACACTAGGATCGAGTGGCCAACCGATCGAGTGGCCATCCGATCGGATTGCCATCGGATCGGATTGTCATCCGATCGAGTTGCCACCCGATCGAGCTGCCACCCGATCGGATTGCCACCCGATCGACCCGACACTTCACCACTTTCCTTTTTGGGAAACCCTATAAATACCCACCTGTCACATCATTTGTGATGTGACAACTCTTTGTTCGACCAGCCGACCTCAAGCTCTCATTTCTCTCGATTTCTCTCGATTCTTGTAAGTTTTCAACCCAAATCTTGTACTTCTATGATCTATACACACTTCTACACCATTTTCACCTTTGAATCTTAACTTTTAACCGTGAAATCACCGGATTTGAGGTGTTCTAGGATGATGTCATCATGGAGTTCTTATGAACCTCAATGTTTGGCTTCATTCCACCAAGAACAACTTAGATCTGAAGGATTTCCACAAGATTAATACATGTTTTTTGCATAGATCTACACATATTCATGGTTAAAAGGATTAAAAGAAGGTTTTCCAACGTTCTTTCAACTTTTTTACACTCAATGCACTCAAACCCGATAGAATCGGAGCTCGTTCTGATCTTCTACTCTTTCTTAGTGATGGGTTAGTTCAAGATCTGAATTCTATCCGAGAGATTATTGATTTCGGGTTTGAACATGAACAACCGTCTCGAACCGTGAACTGGCCGGACTAGGGTGGTTCCGTTCGATCGGGTCACTTGGGTCGAGATAGGGTTCCTGTTGTTTAAGCAAGTTATCATAACGTCTCGTTCAAAACTGCAAAATCTTCAATGAAATCAAGTGACAAGACGATCAGGATGTTCGAACAGATTGTCGTCCGATCGGATTGCCGTCTGATCGGATTGCCGTCCGATCGAGTTGCACTTGGTTCCACACTTAAAATTTTCATTCAAACTTCCAAGGCTCTGAACGTGGAACGGATTGCCATCCAATCGGATTGCCATCCGATCGAATGACCGTCCGATCGAGTGACGTCTAGGACTTTGGTACTTAATTAATTTTCAACATGTTCAATACATACGGATTGCCACCCGATCGGATTGCCATCCGATCGAGTGACCGTCCTACTGTGAACTTGTTCTCAAACTAAGAAGCCTCGCCAATCGGATCGCCGTCCGATCGAACCGCCGTCCGATCGACCGACCTGAAGGGTAGAGATAATTCTCTTTTTTCAAAATGCTACAACGAAAACTTCAAAGGACAAACCATCATACACAAACACACCCTTACCAAACGAGGTGTCAATCCAATCGAATAGCCATCCGATCGGATGACCATCCGATACTTGGTACTCTCTCACCGTTTTATGCGCCGATTATCGTTTATGCTATCGTTAACTATTTAGGATAATCTCTCAAGCGCTCCCTTCAATCCAAGGCAGTGTTTATTAAGTTAAACGCTATCTGTGAGTATACTCGATCCATTTTTTCTTTATGCACTTTTGGGTGTTACATACGTTACTTATACTAAATCACATCGAACACACAACGCAAACACTATTTATACGCTGACCTCTAATGCATGTTATACGTGACTTGATGAATGCCTGTTTGTTATGTTTACACATACATTGCTGTCTACCTACCTTAGCAATGATAGTACTATAGTTTGGACTCAGCACCTGTTCACTCAGGGGTTGTTAAGGACAATACTTCACGTGTTCGTAGTGGTGAACATGTGATGCGCACTCACTATTCGTAGTCATTGATATTGATAAGAACTTTGTCGATAACTTACATGCTTCACATTATACGTTATACATGCTGGTTATGCGCAAACGATTTCGAACTCTATTATGTTATATCAAACTTGTATGCTCACCTTTACACTATGTGTATTAACTTTATTTTAACGTATGTGGCAGGTGCTTAAGATGCTAGGGATTGCTGTGCTTTGATGAAGCAAGCTAGGGATCTAGTTATGTCATGCTTAAATCTGAGTCGTCGGAGCAGTATTTGTTTATGAGACAATTATTTGTAATAACTGTTTTTATTTGGATATGTTGTGGTATGGGACATGACGTTTTAATTATCTGGTAATGAATAGTTGTTATGGATACTCATGGACAATCTGTTTCGCTCAGTGCCATGCCCCGATGTTTCCGCCATCAGTTGGGGTGTGACATGATCGCTAACAAGCAATTGTTCCTCAATAACAAAGAGATGTGTTTCACAAGTTGAACACCAATTCTCCACCATCACCATGAATAATAAAACCATCACCATGTTGCCAAGAGATAAACAAAAACAGTTCACGACCTTGCTAAAGTCGATCTTCATATGGTATGTAAAACTCGTATGCACAAATCCATAAGAGGACTTCTCGATGACTATCAATACTTTATAAATGTCATTACCCACCTTAACCCATTCCGCTCATTCTCCAAGACTCATTATATGTCACTTCTTGAGGAAATGAGACATACCAAAGTAAAATCATAATTACCCCACCACTAAATGACAACTCTTTCATGGGTTGGGGACGTGGTAACCGTGGACAAAGTGAATGTGGTCATAGTAAACGAGACAACTTCTAACATACCTCTTGGAACAATCATGGTAATTATTCAAACATGTATCTCAATCCTTCTTAGGCTATAAACTCTAATGCATCTAATCATCAAACATTACTTGAATCAATGACACTAACAATCGCTAAAAGCATGGATCTCTCAGCAACAACCTCTTGATAGTGTGCTCAGGCCATATTCCCCGCCATCGTTTACAAACAAAAATGAGCATACACACTCTCATATAGCATACAATTTGCTTGGTTCCCTTCAAAACCTCTCTAAATACCCCTTCATGGGATTGTACTTTGATTCTAGAGCTTTTGCACACATGACTAGATTAACGAGTACTTTAAACACTATTTGAAATAATTGTCCTAAATCATCATCTTTTGTCATCGTTGGAAATGGAATTAGTTTACTTGATTCTAATATCGGTTATTGTCACATTCACACTTCAACCTCTCCTTTATGCCCAAAATAAGTCCTTGTTACGCTCTCCATTATTAAAAATCTAATCCCAGTTAGACAATTCTACAAACATAACTCCTTCTCAATTGAATTTAACCCCTTTATATTTTTTCATGTATATTAAGACGTGGGTCACAAAGTTACGTTGTGATAGGACTAATGATCCATACCCACTAACAAAGCTTATCATCTCAAATAATCATGCTACGTTTTTCCTATCCAACATTCATAACTCAACTACTTGGCATAAACGCTTAGGGCACCCAAACCATTATGTTATGTCTCATGTTTGTTCTACTATTACTATAAATAAGAACAAATGTAGTGCTTTCCAATTGTCCGAGAACACATGTTTACCTTTTTATCCCCCTATAAAACTATATGTGCTTTGGACATTTTGCATACTGACTTGTGAACTTCTCCCCCCCATTACTTGTGCATCATGATAAAAATATTATGTGTTATTTATAAATGACTTTACTCATTATCTATGGATTTTTCCTTTGCTATAAATAATAAAGATGTTTAACTCCTTTGTTTTTATTCCATACATAATTTAACTCACCTATCAAAACATTTCACATTGACATTGGAATAGAGTTTGTATATAAACAATTTCATGAGCTTCTTAATCAACATGGAATTTTACCACACTTCACTTTCCCGTACATCTTTCCACACTATAGCAATTATGAGAACTATAAATGACATCGTCCACACATTGTCTTTTTAAACACAACTTCCAACGACCTATTCGGTCGAAGGTCTCCATAGTGCTTCTCACCTACTAAATATCCTTCCAACCACCACAATCAACAATAAATCCTCTCATGAATCCCTTCATCATCAACCACCCACTTATAATCATATGAAATTCTGCGATTTCCATTGCTAGCACTGTCACACCCCAACCGATGGCGGAAACATCGGGATGAGACGAACAAATTGCTCAAAACATCATAACACTATGTGACAATATATATTAAATTGGATTTCATAAATTTCTAAAGTATAATACAAGAATTCAACATAAACAACATTGTTTCGAATATACAACAACAAAATAGTTTAATCTAGGTGTGTTTCTAAGTCCACTAAAATCTTGTTTCTTCACTTAGCATCATCTTGCCTATTATCCTGCAACATGTATTAAAATAGAGTTCAATGCAAAAGCAAATGCGAGTATACAAGTTTGATACATAGTATAACATAAAATAAGATTGTTTAACGTGCTCGTATCCAACATGAACAACATTATGCATGTTACTAGTATGCTGAGATTGTGTAACAATATGTTCAAACCCAAGAATACAACGCGTTAAAATAGCCTAATCCAAATAGAGTAGCGGATGGTAAAATGTTTAACTTAACAATACCCCAAGTCTAACGGGCGGTGCGTTAATCCTATAGCGCTATAATTGTTAAGGTGGGCTAGCAAAGTTAATGAGCATATATCAACACAAATAGTTTACGTAGTATACGAGATTAACAAGCATCGAATTATTCAAAGTTTCACTCCCAATAGACTAGCGGGAGATTAACATGTTTCAATATGGATAGAGTGTGATTCAAATAGCTTCAAGTGTTTTTGTGTTTTTACATAGAATACATGTTGCACCCAAAAGTGTTTAAAAAGTAAAATGGGTTCGAGTATACTCACAAAATTTGCATGTGCTTCCCGATTATCCAATTGTTGACGAGTAATGAGATTATGAGATCGAATGCATAAGGGTTAAAGTTTATGGTAGGTTTAGAGTCGAGATTCGGAATTTAAAACGTAAGAATATAACATATGAAAGTAATCATCTTTAACACATAAACTTGTTTGACACTATGAAACCTCAAAGGTTATGATGTTTTCATGAGTTGGACACTCAATAGAATCAAAACAAGGTTTAGGTCTTAGATGGTGTTAGTCTAGTACTTTGACGAATGAACACAAGTTCATCATCAAAGGTTCGATTGTTCATATAGATTATGTATTACATATTAATAAGTCTAATAGTTCAAGTAGTTCAAGCATGAGGTAGAAGATTTAATCTTCATTTAGGTACCTCTATTGTGTGATATAAGTCATGTAGGAGGTAGGAAGAACAAGCTTCCATTTAGGCACCTCTTATTTGTTCACCACTGCACTTGATGTAAAAACATACAAGGAGGGTCACGAACGATGAATAATACAAGAATGTAAATGGCTACTCTACAAGAAATCATCAAGTAATGTGGGGATTTTATATTGGACATCCCAAGTTAGTCCATAATCACACCTTCATCAAGCTTGAAGCTTGATCATCACTTGTGGGTTAAAAACCCTAAACAAAACATAATATATGTGAGGTTTAACCTCTGATTTAACATGTCTAAGCCCTATTTTTAACCCCAACTAACCATTCATTTGATTATGAGCATTAGGACATAGGTTTGAGATGAGAAAACTCAAGTTTGGTTAGGTTTAACAAAGATTAAATGAAAACAGAAATGAACAGTGGACTTTGGAGCCTATTTGTCGGAGTTCCAGGGCCTTATTCTCTGTGAAATGCCCATGGAATCGAAGCTAAGGTCGATCCAAGTGTTCTGTAAAAAGAATGGAGTGAATCCGACAAGAAATGAAGAAGTTATGCTTGTTTTAGTGAAGCTTGCTGAATCTGCTCGAACACTGATTTGCAGCAACGATTTTGAGTGTTTGAGAGAGTTGTGAGGGGGTTTGTAAAGGGTTTAGGACTTGGAAGGCCTTGGTTATTTCTAAGGAAGTGATTAGGGTTGGTTTTGGGGGGATAACTAATGCTAAAAATGGTTTAAAACTCAAAAAACATCAAAATTGCGCTCAAATTCGCGTCTGTTCAGGTTTATTTGCGCTGATCAGGTCATTTTAATGAGTGCTTAAATGAAATTAGGGCCGAGTTTTGTTAAATGTGATGACCCAGCTCAGCTGGTTGTGCGCGCAGTTGCTGAAACTGGTGACCCGGGTTCGAGTCCCATGGTCAGCAGTTTTTGTTTATTTATTTTTCTTTTCCTTTCTTTTATACCTTATACTTTCAGCAATTACCCAAACCGTCCCTGTAAGTTTAAAGTTTCAGAAAATAACTCTAACACCCCTTGACTTTAATTAAAACTCAAGTTATGTTATTTTTAAAGGAACTGACTTTTTAGTTTAAACTAACTAGGTTAGTTTGTATAGACTAACTTTAAAAATTAACGAGACTAACCGGTTTATTATAAAAATTAAACTTTTAAATAGTAAAATTAATTAATATAATTAATTAAATAAAATAGTATAGGGAAATAACCATATTTATGAACGAATTTAAATTAGGATAAAAAAAAATTAAATGATTATTCATTTCACGAAGCTTCCGAATCTTATTATTTTAAGAGTTTCAACTAGTTTAACGAGGATCGAGCGTAATAACGAATCAAAAGTCTTGAATAATACATCGTTCAAACGTGAAATTTGAATACCAAAGGCACATAAGTCTAATATGAATACACATCATGAAATTGAAGAAATATAAGTTTTATTTATGATCCAAGTCTCGGATTTTACAACGATTTCAAAGAAAGAACGATTATAAGAACGCAAGGTTTCCAAAAATAGAGTTTCAAGCAATGGTTTCTGAATATATAAAGTATGAAAAACGCAGGGTGTTACAGTCTCCCATCCTTTAGGAAATTTCGTCCCGAAATTTATTTAAGAGGTAGACTTGAAGAGTTTTGGCAAAAACTTGAGACTTGGAAATTTTGAAACGTTTTGAAAAGTACGGAAAGTAAAATAACTTTGTTGGGGGATTTGTTTGGCTAAAATGGTTTTGAGGCATAAGCATGGGTAAAACGTGTATAGGTAAAGCGATTTTGAATAACTAAATTTGGAGTTGTTTTACAAATGCAATGTATTTATGAATGAGGCCTTTATAAAGCGGTTTGTAATCAGTAAAAGTGAGGTAGTTTGCATAGGAAGTTTTAAGGATAGTATAAAATCATATGTTTGTAAAAATTGTTTATTGAGAGGAGCGAGACGATTTGGTACCTTAAATAAAGTAATAACGGTCTAATAAGTATGTTAGTACAAGATTAGGAAGGTAGTTTTAAGGTAGGGGTAAGTTAGGATTCGAACGTTTAACAAGCTTGACTGTGAACAAGGTTCGTATAAAAGAAAAGGAATAATGGAGAATAATAGAAGTATCAAAGTGAACGTTTAACCTTAAATAAACGAATGCAAGCTTATGCATGATATAAGTATTGGATGGACGAAAGTAGCGTGTTAAAGATGAAGTTTCGTCGTGGATAATATGATAAAATGCGTTTGTCAGTTGTTGTATTAGGTCTAAAAGGTCTGCAAAACACTGAATTTCTCATGGCACGTACTACGAGAGTTTGGTAATATGTTGAAAACACTTATATATAGGAAGTACCGGCGACGTATCCACCATATTTTCATCAGGTTAGGTCCGTCCCGTTATTCGGTGTCATGTTACATTCCATGTCTTACCATAAACAGTAGTACACTCTATGGTTCTCATACGCCCATTACCATAATCCCGTGTGCACCCGCGATTATACCAATCGTCGCATGATTTGCATAGTTTGTACTAGTTGTGTATGAATTAAAGTATACATAAATTCTGAAAATAGAATTGCGTGTGTATAGAAATGTAGCATATAAGCATGTTTGTGTTCCAAATAGCAAAAGGCCAACGTAAGCGAATCCCTCGGGTTTCGCTTGCGTACAGGTGCGAGTGTATGAATTTTGAGTAAAAAGCATAAGCATAATATAAGCTTAAATATGAACGTGTATACGAGTATAAGCACAAAACACATGTTAAGAGTATGAGAACAAGTATAGCGTATATGAAAAGCGAGTATAAATGTGAGTACAAATTTGAGCATAAACGAATGAACGTGAGCACAAACATAAATCGTATAAACGAGAGTATACATACAAGTACGAGTACAACATAAATTGTAAAAATGTGAGTGTAAATATGAGTACAAATATGAGTATAAAATGTGTTGTGATGAGTACTAAATACAAATCGTGCGAGTGTGAATACGAGTATAAGTATACGTATGAACATAAGATGCATGAGCATGAATATACATGTGAGCATAAGTGAAAAACATGAAGGTTCGAGTATGAATAAAATATATGAGTGTAAATATAAGTTTGGGAATAATTGTATAAGTGTGAACAAAGTGTATGAACATGAAGATAAGTGTAAGCATAATTGAATAAGTATGAGTATAAGTAGGAGGTATGAGTATAAACATGGTTGTGAATATTAGTGCAAACATAATTTGTATAAATGTAGGTGTAAGTGAAATGTATGAGATGAATGTGAATGTGAATATGAATATAAGTGTAAAATACGTTTAAGTGTGAAAAGTGTGTAAGTGTGAATACAAACGTAAAATGTATGAACATGGATACGAATATAAACGTGAATATAAGTATGAAGTAAATGTATAATTGTGAGTATGGGTGTAAACGTAAAATGTATAAATTTTGGGTTATAACATAAATGTGTAAGTATGTATATAAGTGTAGACAAAAAAAAGTATAAGTATGAGTGTAAGTAATAATGATTCTTGTTTACAATATTAATCGTAATATACGAATTTAAGCACGAAGTTTTAGGTAGGAAAGAAAAGAAAACAAATCATATGCGTGCGATTGTTGTGATGTATTGACTAAAACGTGTAAAATGGTATGTATGTATAGTCATTTGAGCAAAATGGAATCAAAATAGATTGAGTTGATTTGGGACGTGGAGTATAGGTTGTGAAGTTGAGGAGAATATACAACATCTATTGGTTACGTGAAACGTACTTTGTAAAAAGAATGAAAATGCTACTCTTGTTTTAAAAGAATTTGCATAAGTTGAAAATTGTTGGTTCTTATAAAGTTTCCTTGCCCACACGTTTTAAATTTAATTGACGTATTGAGTAATTGTTGAAAAGGTTCTAGAAATACATAAGGTTGCATTGTTTTAAATAATTTTTCATTGACGGAGAAATTTGGGATTTAGAGATTCTTATGACAATGTTGATTCTTAAGAAAAGAGAATTTTGGTATACGAACTTAGTGATTGTTGAAAAAGCTTCTTTAATAAAACTTTTTGTTGATTTTGAAAGAAGTTTTAGTAAATGATTGAGTAATATTGGTAATATTTTATAGGTGTGTGCGAAGAAAAAAAATTGATTTGATTCCCAATTGAAGATAGAAAATCTCTAGTTTAATGAGATGAGCTTGTTTCAATAGTTACGTTGAATACAAAATTTCGTGGGCAATGGATTATTAGACCGACTAGGTTGATAAGTAGCATTTCGTAAATTTTTTAAAATCGAGGAATAAACGTTTATGGTAAAAGTTAAGAATTTTGTGTGTGAGCTAAATGAAAATAGATTGTAGGAATAGAAATTCGTTCATATAAACAATGCATGTTGAATTAATTAGTTGTTTGGCTAATGATAAACGATTTGAATATAAGCATGATCGTGTTTACATAATATATTCCATTAAAAGAAAGTATCGGTAACGATTACCTAGGTAAGGGAATCACCCCTAACATGTTGGCGAGGTCGTTGTAAGATGAGAAAAAGAAGCGGAGTTAATTGTCAAGATAAAGAAATCACTCCTATTTCGATGATATGTCTCCACTTGTTGTTACAAAAGTGTAAATAAAATTACGTGAAATTATGTATGTGAATAACGTATAAATGTATGAAAAAGTATTAGTGCGATATATGCATATAGGTGAAATCTTGAAAATAATTTGAATTCGAAATGAGAGAATTGTATCATAAACGATCGAGAATAATAAAACGTGAATTCGATTAAAACTTGGACGGTTCCAAAACGGAACGTTTACTAACCAAATTGGTCGAAAGTCTTTTGAATTTGAGGAGCATGCTTTGGCCTAATAGGTGGTATACTCTCGCCGACACATCGGTTAACGGTATTCACCCTTCCGGTTACTACATGTCCCAATTCAATCGAAAATTCGAGACTTGGCGGGATTTATGAAAATTAAGGAGTGGGACTAATCAACGAGATGCGGGTTTCACCCCTAACTTGACGATTTCGTACCCTAAGTGTGGTTGGTACTCGTCGGGTCAAAATTTAATTTCAACACTTTGACGAGGGTCCACTAGGATTTGAAATTGAAATTCTTCATCAAGGTGAGGACTTCACTCCTAACTTGGTAACGAATTTTGTGTAAAACGAATTGGTAGATTGAGAGTCGTTCGCCAAATTGTGGGTTTCACGCCTATTTTGGTGTAATCGTCTCGTTTGTATAATATGAGTGTTGTCGGATTTAGAATAATTAAGCAAAAGCCCTAGAAAAGCGTACGTTAAGGAAATAAACGAACAAGTATAAACACAAAAGAAAGGCATGACGAGAATAACATATAAGAATAGAATAATAAAACAAGTATCAACACATAATAGAGCAAGTATCAACACATAGGAATAACATGTCAAGTATTAACACCTAAGTGACATATATGTTTAAAAGATCAAGGGGAATAAATATGAAGCAATTAAAGTAGCATGCAAGTAGTTTCGAGCAAAACATAAAAATAAGGCTCTAATACTATAGACTAGGTAAGAGCATTCCTACTTTTCCTAATTCCCTATAGTTATGGCTCTGATACCAATCTGTCACACCCCAACCGATGGCGGAAACATCGGTATGAGACGAACAAATTGCTCAAAACATCATAACACTATGTGACAATATAGATTAAATTGGATTTCATAAATTGCTAAATTATAATACAAGAATTCAACATAAACAACATTGTTTCGAATATACAACAACAAAATAGTTTAATCTAGGTGTGTTTCTAAGTCCACTTAAATCTTGATTCTTCACTTAGCATCATCTTGCCTATTATCCTGCAACATGTATTAAAATAGAGTTCAATGCAAAAGCAAAGGCGAGTATACAAGTTTGATACATAGTATAACATAGAATAAGATTGTTTAACTTGCTCGTATCCAACATGAACAACATTATGCAAGTTACTAGTATGCTGAGATTGTGTAACAATATGTTCAAACCCAAGAATACAACGCGTTAAAATAGCCTAATCCCAATAGAGTAGCGGGTGGTAACATGTTTAACTTAACAATACCCCTAGTCTAACGGGCGGTGCGTTAATCCTATAGCGCTCTAATTGTTAAGGTGGGCTAGCAAAGTTAATGAGCATATATCAACAAAAAAAGTTTACGTAGTATACGAGATTAACAAGCATCGAATTGTTCAAAGTTTCACTCCCAATAGACTAGCGGGAGATTAACATGTTTCAATATGGATAGAGTGTGATTCAAATAGTTTCAAGTGTTTTTGTGTTTTTACATATAATACATGTTGCACCCAAAAGTGTTTAAAAAGTAAAATGGGTTCGAGTATACTCACAAAATTTGCATGTGCTTCCCGATTATCCAATTGTTGACGAGTAATGAGATTATGAGATCGAATGCATAAGGGTTAAAGTTTATGGTAGGTTTAGAGTCGAGATTCGGAATTTAAAACGTAAGAATATAACATATGAAACTAATCATCTTTAACATATAAACTTGTTTGACACTATGAAACCTCAAAGGTTATGATGTTTTCATGAGTCGGACACTCATTAGAATCAAAACAAGGTTTAGGTCTTAGATGGTGTTAGTCTAGTACTTTGACGAATGAACAAAAGTTCATCGTCAAAGGTTCGATTGTTCATATAGATTATGTATTACATATTAATAAGTCTAATAGTTCAACTAGTTCAAGCATGAGGTAGAAGATTTAATCTTCATTTAGGTACCTCTATTGTGTGATATAAGTCATGTAGGAGGTAGGAAGAACAAGCTTCCATTTAGGCACCTCTTATATGTTCACCACTACACTTAATGTAAAAACATACAAGGAGGGTCACGAACGATGAATAATACAAGAATGTAAATGGCTACTCTACAAGAAATCATCAAGTAATGTGGGGATTTTATATTGGACAACCTAAGTTAGTCCATAATCACACCTTCATCAAGCTTGAAGCTTGAACATCACTTGTGGGTTAAAAACCCTAAACAAAACAGAATATATGTGAGGTTTAACCTCTGATTTAACATGTATCAGCCTTGTTTTTAAGCCCAACTAACCATTCATTTGATTATGAGCATTAGGACATAGGTTTGAGATGAGAAAACTCAAGTTTGGTTAGGTTTAACAAAGATTAAATGAAAACAGAAATGAACAGTGGACTTTGGAGCCTATTTTCCGGAGTTCTAGGACCTTATTCTCTGTGAAATACCCATGGAATCGAAGCTAAGGTCGATCCAAGTGTTCTGGAAAAAGAATGGAGTGAATCCGACAAGAAATGAAGAAGTTATGCTTGTTTTAGTGAAGCTTACTGAATCTGCTCGATCACTGATTTGCAGCAACGATTTTGAGTGTTTGAGAGAGTTGTGAGGGGGTTTGTAAAGTGTTTAGGACTTGGAAGGCCTTGGGTATTTACAAGGAAGTGATTAGGGTTGGTTTTGTGGGGATAATTAATGCTAAAAATGGTTTAAAACTCAAAATAAATCAAAATTGCGCTCAAATTCGCGTCTGTTCAGGTTTATTTGCGCTGATCAGGTCATTTTAATGAGTGCTTAAATGAAATTAGGGCCGAGTTTTGTTCAATGTGATGACCTAGCTCAGCTGGTTGTGCGCGCAGTTGCTGAAACTGGTGACCCGGGTTCGAGTCCCGTGGTCAGCAGTTTTTGTTTATTTATTTTTCTTTTCCTTTCTTTTATACCTTATACTTTCAGCAATTACCCAAACAGTCCCTGTAAGTTTAAAGTTTCAGAAAATAACTCTAACACCCCTTGACTTTAATTAAAACTCAAGTTATGTTATTTTTAAAGGAACTAACTTTTTAGTTTAAACTAACTAGGTTAGTTTGTATATACTAACTTTAAAAATTAACGAGAGTAACTGGTTTATTATAAAAATTAAACTTTTAAATAGTAAAATTAATTAATATAATTAATTAAATAAAATAGTATAGGTAAATAACCATATTTATGAACGAATTTAAATTAGGATAAAAAAACTTTAAATGATTATTCATTTCACGAAGCTTCCGAATCTTATTATTTTAAGAGTTTCAACTAGTTTAACGAGCATCGAGCGTAATAACAAATCAAAAGTCTTGAATAATACATCGTTCAAACGTGAAATTTGAATACCAAAGGCGCATAAGTCTAATATGAATACACAGCATGAAATTGAAGAAATATAAGTTTTATTTATGATCCAAGTCTCGGATTTTACAACGATTTCAAAGAAAGAACGATTACAAGAACGCAAGGTTTCCAAAAATAGAGTTTCAAGCAATGGTTTCTAAATATATAAAGTATGAAAAATGCAGGGCGTTACAACCACAACCCCCACTACCCCACCATTACCTATCTTGAGAAAGCTCCACGTTCAATATCTTGAAATCTTCTTAGGCTATCCAAAAGATCAATAAGCACATTGATGGCTTGACCACCTAATAGGGAAACCTATTCCCTCCAGACATGTTAATTCTAACTAATATATCTTTCTTTATCCATATGTTAACACCTCCTGCATCAAACCAACAGAACATAAATTAACCCACAAACTGATCCATACACCCCCCATTTCTTTAATTAACATCCTATCAGTAGCCCAAACTAATCACCTCAACCTATCCAAACCAACACTGCCAATCCAACTAACCCCATGTAACGCCCTGCTTCTTCGTACTTTCCATAATTAGAAAGTCTTGTTTGTATTTCTATTTTTGGAAGTCTTGAGTTCTTGTAATCGTTCTTTCGTCGTAATCGTTGTAAACTCCGAGACTTGAGTCATTAATAAAACTCATATTTCTTTAAATTCGTGTTATACATACTTCATACATGTTCGTACGTTTGAATTCGTGAAACAAATGATGCTTTATTCGTAATTCTTGGAAAATAGGTGTTAAACTTGCAAATACGTGAAACATGCTAATCATACGTCTTTTGAATGCATATGATACTTGATTACGACATTCATACGCTTAATCATACTTCCTTATACTCGTTTTGTGTTAATTATACTTGTTAAATCCTTATAATATGCCTATATATCATAAACAACCCTTTAATACACTCGAATCTTGCAAAAAGGAACATGAGGGGCTAAAAATGACAAAGTTTAAAACATAAACCTCACCAGGCCAAGGCCTGGCAGGCTGCGACTCGCCCCATGAACATCTTCGAGGGCCGCGAGCATAGTGGATCCGAGAACGGATCAGATCAGATCACCTCGTTTATTGGCCATATTTTGTTGGTTTTGTTGCTTCCAAAGTGTGTTTCTTGCATTAATTAAGCCACCAAACCAACCCTAATCCATCCCCTATAAAACCCACAACTCTTCCAAGCATTTTCCACTTTACAACTCTCACATTTCACTCTCAAATCAGTCTCAAACATTGCTGGAAATTAAAACTTGGACAGAATCATAACAAGTTCTTCAAGTAAGCATATCTCACTCATTACTTAGTCTTTTGCTTTGATACTTTTTCCTACTCACTTGGATTGACCTTAGGGACATTTCCACAGGTTTTCCATGGAAAACCAAGGTTTGGAATGTCACAAAAAAGGCTCCAAAGTGGACTGAACTTTCTGTTTTTTTATTTAAACTTTGTTAAACTTAGTTAAACTTGAGTTATCTCATCTCATTCCTATGTCCTTATGCTCGTAATCAATTGAATGGTTAGTTAGGCTTAAAAACAAGGTTGAGACATGTAAAATCAAAGTTGTAAATCTGACAACTGTCAAATTTGCATGCATCCGTACAATTATTAACGATTTTGAGTGTTTGAGAGAGTTGTGAGGGGGTTTGTAAAGTGTTTAGGACTTGGAAGGCCTTGGGTATTTATAAGGAAGTGATTAGGGTTGGTTTTGTGGGGATAATTAATGCTAAAAATGGTTTAAAACTCAAAAAAACATCAAAATTGCGCTCAAATTCGCGTCTGTTCAGGTTTATTTGTGCTGATCAGGTCATTTTAATGAGTGCTTAAATGAAATTAGGGCCGAGTTTTGTTCAATGTGATGACCCAGCTCAGTTGGTTGTGCGCGCAGTTGCTGAAACTGGTGACCCGGGTTCGAGTCCCGTGGTCAGCAGTTTTTGTTTATTTATTTTTCTTTTCCTTTCTTTTATACCTTATACTTTCAGCAATTACCCAAATAGTCCCTGTAAGTTTAAAGTTTTAGAAAATAACTCTAACACCCCTTGACTTTAATTAAAACTCAAGTGATGTTATTTTTAAAGGAACTAACTTTTTAGTTTAAACTAACTAGGTTAGTTTGTATATACTAACTTTAAAAATTGACGAGACTAACTGGTTTATTATAAAAATAAAACTTTTAAATAGTAAAATTAATTAATATAATTAATTAAATAAAATAGTATAGGTAAATAACCATATTTATGAACGAATTTAAATTAGGATAAAAAAAAACTTTAAATGATTATTCATTTCACGAAGCTTCCGAATCTTATTATTTTAAGAGTTTCAACTAGTTTAACGAGCATAGAGCGTAATAACGAATCAAAAGTCTTGAATAATACATCGTTCAAACGTTAAATTTGAATACCAAAGGCGCATAAGTCTAATATGAATACACAACATGAAATTGAAGAAATATAAGTTTTATTTATGATCCAAGTCTCGGATTTTACAACGATTTCAAAGAAAGAACGATTACAAGAACGCAAGGTTTCCAAAAATAGAGTTTCAAGCAATGGTTTCTAAATATATAAAGTATGAAAAACGCAGGGCGTTACAACCAGAACCCCCACCACCCCACCATTACCTATCTTGAGAAAGCTCCACGTTCAATATCTTGAAATCTTCTTAGGCTATCCAAAAGATCAATAAGGACATTGATGGCTTGACCACCTAATAGGGAAACCTATTCCCTCCAGACATGTTAATTCTAACTAATATATCTTTCTTTATCCATATGTTAACACCTCCTGCATCAAATCAACAGAACATAAATTAACCCACAAACTGATCCATACACCCCCCATTTCTTTAATTAACATCCTATCAGTAGCCCAAACTAATCACCTCAACCTATCCAAACCAACACTGCCAATCCAACTAACCCCATGTAACACCCTGCTTCTTCGTACTTTCCATAATTAGAAAGTCTTGTTTGTATTTCTATTTTTGGAAGTCTTGAGTTCTTGTAATCGTTCTTTCGTCGTAATCGTTGTAAAATCCGAGACTTGAGTCATTAATAAAACTCATATTTCTTTAAATTCGTGTTATACATACTTCATACATGTTCGTACGTTTGAATTCGTGAAACAATTGATGCTTTATTCGTAATTCTTGGAAAATAGGTGTTAAACTTGCAAATACGTGAAACATGCTAATCATACGTCTTTTGAATGCATATGATACTTGATTACGACATTCATACGCTTAATCATACTTCCTTATACTTGTTTTGTGTTAATTATACTTGTTAAATCCTTATAATATGCCTATATATCATAAACAACCCTTTAAAACACTCGAATCTTGCAAAAAGGAACATGAGGGGCTAAAAATGACAAAGTTTAAAACATAAACCTCACCAGGCCAAGGCCTGGCGGGCCGCGACTCGCCCCATGAACATCTTCGAGGGCCGCCAGCCTAGTGGATCCGAGAACATATCAGATCACCTCGTTTATTGGCCATATTTTGTTGGTTTTGTTGCTTCCAAAGTGTGTTTCTTGCATTAATTAAGCCACCAAACCAACCCTAATCCATCCCCTATAAAACCCACAACTCTTCCAAGCATTTTCCACTTTACAACTCTCACATTTCACTCTCAAATCAGTCTCAAACATTGCTGGAAATTAGAACTTGGACAGAATCATAACAAGTTCTTCAAGTAAGCATATCTCACTCATTACTTAGTCTTTTGCTTTGATTCTTTTTCCTACTCACTTGGATTGACCTTAGGGACATTTCCACAGGTTTTCCATGGAAAACCAAAGTCTGGAATGTCACAAAAATGGCTCCAAAGTGGACTGAACTTTCTGTTTTTTTATTTAAACTTTGTTAAACTTAGTTAAACTTGAGTTATCTCATCTCATTCCTATGTCCTTATGCTCGTAATCAATTGAATGGTTAGTTAGGCTTAAAAACAAGGTTGAGACATGTAAAATCAAAGTTGTAAATCTGACAACTGTCAAATTTGCATGCATCCGTACAATTCTTAAATAATGATTAGTGCTTAATGACTGTGCTAAATTACAATTAATTACTTGAATTGCTTTCTGATTAGTACCATATACATACATGTGCATCATATATTGCAAATGACATATCATTACTGTATACAAACTTTGTTGATTCGAATGATGCACAAAGCACCGGCAACACATTTATCAGACAAATCAGAAAAATGCTGACGGAGTTCAGTAAATAGACAGACATTGTATTGAGGTACAAAATGAGCCACAAACCAAGTATTACACTAGTATAGTGTGTAGGAAAGTAAGGATCGCCAATCTGCCTTCCTAGTGATAGTTTAAGTGTCGGAAAGTGCTTAAAACTCACACAAACTGCAGAATTCTGCAGAAAATGAGCAAATTCAGCATTTAAACAAACTAATATCATGCAGAAATATGGTTAAATGGTCCTGAATGCTTTCCTAAGTGTCGGGAATCAAAAATGTCACAAAAGGTAACATAAAGCACACTAAACTGCGTAGTTTAGCACCTTAACGAACCGGTAACCAACCGAACAACCGAACACTACCCGAAGCATCAAATTTTCACTAGAAGCATTGTTTTAACATTACCAAGTTAGTTATGGTCCCCGAACGTCATAACACACTATATAAATATCTAACAACTAAATCCCTAACTAGATACTTGAATTATAACTAACTTAACTAATTACAAGTTGAAACCTAGCCTATACCCCCCCCCCCACCTAGTCTACGGCCCAACAAGGCCCCCACCCCATGGACTTCATTTGATTAATTTAATTGATCTTGTCTAATCTTTTGGGACATATTATACACTAGATAAACTTGTGTTGACATATTATAAGTATAACCACAAGTCTAAGCTTTTCATTTGCATCTTCATATCACCAACACCATCTTCTCCTTCCCTTCCACATAGCTCACGGCCGAACACCCTCACACCACCACCATCATCATCCTTCAACTTCCATACAATCCATACATATACAAGGGTGCTAGAAGACATACAAAAAAGCTAGGAGCTTTAGGAAGTTGAAGAACCTTCACCATTTGCTTTTATCCACCTCTTTTCTTCTCTTGATCATCCCTAGCCTTGAGCTAGTGGTAAGAACACTAATCTCTCCATTTTACATTTTGTTTAAGTGGTTAAAGGATGATACATGATGTTAATCTTGAAAAACACTAAGAATCAAGAAGATTTTCCATGAACATAAGCTTAAAATCATAAGAAATCTTGATGTTTATGTGTTGTTATACTTGTTGATTGTTGTTTACTTATGTAAATGATGTAGATCATCATATGATCTTGCAAGATCATGATTAAAAACATAATCTAGCAAGATGAGAGGATGAAAATGTTAGAGATTGATAGATCATCCTCATGAAAGACATGAACTTGAAAGAATATATTGTTTTCTTGTAAAATGATGATTAAAGTGAGTTGTAAGTCTTGTAAATCTAAGATTTCAAGAATGATTTTTCAAGAAACCAAGTTAAAAATACAAAGTTTATTTAATCTTGATTCTTAAAGAAATCAACCATATTTTTAGAGGTTAAACAAGTGTAGAAACACTTATGTAACAAGAAAAACCCAAGAAGAAGCATTTTTAGAAAGTGTGATCACATGTTGTAAAGAATTAACTTCTTTAAAAATGAAGTTTTTAAAGAATCAACCACACTTTAAAGGGTAACTAAGCTTACTAAACACACTAGTAAGTTACTACAAATTTTTGTAAATTTTCAAGTTCATGAAGTGGTAGTTTATGCTTGATTGTGGCAAAATTGGTAAGTATAGATTGTTGATTATTGATGGATTGTGTTGATTTACAAAAGAAAATGATATGCCTTTAAGGCATGGAAACCTCCATTTTTAGGGGAAACTATGGCAAAATTTTTCTAAAAATCTAACACTTAGAAAATTATTTTTGAACAAATATTTACAAGTATATTTCAAACCATGGATTTTCATATAAAGTTTGCCATAAATTTTGTTTACAAAAATTATAAATATTGGAGGTTGGTTTTTATAAATAAAAGTGACTAGATATGTATTTAAGAAAATATATCTTTAGAAGTCACCATGTGTGTGATTATTTGTATATTATGTGTATTAGTTATATTATTTTAGGACTTAAAATAATATAACTCATCAAAATACCAAAAATTACAATCCAAAATATTACCAAAATTCAAAGGAATAAATATACAAAGAATCCCCATTTTATTGGTGGAACCGAACAAGGGAATATAACTCACAAAATATTCCGGAAAATTTATTCGTAAGTATATTTTTGGTAAATAATATTTTGGACACCGAAAGAACAAAAATATGATATTTACAAGTATTACAAACATATCATATTTTTGACCATAAGAAAATATATTATTTTTGACAAATAAAAATATGTGTATATTTTCTTGGAGTTATTAAAGGATGTATTATTTTTGGAAGAAATATACATTTTCTCAAACAAACATGAAATATATTATTTTTGGATGAAAAATGAGTTCATATATATTTTCTAAGTTAGACTTGAAAATATATCATCTTTTAGACTTGTATGAAATTTATAAATATTTTGCCAAGGGAAAAATTATAAATAATTTTTCTAAGTGATATTTCTTAAAATATATATTTTGGAAATATATATTGATGTATTATTACTAAAGACATTATCCCGGAAGAATTAATACAAAATTTAGTATAGGAATACCTAACAATTACAAGAAAATACGTATTCTCGTACGTATAGATACACACCGGAATACGCTACTGAAATTTGGCAAAAATATACAAGTATAAGAATACGAATACAAATACACCCATCCTTGGGAAGGATACACATGTATAAATACATAAAAAGTAACGAGTTAAAATATATTATTTTTACTGTTATTCCAAAATCTGATAAATATAATTGAAGTTAAAATATTTATTATTTTGACAAATAATTATATAACTTGAGATAATATTAAAGACATAAAGGAAAGCAACTCAAAGACACTAACTAATACTAAGTCAAGGCATGACCCGCTCGTCTAATAGACCGCAGTACGTTGTAGGTAGTCGTGTGCACCAGGAGAAGCTTTGAGTTACGGTTGATTACGAAGAACACAAAACCGTGAGTTCATGTCCCCCTTTTCTCTTAACTGTTTTCAGTTTTATAACTTCGGGGGTGAAGTACATGTTATAAACTATTTACAAATGTTTATATATGGTATGGTTAGCTAAGGAAGGGTACTGCTAGATCATGTGAGTGGTGGGTATAACGCTTAAGACCATTAATCCTCATTGTAGGACCGAGGGACATGAGTGATAGATCTATTTGGGTGTAGCGAGCCCACACCCATGTGGACCAGGGTGGCCCATGAGGTGACTATGTCTTATTGCCGGAGACAAAATTTGCTAGGTTTGAGCCTTCCTGCATCACGTCACACATATTAGTGGCCTTGCAAACCATTAATGATCTGTTTTTCCTTGTTTCTTTCATACAAGGGTTTGACAAATACATACCTACTTATGATGATTACAAAGTTTATTCGAGCTCACACACTAAACACATGAACTCGCTCAACTTTTGTTGATGTTTTCAAACTACATGTATTTCAGGGAATTAAATGTGGATCTGGCGGGCATTTAGATGTTTCAATTGAGGTTGGGAATAAAAGATGTCATCCGTAGTCTAAGGGTTTGGATAATGTGTCTTATCATAGATAAGACACATCTTTCAAAGCCCGATTTTATTTAAAGTCTTTTGTCGAGTCCTTATGGAACTCTAAAACAATTTGTATGGTTTGTAATTTGGATTTGAAGTCCATGTCTGGATTCTAAAACAATGTTGTTATGATGTTTTAAAACTTAATCAATGGATGAACATCTTGGTTCTATCATATAGTTGTTTGTTATGGTTGAATGCAATGATATTAAGCAAGTCACACATAATCACGCTTCCGCAAAAGTCAGGGTGTGACAGTAAACCTCATAAACTTTCTGTTTTGTTTAGGGTTTTACCCACAAGTAGAGTTCAAGCTTGAAGCTTGATGTTTGTGTGATTATAGGACAAGCTTGGGCAATTCTATTTGAAAATCCATGCATTGCTTGATGTTTTACTTAGAATAGTTGTAATTATTTCAATCTTTACTTATATTTTCTTGACCCTCCTTGTTGTTCATAACAACAAGTGTAGTCGTGAACAAAGAGGTACCTAAATGGAAGACTTGTTCTTCCTACCTCATGCATGAATTATATGATACAAAGAGGTTCCTAAATGGTGGATTTATCCTCCTACCTCCTACTTGACCTATAGGATATATGAACACTAATATAACTTATATAATATATTCAAGAAACCAAACTCTTGATGATAAACAAATGGTCATTTGTCAAGATAGTAGGTTACATCATCTTAGGCCTTGATAACTTGTCACGATTCTAATGGAACTTTGTTCCATGAAAACATTTAAACTGTTTCGAGTTTCATAGTGCCAAGAACAAGTGTCATGTGTGCTAGATGATTATTTTCGTATGTATACTTTCATGTATTTGAAACTCCGAATCTATAATCTTCCGTTAACTCCCAATACTTATCCACCTATGTTTCTTCGTGTAGAAGGACAAGGTGTTCCAAACTAATCTACCAACAACTCTCGCGGGATTAAACAAGAGGAAAGCTTGCAAAACCGTGAGTATACTCGAACCCCCTCTTTACGTTTACCACTTTTTGGGGTGTAACATGTTACTAATGAAACTTACACATGCACTTTATTCGTAAATGCACAAACATTCCTATTACATGCTTGCCTACTTGATTACTTGATACATTGAACTTGGGGTTATCCGTTTTGTGTTAGACTTATCATTAGCTTCGATCGAGCATATCCTTGACATATATAGCACTATAGGATTAACGCACCACCCGTAGACTTGAGGTTATGTCATGATCTTATTGCGTTTCATCATTGGTTTGATTTGTTAGACACATGCCAATTTTAATGTTTATCTTGTATCATTAGCTTGCCATGAGGAATCGTTTAAACTTATCTTTTATGCTATGTATGTATCAAACTTGTATACTCGCCTTTGCTTTTGCATTGAACTTTATTTTAAACATGTTACAGGTTGAGGATGACGATGCTATGAAATGAAGTAGCATTGATGCTTAGATACACGTACAGACGTTTTAGGTTTAATATGTTGTATCAATTTTGTTCATGTTGTTATGTATTTTCATTGAACTTATTGTTATTTGAATTTCCTTGTAATGTTTGACAATTTGATTTATGAAATGAAAACGGTTGATTTAAATATTGTCACAAATAGTGTTATGAAGTCTCTTGCAATCTCGTTTTCGTCTCACTCCGATGTTTCCACAATCGGTTGGGGTGTGACAGATTGGTATCAGAGCCATAAATATAGAGAATTTGGTAGAATTGTCATGTTCGACCTAGTCTATAGTAGGTACCTCATTTTTTACCATTCTTGTTTCATGCTTAAAATGTCATTCTTCCTACTTTGCTTCCTTCTCTTCTTTTTTTATCTTAATACTTACATAATGTCTTTCCTAAGACATTTTACACAATACACTTGAAGACTTGAAGAAACTCTTTATACAAAAGAGACGAGTTTACCAAAATAGGCGTGAAACCCACAATTTGGTGAACGACCCTCATCCCGCTTATACTTTATTTTTGCACAAAATTACACCATTAAGTTAGGAGTGAAATCCACATCTTTATGGTAAATTTCCAATTCAAACTCTAGTGGACGTTCGTCAAAGTGTCGAAATTATATTCTGACCCGACGAGTACCAACCACATAAGAGTACGAAATCGTCAAGTTTGGGGTGGAACCCGCACCTTGTCGATTAAGTCTCATTCCTCGATTTTCAATCTCGCCAAAGTTTCGATTGTTTCAATCAATTAGAGAAGTGTAGTAACTGGAAGGGTAAGATACCATTAATCGCTTCTCGACGAGAGTATCTTACCTATAGGCCAAAGCACATTTCTCTAATTTGACAGGACTTTCGATTCACTTTGGAATAGTCGACATTTCTCTACCTGAAACAATCCCATGTTTTATGAGCCTCTCTTTTATGTGATTCGTTTTATATGTGATTTTTATACTTGTTACCTCGTTCATTTCAAAACCGTTACACAATTCGCACGTCTCGCGCAATCAAAAACAATAATAACTCTTGAGAACAAACTAAATTTATACTCTTTTACGCATTCATACGTGATTATACTTGTTGAATACTTGTCGAATACATGCAAATTATGTGAATTATACGTGATACATGAACACATACATGCTTATACATGCAAAAACCTTGTTTTAGAATTTATGATCAAGTCTCATCCTTTCCTTTTCTGTCGAACTTCTAGATGGCATCTCCAAACTCATCAAAGAAGACTAAGTCAAAGAAAGGTTCCAACAACGACTCCATCTCCAAACAAGAGCTAGTTGGCTCATTGCTGGACAAATGGCCGACCAAATGGCCCGAGTGATACCTGACATTGTAGGCCGCATTCAAACCAATTCCGATTCGCCCCATGGTTCTATGGACTCCAACATGGAAAAACCAAAGACACCATTCCTCTTCAAGCAATTCATGGCTTGCAAACCATTGGAATTTACTGGAAAGGATGGTGCTACCACACTACTAACTTGGTTTGACGCTATGGAGATCACGTTCCGTTAGAGTGGTTGTCCTGACGACTTACACACCCAAAATGCTACAGAGGTGTTCCGATCAAGAGCTCTTGATTGGTGGACCTCTGAACGAAGCACAAGAGGTGAGGACGCCACCCACGCATTACCATGGGCTAAATTGAAAAAGATTATGAGAGAAGAATTTTGTTTACCGCACGAGCTTAGGAAGTTAGAGCATGAATTTTGGCACCTTAAGCAAGTGGATGATGACAACGATGGTTTAACCCTCTGTTTCAAACAACTTAGCATTCTTAGTCCTAGCCAGGTTGATACCCTGAGAATTCCATCAACAAATACATCCATTGTTTACCCGATTCTTTCATGAACCTCGTAGAGGCTGCTTGCCCAGCAACTATCGAGGAAACCTTTCGTTTGGCCGCTCGTCTAAACAGTAACCATGTCATGCGTAGAAATGCCATAAAATCCTCACTGAAAACGGGCACCAAGCCACCGTTGAACCCACAGTTGAACCCTCATCATCCACCAAGAAAAACCGAGGCAAGGAGCGGAAGGCATCAAACCAAAATTGCATGATCATCACTCCGCCAAACCCTCAACCCTTGCAAGCCATGCCTGCTGTATCTAACATTGAGCCTCCACGCAAAGGTTACACTGGGACTCAACCCAAGTGTGGCCAATGCCAATACCATCACCCTCCCAACGTTCCGTGCCGCAAGTGCGCCAACTTTAATCGATATGGGAACTTTTCCCAACACTGCCACAAGTTACCTATGGCCAACCAGAACCAGGCCATGGTAGCTCAAAACCCTGCCCCCAATCAAGCTCAAAACCAAGTCGCTCCTGCGCGAGCGTGTTTCAAGTGTGGTGATCTTAACCACCTGGCAAATGTCTGTCCTCAACGAAACCAGCCTCAGCAGCAACAACCACAACAACAACAACAACAACAGGCTCAAAAACCAGCTAGAGGCCGAGCCTTTCTACTCACTGCTGCGCAAGCGCAAAATGCAAACGACGTCATTACTGGTATGTTCCTTGTAAACCATGTTTATGCTTCGTGTTTATTTGATATTGGCGCTGATAAAAGTTTTGTGTCGTTAGAATTCGAAACATTGCTTATGTGTAAACGCTCTAAGTTTCCAAGATCATTCGCTGTCGAAGTCGCTGATGGTAAATCCGTCGCTGTCGATTCTGTCCTTTCCATGTGATCTTTGATTCTTAATGATCATACATTTCGCATCAACCTCATACCTATGCAAATGGGTAGTTTTGACGTCATAATAGGTATGGACTGGCTTAGGCGAGTTCGTGCTGAAGTTGTCTGTTCTGAGAAATTTATTCGTCTTCCTCTTCCAAACGGTGATTCTCTACAAGTCTATGGCGAGAAACCTTCTCAAGGTCTCAAGCTTATGTCATGTATCCAAGCAAACAAGTGCTTGCGCAATGGTACCTTCGCCTTTCTCGCCCACATTATGGAAAAGAAGGACAAAGGCCCAAGCATGAGCGAAGTTCCCGTTGTATCTGATTTTCCCGACGTGTTTCCCGACGATCTTCCTGGTCCGCCTCCTGCTCGTTCTGTTGATTTTTGAATTGATTTAGTGCCTGGCGCTACGCCTGTCGCTAAGTCTCCCTCTCGTTTAGCACCCTCTGAGATACAAGAAATCTCGAGCCAACTTCAAGAGCTTCATGATAAAGGCTTTATACGCCCTAGTACATCTCCTTGGGGCGCTCCTATTTTGTTCGTCAAAAGGAAAGATGGTTCATTCCGTATGTGTATTGACTATATTGAGCTCAATAAGCTTACTGTCAAAAACCGATACCCTCTTCCTCGCATTGATGACCTCTTCAATCAATTGAAAGGCGTGACCTGCTTTTCAAAGATCGACCTTCGTTCTGGGTATCATCAACTTCGAGTTCTCGAAGAAGATATACCTAAGACCGCCTTTCGTACGCGATATGGTCATTACGAGTTCGTGGTCATGCCTTTTGGTTTGACCAACGCACCTGCTGTTTTCATGGATTTGATGAATCGCGTGTTCAAAGCATACTTGGACCACTTCGTGATCATCTTCATCGATGATATTCTTATCTACTCCAAGACACAAGGAAAGCATGAGCGACACTTGCGTCTTATCCTTCAACTCCTTCGTACTGAACGTCTATACGCCAAATTCTCCAAGTGCAAATTTTGGTTAAAAGAGGTTCAATTCCTTGGTCACACTGTCAACGAACTTGGTATTTACGTTGACCCCGCTAAAATCAAAGCTGTGAAGAATTGGATCACACCTAAGTCTCCATCTAAGATTCGTTCGTTTCTTGGTCTTGCTGGTTATTATCATCGTTTTATCTCCAACTTCTCTAAGATCACCGTTCTACTCACCTCTTTGACTCAAAAAGAGAAACCTTTTGTTTGGGGTCCTGAACAAGAGGAATCTTTTCAAACTCTCAAGGACATGCTTTGTAATGCTCCTATTCTCGTGCTTCCCGATGGTAGCGACGACTTCGTCGTGTACTGTGATGCTTCGAACGTTGGTCTTGGTTGTGTCTTTATGCAACGAGACAAGGTTATCGCTTACGCGTCGAGACAACTCAAAATACATGAGAAAAATTATACTACTCACGACCTTGAACTTGGCGCAGTTGTTTTTACCCTGAAAATATGGCGACACTACCTTTATGGTAATAAGTGTGTGGTCTTCACCTACCATAAGAGCCTTCAACATATCTTCAATAAGGAACTGAACATGCGTTAACTTCGTTGGGTGGAATTGTTAAACGACTACGGCTACGAAATTCGCTACCACCTAGGTAAAACGAATGTAGTAGCCGACGCGCTTAGTCGTAAAACTCATGTAAAGGGTATTCGTTGTCTCCAACTCATTAACGACCTTCAAAACCGCATTTGTGAAGCTCAATACACCTCTATTAACGAAGGTAGTCTCTCTGTTGAGATACGAGGTGGTGTTGAAAAAGAGCTTGTGTCTAAATCCGATGGTATTCCGTACTATCTAAATCGTATCTGGATTCCTAATCGTGATAGCCTTTGAGACTTTCTGATGAAGGAGGCACACAAATTGAGATATTCCATTCACCCTGGTGCTAATAAGATGTACCATGATATGCGTATGTCCTATTGGTGGCCCGAAAAGAAGAAGGATATCGCTACCTTCATTGTGAAATATCTCACTTGTTCGAAGGTTAAAGCTGAACATCAACGTCCCTCTGGCTTGCTTGAACAACCAGAAATTCCTGTCTTGAAATGGGAAAGCAACGCTATGCATTTTATCACTAAGCTTCCTCGTACTTCTTCTGGTCATGACAGTATTTGGGTGATCGTTGATCGATTGACCAAATCAGCTCATTTTCTTCCCATTCGTGAAGATCTGAAAGTCGAGAAATTGGCTAGAATCTACAGTGATGAAATCATTTGTCGTCATGGTATCCCCATTGACATCATTTCTCATCGTTATGGTCACTTTACGTCCCGTCTTTGGCAAACTTTTCAATCCGCTATGGGTACGGTTCTAAACCTTAGCACCGCTTTCCATCCTCGGTCCGACGGTCAAACCGGGTGTACTATCCAAACCTTAGAGGATATGCTTCGTTTATTCGTAATCGATTTTGGTGGAAACTGGAATTCACACTTGCCTTTGATTGAATTCTCGTACAACAATAGTTATCACGCGAGTATTCAAATGGCACCCTTTGAAGCATTGTATGGTCGCAAGTGTCGCTCGCCTATTTGTTGGCACGAGATTGGTGAAGTTCAAATCACTGGTCCCAAGATCATACAAGAGACAACGGACAAGATTTTACAGGTTTGAGACAACTTACTGAAAGCCAGGAGCCGACAAAAGAGTTACGCCGACAAGCGTCGCAAGCCTTTGGAATTCGAGATAGGTGACTTTGTACTTCTCAAGGTATCCCCTTGGAACGGTGTAGTTCGATTTGGTAAGAAAGGAAAACTCGCACCTCGCTACGTTGGTCCTCTCAAGATTCTCAAAAGGATTGGCAAGGTTGCGTATAGACTGGACCTACCTGGAGAACTCAACAACGTTCATCTTGTCTTCCATGTTTCAAACTTAAAGAAGTGTTTAGCTGATGAAGGACTTCAAGTTCCACTCGAAGATCTTCAAATCAACGAAACACTACACTTCGTGGAAAAACCTGTCGAGATCATGGACCGAGGTGTTAAGAAATTGAGGCGCAGTCAAATTCCTATCGTTAAGGTTCGATGGGAAGGAAAGCGTGGCGCTGAATTCACTTGGGAACTCGAGAGTGATATGAAGACGAAATATCCGCAACTCTTCGTTACTTCTTCCTAAATTTCGAGATGAAATTTCCTAAAGGAGGGGAGATTGTAACGCACTGCTTCTTCGTACTTTCCCTAATTAGAAAGTCTTGTTTGTATTTCTATTTTTGGAAGTCTTGAGTTCTTGTAATCGTTCTTTCGTTGTAATTGTTGTAAAATCCGAGACTTGAATCATAAATAAAACTCGTATTTTTTTAAATTCGTGTTATACATACTTCATACATGTTCGTACGTTTGAATTCATGAAACAATTGATGCTTTATTCGTAATTCTTGGAAAATAGGTGTTAAACTTGCAAATGCGTGAAACATGCTAATCATACATCTTTTGAATGCATACGTTACTTGATTATGACATTCATACGCTTAATCATACTTCCTTATACTTGTTTTGTGTTAATTATACTTGTTACATCTTTATAATATCCCTATATATCATAAACAACCCTTTAAAACACTTGAATCTTGCAAAAAGGAACACGAGGGGCTAAAAATGACAAAGTTTAAAACATAAACCTCACCAGGCCAAGGCCTGGCGGGCCGCGACTCGCCCCATTAACATCTTCGCGGGCCGCGAGCCCAGTGGATCCGAGAACAGATCAGATCAGCTTGTTTATTGGCCATCTTTTGTTGGTTATGTTGCTTCCAAAGTGTATTTCTTGCATTAATTAAGCCACCAACCCAACCCTAATCCATCCCCTATAAAACCCACACCTCTTCCAAGCATTTTCCACTATACAACTCTTACATTTCACTGTCAAATCAGTCTCAAACATTGCTGGAAATCAGAACTTGGACAGAATCATAACAAGTTCTTCAAGTGAGCATATCTCACTCATTATTTAGTATTTTGCTTTGATTCTTTTTCCTACTCACTTGGATTGACCTTAGGTCCATTTCCACAGGTTTTTCATGGAAAACCAAGGTCTGGAATGTCACCAAAAAGGCTCCAAAGTGGACTAAACTTTCTATTTTTTTTATTTAAACTTAGTTAAACTTGAGTTATCTCATCTCATTCCTATGTCCTTATGCTCATAATCAATTGAATGATTAGTTGGGCTTAAAACCAAAGTTGAGACATGTAAAATCAGAGGTGTATACCTCATAAACTTTCTGTTTTGTTTAGGGTTTTACCCACAAGTAGTGTTCAAGCTTGAAGGTTTATGTTTGTGTTTTACTTAGAATAGTTGTAGTTATTTCAATCTTTACTTGTATGTTCTTGACCCTCCTTGTTGTTCATAACAACAAGTGTAGTGGTGAACAAAGAGGTACCTAAATGGAAGACTTGTTCTTCCTACCTCATGCATGAATTATATGATACAAAGAGGTTCCTAAATGGTGGATTTATCCTCCTACCTCCTACTTGACCTATACGTTATATGAACACTAATATAACTTATACAATATATTCAAGAAACCAAACTCTTGATGATGAACAAATGGTCATTTGTCAAGATAGTAGGTTACATCATCTTAGGCCTTGATAACTTGTCACGATTCTAATGGAACTTTGTTCCATGAAAACATTTAAACTCTTTCGAGTTTCATAGTGTCAAGAACAATTGTCATGTGTGCTAGATGATTATTTTCATATGTATACTTTCATGTATTTGAAACTCTGAATCTATAATCTTCCTTTACCTCCCAATATTTATCCACCTATGTTTCTTCGTGTAGAAGGAAAAGGTGTTCCAAACTAATCTACCAACAACTCTCGCGGGATTAAACAAATGGAAAGCTTGCAAAACCGTGAGTATACTCGAACCCCCTCTTTACGTTTACCACTTTTTGGGATGTAACATGTTACTAATGAAACTTACACATGATATTTATTCGTAAATGCACAAACATTCCTATTACATGCTTGCCTACTTGATTACTTGATACATTGAACTTGGGGTTATTCGTTTTGTGTTAGACTTATCATTAGCTTCGATCGAGCTTATCCTTGACATATATAGTGCTATAGGATTAACGCACCACCCGTAGACTTGAGGTTATGTCATGAGCTTATTGCGTTTCATCATTGGTTTGATTTGTTAGACATATGCCGATTTTACTGTTTATCTTGTATCATTAGCTTACCATGAGGAATCGTTTAAACTTATCTTTTATGCTATGTATGTATCAAACTTGTATACTCGCCTTTGCTTTTGCATTGAACTTTATTTTAAACATGTTACTGGTTGAGGATGACGATCCTATGAAATGAAGTAGCGTTGATGCTTAGATACACATATAGACGTTTTAGGTTTAATATGTTGTATCAATTTTGTTCATGTTGTCATGTAGTTTCATTGAACTTATTGTTATTTGAATTCCCTTGTAATGTTTGACAATTTGATTTATGAAATGAAAACGGTTGATTTAAATATTGTCATAAATAGTGTTATGAAGTCTCTTGCAATCTCGTTTTCGTCTCACTCCGATGTTTCCGCCATGGGTTGGGGTGTAACACCCCTCAATAAGCCCTCTTCCACAGGATGAACCTATCCTCTCTTAAACTCAAATGCAACTTAATTACTTACCCAAACCTACCGCCTTCTTCTCAAATACCAACTTACTCCACTCAAACCAATAAACCACCGCTGTCGAAGCTCACATTCCAACGAACGATCATCCATGACCACTCGAGCCAAGTCGACTATCAATGGATACTTTACCATCTCTTATATTTTAGAAAGGCTCTCCCAACTGCACTTTCCTAACCACATACAACAAGGCTCTCCAAGATCCACTTTGGAAAGATACGATATAAATGATAGATATAAGGGTCTTATTAAACATAATGCTTGGTCTTTTGTACCTCGACCATCCAAGATAAAAGTTGTAACATGGAAAGGGCTCTGTAAATAAAGGCTCAAAGAAGATGGTAAGCTTGATCAACATAAAGCACAATGGGTGGTACATATTTGTTCACGACAAGATAGCCTTGGCTGTTTGTTGAAACATTTAGCCATGTGGTGAAACCCGCTACTATTCATGTTGTTTAATGTCCTCTTCTCACACATTTGTGGCATATTCACCAGCTAGTTGTAAAAAATGCATTGTTAAATGTCAACTTTAATGCAGCAGTATATTGTAGTACTCCACCACCTAGGTTCACTAATCTTGTTAAACCTAAACATGCATGTCGTCTTAACGAGGCTCTTTATGGTCTAAAACAAGTCCCCCATGCTTGGTACCAACGATTGGCTTCTTTCATCAACAAACCTTGGGCTTCACAAGTTGCAACGATGGCAATTCATTACTCACCCTTAAGACCAACAACACCACGACCATCACTCTATTATATATCAACAACATAATCATCAAGACCTTTTCATAGGCTCTCATTTATACTTTAAAACCCTCTCTCAGCAAGGAATTCTCCATGGCCAATCTTGGACCATCAAACTATGTTTTTTGGCACTGTTGTGACTCACAACAAAGACGGGTTATACTCCCATAACGGATATAATGTTTATATGAAACTCACAACCAAACTTTTTTAGCATCAACACATGATACACACTGAAATAGACATTCGTTTGTTGATGAACAAGTCACCCTTAGTCTTAATCATGTTCTCCATGTTCCCTCTACTCAACAACATGCTGATATCTTTAGCAATGGCATGCAAACTACATTGTTAGAGAGTTTCACTCACATAGTACACTCAACATCTGTAAACCTGATGCTCCTCCTGAAAGGACATGTTATAATATTTCCACTGGTTGTATATCGTTGGCTATGGTTTGACTATGCTTATGGTTGACCGAAGACCCTCATTTATGGCTGACACAAATCCTAGTCTCCTAGTTTAGCTCTTTGTATTTTCCTATATATACCTCCTCCATCGCGTAGTTTCTACACATTCAAATGCCATACAATTCTACTCAAATTACAATTAATCGCACGTGATGCAACTTATTTCATTTTATACGCTTCAACACATCGTGTTTTTTGTTTCATTTAATTAATTTCCATATTTAGTTTAGAAAAACGTTCCCAACACATATTAACTAGTAGTTTACCCGTCCGCTGTCCGGGTATATATGATTAACATCATCCAAACTCACTGCTGTCCGGGTATATATGATTAACATCATCCAAACTCACTGTATATTTTAATATCACGATGACTACTTATCTAACTATTAAGAACATCAATAACTATGTCTATATTTAAAATAATGTTGACTTTTAATTTGATTTCGATTAATAACTACAACTCTTCTTGAATTGTCATACATACTAATTTATAATCTTACATCTAATTCACACAATTTAAAATATTTAATTAATTATTTGTAATTGATTAACGTAGGAATTGCTAACACCATTAAATGAAGATAAAAGAGATCTATCAATGATACATGTTTACAAAATTATTAAAAAAAACTATCAACACAACCAAACGTAGATTATATTTATGTCATGAGAATATTATTTAAGAACATCAATAACAGTGTCTACATTTAAGATAATAATGACTTGTAATAAATGATAAACATGCAGGATACATATACAAAAAAAGCAGATAATGTTATCAAGATTTCACAAGTATATTACAAAAGAACCAAAAAAAACACAATGTATACTATAATATACAATAAATCATAAACATGCAGAATACATATACAAAAAAACTAATTGATGTTATCAGGATCTCCCAAGGATATTACACAAAAGCCAAAAAAACACAATATATACTATAATTTACAATTTCGTTGGCAAAACACAAACCATTGTAAAAAACACAATGACTTATTATCCAACTATTAAGAACATCAATAACCATGTCTATATTTAAGATAATAATGACTTTTTATTCGATTACGATTAGTAACTACAACTGTTCTTATATTCTTATATATCGAATTGTCATACGTACTAACTTAAAATCTTTCATCTAATTCACTCAATTTAAAATTTTTAAGTAACTATTTTTAAATTGATTAACATAGCAATTGCTAACACCATTAAATAAAGATAGATGAGATCTATCAAAGTTAGATCAACATAAACTAAATCAATTACAAATCTCTCTATGGTCGCTCGAAGAAAAGGGAGCATATGAAGAACTAAACAGAAAAGTCAGCATCATCAGTGATAACAATTACAAGCGAACCTGGAGCAGCATTGGATAACTTGATGAAGTCCTCCACTCTCCCCCATCAGATTTCAAGAACAACGCAGAAGAGTTTATCACACAACTGTTGAAACAGGATCAGAAAATCTGCCACAATCCTAGCCGATCTGCAAAACAAAAGAAATAATGAAATCGCGTGGAAGAAGGCGAGAGTCGTTGAAATCTTAGGAAGTGTTAATTGTAGCGTATAATATTTTATACATATTTCACTCTTTAATCTTTCTTTATATTTAATTTAATAAAATTAACATCCATTGGATACAAAGTAAACACAATGACAAGAACACATAACATAATGTATAGAAAACCCACCTAAGTTGCAAAACACAACAATTAGACGCAAATAACACAATATATAGAAACAGTTGCAATACCATGGCTAATATTAACATTATCCATACCACCAATATTCAAGTATTTCTTTATTTAATTAAACAAACAATAAAATATAAAAGATAATAAAAGATACGCAATCAACTTCATATCTATCACAATCAAAACAACTTCATCATCACCGGCGTTTCATATCTCCTTGAAGATCATCGCCGCCGAAGATTTGATCGACAAAAAGGTAACTTCCGATTGTAAATCTTAACGGTTTAATTTCTATTAGATTTCTAAACCTCTGTTAGATTCTTAATCAGCCACATATGATGGTTACTGCGGCAAATAACTTGTTTGTAGACGTCAAATCTGATTTTAGGTTTCAATCATCTTCAACCTCTCATATGTTATGTATAGTTGATATATATCTTATGTATTGCATGTTATGGACATTTTCGAACTAATGTTTACATTATAATGATAATAATATATGAAAAAGTTGCAATCAAACAATTGGGGGTGTTTGGGTTAGCTTATTTTGAAGCAACTTATGACCTATTGACTTATAAAAGTTAATAAGTTGTTTTTTGAGTGTTTGGGTTAGCTTATTTTAAAGGGTTTTGTGTGTTGACAAGCCATTTTTGAGAAGTCACAATTTCTAACTTCTCACTTGTCACTTATATAAGTTAATAAGTCATTTTTAAGAAGGAATCCCAAACACACACGGATGAAAACATATGATTCTGTTATAAATTTTTTTATTTTTGGGGTTCCTTCTCTAAAAGTACTTATTAACTTATATAAGTCATAAGTGAGGAGTTACAAATACTAACTTATCAAAAACAACTTCTCAACACACAAAAATAACTTGAATAAGCTAACCCAAACACTATAAACACAACTTATTAAATTTTATAAGTCAATAAGATATAAGTTGCTCCAAAATAACCTAACTCATGTACGATTACGCTAAAAGAGATATTTTACGAATATATATATTTACTGATATATTGAAACGGTATACAGAAGAGATCTATTGCACATTATGAATTAGGAATAATATTCTCATGACATAAGATTACATTTTAACACATTGTGTATTAATACTAACAGTTAATATTAAATGTTATTTATCACAGGTATACAAAAATGATTACGTCATGCCTGTGTCTATTACAAAACCCTAAATCATTGAAACTGGTATGCTGTAATGCCTTCAATAAGTAAGTGTAAACTTCATTACGTAAACTGAAATTAGTAAATGTAACTACAGGCATTACCAATTGAGTTTGTAAAGCTTGTGGGAGGAGATTACTGGACCCGGACAAAGATAACGATAAATCATGAAAGCGGAATAAGCTGTACAGCATGGCTGAGAAGTGTAAGAGGTGAAAGTGTTGTCACTGACGGATGGATAAGTATTGTAAAAGGTCTTAAATTGACAAAGAACACCTTATTGGTTTTGAGGATAATCAAAGAAAAATGTCTACAAATACATTGTTTCATAGAAAACGTTTGTGATGAATCGTTCTTGACAGTCAACCGTTACGGAGATTTAAAGATCATAGTAAGTATAGTTATATGTTAGTAGGAATTTGTTTTTTGTTATACTTGTCAGCAAATGGAAAAAAAAGAATATATGTTTATAAAATATTTCACAACTTTTCAGGTCATTCCAGAAGCTTATGTGAACAAATTTTACTGTTACTGGCCAGTAAAAGATTCTTATAACATATACGCAGCAGGTCAGTGTTGGAAAGTTGAGACCGAAAAAATAAATGCATGCTACGTTTTTGCTAAAGGGTGTCCGGAGATGTTTGAATACATTAACATAGAAGAAGGTGATATACTGATGTTGATGAAAACAGACAGCGAATCGTTTGACTTGACACTTTATCGTAGCGGAGTTGAGGTTGTTTTTAGAAAGAAGGAGACAACTAAAGACAGCTCAGTTGTTGAAATACCTAAACACACATACTATGAACACTTCAACTCTGTAAGTAATTTAAAGTAAGTTAAAATAGTTTGCTAGTCAATACGACTTATTTACGGATGTTATCGTATAACAGATCTTTACTGATCAAGAAGACTCAATCAACCAATTGATTACTGGGGTAATGAGTTTACATATTTTTACAATACAATATATTGATCCTCAGATGTTAATGAATTTTAAAAATCTTGGATGCAGATGAATGATGAGAAACATGATGTGAATAAGAAAAGTGTTGAAAAAGAAAAGTTGAAGTCTGAAAGAAAGAGTTTTGTAAGTGAAGGAAATAACAACCAGACAAAAGAAGATGTAAGTCTTTGAAACATAATAACGGATAAGTTATTTGTTCATATTATTATACATTCTTAGTTGACGATTGTAGTTTAATTTGCTTTATTGTTACGGGCTATAATAACAGGTTAAAAAGAAAGGTAAACAGATTGCATCCGATTCTACATCTGAAGAACCTAAACAACTGATATGCTGTACAACTTATGATCATTCTACTGTGTCAGCAACTGGACGACAAACACGTGATCGTTTGGTAAGTTAAGCATAAGTTAACAAAATATTCCAATAAATATTTCTTATACATTAACATATATACTATATATATATATATATTGAAAGGAAATGCATGTTTGAAATGATAAGGTTAACAAAAACGGGAAAAGAAGTCGGATGGCGTTGAAAGTAAGCAATGAAGACGAAAAACGTGTTGCACATCAAAATTATGATCAAGAAAGTGGTGCGTATCAATTCAACAGGAAAGCAAATTATCGAATGGTATGTCATTTCTGTTATTTAATGAGAACAATTGACAACACCATTCATGAGGCTATTTATACGTACAGAATTACTAGTTAAACACATAACAATTGAACTTGGTTTGGAACAAAAAAACTTAAAACAGTTGTTTTTTTCTAAGAAATAAAGTATAACTTTACTTATAACCTTCATAAAATAACCATAATAGATAATAGATACTAAATTATGTTTATTCAAATATTAACAATTGATATTTGTTGCTGCTGACAATTATATCCAACACGGCTAATATACTTCTTAACTCTAACATCAATGCAGCGATTACCTGTAGAAGTTGTAAACAGGGCAAGGTTAACAAAGAAGGTGCATCAGATGAATGTCAGAAACATGGATGGGAAAACAGTTGCGAAGATAGTTAAGCGACAAAAGGACAGAAATGGATTTAGGTATGCGATTGAAGGGTGGCCAAGTTTCATAAATGAAAATGATATTAGCACGGGTGACAATATGCATTTAACCTATGTAGAATCAACAAACCTCCTCATGTTGACGCATGTGGATGCAGTCAGCCAAGCTTAACAGTTAACGTTATATGCTAATGATGCAGATGTCTGCGTATATAAACTAATGCCTTTTGTCGTCATCATTTGATGGTTTTTGGTTGGACATGTTGGTACAGTTTATTGGTTTTTTTTTGGTTGGTTGGTAGTCTAACCTTGATGACAATTATTAGTATATTAGGGCATGGATGACATATTTTGTTTAGAATTATAATTTGCAAACGGTAGTCGAAGTTCATATTAGTTATAAATTTAGTTGTGTTTTCCTGTATACAACATTAGAAGTCTTATTGGTAATATTTCCATCATCCAAATACACTGCATATTTTAATATCATAATGACTTCTTATCCAACTATTAAGAACATCAATAAGTGTCTCCATAAATAAGTGTCTCCATATTTAAGATAATAATGACTTTTTTATGCGATTGCGATTAGAAGCTACAACTATTCTTGTATTGTCATACATCGAATTGTCAAACATAGTAAATTAAAATCTTACATCTAATTGGCACAATTTAAAATGAATTAGTTATTTGTAAATTGATAAACGTAGAAATTAATAACACCATTAGATGAACTTAGATAATATATATGAAAGTTAGATGTTTTCAAAGTGTTGAAAGAACTACCGATGACAAACAAACGTTGATTATATTTACTGGCATAAAATATTACACACCAAACATATTATAAACATAATAGAACAATTAAAATAACACATTAATTTCGAATATTGATTCTCCATATACAACAAAATACCAACCACAAAAACAACCACAAACATAATACTATGTATATAACACAATGATAACAACAAACAACTAAATACAAAACCATAACTAAACATGTGGTGAAACTACAGTTTCAATATAGCTTGCACCTACAATGCCTTGTGTAAAGATGATAGGAAAATAACCATGCATCTTCTTTGCCCTTACGTTTATCTGAGCAACATCACCCCATTCGTGTACTATAATTAATTTGTTATTACCATCAATGTAGTGCACAGATGACCCTATCATCAACGGCATAAACACACGGGGTACAAAAGACACCACTTTCGACCAAGTATTATTTTGTAGACGCCACAATTGAACATCTACACTACACATTCCAATACTAACCAACATATGAAGTTCATCTCGTATAGTCACCAACTGACCTATAGATTCCACACTTAATGTATCTGGGTAACCTACATTTTCTATTACCTTCGACTCAACATCCAAACGAAGAATCGCTGTGTTACCCATACACCAGAATTTGGTCAGTACAAAATACAAACTTTTCGTACAAAACGTCCCAACGGACCAACTATAAACAGCAATATCATATGGACTATCAATTAAGAACCTTGGAGTTGACCATGAACCTTCACTAAACGAATAAATATTAACAGTCAACCTGAAATGAGTGCGTTTAATGTGCACAATTTTGTAATCACCAGCAGAGTCAACACAAGACCCAAGACTATCATCATCCATATTGTAAAATCCCTGATAATTAGAATTTCTCAGCATCTTGAACACACGAGTTAGTGGATTCCAAACAACCAAATCACCAGTATTACATAAACAAACACATACCATGCCATCCAAACTTGCTAAAAATATCACATTACATGGATGACAATCGAAGGGAATGTGAATATTATTGCCTAAAACACATCTAGGAGATGCAACATCAACATAACGAATCGCACACGATGATTTGTCAAGAGCAATTATTTTCTGGTCACCTAATACTCGCAAGAAACGACAATTATTCTTAGCAAACTCAGGAGTTGAAAGATAGGCTAACCACTCTTTAGACACAGCCTTGCACCGTATAACCTCCTTTGCCGGAAGTCTTGGAATAATCTTCATCAATATTAATAGAGATGGAAGATCCTTCATATTCACTTACGATTATACTTTAATTAAAAATACTGACGTTGATAGAAAGAGGAAGAAAACACATACGAAAAGCGATTCCTTTGAAAAATGAATACCTACATAGAAACTACCCCAATTAACAGTTGACACAGGTGAGTAAAACCTCCTAAATCTCCGAGTAGTGGTGGTAAACGGTTTTCACACACTATGGGCGATAGGGGGTAAATAAAATTAAATAACAATATATATTAGAAACCGTTTCTAATTTACAGGTAAACATATACACATACATGGAGATACTTTTTAATCAATCACATACACAAATATACTTTTTATTAATTAATCTTATTTTTATAAATTACTTTGTTAGTTGTCAAACATTGTGTTATTACAATTGTGAAAATAATTACATCGTAGAATTTTTTTTTTGGCATTGGGTTTTATATATTATTTTGTACTTTTTATAAAAATATTGTTTTTTATGATAATAGGATTATTGAAAAATAATGGACACCACAACTAAAAAATAGGAAGTTAGTTACACAATACAATATATAAAAATAGACACCTACAAAAAAATCAAATATATGGAAAACAGAAAACCAATAACACTTTAATAAACAAAACATAAAATGACAATATTCCAGCAAAAAAAAAAAACAAAAACAAAAAAATCCAGTAAGAACTATTCCTTAATTGGACATATTACAAAGTGGGAAGTTTCTAATTGTCCTTAACTGCACAATATGTAACCACTATTAAAAAGGAATGAGAAAGACAGCAAAAAGTAGGACTTAATTACACAATGTTATATTTAAATACAGTCAACTACAAAAGAAATCAAATATATAAAAAACAGAAAAACAATGACACAATGATACTCAAAAAACACAATGACTATACTAAAAGAAATCATTCAAATAAAAACTAATCGTTAACTGCACCTATTACAACGTGGGAAGTTTCTAATTCTATGTAACTGCACAATGGTAAGGGCTTCCAAGCTGCTCTAAGGGCTTGGTCTCCAAGGGCCCATTGTGTTTTTTTGTAGACCTTTTTGTTTTTAAACCACAATCACATGTAATCATAATTAAATACGCACAAAGCAAATATTAAAATCATACACTCTCAATGAATATTTGACATGATAATATAAGCACATTAATTCATAAAGATTCAATCTCATTGTGACAAACTATACCACACATAAAAACCAACCACAAACATCAATTACTAACTGATCAAAACAACGAAGAACAAAAAAAGAACTACATAAAATAGCATAACTAAACATTTGGTGAAATGGTAGTTTCAAAATAAACAGATCCATTCACACCTTGAGTAAAGATGATAGGCAAAAAAACATGCATTTCCTCTGCCTCTACAGTTACATCAGTAATATCACCCCATTCTTGAACTATAATGAACTTCTTATTTCTGTTGATATAGTGCACAGACGACCCAATCATCAATGGCATAGAAATAGCAGGTGGACAAAAAAAATACTTTTGACCACTTTTCATTTTCAAGTTTCCACAATTCCATATTCACACTATAGAATCCCATACTAACCAACATATGGAGTTGATCTCGAATACTAACCAAGTGACCTGTAGCTTCCACATCCATTGTATCTGGGAATCCAACATCAGAAATTACCCTGCTATCAACATCTAAACGAAGTACACATGCGTTACCCACACACCACAACCTAGTCAATACGAAATACAAACAATTTGCACAAAACGTGCCTACAGACCAACTATAGACGTCAACATTAAACAGACTATAGTTTGAGAACATTGGAGTTGACCATGACCCTTCACTGAGAGAATAAATGTTAACAGCCAACATCATATGTGTCCGTTTAATATGCACAATATTGTAATCACCAGAAGACCTGACGCAAAACCCAAGACTATCCTGATTCGGATTAAAAAAACCCTGTGAATTAGAATTTGATAGCATCTTGAACACACGAGTTAATGGATTCCAAACTACCAATTCACCAGTATTGATTAGGCAAACACATACCATCCCATCCAAACTTGCTAGAAATAAAATATTGCACGGATGAGCGGTGAAGGGAATGTGAACTTTATCACCTAAGAAACATTTAGGGGATTCATTATCCACATAACGAATATCACACAATAACCGGTTAACGGCAATTATCTTATGATCACCTAATCTGCGCATGAAACGACAATGATTCATAGCAAACTCAGGTGTTGAAAGATAGACTAACCAATCTTTACACACAACCTTGCACTGTGTAACAACTTTTGACGGAAGTCTTGGGATTATATTCATCAGTATCAGCAGAGACGGAAGAAACTTCACAATCATTGTCAATGTAGGTTAAATAACAAACACTTTGACAATCAATACAACAAATATGAAAAGAGATTCCTAAGAAGATGAAAGTCCAACAAATATTATCACAAGCAGTAGTTAACACACGTATATTAGAGCTCCTACAATTACGAGTAGTAGGTAGTTATTAAATAGATAACTATCCAGATTTTTTAAATCGGTTAAATTTTTAGTACACATTTACATTAATTTTATTTTTTTGGCAAATATTCAGTTGAATAATAATTTACATAAATAGTAATAACAACTTTTGATTCAATCGTATTTTTAAGTATAATATGGCAACTTTCTCTTATAAATACATACTCGAAATATTTTGTTTCATTGTATGTGTTGCAAGTACTCTTTGATTGTTAGTCTTCTTTCTGATTTTTCGTGTTTGGGTTAACATGTATCGTCATGGTCCGAATTTTATCATAACTATACTTGATCCGCTATCCCTTCAACAAGTACATACCTTTCCGAATTATTTGTTTAAAGTAACGATTCCTATCGTTTCATCCTTTATTCAAAAGTAATTTGCCTTTTGTTTTTTGGTTTTCAGGCTATACCTATATGTATGAGTAGATTTATATGGATGAATAAGTTAGAATCTTCAATTGTTAGTCTTAAATTTGATGAAACGCATTCATGGGCTGTTGTTATCAAATTAATAAAAGATGTATTCTACTTTACGGACGGATGGTGTGAGGTTTTAAACTACTTCGGCCATGAATCTTTCTTCATGATTTTCAACTATCTTGGTGATCATACTTTCAAGTTCAACCTCTTCTCTCATGATCCAAATAAAGAGTTTGGAAAATCGTTTTGTAAAATTATTCAAAATCCTATACAAAGTCCAACGGTACGTAATTTTCTTATACATTTTATTTTTTATTTTTTGTTATTACGATTTATTAAAAAAACATAATACGCATAAAATTGTAATAATTATTTTTTTACAGGTTCTACCAGATACTTTTATTTCAAAACATTATGATTATCGTTTACCGGATAACATGGTTATACTTAATGTATCCGAGTATCATCAATGGGAAGTCCGTATTAGAAAGATTGGGCCAAATTATTGTATTGCTGATGGTTGGTTTAAATTTATTGAAGATCTAAGGTTAAATCCTGGGGATATTCTGTGTTTTCAAAATTTATTGAAGTCCGTCAAGTTTTGTTAAACAACACTCCTTTGATTGAGCCAGAATATGAACATATTAGCAATGTGGAAGGTTATCGACAAGTTAGTGACGATCCTAGCTATCCTTTTTTTGCAATGACAGTAACTCATCAATTGGTATTATACTATCCTGTTTTATGTTAAATTTTTTTTTGTTTTTTAGTGTTTTTCATTTAATAACATTTACATATTTTTAACATTTTTACAAAATGTAGATCCTTCCCAAGTTAATTACTGACTTAACTGGTTTAAATGAGTTTTCTGAAGTAAAGATCAAAGTTGTTAAAGGAAATATTTGGGTTACGAATCTTCGTACACACAACATTGATGGTTAAATAAGGTTTGTCAATCAATTTATTATCTTAGTTATTATTTCTCATTTATCCAATGTGTATAGATCACTAACAAAATTTTTCATATTTTTTCTACCATAGGTACGGTGTTGTTGGATGGAAACATATACTTCAAGCTGAACATATTTCCTTAGGTGACGATTGCTTTTTCAACTGGTCTAAAACGAATTCGAGGCTATTGGTTACGAAACTCCAGCAAGCAGAAGTGTTACAGCAATAGAGTTTCAGTTTATATTGAAAACCCGGAAAACATATATCTTACATTTACTTTTCGATCCCCCTTTTTTTATGTTTGTAGTACAATGCGTTGGTTTATTTTAATATTTAAATTCAGATTGCCATGATAATTTCATCCGTACAGTCCGTTTATGATAAGTAACACAAATCTACTTAAAAAGAATGGTATACATAACATACAAACTACTTAAAAAGTACCAAAATAAAAAACACAATGACAAAAAACACAATTGTATAACATATATGATTACACATAACACAGAGACTTCACGTTGACTTTTATTTTTGTTAGGATCTGAGTTTCTTATGATTGACTTTGTTTGGCATAATTGAACAAATGAACGAAAGTAAAATGAGATTAAATGCAGCGGAAGTGGAATCAAACTTTGTAAACACAATCTAAGGGAAAATAGTTTTCGTAAACACATGTTTCTCATTAAAAACCCTGTTTGGGGGGTTTTGATCAAGGTTTTATAAAGGGAAAAAGTGAATGCTGACGTGGCAACGATTACAAAAGTCCACGTGCCAACCCTTGGTGAAGGAATTAATAATGGAAGACAGTTGATTTATGAAACCACTGATGAAGCAAAATCAGTGGTTGCAAAAGGTTATACTGGAAACAGTGGGTGATTCTAAGCTATCAGTGGACAGCCATCAGTGGGTTAAAACACTGATTTTAAACAACAGTGATTACCAAGGAAATGAGAGGAGAAGGGTTGACTTTCAGCAGTGGACAGTATTAACAGAACAGATGTTTGAACAAAAAGAGTGATGTCTGTCGTCTGATGGTGAATCAATGAGATATTGAATCTTTTATGATATATTTCAGCTACTTGTCTATCAGTTGGACTTTACAGCAACAGCAACAGCATCATAATATTCTTCAATCAGTGGTTGAGAAAACATCTGCTGCATGTGTACGGTCAAAACACTAAGCTTATTGCCTAGGAATTGATATCCCCCTGATGTAAGCTTTTCACACTCTTGGTATCTGTACTTGTTTGTGTATGATAAATCTTGACAACCATGCTCCTAGCATATGCTATGTTCTTTGAGTGTGGCACAAGTTTTTCAAACTTGTTGTCACTGAACTGCAAAAGCCCCTCTTACAAGACATCTACCCAACTTTCTGTCTTTTTAGTACCCCAAGGTGCATGACTTGTTGATGAGATGGCAAATGTTTCAGGATTAACCTTTTCAAAGAATCATTTTTCATTGAAGATATCAAGTGTTTGGTGAAATGAATGACTTGTAAAGGATTGATGTTTTTAAAAGGTGAAGCTGCACATGTAATATATGACACACACACATACACAAAAATAATGACATAAAAACACAATGACAAAAACACAATTGTATAACATATTTGTACACAACCAACACACGTTTGGTTTTTTTATATATTTATAAATTATGAAACAATTTAAAAGTTAGTAAAATTAGATAAACCTGGATCTGGGTACACTAAACGGTTAATGGCAGGAACGGTTACATAATGTAGAAACTGCTTGGGGAAACGATGCGAATAACTGAAGAGACACACGTTTACACACAGTTATTACTACACACATAAACCCATTCAGTTAACACGGGAAACATAAACTGATACACGCTTTATTACGCATGAATCAACGAAAAATATTAATAACCTTAGTAATTATAACATAATAATCCAATCGTTTTTTTTTGTTTTTTTGTTTTTTTGAACGGAATAATCCAATCGCTTTACCGCCTATTCAATTCCCTACCCCTGACCACCTATAAAATAAACTAACCCATAAGTCCATAACACATCACCTATCTTTTAACACTAACTCGAAACATCTCTACATTCAACACAACTACAATCATGCCTGGATCACACTACCATTTCGGAGACACAACAGAGGCCAAGAAAATTATAACCACTGCACACTTTGTAGAGGATCAAAAGGATTCAGAAATCTTATGAACACTACAGAGAATGCATAACACCGCCACTGCAGATGTAGAGAGAAACAATACTGACATGAACTACAACGTTCTGCAGTATATTTCGAATGGGCTACAGAACGAAGATCAAATAAAGATTATACAATATCTGGATAAACAGTTACAGATAAAGAAAAACATAGCAGTTTCGTTAGAAGAACTCAAGGATACCTTGTGGGAGTACATGAAGACGAAGAACGAAAGGGTTACTATAATGAATAACTATTAGAAACGTTTAATGATTACTTTTATTTTATTTTTTTGATCGCTCATGTATTTGACCTTCTACAAGTGTATCCTATCTACATAATGTAATAACATATTTAAATATTGACAATGTCTTATAACAAATTTACCTAACGACTCTATTTTACCATTTTACCAAAAATTTTATTTGTTTTGCTTAGAATTTAGATGTATTCCATAAAGTAACATATTACAAAACACATGATCAAGTAACATATAGAAGTATGTATACTAACTGATTGTAAAGTATTAACACAGCTATAGTTAATAAACGTTTATTTTCTTACATAACTTGTGTAAGATTGCTTTACAATATTTAGGTTGATTATTTTACGTGTAAAATAGCAATAAATATAAGACAGTAGATGAAACGTATTTGTTAATTTACAAATGCCTGTTGATATTACAAAAGAATTGTATTTAATGTATACCATTGTGTTATTGCCATTGTGTTAATAATAACAATGTGGTTTTGGGAAACATTACCATAAATACTGCATTTTTGTTATATGTTAACTTTGTTAAATATTAATCTAATACAAATTTATCTATTACAAAAGTAATTAACTATTATCTACACACAAATTGACATCTATGAACATTAATAACAGCCTAATACAAATAATAGTCACACAAAATACACCAGTCAAAAGCTTTGAAAGTAAATACAAAAAAAAAAAAAAAACAAAGAAAACAAAACATTTCGCAATCACAAAAACGGCATTACAAGGTACAAACATAATGTTAACAAATTACTTGAACACACAAACATACTAACTGCATTAAAATAAAATAAAAAACATAAGCATAAACCGTTTATGGAATGTGAACAGACAACGACGGAAACGAACTACTTCTTAACGCGTTTCACCTTCTCCGAATTATTCCTAAGTCTCTTCTTGTAGTTCCCTCCAATTTGTTTAGCAACCATAGAACCACCAACCGTTGAATTAGACATATTGTTGACAGCATCTTGCACTCCTATATGACTTTTGTTAGAATCAGTCATTTGATCATTTTGAACAGCACCCTACATGAAACATAGACAACATGAAGCACTTCTATAATTTCTAAATTATTAAAATGATATACAAAAAACCAATTACCTCTTTATTGATTTGTCTGGCAGATCCCTCATATTGCTCAGTACCAACAATACCCTAAATGCAACAAACCAACATGTTACACTAAAAAAATAACCAACGTAATAAGATAAAAATAAAACAATTTATTCACCTTCATCACAGATTGACCAACACTGTCATCATGCTTCTTATCATTACCAATATCCTGCCATAACAAAACAACCAATATTACATTCAAAGTACATAAAAAAAAAATAACCAACAAAATAACATAAAAATAAATCGATTTATTCACCTCCATCGTAGATTGACCAAAACTGTCATCATGCTTCTTATCATTACCAATATCATGCCATAACAAAACAACCAATATTACATTCAAAGTACATAAAAATACACATCCGAATAAAAGAATCATTTACCTGAAGTCTCGCTTTAGTAAGGCAATCATTTACCTCCGTATCAATAATAACCTATATATAACATCAAAATCAATTTCCAGCTAACTAATACTATAAAGTTTAGAGAAAAATACACTTAACCTCTACTTCAGATTGCAAATGGTTGCCAGCTGTCTTGTTATCTCCAATAATCTAAACGTAACATACGAACCATTAATCAAATAACAGTAACAATAACTTATATTACAAAGTTAATTAAGTCATGAAAATAATTAAAAGTTTGAAACTCACAAAAAACCAAACCACAAACACATATTGAGAATAAAAAACAAAATACATAAAGAGTTACCGATGACTGCGTTGACGGTGTAAGAGAATTATCAACTACTGAGCTAAACACTTCATCAGCCATCTCCCATTCAACATCTTTGATCTTTGCACACATTTCAGTTTCTTCATCAATTTGAAGAACACCAGCTGATGGAGGAGTGGCAGCGTCAACAGATGTAGATATAGACCTAGGCTGTATAAGCACATTGATATCATCTATGAAGTAATGTTACTATTATCAAACAAACCAACTTACTAAGGTAAAGTCACTTAAACCCAAATAAAACAAATCATTTACCTGTACAACACTTTGGCTAAGGCTAGCATCTCGCCCATTACCAACAATAACCTAAGAAAACAAACCAATAATTAAACTAACTCTAATTAACCATATTAAGTAATATTAAAATAATAGTAACAGTAACCTATATTACAAAGTTAATACAATCATGAAAACAATTAAAAGTTTGAAACTCACAAAAAACCAAACCACAAATACATATTGAAAATAAAAAAACAAAAAACATAAAGAGTTACCGATGATTGCTTTGACGGTGTAACAGCATTATCAACTAATGAGCTAAATACTTCATCAGCCATCTCCCATTCAACATCTTTGATCTTTGCACACATTTCGGTTTCCTCATCAATTTGAAGAACACCAGCTGATGGAGGATTGGCAGTGTCAGCAGTTGTAGATATAGACCTAGGCTGTATAAGCGCATTGATATCATCTCCGAGGTATTTAGAAACAGTAAAACGGTTGGAAAATTTAGGCGCTAAATTATAGGGATCGATCTTAATAACAAAAATAACCCTTCGAGAACATAAATTTTCATTCAAATACGATTCTATCCAATTTGGATCATCAACACCCTACAAAAAACATAATAAGCTATCAACACAACTGAACAAACTAATATATACTAATCATGCAAAAAATTCAACAACTAATAATTGTAAAAGGAAATGTAAAATAAACCTCTGACAAAGACTTATTAACTAACTCATCAGCAGATATTTTAAGTAGAGATACTGCAGCTTCATTAAAAACAACACATGTCACTTCATCATTGGTACCATTAGTAACACAAAGTTCCAATTTGTATCTGCAAAACAGAAACGGTTAATAAAACGAAAAACAAACAACAAATAAAATATTAAAAAAACTTACACATAATGTGGATTGACAACATCTTCTTCACAGTTCCAACACAAATAGTAACCGTCAACCATTGACGCCTTCTTACGACATTTGTTACACTTAACATATTTCCAATCACTATGCATTTCCACACCACTTATGTTTGCATCAATGTTGAAAATTGTTCCCTGTACATGATTTAAAGTCAAAAACTAATGATTAAAAGTAAAAAAACTAACAAAAAATAATTTATTTTGGGTGTATTAGCAATACAATACCTCAGCCACATCTCCTGCTGTAAGAAGGCTGTATATGTTTGCAATACTCGTAATTTGAAAGGTGGCTGCATTGTCTTCAATGATAGTAATTTGAGGAGACTCACTGAAAACAAAAAATACAACATATATAAAACATAAAATAATAATGCATCTAATAAAACATGCCAAATCACATAATTACATAATCCTGTAGGCATCAATTTCAGGTATAGAAAGATTCAAGTAAATTTGAGTCGCCACAGTTGTCATTAAACTTGTAGAACCTAATTCAATACAAACATTTAAACATAAGTTATAAATAATCAAAATTAACAATGCAACATATCCTATACATAACACCATACCCTTGTAAGATCGAACTTTGCAAGATGACAAAATAATAAAAACTGTATTTTTTGCAATTCTTCGAATATAACCATCGCTAAACTGATTCACCAAGTGTGCCCATAACGAAACATTCACCTTCATATCACTGAATTATATATATTTAAGAATGAGATAGTAAAAATAAACAATATAGACGAAAGAATTAATATAGACAACACTAACATACTTGGTGTCAGAGATAACAATGTTTCGTACACCAGGATTGCAAGATGAAACAGATTCCAATTGATACTGAACAGAGCCCCATTCCCTAAGAACGCCAATAACATCTACACACACACACACACACACACACACATATATATATAACATTAGAAAACTTGAAGAATAAAAAACTAACAGAATAAAATGCATACATACCTGTAAGATATTTGTCATCATTAACACGATCGGCTAACAGATTGAATGGAAGAAAATCAAACACATATCGTCTGAAGATAGACGGATGCGTCGGACAAGTAGTAATACTTGTTGAATACAAGAACTGAATGAAAATATCGCACCGCAATGGACGATACATGGTACTATACTTATGAACAACAAACTTATGAATCCTGTAAACACATCCCTCTTTAAACGCATTCTGAAATAACCTCAGCAAGTTAGATGGAATCTTTGCATGAATAGATGAACCCTGAAAAAACATATACATTTTAAGATTAGATAATTACCAATGTAAAATCAAAAACTAAACAATATTGCATTACAAAGAAATACTTACTTGTGCATCAGATAGAATCATGTCAAACGAAAGGATACGATTTGTTTTAGGGTTGAACGATGTCCAAGCACGCGAGACCAACACATCAACTTGCCAGTTGTTGGTAAAATAAGCACGTAAATCCGAAATACTTGCACGATTCATTTTATAAAGTAATAAGCTGCAAATATATATAAGACTGCAATCAACATCACACATATAATCCATAACACTATAAACAAAGACTACACATATAGACCCATATACATACACACAAGGCTAATAATACTCAACAAAGAAAACATGTTACCTTTGAACAACCTAGTTTGACAACACCAATTACACAATACTATCAGCTGGCGATAATGGCAAATTATAAAAAACTTCCTTGTACACAACATTTTTAGTCATATTGTTAGGACATTTTTCTTTATTATCCACATAGAACTTTAGTCCAGCACGAGATGTTACACGAGATGCAGCAACATATAACTGTCCATGGGAGAACACGGGCTTTACTAAGTAAACACAAACATTATTAAAAGTTTGGCCTTGACTTTTGTTAATAGTCATAGCAAAACAAACTTTTATAGGAAAATGTCCCCGCTTAAATTCAAAAGGCCAAGACGAATTACTTGGAGTCATATCAATTCTACCAATGAATACTTTCTCTCCAACATGTGGGCCTGTAATAATCGTACATTCAAGAACACGACGACTTATTTGACTTACAACCAACCGCGTCCCATTACACAAGCCACGTTGCATGTTTAGGTTATGCAACAAAATAACAGGTGCACCAACCTTGAGATGTAGTACATGATTCGGAAGTCCAGAAAATTTCAAACTGTTAAGAAACTCAGGAGCATACATAGCACGCAATTCTTCAACATTTTGTGTACTCACACATATCTCATCAGCACTAAACAATGTATACATTTCACCTGGTATCTTCTCAAGAACATGTTGGTTAATCGTATCAACTTCATCATTAGTCGGACAAAGAATGCAACGTTCCTTCAAGTAATCGACATCATTAAATCTGTTCATAATATTAGGGAACGTATTTAACACAACGGACTCAAGATGTTTATCAGTTACAGAAATTAACATATCTCTTGGTATATGAATCCATGTATCATCATCTGATCCATCCACAGAAACTGAAGGAAGACAACCAGTCCCCATGTCTAAAAGCCATTTACTAAATTCCTGCATTTGAATAAGATCCCTACCAAAAATACTTGGATCACGTAAACGCATGTTAGTTGTCAAAGAAAACACTTTACATGACCTCCATATATTCGGCGACTTGTTAATCGCTGAAGCAACAATTTCACTCCGTGAACCAAACTGAACAACAGGAAGTATCTGCCGAAAGTCACCACCAAATGCGACAACCTTTCCACCAAATACTTTATGCTCAGCACCAACCATGCTATCTCGACACACATCCCTCAATGTTCGATCAACAGCTTTAAATACATGGCGATGTTGTAGAGGTGCTTCATCCCAAATAATAAGTGAAGCATAATTGATTAACTTAGCCAAATCTGAACCAACATCAATGGCACAACAAGAGTCCTTATCAACTTCAATAGGGATGCGAAACCGAGAATGTGCTGTACGCCCACCAGGTAGTAATAAGGAAGCAATACCAGATGATGCAACAGTCAAAACTATCTCATTATTTGATCGAATACGAGCTATAAGGGTCATCCATAAGAACGTTTTCCCAGTTCCTCCACTACCTAACACAAAAAATACCCCTCCTTTTCTAGCCTGAACAGCAGAATATATACTATCAAACACTTCCTTTTGTTGACTATTCAACGCAGCGTATTGCTTAATAAAACGTGTCCTTTCCTCATTAGCATCATACATTCTCTCAAATTGAACCAACCTGTTGATAAATCTATCTTCCGAAGTATGGTCAATCTGCGGTAAGGTTGGAAAGGAAGTCAACGACCGGCCACTCTGAATCAACACTTGTTCAATCTCTTTCATAGTATAATTCAATATTTCAGCATCTGAGAAATTCAATGAAATTTTTTTTCAAAATTGTTCGATATTTATGAAGAATGTCCTCTGATAGGTATTCATAACAATTAAAAAATAATTGCCGAGGATCACTAACAGTACAAAATAACAAAATTGTAACAAACAATTCACGAAGGCGATCCCCAAATTGCCAATGATAAGCCTGGCGTACAGCATCAACCCATTCAACATCATCACCCAAAAGACTTAATGCTTTACAAGCGGACATATACGTTGGATGTTCCACCCCGTCAACAGTTCGAATCTCTTTAAAACTTCTCGGACCACGCACAACATTTAATAGCATTCTAAGATAATACTTTTCACCCATCGAAGGACTTACATAATATATACGTCCAATAGTTTGAAATGAACCTTTACGGGGCTCCCATACTCTTTCCTTCTCATGCCATGTAAACAAAGTTGGATATTCGGCATACGTCAATGTCCGGCCAAACTCATACCTTTCATTTGCAGCCATCCATTCAGTAAACTTTGACATTGCAGCTGTTGTTCGTTGTAAAACATCAGAAATTTGCTTATGATCCTTAAAATATACTCTATTACACCCTTCTTCATGAAATGGGAGTCTTTCAACAGCCACTGAACGATAATGCATGTCAAACTCAAATATCTTCCAACACGCCTCTGATGCTGAAATATACCTACAGTTCATGTACTGCTCAATCTCATTTTCATGATTTAAAAGTGATGTAAATGTTGTTCACCCACCTTGACCTTCCAATACTACGGTAGCACGATCTTGACCTTTGTTAATATAGCTGAAAAGATATTTAACCAACATTCCTTGGTTACACCATTCAACATTGATATGGCAACCATACTTTATAAGCAACGCACGATTATAAGGAACAACATATCCATTATCTAGCTTAATATCTTGCCAACCAACACGAACTTTACGTGAGTTATTACGTCGTCGATACGACGGCCACCCATCATTTCTAATAAAAGTTTCGTCACAATAACTCTTCGGAAATCCTTTAGTACATTTGCCATCATTCATACAAGGACTCGAAGGTCTAAGGTTACCACATGGACCATGCATCATATGAGTACCAACATTTAAAAAACCGATTGGGTCACCCGATTCAGAAGGCAGCTCAGCAGATATAAATCTATCAATTTCATCCGGTGAAGAAATTTTATCAGCTTGACTAAGAAACACAAGAATGTGGCAATGTGGCAGACCACGTTTTTGAAACTCTATTGTGTAAAGAACTGCAAAGACAGAAAAAAAAAACACAATGTTTTAACACACATCATAATAACACATTAATCACATGTTAACATACAACCATTGAGAATAAAATTCATTTAACTTACCCGCTTTAGGAACACCAAAATGATGCTTTTTCCTTATGTCTTTCATGAGCTCATCAAGTTTGATCTTAAATACGCGTGCAATAATATCAGGTCTTTCAGATACTAAGTGACCCACTGTGTTTTCCTGCAAATGCTGTTGAATTTCACGCCATTTTGGGTTACACGTCATGGTAATAAAAAGATCCGGAATACCAGCCCAATGACAAATTGCCATCACATCTTGATATTGTTGTATCATATGCCTAGGCCCCCCGGTGAAGGACGCTGGCAACACAACACGTCGACCTATAGAATCACAGTTTGTCTCACCTTCTAATATACGATCATGCAACCCATTATACAACTCCGAACGAATTGTTGTCTGATGAGTCTTGTACCATTGTAAGTCATGTTCAAGCACTTGCGTATATGCATCAACAACAAATGTAAGAAATAACCGGCCAGAACTATGCAATGTTTTACCTTCTCCCATTCTAACCATCAACCGAAAACAATAGTATTCTCTCAATGAAACATTTTTTCTTTTACTTTCAGCACTAATATTACTTAGAGGAATGCCCACATTAAAACCATCTTCTCCATACGGGAAAAGTAATGGATATTGCAACGACATGTAACTGGGATGAAGTTCAGAAATACGTTTCGCATTTGTACTACCACGGTCTTCAACAATAATATCACGGCAATCTGTAGGATTACCATCACCCGGAATCAATGCAGCAACTTCATTGACCGTAGGCAAATTAAACTGTCTCGCATCCCTTCTTGGTGTACCAAGCAGTCTAAGTGTAACAGGTTGCTGCGAAAAGTGAGTAAATCTTTCTTTGGCCATCCTAAAGCTCTGAACTAATGGATTGTGCCGATTAAGCATTTTAATTAAATCATTAACTAAACTTCGAATACATGCATCATCATTCCCAGACTGAATACACTTCTCAACTGCTTTTAATCGATTGTCAACCTCATTTTCTGTGTCATAAATATATAGTTGTGCAAATCTTGGTCGTCCATCAATATGCTGAGGTAACAAAGTACCAATCCTATGATGATTATGTCCATTCAACACATATGTATAGGGACCACTTCCATCATTAACATCCGAACAGACTTTACCACCAGTAGAAGTAAACGAAAACATTGAATTTAGAAGCTTGATATTCTCTTTAAACACCTTAGATCGCGGTTCACCATTCAGCTGTAAAAGCCGCCGCAATGGTTCCGGAGCATGCCGAAGTAAAGGTAAAACAACCTTGCCTTTACCACAACAAATAGAGAAAGTTGGATTAGACGGAGCAAGATATTTAGTACTTCTCTCACCATACCACAAGATCTCTTTGCAATAAGGACATACATATTCTGTAATTCCACAATCCCAATATGATACATCTCCTATACAAAATAAAACAATCATATAAGAGAAAGTTATATTTATCATTTTAATGAGGCATTCAAACAACTAACAGTCATCAATGAACAATCCATACTTGATGAGTTTTCATCTTGGTAAACACCAGCACAAGATGACCTCCGGTTGTGCATAGATGGCGATGATGCTGAAACAAACTCCGAAGTTAAAGAATGTGATACAAAACGTGCATCACTATTCATTGAATTAGTTCCATGGAATTGATTTGAATTTGGGCCAACTGCAATACACGTAGATACAATCAGATGTGTCCTAAAAACATGAACACGTTTACATTACTTGGCATAAAAAAAAATTAACAATACGTACCATAACAACGTCGTTGAACTGGCATATTTTCAATGTTTGAACCAGCAGGGCGATCTTGTAATCGAGGACGACCACGACATCTAATATTACGGGATGTTTCATCAGATCGAAATGTCGACATAGATGAAGAAGACAGTGTTGATAATATTTCAGAATCACTTGCAATACCATGGTTAATATTAACACTATCCATACCACCAAGATCTGTATACAAACAACATTCATTTGATACCACTTGATGAATAATGTCAATGTTTTATTCTCCATCTTCTTCCTCTTCATATCTAGTCCTTAAATACCTCAACTACTCATACTGATAGCTATTACATACTGGAAGCTCTACACAATACTTACCAATCCATACGTACATAATATCATGGATTATACCAAACAACCAATGCGCACCAGCCTTACACACTATATGCAAGCTCTGACATTTGTTAGAAGAATCAGCAGATAAACCAACACGTGAAAATATTTTGTAGTAAACTTCCTGTTATCACTGTATAAACTTGTTTTGCGTATAATGCACTCCAAAATACCATCTCACAACCCATCACTACATAAGCACAAAACACCGTATCCATACTTGATATCACTCCAAGAAAATAGACGACTATTATATAAAAACACCATCGGATCTATATACATACTTAGAACATAACACTATTTCATGCAGGTAAAGCAAACATCTCGATCATAAATACGCCATTAATTGTCAAGCTATACCCTAATCTATTATTTATACTACATAATTTAAATTAACAAAACACAATAGCAACAAACATAGCTATAAGAAGACATGCAACCAACCATTAAATACATGTAACAACAAAAGAAAGCAATGAAATTAAATATGAATATGAAACACCTATACACACTATGAAAAACAAAATCACACATACATTGCTAAATAGATAGTAGCTCCTTTGATACTTCGTTTCCAACTACAACTTTTCAAAACCTATTGATAAGGGAAACTAAAGAACTGTAGTAAAAAATATTAAGACATAAGTTGGGTTATTAAAAAACGGTTATCAAAGTTCAAATAATAATGGGGCAACATAATGGGTAGTTTTTGAACATGCACCGTAATTGTAGGAATTATAATTGTCTTTAATTAGATAATATTATATATTTTATACAAAAACAAAGTAAACACGAAACTACCACAAATGAATGCATAACTTAAAATGCTAATTATAATTACAAGCATTAGGTGTGTTAACCTAACTTAAGTTTTTTTAAACAAAACGTGTTTTTATAGAAATGTAATAATATATACTAATATTGTCCTATACCATTTATGTTGTTGATTACATTGTGTTTTATTATGGAAAAGATTGTGCTTATACGAAATCACTATGTTTAGAATAGTACGTTACCCTATTGCAATAGTCCTTATATACTATTTGTAGTTGTATGTATATTTTATACAATATTAAGCTCTAATAAAGGCATTGTGTTTTTTATTAAAGCTTACTTTTTTTACTGAATTCTGATTATCATTGTAAACTTGTTTAAGTGAAAAAAAAATGCACAAACACAACCCAAACTATATAAATCAAACACTCTTTTCTGTAAAGATGGCCTAACTTTAATTGTAAGAAATACAATAACTGAAACAAAAGCCGCTTTTATACAAACTAAAATACTATCCTACAAAAAAAAAAAAAAAACCAGAAATAAGAGACATAGAAAAATAAAAAACAAACATGAGTACTAAAATCGCTCTAGATAATTAATCTTAACTTCCATGCAACACTTCACACTTTCGTTTGAAACCGAATTTCAAAACAGTCATATACAAGACATCCCTCTGTAACTGCCAAACTACCTCATCGACCAACTTTTATTTAAAAGTTAAAACGACAGAAACCAGATATAATTATACAAACGAATGATATAATCAGAGGCTAAAGAATTCAAATATTCCTTTACGATTATATTTATACATACATACATATAATCATATATATATGCACCGCTAACAAACTTGAGTATAAAACATGGATACCCTGCTAACTGAAAATACGTGGAAGATTCATAAATTATGTCACCACACCATTTATTTCGTCAAAAAAAGATGACAACTAACCAACCACGTTTTGTTTTTCTTTTTTTTTTTAATAAATTGAATAAATGAGACACTACATGAGCTATAATCAATAGTTTAAAATAACACATCAAAATTTTAAGCTATGTTCAAACGACGTATAGTGATAAAAATATTTATATCTGCATACATTTTAATGTAATAGTTAAGTTAATCTCATCTTGACTCAAGTCACTGGATGCCTGTTGCAAAAAAACACAATTAACATTATCCATAACACAATTCAAGATATTGTTTTGTCTTTTATTAATCAACTAAATAACCGAAATATTATTTTTAGAATATTTTAAATGTAGTATCTTTTTTATTTATTATATGTGTTTTCAAAAACAATGACATGAATTCTAAATTCAGATTGACTTTTTTTCAATAACATGGAACCAAAAATAAAAAACATTGCAAGACTTCCGGTGACAAACACAAAAATGGACCCATGCTGTTTGAAATGTTTCAATGAATTTAATAAAATATGATAAATTTTAAGCTTGGGTTACAATTGTATAATTAATCATAACTTTGAGTTTATGTTTCTAATTTGAACTTATAATAAAATATGATAAACTTTAAGCTTAGGTTACAATTGGATAATTAATCATAACTTTGAGTTTATGTTTATAATTTGAACTTAAAAAAACTTTTGGTTATTTAAAAATTGAATATGAAATCACTATAACTTTTAGGATTTTCAATTAATGTTGTTAGTGATACGATCATTTTGGATGTAGCTTTCTTAATGGTTTAACTTGCAAACCACAATAGAGTTGACTTGATCATTTAACAATCTGTATATATAATGCCAAATCAAAAACACAAAACCTGTATACAATTTGTTACACTACCCGAACCATAAACTACATTACACATCATTAATATATTAAATAATACTACATTAAACATCATCCATATATCAAATAATAAAACATAATATCGAACATTAGAAGATCCTTACACAATAAACCACTATATTAACATTAAATTACTAAAATACTAAAGACATTAACATAAACTATAACCAAACATGATACATCAAAACACAAAGAAGAACAGAAGCTTGATACCTTTAGTAATTTGGAGACACAAGGCTCTCAAAATAGACAGACCCTTGTAAGGCAGTCATGTACTTCCAAGGAAAGTAGTACCCAACTTGCATAGTTTTCATATCTAACATATAAATATCCCCACAAGTAGTCATCAACAACATTTCATCAGTAGACTCTACATACTCTACAAACCCGAGGAAACTCGATGGAACAACACCAATACAAGGCAGAACCCATAAGTTAATCCATTCTTCATATCCCAACTTACACAAACCAACTAAATACATATCATATTTATAACGCATAAAAATGTGAAGTTGCCCAGCAATACTGACCAAAGATCCATCAAAACCTCCTCCATAAAAATCACATGGTAATGGAACACTTGAAAATTGCTCTAGGTTAACATTAAAACGTACAATTGACTGCACACAATCACCAGAACATGAATCAACAATGAAATATACACCATCTCCACACAATGTACCTAATGACCATTTTCCACCATGCTTAACAGACAGAATGTCCGTAATTTTCCTCCAGGAATGTAGTCGGGTAGAATAAATATAAACTGCCTCTGTGCCACGTCTTCTTATAACATGTAACACCTTGTACTCATTTGCAGAATCCACATAGAAAGCAGCAGAATCAGAATTTTTTTTGAAGAAACCATGTGATTCACATGATGGAAAAGTTGTACTTGCCTGTGTAAGAGGATTCCAAATTAAAATTTGAGAAGTCACTTCCAGGCACACACATAACATTCCATCCAAACTCCCTAATATCATCAATTCATCTGGTCGGGTTTTGAATGGTTTAACAGACATCATTTTAGGACCACAAAAGCCCGTGCATGCATAAAACAATTTTTCAAGAGAACCACAACGATCTAATTTCGCAAGCACCCACTTGGTAGCTGACGATGACGTACTACGACAATGAATTAATGGAAACTCTGGTGTGGACAGGATAGACAACCATTTTTTGCACACCAACTTGCAACGACCTATATCTCTTGCAGAAAGTTTTGTAAAAATACCATACATTAATATCCCTACAAGCAACTCCGACATAACAAATATTGATTAACTGCTCACATTAGATCAACACATGTTAGTTAGTCCAATTCACTTTAACATCAAAGTGTAAATCATAGTTATGAAGAATAGAAGGCAAAATAACAAATTGAAGAAAAGATACTTACAAACAGCAACTTTTATTTGCTCAAAGATCTGGAACAATTCTGACTGAAATGTTACACTATAATCATATAAATAGGAAGATGTGAGAGAGAAACGTCAACCCATAAAAGACTGGAGATAATGGGAGAGAAATGCTTAATAACTAATCACGTAATAAAAGGATTAGTAACCACTAACATAGCAGTTGATTTTTTTTTAAACGGCAAAACTTCTGTATAAATATATAGAAAAGGCAACATAGCAGATGATATCTCCAACTTTCTAATACACTTTATCCGGTAAAATAACACAAACAAAATTTATATCATGTCATATAAAAACGCAATAATATATGTAACCACACAAACAACTCAAAATATCAGGTATTAGTCATACTGCCTTTAAATACAACACTATCAAACTTACAAAAACCCATACATTCCACTAAGTTAACTGCAAATACATACCATAAACAATACATAACACTTTTTAATAATGGTGAGAGTACGAACAAAGATGTTCAGTTAATGGCACAGATGTTAGAGATATTTAGACAAGTTAATGAATCAATGGAGTTGAAGCGTTGGTTTTTTACTTTCCTTATAAGTAGTTTTGTTAAGTTTAGTGATAGTTGCTGTTATGGCAAAGTGGTTTGTATTCAATTATTAAGAGTTATTGGTGGTATTTTTATTTTAATGGAATGTTTTGGTTTGTTTCTTGAAAGTTAGTCTGGATGAATTGTGTTTTTTTATTATGGTCGTTTTTTTATTGTGGTTATTTAATCATATATTATTTCAAACATTTAATATCTTCAGTTTAATTTCTTCGAGCGACCATCCGGAGAATTGTAATTGATTTGGTTTATTTTGATGTTAAATTGTGCCTGAATATAGACCATTTCCTTGGATATCACTGTTGTTCAAAATCAGTGTTTTCATCCACTGATATGCTATCCACTGATAGATAAAATCACCCATTGTTTTCATTATAACCGTTGCAACCACTGATATTGTTGAATCATGTTTGTTCATTTGAATAATTATGCTTTGTTTTTCAGTTTGCTAGGTTGGACAGTGTTGCTCTAATGAGAATGTACATTTAGAAGCAAGTTTATGATGAAGTTTCTGTTATTATTTATGATAATGTGTGATACTTAGCCGCTCAAGTTGATGTTTCACACATACCACAGGGACGGAAATTGCATTTTTCTCTTAATATAAAGTATTGAAAACATATATAAGTTAAAAACTGGAAAAGGCCCCACATTTAGAGTTCATTTTAGCCCTCCAATAATAAAAAACACAAAAAAAAAAAAAAAAAAAAACACAATAAATAAAAACCAATAAATAAATAAAACACAATAAAATAAAATAAAAACACAATAATAACCACTCCTTAACATTAGGGGTTATACCTGCTAAAATTTATTCAAATAATTAACTGCCAAGTTACACATCACATATTATCATACTACTTATGTAATTACAAGAAATCAACAATTTATAATACACAACATACAACTTACTCTAAGAAGTTGATAACCATATATATAACAAAGAACATAAGCAACTAAAATACCATACAAAAATAAAATATCTTCTAACATTACCAAAGTATATTACAATACAAATGAAAAGAGCACCATTCTTTACACACCAACTTATAACGGCCTACGTCTCTTGCAGTAAGATTTGGCAATATCTCAAACATAAGTCAATCGGAATCTCCAGCATGGTAACACTTTCCTACAATGTACATCCCAGGTTAACCACACCATGATACTATCCGCTTTAGCCAAGACGTTCCAACATCTCCTCACTGATTTAAAACGTGTCATGATGTTGAATGTATGAAAACCCTTACAACGAAGCCTTCATTCCCCTTCACAACCAATGTGGGATGTTACAAATCACACTCCTTACAGGTCCCAACATCCTCGATGGCACACCAGACCAATCCCTAGCACTAATACCATCTGTAACAGCCCAACATAACCACACCATCATAATGTCCACTTTGGCTAGGTCAAAACAAATCAATACCAAATCAAGGTTCTTTAAAGAAACAAAACATTTATATATTATAATTTAAAACAATGTTATGCATCATTGTTTGTACTTTATGCTTATAGGGTGACTTTTTGCGATGGTTGGTTGCACCTATAGTTTAGGATTGCATATATGTATTGTACCTTATGTTTTATGAGTTTAAAAAATGCTTGGTTGTATGATCATACGAAATTATATTTTATTATTATCTTTATTTTTATTATTATTTATTTCATCTTTTATGCGTTTAAAAAATTTTTGGTTGTAGATTCATAGGACATATATGTATTGTACCCTATGTTTTATGAGTTTAAGAAATGTTTGGTTGTAGGTTCATATGATATTATATTTAATTATGATGCTTCGTAGCTTGATTTAAAAAACATGTAATATATATGATTTTGGGTAATCCCAACATTGTTGTGCAAACTTTTACTACACAGATTATGTGGTACTTTATATATTAAATATGGACAATAAATAGATTGTGCTGGTTTTTTTAAGGCACCAAAGCAATCGATTGAAACATGACGAAACAAATAAGAACAAACATTACGAAAGTTGAAATATAACAAAGCGACAAAACAATACATCATTTAAACTAATCACCGCCTCAACGTGTTTAGTTATATATATTTATAACATTCAACACAAAACGGCACCTTAATTGGTGAAGAACAATATATGTCACACGCATAACACACATGACCGGGACAAACAGAAAAACCGCCATCAACATCACAGCCATCAGTGACCTCTACATCACAAACATTATCTACATCTCCAGTTTCGATATCACTACTGACTACACTGACTTGATTATCATCTGCAGACATCAGTTGTTGTTCACCCTCGTCATAATCTCCTTCGTAACCCGAAACATTATTACCACCAGAAGCATCAAACGCAGAATGAGATTCAACTTGCATATCCCCTACAGTAAGCCGGAACATCTTTGCATGTTTCTTTCCTTTACAATGAGCATAAAGCTGATTTGCACTTGTACAATATATGTCACATAGAGCACAATGAAAATCCACACAACAATACGATAAATCTTGTAACTGTTGGATTAACACTCGAATGAGTAAACAACAAAATTACAAAGTAAAAACACAAAATGATTAATATTTCAAACACTTATACCTTTGTGGTATGCTTCCTTAACATTACATGATGCCTATATTGTTGTTCATTAAGGCATATGACATTGCAAACAGGGCAGCCAATGATTTCTTCCGGTTTGGCACCATTTGCCACTAACTTATAAACATCTACGTTCATGTTCTTCAAACAACTACAACGAAAATGTAATAGAACACACCTCTATATAGGTAAATATTTAAACGGTTTTAAACTCAATTGGACAGGTAAGTTACTAAGTTATATAAAAACTGTAAATTGGCTAAGGTCACAAAATTTTCGGAAATCATGAAATTAGTGGATCGAGGTTATACATGACTAAATACAACTCTCATAAACCGATGTTTTAATCAAACAAACTGAAATATTCAAAAAATTCAACCTCAAAGAGTGACTTTTCTCTTCTAATGTGTGAATTTGAAACAACTTTGAATATGTATTTATAATAAAGTTTTAATTTAAACTCAATTGGACAGGTAAGATATATTTACTTGAATAAAAAACTGTAAACTGGCTGAGGTCACAAAATTTTCGGAAATCATAAAATTAGTGCATGGAGGTTATAGACGAGTAAATACATCTCTCATAAACCGATGTTTTATACACAATGAATATGTAAAATCACATCGTTGTTTATCAAATATTTAATTACTCTAACTAAAGCTGTTTAAGTTGAATAACACTATAGCGATGTTTAAACATATACCTGAATTACATTAATGCTGTTTAAATTGAATTACACATCAAAAATATTGATTGTATAACGTTATTTAATCCTACTACTGACATTATCTAATGACTATAACATACAATACATCATTGACTTTTTAATATATCATAGTCTTTCTAATTAAACATTGAGTTATATTTATTAACCTGTTCTTTATTATTATTATTCTCTATTCATCAGAATCAGAAACCACAACTACACTTGAATCCATCATATAAAAAAAACAATTCATATAAAAAACATAATGCATATAACTAAATTTTAATAAAACAAACTGAAATATCCAAAATACCCATTGGAAAAAACCTAAAAATCATAACAACTGATTTAAATTAATAGAGATATGAGATAAGTTTATTTCTTGCTAACTTTCTCCAAATCCTTGAAATTACTTGGAGTTGAAGACTTATAGACGTCAACCAATTTACGTTTGTTGATTTCATTGGTATCACAACTGGTTTTAGCATCATCAATCTTAACACTTGAAATGTGACTTTCTTTTTTGATAAATTCTTTATCGTTTCCCTGAAACAAATGTGAAAATTAAGAAAATAATAATAAAATTAAATATGATGTAAATATAAATGTATAAATACGAATCATGTATTGAAATAAAAAATACCTCAGTAATCTTCAACTTTTCTTTGAGCTCATTAATAATTGACTCATCATCAGTCATGTTTGTGACAAGATACATTTCATCAAAATTAGTCAGATTATAAGTTGTTATCTCAATTTTAAAAGCAAACATGTTTCCAATCAACTTGTCTAAATCAACAGGAAACATTACTTCTTCAACATCCTGTGAATCAGAATATTTTATGATAAAATTAATATAAAAAAATATTTAAACACAATGAGAAAAAAAATATAGGAGAAGTTAAGATTATTTATACATACAGATGATGAGTTTTCTTTAAGCAATTGAACAGCCGACTTGAGAACAACTTTTTCAATGATTTCATCAACCAAAGGATGAAATAATATTAGTTGAACATCATCAGTATTATCTTCCACTTGAACTTTTATTTTGAATCTAGTTAAGTTAAATATAAAAACACATATATACAAAATCCATTATTTTATAAAACATATAAATATTAAAATAGATAGAAAAAGGTAATATTACCTTGGAACTGGATATATAACACTTTCATCACAATCACGGTTGAAACACACATGAAAATAATGTGACTCCAAACCCACGCATTCTACAAGATCTGTACCCGCCTCCATTAAACATTTAGGACACTCCACATAGTGCCAACCAAAATCCTTGTCTATAGCCTTAATAGTACCAATTATGATAACAAATTGAGGCTGTATAAATTGAAAAATACAAAAATAATTTAGTTCAACAAAAAAAAAAATTGTACTTTTTGAATTATAAAAATTTAAACAAACCTTCATGATTTGCCAAAGGTCATACACGTTTTTCAACAGAGACTTTATGATAAATTCATCACTTGACATCTACAAAATGAATACAAAACTTTTTAATATACGAATAGCACAAAATAAAAATTGGAAGTAATAAAATAATAGAGAACATGAAGATTAGAGAAAAAAAATATAAAATCATACCTTCTCAGATTCAACCTCAAAGACAGACTTCTCTCTTCTAATGTGTGAATTTGAAACAACTTTGAACATGTATTTATAATACATATTTGATTTAAACTCAATTGGACAGGCAAGTTATATTTACTTGAATAAAAAACTGAAAACTGCCTAAGGTCACAAAATTTTCGAAAAACATGAAATTAGTGGATAGAGGTTATACATGACTAAATACATCTCTCATAAACCGATGTTTTATACACTATGAATATGTAAAATCACAACGATGTTTATCAAATATTTAATAATTGTAACTATTGCTGTTTAAATTGAATTACACTATAACGATGTTTAAACATATACCTGAATTACAATAAACATGCTTAAATTGAATTACACATCAAAAAAATTGATTATATGACGTTATTTAATCCAACTATTGACATTATTTAATGACTACAACATACAATACCTCACTGACTTTATAATATATCATAGCCTTTCTATTTAAACATTGTGTTATATATATCAACCTGTTCTTTATTATTATCTATTCATCAGAATTAGAAACCACAACTATACTTGATTCCATTACATAAAAAAAACACAATTAATACAAAACACATACTGGATATAACTAAATTTTAATCAACAAAAATGGATATAACACAAATTTATACAACAAAAACAGATGTCTGCATACACATCATATTTATACGAAAACTAACCGGCTTGTAGAAACATTATTCGAAACAAAATCACAAATCTAAAAACACAATATACTTGCACAATTTCTTTTTAACACTAAAACTGATAAATAAATCATACCAACAATATATGAAACACAATTACCTCCTCTTCCTACAAATCTTTTAAGTTTGCTTGTACAAAATGATTTCTTTCTATTTCCTCTAATATGTTCCTTTGCAGATTCCACGTCAACCTCTTGTCTTTTACTTGCTCTAACGGTATCACCTAGTTCATCTTCAATGTAATTTCTTGAGTTTTTCTTGAGTTGCTCTAACGGTATCACCTACCACCACCATGAGAACAACTTACTTGTAAATCGCAAGTCAATGTTTGGAGTGGACGCCATTGCAAAAGTATTTCCAAATGATTAAGATTTATACATAAAACAACAAAAACAATCGCAAATTCTATAACTTCGAGCCCTAACTTTCAGGTAAAACTGAATGTCACCCTTTTCCCTATTTTTAGTTATTATACAGATAATTTAAAAACACTAATATCAAATACCTTTTCACCCCCATACTGAATACCACTCAAACGAATGTTTAGTTTTATTACAAAAAAACAACCTAATAAACCGAACCCATATATAAGAACCATAAAAAAAACATAATCATTTATATATAAAGTTATATTTCTTTAAATATAGAAAATACAATTTCCTGAAACTTCATACTTATTCTCATTCATCACTCTATATATAACATACTAAGAACTCCCCAAAAAACAAAGCAACAACTGACAATATCACCAAAACATGATAAAATAATTAGAACAAAAACCAACACATAAATTGTCATTCATCATACTATATATTACTAACTACATACGAAAAGAAAAAAACATACAAAAAACACCAAAACATAGTTCAATACTTGCAACAAAAAACAACACAGAGAAAATTATACACCAACATTTTATACATAAAATAAAACGATAAATTCAAAGTTTCACAACATGAGAACGACGGTGAATTGAAACTTTTGGAACTTTAAGTTTCCGATAGTAACTTTCTAGTGAATCAGCGGTATCATCAACTTCATCTTCAGAATCAGAAAATTGGTCAAAACCAGACTGACCGATAACCTCATCTACATCAGCATCAACAGTCATATCAATAAACTCAATTTCTTCGTGAGAGGTGCTGATCGAAACAACATCATCCCAATTCCAATATAGCAAGTCTCTAGATCGTTTGCGCTGCCTCTCAATCCTTCGTATCTGGGTAAGAGAAATAACTTGTTTCATTATGAGCTAGAAACTATCACATAACAAATTTTACTAAGATTTAAAAAATTACAACTTCAATATATATCACCTCCTTACTGAACTCACGGGAAAGATGGGATTTATAAGGACTAAATGGCCCAACAGAAATTATCTCTACACTACCACTGTCGGCCTGTAATCAAAACAAAATAAAAATACCAAAACAACAAAACAATAATATTAAAATATTACAAATAAACTTTATTTATTGATGATATTACTAAATGACCTGTTCTTGACGATTTAAAGGATTGATAAACGACTGCTGCCGGTCATCACCTAAATGAACAGGATTATTACTTCTTGTAGATGCATTTTTCTCCATCACTTGCTCAATATTTGAAGGATAAATCTAAAAATTCTGCTACAAATTCACAAACCTAAATAGTTTTATACTAACATGTTCTTATTATATAAGCTATTCTACAACGGTTTTTAACACACGTTCAAGTATTGTAGCAACTACTATATACACACGTCACATATCAAGATAATGGAACAGTTGATATTTCCAGTTTTATAGGAGAACATGATTTCAAAGGAAATAAAAAACAGTTTAATATAACTTATATAACAAACAACCAATTGATATCCTAATCAAAATTATAAGGCTACATCCTAAATTGTTACAAATAATATGGGAGAATGGGAAGTGGGTAGTTACTTCCCATAAAGAATTGCTCTTCTCAACAACTGATCCTGTAAACAACTGTTAAGTCAAAACACTGCTGATCCTGTACACAACTGTTAGGTCAAAGCACTGATGAAGCATAAAGAATTTATCTAAAAATTATAGATAAATTATCATTTGTTTTAGCTTGTGGACCACAAGTTAGCTTCATAGAAAAAAAATCACACCTACTCGTGTGCCAAGTTCAATTAGCTTTAGTCGGCACTCTATGCAATACTTGTGTTACAATCCCAAAGCATGTTACAGGAATAATAGGAGTTAAATAAATCAGGGGTATACCTCTTGACAACATATAATACTTCTCTTCATTTACAAAAGTTTTCCCAGCAAAGACTCATTTACCCAAAACTACTACACTCCCATGTCACATATAAAAAAATACAATAGTTGATATAATTAGTTTGAGTAAACTTCCGTTTTGCTCCCTGTAGTTTGGCCACTTTAACGATTTTTCCCAAAACCTTCAAAAATAGCCATTTTCAACCAATAGTTTGCTATGGTTTTTCCATTTTTCTCCCTGCAGGAAGGAAAATGGAAAAACAAACAATTTGGATGGAGTTAGAGGCGGGACCAAAACGAAAGTTTACACAATAAGTTTGATTCGTTTGAATATAAAAATACAAGTATATTAACAAAAAAAACACAAAAGAAAAAATAACACAAAAGAAAAAACACAATGTTATACCGTAAAACAAATAACTTTCGTTAAAACACAATCCATTATATCTAAAACAAAATACTTTAGTTGATTTACAACTATAGATTAATTTATTAATTGAGATGCAACCATGTTATATAACTGTTATATAACAAACCGCCAATTGATATCCTAATCAAAATTATAAGGCTACATCCCAAATTGGTACAAATAATATGGGAGAATGGGAAGTGGGTAGATACTTCCTATAAAGAATTGCTCTTTTCAACAACTGCTGATCCTGTAAACAACTGTTAAGTCAAAGCACTGATGAAGCATAAAGAATTTATCTAAAAATTATAATAAATTAGAGAAAAATGCAATTTGCGTCCCTGTGGTATGTCCCAAACAACCTGAGCCCCTAAATTCATTTTTTGGTTTTTTGAGCCCCTGACCTTATGAATTCATAACACTCTGAGTCCCTGCCGTCAGTTTGACTGTCTGAGGCAGGGGTAAGACCGTCTTTTGGCATATATTAATAACACTTTGCGTCCCTATGGTATGAGTGAAATATCAACCTAAGCCCCTAAATTCATTTTTTTCTTTTTTCTTAAGAAATCTAATAATTCAAATTAACTATTTTATTTTTAAATAAATGCAATCTAATAATTAAATGTATACTATATATAACAAATTATTAAAGCCTAAATTGTATATATTAAATGTAAAATTTTAATACATACAATACAGAGACAAAACATCATACAAAACGTCATACCAACTTCGTAGACTTGACGAGACTTACAGACTCGATAACAAAAGACCGTAAAATACGATACAGAGACAAAACATCATACGACCACAAGCAATTGTGTATCTTTACTGACGGGTGCACTTCGGTTCAAAGCAGATATGAATGAATATAACCCTAGTGTAGGTAATTACATATCTACCACTGGGGTTATATTCATTCATATGAATGAATATAACCCAAGTGGTATATATGTAATTAGCGAGCTCTGGAATTTCAATGAAAATCGAAGAGCTCCACTGGGGTTGTATTCATTCATATCAATCACTTCCTTATGTGCACCGCATCTTCTAGGAGGTTGTCAAGTGTTCTCGCCTTCGTAGTTGGTGTTTTGCGTATCTTTACATCCGTAGCCATTATGTTATCTAATCAAACCAAAACCAAATAACTGTTAGCATCAAATCAAACAAAACCAATTAACTGTTATCATCGAATCAAACCAAAACCAAATAACTGTTATCATCGAATCAAACCAAAACCAAATAACTGTTATCATCAAAACCAAAAATCAAAATGAGGAACACATTCAAATCATTGAATCAAACCCAAAAATAACAAAACGACACATTCAAATCATTGAATCAAAACCAAATAACAGTTCTCAAACACATTCCTCGAAACAAAAACCCACAAGAATCAAAACCAAAACACATTGAAAACCTCTGTTTTGATACCCTAAACCCTAAATCCACAAGAATCAAAACCAAAACACATTGAAAACCTCTGTTTTGATACCCTAAACCCACAAGAATCAAAACCAAAACACATTGAAAACCTCTATTTTGATACCCTAAACCCTAAACCCACAAGAATCAAAACCAAAACACATTCAAAACCTCTGTTTTGATACCCTAAACCAACAAGAATCAAAACCAAAACACATTCAAAACCTCTGTTTTGATGCATTTTGAACAAAATCAACCCTCTGTTTTTTCAAAATCAACCCAAAATCATCGAATGGAACCCAAAATCATCGAATGGAACCCAAAATCAACCCTCTGTTTTTTTCAAAATCAACCCAAAATCATCGAATGGAACCCAAAAACAAACCCAGAATCAACCCTCTGTTTTTTCACAATATAAACACATTCAAATCATCGAATCAAACCAAAAATCAATATGAGGATGAAGATGAACCTGATCTGTTCGATGATAAATTTTCGATGATGAAGATGTTCGATGAAGATGATCTGTTGATCTGTTCGATGAAGATGATGATTATGATCTTGGGAGTTGGGAGAGACATTGGGAGTTGGGAGAGCTGTTGATGATGATAATGAAACTGGTGGTCTGCTATTAAAAAGTGTAGATATTAAGGGTGGGGGGGTATTATGGACTTTCCACAACTGTCAAACGGTAAAACTGACGGAACACTGACGACAGGGACTCAAAGTGTTTATGAATTCATAAGGTTAGGGGCTCAAAAAACCAAAAAATGAATTTAGGGGCTCAGGCTAATGTTTGGGACATACCACAGGGACGCAAATTGCATTTTTCTCAATAAATTATCATTTGTTTTAAGTTGTGAACCACAAGTTAGCTTCATAGGAAAAAAAAATCACACCTACTCGTGTGCCTAGTTCAATTAGCTTTAGTCGGCACTCTATGCAATACTTGTGTTACAACCCCAAAGCATGTTACAGGAATCATAGGAGTTAAATATATCAGGGGTATACCTCTTGTCAATATATAATACTTCTCTTCATTAACAAAAGTTTTCCCGGCAAAGGCTCATTTACCCATAACTACTACACTCCCGTGTAATATACTTGTGAAATCTTGATAACATTATCTGCTTTTTTTTGTATATGTATCCTGCATGTTTATCATTTATTACAAGTCATTATTATCTTAAATGTAGACACTGTTATTAATGTTCTTAAATAATATTCTCATGACATAAATATAATCTACGTTTGGTTGTGTTGATAGTTTTTTTTAATACTTTTGTAAACATGTATCATTGATAGATCTCTTTTATCTTCATTTAATGGTGTTAGCAATTCCTACGTTAATCAATTACAAATAATTAATTAAATATTTTAAATTGTGTGAATTAGATGTAAGATTATAAATTAGTATGTATGACAATTCAAGAAGAGTTGTAGTTATTAATCGAAATCAAATTAAAAGTCAACATTATTTTAAATATAGACATAGTTATTGATGTTCTTAATAGTTAGATAAGTAGTCATCGTGATATTAAAATATACAGTGAGTTTGGATGATGTTAATCATATATACCCGGACAACAGTGAGTTTGGATGATGTTAATCATATATACCCGGACAGCGGACGGGTAAACCACTAGTTTGTTTTAAGTTGTGGACCACAAGTTAGCTTCATAGGAAAAAAAATCACACCTACTCGTGTGCCTAGTTCAATTAGCTTTAGTCCTATGCAATACTTGTGTTACAATCCCAAAGCATGTTACAAGAATCATAGGAGTTAAATATATCAGGGGTATACCTCTTGTCAACATATAATACTTCTCTTCATTAACAAAAGTTTTACCGGCAAAGGCTCATTTACCCATAACTACTACACTCCCGTGTCACATATAAAAAAATACAACAGTTGATACAATAAGTTTGAGTAAACTTCCGTTTTGCTCCCTGTGGTTTGGCCACTTTAACGATTTTGCCCGAAACCTTCAAAAATAGCCATTTTCAACCAATAGTTTGCTATGGTTTTTCCATTTTGCTCCCTGCAGGAAGGAAAATGGAAAAACAAACAATTTGGATGGAGTTAGAGGCAGGGAGCAAAACGAAAGTTTACTCAATAAGTTTTGATTCATTTGAATATAAAAACACAAGTATATTAACAAAAAAAAAACACAAAAGAAAAAACACAATGTTATACCATAAAATAAACAGCTTTCGTTAAAACACAATCCATTATATCTAAAACAAAATACTTTAGTTGATTTACAACTAAAGATTAATTTATTAATTGAAATGCAACCATATTATGACATTGTAATTTGTATGAATGAAAATTCAAATCTTATCAGATGTTGTGCTTTGTATAAAAAAAATGTTTTTATTGTTTTTATAAAAATACTGTTTTTGTTTATAGACATTACACTTTTCACAACAACATAGAGCTTATAACATTCATACATAAGCATTAAAACTAAACATTCATTTGACCAGACCACATTCAAACAACAACAGCTACATATAAACAATCAACCTAATATCCAAATGTTTTAAGCAACACGAATACATCACACAGGACAATACAGTTTCATTCGCTCCACACGACTTCCTCGTGCTTGCTCTTTCAACCTATTCCTTTCAATTGCGTCCAGCACAACGTAAGCTTCACTATCATTATACACAAAATCCCTTCGAGCATTAAGATAATGCAACAATATTTTGGTTGCATATTTGCATCTTAATTCATCTAATTGTTCTTTCTGCCCACAATCTACTTCTTTCACAAACCCACATCGCCAACGTCGTAAAGAACTCCCTTCGAATGACTCCATATGCCTCATTAAAAATATACCACAATCAACTTTGTTGTCTACGGTTCTCCACGGTTCTCCACGGCATTTCTAGTCGACTTATCTGAGCTTTGTGCATCTTACGTCCACCCACAACACCTTGACTTAACATAAAATCTGCTACTAAATGCCTCTGCAATATAACGATAATAAATATAAAAAATTATCTTTTACATATGATTGTGTTTTTTAAATGTCAAGGAATGTACCAAATTTTCTGGCCAGTCTCGGTATTTTAAGTCAGATCTATCATCATATAGACTGCTGCTATCAATCACATCTATTTGGCACTTTTTCAAATGAAAGCATACCAAGTAGAAGTGATCAGATTGCAAAACAGGTATGAATAAAAGATCAACTTCTTTCAACGATGCTACTTGTTCTTCTTTTAAAACTTTAATCATATTTCCAAAAAATTCAGCTTGCATCATCTCATAGCTTGAACCATATGTGCCACCATCCTGTGTATCAGTTATAATAACATTACTAAAATAAATAAATAAACAATTCACTTATGTTATTTACTTACCAGCATCTGATATGTACAAAACAATCGCTTAATTTTGTCATCAGCCTTAAACTTCTCCTCGTGATTTAAGATTCTGGCCCACACATTAACAACAGCAAAATGGACATACTCGTCATGACTCAATGTTTCTAGCACTATCCTTGTTAGACCTGAATCTGGCTGACCTTCAATTTGAAAAACAACGTCCCTACAATGAATACGAGTTAAAACATCAATCAACTTATAATCATAGTACATTATAATAAAAGAAGTTAAAACACATACATTTCAAATCCTCTGGCAGAGAAAATCCAATCAGAATAAATTTTCTCTACAAATGTCAACTTTTCACTCAATTCCACCACCCGGTTAATGTAAGGTGATCCTGGCACCAAAGTCTCATCCGTAGAATCAACTACATTTTCTTCATCCTTTTCATCTGAATGCACACTTTCCATGTTTTCAACTGAATTTACATTTACACCCGTATTACAATCAGTTTTCGTCTCTTGACTTTGAGTCTTCTTTTCTCCCTTACTCTGTATTTCATTATCATCTTTTGGAGATGAATCTGGATCTCTGCTCATAAAACCTGCATTTTTTGCAAATGAAATCAACGGATCCAATTGAGCTTTAACTTCTTTAATCACCTGATTATCTGCATAGCACATAAACCCCTCATTCAGCAATGTCTCTACATTCTTCAAAGACTCTTTTGCCTTTTCAATTTCTACAGTCAAATTTCTGACAAAAACCTGTTTCAATATGAACAATAAAAGATGATAAAACTATATATATATATATACATATATCATATATTCAGAGTGAAATACTATATGTTTTTGTGTCTTACCGATTCTGCTTCCTCCGTTCGTTCTTCTGCCACGGGAATGTTTGATTCCCTGCCAACATCTGCATTCTCATCCCGCCTATTCGAATGTATATTTCGAGTATAACGATCATTGTCTCTACACTCATCATCATCCACTTGCCTTTCATCCTCTCCATGTATATCTTCATGAATCAAATCCTCCTCAACACCAGCACCATCATTGTCTTTGCCCTCGTCAGCATCGACTTGCTGTTCCACATTTTCATGCATGGGTTCACCAGTTGAAGAACATTGACGCACCTCACTTTCATTTGATTTTTTGGTCTTTAATCCTGTTGTAGACTTTGAAGTACCTTTCTTTCTTCTTTTCTCAGACTTCAGTCCTTTATTCTTTATGTCCTCCAGTTTGCATAATGTACACTCTTCAATATATTCTATAACAAACAAACCTTTACGCTTAACACGTACATCATGCAACTTGCTTGTATGATCTACATAGATAAGCTGTAAACAAAAAAATACTTGTCACTCGGTTTTGTTTGGATAAATGCCACAAATGACAAATTAATATTTTACTTATGATCTTACCGCAAGCAAAAACAGAGGCCCATTAAAAACTTGAGCAGGGTGCCAGCCTTTTTCTCGCTCTGTCTAACAAAGTTAACATGTAATCACACCAACCCAGTTCTTTTATGTCAACATCCTTTGTTATTAATGGCAAAAATCTTTGGTTGACAGTGCCACTTTTCGTTCCTTCGCCTAGATGTGTAAACATCAACACCAAAAAGTTAAGAACAAACAACATTCCACAATCATTGCGTTCTCTCTTGCATCGCCTATCCAAATAAGTTTGTGTTTCTTGTATAAGAAACCTGGTGAAGCCTGTTGGGAATTAACTTCTCCACAATTTAACAACAGGACTTTTTATGTTTGGCCTATTGTTCTCTGTTATTATTCTTGATCCGTTCGGAATTCCCAATACCTTGTGAACCAATTCTGGACTTAACTTTAATGACTGAGATCCAAGATTTAATATTCTTGTTGAATCATCATAGTTCTTAGCCAACCAAAGTCCCAAGCTGGTAGGAACATGCTGAATCTTCAGATTTAGAATAGGACCAAAACCAATATCTCTTACAACGTTCTTTTGCTTGTCATTAAACTCTAACATCCAATCATATAGACTGCTTGGTGAACATCTTGGTAAAATCTTCTCACCAGTATATGGGAAAAACATTTGACATTCATGGTGATTTGATTCCTCAGGTTGGTCCTTTCGACGTCTCTTCTTTGGTAAGGTATCATCAACTATTATATAACTTAACGAATTTTAGAAACAAACTACAACTAAGATTTTCATGTTTAAATAAATACCTGGTTTTTTTACTTTTGATACAGCAGGATTAACAAAATCAACATCATCATTATCATCAGCATCACCACAGCCTGCCTGTAAAACTGCAACAGCATATCAAATAAAATAATAAACTATGAAGGGAAAAAAATGTATATTATATTTAATCATTTTAAATTGATCTATAACATACCTTCACTCTTTCGTTTCACAGCAGCACGAAACAAAGATCCTTCATGTCTCTCCACATTTTATTAGAAACAAAACACATAAAAAATATTAATTGTAAAACGTTATTTAATCCTACTATTGACATTATCTAATGACTACAACATACAATACAACATTGACTTGTTAATATATCACAGTGTTACAATTTAAACATTGTGTTATATTTATCAACCTGTTTTTTATTATTATCTAGTCATCACAATCAGAAAGCACAACTATACTTGATTTGATGATTTTAAACTTGATACACCCGAGTTTGATTACATTTCTCCAACTTATTCTGCCAATTTTAACAAAATACTATCAGGAAGTATAACATTACAATGTTGTAAAACAACACATAATATTCAACATACAATATAAATACAAAAACACAATCCTATAGCTTACCACATACGTAAAAAAAACACAACATGCACCAAGATACTGCAAATAATCAAGAAACATACGCAAACACAATAATTTCCAAAACCATAATATTAAAAAAAAAAGCATAATTAATATAAAAAACATAGTGGATATAACTCGATTTTAACAACAAAAAATGGATATAACACAACTTTATACAACAAAAACAAACATCTACATACACATTATAGTTATACAAAAACTAACCGACTTGTAGAAACAATATTCCAAACAAAATCATAAATCTAAAAACACAATATACTTGTACAACTTCTGTTTAAACATTAAAAATAAAAAAATAAGATATAAACCATAACAAAAATAAATGAAACGCATTTACCTCTGCTTACGAATCTCTTAGATTTGCTTGTACAGAATGACTTCTTTCTATTTCCACTTATATGTTTCTTTGCAATTTCCACTTCAACCTCTTGACGTTTACTTCCTCTAACAGTATCACCTACTCCATCTTCACTGAAATTTCTTGACGATTTCTTACCTATTTAACCAACAGACTTATAAAATCAAAACACAATGAAAATAGCAATCAACAACACCATCACAACAACTTACTTGTAAATCGCAAGTCAATGTTTGCAGTAGACGCCATTGCAAATGTAGTTCCAAATTATTAAGATTAGTACACAAAGCAACAAACACAATCGCAAATTGTATAACTTCGAGCCCTAAGTTTCCGTTAAAACCGAATGTTCATCGTTTTCCCTTTTCTTGACTATTATACAGATAATCTCAAAACAATAATAAGAAATTACCTTTTTGCCCCCCCCCCACACTGAATACCAGTTAAATGAATATTTAATCTTATTACAAAAAATTGTACCACTTAATAAACCGAACCCAAATATAACATGCATAAAAAACATAATTATTTAAATATATATTCATTTTTTTTAAATATAGAAAAAAAATTATTGAAACTTCATTCTTATTCTCATTCATCATCCTATATACAACACACTAAGTACTCACGAAAAATAAGCAATAACTAACAATATCACCAAAACATAATTCACTAATTAGAACAAAAAACCAAAGAATTTATAGACATCATACCTGTTATTCAAAAGAATGAGATATTGACGTAGGACACCACGTCATCGGGAGTGAGGATGGACCTAAGCAGGATGGACCAAGGGGGTGGATGATGGGCTCTCACACTATTTATAAAAACACTTAAGAAAAAATAAACTGATTTGATTTTACAGAGAGAGAGAGAGAGAGAGATAGAGAGGAGAGAGAATAAAGAGAGAGGAGAGAAAAAGAGGCCCGTCAATGACGTCTTTAAGCGACTGAGAAACCAGGACAATCATCAGGGGACGGTGTGGGTGACCGGCGCCGGGGCTCGCCAAGGCAAGGCCGGCCCCCATACCCTCCAGTCTAAGTAACCATATTGATAGAAATCATACATACTGGAGAGGATATAAAGACTACTTTTAATAAGGTATACCTTGTTTTATTTAATCTTCTAATAAATAAAATAACACTTCATCTATTAGTTACACAAAGATTCTTACATATAGGGATTTGGACTGTCGTTTGGCATCAGCTGCCAGCCCATTTTTCCCTCTTATGTTAAACCAGATGAACCCAATGCTCACTCAATGATTGGTGTGAGATGGACCTATTCTTTTATCTCCTTTGAAACCTATATTGCACCTAATAAGGTTGACACTTTCAAGGCCCATGTTATCCGATTTTTGAAAGCCAATGGGATTTAGATAGTTCTAGACTATACCTCTTGTTAACATGTAATATTTCTATTCATTATCAAAAATTTTACGCACAAAAGCTCATTTACCCGTAACTACTATATATACTCCCGTGTTGCATATAAAAAAATATACAGCTGTTGATGTAATAACTTTTAATGCGTTTGAATATAAAAAACACAATTATATTAACAAAAACAAAAGACACAAAAAAAAACACACAATGTTATACCATCAAAATCAAAAGCTTTCATTAAAACACAATCCATTCTATCTAAAATAAAATACTTACTATAGTAGATCGTGGTCTCACTATCAGAACATTGTGTTATATGAATCTAGCTATATTTAACATGATATCATGTTCAGAATAAATACAAATAACTGTTGTTAAATTACCACTTTATTACCATTTAATTTATATAATTTTAATTAATGTATATCTCTTACTTTATATATTATATATTAGTTGTAAGTATATACCAACAACCATTAACAAAAACATCGTAAGAATATATTATCAACAATTTATAAAAGCACAACAACGTACAAAATTACCATAATTTAATATTAAATGGATAAAACAATCTAATGTAACATCATTTTTATCTAAAAAATAGCGATAAAGTCTGGCACGACAAAGTCAAACTCACCACGTCTAAGACACAAATTTCAAAATGATTATCTCAAATTTTCAAACCATAATGCCATCCATTTAATAATTTTTAAATAATAAAGAAAAGAAAAAAAATTAACCTAATTTAAATTTGTTAAAAAAATAACCAACACTATTTAAGATCCCTGCAACATATTCATAAGATCAAGACTTTCCCCCATTTACATCGTCTCTCTCTCACATCATCATTTATTTACTTCTCTTTTTAGTAGTCCCATTCAGAAAACTCTACTTGTACCGCTTATTTCCTTCATTTTAACAGTTACATTTACAAACCCCCTTTTATTCATCGTCATTACAATTTGACCAATTATTACAGTTCAGGTCAAACTTGAAAATTGTATCATTTGATTCAACCTTAAATTTTTTGGACAAAGTTGGCATCTTTCAAGAATGACAGGGACAAAAATGATAAAAACTTGAAGTTTGGTCTAAATTGGCATAAATGAACAAACTAAAAGGCCGGAAATAAAAATTAACTAAAAACAAATATAACTTTAAAAATTTATACAGGAAATTCCCAAAATATTTCATTAAGAATTATATTATCTTATATCTTATATTATATTATATATATATATATATATATCTACCATATTTGAAAATAAGTTGGGCTGATGTGGCATCAAATATGGTTTTTGGCTCCAAAACTCCCTTCTCAATCTTTTAACATGGAATGGATCATCCGGACTAAAAACCCGACCCATTATTTCGGATCCTATAAAAGTCTTCTAAATATTTGTTCATCTCTCACACTCCCCACATCTTCTTCACGTTTCCCCACAAAACCTTTGATCATCACCAAATCTACACTGCATATCTCATATCTTCAATCGATCAAATCTTCATTTCCGACACAAGAGAAACATTTCTTCTCTTAAACCTGGTTATCTCCACAATCTTCATCACTTGATTTTTCTCCGAGAAGGTATGGTTACCTTATATGTTTGTCTTTCAAGATTTTTATGATTTGGATGATGATCATGGTTTACTTTTAATTATCTTCATCGATTAAGTGAGGATTATCTTCACAATCTGCATCAGTTGATTTTTCCCCGAGAAGCTATGGTTACCGTATATGTTTTTTTTTTTTTTGTAAGATTTGTAAGATTTTGTATCAATTGTATGAAGTTCATGTATTTTATGTCATTATCTTTGTCGTATATGTGAAGATTCTACTCCAATTATAGTTTTTTTTTTGATATTTTGTTCCGTATTTAGGTTTTCGTTTATTTTTATTTTTTTTGGATATAGGGATCTGATTTTTTTTTTTTTTTTTTGTATATTGCACTCTGATTCTCATATTTTGGATGTGTGGTTGAGTGTTTTATGATAGATTAGGTTTTCCATATTTGTTGATTTTATTGCTAGAATGATTTATGATATGGTTTTCTTTGTTTATGACAACCTTGTGTTTACTGGTTTTTTGACCTATACATGCAATGTTTAATGTCAAAAACTATAGCCACTTTTATCCGTCATTAAAGAACATATATCTCTAATACATCATTAACACTTTTGTATTTTTTAAAACCTGTCATGCCCTTACCATTGAATCAAGTATGCCCTTACGAACCCTTAACAATACAAGCCTTAAACATGGATGTATCTTTGTACTACTATTAGTGATAGCTGATAAGATATGTCTTAACCATGGATGTATGGATGAATTACGTTTACTGATAACTGATAACATAGCCACAAACTAAAAGGAATAAACTTTAGATAACTATTGCATACAGTTAGAATTTGCTGAGCTGAACATTTAGAATAATAAGGATATTCATAGACTTGAAAATGATATAAACTTTAAACATTTGATAAAATACGATGTGATATATGACATATCAAGTAACAATGCATAAGGACATCTGTAGCGCTTAACATAGTAGTGCAAAACACATTAACAGTAGTAACACTTGTTTAATTGTCACAACATAATATATCAAAAAAATTAGTTTATAGCATTACATTTTATTAGCTGACTATAACAACTACAACATATATCTTATAAAACGACATGACTTTGCGTGCATTTGGGATTGCAGTCTGCAAATGGCATCATCTTTCTGCGTAGTGTTAAAACAATCATCACGTTCTCGGCTGGTACACATCCTATGAGAATACAATTAAATATAAATAATTGCTTACTGGTTTTCTTTATCTTTCACACACTTATATCGTAAATCTTTCAGCCACTACCTCCATCAATTGGGTTCTTTCATGACAAAGAACTACAAAACAAAAGCAAAATTTGTATACAGGCAGATAACGGGCATCATTGGAACGTCAACATCAGGAAAATAAACAGAGTATACTACTTTACAGATGGCTGGAAAAATATTGTTGATGATTTAGGGCTTGATGATGTTTGTTTGATAGTATTTGAAGCTCACAGTGAATGCAAATACAAAATCAAAGCCTTTAAAGATTCACGCCGACTGGGACTATCATTCTGCGATGCAATATCCAAACAAACGGAGAAACACATTGTACACTCTCAACCATGAACTCCCAAAATAACTTAAAACCACAAATGTATTATAATTTACATAACAAATAACTGCATCTCATCTGTCTAATATAATTATTGCAGCGGCTCCCTAAAAACTTTCTCAAAGACAATATGAAAAATAAGCCCCCAAACATGTCAATACAACTATCTGCAGGTGAAGGACATACATGGGAAATAAAGATAGAGAAAAGAGGAAAACAATACTATTTGACAGATGGATGGATGAATGTTATAAAAGACATGCATCTAAAATTCGGCTACATTCTCGTGTTTGACATAATTCAAAAACCAAAGCTAACGATGACTGTTTTCCATCCTGATGGAAGTGAATTTATAATCCCAAAAAAAAGAACCTGTTGAAGAAAAAGAAGCGCACACGCATAACCAAGGATGCCACAACAAAGCACCATCATCTACAGCAGACAACAACACATTTGAAAAGACTGCCACAGAGAAATTCGTAAGATATCCGATACAATTTTTAACTATAATCACAGTTGACTTATATGCATTGAATTCTAACCAACTATTCCATATACTAACATTGTTTATTATACTACTTGAAAAACAGTTCATCCCAGATGAAGTTGTTAAAAAGAAGAAAATTGCTCAGACACGCACTTTGATAATAAAAAATCAAGAAGGAAGTTGTTATAACCTGGGAGTCAAAAATCATTCACGTAGAGCGCGAAAGGAATACCTGGTGAATGAATGGCTGGAATTTATGGCAGAGAATGATATATCTTATGGAGATAAGTGCACTTTCAAGATCTTAGAAGATGAAGGTATGATATTACTTTCAAACATTTGCAGGTTAAATTAATTCACCCAGCCAGAAGCAGATTCAGAACCAACTTGACTTCTTTTTGCAACAACTAATATGCAGTATGGTTGGTGGTAGTTTTTTTTGTTTAAATTAACCCTCGTTAATCATGAAGGCTTATAACACTTTCCCTAAACTTCAAAAAGCAATGTATTTTGTAATGGTAATACCCGTACACAATGATAATCATCGTTGCTCTACTTAGATTGTTGTTTATCATATTGTTTCAAACCGAATATGTCCTTGCAAACAAATAAATAATTTTGTATGAACTAACATGTTAACGTAACATATACCATCTGCTATAGACCACTGTAATAATCACCACAAAATATAGACCACTCAAACATATATCAACTACTATATCCCAATAGCAGTAAAAAACTGCATTTGATGCCAATGGTAGTTTAATATGTAAACATGTCTATAAGTGTGATGGTTTAAAAAATATATATATATTGGTTTACAAATGTGTCTACTTTTGCATAAAGCATCAAACAAATGATAAGTAATACATATTCAAAACAAATAAAAATAGCCAACCACAATTAATACTACAATGGAGTCCCAAAAATGATCCCAATAACAATAGAAAAATAAAACTAAATAAAAATGAAACACTTTTTTAAAATAATAAACACAATAAACAGAATTGCTAACAATATAACAGCAAATAAAAATACAAGATAATAGTACTACCCAATAGCTGAATCAACAGTCTCTAAAAATAATGCTCCTTTACGACCAAATAATGCTCCTTTAAGCCAACAAAACGAATCAACATGTTGAAGGTATTCAAAATCTTGTACACTCATGTATACTTCAGCAATATTCCCAAATTTGGGGAGCAAAATCAAATTGCCGTTTGCCACATCCGATGCTCCACACCATTCTACAAATGAGAATGTTTCAACATTTGGAAAAGACGACACCTTAGACCATAAATTATCTTGATATTTGAAAAGACTCGCATTAACATTAGGCCAGATTTCAACAACAAACATATGAAGCTTATTGTTAACAGTGAGAAAATGTCCATCATAAACATACAGGTGATTAACTGGGGGAAAAGGGAACCTCTTAAACGATTCAGTAATTACATCAAAACCAATTATATGAATGTCACCCCGTACCCTCACTTGTTTAACAGTGAAATATAAGGTATTGTTCACAAAAGAGCCAACAGACCAAATATAACACCCCGCTGCATATTTTTTCCCAATAAAAAAATCTACATTTCTCCAAGTGCCGAGTCGTCGTGAATAAACACGAGCAAGATCATAATTATGGTGACGTTTAATGTGTAATATTTTAAGATCAGAGGATGTATCAAAATACATACCAGCTGCATCCGATTGCCAATCATATATACGATCAGAGTGCTCATCGAACAAAATTTTGAAACTCATAGTAGTTGGATTCCAAAGCATCATCTGATATGAAGGCCTTTCGTTGCAAACTAATAAAAGCCCACCAACAGTAGAAATAATATGTAACAACAAAGGCCGACTTTTACCAGGGAAACAAATAGTTTCCTTGCACCAATGTCTACCCGTCCATCCACTATGCTATCAATAAATATTGATAGAGGTTGAATGGTGATTCGTTTCCGACATTTTAAACTACCAATCCGGCTAGAATGCAAAGCAGCAAACTGACAACTTGATAACTCATCACGCCATTGTTTACAAACACATTTGAAACGACCGATTGCCTTAACTGGGAGTCTGGATAGTATTTCAGAAACAACAACTTCGATTCCAATGTCTGACATGCTATAACCTACATTAAAAAGATAAAATTATACATAAAGTAAATACACAAATAAGCATAAGAAACTGCCTTAACTGGGACTCTACTTAGTAAAAGACTGCAATTATTGTAGTAACTCCTAAACTACCACGTCACAAATCAAAAACACAGCACTTGACTTAATAAGTTTTGAATATAAAAACCAACAATATATTAACAAAAAAAAACCCGCCTTACATAGAGTATTATCAAACAACTAAACTGTTAATGAAAAAGACCATTTCATACTCGATAATTGCATATAACCCTTAGTCCAACGTAAATTCAATAGTAATCATTTCACCCAATATTAAATCCTATTATATATAATACTTCTCCTAACTACATCTTTTTTTATCATCTTTTCAACCTTTGTTTATCTTTACACAACTCACACAATAAAACACACAATGAAGTAGAACAAAAAAAAATTATAAGAAAAAACACAACATCATACCATAACAAACAATTGGCTTGCGTATAACACAATGCATATGAAAAAAAAACTATAATTTAGAATATATACACAACTAAAATATATCATGTAAGTTCTCTAGACTATAAAAATAACGGACATTGGAAAAACACAATTTATATATTTATATCTTATTATATTCTTCTAAACCACTTTACATTAATTACTTGAAAAGACTCAACTGCAAATGAAAAGACCATTTCAATAAATCATCATTGCATCTTAGCTCGGATGCCAATAACAAATCATTACTCTTCTTTAACACAAGTTGTTAATCCTATTATATATAATACCTCCTAACTACATCCTTTTCTAACCTCTTCAACGACTCTCTAACTTCACTCAACTCTTTTCTGTTCTAACTACAATGAATACATCAAACTCCAAAGGTTGGTCTGAACTGTCCCAAGTTAAAAGGGATATCTATGAAGGATTCAAAGGTCAACATGAAGACACTGAAAGAGAGATCAGAGACAGCTTGATTGACATAACACAACTACTTCAACAGCAACTACGGGAGAATAAGAAGATGAAAATGAAGATCATGAGCAACCCACCTTCACATGAACAGTACATTGCTGGATTGCTTCTGTCTGATGAAGAAAGGGAGACAGAGGATCTTCTTGATAAAGCAAACAGCTTAGCTGACCAATACATTGCAAAAACCAACCAAGGAAAGCAAGCTCTTACTAAATTTCTGGCTTATTAGACTGAATGCAAATTAGTTTGATTGATGTGCATGTAGCTGTTGGTATGGGGTTTCTTTCCATGATAGTAGGACATCTTCCTTATGTTTTTGCCTTTTGATCTCATACTTAACGACCAACATGATTCCACATCTAATGTATTGACAAATTTTGTTATTATGTGTAGTTTTGTCAATGAATGATGGTTATATTTATGTTCCTCTTATAAGTTTTTCTATATACAACTTAACTAATGTAGCATGTTATTATTAACAACCAATACGTAAACTGAACTTCAGATACTCACACATAAGAAAGCTGAACAGCATCAAAACATATGTGAATAAAAAAAACAAAAGAGAAAGTTTATGTCCAGAAAAAAAAACATTGAACAAACACACAACATAAAAACCATCGCTCTAAAATGAAACAAACAAAAGAAACTACATCTCACTCATTAAAATGGGTAAACTTAATCTCTTTCTTACCAACATCTTTCACGGTCTCCACAATATTATTACTTGTACTTTCACAGATGCTCGAGTTCGAAATGACATCCAAATTGTAAAGATCAAGCAGTTTACGCTTAGACGTCGTATCTTTACAAACCATTGAACATGTTTTTTTATCAATTGAATCACCATCGCAACTAATCACAAGCGAAATTGGAGTACCATTCTTCTTATCATCAGCCATACAGCTCTAAACCAAGATTGAAAAAGTTTATTAACTAAACTACTAAAGACAACTATAATACTTCAGTTAAAAGTTCATAGTACCTGACTAATCCCAGACATTTGTTTAACCAGATCAACAACTGATTCATCGTCAGTTATTCTTTGAATCTCGTATTCTTCATCACAATATGTCAAGTTAGTCTCGCTGACTTCAATCTTGAATGCAAACAATTTATCCACCAAAGTTTTTAATTCGTTTGGAAATCGCACAGTACCATCATCCTGAAAACATAAAAGACAGGATATATAACCAAAAAGTTAGCTTACAAAAAATATATAAATTGAGATATAGAAACTAAATATATACTACCATTATGTTATCCCGAATCAACTGTTTTGCAGACTTCTCGATAACATGGTTAGCCGTATTATGAAACAAAATAAGAGATACATCACCACTGCTATCCTCAACACGAACCTTCAATCTAATTGATAACATAACAACTTAATTTGAATTAAAACGAATTACATAAACCAAAATAAGGTAAGTGATGAAAAAAGTTACAATGACAAAATGACAACGTAAATAACAACAGAATAATAACAATACCTTAAAACCGGTTCAACAATAACATTTTTTTGACAAAATTCATTAGTGCACACATACAACGTATGTTGGTCTTCATCACAACCTCCGTCAGATTTAGTTAAACCCATGTTTTTTGTACAAGCCTCATTTAAACAATTAGGACACTTCAAAGAAAACCAACCAACCTCCTTGGATATTTCCTTTACGGTACCCAGTATGATAACAGATCGTGGCTGTAAAAAATATAAATATATCCACTTACATCTAATGTAAATATTGAAATACGAAACTTGAAATGGTCTATGATTACCTCACTAATTTCCCACACATCATCGATGTTACTAAAAACAACATTCTTTAGAAAATCATCCATAACCGCCTGCAACCCGATAGAATTAGAAAGCAGTAATGCATCAACTTTGCTGTCAGTAACTCAGAATGTAATACAAAAACAATGCAGACAATTATCACATAATGCAATGCACTTGTTTTCAAAACAGAAAGAATATGAACTAAACAAACCTTGCGAATAAAACTGGACATAATCGAATATGATATGTTTATTAAATAATCAAGTAATACGATATTTATACACCATAAAAAGCAGTTGATGACACCAGATTTGTAGGAACATGGGCGACAGCACATAAGTAAGTAGTAAACCGCTAATACATACCATGATGTAAAACAAATAATACATAAAGTATAGCATGTAAAATAAAAAAAACCAATAATATAGAAAAAACACAATCATAATATCATATAAAATAAAAAACACAATACTATATAAACACACAATCAAAAACACTCCGGATACTTAGCTTATAATCCAATAAAGGGAATTTATCATTTCTCTGCCACAAAAGATTTATTACACATCAAACACAGCATTTAATGTTATACAATAAGATAAAATAAGACACACAACTACAAAAGAATAGTTAAACCTGAATACAAAAGTTCTAATACATACATTGTCATATAATAAGAGAAAAAATCACTCTTCATAAAATAACACAATTTCTTAAAAAAAATACACAATAATAACCATTCCAGATAACTACCTCTACATTAAATTTGAGTTAGGATCGGTTAAGAGAGGTTTATTAACAAATGAACATAGCAGTTTACCTTACCATCTTTGTAGGACAACATGCAAGAAAGACTACAACAACTTATTAACCTAAAATCCTTGATTATAAACCGCTAGTACATACCATATATTAAAATCACACATATTAAAGATTTCATTTAATATAATAACACAATATTATACAAAAGAAGGATAGAACCAAATGATAAACATACCATCTATTTTTACAACTGCCTTTTAGCACACATTCATGAGTTGTACTAAATGATAAACATACATGACACATATACAAAAAAAAAGGAATTGATGATATCAGGTTTGTAGCATTTTTCACCTGAATATATAGTAAAACAAATTAAACTGAAAATATTAAAAGTTCGAAATAATATATGATTAAATAACACCAATCGGAAATAAATATCCATGCAGACAACTGTTAATACACTTATACATACGGAACTACTTGAAACAATAAACAAAATTCGAAAAAACGACCACCATTCCCTATAATATAGCATAATAATTTCTAATCAATCGGCGAAACAACGGTCTCGATAAATAATGCTTGTCCCACACCAATGTAGGAATCAAGATGTTGAAGGTAATTAAAAACTTCATTGCTCATCTTAGCTTCAACAGGACGAATCCAAACGTTTCTAAGCAACCACTTGTTGTTTTGAAATATAGTAGACCAACGGAAACTTTGTTCATAACTAATAATATGAATATTATTGATAGAAAACATCTTGATGAAGGCTTCATCTTCAACTTTGTACAAACCAACAGATAACTCGGGAGACCCTTCAACAACAATAAAATGGAGCTTCTTTGCAATGCTCAGAAATTTTCCTGACCAAGGAGTAACTTCCAAACTTTCAGGAAAACGAATGCTTCTAAAAGTTTCGGAAATAACATTGAAAGCAACTATATACCTCTCGAAAGGGCCAGGATACCAACTTCTTGAACACACGAAATATATGGATTTGCCAGAATAAATTCCGGAAGACATAGAATAACCCCGACCACCGAAATTACCTCCCCTCAAGAAATCTATTTCTCTCCACGTCTCACGACGTCGTGAATAAACAAGAGCAGTAACAACATTATTCAACAAATGATATTTGATGTGAAACACTTTAAGATCATTGGTTTCATCAAAATACATTCCACCTGTATCACAGTTTTGAACATTCCGCTGAGAAAAGTCTGAGACAGACAACAACTTATGGCACCTGGTTGTTGGATTCCAAAGGATCAGCTCACAGCTTCTCGCTTTAAAAGACACTAACAACAGCCCATTAAGCGACGCTAGAATACTTAAGAATATAGGGTCAACATTGCCAGGAAAAGTGATTTGTTTGCTTGTAAACACATCCAAATTCCCACCTATTACGTTGTCAACAACAATTGACATACCTCGCAAGGAGACATATTTCTTATGTGAATTTCCAATTCGACAAGAATGCATCATCTCAAAAAAATGAGTTGACAGTTCCTTACGGAAATCTTTGCAAACACATTTCAAACAACCAATAGCTTTGGCAGGGAGCCTTGTGAATATTTCATCGACGATCAATGCAAACCCAAGCTTTTCCATTTTATAATCTATGGGGCTACAATATAAAATATAATAAATGAAATACAATTGAGACAATTTGATCTGTAAATGTTTATATATAAACACAATGTATACAACCCTTTTCATACACAACCGGGTGATAAAATAAGACTAACCAACCACGTAACTTATAAAAAAAAACTGTTAATGAAAGCAGTTTAACATTGTATTAGCACAATCTTAAACAACTGCTGATGTTAGCAAATATTGACCTTTCTACAAACATTTTGAAATCAACACAGCAGTTTACCTTACCATCTTTGTAGGAGAACATGCAAGAAAGACTACAACAACTTATTAACCTAAAATCTTTCATAAAGACAGCATTTAATGATATACAATAAGATAAAATAAGACACACAACTACAAAGGAATAGTTAAACCTGAATACAAAAGTTCTAACACATACATTGTCATATAATAAGAGAAAATATCACTCTTCATAAAACAACACAATTTCTTAAAAAAAGTACACAATAATAACCATTCCAGTTAACTACCTCTACATCAAAAATGAGTTAGAATCGGTTAAAAGAGGTTTATTAAGAAATGAACACAACAGTTTACCTTACCATCTTTGTAGGAGAAGATGCAAGAAAGACTACAACAACTTATTAACCTAAAATCCTGGATTATAAACCACTAGAACATACCATATATTAAAATTACACATATTAAAGATTTCATTTAATATAATAACACAATCTTATACAAAAGAAGGATAATACCAAATGATAAACATACCATATATTTCTACAACTGCCTTTTAGCACCCATGAATGAGTTGTACTAAATGATAAACATACATGATACATATACAAAAAAAAAGTAATTGATGTTATCAGAATCTACACAAAAGCCAAAAAATACACGATGTATGCTACCAAAATACAATTTCATTGGTAAAACACAAACCATTGGAAAAAACAAAATTCATGATATCAGGTTTGTAGGACTTCTTTACCTACATATATAGTAAAACAAATTAAAATGAAAATATTAAAAGTTCGAAATAATATATGATTAAATAACACCAATTGGAATTAAATATCCATGCAGACAATTGTTAATACACTTATACATACGGAATAACGGAACTACGTGAAACAATAAACAAAATTCAAAAAAACAATCACCATTCCCTATAATATAGCATAATAATTTCTAATCGATCAGCGAAACAGTGGTCTCGATAAATAATGCTCGTTTCGCACCAATGTAGGAATCAACATGTTGGAGGTAATTAAAAACTTCATTGCTCAGGTCAGCTTTAACAGCACCACTCCAAATGTTTTTTATCAACCACTTGTTGTTTTGAAATATATTGGACCAATGGAAACTTTCTACATAACCAATAATTTGAAGATTATTGATAGAAAACATCTTGATGAAGGCTTCATCTTCAACTTTGTACAAAGCAACAGATAACTCGGGAGACCTTTCAACAACAATAAAATGGAGCTTCTTTGCAATGCTCAGAAATTCTCCTCGCCAAGGAGTAACTTCCAAACTTTCAGGAAAACGAAGGCTTCTAAAAGTTTCGGAAATAACATCGAAAGCAACTATATACCTCTCCAAAGCGGGATACCAATTTTTTGAACACACGAAATATATGGTTTTGCCAGAATAAATTCCGGAAGACCATGAATAACCCCGACCACCGAAATTAGCTCCCCTCAAGAAATCTATTTCTCTCCACGTCTCACGACGTCGTGAATAAACACGAGCAGTAACGACATTCAAAAAAAATATTTTATGTGAAGCACTTTAAGATCATTGGTTTCATCAAAATACATTCCACCTGTATCACTGTTTCGAACATACCACTGACAAAAGTCTGACACGGACAACAACTTATGACACCTGGTTGTTGGATTCCAAAGGATCAGCTCACAGCAACTCGGTTCAGAGGACACTAACAACAACCCATTAAGCGACGCTAGAATACGTAAGAATCTAGGGTCAACATTGCCAGGAAAAGTGATCTGTTTGCTTGTAACCACATCCAAATTCCCACCTATTACGTCGTCAACAACAATTGACATATTTGACAAGGAGATATATTTCTTATGTAGATACTTTCCAATTCGACAAGAATTTATCATCTCAAAAAAATGAGTTGACAGTTCCGTCCGGAAATCTTTGCAAACACATTTCAAACAACCAATTGCTTTGGCAGGAAGCCTTGTGAATATTTCATCGACGATCATTGCAAACCCAAGCTTTTCCATTTTATGATCTATGGGGCTACAATATAAAATATAATAAATGAAACACAATTGAGACAATTTGATATGTAAATGTTTAAAAATAAACACAATGAATACAACCGCTTTTCATACACAACCGGGTGATAAAATATAACTAACCAACCACGTAACTTATAAAAAAAAAACTGATAATGAAAGCAGTTTAACATTGTATTAACACAATCTTAAACAACTGCTATGTTAGCAAATATTGACCTTTCTACAAACATTTTGAAATGAACACATCAGTTTACCTTATCATCTATATATATATATATATATATATATAATGGCGTTAATGTCACGAAGGTACCGTGTGTAACAAAGTAAAAAAGTGTAATGTCACGTGCGTGCATCAAACGTTATTGTCATCATTGTACATTATAACCACAAATGATTATATAGGTTACACTCAGTTTGATCGGATACATCAAACATATGTTTTATATGGTCAGCACATCACATAATGTGTCGTCCGCTATAAACAACTAAGGTGCCGCCGGCGTAGTGTGTTGTGTATCACAGTTTGAACGTACCTGTCATTTTAAATTCACGTTTTGACATAAAAAATTTTCTCAGGTGAGTCAGGTAAAAAATAATACGTTTTATACTTATTTTATGAACATTCGTAAACTGTATTCGAAAGCGAGTCAGGTCAAATATAATACGTTTTCATTCGATGGCGACGTAATTTTTTCAATAAAGAGTCGGGTTAAATATAAAGTATAAATACAAGTGACTATAACTTTTGACATAGCCGCAACACACGGCGGGTCAAAATCCTAGTTTCTTATTAATTTTTCTTAAAAACATACCCAAAATAGTATAAATCTTTTTTGAAATATTCCCAAACATAATAAGAACAGAGAGGCTATATAACTTAGTAATTATATATACACTTAAAAGGCTATGTCGGTGGGCTAATCTGACATAGCCAAGTGTCGACTTCTGGTTGGTCAAAAGAATTTTTTGCTTTTAACCCTTAACTTTTCTAATTTACGTGTTTAGTCCTTCTATTATAACTATCATAATATACATGTTTAGTCCCTCTACTTAATAAACTTTATTCCTAATTAGTTAACTTTGCTAACATACATGTTTAGTCCCTCTACTTTAACTTTGCTGTCCTTCTACTCTAGCTTTCCTAATATACATATTTAGTCCCTTAACTTAATAAATTTGATTCCCCATTAGTTTACTTTGCTTATATACATGTTTACGTCATCTACTTTAACTTTGTTGATATACATATTAAATTACTCTACTTTACTTTTATTTATTAAGTATTTCGCCTTTTACAGTTTTTTTTTCTCCCTAACATAATGAACCAAAGTCAATCCAACTGAATGGTATTGTTTCCGCTATTTGTATTATCAGAACCAATATTTTTTCTTTTAGTATTTCGTTTGTTAGTGTTTTTCTTTCAAACTTGTTTTCCCTGAACTGTTGAAGCTCCTCTTATATGACACTACCCAACTTTCTGTCTTATAGTGGATTTGAAGTTTAATTTGATCAGCAACTGTTGGTATATCAGTGGATGAGCTTTAACATCTGTTTTGTACATCTGCTGCTCAGATGTCGTCATCATTGTGTTTTTTGTAATAGATGAATTGATTGTTAAATTGATTGTGTTTTTTGTAATAGATGAACAATGAATGAATATGATTCAATGATTTATGCAGCAGAAATGAACAAAAACTTTGTAAACACAATCAAGGAGGAAAATAGTTTTGATAAACACATGCTTTTCATCAATCGAACGATTACAAATCAAATCAAAAGATTACATTGCATGCTTACAAACTAAAACTTCCCCTCAGCCTGATGCTACTTGGTCGATCACACAAGTTGGAAGAGCAGTACTTAGTATTTGGCATTCTTTTGGTCTTCACATCAGCTGTTGTGCTAAGCAGTGGATAAAACAAATCAGAATTATAGATCAGCAGTTGTTTGAACCACTGTCAAGGGGAAAGTCTGAAGCCTAACAACTGCTTATTCTGGTTCCACTGCTCTGAACCGGTTTTCGCCTTAATCAACTGTTCATCTGTTAAGGTTCAATTCCAACAATGTAAATTGTAAACCGGAATTATAACATCATCATTGACATGTGGCATACCTTAGAAGTTGACACATAGGCAAATTTACATCAGCTCATAATCTCTTATTATAGATAGTATAGATAGTACCTGACTAATCTATCAAAGATGTTTATGATATAGATAGTGTTTTTTTTATGTGTGCAACTCTATATTCAGGCACAATTTAACATCAAAATAAACCAAAACAAATACAATTCTCCAGATGGTCGCTCGAAGAAATTAAACTGAAGATATTAAATTAAATGTTTGAAATAATATATGATTAAATAAACACAATAAAAAAACGACATAATAAAAAACACAATTCACCCAGACTAACTTTCAAGAAACAAATCAAAACATTCCATTAAAATAAAAATACCACCAATAACTCTTAATAATTGAATACAAACCACATCACTATAACAACTATGACTAAACTTAACAAAACTACTTATAAGGAAAGTAAAAACCTACGCTTCAACTCCATTGACTCATTAACTTGTCTAAATATTTCTAACATCTGTGCCATTAACTGAACATATTTGTTCCCACTCTCACCATTATTCAAAAGTGCCAAGTCACGAACAACAGTTGGAGGCAATAAACGCAACGTCTCAGTTACATCATCACGAGAGCCAACTCCAGTCTTCAAAGAATGAAAGCATTTCCTCAGATCTTTAGAAAACTCTAACTCAGCTTCCAATTCTTCCATCACTGCTTTATAAAACAGTTCCTTCAAATCTTCTCCTTGATTACTTGATGAAGCCATTGAAAAACTTAAATAACTTGAGATACGATATACATGAAATGTCTGCATATATATATATATAAAAGGCTTATGGTCACAAACGCGGAACTATTAATGGCAGCAACGGTTACATGATGTAAAAATTGCTCCGGGAAACGATACAATCATACAAAAAACTGAAGAGACACACGTTTACATACAGTTATTACTATAAACACACAAACCATTAATTAAACACGGGAAACTTAAACTGGTACATGGCTTACTATGCATGAATCAACAAAAATATTAATTACCCTTTAAATTATAACGAAAATATTACAAACAAAGAAAAACATTCATGTTTAAGGGAAAGGAAAATACACACAAAAAAAAAACTCCAACTCAACACAGTATCATTACCAAAATACAATAACCATCATCATACATAAAAAACAACATAACTAATCTTCGCCAAAACTGTCGATTTCAATCACCTCATCCCACTTCCAATTCTTCAGCGCCTTTACCCTTTGATTAATTCTTCTGAAATTACGAGGCTAGAGAATAATATGTCAGTCACTCATCTAGAATATTAACTAAACATATAGATATGGAACCAACCTTGTTCATCTCATGCTTTATAGAATTGTCGGGACATCCAACCAAAGCACCAAACTCCAAGTCAAAGCCTTTAGATTTGTTCTGAAATTTACAAAACAAAATATAAGCAAACATAATAAGATTCAGCATAAACATCACCAACTATCACTAACAATATAATTTACATACTTTAACATAAACGATTTACCTTTGCAGCTCCGATTGAAGACATAGTCAAGTCAGGAAGTACTCCAAATAATTCTTCAAACTGAAAAACAATATACTCATTAATAAAATAAACTACCATGTTGAACTAAAACAATGTTATCTTTACAGTTATAATAGAATTATTACATACATCTCCAGTTTCATCAGATATCTTACTCAACTTTTGAAAATGATCATCCACTAAAATGTTGTCAGCCACAAGCTGGAAAAAAAAAAACTGTTAACCACTGTTGTCATAGTATATTACCAAAAAAACAAAAAAACCATCACAAAAAACACAATAGCTGTAAATAACACAATAATTCTAAGTAACACACAATATCATAAATAATAACAGAAACTTCATCATAAACTTGCTACGAAAGGTACATTCTCATTAGAGCAATAAGAAAATTCATGCAAATGACCATCCACACACTCGTCAGCTACAACCTGACAAAAAAAAGCATGTCAATGATTTTTTACTATAATAACACAAAGGATTCCTACAAACACAAAAATAATATTAAAAAACACAATGCTATGTAAATCTCAATACTTGACAAAACAAAATGATATTACATTTCCAACTATATTAGAAGACATCATATCTGCTGGCTGCTTCATTTCCACAACGCTGTCCAACCCAGCAAACTGAAAAACAAAGCATCATTATTCAAATGAACAAACATGGTTAAATAAACACAATACCATATAAATTAACATCTTACATTTTCCCCCGAAATTGAATCCTCATCATACACAGCATTATCCATCGATCATAACTGAAGCAAAACAAACAAATTAAATAAGAAACTATTATCGAAGCATAACAAACATCATTAACACATAAAATATGTAACCACCTTACAGTGATATGCTTTATTGAAAAGGATGTAATGCAAAGCATTCACGGACATATATATACATCTTGTATGCTAACTACCACGTAGAAGTTATCCAAGATGAACCGACAAGGTTGAGAGAGCGTACCCACATAGCGAGAAACATGCAAAAACACAGCAAAACTTAACTTGCGTTGAAAAATCAAACTGCCAATTTTTTGGGTTTGAACGGATAAGATTAAATCTTGAAGGTAACCACCTGAATTATTACGGTCAGGATCTACTTGAACGTGGGTTTGACCGACGGTTGTTTCGCGGCGAACAATTTATTAATAATTAGTGTTCCTTTGATTATGGAAATGATTTTCCATACGCATCTACTTCCATTTTTTCTCGCATCCAACCCAAATTGTTTATTAGGGGTATTCATATGTTTATGATTCTGTTTTAAAAAGTTAGTTTTTTAATCTTTGTAAACCTAATCAAATTACTATACTATTAAAAACTGAAATTGACTCAAACCAAATGTAAAATTAAATTAATTAAAACAGCACATCTTCCCCATTTTATAGGGATCAAAGTGCAACTTGGAGGAGTCCTTGTACAAATAAAAATGCATGGTAACCTTTTTCATTAATGGATATAAAGAAAGTGTTACAATCAATCCTTTCACAAAGAAAAAAAAAAGAAGAGGTGAGCGACAAACATTGGTCAAGGGGGTTGTTCGTAATTTTAAAAGTGCCGACTCAACATTCCGGTGACTAAGAGATCATTGTCCAGCTAAAAGCTTCAGTGACAGACCATAACTATCCAATAGAGGATAGATTAAAGAATTTTGGCACACATATGAACAAACAAAATATAAAATATTTAATTACGATGTGACGGTATATAGAGGCACCTTGGGTAACAAGTTAAATCATAAAAGTCTCTTTGTAATCATAAATCATCTGATTATTTATACAGGATGGGTTTTTTTTTAATTTTTTTTTTAAAGGAGAACTTCATTAAAAACACACCAACCCGAAAACCGGGCCAGCCGACAAAAAACAAGAAAACTACATATTCACAAATTTACACCAATCAGCCCAATCTAATATCACTTTCTTACATCTATGTTTAAACCAAAGGAAACTAACTGACCGAACCTTGCAAAAGATCCCTTCCACACTACACCTCTTGTTATTGAACCGAAAATCGTTCCTGGCCTTCCATAACAACCAACAAACCGTGTAGATAACCCCTTGAATCACCTTTTTCTCCGACTCCGTTCTAGAACCGGAGTTGTGAACTTCGACCAAATCTCTAAAGGAAAACACAAAAAATCAATGCACCCGACACCACAGACTGATCTTCTCCCAAAGGTTTAACGCAAATGGACACGAAGTGAATAAATGAGAGACCGAGTCCGATCCGTCGCCACAAAAACAGCACTCGGAATTCTCCACCATAACCCCTCTTCTAGCACAGGATGGGTTAAAATAAGAACCACCTTGAGTTGTGAGAACCGTAAGAACTAGGTAATCCAAAAGTTTTTCTGAAAAAAAATTTCTTCTCAAAAGTTATAAAAAAATTACTTGGTTCAGCAAAAAAAAAAATTTTAAAAATGCCGCATACTCACATTTACATGAGGCGTAAAAAAATATTTATTTTCATACAAAATTTACATCAGCGCGTAAAAAAACTTGCATCAGTCAAAACTACCGACTTTACAATTTTTTTTTACTTTTTTTACAAATGTTTTTATAATATTTTCATCTAAGTTTGTGCAAAAAATTTTTTGCCCAACTCACGCAGAAAGAAAAAGTTCTCACGGTTCTCACAACTTGTGGTGGTTCTCATTCGAACCGAGCCCACACACACACACACACACACACACACATATATATATATATAGGGTCAAGATTTAGGGAAAACGGTGAAAAGTGTGAGAACGGTGAGAACGCATATGGATCTTCAGATCAAAACAATCTATGGACTAGATTGACGCGATGGCGTTATCGTAAATAACATCAATTTTATTACTTGAACGTGTTTCATTAAGGGTAAACATACTTTCATACATAAAACGACATTAAAAATATAAAACGCCAATTTTATTACTGCGTAATTTTTTCTGTGTTTTAGTTAAGGTCTCGGCCTACAAAAACGCCATAAAATATAAATGCCAAGCTTGAAAGATGGGACGTGTTATAGACTTAACAGATAAAGCTGAGCAAAACCGGATACTTTATTAATTGCATTTATTGTTATAATAATATCCCGCCTAAACTACGCGCCAAAAACATCCTATAAAGAGACACGTCTCAGCACCTTCCGTTGATCACACTAAAAAAACAAACACAATGGTTCCTAAATACCACTCACTGTAAAACGGCAAAAAGTTAGCAAAAATCAACAATAGCAAACATCGTTTCTCGGATACTCAGTATTGTTTTACATGAAGTTTCACTGAATGGTTTGTTAGGTGAGGTTAATGCAAGATCTACCTTTATTGCGAGTTCCACGAGAACCAATGTGAACATAACAAAATAAACCCACTACACCACCCAAAACCTAAAAAAAAACCAACCCCCCCACCCCACCCCCAAACTTAAAAAAATACAAAACAAACACAAAAAAAAATATATTTTTTTTTAAAATCGCTAATTTTTGTCATAAAAAAATAATTGAGGAAAAGTAGCGATTTTTTATAAAAAATATTAAAAAACATTTGTGTGTTTTTTAGATTTTTTAGGTATTTTTGGTTGTGTTCTCGCGGTTCTCGCAATAAAGGGTTATTCCTAACGGATCCTTTGTAACACCCCGGGTTTCGAAAGTCAAAGTCAAAGTCAAGATTGAAGTCAAAGGAAGAAAAGATTGCTAATTGCGATCTGTCTCTCCTTGCTCAGTTCCTGTTTTAACTTCTTTGACCTGTAATTAGTCTATTTTGTTTTCACTTTAGTTGTATTATATGGAGTAAGTGTCAATAATCACCATAATCGACGTGTGTTATTCGCTATTTAATCGATGTACGACTGTGAACTATAGGAAGTAACAATGCGATAAAGTCAACTAAACGCTAATCAATCTAACTTAATCAACATCGAATCGCAATCGAACTCGCAACTCAAATTACGCATTTTGGTTATTGTTATACGTGTGTGTGTCCCTTATGTGTTACTTGTGCATGTTTATTTATGTTATGTGTGGTAATCAATCGAAACTCAATCGCAATCGAAACAATATGGTAATTGGTGGAGAAGAGACAGTGCGAGATATGAGTAGTTGGGATTAAAAGTAATTTGAATAGGAAACTCTATCGCATTCGCAACGCTCGCAAGCGCAATCGAAACGGCAAAACTCGTCGCGCCGAGCACTTGAACCAGGTGCCAGCCGGCTGGATTACCATCCGACCGGGCTGCCACCCGGAGGAGATGCCATCCGACCGACCAGCCCTTTCCACTTTGGGAAACCCTATAAATACCCCTTGTCACTCTCAAACTTACTACTTTTGGCAACTGACGTCCGACCAGCTCGTGCTCCCCACATTTTCTTCGATTTCTCTCAATTCCGGTAAGATCTCGTCCTAAATCTTGTACTTCCTTAATCTACACGCACTCCTACACCTTTCTATCTTTTGAATCTTAACTTTTAACCATGAAATCATCAAGATTCAGGCTATTCTAGGATGACACCATCATGTGTTCTTGAAGAACTTCATGTTTTGGCCTCAATCCAACAAGAATAACTTGGATCTAACCGATTTCCATATAAACAAGCAAAGATCTCTCATAGATCTAAACATATTCACAATGAAAATGGTTGAAAGATGGTTTCCAACTTTCTTTCAACTCTTTTACACTCAGTGCACTCAAACCCGGTGGAATCGGAACTACCACCGATCGTCTACCTGTCCCTAGTGATGCATCAGTGCTAGATCCAAGTTCCATTTGTAGAATAGTGATTTCGGGTTTGGACATGAACAACCGTCTCGGACCGTGCGCCGCCGGAATTGGGTGATTCCTGTTCGGTCAGGTTATTGGGACGAGATGGGGTTCCCATTGTTTAAACCAGTCATTGCAACGTCTTGCTCAAGTTACAACACTTCAAGCTAAATCAAGAAACAACGCGAACAGACCATTGGGACGATTTGCTGTCCGACCGGGTTGCCATCCGCTCAACCCACTGTCCGATCGGGTTGCATCTTGATTCATTTAAAACTTAAACAATTTTCAACATGTTCAATAACAGGGTTGCCACCCGACCGGATGGACATCCGACCGAGTGACCACCCTGCTGTGAACTTATTCTCCCTGGAAAGCCTCGCCATTCGAGTCGCCACCCGATCGAACGACTGTCCGATTGACAGACCTTAAAGGTAGAGATACTTCAATGTTTTCAAAATACTACAACGAAAACTTCAAAAGCCAAGCCATCATACACAAACACATCCTTCTCAAAGGAAGAAACAATCCACTCGAACAGTCATCCGACCGAACCACTGTCCGACCGGACTACTGTCCGAACGGATTGCCACTCGCACGACCGACTGTCCGACCGGATTACCATCCGATCGAACTACCGTCCGACTCGCTTGTACTTGTATCGTTTTACGCGTCACTTATCGATATGCTATCATACTGTTCAGGCTAACCCTACTCTCTAGCGCTCCCTTCAATCCATCAATCGCTGTGAGTATACTCGATCCCTTTTTGCTTTACGCACTTTTGGGTGTTACATACGTTACTTATTCTAAATCACATCGAACACACTACGCAATACTTTAAACGCTAACTGTTACCGCATGTTATAAGTGACTTAATGAATACTTGTTTGTTATGTTTACACATGGAATGCTGTCTACCTGCCTTAGCAACGATAGTACTATAGTTTGGACTTAGCACCCGTTCACTCGGGGGTTGTTAAGGACAATTATTTGCATGGATTACAGTGGTGATCATGTATTACGAACTGCCTTGGGCAGTCAACCCGCAGTCATTGGTATCGATAGGTTCATGTCGATAACTAACATGCCTCATTTCACTCTGTGTACGTGTTGGTTATGCGTAACGCTTTCGAACTCTATATGCTATTATCAAACTTGTATGCTTACCTTTACACTATGTGTGTTGACTTTATTTTAACGTATGTGACAGGTGCTTAGGATGCTTATCTGCTAGGAAATCGAGGCTAGAATAAGGTCTTAGAGGCCAACAAATAGTTTTCTGTACAAATGAAATCTGAGTTGTCGAAACAGAACTATTTGCCTAGTTTTTGTCTGTAATAATTTGTTTACCTTTTGAGACATGGTATGGGACATGTTACTTTAAATTGATTGGTAATGATAATTGTTATGGAAACTTCTGGCCAATCTGTTTCGCTCAGTGCCATGCCCCGATGTTTCCGCCATCGGTTGGGGTGTGACAGATTGGTATCAGAGCCATAACTATAGGGAATTAGGCAAGACTCGACCTAGTTCGGGTCGATGTCTTAGAGACCTAGTCTATAGTTAGGAACCAACAGACCAACTCGTACATGTCCAGTAGGGATTATGTATGTCACACCCCCAAAATCCACAAGCGGAGTATCACCGCATGGAGGCGTGACTGACCAGGATCAAGCCACCAGTCATATTGAACAAGCATGTAAATAATTATAAAAACCCAACACAATATAATTGGTGTCCAAACAAAACATAGTTTAAGTAGTCAGCGGAAGCATAATGTTTAAAACCAAAGTAAAAGTTCAAATGTATCAAGTGTTTAACATGGCATACAACTATCCATGTCCCACAACGATCACGCCTCCTCGTGCAAGCTCCAGAAGTACCTAACGACCTGCAAGGCATGTAACAACGAGTCAACAACTAATTTGAGCGAGTTCACAGTTGGTGTTCATTGTTAAGTTGTTTCAAAAACCAAGAGTTCATTTGTAAGTCGTAAGTTAACCAGTTTACCCTGTTTCCCAAACATATCCATAATCAGTGGGGGCTTCCCCATGTTAACCACTAGACCCGTTTACCATATCGACTACTGACTGAAGTAAGTTGGTGCCCTAGTCAATGTCTATCATCATTGACGTGCCATAGTCCATTAGTCCACGCCCGTCCTCTGCGGCACGGTGTGAGGCTTGTCAAATCTAATAGCGCTATCTAACTAATGACCCGCTCGCCATTGGTCTCGGCGATTAAGTCGATACAAAATGAGGGACTTAATGATAGAGTTTTTGGTCTAGTATCCGTGTTGTCACCCTTCAATAAAGAGGGTGTGTACGAAATTCCCAAACCAGGAGATTACATAGGTTTCAATTCGATTCCTTATCATATGTTGTCACCCTTCAATACAGAGGGTGTGTACATGTTCCAAACCAGGATATCACGTGGTTTTAGTTTAAATCCTTTGCCCATTCCCAACCCTTGGGAATCCCATGCCTTGTGAAAGTGTAAACTCACCTCGGTTTGCTCGGTATGCTTATCTACTTGTGCATAAACAATTCAGTCAAGGCCTATAGTTATGCACATATACACAATCAGTTCCTGTTTGTAAGGTTTCTCATGCAATCTATGTCACAAAGGGTGCTTAAGCAATCATTATCAAGTAACACATAACAGTTATATCATGTTCATACAACCATACTTCACATAATTGAGTTCTCAGTCAATTCTAACATAGTTATCCATTAATAACTTAACAGAGTTGATAACAGAGTTAATAACTTAACAGGGTTAATAACTTAAAAGAGTTAATAACTTAACAGATTTAATGTGTCAAAGCATTCGACGAAATCATGTATGTGGCAAAAACACATTTTTGGTGAAATCCCCTTTTCTGGCGAAAACCCCTTTGGCGAAATCCCCAGGTGACGAAATCACCCTGTGTTTTAGTCGACTTTCCGTTTTCGTCGGGGAAAGGGTTTTCGTCAGGCACAGCATGTTCATCGTCAACAGTTAACACCCAGAAACCCTAATTATTCGTCTAACAGTTACATGATCATATCATCAATTCTATCATAAGATGAGCATCAATAGAATATAACTATGATAAGACCATCAATCTATCATTCGCAATATACTACATGTGATCACACAACCACAAAGGTTAACCAGAACCATTACAAATCAAGAAGATCTAACCACTTGTTCATCAATCATTATCAAATCATACAATCATTAAACACTTCACAATAACAGTTAATATAAGATACCAAACAAACAATCCATAATGATTTCAATCAAATAGTTATCAATAGTTGGTTACTAACCTAAACAGAGGAGACAGTAAATCGATCGGTGATTGAAGCTCGAATGCTCAAGACTGTCGTCGGGTACAAAGGGTAGAGAGAGAGAAGGTGAGAAGTGATTAGGGTTTGCCGATTAAAACTTTCGCGTAAAGATTACTATCAAAACACTATAACCGATTGCTACTGGGCTGAGGCCCATTTGTTTTCGCCGGCCCTGCTTCTTGACGAAAACACTAAGGTGTTTTCGCCAAGAAGTGTTTTCATTGCCAAGGGGGTGTTTTCGTGGGGTAGGGTATTCGGCAAGGGGGTGTTTTCGGCCAAGGTTCCATTTTGTTTTATTTAAATATTCAAACATAATATTAATACAAAACATATTATTAACATACACACTTATAATGCACACCAAATATACTTATAAGAACAACACTTTGCGAACAAGTATTAAGTCAAGTAGAGACCTTGAAAACTCGGGTTGTCACATTATCCCCAACTTGAAAGAAATTTCGTCCCGAAATTTAGCACGTGGTTACTGAGGAAGCTAGTTGTGTTGGGTTGTTTTCCTGGTTTCCTTGGGGTGTCACATCATCCCCCCGTTGGTTTGGAATTTCGTCCCGAAATTCCGCAGTAGCTTCAACCTCAGTAGTGGTTGCACTGTTCTTGAACAACTGGGGGTACTTGAGTTTCATTTGGTCTTCTTGTTCCCAGGTGAACTCTGGGCCACGACGGGAGTTCCAACGAACTCGAACAAGAGGTATTCTGGTGCGCTTGAGGATCATAACGTCTCGGTCTGTGATCTCTACAGGTTCCTCGATGAATCGCAACTGATCGTCGATAGTGAGCTCCTTCAAGGGAACTATAAGGGTCTCATCTGACAGACACTTCTTCATATTCGACACGTGGAATACGTTGTGAACTCCACTGAGTTCTTCATGTAGATTCAACTTGTAGGCGACTTTGCCAATTTTCTCAATGACTTCGAATGGTCCGACATAACGCGGGTTGAGTTTGCCTCGTTTGCCAAAACGAACTACACCTTTCCAAGGTGAGACTTTAAGTAACGCTTGATCCCCAACCTGGAACTCGAGTGGTTTCCTGCGCTTATCAGCGTAGCTTTTCTGACGGTCACGAGCTGCCGCCATTCGTTTTCGTATCTGAGCAATCTTCTCAGTCATGTCTACCACCAGTTCTGGAACTGTGATTTGGCTGTCACCAACTTCTGCCCAGCAAAGAGGTAATTGGCATTTACGTCCGTACAATGCCTCAAACGGAGCGGCCTGAATACTGGTGTGGTAGCTGTTATTATACGAAAATTCCACTAACGGTGGATGCTTTTCCCAGCCGTTACCAAAATCAATCACACATGCCCTAAGCATGTCTTCAAGGGTTTGGATGGTGCGTTCAGACTGTCTATCTGTTTGCGGATGATAAGCGGTGCTCATGTCTAAACGTGAGCCAAAAGACTTGTGCATTACTTGCCACAACTCAGAAGTAAAACATGCATCACGATCGGAAATAATGGAAGTTGGCACCCCGTGCCTCGAAACCACTTCCTTTAAGTAAACGTCTGCTAAAGTAGAGAACTTTTCTGTTTCTTTGATGGCCAAAAATTGTGCAGACTTAGTCCATCGATCCACTATCACCCAGATGGTGTCATTTCTGCGATGAGATCTAGGCAGGCCAGTAACGAAATCCATGCAAATTTGCTCCCATTTCCATTTCAGGATCTCCGGTTGTTGGAGTAGGCCCGATGGTTTCTGATATTCATACTTGACTATCGCATAAGTCAAACATTTGCTAACGTAAGTTGTTATGTGGGCTTTCATACTAGGCCACCAGTATGTAGTCTTTAAGTCGTGGTACATCTTATCCGAACCGGGATGTATTGAGTAACGAGACTTATGTGCTTCATCCATCACCAGTTCGAGTAAATTTCCATAAAGTGGGACCCAGATGCGCCCTGTAACGTAGTAAGCGCCGTCTTCCTTTTGTTTTAATCGTTTCCTTGTTCCACGTAGGGACTCCACCCTGACGTTCTCTGCTTTCAATGCTTCAACCCGAGCATCTCGTATTTGTGTAGGAAGACTAGATTGGATGGTAAGTTGTAACACACGCACGCGTTTAGGTGTAGTATCCTTTCGACTGAGGGCGTCGGCCACAACATTGGCTTTGCCCGGATGGTACTTGATCGCGCATTCGTAATCATTCAAGAGCTCGACCCATCGACGTTGTCTCATGTTTAATTCCTTTTGCTTGAAGATATGCTCGAGACTCCTGTGATCGGTGTAAATGGTGCACTTGGTACTGTAAAGGTAATGTCTCAATATCTTAAGTGCGAAAACAACAGCCCCCAGTTCCAGATCATGTGTAGTGTAATTCCTTTCATGAAGTTTGAGTTGGCGCGATGCATAAGCAATGACTTTATCCCGTTGCATCAACACACAACCAAGACCCTGAATTGACGCGTCACAATATACCACGAAATCGTTTGTGCCCTCTGGCAATAAAAGAATAGGTGCGCTGCAAAGTCTATCCTTTAAGTGCTAAAATGCAGATTCCTGTGTATCACCCCAACGATAGGTGACACCCTTCTGAGTTAGCGAGGTGAGATGTTGCGCAATCTTGGAGAAATCCTTGATAAACCTTCTGTAGTAGCCCGCCAACCCCAAGAATTGGCGGATTTCTGTTGGTGTACGGGGTGCAGGCCTGTCTTTGATCGAATCAACCTTGGATGGATCAACATGGATCCCATCCTTGTTTACCACGTGGCCAAGAAAGTGGACTTCACGAAGCCAAAAGTCGCATTTCGAAAACTTGGCATATAGCTGCTCTGATCGAAGGAGTTCCAAAATAAGTCTCAGGTGTTGCTCGTGCTCCTCCTGACTCTTCGAATAGATCAGGATGTCGTCGATAAAAACAATAACAAATTTTATCCAGGTAATGTCACGGCCCCCGACCCACCCTGGACGGAATCGGGAGTCGCGAACAGCCCAGTGGTACCGGTGATTATTTTGAAAACGTTGCAGCGGAAATTTTATCAGGACCGTGAGTTAGGAAAAATATCAGAGTTTAGAAACACCGGATTTTTATTTATTAAATAGATGGAATAAATCCATGTTTTACAAAGGTAGCTTTAATAAAGATAATTACATAAAACAATATTTCTTAATTTTAATTTAATTAATAAAATAAGCCACTTCTTGATACCTTTCAGTGCCGTATCCATTTATTACTCCAATCTACTGTAATTACCTGAAAAGTATTTTAAAAAGGTTTTGTCAGCGGGAAATACTGAGTGAATCATTCTATTTACTAAAATGACACATTTGTTATAATTTACAGTATTAAGAGCGATTACAATGTTTCTGATATCAAACCAACTACCCACGGTATTTGTCACTCGACCGAATCTGTGACTATGGTCATATCCCCCAATTGGCTACCCCAATGGTGACGATTATCAAGTAATGTATACAAAACCCCACATACCGGCTGTAACTTGGTGATTACAAAGACTTAATCCCCGTAATTATAACTTTGAAAATAACATGCTTTTATAAACAAATTTGATAAAAAGAGAGAATGACTCACATTATAATCATGCAGATTTATACAACCAAAGTCTACAGATAAGCCTTGATGGATTGCAGATTTAATCTGAGCAGAGTCTAGCCTACTGATTAGTCTTTTTAACCTAAATCTAATAATAGGCACACAATTCTGGGTTAGTAATCAATCCAGCATTTACGATAACTCACGATATCAAATTCTCACAACGAACGACAAAGTACGATACTTAAACATCCATCGATTTAACGACGAACGACAAAGTATAGCCCTAATGTGGGAGGCACTTAAACATCCATTGGATATATTGATCGATCGGACAATGAATCGTAATAGCGATTGTGCTAATACCCTGATTGCGGCGTCGATTTAGTGCCTGTGTGTGTTAATTGGAGTATACAGAAGTCATCTCAGTGTATATTTCGAATTCTTTCGACGTTGAATGTCCAGAAATCAAGTGCCAATGTCCTCTATTTATAGCTGAATTTTGGTCAGCCCTGCGCATCGTAGGCCTAAAAACCCCTGCGCATCGTATGGGTCCCAAAATGTCTATTTGATTGCCGCGTGTGTTTGGAGTGCAGGTGAGTCGACGATTCGCTTAAATTCGATTTTTATAATAAGTTATAAGGATAATCATCGAGTAGGGAATGCCCCCCCCCTGAGTTTTAGGGGCCCTGATTCTGATTCTGATTGTTCTGATATTTTTAGGGTTTATGCAGAATTACCTGGGTGTCTCAATTAAAGTTTCCTCTTGGTTAAATTAAAATAAGAAATAGTGTTTTTAATGAGAGTTGTTATATTAGGGATCCGGGTTTATATTTACGAAACGTTTTTAGGACGTTTTTGTGTGAGTCGTTACATTCTCCCCTCCTTAATAAAAATCTCGTCCTCGAGATTTACTGGAATAAGTAGGAATACTTTTTCTTCATCTTAGATTCCAGCTTCCAAGTGTATTTGGGTTATGATATTTCTTTTAGACTTATGTCATCTTTTAGTTAATAACAATAATATTAGGGTATATGACACAGAATTTAAAATATCGAATTTTGTGAGTACGAGTTGTATCATAAGTAGGATTCAATGAGTCAACGAAATTAGTTCGAAAAATCGAAAATGAATGAGATGAAATGATATAATTTCCAAGGTGACTAGGTTTATGCCGAAAGATATATGATTAATAGATATTTAAAATGAATATGAAGAATTTTTTTTTTTTAGAATCAATAAAAATTCTTTGTCAAAAGAAAGCTTATTTGGATTGGTAACCGAGGAAGACTTAGAATTTGACAGATTTCAAATGAAATAAAAATATGAAAAATGATTTGTCAAATATTAATTTATAATATGAGAAAATCAAAGTGTTGAGATAAGTGAATTGCAAAGATATACCAAAAGAAAATAAAATTAGTGTATCATTGTTTAGAGTTCCAAGTTATTTTAATTGTGATAATACACTTTTTAGGGATCATATATTACAAAACTTGTAATGAAGTTATTTCAGTTACAAAATATTTTATTTTTGTAAAAGAGATCACTATTATTTATAATGTTTTATTTGTCCCTTATATTGTATGAAAATATGTCTTCTCCAAAGTATATATATTTTCATATATAATTTAAAATTTACTAAATAAGTATGATGACTTAATTTATATTAACTAATCATTATCATGGTGGATATTGATTAGTGCTGCCTTGTTTAAGCATAGGTGGCCAATCCATGCCTAACTAAGGCTAGGCTATCCAATACCTGCCCTTGATAATAACCCTAGTATTAAAATAATATTAACACTACTACTTTTTATAATTAAATAACTAAACAATAACTTTAAATAAAAGTATTCCTTAAATATAATTTCTTTACCGCAATGGTTTAAAATATAGTAATACTATATTTGTAAATTTAAGTAATTTTCATATATAATCAATTAAATTTATATAATGTTTTTCGATCAATGAGGATAGAACAATAAATTTTACGAAAAGCTCGATTGCTATTGTAATAATTATTAAGAGATATATCGAAATATGAATTTGGGTATCATTATCTGAGCATATGATTATTTTAAGATTCTATAGAATAAATCAACAAAGTGGATTTAATATAAATAATTAAATAATTAAATCCGAGATTAGCGCAATCTTCAGATTTTGTGAAAATGTCACCACAAAGTGATTGTGATCAAAGAAATGATTTAGTGAAGTCGAGGATCACACAAGCATGTTATAATTCAAGAGAATTGAAATGCTTGTTAGGATTATTCTGAATATGATGGTTTTATTCATCATATGGAACCTTGAATTGAACAAGTAATGCGAGCAAGTTCAAACAATTGAACTCGGTTTAAACAAAACGAGTTTAAATAAGAAAATTCAGACATGGTCATAACAGAAACCATGGATGCCAAAGAAAATTGAGTTTTTCAAAAATTTATTGATTCGATATTAAGAGTCATTGTTTAGCAATAATGTGGTTCATTATGCCAAAATCAATTCTAACTAAAGGATATTTGAGTTTGGATAAAACGAAAAATTGGAATGAAGCCCTCCAGTGGAATTCAGAAATTAAACGAACCACATGCACAACAATTCGGTGCATGTGTAACGTGTGGATTTATCAAGAAATGAAATGAATCAATATTCGCTAATATGAAATAAATCCTCCTGGTATGATGATCATTAAGGGAAGTAGAAACACGAAAGTTAATTTATTTATATGCAAAAGTCAAAATTTCAACGAAAGAAATATAGGAACTTCTATCCGGAATTTTTGTGTGATAACTGTTGTTAAATGACATTATCAGGGAATGTCGAAAAATGAAATAGGTAATTTGCAAAAGTATGTTCCTCCTTTTGCAGTGATAATAATTATGACTCTGATTAGACTGTGCACGGATGTTTATGAAATCCTGTTCTAGCGTACTTTAGAGATATTCATTTTGTAGGATCATGTGGCAAAATGCCTCTTTTTGATTAGCAGTTCTTCTTACTGACGGAATTTTAACATTGGTGTTATCGTGCCCAATTATATTTTCAAAAGGTCTTGCCTCGGAAGTTATGTGGAATATACTTCAACTTCTGTGGATTTATAATCAAATTTTTATGTGTTTTCTTGTACCTTATCACAACTTTACTTGCTTTTTACTTGCGTTAATAGTTTATGGTAAAGTGTTAGAAATTCTTTACACTTTCGATAGTATCCCAACTTAATGGGTTTCCTTTGTTTATTTTATCACACGAGTTATGAGACAGATAATTAAATAATGTTTGATATCGGAAAAGAGATTCCTGAATAAGAAATCTAGACACAGATACTGATGCTTTATTCTTAATTGACTTTTTGGAATTCCTTATAGATATATATATCTATATAATCATATATTTCACATGCTGAAATAAACATATCATCTATCAGGTCAATGTATTTAACAGAATTATATTTCCAAAAACTAGTCAGATATCTGGTCATAATACTATTTAGGGAAATCTTGTCACTCGTTTGACATATTATATACCCCGTCTTATCCGATTCGCGCCGGAGCGGTAACCTTAGTATATCCGAACAAACTGGAGAGTCTGTTACACCATACCCAGTCTTGCCGGAGAAAATTTTCTATTTCCCATAAATAGTATCTTTTCAAAAAGTGCCTATCTTATTAGGGCTTTTATTCAGAATTAAGGAAATTTGTATATCCATAACATATCTTATTATTATATTGATCACTAGACGATTCTTGTGATAGTGTCGATCTTTTAACTAGTGACTCAGGTCATATTACTGTTGATCATTCTTTCAACTAGTAATTGTGGTTATATCACTGTTGATCATTCTCTCAACTAGTGCTTTTGGTCATGTCACTGTTGATCATTCTCTCAACTAGTGACTTTGGACTTAGTTGTCCTGTGACATTTACTTTATTAAATATATTACTTATGGCACAAAATCATTTTAACTCAGAATATAACATATATCATTTGATGTCTAACTACTATAATTTATCAAATATAATATGTTAATTAAATAATTGTAAGATCATTATTTAATATATTAAAGTGACTAAAAATATAATCTTCGTATAGTATAATATATTATATTTGACTTTTTTTTTTGATATACACTATTTAGATTTATCTCAAACATTAAATTAATTAATAATTTAATGTTAAAATAATATTAGTTATTGATTATAGCTACTGGGCATAATTCCCACTGTGATTGTGGTCATGCTAATATTGACAAACTTTCTGGAAAATAATAACGAGAATCAAATAATGTATAAAACTTCTCGTACTGGTAGTTATTATAGAATATAAAAACTTAATCACTGTAAGCATAATCTGATAAATATTTTAGGATTTTGAAAAGCCTTTGTAAATATAATTGTATCACAAAAAGGTGATAAAACTGTGAGAAAATATAATGGACTCACAAACTGTGAGAAAAGAGAAATGAACTCACCAAAATCCATCATATTTATTTACACAAGTACTTAGCTTATCGTGAAGCTAATACTAAGGCATCTTATCTTAAGTTCAAGTCCAAATACTATCATGTGTGCTACCAGTTAATAGCAATCTCCTAACTCTTTTATATAAATTTAGGTATTATTATCAAACACCTAAAGGCTTAAAGCAGTGGCTCTTTGAGTTGGCTCTGATACCACCTTCTGTCACGACCCCCGACCCACCCTGGACGGAATCGAGAGTCGCGAACAGCCCAGTGGTACCGGTGATTATTTTGAAAACGTTGCAGCGGAAATTTTATCAGGACCGTGAGTTAGGAAAAATATCAGAGTTTAGAAACACCGGATTTTTATTTATTAAATAGATGGAATAAATCCATGTTTTACAAAGGTAGCTTTAATAAAGATAATTACATAAAACAATATTTCTTAATTTTAATTTAATTAATAAAATAAGCCAATTCTTGATGCCTTTCAGTGCCGTATCCATTTATTACTCCAATCTACTGTAATTACCTGAAAAGTATTTTAAAAAGGTTTTGTCAGCGGGAAATACTGAGTGAATCATTCTATTTACTAAAATGACACATTTGTTATAATTTACAGTATTAAGAGCGATTACAATGTTTCTGATATCAAACCAACTACCCACGGTATTTGTCACTCGACCGAATCTGTGACTATGGTCATATCCCCCAATTGGCTGCCCCAATGGTGACGATTATCAAGTAATGTATACAAAACCCCACATACCGGCTGTAACTTGGTGATTACAAAGACTTAATCCCCGTAATTATAACTTTGAAAATAACATGCTTTTATAAACAAATTTGATAAAAAGAGAGAATGACTCACATTATAATCATGCAGATTTATACAACCAAAGTCTACAGATAAGCCTTGATGGATTGCAGATTTAATCTGAGCAGAGTCTAGCCTACTGATTAGTCTTTTTAACCTAAATCTAATAATAGGCACACAATTCTGGGTTAGTAATTAATCCAGCATTTACGATAACTCACGAGATCAAATTCTCACAACGAACGACAAAGTACGATACTTAAACATCCATCGATTTAACGACGAACAACAAAGTATAGCCCTAATGTGGGCGGCACTTAAACATCCATTGGATATATTGATCGATCGGACAATGAATCGTAATAGCGATTGTGCTAATACCCTGATTGCGGCGTCGATTTAGTGCCTGTGTGTGTTAATTGGAGTATACAGAAGTTATCTCAGTGTATATTTCGAATTCTTTCGACGTTGAATGTCCAGAAATCAAGTGCCAATGTCCTCTATTTATAGCTGAATTTTGGTCAGCCCTGCGCATCGTAGGCCTAAAAACCCCTGCGCATCGTATGGGTCCTAAAATGTCTATTTGATTGTCGCGTGTGTTTGGAGTGCAGGTGAGTCGACGATTCGCTTAAATTCGATTTTTATAATAAGTTATAAGGATAATCATCGAGTAGGGAATGCCCCCCCTGAGTTTTAGGGGCCCTGATCCTGATTCTGATTGTTCTGATATTTTTAGGGTTTATGCAGAATTACTTGGGTGTCTCAATTAAAGTTTCCTCTTGGTTAAATTAAAATAAGAAATAGTGTTTTTAATGAGAGTTGTTATATTAGGGATCCGGGTTTATATTTACGGAACGTTTTTAGGACGTTTTTGTGTGAGTCGTTACAGGTAAGGTTTGCACACTCGGTTCATAAGATCCATGAAGACCGCAGGAGCATTTGTCTATCCAAAAGGCATAACTAGGAACTCGTAATGCCCATTACGAGTCCTGAAAGTTGTCTTAGAGATATCCTCATCTCGGACTCTCAGTTGATGGTAGCCTGACCTCAGGTCAATCTTCGAGTAGTAGCTCGACCCTTGCAGCTGATCGAATAAGTCATCAATGCGTGGAAGAGGATAACGATTCTTTACGGTCACCTTGTTGAGTTCGCGGTAGTCAATACACATTCGGAAGGTACCGTCTTTCTTCTTCACGGGTAACACTGGAGCTCCCCAAGGCGAAGAGCTAGGACGTATGAAACCCTTTTCCAAGAGTTCTTGTAGTTGCGTGGCCAGTTCTTCAAGTTCTGATGGAGCTAAACGATAAGGTGCTCAAGCTATGGGCGCTGCCCCAGGAGCTATCTCGATTTGAAATTCAACCTGACGGTGGGGCGGTAGACCTGGTAGTTCCTCAGGAAACACCTCAGGAAAGTCACGTACGGTTGGAATATCTTCTATCTTCTTCTCTTTCTTTGAGGTGTCAGTAACAAGAGCTAGGATAACAGTGTGGCCCTTTTGTTGACACTTCCGGGCCTTAAGGAAAAAGATGATGTTCACCACAGCGCTACTCTTGTTGCCACGAATAATAAGAGGTTCTTCACCAGAACGAGGAATGCGGACGATTTCTCCTTACAAAGAATCTCTACTCGATGATGAGATAACCAATCCATCCCGATAACGATGTCGAAGCTACCAAGTATGAAGGGAATAACGTCGATAGAGAAGGTTTGACCAGTTAAAGTGAGGTTACAACCCTTAACTATGTGTGCCCTCAAGACTTTTACCATTAGCTAGTTCTACAACATGCTCGGTGTTTTAAGGGTATTGGGGTACGCTTAAGCATCTGACTAACTCTTAGGAACACATAACTAGCATCTGCACCCGAATCAACTAAAATAGAAATAAAGAAATTGTCTGGTAGGAACTTACCTGCCACAACGTTGGGGTTGTTTCTTTCTTCTCCTTGTCCATTCAGGAACTCACGCTCATCAGCCCTGTGGTTATCATTATTGTCTCCGTTATTGTTCCCGTTGCCCTGGTTGCTGTTGTTGTCACGATTCTGCCTCATCTGTGGACAGTTCCTCTTGAGGTGGCCTTCAGCTCCACATCAAAAACACCCATTTTTGCCACCCTACTGCTGCTGGTTCCGGTTTGTAGAATATGGGCTCCTGTAGTCTCTAGCCATATGACCCGTCTTCTTGCACCGATGGCAACACGATACCGCACATGACCCGTTGTGGTGCCGTTGACACTTGCGGCATCTCGGCTTATTCCCTAGGTATCCCCCCTGATTTTGGTAGTTCAGCCCCTATTGTACGAGTTTCCTATGCGGGTCCAATTGTATAGAGCTAGGACCCTCACCTTGGTGATCACCCCAAATATGCTTGTTACTATTTAGAGCATTTACATTGGAAGAGTTACGCTTGGGCAACTTGCCCTCCTCCACCTCCTGATCGGTGAGTTGGTGCGCCAACCGAACGACTTGCTGGATTGTGGGAAGGTTGGCCGCAATTACAGACCCTTGGATTTCCGGGACGAAGCCTCCGAGGTATAGCTTGATTCATCTACATGTGGGTTGTGACAAGTTAGGACATAAGGCAGCCAAGTCGTTGGACCTCTTGGTGTATGCCTCAATCTCTGATCCTTCCATCTTCAAACCATAATACTCTATTTCAAGTTTCAGAATGTCGTCCAGGTGGCAGAATTCTTCCTTAATCAAATCCTTGAAGTCGCTCCAGAGGGTGGCATTCGCGTCCGCCAATCCGAGCATCTGAACTTGCCTTGGAACGAATACGCTTTCCCTTGCAACGTGCCAGTAGCGTACTCTACTCGTTTGCCGGTATGGCTTTCACTTTCTTCGAATGTATACTCGATTCTTCGGATCCAGTGTAGAAGGCCGATTTTCCCTCCAGTGCCGTCGAAAGTGGGAGGTTTGCATTCCAAGAACGCCTTGAAGGTGCCTATGCGTGTTTGAGTGTGCATGGGTTGACTCCCTGTTTGGGTTACTAAGGCTTCAGCAACCCGTTCATTAATTAAGGTTGTCAGCTGATCCCGAGTCAAGTTGAGACGCCCACTCATGATCTTCACAATAAAGAGAGCATGGGTGAGAAAGGTGTCGTGACAATGCCTAAGTGTGGAGTGACAGAAGAGAGTAAGCACACAGTGTTTCAAACAGCAGATGCTATGATGTTTAAGCATACCATGAACAATACACTACCAAAACTAACAGACAAGCAATATAAACCTAATTCATATCACCTATTGTGTCGAGTCTTGCACGTGGAGCGAAGCGTCATTGTGGATCGTTGAGCACTGTACAGGTTATAGTCTGGTTTTATCAAAAAGCTTTTCCCCTTTTTTAAAACCAAGTTAACTATAACCAATGGCTCTGATACCAATCTGTCACACCCCCAAAATCCACAAGCGGAGTATCACCGCATGGAGGCGTGACTGACCAGGATCAAGCCACCAATCATATTGAACAAGCATGTAAATAATTATAAAAAACCCAACACAATATAATTGGTGTCCAAACAAAACATAGTTTAAGTAGTCAGCGGAAGCATAATGTTTAAAACCAAAGTAAAAGTTCAAATGTATCAAGTGTTTAACATGGCATACAACTATCCATGTCCCACAACGATCACGCCTCCTCGTGCAAGCTCCAGAAGTACCTAACGACCTGCAAGGCATGTAACAACGATTCAACAACTAATTTGAGCGAGTTCACAGTTGGTGCTCGTTGTTAAGTTGTTTCAAAAACCAAGAGTTCATTTGTAAGTCGTAAGTTAACCATTTTACCCTGTTTCCCAAACATATCCATAATCAGTGGGGGCTTCCCCATGTTAACCACTAGACCCGTTTACCATATCGACTACTAACTGAAGTAAGTTGGTGCCCTAGTCAATGTCTATCATCATTGACGTGTCATAGTCCATTAGTCCACGCCCGTCCTCTGTGGCACGGTGTGAGGCTTGTCAAACCTAATAGCGCCATCTAACTAATGACCCGCTCGCCATTGGCCTCGGCGATTAAGTCGATACAAAATGAGGGACTTAATGATAGAGTTTTTGGTCTAGTATCTGTGTTGTCACCCTTCAATAAAGAGGGTGTGTACGAAATCCCCAAACCAGGAGATTACGTAGGTTTCAATTCGATTCCTTATCATATGTTGTCACCCTTCAATACAGAGGGTGTGTACGTGTTCCAAACTAGGATATCACACAGTTTTAGTTTAAATCCTTTACCCATTCCCAACCCTTGGGAATCCCATGCCTTGTGAAAGTGTGAACTCACCTTGGTTTGCTCGGTATGCTTATCTACTTGTGCACAAACAATTCAGTCAAGGCCTATAGTTATGCACGTATACACAATCAGTTCCTGTTTGTAAGGTTTCTCATGCAATCTATGTCACAAAGTGTGCTTAAGCAATCATTATCAAGTAACACATAACAGTTATCTCATGTTCATTCAACCATACTTCACATAATTAAGTTCTCACTCAATTCTAACATTGTTATCCATTAATAACTTAACAGAGTTAATAACTTAACAGAGTTGATAACAGAGTTAATAACTTAACAGGGTTAATAACTTAACAGAGTTAATAACAGAGTTAATAACTTAACAAATTTAATGTGTCAAAGCATTCGACGAAATTATGTATGTGGCGAAAACACATTTTTGGCGAAATCCCATTTTCTGGCGAAAACCCCTTTGGTGAAATCCTCAGGCGACGAAATCACCGAGGCGACGAAATCACCCGGTGTTTTTGTCGACTTTCCGTTTTCTTCAGGGAAAGGGTTTTCGTCAGGCACATCATGTTCATCGTCAACAGTTAACACCCAGAAACCCTAATGATTCGTCTAACATTACATGATCATATCATCAATTCTATCATACGATGAGCATCAATAGAATATAACTATGACAAGACTATCAATCTATCATTCACAACAGACTACATGTGATCACACAACCACAAAGGTTAACCAGAACCATTACAAATCAAGAAGATCTAACCACTTATTCATCAATCATTATCAAATCATACAATAATTAAACACTTCACAATAACAGTTAATATAAGATACCAAACAAACAATCCATAATGATTTCAATCAAATAGTTATCAATAGTTGGTTACTAACCTAAACAGAGGAGACAGTAAATCGATCGGTGATTGAGGCTCGAATGCTCAAGACTGCCGTCGGGTACAAAGGGTAGAGAGAGAAGGTGAGAAGTGATTAGGGTTTGCCGATTAAAACTTTCGCGTAAAGATTACTATCAAAACACTATAACCGATCGCTACTGGGCCGAAGCCCATTTGTTTTCGCCGGCCCTGCTTCTTGACGAAAACACTAAGGTGTTTTCGCCAAGAAGTGTTTTCGTTGCCAAGGGGGTGTTTTCGTGGGGTAGGGTATTCGGCAAGGGGGTGTTTTCGGCCAAGGTTCCATTTCGTTGTATTTAAATATTCAAACATAATATTAATACAAAACATATTATTAACATACACACTTATATTGCACACCAAATATACTTATAAGAACAACACTTTGCGAACAAGTATTAAGTCGAGTAGAGACCTTGAAAACTCGGGTTGTCACATTATCCCCAACTTGAAAGAAATTTCGTCCCGAAATTTAGCACGTGGTTACTTAGGAAGCTAGTTGTGTTGTGTTGTTTTCCTGGTTTCCTTGGGGTTGTCCCGAAATTTAGCACGTGATTAAACTAGGAGTGAAATCCATACTTTGACGCATAATTCTCTTTTATTTTGTCAAAAAAGGAACAAAGTTTTTAAGCTAGGGGTGAAACCCTAACCTTGACGACTTGATTCAGACTTTTACTTGGTTTTCCAAAACTCTCACCAAAGTCTCGACGGACTCCAAAGACCTGAAGTCACGATATGACTAACGGAATGCGTGCCAAACACCCAAGAATCGAGGCGAAAGCACAGTCCTGAAGGTCAAATATGCCCAACAAGTCCTTGTGAATAGTTAAACCACTTTGGGTAGTCGAAGTCTAATAGCCGCAGACGATCTATTTCTCGATTTTTATATGTTTCGATTCTGAGCCCGCAATGCTGACTCTGATGATTCGTCGATTTTATGTGTTTATATGTGTGTTTATCTGTTTATGTTTTTAAATTTTGGAGATTTATTCATCGATTGACACGCACGACTCGCACTGCATTTCTATCTCAAAACGCTGACAAATCGCTAAATCATGGACGACCTTATACTACGTTATACACTTATAATATACTATTCGCCAAATTATTCGCGATCGCTATTCTCAAACGCGCACAGACTTTGAATGATAGGTTTATGTATTCTGACTGCCTCTGTGATTACATGCGTATGTGCTTATGTGCTTCTGTGCCCTACGTGCTTATGTGCCTCTATGTTTTACGTGTTATATGCTTCTGTGAATCTGTTATTTCATGCCTATGTGGTTCCGTGATTCTACGTGTTCCTGAGCTTTAGTAAGTATTAGACGTGTGAGGTGAGATTCGATTATGATGTGTCTAAGACCTATGACGATGTCTGTTGCAGACAATGTCAACTGGACCATCATCAGGACCCCGTCACCCACGACTCTCACGTCGAGAACAGAGAGACAAACGCCTTGCTGCCATACTCGCTAAACAAGTGGCAAAGGTTGTACCTCAGATCGTGAGCGAAATTTATGAGAATGTTAGCAAATCATCTGAGGAGTCCAGAACTGAGGCTCCTAAAGATACTCCAAAGACTGCCTTTAGTTTCAAACAGTTCAAAGCTTGTGGTCCAAAGGAATTCACTGGGGAAGAAGTCCCAACGGCTTTATTCCAATGGTTTGACTCCATCGAGGTCACACTACAACAGAGCGGTTGCCCCGATAATCTACGCACTCTCAACGTACCTGCCGTCTTCCAGTCCCGCGCCTTAGACAGGTGGACGACTGATAGGAACAAACGTGGGAACGATGCAGCCTACGGTCTGTCGTGGGACGAGCTCAAGGAGATCATGCTGGAAGAATTCTGCCCTCCTCATGAACGCCAAAAGTTAGAAGATGAATTCTGGCACATAAAGCAGAAGGAAGGTGAAAATGCTGCACTCACTGCTCGCTTCAACCAGCTTAGTATTATCTGTTCTGATCAAGTCAAGACCCCGGAGATCGCAATCAAGAAGTACATCCGAGCTTTGCCCGACTGCGTTGCAGATTTCGTGCAAGCGGCCAAGACTACAACGATCGAAAAGACTTACCTACTGGCCGCCGAAATCAACGACAAGCGGGTCAAGGCCAGAGTCTGGGATAAAACTTCGAAGAGCCTGCATCAAGTCACCACCGCACCAACTGCTGAAACCGCCACCGCTCAATCTTCAAAATCCTCACGCCGCAAGAAGAAGAACAACAACAGCAGCTCCAGCAACAAGAACTATGCTGTCACTACAACAGATGCTCCACTTCAAGCCGTACCGGCTCAACAACAGTCTCATCACCGTCCAGCACCAGTTACTTATGCACCACCAGCAAAGCGTGCATACACAGGCCCCCACCCGGCTTGCCCAACCTGCTCTTATCATCACCCGGTGGGTCTCGCCTGTCGTTTCTGCGCTCACTGCAATTTGTACGGCCACTTCACTGTTAATTGTCATACTGGTCCCCGTCAAGCACCAGCTCAAGCCACTGCTCATCAAGCTCTACTCCCAGCCCCGCAAGGCCAACAAGCGGCTCAGGCTGTGACAACCCTCAATTTACATGTATTCCGTACAATTTATTAGTGATAATTAAAGTGCTTGATGACTGGGCTGAATCATTTAACTGCTCTCTGATTACTGTGTTATACGTACATCTGCGTGTTAACATACTAGTAGTACACATAAAAGTTACTAAATAGTCCGGTATATTTTCCTATGTGTTAGGAATTAATTTTGTTACAAAAATATATGTATAAGACGCCTTACGGAACAATTAAACGCTTTAACGGAATGATACGTAACCGAACAACCAGACATTACCCGGGACACCAAATATTTGTCAAATACATTGTTGTATTTATGTTTTACTAGGCATGATCCCCGAACACCCTAACACCCACTAACTTCTCTAGTAAATAACACACATAAGTATACACTTGGGATCTAACTTGGAATTGCAACTTAGTTGAAAATGTTACACTAACCCCCCCCCCCCCCCAATCTGATTTTCGGTCCTAGGTGGACCCCACAAAGATCACCATGATTCCCCCTATATATTTTGCTTAGATCTCCTTTGGTTGTTACTTGCAAGTATGAACAAAATATGTAAGAGAATCTTTCACATGTATGGCCAACATCTCTACAAAATCATTTCCAAAGATCACTCTCTCTCTTCACTACTCTCTCTCTCTCTCATTTCGGTTGCCCCCCCCCCCCAACCGATTTCACCATCACCACCATTAAATCATCTTCATCTTCTTCACATCCAAGTCCATTCAAGTCTTGAAGATCATTCATAGAAGTTACAAGTTGAAGGGCTCTCAAGAAAGCTTTGTTCAAGTCTTTATCACTATCTTTCTTCATCATCCTTGCACTAAGATTTCCACCCTAGCCTTGTGCTAGTAGTAAGTCCCTTCACACCATTGTTTCATCTTGTTCGTTGTTATGATTCGTAGTAGGATGATAGTGATAAATCACAAAAGCTAAAACACTAAAAAAATATGAACATGGAACCGTACATAGAATCATCCATAAAGAAGTTTGTATGAAGTTGAAATCTGGTTGGATTGGGTTTGGTGAATGCATGCATGGTGTTTAATCATTAAGTTATTGATAAGTCATGGTTAGGACACTTGGTAATGTGATTTTAGAAACATTAAACTATAAATAAACATGCTGATTGAAATTTCCAGCCAACTTCAACAGGCTGTAACTGGGTCATTTTTAATCGAAAAACTGAATTTCTGGAGTCTAAATTGTGTAATTTTGAACAACCGAACAAATGGCACAGGAATCGTAATTTTTCGATATCGTTTACTATTTTTAGAGAATTGTTTTTAGACAGCAGCTCCAGCCGAAATATATCTGCTGAAAAAGTGTGTTGTATTCAGAGTCAAAACCCGAAACCTGAGTAAAATCAGCTCATGGAATTTTACTGTAGATGGCCACTATTGTTTCCGTGACCCTCCAACTGGAATTTCGTCGATCGGACTTACAATTGATTTTTAGTGAATTTTTCCGTAAAACTGCAAGCAGAAAGTAACAAATCTGATTGCAGTCGGGTAAAAGAATTTTTATATAATATTGGTAACGAACTGGGCCCCGATATTTCCACACAATATAACTTGGAACGTTTATGACATCCTGTAAAAATTTGAGAATTTTTGGAAAAGGTTAACTATTTTATTAAAATGCTCGAAAACAGTCCAGTTTTGATTAATAAAGCTGAAACGACATAAGGAGTGATTTGCGTGTCTAAATGTCGAGTAGGTTATCCGAGAATGATATAGCATGTTATATGTCAATAAAAGTGTTATGTGCAATGTTGTATTTTGTCTATGAGTGGGGAATAGAGGGGAAGGTTATATGGGCATGAACCGTTAAAGTGATGCATGTTATGTGATAGATGCGTGTAGAGACTTTGTGTTCTATTTGAAATCACTAATAAACTAAGTGGTAATTATACTAGGGCGTGATTGACCGACCTTGACTAATAGCTATATTTGAGAGTCAAACCGAGCAACTGAGGTGAGTTCACACTCTTTTCAACGCATGGGATTCCCGGTGGGTTGGGAATGGGATTGAATGACTACTCGAACTATCATTACTATTAAACTACTTACTACTGTCCTCAGATTGAAGGGCACGTACGTAAAGCCTATGTACACGACCATAAGACCATCAACTCTATCAATTGAAGTCCCTCATTTATCGACTTAATCGCCGATGCCTATGGCGAGCGGGTCATTAGTTAATAGCGCTATTAGGTTTAACAAACCTCACACCGTGCCAGTCGGACGGGCGTGTACTAATGGACTATGGGCAAAGGGTCAATGCTGATAGACATTGACTTAGGGCACCTCTTACATTTTCGTAGCAGTCGATACGCGTGGTCTAGTAACACATGGGAAGCCCCCACTAATCTTCGCAAACATGTCAGAAAGATCGCGATACGAATTTATACGATACATGGTTTACAAAACGAACAGATGATTTACGAAACGAATGCTATAACTAAACAACCAACTGTGAATTCACTCAACTTTGTTGTTGACTCGTTGTTACATGCCTTACAGGTCGCTAGATGCTTATGGAGCTTGCACGAGGAGGAGGTTGTTGTGGGATGCGGACTGTTATGTCCCGTACTTAACAATTGAATTTTATAAACTATGTTTTCGACATTAAACTTATGAACTATAAACTTATGTTTTGAACTTCCGTTTTATGCTTCCGCTGTTTAAACTAAACATGGTTAACTAGCTTTGGACACCAATCGTATTGTGGTTGGTCTTATTTACTTAATTACGATGTTCAATATGATTGGTGGCTCGATCCTGGTCATGTCACGCCTCCAAGCGGTGATACCCCGCATGGTGGATTTTGGGGGTGTGACAGATTGGTATCAGAGCCATTGGTTATGGTGAACTTGGTTTTAAAAAGGGAAAAGCTTTTTGATAAAACCAGACTATAACCTGTACAGTGTTCAATGATCCACAACGACGCTTCGCTCCACGTGCAAGACTCGACACCATAATTGGTATGAATTATGTTATATTGTCGGTTAGATAATTCACACTGTGCATTAGTTAACGTGATAATTGCTATTTGAACCCTGTGCATTAGTTAACGTGATAATTGCTATTTGAACCCTGTGTACTTACTCTCTACTGTCGTCCCACACTTACGCACTTTCGCGACACTTTTCTCACTTACGTTGCTTCATTATGAAGATCATGAGCGGACGCGGAGGACGTATCAACCTCACCCAAGCCCAGTTGATGGCTTTGATCAACGAACGAGTCGCTGAGGCACTCGCAGCTAACCCTGCAGGAGGTATAACCTGCCATACCAACTCACCTTAGGGCGTTTAGATCCTACCTTCGCAAACCAACCCTCGTGCTTAATCTTGTCTTTTATTCTCGCGTCACAGGTCAACATGCTCAAACTCCTGTGTGCACATTCAAAACGTTCATGGACTGCCGACCTACTACTTTCAGTGGTACAGAAGGAGCAGTAGGCCTTCTTCACTGGTTTGAAAAGCTTGAGTCAGTTTTCGAGATGTGCGAATGCCCCGAAGACCGTAGGGTGAAATATGCTACCGGAACACTTGAAGGAGCTGCGTTAACCTGGTGGAAGGCACAGGTTCAACTACTAGGACTGGCAGTTGCTAATGCCACACCCTGGGATGGTTTCAAGGAACTGATCAAAGAAGAATACTGTAGTCGAGATGACATCCACAAGCTAGAAGTGGAATTTTTCAATCTGAAAATGACGGGGTCTGAGATTGAGGCATATACTAAGAGGTCAAACGAGCTGGCCATCCTGTGTCCAACTATGGTGGACCCTCCCATCAAACGAATTGAGTTGTATCTTAAGGGCCTTGTACCGGAGATTCAAAGTCACGTGACTTCAGCCAATCTGGGTACCATACAGCAAATCATCAAGTTGGCCCATCGACTCACTGACTAGGCGGTGGAGCAAAACAGGCTGCCCAAACGAATCAGTGCCACAGCTACTTCTGATGCACTTACCGACAACAAGCGAAAATGGGACGGAAACTCCAGTAAGGGTTCTGCTTCGGGTCAGTCTCAGCAGCGAAAGACTGATGACTACCAGAGTCCGGGTCAGCAATCCTCCGGTAATCAAGGACAGGGTGGGTATCGAGGAAACCACCCAAATTGCAACAAATGCAACAGACACCATAGTGGTCAGTGCAACAAGGGACGTTGTCAGAGGTGTCTCAAGATGGGTCATGAAGCCAAGGATTGCAGGAGCTCACGGCCTGCAAATCAGTATCGTCAGCAGCAACATCAAGCAACGCAGAATCAGCAACAGCAACAGGGCAACAGGGGATGCTTTCAGTGTGGCGCTGAAGGCCACTTTAAGAAGAACTGTCCCCAGCTTAACCAGAATCAGAACAACAACAACAACCAGGGAAACAGGAACAATAATGGGGGCAACAATGGAGGGAACCATGATGGTAACGGTGCCAGGGGTCGAGTGTTCGTGATTGGTCAGGGCGAAGCAAGGAATGATCCTAACGTAGTGATGGGTAAGTTTCTTCTGGATGATTTCTTTGTTACTGTTTTATTCGATTCGGGTGTCGATACTAGTTATGTGTCCTTAAAAGTTAGCCAAATGCTTAAGCGCACTCCAACACTTCTGAACACCAAACACACGGTAGAACTAGCTAACGGTAAAGGTCTTGAAGCCACACACGTAGTTAAAGGTTGTAACCTCGTCTTAGCTGGTCAGACTTTCTCTATCGATCTTATTCCTATTACACTGGGTAGTTTCGACGTCGTTATTGGGATGGATTGGCTATCTCATCATCAAGCGGAGATTGTTTGCAAGGAGAAAATCGTCCGCATTCCTCGTTCTGGTGAAGACCCTCTCGTGATTCGTGGCGACAAGAGTGGTGCTGTCGAAGGCATCATCTCTTTCCTTAAGGCCCAGAAATGTCTACGAAAGGGCCACACTGCCATTCTAGCGCTCTTTACTGACACATCAACGGAAGAAAAGAGAATTGAAGACATTCCTATTGTGCGCGATTTTCCTGAGGTATTTCCCGAGGAATTACCTGGTCTTCCGCCCCATCGTCAGGTTGAGTTTCAAATCGAGCTAACTCCTGGGGCAGCACCAGTAGCTCGAGCACCTTATCGTCTAGCTCCATCAGAACTTGAAGAACTGTCCACGCAATTACAAGAACTCTTGGAAAAGGGTTTTATACGTCCTAGCTCTTCGCCCTGGGGAGCTCCAGTCTTGTTCGTAAAGAAGAAAGATGGTACCTTCAGAATGTGTATTGACTATCGCGAGCTTAACAAGGTGACTGTGAAAAATCATTATCCTCTTCCACGTATTGACGACTTGTTCGACCAATTGCAAGGGTCGAACTATTACTCAAATATCGACTTGAGATCGGGATACCATCAACTGAGGGTCCGAGATGAGGACATCTCCAAAACAGCATTCAGAACTCGTTACGGCCATTACGAGTTTTTGGTTATGCCATTCGGGCTGACGAATGCACCAGCGGTCTTCATGGATCTCATGAACCGAGTATGTAAACCTTACCTGGATAAATTCGTTATTGTGTTCATCGACGATATCTTGATCTATTCTAAAAGTCAGGAGGAACACGAGCAGCATCTACGACTTATGCTGGAACTTCTTCGAAAAGAGCAGTTGTATGCCAAATTTTCAAAATGTGACTTCTGGCTTCGCGAAGTCCACTTTCTAGGCCATGTGGTAAACAAGGATGGGATTCATGTGGATCCATCTAAGGTTGAATCGATCAAGAACTGGCCTGCACCCCGCACACCAACAGAAATCCACCAATTCTTGGGTCTGGCTGGCTACTACAGACGATTTATCAAGGATTTCTCAAGGATTGCGCAACCCCTCACTTCACTGACTCAGAAGGGTGTCATCTACCGTTGTGGAGATGCACAGGAGTCTGCATTTCAGCACTTAAAAGACAGACTTTGTAGCGCGCCTATCCTCTCATTGCCTGAAGGCATGGATGATTTCGTGGTTTATTGCGACGCTTCCATCCAAGGACTTGGTTGCGTGTTAATGCAACGAGACAAGGTCATTGCCTACGCATCGCGCCAACTTAAGGTTTACGAAAGAAACTACACTACGCATGACTTGGAATTGGGAGCAGTTGTTTTCGCGCTTAAGATATGGAGACATTACCTGTACGGTACCAAGTGCACCATTTACACCGATCACATGAGTCTCGAGCGTATCTTCAAGAAAAAGGAGTTAAACATGCGTCAACGCCGATGGGTTGAGCTCTTGAACGATTATGAATGCGCAATCAAGTATCATCCGGGCAAAGCCAATGTTGTGGCCGACGCCCTAAGTCGAAAGGATACTATACCTAGGCGTGTACGTGCTCTACAGCTTACCATCCAATCTAACCTTCATGCTCAGATTCGCGATGCTCAGATGGAAGCATTGAAAGCAGAGAACATCAGGGCTGAGTCCCTACGAGGATCGAGGCAGCGGCTAGAACAAAAGGAAGACGGTGCCTACTATGTAACAGGGCGTATTTGGGTCCCACTTTATGGCAACTTACGCGAGATTGTGATGGATGAAGCACACAAGTCTCGTTATTCGGTACACCCTGGTTCGGATAAGATGTACCACGATCTCAGAACTACATATTGGTGGCCTGGTATGAAAGCCCACATAGCAACCTACGCTAGCAAATGTCTGACTTGTGCGAGAGTCAAGACTGAATATCAGAAACCATCAGGCCTACTTCAACAACCAGAGATACCACAATGGAAATGGGAGCAAATTTCCATGGATTTCGTTACTGGCCTGCCCAGGTCTCAACGTGGAAATGATACTATTTGGGTAATCGTGGATCGACTCACAAAGTCCGCACATTTTCTGGCTATCAAGGAAACGGATAAGTTTTCTACTCTTGCAGACATTTACCTAAAGGAAGTGGTATCAAGGCACGGAGTGCCAACCTCCATCATTTCTGATCGTGATGCGCGTTTTACTTCTGAACTGTGGCAAGCCATGCACAAGTCTTTTGGCTCACGTTTAGATATGAGCACCGCTTATCACCCACAGACGGATGGGCAATCTGAACGCACCATCCAGACCCTAGAAGACATGCTTAGGGCATGTGTAATCGATTTTGGTAACGGCTGGGAAAAGCACCTCCTGTTAGTGGAGTTTTCATATAACAACAGCTACCACACCAGCATCTAAGCTGCTCCGTTCGAGGCATTGTATGGACGCAAATGCCGATCACCTCTCTGTTGGGCAGAAGTTGGTGACAGCCAAATCACTGGCCCAGAACTCGTAGTAGACACGACTGAAAGGATTGCTCAGATACGACAACGAATGGCGGCAGCACGTGACCGTCAGAAAAGCTATGCTGATAAGGGAAGAAAGCCACTCGAGCTCCAAGTTGGGGACCGGGTGCTACTCAAAGTCTCACCTTGGAAAGGTGTAGTCCGTTTTGGCAAAAGGGGCAAACTCAATCCGCGATATGTCGGACCGTTCGAAATCATAGAGAAAATAGGCAAAGTGGCCTACAAACTGGATCTACCAACAGAACTCAATGCAGTTCACAACGTATTCCACGTGTCAAATCTGAAGAAGTGTCTGTCAGATGAGACCCTCATAGTTCCTCTCAAGGAACTCACAATCGACGACCAGCTGCGATTCGTCGAGGAACCAGTAGAGATTACGGATCGAGATGTTTAGATCCTCAAGCATACCAGGATACCTCTGGTCCGAGTTCATTGGAATGCTCGTCGTGGCCCAGAGTATACCTGGGAACGAGAAGACCAAATGAAACTCAGATATCCCCAGTTGTTCGGAAACAGTGCAACCACAACTGAGGCTGAAGCTACTGCAGAATTTCGGGACGAAATTCCAAATCGACGGGGGGATGATGTGACACCCCAGGAAAACCAGTAAACACCGCAACTTAACTAGCTTCCTCAGTAACTACGCACTAAATTTCGGGACGAAATTCCCTTAACAGGGGGAGAATGTGACAACCCTCAATTTACATGTATTCCGTACAATTTATTAGTGATAATTAAAGTGCTTGATGACTGAGCTGAATCATTTAACTGCTCTCTGGTTACTGTGTTATACGTACATCTGCGTGTTAACATACTAGTAGTACACAGAAAAGTTACTAAATAGTCCGGTATATTTTCCTATGTGTTAGGAATTAATTCCGTTACAAAAATATATGTATAAGACGCCTTACGGAACAATTAAACGCTTTAACGGAACGATATGTAACCGAACAACCGGACATTACCCGGGACACCAAATATTTGTCAAATACATTGTTGTATTTATTTTTTACTGGGCATGATCCCCGAACACCCACTAACTTCTCTAGTAAATAACACACATAAGTATACACTTGGGATCTAACATGGAATTGCAACTTAGTTGAAAATGTTACACTAACCCCCCCCCCCCCAATCTGATTTTCGGTCCTAGGTGGACCCCACAAAGATCACCATGATTCCCCCTATATATTTTGCTTAGATCTCCTTTGGTTGTTACTTGCAAGAATGAACAAAATATGTAAGAGAATCTTTCACATGTATGGCCAACATCTCTACAAAATCATTTCCAAAGATCACTCTCTCTCTTCACTACTCTCTCCCTCTCTCATTTCGGTCCCCCCCCCCCACCCCAACCGATTTCACCATCACCACCATTAAATCATCTTCATCTTCTTCACATCCAAGTCCATTCAAGTCTTGAAGATCATTCATAGAAGTTACAAGTTGAAGGGCTCTCAAGAAAGCTTTGTTCAAGTCTTTATCACTATCATTTCTTCATCATCCTTGCACTAAGATTTCCACCCTAGCCTTGTGCTAGTAGTAAGTCCCTTCACACCATTGTTTCATCTTGTTCGTTGTTATGATTCGTAGTAGGATGATAGTGATAAATCACAAAAGCTAAAACACTAAAAAAATATGAACATGGAACCGTACATAGAATCATCCATAAAGAAGTTTGTATGAAGTTGAAATCTGGTTGGATTGGGTTTGGTGAATGCATGCATGGTGTTTAATCATTAAGTTATTGATAAGTCATGATTAGGACACTTGGTAATGTGATTTTAGAAACATTAAACTATAAATAAACATGCTGATTGAAATTTCCAGCCAACTTCAACAGGCTGTAACTGGGTCATTTTTAATCGAAAAACTGAATTTCTGGAGTCTAAATTGTGTAATTTTGAACAACCGAACAAATGGCACTGGAATCGCAATTTTTCGATATCGTTTACTATTTTTAAAGAATTGTTTTTAGACAGCAGCTCCAGCTGAAATATATCTGCTGAAAAAGTGTGTTGTATTCAGAGTCAAAACCCGAAACCTGAGTAAAATCAGCTCATGGAATTTTACTGTAGATGGCCACTATTGTTTCCGTGACCCTCCAACTGCAAGCAGAAAGTAACAAATCTGATTGCAGTCGGGTAAAAGAATTTTTATATAATATTGGTAACGAACTGGGCCCCGATATTTTTACACAATAAAATTTGGAACGTTTATGACATCCTGTAAAAATTTGAGAATTTTTGGAAAAGGTTAACTATTTTATTAAAATGCTCGAAAACAGTCCAGTTTTGATTAATAAAGCTGAAACGACATAAGGAGTGATTTGTGTGTCTAAATGTCGAGTAGGTTATCCGAGAATGATATAACATGTTATATGTCAATAAAAGTGTTATGTGCGATGTTTAATTTTGTCTATGAGTGGGGAATAGAGGGGAGGGTTATATGGGCATGAACCGTTAAAGTGATGCATGTTATGTGATAGATACGTGTAGAGACTTTGTGTTCTATTTGAAATCACTAATAAACTAAGTGGTAATTATACTAGGGCGTGATTGACCGACCTTGACTAATAGCTATATTTGAGAGTCAACCCGAGCAACCGAGGTGAGTTCACACTCTTTTCAAGGCATGGGATTCCCGGTGGGTTGGGAATGGGATTGAATGACTACTCGAACTATCATTACTATTAAACTACTTACTACTGTCCTCAGATTGAAGGGCACGTACGTAAAGCCTACGTACACGACCATAAGACCATCAACTCTATCAATTGAAGTCCCTCATTTATCGACTTAATCGCCGAGGCCTATGGCGAGCGGGTCATTAGTTAATAGCGCTATTAGGTTTAACAAACCTCACACCGTGCCAGTCGGACGGGCGTGTACTAATGGACTATGGGCAAAGGGTCAATGCTGATAGACATTGACTAAGGGCACCTCTTACATTTTCGTAGCAGTTGATACGCGTGGTCTAGTAACACATGGGAAGCCCCCACTAATCTTCGCAAACATGTCAGAAAGATCGCGATACGAATTTATACGATACATGGTTTACAAAACGAACAGATGATTTAGGAAACGAATGCTATAACTAAACAACCAACTATGAATTCACTCAACTTTGTTGTTGACTCGTTGTTACATGCCTTACAGGTCGCTAGATGCTTATGGAGCTTGCACGAGGAGGAGGTTGTTGTGGGATGCGGACTGTTATGTCCCGTACTTAACAATTGAATTTTATAAACTATGTTTTGGACATTAAACTTATGAACTATAAACTTAAGTTTTGAACTTCCGTTTTATGCTTCCGCTGTTTAAACTAAACATGGTTAACTAGCTTTGGACACCAATCGTATTGTGGTTGGTCTTATTTACTTAATTACGATGTTCAATATGATTTGTGGCTCGATCCTGGTCATGTCACGCCTCCAAGCGGTGATACCCCGCATGGTGGATTTTGGGGGTGTGACACAGGCACCCGCGGTCAACGCCCGAGTCTGCTTCTCATGTGGTGATCCCAACCACTTTGCGAACATGTGCCCGAACAGGGTTGTGAAACAAGAGCCTCAGCAACACCAGCAGCAACAGCCTCAACAGCAACAAGCCGTATGCGCCAGTACTTTAAACATCATTGTGCGCCAAACCCAGGCTGACAACAACGTGGTTAATGGTACGTTCCTTGTGAATGGTATTTATGCTTCATGTTTGTTTGATACTGGAGCCGATAATTGCTTTGTGTCGTTCGAATTCGAGAAACTCCTTAGTCGTAAACGCTCCCATCTCCCCTCGACGTTCGATGTTGAAGTCGCCACCGGAAGAATTGTCGCCGTAAATTCTGTTCTTTGTGATTGTACTCTTGAGCTCAACAATCACATTTTCCCAATCGACCTTATTCCGATGCAACTCGGAAGTTTAGACGTCATAGTAGGCATGGACTTTCTTCGCGAAAACCATGCTGAAGTTGTGTGCTTCGATAAGATGATTCGATTCTCGCTCGTGAATGGTGATTTATTGTGTGTCTACGGTGAAACTGCTTCGAAAGGTCTCAAGCTCATGTCATGTGTCCAAGCTAGCAAGTATCTCCGCAAGGAATACAGAGCTTTCTTGGCTAACATTGTAGTAGCGGAGAAGGAACAGAAAGGAAAGACAGAAGTGAAAGACATTCCTGTGGTTCGAGAATTTCCTAACGTTTTTCCTGAGGATCTTCCAGGTCAGTCACCAAGTCCTGATATCGACTTTCGTATCGACCTCATTCCTGGAGCCAATCCTGTTGCCAAAGCTCCTTACCGACTCGCACCATCCAAAATGCGTGAACTTTTGAGTCAGCTTTAGGAATTACTTGAGAAAGGCTTCATTCGCCCGAGCACCTCTCCTTGGGGCGCGCCAGTCCTCTTCATCAAAAAGAAGGATGGGTCGTTCCGGATGTACATCGACTATCGGGAACTTAATAAGTTAACTATCAAGAACCGCTATCCCCTGCCTCGCATTGATGATTTGTTTGATCAGCTACAAGGTGCTACATGCTTCTCGAAGATTGATCTACGCTCAGGCTATCACCAACTACGCATTCAAGAGGAGGATATACCCAAAACCGCGTTTCGCACTCGATACGGCCATTACGAATTCGTTGTTATGCCTTTTGGTTTAACCAACGCACCCACGGTTTTCATGGATCTGATGAATCGCGTGTGTAAACCATATCTCGACCGTTCGTTATCGTGTTCATCGACGATGTCTTGATCTATTCCAAATCAAAAGCCGAATACGCGCAGCATATACGTTTGGTTCTCGAGCTACTCCAGGGGAATCGACTCTATGCCAAGTTCTCCAAGTTTGAATTTTGGCTGGTGGAGGTTCAGTTTCTTGGTCACATTGTAAATAGTCAAGGTATTCACGTCGATCCCGCGAAGATTGAAGCCGTTAAGAGTTGGATTACACCTAAGAACCCGTCCGAAGTCCGTTCTTTTCTAGGACTAGCAGGCTATTATCGACAATTCATCAAAGGATTCTCAAAGATCGATGTGCCGCTTACCGCTCTCACGCATAAAGACAAGCCTTTTGTTTGGGGAACCGAACAAGAGTCTGCTTTCCGAACCCTCCAGCACATGCTTTGCAATGCTCCTGTTCTCACATTGCCCGACGGAAACGGCGATTTCATTGTCTATTGTGATGCTTCCAACCTTGGTCTTGATTATGTTCTTATGCAGCGGGACAAGGTTATAGCTTACGCATCTCGTCAGCTCAAAATCCACGAGAAGAACTATACAACCCATGATCTTGAGCTAGGCACAATTGTTTTTGCGTTAATGATTTAGCGACACTACCTGTATGGTACCAAGTGTACGATCTTCACCGATCATAGGAGCCTACAACATATCTTTGATCAGAAAGAACTTAATATGCGTCAACGCCGATGGGTAGAACTACTCAACGATTACGACTGTGAGATTCGTTACCACCCAGGCAAAGCGAATGTCGATGCCGACACTCTCAGCAGACGGCGCTATCTGCTGAGCATTCATGATGTTCAAGCCCAATACGATCTCGAAACCCTCATCCGCGAAGCTCAGCATGCTTGTTTTAATGAACACACACAGAAGAAGGAACGAATCTATCACGATGGAGCTCAACTTATGAATAAGCCTAATGGAATATTCCATTATCTGGACCGAATTTGGATCCCTAAATGGGCCAATTTGCGACAGATTCTGTTGGACGAAGCCCACAAATCCCGGTATTCTATTCATCTCGGTGCCGATAAAATGTACCAGGACCTTCGCTACAAGCACTGGTGGCCGGGCATGAAAAGGGATATTGCTCTCTACGTTGGAAAGTGCTTGACTTGTGCAAAAGTCAAGGTTGAACACCAAAGACCCTCTGGCTTACTCGAACAACCACCAATCCCTATGTGGAAGTGGGAAAGTATAGCCATGGACTTCATAACAAAGCTACCGCACACGTCATCAGGTCACGACAGCATCTGGGTTGTTGTTGACCGTTTCACCAAATCGGCTCACTTCTTGCCAATACGGGAAGACTACAAGGTAGAACGATTAGCCCGAATCTACACCAATGAGATCATTTGTAATCATGGGAAGCCTCGCGACATCATCTCTGACCGTGACGCTCGGTTTACCTCGCGACTGTGGGAAACGTTTCCAACGGCTCTTGGTACATCGCTTAATCTAAGTACCGCTTTCCACCCTCAAACTGACGGCCAGACTGAAAGAACGATCCGTACTCTTGAAGACATGCTCCGTTCGTGTGTTATAGATTTCGGTGGTAATTGGGATGCATACTTGCCGTTAGTCAAATTCTCGTATAACAACAGCTATCACACCAGCATACAAATAGCACCATTCGAGGCACTATATGGAAGAAGATGTCGATCGCCTATTGTGTGGCACGAGATCGGGCATTCGCAATTAACCGGTCCCAAGCTATTGCAAGAAACGACAGACAAAATTTTCCAAATTCGAGACAATCTAACGAAAGCTCGGAATCGTCAGAAAAGTTACGCCGATAGACGACGCAAACCCCTTGAATTTGACGTTGGTGACTACGTACTCCTAAAGGTTTCACCTTGGAGGGGTGTGGTCCGATTCGGCAAGAAAGGAAAGCTCGCGCCTCGATACGTTGGACCCTTTAAGATTTTGGAAAGAATCGGCAAAGTGGCTTACAGACTCGACCTACCGGAGGAACTTAGCAATGTTCACCCGACTTTCCACGTCTCAAACCTCAGAAAGTGCCTAGCTGAGCACGACTTACATGTTCCATTAGAGGACCTGCAGGTGAACGAAACATTACACTTCGTGGAAAAGCCTGTTGAGATCATGGATCGCCAAACCAAGTAGCTCAGACGCTCTCGCATTCCTATCGTGAAAGTCCGATGGGAAGGCAAGCGAGGCGTAGAGTTCACTTGGGAACTCGAAAGCGATATGAAGGCGAAGTACCCGCAGTTGTTTGTTACGGCTTCGGCCTAATTTCGGGACGAAATTCCCTCAACTAGGGGAGGCTGTAACACCCCGTGTTTCGAAAGTCAAAGTCAAGATTGAAGTCAAAGGAAGACAAGATTGCTAATTGCGATTTGTCTCTCCTTGCTCAATTCCTGTTGTAACTTCTTTGACCTGTAATTAGTCTATTTTGTTTTCACTTTAGTTGTATTATGTGGAGTAAGTGTCAATAATCACAATAATCGACGTGTGTTATTCGCTATTTAATCGATGTACGACTGTGAACTATAGGAAGTAACAATGCGATAAAGTCAACTAAACGCTAATCAATCTAACTTAATCAACATCGAACTCGCAACTCGAATTACGCATTTTGGTTATTGTTATACGTGTGTGTGTGCCTTATGTGTTACTTGTGAATGTTTATTTATGTTATGTGTGGTAATCAATCAAAACGCAATCGAAACTCAATCGCAATCGAACTCAATCGCAATCGAAACAATACGGTAATTGGTGGAGAAGAGACAGTGCGAGATATGAGTAGTTGGGATTAAAAGTAATTTGAATAGGAAACTCTATCGCATTCGCAACGCTCGCAATCGCAATCGAAACGGCAAAACTCGTCGCGCCGAGCACTTGAACTAGGTGCCAGCGGGCCAGATTGGCATCCGACCGGGCTGCCACCCGAGCGAAGTGCCATCCGACCGAGGTGCCACTCGGCCGGGCTGCCACCCGGACGAGATGCCATCCGACCAACCAGCCCTTTCCACTTTGGGAAACCCTATAAATACCCCTTGTCACTCTCAAACTTACTACTTTTGGCAACTGACGTCCGACCAGCTCGTGCTCCCCACCTTTTTTTCGATTTCTCTCAATTCTGGTAAGATCTCGTCCTAAATCTTGTACTTCCTTAATCTACACGCACTTCTACACCTTTCTATCTTTTGAATCTTAACTTTTAACCATGAAATCATCAAGATTCAGGCTATTCTAGGATGACGCCATCATGTGTTCCTGAAGAACTTCATCCTCTGGCCTCAATCCACCAAGAATAACTTGGATCTAACCGATTTCCATATAAACAAGCAAAGATCTCTTATAGATCTAAACATATTCACAATGAAAATGGTTGAAAGATGGTTTCCAACTTTCTTTCAACTCTTTTACACTCAGTGCACTCAAACCCGGTGGAATCTGAACTACTACTAATCGTCTACTCGTCCCTAGTGATGCATCAGTGCTAGATCCAAGTTCCATTTGTAGAATAGTGATTTCGGGTTTGGACATGAACAACCGTCTCGGACCGTGCGCAGCCGGACTTGGGTGATTCCTGTTCGGTCAGGTTATTGGGACGAGATGGGGTTCCCATTGTTTAAACCAGTCATTGCAACGTCTCGCTCAAGTTACAACACTTCAAGCTAAATCAAGAAACAACGCGAACAGACCATTGGGACGAGTTACTATCCGTCCGACTCGCTTGTACTTGTATCGTTTTGCGCGTCACTTATCGATATGCTATCGTATTGTTCAAGCTAACCCTACTATCTAGCGCTCCCTTCAATCCACCAATCGCTGTGAATATACTCGATCCCTTTTTGCTTTACGCACTTTTGGGTGTTACATACGTTATTTATTCTAAATCACATCGAACACACTACGCAATACTTTAAACCCTAACCGTTACCGCATGTTATAAGTGACTTAATGAATGCTTGTTTGTTATGTTTACACATGGAATGTTGTCTACCTGTCTTAGCAACGATAGTACTATAGTTTGGACTCAGCACCCGTTCACTCGGGGGTTGTTAAGGACAATTATTTGCAAGGATTACAGTGGTGATCATGTATTACGAACTGCCTTGGGCAGTCAACCCGCGGTCATTGGTATCGATACGTTCATGTCGATAACTAACATGCCTCATTTCACTCTGTGTACGTGCTGGTTATGCGTAACGCTTTCGAACTCTATATGCTATTATCAAACTTGTATGCTCACCTTTACACTATGTGTATTGACTTTATTTTAACGTATGTGACAGGTGCTTAGGATGCTTATCTGCTAGGAAATCGAGGCTAGAATAAGGTCTTAGAGGCCAACAAATAGTTGTCTGTACAAATGAAATCTGAGTTGTCGAAACAGAACTATTTGCCTAGTTTTTGTCTGTAATAATTTGTTTACCTTTTGAGACATGGTATGGGACATCTTACTTTAAATTGATTGGTAATGATAATTGTTATGGAAACTTCTGGACAATCTGTTTCGCTCAGTGCCATGCCCCGATGTTTCCGCCATCGGTTGGGGTGTGACATCCTTCTCCTATATATATAGTGTTGTGGTTTAACTAAATTCATTGCCATATCTCCGTCACATTATTGACACATAAGAAGTTGACTATTAAATATCCGTTAACAATGTGTTGTGGATTTGCTAAACACCCAATATTAATAACTAAAAGAAGATGACATGTGATTGGTTGAGACATCCATGGGCCCCACCACCATTGTTCGTTCATCCGTTAACAAATTCACTATCCCCATTAACTAGCTCCATTAACCCCCAGGCGCGGTGTTCCCTTAGTTTAGGGCTGGCGTGGAACGTTTATGATCATGCTAGTTAACTCATAACATAGTCTTAAGGGTGATATAAATGGCAATCTTCATTTGTGGTACTCGTCTTTCAATATAGATCTATATCTATAAAATGTGCGAAGTGCATGCTCATTTGATTCGTGCTAGTTTACGAGTTTGGCTAGTTTTTTTTTTTTTTTTTTTTTGAACAGCAAAAGTTATATAGCACTACTCTTAAATTACACTAAATATTATCTTATGTCAGAAATTGAAACCTGATCTCTACGCAAGACACACAAAACTTCAACCATCTCACCAAATGTGATGGACGAGTTTGGCTAGTTAGCAGGTGGCCCAAGTTAGTTTTTCCTGTCACCAATTGCATTAACTGTCATTTTTGTTAACCAAGTTTTTTATAATATATAGTACACTTTTTGTCTTGGAAGATCCAATAAAACAAAACACAATCCTCTTTTTTTTTTTAAACTCTACAAGTTAGAGATCTTAATAAATGATACCCAAATATGGCGGTTCCCTCGATGGAGCAACCGGTCATCCGTCATTGAGATTGTTGGTTTGGGGGAATTGCTCGACAACTGACAAGGTGTGGGAGCCACATGGTGTGTGTAGCTTGACGGGGCTTCGGCTGGGTGTAGTTTGGCGTGGCTTCAGATGGCGTGGTCACCAATGTGTAATTTGTTAGTTTTTTTTTAACTATTTAAAATTTCATTTAACTAAAATAGAAGGTTGCATATAATTTTTTAAAAACTACAAATAAAATTAAGAAAACACAACATAAAATAAAATAAAAGATTAAAAACTTCATCATTTATCCATTTTATATTTTTTCAATATTTCTTGTTTCATTTGCAACGTCAATTTCAATTCCGGGCACCTAAGGTGATCGACGGGCATGACGAGAAATTTCATATCTTCGCGTTTTTCTTTTAGATATGTTTTTTTATCGTACGAGTCTTAGATATTTTTCCTCATCTCGATCGTTTGTTGTTGGATGAAATTGCATGTGTCGATTTTCGTCCCAATTTCTTCCAACTGGTCGGTGTACAACCCTTTACCCGAGGCCGAGCTAGGGGCCGAACCCGATCTCCCTTTTCGAATCTGCTTTTTTGACGTGTCTCTACCTGGTGGGCGAGGAGAATCATCAAAATCATCTAAATTTAGATCAAGCTCTTGATCATGAGCATCAGACTAAGCTTGGGACGAGGGTGTTATTGCCCCTTTGGATGAAGTTGATTCGCTAGTAGTAGGAACTCTCGCTCATTTAGAAGCGTACATACATACATCCCAACAAATGCATGTACTTGAACTCGTGCTTCTAGTTTTCTCTGTATGATACCTTGGCATTTTTGATAAAGTTGTCCTTCGTTTCACTGCTCCTTGGCGAGTTCTTCGCCTTATGGAAAAAACCGTTGAATGCGGTGACTTGTGTATTTATGTCACCCCATTTGGATGAGAGGCTATCATTTTCACGATACACCTCCGCGCTTTGCATTTGCGTATGAAAAGATTTCTTTATGCAATCCCAAAAATCTTTGCGGTGTCGTGAATTCCCTATTCCAAAAAAAAAAATTCAGGCATTATAAAAAAATTATATTAAAACTGAAAAAATACCTTGAATCGGATTTTGCGATTCCTCGATATAACATCTTGTCAAAGTGGTTTCTTCTTGAGGCATCCACATTATTTGTGTTCGTTGAGCTACCACTAGTTCTTTCTTTTCATTCGTTTTTTTCTTGTGACTTCCTTTTTTTGGCTTGTTTGGATGACGAACCACCAACGTCTTGCGGTTGTGTTTCGGGTACGGAATCGGGTTGGGAAAGGTTAACGAGAATAGATGAATCGTCGTATGGAAAGTTCGTGAATACACGGTTTCCTATGTACGACGCAAATCCCGCTAGCTCGGGACACTGTGAGTATCCTAAACCTTGAGGATGGCCGCGGTTTGTAGGTTGACGGTTTTGTGGCGGGCTAGGGTTCGGGTTCTCTTAGTAACCAAAGGGGCTGGTTGGGTCGTAGTTTCGATTAAATGGATGCATTGTAGAGGATTAAATGGGGGTTGAATTTATAAAAAATATAGAGATAGAAGAAGTAGAGATGTAGAGAAGTGGTAAAAAATTGTAAAAAATGGGTGAGTATTTATAATGTTTAAAAAAGAAATAATTATTTTTTATATAAAGTAGTCGTTGGCAACAGCTAGCATAAACGGTTAAGTCTCACCAGCCACTCCTAGCCAGCCACCTCACCTCTCCCCTCCACCCCCCCCCCCCCAAACGCCAGGCTTCAAAGCTACGCTAGCGGGGCAACGCTGTAGCCAACGCTGACACGATGTGGGTTAACCAGCGTTGCCTGGCATCCCCTGCCCCAACTAACGCCCCATACCCACCAGTATGAAGGCCCATGAGAAATAGAGGTGTGGGATACCGACAACCATTACTAAAGGATCGCTATGGGGATCATCATCAGACCATTAGGACAATATCACCTACAACCCATCTATTACAGATACAAACTCGCAAGCATTAGAATAGAGGTGGGGTGGGGGTGGGGATGGGGATGGGTGTTTTTTTTTTTTTTTTTTGTGGGGGGGGGGGGGGGGGGGTAGGGGGGTGGAGGGTTTAGGTTTTTGTGTGGTGGTGAGGTGGGGTGGGGATGGGTGTTTAGGTTTTGGGTGGTAGTGTAGTGGGTTCAAGTTTTAGATTCTTGGATACTTGTAACTCTATAATGTATTTTTATATTTTTTTATTTTTAGAAGTTTTTGTAGAGTAACTTAACCGTTTGGACTGTTGAGTAAAACTTTACAATACTGAAAGTCTATCGTGACTGAAATATTTGGTGAATCCAAATTTCATACAATTATAGCCACTAGTTAGATTGAACTATTACTTTTTAGAAATAAATTAATCGTAGTTTAAACTCTCATCCAACTTGTTTGTTGGTTGATTATTACCAATCCCACACATGAATTTTCTAAAAAACAGGTTAAATCACACATACAGTAATATATTCATATTTTAAGTTGTTTAGATATCAAGTGGTCTACAACGATGAACAATAATTGAACTCAAGTTGTCTAATAAAAAACATGAAAAGTGTGACAGAAAACACATTCTATTTTTATTTATATTTTAACTTTTTATATGTATTATTTAGGTCATACATAATGGGCATTACAGGGGCGTAAAAGGGTTAGATAACGCCCTTAACATTGTCTCCCTCAGCGTTATAGGAGCATGAATAGAGAGGGACATTTCTAGAATAATGCTCAAAGAGTAGAAAAAATGGAAAGTGATGATGCTGAATGTAGGAACCGTTCGCGTAAATAAATAAAATAAAACAAATTTTATTATTATCATTACAATACAGAAATAAGAATACAAAATTACAGGAACAAATACAACTGAAATAAACGACAATACAAGAATGGAATAGAAGCAGAAAGACTGAGGCACGTGTTCAACACGCTTCTCTTAAAACAAATTCCGAGTCTCCCAGGAGTACTCGTTTTGTTTCCCAGGGTACAACAGCCGAAGCAGCGTACTGCCGAAGTTCGCCTACAACCCGAAGGTTACCTTGAAACTGCAAGTAAGAGATCAGAAGAATGTAGAGAGAAAGTAGAAGGTGCTGTTGTGTTGCTGGTGTCTTCTGCAGCTGGGTATGGAGCTGTATTTATACAGCTCCTAAGTCGAAACAGTCAAAAAGGAATTAAAGAGAGGTTTAAATTGCATTAAACGTCTTCAATGCAATTTAATACGTCATTTAATTCTCAGTCAAAGACCGTTAACTCGTCAGTTTCGAAGCTGAACTGTAACTGCACAATCATTCAATGCTGGAAGCTTCTGCGCGCGCGCAAGTCACACTGGTGCGCGCGCCCAGGTCTGCACGCCCATGCGCGGTGCGTCCTTTTAGCTCACTGTCATGCGCGCGTGCGCCACACTGACTCAGGTCCATGCGCGTGTGCGCCACGTCACCTGTGAGCCTCTACGAGCACGCCACACAGTCGCGCCGTTTTGGCTCAATTTGGTGTGCCGCGCACGTCACATCTGGACCCATGCACCATGCGCAACCACGCGCCTTCGTGCCACTTGTACCCGCGCGCGGACTGCCACGTCACGCGCCTCGAACCTGCATGTCACTTTACCACTTGGTCCTTGCAGCCTCTGTGATCCACCACGAGCACGTGGTCAAAAAATACAAAGGCGGCTCGCGGCGATGCAAGCGTGCGAAGTGCAAAGTGCGCCATCAAAGCGCCACATTTCGCCTCATCGCCCACGCCACGCACGCGCGCGAGCGTGTGCGAGTGCGAGTTAGGGTGCTCCGCACTCTTCGCGAGGACACTTAGTGTGTGCTTCCTTGAGGTGCCTCCAAAACCCAGTGGTGGTACTTCTGCTTCAAATTCCAGATCGAGAGACCTGGTTACAACGGGCGAAAACGGCATGGTAGTGACAGGGTTTGTTTCCAGCAAGGGGTTGCTGGTTGTTATTGCCTGACTCGGTGTTACTGCCGCGTTCTGATCGCTAGCCATTGGGTTCAGTCTTGCTGTTGTTACCGAAAGGTCCCACGGATGGCGCCAATGAAGAAACACTTACCTTCACGGTAGTATCCGACTAGGACTTCAACTCTTGGCGATCCGAACTGCTAGCTGCAAAACAGAACACCGTTAGGACTCGTTACAGGAACGAGGTTATTCCTGTAACCACCCTCCGGCGTGAGAATAAGTCTCGGTTTTGGAGAAAGTATAAGTGTATAGTGAGAGAGAGAGTAAACGAGAGCAAGATGAATCATACCTTAGATGTTTACCTCTATTTATAGTTTACCATTAGGGTTTCCCTTAACTTAGGATGGGCTCCGATAAGTTAGGGATTTGTATGATCTTCCAAAAAAGTTGGGGATTCGGTTACGTAGTTTATCCATGCAGAATAGAACACTCTAGAATAAACATGTGTAATTAATTATTTATAATAAAATAATAGGTAATGACCGGGTCGGGTTAGCCGATCCGGGTCATACCTCGTCAGAAACTTTTATAAATTCCACAACAAACCTACATAATATCAGATTTATGTAAAATAATAATAATAAGGCTATGTGGTATGGTGATGGTCCATCATTGGAGGATGGTCCGCTACGTAAGCGCCACGTAGATCGGGTGTGAGGATGGGGTAAAGAGGATGGAGATAAGGAAATGGGGATGAGCCTAATATATATATATATATATATATATATATATATATAGAAACGGGATCGGGAGAAAACGCTCAAAAGTGTGAGAACGGTGAGAACGCTTCCAGGCCCAACACGTGTCACGCCGCTTAGAAAAAGGGCGGAGGGGCTTTTTTGTCCTTTCATCTTCTGCTTTTCCTGTTCCGCTTTTTCCCAATGTTGTTTTAATTTTTGGTTTTTGAGATTTTGGCGTTAATCAAATTCAATAATTAATGGCGTTTTGATGGTTCCATTGTGTCAACATTTTGGCGTTTATGACGTTTATGGAGTTATTCACATCGTATGCCAATAGAACCCAGGGGGCAGGAAATCTATTTGAATGGCGTTTTCCAAGGCGTTTAAACAAGTTGGCCTATTGATCTGTTATTTTTTATAAACATTTTGGCGTTTGTGGTATCTTGGTGTTTTACTATTGTTAAATTATATTTCAACCACAGTAAAAAAAAATACAAGGGAAGGAAATAAATTAAAAATCCTAATTGGATCTCTTTTCCCAATCTTCAGTGTCATCAGTCTCTCTCTTCTTTAATAGTACAAGAATTGTCGTCAAATATATGGCATTTTATGTAAAACTTAACAAACCCATGGGTTTGATTTTTTTTGCCTGCTCGTCTGTTGAACTGTGTTTTTGTGTGGATGTTTCGGGACATAGATCTATGGCGTGTGAGTGGGTTTTTCGCTTTTCCTTTATCTGGATCTTCATCTTTATAGTGAACCCACTCTTCGGTGTCATTGACCTATTCTCCTCATCCAAACCTTCTTCAAGAACAAAAAATACAAAATGCCATATGACTGGCATCAGTATCTTTTTCCTGAAATTTTGTCCATCTCATGCAGCAAAATCTTTTCTGAGGTACTTCCCTCTGATAACAATTCATTCAGTTTATTTGTTGGCGTTTTACAATGGGTGGTATTTAGTAGTATTTGGCGTTTTTTTTGTTTGATCAAATGGAAATTGCTGAGATGTATCATGTTATAGGATGTCTTTTGGCGCCTAAATTAGGCGGTGCATTATTATAATAAAGTATTTTGTCTTTTCAGTTACTGTTTTGTAATTAATGTTTTTGATAAGCTTTTATCTCTGAAGTCTGTAACACGTCTCATCTTTCAAATTTGGCGTTTTAGATTCTACAGTATTTAATGATTTTGCATTTACTGTTTCTAGTTAGATTTTCAAGTTTGCTTTTTATTTTTTTTCTTATTTTTATTTTTTTTTATTTGGGTTTTTTATAATAATTTTTCAAAGTAATTTTATTATAGTTTGGCAGTTTTTTGGTGGTGTTTAACTGGATGATATCGTTTTAAACAAGTATTTTGGCTGTTTTGGCGTTTTTATTATATATGGCGTTTTTATTATATAACAATTAACTGAAAAGGAAAATAAAAAAAAGAATACATAAACAATTGATCTTCCAAATCTTCTTTGTCTCCAGTCTCTTTCTTTCTCTTTTTTGAATCATGTTAACTGGCTGGTTAGACTTTCGTATGATTCATTTTGTTTTTTTTGTTTTTCAAGTAGTTTTTTGTGTTGCTGTTTGGAAGCACATAGTCTGACATCAACATCTTTTTCTTGAATATTTGTCCATCTCATGCAGCAAAATGTTATTGAGTTTATATCCTTCAGCCAACAATCTTGAATTTTTTCAATCAACGATGTTTGATTTTTTAACTTTTTTGACGTTTTACCGATAAAAAGAACGCCATGAAATAAGATCACCTTAAAACTCAAATTTTGATCATGCTAAAATCAATAATGTTTTGCTGTATGAGATGGACAACATTGTTAATCCTCGGTTAAGAAAGATAACTGACAATGTTGTACACCCCATACAGCTAAACTTTATTGACAACAAACCTAATAATGTTTTTGTATGTTTTGTTCTTATAAATTTGACGGAAGTTTAGGATAAGTCAATGAGATTTTACTAAATGAAATGGACTATATCCTCACTTTAGGATTTTGTCTATTTCATTGAACGAAATCTTACTGAGAGCCAAACTGAATTTCAAAAAAAAAAAAAAGAAGATATTTGATGTTTGGGTTTTTTGGCGTTTCTTAGGCGAATGGGCTATATGAAATATGGCGTTTGGGTTTTTGTCTGTGTGTTTTAACTGAAGGTGTGAGATGTTGTATATATAGGATTTTTTTGGCGGTTTTTTAAGGCGAGATTTTACTATAATTAAGTTTGGCGTTTTATATTTAATGGTGTTTTACTTAGAATAGTCTGTGGTTTTTGTTTTTGGCGTTTTATTTCATGATTTGGCGTTTTATGTGGAGTAGTCAAAAGACCCTTTTACCCTTAATGAAGCGCGTCCACGTAATAAAATTGATGTTAGTTACGAAAACGCCACCGCGCCAATCTAGTCCATAGATTGTTTTGATCGGACGATCGTTAAGCGTTCTCACCGTTCTCACACTTTTAATCGTTTTCTCTAAATCCCGACCCTATATATATATATATATGAGTTGTATGTAAATGTGTGTGTGTGTGTGAGGGGAGTTTGTCTTGTAATGCAGGGGGGAGGGGGGAATGGGCGGAGGTGCGGCGTCGATAGGAGACGATCTAAGATTGATCCCCACACCGTGCAGCCTAACAATATGCCCATTTTTTATTCCTTCAACAATGCTAATATAATAAATGACCCCACCGTTTTAAGATTTCAATCAATGTGTTTCTTTTAAAAAGTGTTCATGCACAATCTTATCTTACTCTGTTGAATTAACCCGACACTTCCAGATGACTCATTAGTTTGTAACGATGTAGTTGATTATTTTACAATATATTACTACATATATCAAACACTACCCTAGTTCTTGTATTATTGGTGGCTTCTTAAAACACATAAAAAAGTTACCATTAATTTTTTTTATCAATGTTTAAAAGTTTAAAATCTAGTATTTCTTACCTACACATATTAATTTATTAGTCAAATTTGTTTATATATATTTTTTGATTAAGCATTGTGTACGTACCTAGGCTATATTCAAAAATCAACTGTCAAATTATTTGTTCTTGTCGAATCCCCAAATCCTTGGATGACGTTCAAAGGGTCTTTGCTGACGTCGTGATACTCCAGCCTTTGATTTCTACAAAAAAGTAAACCGTTAGCCTCGCCACGGAGGGCCCCGGAGGGGGGATCCGTGACCAAGCTACGGCGTGAGAGTAAGTAAACTTGCCGGAGAATAAGAGAGCAGCTTATTTCGATAAGTATGATCACCGGAACAATCTCTATGGTATGAATCAGATATAAATGTGTGTATTTAATGTAAGGGAATTGTGGTCGGGATAAATGAGTGAGAGAGCATCAAGTGAGATACCTTAGACTTGGGAAATAGATCGTTCTTTACCTTTCTTATATAGCCAAGAGTCCTTATCTTTTCAATGGAACGGTACTGAGGTGATCCAACGGTTTCTGACTATCTTTGGGGGGCTCAAACACGTGTCTGAACCCCAACGGCGAGATTGTTGCCCTCATTTAATGAAACCGGCTCGGAAGTACTGTGCCAGCCGGAGATCCTTTTCTTATCCCTCATTTAATGCTCCTGTATTTTCTGAACATCTATTTCCTGCCCGTTTTGTACGGGAGAATCCCTTAATAGGCAAGTATTACAATTTGGGCCTTACCAGTTGGGCCTACATGAGAGGAGCCAAAGACGGGTCAAGCTGGGTAAAACATTGGCCCGTCGTCAAGTCATCTTTAGTCCCTGGTTCTGAGATTCAAATCTCATGATCCAGAGCTGAGTCATAATTGCTCACGGGGGTAATTCTCTTGGGCTAAGAATGTAGGCCCATCTCTAGCTAATCATTACACGCCCCTTCTCGTTTCTCGAGAGTCGTCAGTGGCTATAGATCAACGGCGGGGGTTTAATCCCTTAACCCACGTGCACTAGTAGTTTTAAATTTTGAAAAGATGATGATGTGACGGTTTTCCCCTTTCATGTCAGTTATCTTCTTTAAAAACCCCTACTGCCTCTTTGATTTCTTTTAACTTCCACTATTTTTCTCCATATTTTCCCCCTTTTCTTTCTTCTATTGCAACTCTCCGATCACCGTTTCGTTTTATCATGAGCCGTACTGGCCGTTCTATGATTCGCTCCGTTTTGGCGGCGAAGGATTTGGAGTCCTTTCTTGAAACTTACAGGATCCAGGAGGGTTTTTCCCCAACTCTGTCAGGTCCTGATGACTCAGCGGAGTGCACCCCTGACCGGATTGTTCTTTATACTCTGTCTTTTTCTTCTTGTGGAGTCCGTGACCCACTTTTGACTTTCAAGATAGACTTGTTGCGACGCTTTAAAGTTCATTTCTCACAATTACACCCTCTAGGGTTCATGAGGGTTGTGCATCTTGAGTTGTCATGTGTGGCGGTTTCTGGTGAGCCGTCGATTCCCCTGTTTTGTATGTTTTACAAGTTGATTTCAGATGGGGATTGGTTTACCTTTGCCAAACGGAAAGACAGCATATCCCAGCCTTGCTACTCTTTTATGCCAACCTCTACTTACCCTAAGGAATGGAAAATTCGGTTTATCTTTGTCTTAGCCGCCATGATACCGGAATCGCCACCGTTGAGGGATGCAAAGGACGCTATTGAAGACAGCGTTCCTATCTTGTCTGCGATGAGATTTTCCAGTGGAAACGCATGTATGAGAATCCCATAAGAGCTTTTACTTTTCCCGAGGGGATCTTTGCTATGGGGGGATTAAGCCCTTTTTACTCGGTCTGGCCGAAAGCTTTCTTTGGCAAGAAAGGTATTCCCTTGTTTTTGGTTTGTTGTGCTTGTCTTTTTCTAAAAACTTTCCAGGGGTTTGTGTAGTCATCTTTAGTGTCTCTTTTGTGTAGAAATGACCCTGTGGGGTTTGCTTCAGTGGTATTGTAAGGATGTTAAATTTATGGTGGGTGATAAAGTTGAGCCAGGTATGAGCCGAGGTGTTAAGAAAAAGGTTGCCGAGGGATCTGTCCAGGTAGGGGGTTCTGCTGCCGAGGAGAAGGATGAGGAAGCTTCCTCTAGTGAGAAAAAGGGTCCCCATGGTCCCTTCAAGTGAGGAGTTCAAGTGATGAAGATAATGATGAAGACCTGGAGAGTCGCTTGGCTCGTAAACGAAAAGCAGCCAGTCCTAAGCAAGTTCCTGCTCCTCGCGATATCTGGCTAAGACTCCAGAGTGCTAGTGGCCAAAAAGCCTTTCCTGCCACAGGGCTACCTCTGAACTTCCCCCCACTGGGATCAAAGGTTCCTTGTCCAAACACTTGCGATCATCTAGTCTTGTGAGTGAGCCTTTGTTGGTAAGTTTTCTTCTTGTCTTCTGTCTTGATCAATGTGGTGGCCTCTCAGACCCTTGTTGTTTTTGGTTAGTTTTGTTCTGATGAGCTTCTGATGTTCTTTCTCATGTATTTGGATCAGGGAAGTTCTAATGCTCCGATTGAGATTCCTACAGCCCCTTCCTCCTCTCGTGTCCGGGATAAGACTCCTGAAGTCAGTGCTGCCCGTATTGCCCCAGCGTTTGAGGTTTCTCCTCTTCATGCTACTGGGACCAGCAAACCTTCTCACCTGGAAGGTTTTGTCTCTCGATCCCCCTTAGCTCTTCTGTTTGATGATGCCCTTTCAGTTCCCTACATCCCTAGATGGAAGATCACCCAGTCTTCGGTAGTGGGGACTCCTGAGACTGCCCGAGATTTCCTGGCCCATGCTGTTCCTCCTAACCATAGGTTTATGAACTCTGCTCTGAGGGCTGATCTCTTTGACGATCAATATAGCATGTCCCTTTGTAAAGGGTTTTTCCGGGGTGTCGGTATGCTACAGCGAGTGGATGAACTAAGGAGGGAGAATGAGGGGCTTAGGAGTGATCTCAAGACTTCTCAAACTGTTGCTGCTGAGCTTCGGTGTCGGATGGTTGATGTTGAGCGTAAATTGCAGGAGGAGAAGGTGCATAATCCTTCTCCTCTCCCTCCCCTCTTTTTTTTTATTTACCCCTCCACACTTTTTCCATTTTTCCTCAGGGAGCCGGAGCCATGCTAGAGCGAAAGGAGCATGCCTGGACTAGGGAGATGGAAGCTTTGGTCGAAGAAAAAGAGGAGTTGGCAGCCGAGTTGAAACGTCAGAAAGAGCTTGACTCCGTGTCTCAGAAGGACTTGGATGCTATGTATGCTGAGTGGGGAATAACTTCGGATGATAACCAGAGGTTGGCTAAGGAGAGGTATTGGTTGATCACCGAAGGTTTTGGATCCTTCCTTACTGCTGTCTCTCAGTCTGAGGAGTTTAAAAGCAGCCTTGAGCAAATTTATAGGGCTTACCAGGACGTGGGGTATCAGTCAGGCCTAAAGGACGGGTACGCTTATTCTGCTCAGGGCTTGGGGAGGAAAGAGACCCTTCTCTATATTTCCAAAGCCAAGAAGCGGCTGTCTAAGTTGGACAAAGAATTCGGGGGTAAGACCCCTGCCCTTCTTGAGAAGATCCTTGAGCGCCCCTTGATGTCCATTGATGAACTTAAAGTCTTGCTGACTGCCGCTGGTCCTTCTTCTCCGAAGTCTTTGTCTGGGGATGATTCCCAGTAGTTTCAAATTATTAACTATTTCGATATGGTTGTAACTAAACACTTATGCACCCTAGACACTGTTGACTTTTGATGTATTGAGGAGGGCCTTTGTGTTGGGGTCCTCCTAGTATCTAACTTGTGTCTTTGCTAGCTATCTCATGATTGTGTGTTGTCAATTTGTTTTTGTTGCCTTTGCTGTGTTGTTTTTTGCAGGTGCTATTGCCGAGGCTGGCCCAGTATTTATTTAGAGATCTTTATTTGTAGTATGATTACAAAATTTAGTAGTCTGTTTACTAGGTTTGCTAGTGTGTTACTTGTATATTTGCTTTTTTAGGGATAACAAAACTCCCTGCTGTATTTATGTACACAAGTTTTGCAGTTTATTTACAAGGAACCTTTATATGTTTTAGTTCTTTTTTGTAGTTTGTTTGCAAGTGTCTTTTTGTGGTCTGTTTCGTAGACCAGGACCGTCTGTTCGAGGCCGATCCTTGGACAAGTTTATAATCGTAAATTATGTTTCCTAACTTATTTGTCTGCTTTCTTCGGGCTGGCTAGGCCCTGCTTTGCCCCAAAGCCGGGCATTTGGTGTGTTGGGTACAACTTTTTCACGTGTGTTTCTTGTCATTAGGTTTGTAGTTTCTGGGTACGTCTACCTCAATATAATGCCTGTAATTTGTCAAAAGGAACAAGTGCTGTTGATTGTCATATGTTTTTTGGGGACTTAGTCCTCCAGTACAAGATCATACAAAATGTTTTTTTTTCCTAGGATAATCCCTTAGCTAGTAGTTAATTCTTACAAAAGTGGCTTTTAAGTCGTTTTTTGCTGAGGGTGCCCCTGTCCTTCACATATAATACTTCCTAAGTTGCATGAGGTTCCAGGTTCTTGGAACTTCCTTGCCCTGGAGCATTTCCAGTTTGCAGCTTCCTTTACCATTCGCCTAGGTGACCCGGTAGGGCCCCTCCCAGTCAGGCCCCAACTTTCCGGTGCTTTCTTGCAAGCTGGGTTCGTTTGCCCTCAGGACCAAGTCTCCGGGCGCGAGGCTGAGGTTCTTCTTCTTGGCCTTGTAATAGCTCTCCAGCTGTTTTTTATACTTGGCTTCCTTTATTGCTACTATCTCTATTCTTTCCTCGAGCAAGTTTAGATTCATCCGGAGGTCTTGTTCGTTTTCTGCCTCTCTTAGCTTCATCCTTGCAGTTGGGGACCCTATTTCAGCTGAGATGACTGTCTCCCACCCGTAGGTCAAACTGAAAGGGGTTTCCCCTTTGCAGTCCTTGGGGGTGGTCCTATATGCACATAAGACGAAGGGCAGTTCTTCCAGCCATCATTTTTGCTTCCTTCCTAGCCTCCCTTGATGTCGCAACCCCCGATCCCTTATCTGTCCCGGGAACGGGCGGACGCGAACTCAGAATTTCGGTGGTATCAGGTTGGTTAATTTGCCAGCGGAAATTACATCAGAACCGTAGTTAGGAAATGTTTATCAGAGTAAAACCACCATATTTGATATTAATAATCACATGGGTAAAACCCAAGTTTCTTATTACAATACATTTATAGGGATAAACCCTATTTTATTAAATTTAAAACATCGTTTATTAGGTAACTTTTATAGCCACATTTTTCCCAAGCCTTCAGTGCTCTCCAGCTGGCTTTTTACTAATTGGCTGTCACATTGTGTTACCTGAAACGCGTTTTAAAAACATTTGTCAGTGGGAAATACTGGTGAGTGAATCCCAGTTTAATCAAGAAACATTTTATCAATTAACACATTATTGAGAGCGATCACATTGTTTATTTCTACACAATTACTCATTCAGTACTGTCAATCTTGACTTGTGGGTCATATTACACATTGGCTAACTCGTTGTCCAATGGTAACGTACTGTCATCCCCGACTTACTACTCATAGTGTAGTAAATTTTGTATACAAAACCCCATCATACTGGCAGTAATTGAAGAACTACAAAGACTCAATCACCGCTTAATCATATTGTAAAACATTTAAGGTTTTGTAAACTATTACAAAAAGGTTATCAAAAATTGGATAAACTCACTTTGATATCTTAGACTTCGCGTAAGGGTTTCATGGGAATAATCTATAATTTACACAAATGTACATAGGTTAGTATCATAACCCTTTGAAAATATTAATGATACCCTCCCCGAGACGGCATTCCAACAACTACGTCGGGCAGAACCACGACAGTTGTTACGAAACCCTAAATCAATCGGGCATCGTATCTATTACGAAACTGGGGTTATAATACTTACAACGGAGCAGAACCTCACAAATTAGGGGGTATAATACCAGCTTTCTATGCCTATTATTTCAGAATTTGAGATATACAAACGTTTATGAGCGAATTGAGTTGAAGCCCGAGGCCTCCTTTATATAGTTGCTGATCTTGACTCTCACACGGCCTGCATAAAAGATAAGTGGGGCTTACGCGGCCCGCGTACTAGCCCGGGTAGGGTTTAGGTGATCCGGGTCATCGCCTAGCTTAGCCACGATGATGACACGTGTCATCACCGGGTTGCGCCCCAATTTGGAACACTCGCGGCCCGCGTAAGGTTGAGATGGGTTCTACGCAGCCCGCCTCAACTTAACTTGAGGCCCGTTTATTGAGGATTGTTACATTCTCCCCACCTTGGTTGAGATTTTTATTTATTTTTAATATTATTTAATATATTTGAGGCCCGTTTTCGCGTATGGGGTGTATTTTGGGACATATCGGGATATTCTAAAATATATTAGGGTGTCGTAAAAATTATCGAGAGTGTCGGTTTATTGAGGATTGTTACATTCTCCCCACCTTGTTTTAGAGCTCGTCCTCGAGATCTGCTGGAATAATTGCGGATATTTCCGTTGCATTTTAGATTCAAGCTCCCATGTATATTCAGGTCCTCTTTTGGAGTCCCACTTCACTTTGACCAGAACTAGTCTCTTATGCTTGAGGTTCTTGACTTTCCTGTCTTCAATCTGTAGAGGCCTTTCTACAAACTTGAGTTGTTCATTTACCTCAATATCCTTAAGAGGTACTATCAGTGATTCATCAGCTAAGCACTTTTTGATATTAGATACATGAAATACATCATGTATTCCTGCCATTTCTTCTGGCAGTTTTAGCTGATAGGCTACAAGTCCTATTCTTCTAATAATCTCAAAAGGTCCAACATACCTGGGACTTAGCTTTCCCCTTTTTATGAATCTTACTATTCCTTTCCAAGGAGAGACCTTCAATAATACTTTGTCCCCTACTTGAAATTCCAAGGGTTTGCGTCGGTTATCTGCATAGCTCTTTTGTCGATCACGTGCTGCTTTCAGTCGTTCCTTGACTTGAATGATCTTATTGGTTGTTTCTTGTACTATCTCAGGTCCAGATAGTTGCTTTTCCCCAATTTCTGCCCAACAGACTGGGGTTCGGCACTTTCGTCCATAAAGTGCTTCGAATGGTGCAGCATTGATACTTGTGTGATAACTATTATTATAAGAAAATTCTATTAAAGGTAAGTGATCGTCCCAATTACCTCCAAAGTCAATTACACAAGCTCTAAGCATGTCCTCCATTGTCTGAATTGTCCTTTCACTTTGTCCATGTGTTTGAGGGTGATAAGCCATGCTCAAATTTAACTTCGTTCCCATTGCCTTTTGGAAACTTGACCAAAAATGAGAGGTAAATCGGCTTTCCCTATCAGAAACAATTGATAAAGGAATTCCATGTAAAGAAACAATTCCATTTACATATAACTTAGCTAATTGTTCCATACTGAAAGTTTCCTTCATTGGTAGGAAATGAGCTGACTTTGTTAGGCTATCTACAATCACCCAGATTGTATCATTTCCTTTATTTGTTTTGGGTAATTTAGTAACAAAATCGATTGTTATTAATTCCCATTTCCACACTGGCATTTCTAAGTGTTGTAGAAATCCTGAGGGTTTCTGGTGTTCAGCTTTGACTTGAGAACAAGTTAAACATTTAGAAACATAGGCTGCTATGTCCTTCTTCATTCCTATCCACCATAATTTTTTCCTTAAATCCTGGTACATTTTATCATTTCCTGGGTGTATCGTATACTTAGACTTATGGGCTTCTTCTAATATACGATGACGTAGGTTTCCTAATTTAGGTATCCACATTCTCTTTTTATGGAATCTCCAAATTCCATATGTTCCTTGTTCTAATTCTTTTAGCATACCTTTTAATTTTTCAGTATCATCCTTGATGACTGATTCTTGTGCTTCTCTTATCTCATCATTTAAATCTACTTGCAGATTTAATTTAAGAGAACGTACCCTTTTTGACTTTTCATGATATTTTTGGCTTAAAGCATCTGCCACAACATTTGCTTTTTCCTTTATGATACTGGATATCACAATCATAATCACTAAGTATCTCCATCCAACGTCTTTGTCTCATATTCAACTCCTTTTGTTTGAAAATATACCTTAAACTCTTATGATCAGTGAATATGGTAAACTTACTACCATAAAGGTAATGTCTCCAAATCTTAAGAGCAAAAATTATAGCTCATAATTCTAAATCATGTGTTGAATAATTCTCTTCATGATTCTTAAGTTGTCTAGATGCGTCAGCTATAACCTTTTTACGTTGCATTAATACACAACCATAACATAATTCAGAAGCGTCACAATATAATACAAAATCTTCAGTTCCTTCTGGTAACGCTAATATGGGTGTATGGGTTAATTTATGCTTAAGGATTTTAAATGCTTCTTCTTGTTTTAATCCCCATTCAAACTTAACAGATTTACAGGTTAGCTTAGTTAAAGGAATGGCTATTCTAGAAAAATCTCGAATAAACCTTCTATAATAACTGGCCAATCCTAGGAAACTTCTAACCTCAGTTGGTGACTCAGGGGTTTTCCATTTAGTAATTGCCTCGATCTTTGTTGGATCCACATGAATTCCTTCATGATTAACTAAATGTCCAAGAAATTGTACCTGTTCTAACCAAAATTCGCACTTAGAAAATTTAGCATAAAGCTTTTCCTTTCTTAATAAACTTAAAAGTGCGTTCAAATGTTTTGCATGATCCTCTTTATTCTTAGAGTAAAAGAGAATATCATCTATGAAGACGATTATGAATTTATCCAAATATAGCTTACATATTCGGTTCATCATGTCCATAAATGCAGCTGGGGCATTGGTTAAACCAAATGGCATGACAGTAAATTCATAATGACCATACCTCGTTCTGAATTCGGTTTTAGGAATATCCTCTTCCTGTACCTTTAATTGATGATATCCTGACCTTAAATCGATTTTAGAGAAAAATCGAGTTCCTTGTAGTTGATCAAACAGATCATCGATTCTCGGTAATGGGTACCGATTCTTAATCGTAACCTTGTTTAATTCACGGTAGTCAATGCACATACGTATCGATCCGTCCTTCTTTTTAACAAATAGTATCGGCGCTCCCCATGGCGACGAACTTGGCTGTATAAATCCTTTCTCTAACAATTCATCCAATTGTTTCTTCAGTTCCTGCATTTCAGCGGGTGCCAAACGATGGGGTGCTTTGGCAATCGGTGATGTTCCTGGTATTAAATGGATTCTGAATTCAACTTCCCTATCTGGAGGTTGCCCTGGCAATTCTTCTGGAAATATATCTGAAAACTGAGATACTACTGGAATATCTTTTAAATCCTTTCCTTTAGTGTTAGTGATTATGGAAATCAAATACACTAATGATCCTTTTTCTTATGTAACTTGCAGTTTTCATCACAGAGATGAATTTTGTAGTTCTAGATGGTTTATCTCCTTTAATTGTGATCGTTTTACCTTTTGGTGAATTTATTTGAATTGACTTTTGATCACATAAAATACTGGCTTTATTGGCTATTAACCAATCCATTCCTAAAACAACATCGAATCCTGCCAGATTCATGGGATAAAGATTTGCAATAAATTTCTGATTTAAAATTTCTATGCTTGCTCCCTGCAAGATTTCAGAAATCCTAACAGTTTCTCCATTAGTTGTCTCTACTAAGCATTCTTGTGGTAGTTTAGTTAATAAAACTTTGGTTAGCACCAGAGTCAAATAATACTTTAGCAAAAATATCATTAACTAAAAACGTACCAGCGATGACATCTGGAATCATCTTAGCTTCATCTGCAGTTAGAACAAATGCTCTAGCATTTTGAGTATTCTTGTTGTTCGTAGCTGGAGCTAATTTCGAGCAATTAAGCTTGATATGACCTTGTTCTCCGCAGTTGTAAGATATCCTGTTGTTAACTTTCTTCCTGCAGTTTTCTTCCTTGTGTCCCGATATTTTGCAAAAGTTACAGTATATAGAGCATTTTCCTGAATGCTTTCTTTTGCAATTCTTACAGTAAGGTGTAGAGGTAGAACCTATATTTTTCCCACGATTAAAATTTCCAGAACAAAATTCTTGCGTGAGTTTCTGGGTTAGGTTCCTCCTTTGATCCTCCTCTCGGGTACGAACTAATTCATCTGTCAAGGTATTTGCTAGTTTAGTTCTACAGCTTCTTCTATAGTTTGAGGTCTAGCTGCCTTGACTACGTGTCTTATCTCTCCAATTAATCCCCAGATATAACAGGAGATTAACACTATTTCAGGTGAAGCAAGAGTTGGCACTATTCTAGCATATTCGAAGAATATTTTAGTATATCCCTTACTATCCACACCAGTCATTCTGAGGTTTAGGAATTTGTTTGCTATCTGTTCCTTCTCATTGGGTGGGTAGAATTTCCTTTCTACTTTGTTCTTAAATTCTTCCCATTCCATATTGTAAGTTCTATCACTTCCTCTTGATTGGAGGATAGTGTTCCACCTTTCTAGTGATGAATTCTTAAAAAGATTAGAAGCAAACAATATCTTATCTTCTTCAGCACATTTGCTTATCCTTAAGACTGCCTCAGTTTTCTCTATCTAGCGTAGGGTTGCAATGGCCCCTTCGTTGCCCGAGAATTCCATTGGTTTACAAGACCAGAATTCTTTATAAGAACAACCGTAAGACACGGTTCTTCTCCTTTTGGGAATGGGCATTTGAAGTACATGTCCATTGTTCACGCTGTTTTCGGGTTCAATTGGTCGCTTACTGCCATGCTTACTTTTATTATTCGCTTCTTGAATCGTTTGAATAATAAATGGCATTGCATCTATGATTCCTTGTGCCACTATATGTTGAACAACACTATTATCCATTTGCTTTTCATTGTTATTGATGCTTGGATTCTCATTAACCACGTTAATGTTACTCTGGTTATCATTATTCAGATTTCCTTGATTTCCGTCATCGGCTATCTGAATTTTAAACATTTACCCCATATTAATATCACAAGATAATATTTAATATAGTTAATCACATGATACGCAATCTAGCAAAAAACGTAGATCATTGCTACTTTTACTCTATTTCCATATACTATTATGCATCTATTACACACTAGTACTGAAATAAAAATTACAATACCAACAGAAATAGAATCACACTAATAGTAATATGCATCCGTACATACATATTTTATTTTATTTTTTATTATATTATATTATTATTACTATTACCGTTTCCTCTATCACATCACGGATATGGATTTATCCAAAAAATCCATATTGCGCTCATCGTATTTCCATACGAGACGCTCTCCCACCTGTCGCATTCTCTCACTGCTTTCTAAAATTTCCTCCCCAAAAGTCCTAAGTTCTTGGACGTTTTCTGCACTCATTGGGGGTGCAGGTTCTAGGACTGGGTTCGGAATCCGGGGTGCGGGTTCCTGATATGGGGCTGAAAGTGCCTGAAATTGGTAAGGATCTTCTAAGATCTCCCTAATATATTCATCGTGGTAATAGGGATCTAAAGGGTCCATACCTGGGTAGGCTCCTATGTTCTGTATGGGTGTGTCTTCATGTATCGGGTAACGTTGCACAAAGTCCCTATTATCGTCCCACCAGGGGTCGTAATTTGGGTCTAGGGGGTTTGGTGCAGGTACCCTAGGGATTTCCTCTGGGTTGAAGTCATGCATCTCCACTTGGTTTTCAGGGTTTTCTATCTCCATGGGTTGGTCTGGGATTAGTGGTTGTGGGGATACTAGTTGTTCCAGACTTGGGTCAGCAGCAGTTGTAGCTAGGATATGAAAATTAGCTAGACTTCTATTAAGCATATCCTGTGTATGGGCATCTGACTTTCGCTTAGCGGCTGCTAAAACTCTTTGTTGTTGCAACTTTCGCATTCTTTTCCTACGTGCAAAGGCTTCCTTACTGAACCATCCTCGTTTCGTATGGGGGAATGGCTCTTTAGACAGAGCTTTAAAGGCAAACATCCCTTCTTCCTGATCAGCACAATACCCAGAAAGGGCAGGCTGTGAAGAGGTACCTTCACTCCTAGGTGAATCAGACAACTGACGACTCATGTCTGAGGGTCCTTGATCACTCATACTGTAAACTAACATATAGTCAAATAACACATAACAAATAAATACAGTTATGCACGTATTTCTGTAATTTATTTCCTAACACAAAATTTAGAATTTAAGTGTCTGCAGAACACTTCTTTGGCTCAGACCAGTGGCTAGGCTCTGATACCACCTTCTGTCACAACCCCCGATCCCTTATCTGTCCCGGGAATGGGCGGACGCGAACTCAGAATTTCGGTGGTATCAGGTTGGTTAATTTGGCAGCGGAAATTACATCAGGACCATAGTTAGGAAATGTTTATCAGAGTAAAACCACCATATTTGATATTAATAATCACATTGGTAAAACCCAAGTTTCTTATTACAATACATTTATAGGGATAAACCCTATTTTATTGAATTTAAAATATCGTTTATTAGGTAACTTTTATAGCCACATTTTTTTCAAGCCTTCAGTGCTCTCCAGCTGGCTTTTTACTAATTGGCTGTCACATTGTGTTACCTGAAACGCGTTTTAAAAACATTTGTCAGTGGGAAATACTGGTGAGTGAATCCCAGTTTAATCAAGAAACATTTTATCAATTAACACAGTATTGAGAGCGATCACATTGTTTATTTCTACACAATTACTCATTCAGTACTGTCAATCCTGACTTGTGGGTCATATTACACATTGGCTAACTCGTTGTCCAATGGTAACGTACTGTCATCCCCGACTTACTACTCACAGTGTAGTAATTTTTGTATACAAAACCCCAACATACCGGCAGTAATTGAAGAACTATAAAGACTCAATCACCGCTTAATCATATTGTAAAACATTTAAGGTTTTGTAAAATATTACAAAAAGGTTAACAAAAATTGGATAAACTCACTTTGATATCTTAGACTTCGCGTAAGGGTTTCTTGGGAATAATCTATAATTTACACAAATGTACATAGGTTAGTATCATAACCCTTTGAAAATATTAATGATACCCTCCCCGAGACGGCATTCCAACAACTACGTCGGGCAGAACCACGACAGTTGTTACGGAACCCTAAATCAATCGGGCATCGTATCTATTACGAAACTGGGGTTATAATACTTACAACGGAGCAGAACCTCGCTAATTAGGGGGTATAATACCAGCTTTCTATTCCTATTATTTCAGAATTTGAGATACAGAAACGTTTGTGAGCGAAATGAGTTGACGCCCGAGGCCTCCTTTATATAGTTGCTGATCTTGACTCTCACGCAGCTCGCGTAAAAGATATGCGGGGCTTACGCGGCCCGCGTACTAGCCCGAGTATGGTTTAGGTGATCCGGGTCATCGCCTAGCTTAGCCACGATGATGACACGTGTCATCACCGGGCTGCGCCCCAATTTGGAACACTCGCGGCCTGCGTAAGGTTGAGGTGGGTTCTACGCTGCCCTCCTCAACTTAACTTTTAGATTTTTATTTATTTTTAATATTATTTAATATATTTGAGGCCCGTTTTCGCGTATGGGTTGTATTTTGGGACATATCGGGATATTCTAAAATATATTAGGGTTTCGTAAAAATTATCGAGAGTGTCGGTTTATTGAGGATTGTTACACTTGATTACACTTTGGTTTGCTATTACTACTAACCTGTTGCTCTGGGCATGGGTGACGGAGGTGAACACCTGTTGTATATGCATCTGCTCGCACCATGGCCTAAAGGGCTTTCCTATAAATTGGATGCCGTTGTCACTTACTAGCTCCTTTGGCACCCCGTATCTGCATATGATGTTGTGCAGCACAAATCGCATCTTTTGTTCTCCAGTGATCTTTGCTAGAGGTCTCGCCTCTACCCACTTGGTAAAGTAGTCGATAGCGACCACTACATATTTAACTCCTCCTGGGCCCCTCTGGGAACGGCCTGATGATGTCAATGGCCCACTTCTGGAAGGGCCAAGATGTCAACACGGGTATCAATGGGTGCTTGTGGCGGTGTGTCATGGGTGCATGGATCTGGCAGTTGTCACATTTCTTGATTTCTTCTGATGCTGTCTTATACATCCTAGGCCAATAAAATCCCGCATTCATTGCTTTTGCCACCACTGTCCTTGGCCCAGAATGCATGCCGCAAATACCCTCGTGTATCTCTCTAATCACGTATCTGGCTTCTTCACTATCGACACATTTTAGTGATGGCCCCAAGTAGGACCTTTGATAAAGTTCCCCATCAATCAATTCGTATTGTAAAGCTTTGACCCTTATCTTCCAGGCTGCCCAGTCACCTTCGGTTAGTATTCCGTCCCTGAGGAATTTTACCTTCGGTGTCATCCAAGTCTCCTGGGCGCTTTCGATTGTATCTATTTCCTCAGCATCGATGGAAGGGGAGGTTAAGACCTCCACCTTGACTTCTCTTGTAAGGTGATCGAAGGCTACGGAAGCTAACTTGCTAAGAGCATCAGATTTTCTGTTTCTCCCTCGGGGTATGTATTCTAGCTTGAAAGTCTTGAAGGCCTTGGCTGTCTCTTTCACCCTGGTCAAGTATCGAGCCATTGTGCTATCCTTAGCCTCGTATTCCCTATGGAACTGCTCGACTACTAGCTGTGAGCCAGTATTGGCTTCCACGTGTCTTGCTTTTACCTTCTTAGCCAATCTCAACCCCGCCAAAAGGGCTTCGTATTCCGCCATGCTGTTGGTGTTCTCAAAGTCTAGCCTGATGGCGTATGTCAGTTCGACTCCCTCGGGCTAATCAGCGTGACGCCTGCTCCACTTCCTTCGTCGTTTGAAGCCCCATCTATGAATAGTTTCCACACTGCCTCATACTATTTCTCCTTTTCTTCCCTTTCCAGGGCCTCCCACTTTAAGAGTTCTTTTTCCTCATCCTCTGGAACTTCAGCCAGGAAGTCAGCCAGTATTTGTCCCTTCATTTCTATTCTGGCTTTATACTCTAAGGAATGTTCTCCCAGCTCCACTGCCCACTTGGCCAACCGGCCCGACAGCTCTGGTCTCCTGAGCAAATTTTGGAGCAATTGATCTGTCATTAACGTGACTTTATGTTCCTGAAAATATCTTCTAAGCCTTCGGGATGCAAAGACTAGTGCCAGGGTTAGCTTTTCCAGAGGCATGTAACGTTCCTCAAGGCCTTTAAGGGTCCTGCTAATGAAGTATATGGGGATCTGTTTTTCCTCCCTCTCTACCATCATCATGGCATTTATGGTTGTCTTTGAAGCAGACAAATATAGGAGCAAGTCCTCTCCGGGGACTGGAGTGGCTAGGGTTGAGAGCTTACAGATATAGTCTTTCATTTCTCGAAAAGCTGTCTCGACCTCTGGAATCCATCTGAACTTGTCTGTCTGGAGACAATCCTTCAGCACTTTCATGAAGAGGAGAGTTCTGTTAGCTACCTTTGACAGGAAACGGTTCAGGGCAATCAGTCTCCCGTTCAGTTGTTGAATGTCTTTTAAGGACCGGGGGGATCGCATTTCGGCTACAACTTGGGTCTTCTCCGGATTGGCTTTGATCCTTCCCTTGGTGACCACTACTCTCAGGAATCTTCCTTCCTCTACCCCGAAGTAGCATTTTCCTGGGTTTAGTTTCATGTTCACGTCTTGCATGGTTCGTATGGTTTCAGTTATATCTTCTATCATGGCCATCTCTGTGAGGCTTTTTATGACAATGTCATCGACGTATACTTCCAAGTTTCGTCCCCGTTATTCCCAAAAAAGGGTGTTCATGAACCTCTGGTAAGTGGCCCCTGCATTTTTTAGTCCGAAGGGCATTTTAGTATAACAAAAGGTTCCCTTGTCTGTGATGAATGTAGTGTTCTCTTACTGGGACCCATGCTCCATTTCTTTTGCTTTACCGGTTGCACCCAGATGTACGTATTAAGCCGGTGTTCAGTCAGACTTCTCGGAATCCCGGTAATATCTCCATGTTGAAATGCAAATACATCTATGTTGAAGAGAAGTAATTCCTTGAGAGCACTCTTGCATTTGTCACTGAGATGGCTTCCCACCTTAACTGTTTGCTCTGGGAATCTGTCGCAAAGGACCCATTCTTCTATTCCTTCTTTTTGAGGCTTCTCAGGCACTTCCTCCTTAGAAACAGAAGACACTAGCTCGTATAAAGACTTTACCCAAGCCAAGCCCTTCGGCGTTTGGAATACCAAAGCTCTATGTGTGGTTGAGGCATGTGCTTGTAAATCACCGATCCCCGGCCTTCCCAGGATTGCATTGTACTTTGACGGTGCCCAGACCACCATGAAGGTGGGAGTTATGGTCCGGACACGGTCCCCTACGCCGACAGTGAATGGGAGCCCAATCTTTCCCCGGGGGTGAGATACACTATTGTTGAAACCCACGAGGGGGATCGAGTCTTCCTCAAGTCTATCCCTCACATCCATGTCAAACCTCTGGAAACAGTGCTCATATATTACCTCTACCCCACTTCCCCCGTCTACATGTATCCTGGCTACCTTATGTCCGACTATGATGGCCGAAATATTGAGGGGAAGCCTTTGCACCTTGTGTTCCTCCAGGTGTGGCATCAGTATGGGAGTTTCATGCGGTCTGGGGGCTCAGGACCCTAGCTTTTACACTCCTAGTGGTGTCAAACTCATCCCTTCGCCTGATCATGTCTACGTCTGCCCTTTCAGGCTCCCTCACATCTTTTCCCTTACGATCTCATCTTCCTTCTTTGATTTCTTTAATCAAGTGAGCCAATTTACCCGTTTTTACTGCGATTTCTATTTCCCTCTTTAGGTACATACAATCATCGGTTTTATGGCCGTAGCCCCTGTGGAAGTTGCAATATTCGTTTGGTTGTGCCTTCGGTCCTGGTTTTATGGGAGGTGGCCTTGGAAAAGAACTTTTCACCCTTTCAGGGGTCAGTATTTCACTCGGGGTTTTGGTGAGAGGGGTGAAGCTATCGGAGTAAGGGAGTGACCCCCTGCCCCGAGGTCTATATGGGGAGTATGTGGGTCTCACCCTGTCATGCAATACTTTGTCAAAAGTTGGTTTTCGGGAGTATGGTGTACCTTTTTCTGGAGGTTTTGGAGCGGGATTGCTTCTTCGAGTCGGGACGTCCATCTCCTTAGCCTTCCTGAATGTGTCTTTTCCCCTGACAAAGGTCCTGACCCTGTTCATGAGGTTATCGAACGTGTGTGGGAACTCCTCTCCTAACTTCTCGCACAGTTGTGCATGCTTCAGTCCATTGATGAAGCTGCTAATTTTCATGACCTCCGGGACGTCTTTGATGTTCATGCTTTCTTTAATGAACCTCTTCATGTATTGATCTATTCGTTCATTATCTCTCTACCTTATATGCATGATTTCGTTTGGGTTTTTGACCACCTTTCTCTGTTGACCAAAGTTTCTCAGGAACTTCTCGCTTAGTTCCTCATAGCTATCGATTCCTCCAGGAGGAAGGTTGTCAAACCAGAGCCTGGCTCCCTCCGTTAGAGTTTGTACGAACATGTGACACCAAACAGGCATGGGCCATCGAACTAGTTGTCCCGCACCCTTGAAGGCATGAAGGTGATCCTCCGGGTCCCGCGTCCCGTCATATCTGTCAAAGTTCAAGGGTAACTTGAGCTTGGGGGGCATGGGTGCCTCAGCGATTCTTTTTGTAAACTTTGAAATCTCAGCTAAGTCTCGAGGAAGGTAGGGTTGATCCAGACCGCTGTCCTTTTGGTCTTCTTTTCCTTTTTGTTTTCCCTTTGGTTCCTTTCCTGTGATTAGATCCTCTCTCTCTTCTGATAACATCTGCCTAAGGGCTGTTATGAAAGCCTCTAGGGGATCTGAGCAATCGCACTTGTTCTGAAGATCTTTTTCACCTTTGTTGGGTGGTGTATCGAAAGATAATCTGGCCTTGAGGCTCTCCAGCCTCTCCTGCGTTCCAGGTCCCCGAGATGCTTCTTTATTTCTTCCCTGTGCATGGCAATGAAATCCAGTGTGATGGTCTCTTCACTTTTCCGTGTTTCTTATTTGGTTCTCATTTTCTTCCTCGTGGGTAATGTCTTCCACTGTGACCCTGTCGTGGTCATTTTGCACCGTCTGGATGGTCCGTGAACTTGGTGGTGTTGCCATGTTTTCTCTTGCAGATTGGGTTATCACAACACCGATGATTTTAAGTGGAAAAAATCAGCCGGACTGAAATGTCCAACGGATGGCGCCAATGTCGAATCCCCAAATCCCTGGATGACGTTCAAAGGGTCTTCGCTGACGTCGTGATACTCCAGCCTTTGCTTTCTACAAAAAAGGAAACCGTTAGCCTCGCCACGGAGGGCCACGGAGGGCCCCGGACGGGGGATCCGTGACCAAGCTCTGGCGTGAGAGTAAGTAAACTTTCCGGAGAATAAGAAAGCAGCTTATTCTGATGAGTATGATCACCGGAACAATCTCTATGGTGTGAATCAGATATAAATGTGTGTATTTAATGTAAGGGATAAATGATCGAGAGAGCATTAAGTGAGATACCGACTTGGGAAATAGATCGTTCTTTACCTTTCTTATATAGCCAAGAGTCCTTATCTTTTCAATGGAACGGTACCGAGGTGATCCAACGGTTTCTGACTATCTTTGGGGGGCTCAGACACGTGTCTGAACCCCAACGGCAAGATTGTTGCCCTCATTTATTGAAACCGGCTCGGAAGTACTGTGCCAGCCGGAGATCCTTTTCTTATCACTCATTTAATGCTCCTGTATTTTCTGAACATCTCTTTCTCGCCCGTTTTGTATGGGAGAATCCCTTAATAGGCAAGTATTACAATTTGGGCCTTACCAGTTGGGCCTACATGAGAGGAGCCCAAGACGGGTCAAGCTGGGTAAACTATTGTCCCGTCGTCAGTTCTTACTATTTCTTTTTTGAATTTCAAGAAAGAAATGAGAAACAGTGATTATTGTATTTTCTTATTAAAATGTAAATATGAATTATTCTTTTTTATGTGTATTTTCGTAATATATAGTGGTTTCAATTGCCCTTCTCTCTTCATTTCTTACATATTTAGGTGATAAGGCTTGAGTGCTTGAAAATAAATAATGATTTGCTATTGTGTAAGAAAAGAAAACATTAAATTACAAGGTATTTAGTACTTGCATTGAAAATTTGATTAATTACAACTAAAACAACTATTCATATTTGTTTCATGTTTTATTGTTTCAGGTACCTGATCCAAAAATCAATCAGAGACAAAAAACTTCAACTAAACTTGCTAAGAAGCAGAAGAAATGTATTACAACGGTAGATCACTCGCAAAAGAAGATGATGAAGAAGAAGATAAAATATAGCTAAGAAATGGATTTTTAGTATTTAATTAGTTGAAAACATCTAAGTACTTTGATTTATTATTATGTATATTAATGTTGTATTTTAGCTTTTCTCCTTTTTAATGATGTTTTTAAATAATTTAAAAAAGAAAAAATATTGAAAATAAAATGCCTGATTACACATAAAACCATGGTAAATATGTTTGATCAAAGGTTAAATAATAGCCACATTTATAATTACAAATTTTCATGTGGCTTTACATAATCATTGGCCACAATATCGTTACTTACTTTTTGTTTGTGTGACGGAATGATAGCAAACGTCATGGCCAAAAGAAATTATGTGTGTCCAAAGGTTAGGGAATAGCTACACTAAAGATCTTAATTTTTCATGTTGCTCTACATAACCATTGGACACACCATCTCCACTTGGATTTATTTCGTGTGACGGACTGATAGCAAATGTCATGGGGAATATAAACTATGTATGGCCCTTAGACAATAACAATAGCCACAATAAAAATTGCAAAATATCATGTGGTGTTACATAACCATTAGACACACCATCTCCATTTGGTTTTGTTTGTGTCATGGATGGATAGAAAACGTCATGGGGAATATAAATAGTGTGTCTAAACATTACAAAATATTATGTGGCTTTACATAACCATTAGCCACACCATCCCCACTTTATTTTTATTTTTTTTGTGATGGAACATTAGCCAATGTCACGTCTCTAAAATAATATTTGTGACCAAAGGTAAAACAATGGCCACACTAAACATTACAAATATTCATGTGGTTTTACGTAATCGGTAGCTACACCATTGTTGCTTGTTATTTTATTTGTGTGACGGAATGATTGCAAATGTCATGGGAAAAAAACCATATGTGTGACCAATGGTTTAACAATAGCCTCTCTTATAATTACAAAATTTCTTGTGTTTAGAAATTTTTTATATACATACTTATTGGGACAAAATGGTTGATTACAACAACCATTTTGCCACGGTATATTTTGATTAATGTGGCTAAAACAAACTTTTTGACTCGTATTTGTGACTATATAATACAAACAGCCGCACTAATGAGATATTCGTGTGACTGTTGCTTTGCTTTAGACACACTTAATGGACTTTTTGCTTGATTCCAGCAGAAACATTGAAACCTTTTAGCCATACATTCAAGGCCTTATCACCACTTAACATCAATATGGGCGTATGATGTCTATGATGACGCGACCTTTGGTCATACTTGGACTGAAAAAATATGTGTAGCGGTTGGCCTATGGTCATATTTATGGTCACATTTTGTTGTGTGACTATATGTGATTTTTAACGCAGTGGATGGGTATAGATGCTTGTAAGCACCTAATTCTATTAATTTAGAAACATATTTGAGTTGAATCACATTTTGAGAGTCCTCCTTCAACACCCTTTTGAATTGCTTTATACTATGTATAGTTAATTGTTTTAACACACACAATATTGGATGAGCCAAGCCACACTATATATGTATTTATGATATATGTGTATTTTGATTTAAATACAAAATGAAATTATCATGAGGAAATGATATGAACCACTAATCATACTATTTGAATGATCACTATTTTGAAGAGTAAAATGCAGTTTTACCCTCTGGCGATATAGCCTATTGGCACCCTTACCCCCTAAAACGATTTTTTTGCTCTCTAACCACCCAACGAATGCAAAACGCTGCAAACTTACCCCCTGCTGTCAATGACTTTAACATTCTGTTAGTTGGCATGTGAAATAACAATTCTACCCTTTCTAACTACCCCACATTCTTTCTAACTATAATGAACCTTACCCCCTGCCATGGTTGCAAAAGTCGCTAGGCGCTCCCTAGTCGGATTCGGGAGTACTCGGGAAGTACTCGGCCTACGCGGAGATTACTAGGGGAGTAATGGGCCTAGGTGAACGGTACTCGGGCCTCGGCAGCCTACCTTGTTGTTGGATCGTCCGGTGACCCTAAAAAGCCAGTCTGAGCAGTTCATCATCAAATACAAAGGCGGAATCAATGTAAAAGATGTCAACACAGCTTATTCCTTTTCAATCTTTGTCTATTACTGAATTCTTGAGCTTTTACAATACAATTCTGAAAAAATTTTGGCAGCACCTCAGCTCTCTCAAAGTAATTCCGTATGAAATGAAACCAGCACACACCTATATATACTAGAGCTAATTTCGTTTGAAAGTGGCAAGGCCCATTTCAAACGAAATTACCTTTGTTAATTTCGTTTGAACTGCACCTTGTCACCTTCAAACGAAATTACCCACTTAAACATGAACAAACCCTAAAATCTATCCTGTTGTGTGCTCGATTATTCTAGATGCACCAACAGACTCCCCCTTGGATGTTAACGAAGTCTTCGGCGTCGAGTCTTTAGTCTTTGCCTCTTTCCAAATTGTCTTGACATTGTAAAAGCTTTCTTCAAACTTTATCTTCAATCAACAGCTTAGCATGAATCACAGAAACTGAATCTTTAATAACTTCAAGCTCCCCCTTGAATGTAGATCCAGGAACTGTATTTGACTTTAAGTCTTCATACTTCCCCGATCAGTAGGCTGGGATTTTTCTTAGCTGCTTTCTCAAATTCATACCTATTACCTGCACAATCTCTACCTAAATATAAGATATATGACAATAACAGTTTCAATCCAAACTTACCATTCAATCTCAATTGAAAGTCTAATCAGTGTTTAGAAATCCACTTAAGTATTCAGGTCCAAATTAATGACCCTGATTACTCAATTAGTCTACCAAGTCCAACTTAATGACCTTGGTTGACCTGAGACAATTCACACTAACATTTTTGTTCAATTTTTTCAAACAATTTTATGAAATTTACAAGTTTAAAATTAATAAACTTGCTTTAACTTTTCAACTTTCACAAACTTATCATGTTAAGCTCACGACCCATCCTCCAGCTCAGAAACCTTCCTGCATCTGCTTCAAATCGAATCTGAAGATCAGCTTTCCACTTTGGTTTGTCAGAAAATAAAGCAGAAGTGTAAAATCTTTTTGGATTTTTAATAAAGTTTCTAAACTAGAAATGAAACTCAGAAATAAAATGCAGTAAATGTAAACTATTTACAAACATATTTTTGATGAGCGAGATAGGGAATCATATCAGCTATCCGACAAGTCACAAGTACCGTTAAGCTTTGATTACATGCTCAGAATTAAACAATTCGCTTAGATTGTCGATATACTGATCCACTTAAATTTTCACACAATTTTCAATCTGTCCATGATACGGATTAGATGTTTTAGAGACTTAAACTTACTCATGTGTCCGACCTCTTGAATATACTCCCGTATCCAAATCCCAATATTCAGTCTTACAGGTGAGTATACCACAGATGATATCTGTAAAGGGTTACATTGCGAAACCGTGAGAGCTCAGGTCAGAACTTCCGTTCAGCAGAGAGATGACGGTTCGACTTTAGTGGGTCCCCTTTAGAGGATCTTTTTTTACAACAGCATTGATTAGCAATTTTATTGTCTCATCATTTTATGCTGAGGGCGGCACTGTATTTCAAACAATGCATAAAGTATTATTCCGGGACTAGGCCATTGCTTCCGCAAAATCAGAAGTCCCGGAATAATACCCCAAATATCACTGAGTATAAAGACCTAGTATCTCAGAAAGAGGGATCTTTCAAAAAAGATTTCACGGGTTACCTATATATCCAAGTAGTGTTCCCCCACGAAATAAGTAAGTAAAGATTTAGGTTTATATCCTGAACAAACCTACTAAATGTGTAAAAACCTATCGGCACATCATCAGCATGACTATTTAAGACTTTTTAAACATTACAAATCTTTAGCATACTGTAACTGTCAAGCCGATGTACTATCATTTTCCCTTTTTACACAAGCTCTTTTCTGGTTTTCTATTGTTTTTGAATTTTGAAAATATCTCATGTTTTTGTATTTTTGAAATTTTTTTTACTGTTTTTGTATTTTCTGAAAATATTACCCTATACTCTCCCCCTGAATACCAAAACAAGTAAAAAATCGACAAACCATTGCAGATTGCTTCTCAACATCATCATCTACAATGTTTCCTTCATCAACGCCAAGTATTTCCTCCAACACCGATAAAAGCTTCATGTTGGTGCATGTTATATGACAACAGCTTTGGATTGGTCTTTGGATATTAAACAAAAGATTGGATCATGAAGACTTAAAGAAAAACGAGCTCTATGAAGCCCAATCAGTCCAAGTTTGTAACAAGTCTATTAGGCCCAAGTTTATATGAACAAATGTAATACGGGCCAGAGCCCAATTCGTGTATAGGAGGTTGTAGTATATAAACAACCTCTTGCTACATGTTTAAGGTTGGACACCATAGACACTTTGAGAGAAATACTTTACACAACTAGAGAGAGCATTCAAGTTTGAGAGTGGAAGAACAAAACAGAAATCGGCTGTTAGGTTCTTGTAGATCTTAGTGATTGTAAAACGTTTTCTAAGGGTTTGATAATCACAGAAGATCAGTTTGAAAGTTTGTGTGTTTGAGTTTCGTGTTCTTGTTCATCTACATATTCTCGTTTCTGTGTTCGAAGATCAATCAAGGGGATTCCGCACCCTTGATAGATTAACAGTCTTGTTCGATCCATACGGGATTACGGGGACCTACATTTGGTATCAGAGCATTTGCTCTTGTGCATGGTTCAAGACTGAAGACTGGATTCAAGTTGTGTTTCGGTTGAAGAAGTTTTGGTGTCTCATTCAATAATTTTCGTGTAGAACAGCAAGAACAAGGAAGAACAGTTCAAAATTCTGAGTTTTGATCTGTTTGGTAGTTGGTTGGTTGAAAATTTCGAGTTAAATTTCTGGGTTTTTGCGAAGAACAGGAAGAACACTTGAAGAACATGAAGAACACTTGAAGAACAGTTTAAAATTCGTGTATTTTAATCTGTTTTGATCATTGTTTTTGACTGTTTTTGTGTTTGTAGGGAAGACTTTGCTTGGATTTCGTGGGAAAAACAGCTGCTGCAATTATCAGGAGCTGCTGATTAAGTTCTGGATTGTCAGCTGCTGCATGTTTCAGGATTGGGTGGCTGGGTGGCCCAATCAGCTGATCAGCGATTTTAACAGATTCGCAGATTCGGTGACCGGCGAAGCTAAATCCAAAGGCGACTTTGGTAACCGTGTAATCGTCCTCAGCGAGATTATTACGGTTTTTCGGCGATTTTACTGATCATTGTAATAGCGAAATTGGCAGCGAATTTGACTGTTTAGCGACAAAATCAGCGAAATTGGACAACTTACTGATCAGCGAAATTAATCACTAATCCAGCGAATTTACCAGCAAACTTAAAATCAGCAAACTTAAAAAGGTGGAATTTCAGTTGGCAAACGTCGATAAAATTTCAGTGTTTTGCAAATAGAAATTGATCCGTAGCTCGTTTGAAGAAACTGTTTGCACCGTTCAACTCGTGGGATTTTTAGGAAAAAAAAAAAAAATTCGGTTTTCGATATTAGATATCATTGGATTCGTCTTTTCGAGACGATTCTAACGGTGTAATTTGGTAACCACTGTGTTCGGAAAATATTTGTACGGTTTTAACAGTCTGCAACGTTAAAAATGTCGAACATGTCTAGCTTGAATGAGCTTTTGAGAATGGAGCATGAGGTTGGCACTACCAACAAACCACCTAAGATGATGAAGGTGGAGAATTATTTGACATGGAAGGATCGTTTCCAATCCTTCATTGAATATCAGGATACGCGCATGTGGATATGCATCGAAGATGGGTACGTGAATCCTACACACGACTTTGAGGGCAGACCACGTAGAACAGAATATGTGAACATGCAAGATAATGATAAAAAGATGTATGAGGCTGAAAAGAGAGCCTTGGCTGCAATCAAAATGTCGTTACCTGATAGCATCAAACATACCTTCAAGAAGTACACTAACTCAAAGGATATGTGGGATGCTTTGGAAAAGAGATACGCTGGAAATGCTGATGTCAAGAAGAACAAGATTGATCTACTGAAGAAGCAATTTGCCGTTTTCAAGTACATGAAGCATGAGTCACTTGAAGACGTCATCACTCGTTACTACCATCTGATGTCAGAAATGGACAATTATGAGATCGATTGCTATTCTGACGTAGAGAAGAATGACAAGCTGCTAGATGCTTTGCCTACTAAGTGGGATATCTACACTCTTATGATCAAGGGTGAAGCAGATTATGAAACAAAAGAGCTTGAAGAGGTGGTAGGAAAGTTGAGGGCTTATGAGCTCAGCATGAAGAAGAAAGATACTGGATATGATCAGGTTCAAGATCCGGCGGTTTACAATGGGCTTACATCTTCTTCATCTCACAACGCTTCTAGCGACTCTGCTACTGCGTTTTTATCATGTGAAAATGAGCAGGTTATGGTGAATCAGGATGGTGATGTGTGTTTTGTAGCTGCTGCAGGAGGATCAACAGGAGTCAAGAGAACATCAACTTCAAAGCAAAGTAGTAGTGCAAAGTCAATGCCTATGAGTGTGAAGTCTGCTGAAGAACATCTTGCTCTACTTGCTTCTTTTGTTGCGTCTTATGAGAACTACATTCAAGGGAAAATATCTGATCCTGCCACGTTAGATGAAGATTATGATCAGATTGACCCTGATGATCTAGAAGAGATGGATCTACAATGGCAGATGGCCATGATCTCGAGACGTGTGAAGAGGTTCATGAACAGAACTGGAAGGAAGTTTGTAGGAAAGAGCGTAGGTTTTGACAAGGCCAAAGTTAGGTGCTTTAACTGTCAGAGTTATGGTCATTTCGCTAGGGAATGTCAAAAACAAAAGCATGAGAATACGAATCAAAGTTCAAACAATCGGAATGCATCAAACAATTCTAACTCAAGGGCGTTGATATCTACTGCAAGAGAAGGCTCATATGACTGGAGCATTCACTTGGAAAATGATGAGAATGTCACGCAAGCATTCATGGCAGAGATCACTCCAGTCGATAATGGTGAAGCTACCGTAGATGAGGCTAAAGTTGAGAAGAAGAGTGAAGCTGAGGAAGATAAGGCTGATCAGACAACAGGTGCTGAAAAGGAAAAGCCAGAGTCTGAGCATGAAATGGAAGCTGATGAGAAAGATGAAATCATCAAAAGAATGGAAGCTCAACTTGCTGCTCTCATGGCAAACTCAGACAAATCGACAGGAGAGGTAACTAACTCTGCCACTTCTGTTTGTTTAAAGTGTAGTGAACTACAGGGTGAAGTTGACAAATTGTCAACTCAAAACAAAAGTCTTGTGAGCGAAATGTCCAACGTAAAAGAATCAAATTTCTTTGCTAAAAGAAACGAGTCATCATATTTGAAAAAGATAAAAGGCTATGAAGCTGAAATTGATGCTTTAACTTGTAAGTTAAATGAAAAACTTCAAGTCATAGACTTAGCTCATGACATGATGGCTGAGAAAACAAAAGAGATTTCTGATAAAAACAAAGAGTTGTCAGATGCACAACTTAAAATTGTTGAACTTGAAAAGAAGCTAGGTCAATTCAGAGATTCTACTTTTGTTATGAAACATATGATGGGTGGGTTAAAGAAGAGTAATGACAAGACAAGTGTGGGATTCCAGGGGTTTAATGAAGTCCCACCTCCTCTTAGCCATGACTATTCTTTCCTACCTGCTGAGGATGAGCTTACAGACTTTCTGTCAACATCGCCAAGTAGTTCCACATCCATTCAAGGTGAAGTGTTTGAAGATAATGATGCTAAGAAGGAAAATAACAGCAAATCTGTTTTGAAAAAGAAAAATACACCTTCTAAAAACAATAATCAAACTTTCGTTAAAAAGGTAAATTTTGTTCAAGGAAGTGATATGAAAGCCGAAACAGCTGTTATCGAAAAGGAATCAAATGTAGAGTTTGCTAAAAACAAAAACATAGAAAAATCTGAAATTAAGCAAACTGAACAAAATCCTTCCATGGCATCATCATCAAAACCAGAATCTAGTTCAAAGGCTTCAACTAAGAAGTCTTCGAACAAGAGATCGTGCTTCAAATGTCACACAAAGGGACATGTAGCTAGCTGCTGTCCTAACAAAAAGATTGAAGCACAAGTTAGTGAGAAACAAAAAGGGAAGTCACCAGAAACGGAAGGTGATAAAAAGAAGAGAGAGTCTAACTCTCCAAAGAAATCTGCTCCAAAGCAACAACCGAGTGTTGCTGGTGGTATAGATAAGGCTGAAAAAGGAACTCCTCAAGTTCCTCGTTTTCAAAGAAATCAACCAAGATTTCAGCCTGAATCTACATCAGGCAGATATGAAAGACCTAGAAGTAACTCACCAAGAATGAACAACCAAAACTCAAATAATTTCAGAAGTCAAGGTCAATATCAAAATCGATACCAAAATAACGGTGGTCGAACTTTTTATAACAATGGCTTTAGAAATTACAACAATAATGCTTTTTGGAATCAAAATTCAAGGTACCAAAATCAACATTTTCAAAGGTCAAATAGTCCAAACACATTTAGGAACCCTCAGGACCAGAGACCTTATGGAAATCATTCCCCATTTCCATCAACAGGTCCGAGAACCAAGACTCCAATTAGGGGTGATGGATCTTGGATGGATGTTCAAGTAGTTGGTGAATTTGGACGACCCAAGACCATTAAGGCTTGGGTCCCCCAATCTAACTAATCTTTTGGTTGATGGGTGCAGGAGCTGCTAAGGAGGATTATCAACTTATGGTATGTTGATAGTGGCTGCTCCAGGCACATGACGGGGGATGCGAGATTATTTTCTGATTTTGAAGAATACGACGGTGGGCATGTAAATTTTGCTGGTGCTAAAGGTGGAAAAATTACCGGACGAGGAAAAGTGACGAATGGGAAGATCACATTGGACAAAGTGAACTATGTTGAGCAACTCAAACACAATCTGATGAGCGTGTCACAAGTCTGCGACAAGGGTCACTCGGTCCATTTTACCAAGTCTGAGGCATTGGTGTTGAAACCGGGTTTGGTCATTCCGGACGATTGGATAGTTATGCGTGCACCAAGGAAAAATGATACTTATGTCATGGACATGGGTGCCAAGGATCCAACTGCTGCGGTGGCGTGTTTACTGTCAAAAGCATCTGAAGCTGAATCAATGTTGTGGCACAGACGCATGGCTCACATTCACTACCGCAAAATGAATTACATTATTAAAAATGAGCTAGTGAAAGGGGTTCCATTGCTGAGGTTTCAAGTGGAAGATAAATGTCTTCCATGTCAAAAGGGAAAACAACACAAGAAACCTCATAAGTCTAAAACAGTAAATTCCATTAATGCCCCTTATGAATTACTTCACATGGATTTATTCGGTCCAGTGAACGTGAGGAGCATAGGTGGAAAGTACTACTGTCTGGTTGTCACTGATGATTACTCACGTTATTCATGGGTTTTCTTTTTAGGTACAAAAGATGAGACAGCAGAGATGCTGATAGATCTTTTTACGAAATTGGAAAACGTCCATGATGCAAGGATTAAGAGGATAAGGAGTGATAATGGCACGGAGTTCAAGAATCGAGTTCTGGATCTCTACTGTCTTCGAAAGGGAATAGAACATCAATATTCTGCTCCTTATACTCCTCAACAGAATGGAGTCGCTGAGAGGAAAAACAGGACGCTGATTGAAGCCGCTAGGACTATGCTTTCAGATTCAAAGCTACCAGTTCTTTTCTGGGGAGAAGCTGTGAATACAGCTTGCTATGTCCTAAACAAAGTTTTGACCGTTAAACGTTTTAACAAAACTTGTCATGAGTTGATGTTTAACGAAAAACCAAACTTAACAGGCTTTGAACCATTTGGATTACCCTGCACCATTGTGCGAAACAAAGATAAACAAAAATTCGGTGAGGTGGCTGACGAAGGCTACTTTCTGGGTTACGTGCCTGGCACACCGAATAAAAGGGTTTTTAATCTAAAAACTGGTAAAATTGAGGCTGTTTTTAATGTGGAAATTACTTCCTACAAACCTCAACAATCAACGAGTGGTCCTGCTATATTATATGATTATGATAGTGTGTTTAAATCATTTAATATTCCTGAGGTTTCTGATGCAGATGCTTCTCAGCTGATTCAAACAGTGATTGGTGAAGACGATGAAGGCGAATTTATGCCTAGATCGAATGTAGATATGTCAGATGCTCCGGAAACTTCCCAAAGTGCAGCTGATCCTGATTCAAGCGATAGTAACTCTGAACCCAGTCAGGGGGAGGATTTCATTAATCCGTTTGCAAATCAGAATATTCAGGGGGAGATTGGATCAAACCTGGGTGATAATCTAGAAGTCGATGCTGTTGCTACTACACGAGCAAATAGAGATCATCCGGTTGATATGATACTGGGAGATCCTACTGTAGGTGTTCAGACGAGAAGAAGCATAGCAGAAAATTCTGGGTTATTTGTTTCGATTGAGAAGACTGGGATAGTAAACGAGTGCTTGTATAGTTGCTTTATTTCCCAAGAGGAGCCGAAGAACATTCATATGGCTCTTAAAGACAATTCATGGGTTGAAGCTATGCAAGAGGAATTGGCCCAGTTTGCTAAGTTGAAGGTTTGGGAATTAGTGGACCTTCCTAAAGGAGAGAGAGAGATTGGCACTAAATGGGTATTTAGGTGCAAGAAAGATGAAAGAGGTATTGTCACACGCAACAAAGCTCGGTTGGTTGTCAAAGGTTTTAATCAGCAAGAGGGGATTGATTACAATGAGGTGTTTGCACCAGTGGCGAGGTTGGAGGCAATTCGTTTGTTTCTGGCTTTTGCTTCATTCAAGGGCTTCAAAGTTTACCAACTAGACGTGAAGAGTGCATTTCTTTACGGAAAAGTCCAAGAAGTGGTGTATGTCTCACAACCAGATGGGTTCGTTGATCCAGACTATCCAGATCGAGTGTACAAACTTGATAAGGCTTTGTATGGGTTACATCAAGCTCCCAGGGCGTGGTACGAGACACTGTCTACACATCTGGTCAAGAATGGTTTTCAAAGAGGTCAGATTGATAGTACACTGTTCATTAAGAGAAAGAAGGAAGATTTTCTGCTGGTACAGGTATACGTGGATGACATTATCTTTGGGTCGTCTGACGAAAACATGTGTAAGGAATTTGAACAGGTGATGAAGAGCAAGTTTGAAATGAGTGCTATGGGTGAGCTGTCTTACTTTCTGGGATTACAAGTTGAACAGAAGGAGGATGGGATGTTTATACATCAAACAAAGTATGTGTATGACATTTTGGCTCGATTCAAAATGAATGATTGCTCTACTTTCAACACACCCATTTGCGAAAACCACAATCTCGGCCCAGATCATGAAAGCACTGAAGATGTTGATCCAACTCAATACAGGGCGATGATTGGTTCTCTAATGTACTTGACTGCTTCAAGACCCGACATCATGTTTGCTGTATGCTTGTGTGCCAGATATCAGGCAAATCCAAAGGAGTCACATATGAAAGCAGTGAAGCGGATTCTTCGTTACTTGAAGGGGAAACCTAAGCTTGGGTTGTGGTATCCAGCTGATAGTGATTTGAGGTTCGTTGCTTACACTGATTCAGACTTTGGAGGATGCAAATCAAACAGAAAATCTACAACAGGTGGTTGTCAGTTCTTAGGAGGCAGGATCGTGTCTTGGCAATGCAAGAAGCAATCCTGTGTGTCTACCTCTACGTGTGAAGCTGAATATATTGCTGCGGGTAGCTGTTGCTCTCAGGTTCTCTGGATTCAACAGCAGATGCGCGATTACGGTTTGGATTTCACTCGTACTCCTATTATGATAGATAATAATGCCACTATATCAATCACAAACAATCCCGTAAAGCACAGTAGAACTAAACACATTGACATACGTCATCACTTTATACGGGATTGTGCTGAAAAACGGTTAATTGAATTACACCGAGTTGACACAGAAGATAACCTTGCTGATCTTTACACAAAAGCTTTTGATCGAGCTCGCTTTGAACACTTAGTCGAACTCAATGGGATGAGGAATCCTGAATAACTGGTTTTTCATAAGAATTTTTGTAAATAGTTTACTGTTTTTTCTTAAAAATCAAAAATACAAAAACATTTGAAAAATCAAAAACTCAAAAAAAAAAATAGAAAATCAAAAATTGAGTTATCACTGTGTGAAAAAGAAGAAATGATAGTACATCGGCAAGTTAGACTGTCACACTAAATTGAACCATAAAATTGCTTAAAGTGTGATAGCAGCTTCATTATATGATGTACCAGTAGACAAAAGCATGAAATAATCAACTTACCAAAGTGATATAAACCTAAATGCACTGAGTATGAGTGGGGAACACATCAGTGGTGTATGGTTTAATGACCTTAAATCTTGCGTTGATAGATTGCCAAAGTCTGAGGTTTTCGGTCTTTATGCTGCTTATCATCTGGGTATCATGGTTGTTTCTTTTACCGATACAAACGGAGACAAAGTCTAGATCTTCCATGATACCATACATACGTATACATACTGCATTCGACCTCAATAAGTGATCAACAATCACATGTCCCTCAAATAAGTGATAAAATATCACATTTATCCGGGAGTCAAGTTCGTCTCTCTGCTGTACGAAAGTACTGACCTGTTCACGGACTTGCTCTTGTGCCCTCATGCATATGAAAATCAAGTTCCTCATAAATAAGTGATTCTATCACATAGGGCTTGTTTTCAATCAAAATAAGTGAGTTTCTCACATCATTTATACGGTCAATCAGATGATAATCAGTATACTCACCGACTACGATGAATCTTTGTGCATACCTTGATCGCGGGGGTATATCCTGAAGTGGGACACACTAGTATTTCGGTATAATAAAATTACCTTAACGTATCATACGGTAATGGTACTTGAAATGTTCATGCATTTTGTTTAGGTGGACAAACATACTGGTAATCGTCTTGAACTGCTTTTCACTAAAAATTAAATAAAGAATTATATAATTGTGTGAAACAGTTTGATTGTGCTGATATGATCTTCTTACCGGTGATTCTCACAAAAATAGAGTGTTTATTGCTTTTCGTTTTTATTTGCTTTCAGAAAATATAAAAAAAAAATCCAAAAATAGTGTCTTTTTCTGTTTAAAATTCTTAATGTACGGAAAACTGTTATTCTTGGAGAAATTGTTACCGATAGGGGGAGACTGTGTTAGAAAGTGGGTTCAAAATGTTTTAAATCATGCAGGTTATAAGGTGTTTGTTTAAAATTTGTGCGTGTTGGTGCTTAATTTGAAATAGCTTAATCTGATACAGTTGAATTATCTCTTGAATAATAATAATTGTTTAACTATGTTGAAAAATTCTTATGGTTTCTCGAGATGTTTGTTTTATAGTATACAGATTGAAGCAGTTTGTTGATGAGAAGTTGCTGTGAAGAGATGCGGAGTTTGTTGCTGCTTGGTAGAATCCTCCTTCTACAATGCAGAGTGGATGCTGTGAAGACTTACATTGAATGCTGACTCAAAACTTGGAAGATTTGGTGATTGGATGCATCAGCTTAGGGGGAGTCTGTTGCTGACAAAGATGTTGCTGACAAAGACAGAATTCATGTTGAAGCTGACGCTATCCAAAGACCAAAGACTGTGAGATTCTGAAGACTAAAGTTTCCTTTGCAAGCTATTGTCAAGGGGGAGTTTGTTGGTGCATGTTATATGACAACAGCTTTGGATTGGTCTTTGGATATTAAACAAAAGATTGGATCATGAAGACTTAAAGAAAAACGAGCTCTATGAAGCCCAATCAGTCCAAGTTTGTAACAAGTCTATTAGGCCCAAGTTTATATGAACAAATGTAATACGGGCCAGAGCCCAATTCGTGTATAGGAGGTTGTAGTATATAAACAACCTCTTGCTACATGTTTAAGGTTGGACACCATAGACACTTTGAGAGAAATACTTTACACAACTAGAGAGAGCATTCAAGTTTGAGAGTGGAAGAACAAAACAGAAATCGGCTGTTAGGTTCTTGTAGATCTTAGTGATTGTAAAACGTTTTCTAAGGGTTTGATAATCACAGAAGATCAGTTTGAAAGTTTGTGTGTTTGAGTTTCGTGTTCTTGTTCATCTACATATTCTCGTTTCTGTGTTCGAAGATCAATCAAGGGGATTCCGCACCCTTGATAGATTAACAGTCTTGTTCGATCCATACGGGATTACGGGGACCTACACTTCATACCGTTCAATTTTAGCAAATACTGAAAACGAGTTCTGTCAAATGCTTTGGTATGTAAATCAGCTTTTTGTTCGTCAGTGTGGATTTTCTCAATTCGTATCAACTTCTTTTCGAAACAATCTCGGATGAAGTGATGACGAATTTCAATGTGTTTAGTTTTAGCGTGATGAACAGGATTTTTCGTAATGTTAATCGCTGCCTCATTATCAACAAAGATAAGAGTGTTAAGAAATTGCAAACCGTAGTCACGCATCTGTTGCTGGATCCACAAGATCTGTGAGCAGCAACTGCTTGCAGATACATACTCCGCTTCACATGTGGATAAAGCCACAGAGGTCTTCTTTTTGCATTGCCAGATAACCAATCGTGATCCAAAGAACTGGCACCCCGCTGTTGTTGATTTAGCGTTAACTTTGCAGCATCCGAAATCGGAATCGGAATACCCTTTGAGCATTAATTCGCCATCTTTTGGATACCACAACCCCAATGATGGAGTTCCTTTCAGGTAGCGTAATATCCTTTTCACAATCACCATGTGCGAAGCTCTCGGGTTAGATTGAAATCTTGCTGCGAGGCTGGTTGGGTACATGATATCGGGTATTGAAGCTGTCAAATACATCAGCGATCCGATCATGGAACGATACAATGTTTCATTTACCTTCTCTCCGGTGAGATCAGGGTTTATCCCATGGTTTGTCGCTAATGGGGTGGAAGCTGGAGTAGAACCTGACATCCTGAATTTCACCAAGATATCATGAACGTATTTCGTTTGATGTATGAAAATTCCCTTAGGCAGTTGATCAACCTGAAGTCCCAAGAAAAATTTCATCTCACCCATCGATGACATTTCAAATTTCTGCTTCATAACTTGTTCAAAATCTTTACACAGATTCTCATTTGTTGACCCAAATATGATGTCGTCCACATATATCTGAACGATCAGAAGATGTCCGTCGACCTCTTTGGTGAAGAGAGTGGCATCCACTTTTCCACGAATAAAGCTGTTGGCAAGCAGGTGTTGAGATAATGTCTCATACCAAGCTCTCGGGGCCTGGTGTAAACCATACAACGCTTTGTCTAGTAAGTAGACCTTGTCTTTGTGGATTGGATCGGTGAAGCCCGGTGGCTGTCCGACATATACCTCCTCTTTTACTTTTCCATAGAGAAACGCCGATTTAACATCTAACTGATATACTTTGAAATTTTTCCAAGATGCAAATGCTAGGAAGATTCTGATCGCTTCAAGTCTAGCAACCGGAGCATATACTTCAGTGAAATCTATCCCCTCTTGCTGACTGAAACCCTGGACTACGAGTCGAGCTTTGTTACGAATAATAACTCCTTGATTGTCTCTCCTGCACTTGAACACCCACTTGGTGTTTATCTTCCTCTGACCATCAGGCAAGTCTACTAACTTCCACACTCAACTCTTCTTGCATAGCATTGACCCAAGAATCTTCAGTTAGCGCCTCCTTATATGTTCGCGGTTCAATCTGCGAAATAAAACAACTAAGTGAAAACTCAGTTTGTAAAGGTGCTACTGTAGAATAAAAACAAGTAAGGCCTTGGTTAATTTGACGTCTAGTGCAAACGCCTGATTGTAATTCTCCAATGATCAGTTCTTCTGGATGGTATGAAAGAGTTCTTGGCATCACCTCGCCTGAAACATCTACCTTACCTTCCAGATTAGTAACATTCTGATTTGCACCTTGTTCACTGACTGGGTTTGTTTGACTTGAAATCTGAATTTGCTCCCCCTCAGAATCTGAATCACCACGATCAAATACTGGCATGTTATCAGATTCTTGATTATCATTGACTGTCATCTGATTATCATGAGCAACTTCATTTTGTTGGATATCATCATGTTCTCCAGCATTGCTTGGACCTACTTCATCATCATTTGAAGTTTGTCGAGGTCGACTTGAATACTCAGTTGGGAACCTTTCCTGCGAATCTTCATACTCTCTTAAAATATCCAACTCGTCAAAGAAATCTTCTTCTTCTTCCTTTTCTTCTTCCATGTCAAACGAATCCCACAAAGTGTCATAATGAAAACGCCATGAATGTCCTGGATTCTACGGTGGCATTGTGTAACCTTGACACTCAACATTGTGTGCTTCAATAATCCGCTTTAAGCTTGGAACAAAGACTCGTTTCAATGGACTTGTATAACCCACAAAAATTCCTTCAATGCTCTTTGCACCAAACTTTCCAAAAGGCTCTAGAACTGTACAGGGTGACCCAAACGGTTCTAAATACTTCAGGTTAGGTTTGCGGTTATTGATCAGCTCAAAACACGTCTTATTGAATTTCTTTACAGTGAGAACCCGGTTGAGTGTATAGCATGCGGCGGATACTGCTTCTGCCCAAAAGTTTACAGGTAGTTTGGAATCAGCAAGCATCGTCCTGGCCGTTTCAATTAGCGTCCTGTTCTTTCTTTCTACGACTCCATTCTGTTGCGGAGTATAAGGAGCACTAAATTCATGCAATATACCTCTTTCATCACAAAATTCTTCCATCTTGTTGTTCTTGAACTCAGTACCATTATCACTTCTGATTCTTTTGATACGCCTTTGGTACAAGTTTTCAATTTTTCTGAACAACGCCATCAAACTATCAAATGTCTCATCTTTCATTTTCAGAAATGAAACCCATGAAAACCTTGAAAAATCATCCGTGACAACCAAACAATAGTAATCACCAGTGATGCTTTTGACGTTCACTGGACCAAAAAGATCCATATGAAGTCTCTCTAAAGGTCTTGATACTGAGTTGACTTTCTTTTTGGATGTGATTTCTTCTTCTGCTTGCCTTTGATGCAGCTAATACATTCTCTCTCAAGATGAAAACCTTTGACACGAACACCAATAACCAAATCATTGTGCACCAAGTGATTCATTTTTCTAAGATGTATATGACCCATCTTCCGGTGCCACAATTGCGATTCCTTCTCCGTTGCTCTTGACACAAAACAATGTGCTTGACCCGTGGTTGTAGTAGCTACGCTCTTGTCCAACACATACAGATCATTGACTCTTGGTGCTCTCATGATAATCCATTCTTCAAGGATAACAAAACCTGGTTTCAAGATCAAACATTCTTTATCAGTAAAGTGAGTGGTATACATTCTATCACAAATCTGAGAAATACTCAGAAGATTATTCTCAAGCTCGGCGATGTAATTCACTCTTTCAAACGTAACAATTCCATTGGATAACGTTCCTTCACCAACTATCCTACCACCTTGATTGCCTGCAAAACCTACATAACCTCCATTGAAATTTCTAACATTATACAGCAAAGCTGTTTTCCCCGTCATGTGCCGAGAAGCTCCACTATCCATAATCCATTGCGAAACGGATCTTGGAAGCTCCTGCACCAAATAGAATATGATTAGTTGAAATAAGCTGCCCAAGCATCATCAGACTCAGGTAACTTAATCTCATCTATGCACTTTACAACCGATTTAAGAGGCGGAAAATTTTTATCATTCATTTCCAGTTTGTTATCAATAGCCTCTTTTATGTCAACTTTATCCTCTTTTTCCAATGAAACATTCTTCTTAACAAAATCTTCATAATAAATTGGAATGTTTTCTTTTCTGTTTTCGTTTTGAAGAATCTCTTTAGAACAACTTTCTTCTCTTGTGGAGTTGAAACTTGTTTCTCTGATTTTGGTTTCCATGTTTGCTGAGATGAAGCAACCCGTTTGTAAAATTTGTCATTTTTAGTTACCATATTCTTAACAGGTTCAGTTTTGTTCTTGGTGTTGTCATTTTTCAAAACCTTTTTCTCAACAACCAATGGATATTTTCCCTTCACATCATCTTTCTTTCTTGAATTCATCACAACTTCAGTCTTAGGCTTCAAGTTGGTACACTTTCATGCAATATGTCCAACTAGATTGCATTTAAAGCATGTTCGAGTATCAACAACCCGACTAGTGCCTTCAAACTGAGACTGTGAAGCTTTCTTCTCAAAGAACTCCTTGTTTGATTTTGAAAAAATCTCAGATTCTTCATCAGAAAGTGAACTTGAACTGTTCACAAACACCTTTTTCTCAGCAAACTTCTTGTTTTGAACATTCCTTCTCTGATAATTCTTACTATCCTGATAACCACCCGACCATCTGTTTCGATTGTTGTTATAAAAACGCGGTGGAACAACTGGTTTCTTATAGTAAGCTTTATCTTTTTCAAAATTCATTTGCCTCTTTGTCTGATTCAAACCTTCTACTTCAGACAAATCAATTTCAACCAGTTTGAAAACATTTTTCAACTTGTCCACATTAACATTCTCCAGAGGAAACTCAGAATCCAAATACAAATTATCTGATCCCGACATCTTGTACACGACAAGAGTAGGTTCTTCATTTAAGTTGTTTTTGGATTTTGGTTTCGGAATGTAATTGTTCAGAAAACATTCTTCATCCTCAACTGAATCACTATCAGACTTCAAAACACTTTCAGCCATGCCTTTCACAATATCAGTTTGAACACTATCATCAGATGAAGAAAATGTAACATCAATTGACTCTGGAAGTTTTATTTCATTTGTTTCATCTTCATCATTAACCAACCCGGACTTTTTCTTTGAAAAATTGTTTAACACTGGCGGTGGAACCTGATGATACCCAACCCCAGTTCCATCTGAGTAAACATCTTCGCCTGCTTTGTTTTTCCCGATGGGTTTGGGAACAATGTGTTGCAAAACAAAGCTTGCGGAGTTGTAACTGGTTAATTTCAGATTGATACGCTCATTCTCAATCTTAGCTTCTTCAAACTGAAGCTTCAATTTAGCAATCTGATCCAGTTGTTGGTTGATTTGCTTTTCTTTGTGTCTAAGAACTACAGTTAAATGCTCATTTTCTTTATTGGTTTTACCGTTTCTTTCACCAGAATCTTTTACCGTTCGTTTTAGTTTGCCATAATTTTCTGAAAGTTGATGATTTTCAAGAATCAATTTTTCATTTTCTTTCTTAATTCTTTCTACTTCAATTTTATCATTTTCAATTTTCTCAGTTAACTTTTTAGCTCGATCATTTGAAGCTTTTAGCATTTTATCACGGTCTAGAATCTGATCTTCAACCTTTCTGACTCTTTTTGTCAGTTCTTCAACCTTTGTATCACTAAGGTAAGTGAGTGTACTACAAAACTTGCAGTTTTTCATGCAAATTTTGCAGTCAGTATCACCTTTGACTTTCTTACCTGTCTCACTTGTTGAAACATTTGGACTGACCTTGCTTTTAGACTCAGTTTCAGACTTAGAGTCTACCTCAAGTTCCTTTGCAGCAAGCACTTTGTTAGCCATCTTTCCCAAGTTTTCAGCGGTGAATTCTTGTGAAGTATCAATAATCCCATCATCAATCTTCTTAGACTGAGACTCTTTCTTTTTCTCTTTTCTTTTTCTTTTTCTTTCTCTTCTCCACCTCCCCACCATTCTCTCTGTATGGCTTCTTCTTCTTGAGCAAATTCCTCAATGAAAGCTTCTATACTAAGAGTTTTCGTATCAATAGCAATATTTCCTTGAGGATCAAGATAACATTCTCTATCAGCATCCCATCTCTTTGCTTTCTTGGCATCACTGAACACCTTAGATAATCTCATCATCTTGAATTCTGCTCTCTGCTTTCTGCTGAGGTATTTTTGTTCTTCAGTTCTGGTGTCTTTGACAGGAGTAATCTTTTCTGATGCGAAAGCATATCCTACTGCATCTTCCTCTGGTAGCAGTTCACTCCAATCAAAACCTTCGTCATCATGAATAACAGCAAGAGCTCTTGATTTTTCTTTGGGGGTATCCTCAAGCTGCTTCATTCTAGGCGGTTCTGATTTATTCTGATGATGTCCTTTTTGTTTACACCTGAAACATTACGTTTGAATTTGCAGTATCATCAGCAGGAGTGTTACGACATTCACGTTTGAAATGTCCTTTTTGTTTACACCTGAAATATGTGACTTTTGATTTGTCAAAGCCAAGTTTTGTAGATGGTCCAACAATAGAATGTCTCCCAGTAATCTACATAAACCTTTGCGCTCTACGGACTGCACTGGCCATACACCACCTGATATCGATCAGTTCCATCTCTTCAGGATCTATTTGATCATAATCCTCCTTAGTTAGGTTGGTGTTTCCAATCTTGCCCACCACGAGGCTCTCGTACGATTCTAACACCGATGCTAAGAAGACCATCTGTTGTTTTGCTGACTCTTCACTGAAATTTTGAGCGTTCTTCAGATCCACATCAATGTTACATTGGAACAGATTCTTTGATGCAGATTGACTTGAAGTTGTTGAAGAAGATCCACTATGAAAACCACTATGAGAAGTTTCTTGATTCACATTATTTGAACTCTCTGCAGAAAATGTTGTTCTTGGAGAACCAGTCTTTGGTAAATTTCCTCTGTAGTACAACTCTACATTCTGCTGATAAGATGAATTGTTAACTTTGCTAGATTTCTTGATCTCCAACTCGTGACTCTCCAATATTTCTATAAGCCGATCCACTGTCAACTCTTCAGACTTGATTGTGTTCTTCAGCATTAATGCAAAGTACTGCCAATCTTGTTCATTCGGCAGCGAGTCGAACAGTTTGTCAACCAACTCTTCTTGAATATATACAATTTTGTGTCTTGCCAGCTCCAATTTCAGATGCCCGGATCTCTCAATCATCTTGGAAACAGGCTCGTTCTTTAAACAACCAAATAAATCAAACTTTTTTCTTAACAGTTTCTTTTTGTTTTTGACAATCTCAGCACTACCTACACATTTTACTCTCAGTTTCTCCCAAAGATCTTTTGAATTTTCAAATTCAATCAACGAAATTATATCATCTCTCACAGACTGATGAATCAACGCTATGCACTTTTGTTCAGCAATATAACTTTCAATATCATCAGTATCTGTCAAACTTTCACCAAAACGTTCTCCTCTAATGTAACCATTCTTTAAACTCTTCCAGCTTTGATATGCAAAAGCTTGAAGCCACTCATCAAATCTTGTAGCCCACCTATTATAATCTTCAATCGCCAACAGTTTTGGAGGTTTGTTATATGTTCCATATGCACTTTCTACACTCAAAGCATCATTAAGACTTTTCTTTGCATTCGAAGCTTTGTCATTTGTGTTGTTTGATGTGTCGTTTGAAACATCATCTCCACCATTTCCAACAAAGGCAAAAACGTCACAGAACGGATTCATGAACTCATCCATCTTTCAAGTACCTGAAATGATCAACAAACACTTAGAAAATTCTTGGTTTTGAAAAATACAGATTCAAACGAAATTAGTTTGAATGGAATTGTTCAAACGATAGAAGTCGTTCAAACGAAATTATGCTATCTCAAACGAAATATCTAATTTCGTTTGAGATTTCAAACGGAATTACTGAACTAGTATAGCTTTCAAACGAAATTATAACTAAGTGCACTCTCAAGCGAAATTAGCCAAATATTTCAAGCGAGATACCTGATTCAAATGGAATTAACCATATTCTTCAAACGAAATCAGATATAATGTGCATTTTCAAACGAAATTATCAATACATTTCAAACGAAATTAAGATGATGTCATCATTTTTCGAACAGTTTTCAAGCGAAATTATGTATTTGATCAAGTTTTAAGTTGATTTTAGGTCCAAATCTTTCACGGATTAGTTAAAACTATGTTTTGCTTGATATATGTCAAAATCAGGCCATTTCAACCGTTAAATCTCATTCAAATCAGAAAAGAATGAGTAGAAGTGAGAAAATCCGATGATTTCATGCTGAATTGGTATGAACTCCTCGTCCTGAGCTCTGATACCACTTGTTGGATCGTCCGGTGACCCTAAAAAGTCAGTCTGAGCAGTTCATCATCAAATACAAAGGCGGAATCAATGTAAAAGATGTCAACACAGCTTATTCCATTTCAATCTTTATCTATTACTGAATTCCTGAGCTTTTACAATATAATTCTGACAAAATTTTGGCAGCACCTCAGCTCTCTCAAAGTAATTTCGTATGAAATGAAACAAGCACACACCTATATATACTAGAGCTAATTTCGTTTGAAAGTGGCAAGGCCCATTTCAAACGAAATTACCTTTGTTAATTTCGTTTGAACTGCACCTTGTCACCTTCAAACGAAATTACCCACTTAAACATAAACAAACCCTAAAATCTATCATGTTGTGTGCTCGATTATTCTATCTAGACATAAGACTCGATTAAGACGAAGTTAACAGACACTAGATGCACCAACACTTGTAGCGAGTACTCGGGGAGTACTCGGAGCCTAGGCGGGACTTTTACAACCATGCCCCCTGCAGAAAATCTATCCATTCCCGCCTAAATTGTTTGACCAGGCAAAGTCAAAGCCTACACATATTGATTTCTAATGCTGATTCGAATCCAATTTCTAATCCTAATTCCAAAACCATCATCAAGCAAATGAACCTCTAATCCACTATGATTATTCAAACAATCAAGAATCCAATTCCTAATCCTAATTCCAAAACATCTAATCCACTGTCATCAAGCACATGAATATAGTTTACCACTATCAAACTTCAAACAATCAAGAATCCAATTCCTAATCCTAATTCCAAAACCATCATCAAGCACATGAACCTCTAATCCACTATCAAACAATCAAGAATCCACAAGGGCATGAACCTCTAATCCTAATTGGAACATCCTAATCATAATCCTAACTGCACATCCTAATCTAACTCACACCATCAAACAACAAGATATATAACATTAGATCATTTCATACGTTTGAAAGTTAGCCTACATAAATATATTAAAGATTAGAGTCCATCCTACAGTTATAATACACACATATATATAACATAATATCAAAACACATTCAACATCAAACTAGGCAACCATTTCATGCCCAAGGGGAAACTAGAAGTGCAGGAAAGGGACACCATACATTTTGACCACGATGTGGAACACAATCGTTCTTACCGTGACCTGCATCCCCGTGTCAACTGCAAACACAGATTAAAAAAATACAACTGTAATAAGCTAATGTGATTATAATCAAATGACTAGAATCCACTGTAATCATCAAGCAACAAGAATCCAATGTGATTCATCGAACAACAACAATCCACTGTGATTCATCGAACAACAATAATCCACTGTGATTCCCCAAACAACAAGAATCCACTGTAATCATCAAACAACAATAATCCACTGTGAAACATCGAACAACACCAATCCAATGTGATTCATCGAACAACAATAATCCACTGTGATTCCCCAAACAACAAGAATCCACAGTGATAGGTGGAGAATAATCAAGAATCCACAAGCACATTCAATTAACCCCTGTTTCAATTATTCATATCAAAATCAAAATGAACAGTAAACCCTTGTTCGATTACCTCAAACAGAGCTTCAACATCTATCGATCTAGTTCACTGGCTCAAAATTTCTCTGATCGTCGTCCCAATTGGCATTTCTGTCAAGAGCTTATTCTTTTGCCAGAATCTTGTCGCCCGAGATGTCGCCTGAGATTTCGTCGGATCTTTGAAGAGTGTGCAAGCCTTGGGGGGTAAGCCAGAAGTGGTGTCCATTTGTAAGGGTCGTACAAAAACATAGTTTAGTAAAGTTAGGGCGAAATTACATAAATACCCTTTGACCGTTAAAGACTAACGTGGACTATAAGCAGTTTCATGAACCAGGGGGTAAGATTGTGACGTTTTGCATTCGTTGGGGGGGGGGGGGGGTAGACAGCAAAAATTTCATTTTAGGGGGTAAGGGTGCCAATGGGCTATATCTCCACGGGGTAAAACTGCAGTTTACTCTATTTTGAATGATCAATATCGATACCATAGAAAAATCATAAATAACAGTGTTTGAGATGGTCAAAAGGGTAAAAAAAACATATCCGCCTTCAACCTTTTTGAGAAAACTAAATACGTAGTTTTGTTTACTTTTTTCTCGACATATCAATATAAATTTTGTTGAAAACGTAGTTGTATTCGAATTAGAGTATTTTATCGTGAACTATAGCGAGTATCGTAAATTTGAAACACCCCAACCTAGGGGGTCCCATTCGTTGGATTCACTCATTAGCAGTAGTTTTTAAACTAGAAACTTTATTCATGCGCAGTAAAAATTTTCATAGCGTAAATATCAAAAGATCCAAAATAGGTACAAGTCTTTAAAATTAAATAAAACAAAACATAGATAATCGTGATGATAGTCTCTTTTAGGGTAGCCTCCATTGCAATGCCACTACTATCCATGTAAAATTCTCGAACATCTTAAACATTAACCAATTATGTATACCCAAAATTAGTTACGGTGAGTGAGGTCTCGTTTATATAAAATATTAGCCATATATTTCATTTCATCATATCATTCTTTGCATAAAAATAGTTTAACATTTATCATTTACTTCTCTCATAGTTCTGTACAACTATCAGTAGCCCTAGATGTCACTACCCTACACTAGCAGCCCCAAAGGTAACTATCCAATCCTATGCTGCTCATGTGTCAGGTTCACGGTCATGGACCACGTAACCAGACTTGCAACCTTGAAGGTAACTTCCTTTTACCCTCTACAATGCGCTTTCCTTGTATTAAGTTCGCGACCATGGACAACACGACAAGAGTTGTAGCCCTGTAGGTGACCACCCTATCATATATTCCTCGCGTACTGATGACGGGGTAGCCCAAATCTCAATAAAATGACTAATATACATAATAGCTTAAAAGGTTAAAAGGTTGAGAGGTTCAATACGCGCGAACTCAGGAGAACAGTAAAAAGACAAGCACAGTGTCCGGTCACATCAACACTTAACGTGTGAACCATTTCTGCACAGACAGAACATGTGCACAGAGAACACCCTTTTGTCCGCAGGTCCAAACCCTTTAACCCCTAAAAGGGTAAGCCCCTCACTGCAAGCCAGGTTTACTAGTTAAAGGTTTCCCCTTTGAGAAACCTCTTCCCCTATAAATTGCAGCCCATGTTAAACATATGGAGACCCCAGGATCAGCAGATATAACTCTAACTCTCTGATTCTTCCTCTCCCTCTTGAGAACCAGCTTAATGCTTGCTTCTCTTCTTCTTCTCCCCTGAGAACTTGCTTCTTACAAGTTCTCTTCTTCACACTAAATAATTCATCTTCTCCAACGATCGCTTTCTGGGCTGATTTCTAATCAGCTCAAGATCTAAGGAAGATAACAACAATACTAGTGAACCTCTCTCCACGTCTTGCAAACGTGGGGGGGCCCCACGACCTGCGTTAGGCTAATTGAACCCCTGAACCCTTTTACCCTGGAGATATCGCTACTATCTTTGGTCTATTATTTGTTGCATCAACAAGTTGGCACCCACCGTGGGGCTATGCCGCTTACTTTATCTTAAAGACCAGTTGTGTAGCTCCATTTTTCTATTTACATCGTGTCTGAAAGTGAATCTCCCGGTAAATCGGGTGCCTAACCACACCAATTTAACACCAAATTCTAGTCGGATCTCACTGGTTAGATCTACACCTCTCTCTACTCCAGGAAGTACTCCAACGGGAACATTTTCCCGGAGTTCACCTCTTTTCATACACCAACCCCATCCCAATCAGGGGTTGCATCTTCTCAAATCGGTGCAATGCGTACATCAAAATTCATATAACTAACACCCGAGGGAGTAGTTAGAAATTTCTCACAACTGAGATCTTTTCTCAACTAGCATGTGAGCCTAGAAAGGAAGAAAATGGTAAGAATAAGACTAAATTATGAGAAGTCTAAACCCTCATTAACACCTGGCCCTCCATCTCTTCCTTTTAGCAGCTCACGTTCAGCCACGTCTTACATTAAAGCTGGCCCTAGTGTGGCAGACCAACCACTCAAGCCCTTTAGCTTTTGGGGAGGTCTAGTCCAACCGTTTTTCCCTTATTTACCTCCCAACCCGTTACAACCGGTGCACCTATTGAGCATGAAACCACTCTTGATCAATTATGGCAGTCACCAGCTTCAGGTGTTCCGCCTCCCATTGCTACTTCGTGGCCACCCTATCTTTGGCTCGAGGTACGGTCATGAGCACATCCATGGGAATGCCTTATACAGTACCATCAGAAAGCCTTCAAGGCTTTAACCTTATGACCCAGCTGATGACACAGATGATAACATCTTTTATGATTACCATCAGAAAGCCTTTAAGGCTCTAACCTTATGACCTAGCTGGTGACATGGATGATGGCATAATTTCCTTTGTAGCACGTTAAAGCTGGATGATGACACAGAAAGCCTTCAAGGCTTTAACCTTAACTTCATCAACCAAGTGCCAACCACTTACCAGGGTACCTCAAGCGGTAACCCAGCTTCAAGGGTAGTAAAATACCTCTCAAAACCTTACAAGCCCAATGACTTATCCTGCTTCTCCCAACATATTGTTGAGTACGAGTTGCAAACCCAGATAAAGATGCCATCACGGTACTGAAGACTACCTTCAAATCTTCGTCGGAACTGCAAGAATTGAAAAATGACCCAACTCCGAATGTTGACTCATGTTCAAGCAAACCCTTGAAGGGTCTTCGCGCATATGGTTCAATGACCTTCCTGGACGAAGCGTTCAGACCTTTGACAATCTTAGCAAAAGTTCCCTATAAAAACATAGGTATGTCAAGAACGCCACTATAATCTTCCAGATCAAACAACGTGATGATGAAAGTCTCAAATACTTCATTGAAAGTTACAAGAAGAAAGGTTTAACTTACACCGATGAAAAGATTAGGGTTGCAGGATTCATGAATGCTATAAATTCCAAATATCTCACAAGAGACTTCAATAAATGCCTGCCCAAAACCCTTGAAGAAACACTCGAAAGGGCTAAAGCCCACATTCGAGGAGAATAAGCTGCAGACATCAAAGAAAAAAAAAGAGAACTCTTAACTGGAGCTTCCAGTATGACTCTTATGACAAATTGTTCAAAGGTTCAGATTCTTGAAGGCCGGAACCCTCCAAGCCGAGAAAAAACCATAAACTTTACAGCCTTAACCAAGGCTCCATAAGAGATCTTGGCAACCGAAGAGGTAAAACACAGCTTCCGCCCTCCTCCACCTTTACCAAAAAACAAAAGATTGAAAAAATTAAACCAGTATTGTGAGTTTCACAAATAGAAAGGTCACCGTACCAATAATTGTTTCCAACTCAAAAAGAGGATCTAAAAAGCCGTCAAGTCCGAACTGGATCACTTGGTTAAAGGGGTCAAGGACAAAATGGTTGAAGAAAAAAGTAGGAAGTGAACATGGTCGACCTTAAAAACAAAGCTTCCCACAAATGCTATCATTTTAAGGCATGGGAACGTCAATATGTTTGCTTCCCACCACCAAAAGGAGAGTTACTTTCAAACCCTCTGGTGATGGAAGTCAACATATGATCCATCAAGACACAAAAGTCTTACATTGACACTGGTGCAACCACCAAAGTCATGCTTGAGAAATGCTTTAACCCTCTCAGCGACGATGAACGTTCAAAGCTTCAACAGTTTGGATCCTCCATCAAAGGTATCGTAGGCATACCTATCAAGCCTTTAGGCCAAATAACCCATAATGTTTGTTCAACGAGATAACGAAAGGATGAACCGAACAACTCACTTTTGCGGTGATCAATATCCTTTCCAACTATGATATCATCACAGGAAGGCCAGAGCAAAGTGTGTTCGGAATGGCAGTTTCAGTTGGTCAAGGCACTGTGAAGTTTCCCACTGAAAAAGGGATAGCAACCCTTCAACCTACCCAAGAGACTTTTGTGGTTGAAGGGGAAAGCTTAAGAAAGAACGAAGACAATGAACAAGGGCTGATCATAAACCCAAAATATCCTTAGCAAAGGACAAGGGTGAACACTAACCTCTCTAAAGAAACCCTCTCGTACCTTGAGAAGTTGCTCTTGCACTATGTTGATATCTTTGCTTGGTGCCCAGAAGATATGACCGGCATCCCTCGTAGCATTATTGAAACATGAGTTATGGATCCCACCTGATAATAAGCTCATCGTACAAAAGATGGAAAAGCTAGTTCTAGCTGGAATCCTTCGAGAGGTCAAGTATCAATCATAGGTGGCCAATCCCGTAATGGTTCGAAAACCCGACAAGTCTTGGAGAATGTATATCGATTTTAAAAACTTGAACAAAGCATGCCCAAAGAATTGCAACACGCTGCCCCAGATAGACCTCAAGGATAAATCGCTCACAGGCTTCCCGTTCAAGTGTTTAAGAAATGTAGGTGCCACTTATCAACATCTGGTTGACAAAGTGTTTGCCAGATAAATCGGCAAGAACATTAAAGCTTATGTTGACGATTTGGTGATCAAGAGCAAAACGGAATACCAAATTCTCGATAACATACAAGAAACCTTCCAAAACTCGAGAAATATCAACATGAATCTTAAACCAGTTAAGTGCTCATTTGTAGGGCATATCATGGGGAAACAAAGCATAAAATCCAACCCTCAAGGGATGTGATAACAAGAAAGACTTTCGATGGAAAACTTACAGCTTTGAAGCGTTTCACCTCAAAAGGAAGCCTTCAACCAAATGAAGCAACACTTGGCTTCACTCCCAGCCATTTTGGCTCTGGAAACAGGAGAAACAATCTCTGTCTATCCACTCGGTTGCTGAAGAAGCCATAAATACGGTCCTGGCCATCGAACGAAACAAAGTTCATATACCGGCTTACTTTTTCAGCAAAACTCTAAAGCTAGCAAAGACCAAGTATCCTCCTTTGGAAAAACTTGCTCTAACCCTAGTCCAAATAGCCAGAAGGCTTCGAAGGTATTTTCAGGCACACCTAATACAAGTAGTCATTGATCAACCTATCAGGAATGTGCTTGAAAAACCAGAAATATTTGGACGTCTAGCCAAATGGGCTGTTGAACTAGGTGAACCTAAAATCACTTATGTTCCAAGAAAAGCTCTCAAAGCTCAAATCTTGGTTGACTCACCTTGTAAGTCCCTAAAGAAGCCATAACAGAAGTTAATACAACCACCGCTGAACCCTTCAACCCTGATACCTGGAAGCTTTTTACCAACAAGGCTTCCAGTATCGAAGGTTCAGGGGCGGATCCAGTTTTAATCAACCCTGATGGGTTAGAATTTACATATGCTTTTCGACTTGAATTTCATACCACCAACAATGAAGCCGAGTACGAAGCAGTTATCACTGGGCTAAAACTAGCCAAAGAAATGGGGGCCCAAAAGCTTCAAGCCATCACAGACCCCTTACTTGTCTCAAGTCAAGCAAATGACAGCCACGTAACAAAAGAGCCAAACATGAAGAAATACCATGATAAATCGAAGGAACTGATGAACACATTCCAAACATGTACCATTAAACAAGTTCCAAGATCCCAAAACAAGAGAGCTGATGTCTTAAGCAAGCTTGCATCTCTCACATTCACCCATCTCACCAAGAAGGTACTAGTCGAAATATTGAAAACCTCATCAATTCAAGAACTTGAGGTTCAAGATGTGATCACTGAAGAAGGGCCAAATTGGATGACTCCAATTGAAAAGTTTCTCAAAAATGGTGAATTATCCAATGACCAGATAGAGGCTGAAAGGGTTCACATCAAATCATGGCAGTATATGTTGCAAGGAGAAATTATTTACAAAAAAAGGTTACCTTGCACCACTACTCCGATGTGTTAGCCCAAAACAAAGCCAACATCTGATCAAGGAAGTAAACGAGGGAATATGCGGGGCTCATTATGGTCCAAGATCTGTAAACCTTCGATACTTATGACCCTCTATGCACCAAGATACCACTGAACAATTATGAATATGTGAATACTTCCAGATACACGCACCGGTACCCAAAAGTCCTAAACATGATCTCGTTCCCATCCCTCAGCTTGGCCACTCCACAAATTGGAAATGGATATTGTCGGTCCATTCCCACCGGCCAAAGGAAGAGTGAAATTTTTATTGGTCGCCGTAAATTATTTCGCAAAGTGGCTAGAAGTCAGGCCGCTAGGAAAAATCTCAGGCAAACAAGTCATTGACTTTGTATGGAAAAACATCACTTGTCGCTTTGGGCTTCCAAGGGTACTTATCGCAGATAATGGCAAACAGTTTGCCGAGAAGCCTTTTAGCTCATGGTGCAAAGAGTTCAGAATCACACAAGCGTTTAGCTCAGTGGCCTATCCCCAATCAAACGACCAGATTGAAAGAACAAACCAAAACATTGTGAAGGGGATACAAACAAGATTGGGAAGACACGATACTCAGTGCTTGAAGACCTTCCCAAAGACTTGTGGGCAATTCAAACAACCGAAAAAACAAGCCACAAGAAAACACTTTATAGCTTGGTATTTGGGTCAGAAGCTTTCATCCCGACAGAAATAGGAGTTACCACACAACGAACACTCAACGTTAACCTTGAGGCAAAATAGGCTGAAACCATGCTAAACCTGGAACTCCTAGAAGAAGCCCGTGACCAAGCCGCTATAAAGAAAGCCAAATATAAGCAAAAGATTGAAGCTTATCACAACACTCGAGTGAAACATGAACGATTCAAACCTGGAAGACTTGGTCCTCCATAACAACGAAGCAAGGAAGAAAGAAAATCAAGCCAAACTTGGTCCCAAATGAGAAGGACCATACACCATTCTCGAAAAAGCACAAAAGAGGATCATACAAGCTTGCCGATACACAAGGCAAAAAGCTTCCTTGTCACCGTAATGGCAAAAACCTTAAAAGGTTCCATGTGTGGACAGAATGTTCTATGTTCCATCTTTCCTTCGTAATCAAAGTGCACCTTTTATAAATAAATGATGATTTTTTCTATCAAAATTTGTCTTTTCTATCCTATAATCAGGTTGAGAACCTAGCAAAATACTCCATGGCAAGGGCCATGTAAGGGGATGAGCTCCCAGGACACATCGCTCAATAGGTTCAAGGGTTAAATGGACCTATATACGGGGTGAGTTCCTAAATCAATCCAACTCCATGAGACCATTGAACAACTTTAACTTGTCTCATAGACGGGTCTGAACAGCCTTCCCCAAATGTTCCTTAAGCCTTAGAAAGTTTTCCTAAAAAGCATACCATAACCAACAGGCTTACGAACCAAGATCAAACTAAGGAAAATGATAAATAGGATAAGTGCTATGTCTTATTGTTAAAAATACCAAGGCTAAGTGACTGCAGCGCTGAACCCTTCAAGGTATAAATAACATAAAGACAACACAAAACCAACAAAGACAATTCCCTAGACATAAACACAACAATACAAGGTTGTATGCAACTTGGTGACCAAAGTACAAAGCAAAACACCAAGTCACAAACAGCAAACAACAACCGGAAGCCTCGAAGGCTTTAAGATACAAGTATCTAACCAAGCTGTCTTACAAAAACATACAACAACATTAAAAAATCATCAACACATAAGGAAAGACTGGAATAAAGCACTAAACACATTGGTTTTAAACACAAGGCCTTAAGGGCCTTAAACTTAACATATTGATCAAAAGCCTTGAAGGCTACCAACTACCAAAGGAAACCTTAAGGGTTCCCCAAAAACCTACTTGTGCACAACACATCACATAACATTGTTTAAGGTGCTAAGAAAGCTACGAATAAAGTCAAAGTGTTTTTAGCTAGCAGCATCAGAAACGACAGTCTTTGTTGCACCCGCTTCACCACACTTAGACTTTTTGGCGTTCTTCTTTTTCACCCCACCTTTACCTGCTACCTCAGAAGCTTCAAGGCTTGTATCCTTCAATCCTTCACCACCATCAGAGAACGTCTCTTCATTATCATCAGAGCATGAGCGCTTCTTGGAAAGAGAGTTCAACACTTTACCACACACAGCCTCATTAAGGCCAGTAGGTTACAACTCCTGCAAGACAGAAAGAGGCTTACCAAAACACTTGGAAACCTCACCCACATAAGGGTAAGTCAAGTGTTCCATCTTCAAAACAGTTTCTTTGAAGACATCAAAGGCCTTAGGTTGAAAAAGATAAAACTTTTGCTGAGTCTACCCGGATTCACATGCCTTAAAACCAGCAAATAAACCTTGAGCAAGAAGCTGGCTGTACGAATCACCCAAGGCACTATTGAACTCCGATGAATGAAGAAGGTATGTAACCACTTGCTGGAATCCATGTTCAATTAACCATTTGGTATCACTAGTCGCATGGGCTAGTGAAGCTTTCAACCTATCTTTCTCTTCCAAGAAAGCCTACTTCTGAACCTCCAAAGCAGCCCTATCAACCCTGACTTGAACCCTGTCAGCTTCCAAGCGTTTTTCCAACTCAACCATTTCAGTCTTGTGCTGGGAAGAAAGCTCATCAATCCTCAACATCAGCTTTTCTCCCTCCCAGCATAACCCTCTGCCTCCTTCTTTAGAGTAGCTAGTGAAGCCTTCATCTCATCCCTCTTCTTCGAGAAGACATCATATTCTCGCATCCTCTTGCGAATTCGGGATACACCCTCTGGAAACAAGGCAACAAGGTTACAAGCACCCATTACCATTTTTTGAAATCATCAGGTCATCATCCATAGACAAGCAAGAACCTCGAACAACAGGAGAATCAAAGTGGGTAAGAACATCCTCACAAACGGATGAAGGCTTGAAGCTGTCACCAACTGTGACCTTCCAATCCGGCCCATAAACCTCCCATGGATTAACATTGGTGGAACCTTCACCACCCTTCCCGGAACCCTTCAACCTCACAGCCTTTTTACCCGCCAAACCACCAAGGGTCGTCCCTTGTCCTTTTTTTATTTTCCCCAACCCCAACTTCTAAATCATCTGAAGCACAACATCAGATGTGTCATCGCTCTTGATAAAGTCTAAGGCAAACATAACTGCAACAAATAAAATATAACATAAGCAGAAAATACAAAATATCATACCTTGATCATCTCTCACGAGCACAGTGTCACGATCCGGCTTGTCCCACAACTTGCTAACATCCATCAGCACTAAAAGATGTTCGGGAAAGGGACAAAGCCTGGAAGGACACCCCCTAATAAACTTCAATAACCATCTATCTCCTGTTTGAAAGATTCAAGCTCATTCAAAACAGCATAAGGATGCCTCCAAACAAGCCTGAAAAGAACAATGGACTCAGAAATCCAGGAAAATCGGTCCTTCCAAGAACCAAGGGTAGTAACCATAGACGAAATTAAACACACATCAACCTGAGATGTTTCAAAGGTAAAACAATCGCCGTTCTTGGCTAACTGGAAGAAACGGCGGAACAACAACAACGATGGGCCATACCCTATCATTGGAGACAAAACATCAAAGTCTAAAACCCTAACAAGACCTTAAGGGTATAACTGACCAAATGACACACGATAATACTCTAAAACATTCAGAACAAAGACCGAAAACGGATGACGCAAGTTGGAAAACTCAGCAATAAAGAGCAATCGAACTACGGGACACTAATCGATCGATTTGCCAAAACCCAGAGCCACCGGATTAAACTTTAGATCGATCCCCCATTCTTTACAAAAAGCCTCAACTTCCTCTTAAGTAAGACAAGTTGAAGCCTTTAAAGCCTTCAAGCCTTAAAGCCTTAAAACCTTGAAGCCTATCACATCTACTATCATTCCGAAATTCAAATCTCAAAACTCAAACGCCTTAAAGCCTTGAAGCCTTTAAGCAATAAAAAATAATGTGTAAAAGTCAGAAGCATTTGAGCTTACATCCCAAACACCTCTGACTTCGGGGGTTGACTTGGGGGTAGCCCAAATCTCAATAAAATGACTAATATACATAACAGCTTAAAATGTTAAAAGGTTGAGAGGTTCAATACGCGCGAACTCAGGAGAACAGTAAAAAGACAAGCACAGTGTCCGGTCACATCAACACTTAACGTGTGAACCATTTCTGCACAGACAGAACATGTGCACAGAGAACACCCTTTTGTCCGCAGGTCCCTTTAACCCCTAAAAGGGTAAGCCCCTCACTGCAAGCCATGTTTACTAGTTAAAGGTTTTCCCTTTGAGAAACCTCTTCCCCTATAAATTGCAGCCCATGTTAAGCATATGGAGACCCCAGGATCAGCAGATATCACTCTAACTCTCTGATTCTTCCTCTCCCTCTTGAGAACCAGTTTCATGCTTGCTTCTCTTCTTCTTATCCCATGAGAACTTGCTTCTTACAAGTTCTCTTCTTCACACTAAATAATTCATCTTCTCCAACGATCGCTTTCTGGGCTGATTTCTAATCAGCTTAAGATCTAAGGAAGATAACAACAATACTAGTGAACCTCTCTCCACGTCTTGCGAACGTGGGGGGACCCCACGACCTGCGTTAGGCTAATCGAACCCCTGAACCCTTTTACCCTGGAGATATCGCTACTATCTTTGGTCTATTATTTGTTGCATCAACACGTACCATATTCATGACCATAAATTACTAGGTCCTAGAGGTAACTGCCCTATCACGTGAATCATTACTTTGACTCTATCTTTCATTTCATTTATCAGGTTGTGTATCAATTAAACTATCCTTTTAAAAACATACAATAATTAATTGAAGAGTAAATAACGTTTTTGGCCCCTGTGGTTATATCACTTTTACTATATTAGCCCAAAATAAGAAATTTTTAACATATATGTCCCCATGGTCTCTATAACTAACCATTTTGGCCCCTAATTCTAACCATTTTAGCCCCCATGGTCTCTATATAACTAACCATTTTGGCCCCCATAATCTCTAGACTTAGGGGCCAAAATGGTTAGTTATAGAAATCATAGGGGCAGATATGTTAAAAATTCTTATTTTGGGCTAATATAGTAAAAGTGATATAAACACAGGGGCCAAAAACGTAATTTACTCTAAATTGAAAACGTTACCTGACAACATTTAGGCTGAAAGCCAAAACTCTACATTTCATAGAAACGTTCATTTCTTTAAGATTTGTACATTAGCTTTTAGGCTACATGGTATGGTGATGGTTCTCCAAGGGAGGATGATCCGCCACGTAGGCGCCACGTCATAGTCCTCCTAAGGATGGTCCATCCCACAAAATAGAGGGTATGGGAGGATGATCCTACCCCACAAAACTATGTACAAGTATTAAAGCCTAATGTACAACCCCCATTCACAAACAAACAAACAAAGAAAGAGAAAGAAAGAAAGAAAGGGGGCCCACCTGTTTGAATCGTCCTGGACGTCGAAATATTGAAGGAGAGGACGGGACGGCATGAAGACGGGGGAGGGCGGGATGGGGTGCCGGGCGTCGCCGAGAGAGGACGGGAGCTGGAGACGGTCCATACCGTCCAGCCTTATACTAAACTTTATAGTACTTTACTAAGTATGCACATTTCTCAAAGACTGTCTAAAAAGGGGTCTAGAAACTGACCTGTGGTACTATGTTTGAAGTCACTACTCACTAGATGATCTCGGCCCTTGAAAACCAAGGTGTAGTTTGTTTTTAAAGGTAAAATGTCCACAGTTTGCGGACCATGCTCCAGAACGTTAAAATATGGAATGTGGATAAATATTTGTTGAAATGGACGAACGGATTAAAATGAATAAATTAATATTTGTTGAAATGGACGCAATTGCTCCAGAACGTTAAAATGTGGATGGGGTTAGTCAGCCGGATGAAAAGGGCAAGAATTGAAAGCGCAAGGATCCAAATACGGGAAAAATTGGGTGAAACTTGAAAAAGTGACCAAACCGTAAGGACGAGAATGATAGTTTACTCTTTTCTTAAACTCGTATCGATACTTGGTGAACCGATACCGACTGAACAACATCGACACAGGTATTAGAACCGATATTGGTATTTGTTTTTATACCATTTCATCGATCTAAAACACGTGCTCTATACCTTTGGGCATATCACAACTTTACTATTTGTGTTATATAGACACCTTTTGTGAAATTTAACCATCGGAAATATTTTTTTTCTTTTGTAATACACCTAATATTTTACCAAACCGATATCGTGAGTGGTGGAGCTTGAACAAATATAGAGGGGATCCTCCAGCTCCTTAAAATCTTCGTCCATGGAACTCTATACAACTCGCAACTTAATGTTTTAATCTTTTACTATAGAACTCTATAACTCGCAAATGTTTAAATCTTTTATTAATAGTATTTTAATTTTTATTTATTTTCTGTGTATATGCCCACTAGTTTTATAAATTAATAAAAAAAACAGAATGTGAAATTGGAGGTTTGTAGATAACAACGGTTGCCGCACGCCACATATTTAAACCCAAGATACTACCAATGTTAATCCACGCATTTGTTGAGTGTAAAGTTAATTAAGAAGTTGATTAATCAGCTTACACTATACAACACATTCTCAATTACTTAAATGTCACTAATAAAGTTGTTACGTGTACACCGTCGTTTTCGTGAATATTCTTCTTTTAGCATTAAATCATAGTTTCTAGCACTCACTTTCCACTGTACTTTAAAAGTAAAATGCATATCACTTATTTTTCTCCACACCGATTTTTTTTCACATTTTGACCTTTTGTACCGATTACATAACTTTTTGTTGCGGGTCTATCAAAATTTCGTTTAACACGTCCAAAGTTGAAGGGGTATGGTGCCAAAAAGTCGCGCAGACCAATCAGGTCGCGCGTAAGACCATACTCCTTAAATATTAATCTGACTAATCTACAGACCCCGCGCAGGCTACTTAGGTAAAATCTAAACCGCGCGCGAGGTCCAAGCAGGATTTAAGGTTAGATTTCACACTTAGCATCCTGAATGATAGCCCTCAAACCCTAGACCTTGCGCCGGCTGATTGGACACATGCCAAAGGTCCCGCGAGGGTAGCGGCGCAGATCCATTCCAGGAAGCACGAAAGGTACGAGTGGCAGTAGAATAAGCCAATCAGCGTGCAACAGGCTGTATTCTATCATGCTCCACGATTAACAATCGTGCAGGAGACAAAAAGTACACAAGGACGCCTACGTGGCACCAATCAGGGGGCGGCGATAACTGCCCCATGATCTCCACTCGCCTGCTGATGTCAGAGAGACAACAAGGACGACAACCCGGACACGTGGCTCCAACCAAGGTGCACCAGCACTGAAGATCTTCTAGAAGACACTAACGGTTGTCATCAAAGAGACAAGACGGATATTCCTTGTTGTCGTCTTCAGGCCCAAGGCCCATCAACCCATCTCCTTCTACACTACTCCGGCTATAAATATGGTCCTTCATACACAGGTTAAACCATTATGTTCTCTATTCTCTCACTCTTAACACACACTTATTTTCTCAAAACAAGTACTTATTCTCACGCCGGAGAGTGGTTAAGAGGGAAACCCCCATATTCCCCCCTTAACGAGCTTAGCGGGGTGTTGATTGTTTTGCAGGAAGGATCACAGCCAAGCTCAGGAAGGATTAAGAAGATTAACCCTTATGGTTGAAACATAAATCCAACTAATAAACCTAAAATTAGTTCTGTGTTTCTTCATTGGCACCCACCGATTTTTACAATCATCTCATCTTCTTTTTTGAGTTTTTTCTGTTCTCTCGATCATGGCTGGTCAGGGAATATCGGATTTCGGTTTCGGTTTCGGTACACACTCTCAGGCAGTGTTGTAAGAATCGCTAGGCGCTAGTCGGGCGGTGGTGTACCGACTAGCGATTAATCGGGATTAATAGGGATTAATCGGAATTAATCGGATTGAGATTTTTATATGTAATTTTTAGTTACATATATACACACACGTTTTTATATGCAGTTTTTTAAAGTATACATGTTTTAACCCATCATTAACCCATTTTTTAAGTAATTTTAAGGAATTTATATGGTTTGGTCAAAATTTAGCCGGCATCTAGCCAAAATTTGGCCATAATAGGACCGCCATTGACTGCCTAGCTATTAATCGGCCATTAATCGGTGAACCTCCGATTAGTGATTAATCGGCGACTAATCGGAGACTAGTCGGGATTTTTACAACCATGCTCTCAGGTAGGAACGAGGGAGGAGAACTCGCACGTCCAACTTCATCCTATTGATGAGTTAGCCGAGAGCGAAACAAGAAACACTGAGTGACCTCGCGCAAGTATCACTCGTATCACTCAAATGGCTACCCTAGTAAGTAATACCGCTCGTCCGTCAAAATCAACTCTAGCTCCAAACATATCGGCGTTACTAGGTTTACCAGAAGGCGAAACTTTAGCTTCCTAGTACGCCAAATAGATCGCTACTATAAACGCTGCTTACCAGTCGTTAAGTGCACAGTAAGCAATTTTGCAAGCGGAACCATCTCTGGTGACACCCCCTGCGCAAACACAAGGGGCGCGCTAAACACCGCCTCAGCAAAATGTACAAGAGTAGTTCAGCAGACCCCCTCCTCAAAGAAGACTAAGCGTGCACGACACGCGCGGCAGATATGAGGACACAGGCAGTTACTATGATCATCCATCCAATACGCAAAACAGGCGTCCGTTGCATAGCCGGCTGGGGCCGCGCAACATCAACAATGAATGGGAAAACACAGATGAGAATGATCATACTTGGCAAAAAGACGAAGGTTCTTCAGTTTTCAACTGCTTGAAAAGAAATCATGAGTCTTACAGACCAAGGCCACGCGCTGTCTACAATGTAGCAGCAGAACACGATTTAGCCTGCTTTACTGTAAGGACCTGCACGAAAATGTCCTAAAACGATCCGTAAGTAATAACCAGGACCCCTAAAACCCTAATTTTTATGAAAAATCAAGAAATTTAATTTTTTCAAGTTGGTCGCGGGCCGCGAAAGATCCAAGGGAGATTTACGCGGGGCGCGACAGCCATGCAACTCTCCGAATAAGCTTTAAGGCAACGTGTCACACACATGGCAGGCCTAGGGGGTGACCCGGCAGCCCTAGTCGTAGCTAGGGTGGCACTCGCGGGCCGCGAAGGATGTTCCTTCAAGTCTAAGCGGGCCGCGAGAGACCCAAATGTTTGCTATAAATAGTACGTTGCATGACCAGTCCTCTGTGCTCGAAAATTTCTTCAAAATCACTATCATTCTGCTCAAAAATTCCGTTCAAAGAGTCGAAACGCCGCTACGATAACGGGGTAATAACTCGATCACTGCTACGATACAATGTCCAATCGATTGAAACCGATCCGATGGATGTTTAAGTGCTTCCTGAATTCGGGCTATACTTTGTCATTCGTCGTGAGGGTTTTGATTTCGTGAGATTATCATAAATGTTGTATTAAGTTACTAACCTAGTTTCGTTTGCATTATTTAACTAGGTTACCAGGCTTAATCAGTAGGCATACTCTGTCCGTCTAAACTTGCAATGTGAGTCATTCCCTATTTATCAAATTGCTTTACAAAACCCTAAATGTTTTCCAGTTATACTTTGCAGTGATTAAGTATTTGCTAATCTTAAGTTACTGGCAGTAAGTGGGGTATTGTGCACATTACTGCTGTTTTTATCACTTTAGGTGGGCGAGCCTAATTAGTGATATACGTCGCTATTGGGTGACATGACCCAATAGTGGTATGACCACAGTCATAGATCCGGTCGAGTGACAACTGAACAAGCTAATTATAAGAAAGGGGTAAATGTGAAAACTCTTAATGCTATAATTTGTAACTATGTGTCATTTTGTGCAAATTGAATGACTCGCCAGTATTTCCCCGCTGATAAAATCTTTTTAAAACATGTTTCAGGTGATTTACTGTGAACCAGAAAAAGTGTCGCGTAGCACTACAGCTTTAAGAAAGTGGCTCCGTAAACAAATAAACATTTTTTGTAAGCAGGGGATTTCCCGGTGAAATTCTTTTATTGTAAATTACGGGGTTTGTCCCAAATATTGAAATAAAATAATTGGGTGTTTTCAGTTTAAACGATTCTGTTAAAATTTCCGCTGCCAAATTAAACACCAATACCACGGGTTTACGTCCCGCGGCTTTCGGACCAGGCAACTGTGTCGGGGGTCGTGACAGAAAAAGGTGGTATCAGAGCCACTGATTTAAGCCAATTAAGTATTTGAAAAATACTTAAATTTTCAATTTGCCATTTTGTGATTCTGTGAAAATTTAATTATAATAAATAAAATATTAATTTGAAATTTTGTGTGTTTCTTCATGTGTGTCTAACAGCATGAATGAACTATCGGAAGCCCTCCGAAATTTCACAATCCATACCACTAATATGGAGACTTCCGGAACCCTGTCCGGTAATCAAGCTGACTGACGTGATGTCGTGGTCACAATCAAATTTAATCCAAATACAACTAAATAGTTAGCGGTAAGTGGGTATCGAACACAGGGAGTTTGTGGAATATGTGTTATTTAAAAGACTATCTAACTTGACTAAAATTACTCTAGTTACAAATAAAATAAAATTCAAGAGTTGATTTGATTGGATTGATTTTAAAACTAAATTACTAATTAAATTGCAAGAGAACAGTTTTGGTTGTAAGCAAATTAGAGACAAATGACCATCCTAGACTTCCGGTTCAATTGGCATTCATGTTATCATTCCACTAGAAAGAACTACATAGACATAGCTCATATGTGACTACTTGCAGTGATGAAAGGGAACTAAGTACTCAGATTCCTAGAACGTGAGGTTGTTACCCGATGATCAATCAACCCTTACCCAAGCCTAACTATACCCATGATATCTCGATTGCCAACGGCACCAAGAACGTATGGTTTCTAATTAGTTTGACATAAGAATTAACAATTTACTAATAAACAATCACACACCATAACAAACAAACCATAAAGATAAAGATTGTTATTCTAGAAATTAGGAAATCAAACATGAAATGTCTCAAGCAAACCTTCAATCCAGGATGATCAAAAAGTGTTTAGCCACTCATGGCTTGAAACAACATCATAGCAATAGTATTATTGTTCATAAGGATCAAAAGCCACAAAACTAATGATTAAGATAGTGTTCTTCAAGCTCTAGTCTCCAAAAGTTGCTCCCAATTCGTATCCAAGACAAGTGGTAACCGAAAAACACATGATTAGAACCATAAAACATCATCAAAATGGCAATAAATGCCATAAGTTACAATTGAAGTCCAGTCGTCGCCGTAAGCTACGCCACAGGGCCGTAGCTTACGGCGATCAGCTATGTTCCGGAAGTCAACATGTGCCGTAAGCTACGCCATAGGGCCGTAGCTTACGGCGAGCAGCAAAGTCCTACGATGGTTACACCCTGTCTTACGGCAGGGAGAGGTTTGAAAGGGTTGGGGCCGTAACCTACGGCCAGGTGCCGTAGGTTACGGTACTGAGCCTTGTTTCCTTTTGTTTCTTCAGCAAATCTTCACCTCTTCCATTCCTTAACTCCACCAACTCCTAGCATCCATCCAAACCACTTAAAACCCGCATTTTTACCATTTTAGCACCTGCATCATCAAACTTAGAGTGGTTACCAAATTCAAGCAAATAACCGGACAAAGTGTGGGATTTTATTCTATTTAACGGCATTAAGGGTTGTCCTACGGACCACCCGTCACATCCCCACACTTACCCGTTGCTTGTCCCAAGCAACCCATTCAAAACTATTCAAAACCCAAGCGGTCAATCATGTAAACCAAGCTAAATGTGCCGTCCTTCTACTAACTTTCAATCATACCACAAGACACACCCCTCACAAAAATCTCTCGGTAACAAGAATTATTAGCATAATGCTAAACCACTCAATGCGCGTGTGTGTGTGTGCGACAATAAGCTTGTATAAAAATCAAGTTTCCTCCTAACAATTACTTAGCATGCTCATGAATCAAAAAGGACTTACGGGTTGTAATGGGGCTAGGTGCAAAGGTAGGAAAATGGTGGAACACATATGAAAGAGCTAATTGATTTGATCCCCGGTTTTTATTTCTACAACTACAACACAAACACCAAATATATACAAAACTTCTCACATACTCAACTCTATTGCAACTAAATACTTCTTTTTGTATTTTTCATATTTTTTTTCAAGCATAGAACCCAACAATATATACAAGAATATAAACACTACATACTAAATCTCCTAAACCGGGTCATCTCAATAGGTAAAGTTTTGTAGGAAGTAGGCTCGGGTCACAACCGAATGGTCTAAGGCTCAAATGTGGCTTTCTAAAGACCAAACCCCCACCCCTCACAATACCAAGCTCATATATGTAAAGTATGAGGTCCAACCCACCAATCCCACACTCTCACACGTCTAGACGAGGCTACCTAAAAGTCCCCTATCATTTTCACAAGCATGCTAACTCTAGGATTTAACAAGAATTCATACACAAGTTCTATTAACACACGACACACACCGCCACTCAAACAAAGAAATATCAATAACAATCATATGTGGCCCAAATTCTCACCAAGAAAAGACTAGTAATAGGTGTCGGCGTGTCAAGCGGGACAAAATCAAGCTTTCAAATTTTGACAATTTTGCTCGGATTGACAAAAATTTTAAAATTCTCAAAAATTTCCCCCATCCCCACACTTAGGATACATTGTCCCAATGTATGGCTTTGAGGGAAGGACGCTTTTAACCAACAACATTAGCCTTCGCTAATATTCTCAAATCCCAACTTTTTTTAAACACACCACCGCTAACATATCCCAACAAAAACCCATCGACATCAAAACACCACCCTACCTCCCAAACATAAACAAAAGCAAACAACTAACTACCAATATTTCAAAGCTAAAGAACACAACAAGACTAAGGAAAGAGTACATTGACCTGGTGAAGTTTGCCACAACAGATGTTGTAGATAATCCGACTTCCTATCACCACCTTCACCCAAATGTCCGTACATCTTCCCCACACTTGAATGTCGCCATGGCCCTGAAACATAGAAAGATAAAAACAACAAGATCAATATAAAACCTGTAGGATCGTGTACTGACCCGAACGAGTCGTTCAGAGAAGTTTTAATCAATTTCAGTGGCGGAAACAAAGAAACTGACTTCGAAACAGCTTGCAATTCACTTTAAACACGTTTCTGATTGATATTACAGCTTGTACAATCACTGGATAATCCGGCAGCACTTCGGTATCCAAAAGCACAAAAAGTTACAAATGAGATCTCTTGAAGAACTATATATAGGCCCTATGGTTTCTCTTGAAAGTGGCAAGACTCAGTTCAAGAGAAACCTGCTTGGTGGCTTTCTCTTGAAACTGACCTACTCACTTTCAAGAGAAACCTGTTCATTCAAGCTAAACCACTATATCTCGAACTACATGCACTAATCTAACATTCTACGCACTAGACTCGATACAAGACGAAGACGACAGATGAATGCACCAACAGACTCCCCCTCAGATGTTGACGAGTCTTAAGTGTCGGGTCTTCACAATCTTCAGTCTTTATCAGTCTAAACTCTCTAAAATATCTCAAAGTGTAAGCATCCTTAAACTTTATCTCCTTCTCCTATTCTGTATCAACAGACTCCCCACGAACAATCTTTTCTCGGATGTCTTCAGACTCCCCCTTTCGATATACTGGGATCGCTGTCTGGAATGTTTAAATCACACATTCCTCAGGTATCGGAACCTGTCTCTCTATCATCAGGTTCAAGATCGAAACCTGTCTATACCTGCACATGCTTAACCCAGAAGTAAATTTCACAAATTAATCATTTCAACAAATTTACTCTCTTCTAACCACTCGAACACACTATCTCAAAATGATTTAATCATTAGTAATATCTGATTAACCACTTAAATGAATATCAATTTTCATTTCAAACATCTTCAAACAAACTTTCTTTCCCAAACCTGTTCGTCATGTTCAGCACTTGGAATTTTAAAAATCAGCTCTTCAACATCAGTTGTCGAAAATCTTTTTGGATTTTACAAAATTTATGCTAAAACACACTGAAAATCTTTTTGGACTTTTTAAGTATTAAGAAATGCAGTAAATAAATATTTACAGACAATATTTTTGTGAGTTTGTGTAAGAGGATCATATCAGTTTTTGACAAGTCACAAGTACCATTGAGCTTAGTTACACATTAAGAATTAAACAATTCACTTAGATTACCGATATACTGATCCACTTAAATTTCCACACAAATTTCAACTGATTCAGGATATGATTTAGATGTTTTAAGGACTTAAACTCATTCATGTGTCGCACCTCTTGAATATACTCCCGTATCCAGATCCCAATATTCAGTCTTACAGGTGAGTATACCACATATGATATCTGTAAAGGTTAATAAATTATGAAGAATCATGAGAGCTCAGGTCAGAACTACCGTTCAGCAGAGAGATCATGACTCGACTTTTAGGTGTGTCCCCTTTAGAGGATCTTTTGAATTACAACAACAATGACTATCAATTTTATTGTTTCATCAATTTGCTGAGGGCGGCGCTATGTTTCAAGCAAGTGGAAAGTATTCTCCGAGGACTAGGCCATTGCTTCCGCAAAATCAGAAGTCCAGGGATAATACCCCAGATATCACTGAACATAAAGACCTAGTATCTCAGAAAGAGGGACCTTTCAAACGAGATTTCAGGGGTTACCTATATATCCAAGTAGTGTTCCCCACGAAATAAGCAAGTTTGAATTTAAGTTTATATCCCGAAAAAGCTTACTAAATGTGTAAAAACCTATCGGTATATCATCAGTGAGACTGTTTAACGCTATCTAAACATTACAATTCTTTAGCATACTGTGACTGTCTATTGATGTACTATCATTTCCTCTTCTTTGACACAAAAACTCATTTTTAATTTTATCATGTTTTTGTAATTTTCAAATTTTCTAATGTTTTTGGATTTTCAGAAAATTTTTCTACTCCCCCTAAAATGCAAACACATTAAAGGAAATTTGAAAACAAACTATACAAGCAAAATTGACAACCGATATCGAATCGTTTCAATTCACCATTCACTTTGGCATAAACAATCAGAACTCCCCCTTACACAAAACTATTTTCTCATTATGATTTCAAAACACTTAAGTTTGTTTTAACCAAAATGATTTTTCCGGAAAATAAGTTTTGTTAAATTTACCACTTGTAAAATTAGGGGTTTGGTTCATCACATTTTCCTCAATCATTTTTAGAAAATCAGATACAACTTAATGTCCCTGATTTACCACTTGGAAGTGAATATTTCCATCAACCACTTGTAGGAATACCTCATCTACACAAAACCATTTTACCAATAAAAATGCCGATTCCTGCTTCACACTTACCAACCTGGAAGCTCCGGCAATTCACACTTATCCTGTAAAATTTAACTTTTATAAGATTCAATCACACAATCAATTACTAAGAAAGATGCCGATTCCTGATCCACGATTACAAACTTGGGATCTCCGGCAAAGTCAGATGTTCAAGGGAAAAGAATTTCCACCCAAGTCTGACCAACCTTGGGTGTTTTTAGCTCTTTTAGCTCTTGTTCAGTAGGGTTAAAAGTTGCTTTCTTTGTTGCGTAAAAATCTTTAACTCCTTTTACTTTCCCACGAAGCATTTTCCCAAAAATTTTCTTAACATTCCCATTGAATGTTTTCTCGACATCAAACTCTGTTTTATCAAAATAAAATTGATCTGAGATTTCAACTTTACCAACTTTCTGTTTGACCTTCTCAAACTTCAGTGATGGAAATTCATCATCATTCACTGAAGATACAAAATTTACCTCTTTTACCTCACCTTGTGGCTCTTCTGGCTTTGTGGAACCAGATTCATCGCCAATTTTTACATCACCTTTCTTAACAATCCACATTTGGTTATGCTTGGCTTTCCTTTTGTAAAATTTTTTTCTTCGAACACTCACCAACTTCATAAATCGAATTTTCAAAAATTTTGAAGTTTTCAGTTGGTGGTTCAACATCGACAACCTTCTCTTTGAGTTTTTCAGAAACTCCCTGTTTTGTCTTGATATTCTTCGGACAATTCCATGCAATGTGACCAGCTTCATTGCATTTGAAACAGGTTCGAGTCTCTTTTGGATGAAACACTCCAGTTCCATTCCTTTTCTTTTCAGCAAGAAACTCCTTGTTTGATTGTCTCCAGAAAGGTTTCTTCTGTTCTTCTTCTGCACTTCCACCTGAAACAAATTCTGTTTTTGTTTTAGAATTTTTCTCATTTTTATAATTTTCTGATGGAATAAAACCTAAACCTTTCTTTTTGTAGCTACCATTATGGTTTGGTTTCTTTTGAAAACCAGAACCAGAATTGTAACTCTTTTTCTTGTTTAAACGTTGTTGTACTCTTGAAGTGTATTTTTTAGGTTTTCCAGTAAGATTTAAATCTTTTATTTCAGAAATCTTAATTTCTGTCATTTTGAAAACCTGTTTGATCATTTCAAATCTAACACTTCTTATTGGAAACTCTTTGTCAGAATATAATTTGTCAGAATCATTTAAAGTGTATGCTACTTCAAATGTTTCATCATCCAAATTAGATTTTGATAACAAAAACTCTTTACTGTATGCCCGTTTGACCGACGACTTTGGACTGTTGACCGACGAACTTGAACCTCCAGACCCAGACTTTGACTCAGACTCCTCATCTGTATCCAACACCTGATCGACCACTTTTTTTATTAACTCGGACTCATGATCAGTGTCAGACGATGTAAAAACCACGTCAATGTTTTCTGGTATTTCATCAGTTGTATCGGTTTTTAACTTTATATTGACTGCTTTTTCGACTTGCTCCTCATTTGGTTTTCTGGGAGAATAACCTTCCCAGATTGGAGGCGGACACTTGTTATAGCTAGCAGTCGGTTTCTTACCAGTATCCTTCTTCTTTGGCTTCTCATCTTGAAAAGCTTCCATACCTGCAACAGTCGGATAAATTCGATCAATAAGATAATCAGAACTAGAATAACTCTGCAATAATCTTCTGATTCTCTCATTCTCAATCTTCTCCTTCTCTAACTCTTGCTTCCACTTTGCACTTTCTTCTATGTAAAAGTTAATAGCTTTCTGCTTCGTCATCAATGTTGCATTAATCATCATCAAAGCATTTTCTCTTTCTGAGTTTGTCTTTTGAAGACCAGTTACTGTTCTGTTCAATACATCGTATGATTCTTTCATGTAGTTAAGATTGAATAGTAATTGTTCCTTCAACTTATCAAACTCTGCCATTTTCTCATCTTTTGCTGTACATTCTTTGCAAGTCTCCAAACACTTCAAGCACGGCTTAATAACTTCAACAATCTTTTCAACTTCAATAATTTTCTCAACTTCAACCACTTTCTTATCTTTAGTCACCTTTTCTGGTTCAGCAATCTTCTTAGCAACACTTTCAGTCTTCATTTCCTTTTGTTCTTTTGCAGCTCGTTTTTCTTTCAGCTTCTCCATGCGATCTGCAAAATAGAAATGAAAACTTTCAGGAGATAGATGAGATTTAGCAATGTTAATATGTTTTTCTTCCTCATCTTCACTGCTGCTGTCATCAGTTGGTGACTGATGAAACTGTACAGATTTTTCAGAATTATCATCCGATGAACCAGAATCAGATGGTGTTTGATCAAAAACAATTTCTTTTTCTGAACTGTCATCTGGGCTTTGTGAGCTTTCATCTGCACTCTGTGAGCTTTCATCTGATGCAACAGACTTTACAGTTTCACCAATAGATTTCATCCATGCAGTAAACATATCAGGTTCTTTCACTATTTTTGCAATGAAAGCTTTAAAATCTCCTTTTTCATCTACAAACATATCCCAGCTGAAGCCTTCAGGTAGCCTCTCATCATCTTGATCGACTATGCATGCTTTGCTATCAGGAGATATATAATTGTTCCAATTAAAATCCACCACGCACGCTCTTTTTGAATCCTCAATTCTTCTACCATGAGCCACCTGTGGTTCTTGTTGTTGACCAACTTGCTGGTAAATGGCTTTCCGGTGGTAATCGTCTTTTCCGAACGGATTCTGAGCTCCACTAGCTTCCCTGTTCTTGCATTCCCGTTTGAAATGGCCTTTCTCCCTGTATCGAAAACAAGTAACTTTAGATTTATCAAAACCTAAAGTAGAAACGTGTGCATCAAGAAAGTCATTTCTCCCGGTAATAAGCTTGAACTTTTCAGCACGTCTAAGAACACTAGCTAGACACCATTTGATGTCCATTAACTCCATTTCTTCGGCTTCTATCTGATCGTAACCCTCCTTTGTAAGCATAGGATTTCCGATCCGTCCAGCCACTAAACCCTCATAAGAAAGCAATACAGAACCAAGCAGAGCCATGTGATCTTTAGCGGTTTCCTCAGAAAAACTTTGACCTTTAGGAAGATTCAAAACGATATTGCACTGGATCACATAACCATTTCCTGTCTTTGTGCTCTGAGAATGAAAACTTGATGTAGTCTCTTTTGGATTGACACTCGGAAATGAAGAAAATCCACTACTGCTTTTGGAACTTTGATCAACCTTTTCTGTTGAATCCCCAGCACTGAACGCAGTTTGAATTTTTGGGCTTCTTTCTGCTTCCTGAACACTACCTTTGTAGTACATTTTCACATCCTGTTGACCACTTGGACTGTTCATCCTTGCGATCTTCTGCTGTTCCAGATCTTGACTTTCGATTTTCTCAATAAACTGTGAAATCGTCAACCCATCATAAACTCCCGTATTCTTTAGAATCATCAAGTAAGTTCCCCACTCTTTCTGCGGTAAAGCGTCCGCTAACTTGTCTACCCACACATCAGGATCTTCGGTTATACCAATCATCGACATAGATCGCACTAAATGACAGTAACGTTCAATCAGCTTCTTCGTGTCTTCTCCGGGTAAACTACTGAACAGATCAAACTCTTTCTTGAGCAACGCCTTTTTGCTTTTAATCATGTTCTCACTACCCTCAAACTTAACACGTAGAGCATCCCAGATTGACTTTGAAGTTTTATCATGCTGAAGCAGAATGAAAATGTCTTCTTTGATTGCCTGCTGTAATAGACTAATCATCATCTTTTCAGCACGATACATATCTCGTTCTTGATCACTAAACTCAGAAATTGTTTTCACAACTTGCAAATCAGTACGAGGCAAAACATATTTTTTTAGTATACACTCCCATGACCTAAGATGATTTGCCTGAACCCAGTTTTAGAATCTGTCTTTCCACCCGTAGTACTCTTCAATACTCATCAATTTCGGGGGCTTTTGTAACGTTCCGGTCTCGTTTTCCAAATTCATATTCTGAGCAATGGAAGCCGGAGTAGTCGGAGTCGCAAATGCGTTGTAGAATTCAGAATCCATGTTTCGGCAACACGTTTTTCAAACACAACACTTTCAAGCGAAACCTAATGGAATGTTCAAGAGAAACCTGATGGAATGTTCAAGAGAAACCTGATGGAATGTTCAAGCGAAACCTAATGGAATGTTCAAGAGAAACCTGATGGAATGTTCAAGAAAACCTGATGGAATGTTCAAGAGAAACCTGATGGAATGTTCAAGAGAAACCCGATGGAATGTTCAAGAGAAACCTGATGGAATGTTCAAGCGAAACCTCAACCAAAACCCATTTTATCTATTTTTACTTCGAATTTAGCTATAAAACTTTCAAGGGTTTATCAAAATGCAGTTTTGCACAATCTGTGAAAAATTGATCCAATTTTAACCGTAAAAGCTTGTAAATTCTGAAAAGAAGGGGTAGAAAACAGAAATTTCGAGCTGAATCGGTAAGAACTCCACCTCCTGAGCTCTGATACCACTTGTAGGATCGTGTACTGACCCGAACGAGTCGTTCAGAGAAGTTTTAATCAGTTTCAGTGGTAGAAACAAAGAAACTGACTTCGAAACAGCTTGCAATTCACTTTAAACACGTTTCTGATTGATATTACAGCTTGTACAATCACTGGATAAACCGGCAGCACTTCGGTATCCAAAAGCATAAAAAGTTACAAATGAGATCTCTTGAAGAACTATATATAGGCCCTATGGTTTCTCTTGAAAGTGGCAAGACTCAGTTCAAGAGAAACCTTCTTGGTGGCTTTCTCTTGAAACTGACCTACTCACTTTCAAGAGAAACCTGTTCATTCAAGCTAAACCACTATATCTCGAACTACATGCACTAATCTAACATTCTACGCACTAGACTCGATACAAGACGAAGACGACAGATGAATGCACCAACAAAACCCCGGGTTGCCTCCCGAGCAGCGCTAATTTTCAAGTCTTCAGCCAGACCAAGCCACCCCCATTTATGGTGGCTCAAAGAATCAGTTCTTGCCACTTCCATCACTACATCGTGCCATTACGTAGAATGCATCCGTCCCGTTTCGACTCGATGGGTAATCAAGTACACTCCTGCTTGAACCCATATGTTTTTCTTCACGGTCCGGTGGGTGCTTTTTTCTCATTCTTTGAAACACATTTTTCATACAATCACTAGAATCACCACCCTTCCCCTCAATGGACTCATAACTAATAACTCTAGTTTGAACATCAAAGGACAACTTACGCTTCTTTTCGGTCATGGTAATAATCCCGTCTTTATTATTAATTTGAGCATTTGCTGTGTATAGAAACGGTCTACCTTAAATTACCCTTTGTTGTGCTGCCATTTTGGTAAAAGCATAGTCTAGAACTAGAAAATCCACCAGGTATTCAAACTCTCCCAACTGAATCTTAACATTCCTAACCATTCCCCGTGGACGCCTCCAACTTTCATCCGCCAAGCTCACCATGGTGTCTATATCTTCAAGCGGACCAAAGTCATACATATCGTATAGATCGCCTGGTAGCACACTCATACTCGCCCCATAATCCAATAATGCATGGGGAATTTTTAATTTTCCCACTCGGATCGGCACAAGTGGTGCTCCATGCTCTTTGTCCGTTTCAAACTTGGCATCCCTTCCTATACCTGCACTCACTTGACAAGAAGATGTTAAAAATGTTTCATTGAATTCACTATTAGGAACAGTGCTTACCACATTGATATTAACACTTTTAATGTTTTTGGGATTTATCACCGTGTCACTTGGTAGCTGGCCTTTTGCTTTCTTTAATATCGCCACTTCACTTGCAAGTTGACCCATTTGGGTGGTCAAAGTTTGAATCGCTTTATCACGGGCCTCGTCCTTTTGCATCAGAACCTCATCACGTTGATTCATTCGTTGCATTTCAACTTGCATCGCCTTCAACATCTCCATTACTTCGTTTCCACCCGAAGAGCTTTGACCCATTTGATATTGCCTTTGAAATCCTTGGTTTCCTTGGAAATTCGGGTTAGCTTGATTTGAAGGGTTCCCATACCGAAAGTTTGGGTGATTTCTCAACCCGGGGTGGTAAGTGTTAGAATTCATATTATAGTTTCTACCACCCCCTCCTTGACCTTGTACCGCATTAACTTCTTCATATTTCCTGTTGGGATTGAACCCTATCAGAGGAACAGATAATTAAAGCCAAAATTGGATCAGAGCAGTGGATCCAGAATAAGCAGACGATTACAGTTAGTTCATGCAAATCTCTCCCCTTGAAAGTGGTTTTATATCTGCTGACCTCCTATCTGCTGATCTTACTAAGTGCTGTCCTACAACTGCTGCTTTGCATCTACTGACAAATGTCAAAGACTGATGGAAGACCAAAGCTCTGCTGACTCAATCTACTACCTTGAGTCAAGTACTGCTGATCCGGACAGGCACTGCTGGGTTCACAGCAGTGGAAGGATGCAGCAGCTGTTTAAGTGTCTTTTATGTAAAGAAATGTAATAGCAGTAGTTAGTATATCAGAGTTTGTATAGATCAGAGGTTAGAGTTTGTTAGGAGGTTAGATGTCACTTTCATGGTGACGTCAGCTAAGATGCTCAGTGGTTTGCAAGTGCCTATAAATAGTTCAGTACTTTGTACTGTTCTATTAGCTCTTGCAATACCGTCTTCTTTGAACGAACAAACTACTGAGCTCTGGCTGAGGGGGAGTTTGCATTCATTCATCAATCATTGTAATCGTTGTTGAAACAAATTCAATCTTTCGATTCATTGTGTAAAGATGTTTGATTAAAGTATTACTCTCGTTTGATTGTATGCAAAGTTTGTTTTCATCTTAATTCCGCTGCACAACTCTCTCATTTCCATCTTAATTTCAAACGAAAATACAATCAAAAAGAAACTCAGATCCAACAATTGGTATCAGAGCTTGGACAGTCAAATTTGATTTAACAATCATTTTGACGTAAATAGTTCAGCTCATAACAGTTGATACTGATCATTTGTTCGTCCGTTGAAAAACAGAGCAAGGATTAATCACCATTAAAGTTGATTTCTCAGTGTCTGTAAAACAACAAGAATGACGTCACAATCTCAGGAGGATAAAAACAACATCGGCTCGCTTTTTAAACCACCTATGCTAAAAAGAAATGAGTACAACATCTGGCAGAGGAGGATGGGTCACATCCTCGCTCAACAAAGCACAGGTTGTTGGAAGTCTGTCATTTATGGTCCCCATGTTCCTTCAGTGCCAAGTTCTGAAGATGCTAAAAAGTTCGTTCCAAAACCAGTTGAAAATTATACCGAAACCGATTTTCAAAAGATCGAACTAGATGCTAAAGCGTTTAGCATCGTAGCATCAGCGCTGCCCAATGAGATATATGCTGGACTGTTACATTGTAACAGTGCCAAAGAGTTATGGGACGCACTTAAGGAACAGTTTGGGGGAATTGAAGAAGTCATAGAAAACAATAGGGAAATCCTGAACCAACAGTATGAAACATTTTGCTACGTTAAAGGCGAATCACTAACGCAACAATTTGAGCGTTTCAGTTGTCTCATCAGTGAACTGAGGCTTGTTAACACCACTTTTACAAACTCAACTCAAAATAGCAGGTTCCTCAGGTCACTGCCAGAAAAATGGGACACCATAGCTTTTGTCACCCGAAACTCACATGAATTCAAGGATCTGACCTTGACCCAACTCCACGGTCGACTCCTGACCTACGAAAGGGAGTTGAACCAGAAAAGGAGGTTACAAGAGTCAGGAAAAGTTACCGATGATTACACTTTCGGTAATACTGCTCTTCTGGGTCAAGAAGAATCTGGGAGCAGTGGTAAGGATCAGGGTTATGATCACTTCATTGACATAACTGCTGGTGCAAATTTTAACAACCCTGATCCTCACTCTGCTAGTTTTGCATTCACTGCAAATGAAAACCAGATGTCAGACAATTTAAGTTTTGAACTAAATGATTTGCAAATTTTGATCCCACTGATTTAGAGGAAATGGACATCCTGCACCAACTGGCTTTGCTAAGTGTTAGAACTAGCAAGTTCTACAAAAGAACAGGGCGAAAATTCCCAGGTTTGCATGGGAATCTAAGGGTTGGGTTGGATAAATCGAAAATCAAGTGCTACAAGTGTAATAGGTTGGGACATTTCGCTAGGGAATGTAGGAGTCAAACTACTGGTCCCATGATTACTCATCCTAGCTCAAATCCTAGACCTCAAAACCAAAACACTGTGCACTATGCCCAATATGCCCCAGCAGCTCAAGTGAACACTGCTCACTATGCTGCTGCCCCTGTGCCAGTACATTATGTCCAAACTACTGTTCCACAAATCCAATATGTTCAAACCCCTGCTCCACAGGTACAAGTGCAACCTGTTGCACCTCAAACCACTGCTCCAGCAGCAGCACAACCAGATCAACAAAGTTTTTTCACTCAAGGGTTTGTTGACTGGAGCAGTATGCCTGAAGACCTTAATGATGAAAATTTTGCACTCTATGCTTCTAATGATCCTTCTCATGATGAGTTTTGTTTGATGGCATTAGAGTCAATACAGGAGGGGGTTGAAACTGAGGAGGAACAACAGAGCTTTGAAACAGTGGAAGAGGTGACTGAAGCAGTGGTTACTGCTGTGGCTGGTTAACTACTGTTGGGAGAAAGTTCAGGTTCCCTGATTGAACCACTGACAGAACCATGGTCCGAAGAGGACAAACAAGAAGAGAAGGAAGAAAAGGCTGGTGAAAAGAAGGTGAAAGCTGAGGATGAGGAAGATCATCAATGTGATTGTGCAATGATGGCAGCTGCCAAGGTATCTCCTCAAGTTCTTGAAAAACTGTGTTCTGACAATTGCATAATTGCTTTTGCTAACATTAAAGAGGTGAATGAAAACCTTCGGGATAAAATCTTGTCTGATGAGGTCAAATTTGAAAGGTCTTTAAAAGAACTTAAAAACAAATTGACTGAAAAGGAAAAAGAGAACAGCTGTCTAAAAGAAGAGCAAAGTATAACCAAAACCCAACTTCAAACTATGGTAGAAAAATACCAAGTTTGCAAAAAGGAGTTGGAGTCTGCCCAGATTACTTGTGAAAGATGGGTGGAATCTTGCAAAGGATATGAGGTTATCCTTGAAAAACAGAGAAAAAGCAATGTGAAATTTGGGGTTGGCTATAGAAAACATGATGATGAAAACACTGCTTTTGAAAAATCTGTTCAAACCACTGAGTTCATCCCCACAAACAAGAATGGCCAAGAAGTGAAAATCACTGACAAACTTGGTAACAAAATCACACTTGACAGACCAATGGAATCCTCTACTTTTGAGGAGCTTGAAGAATACCAGTTTAAACCAAAATGGTCTGATGAGTGTGACATTCTTGAAAATTTCAAGCCAATGGACTTTACATCAACTAATGGTGTCAAGGCTCCAAAAGCTAAAGTCATACCTCTGAAGGACATCCCAGCAGTGGTTAAAACCTCTGATGCAAAGGAGTCTGAAAAGAGAAAGAAGAAAGAAAAAGTTGATAACTTGTTTTGTGAATTCTGTGAGAAAAGGAATCATCTTACAAAAGATTGTTTCCACTTAAAAGCGTATGATTTTAACAGAATAAGTGTCATTGTTTCAGCTGAAGGTTGCATTGTCTGTGGTAAAACAAACCACAAAACTCAAGCATGTGTGTGTCTCAAAAACTTTGATGTGAAAAAGAATGAGTACATTGCTAAAACATCCTTGAGTCCATCATCATCATCAACATCTGTCAAATTCACCAAGAAACAACCACTGTTTGTGCCAGTTCAAACAGCTGTTACAAAACAGCTGAACCAAACATCTGTCAAAAGAGATGTTCAGGTTACTGATGCACCCCCTGCCAATCAGTTCAGAAAAGGCAGAGAAAAACAGTCTTACCAAAGGATTCCTCACGTTTATGAGGCCTACAAAAGGCCCTCTAAACCCAAAGTGAACAAGCATCCTTTTGGTTACCAGCAGATGATTGGTCAGGACCCACAACAGTGGTTAGAGAAACACTGTCCTAAAACAATTCAAACTCCTGACCTAACCACTGTCCATCATTCTGCATCCATCCCAGACACTGTTGAGACCCCATCCAAAGCCTTGTTGGCTTTGGAGACCTTAATGAACTAATCCTTTTACTTCATGTGCAGGGAGCTTTTGCATGCTTTGATAGTCTTTGGTATGTAGATAGTGGAGGCTCCAGGCACATGACAGGATGTAAAGCCCTCCTCAAAGACTTTAAAATCCATGGAGGGGGTGATATATCCTTTGGGAATAATAGTAAAGGAAAAGTTCTGGGGTCGGGTACAGTGGAGTCTGGAAAAGTAAAATTTGAAAATGTCAATCTAATAGACAATCTAAAATTCAACCTTCTGAGTGTGTCCCAAATGAGTGACAAGGGATTTGGGTCATTCTTCACAAAAGACTGTTGTAGGATTGTTGGACCAGAAATGGTCAAAAAGATTGAAGCAATAATCAACTCTGGTCAAACTAAACTTGTTGCTCAAAGAAGTGGCAATGTTTATGTTGTTGACATGTCAAAAGAGTGTCCCAGAGCTGATGCCTGTCTGTTCTCAGCTGCCTCTAACAAAGAGACAGAACTTTGGCACAGAAGGCTGGGACACACAAATCTTAAGACAATCACAGAAATTTCAAAAAATGGTTTGGTGAGAGGCCTACCACAAAAATTGTTTTCATGTCCTGAACATTGCATTTCCTGTTTAAAAGGAAAACAGCATAAAAGTTCTTACAAGTCCATTGAAGAGTCCAAAACAACCCAGTGTTTGCAAATGCTACACATGGATTTGTTTGGCCCAGTTCAAGTCATGAGCCTCAAAAAGAAAAGATATTGTTTGGTTATTGTTGATGACTTTTCTAGGTTCACATGGACTTTCTTTTTGCACTCAAAAGATGAAACTGCAGGCATTTTGCAAGACTTTGTAATACAGGTTGAAAAGCAATTTGACCTTCCAGTGAAAAGCTTCAGGAGTGACAATGGCACAGAATTCAAAAATAGGGAGTTGGATGCCTTCTGTGTGAAGAAAGGGATTGTAAGGCAGTACAGCATCCCAACAACACCAGAGCAGAATGGGGTAGTGGAAAGGAAGAACAGAACTCTGATTGAGGCTGCCAGAACCATGCTTGCAGATTCAGGTTTGCCATTAACTTTCTGGGCAGAGGCAGTAAACACTGCTTGCTATGTTCAGAACAGAGTTTTAATAAACCCCAGGCACAAAAAGACTGCCTATGAAATTCTGTATAAAATTAAACCACTGATCTCATATTTCAAAGTGTTTGGCTGCCCATGCTTTATTTTGAACTTAAAAGATTCCATTTCAAAATTTGCAGCCAAAATTGATTGTGGTTATCATCTGGGATACTCAACCACTGCCAAGGCCTACAAAGTGTTCAATACACGGACTAAGGCAGTGGAGGAGACTTTGAATGTTAAGTTCAATGAACTCTCATCAATAAAAATCCCAGCAAACCCTGCAGATCTGTTTGATCTTGAAAAATTCACTTTTGAAAATACTGCTGTAAAGACTAACAGTGCAGGTCCATCAGAGGATACAACACCAGACTATGGGTATAAAATCATCATCCCTCAAAGGTCTGCCACAAAGGGAAAAGCACCAGCTGTTCAAAACAGTTGTCAAAGCTCAACCACTGCTACCTTAACAGTTGTTGACCAAAGTAGCCCATCAACCACTGCTTCCACATCCTCAAACACTGCTGACAAAAGTCCTCAAACAGTGGATAAAAGTCAGCAGTTGTCCACTTCATTACCTCCTATACCACCACCTTTTGTAGCCACTGCTGGATCATCAAAGTCCCCAGCAGTGGTTAGCTCAGATGATACACATTTGCAGCCTTCACCAACCAATGCCATCATACCATACCAAAGAGATTTAATCTTCTTGAGATCTCATCCACCTGATCAAATCATTGGCAACATAAATGAAGGGGTGCTCACACGAAGTCAAACCCAAAACATTTGTCTGTTTGCTGGTTTTCTATCACTCCATCAGCCAGTCAAGTACCAAGAGGCACTGAAAGACAACAGCTGGGTAGAAGCCATGCAAGAGGAGCTCCAACAGTTTAAAAGACAACAAGTATGGGAGCTTGTACCACTACCAGAAGAGGTTAGTCCCATTGGCACAAAGTGGGTCTTCAAGAACAAAACTGATGAAAGGGGTATTGTTGTCAAGAATAAAGCCAGGCTTGTGGTTCAAGGTTACAGACAGGAAGAGGGGATTGATTATGATAAAACATTTGCCCTTGTTGCAAGATTGGAAGCCATTAGACTGTTCCTGGCCTTTGCTGTCAACCACAATATGAAGGTGTTTCAAATGGATATCAAAAGTGCTTTCCTCTATGGTACAATTCAAGAAGAGGTGTATGTTTGTCAACCTCCAGGTTTTGAGGATCCATTTTATCCATATCATGTCTACAGGCTAAACAAAGCCTTGTATGGCTTGAAAAAAGCACCAAGGGCCTGGTATGAAACTCTTTCCAACTTCCTACTCTCAAATGGTTTCAAAAGAGGTACCATTGATAAAACACTGTTTTTAAAATGGAGAGGGAAGGATTTAATGATTGTCCAGATTTATGTGGATGACATTATTTTTGGAAGCACATGTAACTCAATGTGTGAAGAGTTTAGAGAACTCATGACAGCTGAGTTTGAAATGAGTGCTATGGGTAAGCTGCAATGCTTTCTTGGTCTCCAAGTACAGCAATTGCAAAATGGAACTTTCATTCATCAAAGCAAATATGCTAAAGAACTTTTAACCAAATTTGATATGAATGATTGTAAACCATGCAGCACACCCATGGCAACAAATAAGCTGGTCATGTCTGATGAAAAGGATGAGCTGATTGACCAAACACTTTATAGAAGCATGATTGGGTCTTTATTGTACCTAACTGCATCTAGACCAGACATCATGTTTGCAACATGTGTCTGTGCAAGAAGTCAATCAGCTCCCAGAAAATCAAATCTCATTGCTGTAAAAAGGATCTTCAGATACATAAAAGGTGCTCCCACACATGGTATCTGGTATCCAGCTAATGGGAACATCAAGGTTTCAGGTTTCTCAGACAGTGACTTTGCTGGATGTCACACCACAAGGAAGTCCACATCAGGAGGGTGCCAGTTTCTAGGTGATTGCTTAGTCTCATGGCAAAGCAAAAAGCAAGCAGCTGTTTCAACATCCACTGCTGAAGCTGAATACATTGCTGCTGCAAGCTGTACAGCCCAACTCCTGTGGCTTCAAAACCAGTTACTGGATTTTGGTATCACTGCCTTGAAGACACCACTCATGTTGGACAGTCAGGCAGCAGAAAATATCATCAAAAATCCAGTTTCCCATTCAACCACCAAACACATCGACATCAGACATCACTTTGTGAAGGATTGCTATGAAAAAGGTTTGATTTCTCTGCATCATGTCCCAACTAAAGACCAGCTGGCTGATGTGCTCACAAAAGCACTTGATACAACCACTTTTGAAAGCTTGGTCTTTAGAATTGGAATGCTGAACATGGAATAACAAGCAACACCTTGTTTTTCTATGAATAAAAGCAACAAAATATTTTCAGAAAATCAAAACTCCATCCTTAAAAATAGCTAAAAATGAAAATTTTTCATTAAAATCCTTAAAAGTCTGCCATTAACCACTGATTGTTCAAAAGTCTGCTTCCTTCAAAAGTCTGTCCACTGCTGAAAGTCAACCCCTGCTCTCTCATTACTTTGATAAACTCTGTTGTTCAAAAGCAGTGTCTTATCCACTGATATGCTATCCACTGATAGTGAAAATCATCCACTGCTTTCATACCACTGCCTTCATCTGTCCCTATCACACAAGTACTGTCCTTCACTTTCAACAGGGGTTGTCACGTGGCAGTACATATTGTTCAGACCTTTTGTAACGGCTGCCACCTCAGCATTCACTTTCTTCCCTATAAAATCCCCCACTCACCACCAAAACAGGGTTTTACTGTCGAATTGAATTCTTAAAAATTCTCTTCTCAAAGCAGTTTTTCTTCTCATCTTTCACAACTTTCTTCGATCATTCATCTTCAAAATGACAAAATCGAAGTCATCCTCAAAACCCTCATCCAAATCATCATCGAAAACAGCCTCTCAAAAGGCAATCTCCACTGAAATTCCACATAAACCATCTCACAATCTCCTGGGTCTTCTCACAAAACCAGGAACCACCAAAGTTTTCAATTCCATCATTGATCTCATGGCAAAATCAAAGTACAAAACTTTGTTCACTGCTGATGCACCAATCTATTTGGCGACCCAAAGGGAGTTCTGGAAAAATGCAACTCTTGAAAAACAAGGAGACACTGCAACCACCATAAACTCTTCGATAAAGGGTAAAGTTGTCCAAATCACGCCACAATCCATTTCACAGGTCTTTCAACTCGGTGATCAGGAAGGTAAAATTTCTTTCACTAAAAACGAGTTACAAACTGACTTCATTGAGAGAGGGTATGAAGCCACAATGATGAAGAAAGTTACCTTAGAAAAAAGGTTATTTTCCGTCTGCAACCATATTTCTATTTCATACCCTGCTACTATGTGTTTCAAACAAAACCACTTCTTTCAATGAAATCCCTTTAAAGATTCAAAATCTGGGATATGCAATTCTTCAAGGAGAAAATTTTAACTATTCTCGGGAAATTTTTAAAGATTTGGTTAATAATGTTGAAACAAAATCATTCTTACTATTTCCAAGGTTTTTAAGTTACTATTTTTCAAAGAAATTCAGTAAGGATGATTTAGCTGTAATAAACCAAGGTGATTCTACTCAAATAAACAGTTTAGCAACTGAAACTTTTTCAAGCATGTTAGCACCTTGCAAAAAAACAAGCAGAGGTGCCTGAGCAGATTTTAGCAGTTACAACTGCTCCTCAGGTATCTGCTACTGAGCCCACTGCTCAAGGTGATCAAAGCAGCAGCACAACTGTTTTGAAACCCACACCTAAAATCACCAAAAAGCCAACAAAAAGAAAAACACAAAAACCCCCCAAAACCATCAAAAAGGCATCTCTGGAGGATGAGATACCAGAGCACCTGCCAGTGACAACACAAAAGTCACAAGAAACCACTGCTGCTACTTCCTCACAGCAGTTGGTACAAATATCTCAACCCATAACCGAAACTCCTCCTGTTTCTTCAAAAAAAGAACAGGTTGTACAAATAGGGTCTCCACATCATGATGCTCTGGAAACACTCGTTTCTATCATCCACAGTCCAATGCCCGGGACACATCCTATTTCTACACCAATCATCACATCCACAATTCCCTCACCAATAAAACCACTGTTGGATGCAATTGATTTGAACCAGGCATTAACCAGTCCTTCTCAATCACCTACTAATGAGAATATACCTCAACAACTGACTGGGTATGATGTATCAATCTTTGCTAACCCACCAACAAAACCTGAGGAGGTTACACCCCATGAGTTACAAGTAACTCTTGGTGGTAATCCAAGTGAAGCAGCCACTACAACTGTTGTACCTACAGGTTTATAGTTGGACAGTGGTTACATTAATAAGACTTCCTTGGAGGCAATTTCTTTTATAGCACCTCTGCCAACCACCAGTGGATTTATTTATCCTACTGGCAACATTAAAAGGTTGTTAAGTGTTGAAGGAAGAAGACCCCAGTACCAAGAAAAAGGGGCATCAGTGGTTAATGTTTGGAGTATACTCCCTATATCTACCACTGATAAAACCACTACTAGTGGGAAATCAGATGATCCCATTAACTTGGGTGATGGTTTAAAGTACCAGAAATTGACGGATCGTATTGCAAAGCTTGATAACTCTGTTGCAGAACTCAAAGATATGCTACAACAGGTGTTACAAATTCAGAAGGTACAATCAACTGCTGTTCCACCTCAAGCACCTGCTCCACAAAGGGCACCTGCTACAAATGAGCTCTGGAATCTATTTCAATCTTTTCTCCAACAACAAGCACAATTAGCAGATCAGCAACATGAAAAACATGTACAACAGCTGAGAAATGCAATGGAGTCAAGGTTCAAGAACACTCAGGCTGATTTAAAGGCTCTCAAAACTCAGATCTTGCACACCACTGGCAATGCTCCTCCAAAAGTCCGCTACATTTATCAAATCCCCGAAGATAATGCCAAAAAGGGGGAGAAAATTAAGGAGTGGAAAAAGAAGGGTATAGAGGATGGTCTCTATCTTGAACCAGAAAATTCAAACATGACCAAAAAGATCCCTTTGCCAGATGGCAGCAAGAAAATCGATGTGACAACAAATGCACTAGCAGAAGCAGTTGCAAGTGTAAAAAGGGATAGAGAGGCCAAAAGGAAAGCCAGGGTGGACAGAATGGATCATCCAGATCAGGGTACTTCTGGGTCAAAGGATCATGAAAATCCTGTTGAGGAAAAGAAGAAGCCTACTAGAAAAGTGAGGCAACCCAAATCCATTCCAACCAGACATTCAAAGTCTGCTCAAAAACCACCATACAAAACAGCTGATGCAACAGGAGTTACAAAAACTACTGCTTGCCAAACAGTTGTTCCATCAACACACACCACTTCAACACACACAACATCCACTGCTTTACCATCATCACCACCAAAAACAACACCTGCTGACATACAGCAGAAGACAGCAGATGTTATAACATCTGTTGTAATGACAACAGTGGTTGAAACACCAGTTGTTTCAACAGCTGTTAGTCAATCACAATCCACTGCCACTACATCTACCACCGCTGTTCCATCCAAAACATCATCAGTCCCTCCTACAAAAAGGAGAAGACTAATTCTCAAAGATGATGACAATTCACCACCACAAACATCTTCAAAATCTTTAGCACTTGTCACAATTCCAAAACCTGTTCCTCTCTCTTCAGTTAAAATGTACAAGCCCTTACCTCCTGCAGGTGTTCAATTTCCTCTTGAATTAGCAGCTGTTAGAGAAGAAATAAAATCTTTTTACTTTGAGGATGACCCTGCCAAACGGAGTTTGCCATCAATAAAAGGATATCCCTGGCCTAAAAATGTTGATGAATATTTGGAAATCAAGGCCAAGCAAGCAGAGGATATCTCAAAGAAAAACACACAAGGGAAATCTGATAAAGAAATTGCACAGAGAAGTCAATATTTGCTCACACAAGTCAGATCCCTAGAGCAATTTGCAAAAAATGTTAGTCAACAAATTTATGAAAGAGTAGCTGAAACTCTGAAGAAAGACTACATTGAAAGCATCATGGCTCACAAGAAGTACAAAGGAGAGAGATACATGTACAAAGAGTGGACTATTCCGGAATTTGAAAACGAAGCAGCACGAATTCAAGACATGATAAAAAGGAAAGTCACTCACACTCCTCCTAACTGGGAAAAGTTTAGAAAGAATGTACCTGACAAACAGGAAGAGCTGAGGAGAATGAAAGAGGAACTGGTAGCAGCTGATTATGGAAACAAAAGACAAGTTGCTAGATGGAAAGAAGATGTGGTCAGGGCTACTTACAAAAAGTTGGAACAATTAAGAAAGAAAGATCCCACAGTTCCTCAAAAGCCTGACTATCCTGAAGCAGCGGTTTCAAAAAGACCATCAAAGCTGCAAATCAGAAGATCCACAGCTCCAGTTGGTGCTGCCATCTACAAAAGAAGGCCACAGAAACAGCTGATTGCTGAAACCATCAAAGAGTTAATGGAAGGTGAAGACCTTGGAAAAGAGGGTATAAAGAAAATGATCATGGAAACTCTTGGTTTGGATCAAACTGCAAGTACTGCTCAGCCAGTCATGAATAGGCCAGCCTCTCCAAATACTTCTGCAAATAAACATCTCCTAAGAAATCCACCAGGCTCAAAAATACAAAAGTGGGAAACTGACAAACAGACCTGCGTATTGACTTTGCTCAGGTCTGGTGGAGAAGTGGAGAAAATATCAAGGGAACAAGCTCTTGGCCTGAGTCTTGAAGATTTGCAGGATCTCCTTGATCTTCCACTTAGCAGGGATGATGAAGATACAGATGCCCTAGACTTTGAATTACAATTTAAAGGTCAGATAAGGGAGCTGTTGATGAGGCAATAAAGAATTCCACAAATAATGAAGAGTTTTGGCATTATCTGTTCCAGGGGGAGATTGTTGGGATTGAACCCTATCAGAGGAACAGATAATTAAAGCCAAAACTAGATCAGAGCAGTGGATCCAGAATAAGCAGACGATTACAGTTAGTTCATGCAAATCTCTCCCCTTGAAAGTGGTTTTATATCTGCTGACCTCCTATCTGCTGATCTTACTAAGTGCTGTCCTACAACTGCTGCTTTGCATCTACTGACAAATGTCAAAGACTGATGGAAGACCAAAGCTCTGCTGACTCAATCTACTACCTTGAGTCAAGTACTGCTGATCCGGACAGGCACTGCTGGGTTCACAGCAGTGGAAGGATGCAGCAGCTGTTTAAGTGTCTTTTATGTAAAGAAATGTAATAGCAGTAGTTAGTATATCAGAGTTTGTATAGATCAAAGGTTAGAGTTTGTTAGGAGGTTAGATGTCACTTTCATGGTGACGTCAGCTAAGATGCTCAGTGGTTTGCAAGTGCCTATAAATAGTTCAGTACTTTGTACTGTTCTATTAGCTCTTGCAATACCGTCTTCTTTGCACGAACAAACTACTGAGCTCTGGCTGAGGGGGAGTTTGCATTCATTCATCAATCATTGTAATCGTTGTTGAAACAAATTCAATCTTTCGATTCATTGTGTAAAGATGTTTGATTAAAGTATTACTTTCGTTTGATTGTATGCAAAGTTTGTTTTCATCTTAATTCCGCTGCACAACTCTCTCATTTCCATCTTAATTTCAAACGAAAATACAATCAAAAAGAAACTCAGATCCAACATTTCCCTTCCACCATTCCTTGGCAATTTTCAGCAGCATGACCTATTTCATTGCAAATAGCAAAAACATCATAAATTTGGTTAGAGGTTTGCACATTACCATCATCTACCACTTGTACTTGTGTTCGGGTAACGGCCGGTCGTGCTCTCCTTGATGCTTGAGCTTTCCTCTTTGAAGTAATTGCCATTTGCTCCAAGAACTCCCAATCGTCATTCTCGTAATTTGTACCAAAAGACCCATTTGTAATGGACATTAAATCACGAGCATCTTCGGCACTCAACCCCTCGTGGAAGGCATTCATCAACTCCGAAAGTTCAATTCCATGATGAGGGCAATTTTTGATCATCATGTTGAAATGCTCAAAGGCTTCATGAAACATTTCGCCTTGTTGTTGTTGAAAACTCCTCAACCCCTTCCTTGCATCATTGGTCTTTTGGGCGGTGTAAAACTCATCTAGGAAAATTTGTTGCATTTCCGCCCAAGTATAAATAGATGCCGAAGGCAAAGTGTAGAACCACTTCTTTGCCTTATCCTCCAAAGAAAATTGAAACAGGACTAACTTGACATCATCGGCCAAAAAACCTTGACTCCCAAGAGTATTGCAAATTGAGTCATAGGCCTCCAAATGGAAATAAGGTTCCTCCGTTGCTAAACCCTTATATTTCGGCAAACTTTGTAGTGAATTAGTCCTTACTTCAAAGGTTCTTCCTTGGTTGTTGTGAGGAATAACCACCGACGAAGGATTATGAGTAATCACTGGCCTAAAATGCGCTTCAATACCCCTCGCATGTTCTCTAAGATGCCTTCTCGGTACACCAAACCGACCCCTTGGACGAACAGGACCCATTGGTCTTGGTATATGCCCTTGTGGTGCAAATGGTTGTTGAATTTGTTGTTGTAGCATCGGTGGGTGTTGAATTGGCCTTTGAAATTGTGGTTGTACATTCTGTGGACGAACTTGTTGCAATGGTATAAGGCGTTGCACTGGTGGCCCTTGTGGCCTCGGCCTAATGTGTTGTGGTATGAGTTGTTGTTGTTGTGGCACTCCACCAACACTTGACATTCCTTGAGGTTGGCCTTGCAAATAACCAAACTCTCCTTGATCTCCATCACCCCTATAAGCATAACCATCTTCATCATAACCCTCAAAATCTTCATATCCTTCCTCATATCCATCTCCCCCTATACCCGAAGATTGCCCAAATGGAAGAGTCGAGTATTGAAAACCCAACTGATTCGATGGTCTAAATGATATAGCATGGACAATGGTTGAGTTTGGTTCAATGGTATAGTTTGAAGATGATTGTCCTGCACCCGGGAAGAAATGGGAAAATGGTGGAATGGTAGTAGAAGGGTTATAAGTAATGGTTGGTTCTTCTTGAGTGGTAATGGGTTGTGTGGTGTTGGTTGGTGTAACATTATGAAGTAAAGTAGGTTCGGTAGTAGTGGTAGGCATGGTGGTATTTGGTGAAGGTTGAGTGGATGTTGGTATGAAAGGTGGTACAATTTCACCCGTAGTGGGTAGTGGTGGTGGTGGATCCATGTATCTCAGTGGTGTAATCGGTGTAATTGGTGTTGTTGGTGAACCGCTAATTGTGTTTTCCCTTAACAAAATTTTGTTTGCTCGCAAAGTTCGTTCGATTTCCGGATCAAATGCTAATGGTGAAAGCTTGTGAGATCTCCTAGTACGCATGCACCTGTCAATACCTGCACACTAACACACCCAACGTAAACCAGAAAAATAACAAACTTAAAAAGATCAAAAATAACACACGTTGCGCACTACTCCCCGGCAACGGCGCCAAAATTTGACGTGATGTCGTGGTCACAATCAAATTTAATCTAAATACAACTAAATAGTTAGCAGTAAGTGGGTATCGAACGCAGGGAGTTTGTGGAATATGTGTTATTTAAAAGACTATCTAACTTGACTAAAATTACTATAGTTGCAAATAAAATAAAATTCAAGAGTTGATTTGATTGGATTGATTTTAAAACTAAATTACTAATTAAATTGCAAGAGAACAGTTTTGGTTGTAAGCAAATTAGAGACAAATGACCATCCTAGACTTCCGGTTCAATTGACATTCATGTTATCATTCCACTAGAAAGAACTACATAGACATAGCTCATGTGCGACTACTTGCAGTGATAAAAGGGAACTAAGTACTCAGATTCCTAGAACGTGAGGTTGTTACCCGATGATCAATCAACCCTTACCCAAGCCTAACTATACCCATGATATCTGGATTGCCAACGGCACCAAGAACGTATGGTTTCTAATTAGTTTGACATAAGAATTAACAATTTACTAACAAATAATCACACACCATAACAAACAAACCATAAAGATAAAGATTGTTATTCTAGAAATTAGGAAATCAAACATGAAATGTCTCAAGCAAACCTTCAATCCAGGATGATGAAAAAGTGTTTAGCCACTCATGGCTTGAAACAACATCATAGCAATAGTATTATTGTTCATAAGGATCAAAAGCCACAAAACTAATGATTAAGATAGTGTTCTTCAAGCTCTAGTCTCCAAAAGTTGCTCCCAATTCGTGTCCAAGACAAGTGGTAACCGAAAAATACATGATTAGAACCATAAAACATCATCAAAATGGCAATAAATGCCATAAGTTACAATTGAAGTCCAGTCGGCGCCGTAAGCTACGCCATAGGGCCGTAGCTTACGGCGATCAGCTATGTTCCGGAAGTCAACATGTGCCGTAAGCTACGCCACAGGGCCGTAGCTTACGGCGAGCAGATGAGTCCTACGATGGTTACACCCTGTCTTACGGCAGGGAGAGGTTTGAAAGGGTTGGGGTCGTAACCTACGGCCATGTGCCGTAGGTTACGGCACTGAGCCTTGTTTCCTTTTGTTTCTTCAGCAAATCTTCACCTCTTCCATTCCTTAACTCCACCAACTCCTAGCATCCATCCAAACCACTTAAAACCCGCATTTTTACCATTTTAGCACCTGCATCATCAAACTTAGAGTGGTTACAAAATTCAAGCAAATAACCGGACAAAGTATGGGATTTTATTCTATTTAACGGCATTAAGGGTTGTCCTACGGACCACCCGTCACTGACACCGAGGAGCCACTAGTCTTTCAGGCCCAGCCCCAGGAGAAACCCAAACCTAAAAAGAGGAGACGACTTCTGGACTGGAAACGAGGACGTAAGAAGAAGCCCGCTGCCCAAAAAGTGAAAAAGACGGAGGATCCAAAAGAAAAAGGAAAATAAGTAGGGGAGAGCTCTGGCCAGGCTCAGGAATTGCCACCTTGGGAGGAACTCGATAGAAAACTTGCAAACTGTGACCTCATCGGACCTGCTGATGAAACCCTTTTCAATTTCCCCACTCAATCAGAACTTCCTATCAATTTGGAACCTGCTATCCCAGACCCAATTGTCAACCCTCAACCTTTTTACAGGGCAGTTGGAAGAATGGTGGACGAGCGACTGCATTTTCAAAATTTTATGAATAACCCAAATGAGTACTTTCCCCAGTTTGATCCCGAACCTGCACCTTTCCCACCTATGAGCTCGGAGAACGTTGCCGAATTATGCCGCTATGGCAAGGAACTGGTGGATGCGGGAAATCGAATTCGGAAAGTGGGGGAAAACATCACGTGGAAGTACGACGAGAGGGAGCGTCGTTTTTGAAAAAGCCAGTTAACCATAGTTAAATGTTTGTATAATAATAATATATAAAATAACATAAAATAATAATAATAATATTGTATAATAATAATAATATTGTATAAAAATAATAAAATAAAATAGCTGTAAATATCTGGCTTGTATTGATGCATAATATTATATAAAAATATAAATGTCGAAAGGTCGACGATTTTGGCTATATGTGTTGACTTAATTGTGTTTGTGCTTGCCCTATTGTGCTTAATTGCTATCCATTTTGTGACAATAATTTATATGTATTGTTAATTATTCAGATGGAAAACGCAGTAAATCAACTAGTAAATGAGGCTAACCAATCTGAACCCAATAATGAAGACCACTTTCTCAACAGACAAGATATAGAAAATATTGTTGCTCTGGGTATAGTGTAAGGACCTGCAAAAATGTCCAAAAACGACTAGTAAGTAAAAAACCGGACCCCTGAAACCCTAATCCTCTTGAAAAACCAAGAAAACAAGATTTCTGGACTTCACGTGGGCCGCGTAAAAGATAAGCCCAGGGTTACCCGGGCCGCGACAGGACAGCTGGTGACCGGGGGTGTGTTACAGGCCACGTGGCAAACCTACAGGTGACACGTTAGCCCTACACGTAGACTAGGGACCCTCGCGGGCTGCGTAAAGTATATGTTAAGGTTTACGCGGGTCACGTAAAACCTAAAATGCAGCTATAAATTGCCTGTGCATGGGACTTGCTTCTGTGTTCGAAATTTTAGTTTCAAAACGTCCATGTTCTGCTGAAAACGAGTATTACGATGTCAAGACGCTGGTACGAATACAGGGTATTAATTCGATCACTGCTACGATACAATGTCCGATCGATTGAAACCGATCCGATGAATGTTTAAGTGTTGCCCGTATTTGGGCTATACTTTGTCATTCGTCGTGAGGGTTTTGATTTCGTGAGTTATCGTAAATGTTGTATTAAGTTACTGACCTAGTTTCGTGTGCATTGTTATTTAAACTAGGTTACAAGGCTAAATCAGTAGGCTAAACTCTGCCCAATTAAACCTGCAATGTGAGTCATTCTCTTTTTCTCAAAAATGTTTTACAATACCCAAATGTTTTCTAGTTATATATTACAGGGATTAAGTCTTGGTTATCTTGAATCACTGGCAAGTGGGGTATTGTGCACATTACTAATTTCTCGCGGTTAGGTAAACAAACCTAACTGTGATAATCATCACTACTTGGGTGAAAGGACCCAATAGTGGTATGACCATCGTCACCAGGGTGTGACACGGCGCCAGATAAAAATAAGATAGTAGCTATTGTAATCGCTCTTATGCTGTAATTTATAACTAGGTGTCGTTTTATTAAAATTGAGTGACTCGCCAGTATTTACCCGTTGATAAAATCTTTTTAAACATGTTTCAGGTGACTTACTGTGAATCAAGGAAAAAGTGCTACGGATCACTGACAAGCTTGAAATGGTGGCTCAATAAAATAAATAAACATGTTTTGTAAAACAAGGGATTTCCTCGTGAAATTACCTTTATTGTAGATTATGGGGTTTGTCCTAATTTGTGAAATAAAATAATTGGGCATTTTCAAGTTTTAAAAAATCCTGTTAAACTTCCGCTGTCAAATCAAATAATAAATACCACGGGTTTCTGTCCCGCCGCTCCTGGACCGGGTCACACCAGGACGGGGGCCGTGATAGAAAAAGGTGGTATCAGACAATTAAGTATTTAAAAATACTTAATTTCTCAAATTGCCATTATGTGATTCTGTGAAAATTTAACTTGCAATATATAACTTTCTAATTAGGATTTTGTGTTTTCTTTATATCTGCTAACAGCATGAATGAGTTATCTGAAGCTGTTCAGAATCTCAATATCCATTCTGCTGGTATGGAAATTTCCAGAGACTTTTCTGGTTATCTGGCCGACACGGAGGAACCAATGGAATTCCAGGCCCAGCCACAGGAGAAACAAAAACTGAAAAAGAGAAGGAGAATTCTGGACTGGAAACGTGGGCGTAGGAAGAAGCCAGCTGCATAGAAGGTTAAAAAGACTGTGGATCCCAAAGGGAAAGGAAAGGAGGTCGGGGAAAGTTCTAGACAAGCCCAGGAAATGCCACCGTGGGAGGAGCTTGATCGCAAACTGGCAAATTGTGACCTCATTGGACCTGCCAATGAAAATCTCTTCAATTACCCTGCTGAATCACAACTTCCAGTTAACCTGCAACCTGATATCCTAGCCCCTATTGTTAGCCACCAAATTTTACCCGGTGAATTGGAGGAGTGGTGGACAAGTGACTGGCAGTTTCAGCACTTCATGAATAATCCTAACGACTATTTTCCCCAGTTTGACCCGGAACCTGTACCAAACCCACCTATGAGCACCGAGAACTTGGCTGAACTCCGCCACTCTGGCGAGGAGCTGGTGGACGCAGGGAATAGAATTCGGGAAGTAGGGGAGAGAATTTCGTGGAAATACGACGAGAGGGAACGTCGTTTCTGAAGTGCCGGTCAACTGTGGTAGTGGGAGTGACGGATGTGTTTGTATAATAATAATAGTAATAATAATATAATATAATATGTATAATAATAATACTAGCATGTAAAATAACTCAAATAAAACTTTTGTAACATAACTGGTGTGTATCGATGCATACTAATATAATATATATATAAATATGAAAGTCGCAAAGTCGACAATTTTGGCTATACGTGTTGGTATGATTATGTGTAATTTCCTTATTGTGATTGTTTATTACTTATTTTGTGCCAATGATTTATATATTTATACATTGATAATTATTCAGATGGAAAACGCGGAAAACCAACCAGTCAACGAAGTTAACCAATCCGAGCAAAATATTGTTACCCAGGGAATAGCATTCCTAATGTTATTCCAGCAATCATTGCTGCTGCCCGAAATCCTGTTGAACCCTCACAAGCTAATCACAGCAAACGTACTCGCATTGACAATTTTAGTAACAGTGTAAATGGAGGCGGCAACAATAATAATAATGAAGTGATGCAAGCCCCATTTCTTAAGAAAATGAAAGCTGCAACACCTGGTTGCACTTACAAGGAATTTCTTGCCTGTAAACCAGTTGAATTGGCAGGCAACGAAGGGGCAACTGCTGCACTGCGTTGGTTAGAGAAAACCGAAGCAGTAATTAAAATAAGTAAATGTGCAGAGGAAGACAAGGTCATGTACGCGTCGCATCTTTTTAAAGAAGGGGCACTCGAATGTTGGAACACAGTACTACAAGCCAAAGGAAGTGATGTGGCTTATGCCATGAATTAGGAAGAATTTAAGAGATTAGTGGAAAGAAAATTCTGCCCCGAATATGAAAAGGAACAAATGACAAATAAGTTCCTAAACCACCGGATGGTGGATGTTGATTGTCGAGGGTATACTTCGACATTCTTCGAATATGCTAGAGTTGTACCAAACCTTGCTTCTCCAGAACCGGTACTTATTTATCGCTATATTTGGGGTTTGATTAGCAAGATTCGGGATATCGTCAAAGCTGTGAGACCCCGCACTATTGACGATGCAGTGGAACTAGCCAACACCTTAACTGATGGGCTGGTACGCACAAGAGAAGAAAACCGGAAGAAGGAAGTGGCCCAAAAGATTACCCAAGGATTCCGTGTGAGTAATAATAGTAGTAATTTCAAGAAAAAGGGAACCGGGCAATCTTTCACTGCTCCATTTTGCAGTACCAGTAAAAGGAATCATTTTGGAAAATGTAAGGGATACTGTAACTTCTGTAAGATCCCGGGGCATCAAGAAGAAGATTGCAGGAGGAAGAAATGAACAATCTGCTTCAACTGTGGAGAAGCTGGACATTTTAGACCAGACTGCCCTAAACTGGTCAAACCAGCTGACAACAAGGCTAAACCAGCGGAAGGAACTAATAAGAAGAACGCAGGAGCCTTTCAGCTGACTACGCAAGAAGCAGAACTGATTCCCGACGTAATAGCTGGTACGCTTCTGGTAAACGACGTTTATGCGAAAGTATTATTTGACTCTGGTGCAAACCAAATTTTTATAAATACTTCGTTCTGCCAAGCTCTTAATCTACCTTTAACTAAACTTAGGCAGATTTTTACGATAGAAATCGCATATGGTAATTCTGTTCACATAGATAAGGTTTTGCAAAAAGGAAAGATAGAACTCTTAGGCCATAAATTTTCTGCAAACCTGTTACCTATGAATCTAGCTGGATTCGATGTCGTGCTAGGAATGGATTGGTTAGTATCCAACCATGCTCGAATCCTCTGTGATAAGAACTCCATAGAATTTCATACACCCACAGGAGAAATAGTGGTGATTACAGGAGATAAACCACGTAAGCCAATGAAGTTCATTTCAGTAATGAAAATGGCCAGTTATTCAAGAAAACAAGGAATAGTATATATGATTTCGGTGGTTATTAGTACCAAAGGCAAAGAACTTAAGGAAATTCCTGTAGTATCAGAATACTCATATGTATTCCCAGAAGAACTACCTAGATTACCACCCGATAGGGAAGTAGAATTTAGAATTCATCTAATTCCTGGAACTACACCGATAGCCAAGGCACCTTATCGGTTAGCACCCACCGAAATGTTAGAACTGAAAAAGCAGTTAGATTAATTATAAAGCAAAGGATTTATACAACCTAGCTCATCCCCGTGGGGAGCACCAGTGTTGTTCGTGAAAAAGAAGATGGTTTGATGCGAATGTGTATCGATTATCGGGAATTGAATAAGGTTACAATTAAGAATCGATACCCATTACCTAGGATTGATGATCTTTTTGATCAATTCCAAGGAGCTAGATACTTTTCTAAGATAGATTTACGCTCCGGATATCATCAGTTAAAAGTACAAGTGGAAGACATACCTAAAACCGCTTTCAGAACTAGGTATGGTCACTACGAGTTTACAGTCATGCCCTTTGGACTTACAAATGCTCCTGCAGCATTCATGGACATGATGAATAGAATCTGTAAACCGTATTTGGATAAATTTGTAATTGTCTTCATTGACGATATACTTATTTATTCCAAAAGCCATGAAGAGCATTGTGAGCACCTGCATGCACTCTTAACTTTGTTAAGAGAGGAAAAGCTTTACGCCAAATTCTCGAAATGTGAATTTTGGCTACAGGAGATGCAATTTTTAGGACTCATGGTGAATCACGAAGGTATTCACGTAGATCCCTCCAAAATAGAAGTGATCACCAAATGGAAGGTTCCGCAATCAGCTATGGAAGTTAGAAGTTTTCTAGGGTTAGCCGGATACTATAGACGATTCATTAAGGATTTTTCTAAGATAGATGTTCCATTAACTAAGCTAACCTGTAAAGCAATTAAGTTTGAATGGGGACCCAAGCAAGAAGAGGCTTTTAGAATTTTGAAACAGCGATTAACAAACGCCCCTATTCTAGCCTTTCCAGAAGGAATAGAAAATTTTGAAGTTTATTGTGATGCTTCTAAGTTAGGATTAGGATGTGTGTTGATGCAACGCAAAAAGGTAACTGTGTATGCCTCAAGGCAATTGAAAAAGCACGAGGAAAATTATACGACTCATGACTTAGAATTAGGAGCCATAATTTTTGCCCTTAAGATTTGGAGACATTATCTGTACGGAAGTAAGTTTACTGTCTATACATATTATAAGAGTTTAAGATACATATTTAGGCAAAAGGAATTAAACATGAGTCAAAGAAGATGGATGAAAATTCTAAGTGATTACGACTGTGATATTCAATATCACGAAGGAAAAGCAAATGTAGTCGCAGATGCCCTAAGTTGTAAGTATCATGAAAAGCAAAAGCGAGTTCGTGCTCTTAGATTAAATCTACAGTTAGATTTAATGGAACAACTGAAACACATTCAAGAAACAACAATCAAGGATGATGTTGAAGGAATGAAAGGAAGAATAAAAGAATTAGAACAAGGAAATGATGGAATTTGGAGATTCCATAAGAAAAGAATTTGGGTACCTAAGCAAGGAAATTTAAGGAACAAAATTTTAGAGGAAGCCCATAAATCTAGGTATACTATGCACCCTGAAAATAATAAGATGTACCAAGATTTAAGAAATAATTTCTGTTGGATAGGAATGAAAAAGGGCATAGCTAGATATGTATCTAAGTGTCTAACTTGTTCGCAAGTTAAAACAGAACACCGGAAACCCTCAGGTCTACTTCAACAATTAGAAATGCCTGTATGGAAATGGGAGCTTATAACAATGGACTTTGTTACTAACTTACCCAAAACCAGAAATGGTAACGATGCGATTTGGGTAATTGTGGATCGATTAACCAAATCAGCTCATTTTCTACCCATGAAGGAAACCTTTAGCATGGAAAGATTAGCAAAATTGTATGTAGACGAGGTAGTATCCTTACATGGAGTCCCACTCTCCATTGTATCAAATAGGGATAGTCGTTTCACTTCACATTTTTGGAAAAGTTTCCAAGAAGCCATGGGGACACGATTAAATTTAAGTACAACCTACCATCCCCAAACAGACGGACAAAGTGAAAGGACGATCCAAACCCTGGAAGACATGCTCAGAGCATGTGTAATAGATTTTGGTGGAAATTGGGATAACCACCTACCTTTAATTGAATTCTCCTATAACAATAGTTATCATTCAAGCATCGAAGTTGCCCCGTTTGAAGCACTGTGTGGACGAAAGTGTAGAACTCCAGTTTGCTTGGCAGAAATAGGAGAAAGACAATTATCAGGTCCTGAAATCGTACAAGAAACCACCAACAAGATAACTCAAATCAAGGAAAGACTAAAGACGGCTCGAGATCGCCAGAAAAGTTATGCAGAAAATCGACGTAAGCCATTAGAATTTCAAGTTGGAGACAAGGTACTATTGAAAGTTTCTCCTTGGAAGGGAGTAGTTCGGTTTGGTAAGAAAGGGAAACTGAGTCCAAGGTATATAAGACCATTTATGGTTACCCAATGCATAGGACCAGTGGCCTATCGCTTACAACTACCAGCAGAGCTAGCTGGAATACATGACGTATGTCATGTATCTAACCTCAAGAAATATCTATCTGACGAATTACTGGTAGTACCTCTCCAAGACATAAAGGTAAATGAAAAGTTGAAGTTCGTGGAGAAACCGCTTCGAATAGAAGACAGGAAGATTAAATTCCTCAAGCATAAAAGATTGGTACTGGTCAAGGTCAAGTGGGATTCAAAAAGAGGACCGGAATACACCTGGGAGCTGGAATCGGAAATGAAGCGAAAGTATCCTCACTTATTTCAGTAAATCTCAAGGACGAGATTTTAAATAAGGTGGGGAGGATGTAAGGACCTGCAAAAATGTCCAAAAACGACTAGTAAGTAAAAACCCGGACCCCTGAAACCCTAATCCTCTTGAAAACCCAAGAAAAGAAGATTTCTGGACTTTATGCGGGCCGCGTAAAAGATAAGCCTAGGGTTACGAGGGCCATGACAGGACAGCTGGTGACCGGGGGTGCGTTACAGGCCACGTGGCAAACCTACAGGTGACACGCTAGCCCTACACGTAGACTAGGGACCCTCGTGGGCCGCGTAAAGTATATGTTAAGGTTTACGCGGGCCGCGTAAAACCTAAAATGCAGCTATAAATTGCCTGTGCATGGGACTTGCTTCTATGTTCGAAATTTTAGTTTCAAAACGTCCATATTCTGCTGAAAACGAGTATTACGGTGTCAAGACGCTGCTACGAATACAGGGTATTAACTCGATCACTGCTACGATACAATGTCCGATCGATTGAAACCGATCCGATGAATGTTTAAGTGCTGCCCGTATTTGGGCCATACTTTGTCATTCGTCATGAGGGTTTTGATTTCGTGAGTTATCCTAAATGTTGTATTAAGTTACTGACCTAGTTTCGTGTGCATTGTTATTTAAACTAGGTTACAAGGCTAAATCAGTAGGCTAAACTCTGCCCAATTAAACCTGCAATGTGAGTCATTCTCTTTTTCTCAAAAATGTTTTATAATACCCAAATGTTTTCTAGTTATATATTACAGGGATTAAGTCTTGGTTATCTTGAATCACTGGCAAGTGGGGTATTGTGCACATTACTAATTTCTCACGGTTAGGTAAACAAACCTAACTGGGATAATCATCACTACTTGGGTGAAAGGACCCAATAGTGGTATGACCATCGTCACCAGGGTGTGACACGGCGCCAGATAAAAATAAGATTGTAGCCATTGTAATCGCTCTTATGCTGTAATTTATAACTAGGTGTCGTTTTATTAAAATTGAGTGACTCACCAGTATTTACCCGCTGATAAAATCTTTTTAAACATGTTTCAGGTGACTTACTGTGAATCAAGGAAAAAGTGCTACGGAGCACTGACAAGCTTGAAATGGTGGCTCAATAAAATAAATAAACATATTTTGTAAAACAAGGGATTTCCTCGTGAAATTACCTTTATTGTAGATTATAGGGTTTGTCCCAACTTGTGAAATAAAATAATTGGGCATTTTCAAGTTTTAAAAGATCTTGTTAAACTTCCGCTGTCAAATCAAATAATAAATACCACGGGTTTCTGTCCCGCGGCTCCTCGACCGGGTCACACCAGGACGGGGACCGTGACATATAGCCAATGCTATCCCCGGCAATTGCCGCTGCTGTTAAGAACCATGTTGAACCTTTCCCAAGCCAACCATAGCAAACGCACCAGCGACGATAATTTCAGTAACAGTGTGAATGGAGGCGGCGATAATAATAATAATGTGGTTCAAGCCCCAATATTTAAGGAAAAGAAAGTTGCAACACCTGGTTGCACTTACAAATAATTTCTTGCCTGTACGCCAGTTGAATTTGCAGGCAATGAAGGGGCGACTGCCGCACTACGTTGGTTAGAAAAGACTGAAGCGGTAATTAAAATAAGTAAGTGCGCGGAAGAAGACCGTGTGATGTATGCATCCCACCTTTTCAAGGAAGAGGCGTTAGAATGGTGGAACACGGTGCTGCAAGCTAAGGGAACTGACGTGGCTTATGCCATGAGATGGGATGAATTTCAGGAATTGGTGGAAAGAAAGTTTTGTCCCTCCTACGAAAAGGAACAAATGACGAATAAGTTCCTAAACCACCGGATGGTGGATGTTGATTGTCGAGGGTATACTTCGAAATTTTTCGAGTATGCTATAATTGTACCAACTCTGGCTTCGACAGAACCGGTGCTTATTTCTCGCTATATTTTGGGGCTAATTAGCGAGATTCGTGATATAGTCAAAGTTGCGAGACCCTGAACAATGGACGATGCGGTCGAATTGGCCAACACCTTGACCGACGGATTGGTGCGTACGAGAGAAGAAAATAAGAAAAAGAAATTGGCCCAAAAGATTACCCAAGGTTTTCGAGGGGGTAATAATACTAATAATTTCAAGAAAAAGGGAACCGGGCAGTCTTCCATACCGCCGTTTTGCGGAAATTGTAAAAAGAAACATTTTGAAAAATGTAAGGAAAGTTGCAGTTTCTGCAAAAGACCAGGGCACCGAGAGGAGGAATGCAGGAAAAAATCCGTAATCTGCTACAACTGCGGTGAAACAGGACACTTCAAGCCCGATTGCCCAAAATTGATTAAGCTAGCTGATAACAAGGCCAAACCTGCCGAAGGAACTAATAAGAAGAATGCAAGAGCCTTCCAGTTGACTACACAAGAAGCAGATCTGATTCCCGATGTGATAGCCGGTACGTTTCTTGTACATGACGTTCACGCAAAAGTATTATTTGACTCTGGTGCAAACCAAAGTTTTATAAATACTTCATTTTGCCAAGCTCTTAAGCTACCTTTAACCAAACTTAGGTAGATTTATACGGTAGAAATAGTAGATGAAAATTCTGTTAAAATAGATAAGATTCTCCAAGAAGGAAAGATAGAATTCTCAGGCCGAAAATTTTCTGCAAACCTTCTACCTATGAATTTAGCTGGATTCGATGTCGTGTTAGGAATGGATTGGTTAGTAGCCAACCATGCTCGAATCCTCTGTGATAAGAATTCCATAGAAATATTTACATCAGCAGGAGAAGTAATTTTGGTTATAGGAGATAAGTCACGTAAACCAATGAAGTTCATTTCAGCAATGAAAGTTGCTAGTTATGAACGAAAACAAGGAATGGTGTATATGATTTCAGTAATCGTTAACACTAAAAGTAAGGATCTTAAGGAAATTCCAGTAGTATCAGAATACCCGGATGTATTCCCATAAGAGTTGTATGGATTACCACCCGATAGGGAAGTGGATTTAGAATTCATTTAATTCCTGGAACTACACCAATAGCTAAGGCACCTTATCGGTTAGCACCCACCGAAATGTTAGAACTGAAAAAGCAGTTGGATGAATTGTTAGGCAAAGGATTCATACAACCCAGTTCATCCCTTTGGGGAGCACCTATGTTGTAGAAGGATGGTTCGATGCGGATGTGTATCGATTACAGGGAATTGAATAAAGTTACAATTAAGAATCGATACCCATTACCTAGGATTGATGATCTTTTAGATCAACTTCAGGGAGCTAGATACTTTTCTAAGATAGACTTGCGCTCTGGATATCATCAGTTAAAGGTACAAGAAGAAGACATACCTAAAACTGCTTTTAGGAGTAGGTATGGTCATCACGAGTTTACAGTCATGCCCTTTGGATTAACGAATGCTCCTGCAGCATTTATGGACATGATGAATAGGATCTGTAAGTCGTATCTGGATAAATTTCTAATTGTCTTCATCGATGATATACTTATTTATTCCAAAAATCAGGACGAACATTGTGAGCACTTACATGCACTCTTAACCCTGTTAAGGAAGGAAAAGCTTTACGCCAAATTCTCAAAGTGTGAATTTTGGCTACAAGAGGTACAATTTTTTGGACACTTGGTGAATCACGAAGGTATTCACGTGGATCCCTCCAAGATAGAAGCGATCACAAACTGGAAGGTCCCGCAATTAGCCACAGAAGTTAGAAGTTTTCTAAGATTAGCTGTATACTATAGGCGCTTCATCAAAGATTTTTCTAAGATAGATGTTCCATTAACTAAGCTAACCTGTAAAAAATGTTAAATTTGAATGGGGACCCAAGCAAGAAGAGGCCTTTAGAATCTTAAAGCAAAGGTTAACAAACACCCCAATTCTTGCCTTACCAGAAGGGACAAAAGATTTTGAAGTCTACTGTGATGCTTCCAAGCTAGGATTAGGTTGTGCGCTAATGCAACGCAAAAAGGTAATTGCGTATGCTTCAAGACAACTGAAAAAGCACGAGGAAAATTATACGACCTATGATTTAGAATTGGGAGCAATAATTTTTGCCCTTGAAATTTGGAGACATTATCTGTACGGAATTTAGTTTACTGTCTATACGGATCATAAGAGTTTAAGATACATATTTGGGCAAAAAGAATTAAACATGAGGAAAAAAAGATGGATGGAGATTCTAAGTGACTACGACTGTGATATTCAATATCACGAAGGAAAGGCAAATGTAGTAGTAGATGCCCTAAGTCATAAGTACCATGAAAAGCAAAAGCGAATCCGTGCTCTTAGATTAAATCTACAATTAGATTTAATGGAACAATTGAAAAATGTTCAGGGAACAGCAATCAAGGATGAGGTTGAAGGAATGAAAGGAAGGATAAAAGAATTAGAGTAAGGGACTGATGGAATTTGGAGATTCCATAAGAAAAGAATTTGGGTGCCTAGGCAAGGAGATTTAAGAGATAAGATTCTAGAGGAAGCCCATAAATCTAGGTATACGATGCATCCTGGTAATAACAAAATGTATCAGGATTTAAGAAATAACTTCTGGTGGATAGGAATGAAAAAGAACATAGCTAGATACGTTTCTAAGTATCTAACTCATTCGCAAGTTAAGGCAGAACACCAGAAACCTTCTGGTTTGCTTCAACAATTAGAAATGCCTGTATGGAAATGGGAACTAATAACAATGGATTTTGTTACTAAGCTACCCAAAACTAGAAAAGGTAATGATGCAATATGGGTAATTGTAGATCGATTAACCAAATCAGCTCATTTCCTACCAATGAAGGAAACCTTTAGCATGGAAAGATTGGCTAAGCTCTTTGTAGACGAGGTAGTATTACTACATGGAGTTCCACTCTCCATTGTGTCAGATAGGGATAGTCGTTTCACTTCGCATTTCTGGACAAGTTTCCAAGAAGCAATGCGGACACGATTAAATTTAAGTACTGCATACCATCCTCAAACAGATGGACAAAGTGAAAGGACAATCCAAACCCTAGAAGACATGCTTAGGGCATGTGTCATAGACTTCGGTGGGAACTGGGATGACCACCTACCCTTAATTGAATTCTCCTATAACAATAGTTATTATACAAGTATCAATGCTGCGCCGTTCGAATCACTATATGGACGAAAGTGTCGAACTCCAGTATACTGGGCAGAAATAGGAGAAAGTCAATTATCAGGTCCCGAGATTGTGCTGGAAACCACCGACAAGATAACTCAAATCAAAGAAAGACTGAAAACGGCTCAAGATCACCAGAAAAGTTATGCGGACAATCGACGCAAACCATTAGAATTTCAAATTGGAGACAAGGTACTCTTGAAAGTTTCGCCGTGGAAAGGAATAGTTCGATTCGGTAAGAAAGGGAAGCTAAGTCCAAGGTATATAGGGTCGTTCACAGTTACCCAATGAATAGGACCAGTTGCCTATAAATTACAACTACCAGAAGAACTCGCCGGAGTACATGATGTGTTTCATGTATCTAACCTTAAAAAGTGTTTATCTGATGAATCACTGATAGTACCCCTTCAAGACATAGAGGTAAATGAAAAGTTGAAATTCACTGAGAAACCTCTTCAAATAGAAGACAGAAAGGTCAAACACCTTAAACACAAGAGATTGGTACTGGTCAAAGTGAAGTGGGATTCGAAAAGAGGACCTGAGTACACATGGGAGCTGGAATCGGAAATGAAGCAAAAATATTCTTACTTGTTCCAGTAAATCTCGAGGACGAGATTTTAAATAAGGTGGGGAGGATATAAGGACCTGCACGAAAATGTCCTAAAACGCTCCGTAAGTAATAACCGGGACCCCTAAAACCCTAATTTTTATGAAAAATAAAGAAATTTAAAATTTTCAAGTTGGTCGCGGGCCGCGAAATATCCAAGGGAGATCTACGTGGGGGGCGACAGCCATACAACTCTCCGGATAAGCTTTAGGGCCACGTGTCGCACACATGGCAGGCCTAGGGGGTGACACGGCAGCCCTAGCCATAGCTAGGGTGGCCCTCGCGGGCCACGAAGGATGTTCCTTCAAGTCTGCACGGGCCGCGAGAGACCCAATTTTTTGCTATAAATAGTACGTTGCATGACCAGTCCTCTGTGCTCGAAAATTTCTTCAAAATCACTATCATTCTGCTAAAAAAATCCGTTTAAAGAGTCGAAACGCCGCTATGATAACGGGGTAATAACTCGATCACTGCTACGATACAATGTCCGATTGATTGAAATCGATCCGATGGATGTTTAAGTGCTTCCTGAATTCGGGCTATACTTTGTCATTCGTCGTGAGAGTTTTGATTTCGTGAGATTATCGTAAATGTTGTATTAAGTTACTAACCTAGTTTCGTTTGCATTATTTAACTAGGTTACCAGGCTTAATCAGTAGGCATACTCTGTCCGTCTAAACTTGCAATGTGAGTCATTCTCTTTTTATCAAATTGCTTTACAAAACCCTAAATATTTTCCAATTATACTTTGCAGTGATTAAGTCTTTGCTAATCTTAAGTTACTGGCAGTAAGTGGGGTATTGTGCACATTACTGTTGTTTTTATCACTTTAGGTGGGCGAGCCTAATTAGTGATATACGTCGCTATTGGGTGACAAGACCCAATAGTGGTATGACCACAGTCATAGATCCGGTCGAGTGACAACTGAACCAGCTAATTATATGATAGGGGCAAATGTGAAAACTCTTAATGTTGTAATTTGTAACTATGTGTCATTTTGTGCAAATTGAATGAATCGCCAGTAGTTCCCCGTTGATAAAATCTTTTTAAAACATGTTTCAGGTGATTTACTGTGAACCAGAAAAAGTGGCGCGTAGCACTACAGCTTGAAGAAAGTGGCTCAGTAAATAAATAAACATGTTTTTGTAAGCAGGGGATTTCCTAGTGAAATTCCTTTATTGTAAATTACGGGGTTTCTCCCAAATATTGAAATAAAATAATTGGGTGTTTTCAGTTTAACCGATCCTGTTAAAATTTCTGCTACCAAATTAAACACCAATAACACGGGTTTCTGTCCCACGGCTTTCGGACTAGGCAACTGGGTCGGTGGCCATGACATTTACAGACCAGCAGAAGCTGCCGAGCACTCGAAGTTTATCCGGAGCATCGCTCTAGCCCCGCTAGAAAAAGAAATCTGCCACAAACCGTGGGAAAGTTCGAGGTCTTACTGACCCTGATGATCATGTGTGGCTATTCACAAGTGTTGGTGTTTTAGGACAATGGACCATGCCAATGTGGTGCCATCTTTTCATCAAAACTTTCACAGGTGCTGCTCGCGCGTGGTTCGATAGCCTCCCATCTGGAAGAATCAAGTTATGGATCACCTTCAGAGATCAATTTTTAACCCATTTCATCCAGCAAAGACGATATCAGCACGATACGTCCGAAGTAACAGACATCTGGCACAAGGAGAATGAGCGGTTAGAAGATTTTATCACTCGTTTCAACAAAGAATGTGTGGAAATTGGAGGTGTTAGTAAGGATTTAATGCGCGCCCACTTCAAAAAGGCCATCTGTTGTGATAGTCTGATCAGGATTATCACAGGAAAAGACGGCATGCCTAAAGAATGGGACAAACTCATGGCAGCAGCAAAGACCGTTGCGCAGACTGAAGAATCATTGGCAGGAGGCAAGAACTCTTATTCTGAAGATCGTTTTTCAAGAGACAACTCGCACGACAATGGCAGGCGCAACAAAAATAGAAACCCTGGCTGGAAGGCAGGGCAGTCCAGCGGTTACGAGGAGAGGCCTTGCTTCAAAGAGGACGCGCGAGATACAATTGATCGAATCGGCTATCGCAAGGCTGTCAAGAATGAAAACCAAGAGAAAAATTGGACTCCGCTCATTAAAACACCGAATGAGGTGCTCATGACGGAGAACCACGATTTTAAGGCGCCTAAGCCGATGACCAACAAGAAAGGGCAAGACCCCAATCCTTACTGCAATTTTCACAAAGATACGGGCCATTTAACCGATGATTGTATCAGTCTAAGGCAAGAGATAGAGAAAGCCATGAAGAGTGGCAAGTTGAGCCATTTGGTTAAGAACATGCGCACAGAAACGCACCAAATCCAAAGGAATGATGATGGAAACCAGAAGAAAGTTAGGCGTCTGTAAACCCACATGGTCAACGGACCGAGACACAGTGCAAGAAGCAAGGGCAAGTGCCCATTTGAACCAGCATGGCAGGAGCAGCAAGTCATTTTCCCAGTAGTGTGCGGGGGACCGCGCGCCCCGTTGTCATTACTTGCATCATAGGCCACTACGAAACATAGTATGTCTTCATCGATCCAGGAAGCATGGCTGACATAGTCTACGAACAATGTTTCAATCAGTTTGACCGTGAAGACAAAGCGCGTCTCGAGCCAGTTGACTATCCTCTGTCCGGATTCTGCAACGAAACAGTCTTCCCATTGGGTTAGATTAGCTTCCCCATCACGCTGTCTAACGGGAAACACTCAAGAACAACGAACGTCAACTTCATGGTGATGCTAGTAAAGTCAAGACATGACGTTCTAATCGGAAGAGAGACCCAGGGAGAGATGAACATGGTAACCTCCACGCCCCATTCAGCCATTGGCTTCCCGACTGAAACGGGGGTGGCGATTATTTATTCAAAGAAGGAAGTGATGGCGACAGAGGATGCTTGCCCGGTCAAAGCAAGTAAGGTTTCACCAACTAAACCAAGGAAATGGGTATTGAGTCATAAGTACCCCGAACAAATGGTGACGATTGGCCATGCAATTTCACCAAGTATCAGGACGCACCTCAAACAACTGCTGTTTAGAAACATGGACATCTTCGCCTGGACCCCGTTTGACATGACGAGCATCCCACACGACATCACTGAACATTGTTTGAATACTTATCCATCTGTTGAGCCTAAGGTCCAGAGAAAGCGCAGCCTAGGGTCAGACAACACAAAGGCTATGAATGAACAAGTCTGTGAGCTGCTCAAGGTAGGAATATTGATAGAGGTGCGCTACCAGAGCTGGGTTGCGAACCATGTAATGGTCGAGAAGTCTACAGGTGGATGGCGCATATGTGTTGACTAAACAGATCTCAATAAGGCATGTCCCAAAGATTGCTACTCACTGCCTGAGATCGATAAGAAGATAGACTCTCTCGCGCCGTTCAGGTGGAAATGTTTTTTAGATTGCTATAAAGGATATCACCAAGTCTAGATGAAGCTGGAATATGAAGACAAAACTGCCTTCCGCACCGACATTGGCATTTTTTGCTACACAAATATGTCATTTGTGCTCAAAAATGCTGGCGCAACTTACCAGCTATTAATGGACAAAACGTTCGGTGATGACATTGGGAAGCATATCGAAGTGTACATTTATGATCTTGTGATCAAGAGTCCTGAAGAGGACCAGATGTTGAAAGACATAGAGAAGACGTTCAATTCTCTACGAAGCGTGAACATGAAGCTTAATGCAGCGAAATGTTCTTTTGGAATGGAGGAAGGCAAGTTTCTGGGTTTTGTGGTTACAAACGGCGGTTTTAAAGTCAACCCCGAAAAAGTTCAAGCCATTGAGAGAATGTTGTCGCTGCGAACGATCAAAGAAATGCAAAGATTTGCCGCTCGCTTAGCCGCGCTTAATCATTTTTTTATCAAATCACGCGGCGAAATCTTATCCTTTTATCAGTATGTTGCGCAATTGCATAAAAAAACAAGAATTTAAATGGACACCAGAGCCTTCCAGCAGATGAAAGAATGTCTGATCTAGCCCCCTACTCTAACAACACCATTTGAGAAGGAACCGCTCATCTTGTACTTGTCCTCCTCGGACGAGGAAATTGATTAAGTATTGCTAGTGGAGAGAGATGGAGTTCAAACTCCGATTTATTATGTCAGTAGGGTGCTCACTGATCCAGAAACACGCTAATCGACCATGGAGAAATTAGTTCTCGCGCTGCTACATGCCTCTAGAAGGCTGCGCAGGTATTTCACGGGGCATATAATCACTGTACTCACCAACTTACATATTGGCACTATCCTACAAAAGCCAGAAACATCAGGTCGATTGGCAAAATGGGCGATCGAACTGGGGGGCCATAACATCTTATATAGGCCGCGTCCAGCTATCAAAGGCCAAGTGTTAGCAGATTTCATCACTGAAGTTCTGGAAGATAAGCTCAAGGAATGTGAAGTGGTGGATATCCTCGTCAAAGACACATCGGATGAATTGTGGTTGTGTTTCACCGATGGAGCTTCAAATGAAGACGGCGCAGGAGCAGGTTTACACCTCGTCAGTCCAGAAAAGCATGAGTTCACCTATGCCATCAAGTTGGATTTCAAGAATACCAACAATGAAGCAGAATATGAAGCGTTCTTGGCAGGTTTATGCCTGGCCATCAAGATGGGGGCACATAATTTACAAGCGCATGTTGACTCTTTGCCGATCGCGAGTCAAATCAATGGTTTATACGATGCAAAAGGCAAGGTAATGCCTGGCCATCAAGAGAGCTGCTCCAAAGATTCAAATCGTACATGGTTGTTCACATCAACTGATCAGAAAACAAGCCCGCTGACGTGCTAAGCAAGCTTGCATCAGCAGCATTTCAGCACCTCGCCAAAGATGTAAGAATTGAAGTCTTGAAAAACCCATCGGTATTGCTGCGCCAGGTGAATGTTATAGAGATAGGTGTCACACCCGCTCGTAGCGGATGCGCGAGGTGTGATCTGAATGGTTCTCGTTGCATAACAATATAAGTGAACATACTAAATGAATAAAAACATGCTCCAATGCCATTACATAGTTGTTTCAAAATAACACACAAGAGTTGAGTGTATCGGTTACAAACCATTAGTATGAAAAGTAAAGTGTCATAGGTTCATACATCAAAATGTAAGTTCTAAAATGTTAAGGCTTTGACCACTATATCATCGCAAAGAGGCGGTATATAATGGGCAAACCCTTCAAATGGTGGCATGGAGTCTTGATAATTGCTATCTTGTCTGAACATTTGCATGGTCCACTAATTCGCTGAAATACATGTTAAGTTTGAAAACATCAACAAAAGTTGGTGAGTTCATGCAGTTTAGTTGTATAAGATGTATCTGTAAAATGTGAGTTGTATAAAATGTATTTGTAAAATGTGAGTTGTATAAAATGTATCTGTATGAAAAGATGTAGTATGTAAAGCGTCAATGAAATCGTTGATCATTAATGTTTCACGAGGACATTAATATATGTGACGAAATAGAAAGCAATCCAAACCTAGACGATTTTGTGTCGACTACTATCGACTGGGACACAAACGCACTCTTCTGTATGGGTCCACGACCAAGAGTGGGGATCGCCAAAACCCATTAGATCTAACCCCTTCTACCTAGGTCCAAACTGGATTAATGGTGCTTAGTTGTATAACCCTATTCGCACATGATCTATGATGTTTCATTCCTTGAGTTATCATACTAAGAACATGTATTTTCCCCGATAGTTGTAAAGTTGTAAAGCATTTAAAATGAATAGGGGACATGAACTCACAGAATTGCGTTCCGTAAACTGTATATAATTGTAACCTCACTTGCAGTTGTCTTGAATTGTATCACGACCTACAAAGGTCCTAGATTTGTTAGACACTTCGGTCTTTGTAATGACTCGTGTACAAGTCTTTTATCTTGAATATGTGTTAAGACTTGTATGTATTTGTTATTCGTTGAACTGTGTCTTAGAAGTTTTAATTGATAACTGTTTAATATATATTTCACCAAATATATATATTCTTGTATCTTGTGAGTTGTATTACCGGATCAAGTCTTCTTGACTTCATGTTTTGTATGAATAAATTGTATATGTGTGAATGTGTCTCGTATGAGTAAACTGTATGTGTATGAATAATTCCCATGTATGGGCATACTTGTATAATTTTATTTTCACCAAGTGTTGGTGATGTGAGTGAGTGTATAGTTGTACGTATAGGAATACGTATATCCTCGTGTTCATTATACATGATCTTGTATTCTTAGAATATATATACTTATATATTCAAAGATATATTTCATATGAATATATAATCTATGCTTGGTAAATGGTATAAAATCATCTTAAAAATAATCTATTTCTAAGACTAGTTCTAAAAATATAATTTTAGTCTTTCACCAAAATAATACTTTTAGATGTTAGGAAATGTATATATATCTTTATACATTTAAAAAACAATACATTTTTAAGATAAACCATAAGTAATATATTTTGTATACTTGTGGAAAATATATGGTTACTTGTTCGGTTTAGAAAAACGTAGTTTACCAAGTGTTTGATATATTACATATTATAGTCCGAAATACTTATATAGTCCGTTTATTTGTCCGTAAGTCCGATTTGTCCATAAGTTGTATCCGATACCCGGATCGTCCGTAATTTGCTTTTAAGGTGTATTTATATGTAGTCTTATAAGACTTTAGTTGTAATGTGTCTTGTGTTTATTTGTATCATTGTATTCAAGTTCCTAACTTTCATGTATATAACTAATACAATCAAATAACACATAGCACATAAGTTGTTAAGATCACTAAATATATATTTTCTCAAAAATGCAAATTTATATCTAGTTTTGCTTTTTAAAAAAACCATTCTTTCAAATCTTTTTATTCTAGTAAAGATTTTGTCAAAAATTATAGTTTTTATAACGTATGATTTCTAAGAAAAAATGGCCATATTTCCTTTGAAATATAAACTTTGCCATGTTTAATAAAACATGTCTTTTACTTTTCAAAATCACCAACAATTTACTCATCTTATTTCTAAGCAAAATCACATGAGATTTATAACATAAACTTGACAAGATGAACTCATAATCATGTAGGGATTTAGTATGATCTTTATATATGTTTACTAGTTCGAAAATCATAATTACTTCTAGTTTCGTTAAACTTTTATACAAGACCCATCTTGTATGTTTCTTTTTATAAATCTTGTAAAAGCATCATTTTTAGTGAAAAACTTTATTCACTTTAATAATATCAAAGATTATGATCTTCCATTAAACATTATGTTTAACATAACCCTTTTAACACTTTAATGTACACTTGTTAGATCATGTTTTAAACATCATCTAACAAGTTTTTCATATGATATTCATCATAACTAGATCAAATATGCAAGTAATAAGCTTTAAATCGCAACATAAACAATCTTATATATCATGATTTTTAATTTGCTTCTTTGTATTTTCAACTTATTCTTGTATGATTCTTTTAGTTATAACTTGTTCTTAAACAATATATATAAAAACAAGTATGGAAAAAAAGATTTAGAAGGCTCACTTCTAGCACTTGTGGCTAGGGATGATCTAGATGATGATAAAAGCAAAGAAAAAGATGATCTTGATGTTTGAAAGCTCTTGAATGGAAGGAAAGGCTTACTTCAACTTGTTGTTGCTTTAGATCCTCCTAAGATCCATGTAACTCCATCTTGATCATCAAAGAAATGCTAAAAAGTGAAGGTTTTTGGTGGGTGTTCTTGGCTAAAATGATGAAGGTTGAGAGAGTTCTTAAGTGTGTGAAAGTAAGGTGTAAATATGAGGTAATGAGCTTTGTAAATCAATAACTAGTTGTTATAACAATCACCACATTCACCACTTGCATAACTAGTAAAAATATCTAGATATTTTTAGCAACAACTTGAGCATGTGGGTCCCACATGGGGGTGGTTCACAATAGGGGGGGGGGTCATGCTTGGTGAACCTTTTTAACTAGTTTCACTTGATTAAAAGTGTTAGAATTTTTGTAGAAATTGATTAGGAAGCTTAGATGTATTAGTGATTTAAGAGTTTCAATGTGTTAAGTGACCATTACTAGACCAAAATGATCCAAATAATGTTAGATGGTCACTAAAAAAAAGATTAGATATCGTTCGGATATTCGTTTGGCGTTGTTTTCGTGAGTCGTTATTTGAACGCTAAGCTTGTGTAAGTTGTGTGAATTGATGTGATTCTTGGTTTGGATGATACCCCAAGGTATTCTAATATGAATTCTAGGTTAAACGACACTTTTGCACATTGCATATAACTTACAATGTTGATTTATGCAGAATTTCTGTGAAAAAGTGTTGAAATTGTGACTTTTAGTGCTTTTCGGGCAGTTTTTAGTGTTATCGGACTTCTGGAAGGCATTAAACCAAAAACTTGCATTCCTAGTTAGGGTTTAATGTATATTAGATGTTGGAGTTTCGTCTGAGTCCTAAAGATGTCATTAAGATGGTTTCTGCGGATCCTGCGTTTTTGTCAGCATACTAGTCTACTAGGTGCTATTCTAGTTGTTTTGATACATTATTTAAACTGTTTCAAATGTAATCAAATAAGATGAATCATGTGCATCATAAGTACGTATTCCATGAGTATTCTAAGTGTATGTCATGAAATATTCAGTTCGGATGTTTAAAACACATAATTGTATAGCTAAAAATGAGTAATTTAAGTGTACGAAAGTTATCGGAAAGTGGCAATTGTCACAATAGGGCCACCTTCGTGGATGACCCCTATCATCCAATATCTGCAAGAGGGGATCCTCCCAGAAAACAAGGCGGAGGCTCGAAAGATACAGAACAAGGCGTTATTTTATGAGATGAATGAGGGCATTCTCTACAGGAGATCCTTTTTGGGCCCACTATTACGATGCGTAGACCCCCAAGATGCAAGTTATCTCATGTGATAACCCTCAAAATTTCATGTATCCGTACGATTAATTAAATGTTAATTAAAGTGCTTGATGACTGTGCTGAATTACTTAATTGCTTCCTGATTACTGCGTCATACTTACATGTACTTTTTAACATACTAGTCTTGTGCAGAAAAATTGACTAAATGGTCTTGTATGCTTTCCCAAGTGTTGGGAATTAAAAGTGTTACAAAAAGATACATAAAGGACACTATACGGAATAACTTAGCACTTTAAGGGCACGGTATCTAACCGAATAACCGGACATTACCCGGGACACCAAAATATTGTTAAAAACATTGTTTCACTTTTTCTGAGCTAGTTATGGTCCCCGAACACTATAACATATTACATAATACATGTAACACACTAAACAGAACTCTTACACTTAACACCCTACTAATCATCCCCTTTACCATTTATATTTTCATTTAACCCCCCCCCCCCCATACACGACTTACGGTCATGAAGCATGACCCACCCCAAGATTCTTATAAATCTTCTTAAATCCTCCCATGATCTAATTGGGATTTGGTTGATTTTGTCATGTACTTGAGTGGACACATTATCTAGTGGATATTAACACTTAGGGAGTATAAGAGCATCATTTTCTTCATCAACTCACAACATCACAACTCCTCTTTCCCCCACATAAACGCTACGGCCGATCAACCCCCATACACCACTAATTTTTTTGTTTCAAGTTCAAGTATTCCAAGGGTACTTCAAGGTGCTACAAGGTGTATAACGAGGCTCGGTGCTTACGGAACTTGAAGGACCACCTTCGTTTGCTATTATCCTCCACATTTTCACTTGTTTCTTCCCTTAGCTTCAAGCTAGTAGTAAGCTTCTTATACACTCTTGTTACTTCACGTTTTTAGTGGTTAAAAGCTATATCTTGATGAAATCTTATGGACACTAAAGATCATGCACATAAATCTTGAACATAAAGATGTAATATGATGAAATAATGCTAGTATGATGTTGTTATGTTGATAATGGTACTTGACATGATAAATCTAAGTTAAATAAACAATAACTTGCTGCAAGTGATGTTAAATGTCGTTGTTGATCACTAAACATGTTAACGGAACAAATAGAACTTGCGTTAGAGAGCTATAAACTGAAAACAGCTTATGTCCAAACATTTAAAGGCAACTTCAGTTGGATGTAAACAGGTTGATATTTATCGAAAAACTGATTTTCTTGAGTCTATAACATGTTATTTTGAAATACGGTTCTAATGGCACTGGAATGATAATTTTTGGACTTCGTTTGCTATTTTTAAAGGGTCATTTTTCACAGCAGCAAAAGCTGCGTTTTTACTGCAGAAAATGTGTGTTATGTTTTTCGTCATAACATGAAATCTGTGTAGAATTGGCTCATGAAATTTATACTGTAGATGACCACTGATGTCGTTGTAATTCTACAACTGGAATTTCATCAATCGGACTTATGATGAATTTTAAATAAATTATTCCATGGACTGCAGTCAGAAAGTGATGAATCTGATTGCAGTCCGGTAAATGATTTTTTATAAAATATTGGTAATGAATTGGATCCCGATATTTTTACACAGTAATATTTGGATTATTTAGAACATTCTGTAAAAGTTTGGGAATTTTGGGAGTAAGTTAACTATTTTATTAAAATTCCCGAAAACAGCCCAGTTTTGAATGTTAAAGCTGAAACGACATAAGTAGCAATTTGTGTGTCTAAATGTCGGGTGGGTTATCTGAGAATGATCTAACATGTTGTATGTCAATGAAAGTGTTATGTGCAATATCGTATGTTTGCTTTTGAATGGGTATAGATGGGATGTTTATATGGGCGTGAAATGTTAACGTGAGTGCGTGCTATGTGATAGAAGTAATGAGTAGATAAACCATACGTAGGATACGTATTATGCATGCACGTGAAACTGATTGTTATCTGTACCTTATTAGGACGTGCTTGAATTCTGATTATTAGAGTAACTAATCTAACCGAGCAAACGAAGGTGAGTTCACACCCTCTACAAGGCATGGGATTCCCGGTGGTTTGGGAATGGGTTAAAGAATTAAAACGGAACCTACATATCCTCCTTGGGTAGGATATGTACCGCCATCCTCCATGGGTAGGATGCCAATATTAATCCTATGTATTCTCCTTGGGTAGAACACGTACGTTCGTCCTCCTTGGGTAGGACAACAACCTTAAAACTTACTAGACAAAACTCTATCATTAAGTCCCTCATTTTATATCGACTTAATCGCCGAGGCCAATGGAGTGCGGGTCATTAGTTAATAGCGCTATTAGGTTTAACAAACCTCACACCGTGCCAGTCGGACGGGCATGTACTAATGGACTATGGCAAACTGTCAATGATAATAGACATTGACGTAGGGCCCAACTTACTTTCGTTAGTAGTCGATATGGTAACGGTCTAGTGGTTCACATGGGGAAGCCCCCACTGATTATGGATATGGTTTGGGTAATAAAGAAGGAACTGGTTAATCATATTTCAACTATGGGGTAACCCCCACGGCAAGTAAGCCAGCAAAAGACAAACCATGTTTTCGGAAACAACTTAAAACTTAACAACCAACTGTGAACTCACTCAATTTTGTTGTTGACTCGTTGTTACATGCCTTACAGGTCGTTAGATGCTATGGAGCTTGCACGAGGAGGAGGTCGTTGTGGGATATGGACTATTATGTCCCGTGCTTAACATTTGAACTTTATGAACTTATTGAACTTATGTTTTGGTTTTACGTCTTATGCTTCCACTGTTAACTTAAAGTTGGTTACTTCCTGTTGGTCACCAATTGTATTGTGGTTGGTTTTATTTACTTAATTACGCTGTTCAGTATGATTGGTGGCTCGATCCTGGTCATGTCACACCTCCAAGCGGTGATACTCCTCATGTGGATTTTGGGGGTGTGACATCTCATCAGAGAAATCTATGAAGGCATCTGTGGAATACATGCAGGTCCTCGCATGGTTGTAGCAAAGATCATGAATGCAGGCTGTTATTGGCCAGAGATGCACACCGATGCTCTAAATGAATTGCGCAAATGTGATGCCTGCCAGATGCATGCGCCGAAGACTCTGCACCTGAAGAATGATCTGATTTCAGTATCAACAGCCTGGCCCTTCCAACAGTGGGGGATTGACATGGTGGGACCATTTCCTGAAGCCCCAGGCGCTGTCAAGTTTATCATTGTAGCTGTTGATTACTTCAATAAGTGGGTGGAGGCAAAGTCCCTCGCTTCAACCTCAGCAATGATAGTGCGAAAATTCATCTGGGAGCATATCATTTGCAGATTTGGCCTCCCACTCAAAATAGTGCCTGATAACGGCACCAACTTCTCCTCCGAAGATCTTCAAAAATGGATAAAGGAGCTAAACATTGAGCACACCTTCTCTTCCATTGCTCACCCCCAAGGCAACGGTTAAGTGGAGAGTGTCAACAAAAGCATTGTTGAAGGGATAAAGGCCCGCCTGGGCACAAAAAAAAAAGAGGCTGGGTCGATGAGCTCCCTAGCATCCTATGGGCTCATCGTACCATGCCGAAAACAAGCAATGGCGAAACCCCCTTTAGCCTTGTTTATGGCTCTGAGATGGTTATCCCAGCAGAAATAGGCCTCCCCTCGCCGCGCTTATCAGCAGTAAACAAGATCGATAACGAGGCGGAGCGACGTTTAGACTTGGACCTACTAGAAAAAAGGCGCGAGATCGCGCGCATCAAAGAGGCCAAGTACAAGACCCAGCTGGAGCGATACTACAATGCGAGGGTGCGCATTTTTATGTACACTCCAGGGGAATATGTGTTCAGGGACAACGAAGCCTCTAATTCCGAGTCCCCTGGAAAGATAGCACCAAAATAGGAAGGCCCATACTTGGTTCATGAGTTGCTAGGAAAGGGGGCGTACAAACTGCGCACTTTAGATGGCCATATCATCCCGCGCACATGGAACGCGCAACAATTGCGCAAATGCTACATGTAACAACTCTTTATGTATGTTGGCCATCTGCCTATTTCAGTTACTTATTGCAAACGTTGTTTACGCTTTATGATTATCATCCTATGTCTTATACGTTACAAATGCATGTTAAACTTTTATTTAGCACGAAAACACTTCAGTAAATTACTAGCTCTTGAGTTAAGCCTCCAAGGTCCTCCGCGAACATAGCGCGAGACCGGGCAACAATACTCATAACTAGCCACACTTACATTTATTCGCGCTAACTTAACCAAAGTTTCTAATAACAATGCAATAATTGTAACACTTGACGAAATAAAAGAAACTTAAATTTCATTCACAAAAAGAGCGACCGCGCAACGTTTACATGTTTGAAAGCAAAGAAAATTACAAGGAAAAAGCCTAAACATCCTACCATCTATTCATCACCGCGATCACCAGCCTCCTCCTCCTCCTCATCTGATACCTCCATAGTCTCTGGATGAACGAGGATAGACTTCAGCCGCGCCACATAATTATCGTGCTTTAACGCCTCCGTGACCAATTCCACAACAGGCAAGGAAAGATGATCATAAACCTATTCCGCACGTGAAAGCACTTCATCGGCTTGATCAGTGACGGAGCAATGGCGAGTCCCAAACTGCTGTCCAAGCGCCTCTTCAACATGTTGGGCACACTCCAGATAGCCACCACGATGCCCGACGCACTCGCGGCACCTGTAAGCGCATCAACTGCTTGATCTAGCTCAGTGGCGTTCTATATTGAATTAGCAACCTAGTCAAAACAAGCAAAATCATGAAAACAGGTTAACAAGCTATGTTAACTTGAAAGGAAAAGAGGAACACTTACAACAGCTACACCACGGTTGCGCATCCATTCAGATTCGGAGACAAGCGTATCCACGATTGATTGAGCCTCAGTATAGTTGTTTTGAGCCACATTCAAGGCTGAGGTACTGATGTCACGCGCCTCTACGGCCGCTATCCGTGCCTTCTCACTAGTATCAGCCCTCACATTTTCAGCAGCCAGATCTATCTCTAACGATTTGCTCTTCTCGTGAGCCTCAAACAATCAGCGCTTCAACTCCGCGATCTCAACATCTTTCGCAACCAGATCTTTGTCCTTATTCATGATTCGGGCACTCAATTCAACCTTCAAGTTTTGAAAGAAAAAGTTAGAAATATTTTAACAAGCAAGGAAATATAAGAAGAAAGGAAGCTAGCCTGTTGAACCTCAACACGCTCTCTATCAGCTTGAGCCTCCTCAACCTTCCCTTTCAAAGTGGCAACTTCGGCCTCAAGGTTGCTAATCTTGGTGCACGCAGCATACATGCGCTTGTTATCATTATCACAAGCCTTCTTGAATTCTGCGCGATCCTTCGCCAGAAGCTCTTCAGCAGCGTGAAGTTTATTCTTCAACCCATCACGCCCCCACTCCTCAGACTTTTTCTCCTTCTCAAAGAAGGCCTTCTCCTCTAGAAACTTGTTCTTCATCTGATCAAAATCCTGGGCTTCCTTTAGCAGACGTTCCCGGTACTTCTCTCAACCCGCTCGGTCCTTATACATCGCACGCCACTCGCACACGATCAAATGGTTGGCAGCACGGGCGTTGGCCTCTCCAACAATGTACGCGTGATACAAACCCTCGTGGTTACGCGCCCTTTGTCTATTTACCTCCCTGGAGGAAAAGTACCCAGGAACCAGTCTCGACAAGCTCCAAATTCAACAAAAAGTATCTTTTTGCTTCAGACTTCGGACGGGAATATGTTTCTCTTTTCACCACGCTGCTCCTCAGTGTAAGTCTTATAGTAAATATCCCCCAATGTGTCCTCCGCACCTATGGGGGATCGTGGCCTCGTAATCTTTTTCCCATCACCCTTCTGGCTAGCCGCGCCAGAACGACTGGCACCCGTACCAGCTGCAACAGTAGAAGTATCTTGATTCACCACTTGCACCTGTACGTTAGCATCAGCCCCCAGCAACAGATGTTACTTGAGCAGTTTAGGTGGGGGCGTCGTGCTGCGGGGCTACTGTAGGCTTAACAACTTTTGGTCCTTTACTTTTCAAAGGCTTGTCAAGCCTCGGTAACATGAACGACCTCCGGACCCTACGCCTTATCATGCTTGGTAGTAGCAGCGGTCTCGGTCTTTTGTAGTACTTCCTTCTCAGGAATAACATCGCCTGCAGGCTACTCAGCTTTTTTCCCACCTTCCTTCTCAGTAGTTGTCTTCGCATGGATAACGACAAACTTGGTCTTCTTGGGTTCTGGCTCTTTAGCCCTTTTCAGCTCAGTACCTTTAACCTTCTCAGTAGCCTTCTTTAAGGCCTCTGCAGAAAAGAAGTGTTAGAAATTTTACTAAGGTAGAAAGCATGAAGCAAAAAAAGGATAAAACAACAAACTGGTGAAAATTTGTAGAGACTACGCAAGCTACCCTGTTTTCCTATAGCTTGGGTCGCAACAAGTTTTCGTGCTGGTGGAGTGTCGCCAGTAGTGGTATCCTCGCGGGACCTCTTTCTGATCACCAACCTACTACCTTCCTCTTCCACTTCTTATTCTTCTTCTTCCTCATGAAAAGAGTACGGAGTCGCGCCAGACTCAGGAGCCCTGGACCCTGCGCTCCTAGAGCTTTTTGACCCACCCGCGCCACTCTTCTTCTTCTCACCTATACAAACAAACCCTCTAGTGAGTCACTTGTAACAACATAGTTTTCAAAGTTACTCTGTCGAAATCGAAGAGTACCTTTCCCAGGGATCGCGCGGCTAGCTCCCGCCTTCTTGCTCGTCGCGCCAGTGTCAACAGTCACCTTCTTCTTCAAATTTGTCTTCTTCTTTGCAAGGGCCTTCTTTGGTTTCTCCTCCGGGTCTATCCCTAGGTCGCGCAACACACCTACAAATATGTTAGACCATGAGCTCAACTTTTTTTGCCACGAGCCTACGGACTCCTCGCTGGAAAGATACAAAATCTTTTTCCAGCAAAAGTCACGCCTCGCGAGGGTCTTGGTTTGGAAAGTTGCGCACCTTCAGTTGCAGTAGGAGGATTGGCAAAAGTGTCCGCTGGTGGATATAAGAAGTTGGCCTTGATTTCCTCGTACCAGTACACTTCGCCAGCTTCCAACCGGCGCACGCCCATCGCCCCACCAAAAGTAGGGAATGCAGCCTGATAAAGCTGAGTAGCTGCAACATAGAACAACAATCAGGCGCAGGCGTTATTAAAAGAGGGAAAACAAAAATGTTAAAGGCATACCTTAACTGTTGAATATCAAAACGGGAACTTCTTCACTACGCTCCGGCCACTTATCACTCATGGCCGCGGCAACCAACACCTGTTCACCGAAAATCCTGTTTGGTGTTGCGAGTAAGTGCATGTACCAGTCAGCCGTTTTTGGAATGGGAAGTTCTTCTTTCTCGATCCTATCCGACTCCCGAAAGATCATCGCGATCGGCATAACTTCTTCTCTAATGAAGAAGAACTTCATCTTCTAGTCATGGAAGCTCTTTGAAGGGTTTATCAAAATCTTCTTCGCAGCACCACGGTTACTAAATGAATAAAAACCAATATTCCTAATCAATTGGTAAAAAGCTCTGAACTTCTCAACGGAGGGTTCCAGTCCCTGAGATCTACATAAAAACTCAAAGTGCCATGAAGGTGGTGGCCGGCAAACGTAAGTTGCCGTCAAGAAAGAAGTCAGCAAATAAAGTTATGTAACCGGGTTGAGGGTCGGCGGCCATCTGGCCTTGCTGGGGATAACGTGCATCCCATTCAGTCGGAAAATGAAATCCCCGGACTATTTGCTCGAGTAATCCTTGGTCCCATTTGAGAACCGGGACCGGGCCTTCTTCAACCTGAACTGCTTCCTCTTCAGCCATGTATATTTGAGCGAATAGAAAGATGAAGATCTACCAGATTTCTGGAAAAAAAAAACTTGAAGATTCCTTAAGAAATCTTTGAAGATTTGAAGGTGAGATGAAGAGAATATGAAGATCAGAGAGAGAAAGGAGAAAACTCGAAAGAACAGATGTAAAGTCTCTCTCTATCTTCGGATATATATACCTATCGCATTTAATACAATGGGTAAACGTGCCGAGATCACCGCGCGCGTAACCAATCAGCAACCGCCACGTAAGGCGAGATTCTCGGAGTAACGGTTACCATGCGCGCGTGGGCCTTACTCGCAGGACAAAAGACGAACCGTCAGTGACATCATGATGATCACCATGTCAGCAGTCAACTCAAGGGTCGCCATCAACGACATTTGCACCAAACTGTCAGAATTCAAAATTCGAGTAAATTCCCGCCAAAACTTACAACGAAACTTCATACTGAAGTTAGCAAGGGTTACGCCGCATATATCATCAGCCAATGATCATGAGCGTCAACCCTCAAAAGCTACAGCTATCAATAAGCAAGCCTGGTAGCCGCGCCGTAGGAATTAACAACCAATTACACATGCACCGGCCACCCAGACTTAGCAAATGCTTCAAAGACCAACACACTTTCTTTTTTTTTTTAGTCCAGAGCTCCAACCATTTACTTCGCGCATGGAAGAAACACTGGACTGGGGGGACTTGAAGGGGTATGGTCCCAAAAAGCTGCGCAGACCAATCAGGTCGCGCGAAGGACCATACTCCTTAAACTTTAATCTGACTAATCTACAGACCCCACGTGGGCTACTTAGGTAAAACCTAAACCGCGCGCGAGGTCCAAGCAGGATTTAAGGTCAGATTCCACACTTAGCATCCTGAATGATAGCCCTCAAACCCTAGACCTTATGCCGGCTGATTGGACACATGCTAAAGGCCGCGCGAGGGTAGCGGCGCAGGTTCATTCCAGGAAGCACGAAAGGTACGAGTGGCAGTAGAATAAGCCAATCAGCATCCAACAGGCTGTATTCTATCATGCTCCATGATTAACAATCGTGTAGGAGACAAAAAATACACAAGGACGCCTACGTGGCACAAATCAGGGGGCGGCGACAACTGCCCCATGATCTACACTCGCCTGCTGAGGTCAGAGAGACAACAAGGACGACAACCCCGACACGTGGTTACAATCAAGGTGCGCCAGCACTGAAGATCTTCTAGAAGACACTAACGATTGTCATCAAAGAGAAAAGACGGATATTCCTTGTTGTCGTCTTCAGGCCCAAGGCCCATAAGCCCATCTCCTTCTACACTACTCCGGCTATAAATAGGGTCCTTCATACACAGGTTAAACCATTCTGTTCTCTATTCTCTCACTCTTAACACACACTTATTTCCTCAAAAAAGTACTTATTCTCACGCCGGAGAGTGGTTAAGAGGGAAGCCCCCATATTCCCCTATTAACGAGCTTAACGGGGTGTTGATTGTTTTGCAGGAAGGATCACAGCCAAGCTCAGGAAGGATTCAAAAGATAAACCCAACTTATAAACCTAAAATTAGTTATGTGTTTCTTCAAAAGTATACATATCATTAAATGTATTTAGGAGAAAATATTAATTTAAAGTATTAGACATTTAAATAATGTGTAACCGAATTAGGAGATTCATAGGTTATCACTTATCCGTGGAGAAAATAAAATACGGAGTAGAAGTATATTTAAATTACGCGTAAGCGTTTTGAAAATTTTGAGGGTTAAATCATTAATGAAAGTTATGTTTTATTTATGTAGGGAACTAGATTTTGCCTCGTCTGCGTTGTGGGGCACTAACCCGAATATTTCTTTCTCATAGCACGTACGTCTGTGTTTCGGTTACCATAACACGATCTTAAAAAAATTTACATCGACTCAACCAATTAAAATAAAACACTACCATACTTATGCTAAAAAAACGAAAACGATGGAAAATCTATAATTTTAAATAGGGGCAAAATTGTAAATTTTCAGGACAAATGAACGTGTGCCAGGCAGCCGCCTGACACGAATAAAAATTACACCGAGTAAACTAATTAAAACAAAAAACTACCATAGTTTTGCAACAAAAAAAAATACTGCCATAGTTTTGTTAAAAAAACAATAAAACGATAACGTTACTGTAATTTTACACTGTGAGCAAAATCGTAATTTGACAGAGAAAAGAAAAACAAAAGTGATGGGAAATTTGTAAATTTGAACTGGGGCAAAATCGTAATTTGGCTGGAAGTAGGAAAAAACAAAACCAATGGTAAAACTGTAAATTTAAACGGGGCAAAATCGTAATTTAGTTGGACCAATAGGGAAGTGCTAGGCAGCTGTCTGACATATTCCTCTCTATCATGTTTGTAGTATACTAGTGGGATGCCCCGCCCGCGTTGCGGTGCGTTAAACCGAATATTTCTCAGTCTGATAGCACGTACACTTTTGTTTCTGTTACTTGTACATACTAATGCAAACTCAATTAAATAACACGGAGACGTAGATAAAAACAACATCGTCAAAGGAAAAAACATTTATAAACTTTAGGAACTATAAATAACGTCGATGAGTAGTAGCTGAGTTAAGGAAAAAAAACTGGGTAAGGTTAAGTGATGTTAGATTTAATATTTTGTGCAAAAAAAGGCAAAACTTTGTCTTCCCTAGTTTCAAACCTGGGTTGCTTCATTAGGTTTAGCATAAATTAACCATTCCACCACACAACATTTTAATACTAAGTTTTTTTTTCTTTCAACAGTATATACAGTGACATTAAAAATGAAGCAAGTAAAAAAATAATAAAGCACCGAGAGTGGATGCACATGACATCCACTTGTTGGCTGACTCCTTTTTTCACCAATAACAATAGTTTGCCTCTCGTTTTCACCAATAACAATTGTTAACTATACCAAACCATTTTAAAATCATCATCATCATCATCGTACTCAGTATATCCCACCTATAGCAAAGCTAAGGTAGGGTCTGAGGAGGGTGGGATGTAGACAGCCTTACCTCTACCCCGTAGGAATAGAGAGGCTGCTTCCAATGAGACCCCCGGCTCGATTGTGGTTTTGCATCAAGCCTTGGACATAAGGCACATAACACTCAGCAATTGAGACAAACGCCAATTGGTGCATGTACCCCCTTGTCTTTCGGCTATCAACGCCACCACATGATGCCTGATTAACGATCCCCTCTTTTTAACGTTATTTTCACGAAATTAGTAAAATAACGTTAAAAATTAGTGCACTTTTGCTTTCGCCCCCCCGAGCGCCCACACATATATTACATTATATGAGCAGACCGCAAGCGGGGCTCTCATTTTAAAATACAACCTTTTATTACTAATTAAAAAACATTACATGTATTAATTCATGTAATATACGGGATTATAACCAAATTTGCTTGTAATGCATTAACCACTCCAACATATGCCATTTTTATACATGAGTTTGCTTTCAATTGTTAAAATATATTAATTTAAAATACTAAATGAAAAAAAAAAATCACCGACTCTTTTGGCGAATGGTCTACTCTTACTGTTTCTCAACATGGAAAATGTATTTGTAGGTTAATATAAATAAATAAATAAATTGTAGGTTAATGTATTTGTAGGTTAATATAAATGAATAAATTGCGACAACTCGAAAAGTCGAAATTGTGATACCACTTTCTCTGGCATGACGTGGATTATTTTACTATGTTTCTCGCACAAAGTACAGTTTTGAATTAACGCTTGCAAATAGCTTATGTAATGTATAACATTCTTTTTTGACGTGCTCTATATATCTATGTAAGTCGACGGGCTAAACGTATCAAACTCTATTACTTATAATACCCTCTTTTTTTTTAAATCAAATTAAAAATGGTCAAATTCTCCCTCTAGAAAAATAACTACTCTTTAAATGTTTTTTTTTTAAGATTCACCTATGACAGAACAGAAGGTCTATATAAATATTGTTGAAACATAAAATAAAACATTTAATTAGTAATTTTACATAAGATACCCTTTTGGTTATTTAAGAATAATTTTTGTTATTAGTTATTCTACATAAAATTATTTTAATAACAAATAAAATTAGTTATTTCATCTATTATATAAGACAGGTCAAAAAACAATTTATAAATAATGTCATACTTACTTTTTTTTTACTCGTTTGTTTGATCTGATACTCATAATCGAACAGAAGTAATGGAGGGTAAGGTAGAGTTAACAAGATTAATCAATATCCTTAGGATGAGGTCGAATAAAAAGAGAAAACCAGGAGATGTGACACTTATATAAAGTTAAAAAAAGGTTAAGGTATATCTCATGGCCCTAGACTTATGGTAAACTAAATTATGTTCGTCAAAAGTCCACATTTAAACCTTAATAATAATAATAATAATAAGACTAAATTGTATAAATCAACATTTCTGTTATACCTAAACTGCACTTTATACCTTTCACTATTAAATTGGCGAAACCGAACCTTTATGTTCATGTTTTGTAAAGTTCTATAACCTTTAAAACTAACGTCGTCCAAAAACTCAGTTAAGTTACCTCACATGTGAGGGTACTATGTTATTTGATTACATAAAGGTTGATTTGTGCAAAAAGATTATTTATAACATAATGGTTGATTTTTGCAAAAAAAATGTTATTATATATCGTAAACTATGTTTTTTTTTTTTTGCAAAAACATTATTATTTGTTAATAATAATATATTTATATATATAAAAAATTAGTTTCAAATTTATTTTATAAAAAATTTGATTTTAATATTTTTATAAAGTAAATAATAATGACAAGATATATTACTTTTTATATAAAGTATAAATAAAACACAAATTCCTTAAAAAATAAATTTATTGTAATATCCGGAATATTTTTATAATTATAACAGATGATTTAAAACTACTCAAACTAAAAGGTATTTTTTTTATCTATATGTAAGTATGTGTTTATAAAAACAAAATATTAGACAAATTTATATCGATAACAGAAACTACTAAATAAATTTGATGTTAAAAAAATCGTTCATAAACCTCAGTAAAGAAATTCTAAATATATAATATGTAAATAATAAAAATCCAATATTAAAAATATATATGTAGTTTAAGACTTTCTATTATTTCCTATTGCATTTGTATTAGTATTATGACAAAATTGCAGAAAACAACCTTTATGTATACCCAAAAATGCACTTTATACCTTTCACTATGAAATCCGCCAAAACCAACCTTTACGTTCATGTTTTGCTACAAATTCAACCTTTACACCTAACCTAGTCAAAAAAGTCAGTTAACTTGCCCCACGTGAGATGCACGTGAGGGCATATCTGTCTTTTCCATTTACCCCTTTTACAATAAATGTTATATTTAATCCCTTTTATTTATGTCCTTCAACTAACAAATATATGATATCAGATTACCCCCATTTCTAAGAGACTTATCAAATTCCCCCCACAAGAAATCATAAACCCTCATCTTCATCACAATCGATTATAACAAAGGTGAAATGGATCCTGTTCCGATTCAAGTACGTGGTCCTGATGATGATTTTGCACTAGACCTTATATACGGTAATACTTCTTCACTCCAAATATGTGTATTAGGTCAAAATTAAGTTGAGTTTTTGGTCACTGATCATGTTCTGTAACTTGCATTGTAGGTGATTATCCAACGTTGTTCTCTATACACTTGTATCATGGAGGGTATTTTACTGATCCTCCAGGACGAATCTATAAGAATGATGACCTAGATTTCTTTGATTTTATCGACAGTGACAGGTTTGGGTTTGCACAATTAGAGTCGATTAGGGATAAGCTAGGTTATAACGATGATGTGCCTCATTACTTTCACTTTTCTGATCCATCAATGAATGACCTTGATAATGGACTTACATTATTAAGTAATGATGAAGATATTAAGAAGTTGGTTGCTTTTGTTAGGGATGGTCACAGGTACATTAATGTTTATTTGGAAAATGGGATGTCTAATGTTCAACGATTAAGTCAAACCCAAAGCAATACTTCTTTAGATGTTAACGATGTGAAGGTTAGTGCTAATGAGGCTAAACAAGTTAGTGATCATGAACTTAGTGATAATTCAGATAAGGACTATGAGGAGGAAGAAGTTAGGGATGATACAACAGAGGATGAGGATAACAGTGATGAGGATAGTGATTATTTTGAAGATGAAATGAATGATATGGATGAGGAGGTAGATATGAGAGATTTTAGGTTCATGGTTGATGAAGTAGTAGATGATACAAAACAAGACCTTGGTAATGAATCTGATGTGGATGTTTTAGACAATGATGACTTTGATAGTTGCAGTGATTCTGATGAGAATCTTGCAAACATAAGAAAGAAAAGTTTGAAGCATGCTAGAAGGGCATTTGGTAATGAAAATGATTTCTATGTTGGACAAATGTTTAGTACAAAGGAGGAGGTTAAGAAATTCATAAGGAAGTACACAGTTGAAAGCAGACGACAATTGAGAATTGTTAAGGATGAGGCTGATAGGGTCAGGCTAGCATGTTTAGGTGGTTTAGGGAATGAGGAGGTGAAACATGGTGCAAAAGAAGGTGCAAAGAAAGTGGCTGGTGAGAAGAAATTGTTTGGTGAGAAGAAAAAAAGCAAGGGGCCAGAACTGAAAAATGATAAAAGTCCAGGGAAAAAAGGCAAGGGGCCAGAATTGGAAAATACTGAAGTGGAGAGGACTATTGAACAAAAACATAAAGGGGGCAGGGGGCATAAGAAAAACCCTAGTCAAAACACATGCCCTTGGGTTGTGTTGATATCTCTTGACAAAGAGACTGAAACATGGTTGGTCAAAACCTTCAACCACCATCATAAATGTCTTCAAAGCCGAGTGATCAAGGCTTGTACTTCCACCTATCTTGCTGAGGAACTTGTAGAGCAGATTGAACAAAATCCAAACATACCTGTCAAAGCAGTCCAAGAACAGTTCCAAAGAAAATATCATCTTGAGATTTCTAAAATGCAAGCTTATAGGGCCAGATCTAAAGCACAAAATGTGTTACATGGAGACTTCACTGACCAGTATGCTCATCTTAGAGATTATATTCAAGAACTGCATAGAACTAACCCAGATTCAACAATTAGATTGGGAGTTGAGCCTACATCAGATCCAGCTTCAACTACAAGACAATTTAAGAGAATTTATGTTTGCTTGGGCAGTTTAAAAGCAGGGTTTAAGGCAATTGGTAGAGATCTTTTGGGGGTTGATGGTGCCTTTATGAAAGGGCCATTTCCTGGTCAAGTTCTAACAGCAGTGGGTGTTGACAATAACAATGGCATATACCCTGTTGCATATGCCATTGTAGAGGCAGAAAATAACAACTCCTGGTTATGGTTCCTGCAATTGTTGGGACAAGATTTGGACATTGGACCAATGTCCAATTTTGTGTTCATGAGTGACAGACAAAAGGTTAGTTTTTTTTGTTAATGTATTATGATGTTAATAATTAATGCTAATGAATGTTGTTTGTTTGACTTAGGGGATACTTGAAGCTGTGTCTAGGTTATTTCCATGTGCTGAACACAGATTCTGTGTTAGACACATCCATGAAAACATGCAACTTACATTCAAAGGGAGAGCTTATAAAGACATCTTATGGAAACTAGCAAGAAGCACAACAGTTGTCTACTTTGAGAAGACAATGGAAGAACTCAAAAAAATGAACACAAAGGCACATCTGTGGTTGTCTAAGATAGACCCTAAACACTGGTCCAGATCACATTTCACAGGTTATTTCCTATTTTTTTAGTATATGTGTGCTTATATGTTTTTTTAATCCTTGTGTTATATTTGTAGGAAGGGGAAAATCAGATGTATTGTTAAATAACATGTGTGAGGTGTTTAACTCTAAGATTCTAGATGGTAGAGATAAACCAATCATCACCATCTTAGAATACATCAGAGAATATTGCATGAGGAGAATAGTTAATGTGCTTCAAGTAATTGACAAAACTGATGGGCCCCTCACACCATTTGCTACAGAGCTGTTTGAAGAGATCAAGAAAAGTGCTTCAGGTTGCAGGGTTAGCTGGAATGGAGGGGATCAGTATGGTGTTGCAGGACCAGGTAAGTGGAAATGTGTGGTAGACATGGGACAGAAAACCTGCACATGCAGGACATGGGAGATAACTGGAATTCCATGTTCACATGTTGTTGCTACCATATGGAATATGCAAAGTTATGGTCAGAAGGTTGGGATTCCTGAGTCCTGGGTGCATCCAATATACCATCTAGACACATGGAAACAAGTTTACAACTTCAAGGTGTTTCCCATTAATGGCATGTCTCTTTGGAACAAATCAAGGGTTCCCACTACAATCATAGCACCAAAATATCACAAGCCTGTTGGTAGACCAAAAAAGAAAAGAAAAAGATCTCTGGTTGAGAAAGAAGATGTGCAGAAGGCAGGCAAGTTATCGAAGAAAAACCTTCAAGGATCATGTGGTAAGTGTAAAGGTAAAGGCCACAACAGCAGGACCTGTACAGGTGTGCCGCCTAATCAGCAAAACAAGGGTGTGAAGTCAAAGAAGAAGCAGGGTAGGGGAAAGAAGAAGGCCTGATGGAGTCTATGTTTGAAGCATGCTGTAATGGAGTCTAGTTAGTTTGGGTCAGATGGTCTTTTGAACTTATGTTTAGATGATGTAATGTTTTGAACTTATGTTTGAATGCTGATCTTTTGAACTTATGTTTATGATGTAGTGTTTTGAACTTATGTTGAATGCAGTGGTCATATGTTGAATGCAGTTTATGTTTGGTATTTTGGTGATTTGTCCGATGTCAAAACTTTGGTAATTTGTTCATTATGTTTGGTCTTTTGGTTTGCAGTGGTCATATGTTGAATGCATCCAATATTTCATTTCAGCAAACATCAGTTGGATTACAAAAGACCTAAACATTCAAAGACTACATCAGTTAACAAAAGCTAACCTGAAAATTACAACAAGACAAAAAAATAACCAACTATAAACCAGATAAGTCTTCCTACGTTCTGATTCATCTTCTTTAGCTTTCAATTTGTCCAACAGGATTACATTCACAGCTTCAATTTCTTGTTTTGCAGCTTCCATCTCTTGCATTGCATTCATTTGAGGTTGGCTTCGTTCCACCCATCCAAGAAATGATCGACACCTAAAATTAGAGCATGAGTAGAATCTTCTGCCTGGATTTTTTCGAGTTGTTGAAGTTAGAATTATGCCCTCCCCACCACATCTGCAGTAGATCGACGGCATGAATGATTATTTGTAGTTGTTGATGCAAAACTAGGGTTTACGAATGGGGGGGAATTGGATTTTGGGGGTAATCTGATGTTGGGAACTTGGGTGTAGTTGAAGGAATTAAATAAAAACCTTTAAATATAAATATATCATTCAGGGGTAAATGGAAAAGACAGATATGCCCTCACGTGCATCTCACGTGGGGCAAGTTAACTGACTTTTTTGACTAGGTTAGGTGTAAAGGTTGAATTTGTAGCAAAACATGAACGTAAAGGTTGGTTTTGGCGGATTTCATAGTGAAAGGTATAAAGTGCAGTTTTGAGTATACATAAAGGTTGTTTTCTGCAATTTTGTCTAGTATTATTTACATATTATATATTTAGAATTTGTTAATGAAGTTTATTAAAGATTTTTTTAAACGTCAAATTAATTTATTAGTTTCTTTTATCGATATAAATTTGTCTACTCTTTTGATTTTATAAACACATACTTACTTGTACGTCAAATTATCTTTTGATTTTACTATATATATAATAACATTTTGTACAATCAACCTTTATGTTATGAATAATCTTTTTACACAAATCAACCTTTATGTTATAAAAGACCATAGTACCCTCACATGCTAACTTAATTGAGTTTTCGGACGGCGTTAGTTATAAAGGTTATAGAATGTTACAAAACATGAACATAAAGGTTGGGTTTTGCCGATTTAATAGTGAAAGGTATGAAGTGCAGTTTATGTATAACATAAAGGTTGATTTATGCAATTTAGTAATTTCAAAGGTACTATAACTTTAAATGAGCTTTTAAACTTTAAAATAACATTTTCAAAATTCTAAATAACGCCATAAACAAAACATAGTTACTTATACTAAGTAACTAATCCTGAGCATGGGTGAATAATGTAGAAATAATTATGTAAAGAGCAGGAGAAAACATTATTATTCAATAAAAAAATCATGATAATGCTAATGCTTATAATAGTAATAGTTATAATAACAACTAATTAACTATTATACAGTTCGAGAACTAGATAATTATCAGGTACATAACTACACGTAAGGGTGGTGGGATCGAGTAATTCTATTTTCCCAGATTTTCTCGAAAGCTACATCGGTTTTCTCTCAATTTTCCCCTTATTATTATCAAGTATAAAACTACACATAAGGGCATGTGTGTGTGGGTGGGTGTCAATAAATATATATATACATATATAAACACACATATATGTATATATATTGTGTGTGTGCTCACCAGCAAGATCCCCGTTGATCAGTAACTTATCACTGTAATTTGGTGGTGTGCACTATCGGGGACGACTCTCCCCGACTCGCGCTTCAATTGCCCCAAGTATAAAGTTATAACATCAAACATTATTATTTTTACTTAACCAAAAGATTCGTGGTAAATGGACGTACTTGTTCTTCACTATTAGCTTGTTTATCTCTCTGTAATGTATACACATTCTCATGCTACCATCTTTCTTCTTCACAAACAACACAAAAAACGGGAGGTCTTGTAGTTAAGTACTTGCAGCGAGGAAGTGCGAGGTCTAATGAAACCTTTATTAAGGAGGTCTTGCAGTTGGGTCCTTAACGCATTCATTTCTCAGAGAGCCAGGAGGTAAGGTGCTTTGGCAATGGACTGGGCACCGGGCAATAAGTCTACCTGAAACTCTATCTTTTGATCAGGTGGTAGGTACTCCAAGCAAGTCCTTGGGAACACCTTTGGAAAGTCGCATACCATGGGTATATCTTTATTCTTTTCTTTTTTAACATTAACATCGATGACATATGCTAGGTAAGACCTACACCCTCTATACAAAATGTGTGTACCTTAATCATAGAGATGATCTTTTGCCCTATTGTCAAACCCCGAATATCCACGTGTCACCGGTGGGCCCGGTGGGGAGTATCGTGACGTAGTTGATATCATCATAGTCAAATAACACAATATATAAATGCACAGCGGAAGCAAAAGATAAATATATTACAATCCGAATATAAAGTAATATCAAGTATTACAACGGAAAGTAAAGGATCCACAGGCGGATCTTAAAATATAAATATTGTTCAACAGACTTTAGACGCCTAGAACTTGCAAGATTCTTTATTATCGTCTTGAGCAGCTTCCAGCCTATTACGTACTTGTACCTGTCACTTAGACTTTTGAAAATACGTCAGTTTTCACTGGTAAATACACTCAACTGACTCATTTTGAAAAGAGTTTAAAAATTGATTTGAATGCACGTGGCACAAAATATCTTTTATAATTTGATTAAAATGCACGAGGCAAAATTAATCTTTTTATACTTGGGACAATTTTATTAATAAAGATCTTGTATCCGATTTACATGTTTGTCCAACATTTAGGGCCGGTGATTCTACAATACAAGCCGGTCAAGATTAATCGACACACCATAAATATAACTCACAAGAAGACAGCCTTACGAGTGAGTATATCTTTTACATACGCAACAGGAGGTGTTATGCCTACACCTTGTGCTTAAGTTATGGCCATTCACTTTTTAAATGAGCCAAGGATATCCAGGAGACGGTCATTAACCCCTAATTGTTATTTGTTAACAATCAATACAGATTAAAACGAGATTATGCAATTTAATCATCTCCGATTAAAAGGTTTCTACACCCGACCAAGCGGTATTTTTATAATACCTTATCCCAAGCCCGTATAAGGGAAAATAAGTTAAGAGTATTTACCTGAGCTAGCTCCTGTCTTAAATAGCAAGAATTAATAACTCAGCCGTATTCACTTAAGTAAGCGTAGGTACAATTTACCGGAAGGCTCTAGTCTGGAATGATGGTATAAATAACCAATTAGAATGCTAACGGGTCTTTAATTTAGCCTAAGCTTAGACCGGTTAGTCTTAAGGGAATATACGGTTCAAACGCATGATTAAGCGAAGACCGGAATAGAATGTGTTTTAGACCCGACAAGTTTGAAGGCTTGTATAATATGGGTATTTCATACACACTCTGAATTTTGAGATAAAACCGATATGGTTTGACCCGTTTCGGCTAATTTATGTAAACTTGCTACATAAACCGAACCGTATGCGTAATAAGCGTGACGGGTATTCATGAGAGCCATATACAGGTTTCCTAAGTTAATTATGCCTCAAATATGTTGTGACATCAGTAAGATGTCTTTCATTATGCCCAAAACGTATTTAAACACAAACTAGGCCCCGTTGGGGTAGTTTGGTCATTTAAAAGGTTATAAAAGTGTTTAAGTATTTACCTGAGTTACAGGTCTGATATAATCAGCAAAAATACTTATTTTGGTAAGTTATAACAGTAGGATAAAGTATATATGTGAATTTACAAATTATAACCAAACTATGCACCGTAGGGGCATTTTGGTAATTTCACATAAGCCGAAAAGCTCAAAACTGAAGTCTGAGTTAAAGAACTTTTGCTTACTGTTAAAATATCATAATTTACCTAAAATATCAGTAGGTATCACCCTTGTATGTTTAAAAATAGTCTTAGTACATACTATGCGCTAAAAACGCTTAATAAGGCGACTAGAAGCCATTTACGGGTTTGATACATAAAGCTAATATTTTTATTATTTCAGAAGGCTTAAAATAATTTATTTATCGAATGTAATCAGTAGCAAAAGGTTTGGAGTCATTTAGATATGTAAAACTCATTTTATAGCCCGTAAGGGCAAAACCGACAATTACCGGATTAAGCCACGACTATAAGTTATGCTCAGGCTAAAATTAATTAAAAATCTTTAAAAATCCCAAAATAATATATTACATCAATGGGTAATAAGTTTGATATCAAAAAGTAGGCTTAACTAGGCTATACGCTAATTACGCCGTTTAATTAACATAAAGACTTCAATTTACGCTAATGAGCATAACTCTCAATCTACACCTCAAACTGATGTCAAACTTTGCATACAAGTTTATATATCAGTAACTAAGGTTTCTACACTTTTACATTTTCATAAATCACGTTTTAAGGTGTAAAGGGCATAATGGCCAACATATGAGCAATTAACGGAATCATGCATATTAATTGGTTAACTAATGAACCATGGTGTATAATCACAGAGGGTTATACTAGCATGTTACCTGGTCCAAATAAAGCTCTAAGGCATTTCTAAAACATGCTTAAACGGGTCAAAACTGAAAGTCAAAGTGAAGGTCAAACTATGCGACTTTCGATTCCGAACCGGGTCTTTACAGAGAATTGTCGGGTTGAACATGTTTAGACATGTTCTTACACTAATTACTAAGTTATAACAATGATCCAACAGGTTGTATATGTTCTACATTGCTAATTATGCATAAATTGTAAACTAAGTATCCTGTTGACTTTTTAAATACAAGTTTGACCCGACATTAGACCTAGTTAGATTGGGAATCAGGGGGAACCCTTTTAAGGGTTTATTACCCACATAATTACCAACTTATAACTACTTTTGATTCGACTAATCACTGGACCATTAGTGATTAATCTTAAAGTCAACCGTTAATTACGACGGTTTGACTTTTAAGCTAAAACTAAGCTAAAACTTAACTAAGAAAGGATTAGCAAACTTACTGAAGTCCTATGCACGAATTATGACCTCTTGAGTCTGCTTTGGAGCTCCAAGAATGATCAAAAGTGCAAGAGAAGGTGTGATCACAATGGTTGCACATGATGGATCAGAAACTTACCACAACTGATCCACAAGTGTCCCTAGATGTTTAGGGGTTGTTTAGGGGCCAAGCAAGATGAGGAAATTCGTTTAAAGTTTGAAAATCACGTTTAAACAGCAACCAGCCCCGTTTTCTGTTACTGGGCATCCCTTGCGCACCGTAAGCATAAGTCTTGCGGTTCTGATCAGCCTTCAAAATTTCTATTTCTTGCACAAATGACTCTTGGCCCTTCCGAAAGGTCAACTAACCTTTATATATTGCAATATGAGCCCTCTATATTTACCTACAAGGGCTTTAGGATATTTACCCACTTTGTTAAGTCCTCGGTTAACTTTATTGTTACCCGAAAGGTCCTAACTTTAACGTTGACGCTTTAACCCCTCACATACGAATTTGATCATAACTTTCTCATACGATAACGAAACTTTATGAAATTTTAATCGTGCATTCTAGTGAGCATAATTAACCGTTACAAAGTTTCAGGTTTGTCAAAAGGGCACTCAGAGGTATAACTTAAACATGTTGACACATTTAACGCCTGTAGTTTGTAATCTCTCACTTTTAGCCTCGTATGATCCATGATTTATTCGTCTGATGGTATCAACGTCATGTAGGGTTATTGTAAAGTATATTTATTCACTGTTGACATTTTGAACTCGTATATTCACATACTTTCCATGTTTGTCAACTTTAGTCCCTCAAGAACATTCTTTCTCACGTTCGAGCTTATGACACGTGTCAACACATTATAGGACGTGAATTTTCGAGGTGTTACATCCTCACCCCCTTAAAATAAATCTCGACCCCGAGATTTGTTAATGTAAGGAAGTAATTTCTGCCTTATATTAGGCTTAATCTTTCTCAGTACCTTTGAGCCTCTATGGCATTCCAATTGACCTTTATAATAGGTACATGTATCTTTTTGGAGCTTCTATTCCTGTCATTCCTTAATCAACACAGGTTGCTCATCATATTATAGATATGTATATCATTATGTGATAGTGCTTCTTGACTTATTGGCGAGACACCTCCTTCAGTCACTAGTGTGCAATGTATTGCGAGCTCTGCCAAGCTCCTTAAATATGTTTTAGCTTATAAGCTACTTGATCTTGATACATTCGATTTCCTTCGAATGATTCTATATTTTCAGAGCTTAACTAGCCTGGAAAATTTAACAATTTGGTACACCCTTTCCTGGGTGATATCCTTTGTTGAACTTTATTCTTTAACAATAATCTAGGAGGGTTGCTACTATCATTAATTCTTGATTTTTCTGCCGAATACTGGCAACTTACAGATCCTTATAAGTGGGCTTCCCAGAGTCTCGTCCATCCGACGGATGTTTTAATATCTCATCTATACAAGGTCTCTAAGGGAGCAGCCTTGTTGCTTACATATCAACTATTATAGAAAAGTTTATCTCTAGGTGAGATGGTTATTCCAACCACTGCTTAACTAATTTTAAGGAATAGCTAATCCTTGTCGTTAGTCGAACAACTCGACGATCCTAGGCAGCTGATGGCGATTCTAAATCGTTGCCTAATTAGGGTTGCGGTAAACAATGCATAAGCAAAATGTACCGTCTTTCATACTTAACTATACCGAATTCTCAGGATATTGAGTTAAGCTATATGAATCTATATCTTAAAATTTACTTAATCAGGGTTTCGGTAAATCCATAATCAACATGGAGTTCTTACAACACTCTAACCCAAAGCGGGATGTAAATCTTAACTCTACTTGCCGTTCAGGAGGTAAACAGGGTAGTCTTACGAGAAGATAATCAAGATTCAAGGAGGTTACAGAGATTTTCCAAATCTCAGGCACCAGTTTATCCATCATTGCTGGTGTCAAATGAGTGACACATTTATGTTACGAGTCCACGAATTTCTTAATCAGATACTCTTACTTAGACAATTCCATTCTGGATATCATCTTTGAATACCATTAGTTGACTTTAATACCATATGACCACTGGAATATCTTTGTGGTCCCATGCATTAAACCTCCATACTGATCAGGCATGGAAGCAATCTATGGAACATATTAAGATACATCAATCCTCATATGGCGCTTTTGTCATACCATTTGGTATTCGAATCAATAGGGGTTAAAGAGATATCAATTACATTTGAATGCATTTATCTGGAGAGAGAGTACATTAGAATTTTATGACTGAAGGTTTCTGACAAGAACAAAAAGAAATAGTTCCTATTACCAAATGAATCATTTACTTAGTTGCAATCCAACAACTGCTATTCATCACCCTGATGGCCTTAACATATACTAACCATGGTTTCATTAAACTATACAGGCCAATATGACACTAACATTCTTAATGAATGTCATTAAAATATCAATATCACTTAGCCTAGGTCACAAAAGACCATCAATGGCATTTAAGGGTTGGACCTAGTCCATCACCTTTTTGACAGGGGATCAAAAAGTCACATCTGTCTTTATTATATTAATGAATTTGGATAGCTTGAAAGTTTGCCATAAGGATATCAGAAAAGAGTGATTCTTATAAGATATAAAATATCGATCTAAGGTTTGTTGGAGTATTCTCTAAAGTATCACCGGCCAATTTCTATCTTGCGTTAAATGACCGGAGTCCTAGTCAGGCGGAAACAACAGTTCTCACCAGTTATCGTTCATTATAGAATCATATGTGCCAGCATCAAATAAATTTCTGCATAAATTGCTTGATAAGGAAAAGTACCTGTTATATAATTATTCTGCATCATCTCCTGGGTGTTCCTATGGGAGTCTCATGCATTTGTTCCCTTGGCCTCTCAAGGCTTCCTTATAAGTTTTGGGCAGTTGGTTTTGATGTGCCCTTCCTCGTTGCAATTGTAACATGTCGCGTTCTTCAACTCCTTGCAATCTAAAGTTTTGTGACCCTTGGTCTTGCAAATTCCACACAATTTAGCACTTGGGTCAATCGTACATTTTCCAGAATGTTGTTTTCTGCAGTTACTGCATTTGGGCTTGTTATTGAACTGACTCGAGCTTTTCCTAAAATCGGAATCTTTCCTATGCTCAGAGCTTCCCTTCTTCTTCTTGTGAGATCGATGCGAGTTTTCCTCGTCTTCTTTTCTTTTTCCCTCGCTAGAAGTTTTAACAGACTTATTCATGATAGCATCTAAAGTGAGAGATAAGGATAAGTCCACCACGGACCTATATGTGGTAGGCCTAGATGCTTTAACATTTCCCTTTATCTCTGGTGCTAGGCCTCCAATGAAACGCGCTATGCGTTTAGGTTCAGGGGTGATGAAATAAGGAACTAGGCGGGACATAGTGTTGAAACTTGTCACATATGCCTGACAATCCAAATTCTTCATGACCAGAGTCAAGAAGTCTGATTCTATCCTTTCTACCTCATGCTGAGGGCAATAGTTTTCCTTGACTAATGCAGCAAATTGATCCCAAGATAAGTTGTAGAGTAGGACCTTTCCCATGGCTTGGAGCAATGATCTCCACCATGCCAACGCTTCTCCTTTGAATGATTGTGAAACAAATTTCACAACATCTTGCTCCGCACAACCACTGATGTCAACAACAGTGTCCATCTCATCGAGCCATGTCATGCAGTCGATGGCCCCTTCCTCTCCTGTAAAGTCTCTGGGCTTGCAGGAGACAAAATATTTATATGAACAGGTTTTAGCATGTGGCTCCTCGTTAAGCACAACCTGTCTAGACGGAACACTCCTCTGATTTGACGAGTTATGAACATCGTCTTCCTTTGACTCATGTGATTTAGAAGGGGGCTTATTACTAGCCATAGATAGAGTCTTAGAGCGGGTATCATATGAATCATTATACTGTCTGTCAAGAGCTCGAGTAACAGCATCATCTATTAATGCATGCAGTTCCGCTCCAGTTATATTAATCCTGGTAGTATCATTGTTTACCTTCAAGTGGCTGTTAACTTCATCTGATCCAGCCATGTAACTTGATTGCTACATAAATATTGACAATGATTTACTCAAAAGTTATTATGAAATTATCATTTTTGATGATTTATTAACCATGGTAATATAAACCATATGGGTTAATTTGTTAATTTTATTAGTATTTTCATTATAATTTATCCTAGTATATAAGACATTAAGGATATTAAAGTGGCACAACGGCCTTGTCACAAGGACAGATTTGAATTTATAAGCCATGATCGTTTGGGATCGAGGCATTTAAGGTTTGAGCATAGTCGGTTACTTTTCTTGACAGAGAGTCGAAGACTACAACTGCCTTTTGTCTTTTAGGACAATAGATATGGCACGTGGGCATTTCCCTTCTGAGGGATGTTTATAATATGTTCATCTTTTCAGATGCTATTAGTCAAGATCGTTTGGATCATACCGACTATTATGCTTGGACATGGTCCAACATTTTTAGGCAGGAGGTCAAAGACCACCACTGTCGTTGTCTTATCGGACAACAAGTTTAGCCCGTAGGCACTTCATCACTAATGGATGTTTATAATATGGTCATCTTATAGGATGACATAAGCCATGATTTCTAGATCATTAGGCCAAATCAAGAAATTTGAAAAATTCCGATATAGGGATGACTATTGTGATTTTCTCAGATCACTTTTGTCAAGAGTGCTAACACGTTCTTAGGTGTTAACAATATGATCATCTTTAGTTGATGATTTAAGCCATGATTTCTAAATCACTAGGCTAGACAAGAAAATTTGGAAGAATCCAATATAAGGATGACTGTTGTGATTTTCTCGAATCACATTTGTCAGGAGTGCTAACACGTTCTTAGGTGTTAACAAGGATCTGAATCCCTTGAATAGGTTTCACCATCTTGGCCACGTCTGAAATGACATGTAGGCTAGGTTTCACCTTTTAGATTGTTTTTAATATTTACTGGCAGAAAAGGAATGATATTTATTTTATTCAGGATTTTTATCATAAATCCTAATTCATAAGTTAGTAATAGCACAAAAGGCCTAGTCACGTGGACAAGTTTAAATTTATAAGCCATGATTTCAGAGAATCGAGGCGTTAAGGTTTGAATCAAAAGTTCATTACCTTTTCTTGACAGGGAGTTGTAGGCTACCACTGTCTTTAGTCTCAGAGGACGTTAATTATAGCCCGTAGGCACTTCCCTTCTAAGGGATGTTATCCCCCATTTATTTCATATTTCGTGTTTAGAATGAAAACTTAATTTAATCAATCCATTATATGAAAATAAAAGTACAGAGTTGCCCTAAGCGGGTCTTTGAAAGGAAATAATGTGTCCTCGAAGGGACTGAAAGATAAATATGTCCTTATAAGGACTATTAAGGAAACGATCTTCAGCAAAAAGGAGTTTTCTTCTTCACTTTACTTTCGAAAGTTCTCTCCCTGGATGCTCGTTTCATTCTCGCCGCGGTACGAAGCTTAGCATTTCTAGGCTCTGGATGTGGAGGATTTCTAATACAGCTTCTTCGCTTGGCGACATATCCAATATATAAAAATTGGAAGCAAAATTTACAGATTAGGATTGAGAGTATTCCTATGTTAAATCTAGACTCAAAAGGTCAAGGAATGTGCTACTGTGTCACTGAGATTAAACACCAAAGACTAGTGTTTAATTCACTCAATGTTGGCTCTGATACCAACCTGTCACACCCCGAATTTCCACGTGTCACCGGTGGGCCCGGTGGGGAGTATCGTGACGTAGTTGATATCACCATAGTCAAACAACACATTATATAAATGCACAGCGGAAGCAAAAGATAAATATATTACAATCCGAATATAAAGTAATATCAAGTATTACAACGAAAAGTAAAGGATCCACAGGCGGATCTTAAAATATAAATATTGTTCAACAGACTTTAGACGCCTAGAACTTGCAAGATTCTTTATTATCGTCCTGAGCAGCTTCCAGCCTATTACGTACTTGTACCTGTCACTTAGACTTTTGAAAATACGTCAGTTTTCACTGGTAAATACACTCAACTGACTCATTTTGAAAAGAGTTTAAAAATTGATTTGAATGCACGTGGCACAAAATATCTTTTATAATTTGATTAAAATGCACGAGGCAAAATTAATCTTTTTATACTTGGGACAATTTTATTAATAAAGATCTTGTATCCGATTTACATGTTTGTCCAACATTTAGGGCCGGTGATTCTACAATACAAGCCGGTCAAGATTAATCGACACACCATAAATATAACTCACAAGAAGACAGCCTTACGAGTGAGTATATCTTTTACATACGCAACAGGAGGTGTTATGCCTACACCTTGTGCTTAAGTTATGGCCATTCACCTTTTAAATGAGCCAAGGTTATCCAGGACACAGTATTAACCCCTAATTGTTATTTGTTATCGATCAATACAGATTAAAACGAGATTATGCAATTTAATCATCTCCGATTAAAAGGTTTCTACACCCAACCAAGCGGTATTTTTATAATACCGTATCCCAAGCCCGTATAAGGGAAAATAAGTTAAGAGTATTTACCTGAGCTAGCTCCTGTCTTAAATAGCAAGATTTAATAACTCAGCCGTATTCACTTAAGTAAGCGTAGGTACAATTTACCGGAAGGCTCTAGTCTGGAATGATGGTATAAATAACCAATTAGAATGCTAACGGGTCTTTAATTTAGCCTAAGCTTAGACCGGTTAGTCTTAAGGGAATATACGGTTCAAACGCCTGATTAAGTGAAGACCGGAATAGAATGTGTTTTAGACTCGACAAGTTTGAAGACTTGTATAATATGGGTATTTCATACACACTCTGAATTTTGAGATAAAACCGATAAGGTTTGACCCGTTTCGGCTAATTTATGTAAACTTGCTACATAAACCGAACCGTACGCGTAATAAGCGTGACGGGTATTCATGAGAGCCATATACAGGTTTCCTAAGTTAATTATGCCTCAAATATGTTGTGACATCAGTAAGATGTCTTTCATTATGCCCGAAACGTATTTAAACACAAACTAGGCCCCGTAGGGGTAGTTTGGTCATTTAAAAGGTTATAAAAGTGTTTAAGTATTTACCTGAGTTACAGGTCTGATATAATCAGAAAAAATACGTATTTTGGTAAGTTATAACAGTAGGATAAAGTATATATGTGAATTTACCAATTATAACCAAACTATGCACCGTAGGGGCATTTTGGTAATTTCACATAAGCCGAAAAGCTCAAAACTGACGTCTGAGTTAAACAACTTTTGCTTACTGTTAAAATATCATAATTTACCTAAAATATCAGTAGGTATCACCCTTGTATGTTTAAAAATAGTCTTAGTACATACTATGCGCTAAAAACGCTTAATAAGGCGATTAGAAGCCATTTACAGGTTTGATACATAAAGCTGATATTTTTATTATTTCAGAAGGCTTAAAATAATTTATTTATCGTATGTAATCAGTAGCAAAAGGTTTGGAGTCGTTTAGATATGTAAAACTCATTTTATAGCCCGTAAGGGCAAAACCGACAATTACCGGATTAAGCCTACGACTATAAGTTATGCTCAGCCTAAAATTAATTAAAAATCTTTAAAAATCCCAAAATAATATATTACATCAGTGGGTAATAAGTTTGATATCAAAAAGTAGGCTTAACTAGGCTATACGCTAATTACGCCGTTTAATTAACATAAAGCCTTCAATTTACGCTAATGAGCATAACTCTCAATCTACACCTCAAACTGATGTCAAACTTTTCATACAAGTTTATATATCAGTAACTAAGGTTTCTACACTTTTATATTTTCATAAATCACGTTTTAAGGTGTAAAGGGCATAATGGTCAACATATGAGCAATTAACGGAATCATGCATATTAATTGGTTAACTAATGAACCATGGTGTATAATCACAGAGGGTTATACTAGCATGTTACCTTGTCCAAATAAAGCTCTAAGGCATTTATAAAACATGCTTAAACGGGTCAGAACTGAAAGTCAAAGTGAAGGTCAAACTATGCGACTTTCGGTTCCGAACCGGGTCTTTACAGAGAATTGTCGGGTTGAACATGTTTACACATGTTCTTACACTAATTACTAAGTTATAACAATGATCCAACAGGTTGTATATGTTCTACATTGCTAATTATGCATAAATTGTAAACTAAGTATCCTGTTGACTTTTTAAATACAAGTTTGACCCGACATTAGACTTAGTTAGAGTGGGAATCAGGGGGAACCCTTTTAAGGGTTTATTACCCACATAATTACCAACTTATAACTACTTTTGATTCGACTAATCACTGGACCATTAGTGATTAATCTTAAAGTCAACCATTAATTACGACGGTTTGACTTTTAAGCTAAAACTAAGCTAAAACTTAACTAAGAAAGGATTAGCAAACTTACTGAAGTCCTATAAACGAATTATGACCTCTTGGGTCTGCTTTGGAGCTCCAAGAATGATCTGAAGTGCAAGAGAAGGTGTGATCACAATGGTTGCACATGAAGCCTTTATATAGTGATCAAGAACACCATAAAATGTTGACACATAGGTCTATAACTTACCACAACCGATCCACAAGTGTCCCTAGATGTTTAGGGGTTGTTTAGGGGCCAAGCAAGATGAGGAAATTCGTTTAAAGTTCGAAAATCACGTTTAAACGGCAACCAGCCCCATTTTCTGTTACTGGGCATCCCTTGCGCACCGTAAGCATAAGTCTTGCGGTGCGCAAGGCTTCTGATCAGCCTTCAAAATTTCTATTTCTTCCACAAATGACTCTTGGCCCTTCCGAAAGATCAACTAACCTTTATATATTGCAATATGAGCCCGCTATATTTACCTACAAGGGCTTTAGGATATTTACCCACTTTGTTAAGTCCTCGGTTAACTTTATTGTTACCCGAAAGGTCCTAACTTTCAACGTTGACGCTTTAACCCCTCACATACGAATTTGATCATAACTTTCTCATACGATAAAAAAACTTTATGAAATTTTAATCGTGCATTCTAGTGAGCATAATTAACCGTTACAAATTTTCAGGTTTGTCAAAAGGTCACTCAGAGGTATAACTTAAACATGTTGACACATTTAACCCCTGTAGTTTGTAATCTCTCACTTTTAGCCTCGTATGATCCATGATTTATTCGTCTGATGGTATCAACATCATGTAGGGTTATTGTAAAGTATATTTATTCACTGTTGACATTTTGAACTCGTATATTCACATACTTTCCATGTTTGTCAACTTTAGTCCCTCAAGAACATTCTTTCTCACGTTCGAGCTTATGACACGTGTCAATACATTATAGGACGTGAATTTTCGAGGTGTTACACCTATACATACCTTATCACCATTAAGTGTCACTAGACTAACGTTAGGCGCTTTAAGATGAATCATCTTCCTTTTAAAACTCTTTGCACTTTATACGCAACTAACATGACCACACCTAACACTATATCAAATCCACCTAAGGTCATAAGAAATAACCTAGCAGGAAACTTGTGACCCTTTTGTCCTATCGAATAGTTATCTATAGCTTTTATCATTATAGTGGACGTATCAAAGTAGTCCTTACATTACAGGCATCTTGCATAGTCCTACCAACTAAAATAACAAGAAACATGATGTGACATTAATGAGTGTTCTACTTTACCCATCATCTTACAAAAGAATAGATGCATAAACATAACTAATTAGAAATTTACTTGCCTTGCCATTTCCCTTAGGTTCTTCACACTTCCAGGCTAAATGCCCCATTTCTCCACACTTGTAGCATTTAGAGATATTTAGGTACTCATAAGAGTAGTGCCTGCCTCTTCCACACCATTAACACAAGTTAGTTCCTAGACTGCACTCCTAAGCTGCTTCGTTCCACACTTACTACAAATATCACATCTTTCTAACCTGGCATTCTTTCTTTTAGGTTCTGTACCCGAGTTTTCATGATCAGTTTTGTTATTATCAGTGTAGTCCCTTTCTCTCGTTCCATGTTGTTCCTTCGATGTTGCTTATAATCCTTGTTATGATTGCAGGAAAAGATAACCAAAAAACCCAAGCAACTTATGTAGATATAGACATCTGGATCATAGGATCCAAAGTTAGACATTCTTTGTGGACCTTTATAGATGGAGGCTTGTTGTTCTCATTCATGCTCTTCACATCCCCAACATTGTTGTAATTTCTTTAGACATTACTATGCAAGTACTCGTCACACCAACGCTTGGAAAGTAAGCAGCTAATAGCTGTGGCAAGTTGCTATTAACATTTTACCTTACCTTTCGAGTTCTAAACATTCCTTATCACGAATAACATCAATATCTAGGCATTATCCTATTACATAAGGCCTACTATACTCTATCACTAGCAGTGCTCTCGCGACATCAGCTTCCCATGCAACATTATTTCATTCAATGTTTAAGTTCAGACATCTTAGAATGACCAAATTTCTCAAACTAACGCTAATACCAACTTGAAACTCCCCAAACCCGATGATCTAACCTATCCGATTTACTCTTTGCCAAAATTTCATAAGCATAAATTTTGTTTATATGCAGCAAAAATTTAACACAAATAAACCAATTACATGAAGGGTTTCTAAAACAAACCGTGTCTTTAACAATAAAAACTCTATCAGAAATGGGATGCTAGTCTTCCAGTATGGAGCCTTCATCCGCCCAACCGAGAAACCCATGAGTTATCCAAAGTTTAACCTTATGTGTATACTAAAAGTAAGCTATAGTGAATGAATTTTAGTTTAAATACAACATTAACTAACTTTAGAAAAACATTTATTAAATAGATCTTTACATGACATACATCAAACTTTATCCTTTATCTTTAGCATTAACAGTAACATTCGCTAATAAGGGTTCATCATCAATCCTATCATAGTCTGTACATCTATTGATAGCCACGTAGGTCACCACCCTCTGCTCACAGTCCCCATAGGTAATTTAACAAAAATTCCTATACGTGCAGCCCTGTGGGTAACCGCCTATGTGTAAGACCCTAATACGTATTTGACAAAAATTCGCAGCGGAAAATTCGTGCCATCAAAAAAAATTCTTTCATTTCAAACGTCTTGACTTACTTGAAAATTCGTTTTAATATGTATCTTTTACAAAATAAAACAGTAGTCCTGTTTACTAATAGTACAAACTCAATTACTCCCGTACAATCTATCTTGTGACTCGGTCTTCGATCTCTATTTCTCGTGATAACCGCCCGTGAATCGTACAACCTGCACTCACCACATACATTCATCACATTAGTACACAGACATAAACAAGATTCAATCTCGTACACTTTCCATTGCGTATCTTTCTAACTTTAGACATTTCATCTGCGTATCCATATTCTGGTGAGGCTTCAATAATGTACCTGCATTACTTTTCATTCTCAAGGCACACTATTAATAACGTATTACTCGACGTATCTAAATCATACACATATACGTTCTTACATGTATACATATGCATCTACATATGTACATATGTACATACCTTCCTATATCTCTTCATACCTGCATATACCCATACGTACCTTCATATATACCAAATACATATCTACATACGCACATACATTACTATGCCTCTACATACGTTCATATACAATACGTATCTTCGCATACACATAAATACACATCTACGTACATACACACATTATTATGTCTACCTGCATTACATTTCATTCTCAGAGCACACTTTACTTGCATACCCACGCATCTACTTACATACGTACATGATTACATCTTCACATACGTACCTACATACATACATACATGCACACATACATAAGTACCTACATATCTACCTACTCGAATACATACATACATACTTGCATCCACATATATATATATATATATACGTTCATACCTACACACGTATGTATCTCCACACTCAAATACATAATGCTCATGCTCATACATAACTACTTGCGTACATACATACACCGATACCTATATATATACATTTATACATACATAACTACATACTTACATGCATTCATAAAATGATTCATAACTACACACGTGCATACCTTCACTCACACGTGCATATACTTACGTAGTTTTCCTAAATACATTCATACATACATACAATCTCGTACATACCACCTACTGACACGTGATTGAAAACCGGTGCTCGAAATCGTGTAACTTTATGTTTTTATATGAGTGTGAATCTTAAATGGCCTACTCTTGATTAAAATTGTCTTTATGCAACTTTAACGAAGTTAAGGAGCTTTTCGGGAGCTTTACGGGTCATCGGATCAAAAACCGAATCACCAGGACGCGTTACGGGTCAACCGGAAATGCGAGACGCGAAAACTGGAGAAAGCAACTTAGACAACCCGTCGGCGACGGGTATGAACCCGTCCCCGACGGGCTCAGGAAAAGCCCGTAATCAACTAAGGCCGTAACCAGGAGGTTAAGCCGTCCGCCACATTTGAAATAACTGAAGCCCGTCGGCGACGGGCTGGGAGCCGTCGGCGACGGGCAGTGCATATGGGCTCCGGGAAAGTTTGTTGTTGGGTGCTTGAAATGCTTACTAAACATACTTTTCTCCTTACAACCAGGAATGGCACTCAAAGTGGGGTTTTTACAAAATCCCTAAAGCCATTTTATATACACCAATCATCTCCATTCATCCATAAACAAGAACACTCTATATGTATACTAAGAAGTGATTCGAAGTCACTTACCTTGTGCGTCCGTGTTCGTGACCGCTTCCTTGCCTCATCTTGACTCGTTAGCCTTCCATGCTGGGTCAATGCTTGTGTGTTTCCTATCCTTTCATGTCGTCATGCCATGATAATGTTAGTATTCATGCTCATTCATATTAACACACATTTTTCAACTCTTATCTACATTGACTTCCACTAACACGCTTACGACATGATTCATCAACCACATGGTTCAATATCTTCGAAATCCAAATTCATTATTACACAAAACACATATCTCATGTTAACCTATCGTTTATCACTTCATTATTTCATTCTAAACATTTCCATCCATCATTGTCCACAATTCATCTAAAAATCATCACATAGGCATTTCATCAAACACTTGGTGGGCGTACAACAAGTAAGGCACAATGTACAAGTATTTCATGATCATCTTCTACCACTTGTTTCCAATCCTCAACAATAACACAACATCAAATTTCTTTCAGCTCCTACTCAATCTAACTAGTAAGAATCGATCATATAGCACACCATACATCAAAATTATACAAGAATTGAACATGGTAATTCATGCATCTCACCATTCCTACTAGCACAAGTGGGTTTTATCCCGAAACATCAAATTGCTTAGAATCTTACATAGTTCATGTTCTACACGGTGAATCTAACACATATACATGATTAATTTCACACAATTTCACGGATTAAACCTAAACCCACTTCATACAAGATCATCAAATCATAAATTGCAACTTACCTTATGATCAATACACTTAGATTAAGTTGTATTTAGCCTCATGCATTCGATTTCCTCTCAAATTCAGGTTCAATTCTTGAGTTCTTGCATGTAATTGAAGGAGAAGGGTTTCCCCTTGCTCCTGCCCTTCTCTCGCGACCCACACACCAAACACAATCACTGTGTATAATTTCCCCTCTTATAATATGAATTTACACATTCAGCCCCTGAACAAGCTTTCATTGTCATTCTTGTATAGTCTTTCTAAATTTATAACTTCCTTCATATTTATCTAAGACTTAGCTAATTACTTGAAACATTTAACACCCCAATAATTTTTTATATATACACATATATATTAAACTTATCATTACTTTCGTATGGTACAAATCTATATTTACTGTTTTCCGTTACTTAACATCTTGAATATAATATTATTTATATTATACGAAATTTGGGATGTCACAAGGACATATTTCGAATATATGACATTTAGATTTTGGGGCGTTACACTATGCTCATAACCTAGTAGCTAACCAATTCTTATGTGCTCCTCACGTGCCAGATTCACGATGATGAACCACGTGACAAGACTTGCTGCCCCATAGGCAGCTAACCCATATTGTACATCATTACATTCCTTTTATCTTTCATTGTCCTTAACTTTTAATTACTTATGAGCTTATATTTGAATTAAACTATGATTTCAAAAACATCACATTAACTAGTTGAAAATGTTTCCTGATCACATTCGAGTTAATAACCCAGTCGTGTTCATTTAGTAAAACTTTCCTTTCATTTACTTTTCATACTTTAACTTTCATACTATCCAATTTGTTATTATACCGAGTATGTACATCCCCTAATATTGTCTAAAAAGGGGTCTAGAAACTCACATGTAGTATTTTCATTTTAAAACACTTTCCTTTTATTTACTTTTCATACTTTAACTTTGATACTGTCCATTATGTTAATATACCGAGTATACGCATCCTCTAAAACCGTCTAAAAAGGATCTAGAAACTGACATGTAGCCTTCTACTCTAAGTCACTAAAACTAAAGGATATAGACACCCGAAGTTCTAAGTTAAATTTGTTTAAACATACAAGCACAATTTCATATCTCTACCCCATGATCCAAGCGTAAAACTCAATTTGGGCAACCTAAATCATTCATAAGGCATGACCAAGAGAAATTCCTTACCCAAGCACTATCTCATGCCGACGCATAATCTGAAGTGGTGCTTGAAGTATAGTTTTGCTTAGGAACAAGTGTAAACTACCACTACTATATGCAATGTAAATACGAGCTTGAAATTTTGCTCGTGTAAGGTGCAGGGCGCAAAGCCAAGCGTAAAGTACACTTTACTCCCGCACAAAGTACAAACGCTAATATACTTTTCTTTTTTGTGTAAACCCTAATCTAATCATTGTGGCGGCTAAGTGTGGTTAATCTTAAAACACATCACGCTATCAAGTTTATGATTCCAAATGTTTCGTGACTTACGTCTATCATAAACCCATAAATATCCATTAGCATAAATACAACATTTAATCAAAACTCTTACCTTCGATGTTCACTTGCACACACTCAATTAGCTCGAAACTATATAAAACAGACTCCAATTGAAGTTATTCAAATGGCCACGGAACCGTCTTGCCGAGTTCTACCAGCCCTACAAGTCCAAGCCACCTTAACTGTTGCCGCCACTACCAAAAAACCATACAGTCGGCTGAAAATCCTCAAGCTCACTGTTCTGTTTTGGACAACAAATACCCCAGTTCCACACCTTTAAATCAAGATCCCCTTATTTGATTTCATCGCCTATGTGTTCTGAAGCTTTAGCCCAAATATGAAGTCGATTTGACAATTCAATCTTCGAGAAACATCTGATCTCTGTTGCTTGGTCATCCATAAATGGAAATTAGACCTAGAATGGTGGTTTATCTCTCTCTCCAACTTAGTAAAAAGAAAAAATGATGCAAAACCCTAATTCCATGCTTTTATACCATAAAGTTTGAGAAATTTGCACAATCAACCCTTGAACTTCAATAATAATACAAAAAACCTGACACTTTTTGTTTATATACAAAGAAAGCTAAAATTGGGTGTTACACAAAGAAAATATTGTATTATTAGAGCACTCGATTTACTGTTGATCACAACAATGCTTCAAATGAGTTAAAACAACGTGTCAAACTTTGTAGGCTTAATTTGTTATTATAAGAGGTTTGATGCATATTTATATGTTACGGTGTGTATAACTCTCTAGGTTTGATGGTATGTATATGATGATACATCAAATATATACAACAGTATGTACAAACTTTCTTGGTATGGTTTGATGTTTTTGTAAGTTTGTTAATGCACTTTGGGTGATAAGTGCCTGCCTTCCAATTTGTAGGGTCTTTATTGTTCATGTATTGAAACTTAGTCAAAGTTTTAACCTTGGACATTTTGTCCAAGTTTTAGTCTAGACTTTTGTCTGAGTTTATGTTTAGGACAAAAGTCAGAGTTTTGTGTAATATGTTTTGTCCAGGGGCTTCTAGTTTGTCTTGGAAGTCCGAGGTTTGCCTTGTATATATACCTTTATGTGGAATAGACAAGGCAGCGATTCTGTGTGAAATTCTGTGCACCTTTCTATCCCTAATCATTGTGTGTGTTTTGTCTGGCGGCTACTGTGTGTGTGTGACGTCATTCATCTTCCTCATCAAGAATACTCAGTGTATTCTTGATTTCTCTCACAAATCTTTGCATTCTAGTGTTTCATCTACAGTGGTTGATCATCAGGTGGATTCCGCACACCTGTTGGTTACCTTAGCTGAGTGAGATCTTGGATTAGGAGGCCTTACAAGTGGTATCAGAGCAGTGTGCTCATACTACTGTAGGTGTTTCTTAGTTTGAAGGTTTTTGTGAGAAAAGTTCAAACTTTGATAGGGTTTAGTGAGTGTTTTGTGAGTTTTTGTGTTTTATTCATGATTCTTCATTCATTTCTAGTGATTTGGTGATGGATTTTGAGTAGTTTGGTGATTTTTAGTGTTAATCTTCATCTGGGTTTTTACAGGGGTTTTGGTTTTTGTTCATACAGTGTTGAAGGTTGAAGAAAATTCCTAAGTTTGATCTTTGGAAGATTTGTTCGTGGCTTAAATTCTGTGTTTGTGTTTTCGGGGTATTGTTGAACCAGTGTGAAGTCACATTGGGGAGATAGTCCGGAGATTGGTTACTGGATCTGAGTTTTGAGAAACTCTTACTTGTTCTGAGTTTCAAATCTCAACTCCTGTCCGATTTTTAGCTCCTCTCCGATTTTTGAATCCTGTCCGAATTTTATATTTTCTTAGGTGTTCCGAGCTTAATATACAATAGTTCATCCGAGTTTCATTGTGTCCGAGTCTTACCTTAGTTTCTTCGGTGTCCGAGCTTTTTGTTTTCCTTCATTAGGTCCGTGAGATCTAAGTGTGTGTCCGAGTTTCTTTACACACATTGAGTCCAAATTTTCTTCACACATTGAGTCCGAGCTTTTCCAACACAATGAGTCCGACTTTTCTATTGAGTCCGAGTTTTATTCACACATTACACTATTGTGAGTCCGAATTTTCTTCTCACATTAAGTCCGAGTTTCACTTTGTTTAGTGTCCGAGTTTCTTCATTGGTGTAGTTTAATTAAGTCCGAATTTTAAACATTCCACTTTGAGTATGAGTTTAAGTCTATGCCTGTTAATCCGAGTTTCAACACCACATTGAGTCCGAGTTTCTCTTTACACTTCCATTAGGTCCGATTTTTTAACTTGTCATCTTAGGTTCGAATTTTTAAAATCCCTATTGTACAAATTTTTAATCTTTCTTTTGGTCCGAGTTTCTTTATATTATCTTAGTGTCTGAGTTTAATTCTCTTAGTGTCTGAGTTTTAAGTATTGTTCTTCCTGTCCGAGTTATACAATTCTACTTGTCCGATTTTAAAACTCTAGTGTTGTGTCCGAGGTTTGTGTTTCATTTCAGGTTTTGATCCGGGTTTTACACTCTGATTAAAGCCTCAGACATTTCACTCCGTGTTTTCTTTCCGAGTTTTGATCTTAGAAGATTTTTCAATCAGACTTTCTGGTTGAAACCTACTGTTAACCTTTGTGAAGCTACTGTTTTCTTTCACAACTGTTTTAAAATGGCAAACAACAATCTGACTGCAATGGTACAAAACCTCAAGCACAATGCTGAGGTTGGGAGTAACGACAAACCTCCTTTGTTGATAAACGAGCTTGATTTTCCTGAGTGGAAGGAGCGTTTCGAAAGGTATGTAAGAGCGAAAGACATCAAGATCTGGTTGTGCATTGTTAAAGGATGTGGAGCTACTCCAGTAAGAACATTAACGATTGATACTTACTTGGCACTCACCGACGACCAAAGAAATTTTATGATTGTGAAGAGAAAGCTATGTCAATGATTACGATGGCTATGACACAATCTATACTTCACACTTTCCGTAAGAGAAGTAACTCGAAGGAGTTGTGGGATAGCATGATCGAGCGCTATGAAGGAAATGCAATATACAAGAAACGACGACTCGAACGTTTGAAGACTCAATTCGTTGTGTTTAAAGCTTTAAGAAATGAATCATTTGATGATACAGTGAACTGGTTTTATCATTTGTTGAGTGAACTTGATAGAAGTCAAGAGGGTATCTACACTGAATTTGAGAAGGTTGAGAAGTTTCTGAATTGCCTTTCCAAAGAATGGAATATGTACACTGCTTTGATTAGAGAAGGTGTTCTCTATGAGGAGCTCTCATTGGAAGAAGTTGTACAAAAACTGAAGGGTTATGCTTGGAATATGGAAGATCAAGCATCTGATTTCGAGAAGATCCAAGATCCTCAGTTATATAAAGCCTCAAAACCGACGGATAAGGGTAGTAATGGAGTAAACGGTGTTGCCCTATATTCAGAGAATGAAGTTCCTGCAAGTGAACACGCCTTTATAAGCAACAATGTCAGTTCAAGTGGAACAACCAATTCCAATCAAGGAATGTACTCTTCTAGGGATTAGGGTTTAGGGTTTAGGGTTTAGGGGTTAGGGTTTAGGGTTTAAAGTTGATAGAAGAAACAACAAACTTGAACATTCCAAAGTTAGATGCAAGCGGCTTAAAGTTGATAAAAGAAAACATGAGCCTTTTGGCGTCCTTCATGAGTGCCTACGAGAACTTCTGTCTTGGAAAGCTCGTTGAACCGTCAAGTCTCGATGAGGACTTTGACCAGATAGACCAAGACGAAATGGAAGAACTTGATCTACAACTCAATATGGCACTCTTAGTCCATAGAGCGAAGAAGTTTCTGTTGAGAACGGGTAGGAAGTTCATAGGAGGTCAGACAAAGACTCGAATGGGAGTCGACATGTCAAAGGTGAAATGTCACAACTGCGGCATCTACGGGCATTTCGCACGTGATTGTCGAAAGCCGAAAATGGAAAGATCTGACAGAGAAAGCAACTCTCGAGGAAACAATTCAAGACCTCACCACAATGCATCAACTGCTACTTCTAACTCAAGTACTCGTCCAAGTGGTTCTGAAAATCTTACACCCTCGACAAACAATGCTATGGTGGCTCAATCTTTACAAAATGTGACTGAGCCTTACGACTGGGGTTGTGCATTGGAAGACATTTCAGGAGCTATTGTGTCACAAGCCTTTATAGCTGAAATTGTCAACGAAGAAGTGTGTGAAGATATTGTCGAAGAGACTAGCATTGAGGAACTTGCGGTTGTAGCTGAGGTTCTTGGGGAAGAGTTGGATTCGGGCAATATAGTTGAGAATGAAGATAACTTGAGTGAAGAGTCTGTTGAAAAGGCTAACAAAACAGAAGATGGAGAAAAGGGAGAATGCTTTGAGTTCAACATCTCCACAGCTGAAATGCAGCAATTTGCGGATGTAGAAGCTAAAAGGTTGGAAGAAAACTCCGGAGAAAATGAAGCGTGTGCATTCATGGCTGGCATTGAGGTAAAATCATCTTCTGTAGATAAGCGATGTGCTAGATGTGTTGAGTTTGTCACCAAGATTGATAGATATGCACTTCACAACACAAACTTAATTGCAGATTTAGAAAAATCCAGAGAACTCATTGCTGTTTTATCTAATTCGGATAAAGAACACCGAATTAAGATAAAAGCACTGAAAAATGATATCTCTGAATTTGAGAGACTTGTGGCTCAAGGAACTGTTAAAAATCAGGAATTAAGATCTGAACATGAAATGAACCAAAATTGTGTTTTGGAAAAGAAAAAAATCATTTTGGAAAAAGATAATCTGATTTTAGATTTGCAACGAAAAATTGAAAAGTTCGGGGATTCATCTGAAGTGATGAATTTCTGTATTAACAGCCAACGTCTCAAAGAATCTGAGGAAGAAATGTTCGGCATCGGTTATATGAAAGTGCCTCCTCCGGTAAACCATAATTATACATCGATGCCAAGCATTGATCCTGAATTGGCAAATTTTGTGCCAAAGACCCCTCTGACGGTTGAACCGCAAAGTGAGTCAGAATCTGAGCCAGATGAGGCTTCTGACTCAGAACAGTCGAAGGTGAGTGAAGTTACAAAGAAAAACGAGCTAAATTTTGATAACATTGAGAATTTGATAAGTAATAAAATTTTGGAAATTTTTAATCAAGTTCAAAATGCGAAGTCAAAACCAAAATCACGTGGGAAACCCAAAAAGAATTTGAAAAATATCCCTAAAACTGAGTTTGTTAAAGGGGAAGATTTTATCAAAGAAGAAGAGAAAATCGAAACAGGTTCAAACTCTCAGTTTGTCAACCAAATTTTGAAAAAATCCCACTAACACCTCATCATCTTCGACCAGTCATGAGGAACGTCCAAAGAATGCTGCAAAATTTCGCAAATGTTATAAGTGTCGTGGGAAAGGACACTTAGCAGCAGATTGTCCAGATGACAGGGGTAAATCTCTTGTTGATCCTGATCAAAAGAAACCTTTTGTTGAAAAACCACAAAATGAAGCAGTAAATGTTGAAAAGAAAAACGGTAAAAATCAGAAGGTTGAGAAAAACAAAGTGATTAAAGAAGAAGTAAAACCAGTTGTCAAACCAAATGTTAAAACACAACAAAATCAGGATCATGGGGAGAAACCAGCTGTTATTAATCGTGGGGAAAGATCGGAAAGTTCATTTCAAAGACATGATACTCGTGAGAAAACCCCTCACAGACGACAAAATCATGTTACTTTCCAAACACATGAGAATGACCAACGTTCTGGAGGTTCGAACAACAACTATGTTAGACCTCATGCACAAAATAGATTCGTGGATGACCGAAATGCGTCACCCCCCCCCCCCCCGATTTCCAAATCAAAGACAACATTCGGATAATCATCCACGATCATTCTCAAGACACAATGATGTTCCTAGATTTGGTAGGAATTTTGAGCCACCCAGGAATCAAAACTACAGTTACCAAAACTATGGAAGCCGAGGTTATGGAAACTCTAGTTATACCAACAGATCGTCAACTCCGTATAATCCACGGTTTACGGGGGAGTCATTCCAACAATTTCCGAAATGGAAATGGAGGACAAAGAGGCGATGATGGTTATTTCAAAGAGTTTTCTTATGTTGACGAATCGGGACGACCCAAGACCATCATGGCTTGGGTCCCACACTCTAACTAAATTTTCTTGTTGGGGAGTGTAGGAGCAGCTGAAGAGAGCTATCTATATTTAGTATATCGATAGTGGCTGTTCCAGACACATGCCGGGAAATAAAGAATTATTGAACAATTTTAAACAAATTCGTGGTGGTTATGTGAATTTTGCCGGTGAGAAGGGTGGTTACATCACCGGTGAAGGTTCTGTGTCAAATGGAAAAATTACGCTGCATAAAGTGAACTACGTTGAAGAACTGAAGCATAACTTGATGTCGGTTTCTCAAATTTGTGATAACAAGTACACGATGTTGTTCACCGATAAAGCTTGCTTCGTTTTGCGTCCGGGATTTGTTGCTCCTGAAGATTGGATTGTTATGAGGGCTCCAAGGGTGAATAACACATATGTCATGGATATGCGCCCGTTGGTTAACTCGTCTGCTCCAGTGACATGTCTACTTTCGAAGGCGACTGAAGATCAATCGTATCTCTGGCATAGGAGAATGGGCCACGTGCATCTGCGAAAAATGAACCACTTAGTGAAAAACAACTTAGTGTTAGGGGTTCCTTTACGTAGTTTCAATATGCACAACAAATGTGAATCATGTGAAAAAGGAAAAATCAAACGAAAGCCTCACAAACCGAAAACAGTTAACTCAATCCAAAAACCACTTGAATTGCTTCACATGGATCTTTTCGGCCCAATCCACGTTGCTAGCATTGGTGGGATGTCTTATTGCCTAGTTGTCACTGACGATTTCTCACGATACTCGTGGGTATTTTTCTTAAAAACAAAGGACCAAACTGCTGGTATTTTAAGAGACTTGTTCAAACAACTTGAGAAAAATTATTTACTTCCTGTTAAGAAAATCCGAAGTGACAACGGCACTGAGTTTAAAAATCATTATATGGATGAGTTATGTCGGGAAATGGGAATAGTTCATCAGTTCAGCGCTCCATATGTTCCTCAACTGAACGGAGTTGCAGAACGGAAGAATCGTACCCTAATTGAGGTGGCCCGAACTATGCTTTCTGAATCAAAATTGCCAATTTTCTTCTGGGCCGAGGCGGTAAACACTGCATGTTATGTGTTAAATCATGTGCTTACGGTCAAAAGAGAAGATAAAACGTGTTATGAATTGCTTGAAAACAAGAAACCAAACTTATCTGGTTTTCAACCTTTTGGGATCAAGTGTGTTATCAAACGCACCAAAGATACTCCTAAAATGGGGGAAGTTGGAGAAATTGGGTTCTTTTTGGGATATGCCAATGGAACTCCAAACAAACACGTTTATAACGTTAAGAAGCGTACAGTGGAGATCGTGTTTGATATAACTCCTTTGAGTTACGATCCTCCACCGTCCGAATTCGGTCCTAAAAGCGGTTACGATTATGATAAACTATTTGATTCATTTGATCTTCCTGATGTTTCAGAAGAAGATTCGGAGGTTGTCTACACACATCTTGTGAACAAAGATGAAGTTGATGCAAGCTGGAGAGCAAGTATTCCTACTAATGTGTCTTCGAATGTTCACTCAGGAGTTCCAGTCGCTGATTCTTCAATCGTGAATGAAGTTGTTGCTGAGCAGATCCCCAATGCAACTGCTCAAACTACAAGTGGTGATCTTTACGTTGATTTCTCAGCATATCCAAATGTTAATGCGTCTTCTGGAAATGATCAAGCTTCTAGTAGTAATGCAAATGTTGAGGGGGAGATTCAATCGAATTTGGGAAACAATCTTCAAGCTCAGGCAATCCCAGTTCCAAGAACAAATATTCATCATCCTGTTGATAATATTATTGGGAATCCAAATGCGGGAGTGCAAACGCGAAGGAGTATTTCAGAGATGCAGTGTCTGTTCTCTGCTATCAAGAAAGAAGAAATCTACAATCTTAGCCTACATGAATGTTTTATCTCTCAGATAGAGCCGAAGAACTATCAAATGGCTCTGAAGGATAATTCTTGGTGTGAGGCGATGCAAGAAGAGTTAGCTCAGTTCGACAAGTTAAAGGTGTGGAATTTGGTCGATCTTCCAAAGGGCCAACATGCAATCAACACGAAGTGGGTTTTCAAGTGCAAGAAAGACGATAAGGGTGTCGTCGTCAGAAACAAAGCACGGTTGGTTGTTCAAGGCTTCAATCAAGAGGAAGGGATTGATTATACCGAAGTTTATGCACCAGTGGCAAGACTGGAAGCCATTCGTTTGTTTCTAGCTTTTGCTGCACACATGCGTTTCAAAGTCTATCAGTTGGATGTGAAAAGCGTGTTCCTTTACGGGAAATTGCATGAAACTGTGTATGTATCCCAACCACCGGCTTTCGAAGCTCCAGGGTCTGACAAAAAAAGTCTATCTGTTGAACAAAGCTCTCTACGGTCTCCACCAGGCTCCTCGGGCGTGGTACGAGACTTTATCCAGACATCTATTGGAGCACGGGTTCTCGCGTGGCGCGATTGACTCCACACTGTTCATATTGAAGAAAGGGGGAGATTTTCTGATCGTGCAAATTTACGTTGATGACATAATTTTTGGTTCTTCAAATGAAGAATTGTGTCGTGAGTTCGAGGCGGTGATGAAGTCAAAATTTGAAATGAGCGCGATGGGCGAGTTATCGTTCTTTCTTGGTCTTCACGTGAGTCAAGAAAAAACCGGGACGTATGTGCATCAGACGAAGTATGTCCACGAGATTCTCAAAAGATTTGGATTGGAAGATAGCTTACCCTATGACACGCCTCTCCCGACAAATCACAAGCTTTCACCCGATAAGGAGAAAGATCCTGAAGTGGATCCGACTCTATATTGAGCAATGATAGGTTCGCTAATGTATCTTACTGCTTCACGACCAGATATTATGTTTTCTGTTTGTTTGTGTGCCAGGTTCCAATCAACTCCGAAGGAGTCTCACTTGAAAGCGGTCAAGCATATCTTCAGATATCTGAAAGGGACGCCTAAGCTTGGATTGTGGTATCCAGCTGAAGGTGGTCTGGATTTGATGGCGTATGCTGACGCAGGCTTCGGAGGGTGCCCGATGAACAGAAAGTCAACCTCTGGCGGCGCACAACTTCTTGGGAACCGTCTTGTCTCTTGGCAATGCAAAAAGCAAGTTGCCGTTTCTCTATCCACGTGCGAGGCCGAGTACATTGCTGCATCAAGCTGTTGTGCTCAGGTCTTGTGGATTCAGCAGCAAATGAGGGACTACGATTTGAATTTTACTCGAACTCCTATTCTTGTCTATAACAACTCTGCCATTTCCATAACTAACAATCCAGTTAATCACTCACGCACTAAGCACATAGATGTTAGGCATCATTTCATTCGCGACTGTGCTGAGAAGGGTTTAATAGAAGTGGTTAGGGTAGACACCTTGGATAATCTTGCCGACCTGTTTACAAAGACATTCGATCGGGCTAGATTTGAAAATCTGGTCCGAATGATTGGCATGATCAACCCCGAGTAAAATGCTTTTCAAAACTCGCATAGAAACTTTATTTTATGTTTACTATACAGTTCTTACCGCTTTTGTAAATTTAAAAAAAAAATTCAAAAAAATATTTTACTTAGTTGTAGGATAAATTTCAAGAAAAATAGATAAACATTTGAAAAATATAAAATGAAGTCGTGTTGAGATATAAGGGAAATGATAGTACATCGGTTAGTCGTATCTAGTGCAGGATTATAGTAATATATAAAATTAACCGTTAACTGTAACAGCTTCATTATACGTTGCTTCGGTAGGTTTTACGCGTCAATAAGAACCTGTTTTTGGTACATAAACATAATGAACTGCGTAACTTGTGTGGTACATCTCTCGGATATATGGTCTTGGTACCGTAATTTTGTTTGATAGATTGCCGAGGTTCTGAGATACGTGGTCTTTATGCTGCTTATCATCTGGGTATCATGGTTGTTTCTTTTACCGAAAACAACGGGGACGCAAGTCTAGATCTTCCATGATACCATACATACGTGTAAATATCATTCAATCGTGTATATATTACATGATACATTCGACCGCAATAAGTGATAAACAATCACATGTCCCTCAAAATATGTGATAATATATCACAGTTCTTTTGCGGGAGTCAAGTTCGTCTCTTTGTCTGTACGATGGTACTAACCTGTTCACGGACTTGCTCCTGTGCCCTCATGCATCTGAAAATCAAGTTCCTTATCAATAAGTGATTCTATCACATAGGGCTTGTTTTCAATTCTAAATAAGTGAGTATCTCACATCATTTTATACGTCAAAACAGATGATAAATGGAATACTCACCAGTAAGATGAATTCTCGTGCATACCTTGATACGGGAGTATATTCTGAGGTGGGTAAACATAGTTACAATCAGTTATTAATACACTTAATCGCATATCTCGAAAACAGTGTTCGAAAGCGTGCTAAAGCTTAAGTGGACTACAATACCGTTGAACGTCTTGAACTGTTAATATCATTCTAAAAGCTTAAACTGAAAAACTATGCTTCTTGTGTTGGATAATGACAGAAAAACTGATATGATCCCTTTGCTCCGATTTCACAAAAAGATAATTAGTGTAAATACGTTCGTAGGTTTAATTTCTTTATTCAGTCAAAAATTCAAAAAAAAAAAAAAAACATCAAAAAGATTTTGCTTTCTTGTTTCTATGTGCGAGTTATCATTTTGAAAATTCTCTAAGGGTTGTGAACATTCTTTAATAAGGTGTTAAACATCAAGTTAGGTAATCTTAAAATAAGTCTTTTTGTATAAAAATTGGCCGTGCAAGATCCATCTAAGTGTGTGGGTAATCACGTCATTTTAACGTGTTTCAGTAAATCTGCTTCCAAGTTGTGATATTTTTCCAAAAGTATAAGTTTTGAAGTAACTTTTTATGAATGATCATGTTTTGAAATACAAATTATTGAATATTGGTTGTTTAATATTTCAATTATTGTTTCCGGGATATTGGAATTTAGTTTTGGGATCCAGGTTTGGGCCGAGTGTCTCCAGGGTTAAGATTCTTAATCCGGTGTTAAGTGTTTCAGGTCTGGATCGTTCATCACAAGATGGAAGATTTGAAGAAGCTGTGTACGTCTGGATCGTTCATCTCAAGATGGAAGATTTGAAGAAGCTGTGTGCGTCTGGATCGTTCATCTTAAGATGGAAGATTTGGAGAAGCTAAGACGTCTGCCGTTGCATTCCTTTGAAGAAGATCAACCGTTAGCTGATCAATACATCAAAGTCGTGCAGTTCTGTGTGAAAAAACCAGGCAGCGAGTACTCGAAGAAAGGATGAAGATCTCAAGACCAATGAAGACCATGCACTGATTAAGGGGGAGTTTGTTAATGCACTTTGGGTGATAAGTGCATGCCTTCCAATTTGTAGGGTCTTTATTGTTCATGTATTGAAACTTAGTCCAAGTTTTAACCTTGGACATTTTGTCCAAGTTTTAGTCTAGACTTTTGTCTGAGTTTATGTTTAGGACAAAAGTCAGAGTTTTGTGTAATATGTTTTGTCCGGGCTTCTAGTTTGTCTTGGAAGTCCGAGGTTTGCCTTGTATATATACCTTTATGTGGAATAGACAAGGCAGCGATTCTGTGTGAAATTCTGTGCACCTTTCTAACCCTAATCATTGTGTGTGTTTTGTCTGGCGGCTACTGTGTGTGTGTGACGTCATTCATCTTCCTCATCAAGAATACTCAGTGTATTCTTGATTTCTCTCACAAATCTTTGCATTCTAGTGTTTCATCTACAGTGGTTGATCATCAGGTGGATTCCGCACATCTGTTGGTTGCCTTAGCTGAGTGAGATCTTGGATTAGGAGGCCTTACAAAGTTTTGATGATATATGTAATAGTGTCTAATAAGTGCAACAGTACATCAAACTTTTCATGTCAAATTCCTATTCCTGCTATGTATAAAGTTACGTGTAAAGTAAAGTAATTCTAGGAAATTAAATTTCCCTAACAAACACACTTTATAGAACATTATATATGTGTATATATATATATATAGGGAAAGGTTAACATACAATAGCCCCTTAACGTGTGAAGCGTATGCGACTTAATTATGCATATTCATTTGTAAATTACGCACGTTATAAAATTCAAACCCTAATCACACATAGGTTAAATACAAAATCACGCATGAACAAAACACAAAAATCACGCATGAGTAACTTCTAATTACACATGTGATAAAAAAAAATCAAGCATAGGTTGAAACACAATCACGCATGTACAAAAACACAATTCACGCATGAGTAAACCCTAATTATGCATGTTATATGCATAATTACAAATATTATTTGATGGTCGGGTACGCTTCGCACTTTAAGGGACTTTTATATTTAAACTTTCTTTCTCTCTCACTCTCTCTTTCTATATATATATATATATATAAGGGGCCGTTAGAATGAGAACCACCACGAGTTATGAGAACCACGAGAACCAAGTGCCACGGAGGGGCGTTGACCATGAAATTTTTTTTACACCTAGATCCGTATATTTTAAGACCGGGTGTAAAAAAAAAAATTCAAACGGCGCGCCCGAGGGGATAGTTTTTTACACCCAAAGTTTGGTGTTTTTAATTTTTTTTCTTTTTTTTTTTACAAACTTTGGGTGTAAAAAAACTACCCACTCGGGCGCGCCGTTTGAAATTTTTTTTTACACCCGGTCTTAAAATATACGGATCTAGGTGTAAAAAAAAATTTCGTGGTCAACGCCCCTCCGTGGCACTTGGTTCTCGTGGTTCTCATAACTCGTGGTGGTTCTCATTCTAGCGGCTCCCTATATATATATATATATATATATATATATATATATCTTTCTATATATAGGGAACCGCTAAAATGAAAACCACCCCCAGTTAAGAGAACCATGAGAACCACTCTCCACCAATCAGATTATTTCAACCAAAAGGGTATTTAGGTAATTTACTTTATATGTCATCTTCAACCTCAGTCTTGTCTCTGTCTCTGTCTCTTTTTTAAAGTCATTTTCATCTCATTCTATCTCTTCATAAATCTCTCATCCTCACATCTCTCTCTCTCTCTTTTCATACATCTCTAATCCTCACATTTTCTCTCTTCATCTCTGATGAAGAAATTCACCATCTTCATCATTTCAGCTTTATGATCAAGTCTCTGTTACCGGAACCACACCCACACCGGCGACCCCGAAACACCACACGTGCACCGGCATCCCCCTCATTTTCTTTGGTGACCCTCTCCTTCTCCGGCGACAAGACCGACGGAGCCAACATAAAACCCCCTGTTTACGGCCGATACCGTCGGTGGTGGGAGGTGGTTGCTTTACCGGAACCCTAGGTGTTTTTGGGGGATAAATTCATCGGCTCAACATCTCCGACCTCACTTCCTCTCAGCCGTTTCTGCCACCCACAACTAACCCCCCCCCCCCCCGCCGCCGCATCCGTCACCAGAGTATGTTTCTCTCTATCTCTTATCACAAAGATTTGCTTCTCTCTCTCTTTTTAATTGGACTTTTTGGGGGATTTTTTGTGATGAAGGTTTGGAGTATGTCGTGGTGATGTTATTTTGGTTGTTAAGACGATGCTGGTGGTGGTGTTTGGCAGAGGTGGGCAACGGTGTTGGTGGTGGTGGCCGTGGCGTTAGGGTTGGTGACGGTGCGGTTTTTTGTGTGGTTTGGGGCAGAGGTGGGTGACGGTGGAGAGTAGGTCCGGCGGTGGTGTAGTCCGGATCTGATGAAAAGGATGATTTTGATGCAGGTTGTTGAATGTTTGAATCTGGAAACAGGTTCAATCTCGAAACAGTTTGTTGTTGGGGGGTTTTTATTCCTTCTGTTTATAATTTTGATCCCCTGTTTTTGTATATTTGATATTTTGGGTTTTAATTAAAGATATGGGGATTTGAGTTGGCAGTGATAAGGCGACAAATTTTTTCCGACAATTTGTTGACGATGGTGCGACGAGGATGGTTGAGGGTAGGTTTTTTGAACCTGCAACCCCACTTTGCAGCCTTCGATTATTGGAAAGTTTGAGCCAAACCCCGTTTTTTTTCAAGATCCAGACATTGTTTTGATTTTTTGTTGTTGGGTTTTGTAATTTTTTTCAGTCGGTGATGATAAGTTCAACTTATCTGTGACACCTACTAAGTCGCGATTTTTGTTTGCGTTCGTTTTGTGTAAAAAAAATTTGTAAAAAAGGTTTAAAACCGTAAAAAATTTTCGTAAAAAATGGTTTTTTACAACCCGTAAAAAATTTTTGTAAAAAAAATGTTTTGGGTAAACCCGAAATTGGGGTCGCGTGGCGTAAAATGATGTTCGGCATAAAAAAAATTGTTTTTTTGTTGTTAAAAAATTTTTGTTTTCTGTAAAAAAGTTTAAAACCGTAAAAAAATTGTTTTTTTGTAAAAAAGTTTAAACCCGTAAACAATTTTCTCGTAAAAAATAGTTTAAAACCGTAAAATTTTCACGTAAAACTTTAAAAATTTTACGCAAAACGTAAAAATTTAAAATTTAACGTAAAACTTACGCAAATTGTAAAACGAAAAACGTAAAAATTAAAACGTAAAACATAAAAATTTTAAACGTAAAACTTTAAAAATTATGCAAATTGTATAACGTAAAACGTAAAACATTTTCGTGTAAAAACGTAATACGTAAAACTTTTTTATGTATATTGTAAAAACGTACAACGTAAAACTTTTTAACGCAAAACGTAAAACGTAAAACGTAAACTTTTATGTAAAAACTTTTTAACGTAAAACGTAAAAAACGGTCGAAAAAACGGCGCGAAAGAACGGAGCGTAAAAACAGGGCGTAAAACAGGCCATAAAAAAACGCGAGTAAAAAAATGGGCGTAAAAACGGGACGTAAAAACGGCTCTTAAAAGCGTTTTTTAAACAAATCTTGAAAAAAAATTATCAAAAAAATTGGTTTCAAAATATTCTTTAATACAAAAATCTGATTTTTAACAAAAAAATAATTAATGCCATAGGACAAAAAAGGTAATAAAAAATAATATATATAATAAGACAAAAAAAACAGATTTACTTAAATACCCTTTAAAACAAAATATTAAAAACATAATAAGACAAAAAGAATTTTATAATAGTTTTAATTACTTTTAATCTTATCCATCAATCTTGATGATCTAATGGTTAGAAAGTGGTTCTCGTGGTTCTCTTAACTGAGGGTGGTTTTCATTTTGACGGCCCCCTATTATATATATAAGGGAATGGTATTTTAAGATACCAAATAGTTAAGAACTTTTTTTTTTAGTTTAATGCATAAAGTACAACCTTAAAATGAGGGTAAATTAGTCTTTCAGACATTAATTACATTTAAATCCCCTATCTTTATTGCACTTTAATTCTTCATCTTTAACCATATTCTACTTAATTAATTATTAATTACATTTTATCTCCTTATGAAAAACTGATAAGCGATTAACCAAAATATGAATTAACCAAAAAACAGTGATTGGTTTTTTATACCCACGTTTAACCAAAATCAACTGAATCGAACCATTCATATTTTCATATATTTATAGCTTTTATATCTTTAGTTCATTTATTTTATTTTTATACATTCTTTTCATGTATATAAACTTCAATTTCATGTATTTTTAAGCAAAAGTTTTAGCCCAAATTTAGTTTGGACTATTAACCAAAATTAAATGACCTGAACCAAAAATCGTTAATCTAACCGAATAAACCAAACTGATTTACAGAAAACCGACTAATTAATAAAATAGACTAACCGATATCTTCAATTTTTGCTTTGTTGAGGGTAATAGCCGAACCAATCGAACCATACACACGCTAACAGTGTCTGTGTTTCTCGCCGCATCGCACGTGCCTTTATAGTATATATATAATTAAAAAGTGATCATGAATACTAATTTGATTTTTATAATAATATATAGTTTTTTTCATATTTTTATTATTTCAATATTATAAAAGATTATTATTGTTATATATACATTTAACCTTAAATATATTTTTTTAGTTTTAACTATTAGTGATTTTCTTTTTTTATTTAATATTTATTGTTGATGTCTAAACAACATTGGCACCGGTATCATAATTAATTAAAAAGTGATCATGAATACAAAATTGATTTTTATAATAATATATATTTTTTTTCATACTTTTGTCATTTCAATATTATAATAGATTATTATTATATTTACTTTTAACTTTAAAAATATTTCTTTAATTTTAACTTTTAATCATTTTTTATTTAATATTTACCGATGGTGTCAGAACAACATCGGTATCCGTACCGTAACATCGATATAGTTTTTTTAAATGTTTTATATAAGTCTACATAAATATACCGTCATCATGTGCTTATTATTATGTATTATTTGATAAAAGTTCTATTCAAACATGTTATCTATAGTTGATTTTTTATCATCACAAACCGAATATATAGCGACCAAGCAACAACGGTACCGATACAGTATTTGTTTTTTGAGTTTTCTTGACGCGGCGGTATAAAATTGTTAAGCACAGAGTTATATTCGCAATAAAGTATTTTTGGGTATCGTAGGCTATATCGATTGTCTGTACGATACTGGTACCGTAACAAACCGATACCAATCGAACAACACCGGTACCGGTCCAGATAATTGTTTTTATTGTTTTCGATCGATGTAAAACACACGTCGGTTGCTATGTCAGAGTGCCAGTATCATACTATCATACTGGTATTGTAATGAATCGAACGGATAATGACCAAAGGCCCACAATAAAGCGCGCAATAATCCCACTACTTATAATAAAATACAGTACAAAAAGACGTGTGATACCCCGATGTTTTTATCTTAAAGAAACGTTATACATTGAACCGATCCTTTCCTTCTACATTAAATGGATATTCTAGTTCACTTTGAAGACATGAATAATCTCACAAGGATGGAAAAAAAAATCTAATGTGAATCCACTAACATATTTCTTTTAGTTGCTTTTATCAATATCTAGTCGAATAAAGTTTATTGATGGTATATAACGAAGCTTTAAGAATAACAATTATGAATGTAGAAATGAATGCTGACATAAGACGAGTTTTTTATGTTTATCTCCATTGTAAGAGTAACATCTATCTCATGCAAATATATGGAATGATATTTACGCTAGTGGTATCATAGAGAGATCCCATCAAGTTTTTAACTTGTGGACACAAAACATCATTTCCCTATAATGATATATGTATATTTAATTCTCTTTTTATAAGTTTGTGGCACGCATTAAGCGTTTACATTATGGTTATTTTTTAATCATAGTTTAATAATATGTATACTATATATCTAACTAACTGCTAATCAAATATCTATCCTTGATTAATTTACACATAATAAATTACTCATTACACTTAATTACTAATTACATCCTTTTCGGACCGAAAAGCTAGGGAAAAATTTAGAACCATCATCAAATAAAGATGCATGGGTTTGATCAACTCAGCTCACACTCTTGTTGAATTTAATTTGCCAGTAAACACGCATACGCAGTAACTTCTCACTCATAAAACAAGGTCTAGAGAGGGTGAGATAAAGATAACTTTCCTCTGTTTTCATTCAGAAGAGAAACAATTTGCATCAAATCATTTATAATACTTTCTAAACTACCTTAATTTATATCTACGGTTGAAGTAGGATGATATGTTACAAGGGTGATCCAAATTCGTGAATATCCATCAACTAATAAGGTTACATGTTAGTATTTACAGAAAAAAGATCGTCTATAAATCGTGTCTGTGGTTTCTACACGAAAGTATAAAGACATATAATATAAAAGTGTTTATTAATAAAATATTGGATATACAGATCATATGAGGAAAACAAGTTACCTTTTTTCTTTCCAACTATATTGACATATAACAATAATATGGTTTACGTCTTCCATTCGACTTCGTCTATTCTGCATTTTGTAAAGCATCAAGCCATCAATACTTAAGTCATCATATTACTTTTTATTTTATTTAGCAATTAGGCATACCATCCTTTATTTATATTTAAACTAGTGTTTAACCCCTGTGTTGCACGTGCGGGGGCCGTAAAATCGTGCTAAGTAGTAAGAAAACAACGACCAAAGCTGTGATAATCTTAAAATAAAAACATGAATTTATACCACTAGGTGACATAAAACGTAGGTAAAAACAAACAAAAAAGTTATATCATAAGCTGGTGTAAAACGTAGACAAACTCATATTTATATATAAAGCTTCAACATAAAAAAAATGACAAAAAATAAAATATATAAACTTGAGAGGCTGAAAATATGAACCACTTTAGCACAAGACAAAAACAATAAAAAAAACAACAAACAAAATCCTAAGAAGTTATCTCATTTGTTATAGAGCAAACTTTCATTTTGATCCCTGAGGTTTGAGCAGTTTTGCCACTTTAGTCTAAATCTCAAACTTTTTGCATTTGGGTATCTGTGGTTTCAGTTTGTTGTCAATTTAGTCCAAAAATGAAATCAGCTCGTATTCCTCAAATTTAATCCTGATGTTTTATCATTTTCCTCGGGGGTAAATTGGTCACTATAATTTTTTATAACTCATTATTAATTAAAATAAATAAATTAAATAAAAGCTTTGACCATATAAAAGCACAGAAAACCTACTTCATCTTCCCCAAATGTATACAGCCAACGACCACCACCACACATCATCGTCGCAACACCACCCTTTCCAACCGGAACCCTTATCCACCCACCCCTACATACCGTTCTCCATCACCAAACACCATCAGCTTTGGCGCATCATCCTAGCTGAACCACTGCCGCTCGCCTCACTCGTCACCCCTTCACCCATCGTTCGCCACCATCACCATTCGGGAACCAACACCACCACCAACCCTCGTCGCACACCTCTGAAACACTTCACCACCGTCATTCATCGTCTCCGTCAGGTATGTTCTTCTCTTGTTCTCTCCTCTCTACAACGATCTATACTGATTGAAACCCACCACTACTGTCCATCGTTATAGTTCCCCTTCGCCCGATTTCAACAACTATTGAAACCAGCCATTGAAACCCTTTCAAGCGTTTGAATCAGATCTGTGAAATTGTAGATCCGTTGGAAAAGATGATGGGGTTAAAACGCTGCAGCCGATGGGGTTTTTGAAAGATTCATGTTGCTGGGTTTGAGTTGATGGAAGATGGTGGTGATGCTCCTAGCTGCTGGAGGTTGGGTGGTGGTGGTGGTTGTTGGCTGTATTCATTTGGGGAAGATGAAGTAGGTTCTATGTGCTTTTATATGGTCAAAGCTTTTATTTAGTTTAATTATTTTAATTAATAATGAGTTATAATAAAATCATAATGACCAATATACCCCTGAGGAAATTGACAAAACATCAGGATTTAATTTGAGAAATATGAGCTGATTTCAGTTTGGACCAAGATGACAACAAAACTGAAACCACAAGGACCCAGATGTAAAAGGTTTGAGATTTAGACTAAAGTGGCAAAACTACCCAAAACTCAGGGACGAAAATGGCAGTTACTCTTTGTTATATATAGTAATATATGTAAACCTTACGTTCTTCTAAATAAAAATATTATTCTAATTAACTTCCCATGATATCTATAATTTGTTTAATTATTAATTAAATAAATCCGTTGTCTCATATGTTTATATACTTCTTAACTGTTATGTTTTGTACAAGGGTTGTGATGCATTTCTGGTTAGTCGTTGACATTTTGGTATGATGTTTTGTGTGCACATTTCTTTTGGATGGTGGACACTTGGTTTTGCATCACAAAAGAACAAAGCATTTTCTTAATTAAGCAATAACAAGTCATAATGTGAAATTCTCCTGCAGATTCTATATTTCATGTTTTGTTAATGTAAAAACACCCAAAGAGCATCCACAAATCAGACTTTATAATGAATGTGGCAGACCAACTCATATTCTTCCAAAGATGCTCATGAAGAGAGGAAGAGTACAGATACTCCACCATCATGGGAAAGTTACCAAAACTTCAACTTTTTTTTTAAAAACATAAGGTTCAAAAAGTAATTTTACATAGTTTTAATAGTATATTGCATACAAGGTGGATAAAAAGTAATTTTACATAGTTTTAATAGTATTGCATATATGAGTAAGGATAGTGTAAAAAGGGCCTAAAGTGGGAGAAGTGTAAAAAGTGTTTTCAACCATTAGATATTTGATCTAATGGTTGAGATCAATAGGGACCAAATTGTAAATTGTGTTTTATTTATTTGGACCGATTTGAAAATTATAGGGGTAATAGTGTCTTTTTATATGTTTCAAATAAGTTAACCTCACCTAAATTTCAACGATCCATTTTTAAACTAACACTATATAACGCTATGTAACACTATACATTCATCATAGACCTACTACCAGAAAAATATAACACTATACATTCGTCCTAGACCTGCTACCAGAAAATATAACACTATAACACTATACATCATCATACACTGCTACTAGAAAATATAACACTATATAAAACCTTCATTCTGCATCCACCACTATATAACACTCTATAAAACCTTCATTATGCGATCATCAGAAAGTTATAATTGATGAACGATAAAAAAAAATACAAATTCGTAGATTAATTCGTATTCTTAAAATAAAGGCTAGCAGTTATGGAAGGTTTTTACTTAATTGAATCAATAAGAAATTTACTTTTTTACCCTTTTGAATTAATTTAGATTGAGTACACATGTTATCTCCATAATATTTCTCACATTTCTCACGCCTTTAAATTAATGTACATGATCTTTAATCTATGTAATATTATATATACTGAATATGTATTCATATATGTAGTATATTACATACTACATGTGTATAGTATGCGAATTATATCGTGCATTGCATATATGCATATATCCTAGACATGTATACAATATCCTTAACTATTTGAACTATTTATCAAGCACCATCATTCACATACATATAAGGGATCATGTGAGAACTTAAATGATACATAAGAAACAAGAGAATAACTATCAACCAATCAAATTTATTTATGTTTTCATCTATTAATTAAAATGTTAGTTTTGTAATACGTTCATCTATCCCTCTCTCTCTATATCTCATAAATATATGACGGAGAACATGAATCGATCCATCTCGATCTTTCTCATAAACTAATCGATTAACAACAGAATGAAGTTGATGAAGAACAAAAGATTGAATCTAACTACAATCATCGTTGAGGTATGAACATCGTTGGAGTGGTCGGTTACTTTGGTGCAAAAATCAAAGGAAGGAAGCACCCACAACATCGTGGACACTGGAATTCAAAAAAATGAAAGGAAGCACACACGTCCGTTAATTGAAGCAAACAACTTGGTAAATGATCAATTAATGGAAGCGAGCAAGCACCTCATTCTTATCTCGTTTTCTATGTCGTAACCTGTAAAGCATAATTTTCTTGGGGAATCTTGTTTCATGTGTTTTGTCAAGAATGTAAAGCATAATTTTCTTGAGGAATCTTGTTTCATGTGTTTTCTCAAGAACATTATTTAAGAATATTTTGTTTTAGATGCTATTTTCTTGAAGAATCTTGCTTTTCATGTGTTTTGTCGATTTGGAATTTTGTATATTGATTTATATTAATATCCTGCAAAGAATATTCAAAGGCTATGAGCATATTGTTCGTCCATATCATAGGGCTACTAGGAATGATCCTTAGAAGAAACATATATGTAATATCGTGACTTACATGTATGTAACTTGCGAGCTACACACATGTAATGAGTAAGATACTAGTGTCGATTTGGAATTTTGTACATTGATTTATATTAATATCCTGCAAAGAATATTCAAAGGCTATGAGCATATTGTTCGTCCATATCATGGGGCTACTAGGAATGAGCCTTAGAAGAAACATATATGTAATATCGTGACTTACATGTATGTAACTTGCGAGCTACACACATGTAATGAGTAAGATACTAACATGTGTCCCGATATGATACATATATGTATCGAGAGAGATATACATATGTATCCTAATAACAGAAGAGTGGATATATGTTAGAAAACGATTGATCGGATATTGATGAGTTCCGACGTCGGGTTCCTTTCGGTAATATGTTGTTATAAGTTTTTATTTTCTTGGGTCATGGCCTTTTTTTAGTAATAAACAACGAATCACCCTTAGTTTTATAATCTTTTCTGCTTATTTTTATTGGGTTCCCTCGATAAATACCGATGGGTTCCGTCCGTCAATGAAAAGTAATTGGTGATACCATTTTTTCTTGTAGTGTGTGACCTTCCCAAATCTAGTAAATTTCATATGTATGGTTGTATATTTCTTTATAAAATCAGGCTATGGCTTGAATTTAACTCGAATGAAATCCTAGTCGGCTCGGCTTGATTTAACTTGATTCGGTTTTGAGCCATAGCCATAACCAAAGTCAAAATTTTTGGTCAGGTTCAGCTTTGAACCGACCTATTGATTATTAATAGCAGACCCATAAATCAAGAAAAAGTTAAAACTAAACATGTTAAAGGGTCAATTGACGAAGCTAAACAAAGCCGCTAAAGAACTTTGTTGAGTTACTCTTCTCTATTTTAAGAGTTTTCTTTGGTAATCTTTCTTTAGACAAACGATGTTGGATAGGATGTGTTTTTATCTCTATTACCTTATAAATCATCTCTTTGAACAACATTGTAATTTCATGTAACACCCCAAAAATATTAAAATATGCGGGTAAACATACGCGTTAAATATTTATTTAAAGTAGAATAACTAGGGGTAAATAACCTAGTTAATAAATAGAACGAAATGTGTGGTAAATCTTTTATTATAAAGAAGAACAAACTTGGGGGACCAAAGTTGATTTAAAAGGAAACTAACATACTAAATAAAATAATTCACACACAAACACACTTATAAGTGTGTATATGTGTGTACAGAGATGGAGAAAAGAGAGATGAACTAGGGTTCATCAATAATCACCAAGAATTCCCAAATTCAACTAAAATTCGGAATGATCTGAATGCATGTATAGTGATTTTGAATAATCTTCATCATCTAATCACAAGGTATGTCAAGAATTTTAATTTGGTAAAATTTGGAAAATAGATGAATTCTCTTGGTGCAAATTATGTATGAAATTATGAAAATTCTATTAAGATTCGAGCTAAATATATGCTTAGGAGCAAAACCTAAGTAAAATTTGTAAATCAAATGCTATGAATTGGGGGTTAGGATCAAGTACCCTAAGTTTGCAAGAAAGATTATGAGTATGATGAATACATGAAATTTGGAGGATGCATTTGATGTTATTTTATTAAATTCTTGATGTTGATTGAATATGCTAGATATAATGGCTTTATAAGATGTGAAAAACATGGCTAATAATTTAACCATAGACAAGATAGAAGTGGTGTGAAATTCATGCCCACAAGGTGTTCGATGTAGTGCCTAAGTGAGTATGAATAGTTGAAATTATGAAATAATCATGATATGGATCTTATAATTGAAATTTTTAAAAGATACATATTATAAATTGTACTATGAGTTCTAAATGGTATATCGAATTGAAATCTATACGCAATTCGGGTGAAACATCAAGTGGACAAGCCGGAACGGATGTGCGCTTGAAAGGAAAGCTTTAAGGTACGTGGATTTATGCTTCGCAAAGTTTTGTTAATATTTTATATTGATATATGTTGAATAATGAAGAAATAATCATGAAATTTGGTTTATTCTTAAGCGATGGATTCCGTATAAATGAACCGAATGGATAAATGTGATTAATGATAAGTTTGGTTGTTAAAAGTGATGGATTTCACTAAAGCATCCCAACGTATCAAAATGGTGAATCGATAAAGGTTTGGTCAAATAAAAGCGATGGATTTAGCTAAGTCAACCAAACGGGTCAAAAATAAAGTCTTGATGTATACCGGAATGGGTGCATTAATGATGACTTCGGTTAATTCCCGGTTGATGGGTAGGGTTTTGATTATATGCGTAAACCGGGAAACGAGAATGTGGAATTAAAAGTCAAAAGACTCGGATTATGAGTTATGACTAAAAGATGAACAATTTCGCAAATGGAAATTGTGATAATTATGTTCAACCATTTTGTGGTTGAACGGGTTGAATAATCTCGTATGCTTAGCGGATAACGGATGCATAAGACCCATGAATAGTAACCTGGGTAAACGAGAATAATCATAGCAATGACGCTCATGCTAAAAAGATGAGTTTGCATAAGTTCGTTTGCTTAAATATGCAAACGGGTCAACGAACTTATAAATAATTCCTAAGCCAAAAGCCTAAAGGATAAATTTAATAAATATGGATGACGGATTTTGAGTCTATAATATGGGCGATCTAATTACGATCACGTAGAAATAAACGTGAGGTTAAACGGATAAACGGTTTAAAAGTTATGGCGATTTAGTGCATAAGGGCAAAATATGAAGACAAACTTGCAGACCTTAACCGTAACCTGCGGTTATATACCACAGGCTACGGTACGGACTTACCGCCCGGGATGAATTATGTGCACCGTAAGCTACACTGCATGGACCGTAGCTTACAACGTGTTTTTAAAAAAATTGTTTTCTCGTTTTTTTGAGTTATACATGTTGCCAAACTTATTTTAAACACATTATATCTAACATTTAAGGTTGTTAAATGTTATTTAGGTCAATGTTGTGATGCAAATGGATGGGATCAAGTTTGTACAATAACCGAACACAAATGAAGTTGAGGCTTCTGCACTTATTTAGTCGTTTTTATTATCTAAACATTGTTATATAGTAGAAATATTCTTTTGAATACTTATGAAGCCTTAGATAACTTCATATTATGTTTGGCGTTTTGTAACTAGCATTTTATTTATGTAAAATGCAAACTTTTTTTAAAATAATATATATATGATTAAGTATGGGTCTTACAAGTTGGTAATCAAAGCTTAAGGTTTAAGATAAAATGTGTTCGGTTCAAGGCTTGATCAAGACATCCGGTAAGAACTAGTTATAAATAAGTTTCAATTGAAAGCATTAGAGAAGATAATGATTCAAAGTGTATGGGAGGAGTGTATTAACATACTCGAACCTGGGAAATACACTAAGTGTAAAAGGTGAGGCAAGTTATATACTTGACCAAACCGAAAAAAGAATGATACATCGCATGTAATGTAGTGTGATGAGTATAAATTTCCATATAATAATATCGAAATGATCGAACAAGTTATTTACCAAATTATTATGGACATTTCAGTTAAAAGAGATGTCTACTAGAACTGGTGACAATATGGTATCTCTCATGACGGAAGAGATGCAAGAAAAGATTTCCGAGGAAGTCGGAAGGGCATTAGAGGCTAGTCTACCACAATTCATGGATAGACTACAAACCACAATCTTATCGGTGGTGGTAGAAAAAATAAACGAACTAAAAGAAAGCCTCACGCAAGAAAAAGACAAGACTAAAGGAAAGACATGCCCTTATAACAAGTTTATGGCGTGTAAACCCCCAATTTACAACAGTGAAGTTCATTCAATTGTTTGTCAACGATGGATAAGCAATATAGAAGGGGTCTTTGAAAGAAATCATGGTGATGCAACCGATTTCGTAGCTTACGAAACCGGTTAATTAAGGGGTCAAGCAAAAGATTGGTGGGACAATCTTAGAAAAGATCAAGTGATCGAAACCATAAGAACCATGACTTGGGAGGAGTTTAAGGTACCCTTCCTTAAACATCATAGCCCAAAGGCCGTGATCAACAAAATCAAGGAGGAATTTATTCAACTAAGGCAAAAAGGTGAATCGATTGATAAGATCACGGGGGCGTTTCTTGACAAGCTGAGGTTCTGTGACGAGTTGGTGCAAACGGAAGAGCAAAAGATTTATTTTTATTATTATAACATGTTGAGTGCGGAATACCGGGAGTTTATGACTCCCTCAAAATACGAACATCTCAAGGAGATCGTAAATACCGCACGAGAAAGGGAGATCGAACTCAAGAACAGATTGAAAGGGGTGAAAGAAGGGCGTTGGATGCAAATCCAAGCCCTATGAAGAAACAAAAAGGGAATGAGTTCCCAAAGAAAGGGAGCGCAAAAGGGGGCTCACCTAATTGTAAAATATGTGGAAGAGCCTATCGGGGCGAATGCTATTTCAAAGACAAACCGTGTGTTACGTGTAGAAAGGTGGGACACGGGGCTTTGAATTGCCCTGGTAAAGTGTCGGTATGCTACAAGTGTTACAAACCGAGGCACAAGAGATCTGAGTTCCTGGAGCTGGTTGGAAAGGAAATGCTTGACACAAAACGGAAGTCCCAAAATCAAAGACGAGACCCTTACACATAACCACGGCTGAAGCCAATGGGAACCTATTATCAAAGCCGGTCATTTTCAGTGCTATAATGATTAAGGTACACACCAAAGTTGAATAACGTGTCTTACAGTCAGTATGCCTACCTCGACACGTTATTCTCTATGGCCATAATAGATCTTGAGTCGGGATGCCCGGACACGGTACCAATAACCCGCAATTGTTTTAGTTATTAAATATAACATATTAAACCGAGTTCCTACATTTATGAGCAATCATAGGTGTCTCATTTATGTAATACTCGCTCCAAGTGGCGTATTCGCCATACCCCAAGTTTTTAAAGAAAATAAGTTAAGAGTATTTACCTTTTAGCTAGCTTCCAATCGTTACCGGTTTTCAAATATAGTTAAATACGTAAGACAAAGTATTAAACTCAAGCCCAAATATATGGGGGGTTCTATAGTCTGGACTGAACAGATTTAGCTATCTGTTTGAATGTATACGGGTCATAGGTTAGTTCCATTGACATGACCCGTTACGTAAGAATAAGATTAATCGCTAGATTAAGCGTAGATTGATTAGAATGTGGTTTATACCTATCTAAATGTAAGGACTCATTGGATAATGGTAAACCAAACCAACATTCTGATTTGGAAGAATTTAAAAAGGTTTTGACCCGTTACGCCTAGTTTATGCGAACTAGGTTCGCATAACTAGTTATCTGCATAAAGACGGGTTCGGAAGGTTGGATGGGCATAAGACAAGTCCAAATAGTAAAATACATTCTTAGTTGAAGTACTTACTATTACAAAGTCAGATTATAAGTTTGATTTAGTTTAAAATCATTCAATTAGTTCATTTGACCACACAAGGGCATTATGGTCATTTTTAACAATACATTTGCGACTTGTCATTAAACCCATCAAATGGACTAACCATATGGTATAACTTCAGTGAGTTATACTCAACAATATTATGGTCCCAAAATAAGTTTAAAACAGGTCTTAGCGTTGACCAAACGGGTCAGAATCAAAAGTCAAAACAAAAGTCAAAGTGCTTGACTTTTGACATAGAATAAGACCCTAAACTGAATTGAACAAGTTGAGCATGTTATAATCAGTTTATATTAGTTATAAAACTTGTATAAATGATAAAACATCTGAGTTTTAAGTTGCTGAAAATGCTCAACTTAACAATTCAACTAGTAAACGTGATTGTCCGAAGGTATGATCGCAGAGGCATCATACCAACGTTATTACGATCACGCATGAAAGTTCGGATCGAACTTAACCTTGACCAAAATGGTCAGAAACTAAAGTTAAACAAAAAGTCAACTGTTTGACTTTATCTTCAAAATAACTAAATTAAATGAAATTGCACTAATGTAAACACTTACTTGGAAGTGTTGAGTAGAAAGATCACTAAGAGAGGAGTCCTCTTGTCCAGAGGATAGCTCCAAGAAGTGTTAGAGAAGAAGAGAGCAAATGAGCAAATGAAAAAGGAAGATTCATGGCCTATTTATACATGGAGACGATTCACAAGATCATTTCGAGTGTCAAGGCTTGTTGTAAGATGTTCCCAGGTGTCCTTAGACGTGTAAGGAACAGAGAAAGGTGGCACAAATGCGAGAGATGTGGAAGAATGGCAGATGGCCTTAGGCTGCAAGAAAAACTGCCTCTGGCAGCCACTTACGAACCGTAAGAGATAAGTGCTTACGGACCGTAAGCGATAAAGGTTTGCGGTCCGTACGAGACCTCCAAAATATGAATTTTGAGAATTTGACATGTTTAGTCCTTGGAATTTTATATCTTTGGCCATTTGGCACATTTAGTCCCTCTCCTTCCTCGTAGTTGGGATTAGTCGAAGATCCGGGACGCGTTTTAGCTAATGCATAATAATAATTTCTTTCTCCTTCCCAGAGTCGGGATTAGTCGAATATTCAAACACGTGTCAGTTAACGTTCAGTGTAGGTCCTTCCTCCTTCCACATAGTCGGGATTAGTTGGAGGTTTCTCCCTCCGCGTAGACGGGATTGGCTAGAGAATTGGACACGTGTCGTCACATAATTGGACGGAATTTTCAGGGTGTTACACCAAGACCTTTCAACTAAGCCTCATGAAGATTGCAGTCCCTCAAACATTTCACTTAACCCCCTGATAAATAACAACTACACTTCACAAGTCCGTAAGATACCAACAATGACATTTAATACGTTGGACATTATATTTGAACTATTTAATTAATAAAATGTGACATTATTGTCACACTATTTTTAACATATATGTAATTATTATCAACATAATCTTTATTTACTGGTTTGTGTTCTTCTTGATGATTTCTTTGCAACAAATTAAAACTTGTCTAATATGAAGCTAAGATAATGAGACTCGATACTAAAAGTTGCACGTTTGAAATGGAAAACTATCAAAACAAAAGAACCATTTACTAAACGATCATTCTTTATTGATAATCCTTCTTCACTATTGTTTCCTTAGCTATTATTTTTAGCGTCCCTACACATAAAACATTACCGATAAACAAAAGAACCATTTACTAAATGATCATTCTTTAATGAGAATCAAGTCACTGGATGTTTTCTCACGAGATTCAACAACATTGTGTTTTAACATCACTATCTTCGTGCTTATCACATTGTTGTTGAGCTATTGATGACTCTTGGTCTTGTCGGTTTTGATCCTTGAACTTGCCCCATAGGACCAAATATAAGCCAAAGACTATTATTACCGCGCCAAGAACACTATAACAAAATTTATAAAAGAAAATCTTAGGAAATTATTTCCCACAAATGACAAACAAAGGGGCAGAAATATTGTTGGAGTCCACTTAATTTGTGTGTTGTATAATGCATTTTACTCCATATATACACGAAGTTCAACCCATAAATCACGTTTCAAGTTCATTTTGTATTCAACAAAGTTTAACAATTTCATAAACTGTAACTTATTAATTTCTGGCTCTAATATTTTCAATTATTTAATTATAGTTAAATTAATTACTTTATATTATCTTAATACATGATCAACTGAAAATTGTGAACATACCTTCCCAAGTTCAATTTCTCGGCTAAAATGGTAGACCCCAAAATAGCCACAAAAACTAGCCCAAGAGGGCTGAAAACGGCCACAAAAACTGGACCTTTATCCTGAATTACTACTCCTGAAATGTAATATGCGCATCCAGAACACAATATCCCCTAGAGGTCCACACCATGGCAAAAAAAAATTGTCAAAAATAAGCAAGGCCACGAATAATTCAGAAGATTATAGTTATTCTATATTTCCGAAATTTCAGAGCCTAGTTAAGACTACAACGAGTAACTAAATTCATAAATTTCACTATAAAACAAAGGAGGTATCACTGATAAATAGAGTCAATATTTGTAATTATCATTAGCAACCACCTTACCAACTGTCGAGAAATCCATTTAGTCGGTAGTTGTTCGTTGGTGATGCGCCTTTGTTTGTTCGGTGGTGTTCTCTTAATATATTGTTATTCTACATAATCTTAAAGCATAAAGTCAGTGGCTTTTACGCCACCGACCTACCCCTTTTCATTAAAATACAAGGTCACCCCTTCCACTTTTCAACAAAATACAATGTTATTGCTACCTCAACATTGAGAAATAATATTTTTAACCCTTACTATATACTATATAATAAATCTAACCCCCAACTTTGCAAAATGGTATTTTTAGCCCCTATTTCATTTTACTGGCACCCCTATACTTTCAAAGTTTACATTTTTAACTATTTTTCTCTTAGTTTTACGTTTTATTCCAAAGTTTCACCACATTGCAATTTTAGTCCCTTGGCTTTACAAACGTCAATGTTTAATCCCTCATATTTTTAATATTCTACATTTACCCATGTACCATATATAATATACATTTTAACATGTTATTTTCTTTAATGATTTTCGTTCGCTAATTTCTTTTTTGAAGAACTAATTTGTCGTTAATCTCCTTGAATTTCAAAATTTTCGACTTTACCCTTTTTCATTCCTTTACTTGGAAAAAAAGTTTTTAGGTATGTATTTTTATGTACATGTTGGTATAAATTCGAGTTGATATTCGTTTAGATGTAACTTTTTCATCGACTTTTTTTTTACAATTTTTCTTTAAAGAACTAATTTGTCGTTAATCTCTTTGAGTTTCAAAAGTTTTGACTTTGCCTCTTTTGTTCTTTTACTTGAAAAAAATTAACTTTTTATGTGCGGCTTTTTATGTATGTATCAGTATAAATGAGTTGATATCTTTTTAGACGAAAACTTATCATGGAAATGAGTCAGTGCAAGTATAATACGTTTTTTACATACCATGCAGAGTGTCGTTAAATATAATATATTTTCATTCGATGGTATAAATTCGAGTTACTTTGCGTTTCATGTGTTTTTTATTTTTTAAAGCTATGATAAGCCTATTTTGATTGTTGCGTATCGGTCGCGTTACATAGCGATTACACTAATCCATTCGATATTTGCAATATACCCGCGCCGCAATGCGTGCGGGTCTATTTACTTTGTAGAAAATAGAAACTCTCTTCATGGGTTATAATTTTGGGCTTTTATGGTATTCTTTGGGCTCCGGCAAGTTAGATGTATCAACTTGCAAGTATGATGGATGAGTCCAACATGCAATATGATGAGTCTAGTCATGGATAAATTTTCATATTCTTATATCTTAACCGATCATACTACCCCCAAACTTTGTTGAAACACATTCTTAGTCACTTAACTTTAGGAAATATCATTTTCACCCCTCCACTTTCTATGAATTTATAAAATATCACTTTAATCCCCTCGAGAGTATATAATCTGATTTTTCCTTAATAATCTTTGTTCGTTTACTTAAAAAACAAATTTGTTGCATGCTTATTTTGTTTGGAAACGAGTTAGGTCAAATATAATATGTTTTCGTGTTTACTTTTTTATGTAGGTTACAACTATTACTATCTATCTTAAAAAACAAAGTCGGTGGCCTTTGTCACCGACCAAAACAAGCCCTACACTTTTAAAGTTGATCCCCTTCACTTTTTAAAAACTTTCTTAAGCTTCATTATTATCCCTTCAGTTTCTAACGTTTCAAGCTTACCGCATATTTTTTTTATTTTTAAACTTAAAAAACACTATTTTCTAACGAACTTATTTTTATAGGCGTGTCTGTATTAATTAACATTGTGACGTAAACTGTATTGCTTTACGTTTTGACATAATTTTTTTCCGAAACAATCGGGTCAAATATAATTTGTTTTCATTCTTATTTTTATGTACATTTTCAGTTGGTTTACATTTTTATGTAAATTTTGTTCGGAAACAAATCGGGTAAAATATAATACGTTTTCATTCAGTGGTATAGATTTGAGTTACTGTACATTTTGATGCTGCTAAGTTTTAATTAACCCCACTAAACGGATCGACCCAGTTTCGATTTCGTTTTTTATGTATGATATAAATTCAATTTACTTGACTTTATGATCCAACCGCAATGCTTATGTAGGTTACACTAAGTTAGATTGGATATGTTGAAACACACGTTTTCATATTATTAAAGCATCATATAACGCTAGGACTAATCAACCCGAAGTTTGCCACTAGCCCGCGATGCATCACCCGCGTATCATATTACTAGTTATTCAGAAACTTAAGTTGTTTGAATTAAAAGCACGTATGGACAAATGTGTCATGATAATTTAAATGTAAATAATTTGATTTAAGATGTGAGAAACAATATAAAGAATTCCACACTTATAAACGTGCTTATATTTTCATACTTTCATGTGTAAGAATGTTTCATAGTTATTAATCTTTCAAATTTTCAATTATAAGTGTAATTTTTTTGCAATTTTTAGAATGTTATTATTCGCGTGCATCTATGTATGAAGTTTCTTTTTATCAACATAACCGAATTACCAACACTCAATAAATTAAACTATTGGGGTTATTCCAAATTAGTTATTTGGATAATCGGATTTGGATTTGAAGTTAATCATATTTAGGTTGTTCGCTAATTTGATAAAGTATAAATTAAAGCTAATAATATGTGCTTATTTGGGTTTAAGGCCCAAATTACAAAGTGAAACCCAAACCCTTTACCAGTTCCTTATCCCATTCCAATTTTCCAATTGCCAAAACCTGTTTTGAATGTTTGCAAATCACAATTGCTGACTTATTTTTTTAGGTACATTATCAGCAGCACTTGTGGGTCATTGCCGTTAAAAAAAAAAAAATCTTGTGGAAATATTTCTGACTTTTTCTTTGAGATTATAATTACCCTCTACTAATCATAATAGATAAATTGGGTGTATTAAACTCAGCCAAAATCGGTTAGGTATGAAAGAGTGAACATTATTGTTTTTTCTTACACTGTAAATTTCCGCAAGTAGTTCGATGTCCCAGTTAATTGACCAAACTGAGGCATTGGCCCTCTCGGCTACAACAACAAGTAGAGACCCTTCCAATGCGCCAATCATACACACGAGTGTTGCGAAAGAGAGCTCAGCCGGGTATGACTTTAATGTAAGCGCCTTTTATGCACCAAACAAACAAAAATAATCAGATTTTTTTTTTCACATTAATTTGGTGGCTAATATCATCTAAACATTATTGTCAAACATCTTTATGTCTTTTTAACAATGCAATAAATATTCAAATATTTTCTGTAATTATGTTATGAAGTCATCCGGTTTTAAGTCTGTTTCTGATTCATGAATGGGTAAGACTGTCGATTCGATGACTAGTTTGGTTACGAAATTAAAGATTGTAAAATAGAGATGGAAACATGGTTAATTTAGGGACGTTATTTTGCCTTGTGCGAAAGACCATAAAATATTGACTTTGGCCTTAGCCATTTGTGATGAGAAACATACAACAACTTGGCAACTTCTACAACTACGCAAAGCTCATTAGAAAGCAATAGTGACATAATACTTTTAATTCGTGATAACTTAATAATCACAAATGACATTATTGTTGTAAAATTCCCATTGTATATATAGTCGATTCGTGTATGAAATCAGAATTAAAAATTCCTAACTACTTTTAGTACTGTAGTATGCCATAGACCGATTTGAATCAATGCTCATCAAATGCTTCTTATTTCTTGGTTTCATTTTAAAAAATCCAAGAAACAAGATTGAATTTTGAATGGAAAGTAAACTTACTTGGACAATGAGAAAACTTGCCCATGAAAAGCAACTGGCGGTGACCATGAGAGATCCTTTAAGCTGATCTTGAGTATTGACAGTGTTAACAGAAGTTTGATGATGAAGAGTATGGTCATTTGTCCATGGAAATCGAATCGAAGGACCTCTAATTAGTGTCATCATCATGGCTCCTCCAACAGTCACTAATGTCCCTAGGATCTTGGCTTGGCTATGTAAACTCTTCATCTTCACCGTCTCAAGTCTACCAAAAGATAATAAAATTATTTGTTTGAGAATAAAAATATCAAATTTGTTAATGCTATATGTTATTATGTTATATGTGATTGAAATACTTAAAAGGCCGGGTTGAACATGATGCATAAGCTTTTATATATCCATGGATTTGAACCCATTTTGTATTGTCCAATACCCATGCACAAGATCAAATCATATTCATTGTTAGCAGCCCTACCTAAGCAAGTGTTAGTCAATTATATGACGTCTCAAGAAATGTAAGCTTAAGGAGCAAGAATACCAAAGGTAAGGGCAACAATGTTGCAAGACGTTGTGAATGTTACATATTAAGAGACAATCAGGTTGATATAGAAACAAGAATACCTTAAGATCAAAGCCATAACAAAGGTAATGACTGGAACAATGTTGCGCATAGCTGCCGCAAAAGTTGCAGTCGTAAATTTCATCCCACCATATAACAAATTCTGGTCTATCACTGGCCTGTTATTCAAAATCAACCATTATCAATATTGGAGAATAATACACGAAAACACAAGTTTCTAGTTTCTTACGATGTGTTCATTATTTATGCTAATACATTAAACACACATGCTACGGCTTGCAACAATGAGAATTGGCACAAATTGGGTAATATAAAATACCAAAACCATGTTAAGAAAGAATGATTGGAAACTGGGTTTATTTCATTTAGTAGAAAATATGGTTTTCCACAAACTTTGAACACAAATAATTATAGGTAAGTGATATTGTTCACTAACTTACTGCAGCTAAGGTCAGTGATATACTGATACTCAAATTGTGTTTGAAATAGAAAAGTTGTGGAAAATTGGGGGGGGGGGGGGGGGGGGGGGGGGGATGTGTTTAAAACAATAATGAGGTTAAATTATTTTAAAGTTTTGTCTTTTTAAACTTCATACACCAAAGAGTAAATTACTTTTTAAGTCCTTATATTTTAGTGGTTTTAACTATTTGGGTCCAAAATCAAAAAGTTTAATACCTTGTGTCCCTAACTACTCATTTAATAACGTTTTGAGTCCCTGTGTTTTAGTGGTTTTACCCACATGAATCCAAAATCAAAAGTACAAGTGTTAAAAATTGGACTCAAAACGTTATAAAATGAGTGGTTAGGGACTCGCGTTAAATTTTTTGATTTTTTACTTAAATGGTTAAAACCAATAAAACACAGGGACACAAATAGTAATTTACTCTACACCAAAATTCACTACAAAGACCTAGAATTTCCAGAACAATTGAGATACTCTTGTCACTTGCATCTTAGGTTGAGTTTTCAATTTAGGCAATACAACAAACTGGCCTTTACTATTCTAATGCTGGGAGACAAACCTGTTTTTAGGGGAGTGGGGGTGCCCTGTGATGGAGCATTGTGTGTGGGCGACTATGCGTGAAACACCGCCGCCAGTCCTTGTGACCACGCGTGCTGGTGACCATGCGTTGTGGTGACCACGCGTTGTTGAGATGGGTTATTGCCGGGGGTGTTTCAAGTTTAAACAGGATAACACATGTTAACACTAGTGATGGGCACCCCCACTAAAAACAATCATGAACCAAGTTCGATAACGTGACGAAACTTGATTGGGTGTGATGAGTGATGGAAAGTGGAGCACCCCACCCCATTAGAAGACACGAAAAATATTTTATTAGAACGTATCAAACGTGGGGCTTCTTATTGATTCTGCTTCCACCCTTTTCTTCGCTTTTAATTTTTTTTTTAAAAACTAAGAATGTTATCACCTACTTAGTCGAGTTCAAAGGGTCATGCATAGTAATGTTATGACCCCGAGATCTATGGACGTAGTTTTTAAAAGACTTAGTTTTGCTATACCAAATACATACCCTAGTAATCCCAGCAACATGATCTTCAGGAAGATAGAAATCGTCATCTTTGGCCTAATTTTCCTGATTGCACCCAAAAAGACAACGATTAAACGAATTATAACATGGAAGAAAACTATAGGTTCATATCACACGAAGTAACATACCTTTCTAGGAAGAAAGCAAAAGGACCAATGAAGAGAGCTGCAAAGGCGTTTCTATAGACTGAAAAAGTGTAATGATTCAAACCTTTGTTTAGTGCACACTTGATAACTAAGCCGTTCAGACCATATGAAGCTTGCAAGAAAATCATGAACAAGTAAGGCTTTGTACACACATATACCCTCTTAAACGACTCTATAGACATGATGATTTTAAAGTTATTGTCTGTTTGATATCGAAATGGTTTGTAGTGGTATTTATGCACAAGGGCATTACCTGAATGTTTATAAAGTTCGACTTTTAATATGTCACTATTCTGAAGAACTAATTCTTTATTTTAGTATGTATGAATGTTGTCTTTTGGGGAATTGGAGAAATAATTTTAACTGTAGGGAAATTTGTAAAGAAATATATTCTCAGCAAATTATCATTTCCAAGTTTATAAAATCTGATTTCCAAACCAAATGATTAGTTGGTTTGCTAGATTTATGATTCGTTGACGTATAATATTTGTTTCTTAAAATTTAAATAATCATGCACTTCGCGAAGTGAGGATTGGTGGGGCTTTCTAGTTTTCACTAAGATTCACTACTATTTGTTTACTGAATTTAACTAGTATCTTTTTGGCAAGTGTTGAACCACGCTAAACCGTTACGTAAACATACCCTTGGCATTTATTTAAGTTCAGTTCGCTTTGCTTCTTCCACTTTTGCATTTCTTCTACATCGTTCGTCGTCCTTCTTGCGCCGATTGTGCCGCGTGTGTAGATACGGTGAGAAATATTTAAACTTGTACAATAGTATTCAACTTGTCGAAAAAAATTCGCGTTGAGATGACGCTAAAAATAAGCAATTCATATGGTTAACTAAACATGTCTAAAAATCTTAGGTTTAGTTATAATAAGTAAAATAAAAAAAGAAGAAGAAAAAAAAAGCAAAAAAGAAAAAGGAATTAAAAAAGGAATTTGTGGGTGATGGAAGTATGGGGTTGTAGTGTAAGTTTGTTAAAAAAAAGAAAAATATAACTTTATTAAAGTTGAGAAACCATATCACAAATTTAAATAAAATTTAGCCTGGAGTGTAAATAAAACATCTTTACTAGAAGATAAAATAACCATTGTAATTAAAAGTTGTGCTTTGATATAGATATATAATTCATAGGGAATATTGGATTTAAATAATCTTAACTTTTATTATCTGGCTGATAACACTCCTAACTTACTTTTCAACTTATTCTAACACTTCCAAATTAACTAACTGAACCTTAATGTTCAACTTATTTAAATCCATATCAAAATTAATGCCTAGCATTACAAACGTTATTTTATATGTGTTTGCATTGTATTTAGTGGCGGATTAAAGAAATTTTTACATTATCTCGCTAATTGTTTGTGCTTAGGTATTTTTTTAACTTTTATTAAGAGTAAACTTCCGTTTTGCTCCCTGTGGTTTGCTCACTTTAACGGTTTTGCCCCAAACCTTTCAAAATAGCCATTTTACTCCCTGATCTTTGAAGGCCGTCTTGATTTTGCTCCCCGCCCCTTAACCTCATCCATTTATGCAGTTAACCCATGTCACGTGCAAATCACCTGAGGGGCATTTATTTCTTTTCCCAACCCTGTCTTTAAAATCCCAACTTAAACCCAAACTACACTTATTATAATCTTATCACCTTTTTCCCCAGACATTTCTCCCAAATCGATGTTCATCTCCCAAAACGAAATCACTCTCAAACCCTAAACATTCTCCCAAAACGAAATCATTTAGGATCATCGACGATTGAAGTGCAATGTCAATGTGGTTCATTCGTCCTAGGGGACAAGAGGTTGATGTACAGACACTGTATGGTGAGTTTTTTAAACCCTAACACTGATCATGTAGTAAACCCTAACACTAATCATCTATTGAACCCTAACACTGATCATTTTGTTATGTTTTTTCAGGTAATCCTACATTTTTCTCACTCAAGATTCATCATGGGGGATCTTTCACAAAGTTTCCTAACATGATTTACTTAAAAGGTCAGGTAGACTATGTTAACTTCGTAGACAAGGATGAATTTTCAGTTCATGAAGTAAGTTATATGATGTTAGAACTAGGGTACTCAGAAAAAGAGTTGATTTTTTAGCATTTCAAAGTGTTTGATGAAGATTTGAACTTTGGATTGAGGGCTTTAGGAAATGACTCTGATGTGATCAGCTTTTTGTCTTGTGTGGGAGATCATAAGTTGATGGAAGTTTATACTGAGCATGGTCAAACTTTAGTTGAAACTTATTTTATGTCTCCTAATTGTAAAGTTAGGATTCATGAAATAAATGATGATGATGATGATCTACCTGTTAGGAATACACAAGAAATATTGTCAAGGACTTCCAGGAGACTAGCATTAGAGTGTAATGTAGGTGATGCTGGGACTAGTCAAACTGAGGTGCTGGTTAATCAAAATGTTGTTGAAGACAGCCAAGTTGAATTAGACCAGAGTCAGGTATTGAATGCTGGAAGTAGTCAAACTGAGGTGCTGGTTAATAAAAAAGATGTGGAATTTAGGCAAGTTGAATTAGATCAGAGTCATGTATTAAATGATGTGGAATTTAGCCAAGTTGATGATGAGGGTAGTGAGGCTGATGATGAGGGAGATGATGGTGAGGGCAGTGAGGCTAGAGATAGTGATGATAGTGATTATACGCAGGGCAAAGATGATGTTGAGGCTAGTGAAGATGAAGATGAGGACCTAGTTGAGGAGCCTTTAAATAGTGTTGAAGAGGAAGATGATTCTGATGATTCAGATTACATAGTAGATGAAGATAATTGGATTGCTGATGTAGTGGTTGATATGCAGAATTTTAGTAGTTATGTGGATCATGACATACAGGAAGAGCCTTTAGAGTACAATCATTTAAGTGACTCAGAGGGTATGGGACTAAATGCACATTTAGATGACTTTAACAGCTTAACTGATGAGGAAAATGACCCACCCCTTAAGATACAACTGAGAAGGGAGAGAAGGAAACAAAAAAGAAGGAATGATCCTGTGGCTGACCCATTCTATCTTGGTGAAGTTTTTGCGGAAAGGAAGGAGATAAGGGCCCTAGTTAAGAAGTTGGTTGTGTCTAGCAAAAGGCAACTGAAGATTATAAGGAATGATCCAGTTAGGTTTAGGGTGTTTTGTGAAGGCTTTAAGCAAGATTGTAGTAAGGGTAAAGAGGGGAATTCAGATGCAAGTAACGGTAAAAAGGGAAATACAGCTGCAACTAAGGGTAAAAATGTCAAATCTGCAACAAGTGGTGGTGATAAAGGGGAATCTTCATCCAAAAAAGGTGGTCCAAAGGGTGTGAGTCCCAAGGGTAAAGCTTTATTGCACAACCCTACCACAAGGTCAGAAAGTAGATCCAAAAAACATGCAACCACATGTCCATGGATACTTTATCTCTCCAATGCAAATAGAGAAGGGTCTTGGGTAGTGAATACTTACATAAATGAACACAAGTGCTTTCAAACAAGATCTGTGAAGCTATGTACTGTTACTTGGTTAGCAAAGGAGATAGAGCCTACAGTTGCAGTAAATCCTTCTATTCCTCTAAAAGCACTGCAAGATACTTTCCAAAGGTAGCATCAGATCTCAGTTTCTTTGCAAAAGATGTTCAAGGCAAAAGGGATTGCAAAACAGAAGATATAGGGGGGACTACAGGGCTCAGAATGCAATTCTGAGAGACTATAGTGAAGAACTCATGAGGTCTAACCAAGGAACAACAGTGACAGTTGATGTAGAGCCTGAAGCTAATCCTAGTAGCCCAACAAGACAGTTTAGAAGGATCTACATATGTTTAGGTGGTTTGAAGGCAGGCTTTAAGCTTTGTGGAAGGCCACTATTGGGTTTGGATGGAGCCTTCATGAAAGGTCCTTTTCTAGGACAAGTGTTAACAGCAGTGGGCCTAGACTCCAACAATGGAATATATCCTGTGGCCTATGCCTTGGTTGAAGCTGAAACCAAAAATTCATGGGTTTGGTTCTTGAATTGTCTAGGACATGACTTAGATCTTCAGAGAGATTCATACTTCACATTTATCACTGACAGGCAGAAGGTAACTTTATTTGTCATTCTGCAACACTAATTCATTCTAACATTAACTGCCATTATTCATTTTAGGGCCTCATTCCAGCCATATAACAGGTGTTTCCATATGCAGAACACAGGTTCTGTTTGAGGCATGTGCTTGAAAACATGAAGCCTAGGTGGAAGGGTGAGCTATATAAGAATTTGTAACGGAAATGTGCATCTTTGTCACACCCTGGCTTTGCGGAAGCGTGGTTAATTTTGGTGTGACTTCTCAATACCATAGCTTAACCATAACAAAGCTATATGAAATAAAATCATGCAAGATCATCCATTTGATTAAGTTTTAAAACCAGAGTAACACAACATTGTCTTAGAGACTTACAACCTCATAACATAAAACATTGTCTTGAATAACATAAACACCGACATGAAATAAACGCAGTTTAAGATTTGTGACTTGTCCAGGAAAGAGTCACATTTCCTAAACTGGGATGACCTTGGAACCCTTATGCAGCGGGAAAACATAACATACCGCGCCAGATCTTTAATTTCCTGAAATACATGTAAGTTGAAAAATCAACAATAATGTATTTCAGGAAATTAAAGATCTGGCGCGGTATGTTATGTTTTCCCGCTGCATAAGGGTTCCAAGGTCATCCCAGTTTAGGAAATGTGACTCTTTCCTGGACAAGTCACAAATCTTAAACTGCGTTTATTTCATGTCGGTGTTTATGTTATTCAAGACAATGTTTTATGTTATGAGGTTGTAAGTCTCTAAGACAATGTTGTGTTACTCTGGTTTTAAAACTTAATCAAATGGATGATCTTGCATGATTTTATTTCATATAGCTTTGTTATGGTTAAGCTATGGTATTGAGAAGTCACACCAAAATTAACCACGCTTCCGCAAAGCCAGGGTGTGACAGCTTGGTATCAGAGCTCTGATCATAGCGAACTAGGATTCTTTCTCGAGTCTAGACTATGATCACTAGGGCTCTCACGAAAACATTTTTCTGCATACCACTTAAGTCCAGATCCAAAACTTTTTACAAACAAATGTTGAGCACATTTTATTATTTATAGGCTAAGTCTAGAAGGGCTGAGGCTCGGTCTGAGAGGCCGAGGCTCGGTCTGAGAGATCGAGGTAGTGGGCTAGTTGGACTAGGAAGAGTAGGCTCAGTCTTGGAGGCTGAGGCTCGGTATTGGAGACCGAGGCTCGGTCTGAGAGATCGAGGTAGTTGGCTAGTTGGACTAGGAAGAGTAGGCTCAGTCATGGAAGCTGAGGCTCGGTATTGGAGACCGAGGCTCGATCTGAGAGGTCGAGGTAGATGATAGAGCAGTCTTAGAGACTGGGAGAAATTGGCTAGTGAGACTAGGAGAATGATTTGAATGTTTACTTGGTGACTTAAGTGATTATTTGATTGTATGATTGACTGTTTGTGCATGTTGTGTTTATGTTACAGACATTATGGATACCTCTGGCACTGGTGATTCAGACACCACAGGACCTAGACCTATAGTATCGGACGACCTAGAGTCTTCTGAGCGTGAGGTTCACACATCCGACGTTACGAGCACGGACGAGGATGATTTCCAGCCCTTCGCTTTACCTGATGGTGCTGATGAGCTCGCTGATGGCCCTTTGGCCGGGGACCTACCGTTAGTGGAGATCCCTGCTCCCATACCCTTAGCTGTTTATCCTGCCTATGATTTGCTTCTCGACACCGACGCTGATGACGACGTTGATCTTTTTGATGACGAGCCTTTGGAGGATGAGGTTCAGGGCGAGGCCCTTCTTGCTGCTGGTGATCTTTTGATGATCGCAGATGCTCCCGCCGAGGAGTCTCCTGCTCACTCTCCGGTCCCAGACTCTTTCGAGTCTGTGGCCTCCGCACCTTCACATACTCAGAGTGCGCAGCACTTTTCTCATGGATCAGATCTCGACCAGGCATCCTCTGTTGCCCCTATTCCTAGTTTTACTTTCGACCATGATGATATGGAGGAATCCGATCCTGTCTTTCCCCCAGGATTCGACCCAGATGAGGATATAGAGTATATACCCATGGATCAGCCTATGGAGGATCCAGTCGACCCAGTTGATCCCATCGACCCTGAGTTTGATTTTGAGATGGCTTTTGATGATCCCGAGCCTGCCGTCGCCCCTGAGCAGGCAGCCGCTCTAGACCCCATACTTGAGCATGACCCCGTACATGCTGGCATCCCTATTGAGCCTGTTATAGCAGACCCACCTGTTGATGATCTCCCCGTGGATGTTCCTTTGTTAGAGGGCGATCATGTCGTTGTTGATCCTGTTGTTCCTCTACCTGTTGTTGATATACCTGTTGACCATCCTATTGAGCACATTGCACCTGTTCACCCTTTTGTTGCTCCCCCACCTGATCCCATCCCACTAGAGCCCGAGCATGCACTGTTCGCGGCACACATGGATCCACCAGATGAGCATGCACAGCACGGTTGGATACCTGCTGATGAGGATGTTCCACCTTTTCCCCCACAGATCACTGATACCCGTCACATTGATACCTCTTTTGCATTTCCTCGGTTTACACCTCCAGCGCGACCTGGAGAAGGTTCTTCGGCACACCCTTTTGGGCATGTACCAGTATTTATCCCTGCTATACCACCATCTGCTACTTTTCCCACTGTTTCACCATTTCATGTGGCACCTTTTGATCCCACCAGTGAGCCGTTCCTTTGGGCACCACACTCTGCTATGCCACCTACTGACCCCTACCATTCTTTCCACATGGGGTATACCATTGAGGACGTTTTGATGTCTTTTGTCGCCCAGTACGAGGCACACACACAGCGCATTCAGGAGCTTGAGAGAGCTCAGCCGCCACCGTGTCCGTACCAGGGTCAGACCCACTCTCCGTTGCAGCCCTCTCGACCTGTACCACCAGACTATGCTGCACGTCTTTTTGCCCTGGAGCAGCAGGTTGCTTCATTCATACGCACCCAGAGAGCCATGGAGGAGGACTGGCTCCATTTGCGCCGCTTGTTTTACACTCACTTTCCCCCTCCTCCACCGCCATCCGTGTAGAGCTCTTCAGTACCGTATAGGTAGACATTGGTGAGAAGACGGCGAATGCTTTTGACTGCACATCATTTTTGGAGACTACATTTGATTCTGACTTTTGTTGACATGTATTTGATGTATTGACACTGATTCGATATAGCTTTTGGACTAGGGTGATGTAGCCCTTAGTCGACTGATGTTGTATGACACTGTGATGTACTTGTACGCTTACTATGTGGTCTCGATATATGGCAATCGCAGTATTCTCATCATATTTGATGCTTGATTTGGATATTTGTATTTTAGGACATGGGATGTTGTGTGATTGATGTCTGTGACATGGGATGTTGTGTGATTGATATGATTATAACATGAGATGTTATGTACTATTACTATCGTTATATACATACGCTAAATTATGACCTGACTTATGTATTATAACTATGGCCTGACCGACGTAAACACATCTTTTAGAAGATGCCGCCGAGACGTGAGACACACATGCCTACTAATGAGGCAGAACTCCAGCAAATTATCGCTGCTGCCATTGCACAATACGCCGCCTCTCAAGGAGGGACTAATGGAAGCAACTCTGGCAACACTGGCAACAACAATAATCCACCTCATGGATGCACCTACAAGCAGTTTCTAGACTGCAAACCGGTCAACTTTGATGGCACAGGAGGTGCTGTCGCCTTTGTTCGTTGGGCCGAGAAAACCGAATCTGTTCTACGCATGAGCAAATGCGCACTGGATCAGCAAGTCACCTATATCTCAGGGCTATTCTTGGATGGAGCCCTCTCTTGGTGGAATCTGCAAGTATAGACACTTGGTGAAGCTGCTGCCTACGCGCTAACCTGGACCGAACTGAAGGAACTTATGCGCAAAAAGTACTGCTCTCGCGCGGAAATCCAGAGATTGGAAACCGAGTTCTGGCATTTGAAAATGGACGGTCCGAAGATCGCAGAATACGTTCAAAGGTTCCATGACTTATCACATGTGGTACCCTACATGGTCACTCCGGAGTTCAAGCGGATTGAACGTTTCATTTGGGGATTAGCTCCTCAAATCATAAGCATGGTAACCTCATCCAAGCCTGCGACCATTACTGAGGCGATTGATTTGAGCGTAGCTCTCACTGAGGAGGCTATTCGCCTGAACAAGTTTGATGAGATCAAGACGAAGAAGGCAGAGACTCACGTCGAGTCATCAGGAGGTAACAAACGGAAGTTCTCGAACTTCAAGCAGGGCGCCAGTGTGGTGGTTAAGAAAGGAGGATCAGACACGCCAGCTCAGGTTACAGCTGGTAGAGGGAATAAAGGAAAGGGATACATGGGCACCCAACCCAAGTGCAACGACTGCCAACGCCACCATTCTGGTCGATGCGGGCCAAAAGTATGCGAAGCATGTGGGAAACGTGGCCACTTGAAGGACACTTGTTGGGCCACTGCTGGTCAGGGAGGCCAGGGAGGATTCGGAAACAGAAATAACAACCGGGGTGGGAATGGAAATCGCCCACAAGGAAACTATGGAGGTAACGAGAACCGAGGCAACAATGCTAACCAAGCGGGCGCCGTGAATCGTAATCAGAGGAATGATCAAGCTGGTGGAAACGGGCAAAGACTTGGATGCTTTAACTGCGGTGATATCGGGCATTTTAAGAAGAACTGCCCAGAGTTAAACCAAGCACGTGGAAGAGTGTTCCAAATCGAAGCAAGGGAAGCGCGCCAGGACCCCAATGTCGTTACTGGTACGTTCCCTGTAAATCAACGCTATGCATCCGTTTTATTTAATACTGGTGCCGATTATAGCTTCGTGTCGTTAGAATTTAAGAATATGCTTGGGTTAGCCGCTAATAAGTTAGATATTCCCTACTCGATCGAATTGGCTAATGGGAAGTTAGTAGAAGCCAACGAAGTCATCAGAAGTTGTGTGATCGAGTTAGGAGAGCGTGAGTTTGCTTTGGACCTACTACCAGTCCAGTTGGGAAGCTTCGACGTAGTGGTAGGAATGGATTGGTTATCAGGCAACAAAGCTGAGATAGTTTGTCACGAAAAGATCGTTCGTATCCCAACCGAAGATGGTGAAACAATTGTGGTTCACGGGGAGAAGCGTGATACGCCGTTGAGGATTATCAGCTGCCTAAAAGCGCGAAAGTGTTTGCAGAAGGGATGTGTTGCCTTCCTGGCACACATTGTGGATAAGAAGGCTGCTGAGCCGAGAATCGAAGATATCCCTGTCGTAAGGGAATACCCAAAAGACTTACCTGGACTGCCACCTCTGAGGCAAGTAGGGTTCCACATTGACTTAGTTCCAGGCGTCGCGCCTGTGGCTAAGGCACCGTATAGACTTGCTCCGTCTGAGATGCAGGAACTGTCGACACAACTTCAAGAGTTGTTAGACAAGGGTTTTATCCGACCAAGCTTCTCGCCTTGGGGAGCTCCGGTCCTGTTTGTCAAAAAGAAGGACGGTAGTTTTCGTATGTGCATCGACTACCGGGAGCTGAACAAGCTGACGATCAAGAATAGATATCCTCTGCCAAGAATCGATGATCTGTTTGATCAACTGCAAGGCTCAAGCTTTTATTCAAAGATCGACCTTCGATCTGGATACCATCAGTTAAGGATACAAGAGGAGAGTATCCCGAAGACAACCTTCAGAACTCGTTATGGACACTACGAGTTCCTTGTTATGCCGTTTGGTTTGACAAACGCGCCTACAGTCTTTATGGATTTGATGAATAGAGTTTGCAAGCCGTACTTGGACAAGTTCGTGATTGTGTTTATCGTCGACATCTTGATCTATTCAAGAACAAAGGCCGAGCACGAACAGCATCTAAGAGCTATTTTGGAGCTGCTGAAGAAGGAACAGTTGTATGCCAAATTCTCCAAGTGCGAATTTTGGCTACGTGAAGTCCAATTCCTTGGACACGTGGTAAATGGAGATGGAATCCACGTGGATCCAACAAAGATCGAGGCGATCAAGGATTGGGAAACGCCAAAGACGCCAACCGAGATTCGGCAATTCTTGGGTTTGGCTGGCTATTATCGAAGATTCATTGAGAATTTTTCAAAGATCGCTCAACCATTGACGCTCCTCACGCAGAAGGATAAGAAGTTTGATTGGGGAATCAAACAGGATGAAGCATTTCAGATATTGAAGGATAAGCTTTGTAACGCGCCAATCTTAGCACTACCGGAAGGTACAGATGATTTTGTGGTATACTGTGACGCTTCGCGTCAAGGATTAGGTTGCGTGTTGATGCAACGCCAAAAGGTTATTTCTTACGCATCGCGTCAACTGAAAGTGCACGAAAAGAACTATACCACACATGATTTGGAGCTTGGCGCAGTGGTTTTCGCATTAAAGATCTGGAGACACTACCTTTATGGTACAAGGTGTACAATCTTTACAGATCACAAGAGCCTACAACACATATTCAACCAGAAGGAGCTGAATATGAGGCAAAGACGATGGGTTGAGTTGCTGAACGATTACGACTGCGAGATAAAGTATCATCCAGGGAAGGCGAATGTGGTCGCCGATGCCCTAAGTCGGAAGGAGAGGATCAAGCCCATAAGGGTTAGAGCTTTAGAAATGATTATTCAAACCGATCTTTCCTTGCGCATTCGTGCCGCGCAGAAAGAAGCTCTCAAGGAAGGAAACCTTGAAGAAGAATATCTCCGTGGGATGGAGAAACTACTGGTACCAAACGAGGAAGGAACGTTATGTTTTGAGAAAAGGATTTGGGTTCCTCTGTTTGGTGATTTAAGGAAAGTTATTTTCGATGAAGCTCACAAGTCGCGGTACTCTATCCATCCAGGAGCGGATAAGATGTACCAGGACCTCAAAGATTATTATTGGTGGCCTAGGATGAAAGGCGATGTTGCTGTTTATGTGAGCAAATGTTTAACGTGCGCTAAGGTTAATGCGGAATACCAGAAGCCTTCAGGACTTCTGCAACAACCTGAGATTCCCAAGTGGAAATGGGAACAAATCTCCATGGATTTTATTACAAAATTGCCAAGAACGCCAAGAGGCCATGACACTATTTGGGTAATAGTGGATCGATTAACAAAGTCAGCACACTTCTTACCTATCAGAGAGAAGGATAATACGAGCAAATTGGCTGAAATTTACATGAGAGAGATCGTCGCGCGCCATGGAGTACCTCTCTTAATCATCTCTGATAGAGACGGAAGGTTTGTGTCAAGGATATGGCAATCCTTCCAAGAAGCCTTTGGCTCCCAATTAAATCTGAGCACTGCGTTTCATCCGCAAACTGACGGTCAGAGCGAGCGAACGATACAGACTTTGGAAGACATGCTGAGAGCGTGTGTTATGGATTTGGGCGGTAGCTGGGACAAACATTTGCCTTTGGTCGAATTTTCATACAACAACAGCTACCACACCAGTATTGGTGTCGCGCCATTTGAAGCCCTTTACGGACGCAAGTGCCGATCACCCTTATGTTGGGCTGACGCAGGTGATAGGCAGCTTGCTGGTCCCGAAATCGTCCAAGAGACGACAGACAAGATTGCGCAGATTCTTAAACGCATCGAAGCAGCTCGCCACAGACAGAAGGCCTATGCGGATCCAAACCGGAAACATGTGGAATTCCAAGTTGGAGAAATGGTGTTATTGAAAGTTTCACCCTGGAAGGGTGTGGCACGCTTCGGAAAGCGTGGGAAGTTAAATCCGCGCTACATTGGTCCTTTCAGAGTTTTGGAAAGAATAGGACTAGTAGCATACAAGTTGGACCTACCTGCTGAACTCCATTCAGTCCACGATACATTTCATGTATCCAACCTAAAGAAAAGTCCAACTCAAGATGACATTGCCATTCCCATCGACGAGATCCATGTTGACGACACGCTCCACTTCGTTGAAGAACCGGTGGAGGTTACGGATTGGAAAATAAACAAGACCCGCCGGAGCAGTGTCAAGCTCGTCAAAGTTCGTTGGAATGCCAGACACGGCCCTGAATACACCTGGGAGCGTGAGGACCGGATGAAAGAAAAATACCCCCACCTTTTTCCTAAGAACCCTGCATCTACAAGCAGAACTTAAATTTCGGGACGAAATTTATTTAACGGGGGGAGAATGTGACAACCCTCACTAAGCCAGGTATCCGTACAACTTGATTAATAATTAATTATTGCTTAATCACTGTGCTTGCTTGAACTTGCGAATAAACTGCTACTCGAATACTGATACATGTACTTACTTGCATCATACTTTACTTGCTGTCACTACATTATTTACATGACTGAACCTTAGTGACAAACATGATGCACAAAAAGCACAGTAGCACTATAACGGATAACCTATTGAACATGCTGATAAAGCCAGCATCAGGCAAACACTGCCTCTAAGGCCTGTAAGAGCCTGAAATATTTTGCTACACTAGTGGTGAGTGTAGGGATATAAGGGTCGTAGAACTGCGTCTCTAGGAATAAGTCACAATGAATGGATGTGCCTAAAACGTACTCTAAGTACAAAACTCAGCACTTTACATAATAATTCAGCTTTTAGCTAACTAATAAAGTGCCAAAACATGAGAAAAATATTACTAGACACTTTCCAAAGTGTCAGAAATGAGTTGTGTCACTAAAAGGGGTAATAACGACACTTTAAAGCTTTGTTAAGCACTTTAACGGATTACTATCCAACCGAACAACCAGACTATACCCGGAACATGAAAATATTGTTATTTTCATTATTTATCTTTTTCTGAGCCAGTTAGGGTCCCTGAACACCCTAACACCCATTGTAACGCGTGACACGCAACTAACCAGGTTAAGTACCTAACTAACTAACTTAACCTAACTATGTGCCTAACTATCTAGTTAGAATCGGGATAGACCCCCCCCCCCCCCTCTCTAACCGGCCCCAACTAGAAGGGGACACCCCTTGTCCTTGAATTATTATTTTAATCCTCTTGCCTAAAATCTAGTGGACATATGGACCATTGGGTAATTAACTTGTTAATTGTCTATAAGTAACTTGGTATTGCACATAAGAATAAACAACACAAGACACCACACAAAAACTCTCCTCTCTTGCTCTCTAAGTCTCGGCCGAACACCCCCCTCCCCTACATCCATTTTCGAGTTTAGTTCAAGCCATTCCAAGATCATTCAAGCTTCAAGGGCCGCATACAAGGAGTCTTGGAGCAAACGGAACGCGAAGGACCTCTTTATCTTGCTTTTATCCACGCCATTTTCATCAAGATTCTTCCCTAGCCTCGAGCTAGTGGTATGTTGCTTAAAACACCTTCTTGAACTAATCTAAAGTGGTTAATACGATTTGTAACGGTTGAAACTCGAAATCTTACAAGATGATACTTTAAAGTCTACTAAAAATGCTATAAGTGTTGGATAAAAGCTCATATGTTGTGTAAATGTTGTAGTAATTGAAATTTGTGATTATTTAGACCCGATCTATGTTGTGGTAGCTCGGATCACCACTTAACCCGGTTTGGTCATGATCACGAATCGTGACATAAAGTTGTTTTGAATAGAACAAGGGTTAAAGGGTGAAACTCTACCACACGCGAGTCATGAACTTGTGTAAAAATGCTTTACTTATGGAATAGTGTTTAAAACTAGCAGATCTACGTATCTGCAAGTGGTATTTTCAAAGGACCAAGCGTTAAAGAAATCATGCTTTCTAAAAATGGATCTTACACTAACAAGAATGGTTTTTAGAACACACAAGTGTGTAAACACTTGTGTAACACAAAGTTTCGACAAAATAACTATTTTTGTGAAAGTTGACGAGAAGTTGTAAAGACGGAACTTCCATAAAAACGAGGTTTTTACAAAGTCGGATTGTTTTATATGTAGATCCACTAAAAGTAATGAGATTTACTTCACAGTTTGGATAAACCACAAGTTCGTGAAATTTATGCGATTTATATACATATTTTGACTAGTTTGTGATTTGAACGTTGTTTTGGTTGATTGAGAAAATTGTTGGTTTGATTTATAAAAGAAAATGATACGCTTGAAAGCGTGGCCACCTCCAGTTACAGAGGAAACTCTGGCGAAATTTTTCAAAAAACCTAACACTTAGAAATATTTTCACTATAAGTGTTAGAAATACATTTTGACTTGTTTTCAAAATATAAGTTTCGCCACGACTACATTTACAAAACATCGGAGGTGAGATTTTCACAAAATAAAACGTGATACATAAATATATTTAGTATATATTTTTCACAACATCACTTGTATAAGTGTTTATGATTATTTTGTGAACGACATAAATATTATTTTGAGAGTAAAAATAATATTACTAAGTATTATTTTGGGAAATCACATGTATTAAAATATAATATTTTTGGGAAGAATATTTATATTTTAAAGATTGGAAATAAAATATATTAAGTGAGACTTAATAGTGAAATCTGAATGTTACGAACACATATGAATTAAATCCCCCATCCTTGGGAAGGAGAATAACTACCAAGTATATACAGAATGTAAACACGAAATAGTTACCTAACTATTTCCCAAAAACTTAAACCATAAAGCTAAGGCACGGCCGTCCGTCTAATAGAGTTAGTACGTGTAGGTCGTCATACAGCTGATTGATTTGGAGGCATACTTGGTAGAGACGCACCACTGTGAGTTCATGTCCCCCTTTTCTCTAACTGTTTTCAGTTTTCTTAACTGCGGGGGTGAAATACATGTTACTTTGATTACAAGTACTTTATACATGGTATGGTTAGCATAAGGAGGTTTATTACTTAGATCATGTGAGTGGGTAGGCAGAAACTGGAGGCCATTAATCCTCATTGTAGGACCGAGGGACGTAAGCGGTAGATCTATCTGGGTGTAGCGAGCCCAACTCTAGGCCCAATAGAACGAACCTCTGAGAGGCCCAACAGAACGGACCTTGGAGTGACTTTGTACCCAACGCTAAATCTGCTAGGTTTGAGTCTTCCTACTTGCACTTCACATATATCGTTGGCTTTGCAACCCAATGGTGATCTCTTTTTCCTTATTTGCTACATACCAAGACTATTTTTATACTCACAAAGGTTTACTTACTCACTTACACATGAACTCGCTCAACATTATTGTTGATTTTTCAACTTACATGTATTTCAGGAAATTAAAGATCTGGCGCGGTATGTTATGTTTTCCCGCTGCATAAGGGTTCCAAGGTCATCCCAGTTTAGGAAATGTGACTCTTTCCTGGACAAGTCACAAATCTTAAACTGCGTTTATTTCATGTCGGTGTTTATGTTATTCAAGACAATGTTTTATGTTATGAGGTTGTAAGTCCCTAAGACAATGGTATGTTACTCTGGTTTTAAAACTTAATCGAATGGATGATCTTGCATGATTTTATTTCATATAGCTTTATTATGGTTAAGCTATGGTATTAAGAAGTCACACCAAAATTAACCACGCTTCCGCAAAGCCAGGGTGTGACAATCTTCAACTACTGTAGCTTACTTTGAACAAGCAATGAAGGAGGTTCTAGCCACTGATGAGGGTTTATATCAATGGCTAAGGGAGATTCCACCTGTTCACTGGACTAGAGCCTATTTTAGTGGTATGTCAATATTGTAACTTCATTTAGTAATGTATTGTAAATATTGTATGTGAATTGTAACTTCATTTAGTAATGTTTATCATTTGTAACTTGTGTTATGCAGGTAGGGCTATCAGTTATGTGCTTCTTATCCACTTGTGTGAAGTTTTCAGCAGATAGTTAGTTGAAGGAAGGGACAAGCCTGTTATAACATGTCTAGAGTAAATTAGAGAGTATTTGATGAGGAGGAATGTTGCTGTGCACATACTGATTTCAAAGAGTGAATGTCACTTGACACCAACTTCTACAGAGATTTTTGAAAAGATAAAGGAGAAGGCTGCAGATATGAGTGTCCAGTGGAATGCTGTGGACAAGTATCAGGTTAAAGGGAATTCATTGGAATAATATGTTGTTAACATGGCTGATAAAACCTGCTCTTGCAGAAGGTGGGAACTAACTGGTATGCCTTGTAAGCATGTTGTGGCAGTTATTTGGGATATGGTTGCACATGGAATAGAAGTGGATGTTCCAGAGAAATGGGTTTCACAAGTCTATTGGTTAGAAACTTGGAAGCAGGTCTATGCACACACAGTTGACCCAATCAATGGTAGGAACATGTGGCTACCATCTGCTTGTCCAACAACCCTTGTTCCACCAAAGCACCACAAGCAAGTTGGCAGGCCAAGAAAGAAGAGGAAGAAAAGTGCAGAAGAGTTGACTGAACAGGCATCGAAGCAAGGGAAGCTGTCTAGGGTTGGTCAAACTGTGAAATGCACAAAGTGTGGTGGGAAGGGGCATAATCAAATGTCTTGCAAGGGAACTGCAGATGGGTCTCAGTCCAATGTTTAAGTTTTAGATGTTTGTGGTTAGGTTTTTAATGGTTTAAGTATGTATGTCATAACAATCATCCTCTTTTGCTGACATTATGACTGTATTACCCTATGGCCTGAATTTTGGTGTTTCTTATGGGTTAAGGCCTACTTATTATATCAATGACAATATTATGGTTGGTTGTTATGTATTTAATGTCTTTTATGTATTTTATACTGCAGTTTGGGTCTTGGTCTTGTTTATGTTATGCATGCAATTTATTGTATGTTACTGCAGTTTATTGTATGTTGTTTTGGTGTTCTTTAAGATATGCAGGTATGATTTGGTCTTCTTTTGGTCTTGGTCAGTTATTGCAGGTTTGATTTGGTCTTGTTTTGGTGTTCTTTATCATATGAAGGTATGATTTGGTGTTGTTTTGGTCTTGTTTTGGTTTGGTCTTGGTCAGTTTTAGTGTCTTTTGGTCTTGTTTTAATAGATTTGGTCTTGATTTGGTTTTCTTTTGGTCTTATTCAGTTTTGGGTTTGATTTGCCGACAAACGGCTTCAAACCAAAAGGTGTCAAATGGTCAAGGTATAAACTTTGGGTATGATTTGCCGACAAACGGATACAAACAAAAGGCCAAACAGATTGGCATAAGTGTACAAAGTGGTCGTAATTTTTCCGTTGTCCGTATTTAATGTCAACGATGTCAAAACCAAACATATCAAAAAAAAAAAAACTTAACTGTGCCAAACAAGTAAACTGCTTTCATTACAGTTCCAAAATACATTCTTCCATACAAGACCGTTCCAACAAACATTCTTCGATAACAAACCTACAACACTGGTTATTCCTAATTACAAAATACCTAGGTCAATTTTTTAGCAACAAGAAGATGCAAAACATCCATGTCAACACTAACTAAACTTTAAGCTTCCTGTTTTCTTTCACAGCAGCTCTTGCAATGGATTCGTTCCTGTTACACCTCTCCAACAAACAAGGTATGATTTCAGCTGATCGTTGACACAAGGGTGGATCTGACCACTTCACAAAGCCTTGTTGAGCACATAGATAGAACCTCCTTCCTGGATTAGCTCGAGTCCAAGATGCCACGTTCGAGGTTGGAGATCCACAAGCACAGTGTACGTCTGCCATGGATTTAGGGTTTTTCTTTGTTGATGGGGAAGAAGATGAATGTGGTAGGCGATAATGGTTGTTAGGGTTTTAAATATGATTCATTAAAGAGGGTTGGGAAAAGACATAAATGCCCCTCAGGTGATTTGCACGTGACATGGTTTAACAGCATAAATGGATGAGGTTAAGGGGCGGGGAGAAAAATCAAGAAGGCCTTCAAAGATCAGGGAGTAAAATGGCTATTTTGAAAGGTTTGGGGCAAAACCGTTAAAGTGAGCAAACCACAGGGAGCAAAACGGAAGTTTACTCTTTGATTAATTTTTCAGGTATTTTTTTTATGGATTCGCTTACCGTTTGTGCTCATAAATATTTTAACTTGATTACATATTCTTCAGTTTGGTTTGGGTTAAGTCGGACTATTTTAAAAACTTAAAACAATGCATTTTCAACATCAAGATCCGAATAAACGGTTGCATAAATTTTGCTTTTCAAATAAGCTTAGCATATGATTTAATGATGTTGGGATAACTTCTTAATTTGATTTTGTATTTATTTTTTAGAATCATGTCAATATAGAAAGTATAACTCACGATGTATTTTAAATATGAACTAGTCTTTTTTAACGTCGCGCGTTTTGCTGAAATCGAGCAAATGATAATGTAGAACAAACGTGATTTAAAAATAAAGCATGTTGTTTAGAAAGCCAAACCATTAGAACGGCTTAATTTATTATCATACCGTTTTATAATATCAAATAAATACTTTATTTTGAGTACAACTTCGTTTTTAACAAAACTTATAACGGAATGTCAGGGAAAAAATAAAAAACAACTACGTACTTAAGATATAGAAAAAAGTTATAAATGTGAATTAGTAAAGAAATATCAAATTAATCAAAAATTAATATATATTCTGAAAAAAGAAAAAAGAATTATTAAAAAAATGGTAAAGGAAATATATTGTTTTAAAAGTAAATGTAATGATAAACTATTATAATATATTGAATAAAATAATAATAAAAAGCTACATATTATTATAAAAATAAAGTTATTATTTATCGGCTTTCATCAACAATATATACGATAAATTAATATATGTATTGAAAAATAAAAAAATGGTAAAGGAAATATATGGTTTTAAACGAGGAAAAAAATTTAAAATATGTTATTAAAGTAAATATAATAATAAATTATTATAATATATTAAATAAAAATAATTAAAAGCTATATATTATTATAAAAATAAAGTTACTATTCATCGTGCTTCTTCAACAATATATATACAATTCCAAACTTAAATCAACTTTAATTTGAACTAGTTTTTTTGACGTCGCGTGTTGCGGCGAAACTGAGCAAATGATAATGTAGAACAAACGTGATTTAAAACTAAAGCATGTCGTTTATTAAGCCAAACCATTAGAACGGTTTAGGTTATTATCTTATCCTTTTTATGATAACAAATAAATACTTTATTTTAAGTACAACTTCGTTTTTAACAAAACTTATAACGGAATGTCAAGGAAAAAAATCAAGCACAACTACGTATTTAAGATTTTAGAAAAAATTTATAAACGTAAATTATTAAAGAAGTATCAAATTAATCGATAAATTAATATATGTTCTGAAAAAAGAAAAAAAAAGAATTATTAAAAGAATGATAAAGGAAATATATGGTTTTAAAAAAAGGAAAAAAATTAAAATATGTTATTAAAAGTGAATTTGATAATAAACTATTATAAAATATTAAATAAAAATATAACAAAAAGCTATATATGATTATAAAAATAAAGTTACTATTGACCGTCCTTCATCAACAATATATACAATAAATTAATATATGTTCTGAAAAAAAAAATAGTAAGGGAAATATATGCTTTTAAAAAAGAAAAAAAATTAAAAATATATTATCAAAAATAATATAATAATAAATTATTATAATATATTAAATTAAAAATAATAAAAAGCTATATATTATTATAAAAATAAAGTTACTATTCATTATACTTCTTCAAAAATATATACTAGGTTTGTTAACGGCCGCGCGTTGCGGGAAAACAGAACAAAAATGTTATTTACAAATAAAGCATCATGTTTAGAAAGACAAACCGTTAGAATTGATTTAGTTTATCATCCTACCGTTTTAAGATACCAAATAAATACTCTATTTTGAATATAACTTTCTTTTTAGAGTAAACTGCCATTTTGGTCCCTGTGATTTGGCCAGTTTTGCCACTTTAGTCCAAATCTCGAACTTATTACATCTAGGTCCCTGTGGTTTGCATTTTGTTGCCATTTTAGTCCAAAATCCAAAAACCCTAGTTTTTTGACTGTTGCAACCTCCTATTTTGTCCTGTAGTGCAGGGGCATTTTGGTCATTTTTTAAATTTCATTTGTTTTAGTTTTTTTTTTTTAGAAAAAATATATGAGGAGGATGATGATGATATTGGGGATGATGATGATTAAAATGGCAATTTACTCTCTCTCTCTCTTTTCTCTCTCTCTCTTCTCTCTCTCTATAGCACCACAACCGCCACCTCCTTCCTCACCCCTCAAACCCTACCAGACCTCACCTCCTTCCTCACCCCTTAAACCCTAAATCATTGCCATCGGCTTCATCATCATCGGCATCGGTCTGCCAGAAAATCCGTCCTCCACCTCGACCCCACCCCCACTACGGCTTCCACTACTCCACCCTCACTCTCCTCGACCTCACCCCTCAAACCCTAAATCCCCAAAAATCCGGCACCGAAGAAGCACCAGATCACACCACCGCTGTCTTCATGCCATTTTCACTGTTGAAAAGGGTGGCGATGGTGGCTGCATTTGGTGGGATTTTCACTGTTGAAGTGAATCAGAGGTAGTGGGGGTGTTGTGGTGGTCGTCGGAAAAGATTTCAGAGGTTTCAGGTTATGTTGGTGGTGGTGGCCGGAGAATGGAGGTGGAGCTTATCTGAAAATAGAAATGGTGGTGGTTGGTATTTATACTTGATTCAGTTTTGATGTTGAATTTTTTAGTCCTCCAGATCTGGATCTCATATAATCAATGATACATTTTGTATACTTTTGATGTTGAAGGTGATGAGTGTTCGATTTGAATTTTGATCGGTTCTGATGTTGTGTTTTGAGTCGGTTTTTTGTTTTGTAACTTCAGATCTGTTTGCAGCCATGGCGGTTTTACAAATCGGTTTTTGATTTTCTTGAAGATGATGTTCTTGATTTTCTGGATTTTCTGGGTTTTGATGATGATGTTCTTGAAGATACAGATCTGAGCCTCGTTTCTTTTTACAAATCGGTTTTTGATTTTCTTGAAGATGATGTTCTTGATTTGCTGGATTTTCTGGGTTTTGATGATGATGTTTGATGATGTTCTTGAAGATACAGATCTGAGCCTCGTTTCTTTTTACAAATCGGTTTTTGTTTTGATTTAATTTTAATGAAATTATATTTTTATTCTGGGTTTTGTTCTGGTTTCTTGATTTTCTTGAAGATGTTCTTGAAGATGATGTTATTAATTATTGAAATGTTATAATAAATTAACATGGACCAAAATGCCCCTGCACTACAGGACAAAATAGGAGGTTGCAACAGTAAAAAAACTAGGGTTTTTGGATTTTGGACTAAAATGGCAACAAAATGCAAACCACAGGGACCCAGATGTAATAAGTTTGAGATTTGGACTAAAGTGGCAAAACTGGCCAAACCACAGGGACCAAAATGGCAGTTTATTATTCTTTTTAACAAAACTAATACTAGAATGTGAAGAGAAAAAAAATTAGCACAACTACGTACTTAAGTTTTTAGAAAAAAAGATTAATGAACATAATTTACTAAAGAAATATCAAATTAATTGATAAAGGAAATATGATTTAAATAATGATTTATTGAAAACAAAAATTAAATAATAAAAGAAATATGGTTTATAAAAGGAAAAAAACAATAAAATATATCAAAACTTAAAAGTAAATATAATATTAAACTATTATAATATTAAAAATAATAAAATCTGAAAAAACTATATATTATTATAAATTTAAAATCACTATTCATGGCCCATCGTAAACTATATATATAAAACTAGGGAGGTTCCCCCGCGCCTCGCGGCGGGTGCCACTATGGTACTAAACTGAATTGAAACCACTGAACAACATATCGGTACGATATTGGCACTCGTTATAACAATCGAAAGGCAAAACCCTAAAATAAAGTCATTATATGCCCAAAATGATATCGACGCATATTTTACATAAATCGAAAAGCATAAAAATAAATATCTGTAATGTCTTCTGAAATGAATATCAGTATTCATTCCATTCCAATGGTACCGATACCGGTACTGATATGTTAGGTTGGAATTGACGTGGTACCAATACTCGCTATAGCTTATGATAATTAAAAAAACTCTATACTACCACCGAAGTTCTTTGCATGGTATCAGTTCAATTCGTCATGGTAAATAAAAGACGATATAAGTTTGGTTCGTCAAGATACCGGTATGGTATTCATACTCACTATAGTTTATAATATAAAAAAGATATTGGATACCGCTATCCAAGTTTCGCATGATATCTGTTCGGTTGATCACGGTAGAGAATAAATAAAGATCAATTATATTGATCCGTTTGATTTTGAATAAAACTTTTAGCGGAACGAAGACTAAAATAAACACGCCGCATATGTTCAGAACTTTATAAAGTATTACACTATATTATTAGAATAATGAAAAAAGTAATGTCAATTTATATATAAAAAACTAAATGTGATTTAGATTTGATAACATGTACGTTTATGCTTCGATTACTTAAGCTTTACCGCTCACAACTCAGTTTCGAAAACAAATGTATTAATACAGAGAAAAATTTAGACACGTCGAAACAATATACTCAAAATTATATAAATATCGTATCTTAATAGTTATAAAAGGAAAAAAATGCAAAATCAATTAAATTAAAATTAAAAATATATTAATAATATAATTAAGTATTAAAAACAAACAATATTCAATATTCAATATTATAAATTAGCAACGTTACTAGGCATAGTGTGATTGTACTGTGTGCATTAGCTTTTGTTTCTGCATTGATTAAGTGTACACTTTGTTATATTATTGTAACTTATTTTGTTTACGACACGTGTATTATGACGTGTTGGAAGCTTAAAGCTTCCTTTGGAAGCTTTATTTTGTATATAAATAAAAAGGAGAGACATTATAATCTGATGCACTTTAGAGAGAGAACAGAGACCTTTGAAACGAGAGTAAACGGTGAAAGCGTCACCGTCTCCGGTAATGTTCCCGCCGGCGCAAGGCGGGAGTCTCACAACGGGGTTTTAAATCCCCACTTCACCTCTTCTCTCTATATCTCTGTCTCATATTGCGCCGATGACCGGCGACTTGAGTTTTGCTTTGTTGTTTGGTTTTCATCGGCGTTGGCTTATCTCTATTTCATCGTTTTTTTTTTCATACGTTGTATGCCGGGTGATGATGTAGCCTTTGTTTGTTTTGATGTTCCGTATGGTACAAACCTTTTGGGGTTTTCATTTGGCTTATTGGCCGATGGTGCATAGTGTGATTGTACTTTGTGTTTTCTTTGTGTTCCTTGCATCTTGAAACGGGAAGGTTCAATTTACAAAGTCAAAGCTTCTTTGGAACCTTTATTTTGTATATAAACTTTGATAATTCACATTTTTTGCATTCCTTTGGCTGTGGTTATGAGTTCGCTTGGCTATGATGAGTTCACAATTTTGTTATGAGAATTGCATGGCAAGGCTGATGGATGGTGGGTATTGACCTACAACCCGCCTTGCAGCAATGTTTTCCATGAACTCTGAGCCAAAGAAATGTCGGCATCACTTGGGTGTAGTCATTGAGACCGCTAAAAAGCAGCGAAACCCAAAACAAAGCCTAAGATAGGTGAGATAATGTAACGAGATTGTTTGACCGACATCAATGATCGATTTGGTGGTGATAAAAGATTAGATATCTAAAAGTATTAGATTTGTTTCAACTTTAAATGGGTTTATAATTTGTGGTGTTAGTGGTGTTGGTGTAGTGAGGTAATGGTGGAGTGGGGTGAATATATATTTGGCCGGTTGTTTTATGAAACCAGAATTATTAACATCATTTATCAAACATAATTACTTTGAAAAATGTTCAATGGCTGATTCTCGATGAACATTGAAGGGTAAATGAAAGGAATCATATTTAGATGTTCTTTGAAGTTGTAGTCATAATGTTCTTTCTTTAATTTACCTTTTACTTCAATAAAAAGTAAATTTGGTCATATATATACGATACACTTGTAAATCTTACAAAATTATATTCGGTAAATTGTAAACTTATCAACTTTTTCTACGCTGATAATATTTAATGTTCTGATGTTTTATTTTACTTATTGTTTTCCTAATCATTTATGGGTGGGTGTTTCATATCATATAAGGCTGGACGGTATCGTTGCAGGAAAGGGATCGAGGATTGGTTATAGTATACAATCATTATTTACAAAATTTGTCAAATGACTGTGGGTGTTTTATTAATGTAAATGCTTAATTTTTTAATATACATGAAATTTTGAAGTTAAATCCCAACGTATAGATCTTTTGTGTTAAGGTTACTACTAAAAAAACCTTTCAATCAACGTATAGATCTTTTGTGTTAAGGTTTTGTTGTGCGTATATTGTTGAATTACTATGCTTTATGCCATTTAAGTGTCCCGCCCCCACCGCATCGCGGTGGGGAGTCCATTCTAGTTAAGATAATTTTAAAACACTACTCATGGTAACTTTCTATTATATATATATATATATATATATATATATAGGGAGCCGCTAAAATAAGAACCACCTCCAGTTGTAAGAACCGCGAGAACCACTTTCAACCAATCAGATTTTGCCACTCAAAAGGTTATTTTGGTCTTTTAACACCAAATGTCATTTTCCCACCCTCTCTCCTCATTTATAATTGTCAGAACTGATATGTGCTCTCTTTCTATCTCCATCTTTCTTTAAGCTCTTGAACCCTAGAGTTTCAAACACCCTCTCATTACTCTCCTCTCTCTCGAATACCTAAAGCAAATCACAGGGAACCAAAACCTTCATCTATCCCTCTCGATATATACATCAGGCGACCACAACACCCTCCTCAACTCATCTTCGCTCACCACTCAACCCCTCCCCCACCCCTGCTCAACTAAACCACCGGCCACCACTGTGGTGGTGGCGGCACACAGCGACGGCAGGGCCAGAGAACAGAAACGGAAGCTCCGTGAGAGAGAGACGAGGCGGAGCCGGGGACGGCAGTGCTACCGTGACGGCGGCGGTGGCATCTGTTTCACGACGGCGGTGGCACGGTGTTTGCGGCGGTGGGTGGAGGTTCTCTGACGAGTCCATTTACGTTGATGGTGATGTTCAGGTTAATAATTGTTCAACTTCAGAAGGGTTCGGTTAAGGTTGGTTCTCCGACGAGTCAATTTACGTTGTGGTGTTATGTCGTTTCTGCTTCTTCTGCTTGAAGCCGTCGCCAGGTTTGGTGGGTTTGGTTGTGTGGAAAAAGTGGTGGGTGACGGTGGAGGGTAGGTCCAACGGAGATGAGGGAGATGATTTGCATCTGTTGGTGGTGGGTTTAAACGGGTTCAGGTTTGTTTCGGTTGTTGATTTGTTGGTTTGATCTGTTGGTTCAGGGTTGTTTCGACTGTTGATGTGTATGCTGATTTTGTTGGTTTAATCTGTTGATTTGTATGTTGGGGGTTTGATTTGGGTGTTCTTGAATCTGATGATAGAATTTTGGTATGTTAAATGTTTTACGTTGATTTTCTGGTGATTTTTTTATCAGTGAAGTATGCGAGTTTTTGATCTGTTTGATTGGGTGGCGATGATGCAAAAAAAAAAAAAAACCTAGAGTTTGATGACGATGGCGCGTCAACGATGGTGGAGGGTAGGTTTTTGAACCTGCAACCCCACTTTTGCAACCTTTTGATTATCCGAAAATCTGAGCCAAACCACGTTTTTTTTCGAGATACACTTTGTTTTGATGTTTTTTTTTTATTTTTCCCCCTAGTCGCTGATGATAACCATATATCTGAGACATCTCCAGAGTAACGATTTTCTGGGTGCGTTAGTTTTTGCGTAAAAAGGTTTTCGCAAAAAAAAAAAAAGTTAAACCGTAAACTTTTTAACGTAAAACGTAAAAAGTTTTACATAAAACGTAGAACGTAAAAAACGTTAACGTAAAAAACCTGAATTTAAAAATGTTAACGTAAAAAACGTTAACGTAAAAAACCGGCGCGTAAAACGTAAAAAAAACGTTACCGTAAAAAACTGGCACGTAAAACGTAAAAAAACGTTAACGTAAAAAAACGTTAACGTAAAAAACCGGCGCGTAAAACGTAAAAAACGTTAACGTAAAAACGGAGCGTTAAAAAAACGACGCTTGAAAAAACGGCACGTTAAAAACTTGTAAAAAACGACGCGTTAAAAAATGTGAAAAAATCGGCGAGTTAAAAAACGTGTAAAAAACGGCGCGTTAAAAAAACGCCGATTGAGAAAAACGACGCCTTAAAAGAACGGCGTGTTAAAAAACTCGGTGTGCAAAAACCGGCGCGTAAAAGTTTGTCTTGTTCAAAAAAATTGAATTTAAAAATGGTTTTCATAAAAAAAAATCTTTTTAAAAAAATAAAAAGTAATATAATAAAACAAAAAAGTAATAAAAAAATAATAAAGACAAAAAGCCGGCCGTAAAACGTAAAAAACGTTAACGTAAAAACGGCGAGTTGAAAAAACGACGCGTGAAAAAGCCGGCGTAAAAATCGGCGTGTTAAAAAAACGACGCTTGAAACGTAAAAAAACGTTAACGTAAAAAACAACGCGTAAAACGTAAAAAACAACGCGTAAAACGTAAAATGTAAACTTTTCAAACTTTTAACCTAAAATGTAAAAATTAAATCGTAAAGCGTAAACTTTTTAACGCAGAAATGTAAAACGTACTCTTTTATGTAATTTTTTTAACGTAAAAAACGGCGTGTAAAAAACCGGTTGAAAAACAACGCGAAAAAACGGAGCGTAAAAACAGGTTGTAAAACGTTCCGTAAAAAACGCTCGTAAAGAACGGCTCTTAAAAATGTTTTAATCTCATCCACCCATTTTGAAAATCTAAAAAAAATTATCATAAAAATCTGATTTTAAAAATATTGTTTAACAAAAAATTCTGTTTTTTAATAAAAAGGACAAAAAGGCAATTAAATATAATATATATAAAAAGACAAACAAAAGTAATTTTACTTAAATACCCTTTTGAATTAAAATATTAAAGACATAATAAGACAGAAAATACTTAATATTATTTTTAAATACTTTTAATCTCATCGATCCTTCATCTTGATCTAATGGCTATAAAGTGGTTCGCGCGATTCTTAAAACTGGAGGTTGTTTTCATTTTAGCAGTCCCCTATATATATATATATATGGGTGTTAATATTCCCATAACCCTCAACTCTATCTCTCTCTATATATACATAGATAGATTTAGAGAGAGATTGAGTGGAAACTATGTGGGAATAAGATTTTACCATGTGGGAATAAGACACCCCATATATATATTGTAACACCTCGAAAATTCGTGTTAAATAAAATAACGACACGTGTCGTGTAAGACAAAAAGCGTTATAAACTCGGATTTATTAAAAAATGTTTGACAGGATTTAAAAGTGTCGTTATGTTAACTTTTGCACCTCTGAACGACCTCGTTATAAATCCCAAGACTCAAAACATATTAAAAACATGTAGTATATGTTCAAGTTCAGTGAATTATAGCAATGAATGATTCATAATTTAATTGGTGGACTCCTACGAAGAAATTTGCACGGTAAACCTTATTGTTCGGCACTTTCTAAAAGACTCCAGGACTTTCACACAACATAACATGGTGGTGCATACTATACATGACCCAAATTTGAGGCCCCATATTGATAAAAAACGGCCAAGAATCGTTTATACTCAGTTGCCCCTTCAAATCATTGAAAAGCCAACATTTTGGTCCCTGATGAATTGTTGCGCACCGCAACAAATATTTGTTATGGTGCGCAAGCAACTGCCCAGCAACAGAAAACCGGCTGTTGCCAGTTTAAACGCGATTCTGACCTCTTAAACGAGTTTCCTCTTACCCCTTGGCCCCTAAACACTCCCTAAACATGTAGGACACATGTAGGAATGTTGTGGGCAGTAGTAGACCTTGTTGTCAATGCATTGTGGTGAGTAAATCCACTATATAAGGGCCTTTAGTTGCAAACAATTCATCACATCTTCATCTGCATTCTTGGAGCACTTCTGGAACACAAAACCTTCTCTCAAGTGTTCTCTAATCAAGCTTAGGACCTTTGTAAGTTGCCTAACCTTCTCTAATTAACTTTAGCTTAGTTATTTAGCTAAAAGTCAAACCGACGTAATTACGGTTTGACTTCGAGATTAATTATTAATGGCTCAGTCATATCTCGAATCAAAAGTAGTTATGAGTTGGTATTTATGTGGGTAATAAAACCTCAAAAGGGTTTCCCCTGATAATCACTCTAACCAGGTCAAAAGTCGGGTCAAACTTATATTTAAAAAGTCAACAGGAAGCTTAAAATGCTATTTATGCATAATTAACATTGTAGATCATATGCAACCTATTGGATCATTATTATAACTTGGTAATAAGTGTAAGAACATGTCTAAACATGTTCAACCCGGCAATTTCTTGTTTAGACCCGGTTCGGAGCCGAAAGTCGCATAGTTTGACTTTCACTTTGACTTTCAGTTCTGACCCGTTCAGGCATGTTTTAGAAATGTCTCAGAGCTTTAATTGGATTAGGTTACTTGTTAGTACAACCCTATGTGATTATACACCTTGGTTCATTAATTATCCAATTAAAATGCATGTTTCCGTTAATTGCTCATATGTTGACCGTTATGCCCTTATTACCTTAAAACGTGATTTATGAAAATGTAAAAGTGTAGAAACCTTAGTTACTGATATATAAACTTGTATGAAACGTTTGACACCAGTTTGACTTGTAGATTAAGAGTTATGCTCATTATCGCAAATTTAAAGCTTTATGTTAATAAAATGGCGTAATTAGCGTATAGCCTAGTTAAGCCTACTTTTTGGTACCAAACTTAATACCCACTAATATAATATATTATTTTGGGATTTTTAAATATTTTTAATTAATTTTAGGCTGAGCATAACTAGTAGTCGTAGGCTTAATCCGGTAATTGTCGATTTTGCCCTTACGGGCCATAAAATGAGTTTTACCGATCTAAACGACTCCAAACCTTTTCCTACTGATCACATATGTTAAATAAGTTATTTTAAGCCTGCTGGAAATATAAAAATATCAGATTTAAGTATCGAACCCGGAAATGGCCTTTAATCGCCTTATTTAGCATTTTTAACGCATAGTATGTATTAAAATCATATTGAGCATACCCGGGTTGATACCTACTGATATATGAGGCAAATTATAATATTTTAATAGTAAGCAAAGGTTGTTAAACTCAGACTTCAGTTTTGAGCTTTTCGGCTTATGTGAAATTACCAAAATACCCCTACGGGGCATAGTTTGGTTATAATTGATAAATTTCACATATATACTTTATCCTACTGTTATAACTCATAAATTTGAGTATGTTTACTGATTACATCAGACCTGTAACTCAGTTAAACACTTAAACCCTTTTACAACCTTTAAAATGACCAAACTACCCCTACGGGGCCTAGTTTGTGTTTAAACACGTTTCGGGCATAATGAAAGACATCCTACTGATGTCACAACATATTTGAGGCATAATTAACTTAGGAAACCTGTATATAGCTCTCATGAATACCCGTCACGCTTATTACGCGTACTGTTCGGTTTATGTCACAAGTTTACATAAATTAGCCGAAACGGGTCAAACCTTAACGGTTTTATCTCGAAATCCAGAATGTGTATGAAATACCCATATAAGACAAGTCTCTGAACATGTCGGGTTTAAATCACATTCTATTACGGTCTTCGCTTAATTGTGCGTACAAACCGTATCTTCCCGTAAGACTAACCGGTCTAAGCTTAGGCTTAACTAAAGACCCGTTAGCATTCTAATTAGTTATTTATACCATCATTCCAGACTAAAGCCTTCCGGTAAATGGTACCTACGCTTACTTAAGTGAATACGGCTGAGTTATTAAATTCTTACTATTTAAGACAGGAGCTAGCTCAGGTAAATACTCTTAACTTATTTTCCCTATACGAGCTTGGGATACGGCACTATAAAAGTACCGCTTGGTCGGGTGTGTAGTTATTTAAATCGTATTGTGATTGATGTACTTACAACCCGTTTAATATGTATTATTTGGTGTATGGCCTTTGGGGGTTAATGACCATGTTCCGGATATCGTTGGCATCATTTTACGAAATGGCCACGACCTAAGCACGGGGTGTAGGCATACACCTGACAGCTGCATTATGTAAAAAATGGTAATCCACTCCGAGGTATCATCATTGTGGGCATTATACCGGAACTGGTAATCCACTTAGAGGATGATAGCCTGTGGGCATTATACCTGTGGCGTGTCAGTTAATCTAGTCCGGCCCTACAAACCGGCCCTAACGGACGACAAATAAGTAAAACTGTATACAAGATTATATACAAATAATTTTCCCAAGTATAAATGGTTAATTTTGCCTCTGTGCATTTTAATCAAATTATAAAAGATATTTTTGTGCCACGTGCATCCAAATCAATTTTCTTAAACTCTTTTCAAATGAGTCAGTTGAGTGTATTTACCAGTGAAAACTGACGTATTTTCCAAAAAGGTTAAGTGACAGGTACTGAACGAAATTGGCTGGAAGCTCAGGGCGCTAATAAGGAATCTTGCAAGTTCTAGGCGTCTAAAGTCTGTTGAACAAATGATATGTTTAAAGATCCGCCTGTGGATCCTTTACTTTCCGTTGTAATACTGGATATTACTTTATATTCGGAATGTAATAATATTTATCTTTTGCTTCCGCTGTGCATTTATATATTGTGTTGTTTGACTATTATGTTGCCAACCACGTCACGGTACTCCCCACCTGGCCCACCGGTGACACGTGGAAAGTTGGGGTGTGACAGGTTGGTATCAGAGCCAACACTGAGTGAATTAAACACTAGTCTTTTGTGTTTAATCTCAGTTACACAATTGCACATTCTTGAGTCTAGACAAGAACATAGGACAAGTTCCAATTCGTTTCATTGTCTTTTAACTACTTCCTTGATTATTTTTCTGATTAGCCTTTGCATGGGCAAGTCATTTTTATTAGAAGTCCCGTTTAGGGCAACCATATACTTGTTAAATTTTAAAGGAACGATTGTATTTAAAATATCATTCCTATAATATAAGATCTACCATTATAATAAAAATGGCAAAATCTAAAAAGGACGAGACCTAGCCATACGTCACATTAAGACAGGGCCAAGATGGTAGTTCCACAATTAGATTCAGATCCTTGTTAACAGTTCAATTTAGAAATTGTTCTGCATTAATTATTAAAAAGAATCTAAAGGGTAAAACCTAGCTTAAGTGTCACTACAGACAAGGCCAAGATGGTAGAACCTATACAAGAGATTTAAATCCTTATTAAACATTTGAAAGCATATTAACATGCTTGACAAAGTGTGATGCGATAAAATCACATAAGTCATTTTTTTTTGGGTTATTCTAAAATCCCCTATTTAAATAATCATCCCTTATGGATGAAGTGCCCACGGGCTATAATTAACGTCCTCTGGGACTAAAGACAGTGGTAGCCTACAACTCCCTGTCAAGGAAAGGTAATGAACGTTGGTTCAAACCTCAAATGCTTCGATTCTCTGAAATCCTAGCATATAATTTATAATTGTCCATATGACTAGGCCTTTGGTGCCACGAATAAGACTGTTACTGTTTTATAATTAGGATAAATTATTATAGAAATCCTAAATAAATATGATTAGGAAATTAACCAGATATGGTCTTTGTTTACCATGGTTAATGAATTACCCTAAGGGGGCAATTCCATAATAAACTCCCAAATAAACTATGGTCCTTGTTTTCTGCAACAGTTCAATTGTAATGGCTAACTCAGACGAGGGTAATAGTCATCCAGCGGAGGTTAATAATGACGCCCGAATTAATCTAACGGGTGCGGAATTAAAAGCGATCATAGACGGCGCAGTTACACAAGCTTTGGAAAGGCAGTACGAGGAGTGTAGTGGGACTCGTAGTAGGACCCTATCTACACAGCCTTCAAAGCCACCGTCCAATAACGACGACCCGAAGAAAAATGATGACCGACACTCCTCAAACCACAGTGCTCCATCTCAGCAGGTCATACTGAATAAAGGACCCCTTGCTAAGGGTTGCTCCTATAAATATTTCGTTTCCTGCAAACCCCGGGATTTCACTGGGGAGAAAGGAGCCATCGATTGTATGACATGGCTGGATGAGATGGATACGGTTGTTGATATCAGCGGATGCGCTGAGCGAGACGTGGTCAAGTTTGTGTCGCAGTCTTTCAAGGGTGAAGCTTTAGCATGGTGGAGATCTCTGATTCAAGCCACCGGGAAAATTCCACTGTACAATATGTCGTGGGATCAATTTGTTGCCCTTATCAGGGAAAATTTCTGCCCTCAACATGAGGTGGAGAAGATAGAGTCCGATTTTCTATCCTTGGTGATGACAAACCTCAACTGTCAAGCTTACCTAACGAGCTTCAACACTATGTCTCGGTTGGTTCCATACCTGGTAACCCCGGAACCAAAACGGATAGCTCATTTTATCGGTGATTTAGCCCCCGAGATCAAGGCAAGCGTAAAAGCTTCTCGGCCAGCGACTTTTAGATCAGTAGCTGACATTTCCTTATCCCTTACTTTAGATGCGGTCAGATTGAGATCGCTAAAGAAATTTGAAGAAAGTAAGAGTAATCGTGAGGATGATAACTCACGAGGGTCAGAGAAGAAGCACAAGGGAAACACTGATTCTAAGAAGTCTGGGTCTGGAAGGAATAGTCAGCGAACAGAGGAAAAACCAAAGTGCACGATTTGTCAAAGGCGCCACTTTGGAAAGTGCAAATCTGAATCCAATTCTAAGTCTGAATCACCTGCATGTGGGTTATGCAAGTCTAAGGAGCACAATACTGTTGATTGCAAGAAGATTAAAGATGCCACATGCTACAATTGCAATGAGAAGGGGCACATAAAGACCAACTGCCCTAAGTACGCGAAGAAGCCTGAAGAGGCCAAGAAAGCAAACGCATGAGTCTTCCATACGAACGCCAAGGAGATGATGCAGAATGATAACTATATAGCAGATACCTTTTCATATCAAACAGTTATGCATGAATTTTATTTGGTATTGGCACATATGATTCTATAATGAATGATAAATGTTGAGAACTGTTGTCTCCGCCTGATTAAGACTCCGGTCATTTAATGCGAGGTAGAAATTGACCGATGATACTTTAGAAAATGCTACAACAAATTCTATATTGATATTTAATATCTATTATGAATCACTTTTTCTGATATCCTTATGGCAAGTTTTCAAGCTATCCAAATTCATCATTTTAATCAAGACAGTTGTGACATTTTGATCCCCTGTCAAAAAGATGATGTATTAGGACCAAACTTTAAGTACCATTAATGGTCTTTTATGACCTAGGCTAAGTAAAAATTGATATATGTTAAATAACATTCATTAAGAATGTTAATGCTATGTTGGCCAGTATGGTTTAAAGAAACCATGGTTAGTATAAAACCATGAGGATGATGAATGGCAGTTGTCGGATCGCAACCAAGAAGTTGATTCGTTTAGTAATAAGGACTATTTTTCTGTTCCTGTAAGAAATAGGTAAGTCGCAAAAAAAAATGGTGGAACCGGCCGTCCCCGGAATCGAACCTGGGTCTAGGCCACACCCTTTCGCGCGCCTAGCCAACCGAGCTAGGTGCCTAGTTTGTGAAAATTTCCATTCTGATTAAATATAAGCACATATAGTTGTTATCTATCTAATCCTTATTGATTACGAATACCAAATAGTATGACAAAACCGCCGTATGAAAATTGATGTATCTTAATAAGTTCCATAGATTGCTTCCATGCCTGATCAGTATGGAGGTTTAATGCATGGAACCACAAAGATATCCCAATGCTCATATGGTACTAAAGTCAACTAATGGTATTCAAAGAAGATATCCAGAATGGAATTGTCCAAATAAATATTCCCTGGTAAAGAAATATGTGAACTCGTAACATAAATGTGTCACTTATTAGACACGAGCGTTGATGAGTGAAATGGAGCCTGAGATATGGGAATCTCAATAATCTCCTTGTACATTGATTAGCTTCTCCTAAGACTACCCTGTTTACCTCCCAAGAGGCAGTAGCGTTAAGATTTATATCCCATTAAGGCCGTATTATTATGAAATCTCCAAGACGGCTAGTACCATCATTGGGAGAACCGAAAACCTGATTAAGTAAATTTTAAGATAGGAGATTCATATAGCCTAACTCGATATTCTGAGAGTTTGATGTTGTTAGGTAAGAAAGACGGTTCATTTTGCTTATGCACTCATTACCGCAACCCTATTTTAACAACAATTAAGAATTTCCCTCAGCTACCCAGGATCGTCGAATTGTTCGACTAACGACAAGGATTAGCTATTCCTTAAAATTAGTTAAGCAATGGCTAGATAACCCTCTCACCTTAAACTAAGTTTTTCTATAATAATTGATATGTAAGTATTAAGGCTGCTCCTTGAGAGACCTTGTATAGATGGAATGTTAAACATCTATTGTTAGATAGGGAATTGGTAAGTCCAATTATCAGGACCAGAGATAATCTTTGAAACGACGGACAAGGCTGTCCAGATTCGTGACCGTCTCAAAGCTGCCCGTTATAGGCAGAAGAGTTACGCAGATCCAAAGCGTAAAGCTTTTCACTTCGAAGTAGGTGACAAAGTGTTACTTAAAGTATCGCCCTAGAAGGGGGTGGTGCGTTTTGGTAAGAAAGGCAAACTAAGGCCGGGATACATAGGACCTTTCGGGGTTATCGAACGTGTCAGGTCAGTTGCCTATAAGCTAAACTTACCTGAAGAGCTCAGTGGAATTCACAATGTGTTCCACATCTGCAATCTGAAGAAGTGCTTCGCTGATGAATCACTGGTTATACCACATACAGATGTGTATATAGATGAGAGCTTAAAATTTGTGGAAAAACCTTTGCCGATTGAAGATCGACAGGTAAAGAAGCTTCGAAGGAAGCACGTACCTATTGTAAAGGTCAAATGGGATGCCCGTAGAGGTCCCGAATTCACGTGGGAGGTTGAATCCACCATGAAAAAAAAAGTACCCTCATTTGTTTCAGTAAATCTCGGGTCGAGATTTATTTTAAGGGGGTGAGGATATAACACCTCGAAAATTCGTGTTAAATAAAATAACGACACGTGTCGTGTAAGACAAAAAGCGTTATAAACTCGGATTTATAAAAAAATGTTTGACAGGATTTAAAAGTGTCGTTATGTTAACTTTTGCACCTCTGAACGACCTCGTTATAAATCCCAAGACTCAAAACATATTAAAAACATGTAGTATATGTTCAAGTTCAGTGAATTATAGCAATGAATGATTCATAATTTAATTGGTGGACTCCTACGAAGAAATTTGCACGGTAAACCTTATTGTTCGGCACTTTCTAAAAGACTCCAGGACTTTCACACAACATAACATGGTGGTGCATACTATACATGACCCAAATTTGAGGCCCCATATTGATAAAAAACGGCCAAGAATCGTTTATACTCAGTTGCCCCTTCAAATCATTGAAAAGCCAACATTTTGGTCCCTGATGAATTGTTGCGCACCGCAACAAATATTTGTTACGGTGCGCAAGAAACTGCCCAGCAATAGAAAACCGGCTGTTGCCAGTTTAAACGCGATTCTGACCTCTTAAACGAGTTTCCTCTTACCCCTTGGCCCCTAAACACTCCCTAAACATGTAGGACACATGTAGGAATGTTGTGGGCAGTAGTAGACCTTGTTGTCAATGCATTGTGGTGAGTAAATCCACTATATAAGGGCCTTTAGTTGCAAACAATTCATCACATCTTCATCTGCATTCTTGGAGCACTTCTGGAACTCAAAACCTTCTCTCAAGTGTTCTCTAATCAAGCTTAGGACCTTTGTAAGTTGCCTAACCTTCTCTAATTAACTTTAGCTTAGTTATTTAGCTAAAAGTCAAACCGACGTAATTACGGTTTGACTTCGAGATTAAGTATTAATGGCTCAGTCATATCTCAAATCAAAAGTAGTTATGTGTTGGTATTTATGTGGGTAATAAAACCTCAAAAGGGTTTCCCCTGATAATCACTCTAACCAGGTCAAAAGTCGGGTCAAACTTATATTTAAAAAGTCAACAGGAAGCTTAAAATGCTATTTATGCATAATTAACATTGTAGATCATATGCAACCTGTTGGATCATTATTATAACTTGGTAATAAGTGTAAGAACATGTCTAAACATGTTCAACCCGGCAATTTCCTGTTTAGACCCGGTTCGGAGCCGAAAGTCGCATAGTTTGACTTTCACTTTGACTTTCAGTTCTGACCCGTTTAGGCATGTTTTAGAAATGTCTCAGAGCTTTAATTGGATTAGGTTACTTGTTAGTACAACCCTCTGTGATTATACACCTTGGTTCATTAATTATCCAATTAAAATGCATGTTTCCGTTAATTGCTCATATGTTGACCATTATGCCCTTATTACCTTAAAACGTGATTTATGAAAATGTAAAAGTGTAGAAACCTTAGTTACTAATATATAAACTTGTATGCAACGTTTGACATCAGTTTGACTTGTAGATTAAGAGTTATGCTCATTATCGCAAATTTAAAGCTTTATGTTAATAAAATGGCGTAATTAGCGTATAGCCTAGTTAAGCCTACTTTTTGGTACCAAACTTAATACCCACTGATGTAATATATTATTTTGGGATTTTTAAAGATTTTTAATTAATTTTAGGCTGAGCATAACTAGTAGTCGTAGGCTTAATCCAGTAATTGTCGATTTTGCCCTTACGGGCCATAAAATGAGTTTTACCGATCTAAACGACTCCAAACCTTTTGCTACTGATAACATATGTTAAATAAGTTATTTTAAGCCTGCTGGAAATATTAAATATCAGATTTAAGTATCGAACCCGGAAATGGCCTTTAATCGCCTTATTTAGCATTTTTAACGCATAGTATGTATTAAAATCATATTGAGCATACCCGGGTTGATACCTACTGATATATGAGGTAAATTATAATATTTTAACAGTAAGCAAAGGTTGTTAAACTCAGACTTCAGTTTTGAGCTTTTCGGCTTATGTGAAATTACCAAAATACCCCTACGGGGCATAGTTTGGTTATAATTGATAAATTTCACATATATACTTTATCCTACTGTTATAACTCATAAATTTGAGTATGTTTACTGATTACATCAGACCTGTAACTCAGTTAAACACTTAAACCCTTTTACAACCTTTAAAATGACCAAACTACCCCTACGGGGCCTAGTTTGTGTTTAAACACGTTTCGGGCATAATGAAAGACATCTTACTGATGTCACAACATATTTGAGGCATAATTAACTTAGGAAACCTGTATATAGCTCTCATGAATACCCGTCACGCTTATTACGCGTACGGTTCGGTTTATGTAACAAGTTTACATAAATTAGCCGAAACGGGTCAAACCTTAACGGTTTTATCTCAAAATCCAGAATGTGTATGAAATACCCATATAAGACAAGTCTCTGAACATGTCGGGTTTAAATCACATTCTATTACGGTCTTCGCTTAATTGTGCGTACAAACCGTATCTTCCCGTAAGACTAACCGGTCTAAGCTTAGGCTTAACTAAAGACCCGTTAGCATTCTAATTAGTTATTAATACCATCATTCCAGACTAGAGCCTTCCGGTAAATGGTACCTACGCTTACTTAAGTGAATACGGCTGAGTTATTAAATTCTTACTATTTAAGACAGGAGCTAGCTCAGGTAAATACTCTTAACTTATTTTCCCTATACGGGCTTGGGATACGGCACTATAAAAGTAACGCTTGGTCGGGTGTGTAGTTATTTAAATCGTATTGTGATTGATGTACTTACAACCCGTTTAATATGTATTATTTGGTGTATGGCCTTTGGGGGTTAATGACCATGTCCCGGATATCCTTGGCATCATTTTACGAAATGGCCACGACCTAAGCACGGGGTGTAGGCATATACCTGACAGCTGCATTATGTAAAAACTGGTAATCCACTCCGAGGTATCATCCTTGTGGGCATTATACCGGAACTGGTAATCCACTTAGAGGATGATAGCCTGTGGGCATTATACCTGTGGCGTGTCAGTTAATCTAGTCCGGCCCTACAAACCGGCCCTAACGGACGACAAATAAGTAAAACTGTATACAAGATTATATACAAATAATTTTCCCAAGTATAAAAGGTTAATTTTGCCTCTGTGCATTTTAATCAAATTATAAAAGATATTTTTGTGCCACGTGCATCCAAATCAATTTTCTTAAACTCTTTTCAAATGAGTCAGTTGAGTGTATTTACCAGTGAAAACTGACGTATTTTCCAAAAAGGTTAAGTGACAGGTACTGAACGAAATTGGCTGGAAGCTCAGGGCGCTAATAAGGAATCTTGCAAGTTCTAGGCGTCTAAAGTCTGTTGAACAAATGATATGTTTAAAGATCCGCCTGTGGATCCTTTACTTTCCGTTGTAATACTGGATATTACTTTATATTCGGAATGTAATAATATTTATCTTTTGCTTCCGCTGTGCATTTATATATTGTGTTGTTTGACTATTATGTTGCCAACCACGTCACGATACTCCCCACCGGGCCCACCGGTGACACGTGGAAAGTTGGGGTGTGACATATATATATATATATATATATATATATATATACTAATATATTAATATATTAATAAAATAAATAGATATTAAAAAACAAAAAAATTTAAAATAAAATAATTTTAAAACTCTATTCATGGTTAATTTCTATTAATATATATATATATATATATATATATATATATATTGGGAGAAGATCATGCGAGAACCACCTCTTATTGCGAGAACCGCGAGAACCAATGTGAACACAACAAAAAATGCCTAAAAATAGCTAAAAATCACACAATTTTTTTAAATATTTTTTATATAAAAATCGCTACTTTTCGAAGCAAAAAAAAAGAGTAAATTACAAGTTTTGTCCTTTATGTATGTCCCAAATTGCAGGCGCTGTCCTTTGTCTTTAAAATTGATGAGTTTTGTCCTTAATGTTTGCAAATCTTGCACGTTATGTCCTTTAGGCCAAACCCAGTTAATTTTTTTTGCTAAATCTGGTCACTCAAGGGCATTTTAGTCTTTTTACCTCATTTATTTAATAGTATTTAAAAAATAAAACAAAATAATTAAAAATATTATTATTATTTTAACTATATATATATATAACCTCCATCACCACCACCCTTCACCACCACCAGCACCCTCCACCGCCACCGCCACCACCCTCCACCGCCACTACCACCCTCCACCTCCACCTCCTCTGCTCACTGCTACTTGCATCAAAAGCCCCCAAAAATCAAAAACCTAAATACCAAATTAAAAACCCCCAAAAATCCCCAAAACCAAAAATATCAAAAACCCCCCAACAAGAATTGATGATCAAGAGAAAAAAATCAATAGCAGCGGTTTCACTCGAATGGATTGCCAACAAGAATTGGTCGGTTGCCTACCAGAGGTCATCATCCAGAATCACCTGCTCATTCACCTAAACAATCGGTCAACACCACCTCCGTTCACCTAAACAAGAATTCAGCACCACCACCTGTTCATTCACCTAAACAATCGGTCAACAAGAATTCAGCACCACCACCACCACCTCTGTTCACCACAACCACCACCTCCGTTCACCTAAACAATCGGTCAACACTTTACACCCTAAACCCGCACCTCTACTACCACCCATCGGACTGTCGTCCTTCACCACCGTCACACCCATCACAACCTTCGATCCACCATCACCAAAAACAAAATAACCAGATCTCATTCTACCAAATTCTTACCCAAATAGCTATTAATCTTCAACAGAGACCTTTGAAAAACAAAGAAATCCAAATCCCTGTATATAATCCAAACGCCCTTTTTGCTAAGATCTGTTATCGTCACATCCCCTAAATCGATGATGTTCTTGTTGATCGAGTCCCAAATCGATTGCATCAGGTGGCCGGAAATTGCAGGAGGGGGTGAAGTTTGGTTGGTTTTGTTCAGGTGGCCGGAAATTGCAGGAGGTGATGGTGGTGGTGGTTGTGGTGGTTGTGGTGGCTGGGAACGAGGAGAGAGATCAACAGAAGGAAAGAGATGAACCACCGCCAGCTTGAATCTGTTACCACCACCGCCGCCCCTAACCACCGCCACACGCCAGCTTTATCAGATGTTAGAGAGAGAGAGAGAAGAGAGAGAGAGAGAGAGAGTTTATCAGAGAGAGAGGAGAGAGAGTTTGTATATATAGTGTTTTACTTTTAAGTTTGTACAAAATGGCCCCTGAATAAAAGTTCTTGACAAAATAACCCCTGTATAGTTGAAATGACAAGAATACCCTCATGTGCATTGCACATGACCAGATTTAACTAAAAAATCTAATTGGGTTTGGCCTAAAGGACATAACGTGCAAGATTTGCAAACATTAAGGACAAAACTCATCAATTTTAAAGACAAAGGACAGCGCCTGCAATTTGGGACATACATAAAGGACAAAACTTGTAATTTACTCATATATATATAGGGAGAAGATCATGCGAGAACCAACTCTTATTGCGAGAACCGCGAGAACCAATGTGAACACAACAAAAAATGCCTAAAAATAGCTAAAAATCACACAATTTTTTTTTAATATTTTTTATATAAAAATCGCTACTTTTCGAAGCCAAAATAAAAAAAAAATTTTGGCCACTAAAAGTAGCGATTTGAGCATAAAAAATATTAAAAAAAAAATTTAGATTTTTTTTGATTTTTTTTAAATTTTTTTAGGTTTTTTGGGGGTTTAGTTTTTAGCATTTTAGCTTTGGGGGGGGGGGTTAGGTTTTTTTTTTTGGGGTTAGGTTTTTTTTTGGGGGGGGGGGGGGCGGTGGGGGTTAGGGTTTTTTAGGTTTTTTTAGGTTTTTTTAGCTATTTTAGGTTGTGTTCACATTGGTTCTCGCGGTTCTCGCAATAAGGGTGGTTCTCGCATGAACACCTCCCTATATATATATATATATATAGAAGAAAATTTAATTGAGAAGAAAAAGAACAAAGGGTAATTTTGTAAAACATTAAGAAGTTTTTTCACTTATCTCATTTATTATCATTTTTTACTAATTAATTAGTCGTAAAGACTAGTATCCTCCACACTAACTTTTTTTGCCTACACACATCAAAAGTTATCTTACATATTTCGAAATTCATCCTACACGTTGAAATTTATCCTACACAACTCGTAACTTATCCTACACAACTCGTAATTTATCCTACACTTTAAATTATTTTATTTATTTTTTTGAAAAAAATATATATTTTGAAGATAAGTTACAACAAAATTTAATGTAGTTAGCTATTAAAGAGGAAGATTACAAATTAATGATCTATGTAGATTTACCAATGTACTCTTATAGTAACATTAAATACTTATATTAAATAAAGTAAAATAAAACATTCTTATTGATCGAATTTTTTTCTTTTTTCTTCTTACAAAAATTTCTTCTCATTTGAACTCTCTACTATATATATATATATATATATATATATATATATATATATATATATATATATATATAGTAGGAGTTGGGTAGAAAGTGTGTTTTTCCTAGAAAGTCTAGGAAGCAATAAGAACGCGACATGTGACATTGAAAGATTTTAACTAAAAGGGCATTTGTGTAATTTGAATATTATTTTAATTATGGTTTATATTATTAGGATAACTAACTAACCAGAAAATTATGGAAACTAAATATCTCATTTAATTCAAATTGACAGTTTCACTTTAAATCATACAACATCTTTCCAGCAATGATTTTTTATGCAGGATTTCTTGTTTTCTTGACATTGTGTTTTACCAGCAAACAGGCTAATCGACATTGTGTTTTACCAGCAAACAGACGATTAACATTGAGTATTAACTTGATTTTTGTTTGATTTGCTGGAGCAATTCTTGACGTTGTGTTTTACCAGCAAACAGACTAATAACATTGTGTTTTAATAGTTTTAAGAGTGAATTTCAAGGATTGTCCTTTACCTTTATACTCATTTTCAGGCGCTGTCCTTTATATTCAAAATTGACGAGTTTTGTCCTTTATGTTTTCATACCATACACGTTTTGTCCTTTAGGCTTAACCCTGTTAGTTTTTTCAGTTAAATTTGGTCATGTGCTTTGCACATGAGGGCATTTTTGTCAATTCAAAGATAGGTTCAACGACAGATTTACAGCTCAAAGCTTCTACAACCCTTGAATTGACAAAAATGCCCTAATGTGCAAAGCACATGACCAAATTTAACTGAAAAAACTAACTGGGTTAGTCCTAAAGGACAAAACGTGTATGATATGAAAACATAAAGGGCAAAACTCGTCAATTTTGAACATATAGGACAACGCCTGAAAATGAGTATAAAGATAAAGGACAATCCTTGAAATTCACTCTTTAATTGAAATCACACAATCCATACAATGATTTTTGCTAGAGGATTTCTTGATTTATTGACATTGTGTTTTACCAGCAAACAGACTAATACCTTTTTGAGTATTAAACTTGATTTTTTGTTTGATTTGCTAGAGGATTTCTTGACATTGTGTTTTACATCTACTATCTAACATATTTGTATCCATTTCAAACAAACAATTTAAATCATTTATATTAAAATACATACTCAGTTTGCCCAACAACCATAAAAAGGGAATGCAAACAAGGAAATATAACATAAAACACACTACTTTGAACATAACGTCCAGAGAAAAATAAAAAAAATAACAACCACACCAAACAGTGTCTTTGTCTTCAACACAACCCAGTGTCTTCGTCTTCAACACACTGTCATCATCAACTTCAAAATGGTAAAACACATCAACCTTAAAACACACTGTCATCATCAACATATTCAGGTGTCATTTTAAAACACACTGTCATCATCAACCTTAAAATGGTAAAACACATCAACCTTAAAGTGGTAAAACACATCAACCTTAAAACATACAACGAAGATACGAAAGTGGATCGGGTAACCTGGAGTTAAATGAGACTGACCTGGATTCGAAAAGGGCTCGCCGGAACCCTTGACTGATCGTCGGCGGCGGTGTCATCCCAGCCGCTCCTCTCTGCCTACCCCCTCCTGGTCGCTGAGCACCACCACTACAACGATCTTCAAAGGCTTGAATCATAATTAAAATCATCATCTTCATTATAATATAATATAAATATTGATGAGAAATTAATAAGAATCAAGTCTTAAAAATCGTTCCCCAAGGTCCAAAGTAGTCTGCCGCCTTTTCTTTGATGATGATGACTTGATGTTCTTTTGTGATGTTTGAAAAAATATAATCAATCCCCTCCACAAGATGGCTGCGTGTGTGTATTAATATGGATGATGGAATTGTTGTTGAATATTAAAATTCCCCCCACCAAAGTCTGCGTGAGATGATGGTGATGATTTGATGTTGTTTTAAACTACCATCTTGCGCCGCCACCTAAACCCACAAAATCCCTCCTTCACTGTGTGTTGGGGCCATCACCGTTTTGAGGTTTTTTGTGGTGGGTTCAGAGAGAGAGAGAGAAAGAGGGGAAATCGCATGAATTTAGGGAGTGGTTATTGATATGGCAGTTTCTTGACTGATTTAAAACACGTACAATTACCAAAATACCCTCACTATATTAAAAGTCTCTAATTATATAACTCAGTTATTACAAAAATGCCATCCATTTGATCTAAGCCATTAAACACACTCATCTAATGGCCCAGATCGCTTGCTACACTTTCTAGGAAAAACACACTTTCCGCAGGATCCCTACTCTCTCTCTCTCTCTATATATATACATATATATATATATATATGTATATATAGGAAGTGTAGAATACAAATCCCCTAATCATACATTATGTACGTGATCAAAATAGCCCTACACGTGTCCCTGATTCAATTTTCCTACATAAGGGTATATCAGACAATCCATTCAATCAGCAGAGGGCAAATTAGACAATTCCTTCAATAAGTAGATCACGAGTTCGTTACACCACTATCCCGGTAATTATGAATCGTAACAGTTTAATCGATTGTTGTTTTCAATGGATCCATAGAGCAACACTAGACGAAACACAAATGTTGATTTTGAAGACGTTGAATTCGTCAGTGAGCATTCCAATAGAAATTAACTTCGCATGTTATTATTTAAACAAATTGCATGTTATAAAAAGCATGAAATACACTATTGCATGTTATACAATTTCACATGTTTATAATGTCGCATGTTATAAAATTTCACATGTTTATAATGTCGCATGTTATAAAATTTCACATGTTTATAATGTCGCATGTTATACAATTTAGCATGTTATACAGTGTAGCATGTTATACAATTTAGCCTGTTATACAATTTAGCATGTTATACAATATAGCATGTTATACAATTTAGCATGTTATACAATTTAGCATGTTATTCAATTTAGCATGTTATATAATTTAGAGTGTTATAAAATGTAGCATGTTATACAATTTACCATGTTATTCAATTTAGCATGTTATACAATATACAATTTAGCATGTTATACAATTTAGCATGTTATACAATATACAATTTAGCATGTTATATGTTAAACAAATTAGCATGTTATACATTTTAGCATGTTATTCAATATAGCATGTTATACAATTTAGCATGTTATAAAAGGTGGCATGTTATACAATTTAGCATGTTATACAATATACAATTTAGCATGTTATACAATTTAGCATGTTATATGTTAAACAATTTAGCATGTTATACTATTTAGCATGTTATACAATATACAATTTAGCATGTTATACAATTTCATGTTATACAGTTTCGCATGTTGTTCGCATGTTATAAAATTTCGCATGTTGTTATTGAAACCTAAATTCGCATGTTAGTTACAAGTATTCGCATGTTATTTACAAATTCGCATGTTATAGATTTTGTACGTTAGTTACAAGTATTCGACATGTTGGATTTGTGGTCGGTCATTTTTCTTGCTCTGTAGCTCCCGCACAACAGACATGAACAATCACATCAAAATATTTATTATTCTAGTAAACATTGCTGTCGATTGGGGATATAATACCTCCCAAAGCTGTTGTAGTTGTCATAATCGTCGGATGAACAATCGATTGGATGAAATCGCACCGGCAGACGTCGATTGCAGAAGAATCGGTTGGAGAAGAAGAAGGTACCAAACGAAATTACCAGGATTTTGATAGAAGAATTTTCAATTTTATCCTTCGCGGTTGGTTTTATATATATTAATTTGATTAATTTAATTATATAAATTAATTTCCCAACGTTCAATAGATAGAAGATCGGACGGCTGGGCTTGTCGCGTACATAATGTAGGATAAGAGGTATTGTACGTTAACCGGCCTCTCTCTATATATATATATATATATATATATATATATTATTTCTAAAACCTTTGACTGATACTATTAACAAACGTAAGAGTTAAATGAAATAACTCAAAAATTGGAACAGTTAAATGAAATAACTAAAAAATTCGAACGTTTATGTAAAAAAGGGTGGAAGTCAAAAATGGTAAATCAAGTATTGTTGACTTTTTTTGTGGGTTAAATCTATCCACCCATTTTTTAAAGTTAAATAATCTTTCAATGTGATATATTATTTTAAAAAAGAACTATACCATAGAGTAAAAAAAAATATTTTTAATTTGAGTGTAATATTGTTGCGGTTTTTTTTTTTTTTTTTTTTAACTTTATATACTATGTTACAAGATTATATAACTTGGTACTATATGATTATACGTGATTATCTCACTTGCTACTATGATTATATGTAATTACATAACATATTAAATGAGTCCTTAACTTTGTAGTACATCATTATGCGTGATTATATGACAACGCTTATATAACCTATCATGTGCATATATAGCTTGATAGTTTGTGAATATACATGATTAAATAATCTGGTCATGATTCTATAACCTTATAAGTGATAATATAATTTTAATTTTATGGCTTGGCACGTGATACACAATTACAAACACACGACATGATTATATGAACTAGTATGTGATTAAACTTAATTATATAAGAATATAACCTTATTATATATATAACTTGGTATGTGATTAAAAAAACATATACTCTATGATGATATGAGTGAGTACGTGATTACCAACCAACTTAAAAGGACTAACCATACGAGAGGGAGAGGAAAAGGGAGAGGTTATTGGACAGATGAGTCTTAATATATAAATTGGCTTAACTTAAGAAGTGAAAAAGTGATTTTTTTTGTTTGAATTCTTTTTCCATCTTATTAAGCACATATTTTAGTTCCATAATTAAAAAAATCATAATCTGACACTAATAGAGTAATTATGTAATTACGATAGAACAATTATAATTACTCTATTAACGAGTATACTATAGATATACTTTTAAAAAATATGTACTAGGTTTTTTTGTAACGTTTTCAACTTGTTTTTTATGGTGTTTTTTGAACTGCATGTTTTTCTGGCGTTTTCAACTAGGTTTTTATAGCGTTAATCTGAACTGGGTGTAATTATGGCGTTTTCAATTGTGTTTTTCATGGTGTTTTTCTGAACGATGTGTTTTAAGTCGTTTTCAACTGGGTATTTCATGACGTTTTTTTGAACAAAGTGTTTTTATGGTGTTTTTATTTGGACACCCAGTTAATGTCATTTTTTTAATTTCAAAAGTATAGTAATAGTATACTCGTTGGAAAGATGATAAGAAACTCGATTTTATGATGTAATTTAATTAAAAAATGTTACGTGAGTTTAAAAAAGATTGTAGAATATGCATATGACTTACATGTGTATGATCTTTGGCATGTAAGTGGCATGTGCATCGACTTCTAACAATATTACCCTTCGTGTAAGTTAGCACCAACACCACATGTCAACACCAAAATCGTTCTCACTGTTTCACACTTTTAGACGTTTTATGCAAATCCTATGTGTGTGTGTGTGGGGGGGGGGGGGGGGGGGGTTAGGATCGTGTGAGAAGCTCGAGCCTAATTGAGAAACCTTGAGAAGCATTCAAGACCATACATTTTTCATAAGCTTTTCGTAATATACACATATATATTGTTTAAAATTGATTATATACAAATGTGTATAATTCAAGATTTGACAATATACATATATGTATGTAGTCAATTTTAAACTTTAAATATATGTATATTACAAAACATTTAGGGAAACGTATGGTTCAGAATCCTTCTCAAGTTTCTCAAATAGGTTGAATTTCTCTTAGGACCCCTACCTATATATATATATATATGTATATATATATATGTATGTATATGTATATATATATATATGTATGTATATGTATGTATGGGTGGGTTTAAATGAGAAAGCTAAATATTGTGAGAATCGTAAGAACAAATAAAAAAACCATGAGAACTGTGTCAAAAACAATACAAATTCCAAATTTCTTTTTACACTTATCACTATTATCCTAATACAATGTTAGAAATTAAATTTACACGTTTAAATTTATGTCAATTTGTAAATGAAAAAAAATTACACATGTGTAAGTTTGCTATATTCACACATGTGTAAAAATCTAATAAAAGTGATTTTAAGAGGAGAAATGAATTATTTGATGTTGTAATTTTTTTTTGATGTTCTATTTTAATTTGAATAAGGGTTATATTAAAAAAAATGGTTTTGATCGGTGTTCTCATCCGTTCTCACGGTTCTCGCAATATTTAGCGTTCTTAAGATAACCCTTCCCTATATATAAATGTATATATATATATATATATATATAGAGTAGGAGTTGGGTGGAAAGTCTATTTTTCCTAGAAAGTCTAGGAAGAAATAAGAATTGGACATGTGTCATTGAGGGATTTTAAGTAGAAGGGCTATCATGTAATTTCACATTTTAATTTTATTTTTGGAATGTATCTTCATTAACTAAAATTCCATGATTTTCGGAATTTTTATTATTTTCGAATTCAAATCTGGAAGTCAATGTGTTCGTTAACTAAAATTCCATGTCACATTACATCGCATATTCCATTGTTCAGAAGATTACTGGAATTTATCAGCATGTTCTTGGTGCTGTGTTTTAACAGTTTACAGGGCTAAAGTCAATTTTTTTTATAGATCCCACAATATAAAGATGGTAAAACACAGGGTATGAATCTGATTGCTGTTAAAACACAACTGTATGAATCTGAATGCTAAAACACAACTGTATGAATCTGATTGCTGTTAAAACACAACTGTATGAATCTGAATGCTAAAACACAAGTGTATGAATCTGCTTGATGTTAAAACACAACTGTATGAATCTGTTTGCTGTTAAAACACAACTGTATGAATCTGAATGCTAAAACACAACTGTATGAATCTGCTTGCTGTTAAAACACATCTGTATGATTCTGCTTGCTGTTAAAACACATCTGTATGAATATGCTTGCTGTTAAAACACATCTGTATGAATATGCTTGCTGTTAAAACACACATCTGTATGAATCTGCTTGCTGTTAAAACACAACTGTATGAATCTGCTTGCTATTAAAACACATCTGTATGAATCTGGATGTTAAAACACATCTGTATGAATCTGCTTGCTGTTAAAACACATCTGTATGAATCTGCTTGCTGTTAAAACACAACTGTATGAATCTGTTTGCTGTTAAAACACATCTGTATGAATCTGAATGCTAAAACACAACTGTATGAATCTGCTTGCTGTTAAAACACATATGTATGAATCTGGATGCTAAACCACAACTGTGTGAATCTGCTTGCTGCTAAAACACAACTGTATTAATTTGCTTGCTGTTAAAACACATCGTCAAGAAAACGGAGATGATAAGAACAATATTTGAATGGTGATGATGAACTCGGAGATGGTGGAGATGGAGAAGTGTTTTAATTTGATCCGGTGCTCTCGATCGTTTCTAAAGTTATCTTCTTCCATGATTTTAATTATTTTTGGTAGGAATTGGGGTTTCCAAGATGGGTTTGGAGAGAGAGAGAGGGAAAATCGCTTGAATTTAGGAACTGGGTGGTTATCTAATTGATTTAAAACACGGCCATTGACAAAATTGCCCCTACTCATTTAAAACAATCAATTAATTAAACTCAAATATTACAAGATTGCCATTGATTTAATCTCAACCCTTAAACACACCAATCGGATGGACCAGATCGCTTCCTAGACTTTCTAGGAAAAACACACTTTCCGTGCGAACCCTACTCTATATATATATATATATATATATATATATATAGAGGCCGATTAACGTACAATACCTCTTATCCTACATTATGTACGCGATGCCCTCTGCCGTACGATCTTCAATCGATCAAACGCGGGCGAAACTAATTTAAAAGATTAAATTAATCATTTTAATATATGTAAATCATACCAGGAAGGTTAAAAACGTCATTGCGAGGTCATAAATCTCTGTAATTGACCGATGATAGTTCAAAATCAAACCCTAAATCAAATTCAAAAACCTGAAATTCTTCTTCCCCAACCTCCCTTCGTTCCTTTTGGTGCGATATCGATAATAAGAACTACTAATTTGGGAGTTGTAAGGGTCAAACGGAAGAAAACTGACAATGATCGACCAGCAATCGAAGAAGATGAACAGTAACACACACACACAGATTATACACATGCGATTTCATCAAAATTACCACATGCGAAATTGTTACAAAAAAACAACATGCTATTTCATCAAAATTATCACATGCGAAATTGGTACAAAAAAACAACATGCGAATTCATAAAAAATTATCACATGCGAAATTGGTACAAAAAAACATGTGAATTCATAAAAAAATATCACATGCGAAATTGTTATAAAAAAAACAACATGCGATTTTAAAATGCGGGAAGATGATCGGACGGCTGAGATTGTAGCGTACGTAATGTACGATAAGCAATATTGTACAGTACTCTTTACCTATATATATATATATATATATATAAAGGGTGAGATTTAGGAAAAACGCCTAAAAGTGTGAAAACGGTGAAAACAATTTTGGTGTTGACATGTGGTGTTAATGCTAACTTACATTAAGGGTAACATGCTCAAAAATCCCTAGCACATGCCACTCACATGTTAAAGACCATGCACATGCTACTCACATGTATATTCCACCATCTTTTTTAAACTCTCGTAACTTTTCTATACGTGATTATTTAAAAAAATACACCATAAAATCGAGTGTTTTATTATCTTTATAACGTGTAAACCGTTGCTATACTTTTGAAATAAAAAAATAACATGAACCGGGTTTTCAAAAAAAGCCATAAAAATACTCAGTTCAGAAAACGCCATGAAAAATACATAGTTGAAAACGCTATAAAACACCCAGTTCAGAAAAACACTATAAAAACTAAGTTGAAAACGCCATATAAACATTCAGTTAAGAAAAATCGCTATGAAAATAACCGGTTGAAAACGCCATAAAGCATCCAGTTCACAAAAACACCATAAAAAACTTAGTTGAAAACGCCATAAAAACACTTAGTTCAAAAAACGCCATAAAAACTGGTTGAAAAACGCCATAAAAACACCCACTTCAGAAAAACGCCATAAAAACCCAGTTGAAAACGCCGTAAAAAACTAAGTTAAAAGCGCCAGAAAAAACCCACTTCATTTTTTTTCGAAATATATATCAATAGTATACTCGTTGGAAAGATAAAAAAACGATGAGTTTTATGGTGTGATTTTTTTTTTGAAAAAATAATCGCGTATAAAAAAGTTATTGGCGTTTCAATATGATCGGGGGAAATGGCATGTGCACCCTTGTTTTGGATCTTACTATTTTACCCCTCGTAGTTACAAGACCCCTATTATTTACAAAAAATGTTACCGCATCAATCTCTTCCACATACCACTAATATCTTGTGGCTAAAAATCGTTCTCACAATTTTCACACTTTGATGCGTTTTCTCCTGATCAATATATATATATAGGGAGAAGATCATGCGAGAACCACCTCTTATTGCGAGAACCGCGAGAACCAATCTGAACACAACCAAAAATGCCTAAAAATAGTTAAAAATCACACAAATTTTTTTTAATATTTTTTATATAAAAATCGCTACTTTTCGAAGCAAAAAAAAAAATTTAAAAGTTTTTTTTTTTTGCTACTAAAAGTAGCGATTTGAGCATAAAAAATATTAAAAAAAAAATTTTAGATTTATTTTTGATTTTTTTAGATTTTTTGGGGGTTTAGTTTTTAGCATTTTAGCTTGGGGGGGGGGGGGGTGGGGGAGGGGGGTTTAGGTTTTTTGGGGGGGCGGGGTTAGGTTTTTTTTGGGGGTGGGGGGTTTAGGTTTTTTTTTTTTTGGGGGGGGGGGGGTGGGGGTTAGGTTTTTTAGGTTTTTTTTAGGTTTTTTTAGCTATTTTAGGTTGTGTTCACATTGGTTCTCGCGGTTCTCGCAATAAGGGTGGTTCTCGCATGAACTCCTCCATATATATATATATATATATATATCGAAATTTAATAGCATATAAAAAAGATAAAAGACATAAAAGTTATAAGATTTTAATAAAACTAGTTTTTTACTATCTTGTGGCTGAAAATCATTCTCACCGTTTTCACACTTTGATGCGTTTTCTCCTGATTATGTTTCTTTATATATATATATATATATATATATATATATAGGGAGAAGATCATACGAGAACCACCTCTTATTGTGAGAACCGCGAGAACCAATGTGAACACACCAAAAATGCCTAAAAATAGCTAAAAATCACACAAAATTTTTTTTTTTTGATTTTTTTAATATTTTTTAGGTTAAAATCGCTACTTTTCGAAACAAAAAAAAAAAATTGTTTTTTTTGGCTTCGAAAAGTAGCGATTTTAACCTAAAAAATATTAAAAAAATCAAAAAAAAAGTTTTAGATTTTTTTTTTATTATTTTAGATTTTTTTTAGGTTTTTTGGGGATTTAGTTTTTAGCATTTTAGCTTGGGGTGGGGGGGGGGGGGGTTTAGGTTTTTGGGGGGGTGGGGGAGGGGGGTTTAGGTTTTATTTTGGGGGGGGGGGGGGTGGGGTTAGGTTTTTTTTAGGTTTTTTTTAGCTTGGGGGGGGGGGGGGTTAGGTTTTTTGGGGGGGGGGGTGGGGGGTTTAGGTTTTTTTTTGGGGGGGGGGGGTGGGGGTTAGTTTTTTTTAGGTTTTTTTAGCTATTTTAGGTTGTGTTCACATTGGTTTTAAAGGTTCTCACAATAAGGGTGGTTCTCGCATGAGCCCCTCCCTATATATATATATATATATATATATATATATATAAATTTAATAGCTTTTAAAAAAGATAAAAGCCATAAAAGTTATAAGAGTTTAATAAAACTAGTTTTTTACTATCGCTGTGTTGCGGCGAACGTCTTTTGTTGTTTAGTCTATGTTTACATGTGTTCCGAAATCACTATGAGCGTATTGCGCACGGAACAACTGACAAGAATAAAAAGAAAATACAGAAAAAACACTAAAAATAATCAAAAGAAAATCAACAAAAAAAGTTGTATGGTAACGATGTTGTTCGTATGAAACCTGTGGTCAGAGATGAGCAAATGGTACTTGCTACCGGCACCAAATTTCACGAACCAAAAGATCTTAAGTACCAATTCGGTACGACTCTTGGCGTTCCTGGTACCGGTTCACTACCGGTTTCTACATTCATATACCGGTACCGTAACTGTTATTTTCAGTACCAGTACCGATTCGGTATTGGTTGCCACCGAGCTCATCCCTACCCCTAAAACTAACAAAAGAAATCATTAAAAGTTGAAGAAAATCAACAAAAAAAGTTGCATGATACTGTTGTTGTACATACGGTACCCGTGATCAGGGATGAGCAAATGGTACCGAGTAGCAGTACCGAATTTCTCGAACTAAAAGATTTTCAAAATCAATTTGATATCGACTTTTAGCGTTTTCAGTACCAGCCTGCAACCGGTTTTTACCTCCATGTATCGATAAACGTACCGGTATTTTCGAAAACAGTATCTGTTGACACAAACTTATCCCATTTAAAAAGTTAAAAAAATAATAAAAGTACTAAAAAACTATATATATTATTATAATATTTAAAATAATATTTATTGACTTCTATTTTTAATGTGTATAATATAATCATGTAACTATAAATAAAAATAAGAAAAATGTCAACATAGGAAGTTAATTCAATGGTTAATCTTTTTACTAGTTTTAGCTTTCAAATTTCGATCTTTTCACACTCATTTTAACAACTAAAATAGTGGGAACAGTTGTCCAAAGTCATTCGCTTTTCGACAAAAATTACTTTTATAATAATGCTTTCGATAAATGTCTAATGACATCCATATAGGACTTGCATGAGTACCATGAGGAGGACACGCATACAATTCGGAACCTAGTAATTCTATTTGGTGCGTATGATCATCCACTAAATATGTTACAGCTGATGATTTCCATTAAATGGAACTATTTTTTTAATTTAGAAAATTGTATATAGGTATGTGATGATTCATCAATCAAGTAATTTTAAGATCAATAATTGAATATTATTCTCTACTTTTGTTTCTTGAAGTCATGGTTCTTACCGGTAATCTTAGCAAAATTAACAATATTCGAAGTTGGGCACTAATGTTGTCACATAATATAAAGACAATAGCAGTTGTATGAAGAGAAAAAAGGTGTTGGATAGGTGGAGGTCATGGGTGCAATCTTCATGGTGTGCAAGTTTAGTCATTCAAAAAGAAATAAAATATGTTTTGTTAGTTTTATCATTCTAACGCGCGTCGGTCGTCATGACTATCGATCTTGCAGTTGTCTGTATCTCTGTTTATACATAAAACATGATCAATAAACGAAAGAAACACACACATTATGATCATTCCTTAAACAGATTCATGGTTACTAGACTTTTCCTCAGAAGATTCACCAACATTGTGTTTGTGTTTTAACATCAGTTTCTTCATGCCATCACTGTGTTGGGGATCTATCGATGACTCTTGATCTTGTAGGTTTTGATCCTTGTTCTTGCCCCATAGGACTACATATAAGCCAACGACTATGACTACGGCTCCAAGAACACTATAACAAAATTAAACAATCTTCTGAAATTTGTTACTCACAAAATGAGGGGAATAAATACTACCAGGATTCACTTTAGAAGTTTTGCTTTATGAATACCCGATCATGCTTTCATCTTGAGAACAACAATAATATATTATCTTGTGAGTTTTCTTCTACATTTTACTTCATAGATGATGCAAAAAAAAATAATATTAACTCATATTGCTAGGGTTTTTGAAAACTTGCCATTCAATTCTTTTCTTATAACCTTGTAATCACGCGTGGTCATAGGTTTCAAGCTCATTTTGTGCATGAACTTGAGTTCGATCAAATTCATCGCAACTCCATAAAAATTGCAACTTGTTTCCTGCTCTAATGTTCTCAACTACTTGTAAGTCAATTGCTTGATATTATCTTAATATGTCTTAACCATATAACTCAACTAAGATCATTAAACGTACCTTCCCAAGTTCAGTTTCTCGCCTAAAATGGAAGACCCTAAAATGGCCATAAAAACCATCCCAAGAGGGTTGAAAGCGGTCACAAAAACTGGTCCCCTCTCCCGCATTACTATCCCAGATATGGAATATGCACATCCAGAACACATAATTCCCTATGTCCACAATGTACCAAAAAGATTGTCAAAAAAAAAAAAAAAAAAAAAAAACTAAAACTTGGCAACAATATTTGTATACATGTGACTTGATTTTCCCCATTTTGTTGGTATATTCACATAAACATGTATGGAGAGATGTGACATAGTTGAAAACTTTATATTTAGAATTTTTTAAGTGCCAAAAATTGTTTTTAGAGTAGGAAAGATTAATGGATAAGAAACTTTCATATCACCATGTTTTTTAACTTGATTTTTTTTTTAATTTTTAAATTGTTTTGATGCACTCAGAGTAGGTGTAATAAGACTACCTCCAATGCTTCAAGTGAAGTGGATGCATTTAGTGATGTGGAGGCAGCATGTGAGAAGGATGCAATGGAGTGGGTGATGAAGGGAAAGGCATGTAGGTGGGGAAGTGCAACCAAATGTAAGAGAATGGTGGGCCCATGTGAGAGAGGTGATGTGGAAGAGAGAGGATGCATGTGAAAAGGATGAGTTGGAGTTAAAAAGAGGAGAGAGAGAGTGCATATGAGAAGAATGGGTAAAAAGATGATATGACAGTGATGACTAGGATGCATGTAGTAAATGCAGGCCGTTGCATTGGAGATGCACGTGAGTGGGTTTGTCCACATAGGCACCGCACCTACATGAACAACGCCTCCCTCTTTTATGAGCAGAGTGTTGCCCTGCATCCTGTGAGCGTCTCCTAAATGTGCTATTCAAACTAAGACTATGGGGTATGGGGCGTCGGTTTCGGCGATAAAGGGGGTTTAACGCCGACTACACCACTCTGGCACGTCATTGGACTTTGCGTTGCCCGCTTGGCGCGGCTATTCTGCCTGGCATGGGGCGAGGGGGGGTGACATGGCGGGCTATGGTTGGCTGGTTCAAAGTAGCCGTTGCCAAACGGATAGTTTAAAAAAAATTATTTACATATTAAACAAATATATCAATACCCACCATTTTTTTTACTATTTTTACCACTTCTCTACTTCTTCTACCATATCTCTTTATTTTTTATAAAACTAACCCACAACATCCTACAAAATGCATCCTTATAACCGCGGCTATAACCCAAACAACCCCTTTGGATACCAAGAAAACCTGAACCCTAGCCCGCCAATAGATTTCGATCATCGGAATATCCAATCTATTGCTTTGTCTAGGTCTTCCAATAGGAATGAGTATGAAAAGAGAGGCCCACTAGCACATAGTTATGGATTAATATAACTTAGGACTATTGATGTGTGTAAAATGCAGTATATAAATTACACCAAATGAGGCATAAAATTAACCTTTTTTTAGTACTAATGTTGGAAAAAGTGTGCTTTTGTCTTCCTTCTGTATTTTCAGGGTTAAATGAGCGTAAATGAACAAAAGAAGCAAAAATACAGCTAAATCTAACACAAATACCAGAAAAGGAATAAACGTGGCATGCACGACCCCTCGACAGCATCTTCCCAAGCAAAAACAAAACATCAGAAGGCTGAACACGCCCCGTGCCCAGCGAACACGGGGGCGTGCCCAAGTGTCTGCAGAAAAGACAAAAAGCGTAGAATCTTCTATTCCTCAACACGGGGGCGTGCCCAGCTCCACACGGCCGTGGTCAATGCTAAAATTCGCAGAATCCAAACAAATCTTGATAGTACAGATACGCTTCTGCACACGGGGCTGTGCCCAGCGGACACGGGGGGGTGGTCAACTAATACAGATAAACTGCATTAAATGGAGAAAGAGAAAGTGAGTGGACACGGGGCCGTGTCCGGGCTTCTGTGCAGGCTATAAATAGGGGTGCTTGGTTCATTTCAAAGGCATCCCTTGAAAAACCACCTCTCTCCCACTTCACCCACACTCCACCACCATCACAACACCCACATCCACCACCATCATCCATCATCCATCATAGAGTGTGTGTAGTAGTCCCGGGATCCAAGATTGATAGTAAGAGTTCTTGACAATCAAAGGCCATGTTTGCCTAAGTCTCTTACATTACTTGGTGAAGACAAACATTTAGTGTAATACTTTGTTTTTTAATGTTTCCGCACTTTTTATTTGGTTTTGTATTAATGACTTTAATAACTATTTTCTTATGTTGAAGGTGAAACTTCCTTATCATTTGTCCGTGGTGTCTTGGCGTTATTTTACTGTCTATATAAAATAAAAGATTTACACCATTCATATCTCCACGGTCTATATGGAGATATGTTGGCTACCTGGTCGGGGGTTAAGGGAATGGTTTGGTAAGGTTCTTGCCTTGTTCAGTGTATAGATCCTGCAAGGACCTGGGTCAAGCTTACTAGGACCTCCTTCAATACCCACTGGTATTGGATGGCGGGGGTGCGAATGGCTTGATCCCCTCATATGTAAACTACTATTAATACATTAACCCGGCTACTTGGGATTGTATCCCTGCTGACTCAAACCACTTAGCCGAGGGTAACGTCACCTTCAAAAGAGGGGCCTACCACATTATGCATTAATAACTTAATTAATTATCTTACAATAATCCAACCCTTTAGGATTGTATCCTTGCTGACTCAAACTACTGGGTTGAGGGTAACGTCACCTTCAAAAGAGGGGCCTACTACTATAACTAAGATAATCTCTTAAAAAGTGCAAAAGTGCGGAAAACATCAAAGGTTACACTAAAGGCGGGTCGGATCCAAGTGATTCATCTTGTCTATCTGTTTTTTATCTTATTTTTATTTTCAGCATTTTTAGTTAGTTTTTATTTTCATGTTTAAAACATTTTTCTAACTTTTTGATGTAATTAGACGTTGAGGATACACCGGTACTAAAAGCTCTTGTGTCCTTGGACGGACTCGGTATCTTACCAACGCTATACTACGCTTACGATGGGTGCACTTGCCCATATGTGTGTTTAGTGTTAGTAAAATATCGTGTTTTATAAATTTAAAACTTGACTAAAGTTTTAAAAAGGGCTAAAAATATACATAAAAAATATAACACGCCGCACACATCAACTATCCTCTTGGAAAGCTAGATTTCTTTCTTTTGCAAGGGAAAATCATTCCCATCAAGGCAATATATTGGGGAACATTCCTAATTATTATCTATCCATATTTAAAGCACCAAGGAAGGTCATTTAGAAGATGGAACGAATAAGGCGGGATTTCCTATGGGGTCTAAACATCAAGGGAAGAAAATTCATTGGACCGCATGGGAGAATATAACAAGGAACAAAGACAAAGGTGCCATTGGAGCTGGAAGCATTAGAGACACAAACATTGCTTTACTCACTAAATGGTGTGGAGAATGAAGTCAGAAAACGAGTTACTCTTTACTAAAGTCATTAACTCAATTCATAGTAGAGGTAAAGCTCATAAGGCAGTTTCGTTATGCAAATCGGTCATGGGCCGTGGAAATCAATTGTAAGTATTCAAAAGGATTTACAAGAAGAGGGCATCCACATCACTTTAAAGCTCAAGGTCATACTCGGGAACGGGATGCACACTCATTTTTGGCTAGAAAATTGGTCAAACCAAGGCATTTTGTGTGAAGCTTATCCTGAGCTTTACTACATAACCAAAAAACAAAGTATATTTTGGCAAACAAACTATGGAATTCTGAGACAAATTCATGGCATTTTCAGTGTAAGGAGTATCCAACATAAAACCTACACCTACAACAAATATCACACATAAAAACACATTTACAACAATTTTGAATCTCAGGTACAAAAGACGTGTGGAACTGGGCGGGGGGAGAAGATAACACATTCAGCGTGAAGACTTTAAAAAAAAATGGGAGATGGTCAAACATCACAAAATGACACTCGTCGCTCTATAGATTCAATCTGGAACAATTGGGTTCCTAGAAAAGTTAATTACTTTTTTTGGAGAGCAATCCAAGATAAAATTCCGACAAGAGTGCTATTGAAAAAAAAGAGGGTTGAAAGCGATGAAGGGTGAGTGCGTTTGGTGCGACACGGGTGAAGACGAGTCGGATCATATTTTTATGAATTGTCAGCTATCCAAACTAGTGTGGTGTCACATATTGTTATGGATCAAAGGTATATGACCATGGCTCGGTGAGGGATTTAAAAACGGTACTATGGATGGTTGATGAGTTGGGAACTACAGCAATCCAAAAAATATTGATTTCGGCCATTGCTAGAACAGTGGTTTGGGTCTTGTGGATGAAGAGAATGTTGTTTGGTATAGAGAATAATCTCAGATTTGGGGTCTCCAATACTTAACATGCTCCTATACTATCTGTTTCCTTCTTTCCGACACTCCCCCTCAAGTTGAATAGTGGGGTCTCCAATACTTAACTTGCTCAAACATCTACTAAAAGCGTTTCCGTTGACTGCTTTTGTGAGAATATCTGCAAGTTGTTCTTTTGATGATATATACGGGAGCTCTATTATCATTTCCTCCAGTTTTTCCTTGATGAAATGTCGATCTACCACCACGTGTTTTGTTCAATCATGCTGAACTGGATTTTCTGAGATTTGTATTACAGCTGTATTGTCGCACATAATTTTACTGGGTGCTGCGCTTTAGGAGAAACCAATGTCTTCTAGAAGTTTCCTGATCCAAAGAACTTCGCTTAACCGTCAAGCTATGCCTCTGAACTCTGCTTCTGCACTCGACAGAGTGACCACATTCTGTTTCTTACTCCTCCAGGTAACAAGGTTTCCACCAAACAAGGAGAAGTACCCTGATGTTGACCTTCGATTTCCCTTATCTCCTGCCCAGTCGGCGTCAGTGTAGAGCTCAACATCTAAATGTCCATTTGCTTTGAACAACACTCCATGGCCTGCGGTTCCCTTTAGATACCTTAGAATTCTCTGAGCAGCTTCCATGTGGGCAACTTATGGTTGGTGCATAAACTGACTTACCACTCCAACAGCATAATCTATATTAGGGAGAGTGTGAGAGAGATAAATTAACTTGCCCACGAGCCGTTGATACCTTTCTTTGTCTGCAAGCTCTCCATTAAGTTCCATGTGAAGATTGTGGTTCACCACCATTGGCGTATCTGCTGGTTTACAATCAATCAAACCAGTATCCGCCTGGACATCAAGGACATACTTCTTTTGGCAGATGAAAATTCCCGTTTAGACCTGAGAACTTCTATTCCGAGGAAATACTTGAGATTCCCAAGGTCTTTCATTTCAAACTTTGAAAACAAATTCTTTTTCAGCCGTGCTATTTCTTCTACATCATTTCCGGTGATAATCATGTCGTCTACATATATGATCAGGCAAGTTACGACGTCGTTTCTTCTCTTGAGGAACAGAGTATGATCAGCGTTACTTTGGTAATACCCGTATTCTTTCATGGCCAAGGTGAACTTTCCAAACCATGCCCGAGGATACTATTTTAGCCTATATAGAGATTTTTTCAACCGACAAACTTCCCTATCTTTAAAACCCCCTGAAAAACCTGGAGGTGCTTCCATGTAGACTTCTTCCGCTAGGTCTCCATGGAGAAATGCATTTGTAACATCAAACTAATGGAGAGGCCAATCCTTATTGGCTGCCACGGAGAAGAGGACTCTGATGGTGTCCATTTTTGCAACCGGAGAAAAAGTCTCAGAGTAATCGATCCCATACGTCTGAGTGTACCCTTTGGCTACAAGTCGAGCTTTTATATCTTCTAATGGAACCATCTGGTTTATATTTAATTGAATACACCCACCGGCAACCAACTGTTTTCTTTCCTTTTGGGAGAATGCATTTTTCCCACGTATTGTTTTTCATAAGAGCTTGCATCTTTGTTTCCATTGCTTCTTTCCAGTTCTTCTTACCTTGCGCTTCCTTTACAGAGCCAGGTATTTGTTCGGAGTATAGTGAGGTGACAAATGCTTTGGCACTGTTAGATAAGTTCCCATTAACTATATTAGCTACAGTATACCTTAAATTTATGGTTTCCCTCTCTAGGAGGGAGAGGGTATCTGTATCTTCGGGTTGTCTCTGCTGCAACTGGTTCCACATGTTTAACGACTGGTTCAACCTCTTCCAAGTCTGGTTCAACATGTTCCATATCTGGTTCAACCTGTGGAGTAGGTTCCGTTATTGTCGGTTCTATGTGTTACCCTATTGTCTCATGGTTATAAAACGCAGGCCATCCAGGGTCCTCAGTATTTCTTACCTAAGGTATCACGTTGGATGGACTTTCTTCAGTGGTACTATGCTCCGAAGATTGTGTGGCTGTGTATGAAGGACTCACAGTATTGTGATGATTTTCTGTTGTTACTTCTTCAGATGAGGGAAGTTGGGTTAGCCAACTCAGGGTGTCTATACATTCATTCTCCCCCTGACCACTGAGTTGGGTGTCATAAAGTATTTTGTTTCAAGAAAGTCAACGTTCATTGTGGTGAACATTTGATGATTTTTTGGATTATAACACCGGTAACCTATTTGGTCGATCCCATAGCTGACAAATACACATTTCTCAGCACATGGGCCGAGCTTGTTTCGGTTGATTTTGGGTATGTGGACAAATGTGGTACACCCGAAGATTCGAGGTTCAAGTGTAAGAAGATGGGGAATGCTGGCAGACTTTGACAGACAATCTAAGGGAGTATTAAATTTAAGAGCTTTTGTGGGAAGCCAATTTAGGAGATACACGAAGGTTGCAACTGCATCCGTCCAGAAAGATTTAGGAACCTGAGATTCAATTAAAAGGGCTCGAGTCATTTCAAGAATAATACGGTTTTTCCTTCGGAAACAACGTTTTGTTCGGAGGTATGAGAACAAGAGTTTTGATGAATTAATCCTTTAGTTTTAAAGAATTGTTTCATGGATGTATTGACAAATCTCCCCCCCCCCCCATTGTCGGATCGAAGGATTTGGATTTGGATTTGAATTTGGAACTGGGTTTGAATCATAGCATAAAACATGATAATTTTTTCGTAAACTTCCGCTTTGCTTTTTAAAAAAATATACCCATGTCATGCGAGTGCAATCATCCACGAATACTGTAAAGTACCGAAGACCCTCCCCCCCCCCCCCATCACAGGAGCAGGACCCCACACATCAGAATAGATTAGTGAAAAAGGTGAAGCAAATCTCGTATTGCTAGGTTTAAATGGTTGTCGATGGCTTTTAGCACGAAAACAGGTTTCACAATCTGTTTTTCCATTTGAAGGGAAGAGTTTTGGAAACAAAAGATGCGAATAACCACTGGATAGGTGTCCCAAACATCTATTCCATAGTCAGGCTTCCCGGTTTTCGGTTCTCGGTTCCATGTGCCAACATCACAGTACCCTATTGAGTCACTTCATCCACGCAGTACAATCCGTGGCGCTCAGTACCACGTCCAATAATCACAACCGTCCTGATATTCTGTAGGATGCAGAAAGTAGGGGTGCATTAGTACGGTGCAATTCAATTCTTTGGTAATATGACTAATTGAGAGCAATTTGTGTGATAATGACAGAACATAAAGGCAATTTGATAATTTCATAGTTGGTGAAATTTCAATTACTCCTCCTCCTTTTACTTGCATCGTTTCATTGTTTGCTGTATGGATTTGAGTTTTTTGAGGTTGGGTCATTGAACATATGTCTAATGGTTCAAACGTCATGGTGTTGGTGGCACCAGAATCAAATATCCAAAAACTTTTTTTTTTCATGATTAATCGTCATATTCACTTTTCTGACACGACTGTGACATATATGTTTTATTTTGTTTTGTTTTTGTTGGAATTACGCTGTCGTTACGGATAAGATAGCAGATCAGCGGATTTAATAAATATGCTGGACACTTGAACTCGCGTTCAAGATTTATCAATTACGCCGGGAACAAATATGCTGGACCACTTAAATCTGCCAGAATAACGACGCCCGAGAAAGACGGTATCTTACTGCCGAGCAACTTGAACTCGCGTTCAAGATTTAAGTCCGCTCGGAGACAAATCCGCTACCGAGCTTTAACAGACTTCTTCAGATGCGACAGGAAGAGTTTGACGGTTTTGTTTGACTCAAGAGGCAGCGGAATTAATTGCTAAAGGTTTAGCGGATTTGTTAGGAGTTTTAGGGTTTGGGCGTATTTATCAAATAAGGAAGGCGGCGATGATATTGTTTTATCAAAAAAAAGTAGGGATCTGTAGATCTGTATCGTGAAACAAGAAACAGACGTATGCTAGAGAAAGCTCCAATCAATCTTTAATTTAGTTGCAAGGGTTTTTAAAAAAAAATCAACAGTGACTATGATCCTTGGGTTTTGAAACCAATAGGGTTTTGGGCAATCAAATGGATATGCTTATCACACGTGAGCACCAATAAACCACCAACGATTGAGAAGTATTCCTTGAAAAAAGTATGCGGTTGTGATTTTTTTGAGAGAATAGAATTTTTTAGGATTCTCACAAAGATTAATGGGGCTGACACAAAATTTCTTGGGTTTGATTTTTCGTTTTTTTCTGGTTTGAGGTTGAATCGGCTGGGATAGATTGTAGATGATGAGCAAAGTGTTCAAGAATCAGAAACCTGACTCTGATACCATGTTGTTTGGTATAGAGAATAATCTCAGATTTGGGTTTGTATTGTATTGAAAAATTGTATTGTACAACAATTAGGGTTACACAAAGATGGTTTTATATAGACACTATATTACACACTAGCCCTTATATACTATCTGTTTCCTTCTTTCCGACAGAGAAATGACAATTTTCAACCAAAAGGAGGTACAAATACAAAGCGTCATAGAGGATATAAAAACCATTTCGTTTTTGTGGGTCAAAAATAGGTCAAGGATTCATAATGTAACCTGGGAAAACTGGTGTGCGTTTATTGCATTTATGTTGCATTAGGTTCTGATTTTATGTTGTGTGGGTGTATTGTAATATTTTGGTTTTTAGCTTCTTGCTAAAGGCTGCAGGTTTTGTTTAATACGTGCTCCATTTTTGCTGGGCAAAAAAACACTTAGATGAGGTTAAGGCCAAAATTCAAACCTGAAAGGTTAAAATATTATCTTAATTCGTTAATTCATTTCACTTGCCAAAAACCAGTTTCGATTGTTTTTATATCTTTTTTTTTTTTTGAAAGAAATTGTTTTTATATCTGCCACACATCTTCTATACCTATTTAATGTCACAAGATGACCTTTTGGTGTCACTACTAGTTTGTCACTTACAATTGCTGACATTAATTTTAGGTGCAATTATAGGTGTCACAAACTTCAAATATCTGCGACATGTTTGTGATAATATTGCTAACACTTTTTCCTTGAGATTGATTAATTTAACGCTAATCACGATCGATGAGTTAGATACATTAATGTTAGCCAAAATCACATGGATATGAAGAATGATGAATGTTATTTTTTCTTACACTGTAAATTGTGGCAAATAGTTTGATGTCCCAGTTAATTGACCAAATTGAGGCATTGGCTCTCTCAGCTACAACAGCAAGTATGGACCCTTCCAATGCGCCAATCATACACAAGAGTGTTGTGAGAGACAGCTCAGCTGGGTAACACTTCAATGTAAGTGCCTATTTTCACCAAAGAAACAAAGAGAACTATAATCATTTGTCGCTGAAATGGTCTGAACATTATATTTTCATACAACGTAATGTCTCTTAGGTATGCAATACAGTACATCAAGGAAAGTATTGTTTTCATAACCAAACACTACTGGTTCAGTTCGGTTGTGTTGGGTGTACGTTATCAATTGGCCAGTTATCAATTTAGCTCAAAAGAAAATAAAAATAATCAGTAAATTATAATCATTCATTTAATTTAATAAACTTTAAAAGTAATAACATTTATAAAATAAACTTTTAAGATTTAAACAACCAATGAAAGTTCAGTGCCTTTAAAAGAAAAAAATTCTTTAAGTGACTTTATTAATAAAACACTTAAAAAACTTGGTATTACATCAAGTCACCCAGCTAAATACACTCCCAATTTCCTTAATCTCTTTGGTTTCAAAAAGTTTTTTTTCCGCTATTGTGTCCTCTTTTAGGTCCATTTAAGAACACAATATATTTCCTTTATTTTTTAAAGAGTTAAATGTCATTTTAATCCCTGTGGTTTGGACCATTTTGTTAGTTTAGTCCAAACGTTTCATTTTTAACATCCGGATCCAAAATGGTTTGATCGTTGCCATTTTGGTCCAACTGACTTAACCCCATCCATGCTCCTCAGTTAGTCAAGGGGCATTTTTGTCATTTCCCCTATTATTTTAATTAAGGTTTTTATTAAAGTTGTTTATTACCCCTGTTCTATCATCATTATCATCATATAACACCACCTCCTACCCCACCATCAACACATCGTCACCAATCTACCCAACCACCTCAGCCGGCCACCACCTTAACCCTACCAGCAACCCGTAACCCCCAAATTTGATAAGAACCCCCGCAGCTAAAACTCCAGCGATAAAAACCCTACAACTCTACAATCCCTACAACTCTACAACGAAACACCTAAATTTACAGCAAAACTCTAGAAACAAGAACCCCAAAACCGAATCGAAACCCCTAAATCTGTTGGCGTTGAACTCTGTTTCGAAACCCCCAATTTTGTGTGAATTCTATTTCGAAACCCCCAAATATGATGGCGATGGAACGATGTTGGTTATTTGGAGGTGAATAGATTCGATGAAGATGGTAACTAGCTGGAGATGGTGAGTGCTATCTAGCCAGAGATCATGATGGTGGTTGATTTTAAGTGTCTGGTGGTTGGTAACGGTGGTGTCAATGGTCTGGTGGTGGTGTTTGGGTTTTTAAAACATATGGTGTTTTGTTGAAGAAAAGATGGTGGCCGGAGAAGACGATCGGATGGTGGTTGGAGTTTGTGGGCATGGATGGTGGTCGGAGTTGTGTGGTGACGGTGGAGCACGATGTTTGATGAGGGTGGTTCAAAATTGTGTGTCTGCACAGGAGGTTATGCAGGTGGTTCAACTGTGTCTCGCTCGGAATTTTAGATTCAGAACTTTGCTTGTCGTCGATCCCAGCGATTTACACCGGTTTTCAGTGGTCAGGTTTCTATGCATCCCTCTGTTCTCACATTGGAACAAGTACCTATTTTCTTTTGTTTTGTCGGCCGATGTTCGAGGCTTTTGAAGTTATTTAGTCGATGATGGTTAGGTTTACCTGATTTGAGAGTTAATCATGCTGCTGGCGGCCGTTCGGCTTCGCCTTTGGCGCCATCGGTTCTATAGCTAATCGGTCTCGCTTTCAATGGACGTTGGGGCTTTGGATTACTTCAGCCAATGATGATTGGATTGTGTGGTTGGAAAAAAAGTAAAAACAAAAAAATGTAAACGACGAAAACGCCCCTTGACTAACTGAGGAGCATGGATGGGGTTAAGTCAGTTGGACCAAAATGGCAACGATGAAACCTTTTTGGATCCAGATGTTAAAAATGAAACCTTTGACATAAACCACAAGGACAAAATGGCACAAACCACAAGGACTAAAATGGCATTTAACTCCTTTTTAAACATAACTCAAATAACAACACTATTTTGTGGTTTCCTATGGTTAGAGGTCTCAATCGTAGCGGGTTGGTAGGTTGGTGAGTTATGTGTTCGCGGGTTGAAATGTGTAACCCGAACCCAGTCATATTATTATTATTATTATTATTATTATTATTCGTGTCAAAGATCTCAACACTAACATGCACACACACAAATCCGTTTCATCCCGAACTTGCCTCGTTTTTTAAATTGAGTCATAATGTTGACGAGTTTCTTTAACGGCAATTTTTGTTTTACTCCAGTCGTCTGTGGGACTTGAACCCAAGATCTTTCTTTCCCAAGATGTTTAAAGATTTTGCCTTTGCCAATGGACCACCACCCCGTTGGTAAATGTTGACGTATTATAAGCGGGTTTTTGGGTTGTAAAATGAGTAAGCATGACAAAGTAAAAAAAAATATTTAACATTGATTAGAAATTGCAATTGTACCTTTGGAAAAATGAAAAACCAAAAAAATATTATAAAAGTATTCTTTTTTAAATACGTAAACAAAGATCACCCTGTTTTTATGTGGCTCAGCCCGAACCTAACTTGTTTTGAAGACAAGTCAACCCGAAGCCACCCCATTTAGAAAAAAAACAGTCATGTCAAACAACTCAAATCTTGTTTTTTTTCCCTGGAGTCTGGGTTGCGTCACGAATTGCCACTCCTACTAGGGACCATTCGCAAAAATTTCGCTTTTCTCTTTAGCTATGTATCCTTCTAGAAAAATAGGTATCATGAACTGTAGGAGCCGTTCATGTATTAAATAAAATAAAACAATTTTATTATTCAATTATAATACCGAAATAAAGAAAGCTGGAAAAATAGTATAGTTACAACTGAAATAATCAAATTACAAGAATGAAAGATGAAACAGAATAAAAGTGGCTGAGGGTTGTGTTTAACACAGGGCCCTTAAAACAAATTTCGAGTCTCCCGAGAGAACTCATTTTGTTTCCTAGGGTACAACAGCCGCAGCAGTGTGTACTGCCAGAGCTGGCACGAGGACCTGAAGTCTACCTTGAGAAAAGTAAGAACAAGATCAAAAGTGATAAGAGAATTGTTTGCATATATTGCTGTTGTTACTGGTGTCTTCTTAGTGGATGAGATGTTGTATTTATACAACATCTGAGTTGAAACAGCAAAAAACAAATTAAAGGAGAGAATTAAATTGCATAAACGTCTTCAATGCACTTTAATTCGTCATTTAATTCTCAGTCAAAATCGTTGACTCGTCTGTTTCAAATGCTGAAATGAAACTGCTCTGACATTTAAAGTCTGGAAGCTTCTGTCACGTGCGTAGGGCACACTCTGGTGTGCGCGCGCCACTTTGGCTCACTTCCGTGCGCGAGCAGGCTTGCACCACTCATGCGCGGGTGCGCTAGTTTGGCTCACTTTCATATGCGCGCGCAGGTCTAAAGCACTCATGCGCGCTTGCACCGTTTTGGCTCATTTTCATGCGCTTGCAATATGTGCAGAACTCACTAACGGATTACCAAGGGACCAGCACATGTGTAAATCAAAAGTTGTCTTTATATGTGGGAATAGATTTTGATTAACGATCCCTTGGAAGTTCATCGGTGATTTCAAATAAGATTATCACGTAGTCTTTTCAGGTGTTTTTTGGGGGAAAGGTTTATGTCAAACTTTCCAATTGTAATGACCATATGCGACATGATTATCCGTCAGTATTATGCCCTATATATAGGAAAAAAAACTTACTACAAATGGTGACCGATCGTTAACTCTTTTAGCCTACAAATGGTAACAAAATATCGAACAATCTTTTTGTTCGATAGCTATAACTACTGTCGAACCTCCTTAACTTTCACATGCTTTATCCATCTTTTATGATTTGGTGGTACCTAGTATGCTAGAGTTAATGCTCATAACCAAATGTAGCCTTGGAATCTCATATTTGTATGTTGCAACCTTGTTTGTACTAATCTCGATTTCTACATGTGTAAAACCTATGTTGTAGATATGTGTCCCATATCTACGTTTTTAACAATATATGGCAACCAATTATAGAATGAGTGGAATCAAATAAATGTGCCTATATTAGCTTATATGTGTTGAGAAGATTGCATAGATTGCTATGAGTTTCTTTCATGATCTTTTGTTCACAAGTTCTTCAAGTAAAACCGAGCATGGAAATGAACATGTCTTTGGGATTACATTGTAGTGCAATTGTAATTAAGTAAATATTTTAATATGTCAGTTTGTGGGTCTAAGTTCATAGTTTAGTAAAGCGAATTGGCTTGCTTTGACTCAGTATGACTTTTTGTAACCTATACTAACTCACTAATACATGACATAGCATATTAGTGTATTGATCATCAGGCATGGGTCTTTTCAATATAACTTGATGACCTAATGTGACCTCGTGTAAGCAAAATAACTCACTAACACATCTTAAGGCTCGGTAAATGTCTATTGGTGAACCAATCATCATGTGTCTTTAACACCAAAATGAGTTGTGGTGATCTAATGTAAAATTATGTACCTTAAATCAACTCACCAATGCATGACATGGCCCATTGAGATCCAAGCATTTGGTATTTTTTTTAAATTGCGAGTTTTGATTGCTAATGTTTCGGTAAAATTAGATTAAGAAGACCTAAATCATTTCCCTCTTGAACCCTTTACCATTTTTACTCTTTGGACGTTCTTAATAATTCTTAGTACCACTTCTCAAACCCCACTAGCGACACAATTGACTGCTATTGATGCTACCTTGAAACCCTCGATGCCATTATCGCACCACAACCACCATTCCCACCCATCATGCTTCAACCATCTATTAATAAATGTTTCCCAACACAACCCTGACATTGTGTGACCAATCAAGCCCTAATAGCCTACGTACCTTTGATCACTAAGAACCTTCGATGAGGTAACTATGTGACCAACAATATAGTTAAACTTACCTAATCTTTGAAATGTGATTTTTAAACTTGATCTTATTTTGGCTAACATGTGTGAATTAATCTTTAGAACTATTCATCCATCAACAAGAAGTCATATTGTGAACCTTATTCATATTGTGTATCATGAATTATGATTATGTGCCATATTTGGCACTATGAAAATTGGTTAATGTTTTTTATTATGAATTGCAAAAGTTGGTTATTATAGTGTGTGTTCGAAACTTGATTTGATTGTGTCGCTTAACGTTGTTAAATGTGTTATGTTACATGATTATCGGTTATGTAACTTAAATATAGGACTTGTACATATGTGGTTTTCTAAAATTTGAACAAATGTAACATGTTTGTCCTAATGTGACTATCTTTTAATTCTTTTTGGGGCCAATGACACATTACCTGATTAGACGGTAGAGGAGCAATAGGGGTAGCATCGGGATAACACTCTCTAAGGCACACAAGGGGACAACAAAAACTCCACTGGGTGTGGTGATTCACACATCAATGAGAATGTCTATGGAGCATTGAGCTAGCCCATAATGGAGGATATGAGGAAATTAAATAATTTGGTGTTGAGGCGTGAGCAAGTGATATGATGCATCTATTTGAATATCTTAATAGTTTGACACAACTTCAAAGACATTTTTTGGGCAATTCGAGGGTTACTATGATTAATCGTACCATGGAGTTTGAAGGGTGTTATCCCAACAATAAAGCTAAATTAGTAATACACAACACCGGAAGAAGATGATATGTTCTTTTACCCTTGTTGTAAAAAATCCATAAACTAATTCATTTTTTTATTTTAGCAAACTGCATGAGATGTATTACTTATTCGGCTTTATGATCACTCATGATTACTACTATATCCTTATAATGTGTGTAAAATGCAACATATAAATTACATCAAATAAGGCATAAAACTAACCCTTTTTAGTACTAATGTTGGAAAAAGTGTGCTTTTGTTTTCCTTTTGTATTTTCAGGACCAGATGAGCTTAAATGAACAAAAGGAACAAATATGCAGCAAACCCTAACATAAATGCAATGAAAAGGAATAAACGTGGCATGCCCGATGACGGGTGGTCCATAGGACAACCCTCTATGATGTTAAAAGACAAGTTTATCCCTCATTTAATTGTGTAATTATCTTGAATTAGATAACTACGGTTGCTTATGTTTCAGGTACATTCGGAGCTTAAAAGTGTGGAAATGAAGCTTCGGAATAGGCGCGGTTGGATTAGAGATTGAAAAATGGAGAATACATGAAGAAAATAATTTATTAGAACTGAAGAATTAAGAAGATAGCATGATAGATGACGGAATTACGAGAACGGAGGCGAAAACGGTGAAGAAAACGGAGTTGAAACGAAAAAGTTATGCTGAAAACAAAATTTCATGCTGAAGCCTACCGTAACTTACGGTGGTACCGTAATTTACGGTAGACCCCAGCATTTTTCGACCACCGTAAGGCAGTAGAGACCCACCATAACACTTTTTGGTCCACCGTAACTTACGGTGGTACCGTAATTTACGGTGGAGGCTGCGAGGAAAACGTAACTGCCCTCATTTAATCAGTTTTATGGTGTCTTTTCAACTATTTTCATGATTGGTCGGTTATTGGGGACACTAGGGGCGAATTTGGCTGTTCTTGCTTGGTTCTAGACAATTTCTATCATTCGGTTTGTGATTTTGATTCATATGAACATTGAATTGATTGTTATGATGATTCACCAAGCTATGTGTGGCTAAAACTTTCGGTGATCATCTTAGGTGAAGGTTTCTCTTGAACTTTTGTGTGTTTATTTCTGAATTTCTAGAATGATAACTTGTGTTGCTTGAATATCATGGTGTATGCATAATTGTTTGTAGCTTGTTAATTGATAGTGCAATTTCTAATTTCAATCGTACGTTCTTGGTGCCGTTGGCAATCGAGATATCACGGGAAGGGTTAGGGTTGGTTATTGATTAATTGATCATCGGGAAACAACCACGCGTTTATATAATCCGAGTACTTTGTTCCCTTTTATCACTTCAATTATTTATGCACGAGTTATGTCTATGTAACTCTTTCTAGTTGAAATTTCACACAATTGTGTAAAGAAACTGAATCCTAAGATGGTCATTGTCTTCTCCTAATCTGTTTTACAACCAACTTTTGATTTGCAATTAGTTATTAATTTAGTTTTCTAAAACAAGAATCCAAATCATTGATCTTTATTTTCTGCAAATTAGGTTAATTGTAGTTTAATCGCAAGGCTATAAAAACAACACACTTTCCACATACTCCCTGAGTTCGATACCCTCTTACCACTATATATAGTTGTTATTGGGATTAAATTTGCGTGTACCTACGACAGCACGTCAAATTTTGGCGCCGTTGCCGGGGAGTAGTGCGCAACGTGTGTCAGTTTGTTAGTTTTGCTTTGTTATTTTCGGGTTTACACTGGTGTGTTTAGTGTGCAGGTTCTACAGGTGCATGCATACTAGAGGCTCTCACAAAGCCTCACCATTGTCATTTGATCCGGAAATCGAAAGAACGCTAAGGCAAAACAGAGTTTTACTAAGGGAAAACAGAATCATTGGTTCACCCACTTCACCCATTACACCAAGAAATATCATGGACGAAACACTAGTACCACCCACAACGGGTCAAACGACCTCATCATTTATACCTACTTCCACACAACCATCACCAAACACAACCATACCAAATTCCACTAAAATTCCTACTCCACCTCATGACACTACACCATCTAACACCACACAACCGATTACTACTCAAAATGAACCTAATCTTTCCTTTAGCCCATCTACTACGATTCCACCACTCACTCATTTCTTCCCAGTTTCCGGTCAATCATCTTCCCATTATTCAATACCACCAAATACAACCATTTTCCATGCTACTTCAACATTTAGACCATCGAACCAAGCGGGATTTCAATATTCAACCCTTCCAATTGGGCAAACTTCGGGTATAGGGGGAGATGGATATGAGGAAGGATACGAAGATTTTGAGGGCTATGATGAAGATGGGTACGCTTATGAAGGTTATGGTGATCAAGGAGAGTTCGGTTATGTGCAAAGCCAATCTCAAGGGATGGCAAGTGTAGGTGGAATGCCACAACAACAACAAATTATACCACAACACATTCGGCCAAGACCACAAGGGCCACAAATGCAACGCCCTATACCATTGCAACAAGTCCGACCGCAAAACGTACAACCTCAATTCCAAAGGCCGATTCAACACCAACCGATGCCCCAACAACAATTTCAACCACCGTTCGCACCACAAGGGCATATACCAAGACCAATGGGTCCTATTCGTCCAAGGGGTCGATTGGGTATACCAAGAAGGCATCTTAGGGAACATGCACGGGGAATTGAAGCGCATTTTAGGCCGATAATTACTCAAAACCCTTCACCGGTGGTTATCCCTCACAACAATCAAGGAAGAACCTTTGAAGTGAGAACAAATTCTTTGCAAAGTTTGCCGAAGTACAAAGGGCTAGCAACGGAGGAGCCGTATTTCCATTTAGAGGCCTATGACTCAATTTGCAATACTCTTGGGAGTCAAGGTTTTTCGGCTGATGATGTCAAGTTGGTCCTATTTCAATTTTCTTTGGAGGACAAGGCAAAGAAGTGGTTCTACACTTTGCCTTCAGCATCTATTTATACTTGGGCGGAGATGCAACAATTTTTCTTAGACGAATTCTATACCGCCCAAAAGACCAACGATGCTAGAAAGGGGTTGAGGAGCTTCCAACAACAACATGGTGAGATGTTCCATGAGGCATTTGAACGTTTTAATATGATGATTAAAAATTGCCCTCACCATGGGATTGAACTTTGGGAGTTGATGAATGCCTTCCACGAGGGGTTGAGTGCCGAAGATGCTCGTGATTTAATGTCCATTACCGGTGGGACTTTTGGTACGAACTATGAGAATGATGATTGGGAGTTCTTAGAGAATATGGCAATTACATCGAAGAGAAAGGCTCAAGCATCAAGGAGAGCACGACCGGCCATTGCCCGACCTCAAGTGCATGCAATAGATGATGGTAATGTTCAAACTACTAACCAAATTTATGATGTGTGTGCTTTGTGTAATGAAATAGGTCATGCGGCTGAAAATTGCCAAGGAATGGTGGAAGGGCAATATGAAGAGGTGAATGTTGTGCAAGGCCAAGGAGGGGGTGATAGGAATTACAACAACATGAATTCCAACACCTATCACCCGGGTTTGAGGAACCACCCAAATTTCCGTTATGGAAATCCGTCGAACCAAGCTAACCCAAACTTTCAAGGAGCTCAAGGTAACTTTGCACCTCGTCAACAATACAATCAAGGGAATTATCGGGGTGGAAGCAACTATGGTTATCAAGGGCAATTTCAACAAACGGGTCAAAGTGGTCCTTCGGGTCAAACTTCATCAAGTGGGAATGAGTTCATGGAGATGTTGAAAGCGATGCAAGCGGAGATGCAACGAAGAAATCAGCTTGATGATGTTCGTATGCAAAAAGATGAAATCCGTGACAAAGCTATCCAATCGTTGACCACTCAAATGGGTCAACTTGCGAGTGACGTGGCGATATTGAAGAAAGCAAAAGGTCAATTACCAAGTGACACGGTGATAAATCCCAAAAACACAAAAAGCATTAACATCAATGTGGTAAGCACCGTTCCAAATACTAAATTTAATGAAACATTGCTAACTTCTTCGTATCAAGTGAATGTAGGTTTGGAAAAAGATGCCGAAGTCGAGAATGATAAAGAGTATGAAGCGCCAATCGTGCCAATCCGTGTGGGAAAACTAAAAATCCCTCACGCATTGTTGGACTACGGGGCAAGCATGAGTGTGCTACCAAGCGATCTATACGATATGTACGACTTTGGTCCGCTTGAAGGTATAGACACCATGGTGAGCTTGGCGGATGGAAGTTGGAGGCGTCCACGGGGAATGGTTAGGAATGTTAAGATTCAGTTGGGAGAGTTTGAATACCCGGTGGATTTTCTAGTTTTGGACTATGCTTCTACCAACATGGCAGCACAACAAAGGGTAATCTTAGGTCGACCGTTTCTATACACAGCAAATGCTCAAATTAATTGTAGAGACGAGATTCTTACCATGACCGAAAAGAACCGTAGGTTGTACTTTGATGTTCAAACTAAAGTGATTAGTTATGAGTCCATTGAGAGGAAGGGTGGTGAGTCTAGTGATTGTATGAAAAATGTGTTTCAAAGAATGAGAAAAAAGCACCCACCGGACCATAAAGAAACACATATGGGTTCAAGCAGGAGTGTATTTGATTACCCACCGAGTCAAAATGAGACGGATGCATTTTTCCCAATGACAAGCTACAGTGGGGGAGGTGATAGGAACCGATTCTTTGAGCCACCATAAATGGTGGTGGCACAGTCTGGCTGAAGACTCGAAACTTAGCGCTGCTCGGGAGGCAACCCGGGGTTTTATATTGATCTTGTTGTTTTTATCTTTCTATGTTTCAGGGCCATGGCGACATTCAAGTGTGGGGAAGATGTGCGGATATTTGGGTGAAGGTGGTGATAGGAAGTCGGATTATCTACAACATATGTTGCAGCAAACTTCACCAGGTCAATGTACTCTTTCCTTAGTCTTGTTATGTTCTTTAGCTTTGAAATATTGGTAGTTAGTTCGTTTGCTTTATGATAAAAAAAAAGAAATTTGGGGTTTGAGATTTAAAGCTTTTGTTGATGTTGAAGGGTTTTAGCGATCAACTCTTCCCAAAACCATACATTGGGACAATGTAATCCAAGTGTGGGGATGGGGGAAATTTTTGGGAGTTTAAAATTTTTTTGTAAATCCGAGCGAAAATTGTTAAAATTTGAAAACTTGATATTGTGCCATTTGACACATTGACACCCATTCCTAGTCTTTTCTTGGTGAGGATTTGAGCCACACATGATTGTTATTGATATTTCATTGTTTGAGTGGCGGTGTGTGTTGTGTGTTAATAGAACTTGTGTGTGAATACTTGTTAAATCCTAGAATTAGCATGCTTTTGAAAATGATAGGGGGACTTTTAGGAAGGCCTCGTCTAGATGTGTGAGAGTGCGGGATTGGTGGGTTGGACCTCATACTTTACATATATGAGCTTGGTATTGTGAGGGGTGGGGGTTTGGTCTTTAGAAAGCCATGTTTGAGCCTTATACCATTCGGTTGTGACCCGAGCCTACTTTCTACAAAACTTTACCTTTTGAGATGACCCGGTTTAGGAGTCTAGTTGTGAATGTTGATGTTTTTGTATATTGTGTGAGTTCTTATATCTTATATAAAAAAAAAGGAAAGAAAAGAAAAGAAAAAAAAAAGAAGAAAAATATGAGAAAAATATAAAAAGAAGTGATTGGTTGCAATAGTAGTTGAGAATGTTGAAGAAGTTGTGTATATATTTGATGGTTGCTTTGTTTAGTGGTAGAAATAAAAACCGGGTCAAATCAATTAGCTCTTTCATATGTATTCCACCATTTTCCTACCTTGACACCTAGCCCCGTTACAACCCGCAAGTCCCTTTGATTCTAAAGCATGTTAGATATTTGTTAGGAGGAAACTTGATTTGTATACAAGATTATTGTCTCTCACACACACACACACGCATTGAGTGGTTTAACATTATGCTAATAATTCTTGTAACCGAGAGATTTTTTGTGAGGGATGTGTCTTGTGGTATGATTGAAAGTTAGTAAAAGGACGGCACATTTAGCTTGGTTTACATTGATCGCTTGTTTTGAAATTGATTTAATGAGTTGCTTGGGACAAGCAACGGTTAAGTGTGGGGATGTGACGGGTGGTCTATAAGACAACCCTCTATGATGTTAAAAGACAAGTTTATCCCTCATTTAATTGTGTAATTATCTTGAATTAGATAACTACGGTTGCTTATGTTTCAGGTACATTCGGAGCTTAAAAGTGTGGAAATGAAGCTTCGGAATAGGCGCGGTTGGATTAGAGATTGAAAGATGGAGAATACATGAAGAAAATAATTTATTAGAACTGAAGAATTAAGAAGATAGCATGATAGAGGACGGAATTACGAGAACGGAGGCGAAAACGGTGAAGAAAACGGAGTTGAAACGAAAAAGTTATGCTGAAAACAAAATTTCATGCTGAAGCCTACCGTAACTTACGGTGGTACCGTAATTTACGGTAGACCCCAGCATTTTTCGACCACCGTAAGGCAGTAGAGACCCACCGTAACACTTTTTGGTCCACCGTAACTTACGGTGGTACCGTAATTTACGGTGGAGGCTGCGAGGAAAACGTAACTGCCCTCATTTAATCAGTTTTATGGTGTCTTTTCAACTATTCTCATGATTGGTCGGTTATTGGGGACACTAGGGGCGAATTTGGCTGTTCTTGCTTGGTTCTAGACAATTTCTATCATTCGGTTTGTGATTTTGATTCATATGAACATTGAATTGATTGTTATGATGATTCACCAAGCTATGTGTGGCTAAAACTTTCGGTGATCATCTTAGGTGAAGGTTTCTCTTGAACTTTTGTGTGTTTATTTCTGAATTTCTAGAATGATAACTTGTGTTGCTTGAATATCATGGTGTATGCATAATTGTTTGTAGCTTGTTAATTGATAGTGCAATTTCTAATTTCAATCGTACGTTCTTGGTGCCGTTGGCAATCGAGATATCACGAGAAGGGTTAGGGTTGGTTATTGATTAATTGATCATCGGGAAACAACCTCGCGTTTATATAATCCGAGTACTTTGTTCCCTTTTATCACTTCAATTATTTATGCACGAGTTATGTCTATATAACTCTTTCTAGTTGAAATTTCACACAATTGTTTAAAGAAACTGAATCCTAAGATGGTCATTGTCTTCTCCTAATCTGTTTTACAACCAACTTTTGATTTGCAATTAGTTATTAATTTAGTTTTCTAAAACAACAATCCAAATCATTGATCTTTATTTTCTGCAAATTAGGTTAATTGTAGTTTAATCGCAAGGCTATAAAAACAACACACTTTCCACGTACTCCCTGAGTTCGATACCCTCTTACCACTATATATAGTTGTTATTGGGATTAAATTTGCGTGTACCTACGACAGCACGTCACCCGACCCCTCGACAGCATCTTCCCAAGCAAAAACAAGAAACAGAAGGCTGACCACGGCCTCGTGCCCACGGAGCACGAGAACCTGGTCAGGTGTTTGCAGAAAAGACAAAGCTGCAGAAGCTTATATCACCCACCACGGGGGCGTGCCCACTGAGCACGGGGCATGGTCAACACTAAGATTCACAGAATCTAGCAAATTTTGGTAGTACATATACGCTTCTGCACACGGGGCCGTGCCCAGTGAACATGGGGCCGTGTGGAGCTTAATGCAGATAAGAGCAATTAATGAAGGAAGAGAAAGAGGATGGCCACGGGGGTGTGTCCAGCGGACATGGGGCCGTGGCCGGGCTTCTGATCAGGCTATAAATAGGGGTGCTTGGTTCACTTCAAAGGCATCCATTGGCAAACCACCTCTCTCCCACTTTCCCACCACTCCACCACCACTACAACACCCACATCCACCACCATCATCCATCATCCACCTTAGAGTGTGTGTAGTAGTCTCGGGATCCAAGATTGATCGTAAGAGTTCTTGTCAATCAAAGGCCATGTTTGGCTAAGTCTTTTGATTTTTAATCTTTTCGCACTTTTTATTTGGTTTTGTATTAATGACTTTAATAACTAGTTTCTTATGTTGAAGGTGAAACTTCCTTATCATTTATCTGTGGTGTCTTGGGATTACGTTACTATCTATATAAAGTAAAAGATTTTCACCCTTCATATCTCTACGGTCTATATAGAGATATGTTGGCTACCTAGTCGGGGGTTAAGGGAATGGTTTGGTAAGGTTCTTGCCTTGTTCAGCATATAGATCCTGCAAGGACCGGGGTCAAGCTTACTAGGACCTCCTTCAATACCCAATGGTATTGGATGGCGGGGGTGCGAATGGCTTGATCTCCTCATATATAAACTACTATTAATACATTAAACCGGCTACTTAGGATTGTATCCCTGTTGACTCAAACCACTTAGCCGAGGGTAACGTCGCCTTCAAAAGAAGGGCCTACCACTTTTCGCATTAATAATTTAATTAATTATCTTCCAATATTCCGACCCTTTGGGATTGTATCCTTGCTGACTCAAACAACTGGGTTGAGGGTAACTTCACCTTCAAAAGAGGGGCCTATTACTATAACTAAGATAATCTCTTAAAAAGTGCGGAAATCATCAAATGATACATTAAAGGCGAGTCAGATCCAAGTGATTCATCTTGTCTATCTGTTTTCATTTTACTTTTATTTTTCAGGGTTTTAGTTTTTCTTTTTCATGTTTAAAACCTTTTCTAAAAATTTTGATTTGATTAGACGTTGAGGATAAACTAGTATTAAAAGCTCTTGTGGCCTTGGACGACCTCGGTATCTTACCAACGCTATACTTTGCTCACGATGGGTGCAATTTCCCATGTGTGTGTTTGGTGTTAGTAGAATTTCGTGTTTTATAAATTTAAAACTTGACTAATGTGTAAAATGGGCTTAAAATATCAATAAAAATATAACACACCGGACACACACCAAGTTTTTGAGAAAGTTAGGAATCAACGACCTAATCATTTTTCTTATTTTTCTACTTTTTAGGATTTTTCTAGATTTTCCAACTTCTGCAGAGCTCAGCACGGGGTCGTGCCCGCTGAACACGCCCCCGTGCCCAATTTTTGGTACTGGCAATCCTGTTTTAAGTTAGACAGTAGCTGAACACGGGGCTGTGCCCACTAAACACGCCCCCTTGCCCAAGCTTCAGATACTGAAAACAGAACCGTAAGATCCCGAGGGTTGGTAATTTCTGACACAAACATGAGTGATACTAATCATTTTTACTTTCGTTCCTCTTATGGTGCGTGGTGTCAAATATGTGGCGGATCTCATGAATATTTAAAATGTTATTTTTTAAATTACAATCCCCACTATATAGACCCATCGTTTTCCTGTAGCCTTAAGATGGGCGAAAGTAAAATCAATCTCTATCTCTCCCTCGAATGCTCTCAGTCATCTCTTCTAGATGATATTATTCTCGAAGAATTATTTCAAATGGAAGAAGTAATTCTCCAATTGATAAGAGAGCTTGAGATGGAAATAAATAATTCATCTCGAGATAACGATCAAGGAGAATTGTTGAGATCGCATTCGGAATCTAACAACATCGTTGCTCCCAAAAGCACCTCTAACTCTGGTGAGGACATGAGCGATAGTCGTCCTTGGGTCGATTGTGCCGTGAAGGACTCTCCATTGGTCTCCACCGATGCATACATAGACCTGAGCGATTCGACATATACCTTCTTTAATGAGAGCCCGGATAAGGGAAATAAAGGTTTGTCTCGCCCACCGGTATAGCTTAGGATTCACCCTTTCCGATAACTTCTTGCGTTCTTGTCTAACTCAAGGGCAATTAAGGTACCTCAGGCACTTCGATGTTGTTCCATCTAGTAAGGAACCGCCCGATCTGGATAAATTCCTTGAAATAAGACAAAAACTTCATAAAACCCTCTAGCCACGGGGTCGTGTCCAGGTCAACACGCCCCCGAGCCCACCTGAAGATTTGTGTCTGGTCTTAAGTCAGAATACGGACAAAATGTGTCAGACTCAGCTCTTGTCTGACAACGGGGCCGTGTCCAGCCGACACGGGGCCGTGGTCAGTGTGCTGTCATTTTCTATAAATGCAGCAAGATTCATGCACACTTAGACTCATTCCAAAGACAAAGATCTGGTGGGATCTTCACATATACCCTACAAGGTATATTCTAAAGAAGTTTCTCAACAGCCATCTTGTCTTTACTACTTTTTTCTATTGTCTTCTTCTTCACTAACTCCTCAAAACCTCCATTAAAGCTCGAAATCTCCAAGTTTTCAAGCTTTATTGTGATGTTTGTTAGGTGTTTAATCAAGGAATCTTATAAAAAATAAGTTTTACAACACTCTTTTAAGTTATTTCTGCTCAGAAATGTTTCAAAAGCCAGAAAAATAATTTAAAACTTCCAGATTCCTTGTTTTAAAAATATGCAGATTGGTGGCCACGGGGCTGTGCTCAGCGAGCACAGGGCCGTGGCCGGAGTTAGTGTTTCATTAATTTGAATTTTTCGACTTGTTTTCTTAGAATGTCGAGCCAAAAGAGCGGAACCTCTTCAGCTCACTCAAGGAACGGTGGCAGGGAACGAAGGCCTTCGATCGAAGCAACCCTTGTGCATTACGTAATGGTGCTAAGAGATGCACTCGACGAGATGACATCCGTAGAAGAAGTCCTGATCGACCGTATCAACTATCTAACGGTCGGGCAAGAAAATAGCTTCCAAGAAATCAACCTTTTGCACCAAAGGTTGAATATTCTTGCGATTCCTCCTATGGAACTAATCTTCCCCTAAGAAGATTGGAACTTGGCACAAGAAGTTATTAATCTCACCGGATGGGATGACATCCCCCCAGAACCTCCTCTTGACACCTTACAAGAGGTTCCGGTGGAAGTCGCACCTTCTCCACATGAGGAAGCTAATGAGCCCGCCTTCCTTATCCCCCGGGAGATAGAGCAATGGCTTAACGATGTGTGAGGGGCCCTTTCAGGAGAAGAAGTTCTACAAGCCTTTTCAACCGAAAGAATTATCTTTTTGGAAATTTTGCTCTTATAATAAACATATCTAGGCCAGGACTTCTTTAAGGTTTAAGATTTCTTGAATTTTATGACCTATTTATCTAGTTTTTAGTTTTCTAGAAATTATGTAATTCACTCTTGAATGAATGATGGTTTTTAAATGATGTTTGGATGATGTTGTAATAAGTGAACACACTTGAAATGGTGGAGGTTACTAAGGGAACTTTGAACCCACACCACATGCATAAAGACAGAGCCTCCCGACAATTTTCCTTCATTACAGCAGGTTCAGCACGAGGCCATGCTCAGCCCAACACGCCCCCGTGCCCGTGGTTCTGCAGAAAACGTCCAGTTCAGGTATCTGGACACGGGCCATGTTCACTGAACACGCCCCCGTGCCCAGCCTTCTGTTTAAAATGATACTGGCGATCTGAGGACGGGGACGTGCTCGGACCAACACGGGCACGTGACCAGACGCCCAGTAACATAAAACTTTGTTTTAAAACACCTTTTTACACATTCAATCAACCTAAAAACTTATTTTTGTGACAAATTAAGGAAAATGTGTAATTTAAGTATGGGGGGATGCTAAAACCTTGAATTTTGTAAGTCCTAATAACAAGCCTTACACAAAACTCTATTGGAACCGCTAATCACCCCAAATTTTTTCAAAACTTTTCATTTTTTTTACTTGTCTTGGTTTAATTTGGGAATAACAAGTTCCAAAAGGTTATATTTTTACAAATTTATGACCGATAGCATCGTGATAAAAAGAACCAACAAAAGAAAATTATAAAACGGCATAATAAATCTAGTTAAAATTTGGTTATATATACTTGATCATATTATAAACCCATTCCCACAATAAGTGAGTTTTGAGCCTTTATTGAGCATACAAGCATACATCTTTAAATTAAATGCTCATTTTCCTTTTCTTGTGTGAATAGCCGCTTGCCTCTTACGACTCTAGAACATGCCACGACGATACATTCTCGGTCCTTACCAACTCAATCCCAAGTAAGTAAATGATGGAGGCATTAGGACTAATCCATTTTTCTTTCAACACCATTATTTTTCATTTTCTTTATCACCTACCCAAAATCCTCCTAGTTAACCCCTTTGAGCCTAAACCTTTTTATTTCTAAACTCACAAAACAAACACCCTTTACCCACCAAAACCCTTTTTCTTTTTAACCTTTTATTTTAGTAAAAAATTCTGTTTTCTCGTGATGTTTCCTTATAAAAAAAAAGAGTATAGCAATAAACAAACAAAGTCCTCAAAGAAACTATGTTTGAAAATGCTTAGTTTGAATAAAAGTCACAAAAACAAAAAGTTTTATGACCGACGTTTTTTACGCTTTTAGCCCTATTTACTAACCACTAACCCAAACCGCCTACCTTTAGCCCAAGCCTAACCCTTCCACAAGTCCTCTTGATATTTACAAAGGTTTATAGTTAAAAAGGAGGAGAATTGATTGCTTGGCAAACATATGGTAGAAGTAAGTTCCATGCCGGTCTCGAGTGTTTCACAAAAATACATCTTCGGCCGAGTGTTGAGTGATATTCCGTGAGGTATGTGAACTTGTATATAAATGAAATTTTAAAGAGGCATGTTATGCCCAAATAAGTAATTTCTCTGATGAAACGTTCTAAATAAATCATAACGAATAGGATTGTAAATAATATAAAAATAAAACCCAATTAAGATCTTGGATTCCCGACACTCAAGACAGGCCCAAAACTTCTCTTCTACCTATTTCATTTGGGTGTGTAAGCCACATAATAAATAGTTTTGCTTGAGGACAAGTAAAGATTCAAGTGTCGGGGTATTTGATGTGTGTAAAATGCAACATATAAATTACATCAAATGAGACATAAAACTAACTCTTTTTTAGTATTAATGTTGGAAAAAGTGTGCTTTTGTCTTTCTTTTGTATTTTCAGGACCAGATGAGCTTAAATGAACAAAAGGAACAAATATGCATCAAAACCTAACATAAATGCAAAGAAAAGGAATAAACGTGGCATGCCCGACCCCTCGACAGCATATTCCCAAGCAAAAACAAGAAACAGAAGGCTGACCACGACCCCGTGCCCACTGACCACGGGGGCGTGGTCAGGTCTCTGCAGAAAAGACAAAGTTGCAGAAGCTTCTATCACTCACCACGGGGGCGTGCCCACTGAGCACGGGGCGTAGTCAATGCTAAGATTCGCAGAATCTAGCAAATCTTGGTAGTATAGATACGCTTCTGCACACGGGGCTATGCCCAGTGAACACGGGGCCGTGTGGAGCCTAATGCAGACAATAGCAATTAATGAAGGGAGAGAAAGAGGATGGCCATGGGGGCGTGTCCAGCGGACACGAGGCCGTGGCCGGGCTTCTGATTAGTCTATAAATAGGGGTGCTTGGTTCACTTTAATGGCATCCGTTGGCAAACCACCTCTCTCCCACTTTACCACCACTTCACCACCACTATAACACCCACATCCACCACCACCATCATCCATCATCCACCTTAGAATGTGTGTAGTAGTCTCGGGATCCAAGATTGATCTTAAGAGTTCTTGTCAATCAAAGGCCATGTTTGGCTAAGTCTCTTACATCACTTGGTGAAGACAAGCATTTAATGTATTACTTTTGATTTTTAATCTTTTCGCGCTTTTTATTTGGTTTTGTATTAATGACTTTAATAACTAGTTTCTTATGTTGAAGGTGAAACTTCATTATCATTTGTCCGTTGTGTCTTGGCATTAATTTACTGTATATATAATGTAAAAGATTTTCACCATTCATATCTCTATTGTCTATATAGAGATATGTTGGCTACCTGGTCGGGGGTTAAGAGAATGGTTTGGTAAGGTTCTTGCCTTGTTCAGTGTATAGATCCTGCAAGGACCTGAGTCAAGCTTACTAGGACCTCCTTCAATACCCACTGGTATTGGATGGCGGGGGTGTGAATGGCTTGATCCCCTCATATGTAAACTACTATTAATACATTAAACCGGCTACTTGGGATTGTATCCCTACTGACTCAAACCACTTAGCCGAGGGTAACGTCGCCTTCAAAAGAAGGGCCTACCACTTTTCGCATTAATAACTTAATTAATTATCTTCCAATATTCTGACCCTTTGGGATTGTATCCTTGCTGACTCAAACCACTGGGTTGAGGGTAACGTCACCTTCAAAAGAGGGCCTACTACTATAACTAAGATAATCTCTTAAAAAGAGCAAAAGTGCGGAAATCATCAAAGGATACATTAAAGGCGAGTCAGATCCAAGTGAATTATCTTGTCTATCTGTTTTTATTTTATTTTTATTTTTCAGCATTTTAGTTTTTATTTTTCATGTTTAAAACATTTTCTAAAAATTTTGATTTTATTAGATGTTGAGGATAAACCGGTATTAAAAGCTCTTGTTTTCTTGGACGACCTCGGTATCTTACCAACGCTATACTACGCTCACGATGGGTACACATGCCCATGTGTGTGTTTAGTGTTAGTAGAATATCGTGTTTTATAAATTTAAAACTTGACTAATGTGTAAAACGAGTTGGCGTCACCCCGCGCGTTGGGGCGGGATGTTGATTATGAAATTCTTAACTATATGTGATGCGAAAATTCTTTCGTTTAAGCTATAAAACGGACATGCTTGGTTTTAACATGCTATATAATATGTATTTTATTTTTGACAATTTATTTTTTTACGAATTGATTCTTTTTCTATATGTTGGAATCAAATGTTTTTAATTTTGATTTTGAAAATATCTTAACTTATTTTAAAATCTTTTAGAAGTATGTGTAAATTTAAACAAACTAAAACAAAAATATTTTGTCTTATTTAAAAAAAAAACAAGGTATATGTTAAAAGAGTAGGGTTCGCACGGAAAGTGTGTTTTTCCTAGAAAGTCTAGAAAGCGATCTGGTCCATCCGATTGGTGTGTTTAAGGGTTGAGATTAAATCAATGGCAATCTTGTAATATTTGAGTTTAATTAATTGATTGTTTTAAATTAGTAGGGGCAATTTTGTCAATGACTGTGTTTTAAATCAATTAGATAACCGCCCAGTTCTTAATTTCAAGCGATTTTCCCTCTCTCTCTCTCTCTCCAAACCCATCTTGGAAACCCCAATCCCTACCAAAAATAACTATAATCATGAAAGAAGATAACTTTAGAAACGATAGAGAGCACCTGATCAAATTAAAACACTTCTCCATCTCCACCATCTCCGAGTTCATCATCACCATTCAAATATTGTTCTTATCATCTCCGTTTTCTTGACGATGTGTTTTAACAGCAAGCAAATTAATACAGTTGTGTTTTAGCAGCAAGCAGATTCATACAGTTGTGGTTTAGCATCCAGATTCATACAGATGTGTTTTAACAGCAAGCAGATTCATACAGTTGTGTTTTAGCATTCAGATTCATACAGATGTGTTTTAACAGCAAACAGATTCATACAGTTATGTTTTAACAGCAAGCAGATTCATACAGATGTGTTTTAACAGCAAGCAGATTCATACAGTTATGTTTTAGCATTCAGATTCATACAGTTGTGTTTTAGCATCCAGATTCATACAGATGTGTTTTAACAGCAAGCAGATTCATACAGTTGTGTTTTAGCATTCAGATTCATACAGTTGTGTTTTAACAGCAAACAAATTCATATAGTTGTGTTTTAACAGCAAGCAGATTCATACACTTGTGTTTTAGCATTCAGATTCATACAGTTGTGTTTTAACAGCAATCAGATTCATACATTTGTGTTTTAGCATTCAGATTCATACAGTTGTGTTTTAACATCAATCAGATTCATACCGTGTGTTTTACCATCTTTATATTGTGGGATCTATAAAAAAAATTGACTTTAGCCCTGTAAACTGTTAAAACACAGCACCAAGAACATGCTGATAAATTACAGTAATCTTCTGAACAAAGGAATATGCGATGTAATGTGACATAGACAATAACATAAAACACATTCAGATTGTTAAAATGCAAAAGAGCTGTTAAAACACAACCTGCTTATATATTGATTCAGAGTGTTAAAACACACTGACTTCAACCTCTCTGACTGGTAACACACATCACTAAGAACATGCTGATAGTTTTCAGATAAACACATTGACTTCCAGATTTGAATTCGAAAATAATAAAAATTCCGAAAATCATGGAATTTTAGTTAATGAAGATACATTCCAGAAATAAAATTAAAATGTGAAATTACATGATAGCCCTTCTACTTAAAATCCCTCAATGACACATGTCCAATTCTTATTCCATCCTAGACTTTCTAGGAAAAATAGACTTTCCACCCAACTCCTACTCATGTTAAAAAATCAGGATTAAATGTTTTTGAATAACAAATCTGATTTTAAAATATTAAAAAAATATTATATTAAACAAAAATTGTTGTTGGGTTGTGACAGATGGAGCGTTCATTTTCTGGTCATCTATTCGGGATAATCTGGTGTAGTTGGAAATAACTGCCGCAATTGTTCTGATGTGTCACTTGTGTTTAGGACTTTTATATATTGATCCAATTCAAAATTATTCAGTCTTTCAAATTATAATAATAATCATCAAATATAATAAATAGAGTAAACCTCAATTTTCGTCCCTGTGGTTTGCTGATATTAACACTTTCAGTCCAATAGTTTATAAATTACATTTATCATCCATTAGTTTGCTGATTTTAACAGTTTCAGTCCACTCTAAAGTTAAATTTTAACAGTTTCAGTCCACACCAGTGTTAGTGGTGTGGACTGAAACTGTTAAAATCAGGAAACTAATGGACTTAAACTGTTAAAATCAGCAAACTAATGGATGATAAATGAAATGTTTAAACTATTGGACTGGAAGTGTTAAAATTAGGAAACTACAGGGACGAAAATTGAAGTTTACTCTAATAAATAATAGAATCATTGAATTGAATTCTTTTAAACATCAATGGTTTAGTAGTTTTATACGAAAGAATTTTAATCTCTTTGTACGTACATATAACATACAAAAGGTTGTGACTTTTTGTAAGGAGTGTAATATCTTTAAAGTTAGTTTAAGTTATGTGACTTTTTGAAGGGCTGTGATTAGTTTAAAGGGTTGACACTTTTTGAATGAGTGTGATTAGTTTATAGGGTTGTGACTTTTTGAAGGGGCGTGATACATTTTAAAAAAAGTTTGAAGAGTTGTAACTTTTTAAAAGGGTATGATTCAACCATCATGTCTTAAGTTACTTTTTGTAGTATTATATAATGGGCTTAAAATATCAATAAAAATATAACACTATTTGTTAGTAGAATATCGTGTTTTATAATCCTTTTGCACAGGTATACAACTATTTTATAAAACTCTAAATGTTACTTATCATAAAAATATTAATTATTTGTTTAATTTTTACAGATTACCGCCTAACAACAACAACCGGGGGGGGGGGGGGGGGTCAATAACAATTAACATACACATGATCTAAAGGAGTAGGTGATGCGTAAGGATATAGAGGCTTGCGATGTGGTGTAAGTTAAAGCAATATTGGTTGGCATAGTTGAAGTGTATCATTGTCACAAATCTAGGTTGCCACCACGCGACCACCCTCCCACTACTTAATTGGATTTATCTCTTTTATAATAATTATAAGCATACATATAATATTGCTTAACGTGTGATGGTACGAGATGAAATTACAGATGTTATAAAATTCAAAATCATAATCACGCATCAACAAAAAAACAATAATTATGTATGAATAAAAACCATAATCATGCATGGTTATGATATTTGTTCATGCGTGATTTTTGGTTTTGTTCATGCATGATTAGGGTATTGACTTTTAAAACATGCGTAATTTCATATCGTATCATCGCACGTTAAGGAACATTGTATGTTAACCTTCCCCATATGTATGTGTGTGTGTCAGTACGTGTCCATGTGTGTATGTGTATACTTTTTATTCTAATAAGATTTTTTTGGGTTTAAAGTACCTTTTTTAATAATCTTGAATGTGTTACATACATTTGTAGAAAACTGATATTATTTACTTATTTGTTTAATTTAATGTAAATTAATTACAAAAGAAAGAAGCCGTTTGTTAAAATATGTCTAGGATCTTGTTAGTGATCCTTCAGTGCGCATTATCGTAGTTGATTTGTCAGTGACACTACATAGTAAATGCCATATTTGTTAATTAATTCATCGGTTATTTTTGTCCGTAACTCCTCCATATTTGTTAATTAATTCATCGGTTATTTTTGTTAGTAACTCCTCGACAATTACATTACCCATGCCATATTTTCCACAATCATGAGTAGATTAGAGAGAGGACCTTCCTTAACGGAGATATTTCCGATGGATACTCTTGTCAATGAAGAATTTTGGTAATATCTCCAACTATATTAGCCAACAATGGTGACGTAATGGCATTCTTATTTTTATTTGAGTAAAACTGCCATTTTGGTCCCTGTGGTTTGGCCAGTTTTGCCACTTTAGTCCAAATCTCAAACTTATTACATCTGGGGCCCTTTGGTTTGCATTTTGTTACCATTTTAGTCCAAAATCCAAAAACCTTATTTTTTTTACTGTTGCAACCTCCTATTTTGTCCTGTAGTGCAGGGGCATTTTGGTCATTTTTAAACATTAAATAAAACTAATCCCTGTAAAAGATCAATGTTCTTCATCTTCTTAGTTCTTCATCTTCCCCAGATGCCCAAAAACCCTCACTCCCTCTCCACCACCACCACCACCCACAACCACCATCACACTATCTGCTAACCCCCATCATCACCGGAGCTGTATAATGTCAGATCTGAAGAAACACAGTTAAGGGAGGCACTGTAGCCCCAAATCACCCGCATTATACTAATCCTTTTCATTACAATTAACATTTTCATCTGAACCCCTAAATTTCCCATAAAACTCTCCATCATCATCATCCTTATTATTATTATTACTCATAAAATTCAACAACTCATCCCTCTCACTCACCTCTCTCTGCAACTCAAGAACCCTAATTTCAAGATCCTCAACTTTAGCCCTCAAATTAGCAATCTCCTCCACGTCATCATCGATCTGGCGGAGCAGCCGCTTCTCCTCCTGCTGCCACCCGTGACGGTGGCTGGCGAATATCTCAACAACCCTCGCATTCGCTTTATAATCCTCTTTTCTCCGTGAGTACAGCTGTTCGAGCTGTTCTTCAGCGTTTAAGAGCTTTTTGGCGAGTGATTCGTTGTGGGTTTAAAATGACGGTTTGGTTGATTTTGGGGAACGGTTATGGTGGTGGTGGTGGTGAGAAGGGGGAGGAGGTGGCGATGGTGATGGTCGAATGGCTCGGGGGGGGGTGGATGTGTGGTGGTGGTGGTTGCGACGGTGTTGACGGTGGTTGTTATCCGCCATCGCTGGAATAAGAAGAGTTCAGGAGAGAGAGACTGAGAAAGAGAGAGAGAGAGGGTGGTGTTGCGACGGTGTTGCGAAGGGGGAGGAGGAGGCGGTGGTGGTGCTGGTTGCGACGGTGTTGACGGTGGTTGTTGGTTGACGGTGTTGACGGTAGTGAAGGTGGATGAATTTGGGGGAAATGGATTTGAGTTTATTGGGTTTATTGATTAATGTAGGAAGTCAAAATGAGTTTATTGGGTTTATTGATTAATGTTTATTGTTTAATTAAAAATGTTAATAATAATTCCAAAATGACCAAAATACCCCTCCACAACAGGACAAAAAAGGGTCAGTAAATCAGTCAAAAATCAGACATTTTGGATTTTGGACTAAAATGGCAACAAAATGCAAACCACAGGGCCCCAGATGTAATAAGTTTGAGATTTGGAATAAAGTGGCAAAACTGGCCAAACCACAGGGACCAAAATGGCAGTTTACTCTTTTTATTTTGAACACCCCTTAGAATAGTCCATTGATGCATGAAAACTTTTTTACTTTTTTAATTTTTTTATTTTAAATATTTAATAAGATATCATTACACACGAAAAATGGCAATTACAAAACAATGACAGGTAGTCGGGCAACAAGTTGCGCCGCCACCCCCTTTTGAATAGAAAAACCAATTCTACTAAATACAAAGTTTGAAACCTTTAGTGACGAAGAATTACTATTAACGATTTTTTGAACCCGATTCAAAAGTCGCACAGCGTCAGGAGCGAGACCACCAAAGGTATCAAACGCAAACGGGACAAACACATGTTGATTCTCCAGGCAGGCTTTCTCATGTTTTGCCACTTTGCTCGCCTCTGCCTTGAGCACCGCTTTCCCTACAACAAAGCCCTTGTCCTTGAGCCCGACAAGGGGGGGAGACTCCAGTTAGATCTACACAAGCGTGTTTCCCCCTTCCCATCCAAACACAAGGATGTCCGTCGGGCGTAAAGTGGACCTCCCCTCTAAGGGGTCAGTCAGGAAATTTACTGGAGCCTCCTTTTTGGCAGAGATCCCGGCCCGCTTAAGAACATCACATAACACATCTCTCACCCAATCATGCCGATATTTAAACCCTGGTAGCTCTTTACAGTGGATCGCGTGCTGGCCGAAATAATTGAAACACGCTTTGCGGCATACTGGACATGGCTCGTCAACTGGGAACAAAGGAATCATCAGTCGGTATCTAAGGATAGCACGGTATTCCACAGCCGACATGTGTTGCCCCAAGCCTTCAATAGGTGCGACAGACAGAAAATCCTGAGCATGTGGGGCACATAGACATTCAAACACGGCTCTTTGCCGATGGGATAAAACAAACTTCTCTTCAAACCTCTTGACAATTTCGCCATATAAGGCATTCGCCAGAATTTTCTGGGATTTAGGAGGGGCGGTGTTTTTAATGTAGAAACCGCCAATATCAAGGTCTGGAAGAGAACTATGCAAAAGGTCCAACGCACTCCTGTAATCGGAGTCTAAAACATCCCCACCACATTCTCGGAGTATGTGGTCTTGAAGCCACGAAAGAATATGAAGAGGCATCCTCGGCCGTACAAATCCCTAAGCCTCCGAACCGGGTCGGGAGAGAAGCCAACCTCCACTGGAGATCTCCAAAAAGGCACCCCCACAAACAACAATATCCTCTAATGCTCCCCGGAGGCCTTCATAAAAAACAGAGACAGCTCCCTGGACCAAAGAAGGTTGACACGTTCGAAGACCAAACAGTAATTTAGCAACACTCATACAAGAACGAAGCAAGAGGAGCTCGCTCTGAGGGTCCCTTAGGCGTTTAAGGCACCTCATCAGCTCGACTGCACAGTTCGCACTTTTAAGAGCCATACCACTAATAAACTCTGCATCATGACTAACGGCACCCCCCAGGAGTTTAACACCCAGCACCGGCCTCCCAATCCCCCGAGGGAATAAGCCCTCCTGAACCTTTACACCATTGCAGGTTGGCCAGAAAACTTCAGTTTTCTTTATATTAAGTTGAAGCCCTAAGGAAGAACCCTCAGCTCTGATGATATCTAAAGCATTAGCCGCTTGGGTGGCATCTCCAATAAGTGTTCCGTCATCTAGGTACCAGGCGTGAAATAGAAGTTTGTAGCGATCCCTTATTCGGTGAACAAGGGGGTGTAGAACAAGGGCAAAAAGGAGGGGCCCCAAGGGGTCCCCCTGCTGAACGCCAGTAGTAGACCAAATATACTCATCCCCCACAAATAATCTAGCTGGTTGACCATATAAAAAATCGACCCACGTAGAAATAGAAGGACACCTTTTCCTTACCTCGTACAGTAGGGCTGTCCTATCAACCAAATTAAAAGCGTTCGAAAAATCAACAGTAAGCATAGCAAGAGACCCATCTTGGTGGTACTCATTAAGGAACCTGTTCGCGCTATGAAGAATGGCCTCTGCCCCACACGAAATCCCTACCCCAAACTGGAAATCGCCAAGGTATTTGGCCATCTCCTTCCCAACACCTTTCATGGCCACCTTGGAGATCACCCTCCTCCAAATCGACCCAACAGCGATAGGCCTAATCCCATTATCCGGTTTGAGAAGAGGTGTAAGAGGAGCATAAGCAACAAACTCCGCCAGACTCCTCGGGCACCTCCCCCCCAAGCACAAATTAAACAAAGCTGAAGTAGCCCTAAGCAGGCTATCAACAATCACAGACCCTTACCCACAAAAAGCATCTAAAAGATGTTGGGCCCTTAAGCCGTCTCTCCCGCATGACGTACCTTTGGGGAAAGATTTAATACACCCGAGCACACAATCGGACTCCACCACAAGAGGAGACTCAGAAGGCAAGGAGGCAGGCATGGAAGGAGGGGGCATACATGGGTGCTTAGCCACTAAAGCCTCGAGAGTATTCTTATTGAGAGGGGCGACCCCCGAGGAACATAAAACCTTAACCGCTGCAGTGAAATGACCATCAGCAACCTTACGTAAACATTGTTTCACATTGGTCCCCCCACACTCATTATCATCCTCAGTGCCCTTTTTGATTCCATCCGCAACCCCCCTCGCGGGTTGATCAAATAACGATTGGACAAGAGTGGCAAAACCCTCATGATCACCCCACTGAGCCAAAGACCGCTGGATGCTAAGGCATTGGCCCGTCTTCCTATTGCCCGACCTCTTGTCCTGACGACCAACAGGCTTGAACACCCGCAAGGCGCAACGTGGTAATATCAAAAGTCGAACCCAAGCCTCAACAGAATCAGGCATAGCAACCACCTTGTTCAAAGCTGCAGTTAACACTTGGGCAAAAGCCATACGACAACTAAGGGGGATACTCTTAACAGTCTTGATAGGGAGAGAGAAAACACAGTTAAGCAAAGCAGTATATACACCCAACTCTTCCGACGAGGTATCAACGTTTTCAACACCGGGTCTAGTGATGCCAACAATAAAACCCTGTTCATCCCTCTCACCTGGCACAAACCGAATAACCTTATCCTCATGGTGGAACGCCCGACTGAAAGCATGAGGGCGCATACACTCACCACATAACCATTGTCCGGACACCCTTAAAGCTTCACAAACAGAGGTAAAAAGATTAAGATCGCCAACAATTGCACATCTCAAAGAATCTTTCCTCTCGTCTGAGCCCAAATGGTGACTCTTGATATGTGCCATTAACCTTGAGAATCCCTTAGCCCCCACCAAGCCATCGGGGCAACAATGAAACCGTCAGAAAGGACAAGGCCAGAAACCGCTACCATTAGAACCAACCATAACAAAACTAAGTAAGCGGAGTCGACACTTAGATAATGTTGCGTACGTCACCACCAATAAAGAAAACCCAACCCAAAAGGAATCGCAGCTGATGGGTCAAAAGGTAATTGAACCGCTACGCTAAAACCCCCCGAAGAAATCACCTAGGCATTTCGTCGAACACCTTGCGTGCGAAGAAGAAAATCATAAATGTTTTTCAAAGCTCATATGCATCTATGTGTAGACACAGTACATCCAGCTTAAATAACAAAATACCTTTGTAGAAGACTGATCCCCTTCACTCGTCATCTGTTTCAAATTGTCCTTTTGAAAACAGATTTCAAAATTACTTATTTTTTGCAATAAGATCATCCGCAATCTCCTTGTAAGAAGTTTATAGCCAAAACTAGAGAATACGATTTATACGCTCTGAATTTTTCCAAATGCCTACCGTTGCTACATACTTGCTTTTAATATAAGTTGCTATTGACGAACCAAGTTACTGCTAAGAAAGAGTTACTACCGATGATTCATTACTACTGACAACAATTACCTGTTATCATAGTTGCTAATTATCTCAAGTTTCTATTGATGTTAGTAACCTTTTATGATTAGTACCAACTTACTATTGATAATCTGTTCCCAATGGTGTTTAATTTCATACACCTTATATTAGCCCATTTTTGTGTTTCATTGTATAAAATCCATGTAACAAGATAGATATTTTATTGGAAAACTTACTTGAACAATGACGAAACTTGCCCAAGAAAAGCAACCGGCAGTGATCATGAGAGATCCTTTGATTTGATCTTTAGTACTAGCAGTACTGTTAACAGAAGTTTGATGATGAAGAGTATGGTGATTTGTCCAAGGAAGTTGAATTGAAGGGCCTCTTATTAGTGTCATTATCATGCCTCCTCCGACTGTCACTAATGTCCCTATGATCTTCCCTTGGCTATGTAAACTCTTCACCTTCACCGTCTCAAGTCTACAAAAAAAATTTAAATATATATACAGTTTGTTTATAAAAATAATAAAATTTGTTTCCTATTTAATAGACTTCAAAGAGTAACTGAAAAAAGACTTGTTTAAAATCGCGGAGATTTGTTACGTCCTTATCGATTGATGTTTTACAAAGTTTGAATCTTGAAGACTTGTCTAGTTAAATATACAGACACTAAAAAATAGTTTAAGTGTCATAAATATATAGATAATAAAAATTTTTATGTTCTTAGGATATATATATTCTTTTTTAACGGCGAACACACACCTCTCTAAAATCTACTTCTAAAATTCACCCATTGCTCACATTTTATGACTTAAACCTACATCACTATAATAAAGATAAAAACCTAATGACAATAGATTAATAGGCCATTGACTCTTAAGTTATATGCGATTGAAATACTTAAAGCCCGAGATGAACATGTGTAGGTCCCTAAAATGGATCTAAGAAAACCTATTCCCTGTTGTTTGATACACAAACAAGTGCAAAATCCAAGTTTGTATACAAACCAAGAAAGAACACAATCAAGAAAACAAAGATATCACTTTAAAGCTTCATTGTATTGATTTTAGCAAAGTAACATTACATAAATCATCAAAATGCTCTTCTACTCTCTGAGTGTGCTCTCTAGTGAAATAAGGTGACAAGTGTTGGGCCAACAGTGCCTTACATCGACACTAGACATAACATCGACAGGTTACATTGAAACATAACTGTTCCTATCGATACACCATATCGATACACCGTCATATTGATACATCATATCGATACACCATCATATCCATACACTATATGGATATATATAATTGACCTGTCGATGTGTATCATACCAAAACAAACAGATTGTTGTCAAATTATGATAGGTGGATATAACTACTAGAACAACTTACAAACTAGTAAACATAACAAATACAAGTTCATTGATCAAGGTACAAAATACGTTACATATAAAGACAAGCTACAGACACAAAATGCTCTGTCAACATGATAGATAAGCTTTTATCATGGATTTGTACACATTTTCTATGGTCCAATCCCCATTCATAGAGTCAAATCATATGTATTGTTTGCATAAGTGGGGTGAACTGACCTTGTACGTTTTTTATATTTTTATATGTAATACAATATAGTTTTTCGACTGCCCCCAAGATTTTTATAAGTTTATTTAGAAAGGTTATATATATATATATATAGGGCCAGGATCATTTCAGAACTCTAAATAATTGCAGAACTTACAAAACTCCTAATAAACAATCATTCAACTAATATCTTTTTATATTTAACGTTGTTTAAGGATATTTTTTTATCATTTATTATGATTCCATACGTGTTAAGAGTAGTTTTATCATTTTTTTCATATGCAATTTTATAATTACATATACGTAAATTGATTCATTTACACATATGCAAACTATTTTCTTTATACATATGTAAATTAGTTACTACACACAAATTGTCTGGTTTTTCATACATGTAATCATATAAATACATATAATATATCCTTAAATAATGTTAAATATAAAAATATATAAATAAAATAATTGTTTATTAGTGGTTCTGAAAGTTCTTTAATATTTAGAGTTCTGAAATGAACCCAACCTTATATATATATATATATATATATATATATATATATATATATATATATATATATATATATATATGGGTTGGTTGTACAATTTTTCTTAACGTACGATGCGTACGAGATGCAGTTACAACATGCGGATTTTTTTTACATGTGAATTTTTTTTCAACATGCGTTTTTTTTAAACATGCAGACTTTGAGATTTTACAACATGCGGAGTTTCATTATGGGGTTTTAACGTGCGGAATTCACATAGCGTATGCTTGTACGATAAGTCACATTGTACATTACACTTTCACTATATATATAGGGTTAGGGTAAAATAAAAACTCATACGAGTTATGAGAACTTAGAGAACTCAGCCTTATACAAGGTTTTTTCAAAATAGTTTTTTTACCAAAAATCCTAAAAAATTCAACTTTTCAATACGTGTTTAAAATTGAAAAAAAGTATTATAAAAAATCATTTTTGTAATCCTTTTTACCTTTTTTAACTGTTTTATACATTTTTTATATTTCTTTTTGATTTTTTTTTAAAAAGCCTTCTAGGTGTATAAATACGTAAAAGCACCAGTTTTTTTTTTTTTTTTTGAAAGAGTTAATTTTTAACAAGTGAAATTAAATTTACTAGTTGGTTCGTTTTTTATTTGGGTTTTATTGTATTAAATGGGTTTAAATATATAGACATCTTAGATACAGTTATAGGGTTAAGTTATTGTATAAATAAGTCTTAACGTACACATTGACTTAACGTATGAAGTGGAGAGATTTTAGTCCTATCTTATTAATGACGTATTTTAGTCCTAGAATGTAAAAAAATATGATTTTACTCTAGTAGAGTAATTATAATTACTCTACAAAAATTACATTACATAATTACATTACTAGAGTAAACCCACAATTTTTTTTATTATGCAATTAAACATCATAATTAAGTAGATGGTAAAAAAGTTCAAAAAAATAAAAAATAAATAAATAAATAAACCTTCTTCACTTCTCATGTTAAGGTCATTTTGTATTTTGTATGTAAAGACCCATTTGTATTTAATCTTTAATTTGTGTGTGTCTGTATATGATAAGGATCCGTTAGGAACCATCATTTATTGCGAGAAGCACTGTGAACATAATCAAAAATACCTAAAAATATTAAAAACACATTTTTTTTTAAATCGCTAAATTTCGTCACAAAAAAAAATTGAACAATAGTACTGCATGCACAAAAAAAGAAACTGTGTTAGCATTTACTTGTGTAGTTTACCTTTATGGTTTAGTTTTTAGTATTTAGCTTATAGGTACTGCATGCACAAAAAAAGAAACTGTGTTAGCATTTACTTGTGTAGTTTACCTTTATGGTTTAGTTTTTAGTATTTAGCTTATAGGTGTTGGCTTTTGGGAGGTGAGGATGGGGTTAGTTTGTTTTTTTAGTTTTTTTTTTGTTGAGGAGGGGAGGGGGGGAGGGTGGGGTAGGTTTTTGGGGTGTGTGGGGGGTGGGGTTTAGGTTTTTCGGTGGTTCTCGTATGAATTTTACCCTATATATATCAAACCCAAATAAAAATAGGCTCAACTACTTAACTAGTTAAACAATCAAGCCCAACAGAAATTTAAACCCGGTTGGAATATAAGAGCCCGATTTGTTTACACGCCTTGGGCCCAAAGTCTTTCGAGGATTATCCGAAGGCATAACAAATGTAATGGCTGGAACAATGCTTCGCATAGGCATGCGAATGTAATCTATAAAACAACAATTAGCATGATTAAGACCAAGAATACCTAAAGATCCAAGCCATAACAAAGGTAATGGCCGGAACGATGTTGCGCATAGCCATCGCAAAAGTCGTTGTCGTAAGGTCCAATCCAGCAAAGAACAAGTTCTGGTCTATCACAGGCCTGAATTTTAAAATATACCATTATAATTAGAAAATACTACATCCAGATTGTTACGAACTAGTAATCATATACAGGTTACAACAATGTGAACTGGCACAAGTTGCGTAAATTAAAATTCCAAAAAACACTAATTCTTAATTATTTCATTGTTAAATGTTATGTTTCCTCTGCCATTATTTGAAACAATGATATAAAATACCAAAAACATACCCTAGTAATCCCAGCAACATAATCTTCAGGAAGATGGAGGTTGTCATCTTTGGCCTAACATTCCTGTTTGCTCCCAAAAGAACAAAGATAAAACAATTGATAAAAAGAAAGTACAAAATATATGTATATCACACGAAGTAACAGACCTCTCGAGGAAGAAAGCAAAAGGACCTAAGAAGAGAGCTGCATATGCGTTTCTGTAAACAGAAAAAGTGTAATGATTCAAGCCTTTGTTTAGTGCAGACTTGACAACTAAACCGTATACAGCATACGAAGCCTGCAACAAAATCATGAGGATAAAAGGCTTGGTATAGACATATACCCTCTTAAACCACTCAATAGACATGTTAGTTATAAGGTTATGTTTTGTTTGATATGATTTTATAGTGGTATTTATACACAAGGGTTTTCTCTGAACTTTACAAAGTTATTACTTTAAATTTAAACATGACATTAAGGGTTTTCTCTGAACTTTAAAAAGTTATTACTTTAAATTTAAACATGACATTATGCCAAAGACCCTATTCTCTATTTCAGAGTGTATGAATCTTGTCTTATTTTAAGAGAAATGTTTTTACCCGCAATTGTTCATTTCAGATTAGCCGTGTCCGTATATTTTATGGCCAATGTTAGATCAAAGTGTATGAAATTTGACTTCCAAAGTCAAATGACTAGTTGTTTTCCACTATGATCCGCTACTATTTGAATTGGTAGTGGAAATTAGTTTCGATTGTGCAATTATGAAGTAAACACTTTTGGAAGAGAGCTTACTATACATTTCGTATTTATGACATGTGCCTAGGATGATTTTTTTTTTCTTTTTTTAATTTGAGAAACCATTAACATGCCCATCTTTGCGTTCTTAATTCAAAATTATAACTTTTCGATTTCAAAACAGATGAAACTTTGAATGTGCGTTGCATACGCTATTAATTAAAGATCGAGTACCCTGTACCCGGATCTATGCAAAGAAGTTCCACCAAACTCCTCTAGCTAAGAGACAATTGACGAAGCAATGGTTTGCATCCTCGATCCCATACCCGCATCTTTCACAATTATTGAATCAATAATGCTCTAAGTCGGCCATTACTACTGTCACATGAAAACACAACAATTGCTTGCTCTTAGAGTCAAGGGTTCAACAATTATTGGTGGTTTATGGTCTCCGTAGTAATGTCTTGTCACTTGTCATACACCAATTGTTTCAAGTGACAGATATTAGGAATGGGAAGAAAATGTGAATATGTGAAGTTGGGTATGTTGGATCAGTTCTGTTTATACATGAGGGAAAACATGAAAACATACATTTGATTGCATCAGCACAGGCTAGCGGAGAAATCCAGATGGAGACGCAGCAATAAGGTTTGACATGGTTGTCATCTTGGTCTGGTTCCTCCTTAGGGTGCAATCTAATGATGGGGACTTAGAAAACCGAAAAGGGTATCGGTTGTAGGAGATGGAGGTTGAATTATGATGTTATGATCTTATGGGGTGTGTCTGATTGTGTAACTGAGTAACCCCTTAACCTCCACATAATTCTCCTTATATAAGCACCCAGGAGGAAACCTAATTAGTTAATAAGGGTAATATGGTCCATCAACAATTACCAACTAATTATTTAATAGGTTATTATATATTTTGATCTATATAATGTAAATGATTATAATGGCTACTAGATTAAATATTATACCATAATATATTTAATCTTACATTCTCCCACTTAGCCGAGTAATCATTTACTATGAGTATTAGATAAGCCTGATCAGGAGTTAACACTCATTTTAGCCTTAAACAAGTACTATAGCAGAGAAATACAGCCGTTGAATCATTATGCGACTCAGGACCCCATTAATCATACTATAGCCTTAATTTAAAACCTAATCGTTATGATCAAAATACGCATAAGCCCTTTGTTTGATTTGTAACTTCATTTGTCTATATGCCATTATGCTAGCTTGACATATTCTTATAGATATACAAAATCAAACTGATGAGGAAAATTAACTAATACTTAGTCATTCATAGTACGATATGCAATTGCGCACGGCCAATAATTAATACCTGTTTCTGAGCTCTCTTAATAAGACTTATGGGTAATAGTCATTCAGTTATAGGATCCATAAGCATATCATGAATGTATTCGATACAAAACTTAGTTTCCTCAATTCGTTCATAAACGAATAATTAATTGCGTATCGAAAATTAATGCAGCACCTCTTGAACTGTTACTGTTCAAGGAGTCATGGTAGCTGACTTTATCACACTAAGTCTTCAAAACATTAATTATATGGAGTTAATCAACTTATGAGTCCACTGATAAATTTCCAACAACATTTAGTGACTATACTATGTCGTTATAACTTAGGTTGTTAATATCAGTGCATTTTGACTCCTCCATGAAATAGATTTTGTCTGCTGACATAAAGATATACCCAGAATTTCATTCTTGCATCTTTGAATATCACAAAGCTAAAGTAATAAACCGGTTTTAATTCTCACTTCTTCTTTAAATTGTAGTCTCTCGTTTCTTTTAAAGATATTGTAATACTCCATTAGATGCTTCACATTAATCTAGACATATCTAGTGTGTTGCAATGTGAGTAATATCTAAACGAGTGTAGACTTGAACTTACATAAGGCTTCCAATTAATGAAGCGTAAATTAATAATCTCATTTACCATATTATCCTCTGAAGGAGAGCAGTATTGTTTGTTACACATTTAAGGACCCATTTAATTTTAAACTTCTGGAACTGAACTAATATCCCATTGGGTCTATCTCAGTATGTTATGATATCAATCACGTAAGAGATATCTCTGAGATTTATTATATCAAAGTTTGTGTTAACAATGCTTTGACTTATGTAACATATACTTGTCAAAAGAATGTCATCTATATAAACAAGTTTATTTTAGTTGCTCCCACTCATCTTGAGGTAGGTACATTAATCCACTTGATTCTTGATGAAAATAATTACGTTAGCTTTTCATCACATTATGATGTTTGCATTAACCCATACATGGATGTTATTGGCTTACAAATAAAGTGTTCTTTAACCTTCAGTTTGAAACTTTAGGTTGTTATCTAATGAACATGTAAATATGCCAGCCAGTTTGTTAGGGAAAATTCTTTTAATGTTCATCTAATGTAGCTTTAAACTATTATAAGCTACTAGAACAGTGATGATTCTCAAAGAAAACTTTGATAATTTATCTCTTCCTAAGTATAACCTTTGACAATCAATCATGATTCTTAGTGTCTTAACGTGTGTATCAGGATTTGGTTTAGTTATGAACACTCTTAGGTAATTCAATCAAATCCCGAACGTTATACGAACACATAAAACCAGTTTTACTAGAAAACTGTTTTATTCCATAAAATCAGAATATTGATTGACACTAATGGCTTGATTTGAAGAGATGGGACCAGTAAACTTTTCCAAAATCCATTTCAACTTCAATTAGGGAGGTTATGTAATCATCAAAGTTAGTAGGCTTTTAAACCTAGATGACCTCCTGAGTTGATTATTGGGTTCATTAGAAGTTTTAGTTTTATGGATTTGCTCTTGGTTAGGTTGCTATCATTTTCAGGATTCTAAGTTTGTAAGAGTTGGTGCAGTATGGTGTACAAGAGGTGTAATCGGAGTTAAATTCGGAGTGAAATTTAATGACACTCTTCCCCCCGCCTCTTGTATTCCTTGCAAATCATTATAAGGACTTTGACTACTCCCACTAACCTTAGAAATCTTTAGGAACTCAGCATGCTTAAGGTCAATATGTAACGACCAACAAATTCTAATAGAGAAACACAAATTAATGACGTTAGTCGTTGTGATTTCTCTTGTTGAGGATTATATTAGTTTATGTAAGAAATCTAAGTGTGCCCACAATTAAGCAACAATGAAACTTTTGTAAGAGTAGCATTAGATTTTAAGGAGACAAGTTATGATAGAACAATGTCGTGATGGAGCGGTGTCTTGTACAAGAGGTGCAATTTAGGTAATGTAAAATTTTCACTCCCCACCTCTTGCAACTATTGCAAGTTATTAGTAAGACACTTAATGCTCCCACTGATCTTTAATATCTCTAGAAATGCTACAAGAGAAGTTTCAATGAGGTACGTGACGTGGGAACCTATCATATATACGTTAGACTTTATTTGATTTCTTTAATGTCCAGATATCATAAGAAACTTTAGGGACATATTTAATAGAAATCTTATAAAGTATGTATATGAATAGATTTCTTCTAAGACCGTGGGCCATATGCGACAAAATTTAGATACAAGTTTATAGTCTTTCAAATGATAAATAAATTATGTCTGAATATTCCATTTGGAATAAGTTCCACGAATGTCAATGAATGACTTATGATGGACCCATACTTATTCCTTAAGCCAAGTAATATTTAGGGCTATAACGTCATGATTTAAAATCACTTAGAATGAGATTAAATGAAAAAAATCATCCTCATTAAATATGTCATGATTTCTCATGAATTTTGGTTATAATGGATGAAATTTATAAGTCTCATTTTCCTTTTGTCCAATTCTCATTTGCATGATGACAAAAGTTGTGAAAGTATAAGGTATCATCTAGTTTCATCTTAGTAATGTTTCTATCCAGATATTAAGAACAAATAATATGAGAGTTTAAGGTAAGTGTGACTTTATGTAGGTTATGCAAACCTCACAACCTTCATGACATAGCCTAAGTAATGATACTGTATTCTGATTAATCTTCAGAATATATATAAGGTATCGAAAAGCTTTGTTGGAAGACTGCTTATTGTGGTTCTTATAGCCTTAACATTTAATTTTGTCACTAACTCTCATGTTAGTTATTTGTCGAGTTCTGGTAAGGAAACGTATGGAACTAGAGTCAACTAATCATGTGTTAATTGGAATATTAAAATTATCAGACTTAAATATCATTAGTAAGTGACTATCTAATTAACTTATCCAACTGTTCTTTATAATAATGGATAGTCTCGTTGCTTATGCCTAGTCTAATGGCATAATTATGCAGTGAGATTTTCCCTTGAAGAACCTTAAAGTTGGGATTTTGTACTTGCATTTTGTCTATGGACCTTAGAACAATCCTCTTTTAAACTATTAGTGGTTCTAAGGTGAGTAACAACTTATTTTCCAGCTTCAAACATTTATTTCTTTGTACATATGTTGCTTATCAACATACTCATTATACTTTGGTACTTTTGAGTGTTATAGTTGATTTATAATGCATCAAATTGTACAAGTGAAAATCTTAGTATGTAATGTACTGGAAAAATGTACTTATTTCCATGCGTAAGCCCCTTAACTTTATGGGTCATGGTTTTGTACATTATAATGTATTCACATATACCACTTAACTTTATAGTTTAGAATTTCAAATGAAGGCACGCATCTTAGGAATTCGTATGATTATTCCACAATTATAGATTAGTCTTAGGAAAGACTTAATCTGGAATAATCTTTTAGTGACAACACTTATTCTTAATTATCATAAGAGACATCATGTTCGATTTATCCTAATCATCATGCTCTACTTTTCTTCTGTAGTGCTTTATCAGAACAGAGCAATAGGATTATCGTGTCTTAAGAGATAATCAATGATTTAATTTAAGAGCTAATTCTTATAGAAACTTTAAGCAAAACATATTAGATTTAGGAATTAGAGTGGATGAGACATAGACTTATAGAAGAAAATTATAGTGAGTAAAAATTATGGGTATTAAGAATAAGGCAGACGAAATGATCATAAAAATTAATTAAGGATCATTAATATAAGGATCATTGTGTGAAGAGGTTGTGATATGTCTATTACTAACATCAAAATAATAGACTTAGCTAAAATTCTACTTAAACGAAGACAAAACAGCTTTGGCCAGAAGTGTAATCATTTAAGCATATGTGCAAAGTGGTTGTAACAAATCAGCTTTGGCCAGAAATTGAGACAATCACTTTAGTTATGCACTCGTTAAGTATGCCATCTATGAATGAATTAAATCAGCTTTGGCCAGAAATAAAGACATTCATGCTTATGATGCATACTTAACATAGCTTTCGTAATACTTGAACGATAAGTAGACGCATCAAATCAGCTTTGGCCAGAATTGATACATCAGAAGCTCATTTAAGTAAAGCCATTTTGGTTTTGTAAAACATTATTTGATCCTTAATAATTAACTAAATATTTACAAAAACCAGTTATTTAATTGCAAACCACCCGTTAGCGCGGATCGAATAACTGCTAAATTTAGTACACATTAACTGCTAAATTTTATGAACACTCATGATTTCGGATAGATCTTGTCTTGGATTCATCCGAAATGAATGATTTCGAATGATTTCGGATTATCCGAAATGGATGATTTCGAATGATTTCGGATGGGTCCAAGACGCGTAAGTCGAGTCACTTTGGTTCATTTCGGATGATTTCGGATGATTTCGGATTATGATGCTTAGTCCGAGATTCATCCGAAATGGGCAATTCTTGATGATCCGTGATGCATTTCGGATGATTTCGGATGGTAATACTTAGTCCGAGATGCATCCGAAATGGTCAGTTCTTGATGATCCGTGATGGGCGAACAAAGTTCATCTGAAATGGTTAGTCCGAAATGCTCAGTTGTTGATCCGTAATGGGTGAACAAAGTTCATCCGGAATGATCATCCGTAATGACCATCCGAAGTGTGTTCTGCAAGCTGTTATTGCAATAACATAACTGAAAATTCGAAAATTAGGAATTGTGATAGAGTTTCCTATTTTAATATTGATCTATTCTTATCATAAAATTTCGAAAATCATAATCTGTTTATCCTATTAACAGATTTCGAAAATCCTTATTAGAAAAAATAGATCGAAATCAGGAAAACATACAACAATTCAAAACATATTCCAAAACATAATGGAAATTTCGAATTTTAACTAATAACATGATGAACCCTAAATAAAATTCAAACATAATTCATCCGAAATCTGGAATTATTTTACACATTTAAACGTATTTCTGAAACATCAGATTTCGGAACAGTAATCACGAATGAACATGCCATCCGAGATGCAGTTTCGGATGACAGAAATCAAACAGTAATGATTTCGGATGAAAAAACGAATTTTAATTATCGTTTTTAAACTTGTTTTCCAGCTTTAATCCAGATTTACGGATAGAAAACAGAACTAACTAATCAACATATGCTCTGATACCACATGTTGGATCAGTTCTGTTTATACATGAGGGAAAACATGAAAACATACCTTTGATTGCATCAGCATAGGCTAGCGGAGAAATCCAGATGGAGACGCAGCAATAAGGTTTGACATGGTTGTCATCTTGGTCTGGTTCCTCCTTAGGGTGCAATCTTATGATGGGGACTTAGAAAACCGAAAAGGGTATCGGCTGTAGGAGATGGAGGTCGAATTATGATGTTATGATCTTATGGGGTGTGTCTGATTGTGTAACTGAGTAACCCCTTAACCTCCACATAATTCTCCTTATATAAGCACCCAGGAGGAAACCTAATTAGTTAATAAGGGTAATATGGTCAATCAACAATTACCAACTAATTATTTAATAGGTTATTATATATTTTGATCTATATAATGTAAATGATTATAATGGCTACTAGATTAAATATTATACCATAATATATTTAATCTTACAGGGTAATCGTATTTTGTTTTATTTTTTTATTCTATATCTTGTGAACGGATCTCACTCTCACACGTACAATATACATCTAGAGTAATTGATATTGGATAATCGACAATAGATGTTATGTTGTTCACGGAAGTAGGGGCAACTCAACATATATTAGAGCCTAATGTCACGGAGTTACTTCTGACTCATGTGTAGCGACTTAGACTCGACCTAAGTTAAGCTTTTGTGCCTAACGATGATAAGGTTTTGTCGGGACCAAGTGATGATTACAAGTGTTGCTTTCAAATAAACAACTTAGTATTGATTACAAGAGAGTTTACAAGAGAGAGTTACAAGTACAAGTATGTAAACTTGCTATGATATTGGGTGATCTCAAAATGAGACCTTCATATCCAATTTATACTAGTTCATACTAGTTTCTAGAGAATTCTCTAACTAGAGAATTCTATACAAAATATCTAAGATATTTAGAGCTGATTACTAGATCTTTCTTGCAAAATATCCAGCCATTTCAAGAGTTTTCAAGGCTTTTCTAGATGCTTCTTGACTGCAACTCTTGGTAGAAAATATCAGCCCTTTATAGGCCCTTCCTAGACCCTTGAAGGCTGATCTAGACCCTTCCGATGGTGCAAAACGTTCCAGCAACTTGTAAGCTGTTCCGGAGACTTCCGGGCAGCCCTAGATGCCTCTTTAGTGTTCCGGAATCTTTCGGAGCTCACGAAAAAAGTTTTGTATTTAGGCGGATCGTGACATTCTCCCCCACCTAAATTCACGATGTCCTCGTCGTGGTACTTACGTGGCTGATAATGCTTTACCTCGATGCATTGTATCCGTCTCCATGGGTGGCGTGTGAACCTCTTTGTTCTTGATAATGTACATGGTGTTGAGAAAGGGTGCTGGAATGGAGTTGGACCTTCGGAAGAATTGCATCCCAAGCACGATCTTGTAGTCGTCCATGGGAACAACTGAGAAAGTGATCTTGCCGCTCCATGTCCTGACCTTGGCTTTGGCATTATAAGTTACTCCCTCGATTGTATTTGGATCTCCGCCAACAGCCTTCATCATTAGTCCCTCTTGTGTGCTGATCCGTAGTGATGAAATTGTGACTGGCTCCGGTATCAACTAAGGATTTTGCAAGTTTCCTATTAATCTCTAGTGTTATGAATCGAAGGCCTTTTGGGTCCTCATCTGCATAACTTTTCATGGTCTTACTCGGGAGATCTTGGGCTATTTTTAAGAGCTTTGATTGTTGTGTCCTTAAAGCATTAAGGACTTGAAGTTGCATTGCTCCTAGACGTGCCTCCATGCTACCTTCGGCTTCATCATCTTCGGTCCTAATAATGGCCGTTAACTTAGACTTCTTTGGGCAATCACGGGCATCATGCGGCCCCTCGCAAATGAAGCATCCTCTCCTTGCTAGCTGGTTATTGTTTCTTGGGGGTCTTGGTCCTTCAATCCTTCGAGTGTTACTTGGTTTTGCTCCCCCACCTATGTCGTCATCAGGTTCTTCAACTACGGGTTTAGTTGGGCGTTTTTCCTTAAGATCAATCAAGCTTTCAGCTACGGCGATTGCTGTAGCAAAATCTTAAACGTTGCGATGGTCTAATTCTGTTCTAGCCTAATATTAGAACCCGTCGAGGAAGTAGAAAAGAGAATCCTTTTCCGATAGATCGGGTATTTCAAGGACAAATGTTGTGAATTCTTTGACATGTTCCTTGAGGGTTCCGGTATGCTTGAGCTTTCTCAATTTGCTCCTAGCTTCGTGCTCAGCATTGACCGGGTAAAATTGTTTTTTAAGTTCTTGGACGAATTCAGCCCAAGTGTTAATAGTGCACCTACCTTTGATGATGTCCGTGTATCGACGTCTCCACCATAGTGCTGTTGTGTCTTTTAGGTACATGCTGGCCATCTTGATTTTAGTGGCATCGTCCTTGATCTGCACTCCACTCAAGTATTGTTCCATGTCCCACACGAAGTCGTCAACCGCCCGTGCTTCTCTTTTGCCAAGGAATGGAGTTGGCTTTGGGATCTCGACTCTAGGAGTGAAGAGATCGGTGTTGGCTGAATGCACAACTACTTGTTTATTTTCCTTCACTTTTACTTCTAGGTCCAAGAAGCCGTGGTGACAATCTCGAATACTATTCTCTACCTCGTTCCGTAGCTTTGACATTTCCTCCTTGAACAATGCTGTAAGCTCGTGGCGCCAAACGCTCATGAGGGACTTGACATCATCCTTGAAGGTTTCAAATCAGTTTCCAACATTTGTATTCGTTGGAATGCCTGGTCAAGTTGCGCACCCAATCCGGTGATCGTTTCCTCGTTGTCGCCAATGCGCTTGTCGAATGTTGCCTCTCGTTCTTTCTTAGTTGTACGTCTTTCATCGCCTTTTGTATTGGTTGCCATCCCAAATGAATCATCCCGCTCTGATACCACTTATCACGGAGTTACTTCTGACTCACGTGTAGCGACTTAGAATCGATCTAAGTTAAGCTTTTGTGCCCAACGACGATAAGGTTTTGTCGGGATCAAGTGATGCTTACAAGTGTTGCTTTCAAATAAACAACTTAGTATTGATTACAAGAGAGTTTAGAAGAGTGGGTTACAAGTACAAGTATGTAAACTTGCTATGATGTTGGGTGATCTCAAAATGAGACCTTCTGTCACACCCAAACCGATGGCGGAAACATCGGGGCGTGACACTGAGCGAAACAGATTGTCCAGAAGTTTCCATAACAACTATATTTACCAATTATTTAAAGCAACATGTCCCATACCATGTCATAAAAGATAACATAATTATTACAAACAAGATCTAGTCAAACTGTTCTGTTCCGACAACTCAGATTTCAAAATACAGACAATTGTTTATTTGTTTCTAGACCTTTCCGAGCCTCGATTTCACAGCAAGCCAAGTATATAAACATCCTAAGCACCTGTCACATATGTTAAAGTAAAAGTTAATACACATTGTGTAAAGGTGAGCATACAAGTTTAATAGATTTAATAGAGTTCGAAATCGTTACGCATAACCATCACGTACACAGTGTAAAATGAGGCATCTTAGTTATCGACATGAACCTATCGATACCAATGACTGCGGGTTGACTGCCCAAGGCAGTTCGTAATACACACTCACCACTGTGAGTCATGTAACAAATTGTCCTTAACAACCCCTGAGTGAACAGGTGCTGAGTCCAAACTATAGTACTATCGTTGCTAAGGCAGGTAGACAGCATTCCATGTGTAAAAATAACAAACAAGCATTCATTAAGTCACGTATAACATGCGGTAATGGTTAGCGTTTAAAGTATTGCGTAGTGTGTTCGATGTGATTTAGAATAAGTGACATATGTAACACCCAAAAGTGCGTAAAACAAAAAAGGATCGAGTATACTCACAGCGATCGATGGATTGAAGGGAGCGCTAGAGAGTAAGGTTAGCCTGATCAGAACGATAGTATAAACAATAAGCAGCGCCTAAAATGAAGCAAAGTGTCAATGGGTCGAACAACAATCCGATCGGGTGGCAATCCGATCGGGTGGCCGGCCGGTCGGGTGACAATCCGTTCGGACGGTCATTCGATCGGGTGACCATGCGAGTGGATTGTTATCTCGTTTGGAAAGGATGTGTTTGTGTATAATGGCTTGTTATTGGTGCATATGTTTGTCGACTTCTTCTTGTATCGAGTCTTTTAATAGTTTAGATAGATCAGGGCACGATATACGAGAAAATTGGAAAATGTGTAGGTTATGGCCATTTCGCACGAAATGAAGCTTTGTCCATTTTGTACGAAATGAACATTAGTCATTTCGTGTGAAGCCTTTTCGTACGAAATGGCTGGCCTATAAATACATGCCTTGTCCATTTCATTTGTAACTTTCTGATTCCGGCACCGAGGTGCTGCCGAAGTGTCTCCAGACTGTAAAACGTTGTTATATCAATAAACAAGACAATTAGAGTGTAAATCAAGCCGATTCAAAGTCGATACGTTAGTTTCCGCCTCTCATATTGATTAGAACTCTTCTGAACGACTCGTTTTGGTCGTGCAAACGATCCTACAAATGGTATCAGAGCTCAGGAGGAAGAGTTCTTACCGAATTCAGCTTGATTTCATCAAAATTATGATTTCTACAACTTCTTTTACAAGATTTTTCAAAATTAAACAAGTTTTCATGGTTAAAATGGGCTAATTTTCACATATAACGTGCGAAACATAGTTTTAATCAATCCTTGAAATAATCAGACCTAAAATCGACCTAAAACCTGATCAAATTGACAAAAATCTGACCGATTGGATGACATCAGCAGCATTTCGCACGAATTGATCACATCTATTTCGCATGAATTGGAAATAGTTGACTCATTTCACACCAAAGTGTCCATTCCGCTTGAAAGTTTGCCATTTCGCTTGAAATTTCTCCATTTCGCATGAATTGGGTGTATTAGGTCCATTTCACTTGAAACTTCATTCCATTTCGCACCAAAGTGTCCATTCCGCTTGAAAGTTTGCCATTTCGCTTGAAATTTCTCCATTTAGCACGAATTGGGTGTATTAGGTCCATTTCGCTTGAAACTTCATTCCATTTCGCACCAAAGTCTCCAGTTCGTTTGAATTTGACCATTTGGCTTGAAAGTGTCTGAGTTTGTGAAATTTTTAAACCGAAACATGGAAGAAGAGTTTTACAACGCGTTTGCTACTGCCCCGGGTACTCCTGTTACCATTGCTCAGAGCGTGAACATGGAAAATGAAACAGGAACATTACAGAAACCTCCAAAGTTGATGGGCATTGAGGAATATTATTGTTGGAATGACCGGTTCAAAAATTGGGTTCAAGCAAATCATTTGAGGTCTTGGGAGTGTATAGAGAAAAAGTATATTAAATCTCGTACAGATGTGGGAGTTATCAAAACTATTTCTGAATTGTCGGATAAAGAAAGAGACATGTACAAGGCAGAAAAAAATGATGATTAGTCTACTTCAGCAAGCAGTGAAAGAAGACATCTTCATATTACTTCAACACGATGGTACTTCACGTTCGATTTGGGAAGCACTTCGAATTAAGTTTGAAGGAAGTACAGAGATGATCAGGAGTAAGAAATCATTGTTAAAGAAAGAATTTGACTTGTTTACTAGTTTACCGGGTGAAACTACAAAGAAACTGATTGAGAGATATTGTCACTTAGTGCGTTCAATGACACTTTTAGATATAAACAAAGATCGAGAAGAATGGGTTGACAAATTAGCTGATGCTTTACCTCATAATGAATGGGGTACATATCTTATGATCTTGAAGAATACCGGAGAGTATGCTGGTTTGACAATTGCTCAGTTCATTAAAAAACTCGAAGGACAAGATCTTGAACAGCAAAAGATTGCTAGAATGAACAATCCAAGTGGTCAACAAGACATTAAGATGTATTACAAAGGGAATGTTCAGAATGTTGAAGCAAGTCCGAAGGTCCAAACCGCTTTCAGTGCAGAAAACTCGTCCGGATCATTCAATCAAAGTCCAATCAGCAACAGTAGATTTTCTTCATACTCGAGTGTTAATCCAAATGTTTCAACTCCAAATCATCAGTTCCAAAGCTCAAACAACAGTAATGGTCATGTGTTACACTGCAACACTGCGTTGCATCTTCAGAACGGTCAAAATTTCTCTGAAGAAGTCGCTAAAGGTCATATGGCATTACTAGCTACAGTGTTAGAATCATATGAGGGATTGGTTGCAGGAAGGATTGGAAATCCTATGTTGACAAAAGAGGATTACGATCAGATAGATGCTGAGGAAATGGAGCTTATAGATATTAAGTGGTGTTTAGCGAGTGTTTTGAGGAGAGCTGAGAAATTTAAACTGATTACAGGAAGAGATGACTTCCGTGATGCTAATGTTTCTACTTTAGGTTTTGATAAATCTAAAGTTACTTGTTTTCGATGCAGGGAAAAAGGACATTTCAAGAGGGAATGTACCAATCGTGAAGCAGGAGGAGCTCAGAATCCGTTCGGGAATAACGATTATTATCGAAAAGCTATATATCAACAAGTTGCTCAACAACCATCATCATCCAATGCTATTGAAGATGGAAATAAGAAAGCTTATTTGGTTAATCAAGATGATGAAAACTTGCCAGAAGCTTTTAGCTGGGACAAATACATTCCGGCTGATTCCAAGTTTGGAGCTTTCATTGCACAGATCATTCAAGAGCCAGATTTGATGAAGGAATGGATGGATATGGTTGCTAATAATGAGAAAAGTCAAGATGAAGAGTCTGTCTCTTCAGAAGAAAGCTCAGAAAAGACAACAGTTTTTGATCAATCATCAACTGATAGCAGTGATGATGAAGAAGAAATACAAATAAATATTGGAAAAACTCAATTATCTCCTGAAAGTTTTTAATTTTATTTTGCAGATAGATTGGAGAAACTAAAGGAGAAGCGGGCAACAAAAGAACAAAAAAAGGTAAAATGTGAGAATGTTGCTCATGAAGAGAAGCATGAACAGAGTGAAGAAGTTAAAATTGCTGAGAAGGTGGTTGAAGTTGAAAAGATAGTCGAAGTTGAAAAGATTGTCGAAGTTGAAAAAATTGTTGAGATCACAAAACCTTGTCTAAAATTTTTGGAACCATGCAAACATTGTGAAGAAAAAGATGAGAAGTATAGTGATCTTGACAAGATGAAAGAAAAAATATTGTTCGATGTTAAGTATGTGAAAGAATCGTATGATGTGTTGAACAGAACAGTGAATAGTCTGCAAAAGACAAATTCTGAAAGAGAAGATGCTTTAACCATGATGAATGCAGTGATGATGTCTAAGCAGAAGGCTATCAATCACTATATTGAAGAATGTGCAAAGTTGAAGCAAGAGTTGGAGACTGAAAAGATTGAGAATGAAAGAATCAGACGATTGTTATAGAGTTATTCTAGTTCTGATTATTTGATTGATAGAATTTATCCAACTGTTGCAGGTTTTGAAGCTTTTCAGGACAAGAAGTTGGAAGAGAAGGATACTGGTAAGAAACAATGTGCAAAATATAACAAGTGTCCGCCTCCGATCTGGGAAGGTTATTCTCCCAGAAAACCAAATGAGGAACAAGTCAAAAAGGCAGTCAATATAAAGTTAAAGTTCGAAACAACTGATGAGTTACCAGAAAACATTGACGTCACATTCACATTGTCTGACACTGATCATGAGTCTGAGTTAATAAAAAAGGTGGCCGATCAGGTGTTGGATAAAGATGAGGAGTCAGAGTCAAAATCCGAACCCGAGAGTTCGAGTTCATCAGTTGACAGTCCAAAATCGTCGGTTAAAAGGGTTTATAATAAAGAATTTTCTGTTGCCAAAATCTAATTTGAATAACGAACCAATCAAAGTGGTATATACTTTGAATGATTCAGACAAATTATATTCTGATGAGGAATTTCCAATAAGAAGTGTTCAAATTGAAAAGATTAAAAAGATTTTCAAATTAACAGAAATTAATATTTCTGAAATAAAAGATGTAAATCTTAATGAAAAACCTAAAAAGTACACTTCAAGAGTTCAACAACGATTAAACAAGAAAAATGGTTACAGTTCTGGTTCTGGTTTCCAAAAGAAACCAAACCATAACAGTAATTTCAAAAAGAAAGGTTTAGGATTTATTCCACCGGAAAATCATAAAAAAGAGAAAATTTCAAAAACAAAAACAATATTTGTTTCAGGGTCCAATTCTGATGAAGAGAAGAAAAGCTCATTCTGGAAGCAGTCAAACAAAACATTTCTTGCAGAAAAGCAAAAGTGTGAAAAGAATGAAGCTAATCAGAAAAGAGAGACAAGAACCCGTTACCGATGTCAAGAAGTTGGTCACATCGCCTGGAATTGTCCAAAGGCAACCAACAAAAAACAGGAAGTTGTTTCTAAACTCAAAGAAAAGATTGTTGATAAAACCGAACCACCAACTGAAAAGTTCAAAGTGTTTAAAAATTCAAAATATGAAGTTGGTGAATGTTCGAAAAGGTTTTACAAAAGAAGGGTGAATCTTAACAATCAAAAATGGGTTGTTAAGAAAACAGATGTTAAATTTGGCGATGAATCTGACTCGTCAAAGTCAGAGGAGCCACAAGTTGAGCCAAAAGGAGAAAACTCAGTTCCGCCAATGGATGATGTCAACTTTCCACCATTGCGTACTGAAAATTTTAAACAAAAAGTTGGTAAAGTGTAAATTTCGAATCAATTCTATTCTGAAAAGAAAGAATTTGATGTCGAAAAGGTTTTTAATGGAAAAGTGAAACATATTTTTGGGAAAATGGTCGATGGAAGGGCCAAAAGGGTAAAAGATTTTTATGAATCAAAAAGAAATGTTGAAACCCCAAGTGAAACTGAAAAGGTCACACCCAAAGCGATTCAGGCTTGGGTGTCTGTATTCCATACTTAAAAATCCTGAATTGCCGGAGCTTCCAAGTTGGTAATCGTGGAGCATGAATCGACATCTTTCTTGAGAATTTGGAAAAGTAAAATTTCGACCTACATGTGGTAGTATTCTTGAAAATTGTCATATTTCAAATTACAAGTGGTATTGATTGATGAAAACATACAAGTGTATGTACCTACATGTGGTTAATCAAGGTCATTAAGTTGAACTTGATTTAACTTTCATACAAGTGATTGAAAAACAATGTGATGAAACCCCTAACCTACAAGTGGTTTGTGAATTTCAACAAAATTTATTTTCCGGAAAAACCATTTTGATTAAAACAAACTTAAGTGTTTTGAAATCATAATGGGAAAATAGTTTGTTGTAAGGGGGAGTTCTGATTGTTTACGCCAAGTGGATGGCGATTTGAAGCTTGAAAATCAGTTTGTCAGTTTGTTTGTATTGTTCATTTTTCAAATTTTTTTCTTGAAAATCTAAAATTGAAACATATTTTTGATTTTAGGGGTAGTAAAACTTTTTTAGAAATTTCGAAAATTTGAAAAAGCCAAAAACATGATAAAATCCAAAAATATAGAAAAATTCAAAATGCGTTTTGTTGTGAAAAAGAGGAAATGATAGTATATCAGTCGACATTCACAGCATGCTAAAGTATTGGAAAGTCAAATGTGATAAACGGTCTCACTGATGATGTGCCAGTAGGTTTTCGCACGCTTAGTAGATTGTGTTCGAGATATAAACCTAAATTTCAAACTTGCTTATTTCGTGGGGAACATCTCTCGGATATATAGGTAACCCCTTGTTTGAAGGGCTTTCTATTTCTGACATACTAGGTCTTTGTGCGTGGTGATATCTGGGGTATTATACCTGGACTTCTGATTTTGCGGGAGCAATAGCCTAGTCCTCGTATAATACTTTACATTGCTTTAATCTTAAAGCCCACCCTCAGCATAAAAAATGATGAAACATTGAAAAATGTTAATCATGTGCTGTTAAAGAAAAGATTCTCTAAAGGGAACACACCGAAAGTCGAACCATCATCTCTCTGATTTTGCGGAAGCAATAGCCTGAGCTCTCATGGTCTCCCATTTAACCCCTTACATATATCATTAGTGTACATTCACCTGTAAGACTGAATATAGGAGTCTGGATACGGGAGTATATTCTGAGGTGGGACACGCGAATAAGTTTAAGTCCCTAAAACACTAATCTCGTATCTCGAAACAGTTGAACTTTGTGTGAAAATTTAAGTGGATCAGTATACTGACAATCTAAGTGAATCGTTTAGAACTTAAAATGTTTAAAGCTTAACGGTGCTAGTGATTTGTCTCAAAAACTGATATGATCCTCTTACACAAACTCATAAAATTATTGTCTGTAAATATTTCTTTACAGCTTATCATCAAAACCAAAAACCCAAAAAGATTTTCGGAGTCTTTTAGCATAAAATTTTGAAAAATTTAAAAAAAATTTCGACAACTGATGTTGAAGAGCAGATTTTCAAAACTCCAAGTGCTAAACATGATGAACAACAGGTTTGGGAGAGTTTGTTTGAAATGAGAAAAGATTTTGAAATATAAATGTCAAATCTGAAAGTTATTCTTACAAGTGGTCATCTGAAATTTTAAATGTTAAATCATTTTAGATGATATTTACAAGTGATTGTTTGAAATTGATTTTACATGTGGTAAGCAGAGATTAAATTTGTCAAATTTTAAATTTGTGAAATTTATTTCTGCGTAGAGATTTGTGCAGGCAGAAGCAGCCAGGCTTCGACTCCTGATGATGTGCAGATTTGAGCCAGGTTCCTGATCCTATTGCTACGGAGAGCCAGGAGACGACCAGAACCTGTGGAAAAGCTAAGTCAGATTGCGATCCCGGAACAAGTTAAGGGGGAGTCTGCTAGCAAAGGGGAGTCTGAAGATGCAAGAGCTAGTTTCTGATCCTGAAAGTCTATTGAAGATTATTAGATCAACATTCAAGGGGGGTATGAATGGTTGAAAGCCAGGTCGAGATCCTGGAGAAGAGAAAAAGATTAAAGGATGCTTACACTGTCAGATACTTTGGGAAGAGGACGAAGACTGATCAAGACTGAAGATGTGATATACCGAAGACTCGACATTGAAGACTTCATCAACATCCAAGGGGGAGTCTGTTGGTGCATATGTCTGTCGACTTCGTCTTGTATCGAGTCTTGTAATAGTTTAGATAGATTAGGGTACGATATACGAGAAAATTGGAAAATGTGTAGGTTATGGCCATTTCGTACGAAATGAAGCTTTGTCCATTTCGTACGAAATGAACATTGGTCATTTCGTGTGAAGCCTTTTCGTACGAAATGGCTGGCCTATAAATACGGGCCTTGTCCATTTCATTTGTAACTTTCTGATTCCGGTACCGAGGTGCGGCCGAAGTGTCTCCAGACTGTAAAACATTGTTATATCAATAAACAAGACAATTAGAGTGTAAATCAAGCCGATTCAAAGTCGATACGTTAGTTTCCGCCTCTCGTATTGATTAGAACTCTACTAAACGACTCGTTTTGGTCGTGCAAACGATCCTACACTTGTCTTTTGAAGTTTTCCTTGTAGCATTTTGAAAACAGAGAAGTATCTCTACCTTTCTGTTGGGATTGAACCCTACCAGAGGAACAGATAATGAAAGCCAAAACTGGTTCACAACAGTGGATTCACAATAAGCAGCTGTTTATACTAGACTTCTCCCTTGAAAGTGATTATAACATCTGATGGTGCTCTATCCACTGTCCGTATACAACAACTGCTCTTCTTCTAACTACTGATGAAGCCCTGAAGACTGCTAAGAAGTAAACACTGCTGGTTCAATCTACTGATGACAAAGCACTGCCCAATCAAGGACTGATCAACCTTGAGGAAAGCACTGATGTAAAGAGAAAGCAGTAGTTTAGTGTGTCATCTGTTTGATATATAGTCAGTGGTTAAGATTAGCAGTGTTTGTATAGGAACAGTAGTTACAGGTTGTTAGGTTGTTAGATGTCGCTTTCATGGTGACGTCACCTGAGATGCCTCAGTGGTTTGGATTGTCTATAAATGGAACAGTACTCTGTACTGTTACATTTGATCGTTTTGAGTGAGTTCTTCTCCTCAATTCAATCCTTTCATCTTGTGCAACCAACCATGGAGTATCAGGCTGAGGGAGAGTTTAGTTTGTAAGCATACTTGTAATCTTTTGATTTGCATTGTAAATCTTTCGACTTATTGTAAAGCATGTGTTTATCAAAACTATTTCTCTCTTTGATTGTGTTTACAAAGTTTGTTGTTCATTTCCGCTGCACTTAAACTCTATTCATCTCTATTTGATTTGATCAAATTATACAAACAAACACAATCATGAGAGCCCCCGATCCTAACAATTGGTATCAGAGCCTGGACAGTCAAATTCAATCTAACAGTCAATTTGACATAACAGTTCAGCTCAAAATTCATTGATACCAAGGTTGATTGTATTCAGTTGAAAAACAGAGTAACGAGTAATCACGTTTAAAGTGGCTATTCAAAAACTCTATAAAACAACCAAGATGTCATAAGACACACAAATTTCATACAACAAGTGACGTCATGCATAAATCACCTATAGTTCTCAGATCTGGAAATATATCTGATAACTATGGTGTAATTAGTTACGAAAATTGATTTCAATTGTTGTTTTGAAGTTCGTGTTGTTTTCATCATGTTTGTTGCTAAAGTGTGTACCTCATGTCAACAAAACTTGTGTTTGATTAAATAACATTAGTGTTTTTGTTAACATTAAAAGAGGGATATTAAAACTTTAGTTACAAGATCTTATGTGTTGAAAAACAGGTTGGGAATCCTGTTGAAAAGGACCAAATCAACTCTGTTATAAACACATTAAGAAAATCAGGTGTTAAGATAATCCAATTCATATGTAATGTGAGTTTTGACATATGCATGTACAAAATATGTTCAGATCTCTTAAAAACATTACTGCAAAATGATTCTGGATTAAGTATTTTTTCAATAAAAACCTCCCAGTAAGTATTTCATTACTTATGAATGGGAAGGGTAAAAGGGGAAGAAGGAAAATCACAAAAACTCAGAAGTGTGTTTATCCCAAAACTTTTGCAGTCAAAAGAAAAGAGTATAAATATAAAACACTTAAGAGTTAAAAAAACTTGGGGTAAAAATGGTCATCAAGCAACTGTGTGCATTCATTGGGTCAAGAAAGTTCAGGTAAAAGTAGTATCTTCAGTGACTAAACTTAAAAGAGGACTAGACAAGCTATCTGAATCATCACATGGCAACAAAATATAGAACAGGGTTTTCAAAAACTTATGTGTTCATGTGTCCTCATTTTTGCAATCAACTGATAAGAAAATGGTACCAAACAGTGGTCAAAATGTATTTACAATTTCATACCACTTTTGTCAAACCACTGACCATTCTCATAGACTTGAGAATGATATGATTAGGAGTTTTATTGGAAAATTATACCAGTTCCTTTTGGTGTTGTTTTCAGAAAATCTTTTAATTATTTTTCTGGAAAAGGATTTTCTAAAATAAAGCAGGATATATTATTCTTTATTTTTCTGTATGAATAATATATTTTGTACTTTTACTGGTTTTTGATAGTAAAAGTTTCAATCTCCTTTCAGGATATAGAACCTTTATTTTTTTTGGTGATATTATCCTCGAAAATGGATCAAAAGGAAATGGTGTTTGTGTCAAGGTTTAAGGTCATGTCAAACTCAAGTTTGGTTTTATCACAGATCAAAGACTGATTGCTAACAAGTTTTAAAACACTGGGATACTGAACCACTGTCAGGATTCTATAAAAGTTTCAAATCCTATAATTGACATGTGGCAAAACCTTGAATGAAAATCTTTGTAAAAGCTTATCCACTGATGCACTAACAGTTGTTGATATACTAGTTTTCAAATCCTTACCATTACCTTATCCCTAATCACTGTTTTGTTCAAACATCTGCTTCCTAAATATTGTCCACTGCTGAAAGTCAACCACTGACCTTTCATTTTCTTGGCAAGCACTGATGCTCAAAATCAGTGTCTTATCCACTGATATGCTATCCATTGATAGTAAAAATCATCCACTGCTCACATAATTATTACCGTTGTCACCACTGATATTTGTTTCATCAGTGGTTCTCCAAAATAACTGTCCACCATTATTCATCTTGTCATCAGAGGTTGGCACGTGGTCACTTTTTAGCCTTCAGATCTTTGTAACCGCTGCCACGTCAGCACTTATTTTTTTTTTCCTAAATAAAACCCTGATTAAAACCCCAAACAGAGTTTTACACTGTCGAATTGAATTCTAAAAATTCTCTTCTCAAAGCAGTTTCCAGCCTTCCATCTCGAACCATTCTTCGTCTTTCTTCATCAAAATGACGAAATCTAAATCAAACTCAAAGTCAAAATCATGATCATCTTCCAAAGAGGTCGCTCAAATGGCCGCTGAACCCATTGAAATCCCTTACAAATCCCCTCACAATTACTTGGGTCTACTCACAAAACCCACCATCAACCACACCTTCGATTCCATCATCGACACCATATCTGCATCAAAGTACAAAACTTTGCTTACAGCAGATGCTCCCATTTACCAACAAACTCAAAGAGAGTTCTGGAAAAATGCTACCCTTGAAAAACAAGGAGACATTGTCATAGCCATCAATTCCTCTATACAGGGAAAAGCAATTCAAATTACTCCACAATCAATCTCAGAAGTCTTTAAACTTGATGATCAGAAAGGTAAAACTTCTTTTTCTAAAACCGAGTTGAAAACTGATTTCTTGAAAAAGGGGTATGCAGAACAACCAAAAGGGGATACCTTACAAAAAGGTTTCTTCCCTTCTGCACCTAGGTTTTTATTCCACACTTTTGATGTGTGTTTCAAATAAAACAACTGCTTTTAACGAAATACCATTAAAGATCCAATGTCTTGGTTATGCCATTTTACATAATGAAAATTATAACTATTCCCAGGAGATCTTTAATGATTTGATAAAGAATGTTGATAGCAAATCATTTTTACTCTTTCCAAGGTTTCTAAGCTACTATTTCAAAGAAAAATTTGGAAAAGAAAATGAATATTTACTCAAACAAGGTGCTTCTTTTAAAATAAGTGGTTTGACAACTGAAACATTTTCTAGAATGATGGCACCTACAAAAACAAAAGCAGAGGTGCCTGAGCAGATTTTAGCAGCTACCACTGCTCCTCAGACATCTGCTGCTGAGCCCACTGCTCCAGGTGATCATAGCAGCACAACCACTGCTCTGAAACCCACACCTTCATTTCCAAAAAGACCAAAAAGAAAACATCCAGAAAGCCCTCCAAACCCAAAACAAAGGCAACTCTAGAAGATGAGATCCCAGAGCCACTGCCAGTGACAAGACAAATGTCACTTACAACCACTGCTGCTACTTCCTCACAGCAGATGGAAGAAAGATCTCCACCTTTGCCTCAAACTCCTCCTGCATCCTCACAAAAGGAACAGGTTGTAAACACAGGGACCCCACATTATGAAGCTCTGGATTTAATTGGATCCATCTTCCTCAGTCCTGATCCCAAGGACATGTCTCTTTCAACACCCATACCCTCACCAATCACATTACCACAATCCATAATACCCTTGTTGCATGCAGTTGCTATAGCTCAGACACAAACCAGTTCCTCTCTATCACCTATCACTGAGAGTACACTCCCACAAGTGACTGGGTCTGATGTTACTACCCCTGCTATCCCAGCAACAACTGAGGAGGTTACACCCCTTAAGTTACAAGTAACTCTTGGTGGTAGTTCAAGTGGAGCAGCAACTACAAGTGATGGATCAACAGATCTACATTTGGACAGTTGTTTCATTAGTAAGACTCCCTTGAAGGCAATTTCTTCTATAGCACCTCTGGTAACCACCAGTGAGTTTGTTTTAACCACTGGTATCCTCAAAAGGTTATCAAGTGTTGAAGAGAGAAGACCCCAGAACCAAGAACAAGGGGCATCAATGGGTGATTTTTGGGACTCAGTTCCTAAGTCACACATTGGTACAACCACTGCTGGTGGGGAATCAGATGATCCCATTAACGTGGGTGATGATTTAAAATATCAGGAATTGACGGGCAGAGTTGAAAAACTTGAAACAGCAGTTGCTGAAATAAAGGATATGGTGCAACAGCTGTTAAAAGCTCAAAAAGCACAATCCACTGCTGTTCCAGCTCAAGCACCTGCACAACCTGCACCTGCTGCAAATGAGTTGTGGTACTTATTCCAACCCCTGCTTGAAAAACAAAAACAAATGGCTGATCAGCAACATGCAATACATGTACAAATGCTGACAAACATGGTGGAGTCAAGATTTAAAGATACTCAAGCAGACATCAAAGCTATCACGACTCATATCCAAAGCACCACTGGAAAAATTCCTCCCACTATCCTCTTCATGGATAACCCCCTTCAAGATAATGCCAAAAAGGGGGAGAAAATCAAGCAGTTGAAGAAGAAGGGAATTGAAGATGGCCTGTATGTTGGAACAGAACAAGAAAAACAGACATCTAAACCACCTCCCAAAGGCTCCAAACCTCAAATCACAAAATCTCAAACTTCCATCCAAACAGTTGATATGTCAGTAGTTTCAAAAACTGCTAGCCAAATAGCTGCCATTTCTTCAACACACACCACTACAACACACACTACAACCACTGCCCTATCATCACAACCTAAAACTACACCACCACCCACGAAATTACCACCTGCTCAAAAGCAGAAGACATCTACTGACACATCAGTAGTTGTAATGACAACAGAGGTTGAAACAAGAAACACCAGTTGTTTCAACAGCTGTTTGCCAGTCATCCACCACTGCTCTCATCAATGTCACATCACCACCATCACCTCCTGCGAAAAAGCAGAAGACATCAGATGTTACAACATCTGTTGTAATGAAAACTGCAGTTGAAACACTAGTTGCTTCAACAACTGTTAGTCAGTCACCATCCATCACTACCCTCACTTCACTTCAAACCATCTTCACTACAATCAACAAATCACCCATAAATTTTTACACCAGAAAAAGAACTACAACTCAGGCAGGTGATGACAAATATGATCCTATGGCTGCAAAATATCCACTGGAACCTGAAGCTATAAAAAATGAAATGAGACAATTCTACTCTGAGGATGATCCTTCAAAAAGAAGATTTCCTTCTCTCATAGGCTTCATAGTCCCAGAAAATATGGATGAATATCTCGAGCTCAAAGCAAGGCAAGGCAAGCTAAGATAAGAGCTAAGCTTGAGTGTAAAGACCAAGGTGACGAAGCCATTTCAGAAAAAATGGATTTCTTGCTCACTAAAGTCAAACAGATGGAAGATTATGCAAGAGATCTGAGCAAAGAAATGTCAGATTTACCACCCAAAGCAGATCTATGAAAAGAAATGAGAAAAGAATATCTTGCATACATTATGAAAGAAAAATTATATCCAACTGAGGAAAAACAGTTTGAAGAATGGCCAATCATTGCATTAAAGCATGAGGCAAACAGAATTGAGAGGATCAAGAATGATTCAAGAAAGAAGAAAATAGCTCCAAACTGGAATAAATACAAGAAGCTCATTGCTGATCTGACTTCTGAATACAAAAGAAAGAAGCAAGAGCTAGTGGATGCAAAGGTGGATACTGCTACAGCCATAGCAAAATGGACAAAGCAGTATACCGATGAGGCTTATGAAAGGCTGAAGAAAAGGAGGATGACAGATTCTGACACTTCAAAGAAGCCTGTCTACAAAAAGCCAGAACACCAGATTAGTGCTTTTAAACCACTGATCACAACAGCAGATACCTCAATCATTGTGATAAACCAAGAAAAGAGGAAACAACTAACTAAAGCAGAGGAAAAAGAAAAAGAAGCTGAGTATTTTGAAGAAGCCATCAAGAAAATGGCTTTAGATAAAGACAAATCAGCAAAGCTTCAAGACCTTGCCAAAAAGGTTTTGAACCAATCATCATCACCAAACACATCAGCAGATATCTCAGATAATGAGCTAGATCAACAAACGAAACAAGAGCAGATTGACAAAGAAGTTGAAGAAGATATAGTTGCAGCAAATGAAGTCATAGAAAAGGCTTTCAAACGAATGTCTGAAGCTCAGGATACTGCTTTACAAATTTTCACTAGGACAAAATCTCCAAGCTCATCAGTAAATAAATCTCTCCCAAGAAACCCATTGGGTTCAAAAATACTAAAGTGGATCTCTGATCAAAAGACCCATGTATTGACCCTGATCAGATCCAATGGTGAAATGAAGTACATATCAAGGAAACAAGCACTAAGCCTTGGTGTTGAAGATCTACAAGATCTCCTTGAACTTTCATTGTGCAGGGATGAGGATGACTTAAGTTCCAAAGACTTTGAAGGAGAATTTAAAAGACAAGCTAGTGAACTTCTGATGAGGAATAAAGATCTAAAATAATGAAGTGTTCTGGCATTATCTGTTCCAGGGGGAGATTGTTGGGATTGAACCCTACCAGAGGAACAGATAATGAAAGCCAAAACTGGTTCACAACAGTGGATTCACAATAAGCAGCTGTTTATACTAGACTTCTCCCTTGAAAGTGATTATAACATCTGATGGTCCTCTATCCACTGTCCGTATACAACAGCTGCTGTTCTTCTAACTACTGATGAAGCCCTGAAGACTGCTAAGAATTAAACACTGCTGGTTCAATCTACTGATGACAAAGCACTGCCCAATCAAGGACTAATCAACCTTGAGGAAAGCACTGATGTAAAGAGAAAGCAGTAGTTTAGTGTGTCATCTGTTTGATATATAGTCAGTGGTTAAGATTAGCAGTGTTTGTATAGGAACAGTAGTTACAGGTTGTTAGGTTGTTAGATGTCGCTTTCATGGTGACGTCAGCTGAGATGCCTCAGTGGTTTGGATTGTCTATAAATGGAACAGTACTCTGTACTGTTACATTTGATCGTTTTGAGTGAGTTCTTCTCCTCAATTCAATCCTTTCATCTTGTGTAACCAACCATGGAGTATCAGGCCGAGGGGGAGTTTAGTTTGTAAGCATGCTTGTAATCTTTTGATTTGTATTGTAAATCTTTCGACTTATTGTAAAGCATGTGTTTATCAAAACTATTTCTCTCTTTGATTGTGTTTACAAAGTTTGTTGTTCATTTCCGCTGCACTTAAACTCTGTTCATCTCTATTTGATTTGTTCAAATTATACAAACAAACACAATCATGAGAGCCTCCGATACTAACACTTTCAGGTCGGTCGATTGGACGGTAGTCCGATCGGACAACAATCCGATTGGCGAGGCTTCTCAGGTTGAGAACAAGTTCACCGCAGGACGGACACTCGATCGGATGGCAATCCGATCGGGTGGCAACCCATGTGCATTGAACATGTTGAAAATTGTTTAAGTGTTGAAGTCAGAACATCACATGGTCGAGTGGTAATCCGATCGGACAGCATTTCGTTCAATGTCCAACCTCAAAAGTTTGAAAATAAAAGTTGAATGTGGGTCCCAAGGTGCAATCCGATCGGGTGGCAGTCCGGTCGGGTGGCAATTCGATTGGACGACAATCCGATCGGACGACAGTCTGTCCCAGATGACCTGGTCGTCTTTTTCCTTGGTTGTTTTGATAGTTTGTCGTTTTATCGAGATGTTTTGATAACGTGCTGAACAACAGAAACCTCGTCTCTTACTAGTTAAATGTTCGAGACGGTGTTCCATGTTTACCCAAAATCGGTAATCTCATGGATAGAATACGGATCTGGAACCAACACATCAACAAGAAGGAGTAGAAGGTTAGAACAAGCTCCGATTCCATCGGGTTTGAGTGCATTGAGTGTAAAAGGGTTGAAAGAAAGTTGGAAAACCATCTTTCAATCCTTTTCACCATGAATATGTTCAGATCTATGAAAGATCTTTGTTTATTTGTGTGGAAATCGTTCAGATCTAAGTTGTTCTTAGTGGGTTGAAGCCAAAACATGAAGTTCATAAGAACACCATGATGACATCATCCTAGAACACCTCAAATCTAGTGATTTCACGGTCAAAAGTTAAGATTCAAAATATAGAAAGGTGCAGGAGTGCGTGTAGATCAAGAAAGTACAAGATTTAAATGGAAAACTTACAAGAATCGCTAGAAATCTGAAGAAAAGCGGGCTGGAGCGAGTAGGGTGAAGAAAGAGATGTCAACATCAAATGATGTTGACATGAGGGGTATTTATAGGCTTTCCATAAAAGGAAAGGGTTGGTCGATCGAGTGGCAACCCTGGTCGGGTGGCAGCTCGATCGAGTGGCAGCTCGATCGAGTGGCAGCTCGATCGGCTGGCCACTCGTTTGGAGTGAACGGCGCGTCGAGTTTTGCGATTTCGATTCGCGTGTTGAGCGTTGCGATGCGAAAGAGTTTCCTATTCAAATTACTTTTAATCCCAACTACTATATCAACATACAATCATCCTTATTTGACTTGCGTTTAGCGTTTGCGATTCGATTGCGATTCTAGTTTCGATTAATCACCACAACATAACATAACATAAATAAACATGCACAAGTTACACATAAAAGGCACACACACATAAGAATAATAACCAGAACGCGTAATTCGAGTTGCGAGTGCGATAAGCGATAAATCATGTGATAAACATCGATTAAACCTCGATTAGTAATAGATACTCCACATAATACAACTAACGTAAAGCATAAAATAGACTATCTACAAGTCAAAGAAGTCAAAACAGGAATTGAGCAACGAGTGACAGATCGCAATTAGCAATCTTGTCTCCCTTTGACTTCAATCTTGACTTTGACTTTCGAAACACGGGGTGTTACACCTTCATATCCTATTTATACTAGTTCATACTAGTTTCTAGAAAATTTTCTAACTAGAGAATTCTATACAAAATATCTAAGATTTCTAGAGATGATTACTAGATCTTTCTTGCAAAATATCCAGCCATTCCAAGAGTTTTCAAGGCTTTTCTAGATGCTTCTTGACTGCAACTCTTGGCAGAAAATATCAGCCCTTTATAGGCCCTTCCTAGACCCTTGAAAGCTGATGTAGACCCTTCGTATGGTGCTAAAACGTTCCAGCAACTTGTAGGCTATTCCGGAGATTTCTAGGCAGCCCTATACGCCTCTTTAGTGTTCTGGAATCTTCCGGAACTCACGAAAAAAGTTTTGTATTTAGGCGGATCGTGACACTAAGTTGAATTTTGTATCAACACTAGTACAAAACCATTTTTTTTGGTGGTGTCAAATTCAAATAACATACCACCAAAAAAATAGATTACAAAGCACAATTAAATGCTTAGAAGTTATACAGCACCATTAAATTGATTTTTTTAGGATGAAGTTGTTAATAGCACCATTAAATTGATTTTTTTAGGGTGAAATTGTTAATAGCATCAACAAAGTGAACCAATCAAAACATTTTGTTAGGCATCACATGGATCATAATCCTACGGTTTTCAACTGCTCTCATCCTATTCAATCAATGGATCAAATCAAGCCTCCAAAAACACAACCTATATTTACGGTTCAATTGTGTAAGGACATTCATGATATATTTATCGTTTAGTAAACATGTGATATAAATGAATTACGATGATCTAAGAAGTCGCTCAAGTGTTTCCTCCCAAAAAAGCGTAGCGTTTTTGTTTATCTAAAAAGTTGCTAAAGTGTTTCCTCCCAGGAAAGCATAGCATCTTAATTTCCTACCAGGATAGTGTATGTAAAAGAGTTAGTGAACTCACATTAGGGTTTGTATGATATATATATATATATAGGGTAGTGTTCATTTGAGAACCACAGGAACCAATATGAACACAAAAAAATACCTAAAAAAACATGCAAATTTTTCTCTTAATATTTTTTTTTAAATTGCTATATTTTATCCCTAAAAAATTGATTAACAATTATTGATGCACATGTGCATATGTTTCATTTCTTTGACAAATTCCGTAATACATTACAAGTATTATACAATAGCAATTTCGTTTACATTACCATTTGCAATACACTACTTTTTACATTAGCAATATTAAAAATGTACATGTGCGTATACATGTATCAACATGATATAACGTGTTTTGGTACAAAAAGTTTATGATTTTGAATGATGAAGTAGGCTCGTATACATGTTTTTGGTTAGTTATATGTAGTGGTTGATGGTTTGGTTATATTTGTCACTTTATGATGTAACATATTGTTTGGTATGATATGAAGGGTGTTGATGTACATGTACATGTGCATAAAGTGAAAATATTATACATATTGGTAATGGCAGTGTATTATGGATAGTAGGAGGTAATAGTAGTGTATTAAGGATAGTAGGAGGTAATGGTAGTGTATTATGGATGGTATGATAGATGAAAAGGAAAGTGTATTCAAAGTAGTGTACCAAAAAAACACGCTATATCATGCTTATACATATAGATGCACATGTGCATTTCTAATATTGGTAATGTAAAAAGTATTGTACTACGGATGGTAGTGTAAATGAAAGTGAAATTGTCTAATACTGGTAGTATATTGCGGAATTTGTCAAAGAAACGATACATATGCACATGTGCGTCAATAATTTTCGAATTTTTTTAGGGATGAAATATAGCGATTTAAAAAAAAATATTAATTTTTTTTTTAGTTTTATAGATTTTTGAGTTAAATTCCCGGATAGTCCCTGTGGTTTGCTATTTTTTCACCTTTAGTCCCTAACTTTCTAAAATTACAGCTATAGTCCCCAAATTTTTCAATTTCGTTCCCTGATAGTCCCGGGCACGGATGAGGGTTAGTCTTTTTAGTTAAGTGAGTGTGAAATGACATAAATACCCTTACCATTAAAAAATAACATTTAAATTAATATGTTGGAGACCCACCCACCTACCATTTCTTCTTCTTCATTGCCCCTTTCTTCCTAACATTTAAATCAATATGATGATACCGCATTTTTTAATGTGTTGTGCACCGGAGTCGTTCTTCAATCTTACTTCTTCCTCTCTGAAATAGTACATATTTCCCTCTTACTTCCTCTATCTTTGCTTTGAGTTATACAGAATAGAGCTGACACTTGATCCTTCATTACACATTCATAACTTCATCAATTATTCTGTTTCAAATCGAATTCATACTTTGTTTTGATCTAATTTTAGCGGGTGTTTTAGTTTAAGTGATTTCATTAACGCCATTTTGTGGATTTGTTCTTCAATCATCGTTGTTTCATGTGCTCTGTTTTTCGGCTTTCGAGAATTTGGTTTCATTTGTTTTCTTGAATTTGTTGGGAATCATGTAATTGGTTATTGTTTTCAATCATTGATAGAGTTAAAAACACTTAGTTTGTTCTAGTTTTAGTTTCATTTTGTTCTTCCAACTTCTGTTTCTGTTCTGTTCAGGATCGAATCCCCTGTTGTTGCTCTGTTATATAGGGGGAAGAGCTAACGCCGTTTTTGTCTTCCGTTTGTTGACGGAAAATGTTAACGTGCACGCAGCAGCACGACCACCACGGTGGCCACGACCCCGCTCTGCAGCATCATGTGCGCGCTGAGCAGCTTGACGAGCATGTGAATTGCTTCAGCTTGAAATTTGACTAAATGCACGTTGAATCGCTTCAGCTTAAAGATCAGTGTCTACTTCATCACCCGAATCAGAAGATGGATGTGGTGGAAAAGAAGAAGATGATAGGGGTAGGGTGAGGGTGAGGGTGGGGTAGGTTGTGGGGCTACTTAAAATTTGACTTATTAATTAAATTTTTATTTTTTTTATTTGTTAAATGTCCGGATAGTCTCTGTGGTTTGCCCTTTAAGGAATGGGTATTTTTGTCATTTCACAACCTCTTAACTGAGAAAACTAACTGATGTTAGGTACAGGGACTATCCGGGAACAAAAATTGAAAAATTGGGGACTATAGTTGTAATTTTAGAAAGTTAGGGACTAAAGGTGAAAAAAGGGTAAACCAAATGGACTATCCGAGCATTTAACTCTAGATTTTTTAGGTATTTTTGGTTGTGTTCACATTGGCTCTCATGGTTCTCGCAATAAAAGGGTGGTTCCTAATGGATCCTTATCCGATATATGTCTGTGTGTGTGTGTATATATATATCCAACCAAAAAAAATAGAATAGAAAAGCACTAGCAGTAACCTATCAAATTAAGACATCCTATTGTTGTGCGTTTCATGTGTTTGGTCATAAGACCTTGTATTCAACAATCCCATTGTTCAAGTTTTTCAAATAAGACTCACACATAGACCAAGTTAACCTGACGACATGTTGGTGACTAATTAAGTGACTTCATGTTAATTCATGTTCATGTAATTCATGTAAAACTATTGTACACATCACATAACATGTATGATGGCATTTATTTCAGTATCACCTCCTAAAGACACCTTGCATAGCCAAATAGATGTAAACTCTAGTATACAACAAGTTTCAGCAATAACATTTCCACTTCAGTTTATGTATTTTATTTAAAATAGTAAAAGATGCAGAAAAATTATGAATATTTTAAGAGATGCGCCAAATAGTTTATTTGAGCTTGTGTAATTTTCTTGATGTCTGAATGTTTATAGAAAATTCATGAAAAATCCCACATTACAGAAGGGTCAAAAATTTTGTTTTCTGGTGATAGGTTATCACTAAATTTATAAAAAAAAGGTATACGTTCCTCGAATTGACACAAGGCAAACTGGAGTGTCTCACCACCTCTTATGAGTAACGATTCATGTCCTAATTCCTAAGATTCAAGTAACAAGAATGGATAGAATGTATAGGAAACGATCAAGAACACCTTCAATGCCAAGATTCAAGCAACAAGAATGGATTAGGGTTTGGGATTTGATGTGTACGACATCCTGAAGTCGTGAATGAGGGAGAGAGTGGTATGAGTGTGTGTAGAGACGTGGGGATGGGGTTTGTGGGTTAGGACTTGTTTTTGTATAACACAAGTAAGGAGGATCCATGGGCTTCCATCTTGGGCTCCTTATCAAACTAAGGCCCTAATTATAATAAAAACTATTTTACAAGAATTTCCCCATAATTTTACTAAAAATCGTCACAAAGCTGTAAAACACGAAACCAAACAATTTACGCATAAAAGAACACCATTCACGTAATTTACACACAATGCTAGCAAATATTGGAAAACACATAATTTCACATAATATATTCATTTAGTTTTCGCAGACTTGCTATTTCACTTAATCACCAACGTTCGGGGACAAACTTGTGTGTGGTTTGGGAATTCACCGAGTTACCGTTATATGAGTGTTTGTGTATAACTCGCACACTTCATTAACTCTATTCAAGTGTGATGCAATAATGAATGTTCGTGATAGCGTTAAAGATAACGTAGTTAACCTGAAAGGCCGGATGTCACAACATTTTTTTTCCAAAATTTTTATTTTTCATATGATGCACATATACATTATATCCAAAAAAAATAAAAATAATGTGAAAAAAAAACACTATTACACATCTGTAATATACAAAACACACATGCGGATTGCAAGGACTTTTCTTTGTGGACATCAGGGTGTTTTTTAATTTTGGATATATCTATTGCATATATGTGTAATACAACTTCCAATGGAGTTTTTAGTTTTCTTATTAACTAGATTTTTACACCCTCCCCACCCCCCCCCCCCCCCCCCCCGCGTTGCGGCGACGTAGAAACACGGTGTAGTAACTTAAGTACTTTGATTCTGAATTGTTTTACTATACAATGAACAACCAAATAAAAATCGGCATGGAAAGGTAAGTAACTCGATTACGATTAGGTTTATTATACAAAGGCATAAAAATATGATTTTTTATATCCCTTCTAAACTCGAGTGTTCAACATCCAGTTTATGAGCAATCCATGGTGTACTCATATTTTCTGTCGGCTCCCAATAGTTGTGATTAGAGTCCTCATCACCTACCTGCACCACAATGTTATTAAACATTTAGATACACTAATTTCCCAACCGTATTATAGTTCATTATGTTGCAAATTTAATATTATTATATTATATTATAGTAACAATAATTATTATTTGATATACATGTCCCCAAAGAACATTGGGTTGTGAATAGGCTCTGATAAAGTAATCAATAGTTTAGTACCCCTTTTGATAGCATTCAAAACATGGCTCATTTTGTTAACATCCATCATGCTTCTTCCATACTCAATGGTTCCCCATCAAAGTAACCTGAATCCTTTCACAACAATTAAAATCGTAGTATGCAACAGACCTCGAAGCATAAAGTTCACATCACCAAGTTATAGCAAAGAACCATATTAGCCTCCTAATTAAGTCAAAACACTATATTCGACATAGCACTATAGTGGTCTTAAATTGAATAGTTTCATCTCAAGATTCAATCATAATTCCCCTATTAGTCCGGAGAGTATATGCGAACAAAGTAGTTAGCAAAGCTAAATGCGTGAATAATCAAAACATACTTGAAAACCGGATAAATGAAAACAAAAATTGTTACCTAAACCACCTAAGCACCTAGCATAACATGGCGTATTTAGTCCCCTTATTTTTATATGACATGTAGACTTTTGAATAATACACCACTGCATGTCGTTTTCCTCTTTTATGCACCAAACCATTTAGTATACAACATTTAATATCAACCAAGAATTTCAAAACCATATGGAACCCATTGAAAACAACGGGGACAAATCCAATCCCTTAATTCTGTCCAACCTGCACATTAACTAAAAAGATATTAACACATAGCAACTGATTCAAAATCTCCTTAACATGTCACTTGATTGCGCTTCAAGTCTGTTCTCTTCTAAGTTTACATTCATCAAAGTTTAACAAAACAAACATTACATACCTCACGTGATTAATATCTTAGCATGTCCAAGCTTAACCACCATTCGTTCTCCTGGGCACCCTACCCCCCGAACTTTTCGCTCAGTAGTGTACTGTATGTAGTTTTCGTATAGAATTTTTTAGGCATATACGTTTTTGACCCCCGGTTTTATAATTTTTCCTAGGTATATACGTTTTCGACCCCCGGTCGTAAATCTCAAGCTCCGCCACTCATGGGGCGTCTATCTCCTCCGTGGTAACATATTCACGTTCACAGTTCACTGGTTACATAACATCACATAATACTCGATGAAAAACATTAGTTGCAATTATTTTAGCTTACATACACATACTTCTCTAGCTCACTCACGTTTTCCATCAGTTGATTGACACTTGAAACACTTAACCTAAACATTGAGTTGATCAATTTGCCATGTATTAAATTTTCGGCACTTTAACCCCAAGGAGTGTTTTTGGTGTTTCCCTCGCCCTTCTGTTAACCTTGTGGAATCAAACACCATTCCTTAGTTTACCAATCAATTCAAAAACCACAACTCTAAAACTTCTTAAATAATATATAAACTAAACAAATCAAACCAAACGAAATCCAAATTGAAAAAAAAAGAACCTGCTAGATGAGGAGCACTAACAGGGGGTTGGTTTTGATTGCTGTAACTCACCATAAACAACCTACAAAACACAATGAGCAAGCAAACCCTATCTGAACACTACAATCAAATTTGAGCACGTCCCAATAAAAAAAGTGAACTCACCGGAATCTTAAAAACCCTAGCCGTCGTGAGTCGCTGTAACCCGTCACCTATACCATGGTGGAGATCCAAATTTCAACCTAAAGTAAGAGAACTTAATCAAGATAAAAGGAATAAATTTTTTTTTACACCGGAGACCAATCCCCGGAACCCTAGCTCCACCTCTTCCGACGTCGTTCAGTTCCATGGAAGAGCTCCATGCATGTCGTGCACCGCCGGAGTCTCCACTTCTTTCTCACCTGACCCCCCTCTCTCTCTAAAAGGCGTAAAGAGGAAATAAAACTAAATATGAGATTGTGATGGGATATAATGTGGCAGAAAGACAAGTGGAAAGTTAAAGCACACGCAATAGGCTTAAGGAGAGAGTACAAACACAATACATGAAAATACAACAAAACAAAGCAAAAAATAACCTCAGTGTATAAGTTACAAATCAATATGCGGCCCATCCACCTTCATGTTACTAATTGATAGTTTATAATAAACTAATACTTTGCAAACCTTTATTACACAACTTATAACCTAACCACACACCTTTGTCTTACTAATTGATAGTTTATAATAGTAGTTTCCTCATAATCTCTGCCCTATATATATACACACTAGTAGCAAAATCCGTGCGATGCTGTGGAGACATCAATTTGCAACGTGGTACTCATTATTGTTAGTTTATCAATCCTCTTGTGATATATTACATCGTTTTTTGTTAGCGGGACCCGCACTACACAACATGAATTCTTTTGGTATCCATTCGATTCGTTAGAATACCGACGCTCACTATGGCAAACAAAAGTGAAAACCCTAAAATTAAAGTCGTGATATGACCAAAATGATATTGATACGTATTTTACATCGATCTACGTCAGATGTGTTTCGGTTAAGATCCTCACGATACTGGTATCTCGTATACCCTACTAACAAAAATAATACTTTATTTTAAATAAAACTTCATTTTCAATCAAATTTAAATGGGAATATGGAGAAAAAAATTACATAAAGAAAATAAATAATTTAAAATAATAATAAGAATAATAATAATTGTTATTATACATATGAATTGCATTTGCTGATGAATAGTACTTTAACATATCAAATTACAAAATAGACCTTAAAAAGAGGAGATATATGTTGTTAGAGTAACTTAATAGTAGAAACATTGAAATGTTATTTACTGATTTATTATTGTTGTTTCTTTCAATGAGTAGCTAGGATGAATAGAAGAAATATTAATATATTATTTATTATTGTTATTGCTAATTTGTTATTTGTATAATAATAAAATAAATTGATGGAGGGTGAATAATCACAGATCTTTGTTTGCTAGCTATGCATATTGTTTTCTTTTAATTTATAAATAGACCATGTGATATTAACTACCATAGTTATTATGGTGTTTTGATTAATATTTTATTTTTACAATCATATGAAATATTCATAGACAAATTAGGTTTAAACTCTACAAAAAATAATTATATTTTGGAACCAAATATATATCTTATATAACTTAAAGCGTTGAGTTTATAGGGGTAACGTGGTGGTGAGACGACAACGGTAGTTTAAGTAAACCGTGGTTGTGACGAAAAAACTCCATGTGCTGTGGAGACCCAAACGGTGTAACGATATAACATTGGTACCCGTATCGATATTCATTTTTAGTAGTTTTTCTTATGGATATAAAACACGTGTTGAGATATATCTCTTTCGGTTGCTATACAATTTGTCGGTACCGTAACACACTGGATAGATACTGACCGAAAACCCAATGAATTGAATCGATACTAAAAGGAACCCAACCAATACCGACCGAGTTCCCACCGCCTAGCGAACCGATGAACTGATACAGATCGAATACCTGCCGCATCGCGCAGGGGGAATCACACATGTTATTATTAAAGTATACCCCAACCTATACTATCGAATCTATGTTTGCACCACATCTTCTCTCTATCTCGCTTCTTTTACCATAGGTTGTTTTCTCGTGCGTTGCGACGTTACGTTATCGCGGACAGTCGATCAGTATCGATTTGGTTTGTTATCGTACTGGTACGATACATGCACTCGGTATAGAAAACAACAAATGTTTAACACCAATTGAAAATGAAAAAAAAAACAAACACCGGTACCGACAATGATGTAGTCCAATTGGCATCAATAAGTTCAGATCGTTATGGTACTGGTAATAATATTCGTTTATTATCACAGACATAGTTGTATAAATAAAAATTATTGAAACTTGAAATCATAAAAATGAATATATGTACATGTAACAATGTTTTTCAGTAGGATACATTAGTTTATCAAATGTAAAAACATTAAAAATAAGTACCGGTACCAATACGATGTTGTTTGTTTGGTTTCGGTTCGGTTGACTATGTTTACGACACCAAATGCATTACCAAACATAAACCATACAAATGAGCACATGTAAAGGTACCAATGTGTTCAGTATGGTATAGTAGTATGGTATAGTAGCGATACGATGTCAGTTTATAGTTTTTCGAAAGTAAAAATAATATACAAAAATACTTGTTAGCGAAAGTAAATCCAATATAAAAAACTACTGGTACCGCTACATATATTATTCTATCGGTTTCGGTTCTTTTTGGTAGGATAGCGGTACAATTAAATCTAAATAATAATATGTGTAATAGAATTTATTGTAGTATTAAAAAATAAAAATATGAAGAAAAAGCTATATATTGTTATAAAAATAAAGTTACTATTCATACTCATTTTCTCATTATATATATATATATATATATATATATATAGGGAGAAGATCATGCGAGAACCACCTCTTATTGCGAGAACCGCGAGAACCAATGTGAACACAACCAAAAATGCCTAAAAATAGCTAAAAATCACACAATTTTTTTTTTTTGAATTTTTCAATAATTTTTATAAAAAAATCGCTACTTTTCGAAGCCAAAAAAAAAAAAAAATTTTTGGCTTCTAAAAGTAGCGATTTTAACATAAAAAATATTAAAAAAATTCAAAAAAAAATTTAGATTTTTTTTTTGATTTTTTTAGATTTTTTAAGGTTTTTTGGGGTTTAGTTTTTAGTATTTTAGCTTGGGGGGGGGGGGGGGGTTTAGGTTTTTGGGGGGTGGGGGAGAGGGGTTTAGGTTTTTTTTTTTGGGGGGGGGGGTTAGGTTTTTTTTAGGTTTTAGTTTTTAGCATTTAGCTTGGGGGGGGGGGGTTAGGTTTTTTTTTTGGTGGGGGGGGGTGGGGGTTAGGTTTTTTTAGGTTTTTTTTTAGGGTTTTTTAGCTATTTTAGGTTGTGTTCACATTGGTTCTCGCGGTTCTCACAATAAAGGTGGTTCTCGCATGAGCTCCTCCCTATATATATATGTATAGGGAGGAGCTCATGCGAGAACCACCTCTTATTGCGAGAACCGCGAGAACCAATGTGAACACAACCAAAAATGCCTAAAAATAGCTAAAAATCACACAAATTTTTTTTTAAATATTTTTTATATAAAAATCGCTACTTTTCGAAGCAAAAAAAAAAAAAATTGCCACTAAAAGTAGCGATTTGAGCATAAAAAATATTAAAAAAAAAATTTTGATTTTTTTTTATATTTTTAGATTTTTTTAGGTTTTGTGGGGGTTTAGTTTTTAGCATTTTAGCTTGGGGGGGGGGGTGTAGGGGGTTTAGGTTTTTGGGGGGTGGGGGAGGGGGGTTTAGGTTTTTTTTTTTTTTGGGGGGGGGGGGGGGGGGGGTTAGTTTTTTTTTTAGGTTTTTTGGGGGTTTTAGTTTTTAGCATTTAGCTTGGGGGGGGGGGGGTTAGTTTTTTTTAGGTTTTTTAGCTATTTTAGGTTGTGTTCACGTTGGTTCTCGCGGTTCTCGCAATAAGGATAGTTCTCGCATGATCTCCTCCCTATATATATATATATATATATATATATATATAGGAGAATGTTTAAGTGAGAACGCTATTGTGAGAATCATGAGAACAAATGAAAAACCGCGAGAACTTGGTCAAAAACAATTCAAATTAAAAAAAAAAATTCTACACTTATCATTATTTTATTATTCGAATACAATGTTAGAAAATTAATTTACACGTTTAAATTTACGTGTGTTCGTAAATAAAAAAAATTACACATGTGTAAGTTTGGCATTTACACATGTGTAAATTTGTTATATTTATACATATGTAAGTTTGGCAATATTTAGCATTCTCGAGATAACCCCCTATATATATATAGGGGAGGGTTATCTTGGGAACGCTAAATATTGCGAAAACCGTGAGAACGAATGAGAAAACCAATCAAAACCAATTTTTTAATACAAACCTCATTGTAACTAAGATACAACATCAAAAAAAGAATATACAACATCAAATAATTCATTTATCATTTCAAAATCACTCTTATTAGATTTTTTACACATGTGTAAATTTGTTAAATACAACAAATTTACACATGTGTAAATGAGAAAACTTACACATGTGTAAATTTTCAATATTTGCGAATACATGTAAATTTAAACGTGTTAATTAATTTTTTAACATTGTATTCGAATAATAAAGAGAAGTGTAAAAAGAAATTTTGAATTTGAAATGTTTTTTACCAAGGTTTTGCGGTTTTTTCATTCGTTCTCACGATATTTAGCGTTCTCATTTAAACCCTCCCCTATATATATATATGATTAGGTTCAAGAGTTAACACTGGTGTAGGTTGCGAACTGGGTGAACTTATCCTGGCCATATACGTTTGTAGATCAATGGCCATGATTTGACGTTGAAATACACTAGTGTATTTTACGATTTGATGATGAGATCCTGGCCATACACGAGTGTAGATCAATGGCCAGGATTTGTTCACTCAGTTCGCAAATACACTAGTGTTCACTCTAGAACCCCACCCTATATATATATATATATATATATGCAAAGGATAATAAGAAAACCTTATTGAGATAAGAAAACTTTGAAAACTCAATTTCTACCATTCAACAAAAAATCTATAGTTGAGATTGGATGTTACATAAAACAACTTTTTTTGACCATGTAACAGACTGACAAAAAATACACATAACAACTTTTACCTTTTCACTTTTATGTCTGACACAAAAAGAGTAATAGATTTTGTTTGTTACACTAATTTTTTTCTATAAAATATGTAACATATTTTTTATATGCGCTACACAATGAAAACTTGTAAAAACTATGTTCGATAATATTACACTTCGTAAACCCCGCCAAAATCTACTGCTAAAAACAAAAAAAAAGTGTAACATGTGATATTACATATATGTAGCAGATGAAAAAAGTGTAACAAGTGGTAAAATGTGGTTCATCTGTAGAGTTTGTTGAGTTTTTTGAACTCAAAAAGGTTTTTTTCTTGTGATTTTGGTTATTTTTTAATTTCCTTGTTATTTATTGTTCTAATATATTAAAAATAATAATCAAATCAATATCATCAGCATCCCAAACCCAAACAAAGGTGGTTCCCAAATGAAGGTGACTTACCAAACGAAGGTGAAACAAGGGTTATCAAATGAAGGTCATTTGTTTTTCAAACGAAGGTCCAAATGAAGTTCTTACGTCCTCAAATTGTTGGATCGATGTGTGACCCTAACGAGTCAATCAGAAGAGTTTACGATCTATTTCAAAGGCGGAATCAGAGAAATAGACTTGATACAGCTTAATTCCTCTTAATTATCTTCTTATTATTGATTTCAAAGCTTTTACAAATCGTTTGTCAAATCGGCAGCACCTCGGCTCTGAATCGGAAAAGCTAATTTCATACCAAATGACACAGACCAGATACCTATTTATAGGCTGAGTAATTTTGCATGAAATGGTCCAAGCGAAATTAGATTTCATACGAAATCTAATTTCGTGCGAAATACCTATGTAATTTCGTACGGAATTACAACATGTAATTTCGTGCGAAATTACCTCCAAACCTATTTTTGACAAATTTCTCGTACAACGTACCCTGATCTATTCATTCTAATACAAGACTCTATAAAGACGAAGTTAACAGACATCTATGCACCAACAGACTCCCCATTGGATGTTGACGAAGTCTTTAGCATCAAGTCTTCAGTCTTGATCTATCTTCTTCTCTATCCAATTTGTCTGACACTGTAAGCATCCTTCAATCTTTATCTTCAAAATTCCCCTTTGAATGTTGATCCCGAATGTAGACTCCCCCTTTCAATATGTTGGAGCTCGAATTCTGGTTCAAACTTTACACTTTCTTTGCCATGGGTATTTTGTTTCCTGCTTCTCAAAATATAACATTACAATCTATTCTCTTTTTAACATCTTTTGTTATTGTTATCAGTTTTAATAATCCACTTAAGTATTCAGGTCCAAGTTAATGACCCTGAGTACTCAATTTATCTACCAAGTCCAAATTAAAGACCTTGGTTGATCCAATGACAAGACAAAAACTAAATTTTGTTCAACATCTTACAAAACATTTTTCTGAAACTTACAAGTTTCAACTTAATGAACCTCTTTTTGACATTACATTTTTCACAAATTTAACAAGATAAGCTCACAACTCTTCTGTCCAACTCAGAAAATTCCTGCATCTGCTTCAAACTACGAATCTGAAGATCAGCTTTCCACTTTGGTTTGTCGAAAAATAAAGCAGAAATGTAAATCTTTTTGGATTTTGAATAAAGTTTCTAAATTAGAATGCTAAACAGAAATAAAAAGCAGTAAATGTAAACTATTTACAAACATATTTTTGGTAAGCGTGCCAGGAAATCATATCAGCTATTCGACAAGTCACAAGTACCGTTAAGCTTAGATTTCATACTCAGAATTAAAAAATTCACTTAGATTGTCGATATACTTAAATTCTCACACAAATTTCAATCTGTTCAGGATACGAATTAGGTGTATTAAGAACTTAAACTCATTCATGTGTCCCACCTCTTAAATATACTCCCGTATCCAGAACCCAATATTCAGTCTTACAGGTGAGTATACCACAGATGATATCTGTAAGGGGTAAATGCGAGGGCCGTGAGAGCTCAGGCTATTGCTTCCGCAAAATCAGAGAGATGACGGCTTCGACTTTTGGTGTGTCCCCTTTAGAGGATCTTTTTTACAACAGCACATGATTAGCATTTTTCAATGTTTCATCATTTTTTATGCTGAGGGAGGTGCTATATTTCAAGCAAGCGAAAAGTATTATACGGGGACTAGGCCATTGCTTCCGCAATATCAGAAGTCCCGGGATAATACCCCAGATATCACTGAGTATAAAGACCTAGTATTTCAGAAAGAGGGATCTTTCAAACAAGATTTCAGGGGTTACCTATATATCCAAGTAGTTCTCCCCACGAAATAAGCAAGTAAAGATTTAAGTTTATATCCCGAACAAACTTACTAAATGTGTAAAAACCTATCGGCATATCATCAGTGAGACTGTTTAAGACTTATTAAACTTTACATATCGTTAGCATACCGTAACTGTCAAGCCGATGCACTATCATTTTCCCTTTTTACACAAGCTCTTTTCCAGTTTCTATTGTTTTTATATTTTGAAAATATCTCATGTTTTTGGATTTTTGAAATTTTTACTGTTTTTGTATTTTCTGAAAATAACCTACTCCCCCTAAATACCAAAACAAGTACAAAATCGACAAACCATTGCAGATTGCTTCTCAACATCATCTACAGTGGTACCTTCATCTACGCCAAGAATCTCCTCCGACACCGATAAAAGCTTCATACCGTTCAATTTTAAAAGATATTGAAAACGAATTTTATCAAACGCTTTGGTATGTAAATCAGCTTTTTGTTCGTCAGTGTGGATTTTCTCAATTCGTATCAACTTCTTCTCAAAACAGTCGCGAATGAAGTGATGCCGAATTTCAATTTGTTCTGATGATAAATTGATCTTTTGTAGTAATCTTCACGGAATGGATTTGCAGTATCATCAGCAGGTGCGTTTCGACATTCTCTTTTAAAATAACCTTTTTGTTTACATTTAAAGCACGTGACTTTTGATTTATCAAAACCAAGTTTTGTGGACGGTCCGCCGATAGAATGTCTACCGGTAATGTCCATGAATCTTTGTGCTCGTCTGACTGCACTAGCCATACACCACCTGATATCGATCAACTCCATCTCTTCTGGGTCGATCTGATCATAATCCTCCTTGGTTTGGTTAGTGTTTCCAATCTTGCCTGCCACAAGGCTCTCATAAGACTCTAGCACAGACGCTAAGAACACCATTTGTTGCTTTGCGGATTCTTCACTGAAATTTTGAGCATCCTTTAGATCCACAGCAATGTTACATTGGAACAAATTCTTTGGAACTGGTTGAATTGAAGTAGTTGACGATGAACCACTATGAAAACCACTGCTTGAACTTTCTTGATTTGATGTGTTAGAACTTTCAGCTGAGAAAGCTGTCTTGGGAGACACAGTCTTCGGGATCACACTTCCTCGATAATATAGCTCAACATTCTGCTGATATGAGGAATTATTCACTTTCTTTGATTTCTTGATCTCCAATTCATGACTCTCCAATCTTTCGATTAACAGATTAACCGTCAGATCCTCCGACTTGATTGTATTCTTTAGCATCAAAGCAAAGTATTGCCAGTCTTTATCATCCGGCAGCGAGTCAAACAGTTTGTCAACCAACTCTTCTTGAGTGCACACAATTCCATGTCTTGCAAGTTCCAGCTTCAAATGCCCAAATCTTTCAATCATCTTAGATACAGATTCATTTTTCAAACATCCAAATAGATCAAATTCTTTTCTTAACAACTTATTTTTTTTTAACTATCTCAGCACTACCCACACATTTAACTTTCAGTTTCTCCCATAGATCTTTCGAATTTGTGTACTCAATCAACGATATTATGTCGTCTCTCACAGATTGATGAAGCAATGCAATGCACTTTTGCTCAGCAACAAAACTATCTACATCAGTATCTGCTATATTTTCATAATCCGATCTTCCCATATTGAAACCATTCTTCATGCTCTTCCAACTGGGATACGCAAACGCTTTTAGCCACTCTTCAAACCTTTTAGCCCATCTATTGTATTCTTCAATCGCCATCAGTTTGGGAGGTTTGTTGTATGTGCCATATGCACTCTCCACACTTAAAGCATCAGAAATAATTTTCTTTGCACTCGGATCATTTTCATTTGTGTTGTTTAATGTGTCATCTCCGGTGTTTCCCGTGAAAGCAAACATGTCACTGAAAGGATTTATAAACTCATCCATCTTCAAGTATCTGAAACAATCAACAAACACTTAGAAAATTTTTTATTTTTAACAAAACAATTTCAAGCGAAATTAGTTCACACGAAATTAGAACTCAAACGAAATAACAACCTTCAAACGAAAATAGATGTCAAGCCTTTCAAACGAAATTACTTCTTCACACGAAATACCCACTCAAACGAAATTAGGTATTTCGAGCGAAATTACCAAGCGAAATATGATTTCAAGCGAAATTAGCTTAGTTTCAAGCGAAATTAAGCCAACTTGGTGCGAAATGAGTAATTTCGTATGAAATCCTCAAGTGAAATATGATTTCGTATGAAATTATGAGCACTTTCAAACGAAATTAGCCACAAAATGTAATTTCGTGCGAAATTACAGTGACAATTTCGAGCGAAATTATGATGACATCATCATTTCGGCCACCATTTTGTCAAATTGATCCGGTTTTTGTTCGAATTTTGGTCCAATTCTTTCAAGGATTCAATAAAACGATGTTTCGCGTGTAATGTGTGAAAATTAAGCCATTTTAACCAAGATTTTACGGTTAATTTTGAAAAGAAGGAGTAGAAGTGATGAAAAAAGCTGAATTGGTATAAACTCTTCTTCCTGAGCTCTGATACCACTTGTTGGATCAATGTTTGACCCTAACGAGTCAATTAGAAGAGTTTACGATCTATTTCAAAGGCGGAATCAGAGAAATAGACTTGATACAGCTTAATTCCTCTTAATTATCTTCTTATTATTGATTTCAAAGCTTTTACAAATCGTTTGACAAATCAGCAGCACCTCGGCTCTGAATCGGAAAAGCTAACTTCGTACCAAATGACACAGACCAGACACCTATTTATAGGCTGAGTAATTTAGCATGAAATGGTCCAAGCGAAATTAGATTTCATACGAAATCTAATTTCGTGCGAAATACCTATGTAATTTCGTACGGAATTACAACATGTAATTTCGTGCGAAATTACCTCCAAACCTATTTTTGACAAATTTCTCGTACAACGTGCCCTGATCTATTCATTCTAATACAAGACTCTATAAAGACGAAGTTAACAGACATCTATGCACCAACACAAATGAAGGTTTCCAAATGAAGGTGAAACAAGGGTAACCTATCAAACAAAGGTCGTACGTCCTCAAAGGGTAATCTATACCATTTGAACTTTGGAATCCCAAAGAACATCCAAGCCTGTTTGAACGTGCTAGCTCCCGCAATGCAAGAGAAAAAATTATCATCAACAACTGATTGTATTAGCGATACCACCCGCGCGTCCATCTTTTTATTATCTCACAATCAAACTAGATCGCCATTAGCTTAATTATACCTTGTTCCCACGAGAACACAGAGATCTTGTGATATAAAAATGGTCTTCATACGAATATTCCATAATTTGTATTCTCCTTTGAAGGTTGGAAGGGGTGTGTTGGAAAGCCTCTAGTGTTAGTAGTGTGACACTCAGCAAAATACTGGTAATTTTGTACAACCTGATCAACTATTTCATTATTTATTTTCGCATATTTGACTTGATTTTATATAATTAAGTCTTAAAAGTCTAGGATTATACAAAAATTATATCGTGAAAATATATCGAGTTCGCTGCATTGCGAAATAATATAAACTATTTCATAGACAAACTAGTAGAAATACGAACACACTATACATGCCAGGACTAGTCGCGGTACAGCCCGACATGGCAAAAACGAGACATGAAATATGTCCGCAACAAATATTACATAGAAATAATAGTTGGAAACAATTTACAAATAATACTTTCCAGGTAAATATTATATAAACACAAAAAAAATGTTTTGTCTGCAGAACAGATTCAACAATTCTGCAGATATATACAACACTTTGCAGAACAATACAACAATTGTCCGAAAAATCCAAAAATAAATATTATTTATTTATAGGTTATTAAAAACAACACAAAAATCCATATATAAATCTTATTATTTAAGGGTACACAACTAGTTTGGTAACTACCCGACAACAAAGCAGGTACAGGAACTGTGTCCAAAATAACAAGTTTACTAGTCCGAAAAAACTTGTTAATAAATTTGGACAGTACAAATATCATAAGGATATTTGTGTGAACAAATTTACATAATTAATTTAAAATATTGGTATTGGACCCGGTACGAAATCTGAACCAAGTCTATCAATCAACCGAACAACGAAACAATAAGTCTAGTGAGCTAGTTGGACATATTATAACATTCCTTTAGTGTGTTAGATCATATATTTTTTATGAAAACTAACCATTTAAATTTACCAAAGTTCATAAAGTATATAAAATATAACAAGCTTATATATATATATATATATATATATATATATATATATAGGGAGGAGATCATGCGAGAACCACCCTTATTGCGAGAACCGCGAGAACCAATGTGAACACAACCTAAAATAGCTAAAAAAACCTAACCCCCACCCCCCCCCCCCAAGCTAAATGCTAAAAACTAAAACCCCCAAAAAACCTACCCCCCCCCCCCCAAAACCTAAACCTCCCTCCCCCACTCCCCAAAAACCTAACCCCCCCCCCCCCCCACCCCAAGCTAAAATGCTAAAAACTAAACCCCCAAAAAACCTAAAAAAATCTAATTTTTTTTTAATATTTTTTATGCTCAAATCGCTACTTTTAGTGGCCAAATTTTTTTTTTTTTGCTTCGAAAAGTAGCGATTTTTATATAAAAAATTTTTGTGTGATTTTTAGCTATTTTTAGGCATTTTTGGTTGTGTTCACATTGGTTCTCGCGGTTCTCGCAATAAGAGGTGGTTCTCGCATGATATTCTCCCTATATATATATATATATATATATATATATATATATATATAGGGCAAGGATAAATTGAAAACCTACTTGAGTTGAATAAACCCTGAAAACCCAATAACAACCATTGATCATACTTGATGGATGGCTAGGATTCACTTTTGCCCATCAGTTGCTTTTGCGTCCTTTTGTCTCAATTTTTTAATATATTTCATGTACTGAAGGGTAATATTGGAACATTAATATAATTTCTCTTACAAACACACAAAAGTCTACATCTTGTAACAAACCCTCACATCAATATTCATCATTACACTTCTTTTTTGCTCCAAATATGATATACCAACTACTTTTCAATATTCTATGTAAAAAGTATAGTAATGCATTTAATGCATAAGCAGGTAAAAAAGATGAACTCTTTCAAAATAAGATGGATACAAATTCGATTAAATTATTACATATGTAACCTTTATATATATATTTTTTTGTTTTGTTACATGTGTATATGACAATCTATTTTTGTAACATATTTTTTTTTTGGTTTTGTTACATGTGTTACATAGAAACGTAACATATAATTTTTCTATGATCAAATGTTACATAGAAACGTAACATATACTTTTTACATGATCAATTTTACGTCACATATGTAACAACCACTTTTTTTGTAACACAAAAAAATGTAACAACACACTTTGTTTCCGTAACAGTTACTTTATTTTTACAATAACCTGGAAAAAAAGTAACAACACACTTAATTTTTAAAGTAGTTTAAAAAAGTGTAACAGTGCACTTTATTTTCTGTAACGTGCATTATTTATGTAACACAAAAAATGTAACAGGCATTTTTGCTTTGATTGTTACAAAAAATGTAACAGACATTATTTATGTAACACAAAAAAATGGAACATGCATTTTTGCTTTGATTGTTACATTTTTTATGTAACACAAAAAAAATGTAACAAACATTTTTGCTTTGATTGTTACAAAAAATGTAACGGGCATTATTTATGTAACACAAAAAAATGTAACTGGCATTATTTATGTAACACAAAAAAATGTAACATGCATTTTTTCTTCGATTGTTACATCTCTAACACCCGGTTACATAGTGTTACATAAAAAATGCCTAGATCTTGGAGTTTCGTAACTAAGATGCAAAGAATTGTTATGAGAATTGTTACATCAAAAATATAACATGTATATATAAAAAATATAACTTTATTAACAAGAATCCAACAACAACAGATTTTTTTAGAATCAATCATCATAACAATAAACAAGAAAGTAACTTAGATTTTAATCCAATACATAAGAACTTAATTCAAATTGTTTCCATTTGTTCAGATCTGAAAACAATTTTTACACCAAAAAAATGAAAAAATCAGTAATAAAAAAAAACATATCTAGAAAACAAGAACTAAAAAACATTCATCTTCTTGAACAAAAAAATAAAAAAAAAGTTGTAGATCTACAAAACACAAAAAATGAAGATCTACAAAACACAAAAAAATGCGAATCTGAAAAAAAAAAACCCTGAAAACAGACATACTTATGGATCTGGAGGATCTTTTAGATCTGGAACATCATGTTCAACATAGAACATCTTTTGGATCATCTTCAACATCGAACCATTATATGGAATATCATCTTCAACATCGAACATCTTCAACAGGATCTGGAGCATCTTTTGGATCTGGTAGCATCTTGGAACTGGATCATCTTTTTGGATTTCGGATTATCTTTTAGATCTGGAACAACAAAACCCACTTTTTACATGATCAAAAAATGTAACATGCAATTACAAAAATGCTTCAGATCTTAACCAGTTGTTCAACATCGACCCCGTATCTGAAACATCGAACCGTCATATGAACCACACCGTGCTTCACGTCACTCTACAAAAATCAACAAATTTATCTTTTAAAAACACTAGATCTAAGAACTCAATTCAAATTGTTTCCATTTGTTCAGATCTGAAAACAAATTTTACACCAAAAAAATGAAAAAAAATCAGTAATAAAAAAAAACATATATCCAGAAAACAAGAACTAAAAAACATTCATCTTCTTGAACAAAAAAATAGAAAAAAAAGTTGTAGATCTACAAAACACAAAAAATGAAGATCTACAAAACACAAAAAAATGCGAATCTGAAAAAAAAAACCCTGAAAACAGACATACTTATGGATCTGGAGGATCTTTTAGATCTGGAACATCATGTTCAACATAGAACATCTTTTGGATCATCTTCAACATCGAACCATTATATGGAATATCATCTTCAACATCGAACATCTTCAACAGGATCTGGAGCATCTTTTGGATCTGGTAGCATCTTGGAACTGGATCATCTTTTTGGATTTCGGATCATCTTTTAGATCTGGAACAATAAAACCCACTTTTTACATGATCAAAAAATGTAACATGCAATTACAAAAATGCTCCAGATCTTAACTAGTTGTTCAATATCGACCCCGTAATCTGAAACATCGAACCGTCATATGAACCACACCATGCTTCACGTCACTCTACAAAAATCAACAAATTTAACTGTTAAAAACACTAGATCTAAGGCCGATTTAAGAAAGGAAAAAACTAGGATAAAAAATATTATCTCCCAAAATAAACCGAGACCTGAAAAATGGAAACGAGAATTCAAGTAACTAACCATGGACCAACACCGCCAAGTAGCTACTAAGTGGTTTTCTGGCAAGAGGAACCACCGTCACCTCCACCACTTGAACCAGATCTGAATCTGATGTTGTATGGAACACCCGTTCGATCTTCTGATCTTTCTCCGATCTTCATTGCCTCTCTCTCTCTCTCTCCAATCTTCTCTCTCTAACCTTCTATCTCTCTGGATTTTTGGGAAGTAAAATATGTTCTTCATTTGAGAAATTCTTCAAAAAAGTAAAACATGGATCTGTTCTTCATTTGAGAAATACAATAAGAAGGAGAGAAGGTAAAACATGTAATAAAGAGAGTAGGTAAAACATGTAATAAGAAGGAAAGAAGGTAAAACATGGATCTCTTCTTCATTTAAGAAATGCTTTCAAAAAAGAAAAAATAGGAGAGACAGAAAGTGATATGTTCTTCATTTAAGAAAAAGTTCAAAACGTAAAAATAAGAGTGACATAAAGTGAATTTGCAATCATATATAGAGATATGTGAAAGTGATGTCTGCCATGTCTGATACACTTCACACTTCTCTCCCCTCTAATGTAAAAAGACTCATTTACCCTTCTTATCATTTGGTGTGCATATGACGTGGTTGGATCCTAACCACACATATAGGTTTCCTGAGTTTTCTCATCTGGAGTGGGTTTTCTCATTATAATTTGCCTATATATATATATATATATATATATACATAGGGTAGGGTTCTAGAGTGAACACTAGGTTGAGAGTGAACTGTGTGAACTAATCTGGGCCATTGGATTACATCATCTAGAGATTTTTAAACAATGGCAAGATACACAAGGGTATTTGCGTCTTTTGTAAATTGCATTTATTAAACAATATAATCAAAATCCCTAAAATCTCGCTAGTTTCCGTATATACAAGATACACAACTGTTAGTGTATACATATGTGTACAGTCTCGCTAGTATCAGTTTTTACAAGATACACAGATGTTAGTTTATACACATGTGTACAGTCTCGCAAACTATCAGTTTATACGAGATACACAGTTGTTTGTTTATACACATGTGTCTAGTCTCGCTAATAATCAGTTTATACAAGACACACAACTGTTAGTTTATATACATGTGTACATACTTATATACGTCTGTGTATTATATTCAGAAATGGTTACATATGTGTATATAAACATCATATAGTATATTATGCATGCACACCAGTAGATTCATAAAAAAATTATGAAATTAATGAAAATGAAACAAGTCACATGTATGCAAAAATAAATAACTTTATCACATATTAAAAGAAAAGTTAATGCCCAAAAATAATTACGATTTCAATCTCATAGAATTTTTTAATATTTATTAAAAATTATAAAAAGTTAAAAACAATATATTATGATATTTATATATATGGATAATAAAAGAAAAACAATATTTAAGTTAAAATTAAAACAAAATCTATGGATAAAGAAATGAGTGCTACGAATATTTGGAAATTAAATAATTTGTAAACAGAATATTTCCGAAAAAACATATGAAAAAATAATAGTTTTGTCTTTATCATCTTCTTGAGTGATAAGAATATTTGCAATGTTCATTAATCAACTTCAACCTATGAGCTGAAGATGTAGAATGATAATGTCATAATCCATGATAGTCTAACAAAATTTAAAGCACTTCAATTTCTTATAATTAAAATAATTGAGAAATAATTAAAAATGAGAGAGAGAGAGAGAGTCAAGAGATGAGAAAATTAAGGGATTTTAATTAAATATACTTGACTAATGTTAATGTTACCCTTTTAATCTAAAAAATGATCAAGGGCCAAGATTAGTTCACTCAGTTCACTTTTAAGAAGTTGTTCACTCTTGAACCTAATCCTATATATATATATATATATATATATATATATAATAAACCAAACCATCCCGCCTAATCCACGGTTTTGGTGGGTCCCCTACCTACTCAACTTCTTTGATGTGTTGTTAGAATTTGAAAGAGGGTTAGTGTAGGATGATGTGTAAGATTATTATGGTAAAAACACATCATCACACCTCATTTCGCTAAACCATTTCATTTTCATTTTATCACAACCATGAAATTCTCAACTCTTCTTCTCCCTTTCCTTGAAATCGGGCAAACATCCCCATAAACCCAACCTTTTGATCTTCAAAACAATTCAATTTTACTACATGCATGGCTCTTTCAAGATGATCAAAGACACTTGCAAGTTAATGAAAGTTATTTAAAGTTTTTTTTCTCAAGTCTTGGAGCTTTAGATCTTCATCTTTTCATTATCTTTATCTTGTTCATCTTTAACTAGTAGTAAGCTTCATATCTTGTACTTACATTTTTGTGATTCATGTTTAAACACAAATGTGCAAGATCATCTTGAAAGCTACTTAAAATCCCACTTGAAAGCTACTAGTGTGATTATGTGATTTTGTTGATGATTTTTGATGATCTTGAAGTTGTCTTAGTGTAGTAAACATGAATCTTGCATTTTCATAAATAAAAGGGGAATTGGACTGTAATAATCTCACCTAGACCTTATTGGCCATTAATAATCCCACCTCAGAATATTCCCCCCACCAGGCCCACATTTCACCTATTTTTCCTACAATGGTCCCCCGTTAAAAAAACTTAACGGAGTTAAGCTTTTTTTTCCAAATTAAAAAAAAAATTCTAGGGCTTTTGATCAGAACGATGATACGAGTCCATTGATGTAAAACTTACTTCGAAATGGTGCTCCAAGTAACTTGATTTTGGTTAATTGAAAATTTAAACACCCGAATTGAAGCGTCGTTTTCATCGTTTGGGCACCGTTTCGAGGCAAGTTTTACATCAATGTACTCGTATCATCGTTCTAATCAAAAGGCCTAAAAAATCTGTTTGTAATTTGGAAAAAAGCTTAACTCCGTTAAGTTTTTTTTAAACGGGGGACCATTGTAGGAAAAATAGGTGAAAGGTGGGACTGGTGTGGGGAATATTCTGAGGTGGGATTATTAATGGCCAATAAGGTCTAGGTGGGATTAGGTGATCTAAACACATGCATGTTTAGATATAGCAAGATTCATTATCAAAAATGTTATGAACATCATTTCACACTTGAAAATGGTCTTATGCATTATATAAAGTACAGATTTTAAATAAAATACATGGTCTAAGAATTTTGTGGAAAAAGTACCATTAAAGTTTCCATTTTTGGAAAGGTCATGAACATGTTTTTATTTTTGTTTTGAAAGATCATGAATATGTCTTAACACTTAAAATGATTTTATAAATTGTATAAAGTATAGACTTTTATACAAAATACATAATCTATAGGTTTTGTTGAAAAGTAATAATAAAATTTCCATTTTTGGAAATTTAAAATTACTACAAGTTCATAACATTCTTGTTACAATTTTATTAGTCATTGATATTTGATTATTATTTGGGATGGAAAATGATCAAAAACATGTTTATAGAAACATGGGAAAGTCCATAGTTAGGAGAAACTATGGCAAAAATTTTATAAAATTTATTGTGATTAAAGTATGTTTAAACTAAAAATTATTGTTATTAAAAGTGATTAGAGATTTTAATCATGATTAAACAAAGTTTGATGGAAAAGTTTAATACTACTAGAAAACTACATATTTTCCAACAAAAGTTTCCCACAACTCAAATTTTGTTACAGTTTTTCTACAGTTTTCTTACAAAAAAGAAAACAAAAAAAAAAAACCCAAAGCTTTTCTTCAATTTTCCGACAAAATTGTCACACAACTACCAATTGTAGCATTTTCGTCACAACATTAATTAGCTTTTTGACAAAATTCCGACAAAAACATTAAAATTTTGTATTATTTGTACCCACAACAAAATATATAATTTAAAAAATAAAATTTCGAAATTTGTCTGAAAGTTGAAGCAAACTGACACCACTTGCTACGGATTTTCGACAAAAAAAGTTAATTTATTTGTTATTTATCAATTTTAGAAATATAAATAAATTTTGAAATAAAATATTAAATTTGTCGGAAATTGGTAGCAAATTTACACTAGTTGCTACGGATTTCCTACAAAAAATAAGTTAATTTATTTTTTATTATTCAATTTTAGAAAAATAGATAATTTTAAAATAATATGTTAAATTTGTCTAAAATTTGTAGCAAACTGACACCACTTGCTACAGATTTTCGACAAAAAAAGTTAATTTATTTGTTAATTATCAATTTTATAAAAGTAAATAATTTTTAAAAATAAAATGTTAAATTTGTCAGAAATTTGTAGCAAATTAGCACTAGTTACTACAGATTTCCTACAAAAAATAAGTTAATTTATTTTTTATTGTTCAATTTTAGAAAAGTAGATAATTTTAAAATAATACGTTAAATTTGTCTAAAATTTGTAGCAAACTGACACCACTTGCTACAGATTTTCGACAAAAAAAGTTTAATTATTTGTTACTTATCAATTTTAGAAAAAATAAATAATTTTTAAAAATAAAATGTTAAATTTGTCGGAAATTTGTAGCAAATTAGCACTAGTTACTACAGATTTCCTACAAAAAAGTTATTTTATTTGTCAATTTATCAATTTTAGAAAAAAAAACCGTATATTTTTTGAAAATAAAATGTTAAATTTGTCGGGAATTTGTAGCAAACTAACACTAGTTGCTACAGATTTCCTACAAAAAAAATATACTTTTATTTGTTATATATCAATTATTAAAAAACATATAATTTTGAAAATAAAATTGTACATTTGTCAATAATTTGTAGGAAATTGACAACAGTTTCTACAGAATTCCTACAAACAGAAAGTTATTTTATTTGTTATTTATCAAATTTAGAAAAACTTATATTTTTTTAAAATAAAATGTTAAATTTGTTAGAAATTTGTAGCAAACTAACACCACTTGCTACACATTTCCTACAAACAAAATATACTTTTATTTGTTATTTATCAATTATAAAAAAACATATAATTTTGAAAATAAAATTTTACATTTGTCGATAATTTATAGGAAATTGACAATAGTTCCTACAGATTTCCTACAAAACAGAAAGTTATTTTATTTGCTATTTATCAAATTTAGAAAAACATGTATTTTTAAATAATAAATCTTAAATTTGTCGGAAACGTGTAGCAAATTGTCACCGGTTGCTACAGATTTCCTACAAAAACAATATTATACTTGTAAATTATCAATTATAAAAAATCATATAATTTTAAAAAATAAAATGTTATATTTATCAATAATTTGTAGCAATTGACCCCCGTTGAGAAAGAATTACGGGCGCGTAAAAAAAAAATACGATGATGGGGGACCGGCATACTATGTGTAATGCTTCACTCATTTACGATAAATAATAAAGAAAATGGTCATTCCATTTCGACAAAAGACCCACACCCAAGTTCCATAGGTTTTGGTCCGCTATCCCGATTATGATTTTCCTACCCCAGAGGGAAAGGCTCTACCCTTTTGGGCCGGTTGTGGGCGAGGAGGGATTTCAACCCCCAACACCGTGGTTCGTAGCCACGTGCTCTAATCCTCCGAGCTACATGCCCTATAACCATACCATACCATACCATACCATACCATACCATACCATACCATACCATACCATACCATACCACACCACACCACACCACACCACACCACACCACACCACACCACACCACACCACACCACACCACACCACACCACACCATACCATACCACACCACACCATACCATACCACACCACACCACACCACACCACACCACACCACACCACACCATACCATACCATACCATACCACACGATGCCATACGATACCACACGATACTATACCATACTATATGTCGCAACCCCCGTCCCCTAACTACACGGGAACGAGCGGCCGCGGCCTGTTTTAGTGGTATCGGTGTTTATCAATTTGGCAGCGGAAATTACATCAGGATCGTAGTTTGGAAATATTTTATCAGAGTAAAATACCACACTTTTATAATATTAAACATATGGGAAAATCCCAAGTTTCCATTCCACACATTTTAATAGGGATAAACCCTATTTTATTTAAATAAAAACATCTCTTTATTTAGGTAACTTTTATAGCCACTTTCCCAAGCCTTCAGTGCTGTCCAGCTGGCTTTTATTTGGCTTTCACATTTTGTTACCTGAAACGCGTTTGAAAACATTTTATCAGTGGGAAATACTGGTGAGTGAATCCCAGTTTAATCAAGACAGGTAAATCCGTTTTACAGCATTGTGTGTGGTGGCGCAATTACATTTGTTTATTTTCTACTTTAATTACCACCCACGGTACTGTCTGTCACACCCCCAAAATACCACATGCGGGAACCTCCGCGAGGCGTGTGACGTACCAGGATCTAGCCACCAATCACATTGAACTCATACAAGATTTAAATAAAAACTATCATTTATTAAAGTAAAGTATTACATTACATAAAGCATAACTCATCGTACTCAGCGGAAGCATAAATCATTTGTTAAGTGTTACATAAACCGTATTGAACAAAACCATTAGACTTGTCTCGCGATCCCATTCTTTACGACCCATGACCACTCTAGCATCCCAGACAGCAAGTTTCACGATCCACATAATCTATAACCTGCGAGCATGCACACACGTGTATCAGACAACGCTGGTGAGTTCATAGTTTTACGAAAACGTTAGTTACCAAGTTGTGTCGTTACGTTCGTTGATTACAATTCCGAGAGTAATGTTGATAATATCTCGATACTGAACAAGACGGCTCCTGATGTATGTTTTGCCCGTTCCCCAGTGCTCCTATCAAAGCACTGGGCATGTCTGGGTCATTAGTTCACACCCGTCCTCTCCGGTGCGGGGTGAGGGTGCCAAACCTAAGTAGCGCTACCAACTAATACCCCGCTACCTCTCCGGTAACAAAAAGATGGAACTTAAGAGTGATAGGGTGAGATTATTATCCACCATTCTAGTTTTACCCAAAAGACTTATCCCTCCCCGGGATACCCACTGACTGTCCCAACCACCGGGACGCATGCTCAAAAGTAACGAACTCACCTTAGATTGCTCGGATTGTTAAGTTACTTTACCCGTTCCAGGTTAGTCAATTAGTCCCTAATGTGGTTACCAAAATAAATCAGTTTGGCATGAACATCTTTTCACACATCTTTGCACATATGTCAACAAGTAAAGTCATGTTTACACCTTTCAAGCTGATCACCCCTAATCAGTCTGTATGTAAATTAATTAATCATGCGCATATCTTATCTCTACTTCGAATTAACATGTTTCATACATATAAAGAAAACAATATTAATGGGCATCTAATATATAAATATACTCAATGTGCTGCACCCTTAGTGCCTACCCACTGGATCGGCCCAAGTGTGAAAGGAATCGGCCCATGATCAGCTTAGTCCACCAGAAGCCAAGCCACGGGTTCCTTTGGTCAGTAGTGCACCTTATATACTTACAATCGAGCCCACTAATACACCCTAAACCATCCCGGCCCACTAACATGTATGCATATATAACAACATTGTTATTCAGGTCCATGTATGTTAAAGCTTCGACCCATTTAACCAACAACACCCATGTTCACATATATAAATTAAGCACACCTTTACTGTTGTTGATTTTAGAATAACTTGAGTTATGAACTTTACAAGCGTTTTTAAGTGTATGAATGGTAATTACCTAATTAAATCAAACAGTCATTGATTAACATACAAATACATAATCTGGAAGGACGAAACATCACCCCACATGTAAACATTTCTCGGCGAAAACCACAAGTGACGAAACACTATGTTTCGCCAAGACTAGCATGCGACGAAACTCTATGTTTCGTCGAGACCAGCATGTGATGAAACTCTATGTTTCGTCGTGGATATCATAGTCTGCAGACCCTAACAGTTTCATCGTATCATCTTCACTATCCGTATTCAACCTTTCAGATCATCATGATTAACAAACATTCAAGTTCACATAATATTCTAACCGATTCACCATATGGCCGATTATATTTATTAGATTCATATCAATCGTTTATCATTCTAATCATTCATAAATTTTCTCATGATTCTACCTTAACATTCATCCACCTTGTTCATGGCATCACATCATGTTTCACAGAGCATATATATATATATATATATATATATATATATATCAAAATCACACATAAACAAGATCAACAATTAATAATTAACATAAGCATGAATCTACTAACCAAGAGTTCGACCGGATAAGACGATGCCTCGATGGAGAGGGTTGTCTACTGCCGCCACTTGTCTAGAAGGATGTAGGGTTTGCAATGAGTTATGAATTTGAACACATACACTCACGTATACCTGAAGAAAAGGAGGGGATTGGGCCGAGTTGTTTAAGAATGGCGGATTGGGCCGAGTTTGCTTAAGGATGGTGGCGGCCCAATAGCATTTGGGACTGGATTAGTGTAGTTTTAAAAATTGCGGCTCAACTAACCCTTAGGTACCTAGAGTGGCCCACTAAATACTCAAACATACTCAATAACGTTTTACATTTAGCACGTTTATTAAGGTCACGAGTGTTTAACAATTTTTATCATCGTAAATGGCGTAAAAGAGAAATAATGAGGAGACATGATCACGTGACTAAAGACACTGACCTTGAAAGTTTGGGTTGTCACATCATCCCCAACTTGAAAGAAATTTCGTCCTGAAATTTGAGAAGTAATCCAAACAGCAAGGTGTTAGATCAGGATGACTGTGGATTTCCCCAGGTACCACATCATCCCCAACTTGAAAGGGAATTTCGTCCTGAAATTCGCCAAAAATATCAAGAGTTGATACAACCACTTGAACAACTGAGGATACTAGAGCTTACTCCGATCATCGCTTTCCCAAGTGAACCCCGATCCACGTCCTGAGTTCCATCGAATTCTCACGATTGGAATTCGACTATGACAACGAATCTTGATGTCCTGATCCATGATTTCAGTAGATTCCTCAACAACTGCAACTTGTCATATAAAGGTATCACAAATGTTTCATCAAACACTACCTGAGATTCGAGGCATAAATATCATCGCAAACGTTATCCAATTCGTCAGTAAACTCATGTTTGTGAGCCATGTCACCGATTCATTCCAGAAATCCAAATGTCCCAACGTATCATAAACAAAGCTTGTCACGTTTTCTATAGCGTACCGCACCCTCACAGGGTGAGACTTTCGATTAAGACACGTTCTCCTACAGCGAACTCCCAGTGGTTCCTAAGCTTATCAGCTTTCCTGACAGTCACGCGTTGCTGTCAAACAATTTCCGTTCTAAGCAATCTTCAAGAGTTTCGAGCACAAGTCCTGGGTCTGTGATTAGGTTGTCAAACAGTTGTCAAACACTTTAGTCCAACCAGGAGGTTGGCATTATCGTCCACGCAATGCCTCAAACAGAGCTGTCTGAATGCTAGAATGGTGACTGCTGCAGTAGAACTCACCCAAAGATATGTGTCCTTCCAAATGTTTCATTAAAGTCAATCACGCACATGCTCGCAGCATGTCTTCGTGTGTCAGGATGGTTCGTTACTCAGTCTGGTTGTCCCACAGTGATAAGTGATGCTCATGTCTAGAGGTGAGCCAAGGGTGTTGTGTAGTGTCTGTTATAAATCAGGTATATATCAAAATCAGAGATAACAGGAGTTCACACCTCGTGCCTAAAAAGCCGCCTCCCTCAGAGAAATTTTCACAAGCTGTGAAGACCCTTCAGTTTCCTTGATTGCGAGAGAGTGCACAGGTTACATGAAACAATCAACGATCACCCATGTGGTATCGGTTCCGTTCTGAGATTTAGATAGGCCAGTGACAAAATCCATGGCTGTTTGTTCTTATTTCCATACGGGTGTTTCTGGTTGCTGATACTCCACCTTGACCTTTCCACAAGTCAAAAATCATTCACATACATTGCCAGGTGGGTCTTCATGCCCGATCACCAGTACAAGATTTATAAGTCCTAATGTCTCCCATCAAAACCCAGACGACTAGAATATCGAGGCCGGTGTGCTTTACTCATCACAAATTCCCTACAGTTGCTGTATAATAAGATCCACATTCGTTCCGTGAGATAGCGAATATCGTCTGACCTGCCAAAGGTTGCTTTTCCAATGCCCTACATGGTTTCGACTTGAAAATTCTCTTCCTTCAGTTCTCTAGTTTGAACAGAGTGAGCCTGATCAGGTAGGTTGAAGTTGACAGTGAGTTGCAAAGCTGCTACACGATCAGGTTTCACAGTTGTAATTATTCAAAAGTTCCATCCAGCGATATCATTACATGCTTTAACCCTTTTGAAACTACGATACACGGGAGGCCCTTGCAATCGGTCTAAGTAGTGCATTTGGTACCTTCCAATTAATGCCTCCAACTTAAATCCCAAGACCATGGTTTCCATCGCAGGTTGTGACTCGTGCCATTCCCCTTCGCAAATTCGCTACGTAGATCATCACCTCCTCGTGTAGCATTGGCATGTACTGGGACTCTGATTCGAACCATCATAGTATACCACTAGATTACCCGTACCCTTGGGTGAAGACGATGCTCGGTGCGTTGTAGTATTGGATCTCAAAAGCTGAAAAGACACTCTCCCGTTTTGTCTCCCACGAATGCACAGCACCCTGTTGTGCTAAAGAGATTTAAAGCTGCACGACTTTCGAAAATCACTCGATGAATCTACAATAGTATCTAGCGAAATCAAGGAGTTGCTGCATCCCCGAAGGAATCTTTGGTGTCGATCAGTTTGTAACAAGATGTATCTTAGCGAGATCCACGTGTATTCACACTTTGTTGATTATATGACCAAAAATGTACTCCTCGAATCCAGAAGTTAGACTTCACCAGACTTCGTGTGTAGTGGCTCCTCACTCGGGAGCCCTAAGATAAGATACAATGCCGCCCATGGTGTTTTCTTTCTCCTGGAAATGATCCAAATCGTCATCGATACACACGGTCGACTCATGTGGTCCATAAAGCTGCTGGTGTGTTGATTAACTCAATGGTTATGGTGTACAAGGTCACATTGGCCATATTACATTCGATATGCCGTTCCAGGAACATTCTCCCCTTGGACTACCATCTGATAATAGCTTGCTCGTTAATCAATCCTCGAATGGAAGCTTGTCCCTCACAACTGGTCTACAGGACGTTACTACATGGTCGAAGCGAACGGTTCTTGACTGTCACCTTGCTGAGTTCTCGATACACATACAAAAAGGCTTATCTTCTCGGATATAACTTGGACTTCCTAAAGCGAAAAGCTAGGTCCGACAAAGTTCATGTTCAGCAATTCCTGTAGTTGATTAGACAGCCCTTGCAACCCTCCTGGTGCAAGACGGTAGGGAGGGGGTACGAGAAATCAAAGCTGCCTCAGGCACGAAATCAACTGAGTTTATGTCTAACAGTTGTGGGAGAAATCCTAAAAGGTCTTCGAGTAGCTCATGAGAAGCAATTACAAACAATTGATGGATCCTCGATCCTCTTTTCCTCAGTCTTATCATCAGTAACAGTAGACACTTCTGGGTCTTCATTGCTGAAACTAAGCTAACCTTTACGTCATGCTGACACTTTAGAACAATCGACGATTCCCCACTAAGAAGGAGGATACGCAAAATTTTCTTCTCACAGGGTATGTCTTCACGATATCCGAGTAACCAACCCACACAATCAACTGCATCGAAACTATCAGGGACATCTGGAGGAAGGTCGATGTTGATCGCTTATCCCATAAGGTCGAGCTTGCATCCTAATGAACATATGAGGTTTCAATTATCTTGCCATCAACTGATTCTACAACAGGTTCAGTTTCAAGAAGTATCAGGGTTAACCAAAACAGGGCTACTCATACAAGCTATCATGCCGCTACTATGCCTTGCGTCGCCTACGCCAATCCTAAATGCCCTTCCACGAGCATCATTTCTAGTGTTGTCGTTTTCGTTACGAGAATTCCTAATACCGTCTTTGTTCCCTTGGTTGCTATCATTTTGACTTAACACAGTCAATCCTTGTCGAAGTCACCTTTGTTTCCATACGGCAGGCTACGATGACGAGTTCCTTGATGTTACCGTGACTGTTGCCTCTAATGGCGTTGCTTGAAACGAAGTCCTACGATCCTTCACCAACAGGATCCATCCAAAAATACACTTGTTACATTTCCGTGCCACGTCCTAAGGCACTACTCATTGTGCTGACAGTTACACATTCCACACCATGGTCAATTACCATCGATTATGTCCCGATTGATTCGTAAGTGTTGATGACTCCCATAAGTCGCTTACTAGGGTTAAGGATTCGATTGAAGCCAATTTGCTGGTGTTCGTTGCCTGTAACCAAGGTCGTCCTTATACTAAAGTCGGTGGGATACTATGATTATCCTCTTGCCCAACGTTCTTTCAAGTTGGCTGAGTAATACACGGTATGTTTCCAGAGAGTTGCAGAAGTGATCGCACTTCAGGGTCTAAGACGTCAGTACATTGAGTTCCAACCAATGAAAAGGAGTGAGAAGGTATCGACGAATCATTCGACACTGCAACATCCAACTCAGGGATGTTGGTACAAGCACCTAACATTCTACACAGTTCGCTAGGCGTTCAGATGGGTGTTCAGGTAATACTCGAGAGCATCGAGATTCGTAAGGATTCAGAGAGGAGTGAAAAGATCACGTTCAAGTAGGAGACAATCTCTGCTACGACTCCTATAGACTGTTGTGTTTCACATTAATCAAATAACAGAACGAAACCCCTTTTTCACTTGTTAAGCCTCACTGGGACTCGCATGCACCCCACATTATTATTATGTTTGCACCCACAATAATATTATGATTTGCATGCTCATCTCAGTTCCTCCTAACTCATGTCAAATGGTTCCTCAAACTCGAATGCCAAACAGAGGTTATCAAAACGATAGGTCACAAGAATCTAAGGACTACGACATGCTATCAACGTATCACAATGTAAGCAAGCAGTTCATGTAATCATGCTATAGTGACGAGTGTGTGTTTGTACGCAACATCATAAACAAATGTACGCTACTCATGCAATGTATACCACAGATGAAAAGACGAACCTTGCAATCTGGAGCTGAGTGTCATGGTCGTATCCTCGTTTTCAGAACTGTTCGGTTATAGTCCGGTTTTATAAAAATGTTTTTAAAACCAAGTTCACTATAACCGGTGGCTCTGATACCAAACGGTCACACCCCCAAAATACCACATGCGGGAACCTCCACGAGGCGTGTGACATACCAGGATCTAGCCACCAATCACATTGAACTCATACAATATTTAAATAAAAACTATCATTTATTAAAGTAAAGTATTACATTACATAAAGCATAACTCATCGTACTCAGCGGAAGCATGAATCATTTGTTAAGTGTTACATAAACCGTATTGAACAAAACCATTAGACTTGTCTCGCAATCCCATGCTTTACGACCCATGACCACTCCAGCATCCCAGACAGCAAGTTCCACGATCCACATAATCTATAACCTGCGAGCATACACACACGTGTATCAGACAACGCTGGTGAGTTCCTAGTTTTACGAAAACATTAGTTACCAAGTCATGTCGTTACTTTCGTTGATTACAATTCCGAAAGTAATGTTGATAATATCTCGATACTGAACAAGACGACCCCTGATGTATGTTTTGCCCGTTCCCAGTGTTCCTATCAAAGCACTGGGCATGAATGGGTCATTAGTTCACACCCGTCCTCTCCGGTACGGGGTGAGGGTGCCAAACCTAAGTAGCGCTACCAACTAATACCCCGCTACCTCTCCGGTAACAAAAAGATGGGACTTTAGAATGATAGGGTGAGATTATTATCCAACAATACAGTTTTACCCAAAAGACTTATCCCTCCCCGGGATACCCACTTACTGTCCTAACCACCGGGACGCATGCTCAAAAGTAATGAACTCACCTTCGATTGCTCGGATTGTTAAGTTACTTTACCCGTTCCAGGTTGGTCAATTAGTCCCTAATGTGGTTACCAAAATCAATCAGTTTGGCATGAACATCTATTCACACATCTTTGCACATATGTCAACAAGTAAAGTAATGTTTACACCTTTCAAGCTGATCACCCCTAATCAGTCTGTAAGTAAATCAATTAATCATGCGCATATCTTATCTCTACTTCGAATTAACATGTTTCATACATATAAAGAAAACAATATTAATGGGCACCTAATATATAAATATACTCAATGTGCTGCACCCTTAGTGCCTACCCACTGGATCGGCCCAAGTGTGAAAGGAATCGGCCCATGATCAGCTTAGTCCACTAGAAGCCCAGCCAAGGGTTCCTTTGGTCAGTAGTGCACCTCATATACTTACAACCGAGCCCACTAATACACCCTAAACCATCCCGGCCCACTAACATGTATGCATATATAACATTGTTATTCAGGTCCATGTATGTTAAAGTTTCGGCCCATCTAACCAACAACACCCATGTTCACATATATAAATTAAGCACAACTTTACTGTTGTTGATTTTAGAATAACTTGAGTTAGGAACTTTACAAGCCTTTTTAAGTGTATGAATGGTAATTACCTAATTGAATCAAACATTCATTGATTAACATACAAATGCATAATCAGGAAGGACGAAACATCACCCCACATGTAAACAATTCACGGCGAAAACCACAAGTGACGAAACTCTATGTTTCGTCGAGACCAGCATGTGACGAAACTCTATGTTTCGTCGTGGATATTATAGTCTGCAGGCCCTAACAGATTCATCGTATCATCTTCACTTTCCGTATTCAACCTTTCAGATCATCATGATTAACAAACATTCAAGTTCACATAATATTCTAACCGATTCACCACATGGCCGGTTATATTTATTAGATTTATATCAATCGTTTATCATTCTAATCATTCATAAATTTTCTCATGATTCTATCTTAACATTCATCCACCTTGTTCATGGCATCACATCATGTTTCACATAGTATATATATATATATATATATATATATATCAAAATCACATATAAACAAGATCAACAATTAATAATTAACATAAGCATGAATCTACTAACCAAGAGTTCGACCGGATAAGATGATGCCTCGATGGGGAGGGGTGTCTACTGCCGCCACTTGTCTAGAGGGATGTAGGGTTTGCAATGAGTTATGAATTAGAACACATAAACTCACGTATACATAAAGAAAAGGAGGGGATTGGGCCGAGTTGTTTAAGAATGGCGGATTGGGCCGAGTTTGCTTAAGGATGGTGGCGGCCCAATAGCATTTGGGACCGGATTAGTGGAGTTTTAAAGATTGCGGCTTAACTAACCCTTAGGTACCTAGAGTGGCCCACTAAATACTCAAACATACTCAATCACGTTTTACATTTAGCACGTTTATTAAGGTCACGAGTGTTTAACAATTTTTATCATCATAAATGGCGTAAAAGAGAAATAATGAGGAGACAGGATCACGTGACTAAAGACACTGACCTTGAAAGTTGAGGTTGTCACACCGTCAACCCGACTTGTGATCATGTTACTACTCACAGTGTAGTAACAAATTTTGTATACAAAACCCCAACATACCGACGATAATTGTAGAATACAAATACTCAATCACTGTTTAATATAATGTAAAACATTTGAGGTTTTGTAAAACAGTTTGCAAAAAGGTTCACAAAAAGGAGATTACTCACATTGCTATCTTAGGGTTTTCCTTTGTGACGATAAATTTTTATCGAAAATTTGTCATAATTTTGTAGCTAACGTGATTTTCGACAAGCTTATTTTGCACGAAATTTTTTTTAGCAAATCTGTAGGTAAGAAAATTTTCCTACAAATTTGCTACAAATTTGGCTGTCACAAAGTAGGCACTTTTCTAGTAGTGTAAGTTAAAATTTTTAAAGTTTACTTAAACTAATAATGGATAAATATATATTTTTAGGATAAAATATATATTTAGATGTGACCAAATATGTGTATATATTTTGTGTAAATATTATGTATTTAGTTCATTTGGAATAAATACAAAAATATACAAATACATAAAAAGTATATATATATACATATATATATACACATATATATATATATGTATATATATATAGGGGACCGCTAAAATGAGAACCAACTCCAGTTGTAAGAACCGTGAGAACTACACCGTACGGGGCGAGGTGGACCAAATTTTTTTTTTCATAAACGTAGATGCATGTATTATAAACACATTTGTAAAAAAAATTAAAAAAAAAATATCGGGTGTGTAGTTTTGAGCACCTAAAGTTTGCGTTTACGAGACCCGTAAATTTTATTTAAAATTTACGGTACCCGTAAACACAAACTTGTGGTGTTCAAAACTACACACACGACATTTTTTTTTTTTGATTTTTTTACAAATGTGTTTATAATACAACTATCTACGTTTATGAAAAAAAAAATTTGGTCCAACTCGCCCCGGATCAAAAAGTTCTCACGGTTCTTACAACTGGAGGTGGTTCTCATTTTAGCGGTCCCCTATATATATATATATATATATATATATATATATATATATATATATATATAACATGACAAGTATAAAATATATTTGTCCAAACTTGGACATAAACAAACAAATCGGACAATTAGACAATTCGTACAAAACGTACAAAACAAACGACACAGACGAAACCAACGACACGGACGAAAAGGACAACTCGAACGAAACGGACGACGTGAACAAAACGGTCAAAATAAACACAAACCGTCACACAAAATTTACTAAGAATGTATATGCACTAGAAACTATAAGTTATATAAAATACTTAGCAATTTTTATAAAAACTAAATTTTTAAAAAAATACAAGTATTCTTATAAACATGGATCAAGCCCATTAAGATAAACCTATTTAAATAAATCAATCATATGGACTAGCCCACTTTTATAAATCATTTTGGGCTAAGCCTACTATTACACACTTACTTGGGATAAAACCCACTTTTTATAAATCAACATGGGCTAGATCCACTTTTTAAAAATTAATTTGGGCTTTTACATAACCCATTTGGGCTAGGCCCACTTTTATAAATCAAATTGGGCTATGCCCACTTTTACAAAACCATTTTGGGCTCGGCCCACTCTTACATAATTTAATTGGGCTAGACCCATTCCTACATAGCTTATTTGGGCTAGGCCCATACATACCAAAACATGAAATGGATTTTCATACTTAAATTATGGGCTAGGCCCATTCAGATTAAAAGACATAAAATATATATGAAGTAAATATATATCGAATACAAACAAAGAAAACGAAAGAATACAAGTCTAATAACGAATTCAAGATCAACGACTTGCACGAAAATCAAACATCAATCTAAGGGTCTAACGGAATTAGAACACTTGTAGGTCGAGACTCGAACACAGAACCGAACATCATATAGAGATTTGCACGGAGCGCAAATCTATGAGTTCATGTTTTCCCCTTTTATTTAAATGTTTATAGTTTTAAACTTTCAGGGATGTATACATGTTACAATTGGTATGATTATAAAAAATGAAAATATTTAGATCACATGCGGATGAAGATTAAACGAAGGGGCCATTAATGTATAAACAAGTACCGAGGAACGAAAGTGATAGATCTATTGGGTTTTGGCGAGCCCCACTCTTAACGACAACAGTAACAGATCGTTAAGAGTGTTTTTGTGTCTAAAACAAATGTCTCGGACACAATTTATCGTCATGGTTTGGTTGCCTCCTATTCGGTATACAGATTAGTGTCCTTGCAAAACATTAATGATCTTACAAGTTTCTTTTATACCAATTTAAATCTATCAAATATTTTGAAGAATTATCTGACACAAACTTAATACATGAATTCACCAGCTCTTGTTGACGTTTTTCAAAACTAACATGTATTACAGGTAATTAGTGGACGGCTTTGGAAAAACATGTCCGTGTTGTTGTCGAGAAGTCCAACTTTTAGATGTCATCATGTTTTAATTATCATGTTTTGTAAACTTGTGTTAAACTTTAAATAATGTTGTTAAAGTTGTAGTTTACCTTTGAAACAAGTTGTTGGATTGTAAATTTTGGTTTTAAATAAATGTATGGATGAACATCTTATCATGGTTTAAATGTGTTGTTTACTTGATTGAATGTAACAATTACCGCTCTGGCCACACCTCGTGACGCTTCGGCAATATCGAAAAATCAGGGTGTGACAAGTAGACATAAGCAGGGGCGGAATCACAGGGGGTCAGGAGGGTCCGTTGACCCTCCGGCCAGCCAAATCCTTATGTAACCTGTATATGCAACGAAGAAACTTTTTTGTAGTTTTGACGCTTTAACCCTTCAAAATGTATCTTGCGGAGAAGTTAAAATGAAGATTAAAATGGTGAAAATAACACCTTAGGGGATCTCCTGCAACCGGCGCTAGCTGTGTTAATTTTACAGTAAAGAGAACTAAAATGAAGAAGATAAAGAAGATATGACTTTTAGATTAATAGTCAAACCACTAAACCAATATTTTATTAATATTTTGACTGGTAACTTGTGATAGTGGCCCATGTCTGTTCTCATTCAGAATAAAAACTCTTTTTTATGTTTATTGGTTTAAAAATAAGCATACGAATTTAAGTTTTCTTTTTTTTTTTAATTATTTTATTACATATTATATATTATATACTTTTGTGAAGTTCTCATTTAGTTTCATCACAGATTTTTGATATCGTAGATAACAGAATATATAAGTAGATAATATTCTTTTGAGTTAATAGCCAAAATGGTCCCTGAGGTTTGCTCACTTTTGCCACTTTAGTCCAAAATCCAAAATTTTTAAATCTGGGTCCCTGAGGTTTGCATTTTGTTGTCATTTTAGTCCAAAAACGAAATTTGACCAGAATTCTCAAATTAAGACCCCCTGTTTTGTCCTTACCCTCAGGGGTATTTTGGTTATTTTAGAATTAACTCTTCTATTTATGATTAAACTCTCATCTCGCTCTCACCCAGACCCAAAAATCTGCCTCTCTCTCTAACACCCCTCTACACTCTCTTTCTCTCTCTCTAACACCCCTCTGCCTCTCTCTCTTCTCTCTTTCTCTCTTCTCTAAACTACCACCACCACACAGCAAGTTCGTATGATTATGGTAGTGTTAATTTGGAACCCCAAGGTGCTTGTTTTCCCCAGCCACCACCCCATTTTGGGGAAGACGATCCTGTTCGTAGTGTAGAGCACCTCAAAAATACATCAGGAGCCGCTCACCTCTCTCAAAAGAACGGTGATTCTTGTCCTATATCATACCCTGTTACCTCCTTTTTGAGGAGTGTTGACACGAACCCTAGCCATGGGAGTGTGTCAATTTCGATCAACTCAACTCCAAATCTGGGGAGAGGGGTACGGTGGTGGAGGGTGTATGGTGGTGGTGGTGGTGGGTGTACGGTGGTGGTGGGTGTACGGTGGTGGAGGGTGTACGGTGGTGGAGGGGAGACGGATGATGATCTGCGATTTTGTGATGGATGATGATCTGTGATTTTGTTAGTTTTAAGGGATCGAGATGATGGATGATGATCTGTGATTTTGTTAATGTTTTAGGTGGTTGAGGGTGATTTTGTAACAAACAGGATGATCAAAACTTGAACCCAGTCCTTTTATTCACCACGAGGCTGTGATGATTTCACCTAATCCGAATCAAAATTGGGTCAACATTTGAGATTTTCCGCAGCTTGGCGTGGCAGAATCGGAGGAGGGCAAGTGCGCTTGCAACCTCTGTTTGCAGCCATGGCGGTTATTCCTCCTTGTTCCCAATGTAAAACATATCTGAGCCTCGTTTCTTTTTACAAATCGGTTTTTGTTTTGATTTGTTGTTGGAGCCTCGTTTCTTTTTACAAATCGGTTTTTGTTTTGATTTGTTGTTGTCTGTATTTTGATTTTTGTGATGGTTTCTGGTTTTGTGTTTTAGAGAGAGAGAGAGAGAGAAAGAGAGGGGGATACGGAGGAATGTTGATGGTGGGGGGGGGGTTTATTATTTTTAATTAATAATTAGTTATAATAAAATGAAAATGACCATTTTACCCCTGTGCAAAAAGACAAAACTTGATGGTTTTTTTGAGAAATCTGACCATATTTCATTTTTGGACTAAAATGACAAAAAAATGCAAACCTCAGGGACCCAGATTTAAAAAATTTGGATTTTGGACTAAAGTGGCAAAAGTGAGCAAACCTCAGGGACCATTTTGGCTATTAATTCTATTCTTTTTCTATGATAAAGGGGGATACTTTATAAAGTCCATTAGGTAAAAAAGAAAACTCTTATAATTTTTTTTATTGCCTTCGTAAAGAGAAAAACTGAAAAACCCTCGCACCAAAAATAACGGGTATAAAATGTGTTAAATTACATTAACAGAAACAATACATAAGTTCAATAATTAATAACTTGAATTATTGATATCCTTAGCGAATGTAAAAAAAATTATGATGCGGACACAAAAACATCTCAAATGGCTAAAGAAACAATAGATTAATTCATAGGGTTGTCGGTTAGATGCTTCTGCATGAAATTCTATTACGACCCCCCAGTTGAAAAGTTCTGGTTCCGCCACTGGACATAAGAACAATTAACAGAATTATCACACAATTGAGCAAGCTCGCTGGAAAGAGTGTTGAACAAAGGATCAACTAATCATTGGAAAGAGTGTTGAACAAAGAATCAACTAATCGCAGAAGCTGGATAGCTCTGTTGAATCAATTTATGAGATAAGAGTAGAAGTTTATCAACTATTAGATACTTTATTCAATACTTGAAAGGCCTTTCAAAAGGCTGCATACAACTCAACGAAAACAGGAGACTAAGTGAAACAGTTCAGCTAACAAATTTATTAAACTGGAATATTAAACTTAACAAAACAAAAGTCCGAACTTCTTTATGGACTCGGTAAACCCACGAGCAACTTCCAACGGTAACCCATCTCAATAGTCATGGTGATCTTGTCTTCATTCTCTCTATATATAAAAGGTGATCGGTAAACAACAGAAACACATACACCATGATGATTCCTTAAACAGATTCAAGACCACTAGATGTTTTTTCACAAGATTCAACGACATTGTGTTTTAACGTCAATGTCTTTATGCCATCACAGTCTTGTTGATTTATTGACAATTCTTGATCTTGTTGGTTTGTATCCTTGCTCTTGCTCCATAGGACCAGATATAAGCCAATAACTATAACTACCGCTCCAAGAACACTATAATAAAATTAAAAATTCTTATCAAATTTATTTCCTACAAAACGAGGGGCAGAAATACTTCAGGAGTCCACTTTAGAAGTTGTGATTTTTGCATATACGGTCATGCTTTCATCTCATGAAAAACAACAATATATATTTTTCTTTTGTGTTTTCTAATACATTTTACCCCATATATGCACCATGCACAACAATGTTGCAGATGAGTATGCTCTAGTGTTACATACATGCCAACATGATGTTTAACAAAACTTGACTCGATTCAATAGACATTTTAGATCGTTTGACATCCCTTCTTGACATAGTCCTGCCTTTGGCTCAAATAATGTCCAAGGTCAATAAACTGAGAACTTGAATAGCTCAAAAACTTACGGAAATTATGTTTGATAAAACATGGTAAATGTAGAAGCTCAGATATAGGGTTTCGAAAACTTGCCATTTAATACTTGGGCTTAAAAACAAGAAGTCACGCATCACCATAGGTTTCAATCTCATTTTGTACATGAACTTGAATTCGATAAAATTCAACGCAACTTCATAAAAATGTAATTTATTTCCTACTCTAATGTTTCAACTATTTAGTTACAGTTCAATTACTTTATATTATCTTAATATGTTTTAGCCTTATAACTTGATACAAACATGTAATCACTTAAGAACGTAATCAAACGAGATTGTGAAATGTACCTTCCCATGTTTAGTTTCTCAGCTAAAAAGGAAGATCCTAAAATGGCGATAATAACCATCCCGAGAGGGTTGAACGCAGTCACAAAAACTGGTCCTCTCTCCTGCATTACCACTCCAGAAATGTAATATGCGCTGCCAGAACAGATAATCCCCTATATCCACACCATGTGAAAAAAATTGTCAGATATAAAGAAAAAGACATCTCAAATAATTTTTGTTCACAACATATAACTCAATTCTCCACATTTTTGTGGGTATATCTACAGAAACATGCATGGAGAAATGTGTCATGACAATATAATCTTTTACGGAGTAATATTTATATTTAATATGCGGAAACTAGATTAAAAAATCCACACTTATAAGTGCCAAAAAATTCTTAAATTTCATGTTTTGACCGTAAGAAAGTTTATTGAATATCAAACTTTCAAATCTTCATGTTTTTGCAACCGGATTTTTTCAACTTTTAAATTGCAATTTTTTCACGCAGTGTGAAAGATATATATAGTTGGATTTGGATAACCATCTAATAGATTAATCCAATAAATAAAACCATTTGGGTTATTGATTAGATCATCTAGAGCATAATTAAGATGATAATTAAGGTTGTGCTGTAAGCTCATTAGCAACGGGCGTACATAGCCCTCATTGTGCTTAAGTGGTAATGAAATATACGGACGGTGAGATAAAAATTTATTCTTGTGAGATATACTGCTGACTTTATTCTTTGAGTTTAGATTAATCAACGCTATCACAATAGATGATATATTAATGTCGATCAGCCAAATTTCGGATGAGTACGAAGAGGGAAAACTGTTATTTTTTTCTTACACTGTAAATTGCCGCAAATAATTTGACATCCCAGTTAATTGACCAGATTGAGGCATTGGCCCCCTCGGCCACAACTGCAAGTATAGACCCTTCCAATGCGCCAATCATACACACGAGGGTTGTGAGAGATAGCTCAGCCGGGTACGACTTCAATGCAATTGCCTTTTTTGCGCCAAACAAACAAAGTTAATTAGAATCTTTTGTTGCTGAAATTTAGGTGCTAAGATCACCTAAACATTATTTTCATATTTATAGTTATGTCTTTTAGGTATGCAATACATCAAGGAAAATTAGTGATATGGAAATATGGTTATGGGAGACATTAATTTGAATTGTGCAAAAGGCCACCTATATAGAACTCGATGTTACCCTTTTCATTAGCATTTTCATTAATTCGAGATAGGAAAACATACAAGACTAGGGCAAAGTCTGCAAACCTTTACTAGAAAACTGGGTATTTGTGAATGCCTTTTCCGTTGCAAATGATGTTTTGCAACGCATTTGCGACTGTAGTGGCGGTCGAAATAACCTAGGTAGGTTATCCTACTTTGCGACCCATTTTAGCGACTGCTAGTTAACTACGCAAAACTCATTAGGAAGCAATAGTAACATGGCTCGGATTTTTATTTGTAGCAAGTTAGAGAAGTAGCAACTACTTCAAAAAAATAAAGATTTGAAAACCTAGGTTGTTCGAACTAATGCAAATCCTGACAACGATTTGAAAAGACCGCTAAGATGTCAACAAAACCTAGCTTGAGTTTGTTGGTCAAACAAGCAAACTCCTAACTTCTTTCAGGTTATTGTTGGCTTGAGTTTGCTGGCTGTCAAAAGAGTGTCCTCCACATTTTGTCCTTATCCAAGTTCGTTTGACACAGCGCGACTCAAGAAATCAACATTGTTAAATTATTTTTGAGTTCACAACTTTTACAAAAATGATGTACTTTTCCTCGCATCTCTAAACCACCTACAAACCTAAAATAATTCGACGGAATACTTGATGACGATTTTTGTTTTAGTATCCAGATTAATAATCCTGTTGCGCATGCATGAAATCACATTTCAAAAATTACTGTTTTTTTTTTTGCAACAAGAGCATCAGCAATCTCCCTTTAGAACTCCATCACAAATGACTAGAAAATATTTTCATGGCTGTTTTTCACGTTAAAATATACCTGACTACTTTAATTTAATTGCCGTATTCCATATATGATTTACATATTTACTCTGCAAATGTTTGTATTTTACTTGAATTTTGAATGTAAAACTTACTTGGACGATGACAAAACTAGCCCAAGAAAAGCAACCGGAGGTGATCATTAGAGATCCTTTAATCTGATCATGAGTACTGACACTGTTAACAGAAGTTTGATGATGAAGATTATGTTGATTTGTCCATGGAAATTGAATTGCAGGGCCTCTTATTAGTGTCATTATCATGGCTCCTCCAATCGTCACTAATGTCCCTATGATCTTCCCTTGGCTATGTAAGCTCTTCAAATTCACTGTCTCAAGTCTATCGAAATATAAAACAGTAAAAAAACCAGTGGTCCAGCAAATTGTCATATGCTTCTTATTTTTTTTTAACAATAAGTGAACTTCATCATATGGTAATTTCCCGCTTTATACACTCAACAAAGTAACTCAAAAGAAGCCATGTTTTAAGTTTTAATCAACAGAAAACTGTATCTTTTTGTCACAGAATTGTATGAAGAGTGCTGGAGAGTTGGTGCATCCAGCTAATGTTTTCGATAATTTGAATCTTGACGGCATTTAGAGTTCATAAAAATTCGATTCGCTATTATCAATTCGCCTCTAGCTCACACAAAATGTATACTGAAGTATAATATAATTTAAGCAACAAGCAGCTTAAGTAAGAAACAAGAATACCTAAAGATCCAAGCCATAACTAAGGTAAGGGCTGGAACAATGTTGTACATAGCCGTCGCAAAAGTTGCCGTTGTAAATTTCATTCCAGCAATGAGCAAGTTCTGGTCTAACACTGGCCTGTACGTTATTCATAATCGATCATTATCATTGGAGAATAATACACAAAAACTTGTTTTCAGTTTGTTGTGAAGTAGTCATCAATGATGCAAATATGTTACATACACATGCACTAGTACAAAACCATTTCTTTGGTGGTGTCAAATTCAATTTTTGGTGGTGTTTTAGAATACAAAGCACCAAATAACAAGATTACCACACTAATAAATAAACACACCACCAAAAATATAGATTACAAAGCATCATTAAATGCTTAGAAGTTATACAACACCATTAAATTGATTTTTTGAGGGTCAAGTTGTTAATAGTACCATTAAATTGATTTTTTTGAGGGTGAAGCTGTTAATAGCACCAACAAAGTGAGACAATCAAAACATTTTGTTAGGCATCACATGGATGATAATCCTACAGTTTTCAATTGCTCTCATCCTATTCAATCAATGGATCAAATCAAGCCTCAAAAAACACAACCTTTATACCCACATATATACAGACACAATGTTAAAATCAAAATCTTTTTTAGAGACAGAAAAATATTAAGGAGGAGCTAAGCATCACCGGAAAGTTTTCCGGAACGGCTTCCAGAGTATCAAGAAACCGGCGATGTGGCGTAAATGGTATCAATGGCCTTATCTACGAAGAGACACGAGATTTTTGAAGATCTCTCTTGATGATTTATGCGTGATGTCATCAAATACACCGAAGATACTCGCCAGAAAACTATTACGGCGATGGACGTCATTTATGGCTTTATAGAAATCATGTTTGTATCTTATTCTTTGTAGCTTCCCATGAACATGTAATGTTATTTCTTTATGCTTGTAGATTTTATACATTTTTTGTTTGTATAGTTTTTTTTATATGCCTTTATATTAGATCTTGGATGTTTTATAAAACAAACAAAAAATTTGTTCAAATAATGCATATTTTTACGGAACCGTTCATAATAGAAAATCTATAGCCAATAACCTTTTTATATTTTATTTTTAAAAAATATAAAGATAACCCAAGTGAACCAATCAAAGCAGTGTCAAAAAGTTTTGATAGTCTAGTAGTGGATTAAATGATGGTAAATGCATATTGACACGTGTTAGAGCAGTGGCGGATCTAGAATAAAAATTCAGAGGTATCCTACCTTTTTTTTATCGTATATTCATACAATGCTAATTTGTATCGTACATTCATACAATGCAATTTTTAGCATACATTCATACAATCAAATACACAATACAAGTAAAATTTGTCACTAAACACTAACCAAAAATCCAATTTCGTCGCCTTTGTGCCGGAATACATTTGCTCAGAGAGTGGCGGAACCAAAAACTTTTAACCAAATGTTCGAATATTACCTAATAATCATTAGTTAGGTTAGTGTATTCAATGGTAATTTCGTTTTCTGAGAATTTACCTTTATATCTACTTTTTTTGTTGTTATTATGTTATTGGTATTTAACAAATTTAAGGAAGCTTTAATGTTTAGTTAGAGTTTTACTAAAACTTTATTTTAAAAATACATATTGATAAAAAGAAATTTCTAAGATTTGTATATTGGAAAAAATCGAATAATAGTGGACTAATTTGGTTTCTATCATTGATTTTTTGGTGGTGTTTAGAGATTTAATGGTGGACTGATTTGGTTTCTATTATTGATTTTTTGGTGGTGTGTTTAGAGATTTAACGGTGCTCTTATTGAGTAGCACAAACAAATCCCATTATTTGATGGTATATTTGCTGGTGCTCTCTCAAAAAGCTTTTAATCCTGGCATCAAAAAACTGCTTTTGTACTAGTGATGATACATTTTACAACAATTAGAATTTGCACATTATGGTACATCATAATACCATGACAAAAATCACAATTGTACGTAATTCATTCAGTGTTTAGTGTTTTCTTTTCACTTACGTTTTTAAAATAGCAATATAGAATACCGAATACATACTCTAGTAATCCCAGCAGCATAATCTTAAAGAAGATGGAAATCGTCATCTTTGGCCGAACTTTCCTGTTTGCACAAAGAAACAATGAACAAACAAATGATAACAAGAAATAAAACTACAGATTCATATGACATGAAGAAACCGACCTTTCTAGGAAGAAAGCTAAAGGACCAAAGAAGAGAGCTGCGATGGCATTTCGGTAAACAGTAAAAATGTAATGATTCAAGCCTTTGTTTAAGGCAGATTTAACAACTAAATTTTTCACAGCATACGAAGTTTGCAAGAAAACCATGAACATAAAAGGCTTTGTACAGACATATACCCTTTTAAACCACTCTTTAGGCATGATGGTTTTCGGGTTATGTTTTGTTTGATATTGCAAATGGTGTGTAGTGGTATTTATACACAAGGGATTTGGTTGAACGTCATAAAGTTTGACATTTAACGTCTCATTATGTCAAAAGAACTAATTCTCTATTTCATTATGTATGAGTGTTGTCATATTTTGGGATAAATGTTTTAAGTGTAGGGAATTATGTGGTGAAATATGTTTATAGCAATTGTTGATTCCAGATTTGGACTGAATTTGGAGGTCAATTTTAGATCAAAATCTATCAAATTTGACTTCCAAAGTCATATCGTAAGTTCTTTTGCTAGATTTAGCATTCGTTGACATAATCTATTGTTTCTTTAGATAATCAGCCACTACATTAAGTGAGGATTGGTGAGTGTCTCCACTAAGATTCATTACTATTTGTCTATATATGAATTTGATTGGTACGTGCTATGTAGAGGAAATATGTTTTGATTATCGAATAAAGGAAATATTGTACTATGTAGAGGAAATGTGTTTTGATTATGGAATAAAGGAAATATTTTTTGACGAGTGGCTACTGTCCACTTCAAATTAAATTAAATTTAGCATTTCTAAGGTTATAACATTCCATTTCAAATTTAATTTGGCATTTCTAAGGTTATATTGTATGTGCCCCGGATGAAAAAAATTAAATAATAGAACAATCATTAAAGCTCATCTTTATGTTTTTGAACTAAAAAATCGTATTGTTCTATTTCAAGATAAACTAAATTACAAAATTGCATGTATTTAAGTTTTTAATTTTCATTTTAGATAAAAAGAAGTTGGTCATATTAACAACTTGAAAATGTAGCTCTTTTATTATAGTTTATATATACATACACTAATACCTATAATCTATAATACTATATAAAACAAATCTGATATACAAGATTGTAAGTACAAGTTTTGAAGCAAGAAATATCTATAATCTATAATACTATATAAAGCAAATCTGATGTACAAGATTGTAATTTTACCACGAGTACAAGTTTTGAAGCAAGATATACAAGAGTATGCAAACCAATACAATAGAGATCATGATTAATTTTTAAGATGCCTTAGGGCTAAAATAGAGATTTTGCAATAGGATTTAATGCCGCATTCATTGTCTGTTATAGCCACCTCTTCACTGTCTTTCTTTATGGCTATAACTGTCATGGTGGTGATTACACTAGACAATACAATTCATTTCTCATCTTCCTACTCTGTCTTTCTTATCCAATCCAAACTGCGATCGTGGTGCTCCGATGGTGTGGTTGCTCTGGTGATGATTCAAACCACGACTACATATCTGAAAATTAAGCTAAGATGGAATCAGAGGCAACATTCAAGTATGATGTTGTTTGCTTTCCTTTATACAGATTTAGGGCAAGGTATTGAATTTGTAACCCTTGTGCAAAATTTCGGGCTTTCAAAAACTTATTCTTTGAAAGCAATTCGATAACTGATGCTTAAACATAATCCGTTTAACACAACATACACACCAGTATGAGGACACGAGCTAAACATACCCTAAATACCCTTTACATAACTTAGAAATAGGTTTCGAAGGGCTAGGGACGACTAAAACATGTTTATACAAGTATAGGGACTAATTACAACAAATTACGAAACTATGCCAAATCGTATAGCGACAAACGCTCCGGAACAAGATCAAAAGCTATACATACCTTAAATACCCTTAACACAGCTTATGAATAAGTTTTGAGGGGTTCGGTATGCGAAAATGCGCTTATTTGATCACAGGGGCTAAAAGCGTCAAAACTGCGAAAGTATGCATTTTCGTGCATATTTAGCGTTTTGACCATATCCGGACATCCAAATATTTTTGAATCACTAGAATATTGTATTTTAGTGATTCGAATGCAAAAATACCTTTCATTTCGCAATTTTGGTCGTTTTCGCGTCCGTTACGATTTTCGTCGTAATTAACCAAAAAGCGTAACCGTACAGCCAAACGAACAGACATCCGTGACAATTTTTAGCATAATTCAAGTTGAACACACTTTAACTTCATCATAGAGCTTGAAAATGGGTTTGACGGGTGTTAGAAGTGCCAAAACGCGACGAAACAAGCACAGGGACAAAAACTGCCTTTTTTTCAAAATGGACTGGTCTGCAGGTCCCATACGGACCGTATGGGCATGCTTACGGTCCGTAAGCCTATCCCAGAACATTAGAAACCAGTTTCTTCTAAAACCCAGCTGTGCAGCCTGTTTTAATCCTTGTTTTAGCATCTTGTGGGCTGGTTTGTGTGCTCATCAAGTTGTCCAATCAGTATATGACAAGTGTATGGCCAAGATCATGCCTTGATCCACTCAATTACACATGGCATTGATCCAATGACACTTGTTTTTCTATAAATAGCAAGGCATTCTTGCATTTCAACTTGCTCATTCATCTTCTTCCTCAAATCTGCTCTTTTGAGAGGCTATCACTCTTGTTGAAGGCCTCCTACTCAGTTTTCTTTGTCTTCTTTCCAAGCTCGGACTCAAGTAAGTGTTCTTTCATGCTTGGTTATGTATTTCAAGCAAGAAAGTCAAACAGTGTTTGACTTTCTACTTTGCCCATGAATTGGTCAAGTCATAGTTCGTTTGAACTTTGCAACGTGAGCGTAATCACGATGGTTATACTCCCTTGCGACTATACCTACTGATTACCACATTGACTAGTCGAAGTGACGAGTCAAAGTTTCGGTCAAAATGCATGTTTATGTGCATTTTGCGTCGAAACTATTTTCGGGTATCAAAATACTTTGTTTTGATATCAAAACAGTTTTCTAACTTAATTAAACATGTTTTAACATGTTTAACTCGTCACTTTTAGTTTAGTGCTTGTTTAGGGTCGTAAGTCAAGCGGTCTAAACAACAGCTTAGACTTTCAAACCCGACCCGTTTGGTCGATCATTAGGATCCAACCAAACACATTAGGTGACCATAGTTGTATAAGGAATAACCTTCCGAGGTTATACCTTATGGTCACTTTGTTTAGTTAGTTATATGATAGGTAGTTTATATGCCTTAGGAAAATGACCAAAATGCCCTTTTTGCGCATAATTTCATTTTAAGCATATGTAACCAACGTTTTGACATCTAAACTAATTATGCAAAATAATTAAACATGTTAGGGCATATAATACTTATGATAGGGCTATTTAGACCATCTGAATGCGCTTTCGCGCAAATGACGCGTTAAAGTAGCGTAAACTACCTTAACGGGTCATAACGGGTCAAAAGCACTTAGGATAGGTTTCAATTCAGAATGTAGGCTTTGTTAAACCATGTCATATGAGTTCCAAGACTCATTTGATTTACAATACCTCATTCTATCCGATTCCTCGATTTATGTCCCGTTACGCTAACATAGTGTCCGATACACTAGGAACCACTTCAATACTTGAACTCTTGATCCTTTAAGCTTTGTTATACCATTTGAACAAGAACTATACGCAATCCCAAGTGAGTACATAGTTCCCCTCTTTTACCATTTTCAATGTTTTGGGGTGATTCATATGTGTAACCAATTTGTTTTTCAATGTATGGCATATATGTGTTTACTAAGTGCTTTTATGTGTATTATCCTGATTATGCAAACACGATGATTATCCAAATCCTTAAAAGATCTATCTATCTTCATAGTTAGATTCTTGTAGGATATTTGAAGTACAGTCTTAGATCTTCCTATCTTCATAGTGAGATTTTTAAGAAGTACTTTACAAGACGATGGTTATGGTTTATGTGTAGATTGTTGGTGATTTAGATAACGAAACTAGAGTAATATAACAAGCACATGGTGGATACGCCGCTGGTACTTCCTATATATAAGTGTGCTTATTGTATTACCATTCGTGGCGTTATCCCAAATCACCATTAGGATTTAGAATGTTATGATACAATGAAAGAATGTGACAGAAACCGAATCCTATAGCATCTATCTATCTTCATAGATTAATTCTTGTAGGATGTTTAAAGTGCTAATATTGGAGTCCTTGTTTGGATTCATTGTGTACTTTAAATGCGTATTTGACTAGACAATGTGACAGAAACCAAATCCTTATAGCATCTATCTATCTTCATAGATTGATTCTTGTAGGATGTTTAAAGTGCTAATATTGGAGTCCTTGTTTGGATTCATTGTGTACTTTAATGCTTATGTGACTAAACGATGTGACAAGAACCGGATCCCTGTAGTATCTATCTATCTTCATAAGCTAGAAATACATGGGATGTTTAAAGTGCTAATATTGGAGTCCTTGTTTGGATTCATTGTGTACTTTATTGCGTGTTTACAAGTTGGTGACAAGTTGACGATTATGTGTTTATGTGGTAGTTGTGATTTAGATAACGAAACGGGTGCAATAAAATAAGAACATGGTGGATACGCCTCTGGTACTTCCTATATATAAGTGTTCTTATTTTATTACTCTCGTAGCATTATCCGATTCACTTTAGGATTTTGTGTACGATTGATTCAATGTTCGATTATCCAAATCCTTGTAGAATTTTCCATATCTTTATATGTTAGATTCTTAGAAGGATGTCTAAAGTATTATTATAAATCATTGACTTGATTTATATAACACTCACACAAGTTTTGATTGATTTCAAAACAGTTATTATTAATCCTTAATTGGATTTCTAATAACACATTAACGAGTTTTACGATGATTTCAACGAGATTACAATGTACAATTTCAAATCGCATAAAAATTACTTAGTAATAATCATATTGCCATATACAAACTGTTTGCCACAAGTTTTCACAATCAAGATTATGTATTGCAATACTAAACTTTTCCCATTCTCTGGCTTCAAGATTTATTTTCAATCGACAACTCTCATAGTTGCCAAAGTATTGCTACCAAATGTTTTGCCATTTATTTGGCTAACAAAACCTATGTACTCGCCGGCATTTTTATGCTGACTATTTTTCACATATGTTTCAGGTTTTCAATTATTCAAGCATGCAACGCATAAGACTGCATCCGGGCCTTAGACTTCTTAAATCAAAGGACAATTACATGTATTCTTTGTTTGTAAAACAATGATAACAATAATGAAACAATTTAGTACCAGTAGTTGTGAGCAATTTGTAACGTGACTCCCCGATATTTCTGTCGCGTGTTGTTATATTACGCGATTGGGGTGTTACAGATTGGTGTCAGAGCACTGGTGGAATTAGGTTATTAGTATGCCTTTAACCTAGTCTATAACCTTCCTAGGACCCAAAACATGAGTAGTCTTAGGATCTCTATCCTAATCCTCATCTTTATTCGTGCCACAACTACTCTATGATTTACAAATTATCTAACCCTAAATAATTTATCCTAAACCTTAGGCTTTAAGCCTTAAGGTATTCTTCAAAATGTTTTTCTCAAAACATTCTCATTGAAATATTTCTCAAAATGTTTTCTCAAAACGTTCTCGTCAAAATATTTCACAACATGTTTATCTCAAACGATTTGTATCAAAAGATTTCTTAAATGTTTTTCTCAAACATTTTTCATCGAAATCTTGGGTTTTAATAATGTGAACACATGAAATCTGGAAGGGTGGATGCCTGTACCCCGGGTTTTCTGTCTAAGGCTAGAGTGTTCGTACAAATCCGCAATATCGGACCAGTCACTCTTACCTGGGAACTCTTAGGGTGAGTGTCCACTTATAGGCTAAAGCATGTCTTCTCGAAACATCATAAAAACCTATCCACCTTGACCACGTCGAACGATTCCCAAACACTACAACTTTTGGGGGGGGGGGGATATTCCACGGTCCTCCCAACCGCTGCTCATCCATATTACCCTCGGTAATATGTTTGTTATTCATAAGAATGGAAACAAATTTCCCTTTTACAATAGTATTTCATCATATTACCTTCGGTGATATGTTTGATTCGAGAAAATTGAAATGAATTTCATTTCGTTTCACGACACCATGTAATCCTATGTCATTTTCGAAACACTACCTTTGGTCTTTCAAAATTTTCAAAAATTTACCATTTGGATGAGAATTTTCAAAATTTCAAACACAAAGTTTCTTTATTTAAAATTTTTTTAATTTAAAATATTTTATCCTAAAAACAATAAATTTTTAAAAGGTAAGGAATTTATAACACAAACCATTAACTTGGTTTGTATTCTCTCATCCAAAAATTTTACAAAAACTTATTTCTCAAACAATTCTTGTATCAAAACAAAATCCACAACACTGTATTTTCTAAGTAAAAGAACAAGACTTATGAACGAGCTTTTACTAAGTCAAAGTTTTCACTACACAATGATGTTACAAACTCATGACAATTTGATGGAATCTAACTTACTTAATTTTTCAATACAGCTATATCTTCAAGATGCCTCCCCACAGCGACATCACTTGGAACGCTGAAATGGCAGCAAGGATTTCTCAGCATCTAGCTGCTTTTCTCCCAGGCATTGTGACCCAAGTCAACCAAATCCAAAACAATAACAACAACAATGTTATATCATCATGTAACTTTAAACAATTCAACTCGGCTAAACCACTCGGGTTTAATGGGTCTGAAGGAGCAACTGGGCTACTACAATGGTTTGAGAGTATAGAAAACAAATTCCGCCATGTTCAGTGTCCCAGTGAGCGCAAGGTGGAATTTGCCTCGAGTGTTTTCCAAAAAGAGAGCACTCACTTGGTGGAACGGTATCATGAGAGACCGAGGTGCCGCTATAGCAATGGCATAAACATGGGGAAGAATTTAAAAATCTTATGAAGAAAGAATTATGCCCACGAAGCGAAATAAAGGCACTTGAAAACGAATTCTATTATCTAAAACAAGATAGTGGGGAAAACCGTGCCTACACTGACCGGTTTGAACAGTTAAGCATACTTTGGCCCACTATGGTCACACCTTTGGATCAGGCTATTGAGAAATACATTGATGGCCTACCTGATCCAGTCCAAGACATTGTCACTGGCAGCAAACCTACAACACTTAGGTAGGCTAAGGAATTAGCCGCAACCCTAACCGACTCCCAGGTTAGAAAAGGGAAACTTTTTCGAAAGGGAGGCGAGAAATGAAACATTGAAACTACTAAGGAGAATTCAAAGGGAACAAAGGTCAAATCTTCTAAAGATTCTAAGAAGTACAAGACTTTAAAGAATTATGCAATTCCTGCACCAATTCCACTAAACTCAGTACCCTTTAAGGGATTTTATCGTGGAAAGCAACCTCGGTGCAATCATTGCAACTATCATCATGCAACAAATTCTATTTGTCTCCGGTGTACAATCTATGGTCTATTTGGACATCTAGTTGTGACCTGTCGTGTCCATAACCGAGCAGCCCCTACTCAAACTCGCCCTCGAGCATGTTTCAATTGTGGCGATTTAAATCATTTCAAGCGATACTGCCCTAAGCTTGCTAATGCTAATGGACGAGTGTTCAATGTCAATGAGACTTAAGCTAATGATCAAGCACTTATGATCATTTGAACCTCTACATTTTCTGTTTATTTTTTAAAACAATGTACATATTTCAACTATGTTTGTAATGACAATATAAATTTCAAGAAGTTTTTCCTTCATTCTTGGTTATTCGTATTTAAATTACAAACTCCCATGTGATTACACTATGTGTGATTACAACTACATGCTGACTTTGAGGATTCCGTTCTTTAGGAACTAAATCTTGTAATTTAGCATACTATGATTGCACTCTAGTGCATTCATACGAACTTGGCAACACGATCGATACGAATACTATGTACAAGTTACTACTATTTTATGATCATGGCATGACATACATGAATTGTTTGTCTAGTATGTATAGTACATGATTACAAATACAATTTGCTTCGTATGTTGACGTAACATACTTAGTACACTATTTTCAAATACATTTTGTTTAGTATGTTGACTTAGCATACCTAGCACATGATTTGAAAAAAAAAATTCTTGATATGTTTACATTACGATGACAATGCATGTTTAGTATATGTTGCATACTACCAGTTTGGTTAGTATGAAACATGTATTAACATTTGTACTAGAATGAAATATCTGCTACTAATTTGTTGTATGCAAACCAAGTAGTGCAATCATTGCTAGTATGAAACACGATTGATTTGACAGATGCTGTGTTATGACGATGTTTAATTGATTTACATGACAGTTCGACCTTTCCCTCGCTTAACAAGAGGAGCTATGTGGACCATACGACGAAACGAGTAATTATGGGTGCACACTTAATTATGAGGTTCGACGCATGAAAATCATAGTAAGCCTTGTTAAGTATGGTGGCATAAAATCTAGAGTGATTAGGTAACGGAAGGAGTATGATGCGATAAGAACATGGTGGATACGCCGATGGTACTTCCTATATATAAGTGTTCTTACTATGTTATTCTGCAGAACGTTACTAAGATCACTTGGTGATTTTACGTTATCTTGGACCATTATGTGATTATGTGCTTATTTGTTATCTGTGTGATTATTTGCAATGGACGATGACGAGTACACTCATTAACTCTAATCGAGCCAACCATGAGTATATTATGGTGTTAAAGGAGACGATCTTGATGCCATAGGTTTGTTGACCCGTCTCCTATGCATGAGATGCTCATGGTACATGGGATGTACCTCGTGGGACGTTAGAAACCATGTACGTATGGACAAGGCTTGAATGTACACCCTTTTGTTTGCTAGGATTTACACAAAAAGCTTAGTATAACATAGTGCCATGCCAAACAATTTTTGTACACTGATTTACACTTTTAAAGATTCACAAGTTTCAAAGGGTTGAATACCTTGAGATACTTTGAATATCCCAAATCACATTTTGAATCCCCCACAAATTTCCAAACACCAAACCATGCTCCGCATTTTTGGGATCTAGCAATTTGCTCATCTTTCAGTCAATTCAATAACACTCTAAGGTCTCTTTCAAATAAATTTCGGGACAAAATTTCCTAAAGTAGGGGAGACTGTAACCCTTGTGCAAAATTTAGGGCTTTCAAAAACTTTTTCTTTGAAAGCAATTCGATAACCGATGCTTAAACATAATCCGTTTAACACAACATACACACCAGTACGATGACATGAGCTAAACATACCCTAAATACCCTTTACATAACTTAGAAATAGGTTTCGAAGGGCTAGGGACGACTAAAACATGTTTATACAAGTATAGGGACTAATTACGACAAATTACGAAAGTATGCCAATTCGTATATCGACAAATGCTCCAGAACTTGATCATAAGCTATACATACCTTAAATACCCTTAACACAGCTTAGGAAATTTTTTTGAGGGGTTCGGTATGCGAAAATGCGCTTATTTGATCACAGGGACTAAAAGTGTCAAAACTGTGAAAGTATGCATTTTCGTGCATATTTAGCGTTCTGACCATATCCGGACATCCAAATATTTTTGTAATCACTAGAATATTGTATTTTAGTGACTGGAATGCAAAAATACCTTTTGTTTCGCAATTTTGGTCGTTTTCACGTCAGTTACGATTTTCGTCATAATTAACCGAAAAGCGTAACCGTACAGCCAAACGAACTGACATCCGTGACATTTTTGAGCATAATTCAAGTTGAAAACACATTAACATCATCATAGAGCTTGAAAATGGGTTTGACGGGTGTTAGAAGTGCCAAAACGCTACGAAACAAGCACAGGGACCAAAACTGCCATTTTTCAAAATTGACTGGTCTGCAGGTCCCATACGGACCGTATGGGCATGCTTACGGCCCGTAAGCCTATGCCAGAACATTAGAAACCAGTTTCTTCTAAAACCCAGCTGCGCAGCCTGTTTTAATCCCTGTTTTAGCATCTTGTGGGCTGGTTTGTGTGCTCATCAAGTTGCCCAATCAGTATATGACAAGTGTATGGCCAAGATCATTCCTTGATCCACTCAATTACACATGGCATTGATCCAATGGCACTTGTTTTTCTATAAATAGCAAGGCATTCTTACATTTCAACTTGCTCATTCATCTTCTTCATCACATCTGCTCTTTTGAGAGGCTATCACTCTTGTTGAAGGCCTCCTACTCAGTTTTCTTTGTGTTCTTTCCAAGCTTGGACTCTTGTAAGTGTTCTTTCATGCTTGGTTATGTATTTGAAGCAAGAAAGTCAAACAGTGTTTGACTTTCTGCTTTGACCATGAATTAGTCAAGTCAAAGTTCGTTTGAACTTTGCAACGTGAGCGTAATCACGATGGTTATAGTCCCTTGTGACTATACCTACTGATTACCACGTTGACTAGTCGAAGTGACGAGTCAAAGTTTCGGTTAAAATGCATGTTTATGTGCATTTTGCGTCAAAACTATTTTCGGGTATTAAAACACTTTGTTTTGTTATCAAAACAATTTTCTAACTTAGTTAAACATGTTTTAACATGTTTAACTCGTCACTTTTAGTTTAGTGCTTGTTTAGGGTCGTAAGTCAAGTGGTCTAAACAACCGCTTAGACTTTGGAACCCGACCCGTTTGGTCGATCATTAGGATCCGACCAAACACATTAGGTTACCATAGTTTTATAGGGAATAACCTTCCGAGGTTGTACCTTATGGTCACTTCGTTTAGTTAGTTATATGATAGGTAGTTTATATGCCTTAGGAAAATGACCAAAATGCCCTTTTTGCGCATAATTTCATTTTAAGCATATGTATCTAACGTTTTGACATCTAAACTGATTATGCAACATAATTAAACATGTTAGGGCATAAAATACTTATCATAGGGCTAGTTAGACCATCCGAATGCGCTTTCGCGCAAATGACGCGTTAAAGTAGCGTAAACTACCATAACTGGTCAAAAGCACTTAGGATAGGTTTCAATTCAGAATGTAGGCTTTGTTAAACCATATCATATGAGTTCCAACACTCATTTGGTTTACAATACCTCATTCTATCCGATTCCTCGATTTATGTCCCGTTACGCTAACATAGTATTCGATACAGTAGGAACCACTTCAACACTTGAACTCTTGATCCTTTGAGCTTTGTTGTACCATTTGAACAAGAACTATACGCAATCCCAAGTGAGTACATAGTCCCCCTCTTTTACCATTTTCAATGTTTTGGGGTGATTCATATGTGTAACAAATTTGTTTTTCAATGTATGGCATATATGTGTTTACTAAGTGCTTTTATATGTATTATTCTGATTATGCAAACACGATGATTATCCAAATCCTTAAAAGATCTATCTATCTTCATAGTTAGATTCTTGTAGGATATTTGAAGTACAGTCTTAGATCTTCCTATCTTCATAGTGAGATTTTTAAGAAGTACTTTACAAGACGATGGTTATGGTTTATGTGTAGATTGTTGGTAATTTAGATAACGAAACTAGAGTAATACAATAAGCACATCGTGGATACGCCGCTGGTACTTCCTATATATAAGTGTGCTTATTGTATTACCCTTCGTGGCGTTATCCCGAATCACCATTAGGATTTAGAATGTTATGATACAATGAAAGAATGTGACAGAAACCGAATCCTATAGCATCTATCTATCTTTATAGATTGATTCTTGTAGGATGTTTAAAGTGCTAATATTGGAGTCCTTGTTTGGATTCATTATGTACTTTAAATGCGTATTTGACTAGCCAATGTGACAGAAACCAAATCCTTATAGCATCTATCTATCTTCATAGATTGATTCTTGTAGGATGTTTAAAGTGCTAATATTGGAGTCCTTGTCTGGATTCATTGTGTACTTTAATGCGTATGTGACTAAACGATGTGACAAGAACCGAATCCCTGTAGTATCTGCCTATCTTCAAAAGCTAGGCATACATGGGATGTTTAAAGTGCTAATATTGGAGTCCTTGTTTGGATTCATTGTGTACTTTAATGCGTGTTTACAAGTTGGTGACAAGTTGATGATTATGTGTTTATGTGGTAGTTGTGGTTTAGATAACGAAACGGTTATAATAAAATAAGAACATGGTGGATACACCGCTGGTACTTCCTATATATAAGTGTTCTTATTTTATTACTCTTGTAGTATTATCCGAATCACTTTAGGATTTTGTGTACGATTGATTCAATGTTCGATTATCCAAATCCTTGTAGAATCTTCCATATCTTTATATGTTAGATTCTTAGAAGGATGTCTAAAGTACTATTATAAATCATTGACTTGATTTATATAATACTCACACAAGTTTTGATTTATTTCAAAACAGTTATTATTAATCCTTGATTGGATTTCTAATAACACATTAACGAGTTTTACAATGATTTCAACGAGATTACAATGTACAATTTCAAATGGCATAAAAATTAATTAGTAATAATCATATTGCCATATACAAACTGTTTGCCACAAGTTTTCACAATCAAGATTATGTATTGCAATACTAAACTTTTGCCGTTCTCTGGCTCCAAGATTTATTTTCAATTGACAACTCTCGTAGTTGCCAAAGTATTACATTACCAAATGTTTTGTCATTTATTTGGCTAACAAAACCTATGTACTCGCCGACATTTTTATGCTGACTATTTTTCACATATGTTTCAGGTTTTCAATTATTCGAGCATGCAACGCATAGGACTTAATCCGGGCCTTAGACTTCTTAAATCAAAGGACAACTACATGTATTCTTTGTTTGTAAAACAATGATAACAATAATGAAACAATTTAGTACCAGTAGTTGTGAGCAATTTGTAATGTGACTCCCCGATATTTCCGCCGCGTGTTGTTATATTACGCGATTGGGGTGTTACAGAATAATCATCAATTCGTTTTCAATGAGTGGATAATTTTTAGTAGTTGTCGGTGATTTCTCTGTTCCTTTCTTGCTGTTAGAAGTTGCGATTGATTACATTATTTATTAACTCTGGTAACAGAATTGGTGTCTGGGTAATTCGAAGTCTTTTCCATTCTATTTTTAATCATAATCAAGTTGTATATGGTGGCCATTATTCAAGTTATATGAAGGCTAGGGTTTGTTGGTTATCTTCTTTATACAATGTACGGAATATAGTGGCGCAGTTACATCACTTGGTATCGTGAAAGCAATAGGTATGATATGTTTAGCAAAATTATTAACTTGCTTATCATGTAGTTGATGAATAAATACAACTTTTTTGAGTCATGATTTATATTTTCTTGTTATTTCTTGTTGAATGTGCAGAAGACGAGGACATCAATCTTGTTGTTGCTACTGGTTCAAAAGAAAATATTGTGAAACTCTGGAAGGTAATTTTGCATTTTTCTTTATTTGTAACAGATTTTTGGAATTAACAACTCTAATGTTTTCTCTTTAAAGGTTTATATCTTATATATGCTTGCTAGAAAAGAATTTTGTTCTTGTCTTGCATCTTGTATTGAGGTCTACTTTAGTGTTCTTAATTCACAAGGTTCCAAGACCTAAAGGAAGTAGTATCTGGCTCCCAACAATTGAGATCATGGCTATCTTCAATCTTTTGTTGTCACTTGTGGTAAAGCTACTGTCTCATGATCATTAGTCGTTTAAATCAAAACAAGAAACAGTAATGTAAAATATACTTAATGGAAGAATGTTTTAGGATTCAAGTTTGTGAAGAACCTATTGCGTTAGGGTTGTATAGTTTGGCTTTGGCTGGACATCTCCAAACATGGAGGTGTCGTAAACTAGGTTTTACTTCTTGTCCAAATTTCAAATGGTGTTTTTGGACGATATCTCAAAGGAACTCGAACAATTTTCAGTAATACGTTGGTACAAAGAAAGTCTTGAATCATTGAATTTGCTAGCAGGATTCTATCTCATGATGATTAATGCTAAAACCATTGCGTTTGGGTTTGTCGATCCCAGTAATCATGCCATGCAATCCCATGTAAGGATTTCTAAGAAGTTATTGAGTGAGAAAATCCTGATTTGAAAATTACTGAGAAATTGACAATGACCCTAATTTTATACTAACGCCATTAAGCCATAATAAGGGTATACTTTATACCTTAGTTGGTTTAAGGCCACGTTGATTGGAATACTTTTGAAAAGTTGTTTGATTATGGAATTCATAAAAAAACTCAACATAGTAGACACGTGTGAAGAGTAGTGTTAAAAAGTCATTACCCTCTCAGGATGACCCCATGTCCCAGAATAATCAAGTTATAGACACACTTAACTATATGGTTCTATGTAACTAAGTCATTTACCATTCCCTTGTGATTTTAGAGCTTCTTATATTTTTCTAGCAACATAAACTAACGACCCTAGAAAATTACTATTTAAGCTACTCAATTGAAAGGAAACCCTAACTAACTTCTAAACCCTTTTAACCGGATTCTTCCCGTAGGTGACCGATATGACATACTAACCCTTGAACAAGTTTATCCTTTACCTACTAAGTTTCCAGCCCTAGACTTACGATTGATATATATCCTAAAGATAGACAAAACAGATCTAATATGTATAACTTCATAGAAAGACCTAAATCATCCACATAATCTCATTCAAAGATCAATAAATATCATATAGATTACACAATCAAAAGTTCACCAGCAAACTCTTACTAAAAACACACTTTCATAACAAAATCATCCATGCTTCACATAATATTAAGATTCATCCTAACCTAACCGGCTATAGAGTGGTTAACTACTCATAGAAATAACTAAAACACAAGAATTCATCAAATACATGACTAGATCTAAAAAATGATAATACGAAAGGTCTAACTCGGTAAGGATCGATATCTCGACCTCATGTACGCTATTCTTCCATGAATACTCTTCCTGATGATCTTCTCTTGAATCTTTCCCTTTGTATGGCTTGTAAAACCTATTAGATTGTAAAGACTTATGCAGTTTGGGATGATTTCATTGTGTATGTTATCAAAGTTTCAATTTAATTACTCTAAGTGTGGACCATGGAGCAAAAAAATGACTTTACGCTTTTGTGTATTGATTAGATTTGAGTTAGAAATTCGGGTGTCAGGATCCTTCTGATTTCAGTAGATTGCAACATAGTACCTAATGTGAGTTTCTAGACCCCTTCTTAAACTATTTTGGTGTAGTGTGCATACTTGATGAAGTGTTTTAAAGGAAAAGTGTGTTATGTGAAAAGAATATGTTAAAGGTCTTAAATGCAAGAAGTAAAGAATGTTTAAAAAAACGAAATGAGCTGGTGTAAACATAGGGAAGGAATACGAACCTCGTACATATTTACACTAGTTAAAGCATAAGGAATGATTTGATATTTTAATAGTCAGCACATTGTCTAATTTATTTGCGTATGACTTGTTTTGTCAAATTCTGGGCCGGGTTGTAGGATCGGTTTTCGACTCCGTAACGATTGCGTATCAACACGTGTGACGTGCGGAATCCATACACGTGCGTGGACCGGACACGAGAACGTACTAAATCTGCGATTCTATTCAAGATCTGAAATCGTACAATCACGTGAATCACCTTTTGAACTTTCTCTCTCTAGTTTCTCTCTCTAGCTCCAAAGTTCTCCAACTAGAAAATGTGCAAAAGTTCTAAACTCTAACCCTAACACTTTTATTTATAGGCCAAGGCTTTTAATGAGAGTTCTCATTATTTACAGAATTGCCACCTTGCCTTTTCCTACATATTAAAATATAAGGCTAGAATTAAACTGTTTTAACTATGAATTAGATTGACGGAGGCGATAGATATAAATGCACTAACATACCCCCCTTGGATATTGCCGCAGTCAATCTCGTAGCGTCTTGTCTTTCTCTCTCTCTTGAGTCTTCTTGAAAGTTTGATGTCTTCAGCAAATACAGACTCCCTCTTTCTTGAACATAATCCCCGTGGATCTGTCTTCAGCTTCAGCTCCCCCTTTCGGTAGACTCTTTCATCAGGCTCCCCCTTTCGTCAAGCTTCCGTGCTTTTGGGATCGACACCTAGCTTTTCGGTTACAAGCTCCCCCTTGCGTTGAGCTCGTCTTCAGACTTCCCCTTAGACTCGGCTATCGGGATCGTAGTCTGGTACAACATCTGCAAATCTTAAACATTTATAAGTAAAAGCATTTTGAACATTCAGGATTGAAAATCCTGGCTCTCTCAGCATAAGCTAAAATATTTCAACAGTGAAAGCATTTTCCGATTGTCAAGGAATCGTGACCTGGATCTCAAAAACTTTTAATCAAGATCCTGGCTCTAAATATAATAATATGAATATATCCAGGATTACTTGATTCTCTCCCCCTATCAACAATCTTCATAGATTTGGCAGTATTAAGCTTCCAAATTCGAAACCTAGCTCTTTACAGCAGATTTTCAACAGTTTAAGTATCCAAATCCCTCCCAATTTATCATCCAAGTCCAACTTAATGACCTTGGAGATTTCACAAACTATTTTTGATTTTTGATTTTAAAAAACTTCAAGTTTCAACTTAATGAACTTGTTTATTTTCAGAAACACGATCAGCATACTTAGATTTTGAAACTCAGCACTCAGACATCGGTTGTCGAAACTAAAGTCAAATCAAAATCTTTTGTATTTTTCTGAAAGATAAAGCTGTAAAAAAATATTTACAGACAGTATTTTTGTTTGAGTTCGTGTCAGAGGGTCATATCAGTTTATGACAAATCACTAGCACCGTTGAGCTTTAAACACTTTAAGTTCTAAACGATTCACTTAGGTTGTCAGTATACTGATCCACTTAAATTTTCACACAAAGTTCAATCGATTCGAGATACGGATTAGTGTTTTAAGGACTTAACTTATTCGTGTGTCCCACCTCAGAATATACTCCCGTATCAAAATTCCCTAGATTCAGTCTTACAAGTGAGTATACCAATTTGATATCTGTTCTCTGGGTTAGTGCGAGACCTTGAGAGCTCAGGTATGAACTTTCGTTCAGTCAAAGAGATGAAGGCTCGACTTTAGGTATGTTCCCTTTAGGGAATCTTTTCTTCAACTGCAATTGATTTATATCTTTCGATATTTTTCAATTTTTATGCAGAGGATAAGCTTTTAAAGCGCATAAAGTATTATACGAAGTCTAGGCAATTGCTTCCGCAATATCAGAAGACCAGGTATAATACCCCAGATATCAAACAGTATAAAGACCTAGTATCTCAGAATCAGGCAATCTCTCAAACAAGATTTCGGGGGTTACCCATCCGAGAGATGTTCCTCATGAGATAAGTAAGTATTTGATATTTAGGTTTATATCTCGAAAACAATCTACTAAGCGTGTAAAAACCTACTGGCATATCGTCAGTGAGACCGTTTATCACATTTTAACATTCCATTTCTTTAGCGTACTATGATTGTCTACTGATGTCTATCATTTTCTCTTTTTACACAAAAACTCATTTTGTGAATTTTATAATGTTTTTGGATTTTTCAAATTTTCTAATGTTTTTTTATTTTCTGAAATATTCTTACTCCCCCTAAAATTCAAAACCATTTAAAGAAAATTTGACAACCTGATACTGATAGCTTTGTCTCGCCATCCATTTTCTGCTTTTCGTGCACTGAATTGCAGAAAATATAACATGTGAAGCAGAAATTACCCCCATTATTTACAACACAATGATATTTTACAGTTTGTTTCAATCTTGTGAAATTAATCATGTTTGTTCCGCCGTGAGGGTTTCGGCATATTCACTCAACATATTTTTGTAAATTTTTGATTTTTTTACAAAATTTAAAAACAAACATATTTTTTATTTTTCAAATATTTGACAAAATAAAAACATATGTTTAGTTTTTAAATTTTCAAATTTTTAGGGTTTATAATATGGTTTATTTATGTACAGAAAACCAACAAACTCCCTGTTTCTCAGTTGCAGGGATCAGCAGCCTCTTCTCCTCGTGCTAGGCTGCTCTCATCTCCATCTTGGTAATTTTCAAAATTCTTGAGCACCTGCACATTCAGACTATTCAAGTACTTGAACAAATTAGCCCAGGTCTGTTTGACCTTAGGCTATCAACACGATACGTTTCATTCAACTTTGGAAAATCTTTGTCATCTTTCACAAATGAATTTTCATTCTGATTATCAATCACAGAAATCGTTTGTTTCTTTTCAACCCAAGTTTGTCGTTTCGGAGCACCTCTTTTGTAAAAATGTGAATCTTTTTTAACATTATGACTTTGAACAACAACTTTTGGTTTCCAAAACTGATTTGGTTTTGTTGTATCAATAGTTGTTTTCCAACTTTGTGTTGTTCTTAATCTGGGTGTCACCGGTTTCGATGTTTGTTGTGAGTCAGCCTTTGAAATTTTCGGCTTCCAAGTTTGCTTTGAATCAAACTTGGTTGACTTCTGATTCACAACATCAGACTTGTTTTTCGTTTCAACACCAACAGGTTTAAGATTTGGAAAATTTCGACTGAGATGTCCAATTTGATCACACTTAAAGCATGTTCTCTTGGACACATCTTTAACCTGTTGTTGTTCCTTTTTCTTTTGAGTGTAGAACTCTTCATTAGACTGTCGTCTAAATTGGAGTTCTTTCTCTTCTTCAGAATTTGTTCCGTGAACAAAGTTCATTTTTTCTTGATAATTTGGTGTTTCATTTCTTTTCCAATTCTATTTCTTTTTATACCCCAACCCAGCCTTCATGTTTTTCTTTTTGTAACCATGTTTGTTATAAAAGGTTTTGTGACCTTTTCCAGCAAACTTTGAAATTTCGGACTTTTCAATCTCTACCAGTTTGAAAACTTTGTTGATTTTATCTTAAATCATATTTTGAATTGGGAATTCATTATCCGAAAATAGTTTGTCTGATCCAATCATGGTATAAACCAATCCTTTTGAATCATCATTCACAACTTTTTCAGATTTTGAGTGTTGAAGATAACTATCATGAAAACTTCCCTCATTGTCATCTTGTGATTCAGAATTATCTGTTTTGGTAGACTCCTCTGCTAGAACACTTTCAACGACCTTACTAACCACCTCTGAATCACTGATGTCATCAGATTTGGTGTAAGTCACATCGATGTTGTCGGGTGTCACACCCCGATTTCCACGTGTCACCGGTGGGCCCGGTGGGGGAGTATCGTGACGTGGTTGGCAACGTAATAGTCAAACAACACAATATAATAATGCACAGCGGAAGCAATTTAAATAAGATACAACCGAATTTATTTATTGTAAACAAAGTCACAATTATCCGGTGTTCATCCACAGTAGGATCAAATATAAAACATTGTTATGGTTCAACAGACTTCGGCATCTAAAGCTTGCGAGACTTCTAGTGATGCTTAGGAGACTTTCAGCCTATTTCGCCTAGTACCTGCATTTAATCTTTTTGGGAAAATACGTCAGTTTACACTGGTAAATACATTCAACTGACTCATTTTATAAAATGATTGAAAATTTGTTTGGATGCACATGGCATAAACATTTTTATTAACTTGGGAGAATTATTTAATATTATAATCTTGTTAACGAATTACATGTTACTTATGCGTTCAGTAGCCCGGACGTATCCGGGTTAAGGATCAATAGACACACCACAATTCTAGAGTTATACACCGACAGGTGTACGCCTACACCCCGTGCTCAGGTCGTGGCTATCTCGTAAGATAATGCCAAGGATATCCGGGACATGGTCATTAACCCCCCAAAGGCTGTAAAGTAAACAATACTGTTTAAACGAGTCGATCAAATTATTCAATTAACCACCTAAGCGATGGAAGATTTGATGCCCGATCAAGCGGTACGCTATGTACCGTAACCCAAGCCCGTATAGGGAAAATAAGTTAAAAGTATTTACCTTTGCAAAGTAAAATCCTTAATTGAATAAATTGCAGATAGCTTTTACTGGGCTCCTAATCTGGAACGAAGGTTTAATATAACCTATTAGAATACTAACGGGTCTTTAATTAAGCTTAAGCTTAGACCGGTCAGTTTTAAAGATACGGTTCGTACGCACGATTAAGCGAAGACCGGATAGAATGTGATTTAGACCTGACAAGTTTGAAGACTTGTTTAATATGGGTTTACTATTCACATTCTGGATTTTGAGATAAAAATGATATCGTTTGACCCGTTTCGGCTAGTTTATGCATACTAGTTACATAAACCGAACCGAACACGTATAACGCATAACGGGTAACCGAAAGGGTCGCGAACAGGTTTCCTAAGTCAATACGCTTTAAATATGTTGTGATATCATTATGATATCTTCCATAATGCCCATAACGAGTTTATTCCCTAATTATGCCCCATAGGGTATTTTAGTCATTTTAACGACCATAAAAGGGATTTATAACACTTCTGAGATACGGGTCTGATTTAATCAGCAAAATTATTAATTTTAACAGGTTATAATATTTGGTAATAAGTCTTACGTGGCAAAATGGTTTTAATACCAAACTACGCGTATAATACGCGTATAAAGCCGTTTTAAGCGACGTACTGTTTAAAATACCATTCTGAGTTTTCTGATCAGCAAAACAGGCTCAAAACACTCTATTTATTATTTTAAATCAGTGGCAATTGGATTGGTATCAAACGGATTCGTAAAACTCGTTTTATGGCCTAAAAGGGCATATTCGGTATTAACCGAATCAATGCGATAAGCCTAGCTTAAGATCAGTTTAAAAATAATTAAAAATCTTCAAAAATCCCAAAATATTATTTAACATCAGTGGGTAAAAGTTTTGGTACCGAAAATCGGGTTTAGATAGGCTATGCGCTAATCGCGCCGTTTAATTAATAAAAAGCTTATTACTTACGCTAATGCGTATATCTCCTAATCTAGACCTCCGATTGACGTGAAAATTTACGTACATGCTAAATAATCAGTAACTAAGATTATAGTACTTCCACATTTTCAAAATTCTCGTTGTAGGGTTATAAGGGCATTACGGTCCAATTTAAGCGATTAACGGAAACGTGTGCATGCATCGGATAATCAACGAAACAAGTACAGAGACTTATACTAGCATGTAACCCAACCCTAATGAGACTTTAAGGCATGTCTAATTCAAACTAAAACGGGTCAGAACCGAAGTCAAAGCAAAAGTCAAGGTTTTGCGCCTTTCGGTTCCGAACCGGGTTTTAACAGAAATTTGTCGAGTCGGGCAAGCGTAGACAAGTTTTTATACTCATTACCAAGTTATATTAGGTTTAAAACAGATTACACGCCTCGCGGATTGCTAATCGTGCATTAAATCGCATTTTGTAATTCTGTTGACTTTTTCGGTCAACGTTTGACCCGACAAACGACCTAGTTAGGTCTGGATTCGGTACGTGACCTTATAAGGGCTTATTACCCATATAATTACCTATCTAACGGTACTTTCAATTTAACATACGACTGAACTATCGTTACTTAATCAAGAAGTCAACCGTAAACTATGACATATTGACTTTTATGCTAATTATAAAGCTAGAACTAAATTAGAAGGGTTAGGCAACTTACTAGATGATTAAGGATGATTAGGGATGCTTGGAAATCAGCTTGGGAGTTCCACAAATGCTCAGATTGTTTGCAAGAATGGTTGTGAATGAATGGGTCTTTATATACAAGAATCAAGCACCACAAGGTATTGACACAAGGGTCTATGATCAGCCACAAGTGATAAACACATGTCTCTAGCATGTAGGGGGTGTCTAGGGGCCATGCACATGCAGAGAAACCGGTTGAAAGGGTCACAATCGCACTAAACAGGCTGTTGCCTGTTTTTCCGTATCTGTAGGCCGGACGCGGCCCGCGTCCCAAATAACCAAGTCTCAGGCGGGCCGCCTGAGACATATAAATCAGATTTTTGATTTTTGTTTGTTGTGTTTCGAAGGGCAAGTGGTATAAACGAATGGTGGGCATTATTTTATCATTTAGGGGCCTCCATTATGGGTCTTTTACTGTTGGATACCCTACCATTTGTGTTTGTTTCAATTGGATCCAATAACAAGACCCGAAAACAACGGGTTTCCATTCTTTTCTTCGTAGAATCCTATCATACATTTCCAATTCCATTATTGGCAATAATTTCCTGAATTTGAATATGTACAAGGTGTTTTTAACATAAATTGAGTCTTGGGATTTATAACGAGGTCGTTCAGAGGTGCAAAAGTTAACATAACGACACGGTTAAATCCTGTCAATCATTTTTAATAATTCCGAGTCTACAAAGCGTTTTGTCACACGTGACACGTGTCGTTACGTTATTGAACACGAAATTCTGAGGTGTTACATCCTCACCCCCTTAAAATAAATCTCGACCCGAGATTTACTGAAACAAATAAGGGTATTTTTCTTTCATGGTGGATTCCAACTCCCACGTATACTCGGGACCTCTTCGGGCATCCCATTTGACCTTTACAAAAGGTATATGCTTCCTTCGAAGTTTCCTTACCTGTCGATCTTCAATCGACAAAGGTTTTTCAACAAACGTTAAGCTCTTATCTATTTGCACATCTGTATGTGGCATGACATGTGATTCGTCAGCGGAACACTTCTTTAGATTGCAGATGTGGAACACATTGTGAATTCCACTGAGCTCTTCTGGTAAGTTCAACTTATAGGCAACTGACCCGACACGTTCGATAACCTCGAAAGGTCCTATGTATCTCGGGCTTAGTTTGCCTTTCTTACCAAATCGCATCACTCCTTTCCAGGGTGACACTTTTAGTAGGACTTTTTCACCTACTTCGAAGTGAAAATCCTTACGATTTGGATCCGCGTAACTCTTCTGCCTATTCCGGGCAGCTTGGAGATTGTTACGAATCTGGACAATCTTGTCCGTCGTTTCGAACACGATCTCTGGTCCTGATAACTGGACTTCTCCAACTTCCGCCCAACAAACTGGCGATCTACACTTTCTACCGTATAATGCCTCAAACGGCGCAGCCTTTATGCTGGTATGGTAGCTATTGTTGTAGGAGAATTCGATCAATGGTAGGTTCTTATCCCAGCTACCTCCCAAATCGATCGCACATGCGCATAGCATGTCTTCCAACGTTTGAATAGTACGCTCACTCTGACCGTCTGTCTGAGGATGGTAAGCCGTACTAAAGTTCAAACGTGTGCCCAAAGATTGCTGGAAGCTCTTCCAAAAATGAGACGTGTACCTAGTATCCCGGTCAGAGATAATAGCTACAGGTATGCCATGTAGGGCTACAATCTTATCAACATATAACTGGGCTAACATATCGGAGCTATAAGTCTCCTTGATGGGTAAGAAATGAGCTGACTTAGTCAGTCGGTCAACTATAACCCATATCGTATCATTTCCTTTCCTCGTCTTGGGTAACTTGGTAATAAAATCCATAATTACCATTTCCCACTTCCACGTAGGAAGTTCAGGCTGTTGTAGCAAACCTGACGGTTTCTGATGCTCGGCTTTGACTTGCGCACATGTCAAGCATTTTGCTACATGGGCGGCCACAGACTTTTTCAAGCCTATCCACCAATAATTTGCCTTTAAATCCTGGTACATCTTGTCAGCTCCAGGATGAACGGAGTATTTGGAACTATGGGCTTCTTGGAGGATGACATCACGAAGTCCTCCAAAAATTGGAACCCATATTCGTCCGTTTAACCGTAAAATTCCGTCCTTGCTAAGAGTTAACTGCTCCTCAGTTACTCCTAACTTTTCATTAGGATAGTTAGCTTCCAACACAGCTTCCTTCTGTGCAGCTAACACCCCTTCTATCAAACTGTTCTTTATCTCCATACGCTTGGCGTTAATTCGAATGGGTTTAACCCTTTCTTTTCTGCTCAAGGCATCAGCGACTACATTCGCCTTGCCGGGATGGTATTTGATTTCACAATCATAATCATTTAAAGTTTCCATCCAACGGCGTTGCCTCATGTTTAATTCTTTCTGGTTAAACAGATGCTGGAGGCTCTTGTGATCAGAAAAGATCACAAACTTGATTCCATAAAGATAATGCCTCCACAGTTTTAGTGCGAACACAACGGCACCCAATTCCAAGTCATGGGTGGTGTAATTCTTTTCGTGCACCTTTAACTGTCGTGATGCATAGGCAATCACCTTGCCTTTCTGCATAAGCACACACCCCATGCCAGTGTGTGATGCATCACAATAAACTACAAATTCTTCAGCGCCTTCAGGTAGTGTAAGCACAGGAGCGTTGCTCAACCTTTGTCTCAAAACATCGAAGGACTCTTGCTGCTTAGGGCCCCAAACGAACTTTACTTTCTTCTTGGTCAGGGAAGTTAGGGGTGCAGAAATCCTTGAAAAATTTTCAATAAAATGCCTGTAATATCCTGCCAACCCCAGGAAGCTACGAATCTCCGTAGGCGTCTTTGGCTCTTGCCAATTCATAACAGCTTCGACTTTAGCGGGATCCACTTGGATACCACGCTCACTGACCACGTGTCCAAGAAACTGGACTTCTCGTAGCCAAAATTCACATTTAGAGAATTTGGCGTAGAGCTTCTCCTGACGTAGAAGTTTGAGAATACAACGAAGGTGTTTCTCGTGGTCAGCTTGATTCTTAGAATAAATAAGGATGTCATCGATGAAGACGATAACAAATTTATCTAAGTAAGGTTTGCAGACACGATTCATGAGATCCATGAACGCGGCTGGTGCATTAGTGAGCCCAAAAGGCATCACTAGGAACTCGTAATGACCGTAGCGAGTCCTGAATGCAGTCTTGTGAACGTCTTCATCCATAACCTTCAACTGATGGTATCCTGACCTCAGATCAATCTTTGAGAAGTAACTTGCCCCTTGAAGCTGATCGAACAAATCGTCGATTCTGGGCAGAGGATACCTATTCTTGATCGTGACTTTATTAAGCTCGCGATAGTCGATGCACAGACGCATCGACCCATCCTTCTTCTTTACAAACAGGATTGGCGCTCCCCAAGGAGATGAACTAGGTCTAATGAAACCCTTAGCCAGCAATTCATCTAGCTGCGTTCGCAACTCCTTCATTTCCGTGGGTGCCAATCTGTATGGAGCTCTAGCAACTGGTGCCGCTCCGGGGATGATGTCGATCCTGAATTCCACTTGCCTATCCGGTGGCAAACCAGGTAGATCTTCAGGAAACACTTCCGGGTATTCAGAGATGACAGGAATGTCTTCCATCTTCGGTTTGGGCTCATCAATGATCACTTGCGCCATGTAGATGACACATCCCTTTTTCAAACACTTAGAAGCCTTGAGCATAGTCACCTGCTCAGGCAGTCCGTACTGGGTATCTCCCCGAATGGTAAGTGACTCACCAGACGGGGTCTTTATTACCACATGCTTCTGGTTGCAAACAATTTGGGCTTGGTTATGAGATAACCAGTCCATACCCAGAACTATGTCAAAACCAGCTAATTTAAACGGAAGTAGAGACAGAGGAAAAGAATGGTTCTTAATGGATATAACACATCCATCTAACACAGTAGAGACGGTTTCTACGGTACCATCTGCTAACTCTACCTCATAGTTTACTTTTAGGGTTTTGACAGGTAAATTTAACAATTCACAAAATTTACGATCTACAAAGGACTTATCTGCGCCTGAATCAAAAAGTACTCTTGCAAAAACATCATTTACAAGGAAAGTACCTGTTATGACGTTATCATCCTGCACGGCCTCCTTCGCATCCATCCTGAAGACTCTGGCATTAGTCTTCTTAGCCTCTTCAGGCTTCTTGTTGTTCTTTGGGCAGTTAGTACTTATGTGGCCCCTCTCGTTGCAACGGTAGCACGTTGCATCTTTCATCTTCTTGCAATCCAAGGTTTTGTGTTCCTTGGATTTGCACAAACCACAAGCAAAAGACCTTGACTCGTTTTTCGAGTTTGATTCGAGTCTGCACTTTCCAAAGTGCCGTTTCTTGCAAGTCTTGCACGTAGGCTTCTCTCCAGAACGATGCTCGTCCTTCTTCGAATCCGATCCCTTCTTGTGATCACCGCTCCCACGGTGTTTCTTGTTCGACCTATGCGAACCATCATCTTCTCGCTTCCTCTTCTCAGTATCCTTATTCCTCAGCGATCTCTGACGGACCGCATCAAGTGTGAGGGATAAGGAAAGGTCAGTTACAGACCTGAAGGTAACTGGCCGAGAAGCTTTAACACTGGCCTTGATCTCGGGTTCCAACCCACCAATAAAACGAGCAATCCTTTTAGGCTCCGGGGTTACCAGATAAGGTACTAACCGGGATAGTGTATTGAAGCTTGTCAGATAAGCCTGACAATCGAGGTTCTTCATTACTAGTGCTAGAAAGTCTGATTCGATCTTTTCCACCTCATGCTGAGGGCAGAAATTTTCCTTGATCAAGGCGATGAATTGATCCCACGTCATACTATACAACGGGATCTTTTCGGAAGCCTCCATCAGAGCTTTCCACCAAGCCAACGCCTGACCTTTGAAGGACTGTGAGACAAATTTAACCACATCACCTTCAGCACATCCACTGATGTCCACGACAGTGTCCATCTCATCGAGCCACGTCATACAGTCGACGGCTCCTTTCTCACCCGTAAAATCCCTGGGTTTACAAGACACAAAGTACTTATATGTGCAACCCTTGTTACGGTGTCCTCGATGCAGCACTGAATGCTGAGATGGATTACTTTTGTGGTTGGTGGACTGGCGATCATCATCGTTTTTCTTTGATCCACCCTTTTTGGGAGGAGGCTTGTTATGAGCCTCAGAGTGGGTCCTGGGCTTCGAACGTGATGCAGAGTGGGTCCTGCTTCGAGTACCACTGTACTCCTCATACTGCCTATCCAAAGCCTCTGTGATAGCACCATCTATTAATGCTTTCAATTCAGCGCCCGTTAATGTAATCTGGGCATTCACATTTGGCTCCACGGGAGGGCTATTAACTTCATTAGAGTCAGCCATTTAATTGAACTGTTGCAGAAAACAAGGACAATATTTTACTATGGAGTTTATTATAGAATTACCCCTTAGGGTAACTCGTTAACCATGGTAACAGAGACCATATTTGGTTAACTTATTAATCGTATTAATTTAGGATTTCAATTAAAATTTATCCTAAACATAAACAATAACAATATATATTAGCACATAAGGCTTGGTCGCATGGACAATTTAAATTATAAGCTATGACTTCAGAGAATCAAGACTTTTAAGGTTTGAACCTAGTTCATTACCTTTATTAGACAGGGAGTCAAAGCTACCACTGTCTTTTGGCTCATATGGAAATGAGCAGGGCCCGTAGGCATTATATTACTACGTATGGTAAAATATGATCATCTTAATTGATGATGTACCCAGGATTCAGAGATCATTAAACTGGGTTAGGAATCTTCTAAAGAATTCCTTTATAAAAATGACGTATGTGATTTTAACGAATCACTTCTGCCAGGAGTGTTAACATGTTTTAAGATGTTAACAGGGAATTGAATCTTTTAAACAGGTCTTACCATTTTGGCCCGGTCTTATATTTGACACGTGGCTAGGTTTCACACTTTAAGATCCTTAATTAAATAAATTTCATAGGCAGATTAATTTAAAAGGAATGATTTTAATTATTTATTTCGTTTATAATCTATATATGCACATAATGGCAACATGAAATTTATAAAATAACCATTTCATTAATTCTTTTTAAAATATTATACATTTGCCCTAAACGGGTCTTCCAAATACAAATTTCCCTCGTAGGGGTTTAAACAGATAATTACCCTCGCAGGGGTTAGACAGATAATTACCCTCGCAGGGGTTAGATAACACACATGCCCTCGCAGGGGCTAATTATAGTACATGTCCACGTAGGGACTACTTATTCAAACCATACACCCACGTAGGGGTTTACAACAAACCAACAAACACACATAAATGCCCACGCAGGGACTTAATTTTTAAAGTAGACATACACACATAAAGGATTTACTGATCCTTCTTGCTCTTTCCCTTGATTAAGTTCGTCAAGGTCTTGAACATTCCCTGGTTGCGCCGTCGATCTTCCCGTGCCTCATGTCGCACTTCTCTAATACTTTGCAGGATCTCCTGATGCAGTGGTGGCGACATTTGTAGAGACGGCGGGGGTTGTTGGTAAAACGGGGGTTGTGTAGGCATCTGGTACCCCTGGACTGGGTACCCTACTCCCCAAGGACCTCCATATGGTCCCTCAGGGTTAAGAGCGTTGTAATTTGCTGCTACCAGGTATGGGTCGGCTTCAGCGTAACCGGGGTTAGCGTGAGTCGGTGGCTCAAACGGGTTATACATCGAAGGACCCGTGTATGCTGGTATCTGATTATCGAAACCCATTGGTGGCGGTTGCTGCGCGAAGGGGTTTGATGGTCCACCCATCTGTGGAACTTCTTGATCCGGCTGATAATTTCTGCCGCTTGATTGTAGTGGAGAGCTGAAATGAAACTCTTCTCTTCGTGTGGTCTTCCGAGCTCCGGTTCTCATATGTCTTTGCGGCTGCGGAGGCGCCGGTTGAACTGGTGGCGGTGGAGGCGGTTGCGTAACTGCCACAAACTGGTGATTCCCAGAGGAATCTTGATGATGCTGCTGCTGCTGCTGCTCATGCGGCGAAGAATAGTGAGGCTGCTGCTGCCCAAGCGGCGACGAATGGTGCGAAGGTGTATAATACCATTCGTGCCGAGTAAAGATAGCCTGGAAGCTATCTGGACCATCATAGGGTGGTCCGTGATAAATTGAACTATCCGAGACCTCGATTGGGTGGTTGGGAGTTCCTGATGCGGGCTCGACAGGGTCGTCTTCCTCGTCCATATCATTTCCTCCAGAGAAATGGTCCTCCGGTCCCAATGGGTTGAAACCCACTGGTTCTTGTATATAATTCGCCGGGTTAAACTGGCCTTGAAAGAATGGAGTGGGGTCTCCAAAAGGGCGGTGCGACATGGATCGCTGTAACGGTATGTACGAACGGTGAGAGTCTCCAGGCTCATTTTCCGAATGTGGCCCGTAGGAGTCCTGAGCGGGAGTCGTCGAGCTGTTCGAAGTCGACCGTCTTGCTGGTTGAAATAGACCTCTCTGGTTCCGTCGAGTACCATCACTCTCGGCGGGGATAGGACCTCGTGTACTCGAAGGTCCTGCTTCGTGGTCGTTGGGGGCGGATACTGGCCCCTTTCCACGTCCTCTTGTTCTCAAAAATCTTGGAGGCATCTTTGTTGTTCCTGTCAATAAAGCATGAGATAACACTACAAAGATACATGCAATTATTTAAATAAAGGATAACACAATTAAAATGGAATTTGTCCTATGTTATAAGTCTAGACTCGAAGGTTTAGATATGTGCAATTGTGTAACTGAGATTAAACACAAAAGGCTAGTGTTTAATTCACTCAGCTTTGGCTCTGATACCAACCTGTCACACCCCGATTTCCACGTGTCACCGGTGGGCCCGGTGGGGGAGTATCGTGACGTGGTTGGCAACGTAATAGTCAAACAACACAATATAATAATGCACAGCGGAAGCAATTTAAATAAGATACAACCGAATTTATTTATTGTAAACAAAGTCACAATTATCCGGTGTTCATCCACAGTAGGATCAAATATAAAACATTGTTATGGTTCAACAGACTTCGGCATCTAAAGCTTGCGAGACTTCTAGTGATGCTTAGGAGACTTTCAGCCTATTTCGCCTAGTACCTGCATTTAATCTTTTTGGGAAAATACGTCAGTTTACACTGGTAAATACATTCAACTGACTCATTTTATAAAATGATTGAAAATTTGTTTGGATGCACATGGCATAAACATTTTTATTAACTTGGGAGAATTATTTAATATTATAATCTTGTTAACGAATTACATGTTACTTATGCGTTCAGTAGCCCGGACGTATCCGGGTTAAGGATCAATAGACACACCACAATTCTAGAGTTATACACCGACAGGTGTACGCCTACACCCCGTGCTCAGGTCGTGGCTATCTCGTAAGATAATGCCAAGGATATCCGGGACATGGTCATTAACCCCCCAAAGGCTGTAAAGTAAACAATACTGTTTAAATGAGTCGATCAAATTATTCAATTAACCACCTAAGCGATGGAAGATTTGATGCCCGATCAAGCGGTACGCTATGTACCGTAACCCAAGCCCGTATAGGGAAAATAAGTTAAAAGTATTTACCTTTGCAAAGTAAAATCCTTAATTGAATAAATTGCAGATAGCTTTTACTGGGCTCCTAATCTGGAACGAAGGTTTAATATAACCTATTAGAATACTAACGGGTCTTTAATTAAGCTTAAGCTTAGACCGGTCAGTTTTAAAGATACGGTTCGTACGCACGATTAAGCGAAGACCGGATAGAATGTGATTTAGACCCGACAAGTTTGAAGACTTGTTTAATATGGGTTTACTATTCACATTCTGGATTTTGAGATAAAAATGATATCGTTTGACCCGTTTCGGCTAGTTTATGCATACTAGTTACATAAACCGAACCGAACGCGTATAACGCATAACGGGTAACCGAAAGGGTCGCGAACAGGTTTCCTAAGTCAATACGCTTTAAATATGTTGTGATATCATTATGATATCTTCCATAATGCCCATAACGAGTTTATTCCCTAATTATGCCCCATAGGGTATTTTAGTCATTTTAACGACCATAAAAGGGATTTATAACACTTCTGAGATACGGGTCTGATTTAATCAGCAAAATTATTAATTTTAACAGGTTATAATATTTGGTAATAAGTCTTACGTGGCAAAATGGTTTTAATACCAAACTACGCGTATAATACGCGTATAAAGCCGTTTTAAGCGACGTACTGTTTAAAATACCATTCTGAGTTTTCTGATCAGCAAAACAGGCTCAAAACACTCTATTTATTATTTTAAATCAGTGGCAATTGGATTGGTATCAAACGGATTCGTAAAACTCGTTTTATGGCCTAAAAGGGCATATTCGGTATTAACCGAATCAATGCGATAAGCCTAGCTTAAGATCAGTTTAAAAATAATTAAAAATCTTCAAAAATCCCAAAATATTATTTAACATCAGTGGGTAAAAGTTTTGGTACCGAAAATCGGGTTTAGATAGGCTATGCGCTAATCGCGCCGTTTAATTAATAAAAAGCTTATTACTTACGCTAATGCGTATATCTCCTAATCTAGACCTCCGATTGACGTGAAAATTTACGTACATGATAAATAATCAGTAACTAAGATTATAGTACTTCCACATTTTCAAAATTCTCGTTGTAGGGTTATAAGGGCATTACGGTCCAATTTAAGCGATTAACGGAAACGTGTGCATGCATCGGATAATCAACGAAACAAGTACAGAGACTTATACTAGCATGTAACCCAACCCTAATGAGACTTTAAGGCATGTCTAATTCAAACTAAAACGGGTCAGAACCGAAGTCAAAGCAAAAGTCAAGGTTTTGCGCCTTTCGGTTCCGAACCGGGTTTTAACAGAAATTTGTCGAGTCGGGAAAGCGTAGACAAGTTTTTATACTCATTACCAAGTTATATTAGGTTTAAAACAGATTACACGCCTCGCGGATTGCTAATCGTGCATTAAATCGCATTTTGTAATTCTGTTGACTTTTTCGGTCAACGTTTGACCCGACAAACGACCTAGTTAGGTCTGGATTCGGTACGTGACCTTATAAGGGCTTATTACCCATATAATTACCTATCTAACGGTACTTTCAATTTAACATACGACTGAACTATCGTTACTTAATCAAGAAGTCAACCGTAAACTATGACATATTGACTTTTATGCTAATTATAAAGCTAGAACTAAATTAGAAGGGTTAGGCAACTTACTAGATGATTAAGGATGATTAGGGATGCTTGGAAATCAGCTTGGGAGTTCCACAAATGCTCAGATTGTTTGCAAGAATGGTTGTGAATGAATGGGTCTTTATATACAAGAATCAAGCACCACAAGGTATTGACACAAGGGTCTATGATCAGCCACAAGTGATAAACACATGTCTCTAGCATGTAGGGGGTGTCTAGGGGCCATGCACATGCAGAGAAACCGGTTGAAAGGGTCACAATCGCACTAAACAGGCTGTTGCCTGTTTTTCCGTATCTGTAGGCCGGACGCGGCCCGCGTCCCAAATAACCAAGTCTCAGGCGGGCCGCCTGAGACATATAAATCAGATTTTTGATTTTTGTTTGTTGTGTTTCGAAGGGCAAGTGGTATAAACGAATGGTGGGCATTATTTTATCATTTAGGGGCCTCCATTATGGGTCTTTTACTGTTGGATACCCTACCATTTGTGTTTGTTTCAATTGGATCCAATAACAAGACCCGAAAACAACGGGTTTCCATTCTTTTCTTCGTAGAATCCTATCATACATTTCCAATTCCATTATTGGCAATAATTTCCTGAATTTGAATATGTACAAGGTGTTTTTAACATAAATTGAGTCTTGGGATTTATAACGAGGTCGTTCAGAGGTGCAAAAGTTAACATAACGACACGGTTAAATCCTGTCAATCATTTTTAATAATTCCGAGTCTACAAAGCGTTTTGTCACACGTGACACGTGTCGTTACGTTATTGAACACGAAATTCTGAGGTGTTACATCGGGTAACTGGTCAACCATGTTTATTGCGTTTTCCACCTTCTCGCCATCATAGAATGTATAATTATTCCCTAACGGTGGTGGAACCTGATGGTATTCAGACCCAATTCCCTTTTTGTTCTTTTCTGACTTTTCCCATCGGGGTGTGATGTTGAAAATACGTTCCAGAATGTATGAAGACGCATGATAACTTTGAAGTTTATTGAACAACTTTTCTTTATCTGCCAGTTCTTATTTAAGCTTACCGGCAACATCAATATATTGATTTAAAACCATTTGTTTACCTTCATATCTGGCTTCAAGAAATTTCATTGTTTTCTGACATGCGGATAATCTATCATCTAAACTTTTGACTTTACTTTTCAAAGTTTCATAAGCTTCTTTTACAGTATGATATGACAATTTCATTCCATCATATTCTTTTTGCAACTCTTGAATTGTTTTATCTTTTGGAACACATTCGTTGTAAACAGCTGAACATTTTTCTTTCAATATTTTGTTTTCTTTTTCAAGATCATCACATCTTTGTTTCAGATTTTCATTTTCTTGTTTCAAAAACTTTTCATTTTCAATTATTTCATGACTTTTATTTTTGAAAATCTTTTCTATTTTAGTGAATTCAATGTCTCTGATGTTAAGCTTTTCATCCTTTTCAGTACAAGCACTGCACATTTCCATGCATTTCTTACACTGTTGTTCAGCTTTATTATCAATTGATTGATCAGAAGAATCAGTTTTAGTTGTTACCTCAGTGATTGGCACTGTGGCTTCTTTTGCTTGTTGAGTCTGATCTTCTTCAAACACCTGGTGTTTCTCTGCAACAACTTCCTCAGATTTTCCATCTTCTTTCTTCACTTCCTTCACCAGCTTTATACTCTCATTCACAATCTCCTCAACCATCTTCTTCTTTTTCTCCAAACTGGCATATATGACCTTCTTTTTGCCTTCTTCAACCTTTTCTTTATACCTTGGAATCTCCTCAAGACCTTTGCACCAAACACTCACAGTCGGTATTGCAGCAACTAGTGCTTCAAAATCAACCTTCTCAGGATCAACTGTTGGGTTTCCTTGAAGATCGACAAAGCATTCCTTTTCTTTGCTCCACCGGCCTGCTTGTGTTGCTTCCTTGTAGGCATCATACACTTCATCCAGCCTAATGCGAGCATGCCTTTCTTCACGACTTTGTTTGATCTCAGCAACCATTACCTTGGCTTTTCCATTTTCTTTTTCATGTTGACTCCAATCATACCCTTCATCATCATGAAGTACAATTCTGACTCCTTCATTCTCATCGAAGTACTTATCCCAATCAAAATCATCCCAAACAGATTTTTCTGATTTTTCATTTAGTATACTGGAATCAATACGATCACGAAGTGTCAAAACAGCTTGTCTCTTCTCTTTAAAAGGACCTTCTTCAATTTTCTTTCTGGTTGGTTACTCATTGTTCTGATGATAAATGGCCTTTTTGTAGTAATCCTCATAAAAAGGATTCATGCTATCATCGGCTTTGTTGTTCGTGCATTCTCTCTTGAAGTGCCCCTTTTGTTTGCACTTGAAGCAAGTAACTTTGTTCTTATCAAAACCAATCTTCATGTCTGGGACTTCCAAGCACTTTTTGCCAGTTATCTCCATAAACCTTTGAGCTCTTCGGATGACGCTTGCCATGCACCAGCGAATGTCCATGAGTTCCATCTCTTCTGGATCGACTTGATCGTAATCCTCCTTCGTCATGTTTGGATTTCTGATGTTACCTGCAATTAAACCTTCGTAAGATACCAGAATAGAGGCTAAGAAGCTCATGTGCTGTTGAGCAAACTCATTGTTTAAAAGTGGAGAATTTTTCCAATCTTGGTTTGGATTAGATTTTGACGATGCAGATGCAGATGAAGAATGATATCATGGATCATAGCTCGAAGATTTGCTGTTTGACGAGTCACCATTCTTCTCTGCACTATAACCAGTTCTTATCTTTGGAAATTCGTTCTTTTGTAGCATTCCTTTGCGATAGTATAGATCAACGTTCTGTTGATAACTAGAGCTGGACATCTTGTTTTGTTTTTGTAGTAACAAATTATGTCCCTGTATTTTCTCAATCAAACTCTCTAACGTCATCTCGTCGAACTTATCATCATTTTTCAAAACGATCACATAGGTTTTCCAATCTTCCTCATGTGGCAATGCCTCGATGAGTTTATCCACCATCTCTTCTCTGTCTTTATGGATTCCAAATCTTTCCATTTCAATCTTTAGATGGCAAAATCATTCTATCATTTGACGAACAGTTTCATTCTTCATGCAACCGAACAAGTCAAACTCCTTCTTCAACAGAGATATCTTGTTTTTCTTTATATCCTTCCCACCTTCAGCTTTCAACTTTAACGCTTCCCAAATTGACTTAGACGTTTCACCATGTTGAAGTAGTGAGAATATATCCTCTATGACAGATTGTTGAAGTAAAGTTTTCATTCTTAATTCACTTGAATGTTCCTTTTTATCATTAGCTGTGAATTATTTAAGTGTGATTAATTCATGTTTTTCATTTCTTGGTTTTTCATATCCTATTGTCAACATGATCCAGCTATCATATGCATAGGCTTGCACCCAGTTTTCAAATCTTTCATACCACCAGTGATAATCTTCGATATTCATAAGCTTTGGGGGTCTCAGATGATTTTCGTACACGTTATCATGATTCAAACTCTCAGAAATCAAATTTGTAGCATTCTTTGGTGTCACTGGAGTTTCTTCAGATGTAAACGCGTTATAAAACTCTTCGCCGATTTCTGACATCTTTGAAACGTTTCTTGAATTTATCGTCTCGTTTATCAACTCGAATCACCTTCAAACAAACAAATAAACGATCAGTTTAAACGAACTGAATGCGTGAAAGTGTGTGAGAGTGTAATCGAACAAGGACTCGTGTCGAAGATTCGCAGACTCGTTCAATGTTTTTCTGGTGAAATCACTGAATGAATGGGCTGATAAAACAGATTGATTCTCACATGGGCCAAGAACTCTACTATCAACACAATATGCAAAACAAAAATTTGATTGGGCCGATGCACTTTATAATATCAAGAGTTGTGCCGAGAAAATTGTTTTTAGAATTAATGTTCACATGGATTTCAAATAGTGGCCGACAACTATTTAATGTCTCAAGCAAACTATTTGACCAAACTTACCACATTCACGTGAATGTCTGATTATTATAGAACTTATATAGATTTTTTATAAAATGCACCTTTATGCAATTGGACCGTTCTATACTTAGTGTACCTGACACTTCTCGATGAAATCAAAGTTACATACAACAACAAATTATTCAAAAGTTTTCACATGCAGATTATCAATGGCCTAACTTTTGAATCGGGTGAGTGAGTTGTCTGATCGAGTGACAACTCGATAGATGGCACTACAAGACAAAACTTTATGTTGGCCGATCGGATGGTGATCCGATCGAATCACCACTCGATGATAAGTCTTTAACAAAACAAACAAAGTGCAACGGATTGGACGGTGATCCGATCGAGTCACCACTCGATGAATGACACTAAACGACAAAAGCTTTGTGTTGGTCGATCGGATGAGATGTTGTCCGATCGGGTGGGGTGCTGTCCAATCGGGTGAGAGGCTGTCCGATCGGGTGACAATGTTGTCTGATCGGGTGGGATGGGTGTCTACTCGATCGGGTGACAATGCTGCTCGATTGGGTGAGTATCCGATTCTTTGACAAACACCTGTATCACAAACAAAATGAAATGATTAGGATCGGGTGGCAATTCATTCGGATTGCCACTTGATTCTTTGCACTTTAAACTTTTGAACAAACAAAGTCCCTTGAATCGGATTGTGATCCGATCGGGTGGGTCAACAAAGTCAAACTTTTATGAAATGCAATGGATAGGGTGGTGATCCGATCGGGTGAGTCAACAAAGTCAAAATTTTATGAAATGCAATGAATCGGGAGGTGATCCGATCGAGTCACCACTTGATGCTTTGAACTTCAAAAACTCTTTCACATGTAAACTGATGAATTAATCTCTGACAATTTAGAGGTGATTCATGGTGCTTGTAATCTTTTCACATATTCTATCAAATCACATATTTAGATTTCTCTCAAATCGCTTAGAATTAAGATCTGAAAATTTGAAGGCTTTTAGATCAAGTGTTTTTGCACAACATATCCAAAAATCAGCAATTTTTAACTGTAAAAACCGGTTTAATTTTGCGTTTTTCAGTTAGAAACGTGAAGGAGATGAAAAAGTGAAGAAATTGAACAAATCTGATGCGATTCTTTATCTGAATCAGATGTTTTCTCGTGCAAAATCGTGTGTATGATCCGTGCAATCGAGCTCCTGCTCTGATACCACTTGTAGGATTGGTTTTCGACTCCGTAACGATTGCGTATTGTAACACCTCGTAAATTTATGTCCAATAATGTATCGACACGTGTCATGAGCTTTAAACGTGTAAAAGATCACCTATGAAGGACTAAAGTTGACAAACAAAGAAAATATGTGAATATAAGGGTTCAAAGTGTCAACAATGGATAAATATATCTTACAATAACTCTACATGATGTTTATACCCTTAAACGAATAAATCATGGATCATACGAAGCTAATTGTGGAAGAAAGTGAGAGATTACAAACTACAAGGGTTAAATGTGTCAACATGTTTAAAGTACACCTCTGAGTGACCTTTTAGCAAACCCTAAGCTTTGTAATGATTAATTATGCTCACTAGAATAAGTGATAAAAATTTCACAAGGTTTCGATAAAGTATGAGAAAGTTATGACAACATTCGTATACGAGGGGTTAAAAGCGTCAACGAGGCAAAACTTGTGCTTTCGGTTATCGTTTAACGAAACCGGATCATAGAAATATAAATTTCAAGGGTTAAAAGTGCCTAAAATGGAAGAAACTACGCGTTAGAAAGTCCAGGGGGTGAAAGTGTCACATTTTGAAACATTTTGGCTGAAAAACGAATTAAACACCTACAATCAAATATTAAAGCTAGTGGAAAACATAATACTGAAGCAAATAAGTAACGCTAGGATATGAGTACTCCCCTATTCATCCCATTATGTTCAACAATTTCATATTAGATGGTGAACGCTTGGGGTGTTCAAAAAAATCCAAAACCGAATCCGAAATATCCGAAAACCCATATCCGAAATATCCGAATTTTCGGATATCCGAAATATCCGAATTTTCGGATATCCGAAAATCGGATAATCCGAAAATTCGGATTCGGATAGTGATTTTGAGAATTTTCGGATAATCGGATTATCCGAAAATATCCAAAAATTTAATTTTTTTTTCGGATATCCGAATATCCGAAAATATCCGAAGTATCCGAAAAATATCCAAAGTATCCGAAAAATATCGGAAAAAATATCCGAAATATCCGAAAAATATCCGAAATTTATATTCGGATATCCGAAACTATCCGAAAAATCTGGTTCCAAATATTAAAAAATAATAAAATAATAAAAATTAAATAAAAAATTGGATATTCGGATATCCGATTAGATATCCGAACCCGAATCCGAAATTTCGGATATCCGAAAATCGGATATCCGAAATTTCGGATTCGGGTTCGGATGTCAATATTTCACTATCCGAAATTTCGGATATCCGATTTTCAGATATCCGAAAACCGGATTATCCGATCTTGAACACCCCTAGTGAACGCAGCTACAATTAACTTAGCTGTAACCATCATAATTGCAGCTAGGGGTGTTCAAAACCGGATATCTGGAAATTCGGATATCCGAAATTTTCGGATACCAGATTTCAATATTCGAATCCGTAACCGAAATTTCTTTCGGATAGTGAATCGGATATCCGAAAATCCAACCTTTTATTTAATTTTTATTTTTTTTAATTATTTTTTGATATTCAGAAACGGATATTTTGGATAGTTTCGGATATCCGAATATAAGTTTTCGGATATTCCGGATATTTTTCGGATATTTTGGATATTTTTCGGATATTTTCGGATAATTTTCGGCTATTTCAGATATTTTTGGATACTTCGGATATTTTGGATTCGGATATCGGATATTTCAGATGCGGAAACTTTTAAACACCCCTAATTGCAGCCTTCATACATTGCACATTTGACGAATTGGATGGTAATCTAGACATCATGTAATAGCAAAATGTTATTTAACTGATATCTTATTTGATCTTTGGCTGATATTCTTGATCTTTGATGATATATACATGTAAAAATAAGTGAATAGGGGATGCTTCAAATGAAAATCACTTTTATTGTGAAAACTCGAAAACTAACTAAAACAAGCCTAAAAACACACCAAATTTTTTTTTCAATTTTTTTATAAAAATCGCAGGTTTTTATATATAAAAAAAACTTTTTTTTCAAAAAAAAAATAAATTGTAGTACACATGTGTGATAATACACGTGTAGTACACAAACACATGTGTAGTTTTACACATGTGCACTACAAAAAAAAAAAATTTGAAATTTTTTTATATATAAAAACATGTGAAAATTGGTATGCAAAAAAAAAAAATTGGTATGTTTTTTTGGCTTTTTTAATTAGTTTTCGAGTTTTCACAATAACTAATGGTTTTCATTTGAACATTCCCCAATATATATATATATAGGGGAATGTTCAAATGAAAACCACTAGTTATTGTGAAAACTCGAAAACTAATTAAAAAATGCAAAAAAAAAATACCAAAATTTATTTATTTATTTATTTGCATACCAATTTTTGCCATTTTTTATATATAAAAAAATTTGTAGTGGTGTACTACAAAAAAAAATTTAAAAAGTTTTTTTATATAAAAAAACCAGCGATTTTTATAAAAATTTGAAAAAAAAAATTTGGTGTGTTTTTTAGGGTTTTTTTACTTAGTTTTCGAGTTTTCACAATAAAAGTGGTTTTCATTTGAACCTTCCCTTATATATATATATATAGGGGAAGGTTCAAATGAAAACAATTAGTTTACGCGAAAACTCGAAAGCTAACTAAAAAAGCCAAAAAAACATACTGATTTTTTTTTTTGCATACAAATTTTCGCCACTTTTAGTATATAAAAAAATTTTCAAAAAGAAAAAAAAATTTAGTGCAAATGTGTAATACTACACATGTGTAGTACACACACATGTGTAGTACACACATACACATGTGTAGTATTACACATGTCTAATACAAAAAAAAAATTAAATTTTTTTTATATAAAAAACCTGTGATTTTTTATAAAAAAGTTGAAAAAAAATTTTGGTGTGTTTTATAGACTTTTTTTAGTTAGTTTTCGAGTTTTCACAATAAAAGTGGTTTTCATTTGAACCATCCCCTATATATATATACCTATATATGTATATAGGGACACGGTAAAATGAAAACCACATTGAGTTGTGAGAACCATGAGAACTAGGTCTTCTAAAAGGTTTTTCCAAAAAAAACAAATTTCACAAATCTTAAAAAAAAAATCACTTATTTCAGCAAAATAAAAAAAAATTGTTACATGCAAAATTTACATCATGTGTAAAAAATGTTAATCGTCGTAACAAAATTTACATCAGCTGTAAATAAAACTTACATCAGGCATAACTAGAGACTAAACAATTTTTTTGTTTTTGATTTTTTTTATAGATGTGTTTATAATATTTTAATCTACGTTTGTGCAAAAAATTGTGGCCTAACTCGCGTGGGAATTAGGAGTTCCTATGGTTCTCACAACTCGAGGTGCTTCTTAATTTAACCGAATCCTGTGTGTGTGTGTGTGTGTTTATATATATATATATATATATATATATATATGGTGGGGTTTCTCTACAAAGTGTGTTTTTCCTAAAAACTATAAGAAGTGATCATGACCATTAGATTAGGGTAGATGAGTGGTAAAATTGTAATATTTGTGTTAATAAATTAATGATTTCTTAGATTAACGGGTAAAACATAGCGTCAAGAATTCGTGAAAAATTAGACATTGACATTTTTTCATCCATAGAATTCAACGGAAACAAACGAAAAATCTTGAACAATGTAACTGATACTTTTGAATTGTTAAAAGATAAAGGGTTTCCTTAAAATCTCCTTTATTGTTTTAGAAAAATATCTTCCAAAACTAACTAAATTATTAAATTACCTTTATGCCTTTTTTTTATTAAAATTCACAAGAAGCCACATGTCACCACAATTTTTTTACAACTTTTTTATTAATTTACGCTATTTTTAGTATATCAAAAATAATAATAAGTAAAATACATGTGCGCATTACTACGAGAAACCCTAAACCCCCTAAACCACCCCCACATTGACACCCCCCAAAAACGTAAACCTCCGCCCCTCAAAAACCTAAACCCAGCCCCCCCCCCCCCCAAAAAAAAAAACGTAAACCCCTAAAAACCTAAAGCCCCAACCCCCCCCCCCCCCCAAATAGAGATTTTTAATAAAAAAAATTGATATTTTTAGGCTTTTTTGTAGTTTTTTAAATTTTCTCGTGATCCTCTCCCTATATAGATATACAGATACGATAATGTTATTTTACAAAGGGCATTTTTTAAAGAGTATGGGAGGTTTATGTTGGCATTATATTTTAAAATTTAGACATGCATGTATAGTATACAAAAAAAAAAAAAAATCAAACGCAATAATTTAAAACACATTCAAATGTATTCTTGGCATTAAATTTAAAACACATGGGTTAACTTTCTTGGCATGGTGTTGTAGATTTAATGCCTAGAATACATTCCATTGTGTTTTAAATTGTAACGTTTGGTGTTTTTGTACATTATACAATGCCAAAAACAATTTACGAACACCATGCCTAAAATTTAAAATACAATACTAATATAGATTTCTGACACTTTATAAGAAAAATATCCTTTAAATTTATAACCATATTTTATTATTTGTTTTTATGTTATTAACTTTTTGAAAATAATAAATTTACAAAAAAAAAAAAAAAACTGATTAATAGTGGTTCTCTCGTTCTTATATTATATTATATACTTAAACAGAAGATAATTAAAGGCTAACACTATTTCAACACCAAAATCTTATTTTCACACCCCAACATGTATACGATCCGTATAACATTAAATGACCCGTATACAATGCTATAAGACCCAAACCTCATATAATGTATACAACCCGTATAATGTTATACGACCCATATAGAATGTTATACGACCTAATATTTTCTCCATCTATATGAGCCATATAACATTATGCGTGTCACACCCCTTTCTCAGGCGGAAGCACGAGGTGTGATTCTGAAAGGTTCACGTTGCATACGAATGGTAAACATGCTACATGATTATAAAACAACTCCAAGATGCCATTGACATTAGATATTCAAAACATAATTTGAGTTAAGTGTTTACATCACAACATAGATAATTGTTTAAAAGTTTACAACTTATTCCAAAGACAAACATCAAGGTTTTGATCCTTATATCACCACACGGGATGGGATATAACAACCAAATCCCACAAAATAGGCATAGGAATCTTGACACAACATGACTAAAAACATAAACGACATCCAGGAGCAAGAGTGAGACCGCACGTACATCTACTCTAGTTACCTGAAATACATGTAAGTTTTGGAAAATTGTCAACATAATGTTGGTGTGAATTCATGCAGTTTTGTGTAATACATTTAAGCATTCGTTGTAGAAAACATGGTATGTAATTGTACTAAACAAGTATTTCTGTAAATGTAAGGAATATGAGATCGCTAATGGTTCGCGAGGCCACTAACATATGTAACGACATAGGAAGCATCCAAACCATAGGCATTTTTACTTGTCGATTCACGACTAGAGACACAAAAGCACTCTTGGTAAAAGTGTGGCCAAGAGTGTGGCTGCCTGAAACCCATTAGATCTAACCATTTGTTCCGCGGTCTAGGTATATAATTGATTAATGGTGCTTATGGCACTCTATACGTCATATGATCTGTGTGTCATTCCTTAGTCTTGTATTCTACATAACATAGTACATGTATTTTCCCCGAGTTTAGAAAACAAGTAAAAATTTAAAATTGGGGACATGAACTCACAATTTTGCGTATCCTGCATCGTAACTTCACCGGTTGGTTTTGTAGAGTCGTGACCTATACGTGTTCTATGTATGTTAGTCACTAGACTTGTATCACACAAGTACAAGTCACCATCTTTAGCTTATGTATTTGTTATTTGTATGTTCATTCTTTCATGAGGGTCGTGCCCTTGTTCGTCGGGTCTTGCCCGTTCGTTGTGTCTTGCACTTTGAGTACGTATTGTTTAGTGTAAATATATATTTCACTCCTTAAAATATATATTTGTTTATGAAGTCTTTGTCAAGGTAATAAGTTGTTAAAAATAATTTTTATTTTTAACTTTTCATATATGTTACTTATATTATTTTTCCCAAAAATAAATATAAGTATTTTGTGAAATAATATCCTCAATATTATTTTTGTACAAGTATACTTAGGAAAATATACTTGTATTTTATGTAAATACTTGTGTATTTTGTATTATACACTAAAAATCAATACTTTGATTTTTATTACTTTCTGGAATTATATTTCTTAAAAAATAATGTATTTTTAAGTCTTGTAGAGAATATATATATTTTGTCAAGCCATGAAATATTTTTAATCATTCCCGTTATTCACCCGATTTTGTATAAATTCCATTACTTGTTAATGGTAATATATTTGTCCAAAAATGTATATTTAAGTCCATAAATGTCCATATATTGTCCAAATCCCAAAAATATGTTAAGGAATATATTTTCCTAAATATATTTTCTTGTATTTTTCCATGTACTTCCTTGTGAGGAATTTTGTATACTTGTATACTTTAGTATTCTCATGTATTTGTATGTGAATTTTGGTATTTATACTCCTTGGGAGTATTTAGTGTATTTTCAAGTTCCTAATACACTACTACATATCATACACATAATATACACTTAACACAAAATTTGGTGATCACTATATATATATATATATATATATATATATATATATATATATACAGAGAGAGAGAGAGAGAGAGAGAAAGTATAATGTACTTCACGCCTTAACGTACATTAACGTACTTCACGAAATATATAACATGCGTAATTATTTTTTTGACCAAAATAACGTGCGTGATTTTGGATCCCATGCGTGATTATGTGGTCCCATGCGTGATTATGTGGTCCCATGCGTGATTATATGTTCCATGCGTGATTATACCCCTGATCCAACGGTTACCATTGTCTCCTACGTGAAGTATGATAAGCCGTGAAGTATGTTAACCTTTCTCTCTCTCTCTCTCTCTATATATATATATATAGAGAGAGAGAGAGAGGAAGGTTAACTTACATTTCGGCTTAACGTACATCACGTACGACAGGTAATTACGCACGTTCATTTTAAAATCACGCAAGTTATAACTCAAAAATCCAAAATCATGCATGTTGAAACACAATAATCACGCATATTGAAAAAATTAATCACGCATGTTATATAACAAATCACGCACGTTGTTGTACGTGAAGTACGTTAAGCCGTAATGTACGATATACTTTTTCCATATATATATATATATATATATATATATATATATATATATATATATATATTCCCTAAAAATATACATATTTAATATTGATTTTAACTTGAAGAAAATCATCATTTCTTAACTTGAAATTTTACACAAAAATTAGAAAACCTTGGTAAATATTTTTAGGTGAATTTTTGGGGAATAAGTTTCACCAAAACTTATATTTTCTAAGTGTCAAAATTTTATAAAAATTTTGACATAGTTTCCCCTAAAAATGCAGGTTTCCCATGTTTTCAAAACATGTGTTTATTTTCTTTCCCACACCAAAAACAATTTCCAACAATTCTCAACAATAAGATATACTAACTTCTTCATATGAAACATCATGGTGAACTTGATTTTTGTTAAAAATGTGTAGTCTTTTAGATCTACACTTTACATACAAGGATGTTTTGAATTCAAGTGTTCTTGTAAATTTTTAACCAACTTTTTATGAAACTATAATTTACTAACCAACTCACTCATGAGTTTTATGATCTCAAAGTCTTGAAAATATGTTTTAAAACTATTTTTATGTTCATTAGAAAGATCATTATGTTTAACATCAAGTTTCACCATGGATCTTTCAAGATCCATACTTAACATCTTTAGATCTTTCATAAACAAGCTTTATGTTAAACTTTTAACTAACTTTTCATGGGTTTTAGTTTCAAAAATTAGTTTTACATACACTTTATTACTTCAAGATTACAAGATCATGCTTAGAAATTCATGTTTCAAGTTCACATAATGCTTCATATGTTCATCTTCAAGTTTAACCATGGATCCTTCAATATCCATGCTTAAACTTGTTAGATCTAAGCTTCTAACAAGCTTAACATACTTGATCTAAACATATACACAAGATTTAACAACATCAACTTCATTACATACACCAAAATTCACTATAATCACTTGTTTTCTTCATGGATATGTTAGATCTTCTTATTTTCATCTTTAAAAGTTTAGTTGTTTAGATGGTGAGACTTGTACATAACATAAACATGAACTAATATACTAATCAAGAGGCTTACTACTAGCTCTAATGGCTAGGGAAGTGGCACAAGAAGGATGAAGATGAATATGGAAGAAAATGGGTGGTTAAAGGCTCCACAAAGAGGTCCTTTAAGTTCTAGCACCTCACACCTTCTTTGATAAGCTTCTTACACCTCTAGATCACCTTGGATTGCTAGGAAATGAAGTGAAAATGATAGATGTATGTGTGCGTGTTTGAGCCGAGACTAAAGGAAGGAGAAGGAGGAAGATGATGAATTTTGTGAGATGTAGGATAATGTTTACTACTTATGGTCCTTTATAAAAGAATTCCCAACACACCAATCTTTTTAGATCTTTGCATATAATTATGGGGACAAGAAGAATTAAAAAAATAAAAAGGCATGTGGGGCCCATTGAGGCCGGTTATGGTGAAGGGGGGGGGGTAAAATGTCAAGTTTTGGAAGTTGAGGGTTTAAAGTGCAAACGAGAAGGTTTAAGTTAGTTTAAGTGTGTTTAGGTGTGTTTAGGTGTTTTTATGATTTTTAAGGTGTTCTACCACCAATATAGCTTAATGTCATAAAAACATTACTTCTAGTCAAATTTTGATGTTTCGGGTAGTGTCCGGTTGTTCGTTTCGTTACGGTTCGTTAAAGTGCTAAATTGTGCAGTTTCACTAAGTATGAAGCACCTTTTGTGGCAGTTTCAATTCCCGACACTTTGTAAACTATTATGGACACTAAATCATAATTTTTGCATGATATTTTAGTGTTAAAATGCTGTTTATAGCTGAATTATTGCTGAATTATGCAGAATTCAGCATTTTAGGTAAGTTTCAGGTATCTTTTAGTGCATAGTTTAACTTCCGGAAAGTTTATATGTTAACCCTTGTATCCATACTTGGATTTTAATTTATTTTAGATGTTGGATCTATTCCTAGGCCCTAATTCTATTGTCTGACTGCTTTCTGCAGAATTGCTGACACAGTGTGTCTTACCAGTGAGTTTACTAATCTTTCTGACGCAACGCTTAAAGTAATGCACACAACAATATTTGAAGTACAAAACATGCATGAATTCATATGTATAGTAAGTAATCAGACAATTTTGATGTTTAAGCACATAATTGTAGATAATAAATAATAATTAAATAGTACGGAAATTACCGGTTTTGTGCCAGTTGTCACAGTCTCCCCCCGTTAAAAGAATTTCGTCTCGAAATTCAGGCTGAGTTATCTCCCGCAGGAGCTTTCTCGAACAGATGGGGGTACTTGGCTTTAAACTGGTCTTCGTGTTCCCATGTGTACTCGGGTCCGTGTTTAGAGTTCCAACGTACTTTGACAAGTTTAATGCGACTCCTCCTTGTTTTCTGGATTTTCCAATCCATTACCTCAACGGGCTGTTCTGTGAATCAGAGTTTGTCGTCGATATGCACCTCATTCGCAGGGATGATAACTGTTTTTGTGACAACTCAAGTTTTCAAGGTCTTTCCTCGACACACTACTTGTTTTACAACTGTGTTTGCTTATTATGGTTGCCTTATAAATTTCGTATGTGTGCTATATGTTTAAAATATGGCGTTCTTATTTATGTGATTAATATATGTTAATATGGTTAGTCTTATAAACTTATGTATTAGTTAAAACTTAGAAAAACCCTACTTGATGAAACATAGAGTTTCACCACAACTTTGACGAAACCCAGGAGTTTTGCCACCTGGGGATTTTGTCAAACCCACCACGACGAAACATGAGGGTTTCGTCACCCCCTTGAGGTTTCGTGGACAAGGGCTTCGGCCCAGAAGAGGCCCAGTTGTCTGTTTATATTGTTATACGTGCACAAGGATACGAAACCTTTTCTTTTTAGAAAACCCTAACCATTCGACGGCAGTTCCTTTCTTTGCAACCTCTTCTCTCCTGCTAAGCATATTCTTGGTGATTCAACTGTTCGACCTTATGGTTAGTGCACCATCTTTATTATTGGATTGTTTGCTATAGAGTTGTTTGATGATTGTTGTGGTGTTTTGTGAGTATAGAATCCTGATAGAAATCGGATTGCCATAATAAGTTGATTAGGGTTGTTTGTTTCATGAATCTTACGTATGTTTCTATACGATCATCAATGACAATTATGCTATGATTATATAGGCTATATGAAAACTAGGTAAACTGATTATTCATTGGGTGCAAGTTAATGTGTGATGATTTACTGCATGATTCGATGATCCTGTTTATTGAAGTTATATTGTGTTGATATGGCTTATGATTGATAACCGAATAATGACTTAAGACTTTTACACATTAGGGTCCTGACCATGATGGAATAATGATTGCAAACCGAATGTTTTTTTTTTATTATTTTGGTGACGGCAGCTAGGGTTAACTGATGACACGACGTAACCTATATATCTTGACGAAACACAGGACGACGAAACCAGGGGGTTTCGCCAAGGGGTATCACGATGAAACTTGGGGAGTTTCATCAGTAGGGATCATGACGAAACAGGGGGGGTTTCGTCAAGTGGGTTAACAGGCACAGTGAGATAAGTTAACTCTGTTAAGTCAGTTAAGCTTATTAAGTCTGTGAATGGATAACCATGTTAGAGTAAACGGAGAAAGCATTTATGTGAAACATGAATTGCATGAATTTGATTAACTGTTTATGTGTACATGATATTAATTGCCTAAGCACACTTGGTGGTATTACTGTGATGTTAGTTTGCATGTGAATCATTACAAACCTAAACTGATTGTGTATACGTGCATACTATAGGCTTTGATTGAATTGTTTGTGCACGAGTAATTAAGCATACCGAGCAAACCGAGGTGAGTTCACACACTTTCTAAGGCATGGGATTCCCGGTGGTTGGGAATGGGTTAAAGAATTAAAACAAAACCTATATATCCTCCTTGGGTAGGATATGTACGGCCATCCTCCATGGGTAGGATGCCAATATTAATCCTGCGTATTCTCCTTGGGTAGAATACGTACGTTCGTCCTCCTTGGGTAGGACAACAACCTAAAACTTACAAGAAAAACTCTATCATGATGTCCCTCATTTTTATATCGACTTAATCGCTGGGCAAATGGCGAGCGGGTCATTAGTTAATAGCGCTATTAGGGTTGACAAGCCTCACACTGTGCCGTTCGGACGGGCGTGTCCTAATGGATCTGGGAAAACTGTCAATGATGATAGACATTGACGTTGGGCACAACTATTGTTCGTCAATTGTCGATATGGTAACGGTCTAGTGGTTCACCTGGGGAAGCCCCCACTGATTATGGATACGGTTTGGGAAATAATTGAAACTTGTTAACTCGTGGTTTATGAAACAACTTGTGGTTTTCAAAACAAACTGGTATAACTAAGCAAACCAACTGTGAACTCGCTCAACTTTGTTGTTGACTCATTGTTACATGCCTTGCAGGTCGTTAGATACTTATGGAGCTTGCACGAGGAGGAGGTCGTTGTGGGATATGGATTGTTATGTCCCGTATTTAACATTTGAACTATAAACTATGTTTTGGTTATTAAACATTACCATGCTTCCGCTGATTGCTTAAAAATGTTTGGTTTCTTTTAAACACCAATTATATTGGTTTGGTATTATTACTTAATTGCATAGTTCAATATGGTTGGTGGCTAGATACTGGTCAGTCACGCCTCCAGGCGGTGATACTCCGCATGTGGATTTTGGGGGTGTGACAGTTTCTTGGGTTGGACTCTTTTTAAGGTTTGACACATGGAACATATCGTGTACACCATTAAGTTCTTCTGGTAACTCCAATTTGTACGCTATGGTACCAATCTTTTCCAAGATCTTGAATGGTCCAATGTATCGTGGATTCAACTTTCCACGTTTTCCGAACCTTGCTACACCTTTCCAAGGTGAGACCTTCAACAAAACTTTGTCTCCCACCTCGAATTCTTAGGGTTTCCGTCTTCGATCAGTGTAGCTCTTTTGTCGATCACGAGCCGCCCTAATGCGCTCTCGGATCTGCATAATCTTGTCGGTTGTCTCTTGAACAAGTTCAGGACCAATCAACTGTTTGTCTCCAGCGTCTGCCCAACACAACGGTGAGTGACACTTGCAGCCATATAGAGCTTCGAACGGTGTGGCTTTTATGCTCGTATGGTAGTTGTTATTATAGGAGAACTCAACTAAGGGTAGATGAGTATCCCAGCTGCCGCCTAGGTCCTTAACACATGCACGAAGCATATCTTCCAGTGTTTGTATGGTCTGTTCGCTCTGGCCGTCTGTTTGCGGATGGAAGGCCGTGCTTAGATCTAGCTAAGATCCAAAGGCCTCTTGAAAGGATTTCCAGATACTTGATACGAAACGCCCATCTCTGTCTGAAATAATCGAAATAGGCACTCCATGACGTGCCACAATTTCTTTAAGATACAGCTCAGCAAGCTTTCCAGTGCTATCCTTCTCTCGAATTGGCAGGAAATGTGCAGACTTCGTTAATCGATCGACTATCACCCATATCATATCATGCCCTCTAGGGGTCTTGGGTAATTTCGTTATGAAGTCCATCGAAATTTGATCCCACTTCCACATGGGTATCTCCGGTTATTGCAGTAGACTAGACGGTTTCTGATATTCGGCTTTGACCTTAGCACAGGTTAGGCACTTTCCAACGTAAACAGCAACGTCGCTTTTAAGCTTCGGACACCAATAGTATTCTTTCAAGTCTTGATACATTTTGTCCGATCCTGGGTGGATCGAGTATCTCGACTTGTGAGCTTCGTCAAAGATAACCTCTCGGATACCGCCATAGAGCGGAACCCAAATGCGTCCCATAAAGTGTAAGGTCCCCTCTTCATTTGGCACTAATTTCTTTTCCATACATCGGAGGTATTCAGCTTTAAGATTCTCATTCTTAAGAGCTTCTTGTTGTGCGTCATGTATGCGTGCAGTAAGATTCGTTCGAAAAGTCATTTCCAATGCTCGAACCCTTAGGGTCGTAACCCTTTCTTTTCGACTTAACGGATCTGCTACTACGTTTGCTTTTCCAGGATGGTACTTAATCTCACAGTCATAATCGTACAGCAACTCAACCCATCGTCGCTGACGCATATTTAACTCTTTCTGATCAAATATGTGTTGTAAGCTTTTGTGATCAGTGAAGATAGTACATCGAGTACCATATAAATAATGTCGCCAGATCTTCAAGGCGAATACCACCGCGCCTAGCTCCAGGTCATGAGTGGTGTAATTCTTCTCATGTACTTTCAACTGTCTTGAAGCGTAAGCGATGACCTTTTGGCGTTGCATGAGCACGCAACCCAATTCTTGACGCGAAGCATCGCAGTATACCACGAAGTCTTCAGTGCCTTCGGGTAGAGATAGTATTGGTGCATCGCATAGCTTGTTCTTGAGAAGTTGGAAGGCTTCTTCCTGCTTATCTCCCCATTCGTACTTCTTGTCTTTCTACGTAAGGGAAGTCAGTGGTTGAGCTATCTTGGAGAAATTCTCGATAAATCTGCGGTAATAGCCCGCTAATCCTAAAAATTGTCGAACTTCAGTTGGTGTTTTGGGAGCTTCCCAATTCTTTATTGTTTCAATTTTCGCTGGATCTACATGTATGCCTTTCTCGTTCATAACATGACCAAGGAACTGTAGTTCGCGAATCCAGAATTCGCACTTTGAAAACTTTGCATAAAGCTTCTGTTTCTTTAGTAGTTCCAGAATGGTCCTGAGGTGTTGTTCGTGCTCTTCTTTTGTTCGTGAATAAATCAGAATATCGTCGATAAATACAATCACAAATTTATCGAGATATGGCTTGCAAACACGATTCATTAGATCCATAAACACAGCTGGTGCGTTCGTCAGCCCAAATGGCATCACAAGGAACTCGTAATGCCCATAACGAGTCCTGAACGCAGTCTTCAGTATACTCTCCTCTTGGATCCTTAACTGATGATAGCCAGACCGTAGGTCGATCTTGGAGTAGTAGCTCGATCCTTGCAACTGATCGAATAAGTCATCAATCCTCGGTAGTGGATACCGATTCTTGACAGTGAGCTTATTCAATTCTCTATAATCAATACACATCCGCAAGGTTTCATCCTTCTTCTTTACGAACAAAACTGGAGCTCCCCAAGGCGAGAAGCTCGGCCTTATGAATCCTTTATCCAACAACTCCTGGAGTTGTGTAGATAATTCTTGCATCTCGGATGGCGCAAGTTGATAGGGTGCCTTAGCCACAGGAGCGGCGCCTGGAACCAAGTCAATATGGAATTCAACTTGTCTTTGCGGAGGTAATCCTGGCAAATCTTCGGGAAAGACATCGGGAAATTCCTTTACCACAGGAATGTCTTCGAGTTTCGGCTCCTCAGCCTTCTTATCTACTACGTGCGCCAAGAATGCAACACATCCTTTTCGCAAGCATTTCTGCGCCTTCATACAGTTGATGATTCGTAAGGGCGTGTCTCTTTTCTCTCCATGGACTATGAGTGTTTCATCATTCGTAATAGGGATGCGAATGTTTTTCTCGTGACAAACAACTTCAGCCTTATTCTTGGACAGCCAGTCCATTCCGACCACCATATCGAAGCTACCCAATTGAATAGGTAAGAGGTCGATACTAAATCTTCGCTCACCAAGTTCTAATGTACATCCCCTAACAACTTCGCCCGATTCAACAAGTTTCCTATATGCTAGTTCTATGGAATAAGGAATGTCTAATCTACTAGATTTTATTCCAAGCATACGTTTAAATTCCACATACATGAAACTATAATCGGTACAAGTGTCAAATAGTATGGATGCAAAGTGATTGTTAACGAGAAACGTACCGGTGACCACATTAGGGTCCTCGCGTGCGTTCCTTGCTCCTATCACAAATGCTCGAGCTTGAGCGTTGTTTTCCCTTGGGCAATCTTTCTTGAAATGCTCTTTGCTACCACAACCAAAGCATCCTTGGTTCTGTCCAGTTCCATTACCATTTCTGTTACCAGTACCATTGCCACTTCCATTACCATTCCCATTACCAGCACCATTTCGATTTCCATTCCCGTTCCTATTACCATTTCCATTTCCTTTTCCCCAACAGTTTTCGGTATGATGACGCAGTTTTCCACACTTGTTACATTTTGGAATGCGACAAACTCCCACATGGTGATGCTTGCACTGATTACATTTAGGCAGAGTGCCCTGGTACCCTCTGGTAGTAGCATCATTCGCAGCTGCAAGTGTTTTTGTCTCCTTAGGTGGATTGGGGTCACGTTTCTTGTTGCTGGAACCCTTTTTGTTGTTACGCGTTGCTTAACTCAGACTCAAATGCTTCCTTTTCTTTTCACCAGACGACTTAGCATGTGTCTCGGTTTTCTCAGTAGTTTTCAGCGATAACTTCTTCATACGACCAACATCTTCAGTAAGGCTGACAGCCAGAGTTACAGCTTGAGTGATCGTTGTTGGTTCTGCCGCAGTCACCAAGCTGTGAAATTCCGGAGCCAATCCCCAAATGTAGCACTCAATGCGCTTAAATTCGGGAGTCACCAGATAGGGGATCACTCTTGACAGATCATGGAACCTTCGAGTATAACCAACAATGTCCACACCAACCATGGACAGGTTCCAAAACTCAGTCTCCAACCTTTGGAGTTCAGCACGGGAGCAATAATTTTCCCTCATTCTTTCCTTCAACTCATCCCAAGACATACCATACGCGACATCATCACCCAGAGTTTGGACTTGTAAATTCCACCAAGTCAAATCTTCGTCGACAAACAACCCAGTAACAAAAGTGACTTGCTGGCCAGCGGTACACTTGCTCATGCGGATTGTGGAATCCGTTTTCTCTATCCAGCGCACAAAAGCCACTGCACCTCCAGTGTCGTCGTAATTTATTGGCTTGCAGTCGAGGAACTGCTTGAAGGTGCAGCCTGGAATTTATCTAACCAATTCACACGTGAGCAATTAATGAAACAAAGACCGTTCATAAATTTTATCATGCTTTAGCAAATCAGCTTAAGGTTACCTTGAGTCAGGGTTCCTCCAGATGAATCTCCATTCCCATTACATCTAGTACCGCCTGATCCTCCGCTGTGCTTAGTACGGTTCGCCTCGTACTGGGCGATAGCTTCGGAAATCCTTTCTTCTAGCAGAGAGTTCAGTTCCTCAGCAGTCCTCGGCATTGGAGGAGGAGGGGGTTGATCAGAATCACGAGTTTTACAGCTCTCCTAGGTGCCATGTTCTTTCAAAACACAACACAACACAACAAAGTTAGACATTTGTTTGATATCATCATACAAGATAGTAGTAGTATATATACACATGCATATACCCACATAAGTAACATCAAACAATCCGCTAAACATATAAATCAATTCATACAACAACAAGCATGCATAAATAGATAAATACTATTGGGTCATAAGATATTCATCGAGTCTTTATACATATCAGGACAACTTGTTACATCATTGTTTGCGAAGAAAACAAAATGCATAAGGGTTACATCACCCCATAGTACAAGTTTAATATATATAAAAGACAAAATATCTTTCTTAACATTGGCGGTTCTTGTCTTCAAGTTGTACCCAAATCTTGGTTGTAGTCTTCATACCCAAAAATACTGCTCCATCAAAGTACCTGCAAAGAAAACCTAATGGGCTGGTGAAGAGGGTGGGGGTGTAGGGAAGATCAAGCTATGAAGATGAGTCACTTCATCCTCGAGTTCATGAATTCGACGGATGAGGGAGTTAACCTGAGTAGGAGTGTGGGGAGGTGTAGAGACATGAGTTGGAGAAGATGGCGCAACAGACATAGCGTCATCGTCATCACCAGTCTGGTAACTCTCAGCCCAGCAGCAAAAAGGGCCGAAGATATCACTGAATCGAAGGAATCGACATCAGACTCAAGGTCAGAGTCGGAAGGGATATCGATAATGGACATAGCCTGAGATGCCACATCATTATCCAGATCATCAACGAATGGCCAGTCCTTAGCAAGGATGGCGGCAAAAGGAATAGCATGAATGGGAATAGGCTCAACGAGATGCTCACCATCGGGATATCCAGTGATCAGCTGGTCATGGAAGGGTAAAGGTAAGGCTAAGACATCGTCGAGATCATCATCATCATCATCATCGGATATCATCTCAGGGTCGGTCTCGGAGTCAGACATGAAAACCTCCGGTGCTGAAGCAATCTCGTCGTCAGAGACAACCGTCATCGGGTCATGTTCTTCAGATATGCCGCTGCTTTCAGACGAAGACATGTGTACCTATAATATATTATCCATGGTATATGTATATACTAATTACTACTACTTAATTAATATACAAATAATTATACACATTGTTGCAAGTAATTCTTAGTTAAAGACAAGTGCTACCCCGGTGCACCCTAAGTCTCGTAGTGTCCTTGCTAGACTTTTTGAAAACAATTTCAGGTAATGGATGTCGCGAAAATTTTTATGCAATGAAAACTTTTGAAAAAAATTGTTTTCGTGGGAGGATCCTAAAGATTGTAGTCTAGACTCGAGAAGGAATCCTAGTTCACTACAATCGCAGCTCTGATACCAATCTGTCACACCCCTTTCTAAGGCGGAAGCACGCGGTGTGATCCTGAAAGGTTCTCATTGCATACGAATGGTAAACATGCTACATGATTATAAAACAACTCCAAGATTCCATTGACATTAGATATTCAAAACATAATTTGAGTTAAGTGTTTACATCACAACATAGATAATTGTTTGAAAGTTTACAACTTATTCCAAAGACAAACATCAAGGTTTTGATCCTTATATCACCACACGGGATGGGATATAACAACCAAATCCCACAAAATAGGCATAGGAGTCTTGACACAACATAACTAAAAACATAAACGACATCCAGGAGCAAGAGTGAGACCGAACGTACATCCACTTTAGTTACCTGAAATACATGTAAGATTTGGAAAATTGTCAACATAATGTTGGTGTGAATTTATGCAGTTTTGTGTAATACATTTAAGCATTCATTGTAGAAAACATGGTATGCAATTGTACTAAACAAGTATTTCTATAAATGTAAGGAATACGAGATCGCTAATGGTTCGCGAGACCACTAACATATGTAACGAAATAGGAAGCATCTAAACCATAGGCATTTTTACTTGTTGATTCACGACTAGAGACACAAAAGCACTTTTGGTAAAAGTGTGGCCAAGAGTGTGGCTACCTGGAGCCCATTAGATCTAACCTTTTGTTCCGCGGTCAAGGTATATAGTTGATTAATGGTGCTTATGGCACCCTATACGTCACATGATCTATGTGTCATTCCTTAGTTTTGTATTCTACATACCATAGTACATGTATTTTCCCCAAGTTTAGAAAACAAGTAAAAGTTTAAAAGTGGGGACATGAACTCACAATTTTGCGTATCCTGCGTCGTAAACTTCACCGGTTGGTTTTGTAGCGTCGTGACCTATACGTGTTCTATGTATGTTAGTCACTAGACTTGTATCACACAAGTACAAGTCACCATCTTTAGCTTATGTATTTGTTCTTTGTATGTTCATTCTTTCATGAGGGTCGTGTCCTAGTTCGTCGGGTCTTGCCCGTTCGTTGTGTCTTGCACTTTGAGTATGTATTGTTCATTGTAAATATATATTTCACTCCTTAAAATATATATTTATTTATGAAGTCTTTGTCAAGTTAATAAGTTGTTAAAAATAATTTTTATTTTTAACTTTTCATATATGTTACTTATATTATTTTCCCAAAAATAAATATAAGTATTTTCTGAAATAATATCCTCAATATTATTTTTGTACAAGTATCCTTAGGAAAGTATACTCGTATTTTATGTAAATACTTGTGTATTTTGTATTATACACTAAAAATCAATACTTTGATTTTTATTATTTTCCGGAATTATATTTCTTTAAAAATAATGTATTTTAAGTCTTGCAGAGAATATACATATTTTGTCAAGCCATGAAATATTTATAATCATTCTCATTATTCACCCGATTTTGTATAAATTCCATTACTTGGTAATGGTAATATATTTGTCCAAAAATATATATTTAAGTCCATAAATGTCCATATATCGTCCAAATCCCAAAAACATGTTAAGGAATATATTTTCATAAATACATTTTCTTGTATTTGTCCATGTACTTCCTTGTGAGGAATTTTGTATACTTTAGTATTCTCATGTATTTGTATGTGTATTTTGGTATTTATACTCCTTGGGAGTATTTAGTATATTTTCAAGTTCCTAATACACTACTACATAAAATACACATAATATACACTTAGCACAAAATTTGGTGATCACTATATACATATATATATATATATATATATTCCCTAAAAATATACATATTTAATATTTATTTTAACTTGAAGAAATCATCATTTCTTAACTTGAAATTTTACACAAAAATTAGGAAACCTTGGTAAACATTTTTAGGTGAATTTTTGGGGAATAAGTTTCACCAAAACTTATATTTTCTAAGTGTCAAAATTTTATAAAAATTTTGACATAGTTTCCCTTAAAAATGGAGGTTTCCCATATTTTCAAAACATGTGTTTATTTTCTTTTCCACACCAAAAACAATTTCCAACAATTTTCAACAATAACATATACTAACTTCTTCATATGAAACATCATGGTGAACTTGATTTTTGTTAAAAATGTGTAGTCTTTTAGATCTACACTTTACATACAAGGATCTTTTGAAATCAAGTGTTCTTGTAAATTTTTAACCAACTTTTTATGAAACTTTAATTTACTAACCAACTCACTCATGAGTTTTATGATCTCAAAGTCTTGAAAGTATGTTCTTAAACTATTTTTATGTTCATTAGAAAGATCATTATGTTTAACATCAAGTTTCACCATGGATCTTTGAAGATCCATGCTTAACATCTTTAGATCTTTCATAAACAAGCTTTATGTTAAACTTTTAACAAACTTTTCATGGGTTTTAGTTTCAAAAATTAGTTTTACATACACTTTATTACTTCAAGATTAGAAGATCATGCTTAGAAATTCATGTTTCAAGTTCACATAATGCTTTATATGTTCATCTTCAAGTTTAACCATGGATCCTTTAAGATCCATGCTTAAACTTGTTAGATCTAAGCTTCTAACAAGCTTAACATACTTGATCTAAACATATACACAAGATTTAATAACATCAACTTAATTACATAGACTAAAATTCACTATAATCACTTGTTTTCTTCATGAATATGTTAGATCTTCTTATTTTCATATTTAAAAGTTTAGTTGTTTAGATGGTGAGACTTGTACATAACATAAACATGAACTAATATAGTGATCAAGAGGCTTACTACTAGCTCTAATGGCTAGGGAAGTGGCACAAGAAGGATGAAGATGAATATGGAAGAAAATGAGTGGTTAAAGGCTCCACAAAGAGGTCCTTCAAGTTCTAGCACCTCACACCTTCTTTGATAAGCTTCTTACACCTCTAGATCACCCTGGATTGCTAGGAAATGAAGTGGAAATGATAGATGTATGTGTGTGTGTTTGAGCCAAGACCAAAGGAAGGAGAAGTAGGAAGATGATGAATTTTGTGAGATGTAGGATAATGTTTACTACTTATGGTCCTTTATAAAAGAATTCCCAACACACCAATCTTCTTTAGATCTTTGCATATAATTAAGGGGACAAGAAGAATTAAAATAATAAAAAGGCATGTGGGGCCCATTGGGGCCGGTTATGGTGAGGGGGGGGGGAGGTAAAATGTCAAGTTTTGGAAGTTGAGGGTTTAAAGTGTAAACGAGAATGTTTAAGTTAGTTTAAGTGTATTTAGGTGTTTTTATGATTTTTAAGGTGTTCTACCACCAATACTAGCTTAATATCATAAAAACATTACTTCTAGTCAAATTTTGATGTTTCGGGTAGTGTCCGGTTGTTCGTTTCATTACGGTTCGTTAAAGTGCTAAATTGCGCAGTTTCACTAAGTATGAAGCACCTTTTGTGGTGTTTCAATTCCCGACACTTTGTAAGTTATTCTGGACACTAAATCATAATTTATGCATGATATTTTAGTGTTAAAATGCTGTTTATAGCTGAATTATTGCTGAATTATGCAGAATTTAACATTTTAGGTAAGTTTCGGGTGTCTTTTAGTGCATAGTTTAGCTTCCGGAAAGTTTATATGTTAACCCTTGTATCCATACTTGGGTTTTAATGTATTTTAGATGTTGGACTTATTCCTAGGCCATAATTCTATTGTCTGACTGCTTTCTGCATAATTGCTGACACAGTGTGTCTTACCGGTGAGTTTACTAGTCTTTCTGACGCAACGCTTAAAGTAATGCACACAACAATATTTGAAGTACAAAACATGCACGAATTCATATGTATAGTAAGTAATCAGACAATGTTGACGTTTAAGCACATAATTGCAGATAATAAATAATAATTAAATAGTATGGAAATTACCGGTTTTGTGTCAGTTGTCACAATGCGACTCAATATTTGTCATGTCAGATTATTCTATTCGGGCCGTATAATGTTATACGACCCATATATAGCGTGTTAAATTAAGATTTTAGGGTGTGCCTTTATTAGGTCTCTAGTTAAATTCTTAATTTGATATTTCCTTAAGAAAAAATAATGTGATGTATAATTTTGAGTAAAAAACTAGTGGAGTTAAATATATAGAGAAAAAACTATTGAAGTTGATTACTCTTTTCCATTTTCAGACACTTTTCACCTCCTATAAATGACGATCTTGTTATCAGGATACTTAGGGTGGGCACGTGATGGTTGCAAGTGATGAGTGATGCTCCGTGATACACCACCGTAATGGGTGTATCACTTGGTTGGTGATGGCGATCGAAATTGTGATGAGTATCCCGGTGTAATGGTTTATGTTGTGTGTGTGGGTTTGAATTTGATATTGAGGTATTAAGTTGTGATTGGGTGAGGTATTTATTAAGAAACAAAAATAAGTGAGTGATTGAATATGAAGACCATTGCAAGTGAGATAGAGTGCAATGTGATAAACTGTGATAAAATGAGGTGTTAAATAATGATTTGAGTTAATTGCCCGGATAGTCTCTGTTGTTTCACGTTTAGTCCCCATCTTTTGGAAATAGCAGGTTTGCTCCCTATGGTTTGTCATTTTGTTACTCGGATTGTCCCCTGACATTTACTCAGGGGAATATCCGAGTAACAAAATGACAAACCATAGGGAGCATATATGATATTTCCAAACTAACTGACATCTACTCAGGGGACTATACGAGTAACAAAATAACAAACCATAGGGAGCATACCTGCTATTTTCAAAAGGTGGGGACTAAACGTGAAACCACAGGGACCATCCGGGCAATTAACTCTAATGATTTGGTATAATGGTTGTGATGGAGTGTGATGAGTGATAAACACTCTTATACTCTTAAAGCGAACTTAGTCAACCACTAGCATATATAGTGTGAAATGGTATAAAATTATTCGTGTTCTAGCTTTTCACAAAGAATTCACTTGTACGTATTTCATATTTCTCTATTATTAGGGATCTTATAATAATGTTGTTGATACATGTTTAATGGCATCCATATAGGACTTGCATATTAAGTACGATGATGATGACCAGCTTGCAATTTGGAACCAAGTAATTATATTTAGTGCGTACATGATCAACCTGTTAATATATTTTAGTTAAAGCTAAAGATTTCATTCAATGGGACCATTTTCAATTCTAGAAAGTAGCGTCCACGTAATTATATGCTGTATACAGATATGGACTGATTCATCAAACTAAGGCTACTCGGTATGGTGATGGACCATCCTTGGAGGATGATCCGCCACGTAGGCGCCACGTCATATTCCTCCCAAGGATGGTCCATCCTCCAAAACTAGAGGGCATGGTAAGATGGTCCTAGTCATCATCCTCCACCACTTTTATTTTTTTTTATTTTTTTTAATCTTCAACTTTTTTTTAACATTTAACAAATAAAGTAACAAAATATTTTCATTAATATTAAAAAACATTACATAAACTTAAAAAGAAAATTAAACTTAAATAAAATAAATTTAAAAAAAACATAAACTTAATAAAAAAATAAACTTAAAAATATCCTAATATATTAAAATAAGCTACTAGTCTTCGTCTTCCATGTCTTGGCCGGGTTCGTTTTGAGCGTTGTTCCAAATGTACTCCACCAAGTCCGCTTGCAGGTTATGATGTGTGTACTCGTTACGTAGAGCGAACATGTTCAAATCTTGTTGTTCCGCACTAACTGGAACAGAATTTCCAGTTGACGCGTCTTCGTCGTACTCGCATATCGCTCTACCTTCGTCTTCAATGACCATGTTATGAAGGATGATACAAGCGTACATAATGTGTCGTAACCTCTTTGGTGTTTGCGAACGTGCTGGATGTTCAATGATGTGCCATTTTTTTTGTAGAACACCAAAAGCCGGTTCAATATCTTTTCTCGCACCCTCTTGAAACATCGCAAACTTTTTTCTTTTGTCGTCTGTCGGGTGCGGAATAGTTTTAACGATTGTCGAGTACTTTGGGTATATCCCATCGCCTAGATAGTAACCTCGACTGTATTCCACCCCCGAAACTGTAAAGCTTGTGTCTGGACCTGTACCCGCCACTACATCCTCAAATATTGGTGACTGGTATATGATGTTAAGGTCATTGAGCGAACCAGGTAAACCAAAAAAAGCATGCCAGATCCAGAGATCCTGTGACGCAACCGCCTCTAGAATAATAGTCGGATGTCCATGATCTCCCCTAGTATACTGACCTTGCCATTGGACTGGGCAATTCTGCCACGCCCAGTACATGCAATCAATGCTCCCGAGCATTCCTGGGAAACCATGTCTCTGTTCGTGTGCTTGATATAATTTTTGAACGTCGTTTGCGTTCGGTTTCCGCAGGTATCGCTTGCTATACAATTTGACAACCCATTCGCAAAACTTGTGCAAACATCGACGTGCGGTTCTTTCAGACATCCTAATATACTCGTCTAATGCATCGGGTGCGTAACCGTAAGCAAGTTGGCGAATGGCCGACGTGCATTTTTGTAAATTACTGAAACCCCTTAGCCCCCTAGCGTCCTTCCGCAATGTAAAAAACGGATCAGACTGGGCCATGTCGCCTGCAATACGTAAAAACAGTGGACGACTCATGCGGAACCGACGTCGGAAAATCTCGGCTGGGTACACGGGTTCGTCGGCAAAATAATCGGCTAGTAGTTTAGCGTGGCCGGCTATAAATTTAAAACGAAACATAAATGAAATTAATTATAAAATACATTTTCAAATCTATATAAAACATAAGGAAAAAAAAAAGTAAAATACCTTCTTGGTCTCGGTTATATTTTGCTCGTCTAGTTAGCCGTTGGGACGACCCTTGATCAGCCGCCATGAAGACTTAAGTCGCGTTCATAATCAAGTTGTGCATAACATCATCCTCTTCCGAAGATGATGAATACCACGCAGACGAAGCCGATGAAGACATAGAAGAAATTGAAGAAATGGAAGACATGGGTGAAGCCATGATAATTTTTTAGCGAGAAATGGGGTGGTAGTGAGTAAAAAACGGTATAAAATATGATGAGTTTTTTATAAAAAAGGAAGAGTGGTTATAAAATGTGAGAGAGATGGGGTGGTAGTGGGTGAAAAGTTGTGAAAAAAATGGTTAAAGAGGTGAGTATTTATAAAAATGGAAGTGAAATGGGGTATTTTTTGAATTATAACCGTTTGAAAATTTATGTTTAATTAGAAATTAATTTTTTTTTCAACGGTTACTTTTTCTTTGGGCCCCACCACATTTGGATCGTCGCAAACGGCTAAGATCGGACGGGGAGGACGGGACGCAGGGGGGGGCACGGTGTTCCCTCCGTCGCCGACCCACGACGACCCGGGGCCGAACCCCATACAGAAATTTCCATTAAATGGTACCATTTCCTATTCTTTGATTTTTGGTACTTGAAGTCATGACATTTATTGGTAAATATTAATTAAATTAACAATGTTCGAAGTTGGTTATTAGTCTTGTCAGAGAAAAACACAAGTGTTGCCCTTAGGGTGAGAGGGGCACTCCCCTTTTACGAGAGTCCCCTCTCTTACGCACACCCAATCAGGTTATGCCACGTCAACTCACCTCTTAAACTCCCCTCACACCCCAATTTGATGGCGGCACTCCCCTATTAGGTGACTTGTTTTTTTATTCAAAAAAAAAAAAACGAAATAATTGATTGGTTTGAAAAGAGGGTGGCCCCACACTCTCCCCCTTCCTTCTTCGGTGAACTCACCCCGACCCACCTCCCCGATTTGGGTCACCGCAGGGATGGCGGCGGTGTTCCCGCTGGGGGAATAGGGTCACCGAGGCCACTCCCCGCTGGTGCCCCTCTCACCCTCATGTTATGCTATGCGGTATGATAGAGACCCATTTTTGGAGGATAATCCATCACGTAGGTGTCACGTCATAGTTCTCTGAGGATGTCCTTCAGAAACATTGGAAATGGAAGATGAGCCTACCCCACCAACTTTATTTATTTAATTTTTTAACTTCATCTACTTTTTTAACATTTATTAAATAAGATATAAAAATAAATTCATTAATATTAAAAAACCAAATATTACATAAGTTAAAAAAAACATAACCTAAAAAAATAAAAATCCTAAGAATTTTCATACTTTTTCATGATTCTTTCTTGCATTTTTTTAAAGTAGCTCATTTTTTTTTCGGGATAATTTTCAACATCGACTGTCATTATGTCCCATTCTTTTAGTTCGTTTTTTTCTTTGTTCAGCCGAACCTTTTCTTCCGCCACGCGTTCCTTCGCCTTTGCCTTTTGGGCCGTGACCTCCGTGTACGTTTTGAATTGGGCCATAAACGCCTCCATCTTCGAATCGCCCCCCTTTAAGGCTTGTTTTTTGTAGCCGTCTCCTTTTTTGATTTGTCCCGGCCCGATGTACGTTCCTCCTCTCGTACAACGTACTTTTCTTCGTCAAATTCGGGCTCGTCGTTTATATTAATTTGACATCTTGCGTCTGAGCCCCTGGCACTAAAACTACCGGTCTCCGAGGTTTTTTGTCGTTTAGCATCTCAACATCATTTGGAACCGGCGCCCACTTGTTGGACGTTCGTAAAACTTCCCAAGCCCGAATGTGTGGGAAAGAGGATTTATGTGACGATTCGTATTTATCCATCGCCGCTTTGACAACATCTTCGTCACTCATCCTACTAAGGCGATGACTTGTATATAAATTATTATATATTGCCGCAAACCGGTTCACGATCGGATTCATCTTTCGCCACTTCGAAGATATCGAGTCGACATCGCGATAATGTCCTTGTTCCATGATCGCAAGGAACTTTGATAATGTCGCTTTCCAAAACTCTTCGCCGGTTTGGTTGTTACCTATATTTAACAGAAGTATATATTGAAAAATTTTAAAATTTCTATTGAAAAGTATATATTAAAAAAAAATTAAAATTTAACTTTACATACCGACAACGGGGTGTGTGGATGTGCTAATATACGCCTGCGCTAAGGCCTCCTCCTCGATCCTCGTCCACGGTTTTGGCTTCGGTTTCGAAGGTTGATTTTGGTCAACCGCCACTTGCTTTCCTTTTTTACGTTTAGAAGATTGCGGTTGCGTCTCTGGAACGACTTCAATGTCGCCTTCAACGGGTTGTAGTGGTTGAGAAGATTCAACGAGTTGTGGTTGTTGAGATTGAACTTGCATCTTGAACAGGTTTCGCATCATCATGTTTTGTAATGCTTGCATTTGTGGCATATTCGAAAAAGCATTCGGAGATTGTTGAAAACTCGCAAAAGATTTGACAGAAAATTGCGAGAAAGAGTTCGAGAACATTGAACGATAGTAGCTGGGCACCGAAAAAACGTTCGGGTTTGGGTTGTTCGGGTTGTATGGATCCATTGTAAAAAGTAGAAGAGTTTATAAAAAAGTTGAGAGAGAGACGAGGTTGAAGTAGGTAAAAATGGGGTATTTGGGTTGTATTTATAAAAAAATTGATGTTTTTTGGGTTTTTTTGAAAAAGGGCCGTTACTTTTTGAAAAGGTAAATTAAATTTTTTTTTCCAACGGTAAAAAGCCCCAAACGGTCATATTTTTTTGTCTTCACATGCGCATCTCAAACGTCCTGTGGGCGACGAAGAGGACGAAACGGTGTTTGGGACGTCGCCGGGCCAGGCCGAGCTCCACACCACCTAGCCTTAGACACAAAGCTTTAGCAATTTATTTCGGTTTCTATAGTAATTCATTGTATTTGTCACCTGTGACTTGTCAAGACACTAATTGTGTGTGTTGTTGTATAAGATCCAGGTAGTCAAAAATAGTAGGAAGAGGGCAAACGTGTAAATATATAAACTGGTAGAAATTGTAAATAATCTTAGGTGTTAGCGATGATGGTTAACCGGATTTATTTTTTATTTCTATTTCATGTGAAAGGATTCTTCACTGTTATGGATATTTGTCACACCCCCAAAATACCACATGCGAAAACCCTCGCGAGGCGTGTGACGTACCGGGATCCAAGCCACCAATCACCTTGAACTCATATATATATTTAAAGAAATCTTTCATTCATTAACATAAGTGTTACAAACGTCATATGTCATTCATTGTATACAGCGGAAGCATAATTCGTTGGTTAAGTGTTTCGTAAAACATGTGTACATAAACCGTTAAACTTGCATTGAGATTCCATGTATCTCGACCCATGACCACTCCAGCCTCCCTGACAGCAAGTTCCAAATGATATAAGCTTATAGACCTGCAAGCATGCAGACAAGTGTGTCAGACGACGCTGGTGGGTTCAAAGTTTTGTAAACGCGTTGGTTACCAGATGTGTGTTTAAAACAGTTCAACGTTATGTTTTGATGATGTTATTAACTCGATTACCGTATATGGCTACTAGATGTGTTTGCCCAAACCCCAATGCCTCTATCAAAGCAATGGTCAAGTGGTCAAGGTAAATAGTTCACGCCCGTCCATTCTGGCCCGGTGTGAGGGTGCCAAACCTAATAGCGCTATCAACTAAACAACTCGTTGCCTTACCGGCAACAATCGGTAGATGTAAGGGGTCTTATATGATAGAAACTGAGTAATAACCAACATCCCATTAACCTGCATTCCTCCCTGGAACTTTACCCGATATCCCTTCCCGGGATGCATGCTTGGAAAAGAGCAGTGAACTCACCTTGGTTTGCTCGGTAAGATTAGTTACTTGTTTAACAGTCAGTCACAAACGTCCTAACACAGTTACCGACAACAATCAGTTTTGGATGCACATACACAAGATATTTCATACACATTAACGCACATACTCCCTCGTATCACGCAATCCCATGCATATGTAACACACATATTATCATGCGTACTGTAAACGTTGACCATTCAATGAAATCAGCGACATACATTATAATATCAGATAGTCACGTATTATATATATTCGAGTCATATATATTTAACATAATTCGTCACGTCTCACACTAACACTTAACAACTCGTTACATAAACCACATAAGCTGTGCGGCCCAATAATTTCAGACTTGGCCCGATAGTTAACACAAACCAGCTTAACATGATAGTCCAATATCCTACCCGGCCCAAAAGTTTCGTGCGTGTGTTCATGTTTCTGGGCTCGGTGTGCAGCCCACATCTTATTTGTATTACCCAGCCCACTGCCGAACCCGGCCAAAAAGGTGGCCAGTTCCCACCCGTGGCCCAACTCAAACAAGTAGCCCAACCACTCACAATCAGATTATAATTTATCTTTATTTTGGATCTTTAGAACACACTAACATACACTAGGCCAACATATGATCTGTTATCTAATTCATGAATTATAAAATGAGTTACCTACTCTACAATGCATACATCATACTTTCTGAAATCACAGCAATCAATTAGTTAGCATACCCATTATCATAACCCTTTGCATAACAGTTATCATGACTATTAACATCACAATTATTATCACAATTATCAGGAACCCTAACATTTGCAATCAATATCCAACCGACTAATGCCATCATATTCTCTTATAATTCATGCGACGGCTAGATCAATTTGCAATATCAACTAGTTATTATGACCGATTTATTACCGATCTAAGAGGTGTTCATCCGGGTTTCTGATACACGCGACCCTATCAAAATCTATGGTATTGACACATCCGTTAATCATCATCATTTATCATCAAGAATATTAATAACCGTTTTCCCTAATTAACATGCATTCCACTGTTAACGACTAATATATATGCAAGCAAACCATATGTGCAAGATAACAGTAATCTCGGCCTCACATGAATATATATACATGGCTGATGCTATTGATATACTCACATGAATAATCTGACACCACTAAACCTTCATTAGGCCAATTCCAATTCTAGCCATGTGCACAACTATCTCTAATTCTATATTAATGAAATTACAATATAAATGGCCGACAATACAATTCATATTATTATCCTATTGAGCCTCTTATTAAATGAATTCTGACACTTATAGATGATTTACAAACAATCCTAGGATCATGCGCATAGTTAATTCTAACCATCTAAAACCTACATGCAATCGGCAATTATCATGAACCTAACACCACCAGTTCTTGTCGATTTAAAGTATTCCACAAACACGTTGCAAACAAGCATACATATTGATAATAATTCACATAATCACTCCCTACAATTGAGGTTATTCTTTGTATAATTAGCGACACACATACTCACACACATACTCGACAGAACTGTATGAATACGTAGTGAACATACTCACCCGAAATACCAGGTGCCTAGATGCGAGGAAGAAGTGCTTCGGATGATGATAATCACCGTTGGTTCCAAAGGAGAGGATAAAGAATGCTAGGGTTTGTTGTGATGTTGCGATCCTTCAAAGACAAACAGAATATCTAAAGATATACATAAGTCACGGATGATGGCTCAAGGGGTGTGGGCCGGATTTAAGTGTGGGCCGATGATTTGATTTGTCTAATGGGCTTGATACAAAACGTAATATGTAATGTGATTTATCTAATTGTTGTAATTGAAATCCCCCAAACTCATTAGAATATAATGCAACATGTTTTAAGATAATAAATAGTGGAGTGTAAAATGTATCCATGCAAGCTAGGGGTCGAGGAATCGAGAAACACAAATCTTGAAAATTCGGGTTGTCGCATCATCCCCAACTTGAAAGAAATTTCGTCCCGAAATTTAGCACGTGGTTACTGAGGAAGCTAGTTAAGTTGCTGAGGAAGCTAGTTAAGTTGCGTGGTTCCCAGGGTTTTCCTGGGGTATCACATCATCCCCCCGTTGGTTTGGAATTTCGTCCCGAAATTCCGCAGTAGCTTCAGCCTCAGTAGTGGTTTCATTGTTCTCGAATAACTGGGGATATTTGTGTTTCCTTTGGTCTTCTCGTTCCCAGGTAGACTCTGGGCCACGACGGAAGTTCCAACAAACTCGAACAATAGGTATCCTGGTGCGTTTGAGAATCTTGACCTCCCGGTCCAAGATTTCCACTGGTGCTTCGACAAATCTCAACTGATCGTCGATGGTGAGCTCCTTGAAAGGAACTGTGAGGGTTTCATCTGACAGTCACTTCTTCAGATTCGACACTTAAAATACGTTGTGAACTCCGCTGAGTTCTTCAGGTAGGTTCAGTTTGTAGGCCACCTTGCCTATTTTCTCTGTGATTTCGAAAGGTCCAACATATCGCGGGTTGAGTTTGCCCCGTTTACCAAAACGAACTACACCTTTCCAATGGTGCGACTTTAAGTAGCATCCGATCCCCAATCCGGGACTCGAGTGGTTTCCCGCGCTTAACAGCATAACTTTTCTGACTGTCACGAGCTGCCGCCATCCTTTGTCGTATCCGAGCGATCTTCTCTGTTGTGTCTACGACGAGTTCTGGGCCAGTGACTTGGCTGTCTCCAATCTCTGCCCAACAAAGAGGTGATTAGCACTTACGTCCGTACAATGCCTCAAACGGTGCAGCCTGGATGTTGGTGTGTTAGCTGTTGTTATACGAAAATTCCACTAAAGGGAGGTGTCTTTCCTAGCCGTTGCCAAAGTCGATTACACATGCTCGAAGCATGTCTTCAAGAGTTTGGATGGTGCGTTAAATCTGCCCATCCGTCTGTAGGTGATATGATGTGCTTATGTCTAGACGTGAGCCAAGGGTGTTGTGTATTGCTCGACATAAATCAAGTATAGATCAGAGTCATAAATAACAGGAGTCGGCACCTCGCCTAAAAGCCGCCTCTCTCAGTGGAAAAATTCACAAGCTGTGAAGACTCGTCAGTTCCCTTAATTGCAAAAAGGTGTGCTGGCGACCAAATTCATGGCAGCCGGTCATTATTTCCATGAGGGCATTGCTAGTTGCTGATACTTCACCTTGACTTCCCACAAGTCAATCCATCATTCACACACCTAAGTAGGTGGGCCTTCATGCCCGATTACCAGTACAAGGTTTATAAATCCTAATGCCTCTCATCAAAACCCAGACGACTAGAATATTGAAGCCGGTGTGCTTTGCTCAATACGAGTTCCTTACAGTAGCCGTATAATGAGACCCACATTCGTTCCACGAGTTAACGAGTATTGTCCGACCTGTCAAAGGTTGCTTCTCCATGCCCCGCGTGGGTTCAACTTGAAAATCCTCTTCGTTCAGTTCTCCAGTTTGAACAGAGCGAGTCTGACCAGGTGAGTTAGAGTCGATAGTGAGCTGCAAAGCTTGTGCACGTTCAAGTTTCATAGTTGTAACCATCCTAAAGTTTCCTCCAGCGATGCCAATAACTGATTTAGCTCTGTCGAAGTCAAGGTACACGGGAGGCCCTTGTGATCGGTCTAAATAACGCATCAGGTACCGTCCAAGTAATGCCTCCATCTAAAATTCCCAAGACCACGGTTTTCACCGCTAGTTGTGTGTCACGTAGTTCCTCCTTGTAACTCCATCACTCTCTCGTGTTGCATCGGTGTGTAACTGGGACTCTGATGCGGACCATCATGGTATACCACAAAATCTCCCACACCCTCGGGTAAAGACGATGCTCAGTGCAATGCAGAGCTTGGAATTTGAAAGCTGGAAAGACGTCCTCCTGTTCTGTCTTTCACGAACACAGCACCCTGCTGTGCTAGAGAGATTTAAGCTGCACGACCTTCGAAAATCCTGTGATTTGTCTACGATAGTATCAAGTGAAACCAAGGAATTGCTGCATCCCCGAAGGAATCTTTGGTGTCGATCAGTTCCTAACAGGATGCATCTTAGCGAGATCCACGTGTATTCCCACTCCGTTGGTTACATGATCAAAATGCATTTCTCGTATCTAGATGTGACATTTCACACATAATGGCTCTTCCCACAGAAGAGCTGAAATAGGATACATATGCCCACCCATAGTGTTCCTTTCCCATGCTCATGATTCAGAACGTCATCAACAAATACGGTCGGTTCATGTGATCCCTGAAGCTGCTGGTGTGTTGATCAACTCAGTGATCCTGGTGTACAAAGTTGAAATAGCTGCATTGCATTCGACATGCTGTTCTAAAAGAATTATCCTCTTGGACTTTCCTCTGATAATAGTTCGTCCGCTAGCCAATCCTCGAATGGAAGCTTGTTCCTCGCAACTGGTTAACAGGGTGTTACTACATGGTCAAAGCGAACGATTCTTGACTGTCACCTTGTTGAGTTCTCGATAATCAGTACACATATCCAATGATATAACCTATATTCCTGGATATAACTGGGCTCCTCAAAGCAAAAACTAGGTCCGATAAAGCTCCTGCCCAAAGCATACTGGGTGGAATCACGAACAATTGGTGGATCCTCGATCCTCTTTTCCTTAGCCTTGACATCAGTGACGAGTGCTATCATAGTGGGATAATCCTTTCGTGGACACTTCTGGCCTTCACTGCCGAATTGATGCAAACCTCTGCACCACTCTGACGCGTTAGAACAGATAACAATCCTCCACTAGGAGAGGGATACGTAGAATCTTCTCTTCACGGGGTACATCTATCAAGAACAACAGAAGAAAGGTCAATGTCGAACACTTGTCCCACAAGGTCGAGTTTGCATCCCAACGATCATATGAGGTTTCCATTGTCTTGCCATCAGTCGATTCCTCAACAGGTTCTTTTTCTAGAAGCATCAGGGTTAAGCAGAACAGTGGCAAAGTGATTAGTCACCAAGAACACGTAGGCCACCATGTTATAATCTCGCGTCGCCCAAGCCAATCCCTAATGTCCCTCCATGAGCATCATTTCGTTGTGAGGATTTCCAGTACGGTCGTCGTTCCTTGGTTGTTGTCGTTGGATTTAACATCGGCCACTCCATGTCGTAGACACCTTCACTTTCCATACTGTTGGTTACCATTACGAATACCTTGTTGTTGCCGTGACTGTTGCCGCTAATGCTGTTGTTTGAAACGGAGCTCTACGACCTTTCACCGACAGGGTTCATGTAACAACCCTCATTAAAAGTCCTATTTATATTATTATTTTAGTCAATAGGAAACCCTAATTAAGAAACCCAAGTGATTCTGCACAAAACCTACAAATTTCAGAACAATCAGAATCAGGACCAGGGCCCCTAAAACTCAGGGGGGCATTCCCTACTCAACGATTATCTTTATATCTCGTTGTCTAAATTAAATTTTACGAAAGTGTTGACTCAACAAGCCTACTTCCACACGTGGCGACCCAATGGCGGAAAGATGACCCTTACGGACCGTAAGGGTTTATGGTTACGGTCCGTAAGTAATGCCAAATTGGTGTATAAAAAGCAGGAGTTGGGACTTGCTTCTGTGCGTTCGTTCGACTATAAAATTCAACTCAGGCGCGGAGATATCGTCCAAATACTTCAATTAACACACACGAAATCACTAATTAGTATAGCGGGGTGCTGCTGCACAGGGTATTAACTCGATCGCTGCTACGATTCAATGTCCGATCGATTAAACTATCCAATGGATGTTTAAGTGCTGCTCAAATTGGGTTATACTTTGTTATTCATCGTGATTTCGACTTGAATGTTTGAGTGCTGTTCGAACTCGGACTATACTCTGTCATTCGTTGTGAATCCGCTGAATTGTTAAGTATTGCACTTTGTCATTCGTTGTGAGGGTTTTATCTCGTGTGTTATCGTAAATGCTGTATTAGTTACTTACCTAGTTTGTATGCACTAGGTTACAAGGCTAATCAGTAGGCTAGGCTCTGCTCAAATTATATTTGCAATATATCAAGGATTATCTGTAGATTAAGCTTTGCCCGTAGAAATCTGCAATGTGAGTTCATTTCTCTTTTCTCACAGTTTGTGAGTCCACTCTATTTTCTCACAGTTTTATCACCTTTTTGTGATACAATTATATTTACAAAGGCTTTACAGAATCCTAAACAGTTACCAGTTATACTTACAGTGATTAAGTTTTTATACTAACTGCCGGTATGAAATGTTTTATACATTAATTGATTCTCATTATTAATTGCCAGAAAGTTAGTCAATATTAGCATGACTACAATAACAGTGGAAATTATGCATTCTACTAAGATTATATTTTAGTCTTAGTCACGTTAAAATATTAAATAATGATATTACAATTATTTAATTAACATATTATATTTGATAAGTTATAGTAATTTGACATAAAATGATATATGTCATTTTCTGGATTAAATGGTTTTATGCCCTAAGTAATATATTTGACAAAGAAATGTCACGGGACACAATTAAGTCCGGAGTCACTAGTTGAGAGAATGATCAACAGTGACATGTCTAAAGACACTAGTTGAAAGAATGATCAACAGTGTTATGAATAGAAATTACTAGTTGAGAGAATGATCAACAGTAATATGATCTGAGTCACTAGTTGAAAGAATGATCAACAGTGACATGACCAAAAGCACTAGTTGAGAGAATGATCAACAGTGTTATAGAATCACTAGTTGAAAGAATGATCACCAGTGATATGACCAGAATCATTAGTTGAAAGAATGATCAACAATGATATGATTATAGTCACAGGAATCGCCTAGTGACAGATAAATTGAATAATAGTAAAATATAATTACTTGATAAATTCACTATTGGACAAACGTGAGCCAATGGGGGATATGATTAATGTCATATTGGAACTGCCGCTATGTGACAAATACTGATTGAGTTGGGTAAATATAAATAAGATATAAAAACCTTAATACTGTAAGGTATAACAATATATTTTATAAAATGGAATGAATTCACTCGGTATTTTCGCTGACAAAACCTTTTTCAAACATTTTTCAGGTAATTACAGTAGATTGGAATAAGAGCTGGATACGACACTGAAAGGCTTCAAGAAGTGGCTTATTTTATTAATTAAATCAAATTAAGAAATATTGTTTTATGTAAACAAATTTATCTTATAAAACATGGGTTTATCCCATCTATTTAATAAATAAAATCCGGTGTTTCTAAACTCTGATATTTTTCCTAACTCACGGTCCTGATGAAATTTCCGCTGCAACGTTTTTAAAATAATCACCGGTACCGCTGGACTGTTCACGGCTTCTGATTCCGTCCAGGGTGGGTCGGGGGTCGTGACAGAAGGTGGTATCAGAGCCACTTGTTTAAGCTATTTAGGTGTTCTTTTAATACCTAAACTTAAACAATAAAGTTAGGAAACTGATACAAATTAACATATGTGTTATATATGAATATATATATGTCGATATGCACATATAATATCCTGGAAGTATTGTTTTGTTCTAATTATTCTGTGATGTTAATAAGTAAAAATGTTTGCAATTCAGATGTCGAATGAAGTACCACATAATCCAGAAGTTCATGCTAATAATGAAAATCCTTTGGATAAAAATACTATAGAAAATCTAATAGCTCAAGGAATAGCTTATGCTTTACCTTTAATAATTAAAGCTGTTAAAAATCCCGTAGAACCTACCAAAGTTGTGAGTAGCAAGCATACTCATGACGATGGTTTTAGCCATAGTGTCAATGGAGGTAATGATGATATTATCAAAACCCCATTTCCCAAGAAAAAGAAGGCGATGACTCTCGGGTGTACCTACAGAGAATTTCTAGCTTGTAAACCAACTGAGTTCGCAGGCAGTGAAGGAGCCACGGCTGCTCTGCGATGGTTGGAAAAGACAGAAGCTGTTCTTACAATCAGCAAATGTGCCGGAGAAGATAAGGTGATGTATGCATCTAACCTCTTTAAGGAAGAAGCCTTAGAATGGTGGAATACAATTCTTCAGGCAAAAGGAAGTGACATGGCTTATGCCATGAACTGGGAAAAATTCAAGGAAATGACAGAAAGGAAATTTTGTCCTCCTTATGAAAAGGAACGAATGGCTAACAAGTTCCTAAATCATAAAATGATAGATGTGAATTGTCGTGAATATACGACCACGTTCTTCGAATATGCAAGAATGGTACCAACTCTGGCTTCGCCAGAACCTGTACTAATTTCTCGTTATATTTGGGGATTAATTAGCGAAATTCGAGACATAGTCAAGGCCACTAGACCACAGACTATTGAAGAAGCAGTCGAACTAGCTAACATGCTGACAGATGGACTAATCCGCACAAGAGAAGAAAACAAGAAGAAAGAGTTAGCCCAGAAAATTTCCCAAGAATTCTAAAAGAAGACAGGAACTGAACCGTCACTGGAGCAACCTACCTGCAGAAGCTGTAACAAAAAGCATTCAGGAAGATGCCATTTTAGGAAAACATCCTACTGTAACTTCTGCAAGATGACCAGACATATAGAGGAAGAGTGTAGAAGGAAAACTAATGTTTGTTTCAATTACGGAGAAACAGGACACATCAAACCATATTGCCCTAAACTAACCAAAGCATCTGACAACAAGGCCAGAACAACAGACGGAGCTAAGAAGAACGCGCGAGCATTCGTACTTACTACGCAAGAAGCAGAAATGATTCCAGACGTAATCGCTGATATATAATATCTAAGTTAAGTTATTATTTGACCCTAGTACAAATAAAAATTTATAAATAAATATATTCTGTCAAATACTTCGTCTATTCAAAACCATAACAGAATTGTTTGGTTTTCACTTTCACTGAATCATTCATTTGGTCACGATCACCTTGTGGTGACGTTTTCACAAAATTTGAAGCTTGTGCTAATCTCGTTGCATACGGGTTTAATTATTCATTTATATTGAATCCGCTTTGTTGTCTTATTCTATAAAATCAATCTTAACACAATCATGTGCTAAGATAATGATACACAAATTCATTTCATATATTCAGTGTATCTCTTAAAGATTTTTATATCAACAATCGAGCGTTTCGTAATCCTTATTGTTTAATCATCTTTGATCGAAAAACATTAATCAAGTATTTCGATTTCAATCCTACTAGATTTATTTGAAACATTCAGATTTACTTCATTTGATTTAAAGCATGGTGAAACTCGTTTCATTCACCGCTACTATTTTCAATTACTATGACACCTTGTGGTGGCATTTTCTTTAATTTGAATCTTGAGATAATCTCATTTTCACTCCTGATGAACGAATTTTAATTTCTATTGGTTCATCATCTTAAACAGTCTTAATACAATTATGTGTTAAGATAAGTGTACACAAATTCATATCATATTCCGGTGTACCTCTTAACGTTTCTTTCATCATTTATCGAAAGTTCTATAATATTCATTTGGTCTTTTCATTATCAATTGAAAATCCTATTCGAAATGAATATCCAAAATTTACTTCATTAAAGCTTTCAGTTGATTATACGGTGAAATTGTTCGGTCACCGTAATTATTGAATTATTTCAATCATTACGACACCTTGCGGCGTCGTTATAAACTTGTAGCTTGGGCTAATCAAAAGCATACGAATCATTCAAAATCACGTATGTATTTCGTTTGACTCATCATTTGAAAGTAGTCTTGATACAATTATGTATTAAGACAATGATACACTAAACTCTATTGTATTTCGGTGTATCCTTGCAACTCACTGTCAACACCCTGATTTTTCTCTTGTTATAGTTTGATAGTTGACAAATTATTTTCGTGCTTCTATTTCATTTTGAACTTGTTGATTCTGAGTCTTCTTCAGTTGCCAATCAAAGTAAGCTTTCTTTTGACAAAGAATTTTTATTGATTCTAAAAGTTCTTCACATTCATTCTAAATATCTATTGATCATATATCTTTTGGCTTGAAAATAGTCACATTGGAAATTATATTATTTCATCTCATCCGTTTGACAACGATTTCTTCAACTAATTCAGTTGAACCTTTGAATTCTACTTATGATACAACTAGTATTCACAAAATTTGATAATCAATTCTGTGCCATCTACCTTAATATTGTTTTATTGACTAGAATATGACATAAGTCTAAAAGAAATATCGTAACCCAAATCTCGAGGACGAGATTTTTATTAAGGTGGGGAGAATGTAACAACCCTCATTAAAAGTCCTATTTATATTATTATTTTAGTCAATAGGAAACCCTAATTAAGAAACCCAAGTGATTCTGCACAAAACCTACAAATTTCAGAACAATCAGAATCAGGATCAGGGCCCCTAAAACTCAGGGGGGGCATTCCCTACTCAACGATTATCTTTATATCTCGTTGTCTAAATTAAATTTTACGAAAGTGTTGACTCAGCAAGCCTACTTCCACACGTGGCGACCCTATGGCGGAAAGATGACCCTTACGGACCGTAAGGGTTTATGCTTACGGTCCGTAAGTAATGCCAAATTGGTGTATAAATAGCAGGAGTTGGGACTTGCTTCTGTGCGTTCGTTCGACGATAAAATTCAACTCAGGCGCGGAGATATCGTCCAAATACTTCAATTAACACACACGAAATCACTAATTAGTATAACGGGGTGCTGCTGCACAGGGTATTAACTCGATCGCTGCTACGATTCAATGTCCGATCGATTAAACTATCCAATGGATGTTTAAGTGCTGCTCAAATTGGGTTATACTTTGTTATTCATCGTGATTTCGAATTGAATGTTTGAGTGCTGTTCGAACTCGGACTATACTCTGTCATTCGTTGTGAATCCGCTGAATTGTTAAGTATTGCACTTTATCATTCGTTGTGAGGGTTTTATCTCGTGAGTTATCGTAAATGCTGTATTAGTTACTTACCTAGTTTGTATGCACTAGCTTACAAGGCTAATCAGTAGGCTAGGCTCTGCTCAAATTATATTTGCAATATATCAAGGATTATCTGTAGACTAAGCTTTGCCCGTAGAAATCTGCAATGTGAGTTCATTTCTCTTTTCTCACAGTTTGTGAGTCCACTCTATTTTCTCACAGTTTTATCACCTTTTTGTGATACAATTATATTTACAAAGGCTTTACAGAATCCTAAACAGTTACCAGTTATACTTACAGTAATTAAGTTTTTATATTAACTGCCGGTATGAAATGTTTTATACATTAATTGATTCTCTTTATTAATTGCCAGAAAGTTGGTCAATATTAGCATGACTACAATAACAGTGGAAATTATGCATTCTACTAAGATTATATTTTAGTCTTAGTCACGTTAAAATATTAAATAATGATATTACAATTATTTAATTAACATATTATATTTGATAAGTTATAGTAATTTGACATAAAATGATATATGTCATTTTCTGGATTAAATGGTTTTATGCCCTAAGTAATATATTTGACAAAGAAATGTCACGGGACACAATTAAGTCCGGAGTCACTAGTTGAGAGAATGATCAACAGTGACATGTCCAAAGACACTAGTTGAAAGAATGATCAACAGTGTTATGAATAGAAATTACTAGTTGAGAGAATGATCAACAGTAATATGATCTGAGTCACTAGTTGAAAGAATGATCAACAGTGACATGACCAAAAGCACTAGTTGAGAGAATGATCAACAGTGTTATAGAATCACTAGTTGAAAGAATGATCACCAGTGATATGACCAAAATCACTAGTTGAAAGAATGATCAACAATGATATGATTATAGTCACAGGAATCGCCTAGTGACAGATAAATTGAATAATAGTAAAATATAATTACTTGATAAATTCACTATTGGACAAACGTGAGCCAATGGGGGATATGATTAATGTCATGTTGGAACTGCCGCTATGTGACAAATACTGATTGAGTTGGGTAAATATAAATAAGATATAAAAACCTTAATACTGTAAGGTATAACAATATATTTTATAAAATGGAATGAATTCACTCAGTATTTTCGCTGACAAAACCTTTTTCAAACATTTTTCAGGTAATTACAGTAGATTGGAATAAGAGCTGGATACGACACTGAAAGGCTTCAAGAAGTGGCTTATTTTATTAATTAAATCAAATTAAGAAATATTGTTTTATGTAAACAAATTTATCTTATAAAACATGGGTTTATCCCATCTATTTAATAAATAAAATCCGGTGTTTCTAAACTCTGATATTTTTCCTAACTCACGGTCCTGATGAAATTTCCGCTGCAACGTTTTTAAAATAATCACCGGTACCGCTGGACTGTTCACGGCTTCCGATTCCGTCCAGGGTGGGTCGGGGGTCGTGACAGTTCACCTCTTCACATTCCATGGTACGTGCTAAGGCACTACTCACTGTGCGGGGAGTTTCACATTCCATTCTACAGTCAGTTGTCATGCTTACCACCTGATTAATTCGTAAAAGTTGACTCCCATGAGTCGCTGGCTGGGGTTAAGGATTTGATTGAAGTCAAATCGCTGATGTTCATTCTTGGTAACTAGGGTCGTTCAAATGCTAAAGTCCATCGTTCTTGCAAGTTGACTGAGTAATACACGATATGTTACGAGGGTGTTGCAAAAGTGATCGCGCTTCGGGATCTAAGGCGTCAATACGTTAAGTTTCCAGCAAACGATGAAAGGTGAGAGAGATATAGACCAATCATTGTCGTTGCAACATCTAACTCGGGGATGTTCGTACAAGCACCTAATTTTCTACACAGTTCGATAGGCGTCCAGATGGGTGTTCAGGTAATACTCGATAGCATCGAGATTCGAGGGGATCCTGAGAGGAATGAAAAGTTCACGTTCGAGTAGGGGACAATCACTGCTATGACCCCTATAGGTTTGTTATGTTTCACATCGATCAAATAACGGAACGAAACCCCTTTTTCACTTGTTAAGCCTCACTGGGACTCGCATGCACCCCACATTATTATTATGTGTGCACCCACAATAATATTGCGATTTGCATGTTCATCTCAGCTCCTCTTAACTCATGTCAAATGGTTCCTCAAACTCGAGTAGCAAACAAAGAGCATCACGAAGCATAAGTCATGAAGGTTTAGGGAAACACCACCCTATCAGTCACATAACACATGCAAGTAATACATGAATTCATATTGTTGTGCTAAACGTGCAATCACATGCAATATCATATGAAAGTGTTCACTAGTTATGCAGTACAATGAGTATACGAGAGACGAACCTTGCAATCTGGAGCTGAGTGTCATGGTCGTATTCACGTTTTCAGAACTGTTCGGTTATAGAATGGTTTTACAAAAACGTTTTAAAACCAAGTTCACTATAACCAGTGGCTCTGATACCAAACTATCACACCCCCAAAATACCACATGCGGAAACCCTCGCGAGGCGTGTGACGTACCAGGATCCAAGCCACCAATCACCTTGAACTCATATATATATTTAAAGAAATCTTTCATTCATTAACATAAGTGTTACAAACGTCATATGTCATTCATTGTATACAGCGGAAGCATAATTCGTTGGTTAAGTGTTTCGTAAAACATGTGTACATAAACCGTTAAACTTGCATTGAGATTCCATGTATCTCGACCCATGACCACTCCAGCCTCCTAGACAGCAAGTTCCAAATGATATAAGCTTATAGACCTGCAAGCATGCAGACAAGTGTGTCAGACGACGCTGGTGAGTTCAAAGTTTTGTAAACGCGTTGGTTACCAGATGTGTGTTTAAAACAGTTCAACGTTATGTTTTGATGATGTTATTAACTCGATTACCGTATGTGGCTACTAGATGTGTTTGCCCAAACCCCAATGCCTCTATCAAAGCATTGGTCAAGTGGTCAAGGTAAATAGTTCACGCCCGTCCATTCTGGCCCGGTGTGAGGGTGCCAAACCTAATAGCGCTATCAACTAAATACCTCGTTGCCTTACCGGCAACAATCGGTAGATGTAAGGGGTCTTATATGATAGAAACTGAGTAATAACCAACATCCCATTAACCTGCATTCCTCCCTGGAACTTTACCCGATATCCCTTCCCGGGATGCATGCTTGGAAAAGAGCAGTGAACTCACCTTGGTTTGCTCGGTAAGATTAGTTACTTGTTTAACAGTCAGTCACAAACGTCCTAACACAGTTACCGACAACAATCAGTTTTGGATGCACATACACAAGATATTTCATACACATTAACGCACATACTCCCTCATATCACGCAATCCCATGCATATGTAACACACATATTATCATGCGTACTGTAAACGTTGACCATTCAATGAAATCAGCGACATACATTATAATATCAGATAGTCACGTATTATATATATTCGAGTCATATATATTTCACATAATTCGTCACGTCTCACACTAACACTTAACAACTCATTACATAAACCACATAAGCTGTGCGGCCCAATAATTTCAGACTTGGCCCAACAGTTAACACAAACCAGCTTAACATGATAGTCCAATATCCTACCCGGCCCAAAAGTTTTGTGCGTGTGTTCATGTTTCTGGGCTCGGTGTGCAGCCCACATCTTATTTGTATTACCCAGCCCACTGCTGAACCCAGCCAAAAAGGTGGCCAGTTCCCACCCGTGGCCCAACTCAAACAAGTAGCCCAACCACTCACAATCAGATTATAATTTATCTTTATTTTGGATCTTTGGAACACACTAATATACACTAGGCCAACATATGATCTGTTATCTAATTCATGAATTATAAAATGAGTTACCTACTCTACAATGCATACATCATACTTTCTGAAATCACAGCAATCAATTAGTTAGCATACCCATTATCATAACCCTTAGCATAACAGTTATCATGACTATTAACATCACAATTATTATCACAATTATCAGGAACCCTAACATTTGCAATCAATATCCAACCGACTAATGCCATCATATTCTCTTATAATTCATGCGACGGCTAGATCAATTTGCAATATCAACTAGTTATTATGACCGATTTATTACCGATCTAAGAGGTGTTCATCCGGGTTTCTGATACACGCGACCCTATCAAAATCTATGGTATTGACACATCCGTTAATCATCATCATTTATCATCAAGAATATTAATAACCGTTTTCCCTAATTAACATGCATTCCACTGTTAACGACTAATATATATGCAAGCAAACCATATGTGCAAGATAACAGTAATCTCAGCCCTCACATGAATATATATACATGGCTGATGCTATTGATATACTCACATGAATAATCTGACACCACTAAACCTTCATTGGGCCAATTCCAATTCGAGCCATGTGCACAACTGTCTCTAATTCTATATTAATGAAATTACAATATAAATGGCCGACAATACAATTCATATTATTATCCTATTGAGCCTCTTATTAAATGAATTCTGACACTTATAGATGATTTACAAACAATCCTAGGATCATGCGCATAGTTAATTCTAACCATCTAAAACCTACATGCAATCGGCAATTATCATGAACCTAACACCACCAGTTCTTGTCGATTTAAAGTATTCCACAAACACGTTGCAAACAAGCATACATATTGATAATAATTCACATAATCACTCCCTACAATTGAGGTTATTCTTTGTATAATTAGCGACACACATACTCACACACATACTCGACAGAACTGTATGAATACGTAGTGAACATACTCACCCGAAATACCAGGTGCCTAGATGCGAGGAAGAAGTGCTTCGGATGATGATAATCACCGTTGGTTCCAAAGGAGAGGATAAAGAATGCTAGGGTTTGTTGTGATGTTGCGATCCTTCAAAGACAAACAGAATATCTAAAGATATACGTAAGTCACGGATGATGGCTCAAGGGGTGTGGGCCGGATTTAAGTGTGGGCCGATGATTTGATTTGTCTAATGGGCTTGATACAAAACGTAATATGTAATGTGATTTATCTAATTGTTGTAATTGAAATCCCCCAAACTCATTAGAATATAATGCAACATGTTTTAAGATAATAAATAGTGGAGTGTAAAATGTATCCATGCAAGCTAGGGGTCGAGGAATCGAGAAACTCAAATCTTGAAAATTCGGGTTGTCACAATATTAGACATGTATTGAGCTAGAGGGCATTATCCTTTTGTGTGTTATCTAGTATATAATACAATTTAATATGTATATATACAAAAAGTGATCTTAAGGTATGGCACGGCGCATATTCGATTAGTAAACTCAATAAAAAAAATCTTAATTTCACCTCTGCAAAAACTCTTTTGGAATCTAAAGCCCGTAAGTTTAAAGCTCAAACAACTTTACCTAATGATCATATTTTCTCAGATTTAAAATACTAGGCAACTCAGTATTTTATTTTAGCACCTAAATACAATGTAGTATTTTTATGTGAGAATAAATATAGTTTTATATATAATAGAAAATAAATTCTCATTAATTTTGACAACGTAGTATTTTTATGTGAGAATAAAGTTTTATAATAGAAGATAAATTCTCATTAATTTTGACAAATTTGTGATGAGACATTTTCAAACCATGTAAAAGTGCGTAGTATAAGACATCTAGACTTAAACTAATATGAGATCATGCATTTGTATGGGGTACAAGGATCCAGGGCTATAGTTATAGGAAGAAAAGAGTATTTCGTTCCTAAGTAAGTTCTCAACTGGGTACTTTTAATTTGTATAGTGTTTAACTTACTTGCTGAGCTATATATTATAATATGTATTATAATGTGATAACTGAACCAAGGTTATGACCCTAGGCATGTGATGGTAACGACAATGATAAATGTGTATAGCGTATTGATAAGTCCATTTAGCCAATATTGTTATGTATGCCTTGTTGTACTAGTGTGAATTTGAAGTGAACCGCGTGAAAGAGAGAAAAATAGCACATAGTATGTGTTAAAATAATTATGAGTAGCATGTCCTTAGGGACACGGTGTGATGGTCAGGTTTCTCCTCTCAATCCAAGAGATTGGGGGTTCAAATTGTGAAATGTGTAGGTATATGAGTTTTGAGAAGGTTAGTTTGTTGTTAAAAAAATATCAATAAGTCGACTATGAGATATTTGTGTATGATCATCTTAAACCCATTGTGACATATTTGATAAGTAAAATTGCTTAAATAATTTTATGTAAGTAATGTTAATCAGTTACTTACCAATTTTCAATAGTAACTATGGTCAACCTTTGCCAATTGTAAGGTCGTAAATCCTAGAGACCTCACAGTTGGATCTTAAGGATCAAAACATAATTTTTAAACTGAAAATATTCATCAAATAGCAATGGAAACATCAATTCATCCTACATAACAAGTCAGCAAGTTTTTAATAAATCAATTATCAAACAAATAGGTCATCCAAGGTCAACGTGACGTTAGTCTTCTGAGTAGGGTAGCCTTCATTCCATGCCTCGTGACGTCCTATCAAGTCTAAATACTTGTCAACCTAAAATGTATGCTAAAACGTCAGCTATACGCTGAGTGAGTTTTAGTTTAAGGTAAAAGCATCAAGACAACATTTTAGTTAAAAACGTGTATAAAATTTGTATTAAATCGTACTATACATCAATCATGCATGTAATCCTCAATTTAAACATGCAATTGTGAATTGAGCTCCATTATCAACTATTGGAAACTTAGCCAGCAGGCTTGTGCCGACATAAGACTCCGTCATTACCTGCTATGCAATCGCGTAAATAGGTTCCACCAATAATGATAACAATGCTAGTCGTCAATCGTTATTGTCAGCCATTATACATTTAAGATTTACTTCAAATCTATCGTATTAATCGTTTAACGTCAATCAAAACACATAATAGCTATCTAAAGGACATATATTTAAGAGAGCATTCATATCAGCCCAAAATAGTGAAAATTGTAAAAGTGGGTTGTCGACATCATCTAGGAGTTAACTTGTACAATCAGCAACGTACAAATCTGACCTTTGAACGCTAGTCAATTGGTTAAATATTCATATCAATCACATCAAGTTTTTGTTCATAAAATCCAATAAGTTGTAAGACTTATCATATTCCATCAAAATGTAAGTTTCCATTTTGGTAACAATTTGCCCCAAAACATACTTTTTGCCTTCCAAACGTTTCATTGGTTGTAACCATTTGCCCATCAAGACATTTCGCTAGTCATTACATACTTTTCACTCGGAACATTCAATTTGTTGGTACTTACATTTCACCGAGTACATACAATTAGTTGTGAGGCTTGGTGAAACGTACCTGAAGAACTAACAATTGGAGCCTTGTTTGACGTCAAGATCCTAACCTTTCATCAGAAATGCATTATAATCGATGAATGACATTATTATGATCCTCAAACATAAAAAATGAACTTTTTTACGTGATTCTCACCTTTTTGCAACAAAAAAAAACCTAACCCAAGCTTGAACACTTCAAAGTCGGCGAGAAGGAAGAAAGACTTAGTAGTGGGGATAAATTATATGTAGAATTGACTCATATGCAGCCATTGTCTAAACTAACACCCATGATAAGGTTTGTTATATAAAATCTGAAGAAGTGCTACGAGAGCATTTCTTAGCCAAATGCAAGATAGATTGTGGCCTTTCATTAAAGACTAGCTTGTTGTCATGAGGGATGTAGGTCCACCCGGAGGATCGAGTAACCTCTATTCCCTGTTTTCCGACAAACCCGAAAGTGCGGAATCCAAACGGGTAAGTTAAACCAAGTTACGAACACGCAAGACACAAAGATTCAATGATTAACACTCAATGTATTAATACTCTGAAACGGTTACAATGCAATGTTTACAAGATAAACCTATAAACTCTCTGTTGTGTGGGTGTTCTCTCCGAAATCTATTCAGACTTCTTCCAGTGTTATGTCTGTTGTCTGTGTATATATACCAACATGCTAGACGAAATCAAATGGCCCACGAAAACACCTGACGAAATCTAAGATCTGGACGAAATCCCTTGATTTCGTCCCATAGTGTTTTCATCCCTTTTGGTTTTCACCAAAAGGGTTTTCATCACAATAGTGTTTTCACCAAAACAGTGTTTTCATCACAAAGTGATTTCGTCACTTTGTGTTGGGCTTGGGCTCAGACTTCTCATGAATGGGCTTTAGGACTTCTTCACATGTGTTGGGCCAAAGAGACTTCATCACTTGGGCTTTGACATGGATGGGCTAGATAAACAAACAAACAAACAAACTATACTAAATAATAATCTAAAATGCATACTGCACACACGCAGTCGCATTTACATCGAACGTTACGAAGTCAATCGCATACTGAGTCAAGACAGGAGGATGTCTTGACTACGGCCTTCACTTCGTAGCCGAGTCGAACCGAGCCGAGCCGTATCCACAACATATGTATCAACAAACTCCCCCTTGGATGCTGCTCGCGAGGTTCGTAATCTCGTTCTCCATCTCTTGATGGTGCATTCATTCTCGGAAAGGATCTTCAAAGTCTTCACGTGAAACACTCAGGGAGTGTATCAACAAACTCCCCCTTGAACGATACTCGTGAATCTTTTGAACTTCAAAACTTTAGATCCTTGTGGTGTTGATGATTGATCAGCGGCAACTCGATCATCTTTATCATTTGAGTGCCTCCACGTCGTGTCTTCACTTTACGGCTTGTCATCTGACACGTTCTCTTCGCCTTTAGCTGATTCTGATGTCGCATCTGCACATACAAGAAAGCTAAACACGTAATGAGAACAACCGCTTGGAATTTAGACAAATTAAACAAACGACACATATGAGATCAAATCTCAATCAAACACCGACCGACAACAGTTTGAAAGTTTAGAAAATGATCAATTTTAATCCCTTACTTTCAAAACTTGGTAACTTCGACAGTTTATGAAGGTACAATTGTTTTCCGGCTTACAATCAGGATTTTGGATAGGATAGACTCGAGTTCCAACATCGGTCAATCAAAAATAAACTAGAAATAAAATCTTTTTGACTTTTAGAAAGTTTATATTAAAACACACCTAGAATTTTTTTATTTTTTTTTGGTATTTTGAATATTTCAAACTTAAAGACTGAAAGCAGTAAATAAATATATACAGAGTTGCAGAAACTAAGAAAAGTAAATATATACAAACATTCTATTTGCGAGTTTCGAGGGTAAGAGAATCATATCAGTGTACGGTCATGTCAAAACGATCTTGTTGTTCAATTAGTTAACATTTAGATAAGCATCCTATAACAATTATCGGTATTGTTGTCCACATAAGCTCAACTTATCAGATGTAATCATGGCGAGGGGATACGTTAAGGTATGATTTATACTTACCGACCGGTGTTCATCCACACACGACACATTCCCGTATCAAGGTATGCATGAGAGTTCATCTTACCGGTGAGTATACCGTTTATCATCTGTTTGACCGTATATGAAAATGTGAGAAACTCACTTATTTTGATTGAAAACAAGCCCTATGTGATAGAATCACTTATTGATGAGGAACTTGATTTTCAGATGCATGAAGGGCACAAGAGCAAGTCCGTGAACAGGTCAGTACTTTCGTACAGCAAAGAGACGAACTTGACTCCCGGATGAATGTGATATATTATCACTTGTTTTGAGGGAAATGTGATTGTTGATCACTTATTGAGGTCGTATGCAGTATGTACACGTATGTATGATATCATGGAAGATCTAGACTTCGTCTCCGTTTGTTTCGGTAAAAGAAACAACCATGATACCCAGATGATAAACAGCATAAAGACCACATATCTCAGAACCTCGGCAATCTCTCAAACGAAATTTCGGTACTAAGACCATATGCCAATGAGTGGTTCCCACCTGGTCTTCAGTCGATTTAAGTTTATATCACCCTGCACACTTTAAGATGATTGTGAGCCTACCGATACATCTTATATAGAGCTGCTTAACATTTTTCATTTTCCATTTCAGTTTAAAGAGGTTTGGACAGACCACTGATGTACTATCATTTTCTCTTTTGCTCGCCAGGAAACTCATTTTTGTTTTTCTATTGTTTTTGGGTTTTGAAATTTTTCGATGTTTTTGAATTTTCAAATTTTGGATTTACTCCCCCTAAAATCAACAAACTATGATAAATTTAAAAACACAAGGTATTTACAAAAACGATTTTCCGATGCTGGTTAACTCATATTTTACCTCAATGCCGTTTACCAAAATTAATTTAATCAGAAATGATTTATCGAATTTTGGAAAAATCAGTTGGCACATCGGTAAGCAGTGCGGACCATGACAACATTGACAAGTTTTATAGTGAAACAATCACTTGTGACGTGATATTCGAGATCAATGTGTCAGGCCAAAGAGTACTACGAGAGGATAACAATTTATAAAGCAGCTAAAATATCGACAAGTATAGGAGAGATATGAAAATTAAAACCGTGTACTGCAACTGCTTCGTGCATTGCAATGAATTTGAGTGCTCTCCCAAACTAGATATCCACCCGGTGTGGATTTCAAAGTCGATTTTTGTAGCTACTGAAAAATCTCTTCACAGCAACAAGATCAGAAACCTTTGGGTCCGGCTGGTCTTCCACATTGCACCAGCGATGGTCTTTGTCTTTCTCTTTGAGAAGTAGTGTGCAGTTGTTCAATCCACGCCAAGGCATCCGCACACCCAGTTGGTTTGTTCAACAAACACATTTTCTTCAATTACACCGCGAAGAAATGTACACTACACGTTCATCTTGTTGAATTTGAACATCAGACGTGCTGCAGGTGCGTACATTTTGATTTGAATCTACCCTGGGGACCCGATTAAAGCCTTGAACAATCAAACTCTTGGAATGAAATTTCAAATTGTCGAAGCTTTTCAATTTCTTTCGATAGACAATTCTGTCTTCTTTTTCTTTTTCTTCTCTCCATCAAAGGCAACCACTCCTAGAAATAACAATATCTTGGAGCTTTGAGTCGCCTATCTTGTGCATGGACACTCCACTATCAACAATCCGATGACTATCGATAGTTCCTCCTGGAACATCCTGCACACTCACTCAGAGATTAGTTGGAGAGGGGGACCCAAGCCTTAACAGACTTAGGCCGTCCTTCATCATCGAGGATTGTGACTTCGATTTCCTGATGATTCGGAATGGATTGAGCTTCCCCTAAAACAGTTACCGATTTTGGTTTCCAAATCTGTTTTTGTTTTTCATTTTTAATTTCTAACTTAACATACTTTGTTTGGACAACCTCCGGTTTCAACGCCTTTTCAATCACCTTCACATTTTTACGTCGTTGTTTTATTTCCTGTTCTTTAACAGTTCTTTTGTCATGTTTTGGTGAAACAGGACGACGTTGTGGGTGAACCTTTTCAGGTGGTGCTCTTTCAACAAAATTTGGTTTGGGCGAGTTTGTGCAGTCTTTAATGATGTGCCCAACCTTCCCACATTTGAAACAAGTTCTCCTTTCCACAAACTTAGGAGAATCCGATCGACAAACAGATGTCGAACCCGTAGAACCCGAGGTACTTGCTTTTTCATCACACCCGTTTGTATGTTGAGTGTAATTGTTTTGGCTATTACGCTTTAAAATCTTGACTTGTTGTACAAAATCGATGTTTGATTTGTTTTCAAAAGTCTCAATTTTATCCGTTCCCTTCGATTCCACAAATCTGACATTACTGTTTTTCTTCTGGTAACGAGCTCCTTTTGTTTCAGATTTTGATTGAGAAACATTAGGCTTTTGAGCTTGCCTTTTTGTTTGTTTACCTTTAGCAGCAATAGGTTGTTGCTTTGTTGGTGATTTTTTATTTCCAAATTGTTTTCTGACCTCGGATTTTGGAATGGGATCACATTGAGTTACAATGACTCCTGAAATTGTCTTTCCCAAAGACTTGTTTGTATTATCTTCAAAAACTTTATCAATCGAAGATGGATTGACATTTTTAATTGGAAAATCGTGATTTGAATAGATTTTAGAATCACCAACCAAAGTGTACAACACATTATTACTCTTAATGGTAGACACAGATTTCTTGTCATTCTTGACAGGATCTATCACTTGTTTGATAACTTGTTGCACAACAGGAATAGGAGGATCACAAAGAATATGATTCTCAATTGGAATTTCTATTCCCTTCTTCTTATCAAGTGATTCATCCTGATCATTCACATCTGATTTTGATTCATCATCAGATGACTCATAGTCCTCAATGATTGGAGGACTTTTTTTCGTAGATGTTGAAGTTTCTGTTTGCTCAAATGATGTACTTGAAGAACTGTCCGATTTGAACCCTAGGCCAGTAGTAACTTCCTCATAATCAAGAGGCACACTGGGTTCAAAACGAGGCATATCCTCTTCATCGGGCGACTTGGTATAGTCGTGCCTCAAAGGGGGTGGACACATCTTATACCCAACGCCTTTCACGTTCCCTTTCAGCTTTTGAACGTCTATGATGTGATCAAGCACATATCGGGAGTTAGAATAACTATCCAATTTGAGCTTGATCGCATCATGCTCGCATTTGGCAACGGCTAGCTCCTTTTTGGTTTCCTCAATGATATTAATGTAGTTATTAATACCAATTTGTTTGTTGAAAACAGTTTTTGTTAATTCGGAAACACTTTTCTTTTGGATTTCAATAACTGTTTTAAACTCCTTTTCATTGCGAGCTAAGGCCATGTTTGCCTCTTTGCACTTTGACAGTTCAATAACCAAACTCTGATTGTGAGTGTGAATCTTTTCAGATTCTTGTTTCAATTCAGTACATTCATTACAAACACTAGGAGTAGGAGGATCAGAATTTACCTGACTTGTCGAGGCCGAGACATTTGCCACAAAGGCAGTCTAATAAGAAAAAGATCCATCTTCAGAATGATAATCTCCCGCATTCGAGCTTTCTTCATCTGAGCTCCCGCTATAACGTCGTCACTTTCAGAAAATTCTTCCTTGAGAACGTGCTTGATGTGATTGATGATCTTCACATAACATGCACTTCCTCCTCCCAACTGTACGGACCAATCACATCCTTCATCAGCTTGAACAGTCAATGCTTGATTGGTGTTTGAAGGTCCAGACTGGTTCTGGTTGGTGTTGTTGTTCACAGCTACTATCCCTTTTCCACGGTTATCTTGATTGGCATTGGAAGTACTTGTCTGATTTCTGAATGGATTCTGGTTGCCTTGTCTGCTTGGTCGGGTGCACTCACGTTTGAAGTGACCCTTTTCGCCACAATTGTAACATGTAACCGCTTCTTTATCAAACCCGTACTTCGTATCATTTTTGCCATCCAACGAAGTTCTTCCTGTTCGAGCCATGAAATCCTTTGCCCTTCTAACAGCACTTGCAAACGCCCACTTGATATCCATTAACTCCATTTCATCACGGTCTGTAACAACCCTCATTAAAAGTCCTATTTATTTTATTATTTTATCCAATAGGAAACCTAATTGAGACACCCAAGTGATTCTGCACAAACCCTACGAATTTCAGAACAATCAGAATCAGGATCAGGGCCCCTAAAACTCAGGGGAGGCATTCCCTACTCAACGATTATCCTTATAAGTTATTATAAAACTCAAATTTAATCATTTCGTCGACTCAGCTGGCCTACTCCTACACGTGGCTACCCTATAGTGATTTGGTGTCCTTTACGGACCGTAACATTAAGAGTCTTACAGACCGTAAGCACCCTTACGGACCGTAACATTGGGAGTCTTACGGTCCGTAAGCATGTCAAACTTCGTGTATAAATATCAGGCATTGGCACTTGATTCTGGGTGATGAAACGACGAAGAAATTCAAAATACGCGCAGAGATATCGTCCAAATACTCTCAAAACACACACGAAACACTAATTAGTATAGCAGGGTGCTGCTACAAACAGGGTATTAACTCGATCGCTGCTACGATTCAATGTCCGATCGATTAAACTATCCAATGGATGTTTAAGTGCTGCTCAAACTTGGGTTATGCTTTGTCATTAGTCGTGATTCCGACAGGATGTTTGAGTACCACCCGAACTCGGGGAATACTCTGTCATTCGTTGTGAATCCGATGGATGTTTAAGTATTGCACTTTGTCATTCGTTGTGAGGGTTTTATCTCGTGAGTTATCGTAAATGCTGTATTAGTTACTTACCTAGTTTGTATGCACTAGGTTACCAGGCTAAGAAATAGGCTAGGCTCTGCTCAAATTAAATCTGCAATATATCAAGGCTTATCTGTAGACTAAGCTTTGCCCGTAGAAATCTGCAATGTGAGTTCATTTCTCTTTTCTCACCGTTTGTGAGTCCACTCTATTTTCTCACAGTTTTATCACCTTTTTGTGATACAATTATATTTACAAAGGCTTTTCAAAATCCTAAAATGTTTATCAGTTATACTTACAGTGATTAAATTTATATATTCTATAATAACTGCGGGTATGGGAGATTTTATACATTATTTGATTCTCATTATTATTTGCCAGAAAGTTAGTCAATATTAGCATGACTACAATCACAGTGGGAATTATGCCCAGTAGCTATAACTAATATTATTTTAACATTAAATCACTAATTAATTTAATGTATGTTTGAGATAAATCTAAATGGTGTATACCATAATAAAATAGTCAATTATAATATATTCTACTATACGAAGATTATATTTTTAGTCATGTTAATATATTAAATAATGATATTACAATTATTTAATTAACATATTATATTTGATAAATTATAGTAGTTTGACATCAAATGATATATGTCATTTTCTGGATTGAATGGTTTTGTGCCATAAGTAATATATTTGACAAAGTAATTTCACCGGACACAACTAAGTCCAGAGTCACTAGTTGAGAGAATGATCAACAGTGACATATTCAAAGACACTAGTTGAGAGAATGATCAACAGTGTTATGACCAGAATCACTAGTTGAAAGAATGATCAACAGTGATGTGACCACAATTACTAGTTGAGAGAATGATCAACAGTAATATGACCTGAGTCACTAGTTGAAAGAATGATCAACAATGATATGACCATCATCACAGGAATCGCCTAGTGACAGATAAAGTGAAAAATAGTAAAATAGAATTATTTGATAAATTCACTATTGGACGAAAGTGAGCCAATGAGTGATATGATTACTGTCACATCGGAACTGCCACCATGTGACCAATACTGATTGAGTTGAATAAATATAAAAACCTTAATGCTGTAAGGTATAACAATATATTTTATAAAAATGGAATGAATTCACTCAGTATTTCCGCTAACAAAACCTTTTTCAAACATTTTTCAGGTAATTACAGTAGATTGGAATAAGAGCTAGATACGACACTGAAAGGCTTCAAGAAGTGGCTTATTTTATTAATTAAATCAAATTAAGAAATATTGTTTTATGTAAACAAATTTATCTTATTAAAGCTACCTTTATAAAACATGAGTTTATCCCATCTATTTAATAAATAAAATCCGGTGTTTCTAAACTCTGATATTTTTCCTAACTCACGGTCCTGATGAAATTTCCGCTGCAATATTTTATAAAATTAATCACCGGTACCACTGGGCTGTTCACGACTTCTGATTCCGTCCAGGGTGGGTCGGGGGCCGTGACAGAAGGTGGTATCAGAGCCACTTGTTTAAGCTATTTAGGTGTTCTTTTAATACCTAAACTTAAACAATAAAGTTAGGAAACTGATACAAATTAACATATGTGTTATATATGAATATATATATGTCGATATGCACATATAATATCCTGGAAATATTGTTTTATTCTAATTATTCTGTGATATTAATAAGTAAAAATGTTTGCAATTCAGATGTCGAATGAAGTACCACATAATCCAGAAGTTCATGCTAATAATGAAAATCCTTTGGATAAAAATGCTATAGAAAATCTAATAGCTCAAGGAATAGCTAATGCTTTACCTTTAATAATTAAAGCTGTTAAAAATCCCGTAGAACCTACCAAAGTTGTGAGTAGCAAGCATACTCGTGATGATGGTTTTAGCCATAGTGTCAATGGAGGTAATGATGATATTATCAAAATCCCATTTCCCAAGAAAAAGAAGGCGATGACTCTCGGGTGTACCTACAAAGAGTTTCTAGCTTGTAAACCAACTGAGTTCGCAGGCAGTGAAGGTGCCACGGCTGCTCTACGATGGTTGGAAAAGACAGAAGCTGTTCTTACAATCAGCAAATGTGCCGAAGAAGATAAGGTGATGTATGCATCTAACCTCTTTAAGGAAGAAGCCTTAGAATGGTGGAATACAATTCTTCAGGCAAAAGGAAGTGGCATGGCTTATGCCATGAACTGGGAAAAAATTCAAGGAAATGACAGAAAGGAAATTTTGTCCTCCTTATGAAAAGGAACGAATGACTAACAAGTTCCTAAATCATAAAATGATAGATGTGAATTGTCGTGAATATACGACAATATTCTTCGAATATGTAAGAATGGTACCAACTCTGGCTTCGCCAGAACCCGTACTAATTTCTCGTTATATTTGGGGATTAGTTAGCGAAATCCGAGACATAGTCAAGGCCGCTAGACCACAGACTATTGAAGAAGCCGTTGAACTAGCTAACATGCTGACAGATGGACTAATCCGCACAAGAGAAGAAAACAAGAAGAAAGAGTTAGCCCAGAAAATTTCCCAAGAATTCTACAAGAAGACAGGAACTGAACCGTCACTGGAGCAACCTACCTGCAGAAGCTGTAATAAAAAGCATTCAGGAAGATGCCGTTTTAGGAAAACATCCTACTGTGACTTCTGCAAGATGACCGGACATATAGAGGAAGAGTGTAGAAGGAAAACTAATGTTTGTTGCAATTGCGGAGAAACAGGACACATCAAACCATATTGCCCTAAACTAACCAAAGCCCTCGACAACAAGGCCAGAACAACAGACGAAGCTAAGAAGAACGCGCGAGCATTCGTACTTACTACGCAAGAAGCAGAAATGATTCCAGACGTAATCGTTGATATATAATATCTAAGTTAAGTTATTATTTGACCCTAGTACAAATAAAAGTTTATAAATAAATACATTCTGTCAAGTACTTCATCTATTCAAAACCATAACAGACTTGTTTGGTTTTCACTTTCATTAAATCATTTATTTAGTCACGATCACCTTGTGGTGACGTTTTCACAAAATTTGAAGCTTGTGCTAATCTCGTTACATACGGATTTAATTATTTATTTATATTGAATCCGCTTTGTTGGTTTATTCTATAAAATCAATCTTAACACAATCATGTGCTAAGATAATGATACACAAATTCATTTCATGTTTCAGTGTATCTCTTAATGATTTTTATATCAGCAATCGAGCGTTTCGTAATCCTTATTGTTTTATCATCTTTGATCGAAAAACATTATTCAATTATTTCGATTTCAATCCTACTAGATTTATTTGAAACATTCGGACTTACTTCATTTGATTTAAAGCATGGTGAAATTCATTTCATTCACCGCTACTATTTTCAATTACTATGACACCTTGTGGTGGCATTTTCTTTAATTTGTAGCTTGAGCTAATCTTATTTTCACTCCTGATGTACGAAGTTTAAATTTTGTCGGTTCATTATCTTAAACAGTCTTAATACAATTATGTGTTAAGATAAGAGTACACAAATTCATATCATATTCAGGTGTACCTCTTAACGTTTCTTTCATCATTTATCGAAAATTTTATAATATTCATTTGGTCTTTTCATTTGAAAATCCTATTCAGATATCCAAATTTACTTCATTTAATTTTTCCGTTGATTACACAGTGAAATTATTCGGTCACCGTAATTATTAAATTGTTTCAATCATTACGACACCTTGCGGCGTCGTTATAAACTTGTAGCTTGGGCTAATCAAAAGCATACGAATCATTCAAAACCACGTATGTATTTCGTTTGACTCATCATTGAAAAGTAGTCTTGATACCATTATGTATTAAGACAATGATACACTAAACTCTGTTGTATTTCGGTGTATCCTTGCAAATTCACTAATGTCAACACACTGATTTTCTCTTGTTATGATTCAATAGTTGACAATCATTTTCGTGCTTTTATTTCATTTTTGAGCATTATGAGTCTTCCTCAGTTGCCAATCAAAGTAAGCTTTCTTTTGACAAAGAATTTTTATTAATTCTAAAAGTTCTTCATATTCATTCTAAATATCTATTTGATCATATATCTTTTGGCTTGAACATAGTCACCTTGGAAATTATATCATTTCATCTCATCCGTTTGACATCGATTTCTTGAATTAAACCTTTGAATTCTACTTATGATACAACTAGTATTCACAAAATTTGATATTTCAATTCTGTGTCATCTACCTTAATATTGTTTTTATTGACTAGAATATGACATAAGTCTAAAAGAAATATCGTAACCCAAATCTCGAGGACGAGATTTTTATTAAGGAGGGGAGAATGTAACAACCCTCATTAAAAGTCCTATTTATTTTATTATTTTATCCAATAGGAAACCTAATTGAGACACCCAAGTGATTCTGCACAAACCCTACAAATTTCAGAACAATCAGAATCAGGATCAGGGCCCCTAAAACTCAGGGGGGGCATTCCCTACTCAACGATTATCCTTATAAGTTATTATAAAACTCAAATTTAATCATTTCGTCGACTCAGCTGGCCTACTCCTACGCGTGGCTACCCTATAGTGATTTGGTGTCCTTTACGGACCGTAACATTAAGAGTCTTACGGACCGTAAGCACCCTTACGGACCGTAACATTGGGAGTCTTACGGTCCGTAAGCATGTCAAATTTCGTGTATAAATATCAGGCATTGGCACTTGATTCTGGGTGATGAAACGACGAAGAAATTCAAAATACGCGCAGAGATATCGTCCAAATACTCTCAAAACACACACGAAACACTAATTAGTATAGCAGGGTGCTGCTACAAACAGGGTATTAACTCGATCGCTGCTACGATTCAATGTCCGATCGATTAAACTATCCAATGGATGTTTAAGTTCTGCTCAAACTTGGGTTATGCTTTGTCATTAGTCGTGATTCCGACAGGATGTTTGAGTACCACCCAAACTCGGGGAATACTCTGTCATTCGTTGTGAATCCGATGGATGTTTAAGTATTGCACTTTGTCATTCGTTGTGAGGGTTTTATCTCGTGAGTTATCGTAAATGCTGTATTAGTTACTTACCTAGTTTGTATGCACTAGGTTACCAGGCTAAGAAATAGGCTAGGCTCTGCTCAAATTAAATCTGCAATATATCAAGGCTTATCTGTAGAGTAAGCTTTGCCCGTAGAAATCTGCAATGTGAGTTCATTTCTCTTTTCTCACCGTTTGTGAGTGTAACACCTCGAAAATTCACGTCCTATAATGTGTAGACACGTGTCAAATGTTAAACGTGTGGAAGAAATATTATAGAAGGACTAAAGTTGACAAACATGCAAACTATGTGAATATACGTATTCTAAGTGTCAACTGTGAATAAATATAATGTACATTAACCCTACACGATGCTCATACCTTCAAACGAATAAATCATGGATCATACGAAGCTAAAAGTGAGTGATTTCAAACTACAGGGACCAAATGTGTCAACATGTTTAATTTATACCTCTGAGTGACCTTTTGACAAACCCGAAGCTTTGTAAATATTAGTTATGCTCACTAGAATGCACTATAGAAATTTCATAAAGTTTCGTTAACGTATGAGAAAGTTATGATCAAATTCGTGTGCGAAGTGTTAAAGCGAAAACGTTGAAAGTTAGGACTTTTCGGGTGACAATAAAGTTACCCGGAGACTTGGCAAAGTGGGTATATGTTTTAAAGCCTTCATAGGTCGATTATAAGGGTTTACCATGCAAGAAATCAAGTGCCTAATCGAGTTTTGAAGGGACAAGGACCAAATCGCAAAAGATAAACAAAGCTGAGATTGCAGGTCGTCGCGCCATGCGAGGGGTCCCTCGCGCCACGCGAGGGATGCCCAGTTCCAGAATTTCGGCTGTTGGCTGAAATGGCCTTTATGCGCGATTTTATCCGATTTTCCACATTCCTCTTGACCCCTAGACACCCCCTAAACACTTAGGGACATGTGTTGAAGGATTGTGGTCAATTGTAGACCCAAGTGTCAACCATTTGTGGTGGAATTTTCACTATAAAAGGGTCTTCAAGTTCACAAATTTTCCTCACACCATTTCTCTACATTCTGATTGATTCTGGAGCTCAAGCTTGCTTCCAAGTGATCATATCTCGTGCATAGGACTCTTGTAAGTCTGCTAATCCTTCTTTAGTTGAGTTTAGCTTGTTTAATTAGCTAAAAGTCAAACCGTCGAAATTACGGTTTGACTTCGAGATTAGTCATTAATGGCTCAGTCATATCTCGAATTAAAAGTAGTTATGAGTTGGTATTTATGTGGGTAATAAAACCTCAAAAGGGTTTCCCCTGATCACCACTCTAACCAGGTCAAACGTCGGGTCAAACATATAAATAAAAAGTCAACAGGAAGTTTAAAATGTCGTTTATGCATAATTAGCTATCTAAAATATATATAACCTGTTTGATCATTGTTATAACTTAGTAATAAGTGTAAGAACATGTCCAAACATGTTCAACCCGACTATTTCCTGTTTAGACCCGGTTCGGAACCGAAAGTCACATAGTTTGACTTTCACCTTGACTTTCAGTTCTGACCCGTTTAGGCATGTTTTAGAAATGCCTCAGAGCTTTAATTGGATTAGGTTACTTGTTAGAACAACCCTCTGTGATTACACACCTTGGTTCATTAGTTATCCAATTAATATGCATGTTTCCGTTAATTGCTCATATGTTGACCGTTATGCCCTTATTACCTTAAAACGTGTTTTATGAAAATGTAAAAGTGTAGAAACCTTAGTTACTGATAAATAAACTTGTATGCAAAGTTTGACATCAGTTTGACTTGTAGATTAAGAGTTATGCTCATTATCGCAAAACTAATGCTTTATGTTAATAAAACGGCGTAATTAGCGTATAGCCTAGTTAAGCCTACTTTTTGATACCAACTCTTTTACCCACTGATGTAATATATTATTTTGGGATTTTTAAAGATTTTTAATTAATTTTAGACTGAGCATAACTAGTAGTCGTAGGCTTAATCCGGTAATTGTCGGTTTTGCCCTTACGGGCCATAAAATGAGTTTTACCTATCTAAACGACTCCAAACCTTTTGCTACTGATCACATATGATAAATAAATTATTTTAAGCCTTCTGGAAATATAAAATTTTCAGATTTAAGTACCGAACCCGGTAATGGCCTTTAATCACCTTACTTAGCGTTTTTAACGCATAGTATGTTTTAAAATCATATTGGACATAAACGGGTTGATACCTACTGATATAAGAGGCAAATTATAATATTTTAACAGTAAGCAAAGGTTGATAAACTCAGACTTCAGTTTTGAGCTTTTCGGCTTATGTGAAATTACCAAAATACCCCTACGGGGCATAGTTTGGTTAAAAATGATAAATTTCACATACATGTTTTAACCTACTGATATAACTTAGAAAATTAAGTATAATTACTGATTTCATCAGACCTGTAACTCAGTTAAACACTTAAACGCTTTTATAAACTTTTAAATGACCAAACTACCCCTACGGGGCCTAGTTTGTGTCTAAACACGTTTCGGGCATAACGAAAGACACCTTACTGATGTCACAACATATTTGAGACATAATTAACTTAGGAAACCTGTATATGGCTCTTACGGATACCCGTTACGCTTATTTCGCGTTCGGTTCGGTTTATGTAACAAGTTTACATAAATTAGCCGAAACGGGTCAAACCTTATCGGTTTAATCTCAAAATCCATAATGTGCATGAAGGACCCATATTAAACAAGTCTCTGAACTTGTCGAGTCTAAATCACATTCTATCCGGTCTTCGCTTAATCGTGCGTACGAACCGTATCTTTGAAACTAGCCGGTCTAAGCTTAAGCTTAATTAAAGATCCGTTAGGATTCTAATAGGTTATTATAAAACCTTCGTTCCAGATTAGGAGGACCAGTAAAAGCTACTTGCAATTTGCTTATTGTGAATTATACTTTGCTCAGGTAAATACTTTTAACTTATTTTCCCTATACGGGCTTGGGTTACGGTATATAGCATACCGCTTGATCGAGCATCAAATCTCCATCATGAGTGGGTAGTTGACTAATTTGATCGGCTCGTTTAAACAGTCTTGTTTACTTAATGTCTTTGGGGGGTTAATGACCATGTCCCGGATATCCTTGGCATCATCTTACGAGATTGGCCCCGACTTGAGCACGGGGTGTAGGCGTACACCTGTCAGTGTATAACTCTATGATTGTGGTGTGTCTATTGACCTTTAACCTGGACAAGATCCGGGCGACTGAACGCACAAGTAACATGTAATTCGTTCACAAGATTATAATATTATATGATTCTCCCAAGTTAAAAAATAAAATGTTTATGCCATGTGCATCCAAACTAATTTTCAATCATTTTTCAAAATGAGTCAGTTGATTGTATTTACCAGTGTAAACTGACGTATTTTCCCAAAAAGATTAAATGCAGGTACTAAGCGTAATTGGCTGTGATTTCTCCTTAGCATCATTAAAAGTCTCGCAAGCTTAGGATGCCGAAGTCTGTTGAACTATTGTTTCCATTTTATGTTCGATCCTTCTGGGGATGAACTTCCGAATATTGTGACAGTTGATATTACAATAATAAATTCGGTTGTATTATATTTTCAATTGCTTCCGCTGTGCTTAATAACATTGTGTTGTTTGACTATTATGTTGCCAACCATGACGTCACGATACTCCCCACCGGGCCCACCGGTGACACGTGGAAATTCGGGGTGTGACAGGTTGGTATCAGAGCCAACACTGAGTGAATTAAACACTAGCCTTTTGTGTTTAATCTCAGTTACAAAATTGCACAATCTAAACTTCTGAGTCTAGACTTAACATAGGAATAATCTTAATCCTAATATGGAAATTTTTGCTTCCAATTTTTATTATTATTATTGGATTGGTCGCCAAGTGAGGAAGCTGAACTAGGGATTCTCCATACCCGGAGCCTTGAAATGCTGAGCTTCGTACAGCGACCAAGATGAGACGTGCAACCAAGGAGAAAGCATTCAGGAATTGAATGAAGAAGAAGAAACTCCTTTGCTGAAATTCGTTTCCTCAATAGTCCTTATAGGGACATATTTATCTTTTTAGTCCCTTCAAGGACAACATTATTCCTTTCAAGTCCCGCTTAGGGCAACTTTATACTTTTATTTTCATATAGTGGAATGATTTAGTTTAAACTTTCATTCTAAACAAGAATATTAAATAAATGGAAAATAACATTTTTTTTTTCAAGATCTACCATTATAATAAAATGGCAAAATCTAAAAAGGACAAGACCTAGCTTCGGGTCATATTAAGACCGGCCAAGATGGCAGTTCCTCAATTTAGATTCAGATCCTTATTAACATTTCAATTTAGAAAGTGTTCTGCGATAAATATTAAAAGAATCTTAAGAGTGAAACCTAGCCTGAGTGTCATTATAAAGACCTGGCCAAGATGGTAAGACCTGTTTAAAAGATTCGTATTCCAGTTAACATCTGAAAACATGTTAACACTCCCGACAGATGTGATTCGTTGGAAATCACACACGTTATTAAGGATTCTTCAAAAGACTCCTAACCCAGTATAATGATCCCTGAATCCTGGGTTTACATCATCAATTAAGATGATCATATTTTAACCATACGTGGTAATATAGTGCCTACGGGCCTTGCTCATTTCCACATAAGCCAAAATACAGTGGTAGCTATGACTCCCTGTCAGAAAAAGGTAATGAACTAGGTTCAGACCTCAAATGCTTTGATTCTCTGAAATCATAGCATATAATTTATATATGTCCTTGTGACTAAACCTGTTGTGCTAATATAATTTAAAGGCCTTGATTCTCTGAAATTATGGCTTATGACTTAAAATTGTCCTTGTGACTAGGCCTTTGGTGCTATTAAATAAAACTGCTATTGTTGCTTTGATTCTCTGAAATCATAAGCTTATAAGTTATAAATGTCCATGTGACCAGGCCATTGGGTGCCACTAATAAAATTGTTAATGTTTTATAATTAGGATAAATTATAATAGAAATCCTAAATAAATATATGATTAATAAATTAACCAAATATGGTCTCTGTTTACCATGGTTAATGAATTTCCCTAAGGGGCAATACAGTAATAAACATCCCTTAGAAGGAAAGTGCCTACGAGCTATAGTTAATGTCCTCTGAGACTAAAGACAGTGGTAGCCTACAGCTCCCTGTCAGGAGAAGGTAACGAACTTTGATTCAAACCTTAATGCCGCGATTATCTGAAATCATGACTTATAAGTTTAACTTGTCTACGCAACTGGGCTATTTGTGCTATTATTAACTTGTAAATTAGGATTTATGATGAAAATCCTGAATAAAATAAATATCCTTCCTTCCCTGCCAGCATACTTATTAAAAAGAATCTTGAAGGTACAACCTAGCCTATATGTCATCCCATGCGAGGCCAAGATGGTAGAACCTATTCAAAGGATCCAAACCCTTGTAACATTGTGAATATGTTAACACTCCTGACAACAGTGATGTGATAGAATCACACTTGTCATCTTTATATTAGGAAAAATTATTTTTCAAACCCCTTGTTTAGACTATGATCAATAGGAATCATGGCTAATAAACGTCGAACATGATGAACACATCAAAACATCCATTAGGATGTATACCTACGGGCAAAGATGTATACATGAAAAGATAGTTTTATTTCATAGCTTCTTGTCAAGACAATGACATATGAAATTTTCCGATCCAAAGGAATCATTGATTATGATTTAAAATTTCCCTAGTGACAAGGCCTATGAGCCATCAAAAGTCCTTTGGAACAAGCCTTGTGCTATATATATATATATATAAGAGATGTCAGTATGACATTGGCAGCCGTGACTTATGTCCCCTGCCTAATAAATATGAAGGATTATATTCCGTCTAAACGCCAAAGATAGTTTATTTAAAAACTTAGGCAAAACATAATCAAATGAAGTTAATACTATCTGTTCGCCTATATGGTTTATTTGTACCATGGCTAAATAATCATCAAATTTGACAATTCACCCTATACTTAAACCAATTATTACTACTTGGTTTGTAGCCTTCAAAGCTTCACCATGGCTGACTCCTCTGAAGCTTACAATCATCCAGTTAATCAAGAGGATGATGCAAGACTGAAATTAATAAGCACCGGATTACAGGCTATGATCAAAATAGCCGTAAGCAACGCTGTGGACCGTGTGTTGAAGGATCTTAAGCGAAAGTGCGATAATATCCCAAATAAAGGTTACAAAAAGGGTAAGACCGGTTCAAGCTATAACCAGTCCAAAACAAGGAAGGCAAAACCCAAATGTAAAACCTGCAAAAGAAGACACTGGGGGCAGTGTCGATCAAACCCAAAGATAAAGCGATGTGGCAGCTGTAAAAGAGATGGCCACCACTCCCATGAATGTAGGAACATAAAGAAAGCAAACTGTTTCAGCTGCGGCGAAAAGGGCCACATCGGTACTAATTGCCCTAAGGCTGCCAAGGAAGGAGCAACTAAGTCTGGGAAGGATTTGAATGATAAACAGCAGACCGGTGAGAAGACTAGATGCAAAACCTGTAGGAAATACCACCTCGGGAAATGCAGATATGAATCTCAGTCTCTACCCTGTGGAATCTGCAAGTCCAAGGGGCATAAGACCATGGATTGCAAGAGATTGGGAGAAGCAACCTGCTATGGTTGCAATGAAAAGGGGCACATTAAGACCAACTGCCCTGAATACGCTAAAAAGCTTAAGGAAGCTAAGAAGACCGAAGCTGGAAGCTCTCGAATGGGCGCTCAGGAGGCTATTCAGGATGACAATGTCATAACAGGTAATTTTTATCAATGACGCTCATGCTAGAGTATTAATTGATTCAGGTTCAGATAAGTCTTCTATAGACAATAGATTTTGTAAATCATTAAATCTGCCTGCTAAAACTCTAAGTGTTAAATGTAAAGTAAAATTACCGATAGTACCTCAGAGACGGCTTCAGAAATATTAAATGGATGTTTTATATCCATTAGGAATTTATCCGATGTCCTAGTTCCGTTGAAATATAAGGACTCAATATAGTGAAAAAAAATCGATGGTTGCCTTAAAAATCAAGCCCATATTGTGGGTGATAAGAAGCAATTAATTATCAAGACTCCTTATGAGACAACCCTCATAATTACAGGTATCTGTATGATTAATTAATAAAAAGCAACGAAAAAATGGTGGAATTGGCCGTCCCCGGAATCGAACCTGGGTCTAGGCCGCCCCCTTTCGCGCGCCTAGCCAACCGAGCTAGGTGCCTAGTTTGTGAAACTTCCATTATTGATTAAATATAAGCACATGTACACTAACTTCCTTATATTCTTCTATAAGTCACCTACTTATACTCATTATTTTGACTAAGTATTAGAATCCAAGATTTTTACCTCTATGTTTGATTACTCTTGGCTTGCTTATGTTGACCAAACACTAGAAAGGAACTTATTAGAAAAACCAAGTATCCGTTTCGCAAAAAGGGAAAAGACGGAATAAGAATTTTCCGACTCTTGCCATAAAAGTTCTAGACAGTCGACAGTATGTCGCAAATTTTGAATTCATTGGCTGAGATAGTACCCTATTCAGTATACCCAAAAATCTAAGCTTAAAGCACATAATTATTTGTGGTTTGACTGCTAAGAAATATGTTTGGGTTCGGATGCTAATAAGTCTCTCATAAGATCTTAAGCTTGGCAAACTTTTATTATTATCCACAAGGTATAACTACCAAGGAAACCATAGTAACCGATTCTTCTAAGTCGGCAAGGAATCCTTCCGAAAAATCTAAAAGTACTCTTTCTTCGCATAGAGTACGACAACATATGTTATTTTAATTATTTTTCTCATTGTTTAATATCGCCTGCGAATGCCAAACTATGTTTGATAAAAGTGCCATATGAGGATTGGCGTATTCTAGTGTCCCATAGATTATTTCCATGCCTGATCAGTATGGAGGTTTAATACATGGAAGCCCTAAGATATCCCAATGATCATTTTGTACTAAAGTCGACTAGTAGTATTCGAAGAAGATATCCATAATAGAGTTATCCAAATAAATATTCCCTGGTAACAGAATATGAGGACTCATAACATGAATATGTCACTTATTTGACACAAGCGTTGATGAGTGAACGGGAGCCTGAGATGTGGAAATCTCTGTAACCTCCTTGTACCTTGATTATTTTCTCCTAAGATTACCCTGTTTACCCTTGGAGGCAAGTAGGATTAAGATTTATATCTCTTTTAAAGGCTGTATTATTATGAGATCTCCAAGACGGCTAGTACCGTCATTGGAAGAATCGAAACCTTGATAACTAAGATTTTTTTTTAATAGAGGGTTCACATAGCCTAGCTCGATACTTCGATAGTTTAATAAGAAAGACGGTTCATTTTGCTTATGCATTATTTACCGCAACCCTAATTAGGCAACATTTAAGAAATTGCCATCAGATGCTCTGAATCGTCGATTTGTTCGACTAACTACAAGGATCAACTAATCCTTAAAATTTGTTAAGTAGTGGTTGGAATAACCATCTCACCTTAAGATAAGCTTGTCTATGATAGTTGATATGTAAGCATCAAGGCTACTCCCTTGGAGACCCTGTAAAGATAGAATGATAAACATCTATTGTAGGGACAATAGATTGGTAAGTTCAATTATCAGGATCTAAGGGAAAATTATTGGTGGATAGGCTTGAAGAAGTCTGTAGCCACCTATGTAGCTAAATGCTTGACTTGTGCGCAAGTCAAAGCTGAGTATCAGAAACCGTCAGGTTCGCTACAACAGCTTGAACTTCCTACGTGGAAGTGGGAAATGGTAACTATGGATTTTATTACCAAGTTACCCAAGACCAGGAAAGGAAATGGTACAATATGAGTTGTAGTTGATAGACTGACTAAATCAGCTCATTTTCTTACCCATCAAGGAGACTTATAGCTCCGATATATTAGCCCAGTTATACGTTGATAAGATTGTAGCCCTACATGGCATACCTGTAGCTATTATCTCCGACCGGGATACTAGGTACACGTCACATTTTTGGAAGAGCTTCCAACAATCTTTGGGCACACGTTTAAATTTTAGTACGGCCTATCATCCTCAGACTGACGGCCAGAATGAGCGTACTATTCAAACGTTGGAAGACATGCTACACGCATGTGCGATCGATTTGGGAGGTAGTTGGGATAAGAACCTACCATTAATCAAATTCTCCTACAACAATAGCTACCATACCAGCATTTAGGCTGCGCCTTTTGAGGCATTATACGGTAGAAAGTGTAGATCACTCGTTTGTTGGGCGGAAGTTGGAGATGTCCAATTATCAGGACCAGAGATAGTGTTCGAGACGACGGACAAGATTGTCCAGATTAGTGACAATCTCAAAGCTGCCCGAGATAGGCAGAAGAGTTACGCTGATCCAAATCGCAAGGATTTTCACCACGAAGTAGGTGACAAAGTCCTACTTAAAGTCTCGCCCTGGAAAGGGGTGATGCGATTTGGTAAGAAAGGCAAGCTAAGCCCGAGATACATAGGACCTTTCGAGGTTATCGAACGTGTCGGGTCAGTTGCCTATAAGTTAAACTTACCAGAAGAGCTCCGTGGAATTCACAATGTGTTCCACATCTGCAATCTGAAAATGTGTTTCGCTGACGAATCACTGGTTATACCACACACAGATGTGCATATAGACAAGAGCTTGAAATTTGTTGAAAAACCTTTGACGATTGAAGATCGACAGGTAAAGAAGCTTCGAAGGAAGCATGTACCTATTGTAAAGGTCAAATGGGATGCCCGTAGAGGTCCCGAATACACGTGGGAGGTTGAATCCACGATGAAAGAAAAGTACCCTTACTTATTTCAGTAAATCTCGGGTCGAGATTTATTTTAAGGGGGTGAGGATGTAACACCTCGAAAATTCACGTCCTATAATGTGTAGACACGTGTCAAATGTTAAACGTGTGGAAGAAATATTATAGAAGGACTAAAGTTGAAAAACATGCAAAGTATGTGAATATACGTATTCTAAGTGTCAACTGTGAATAAATATAATGTACATTAACCCTACACGATGCTCATACCTTCAAATGAATAAATCATGGATCATACGAAGCTAAAAGTGAGTGATTTCAAACTACAGGGACCAAATGTGTTAACATGTTTAATTTATACCTCTGAGTGACCTTTTGACAAACCCGAAGCTTTTTAAATATTAGTTATGCTCACTAGAATGCACTATAGAAATTTCATAAAGTTTCGTTAACGTATGAGAAAGTTATGATCAAATTCGTGTGCGAAGTGTTAAAGCGTAAACGTTGAAAGTTAGGACTTTTCGGGTGACAATAAAGTTACCCGGAGACTTGGCAAAGTGGGTATATGTTTTAAAGCCTTCATAGGTTGATTATAAGGGTTTACCATGCAAGAAATTAAGTGCCTAATCGAGTTTTGAAGGGACAAGGACCAAATCGCAAAAGATAAACAAAGCTGAGATTGAAGGTTGTCGCGCCACGCGAGGGGTCCCTCGCGCCACGCGAGGGATGCCCAGTTCCAGAATTTCGGCTGTTGGCTGAAATGGCCTTTATGCGCGATTTTATCCGATTTTCCACATTCCTCTTGACCCCTAGACACCCCCTAAACACTTAGGGACATGTGTTGAAGGATTGTGGTCAGTTGTAGACTCAAGTGTCAACCATTTGTGGTGGAATTTTCACTATAAAAGGGTCTTCAAGTTCACAAATTTTCCTCACACCATTTCTCTGCATTCTGATTGATTCTGGAGCTCAAGCTTGCTTCCAAGTGATCATATCTCGTGCATAGGACTCTTGTAAGTCTGCTAATCCTTCTTTAGTTGAGTTTAGCTTGTTTAATTAGCTAAAAGTCAAACCGTCGAAATTACGGTTTGACTTCGAGATTAGTCATTAATGGCTCAGTCATATCTCGAATTAAAAGTAGTTATGAGTTGGTATTTATGTGGGTAATAAAACCTCAAAAGGGTTTCCCCTGATCACCACTCTAACCAGGTCAAACGTCGGGTCAAACATATAAATAAAAAGTCAACAGGAAGTTTAAAATGTCGTTTATGCATAATTAGCTATCTAGAATATATATAACCTGTTTGATCATTGTTATAACTTAGTAATAAGTGTAAGAACATGTCCAAACATGTTCAACCCGACTATTTCCTGTTTAGACCCGGTTCGGAACCGAAAGTCACATAGTTTGACTTTCACCTTGACTTTCAGTTCTGACCCGTTTAGGCATGTTTTAGAAATGCCTCAGAGCTTTAATTGGATTAGGTTACTTGTTAGAACAACCCTCTGTGATTACACACCTTGGTTCATTAGTTATCCAATTAATATGCATGTTTCCGTTAATTGCTCATATGTTGACCGTTATGCCCTTATTACCTTAAAACGTGTTTTATGAAAATGTAAAAGTGTAGAAACCTTAGTTACTGATAAATAAACTTGTATGCAAAGTTTGACATCAGTTTGACTTGTAGATTAAGAGTTATGCTCATTATCGCAAAACTAATGCTTTATGTTAATAAAACGGCGTAATTAGCGTATAGCCTAGTTAAGCCTACTTTTTGATACCAAATCTTTTACCCACTGATGTAATATATTATTTTGGGATTTTTAAAGATTTTTAATTAATTTTAGACTGAGCATAACTAGTAGTCGTAGGCTTAATCCGGTAATTGTCGGTTTTGCCCTTACGGGCCATAAAATGAGTTTTACCTATCTAAACGACTCCAAACCTTTTGCTACTGATCACATATGATAAATAAATTATTTTAAGCCTTCTGGAAATATAAAATTTTCAGATTTAAGTACCGAACCCGGTAATGGCCTTTAATCGCCTTACTTAGCGTTTTTATCGCATAGTATGTTTTAAAATCATATTGGACATAAACGGGTTGATACCTACTGATATAAGAGGGAAATTATAATATTTTAACAGTAAGCAAAGGTTGATAAACTCAGACTTCAGTTTTGAGCTTTTCGGCTTATGTGAAATTACCAAAATACCCCTACGGGGCATAGTTTGGTTAAAAATGATAAATTTCACATACATGCTTTAACCTACTGATATAACTTAGAAAATTAAGTATAATTACTGATTTCATCAGACCTGTAACTCAGTTAAACACTTAAACGCTTTTATAAACTTTTAAATGACCAAACTACCCCTACGGGGCCTAGTTTGTGTCTAAACACGTTTCGGGCATAACGAAAGACACCTTACTGATGTCACAACATATTTGAGACATAATTAACTTAGGAAACCTGTATATGGCTCTTACGGATACCCGTTACGCTTATTTCGCGTTCGGTTCGGTTTATGTAACAAGTTTACATAAATTAGCCGAAACGGGTCAAACCTTATCGGTTTAATCTCAAAATCCATAATGTGCATGAAGGACCCATATTAAACAAGTCTCTGAACTTGTCGAGTCTAAATCACATTCTATCCGGTCTTCGCTTAATCGTGCGTACGAACCGTATCTTTGAAACTAGCCGGTCTAAGCTTAAGCTTAATTAAAGATCCGTTAGGATTCTAATAGGTTATTATAAAACCTTCGTTCCAGATTAGGAGGACCAGTAAAAGCTACTTGCAATTTGCTTATTGTGAATTATACTTTGCTCAGGTAAATACTTTTAACTTATTTTCCCTATACGGGCTTGGGTTACGGTATATAGCATACCGCTTGATCGAGCATCAAATCTCCATCATGAATGGGTAGTTGACTAATTTGATCGGTTCGTTTAAACAGTCTTGTTTACTTAATGCCTTTGGGGGGGTTAATGACAATGTCCCGGATATCCTTGGCATCATCTTACGAGATTGGCCACGACTTGAGCACGGGGTGTAGGCGTACACCTGTCAGTGTATAACTCTATGATTGTGGTGTGTCTATTGACCTTTAACCTGGACAAGATCCGGGCGACTGAACGCACAAGTAACATGTAATTCGTTCACAAGATTATAATATTATATGATTCTCCCAAGTTAAAAAATAAAATGTTTATGCCATGTGCATCCAAACCAATTTTCAATCATTTTTCAAAATGAGTCAGTTGATTGTATTTACCAGTGTAAACTGACGTATTTTCCCAAAAAGATTAAATGCAGGTACTAAGCGTAATTGGCTGTGATTTCTCCTTAGCATCATTAAAAGTCTCGCAAGCTTAGGATGCCGAAGTCTGTTGAACTGTTGTTTCCATTTTATGTTCGATCCTTCTGTGGATGAACTTCCGAATATTGTGACAGTTGATATTACAATAATAAATTCGGTTGTATTATATTTTCAATTGCTTCCGCTGTGCTTAATAACATTGTGTTGTTTGACTATTATGTTGCCAACCATGACGTCACGATACTCCCCACCAGGCCCACCGGTGACACGTGGAAATTCGGGGTGTGACAGTGAGTCCACTCTATTTTCTCACAGTTTTATCACCTTTTTGTGATACAATTATATTTACAAAGGCTTTTCAAAATCCTAAAATGTTTATCAGTTATACTTACAGTGATTAAATTTATATATTCTATAATAACTGCGGGTATGGGAGATTTTATACATTATTTGATTCTCGTTATTATTTGCCAGAAAGTTAGTCAATATTAGCATGACCACAATCACAGTGGGAATTATGCCCAGTAGCTATAACTAATATTATTTTAACATTAAATCATTAATTAATTTAATGTATGTTTGAGATAAATCTAAATGGTGTATACCATAATAAAATAGTCAATTGTAATATATTCTACTATACGAAGATTATATTTTTAGTCATGTTAATATATTAAATAATGATATTACAATTATTTAATTAACATGTTATATTTGATAAATTATAGTAGTTTGACATCAAATGATATATGTCATTTTCTGGATTGAATGGTTTTGTGCCATAAGTAATATATTTGACAAAGTAATGTCACCGGACACAACTAAGTCCAGAGTCACTAGTTGAGAGAATGATCAACAGTGACATATTCAAAGACACTAGTTGAGAGAATGATTAACAGTGTTATGACCAGAATCACTAGTTGAAAGAATGGTCAACAGTGATGTGACCACAATTACTAGTTGAGAGAATGATCAACAGTAATATGACCTGAGTCACTAGTTGAAAGAATGATCAACAGTGATATGACCATCATCACAGGAATCGCCTAGTGACAGATAAAGTGAAAAATAGTAAAATAGTAAAATAGAATTATTTGATAAATTCACTATTGGACGAAAGTGAGCCAATGAGTGATATGATTACTGTCACATCGGAACTGCCACCATGTGACCAATACTGATTGAGTTGAATAAATATGAATAAATATAAAAACCTTAATGCTGTAAGGTATAACAATATATTTTATAAAAATGGAATGAATTCACTCAGTATTTCCGCTGACAAAACCTTTTTCAAACATTTTTCAGGTAATTACAGTAGATTGGAATAAGAGCTGGATACGACACTGAAAGGCTTCAAGAAGTGGCTTATTTTATTAATTAAATCAAATTAAGAAATATTGTTTTATGTAAACAAATTTATCTTATTAAAGCTACCTTTATAAAACATGGGTTTATCCCATCTATTTAATAAATAAAATCCGGTGTTTCTAAACTCTGATATTTTTCCTAACTCACGGTCCTGATGAAATTTCCGCTGCAATATTTTATAAAATTAATCACCGGTACCACTGGGCTGTTCACGACTTCTGATTCCGTCCAGGGTGGGTCGGGGGTTGTGACACGGTCTATCTGCTGATAATCTTCATTGGTCATATTGATGTTTCCAATTTGATTTGCTCTCAATCCACAATAGGAACTGAACAATGTTTGAGAAGTTCCAAATGTTCCTTTGCAACTTCTACACTGACTTTTGAAAGATTGGAAGTATCAACTCTGACAGTGTTGGTGTTTTGGGGTGAAGGATTGTTGGTATAATGCGCTTGTTGTTGTTGTGGTTGGGCTTGAGGTTTGGGTATGGACTGTGAAAGATAAGCACTTTGATCCCACTGTGGTTGCTGTGGAAACGGAGAAGAGTTTGTATTGGATATAAACGCCGTTTGAAGCTTCGGTTGCTGAACTGAACTAGAACTCGCTGAAGGACCAAAACCAGGTAAATACATTTCTGTGTTTTGAGGAGGTGCAGATGCAATCCTTTTAGCTTTCCGAATTTCCTCGTCGTTCTTTTGCTCCAACTTCTGAATGAATTCATAAAGACTGACATTGGCTGCATCCAGAGCGCCCGTATGCTTTAGAAGCTCAATGAATGGACTCCACTTAGGAGGTAGAGCATCAGCAAATCGTGCAACCATTTCCGGATGAGTTGCAGCAACACTATAAGAAGTCATTTCACTAATCAAATGATAAAAACGAGAAGTCATATCATTTAGAGTTTCATTTTCCAAAAACTGAAATGATTCAAACTCTTTCTTCAATAAATCATGGCGTATCTTTCTAGTAGCTGCATTTCCTTCTCCTCTCGCTACCAATGCATCCCATAAACCTTTCGTGGTTTTACAATATGAGAATTGATGAAAGATGTCTCTGTGAAGTGATTGAGTGAGAATAGCATACGCCTTCTTCTCCAGATCATATGCCTTTTTGTCGGCTTCTTGCATATTATTGAAAGTTGTCGCATTTGATCCTGCTTCTTCAAGAGCTTCACTAAATTCAGAGATGAAACACGTCCATAATTCTGTGTTTTGCCCTTGAACGTAGTTATGGAAACGACCCTTCCATGATGGATAGTCGTTCATGTAATTTAACTTTGGCGGGCGATTGTTGCTACCCGTCTCATTCTCACTAAGCAAAATATTTCGAATGCTCTGATTTTGATTCGACACCATTGCCCATTGACTTGCACTTATTGACTGTTGTTGTTGAGGTATGGTCCTCCTCATATATTCGGCCATCGACATCTGTTTTAGATCTGGTTGTGGATCCGTACTCCAATCCCAAGGACTTCTGCAACTCATATTTGATGTATGTTGATGAAAAACCTGTTTAAATCACTCAAACAAACAGTTAACAAAGAAATAAAAATCTCCTGTTAAAAAAATTCCAAGTATAAAGGACGAAATCTGATGAAAACAAGAAGGTGATTTCGGCTACAAGTGCACAAGGTGTTTTCGGCAAAGAGATTTGGGCCCAGAACTGATTACGGCCCACAGCTGATTTCGGCTGAGAAATGGAGGGATGGGTGATTTCGGCTGGAGGAGTGATTTCGGCTGAAGACAATCAGATTGTTGAAATGAGATTTCGTTGAAATGTGAGGTGATTTCGACCAGATGCCAAAGGTTGTTGGTGATTTCGTCCAGAGAAAACAAAGGTGACAAGGATGTGATTTCGGCCCAGACAAAGAATTGGCCCAGACTTGGATTTCGGCCCAGACTTGGATTTCGGCCAAAACAAATGTCAAATGTGTTTTCGTTGATACTTGATAGAATGATGTGGAGCTTGATATTATTGACTGAGGTGAGATTTCGTTGACTGATGATTTCGTTGACAATACAGTGAAAGTAAGTTGATTTCGTGGAAAAAGGAGAAGACAAAATAGATATTTATAGAACTAGATCTTATCTTTAACTTTATCTTCTGACAATGATAATACTTTGTCAAACTTCACCTTACCAAGACAACTTTTTCAACTATAACCTGCTTTTCTCCTTTTCAATGCTTCCTTTTCAGTAAACCATCATCATTTCAATGGACTAAATTGTCAAACAATTATTTTAATAATCAAACAAACACAATAATTCATTCAGAAATGAAGATCAAACTCAGATAATTATGCAAGAACAGTTTGAATATGCCGATGAACTTGATGAAGATTTGAAGATTCCGGTCACCTGAAAATATCCGAACACAAATTTTGCAACAATGTTTTAAAAATAACCTTATCCTAACATGTATAACAAAGATTTAAAAAGGTTTTTAATAAAACAAATAACAAAAACACAAGATTTTCGAGGTTTTGTGGAAAGTATTTCCAGAAATATGATTTTCAAACAACAATGCAAACTGAAAAACACTTTTAAAAACTATCAAAACACAAGAAAATCGACTTGGTTTAAACAAGGAATCGAGCCAATGCTCTGATACCAATTGTAGGTCCACCCGGAGGATCGAGTAACCTCTATTCCCTGTTTTCCGACAAACCCGAAAGTGCGGAATCCAAATGGGTAAGTTAAACCAAGTTACGAACACGCAAGACACAAAGATTCAATGATTAACACTCAATGTATTAATACTCTGAAACGGTTACAATGCAATGTTTACAAGATAAACCTATAAACTCTCTGTTGTGTGGGTGTTCTCTCCGAAATCTATTCAGACTTCTTCCAGTGTTATGTCTGTTGTCTGTGTATATATACCAACATGCTTGACGAAATCAAATGGCCCACGAAAACACCTCATTATGGACGAAATCCCTTGTGATTTCGTCCTATTTGGTTTTCATCCAAAAGTGTTTTCATCCAAAAGTGTTTTCATCACATGTGATTTCGTCACATGTGTTGGGCCTGGACATGGGCTTCATCAATGGACTTTCACATGTTGGGCTTGGGCCAACCAAACAAACAGACAAACATAATCAACACAAACTATAATCTAATATGCAAACTGCACACACGCAGTTGCATTTACATCGAACGTTACGAAGTCAATCGCATACCGAGTCAAGACAGGAGGTTGTCTTGACTACGGCCTTCACTTCGTAGACGAGTCGAACCGAGCCGAGTCGTATCCACAAAATATGTATCAACAAACTCCCCCTTGGATGCTGCTCGCGAGGTTCGTAATCTCGTTCTCCATCTCTTAATGGTGCATTCATTCTCGGAAAGGATCTTCAAAGTCTTCACGTGAAACAATCAGGGAGTGTATCAACAAACTCCCCCTTGAACGATACTCGTGAATCTTTTAAACTTCAAAACTTTAGATCCTTGTGGTGTTGATGATTGATCAGCGGCAACTCGATCATCTTTATCATTTGAGTGCCTCCACGTCGTGTCTTCACTTTACGGCTTGTCATCTGACAAGCACATACAAGAAAGCTAAACACGTAATGAGAACAACCGCTTGGAATTTAGACAAATTAAACAAACGACACATATGAGATCAAATCTCAATCAAACACCGACCGACAACAGTTTGAAAGTTTAGAAAATGATCAATTTTTTAATCCTTTAACTTTCAAAACTTGTTAACTTGGACAGTTTATGAAGGTGCAATTGTTTTCCGGCTTAGAATCAGGATTTTGGGTAGGATAGGCTTGAGTTCCAACATCGGTCAATCAATAATAAACTAGAAGCAAAATCTTTTTGGCATTTATAAAGTTTAAATTAAAACACACCTAAAATCTTTTTGGTATTTTTCATTTTTCAAATGTAAAGACGGAAAGCAATAAATAAATATATACAAAGATGCAGAAACGAAAGCAGTAAACAAATATTTACAGACATTCTTTTTGTGAGTTTCGAGGGTAAGAGAATCATATCAGTGTACGATCATGTCAAAACGATCTTGTTGTTCAATTAGTTAACATTTAGATAAGCATCCTATAACAATTATCGGTATTGTTGTCCACATAAGCTCAACTTATCAGATGTAATCATGGCGAGGGGATACGTTAAGGTATGATTTATACTTACCGACCGGTGTTCATCCACACACGACACATTCCCGTATCAAGGTATGCATGAGAGTTCATCTTACCGGTGAGTATACCGTTTATCATCTGTTTGACCGTATATGAAAATGTGAGAAACTCACTTATTTTGATTGAAAACAAGCCCTATGTGATAGAATCACTTATTTATGAGGAACTTGATTTTCAGATGCATGAGGGCACAGGAGCAAGTCCGTGAACAGGTCAGTACTTTCGTACAGCAAAGAGACGAACTTGACTCCCGGATAAATGTGATATATTATCACTTGTTTTGAGGGACATGTGATTGTTGATCACTTATTGACTTTGGTAGTGTGGGGAATGTCCGTAATTTAAAGTTGAAAAGGTTACACATGATTCTCCTCAAGATACTCAAGATATGGGTAGCATGGAGATGAAAATATGGTTCGTAGTATAGAACCAAAGATAAGAGGCTACCGTATCCTATGTTTGCTGACTTGTTTTTTACTAGAGATGAATAATTCAAATGGGAAGTGCCTTCCACATTAACCATTGTGCTACAAGCTATAAAGTGATATATATTGGTAATGTCCTAACATAAGAGCTAAGGAGTTTGATGGAACTGGTGATACCTTAGAGAAACAAAGAAGTTTCCATGGGCTTGTCAGGAGAGGACTTTAAAATTATCTTTCTCACAATTTTATCTCCAAAGTTCTTTAATTATGTATAACTATATATTTAATTTGACTTCGTACTTTCAGTTATTCTATGTCTTTATCTTTCAACTCTTGTCTTATTTTCTTCAATCCTCACACAACACATAAGCTCAAGTGATAATGAAATCCGACATATTTCACATCTCTTAAACATATCATTATGGCCGGCCCAAAATATTGTAGGCCCGAAGCGGATAACAAAATTGAGGCCCTTTTCGTATAAAATAAAAGAAACAAATTTGCTTTTGATCTTATGATTCATATACCATCTCTATGTATACATAGTTATATATCATAAACCTCAACGTCAACAATTTTAAAGCCAAAATCACCTACATATAATATGTTTTCTTAAGAATTTGGGGCCCTAGGGAAGTGGAGGCCTAAAGCTCTTGCTTTATTTCACTCCCCCTTGAGCCGGCCCTGCATATCATTTTAGGAGGTAGTAAAAATGTGTTTTGATGAATGGATCCTCGATGAATTTAAAAACATATATAACCAACCGGTTAAGGGCGTTTGCAAATACAACTACACCATGCTGGAGATGATGAGAAGTATCTACCAACTTATCAACAAAGAGCCACAATACAATTTGAACGTTACCTAAAATGGGTTAAATATGTGCGTGATAGTTTAGTTCATCATCCATTTCAACTTGATTTAGTGGAACATATCTTGACCTTTAAAACTAATCATATTTATGTTTTACAATACTTAATTGATGCCAATCTTAAATTATGTAACTTTCACATATTGCATATGTTAAATTTAAAATTATAATCTGGCAATAAAATTTGTCATATTTTATCATATTTGTTATTTTCTGAAGTTAATAACAAACATAGTTTAATAAATTAAACAAAATGATAAATAATTTACAAAATACTTTATAATATATACTTTGCTTAGGGAAATAAATGTAAACTTTGATAACGAATGTAACGATATTTGTGAAAGATGATGGATTACATAAAATGACTATTTGTTGGATGCATTACTGATGTAGTTGGACGAATTTGTGAACGTTTCTAGGAACCTGTATTATGGATAATCTAATTTTGATACAATTAAAAAGAGAGATTTATTTTTAAACATTTCCTTAGATCACTACAAGAAAAATATCCTATAGCGACGACAATTTTTTGGCTTGTAGGGAGGACATGTCCTCTCTATAAGCCTTTTTCACCTGTCGTCTCTACAACATATTGTCTCTACAGCTCCGTCTTTATAGGTCACCCAAGTCCATTCTATAAGTGTCGTTGTTATAGATGAGTTTGTAGAGGCGACATGTCGTCTCTATAAGTTTTTGCTAAAAAAAATAATAAAAATAAATTAATATTTACCAAATAAAAAAACATTTTCTTAAAATATATTTAAGCCCTATAGAGACGATATGTCGTCTTTATAAGTTTTTTTTGAAAAAAAAAAAACATTTAAACCCTATGTCGTCTCTATAGGATTTTCTTTTAAAAAACATTTTCAACTATAGAGACAACATGTCATCTCTATAAGCTTTTTTTGAAAAAAAAAACATTTAAACCCTATAGTATCAATGCTAAAATTAATATGAGTGTTATCTGGTAGTTATGACGATTATATAACTACCAATGGTAGGTATGGTGTAGCGCTTGTATAACTACCAATAGTAGTTATGGTGTGGCGGTTATATAACTAGAAATGGTGGTTATGGTATGGCGGTTATATAACTACCAATTGTAGTTATAGTGGTTATATAACCAACCACCAACTACGGACTCCTACAATCAGCGTCATTTTGATGTGTTTTGATTTTTCAAATTCTGGTACTAATTTCATTAAGACTACATACTCATTCTTGATAAAATAAAAAAAAAAAATATCTATGTTATCCAATTGACATTTCAAATAGGTAAAATATAATTACCATATTTAAAAGTGTATCCAGTCATTATGAAATCAAAGAAACCTACAAAGATTTAAGTATTTTGTTGATCATGATGGGTAAAAAATTTGTTAGAGACATAACATGAAACTCACTTTAAATGCAGAATTCTGCATAAATCAGCAACAATTCAGCTATAATCAGCTTTTAAACACTAAAATATCATGCAGAATTTATGTTTTCTTGTCCAGAATAACTTACAAAGTGTCGGGGATTGAAACTGTCACAAAAGGGGCTTCATACCTTGTGAAACTGCGCAATTTAGCACGTTAACGAACCGTAACGAAACTAACAAACGGACAATAAGCGGGACATCAAAATTTGACTAGAAGTAATGTTTTTATGATATTAAACTAGTATTGGTGCTAGAATACCTTAAAAATCATAAAAACACCTAAACACACTTAAACTAACTTAACCCCCTCGTTTGCACTTTAAACCCCTAACTTCCCAAAAATTACATTTTACCCCCCCCCCCCCTTCACCCATGGCTGGCCCCTATGGGCCCCACATGCTTTTGATTATTTTATTTAACTTGGTTCCCTAACTTGTGTGAAAATAAATCTATGAGAGATTTATGTTGGATATTTTTATAAAGGGCAATTGGATTTTAACACCTCAAACTTTGAAGAATTGGCCGATAACACCCGCAACTAACACTTTGATCTGTGACACCCCAAACTTTTAATTTTGTTTGTCATTTCACCACTCAGTTAAAAAATGAGTAACTGAGTTAGTCTTCCATCCTAGCTGGCATCATTAATCCTACATGGCACCCATGACGTGGCAAACACATGGAAGTGTGTTAGTGTTTACGCCTATGTGTCAAGACTTATCCTACGTGGACTTAATGACATGGAAGTTACGTGGCAAAGCTCATTTCATCTCCCCTTTAACATATGAAACACTCAGTTACACCTTGCTTGTCTCTCTTTACATCAGAAACACCAATCACCACTAGTTTCACCACCTTTCACCACCAACACAGCCACCCATCCCCATGTTCATCTCTCTCTCTCTCTCTCTCTCTCTCGCTCTCTCTCTCTTTCTCTTAAATACTACCACCACAACAGCATCACATCACCTTCACCGTCGCCGGCATACCTCCACCCCCGCCACCATCACATCTTCAAACAACCCCAACTCTTATCGCTCGTTTTCCAGTTAATGTTCAAACAACCCCAACCGGTGAGAGATGCACCCCGACGAGGAAGGTTGTAGAGTTGAGGTTCGATTTCAACGAACACATCCACCGATGAGAGTTCCTTGGGTTCGATTCCGACTGACAGATCCAACGATGAGAGTTAATTTCATTCTATTCCGACTAACAAGGGTTCCGGCGATGGTGAAACCCTAGTTGTTGTACAGAGGCGACATTTTGGTTGAAATCGGAGACAGAGATCGGGTTTCCGGTGATCATTTTATTCATAGATCTAACAGGTATATCGATTTCTCTATAGAGGAGGCGTTTGTTTGAGTGCTCGATTTTTCAGATGGGTTTGTTTTTCCGGTACCTCATGACGGCGATGATAATGGTTGTGGAGGGTGGGTGGTTGATGAAGAGGGTGGGGTAACGGCGGATGAAACAGAGGGTGGGGATGGTGATTCCGATGAGTTTTTGAGTGTCGGAGAGTGATTTTGCAGTGAGGAATTGGGTGGGGCGGTGGATTATGGCTTCGTTGAGGATACCTGCGGCTTTATGGTTGATGAAGACAGTGGATTTTGCAGTGATGTTAGTTGTTATCATTTGTTGTGTTTTAAAAAAGGAAGGGTATGAAGGGGCTTGACACGTAATCATCTCCAACTCAGCAAACTTATGCCATGAACATCTTGAATGTTTGAAGATGTTCTTGCTATTAAAATGATGAAACTGATATGAACATAGTCCCAGATCTTCAAAATCATGAAATTAGAATTTAGGATTTGTTATTGGTTTTTTTTTTTAATATTGTCAAAAATAGTCCACGTAGGATGCCAGCTAGGATGGAAGACTAACTCAGTTACTCATTTTTTAACTGAGTGGTGAAATGACAAACAAAATTAAAAGTTTAGGGTGTCAAAGATCAAAGTGTTAGTTGCGGGTGTTATCGGCCAATTCTTCAAAGTTTGAGGTGTTAAAATCCAATTGCCCTTTTATAAATAACCACAAGTTAAATAACATGTCCACCATTCTTCATTTCACATCACCTTCTTCCTTCCTTCTCCTCTAACTCTCGGCTCACTACTCTCACAATACCACCACCATTTTCAAGCTTCAACCTCACAATCTAAGGTGATCTAGAGGTGTATGGAAGCTATCTAAGAAGGTGTAAGGTGCTAGAAGTGGAAGGAACTCACTTTGGAGCTTTTAACCACTTGATTTCTTCCGTGTTCATCTTCTTCACTCTTGTGCCACTTCCCTAGCCATTAGAGCTAGTAGTAAGCTTCTTGATCACTAAAATAATTCATGTTTATGTTATGTACAAGTTTCACCATCTAAACAACTTAACTTTTATAGAAGAAAATGAGAAGATCAAAGATATTTATGAAGAAATCAAGTGATTACATAAATTTTTAGTGTATGTAATGAAGTTGTTGATGTTATATCTTGTGTTTATGTTTAGATCAAGTATGTTAAAGCTTAGATCTAACAAGTTTAAGCATGGATCTTGAAGGATCCATGGTTAAACTTGAAGATGAATATACGAAGCATTATGTGAACATGAAAAATGAATTTTGATGCATAATCTTGTAATCTTGAAGTAATAAAGTGTGTGTAGAACTAATTTTTGAAACTAAAATTCATGGAAAGTTTGTTAAAAATTTAACATAAAGCTTGTTTTTGAAAGATCTAAAGTTATTAAGCATGGATCTTGAAAGATCCATGGTTAAACATGATGTTAAAAGTAATGATCTTTCTAATAAACATAAAAGTGGTCTTAGAATATGATTTACAAAGTTTTGAAACCATAAAACTCATGGATGATTGAGTTAGTGGATTAAAGTTTCACATAAGTTGTTTAAAATAATCAAGAACACTTATTTTTTGAAAGATCATAATATGTTAAGTATAGATCTAAAAGACTACACATTTTTAACAAGAATCAAGTTCACCATGATGTTTCATATGGAAAAATTAGCGTATGTTGTTGATAATTATTGTTGAAAATTGTTTTTGGTGTTGAAAAGAAAATAAACACATGTTTTGAAAACATGGGAAACCTCCATTTTTAGGGGAAACTATGTCAAAAATTTTGTAAAATTTTGACACTTAGAAAATATAAGTTTGGTGAAACTTATTCCCTAAAAATTCACCTAAAAATATTTACCAAGTTTTCCCTAATTTTTGTGTAAAATTTCAAGTTAAGAAATGGTGATTTCTTCAAGTTAAAATTAATATTAAGTATGTATATTTTTAGGGAAAATATATATATTTAGTGATCACCAAATTTTGTACTAATTGTATATTTTGTATATTATATGTAGTAGTGTATTAGGGACTTGAAAATACACTAAATACTCCCAAGGAGTATGAATACAAAATACACATACAAATACATAGGAATATATAAGTATACAAGTATACAAAAATTCCTCACAAGGAAGCACATGGACAAATACAAGAAAATATATTTCTTAACATATTATTGAATTTTGACACTATGGACTTAAATATGTATTTTTTTTGGACAAAAATATATAACATATACCAAGTATTGGAATTTATACGAAAATCGGGTGGATAACAAGAATAACCATATATATATTTTATAGCATAACAAAATATATATTTCATACAAGTCTTAAAAATATATTATTTTTTTAGAAATATAATTCCGGAAAGTAATAAAAATCAAAGTATTGATTTTTGGTGAAAAATACAAAATACACAAGTATTTACATAAAATACAAGTATACTTTCCTAAGAATACTTGTACAAAAATAATATTAAAAATATTGTTTCACAAAATACTTATATTTATTTTTGGGAAATAATATAAGTAACCTACATGGAAGGTTAAAAATATAGATTATTTTTAACACTTATTACCTTGACAAAAAGACTTATAAACAAATATATATTTTAAGAGTGAAATATATATTTACAATACATACTCAAAGGTGCACGACACAACGTACGAACAAGACCCGACAAACAAGGGCACGACCCTCACTAAGAATAAACATACAAAGAACATATACATAAACTAAAGATGGTGATTTGTACTTGTATGATACGAGTCTACTGACTAACATTAATAGAACATGTATAGGTCACGACGCTACAAAAATCAACCGGTATAGTTTACGACGCAGGAAACGCAAATTTGTGAGTTCATGTCCCCACTTTTAAACTTTTACTTGTTTTCTAAACTTGGGGAAAATACATGTACTATGGTATGTTGATTACAAAAACTAAGGAATGATACTATAGATCATGTGACGTATAGGGTGCCATAAGCACCATTAATCAGTTACATACCAAGACTGCGAAACAAAAGGTTAGATCTAATGGGTTTCAGGCAACCACACTCTTGGCCACACTTTTACCTAGAAGTGCTTTTGTGTCTCTAGTCGTGAATCGACAAGTAAAAATGCCTATGGTTTGGATGCTTCCTATGTCGTTACACATGTTGATAGCCTAGCTAACCATTAGCGATCTCGTATTCCTTACATTTATAGAAGTACTTATTTTAGTACAATTACATACCATGTTTTCTACAACGAATGCTTAAATGTTTACACAAAGCTGCATGAATTCACACCAACATTATGTTGACGATTTTTCAAAACTCACATGTTTTTCAGGTAACTAAAGTGGATCTACTTGCGGTCTCACCCTTGCTCAAGAATGTCGTTTGTGATTTTAGTTACTATGTGTCAAGACTCCTATGCCCATTTTGTTGGGTTTGGTTGTTATGTCCCATCCTATGTGGTGATATAAGGATCAAAACCTTTATGTTTGTCTTTGAATAATGTTGTAAACTTTTCAGACAATATTTTATGCTGTGATGTAAACTCAAAACTTAACTTATGTTTTAGTTATGTAATGTTAATGGCATTTAGAATTATTTTATGATCATGTAGTATGTTTACCATTCATATGCAATGAGAACCTTTCAAGATCACACCTCGTGCTTCCGCCTTAGAAAGGGGTGTGACATTCAAGATGAATGATGAAAGAACCAAGCCCAGAAACACACCATTGGGGAGTCATTTCTGGCTTACCAAAGATCAGTCTCCAAAGTCCGACAAGGAAAGAGCTGAAATGTTGAATGTTCCTTATGCATCAGCGATGGGCAGTCTTATATATGCCATGGTCTGTACCAGACTGGACATAGTTCATGCAGTGGGAGTCATTAGTCGCTTTATGTCAGACCCAAGAAGAGAACATTGGGAAGCAGTCAAGCGGCTGCGGATATATCTGAAAGGGACTTCAAGAATGGGTTTATGTTTTAAGGGGAAAGACGCCATTCTCATGGGTTATTCTGATGCAGATTTGGGTGGTTGCAAGAAGACTTTCAAAAGCACTACAGGGTATGTTTTCACAGTGCGAGGAACAACGGTCAGTTGGATGTCTAGATTGCAGAAGCGTGTTGCTTTATCAACCACTGAAGCAGAATTGTAACACCCCGAAAACAGGTTTGGTAATCAAGCTCCGTTAATACTAAAAGACGGGTAAAGTACCGTTAGTAGTAAAAATAACCCGGTAAATATTTGGATTTAAAAAAAATCATAATATTAAATACAAGCGAATCAAAGTTTTAAGGAATTGAGTTTATAAGAGCCCGAGTTAACGGGACTTAAAATAAAATGGGTTATAACTCCCGGGACCCACTAAGTAACTAGGAATATCAACCTAGTTAGTTAAGTGTTGTAAAACGATGAAGAAAACATGGGTGATAACCCTTTTTATAAGGTTACAAACTAGAGGGGCTAAAAATGAAAGATTTGTAACTTAATTTATATAAAAAAAAACACTACACACACACTAGAAGTGTGTGTGCGTGTAATCGATCAGAAGAAGGAGCCAGGAACTCAAACCCTAGCTCATCTCAATTTCAACAAATTGAAGGTCAAATCCAGCGCAAATCAAATGCATGAACACGTATAAACGATCACCAAGTCGTGGGGATCATAAGGTATGTAAAATCTTGATGTTTGGTGAAGTTGTAAGAATTTGATAATCATCCTAATCGTGAATTAGGCATGGATTAGAAAAGCTATTGCTAGATTAGTGATGTATACTTGCTTAGGAACGAAACCCTAAGTGAAAATCATACATAACATGCTATGATTTTAAGGATTTGATGAATTAACACACTTAGATAAATGGGTTTTAATGTTATGATGAAATTGATGATATAACTATGCTTAGAATCAACATGCATGATAACAAATAGAAGGTGTTTGATTAAACCAAGAATTTGGATACACGATCATACTTCTCACGAAATGGATTTTTGTATGATATAAAAGAATTAACGGTAAGATCGTGATGAAGATGTTTGAAATCATGATATCTACTAGTTGATATGTAGAATTTGATTTTATTAGCTGTTCGGACGGATGCTAGTGATATGATAAAACGGGTTTTCACTTATAAATGAGAAACCATAGTTCTTGTGAAAATAAATAAATAAGTTAGATTAAATAATCACTTGAACTAGTTGAGATATTGGAAATATAGTGAACCGGGTAAAAGATTTGTTAGACGGTGGCTTAAAAGAACGCCTACCAGGTGATTAGAGAAAATGCCTAAACTAGTTGATAAACTCGAATATGCATTTAGTATACTAAAGGGCATTTGACTTTTAAAAAGTCAAACTGACCTACAATGTGATGAATGATAATTAGATATAGAAATGCGTAAGGTGGAATAATCGTATTAAGTCATGATTAAACTAACCACCTTGTGAATGATGAATAATAGTTGGCGCTTAACAAGCTAGGTGAAGCTTGGGGAGAAAGCGGGTCAAACGAATCAAGAAGGAAAAGAAAAGTGTAGCTTGGATACGAGGTAAGTAAAACTTACACCCTTTTTGTAGAACACGTGTTTGTTTTATAAACTATGAATGCGAATAATGTAATATCCGAAATAAGGGTTCCGACACGATTGACACAAGTCGGAACGAGTATAAATGATAAAAACCATGGTTTATGGTAAATGGGGCAAATGGGTGAATTTGGAAATTCAAAATCATGTTTTTATTCTAAATCATGTAAATGTTTGGTCTTATAGTCCAAACGGGTCAAATGGTGATGATAATACCATTTGACAATATTGACTAATGAGGTTGTCAAGTCGTATGTTATCAGGAGTGAATAGCAAATAGGATAATTGCGACGCCATAGAATATTGGTTAATTAACGCGAGGTATGAAACGGGTCTATATGTTGACTCGAGCCAGGTACGTATATATATAAATTCATGGTTAAAAATGCAATGTTGGTCAAATACCTTAGCAAAGGGACCTATGTCGTAAAAAGAGGAATTAGGTTAACGAAAATGCCCTTGATAGGTAAATCAGGCAAACGACCCTTAGAGGTCGTTTAGATACTAGTTTTATCATTATGTAACTCATAGACATATGTAAGAACTATATGCATAAACCTTGGGGCTCAAATGCCTATGAACGGGTCAATCACGTAAAATGACTATCCTTAAGGTAAAATGATAATCTGAGGGGTAAAATTTGGATTATATAGATAGCCACATTAAACCCATCACAAATATAGTTGTGATGGAAGATCATTTGATAAATAATATGGAAATGAGAAGCTAGAAATAAATGAGTAGGAATTATGCGTAAAAGTGCTTAAATGCCCTTAACGGGTCAATTAGACATCTAAGTAAGAAAATGGGTTTAAGAATGTATATAAACCCGTGATTTGAATCTAATATGATAAGCAATATGGAAATGATGAGAAATTAGAATCAAACAACATGTTTGTTTGAAAAAATCGCGAACGGGTCAAAATTTGGTAAAAGGGTAAAAAACTGAAGACTTAAAAGTCTTAATTTTTGTTAATCCGGATGTTGGATTTTAACTCCATATGATGAAGGATCAAATTACAATCACGTAGGAAGAAACGGTAGGTCAAACGGACAAACGGATTGAAAGATACGAAAGTTTTCGTGTCAAAAACGGCAAAAAGGAAGGGGCTGATACAGGGGCCACCGTAACTTACGGTGCCCACCGTAAGTTACGGTGGGGGCTGAAATCTTTACGCTAGTTCTCTACTGATTTACGGTGGGGACATATTAAATCAGGGGCCACCGTAACTTACGGTGACCACCGTAAGTTACGGTGGAGGCTGGAATTGAATCCTTGTTTCTAGGATCAAGGGGTTAATATTGGGATTTCCTGATTTTTCTTTAATTCGATGTTTCAACCCATACTTATGTGATTATCAAAGCTAACTTTAAAGTTGGTTTTGAACACAGGTGGATGTCGAGAGCCCCGGATGAAGATCAAGCGTCGAGCAAGAACCGAACACGCGTTAAATGAAGCTTCCGCAAGTTGTTTCGTCGTTATTCTAAAACGGCGAATTAAACCACATTATGTGGTATCACTTTAATTTGTAAAAGTTTTTAATAATCCCGTATTTCCGATGTATATGTAATCATTAATTACATGATTGTTTTCGCAAAATATACGTTAAACCTTGATTTATAAGAACGGGTGTTACAAGTTGGTATCAGAGCCTTGGTTTAAGAGATTCAAGTATGGCGGGAAAACTATGCTTGGACTTAAACCTTATGCTCTTGATAAAGATTGGTGTTCGGTTCGAGGCTTGATCGCAAATCCGGTAGGTACATGTATGTTAATAGTTTAGCATGCTAAAGTGTTGTAAACAACACATAGGGCTATCGTGTGATACACGTTACCCCAATTAAAAGGATTGATATGGTTGATGAAAATACGCGCGTTGACGCGTATGGTAGAAAAATCCTTGTATTATAATATGGGCGATTATTGAAGTTGACATTACTAACTCTTGTGAATGTTTTAATTGAAGGACACTCGCGTCTGAAGATGACGAGAGTGGAATGAATTGTAGATATGATGATGGCACGATCCGAGATAGGACAAGAAGAGCATACTCATCAAGAACCTAAATCGCGTAATGATCGCAAATAAGTAATGGCAAGAAAGCCCGTTAGGGCAAGCATTTACCAGGTGCACGTTTAAATTATTGCATGAATATAAATATGCAACAAATACGTAGAAACTGAAAGTTGCAGATGTAGATTGAAAACTTGGAAAAACCTTAATAGAATACCTATCCAGGATATTGTTTCCAAGAGAAATAAATAGAGGTGTTACTTACATGGGGTGTGATGTGAAAGTTATAAAAGGGTCATGTATGTCATGTGTTGATCGCCTACTCTGGCCAAGTAGGTAGTGAACACATGATACCATGAACTTTTTATGATGGACATGCTTACATCCGATGTAGTAAGGACGGGGTGAGTGGGACAAATTAAAAAGTACCCAAATGAATCAAATGAGCCCGAGAGAAGGGACAAAGAAACATGTAAAATGATTAAGATATGCACCGGGAGGGGGTGTACTTACACTCGAACCCGGAAAATGCAAACATGTAAAATGATTAAGATATGCACCGGGAGGGGGTGTACTTACACTCGAACCCGAAGAATGCAAACATGTAAAATGATTAGGATATGCTTTTGGAGGGATTGTACTTGCACTCGAACCCGGAAAATGCAAATATGCCTCTTAACGGGCCGTTTTTGTAAAACGTCAAACTTGAGGACAAAGTCAAAATATAAAAATGAAGCGAGGTCTTAATGCATACCAGGAGGGTTGCAATAATAACGACTTCGGTACAACACCCGGTTGATGGGTAAGAATTTAACACATGTGTAGACCGAGAAACGGGAACTCGAAGGGAAAGTTAAAAGACTCGGGTTTTGAGTCATAACTAAAAGACGACAAAATAATGTAAACAGAAATTTTGAATAAATTATGTTCAACTATTTTAAAGTTGAACGGGTTGAATATAATATCATGTCGGATGGCACAAATAAGCGCTAGCCAGATAAAGGTAGCGTTAAATGCAAAAGAGTAATGAGCCCGGTAATGGGACATAACCGAATAAGAATATATGCAAATCAAATAACAGTAAGCACAAGAAGAACTGACACATAACTGACGTGAGAAGTCATAAAGTCGGAAAATTGTCCGAAATAAAACAATTGTAGCCACGAAACTACAATCTAGGTTAACGGAACCTAAGCTTGAAACCAAAAGATTCCTCGAACAAAAACAGGGTGCCTTGACACCAGACATGTATTTTAAGAATGACATGGGTAAGGAGTGATCTACAGGATCAACATAACCTTTAGGGTTTCTAAACAAATGAAAGGTCTACGAGACTAAAACGACCCACGGGTCATGATTAGAAAGAAATTATAAGGACTTCGCCCTAAAGAGGTGAAAGTCTAATCAAAATAGCCCATAAGGCTAAGTGATAAAACCTACGGGTTAATTAGATAAAGTGAGGGAATCAATTGAGAATCCCCGCATAAAACTAAGACTATAAAAGAATAAATTATGTACTGTCAATATCCTGGTATGGATAATTGACAAAAGTTAAAGAGAATATCCTAAAACTAAAACTTTGGTTTTAGTAAGAAATAACATTTTTACAAATATAAATCCTGATAGGAATTTAAATAGTAAACATGAAAGATACAAGTCTTGACACTGATAGGCGCAAGACGATATATTTGAAAAGTGATATTTTCGAAAATGAAAGGTTGATATAAATTAAACATGAGGTGACACGATCACGGTCAAGAAATGCAATGTGAAGTAGAATCACATTATAACCTAGCGAGTGGTAAAAAGTAACTGGACTAATAAGTCTAGTTAGTGAGACCGGTTAAGGTTAGCAATCCAAATCAAGAAATTTGGTTGGCTTGTAAGCGGTAGATTCGGTATAACTGAACCGAATAAATAAATTTGAAAACAAAAGAATTTGTTGCTAAAAGTGAAAGAATTCACTAAAGACCTTTAAACGGGTTAAAGTAACGGATTCATAAATAATTCGATAGTATATGAAAGCGATGAATATCGCTAAATTAACTAAACTAGTGGAAATAACGAGATTACGTTATTTCAAGTTGCACTATGTCGTATGAGATACGTAGACAATTAGTAACCAAAAAGATGTTACCATACTTTTCTGGTAATACTAACAATTGGTTAAAAGTATAAGTAATGTTTAAAAGATTTCTCGGATCAAATACATTGAGTTTAAACTCAATCAATTATGTAAGAAAAGGTTTCGAGGACGAAACCTCTTTAAGGGGGGCAGACTTGTAACACCCCGAAAACGGGTTTGGTAATCAAGCTCCGTTAATACTAAAAGACGGGTAAAGTACCGTTAGTAGTAAAAATAACCCGGTAAATATTTGGATTTAAAAAAAATCCTAATATTAAATACAAGCGAATCAAAGTTTTAAGGAATTGAGTTTATAAGAGCCCGAGTTAACGGGACTTAAAATAAAACGGGTTATAACTCCCGGGACCCACTAAGTAACTAGGAATATCAACCTAGTTAGTTAAGTGTTGTAAAACGATGAAGAAAACATGGGTGATAACCCTTTTTATAAGGTTACAAACAAGAGGGGCTAAAAATGAAAGATTTGTAACTTAATTTATAAAATAAATAAATAAACACTACACACACACTAGAAGTGTGTGTGCGTGTAATCGATCAGAAGAAGGAGCCAGGAACTCAAACCCTAGCTCATCTCAATTTCAACAAATTGAAGGTAAATCCAGCTCAAATCAAATGCATGAACACGTATAAACGATCACCAAGTCGTGGGGATCATAAGGTATGTAAAATCTTGATGTTTGGTGAAGTTGTAAGAATTTGATAATCAACCTAATCGTGAATTAGGCATGGATTAGAGAAGCTATTGCTAGATTAGTGATGTATACTTGCTTAGGAACGAAACCCTAAGTGAAAATCATACATAACAAACTATGATTTTAAGGATTTGCTGAATTAACACACTTAGATAAATGAGTTTTATTGTTATGATCAAATTGATGATATAACTATGCTTAGAATCAACATGCATGATAACGAATAGAAGGTGTTTGATTAAACCATGAATTTGGATACACGATCATACTTCTCACGAAATGGGTTTTTGTATTATATAAAAGAATTGATGATAAGATCGTGATGAAGATGTTTGAAATCATGATATCTACTAGTTGATATGTAGAATTTGATTTTATTAGGTGTTCGGACGGATGCTAGTGATATGATAAAACGGGTTTTCACTTATAAATGAGAAACCTTAGTTCTTGTGAAAATAAATAAATAAGTTAGATTTAATAATCACTTGAACTAGTTGAGATATTGGAAATATAGTGAACCGGGTAAAAGATTTGTTAGACGGTGGCTTAAAAGAACGCCTACCAGGTGATTAGAGAAAATGCCTAAACTAGTTGATAAACTCGAATATGCATTTAGTATACTAATGGGCATTTGACTTTTAAAAAGTCAAACTGACCTACAATGTGATGAATGATAATTAGATATAGAAATGCGTAAGGTGGAATAATCGTATTAAGTCATGATTAAACTAACCACCTTGTGAATGATGAATAATAGTTGGCGCTTAACAAGCTAGGTGAAGCTTGGGGAGAAAGTGGGTCAAACGAATCAAGAAGGAAAAGAAAAGTGTCGCTTGGATACGAGGTAAGTAAAACTTACACCCTTTTTGTAGAACACATGTTTGTTTTACAAACTATGAATGCGAATAATGTAATATCCGAAATAAGGGTTCCGACACGATTGACACAAGTCGGAACGAGTATAAATGATAAAAACCATGGTTTATGGTAAATGGGGTAAATGGGTGAATTTGGAAATTCAAAATCATTCTTTTTATTCTAAATCATGTAAATGTTTGGTCTTATAGTCCAAACAGGTCAAATGGTGATGATAATACCATTTGACAATATTGACTAATGAGGTTGTCAAGTCGTATGTTATCAGGAGTGAATAGCAAATTGAATAATTGCGACGCCATAGAATATTGGTTAATTAACGCGAGGTATGAAACGGGTCTATATGTTGACTCGAGCCAGGTACGTATATATATAAATTCATGGTTAAAAATGCAATGTTGGTCAAATACCTTAGCAAAGGGACCTATGTCGTAAAAGGAGGAATTAAGTTGACGAAAACGCCCTTGATAGGTAAATCGGGCAAACGACCCTTAGAGGTCGTTTAGATACTAGTTTTATCATTATGTAACTCATAGACATATGTAAGAACTGTATGCATAAACCTTGGGGTTCAAATGCCTATGAACGGGTCAATCACGTAAAATGACTATCCTTAAGGTAAAATGATAATCTGAGGGGTAAAATTTGGATTATATAGATAGCCACATTAAACCCATCACAAATATAGTTTTGATGGAAGATCATTTGATAAATAATATGGAAATGAGAAGCTAGAAATAAATGAGTAGGAATTATGCGTAAAAGTGCTTAAATGCCCTTAACGGGTCAATTAGACATCTAATAAGAAAACGGTTTTAAGAATGTATATAAACCCATGATTTGAATCTAATATGATAAACAATATGGAAATGATGAGAAATTAGAATCAAACAACGTGTTTGTTTGATAAAATCGCGAACGGGTCAAAATTTGGTAGAAAGGGTAAAAAGCCGAAGACTTAAAAGTCTTAGTTTTTGTTAATCCGGATGTTGGATTTTAACTCCATATGATAAAGGATCAAATTACAATAACGTAGGAAGAAACGGTAGGTCAAATGAACAAACGGATTGAAAGATACGAAAGTTTTCGTGTCAAAAACGGCAAAAAGGATGGGGCTGATACAGGGGCCACCGTAACTTACGGTGCCCATCGTAAGTTACGGTGGGGGCTGAAATCTTTACGCCAGTTCTCTACTGATTTACGGTGGGGACATATTAAATCACGGGCCACCGTAACTTACGGTGACCACCATAAGTTACGGTGGAGGCTGGATTTGAATCCTTGTTTCTAGGATTAAGGGATTAATATTGGGATTTCCTGATTTTTCTTTAATTCGATGTTTCAACCCGTACTTATGTGATTATCAAAAATAACTTTAAAGTTGGTTTTGAACACAGGTGAATGTCGAGAGCCCCGGATGAAGATCAAGCGTCGAGCAAGAACCAAACATGCGTTAAATGAAGCTTCCGCAAGTTGTTTCGTCGTTATTCTAAAACGGCGAATTAAACCACATTATGTGGTATCACTTTAATTTGTAAAAGTTTTTAATAATCCCGTATTTTCTATGTATATGTAATCATTAATTACATGATTATTTTCGCAAAATATACGTTAAACCTTGATTTATAAGAACGGGTGTTACAAGAATACATGGCTATTGCTGAAGCCAGTAAAGAGCTAGTATGGTTGAAGACTTTTCTTAGAGAATTGGGCAAAGACCAGGATGATTACTCACTGTACTGTGATAATGAGAGTGTAGTGAAACTTGCTAAGAATCCAGTGTATCATGGTAAAACAAAGCACATCGGGATGAGATATCACTTCGTCAGGGGTTTGATAAGTGAAGGTACCATAAACTTGAAGAATATCCCAGGTGCAGAAAATCCAGCAGATATGTTCACCAAATTTGTTTCGCTCGATAAGCTGAAGCTTTGTATAGCTTCAGCTGGCCTTCAGGAATAAGATGAGAAGGTTGGGTGGCGAACTAGGAGGAGATGAAGAGCAATTGAAGATTTATAGAAGTACAAGGAGTGGAGAGCAGCCGGTTTCGGTTCGAAGCCTCCAAGTGGGAGATTGTTAATGATGTAGGCTTCGTAGGGTTAGGGCCCGTTAATCAGTTTAAGCCAAGTTTTGGGTTGCCCTAATTTCAGTCTATATATTGATATCTTGTACTTGTAATCTTTAACACAAAAATAAAATATCTCCTAGTTTGCCCCCGTGCACGTAGGTTGTACTCTGCAACCGAACCACGTAAATCTTCGTGTTATCTTTCATTATTATCTGATTGTGTGTGATTTATGAAGAGGCCACATCCTAAACGATATATCCGAATCATTGATTGATGTTCATCAAAATGTTGAATCATCGAAAGAACTATGGGATTTTCTTGAATTAAAAAATATATGGCATAAGATGCATATAGTTAGAAGTTTCTAGTTGATAATTATAATAATTACAAGATGGTTGATTCAAGCCTGGTTGTGGAACAATATAATGAGTTGTTGCGTATCTTGGGGCAGTTTACTCAACATACATTGCAAATGGATTAATCAAATATGGTTCATTTGTTGGATTTGGATATTGAAATAATGGCATGTTCAAAGTATATATTGATATTCCTTTTGGTAATGATTCTGTTTGTATTATTATAAGGAGAGAATTAATATATCCAAACAAAACCATGGATTATGGTTTGACAAATACTAGATTCCATTCTATGCTAGAAGGTTGTTCTAATGTAGGTTGGATAACAAATGTGGAAGATCACTCTTCCACAAGTGGATACGCATTTTTACTTGGATGGGATGCCATTTCTTGGGCTTCCAAAAAGCAAACTTGCATAGCTAATTCTACAATGTATCTTTGGTTTGTAACATTAGCAACAACTGGTAAAGAAGCTGAATGGTTAAGGTACTTGTATATGAGATTCCTTTGTGGCTAAAATCAATATCACCAATTTCCATCATGTGTGATAGTGAACCATATAGGATAAGGCTTATAGACAAGTATACAATGGTATGTCTAGACACTTAGGTGGTATAAATACAATCATTCATGAGCTCATCATGGATTATTTGATATCTGTGGAGTCTGTTAGAACTCAACATAATCTAGTCGATCATCTAACAAAAGGGTTACGGAGAGATATTGTGCAAAAGTTGGCTATGTGGATGAGATTATAGTCCACTTGAAATCTCTCATGTTGAGATACCTAATTCTCATCTAATGCTAAATTCAATGTAAAAAGCGGAACATCTAGAGATTGGAACACATGTGTTTAGACCTCCTATATGATTATGAAGTTTAGCCGCATCAAAGAAGCTTGGGAGTTAGTTTCTATCTATTCATTGAAGGTTAGAGACACATGGCAAGTACAATACAATGTCAAGTTAAGAACAATAGATTATGTTAAACTTATGTTTTGTATTATATTCATGTATTTAAATGAATAGCAATTCTAAGAGATACCATGATATTCGAATATTTGGAATGTGTTATATACTAAGATGGGAATTCAATGTTCACAACATTTTGATTTATGCATAAAGTTTGTTTTTCAGTGAATGTCTATTTTACGTGAATCAAGGATTACACTCAAATGGGGGAGGAATGTTTCTACTTTAGTGGTAACGGGCCAATTTGGGTAATTGGGGTAACACACTTAAGACAAAAATGAGAAATTAGAATATAAGTTGATACAAGTTAGGAGGTGTGGAGTGCACGCTTGATCAAGACTATCCTAATTTCTAGTACTTAATAGCACTAGTAGTTTAGGTGCGTGAAGATCACTAAACAACAAGTCTGGAACAACATCAGTAGTAGTTATAGAGGTTATAACTGTTATTGGTAGTTCTGATAGTTATATAACTGCCCCATTCTGATACAATGATTTTTCCATGTACAACTTGACTACTGTGAAGGTTATGAGGTTGAGTAGATGACAAGATCCATTACAATCAAGGTGAAGGTGTTCGATGTGGGTACAGTGAAGGTGTTCCCCGGAAGTTTTGAACACTATGGAAGGTTTAAACGAGGATCATGGGATGAAATATGTTGAAGTTTGATTGGTTTGGTCAAGTTACACAATGAATATGAGTGAGAGGGGCTTCAATATTTGGTTTGTGTCGAGGCTGGTCTCTTGACCGGAACTCCCCGCAGTAGACACGACGCTTTTCAATCATAGAAAACAACTTCGAGAGAAGGAATGACAATTGTGAGTGTGTGTTTGTTGAAAGAATAACGTACGTTCGATATAGGATTCTAGGACGTGTTTCAGTTCGTCGGTTACCATTTTGAGTAATGATTTGCTATCATTTTATCGGTTTCAAAAGATGAAGATCATTGCTTTTCTTCTATTTTAAGGGCGTGAATCATGGATCAATAATTTCAAATGTAAATGGTAACCGTTCTGTTTATTTTGGTCGATTTTTAACCTGCTGTTTTTATGAAAAAGATTCAAAAATTTATAATCCCTTAACATATAGTTATTGCTCCAGTTGTTCTCATTTACAATCTACTGGACTTGAGTATCTTCAATTGTTATTTTCAACTAGGTTCAACCCTTTTTCAGGGTTGTCGAAGAATATTAATTAAGGTGGAAGATGATATGATGAACTGAGGTTGAAGATGATCTGAAAAAGGGTATTGTGGACATTTCACTGGTCAACCAACGGTTGACCGACGAATTCTGGGATGTTATTGATTCCAATTGACAAGCACAAGAACTGGAATAGTCGTTTTTTTTTGCAAATAATATATGTATGTGACAATGAGTGTAAACCACTCTACCTTACCTTTTTAGCAGAAAATTTGTGTTCAAATATATATTAAATAACTTTATTCTAATTAGAATTATATATATATATATTATTAATGAGTGCTGATAAATAGTAATTTTATTTTTATAATAATATATAGTTTTTTTTATTATTTTATTATTTATAATAATTTATTATTATATTTACTTTTAATAACAGATTTTTCTTTTTTAAAACATATATTTCCTTTACCTTTTTTTAATAGTTATTTTTTTCTTTTTTGAACATATATTAATTTATCCATTAATTTGATACTTCTTTAATAATTTACGTTTATAACTTTTTTTCTAAAAACTTAAGTACGTAGTTTTGCTTGATTTTTCCCCTGACATTCCGTTATAAGTTTTGTTAAAAACGAAGTTGTACTCAAAATAAAATATTTATTTGGTTATAAAACGGTACAATGATAAACTAAATCGTTCTAATGATTTAACTTTCTAAACAACATGTTTTATTTTCAAATCACATTTGTTTTACATTATCATTTGCTCGGTTTCGGTGCAACGCGCGATCTAAAATACTAGTTAAATTGGTTTATGACATACTTTTAATAGTTGTAGGTTTTATAATTTTTGTAAATCTAGAATATGTAAGTTATTTTTTATTTCTGTTAAATGCATTAAACTTAAGCGATATGTCGTTAATCTGCAGCTAACAAATCCATGTGTGATATGTAGAAAGGATATTAAAGGACTACGTTGTTTCCGCTAATGAATCCGTATGTGATATGTAGAAAGAATATTAAAGGACTACGTCGTAAACGTTTTCGTTGATTGTCACGTCGGTAGCCCCTTGGTAAATAACTTATATTTTGCGACGGATTATCATTTACAAATTTCCTTCATGATACTCTTTTGTTTTATAGTGATATTGTTTGTATGTCATGGTTCACTAATTACATAGCCTCTTTATCTTTTTCTTTTCTTGTATCATCATTTTTTCTAATACGAGTCATTAATCATGATGACCTTGTGTGCATTTTCTATATATATGAAACAATAAAACATGATCGGTAAACAAAAGAAACATATACTACATGGTCATTCCTTAAACAGATTCAAGATCATGACTAGATGTTTTCTCACCAGATTCAACGACATTGTGTTGTAACATCAGTGTCTTGCCATCACAGTGTTGTTGATTTATTGATGCCTTTTGATCTTGTTGATTTTGATCCTTGCTCTTGCCCCATAGAACCAAATATAAGCCAACGACTATAACTACCGCTCCAAGAACACTATTACAAAATTTGGAAATCTCAGAATTTTTTTTCCACAAAACGAGGGGCCTAAATACTGTAGAATATTCATGATCATGCTTAGGGCCGTCCTTGTGAATTCAGGGACGTGCAACTAGAGTCTAGAAATAATGGGCCCTTGAGAATGAAATCGATGATCGGCCTATACCTTTCACCTTTCCCGCCAGTACCAAAAAATGGCGATTATTATTTAATTAGGTTTAAATTTTAAGTTTTTATTGGGTTACATATGGTTAGTGGGGTTAGAAAAAAATAGGTTTAAATGGGTTAAAACTAGATAGGTTAATGGGTTTGAAAATCATTTTGTGTCGTAAATATTATTGGGTTTTAAATTTTATAGTATTTTGTTTTTTAAAATAAATATACATATAAAATATATAAAAACTTAAAAATTACAAGTTTTTGGACCATGGGGAAAGTGGTCCCTGGGCAACAATACAGTTTCTCAGTGTAAACTTATGTTGCAAAAACAAGCCACAAAACAAGATCAAATATGATGCAAGTGTTTGCTTCCTTTCTTAACATATGCCAGGTCTCGATCGAGTTTGGCTCGAAAAGGTTTCAAGATCAACAAATCGAGTGCATGAATAACTCCAAAAAAAATGTTATATTATGTTTATTAAAACATGTTAAAAATTTGAAGCCCAAACAGTTGGAATATTATGTCTACTATGCTTAATATATAAAGAAGAAAAATGTCAACACATATATGGTTTTGAGAGTGAAGTTATCGGTTCTTGATCTTATCTTCCATTTTACATGACTACATGAGCTTCAATTCGATTAAGTTCAGCTGATCAACTTCGTATAATACTAACTTGTTTTGGGCTCTTATGTTTTGAACTATTTGTCATTCAGTTAATAGATATTATCTTAATGGGTGGAGATACAATATAAAGTTTATTTGGCTAGGAAAGCTAGGAAGTGATCTTGACCATCAATTTAGTTAATCAAGGGCTAAGATTAAATGATGGAAATTGAAGGGAAAAAAAGAGGCGCGTGAGTTTGTTTAGGGGTATTCTAGTCAATGCAAGGCAATAGTTTCTCTCTCCTTCAATTCCCCCCATTTTTTAAACGTTAATAACTCTTTCATACGACATAATTTTTTTATAAAAATTGCACCAAAAAAACGAGCGTTTTTTTATCTTTAAAACGATTATACTATTGCTATATTTTCAAAAAAAAAATTAAAAACTCAGTTGCGTAAAACGCAATAGAAAAACCCCCAGTTACATAAAATACAATGAAAAAAAAAACCTAAAAAATGACATTTTTCTAAAACGCAATGCACAAAAAACACAAAGAAATGTCTTATTTGTAAAACGCAATGGCCAGAAAACACAAAGAAATGTCTTATTTCTAAAACGCAATAAGCTAAAAACTCAAAAGAAAATGTACTTTCTAAAACGCAATGGACTAAAAACACATAAAAATGTGTTTTACCTAAAACGCAATGCACCAAAAACACATACAAATGTCTTATTTCTAAAACGCAATGGCCAGAAAACACTTAAAATGTCTGTTTTCTAAAACGCAATGGACCGAAAACACATAAAAAAGTGTTTTACCTAAAACGCAATGCACCAAAAACACAAAAAAAAATGTCTTATTTGTAAAACGCAATGGCTAGAAAACAATTAAAAATAACTCATTCTAAAACGCAATTGCCTAAAAAATAAAAGAAAGTGTTCTCTGTAAAACGCAATGGACTGAAAACACCTAAAAAAGTGTTTTACCTATAACGCAATGCACCAAAAACACTTCAAGAATGGGTTTTTCTAAAATGCAATGGCCAGAAAACACATAAAAATATTTTAGTTCTAAAACGCAATTGCCTAAAAACACCAAAGAAAGTGTTCTCTCTAAAACGCATTGAACCATGACAATAGTTTTGTCTGTGCTGTGAATTGTCTGAACCAGGGGCTCTGCCCCTTGGACCCCGCTACCAGGGGCGCTGCCCCTGGACCCCCGCCAAGATCGTAAAACGCAATGACTAAATCAAAAACCCAGATCGTAAAAATGAAATTAAAGAATTTCTTACATAGATCGAAGTGATTTCTTCAACAATTGACGAATTTTGAATGATTGAAACACTTGTCAGCACTCGAATTGAACGGATCGAGTGATTATCTTCAAAATCACCGGAAAAAACGAGATTTTGTATGAAATTAAACTGGGTTTTCTTCAAAAAAGCTGAAGAACACGTTAATCGGGTGTTTGAATCATTGATTGGTGATGAAAATCGTACTATAATGTAGTGATTATTGAGATAGAAAGTAAAGAAATGGTTGAAGATGATGGGTTTTGAAAATGGTGGGTTTTGAAGTTACTGAGTTTTGAAAGGGAAGAAGAAAGGGTTGGATTGACTAAAATACCCTTTTTCTTTATTTTAAATGTTGCCACATGTCCTAATCGTATTGCTTCCTACACTTCCTAGCCAAAATAAACTTCTTATTTGATTTTTTCCCTTATCTTAATATGTATAAATCTCATAGATTAATAGAAACATGTAACTGCGTAAGCTAGTGATCAACTGATCGATCATAGATTAATAGAAATATGTAACTGCGTAAGCTAGTGATCAACTGATCGAGGTAGTGATGTACCTTCCCAAGTTCAGTTTCTCGGATAAAATGAAAGACCCCAAAATGGCGATAATAACCATCCCAAGAGGACTGAAAGCGGTTACAAAAACTGGTCCTCTCTCCTGCATTACCACTCCAGAAATGTAATATGCACATCCAGAGCAAAGTATTCCCTACAAAGACACCATACCAAAAATAAATTGTTAGAAATAAGAAAGAAAAAATAACACATAGCTAATTGCCTAACGCCAATAGTTTAGAACATGTTAGTTTGTAATAAGTAACTCGATCAATTCTTCACATTTTTGTGGTGTATTCATGGAAAATGTGTACGGAGAAATGTGTCATGAGAATTTAAATCTTTGCATTTAATATTAAAAATGTGGAAAACCAGATTAAAAAAATTCCACACTTATATTAGTCCCAAAAAACATCGCTAAAAATGGATAACAAACTTATTTCTATATACTTCTGAATGTGCACTATAAGAAGTAGTTGGATCACGAAATTAGATATCAATACAAAATATTAAACCAATTTGTGCACCTCTGAAATCCTATTCCATTTAATTTTCGAAAACCTGTTTCAACTTTTTAAACTTATAATGGGAACACTATCTTCTATACCTACTTAAGGACATGGCAAAGTACCCATAAAAGTTGATGTATCACTTTAATTGAAATAATTTTAACATCTTACAAAAAAGTTCAAAAACAATAAAAAAAAATAAGTTAGTTTTATAGTTGGAAAAAATGTGATTAACTTTAATAGAAGAATAAGAAGACTTGGTTATTAGATTAAATATTCTTATCAAGGTCACCTAATATCTGATGGATATGAAGAGTGAAGACTACTATTTTTCCTTACACTGTAAATTGCCGCAAATAGTTTGACGTCCCAGTTAATCGACCATACTGAGGCGTTGGCCCTCTCAGCCACCATAGTAAGTACGGAGCCTTCCAATGTGCCAATCATACACACGAGTGCAGTGAGAGAGAGCTCAGCCGGGTAGGACTTCAATGTAAGTGCCTTTGTTTGCACCAAAGAAACAAAGAAAATTAGAATCTTCACATAAGCAGTAGACAGGGAAGTCTAAACAAGTTGGACCATTCGGCAAACAACCATAAGCGGTTTGGCTCAACTATGGGACGCTAATTCCATGATTTGGAGTTTCACTTTCAACAATGAAGATATCCCCCCAATTCTAAGAATTTCCAAATCATTCATTTTGTCTTTCTTAATTTCGTGCTTATTTTTGTCGTTAATTTCAATATTTAATTTTCAGTTTTAATATTTGAAGGTTTGACAATGCCTCTCAAATTGAAATTTCTCTTAATGTTTTATTAATCCGTTAACATACATTTCCTAGCAAGAGTTATCTCTTTTATAAGTTTGTGCTTCCGCTCTGAGTCAAATGCCACCACATGCGACAGTGTCTGTAGGCCATAGTTATGTGTTTAGCCGAGTAGGATTTGCAATTCAAAAGGGGGTGGCGGCGCAGCTTGTTGCCCGTCTACCAACCCATGATTTGTAATTTGCTCTAACCTATAAATAAAGTTTAAAAAGGATGTGATTGTCAGGTGAAAAAAAAAATTGAGTCGAAAACTTACTTGCACAATGACAAAACTTGCCAAAGAAAAACAACTCAAGGCGATCATGACAGATCCTTTAATCTGGTCTTGAGTACTGACAACGTTAACGGAAGTTTGATGATGAACAGTATGGTGATTTGTCCATGGAAATTGAAATGCAGGGCCTCTTATTAGTGTCATTATCATGGCTCCTCCAACCGTCACTAATGTACCTATGATCTTCCCTTGGCTATGTATACTCTTCATCTTCACCATCTCAAGTCTATCAAAATATTAAAAGAATATATATATCAACTTCTAATTAAAGGGCTAGAGATTTGGCCACTCCCTTGATGTTTTCGAAAATTCGAATTTTGAATGCATATGGTATAGAGTTGACAAATATTCAATTTGGTTTATATCAGTTAATATAACTGGCGAAATTAGTTCAAGGACTTTGTTGGTAGAAAAGAATTTGAGTGACTTAAACATATTGACAGGGAAAATTAACTTATTGTAATTTAGGGACATATATATGTTAATACTATGCTGCTATGTTATGTTATATGTGATTGAAATAATTTATAGGCTGATTCAAGATGAAATATAAGCTTTTATCCATGTATTTGAACACATTTTCTGTTGTCCAAAACCCATGCACAAAGTCAAATCTAATATTAGCAACCTGGCTTAGTAAGGCCGGAGGGTGTGGGGGCGCCACCCTCGCCACCTCAGCTCCTATAGCGCCCCCGGCGCTATACACCCACACCCACCAATTTAAGTTGGGGCGCCATGGAGGTGTCCGCCATCATGTTAACGGGAGGAAGGAGGTGTTCAGGTGGGGCCCATTTGCTTTGCACCAATCAAGTTTTTTTTTTTTTTTCTTTCTCTATAGCGCCCCTAGGGGGTTATACCACACCCTCCATGTTAAAGGGGGGGATATAAAGCCACTTGGCTGACGTGGCGCCTACGTGGCGCTGAGATGTCCTTTATAACCCCCAACCCACACCCTCCAGCCTAAGAGCATCGAGGATAAGAAAATCAATAAACACGAAAAACATGTATAGTCAACTGATATATTAGAAAAGAAACATGCATCATTTAAAAACATCAAAAACCTCATCAATAAACATCATCAAATTACCACTACCTTTAATTTTTTCTATTTATCAATCTTTTTTACTTTATTAAAATATTTATTTCTTTTAGAACATAATAAAACTTAAACAACATATATATAATTAGTACAAATATAAAAGTAATTTATTATTAATATATTTAAAGTAAGGTAAAAAAAGTATAACATAATATTCTTTAATTGTTTAAAAATTAGACGCTTTAACTTTTAAAAAAATTGTTATTAAAATTACAAAAAATTTGCGTAATAATTATTACAAGTACAATTTGTTGTAGTAGGATTGCTCTATTTAAAGCAGTATTGTAAAAGTCGCTAGGCGGTCCCTAGTCGGCTGACTGGGGAGTTGGGAGAAATCGGAGTACTCGGGGAGTACGCGGACATGGTAAATATAAAGAAAATTAATTGTTATATATTATTTATGTGTTAAAATAAGTATAATTCATGTCAACTGTGTATAATTTAAAATGAAACATGTTTAAAGTTCAAATATTCTGAATACAAGTCCGACTAGTCTGAGTACAAGGCCGAGTAGTCCGAGTACAAGGCCGAATAGGCCGATTTTGACCGATTAAAAGTCAACAAACCACGTTGACCGCCTAGACCGACTAGGCCGACTACGTCCGACTACGTCCGATTAGGCGCCGACTAGGCACCGAGTACTCCCGAGTAATCCCGAGGCCGACTAATTGAGACCGCCTAGGAGGAAGTCGCCTCGGAGGGGGTCCGAGGACCGAGTACTCGCCGAGTACTCGGCCGAGTAATCCGACTTTTACAACACTGATTTAAAGTAATTACGAATAATGCCACCGCCTGCATTTATCCTTCACTTCGTAAAATTTACACACAAAATCATATTTACATTTAATCCAAACACTGTGGAGACGGATCGAATGGAATGGATTATTATAAGGGAATGAAAAAAACATTTGTTTGATTGGTCATGGTAATGGAATCACCCATTACATAAGGCATTCAATTCTCTCAAATTCATTCCATCTACAAATCATGTTCTTTTTCCATTTCATTCCCTCACACTCTTCATCATCAACACTACCAACCACCATCTCCACCCATCACTACTGCCACCAACCGCTGCCACCGCCGACAACCGCTACCTCTATCACCGGTCGCTGTCACCCTCCACAACCAGCCACAACCGACCACCGCCACCGCCGACCTCAGCCACAACCCGCTACCACCACTAACCACCGCCACCCACCACCAACCACCGCCACCCACCACCGACGCCGCCACCCGCCACTGCCGCCAACACCCACTGCCGATCATCGCCGACAACCACCATCACCTCCGCCACTGATCACTGGGCCACCACCCGCCACCACCACCGAGCACCGCTACCCACCAGCGGCGCCTCCACCGGTGCCAACGCTAGCCACCTCCCGACGCCGGTGCCGCTACCCACCATCGCCGTCACCGACCACTGCCACCGACACTACTGACAACGGCTACCAATCGCCACCACCATCCTCCTTCGCCGCCACCACCCGCCGTCCACGCCACCTACGCCAACACACTACCGCCGCCGCTGCCGCCCACCATCACCGCCACTCATCGCTGATTTTATTTCTTTTTCTTTTCCTAGCTACCAAACAACGCAAGGCAATCATTCATTCCATCCTACATGGTACCAAACAAGGACACGGATTGGTAATGGTTCATTTCATTTCTTCACCTACTCAAACACCCTAGAGTGATTACCATACCCCTTGATTGAGTGTAAAATGGGGAGTGAAATTGGGAGTTGACATGGCATAATGTTATTGGGTAGGATTTCACTCAATCACCTTAGAGTGATTAACCATACCCTCCACCCTGATAATTTTAAGTCGTAGCATTATAGCGTACTTACTCTATTTACGAATTTGCCATCGCGTGGATTTATGTATCATTCGCACGCAAAAACTTTATTGTATATGATGAAACTCTATATATATGTGTGTGTATATACTAAAAAACTACCTACTACACAAATTATAGACCCTTCTCCTGACCCCACCCTTGATCCCACCTCTATCTATTTGATGAATCATCACCGTGAACTCCACCAAAAATGGAGCCACCCAATGGTGAATCACACCAAGAATGTCAATACCATCTCTAAAAAGGCTAAAAAAATGACTTGTTGTGTTGGTTTAGTGTTGGTCAATAAACATATATGCCGTGTCTAGCTGTGACAGAATATATGTAAACCGAAGTTTTATATAAAGCAACAAAACAAGTTGATAAGCAAAATAATACCTTAGAATCCAAGCCATAACAAAGGTAATGGCTGGAACAATGTTGCACATGGCTGCCGCGAAAGTTGCAGTTGTAAGTTTCATTCCAGCAAAGTACAAGTTCTGGTTTATCACTGGCCTGTTATACAAAATCCATCATTATTTTTATTCCAGAATGATGCACGAAAACTAATTTCCAGTTTGTTCAAACTAGTCATCTTTCATGCAAATATGTTGCACACACATGGTATGGTTTACAAGAATGAGAATTTGTACAAGTTGAAATTGAGTAGATTAAAATACAATAAAAAAAATTAACAATATACTTAATTGTTTGAGTTTCTAGTGTTCTCTTTTCTTTTCCATTTTTGAAATAACAACATAGAATACTGAATACATACTCTAGTAATCCCATCAACAAGATCTTCAGGAAGATGGAAATCGTCATCTTTGGCCTAACTTTCCTGTTTGCGCCGAAAAACACTAATCAAAAACTGATAACAAAGAAAACTATAGATTCATATGACATGAAGAAACAGACCTTTCAAGGAAGAACGCAAAAGGACCAAAGAAGAGAGCAGCAATCGCGTTACGGTAAACAGCAAAAGTGTAATGATTTAAGCCTTTGTTTAGGGCAGACTTGACAACTAAGCCGTTTACAGCATACGAAGTTTGCAAGAAAATCATCAGCATAAAAGGCTTGGTACAGACATATACCCTCTTAAACCACTCTTTAGACATGATGGTTTTCAGGTTATATTATGTTTGATATTGTCATGGTTTTTAGTGGTATTTATACACAAGGTCTTTCTCTGAATGTTCAAAAAGTAAGTCTTTCAGCATGTCATTATATCAAAAGAACTAGTCCTCTATTTCGGTATGTGTAAATGTTGTCTTATTTTGGGAAAAATAATTTATATTGGATGAAATTCTGTGATGAAATATGTTTATAGCAATTGTTGATTTCAGATTTGGCCTATATTTTGATGTCAATGTTTGATCAAACTATATGAAATTTGACTCCCAAAGTCAAATTGTTTGTTTTTTTTTTTTTTTGAATGGTAAGTCAAATTGTTTGTTGTTTGCTAAATTGAAAGTCGTTGACCTAAATGATTGTTTCTTTAAATAATCAGGCACTTCACAAAGTGAGGATTTGTGAGGTTTTCCACTAAGATTCTCTACTATTTGTCTATTTAGGCTAAGGGGTATGGGGACCGTCCCTACCCCGTCGAGAAACGCCGACGGCCGTCACACCGTGCCCCCCCCCCTCCCGGTCGCGTCCTATCCGTCGAGTGTGAGACGATGGCGACAAAGCAAAAATGTGGGCCCCTCCATTCAAATGTTACCGTTAACATTAAAATAATTCTAATTTAATTCAAATGAATGTTACCGTTACATTAAAAAAAATTTGTAATTTAAAAAAATACCCACTACACTACCACTTTTATAAATATTCACCTCTTTTACACCATTTTTCACAACTTTTCACCCACTACAATCTCATATCTCTCTCACATTTTATAACCACTCTTCCCTTTTTATAAAAACTCATCAATTTTTATACCATTTTTTACCCGCTATCACCCCATCTCTCTCTCAAAAATTATCATGGCTTCACCTTCTTCCATTTCTTCAATTTCTTCCATCTCTTCATCATCTTCGTCTACATGGTATTCATCATCTTCGGAAGAGGATACAATTATGCACAACATGATAACCTACAAGCGGAATTGGTGGAGTACATCTGGAATAACGCTCAAAATGAACCCGACGATGACATGGAAGACGAAGACTAGTAGCTTATTTTAATATATTAGGATTTTTTTAAGTTTATGTTTTTTTTTTTTAAGTTTTTTTTTTTTTTTAAGTTTATGTTTTTTTTTAGTTTATGTTTTTTTTTAAGTTTATGTAATATTTTTTAATATTAATGAAAATATTGTGTTAGTTTATTTGTTAAATGTTAAAAAAAATAGAAGATTAAAAAAGAAACACTCAAGATTAATGAAGTAATTATTTTTAGACCAGCGCTTACTTAATTACCATTTCAAGATTAATGACTAGCTTTTTTAACGTCGTATTATTTATATGTGCCTTGATCGGATGAAAAAAAACGAAAAAAGATTTAATAAAACAAAACCATTAACCCTCAATTTGCATTGTTTAAATTCAGAGTTCGTAATCTGTTATTTCAAGACAAAGGTGATGTTTGTTTTTTAAGAGTTGAAAGGTCTGCAGTCTGCGTACCACATCTGCAGGCATCTGCAGGAGAATAGGTGGATCAAAGGTCTGCAGTCTGCAAGGAGAAGAGGGTTTGTTTTTTTTATTCTACAAAAGATCTTCAAAACACACACTTTACACACACAAACCCCTGTTGTTCTCTCTCTCTGCATCACCACCGCCACAACCATCTGCCTCACCACCACCACCACCTCACCACCACCACCTCACCACCACCACCACCACCACAACCATCTGCCTCACCACAACAACCACCCACCCCCGTCCCAACCACCCACCCCCGTCGCAACCACCCACCCCGTCACAACCATTTGTCGTCGTTCGATTTGGGGGTTTGTTTGAAGATGAAGAACATCAAAACCCACCATCTGCCATAGCACCACCGCCATCACAGATCTGGGGGTTCATTCGATTTGGGGGTTCGTTCAATCTGCCATAGCACCACCGTCGTTCGATTTGGGGGTTCGTTCGATTTGGGGGTTCCACCACCGCCATAGCACCACCGCCATCACAGATCTCTCTCTCTTCTTTCCCTCTCTCTCCTGCCGCTCCCTCTCTCTCTCTCTCTTGATTCTGTGGTGGGTTTTGACATGTTGGGAGTTGATTTGTGTTGAAGAGAGAGAGGGATGATTCTGCTGAAGAGAGAGAGAGAGCTGATGGGTGTCGGAGGTTGATTCTGCTGAAGAGAGAGAGAGAGATGGGTGGCGGAGGCAGAGGCAGAGGAGGTGGTGGTGGCAGAGGAGGTGGTGGCGGCGGAGGAGGTGGTGTCGGAGGTGGAGGTGGTGGTGGCAGAGGGAGAAGAGGAGAAGAGGAGAAGAGGTTGGAAGAGGATGAAACATGTCTGCTTGGTGAAGAGGTCTCGCAGACCTTTTTTAATGAAAGGTCTGCGAGAAAACAAACAAGCAGCAACATCCAAACGTCTGCGCGCGTCTGCGCGGCGCAGACATAAGTGGCCAGAAGTGCTTCTGGCCAAAAAACAAACACCACCAAAGTAAAGCCAAATCATGATTACATTTATTTTTATTTTTTTTAACGGCTAATTTCTTTAATCCTCTATCGTCTGTGAGACTTGAACCCAAAATATTCCCCTTCCCAACCTAGGTGTTTTAAATGTTTTACCTTTAACAATGGACCACCACCCCATTGGTATGATTACATATATTTAACTTTTAAATATTAATCTTTAGATACACTAAAGATTAGAGAAGTTGGTCACTTGCCATATGTATACGGTTATGTTCTTTTTCGGCAAGGTTCCGATGAATTTTCATCAGTAACCACCTTTACCGAAAGATTTGACCGTCAGTAATATAAAGAATATTATTTGCTGTTTTTTAATTGTATTTTCTATACACAAATGATGAGCCATATATAGTCCATTTACAAGAAGGAATGGGAGCATTTACAGGAGAGATTAATGTGAGTAAATTAGGAAATAATATTAAAGCTTTGAATACAAATGATTTGAATATTATGTCTTTGACTGGGTTCCTATGATTTCCCCCTTCCTTATACGCCCCCGCAAGATGGAGGATCCGTCGGATACGCCAATCTTGGATCTGTTACATAGAAACGGCGCTCTTGACAACGGTTTGGTAAGCATGTCCGCAAGTTGATCTTGCGAGCTGATGTGAAGAACACGTAAGTGACCATCCGATACTTGTTCCCGTACAAAGTGATAGTCAAGAGCCACATGCTTCATACGCGAGTGGTAAACTGGATTTGCACATAAATATGTCACCCCTGTATTATCACAAAATAAGGTTGGTGTATTGTTATTAGAGATGCCAAGTTCTATGAGTAGGTTCTTCAGCCATGTTAGTTCTACAGGAGCATTGGCCAAGGCTTTGTATTCAGCTTCCGTAGAGGATCGAGAGACCGATTTTTGCCGTGTAGACTTCCACGAGACGATGTTGGAACCAAGGTAAAGGACATAAGCAGTAGTAGAGCGACCGGCATCATTTACACCACCCCAATCAGAATCTGAGAATGCCGAGAGATCAAGCGATGATTTATGTTTTAAAAAGAGGCCGTGGTGAACGGTCCCTTGAAGGTAACGAAGGACACGTTTAAGAGCTTGCCAGTGAGCTTGTCTCGGAGCGTGCATGAATTGAGAGAGTTTGTTGATAGCAAAGGATATGTCTGGGCGAGTGAAGGAAAGATATTGAAGGGATCCCACAAGTTTACGGTACGGGGTGGCATCAACCGAAGGGGATGGGTCATTGGGTGCTAAGGGATCGGTGGCACTAAGAGGAGTGGTGACATCTTTAGCTCATTCCATGTGAAATTGGTTGAGAATGTCTTGGATGTGGCGATGTTGAGACAAGAAGAGCCCTGTCGGTGTAAGAATTACCTCAACACCTAAGAAATGCTGAAGCATGCCAAGGTCCTTGATAGAGAATTTATCACCTAAGGCTATGATAAAGACGTCAAGAAATTGTGGGTTATTTCCCGTGAGAACAATATCGTCAACATAAACCATAAGGTAGCACGTGACATTTGGGTTTTGGTAGATGAAGAGAGACGGGCCGGCTAAGGATTTGCGGAATCCAAGCCGAAGAAAGAAGTTGGTAAGCTCGATGTACCAGGCTCTTGGTGCTTGTTTGAGGCCGTACAATGAATTTTTGAGTTTGCAAATATGATTTGGAAATTGAGGATTAACATAACCAGGTGGTTGGTGCATAAATACTTCTTCTTGCAGTGTACCGGGTAAAAAGGCGTCGTTAACATCGAGTTGACGTAACTGCCAATTTTTGGAAAAAGCTATCGAAAGAATGGTGCGAATTGTGATAGGTTTCGTTACAGGGATGAAGGTATCAAAGTAATCTTTCCCATATTGTTGGAGGAAACCTTTGGCTACGAGACGATCCTTGTACTTTGCAATAGAACCATCAAGGTTTCGTTTAATGCGAAAAACCCATTTACAACCAATTGGAGTTTTAGAGTTGGAAGGTACAAGTTCCCATGTTTGATTTTGGATAAGAGCGTTAAACTCGGAGTCCATGGCCTTTTGCCATTGGGGGTCTTTTGAGGCTTGAATGTGAGTGGTTGGTTCAAGAGTAGGCGGAAGGGGGTAAAGAGTTGTAGTGTTAATTAGGTTCGAATTGAAATATTTTGAGTTTGTTTTTTTTTTGTTCGTTGCGGTCGAGCGATGCTTGTGGATGGAGGGGGAATTGAAGTAGTGGGTTGTGTAGAATCTGTGATAGGTGACTGTGTTGTTGAGGATTGGGATTCAGTAGAGGCAGTAGGAGAAATAGGTGATTGTGGTGCTGGGGTTTGGGGTTCGGTGGGAATAGCCGGTTCGGCGGAGCTTGAGGAGGGCGTATGTGTGGGCATGGATATTTGAGAAGTGGATAATGGTTGATTTTGTATGGGAATTATTAAGGGTTGGGGGTTGACACATGCATGGGTAAGGGGAGGTGAAAGTGGAATGTTTTCAGAATTATGATTAGGAGATGGAGGAGTTATTTTCATAGTGGGTGTGGAAAGGAAAGTGTCGGTGTGGGAAGGGGATTGGTGGATGGATTTTCATTTTTGTATGGAAAAATATGTTCAAAAAACTCGACGTGCCGAGAGTGGTAAAGGCGATGAGATACGGGGTCATAGCATTTGTAGGCGGATTTGGAAGTTGAGTAGCCTAGAAAAATACATTTAATTGATTTTGGATGTAACTTAGAAGTCGCATATGGACGTAACCATGGGAAGCACAAGCAACCAAATGGTTTTAATTTTGTGTAGGTGGGTGTTGTATTTTACAACCGATCATAAGGTGATTGGAAGTCTAAGATTTTTGTGGGAAGGCGATTGATGAGATGAACCGATGTTTGGAATGCATGAGACCAAAAGGTGAGTGGTAAGTTGGCATGGTGTAGAAGAGATTAAGGTGAGTAAACTAGGAAATAATATTAAAGCTTTGAATACAAATGATTTAAATATTATGTCTTTGACTCCTATGATGTCGCCCTTCCTTATAAGTAACACTCCTTTGTTTTGTAGTGTTTGTTCAAATTAAATTGAGTAAACTTCCGTTTTGCTCCCTATGGCTTAGTCATTTTAATAGTTTTGCCCCAATCATTTAGAAACGGACATTTTGCTCCCTGATGTTTCAGTTTTGTCGCCAGTTTGCTCCACAGCCCCAACTCCATCCATATTGTATGTTAACTGAAAGGGTATTTTGATAATTTCAAGTATATAATAAGGGGCATTTTAGTCTTTCCCATCCAACCTAAAAAGATTGTTGTTGTTGTTATATAACACAAACATACACCCTCTCCTCTCTCTAGTTTCTCTCTTTGCTCTCTCTCTCTCTCTCTCTCTCTCCATAACCACATAACCAGACATCACCACAAAGAACCTCACCGGCCACCACCTGCCGACACCCACCACCACCATCACCTGTCGACCACCGGCCATAACCCCCCAAATAAACAACCTGTTTATCCCTAACAATTGGTAATCTGAGCCCTAATCTCCAACAATCGTAAACCTAGATGTTGTGGAATGATAGAGACCCTAAATCTAAGCCCAACACACCCATATGGTGGTTGTCTAAGCTTTAAAACGAAGCCCTAAAGACATGGAACAGCGACGACAGTGTGACAACCGACAAAAATAATGGCAATTCCGTACAACTTATATGCGTGATTAAACCTTTAATTTCGCTTATTACGACTTAATTATTTCAGGATTAGGTCGTGAAAAGTGTAGAAATCATAGGATATGGGTAAATATGTTAAGCCATATTAATACAATCATCACGTCGCGAGAAAACTACAAACTATGTCCTAATATGTTGGCAAAATGCTGAAAACACTATTCACCTGAACACACTATTCATGCCAGCATGTTCCAAAAACTGTCTGAACGAGCGACGAAGGGCATGAACGCACTCTATAGATGAAATACAAATAAAAATCCCTAATTAGGGACACTAAACACTAAAACACCTTAACTTTCCGGTAAATGCACATAACTACACTTTGTCCATTCCGCGCCAAATTATAACCAAAATAAAATGTCCGCGACACTAGAATCTAGCATTTTAGTGTCCGTAGGACTTGTAACTAATATAGTACACCCTAAATAAGCTTGTGGATATCAATGGGATATCTGAATCACAAGTTTCCGGTACTACGTCGCAACGACCACAACTTCACCGTTTTTGCGCAGACGACCTACTTAGCGATATTTTTACCACTCTAACACCTAAACTAAAATCCTAGTGAACTAGTTAGCCACATTTTAGTGTCAAAAATATTGTCGGAACACTAACGGTGCAAGAACTTCTGTAAATCTTTAAACCCCTAAATATTTAAAAACTTTACAACTTATACATTATATAACTTTTATAAAAAAACAGAAATATAAACCTATCCCCCCCCCCCCTAAATTCGGTCAACATGGTGGACCCCATCATATCAACCTACAACATTTTGGGAATGGTTTAAGATCTTTGAAGTATGGTATATGGAGATTTTTATATAATTGCACCATTTTTTTTATACCATCCTCCATCATATCAAAACTCAACATTTTATCACTAACACTTGCAACCAAAACCCTTATCCTTTTCTAAGCCTAGTTAAAGCATGGAGCTTCATTAGAGACTTGTTTGGAGCTTAACCTCTTCTTAATCTTCATTCTAAGCTTGTGCAAAGTTGTAAGCCCATTTCTTACCATTTTTAAGATTATTATTAAGTGTAGTTTATAAAGATACTTGTTGATCATCTTGAAGATTAAGAAAACTCTAACTTAAAAACCTTAATCACATCTTAACAACTTATTAAATATGAAGTATTATGTGATTATTATGTGTATTAGTGTTGAATAAGTTGTATGATCATGTTGACTTGGTTAAAGAAGGTTGATTAGTCATGAGATTTATGATGATCATATTGTTTATTTAGTGTAGTAACTTATATAAGTTATGATCTTGTTATATTAAGCTTAAAAATGTGATTTAAACAACTAGATGTTTAAATCATGAAAGATCATCATCATTATGTTCATGAGCTTTACATATATATATATATGTTTGTTTCTTGAAAGATTAAGGACTTTAATGGTCTAAACTTGATGTTTAAGAACTAATAAGCTTGGTTTTTAAATAAAATAAGTGATTTAATAAATGGTTATGAAAATCACACATAAAAAGTCTTAATTTTTTAACACATAAAAGTCTAGAAATTGCTTTTAGAAAATTAATATATGATAGCTCATGAGATAATGAAGAAAAGTTGTAGGATTAGCCACTTGAAAAGTGTATTTTCATGGAATTAGTAAGTTGATGATGATTGGAAAGTGAAAATTGGTTTAAATGCGTTTTGTAAGCGTATGAAAACGCCATAGTTTAGGGGAAACTATGGCGAAATTTTCTAAAAATTTACTCGCGATTAAATTAAGATTAGCGGGGTGAATAAGAGAGTTAAACGTGATTCGTAACCTTAATTGTCATTAAGGAAGTTTTAATGAAAATGGTTAAGCCCTAAACATCTAAGTATTTTTATAAACACACATATATATTTTTACTAAATAAATGGGTAAATATAATAAGTGTATGTAAATATAATTATATAGTTTAAATACTTTATTTGGTGTATATTACTTGTATCTTATGTGTATGTATTAGTGTTAGGAATATATACTAAAATACTAAATACATTACATATGAAAATATACACATACACCATACCCGAAAACTTCGTAAATATTCACAAGCATGACGATGATCACGAACCTTCGTGAACACATAAAACGCACATCTATGTGATGCCATTAAACAAAACGTGGACAACAGACACATCGACACCGCGAGAGGTTACTACGATGTTTGGGCAACCTTCGACACAAAGTTATATATATTAAACGACTATGACGACGCGTCTAAAAATAATATATTTTTAGACACTTAACAAATATATATTAACGACAACAAAAACCGAAAAGTTTAATATGTAAACAACACTAAGTAAAATTACACAAGTTTACTAGTATGTTTATTTGATTATACCATACTTAGTAAAAGTTTATAAAAAAAATACAAAGAACACAAAAAAATGGGCTTATAAATTTAATTTTGAGCTTGCATAATAAATCTTGGGCTAGGCCCAATCTCCTAAATACATGGGCATGGCCCAGTTCAACAAAACACTTATGAAAGCCCATTTATAATATAGAATTTGGGCTAGGCCCAAATGCAATAAGAATATGGGCTAGGCCCAATAACATAAGACTTGGGCTAGGCCCAATTACAATAGAACTTGGGTTAAGCCCAATAACACAATAATGTGGGCTAGGCCCAAAGAAAATACATGTATATTTATATAAAAATATATTTTAAATACAAAGAATGTACATGTACACGTATAAATACCGTATACCCACACGTATAATACTGTATACCTATACGTATAAATCCGGTATATGTATACGTATAAAAGACTCAAGTACAAAGTAATGTACTCAAATACACTTGTTGAAGTGTACTCCCACAAATACACCGTACATGTACATCAAGGTATTCACGATGTTAAAAATAAATATTTTTAGCACTTATATCTATAAGAAAATACAAATATATTTGTGTAACAATTATACATTCTCAACTTTAACATATTCTCACAAGTGAACCAGGTTCACTAAACTTAAAAATATATATTTGAAGAATATATATACATTACTCGGAACGTAGTAAGCCGTGCGGATCATGGAGACTCTCACTTATGATCATGCGAGGCACAAAGACTCACGAAGCGCGAGGCCCATATGTACACACTTGAAATGCAACGTATATATAAGAAGTATATATAACGAAAGCATATACACGAAATCAAACGCCAACATATTATTAAAATACACAAGTGTGCCAAAGATAAAACGAATATAATAAACATTCAAGATGAGTAACGAGTACAAGGTCTAGAAGAGACTGAAGTGTCTAATAAAATTAGAACACTTGTAGGTTAACTCACGTGTGGAACACCATTGCCACCATAATATCTCTCTCAAGAACGCAAAGCTGTGAGTTCATGTCCCCCTTTTCTCTTAACTGTTTTCGGATTTATAACTCTCGGGGGTGAAATACATGTCTCGATGGTATGGTTTAGCTAGGGAATGAACTGTTAGATCATGTGAGACAAGGCTCTCTCTTAAGCACCATTAATCCTTTTAAGAACCATGGAACAAAAGGGGTAGATCTATCAGGTACGGGCGAGCCCCACTCTCGGGTCCTTGTGAGATCACTTAGAGTGCTTTTGTGTCCCCGTCGAAGTTAGTCGGCACTTAAAATCGTCTACCAGGTTGAGTGCTTCCTATGTCGTCACATATATTAATGTCCTTGCAAAACATTAATGATCTGTTCATAGACGCTTTACATACCAGTTTGTTATAAAAGATCTCTCAAATGTTTAAAGGTTTAATTGGAGCTCACTCAAAACACATGAACTTGCTCAACTTTTGTTGATGTTTTCAAACTTGCATGTATTTCAGGAAACTAATGGGATCTTGGTGCTGGTGTTACTATGAAGCTTTTGGATTAACAAGTTATCGATGTCATCCTTTTAAAGGGTTTGTTCCATATTTCGATGAGATATAGGATGCAAAGCCTTATGTTTTTGAACTTATGTCGTACTAGTTTGTTGTAAAAAATAAAACTTATGTTGGTTTGTATCTCAAACAACTTATGGTGTATTTCTTTTAACTTATGCCAATGGATGAACATCGTATGTTTTTAATCATGTAGTTGTTTACTATTATCGTATGCAATGAAAACTAATCAAGTTCACACCATGCGCTTCCGCTAATGAACGGGTGTGACAGACAGTGGGGATTTGACATCGGACAAGGTTAGTAGTGGTGGTGTATGGTGATATTGACGGATTTGGTTTGAGATCTGTTTAAAATCCTATGCAGTGGCCGGATCGGGTTGAGATAGGTGTGCTCTTGTGTGAGAGAGAGAAAGACGGCATGTAGTGGCGATGTGGCCGGTGGTCGTAGTTGGGGTTATAGAGAAAGTGAGAGAGAAGAAGAGAGAAAGACTGCAAATTGAAGGCAATAGATGCTAGGGGGAATGATGGTGATGATGTTGGGTGAGGTGGTGAATGGTGGTGGTGATGTCGAGTGGCGGCGCTGGGGTGGTGGGTGGCCGACGGTGGGTGGCCGGTGGTGTGAGGTGGTGGGTGGTGGTGTGGAAGAGGGATGGAGATCTTGTAGAGAGAGTAAATAATGTATTTGTTATGTGTGTAGTATATATATAAACATATGTTACATTTAATTATAAGTTACCAAAGTACCCTTATTTTATACTTGAAATTACCAAAATACCCTTTCAATTAACATACAATATGGATGGATTTAGGGTCGTGTAGCAAACTGACGACAAAACTAAAACATCAGGGAGCAAAATGTCCGTTTTTAAATGATTGGGGCAAAACCATTAAAATGACCAAACTACAGGGAGCAAAACGAAAGTTTACTCAATTAAATAAATCTAGAGTAATTCCTTTTTGAGTCCTTGTGTCTTGGTAGTTTTAACAACACGAGTCCAAAATCGAAGAGTTTAACTTCCTGGATTTTCATTTTATAACTCTTTGAGTATAAATTACTAACTCTATTAGGTTTTCTCATTTATTTTTGTGAAATAACCAAAGTACCCTTATAATTAAAAAATATCTAAACCCCCTCTTTATGTTGTTTCTTCCTCTTCTCTCACTACGTTCCCTACGTTCCAAACCATCAGGTCAAACCTCCATCCTCCACCACCAGAATCACACCCCCTCAACCCATCCATCACCACCATAATCACCCCACCGAAACCACCATCTTCGACCCACCACCAATATTACCAAATCATCTCAAATTTGATTCTTGTTTTTAAATGGATACTTCTAAACCATATTAGATTTAATTACTCCAATTGTTTGATTACTCAAACAGTTTAATTGTTAAGTTGTGGAGTTTAAATCAAATTCTAACATTGGTACAACTTGATATATAGATAGTTGGTCGCTTATGGTACAAGGTCCAACTTTGATAAACGTACTTATTGGCACTTGTAAACTTTGAACGCTTCTCTTCATTTACTTGTGCTAGTGAGTGCACATCTTATATAAACTAGTGTTCACTAAGTTTATGAGAAAACATTGAGATAAACCCAAGCATTGAGCTCCCCCCCCCCCCACTTTTGGGGTGTGTCAAATTGTTCTTTGACACCACAAGAGAAAACAACCATGCAACCACTAACTCGCGAACCATATGAGGTGGAACAACAAATCTCCCACACCGTACCCTTCTGAACTATTAACCCGGCGACCACCAACCCAAAACTCGAATGTTATCAACCCTACTTTTGGACTCAGACCCAAGGTTGGCTAAAATGAAAACCAACTTGAGTTGATTTAACCCACGAAACTCATTGAAAAAAAAACTTGTTTTCTTATGTAAAAAGTAGCGCAAGTAGTTTACATGCTTCTAAGCATTTTGAGCAAAAAAACAAAAAAGCGCCAAGGGATTTTTTTTAAAGAAAAAATATGTAATATGTGACTATATTTATATATAGGGTGTTTACATATGTAAACAACAAAGTTTGCATAATTTTAAAAAATCAACTCGACGTTTTTTTATTTTTATTTTTTTGCTCAAAATGCTTAAAAACATTTAAACTACTTGTGCTATTTTTACATAAAAAAAGTTTTTTTCCCAATGAGTTTTGTGGGTTTAATCAACTCAAGTGGGTTTTCATTTTATACTTTCTCCTCGGACCAAAAACGAACAAACTCCATTTTACCACCCACGGAAACCCATGAGCGACTTAAGACACACCACCGCTAGCCACCCCATAATGATAAAAGTGACACTGACGGACACTCCAAACCTAACAAGGACTTTATCATAGCCGCCATATTCACAAGATTAGGATAGGCGAATGTCAAATAGGCACTCAAACCACAACTTTCCGACTCACCTTAACAAAGGGTAACAGGAGACGAAAAGGGTTACCTTTAAATGTCCCTATATAACCTCTTTTTCCTCTACACCATGAACCCCAAGCCACATGTGCCCACAAAAATTGTTGTGGCCAGAGAGCGCTGGAACCACTCTCACCCTTCCAACCATCATCGCGGAACCACCACGACACTCCCTATCCTTCACCACTTTCTTAAAAAAGATACCCGCCACATTTTCGACCATTAAAGGCAACTTCAGCATCATGAAAGCACACTTCCCAAAATCTACCATGTGTGTACCCTCTAAAAATGGCAATGTATAAGTGAAAAAAATCAACGTTTGAAAGACTAGCCTCCTATGATAACAGAACTAACAGAGAGCGAGTCTCAAGGAGACCTTTCGCCTCCCTTGACATCAACAACAACTACCTGCCACTCACCCAAAGCATGTGCCTCACGTAAGCTGGCTTTTGTAATGGACTCCTTTTGTCTCATGGGCTTTAAACAAACACTTCGTTGTTCAAGTGTTGGCCCAAGTGTTATTCAGCCCACTTTGGAGACTCCCCTCATCTTGATCTCTCAATAGACCCAAAACCAAGTACTCTAGCTTCCCTTGTATTGGCGTAATAGCTTCACTATTACAAGGTAGCCCAATCCAGTTACTTCTTTAAAGCATGTTTTCCAAGTTGGACCCAATCACAACTCACAAGAGTAATTAAACATGGCCTTGTAACAGAACTTTGGCCTAATGCCATCTTTCTAGGAGCAATCCTTCCCCATGGAAGCACATTCCCAACAAATATATTTTATTCATGGCTCAACAATTAACTTTCCAAAACCCTTAGCAGACTAGATATTTGTATCCAAAATTAGCCAATTTTCCTTTTAGATCTAATAACCCCCTAAACAACCTTTCCGTGGTCCACTAACCTTGTTCTTGAACATCCACAAGAAACACAGGAATTGACCAATATTTCCATGCCCAACAATACCTTGGGCTTTTGTAATACTCAGCCTCGCTGTTAACCCTTCCTGATGAGCCCCTAGTCCTGTAAATTAAAATCCCCACAGATTTCTTCATTCGGGCCTACCTTAGTACTACCCATGACACCAAACCCATCGAAGGCCTAGTGGCACTTCAAACCCTGATGGTTTACTGTCTGCATGCAAAACCCTATGACCAACCTATTAGCCATACACATAGCCCTTGTCTCATCTGTATCACCTCGCAAAATCATGTCCAATATAATAAAGACACGTGTCATGGACTTTAAACGTGTAATGAATTGATTTCGAGGGACCAAAGTAGAAAAACAAGGAAAAGATATGTGTGAAAGGATCCAAAATGTCAACATTTGAAAATTTTTCCTTTCAAGAACCCTACACGATGCTTATACTCTTAAACGAATAAATTGTGAAACGTATGAAGCCGTTTGTGAAAGAAAGTGAAAGTTTACAAGACGCGAGGGTTAAACGTGTCGACATGTTAAATTACTACCTCTGAGTGACCTTTTAACGAACCCAGGGCTTTGTAACGATTGATTATACTCTCAAGAACAATTGACGAAAAATTCACGAGGTTTCGATATCGTTTGATATAAATACGATAACTTTCGTAAATAAAGGGGTTAAAAGCGTCAACTTGGTGAAACTAGTGTTTTCAATTATCGTTTAACGAAACCGGACCTAACGATGTTTAGTTATATCCTAAAGATCTCCCAAATATAAACTTTATGGATTAAAAGTGCTTGAAATAGAAGTTATTACGTTTTAAAATGTCCTGGGGTCGATTATGCCATGTTTGAAACTAATTGTGCTGGTCCCCCTAGGGGTAGCGCTGCACCACACCAAAACCCCACTGCCGTCGCGCGACGCAACGGCCTAAAATTGGCAGAAACCATGCACAAGTGCAGGTTTTGCGTTTTCTTCACCATTGCATGCTTGTATTCGAAACTAGGGACTATTTGATGGTATCTAAAACCACTTGGGACACATGGTAACATCTACGTACATCACAAAACACCTGGACTGATCGGAGGATGCTTTGAAGTAGTATAAATTGAGGCTTTTGGGGCAGCATTCTCACTTGCCCTTCATATTTTCTTACTCTCACAATTTCTAAAGCTTTGAAACACTTCTCTGGATCATCCTAATTATCTAGGAAGCTTTCTCAAGTCTAATCTTCGTGCTAAGGACCATTGTAAGTGTTCTTAGCTTCTATAGTTATGGTTTTATTAGCCTAATAACCCAAAGTCAAAGATATCGTAATTAAACTTTGACTTGGTGATTAATCACTAACGGTCCAGCCATTATTCGAATTGAAAGTGGCTATGTGTTGGTAATTACGTAGGTGATAATCCCTTAAAAGGGCACCTCCTAATTGTCACGTTTACTTAGTCAATTGTCGGGTCAAACTACTTAATAGAAAAGGCGAACGAGTCAGTTTTTACAAAATAAATCATAACTGATAATGTTGAAGCTATAAAATACATTTTATCACTTAAATAACCTGGTAAATAATATAAGAACATGTTTAGGCATGTTCAACCCGACAATTCTGAGTTTAGGCTTGGTTCGCAACCGAAAGTCACAAAAGTAGACTTTTGCTTTGACTTTCAGTTCTAACCCAATTTAGCTTAGTTTAGCTATGCCTTATGATTCCTTTTTTACAATATTATATGTTAGTATAACTCTCTGAAGTTATACTACATGGTCCCCTAGAAATCAGAGATTTCATGCATGTTCAGTTATTTGCTTAAAATTGACCCTTATGCCCTTTTGTTATTAAAACGAGATTTTTTTTTTAAAATGTGAGAGGACAAAAAGCTTTATTACTGATATATAAGTATGTCACAAAAATTTGACATCAGTTTATGATCTCAAATTAAAGTTATGCAAGATATCGTAAAACAAAACTTTTTGTTAATTAAATTGCATTTTTGGCATAAATCATATTTAAACCCACCTTTTGGAACCAAACTTGCTACCCACTATTATGATACAATATTTAGGGATTTTTGGAAATTTTTGTCAAATTTTATACTGACCATAACATAGAGTTCTTGCATGGACTCGGGAATTGACGATAATGCCCTTTTCGCTAATAAAATGAGTTTTACACATCATTTACATGTCAAACCTTTTTCTACTGGTTTTATATATTAAATAAAATATTTTAAACAGTTAAGGATGATCAAAATCTCAGATTTCTTTAAACATCTCAAAAATCGCCAAAATACCGACTTTTATGCGAATTAGGCGCATAGTATGGTTTAAAACCATATTTAGCACCTAAGACTTGTTACCTACTGATTTTAAAAATATTTTTTTGTGCTTTAACAGTAAGCATAAGTCTTGAACTCAGATTTCCAAAGTTAACCTTAAAAGCATATGCGAAATGACCAAAATGCCCCTACAGTGCATAGTTTGGCCATAAACGATTGAACACACATATGTATGATGTCTTGCTGATATAACAACATAAAATAAATATTTTTACAGAATTTTTTAGACCAGAACCTCAGTTTATGTTTAAACCTCTTTTATAAACTTTAAAATGACCAAAATACCCTTTCGGGACTTAAATTGGTCTTAAATACATTTGGGGCATAATTGTCGATATCCTACTGATATCACAACATATTTTAAGCATAATAACTATTGGAACTTGTATATGACTCATCCGGTTACCCGTTATGCATATACGCGTTCGGTACGGTTTATGTAACTAGTTTGCATGAATTAGCCGAAACGGGTCAAACCTTATCATTTTTACTTCAAAATCCAGAATGTGTTTAGTTTACCCATTATATACAAGTCTGCATACTTGTCGGGTCTAAATCACATTCCAATCCGGTCACCGCTTAATCTTGCGTTTCGTACCGTAAACTTTCCTTTAAAACAAACCGGTCAAAGTTATAACTTAAATAAGATCCGTTAGGAATCTAATAGGTTATTAAAACCTTCGTTCCAGATTAGGAGCCCAGTAAAAGCTCCCTGCACTTGCTGATTAGAAAATACGACTGAGAATAAATTACATTTAGCTCAGGTAAATAGTTTTAACTTATTTTCCCTTATACGGGCTTGGGATACTGTAAATTATTACCGCTTGGTCGGGTATTGAATATTTAATCTATTAGTGGTTAAATAATTGAGATAACTCGTTTTAATCTGTTTTGTTTGATACAAAGCATTTGGGGGTTAATATGACCGTGTCCTGGATATCCTCGGCTCATTCATTTGAAATAGCGACGACTTAAGCACGGGGTGTAGGCATACACCTGACAGTTGCGTATGTAAAATGGTATCTCACACGTGAGGAAACTTCTTGTGGGCTTATACTAGTGGTATGTCTATTAATCTTGTCCTGACTTTTCTATTCTGGGCCCTGAACATACGACAAACATGTAAATCTGTATACAAGATTATTTTAAATAATTGTCCCAACTTATAAAAGAATATTTGTGCCTTGTGCACTTAAATTAATTTTCTTAAATGTTTTCTGTAGGATCGTTTTCACGACCAAACGAGTCGTTCAGAAGAATTCTAATCAATTCAAAAGGCGGAAACAGATGAATTGACTTGAAAACAGCTTGATACACTTCTAATTGTCTTGTTTATTGATTTAACAGGTTTACAGATCAATCGACACGTCGGCAGCACTTCGGTACCGGAATCTAATTTCGTTACAAATGACAAGGCAGCACCTCTATATATAGGTGTTGTAATTTCGCACGGAAATGGCAAATGCTATTTCGTGCGAAATAGCTATTGCTAATTTCGTACGAATTAGCTACTTGCTATTTCGTGCGAAATTACCTTCTAACACATAAAACCTATATTTCTCGTACTACGTGCCCTGATCTAACAATTCTAGTACAAGACTCAATACAAGACGAAGTCGACAGACGTATGCACCAACAGACTCCCCCTCGAATGTTGACGAGTCTTCAGTGTCGAGTCTTCACAATCTTCAGCCTTGATCAGTCTTTGGGCTCTTTTAAAATTTCTAACAGAGTAAGCATCCTTCATCTTTTCTCTTCTCTTCTACTCCAGAATCTCCATCTGGCTCTTATCTCACTCTAATTCTCTTGATCATATCTCTTGATTAATCTTTCAAAACCACAACTGGCTCTAGCATTTACAGACTCTCCTCTACTAGCAAACTCCCCCTTGAGTTGTGCTTGGATCGTAGTCTTGCTCTCACAGATTCACAGATTCAGGATCGAAACCTGGCTCAACTTTTGCTCAAAAATTCGAAACCTGACAAACCTGTACATTCTCTACCCAAAACATAAATTTCATAAAATTTAAAATTTGACAAATTTATACTTTGATTACCACTTGAAAAATCCAGCTCAAACCCTCAATTATTGATATAACAATTTTAATTTCTGATGACCACATGTAGGCAAAACATTTCAAACACGCTCTCCCAAACCTGTTCGTCATGTCTAGCACTTGGAATTTTGAAAATCAGCTTTTCAACATCAGTTGTCTAAAATCTTTTTGAATTTTTCAAAATTTATGCTAAAACACACTGAAAATCTTTTTGAATTTTTGAAATTAGAATGAAATACAGTAAAGAAATATATACAGACAATATTTTTTTTGAGTTCGTGTAAGAGGATCATATCAGTTTTTGAGACAAATCACCAACACCGTTAAGCTTTAAACATTTTAAGTTCTAAACGATCCACTTAGATTGTCAGTATACTGGTCCACCTAAATTCTCACACAAAGTTCAACTGTTTCGAGATACGGATTTAGTGTTTTAAGCACTTAAACTTATTCGCGTGTCCCACCTCAGAATATACTCCCGTATCTAGATCCCAATATTCAGTCTTACAGGTGAGTATACCACAGATGATATCTGTAAAGGGTTAAATGCGAGGGTCGTGAGAGCTCAGGCTATTGCTTCCGCAAAATCAGAGAGATGACGGCTTCGACTTAGCTTTGCACAGTCTTCAATATACTCATTGATGACTCAACAAGTTGTATAACTCAACAACAAATGTTTGATTCTTTCACTCTCAATCTTTTCAAATTCCAAATCCTGCTTTAGCTTTGCACAGTCTTCAATATACTCATTGATTACTTTCTGCTTTGTCATTAATGTTGAACTCATCATTGTCATAGCAGCATCAACTTCTCGGTTTATCTTGTTCACACCATCAACTGTTCTGTTCAGCACATCATATGATTCTTTTACATACTTTACATCAGACAACAAATTTTCTTTCAACTCTTCCAGTTCACAAATCTTCTTGTCTTTCTCCTCACAATCTTTGCATGATTCCAGACATTTCAGACAAGGTTTAATGACTTCAACTATCTTTTCAATCTCGACAACCTTTTCAATTTCAACAATTTTTTCTACCTCGACTACTTTCTCAACTTCGACGAGTTTCTCAACTTCAACTATTTTTTCTATCACTTTTTCAATCACTGATTCAACATTTTGTTCTTCAGCTTTCATCTTTGTCTTGTCATCAGCTACTCTTATTGCTTCCAGCTCTCTCTTTAATCTGGCAATCTTCTTCTCATTCAGCATCTCAACTTTATCTGCAAAAAATAAATTAAAACTATCAGGATCCAGACCTTTTCTAGCTTTATTAAGATATTCTTCTTCATCATCAGTATCAATATCACTTCCTAAATCTGGAAAAATTTGTATTCTTTTCTGACTAGATTTGACTTCATCTTCATCCTGAATTCTAGCAACAAGATCTGAACCAGGTGGAATGTATTTATCCCAACTAAATCCCTCTGCAACCTTTTCATCATCTTGGTCAATTATACCATAAAGAGCTCTTTTATCTTTTTCTTCAATGGCACGTGCATGTGCAGTTTGTGGTTGTTGAACAATCTGATGAAAAATTGATTTTTATAATAATTGTTTTTTCCCGACTGATCTTGTCTTCCATCTGCTTCTTTGTTTTTGCATTCACGCTTAAAATAACCTTTTTCTCGACACCTGAAACATGTAACTTTTGATTTGTCAAACCCAATTGGAGATTTAGACAATTCATTAAAGTCATCTCTTCCAGTGATTTGTTGAAACTTTTCTACCCTTCTAACCGCACTAGCCAAACACCATTTGATGTCCATCAACTCAAGTTCTTCAGCATCAATCTGGTCATAATCTTCTTTGGTAAGCATCGGATTTCCAATTTTGCCAGCAATCAAACTTTCATATGATTCTAACATAGCAACAAGTGATGCCATGTGTTGCTTAGCTATTTCTGGAGACATATTTTGACCATTTTGAATGTTCAAAGTGACATTGCATTGAAGATTTGTTGAGTTCTGTCATTGAGGACTTGATGTTGTAAAATTTGGATCAAAACTTTAATATGAAGATGAATTTTCACCACTCTGCGTTACAGTACTACCCTTCGTTCCAGACGAACTATCAGCACTGAAACCAGTTTGAATCTTTGGGCTTGGAGTAACTTCAAATTTGTTTCCTCTGTAGTATAAACTGACATCTTGTTGAGCATTTGGATTCTTCATGATTGCCGTTTTCTGGATATCCAACTCATGTTCTTCAATCTTCTGAATAAACTGTGCCAGATTCATATTTTCAGATTTTCTCATGTGTTTTAGGATCAACAAATAAGTTCCCCATTTCTGCTGTGGTAAGGCATCAGATAGTTTATCAACCCATTCCTCATCGTCTTTCTTTATGTCCAACCTTCCCATTTCCAAAACTAGATGACAATATCTATCAATGGTCATTTTTGTTATTTCATGATCAAAAGCTACAAACATGTCAAATGATTTCTTCAATAATGCCTTTTTGTTTTTGATCATATATGCACTTCCTTTAAACTTTTGAATCAATGCCGTCCAGATTGACCTAGCAGTACCCTCATGTTGGAGCAAAACAAATATATCTTCTTTAATCGCCTGTTGAAGAATACTGATCATCATTTTTTCACTAGTATATTTCAATTTATCACTCTCTGAAAAATCACAAAAAGCTTTTTCAAGCCCACGTTCATTTTTCGGTTTTTCGTAATCTTTCTCTAATGAACACCATGCGTCAAATTTATAGGCTTGCACCCAATTCTCAAATCGATTTTGCCATCCCTTAAAATCTTCAATGTACATAAGCTTCGGCGGTTTTTGATAAGTTCCCGTTTCATTTTCACTGTAAAGAGTTTCAGCAGTCGTGACTGGAGCAACAGGTGTAGCAAACGCATTGTATAATTCCTCTTCCATGATTTGAAAACCTGTTTCAAAAATTCACAAAATTCAAACAATATGTAAATTCACACGAAATAAGATTCCAAACGAAATAACACACTGATGCGAAATCAGTTTGGTGCGGAATAACGATTTGGTGCGAAATATCCTTTTCAAACGAAAATACCACTTTCAAACGAAATCACTTTATACGAAATAGCTATTCAAACGAAATAGCTCCAACTCAAACAAAATTAGTAATTTCGTGCGAAATTAGTCAAGCGAAATAACACTTTGGAACGAAATAACCTAATTTCGTGTGAAATCAAGTATTTTTCAAGCGAAATAGCTATTTCAAGCGAAATCAATTGCTAATTTCGTGCGAAATACCGCTGACATCATTAAGACCAATCTGTTTTTCAAGCGAAATTACAAGTTTTATCAATTTTAGATCGAATTAAAGTCCAATTCTTTCAAGGATTTGTTAAAACACTGTTTCGCACACAATATGTGAAATTCAGACCATTTTGACCGTAAAATTCTGTTTAATTTTGAAAAGAAGGTGTAGAAATCAGATTTTAAGGCTGTTTTGGCAAGAACTCTTCCTCCTGAGCTCTAATACCACTTGTAGGATCGTTTTCACGACCAAACGAGTCGTTCAGAAGAATTCTAATCAATTCAAAAGGCGGAAACATATGAATTGACTTGAAAACAGCTTGATACACTTCTAATTGTCTTGTTTATTGATTTAACAGGTTTACAGATCAATCGACACGTCGGCAGCACTTCGGTACCGGAATCTAATTTCGTTACAAATGACAAGGCAGCACCTCTATATATAGGTGTTGTAATTTCGCACGGAAATGGCAAATGCTATTTCGTGCGAAATAGCTATTGCTAATTTCGTACGAAATAGCTACTTGCTATTTCGTGCAAAATTACCTTCTAACACATAAAACCTATATTTCTCGTACTATGTGCACTGATCTAACAATTCTAGTACAAGAATCGATACAAAACGAAGTCTACAGACGTATGCACCAACATTTTCAAAAGAGTCAGTTAATTGTATTTACCAGTGTAAACTGACGTATTTTTCAAAAAGATTAAGTGCAGGTACTACACGAAATGGGCCGGAAACTCCTGAGTATTAATTAAAGAGTTTTGCAAGCTTTTAATACTTAAAGTCTGTTGAACAATATTTACTTTCTGTTTTAGATCCGCCTGTGGATCCACTTACAACCGTTGTGTAATATTTTATTATACTTTTCATTTTGGTTTGTATTATTACTTTCAGACTTCCGCTGTGCATTAAACTGTGATTAATTGACTATGATGATATCAACTACGTCACGATACTCCCCACCGGGCCCACCGGTAATACGTGGAAATATCGGTGTGTGACAGGTTGGTATCAGAGCCAACATTGACTGAATTAAACACTAGCCTTTTGTGTTTAATCTCAATGACACAGTTGCACATTCCTTGACTTCCAAGTCTAGGCAAAGGACTTAGGATTAATCCTAATCTTAATTGGTTTTTGTCTTTTGTTGTTTCTTTTGTTTTGACAAGATCAAAAGCAAAATCCCGCCAAGAGTAAGAGGCCGAGTGTAACACCCCGAAAACGGGTTTGGTAATCAAACCACGTTAATACTACAGGACGGGTAAAATACAGTTATTGGTAAAACTTACCATGTAAATTTTAGGATTTAAATAAATAAATCTAATATTAATTAAAAGGATGAGAAATACCTTGAGAAAGCAAAGTATATAAAAGGCCCGAGATTTAACGGGACTTAAAATAAAACGGGTTGTGAAAAAGATAAAGTAACTAGGAAATAAATAACCTAGTACAAGTCTTGTAATTAAATGAAAGAACAAAATATCAAGTTATAAACCAAACCAAACTAAAGTTGAGGGGCTTATGTTGTTAAATTTGAAACTTAATAACATGAAACAAAATTAAAACACACCAAACACCCATTTTGGGGTGTCTGGTCGATCAAGAAGCAGGGGGCGACAAGGGGATTCTTCACCCAACCCTAATTCTCATAAAAACCACAAATTGAGGGTTTAAATCAAGTCCAAATCGATTTTCAAGCACAAATTAATGATCACCTAGTTGAAAGGATCATAAGGTATGTAAAATTGTGATGTTTTGATTCATCTTGAATTCTAGGTTAATTGTGAGAAACTGAAATTGAGCTTAAATATGTCATGCATGGATGAATCTTGAAGTAATATGATGTCTAGGAGTTAACCCTAGTCAATAACATGTTGGATGAGTGGATAATCTATGAAATTCATGATAATCCATTGACAAGTTAAATGGGTTTTGTAAAATTAAGATGAACACAAGAATCACGACTACCAAAAATGGTGTTACTTGATTTCTATGAAATGATTCTGAGATTAGTATGCATGCTTGACATAATGGAATCAATATGTATGTTTATATTGGGCAAAAATATCAAGTTATGAACTTGGTTTTAAATATGTAAAATTATACCCGTTAGGTGTTCGTTAAAATGCCTAAATGAAAGATAAATGTTGAAAATTGGACAAAAAAGCATGTTTGATGGTTATGGCAAATTGTGCGTTAAGACTTATAAAAAGGGTTCTAAACGGATTGTGAATTGAACTCTTTAGGCGAGGAATCCGGATCGTCAAGTGGACAAGCCGGTGGAAATACGCGTTTGAAAAGGATGCTAAAAAAGGTACGTAACTACGATTCAGTTACATTATGCTTGATTTCGTATTTTCGCTAGTAGACTTTAAACTAGCATAATACATGGAATTGGCATTTAGTTAAAGTGACGAAGATCACTAGGTAAATAAACGGGTCAAAAGGGGAAATTATCACCCTTTGACAATATCGACTAATGGTTTGTCGACTTACATGTTTATAGGAATAAATATCAAATGGATACGCACATCGCTATTGCTTAGCGGCTACTAAGTCAAGGTATTGAAACGGGTCAATATATTAATCCGAGCCAGGTATGTATAATGATTCAACTCATCATGTAGAACTTGAGATTCTATAAGAGTTAGACAAGGTTAAAATATAGTTATTCGATTATCTTTTAGGTAAACTAAATAAATTGAGTTATGATTATGGTGTTCTAGAAGCACATGGGTTTATAAACAAGATTATAGTTAAAAGGTCGGATTTTGGGTCAAACAAGTATTTAAAAGTTCCTTTGTAGTAAAGAAAGGATGAAAATTGACCAAATTGCCCTTGTAAGCTAATTCGAACGAACGACCCTTGCAAGAGGTTCGGAAATGAGTTTTATGATTAAATAAATGCTTAGAATAAGAAAAGATAGTGAAAGATGTAAATTCTTGGGTCGAATGACTTTATATGAGCCTTTGCCGTGAAAAGATAATCCGAGGGGTAAAATTTGGAACATATAGATATCCACATTAAATCCAACACACATATAGTTGTGGTGGAAGATTACTTGATAAGATATGTAGGAATAAGATGCTAGAAATGTATGAAAGTGAGTTCAAGTTCTAAAGTGCTTAAATACCCTTAACGGGTCAAAATAAGCATACGAACGAAAACATATTTAAATTGTGTGAGAAACCTATTATTTGAACCTAACATGGTAGATAACATTAATTTGAAGAGGTGCATGTGAAATAAGGATTAAACAATTATGTTTGTTTGATAAAATGCATAAACGGGTTAAAATTCGGTAAAACGACAAGGAGTCGAAGGCATAGAAGTCTCAAAATTTATTATGTAGGATGATGGATTTTAACTCCATTTGATGGAGGATCAAATTACAATCATGTAGGAAGAAACGGTAGGTCAAACGGGCAAGCGGATTGAAAGATACGAAAGTTTTCGTGTCAAAAACGACAAAATGGGAGGGTCTGATACTGGGGCCACCGTAACTTACGGTGGGCACCGTAAGTTACGGTGGGGGCTAAAAGCGTTACGGCAGTTACCTCCTGCCTTACGGTGGGGGTATTTTGTAAGTTACGGTGGGGGCTAAAAGCGTTACGGCAGTTACCTCCTGCCTTACGGTGGGGGTATTTTATACCAGGTTCCACCGTAACTTACGGTGCCCACCGTAAGTTACGGTGGAGGCCAGTTTCAAGTCTTTGTTTTTGGGATCAAGATATCAATGTTGGAATTTTCCTGATTTCCTTGTTTAATTCGATTATTCGACCCAATCTTCCTTGTTGTACTAGTTATTTAATTATCAAAATTGACTTTTAAGTTGGTTTTGATCACAGGTGAATGTCGAGAGTCCCGGATGAAGATCAAGCATCGAGCAAAAACCGAACACACGTTAAACGAAGCTTCCGCAATGATGTTTCGTCGTTGTTCTAAAACGATGAATAAATTACACTATGTTGTTTTGCTTTCAAAGTTTAGAAAATTTTTAATAAACCCGTATTTGAGCATGAATGTTTAAATATAAATACTCAGTAATTTGTGATTATTTACGGGAATCGCTAAATAAATTTATGGGTGTTACAAGTAGCCCTGGTTTAAGGGATTCAAGTATGGTGGGTAAAACCATGCTTGGACTTAAACCTTACGCTCTTGATAAAGATTAGTGTCCGGTTCAAGGCTTGATCGCAAATCCGGTAAGTACATGTATGTTAAAGGTTTAGCATGATTAAAGTGTTGTAAACAACACATAGGGTTATCGCGTAATACACGCTACCCCAATTAACATGATTGATATAGTTAATGAAATTACATGCGTTAACACGTATAGCAGAAAGCCTCGTATTATAATGCGGGCGATTATTGATGTCGACATTACTAACCTCTGTGAATGTTCTAGTTGAAGGACACTCGCATCTGAAAATGACGAGAATTGAATCAATTGTGGATATGACGTAGGAACGCTCCGAGGTATGACAAGCAGAGCATACGCATCAAGGACCTAAATCGCGTAGTGATCGCGAACAAGGTTAACGGCAAAAGAAGCCCGTTATGGCAAGCATTACCAGGTGCACATTTTAAATTTAATCGTAGAAATAGCAAAATGCAATAAACATGTAGAGAATGATTGTTGCATATGTAAATTAAAAGCTTGGAAAACCTGAATAGAATACCTATCCAGAATATTATTTCCAAGAAAATTTAAATAGAGACGTTACTTACATGGGGTATAATGTGAAAATTATAAAAGGTCATGTATATCAGGTGTTGATCGCTTACTCTGGCCAAGAAAGTAGTGAACACGTGGTACCATGAACATTTACGATGGACATATTTACATCCGATGTAGTAAGGGTTGGGTGAATGGGACGAGTTAAAAAGTTACCCAAATGAATCAAACAAGTAAGATGTTTGATAGTAAACGTAAATGTAAGTCGGAGGACGGAAGCGTATTATGTTAGGATAACGAGCCCGAGAGAAGGGACAAGGATCAAGGTAAATGAAAATACAAACCGACTAATGGGAATGCTAAGGCATAGGGATAAAGGTTTGACTGTCACAAGTGATGAACTTCACACGGACAAGTCGAACAAATTAAATGAAGAATAAAGGACACGATTGAATAAAAGCGATGGATTTCGCTAAGACGACCAAATAAGTTAAAACAAAGTCTAAAATCATATCAGAATTATTACTTTGATAATGACTTCGATAAGGATACCCGATAGATGGGTATGATTTTAAGAATATGCGTAACCCAATAGACGGGAACACGGATTAGAAAGTCAAAAGACTCAGATTATGGGTCATGACGAAAAGATGATAAGATTTTGCAAACAGAAATTTTTGATAAGTACGTTCAACTATTTTAAGATGAATGGGTCAAATAAAGAGTGAAGTTTGACATTCCTAAGTGAGGAAGTTTCACACAAACAAGTTAAACGAGACTAATAAAGAATAACGCTTGAAAATGAAAGTAAGCGCAAGCTGAATAATGAAAGCGTGAAATATCAATGAACCTATGTGATAGGTCGTGAAAGAGTATAGAAAGGAAAATGCAAACCAGTGAAACTGGAGTGTTAAAACATTAAGATAAAGAACACAGGTAACGGTTTGAAAGGAAATAGAGGCGTAAACTGAATAGCGATAAGAATGAGACGAACCGACGTGTAAATAACGGAAGAAGTCATAGAGTCGGAAGAATAATTTAAAAGAAAACAAATGTAGCCTCAGACTACGATCAAGGTAAAACTAAATGCAAAAGAGAAAATAAAAGAATTGAAAGATAAAAATGGTACCTTGACACCGTAAATATATATATATATACAGTTGAATAATGACATGGATAAAAGACGATCTACGGGATCATCCTAACCTACGGGATCATAAATAGTGTTAAAGTCTACAGGACCAAAAAGACCATCGGGTCACAGATAGAAAGAAACGAATTGTAAAGGTCTCACCTTAGAAAGGATAAAAAGGTGAAAATCTAAATAAATAGCCTACGAGGCTAAGTGAAAGAACCTACGGGTCATAGGGGTTAAGCTTGGGAATTTGTTATAATTCCCTGCATTAAATAATAACGGAAAGGACTAGATTCTCGGAAGTAACAGTCCTAGAAACAGGAGAAAGATGTACGACAAAGAAGAAACGTAAACTAAGAATTTAGTTTTTAGTCAAAAGTAATGTTTTAACAAAACATAAGTGGTACGAGGTGACCTAGAAAATTTTAAACACATAAGGCCGGAGATGGCAAATAGCATACCCGGGTAACGGGGTATGAAGTAACCGGTGACTAACAAGTCTAACCGCCAAAATGAATAAACAATAAAGATAATGGATACAAGCTGAAAAGTAACGGCCTACGAGGCCTTACACACGAAAGACTTACACGTCAATATAAATGGAAATGTTAGATCGAAAGGAATGAATGCATGCCTTGAAAAACGAAATTAAGTTCGTTTAATCCAAATTAAAGGAACTATGTAAACAAGGTTTCGAGGACGAAACCTCTTTAAGGGGGGTAGACTTGTAACACCCCGAAAACAGGTTTGGTAATCAAACCACGTTAATACTACAGGACGGGTAAAATACAGTTAATGGTAAAACTTACCCGGTATATTTTAGGATTTAAATAAATAAATCTAATATTTATTAAAAGGATGAGAAATACCTTGAGAAAGCAAAGTATATAAAAGGCCCGAGATTGAACGGGACTTAAAATAAAACGGGTTGTGAACAAGATAAAGTAACTAGGAAATAAATAACCTAGTACAAGTCTTGTAATTAAATGAAAGAACAAAATATCAAGTTATAAACCAAACTAAAGTTGAGGGGCTTATGTTGTTAAATTTGAAACTTAATAACATGAAACAAAATTAAAACACACCAAACACCCATTTTGAAAATTGGACAAAAACGCATGTTTGATGGTTATGGCAAATTGTGCGTTAAGACTTATAAAAAGGGTTCTAAACGAATTGTGAATTGAACTCTTTAGGCGAGGAATCCGGATCGTCAAGTGGACAAGCCGGTGGAAATACGCGTTTGAAAATGATGCTTAAAAAGGTACGTAACTATGATTCCGTTACGTTATGCTTGATTTTGTATTTCCGCTAGTAGACTTTAAATTAGCATAATACATGGAATTGGCATTTAGTTGAAGTGACGAAGATCACTAGGTAAATAAACGGGTCAAAAGGGGAAATTCTCACTGTCACACCCCAACCAATGGCGGAAACATCGGGATGAGACGAAGTGTGAAGATTGCTCGAGACATCGTAACGCTAAATTGTGACAATAGAATTAAAGATAAATTGATTTCCTTCATAAATAAATGTTACAATACAAGAAATTTGAAGTACAACATGTTAAATACAAAAGAACAATACGACAACAATTATGACTTTTATACAACGTATTTAATCTAAACGTCTATATGTGTATCTAGGTATCAACGCTACTTCATTTCATGGCATCATCATCCTCAACCTGTAACATGTTTAAAATAAAGTTCAATGCAAAAGCAAAGGCGAGTATACAAGTTTGGTACGTACATAACAAAAGATAAGTTTTGAACAATTCCTCATAGCAAGCATGTGATTCAAGATAAACATAAAAACATGGTATGTGTCTAACATATCAAACCAAGAAAACGCAATATGCTCATGACATAACCACAAGTTACGGGCGGCGGGTCGTTAATCCTATAGCGCTACATATGTCACGGTTTGGCTCGTACAAGTTAATGATAAGTTCAACACATAAGATTCATCCAAGTTTAAAGTATCAAGCCATCACGTATACAAGCATGTTAATAAGAATGTTCATGTGTTTAAGCAAAAGTTCATGTGTAAGTTGTTGATAGATAAACATGTTACACCCCAAAAGTGGTAAAAGTAAAGAGGGGAAAATACGAGTATACTCACAAAGTTTGCATATGCTTTCCAATTATCCAATTATTGACGAGTTGATGAGGTTAAAAGATTGAATGTGTAAGGGTTTAAGTTCAAGTATGCTTAGAGTCGAGATTCGGTGTTTAAAACAACATAAAAATAAGATATGAGAATAACATGTGAAAATAATCATTTTCAACACATAACACTTGTATGACACTTGGTAACCACAAGGGTTATGATAATGTTTTCATGGGTTGAACACCCATAAGAATCACAACAAGGTTTAGGTCTTGTATGATGTTCTACTACTTTAACATATAAACACAAGTTCAACATCAAAGGTTCGAATGAGTGTATATATATATCTAGGTTAAGTATTACATATTATTTAGTCCAATAATTCAAGTAGGAGGTAGAAGATTAGGATCTTCATTTAGGCACCTCGAGTTATCATAGATGTCATGTATGGGGTAGGAAGGATAAGCTTCCGTTTAGGAACCCCTCGAATGTTCACCACTTCACTTGATGTAAAAACAACCAAGGAGGGTCAAGAACAATGATTAGAACAAATATGTAAAGAATCTAATCTAAGAGAAATCATCAAATCATGTGAGGATTTTATGTTGGAAGAACCCAAGTTGTTCCATAATCACTCTACACCAAGAACTAAGCTTGAACATGACTTGTGGGTGAAATACCCTAAACAAAACAGAAAGTATTTGAGGTTTTAACCTCTGATTTATAGTGTCTCAACCTTGTTTTTAAGCTTAACCAACCATAAGAGGGGTTGTAAGCATTAGGACATAGGTGTGAGATGTGTTAGACACAAGTTTGATAAGTTTAAACAAGTTTTGAAAGAACATGCAACAAAACAGAAAGTTTGTGGACATTTCAGGGGATTTCCAGGTCTGATTTCTCCAAGGAATCATACCCTATGATTATCCAAGCAAGTAGGAAGAAGAATCGAGTGATTTCGTTGAGAAATGAGCAAGTTATGCTCACTTTAGTGCAAGTGTATGAATCTGTCCGAAAATGCATATTTGCAACTGATTTGAGAGTGAATTTGTGAGTTGTAGAGAGTTGTGAAAGTGTCAAAATGCTTGGAGAGGGTGTTTATTTATAGTGGATGAGTTTAGAGGTGATTGGAGGTGTTTAGAGGTGGCTAGATGGTGATTGGGGAGGGTTAGAAGATGGGATTTCGTGCCATAATCGCGTATATCAGCAGCTGAGTTTGGATTCTGCGAACATAGAGGCCATGCGGCCCGCATTGGATATCAGGTAAGCTAAAGCGGGCCGCCCGGGCTTTGTTTATTTGACATAAGTTTCAAAAAAATACAATTTGGCCCCTAGAGTTGTGTATTTGGTGATTTTAGGGTTTTTAAGGACCATTATTGCCACAAAAGCATAATTTAAGGTAAATCCAAGTGTGAGGAGTATAAACCAAGTATAATTTAACGCATGAGTATCAAAATCAAGTGTCGTTCTCGTTCAAAACATGTTTTATGCATATGTTTAGATTAATTACAAGTTTAGCACTTAGTTTCCAAGAATAAAAATTAAACATCAATTGATTCACGGTTTGAACATACGAGCATCTATAAAGTGTGTTTAACATATTTGTAACAAAATACGAGTTTTATTCATGATTCAAGTCTCGGATTTTGCATTGCTTTTAATGAAAGAACGATTACAAGACTTCGAAGTTTCCAAAAATAGTTTTACAAACGATGGTTTCTAAATATAGAAAGTATGAAAACGCGGGGCGTTACAGTCTCCCCTCCTTTAGGAAATTTCGTCCCGAAATTTATTCAAGAGGTGGACTTAAAGAGCTTTAGTAAAAGTTTGAGACTTGAAAATTTTGAAGTATTTTGAAAGGCACAAAACTTTGGAGAACAACAAGGTAAATTTGTGAGTGAGTTCATTGCCTAAAATAATTTGAGGTGTCTGACATAGTTGAAAATATGTAGGTGCGTATACAGGTGAAGTGAGTCTAACAACTTTGAGTAACTTAAATTGGCGACGTATTTAAAAAGGTGACGTATTAAGAGAGAAAATGTTGACAAACGGTTTGTATTTTGATGGAACGTGGTAACGAAATCACATTTGTAGAAGATTGTTTATTGAGTGAAACGAGAAGGTTTGGCACTTTAAATAAGGCATTAAAGATATACTAGAGTAGGAAGACTATTTTATAGGTAACGTGGCAAGTTAGGACTCGAATGTTTAAACAAGCCTGATTGCGATCGAGGTTTGTATGAATTAAAAGGATAAGGAGAATCATTCGAGTATGAAATGAACGAATGACTCTTAAAGAGCACAAGTATGAGAATAGCATAAGTGTTGGATAGATGAACGTAGTGTGTTTAGGATGAAGTCTCGTCATGGATAATCAGATATAATGCGTTTGTCAGTTGTGTGAAGTTGTATTAGGTCCAAAAGGTCTGCAAAACACTGAATTTCTCATGGCACGTTTTACGAAACTTGGTAACATGGTGAAAACACTTATATATAGGAAGTACCAACAGCGTATCCACCATGTTTTGACCACATTACGTCCGTTCCGTATTCGGTGTCATGTTACGTTCCGAGTCTTACCATACACAGTAGTACACTCTATGGTTCTCATACGCCTATCACTATAATCCCGTGTGCACCCGTGATTATATTGATCGTCGCCTGATCCGTATAGCTTGTACTAGTTGTGTATGAATTAGGGTATCCATAATTTGAAAATTAAGAACGTGCACGTGTAAGAATGTAGTATGTAAGCAAGTCCATGCTTAAGTATGTATGGGACCCACGCAAGCGAATCACTCGGATTACGCTCGCGTATGGGTACGAATGTATGGATCATGAGTATGAATGAAAGTGTGAGCATAAGTATAAGTTTAGGTATGAATAAGCACGCAAGTATGTGTATCGACATAACACATACGAGTAGTATGTGTATATGTATAAGCACGCAACGTATGAGTATAAGTGAAAACATGCAATATATGAGTATAGGTAAAGTCATGAAACGTATGAGTATAAGTAAAATATGAAACGTATGAGTATAAGTATGAATACGATTATATGTATAGGCATAACATCACGGATTTAGGTGTATAGGATCGTCCAAAAGGTTAAGTATGTAAATACGAATGATTATAGGTGAAAGGTAGAATATAGTTGCATATGTAAAAGGACATAAGGTACTCATTGGTTAAGCTTAATGCATTTTGTAAATAATGGAAATGCTACTTTTGTTTTAAAAGAGTTTACGAAGTCCAAGGATGGTCGGTCTCCAAGAAGTCTTCTTGCCCACGTGTTTTGGTGAATTGGTAAAAAAAAAAGGTTTTCAATCAAAAGTAATTTCATTTCATTAAACAAGAAGTTATGAATTTAGGGGGTTCTTGTGAAAACGAGGATCCTTAGAAAAGAATTTTAGCAAAAGGACTTTGTGATTGTTAAAAGTTCTAACAAATGATTTGTTGATGTGAAAGAATCTTTGGTAAAACGATCACATAACATCCATAAGATCTTATAGGTGTAAAAGAAAGGTTGGTTTGATCCTCCGATTGAGAATGAAAGTCTTTAGTTTGGTGATATATATCATGAGTGCGTTTTAGTGATTAAGTCGAATATGAAGTTCATGGGCAAGAGATTTGTTTGACCGATTAAAGTGATAGGTAGCATTTCGTAAGGTTTGGAAATTTGTGTAGTAAAACGTTTAAGATAAGTTAAGAATCCGTGTATGTGAGTTAGGTAAAAATAGGTTGTAGGATAGAAAGTATGCTTGATAAAACAATGTATTTCGAAATCGTATACGTATGTATTTTGAATAATGATAAATAAGTTAGGTATAAAACATGATCGAGTTTGCATTATAAGATATTTTGAAGAGACGTTTTGGTAACGATCACCTAGGTAAGGGAATCACCCCTAACTCGTTGGTGAGGTCGTCTTAAGAAAGGGGAGTGGAGTTAATCATCAAGGTAAGGAAATCACTCCTATCTCGAGGATATGTCTCCACTTGTCATTACAATGAATATGAATTTAAATTACATGAAATCTTGCATATGTAGAAATGTATGGAAAAGATTCAATATGTTGTGTGTGTGAGAATAAAATATCGGAAGTAAATTCGAATTTGAAAGATTGCATCGCGTAAAATAAATAGTAAAACACGTTTGATTAAAATTCGGATGGTTCCAAAACAGAACCTTTGACTAATCAAAGTAGTCGAAAAGTCTTTCGAACTTGAGGAGCATGCTTTGGCCTAATAGGTGAAATACTCTCGCCGACAAGTCGGTTGACGGTATTTACCCTTCCAGTTACTACATGTCCCCAATTCAATTGAAATTTCGAGACTTGGCGGGATTAATGAAAATCAAGGAGTGGAACTAGTCGACAAGGTGCGGGTTTCACCCCTAACTTGGCGATTTAGTATCCTAAGTGTGGTTGGTACTCGTCGGGTCAAAAGTTAATTTCGACACTTTGGCGAGGGTCCACTAGAATTTGAAATTTGAATTTCTCCATCAAGGTGTGGATTTCACTCCTAACTTGGTGGTGAATTTCGTGTAAGAAAGAAAGGTAGAAAGATCGAGAGTCATTCACCAAATTGTGGGTTTCACGCCTATTTTGGTGAAGTCGTCTCTTTTTTTGTAATATGAGTGTTGTCGGGTTTAAAATAAAAGTACAATGCATGAGGGAAGTGTATGTCAAAGGAAATACATAAACAAGTATAAACACATAAGAAAGCATATCAAGAATGGTGCTTGGATAACGAAATGATAAAACATGTATTAACACATAGAGAAATATGTTTAGAGTAACACGTAAAGAATCGAATAATGAAGCAAGTATTAACACATAATAAGACAAGCATTAATGCATAAGAATAACATGTTGAATATTTCTCACGAGTGATACATATGTCTAAAATAGCATAAATAAGAAACAAATAAAGTATCATGTAGTTGTTCAAGCAAAACATACGAATAAGGCTCTAAAAACTATAGACTAGGTAAAAGCATGGCATTTCTACCTAATTCCCTATAGTTATGGCTCTGATACCAATCTGTCACACCCCAACCAATGGCGGAAACATCGGGATGACACGAAGTGTGAAGATTGCTCGAGACATCATAACGCTAAATTGTGACAATAGAATTAAAGATAAATTGATTTCCTTCATAAATAAATGTTACAATACAAGAAATTTGAAGTACAACATGTTAAATACAAAAGAACAATACGACAACAATTATGACTTTTTTACAACGTATTTAATCTAAACGTCTATATGTGTATCTAGGTATCAACGCTACTTCATTTCATGGCATCATCATCCTCAACCTGTAACATGTTTAAAATAAAGTTCAATGCAAAAGCAAAGGCGAGTATACAAGTTTGGTACGTACATAACAAAAGATAAGTTTTGAACAATTCCTCATAGCAAGCATGTGATTCAAGATAAACATAAATACATGGTATGTGTCAAACATATCAAACCAAGAAAACGCAATATGCTCATGACATAACCACAAGTTACGGGCGGCGGGTCGTTAATCCTATAGCTCTAAAATTGACGGATGTTACAGTCACCCTTTGACAATATCGACTAATGGTTTGTCGAGTTACATGTTTATAGGAATAAATATCAAATGGATACGCACATCGCTATTGCTTAGCGGCTACTAAGTCAAGGTATTGAAACTGGTCAATATATTAATCCGAGCCAGGTATGTATAATGATTCAACTCATCATGTAGAACTTGAGATTCTAAAAGAGTTAGACAAGGTTAAAATATAGCTATTCGGTTATCTTTTAGGTAAACTGAATAAATTGAGTTATGATTATGGTGTTCTAGAAGCACATGGGTTTATAAACAAGATTATAGTTAAAAGGTCGGATTTTGGGTCAAACAAGTATTTAAAAGTTCCTTTGTAGTAAAGAAAGGATGAAAATTGACCAAATTGCCCTTGTAAGCTAATTCAAACGAACGACCCTTGCAAGAGGTTCGGAAATGAGTTTTATGATTAAATAAATGCTTAGAATAAGAAAAGATAGTGAAAGATGTAAATTCTTGGGTCGAATGACTTTATATGAGCCTTTCCCGTGAAAAGATAATCCGATGGGTAAAATTTGGAACATATAGATATCCACATTAAATCCAACACACATATAGTTATGGTGGAAGATTACTTGATAAGAAATGTAGGAATAAGATGCTAGAAATGTATGAAAGCGAGTTCAAGTTCTAAAGTGCTTTAATACCCTTAACGGGTCAAAATAAGCATACGAGCGAAAACGTATTTAAATTGTGTGAGAAACCTGTGATTTGAACCTAACATGGTAGATAACATTAATTTGAAGAGGTGCATGTGAAATAAGGATTAAACAATTATGTTTGTTTGATAAAATGCATAAACGGGTTAAAATTCGGTAAAACGACAAGGAGTCGAAGGCTTAGAAGTCTCCAAATTTATTATGTAGGATGATGGATTTTAACTCCATTTGATGGAGGATCAAATTACAATCATGTAGGAAGAAACGGTAGGTCAAACGGGCAAGCGGATTGAAAGATACGAAAGTTTTCGTGTCAAAAACGGCAAAATAGGTGGGTCTGATACAGGGGCCACCGTAACTTACGGTGGGCACCGTAAGTTACGGTGGGGGCTGAAAGCGTTACGACAGTTACCTCCTGCCTTACGGTGGGGGTATTTTATACCAGGTTCCACCGTAACTTACGGTGCCCACCGTAAGTTACGGTGGAGGCCAGTTTCAAGTCTTTGTTTCTGGGATCAAGATATCAATGTTGGAATTTTCCTGATTTCCTTGTTTAATTCGATTATTTGACCCAATCTTCCTTGTTGTACTAGTTATTTAATTATCAAAATTGACTTTTAAGTTGGTTTTGATCACAGGTGAATGTCGAGAGTCCCGGATGAAGATCAAGCATCGAGCAAGAACCGAACACACGTTAAACGAAGCTTCCGCAATGATGTTTCGTCGTTGTTCTAAAACGATGAATTAAATTACACTATGTTGTTTTGCTTTCAAAGTTTAGAAAAGTTTTAATAAACCCATATTTGAGCATGAATGTTTAAATATAAATACTCAGTAATTTGTGATTATTTACGGCAATCGCTAAATAAATTTATGGGTGTTACACTGAGGAGGAAGATGAAAAGCTCCAGTTTTGATTAGAAACAACCATGAAGCCGGACCATCTCACCGGCGTACACCATTAGCAACACTCAGCTCTAGTCCTCACGAAGATTGGAGAACCTACTTGGAGCCCGCAAGACGCTCAGTCTCACTCAGTTCCTCACCGTCCTACCACCATTCGTTCGGGCCATATCAAGATGAGGAGCCTCATGATTCACATCATTCTTTCATTCCTCTGCAACGATCGGGTTCGCACCATTCATTCTAGAACACGACACCGTATTTTCAAATCCGGTTCAACCCGATGAACCAGATAGAAGAACCAGAGGGTCAAAACCCTTTGGGACCGGCTGATCATTTCCCTGAAATCCAAAACATGGATGTGGACGAAGATCCAGATCCTGAGATGCCGCCATCTAGGACGCCCACACATCCCATTGATATATCTAGCGGATCATCCTTCCATGGTTCGCCTTACAGGGGCCCTGATATTTGGGCCGAAAGATGGGCTTCATACAAGTGGGAGTATACTCCCCCTCACCGCAACTCACCACCACACCAACAGGTCCATTCTGAGGAGCCGCATTTTCAGGCGGTCACGGGACCGCCGCCGTCAGCGCCAGAGCAGCAACTGCCTCCAGAACCACCGAGGCGAAGAAAAGGTGCACGGATGTCCGTGCGTGGGGGTTTCCATTTCAGCACCTCCCAACACTCCCACAACAGCAACTACCCGTCGTTGTATGAAGACCCGCAAATGGTTGGGCCTTCAAACCCAGTTTCTGACGTCGACTCTGCACCAGTCGCACCACCACTACTGCCCATGGGTTATGAAAACCCAATTCCATCATACCCAGGTGCAGTTGGGTACAACCCGTTCGAGCAGCAAGCTTATTCGGGTTACAACTACAACAATGCCCCTAGCATTAACCCGTACATCGAGGCAGCAAACTACAATGCTCTCTACCCTGGACCCTTTCCAGCTACGTACCCAACTAGGTACCCTGCATATAGGTATCAATACCCACCACCTCCTCCACCTCAGCAGCAGCAGCCGCCGCCGCGGTCTACTAAAGGGTTTGGCAAGCTTTATAAAGGGGAAGAAGAATAGGGATTATTAAAAATCCTTATTTAATTGTTTTTTAATTTTAATTTCGATTAAGTCCCTGCGTGGACATTTTATTTATGTATTTGGTCCCTGCGTAGACTTGTATTTCTTATTTTAGTCCCTGTATGGACAAGTTATTTATTTAAAGTCCCGTTTAGGGAAGCTATGTACTTCTTACAAATTATGGAATGTTTCATTTTTAAAATTTATTTGTCATTATATATGCATATACTATATAAAGCAAATCAAAATATCATTCCAATTTATAATTGATCCACCATTCAATAAAATCTTAAAGGTAAAACCTAGCCTATATGTCACTTTAAGACATGGCCATTATGGTAAATCCTTTTTAAGAAAATAAATCTTTGTTAACAACTTAACATCTGAAAACATGTTAGCACTCCTGACAAAAGTGGTGCGATAAAATCACACTTGTCATCTTTATAATGGATTCTTCCAAATTCCTCACCTAGCCTAATGATTATGAAATCATGGCTTATATCATCAATTGAGATGATCTCATTGTAAACATCCATTAGTGATGAAGTGCCTACGGGCTATACCTATTGTCCTAAAAGAAAAATGACGGTGGTAGTCTATAACTCCCTGTTAAGAAAGGTAACAAACTATGTTCAAACCTTAATGCCTCGATCCTATGAAATCATGGTTTATAAATTAAAACTGTCCTTGTGACTAGGCCTTTTGCGTGCCACCCTAGTATCCATAATAGTTTATAACTGGGATTAATTGAATGAAAAATTTAAATAAATTATCAAATTAACCAATATAGTTTATAATTACCATGGTTAATGAATCATCAAAAATGAAGATTCCATAATATACTTCTGAATAAATTGTTGTCATCATTTTTATATAGCAGTCAAGCTACATGGCTGAATCTCAAGAGGTTAATAGTCACCCAAGGGAGAGAAATGATAACACCAGAATTAATGTAGTTGGTGCAGACCTACAAGCATTGATAGACAATGCTGTTACTAGAGCCATCGATAGACAATTCAAAGAACCAAGTGGTACTCGCACTAGGACCCAGTCTGTACCTCATACAAAACCACCTTCCAAGACACATACATCTCATAAGGACGATTCTCATCATTCGTCAAATCAGAAAAGTATCCCATCCAAACAAATTGTGCTTAATCAGGAGCCACGTGTCAAAACCTGTTCTTACAAATACTTCGTCTCTTGCAAGCCAAGGGACTTTACAGGAGAAAAAGGAGCCATTGATTGTATGACATGGCTCGATGAGATGGATATTGTTTTTTATATCAGTGGTTGTGCGGAACAGGATATTGTGTAGTTTGTTTCACAATCATTTAAAGGTGAAGCTTTGGCTTGGTAGAGGTCGTTAATCCAAGCCACATGGAAGATCCCATTTTATAACTTGTCTTGGGATCAATTTGTTGCACTGATTAAGGAAAACTTCTGTCCTCAACATGAGGTAGAGAAAATCGAGACTGACTTCTTGACTCTGGTCATGAAGAATTTGGGCTGTCAGGCGTATGTTACAAGCTTCAATACCATGTCCCGATTGGTTCCTCATTTGATCACACCGGAACCAAAGCGCATAGCACGTTTTATAGGAGGCCTGGCTCCAGGAATCAAGGGAAATGTGAAGGCATCCAGACCTACCACATACAGGTCAGTGGTGGATCTGTCTCTATCTCTCACACTCGATGCAGTCAGAAACAAGTCTGTCAAAGCTTCTGATGAAGGAAAGCGGAAGCGGGAGGATGAGAGTTTTCATCGCTCTGATAAAAAACGAAAGGGGAACTCTGAGCATAAGAAGGGTTCTGGGTTTAGAAAGGATACCCAGCAGACAGGGGAGAAGCCCAAGTGTAAAGTCTGCAAGAAACACCATTTAGGAAAATGCAAATTCGAATCGCAGTCGCAATCGCATTCATAGCCTAGAGTTTGTGGGATCTGCAAGTCTAAGGAGCATAAAACTTTGGATTGTAAGAAAATGAAGGATGCAACCTGTTATGGTTGCAACGAAAAGGGGCACATAAAGACTAACTGCCCGAAAAATCCAAAGAAGACTGAGGAGGCTAAAAAGACCAATGCTCGAGTCTTCCAGATGAGTGCTCAGGAGGCAGTTCAGAATGATAATGTTATAACAGGTACCTTCCTCATCAATGATGTATATGCTAGAGTTTTATTTGATTCTGGTGCGGATAAGTCTTTTGTAGACAATAAATTTTGTAAACTGTTAAATCTGCCTGTTAAAACTCTAAATATAAAATACGAGGTAGAATTGGCCGATGGTACCATAGAGACAGCTTCGACAATCTTAGATGGATGTTTTATATCCATTAGGAATCACTCTTTTCCGCTGTCATTGCTTCCGTTGAAATTTGCAGGATTCGATATAGTTATAGGCATGGATTGGTTATCTCACAACCAAGCCCAAATTGCCTGCGACAAGAAGCAAGTTATCATTAAGACCCCTTATGGTGAGCCACTTACAATTCAAGGAGATACACAGTATGGATTGCCTAAACAAGTATCTATGCTTAAGGCATCAAAGTGTTTGAAGAAAGGTTGTGTCATTTGCATGGCACAGGTGACCGTTGATGAGCCAAAGCCCAAGATCGAAGACATTCCTGTTATTTATGATTATCCAGACGTTTTTCCTGAAGAGTTACCTAGTTTACCCCCAGACAGACAAGTGGAATTCAAGATCGATATTATTCCAGGAACAGCCCCTGTAGCACGAGCTCCTTATCGGTTGGCACCGACAGAAATGAGAGAATTAAGAACACAGTTGGATGATTTGTTAGAGAAAGGTTTTATTCAACCAAGCTCATCTCCTTGGGGAGCGCCCATTCTATTTATGAAGAAGAAAGACGGCTCGATGTGTCTATGCATCGATTATCGTGAGCTGAACAAAGTTACAATCAAGAATAGGTATCCATTGCCCATGATCGACGATTTGTTCGATCAGCTTCAAGGAGCAAGTTACTTTTCAAAGATCAATCTAAGGTTAGGATATCATCAGTTGAAGGTCAGAACCGAAGATGTGCACAAGACCGCATTCAGAACATGATATGGTCACTAAGTATTCATGGATCTCATGAATCGCATTTGCAAGCCGTATCTAGACAAGTTTTTCATTGTCTTCATTGATGACATACTTATTTACTCCAAGAATCAAGCTGATCATGAAAGACACCTCCGGTGTATCCTTAAACTTCTACAGCAAGAGAAGCTCTACGCCAAGTTTTCCAAATGTGAGTTTTGGCTTCGTGAAATCCAGTTTCTTGGACATGTGGTAAGCGAGCGTGGTATCCAGGTGGATCCCGCTAAGATTGAAGCGATTATGAATTGGCAAGCACCTAAAACACCCACAGAGATTCGCAGCTTCTTAGGTCTAGCAAGATACTACAGGCATTTCATTGAAAACTTTTCAAGGATTGCTGCACATCTAACTTCGTTAACTCGCAAGAATATAAAGTTTGATTGGGGTCCCAAGCAACAAGAATTCTTTGAGATTCTTAAACAGAAATTAAGCAATGCTCCTGTGTTGACATTGCCAGAAGGAGTCGAAGAGTTTGTGGTTTATTGTGACGCATCACACACAGGTATGGGCTGTGTGCATATGCAAAAAGGCAAGGTCATTGCCTATGCATCCCGTCAATTGAAGGTGCATGAAAGGAATTACACCACCCATGATTTAGAATTGGGTGTCGTTGTATTTGCACTAAATCTTTGGAGGCATTATCTTTATGGAACAAAGTGTGTGATCTATTCGGATCACAAGAGCCTTCAACATTTATTTAACCAGAAAGATCTCAATATGAGGCAACGTCGTTGGATGGAAACATTGAACGACTATGATTGTGAAATTCGCTATCACCCGGGCAAAGCGAATGTTGTTGCTGACACACTTAGCAGAAAAGAAAGGATCAAACCTATAAGGATCAATGCCAAAAGCATCGAATTAAGGAACATCTTGAATGAAAGACTGCTAGTTGTTCAGAAGGAAGTTGTTTTGGAAACTAACTTCCCCAATGAGAAGTTAGGTGTAAATTCCGATCAATTGTCTTATGGCAAGGAAGGAATCCTTAGATTAAATGGTCGAATCTGGGTTCCAATTTATGGAGGACTTAGAGATGTAATCCTTCAAGAAGCCCATAGTTCTAAATATTCGGTACGTCCGGGCAGTGATAAAATGTACCAATATCTAAAGGCAAATTACTGGTGGATAGGTTTGAAGAAATCTATAGCCACTTATGTGGCTAAATGTCTGACATGCGCACAGGTTATAGCCGAGCATCAAAAGCCGTCAGGATTACTACAACAGCCTGAACTTCCCACTTGGAAGTAGGAAATGGTAACTATTGATTTTATTACTAAGTTACCAAAGACGAAACATGGGAATGATACGATATGAGTTATAGTCGACAGGCTGACTAAGTCAGCTCACTTCTTGCCCATTAAAGAAACGCACAGCTCCGATAAACTAGCCCAGCTATATGTGGATGAGATTGTATCTCTCCATGTAGTGCCAGTATCTATTATCATTGATAGGGATACAAGATACACATCTCATTTTTGGAAAAGCTTTCAGCAATCTTTAGGCACTCGTTTGAATTTCAGTACTGCTTACCATCCTCAGACGGATGGGCAAAGTGAGCGTACGAATCAAACCTTGGAAGACATGTTGCGTGCTTGTGTTATTGATTTGGGTGGAAGTTGGGATGACCATCTTCCTTTGATTGAATTTTCGTACAATAATAGTTATCATTCGAGTATCCAAGCCGCGCCTTTTGAGGCCTTGTACGAAAGGAAGTGCAGAACGCCAGTTTGTTGGGCGGAGGTTGGAGAAACCCAACTGTCAGGACCTGATATAGTCCTCGAGACGACGGATAAGATTGTCCAAATCCGTGATAGTCTCAAAGCTGCCAGTGATAGGCAGAAAAGCTACACTGATAAAAGGCGAAAACATCTTAAATTTGAGGTAGGTGATAAAGTGCTACTCAAGGTGTCACCCTGGAAAGGGGTGATGCATTTTGGCAATAGGGCAAGCTAAGCCCAAGGTACATAGGACCATTCGAGATCATCGAACGTGTCGGAAGTGTGGCTTATAAGCTAAATCTACCTGAAGAGCTTAGTGGGATACATAATGTATTCCACATTTGCAATTTAAAGAAATGTCTAGCCGATGTATCGCTAGCAATGTCATATAAGGACGTGCAGATAGACGAGAGCTTGAAGTTTATCGAAAAGCTTTTGTCGATCGAGGATCGACAGGTTAAGAAGCTTCGAAGAAAGAATGTGCTGATCGTAAAAGTAAAATGGGATGCCCGTAGAGGCCCAGAATACACGTGGGAAGTTGAATCCATGATGAAACAGAAATACCCTCATCTATTCCAGTAAATCTCGAGGTTGAGATTTCTTTTAAGGGGGTGAGGATGTAACACCTCGCAAAATCATGTCCAATATAATAAAGACACGTGTCATTGACTTTAAACGTGTAATGAATTGATTTCGAGGGACCAAAGTTGACAAATAAGGAAAAGATATGTGTGAAAGGATCCAAAATGTCAACATTTGAAAATTTGCCTTTCAACAACCCTACACGATGCTTATACTCTTAAATGAATAAATTGTGAAACGTATGAAGCCGTTTGTTAAATAAAGTGAAAGTTTATAAGACGCGAGGGTTAAACGTGTCAACATGTTAAATTACTACCTCTGAGTGACCTTTTAACGAACCCAGGGCTTTTTAACGATTGATTATACTCTCAAGAACAAGTGACAAAAATTTCACGAGGTTTCGATATAGTTTGATATAAATACGTTAACTTTCGTAAATAAAGGGGTTAAAAGCGTCAACTTGATGAAACTAGTGTTTTCGGTTATCGTCTAACGAAACCGGACCTAACGATGTTTAGTTATATCCTAAAGATCTCCCAAATATAAACTTTATGGGTTAAAAGTGCTTGAAATAGAAGTTATTATGTTTTAAAAGGTCGAGGGGTCGATTCTGCCATGTTTGAAACTTATTGTGCTGGTCCCCCTAGGGGTGGCGCTACGCCACACCAAAACCCAACTGCCGTCGCGCGACGCGACGGCCTAAAATTGGCAAAAACCATGCACAGGTGCAGGTTCTGCGTTTTCTTCACCATTGCATGCTTGTATTCGAAACTAGGGACTGTTTGATGGTATCTAAAACCACTTGGGACACACGGTAACATCTATGAACATCACAAAACACCTGGACTGATCAGAGGATGCCTTGAAGTAGTATAAATAGAGGCTTTTGGGGTAGCATTCTCACTTGCACTTCATATTTTCTTACTCCCACAAATTCTAAAGCTTTCAAACACTTCTCTGGAGCATCCTGGTTATCTAGGAAGCTTTCTCAAGTCTAAGCTTCGTGCTAAGGACCATTGTAAGTGTTCTTAGCTTCTATAGTTAAGGTTTTATTAGCCTAATGACCGAAAGTCAAAGATATCGTAATTAAACTTTGACTTGGTGATTAATCACTAACGGTCCAGCCATTATTCAAATTGAAAGTTGCTATGTGTTGGTAATTAAGTAGGTGATAAACCCTTAAAAGGGCACCTCCTAATTATCACGTTTACTTAGTCAATTGTCGGGTCAAACTACTTAACAGAAAAGTCAAACGAGTCAGTTTTTACAAAATAAATCATAACTGATAATGTAGAAGCTATAAAATACATTTTATCACTTAAATAACTTGGTAAATAATATAAGAACATGTTTAGGCATGTTCAACACGACAATTCTGAGTTTAAGCTCGGTTCGTAACCGAAAGTCACAAAAGTAGACTTTTGCTTTAACTTTCAGTTCTGACCTGATTTAGCTTAGTTTAGCTATGCCTTAGGATTCCTTTGTGACCATAGTATATGTTAGTATAACTCTCTGAAGTTATACTACATGGTCCCCTAGAAATCAGAGATTACATGCATGTTCCGTTATTTGCTTAAAATTGACCATTATGCCCTTTTGTTATTAAAACGAGATTTTTAAAAAAAATGTGAGGGAACAAAAAGCTATATTACTGATATATAAGTATGTCACAAAAATTTGACATCAGTTTATGGTCTCAAATTAAAGTTATGCAAGATATCGTAAAACAAAACTTTTTGTTAATTAAATTGCATTTTTGGCATAAATCATATTTAAACCCAATTTTTGGCACCAAACTTGCTACCCTCTGATATGATATAATATTTAGAAATTTTTGGAAATTTTTGTCAAATTTTATACTACCATAACATAGAGTTCTTGCATGGACTCGGTAATTGACGATAATGCCCTTTTCGCTAATAAAATGAGTTTTACACATCATTTACATGTCAAACATTTTTCTAATGGTTTTATATATTAAATAAAATATTTTAAACAGTTAAGGCTGGTCAAAATCTCAGATTTCTTTAAACATCTCAAAAATCGTCAAAATACCGACTTTTTTGCGAATTACGCGCATAGTATGGTTTAAAACCATATTTAGCACCTAAGACTTGTTACTTTCTGATTTTAAAATTAAATTTTTATACTCTAACAGTAAGTATAAGTCTTGAACTCATATTTCCAAACTTAACCTTAAAAGCATATGTGAAATGACCAAAATGCCCCTACAGTGCATAGTTTGGCCATAAACGATTAAACACACATATGTATGATGTCTTGTTGATATAACAACATAAAATAAATATTTTTACAGAATCTTTTAGACCAGAACCTCAGTTTATGTTTAAACCTCTTTTATAAACTTTAAAATGACCAAAATACCCTTTCGGGACTTAAATTGGTCTTAAATACATTTGGGGCATAATTGTTGATATCCTACTGATATCACAACATATTTTAAGCATAATAACTATTGGAACTTGTATACGACTCATCCGGTTACCCGTTATGCATATACGCGTTCGGTACGGTTTATGTAACTAGTTTGCATGAATTAGCCGAAACGGATCAAACCTTATCATTTTTACTTCAAAATCCAGAATGTGTTTAGTTTACCCATTATATACAAGTATTCATACTTTTCGGGTCTAAATCACATTCCAATCCGGTCACCGCTTAATCTTGCGTTTCGTACCGTAAACTTTCCTTTAAAACTAACCGGTCAAAGTTATAACTTAAATAAGACCCGTTAGGAATCTAATAGGTTATTAAAACCTTCGTTCCAGATTAGGAGCCTAGTCAAAGCTCCCTGCACTTGCTGATTAGAAAATACGATTGAGAATAAATTACATTTAGCTCAGGTAAATATTTTTAACTTATTTTCCCATATACGGGCTTGGGATACGGTAAATTATTACCGCCTGGTCGGGTATTGAATATTTAATCGATTAGTGGTTAAATCATTGAGATAACTCATTTTAATCTGTTTTGTTTGATACAAAGCATTTGGGGGTTAATATGACCGTGTCCTGGATATCCTCGGGCCTCGGCTCATTCATTTGAAATAGCCACGACTTAAGCACGGGGTGTAGGCATACACCTGACAGTTGTGTATTTAAAACGGTATCTCACACGTGAGGAAACTTCTTGTGGGCTTATACTAGTGGTGTGTCTATTAATCTTGTCCCGGCTCTTCTATTCCGGGCCCTGAACGTACGACAAACATGTAAATCTGTATACAAGATTATTTTAAATAATTGTCCCAAGTTATAAAAGAATATTTGTTCCTTATGCATTTAAATCAATTTTCTTAAATGTTTTTAAAAGATTCAGTTAATTGTATTTACTTGTGTAAACTGACGTATTTTTCAATAAGATTAAGTGCAGGTACTACATTAAATGGGCTGGAAACTCCTGAGTATTAATTAAAGAGTCTTGCAAGCTTTTAATACTTAAAGTCTGTTGAACAATATTTACTTTCTATTTTAGATCCGTCTGTGGATCCACTTACAACCGTTGTGTAATATTTTATTATACTTTTCATTTCGGTTTGTATTATTACCTTCAGACTTCCACTGTGCATTAAACTGTGATTAATTGACTATGATGATATCAACTACGTCACGATACTCCCCACCGGGCCCACTGGTAATACGTGAAAATATCGGGGTTTGACATCATCCAAACCTGAGGACCCTTTTCCAGGAACAACCGCGTTCAAGGCCTTCATGACTTTTCTCTATTCTTCTCCTCTTACCTGTTGTTCTAATTAAACTTTGAAACATGGTGGTGTTGGACAGATGTTGGTGCGAGCCTCAAGACACACCTTCCCATGATCATCATCTTCATCGCTAACCTTGGGTTGGTTTCTTCAACTTTGCAACCTTGGGATCGGAACACAACTTCCCTCTGCCTTGACTGGAAATTTGGTGGTTAATGATATCATTCTTCTCACTGATAACACTTGACGCTAGCAATGACAACAATTCGGATAAAAACACTGTGATTAAACTCAAACATTTGAATCAAAAAATTCACTCGGCAAACTTATAGCTTTGCAATTTTTATCGAAATCAACCAAAAACAGGCTAAACAAGAAAAATAATCAAATACTTATACTAACCCTAATTGGATAAAGTAGGAACATAATATTAATCAAAATTACATAAAAGATAAACGTAGAAGTAAATTCTTGATCTTGAGTCTTGGGCGACCCATTTCTCCACCCGTTGCAAAGCCAAGTTAGATTATCTTCATATGCAAGCATGTGCCGTGTTCGGGAGCCCAAATCGTGACCAATGATGAACTCGGATCAACTGGCCCATTGAATTCTTGGCCCAGTTCTTGACCCACGAATTGATTTGTTGATGTTCCTATGATTAAAAGCATTTAATATACTTTAAATCACTAATGTTCGGATTTCCTTGCAAGTAAAACATGTTTTGATAAATGTATATTAAATTGTTTCCCTATGTATTTAGCTTTAGGTCAAAGTATATTTTAGTACGGTTCTAAAACTATGCATGTTACAAATGATGATCTTAAGCCTATAAAAAGAAGAAAAATAAAGGAAATTATTAAAAGTCCTATGGTTGTGATTTCATCACTTATACGGTCAATAGTAAATCCAGAACTTACGCAGAAACATTTACTTTTTAACAAGAACTTCAATGGATGAATTAAAATTGAAGAAGATTTTGTATTATTAAAACTTCCTATAGGTTAAAAACTACTATGCTATTTATGGATCTTCAATAAGAAGTTTAAGGTGAAGCAATGGCATTGTACATATATATAAATCAACATTAATGATCAAAAGCTGACAAATAGAATGTTTAAATTACTATGATGAGTAATAACTTATAACAAGAAGAATCTCCATATGGTACTCACAATTTGTAACACCCCGAAAACGGGATTGGTAATTAAACCACGTTAATAATAATGAACGGGTAAAATACCGTTAGTGGTAAAATTAACCCGGTGAATATTAGGATTTAAACAAATAATCCTAATATTAAGTAAAAGGAGAATAAATGCTTTAAGAAAAGTAATTTTATAAGAAGCCCGAGTTAACGGGACTTACAATATAACGGGTTATAACTCCCGGAACCCACTAAGTAACTAGGAATATCAACCTAGTTAGTTAAGTGTTTTAAAAAAAACAATGAAGAAACTTGATGTAGTAACCTTTTTATAACCTTTGTATATTAAAGGGACTAAAACTGCATTTTTAAAAGAGGTTTGATTAAATAAAACAAAACACCAAAACACACACACTTATGTATGTTCTGGTCGACATCTTCACAACCCAGGAAAGAGAGTTCTTCATTGAACCCTAAAATCATGAAATTGAGCAAATTTAAGAGGAATCATGCATATAAATTCGGGGTTTTAACTAAAATCGTGATCACCAAGCTTAGGGGATCATAAGGTATGTTAATTTTGTATGTTTAGCGAAGTTGAGATTCTTGATGAACTTATGAAATCAAAATTCAAGCTTGAATGATTGATGTTTGGGTGAAACTAGGGTGAATCCATGTTTAGGAACGAACCCTAGTCAATAAATTGATGAGTTGGTGTTCATAATTATGAACTTCATAATCACCCACTTAGGTGTTAAATGGGTTTTGTAGGATAATGAAGAACACTAGAATTTTGATAATGAAATGGGTGTTGTTTGATTTCTATGAAGTGAATCTAGGTGTTGTTATGCATGCTAGATATAATGGATGTGAAAATGATGTTAATCTTGGTAAAAATAACTAGTTATGAACTAGTTTTTAAATGTGTAAAAATTATGCCCATTAGGTGTTTGTTAAAATGCCTAAATGAAAGCTAAAATGTTGAACTTTCGAGTGAAACGTACATTTGAATAATATGATAAATTATGCGAAATATGAAGCGATAAGGGTTCTAAACATGATGTTGATTTAGACTTAATTGTGTATATCATGTGATCAAAGGTAGTTAACTTTTGGAAAGTTAAACTAACCACTGATGAAGTCAAATAGTAGTTTCGACATAGAAAATATGTAAGGTGGAATAGTCGTGATTGTTAATGACTAATCTAACCACCTTGTAAATGATGACGATAGTTTGACGCTTAACGAGCTAGGTGGAGGCTTGGGAAAGAAGCGGGTCAAACGGATCGAGTACGCGGAAAAGAGCATAACCGGATGCAAGGTAAGTGAAACTTACACTTTTTTACAGAATACGTGCTTATTCTAAAAGTCACATATGCGATAAAGATAATATTCAAGATATGGTTTCCGACGCGAAATAATACGGGTCGGAACTAATGTAAATGATAAAAACCATATTTAATGGTAAATAGAGGTAAAACGGTAAACTAGCCATGAAAAGGCTAAGGTAAAAAAATGAATGAGTTTTTGAACGTCTACTTGGTAAGTAAGCCTAAATGAATAAAAAGTGTAGAACGGTGAATTAGTTAAGTATAAATGAATCAAAGTCAATGTTTAAAACGGCACCAAATGGCATAAGCCATGTTGGGTAAACGAGTAAGAAACGGATTTAAGAAACCTAAATAAATTGGTGAAAAATCTGAAACAAGTTACTTAATGAAATGGTAAATAAATACCATTCGATTATAAGTGTAAAATATTTGGTCGTTTAGACCAAACGGGTCAAATGGTAACGTTGATACCATTTGAAAATTAACGACTAATAAGCGTTTGTTGAGACATACGCTCACAGGATAAGACGGCTTATGGATTAGTGATGCTATGGATTAGCAATTTGAGACAAGGTATTAAAACGGGTCAATATGTTGACCCGAGCTAGGTACGCATAAAGAGAATTATAGTTAAAAGTGATATTTTGGTCAAATAATTAGTGAAAGTCCCTTGTAGTAAAATGAGGGACTAAAATTGATCAAAAAGCCCTCGATGGGTAAACTGAGCAAACGACCCTTAGAGGTTGTTTAAGAACATGTAACATGATCAAGTAAGTGGTAGATAAACATAAAAGTTATAGGGATAAGCCTCTCGTGAGTTAAATGCCTAAGAATGGGTCATTTACGTAAAATGACCATCCGAAGGGTAAAATTTGGATAATTGTTTTATTATGTTAAATCCACCACAAAAATAGTTGTGATGGGATATAAGTAGGTATTTTAAAATGGGAATACGAAGTGTAAAAAGAGAAGAGCGAGTTTGATGCTTAAAAGCATAAAAGTCGCTCTAAACGGGTCAAAACGAATCACTCGCATAACTCGGAAAACTGTCGCGTAATTCACTAAGTAACAAGTATAAGTTAAAGATTGGGAGTTAAAGTAGTCTTTTATGACTTAATAGTAAACGAGAAATAAGTGTGGATAATGAATTACGAAACGGGTTGAATAATTATAAAAAGGATTTATAAGCCTTTAGCTTATAAATCGGATTTTGATGCGAATAAAGAGGATAAACGGGTCCCTAATTTATTTACGGTCGCGTAGGAAAAAGAATCACGCAAAACGGACATCTAGATCAAAAGTTATGGCAAATTGAAGTTGTTTTTTGATTAAAAACTTGAGCTGGGTAGAAATGCGGGTCCAGATACGGATCTGCTGGAAAACGGTGACCCTCGCACGACGCGAGGGAGTATACTAATGCGGGCGCGCCACGCGATGCGGGTTGCGGCCCACGAAGGAATTTGCCCAGTCTCTCGCGTCCCGCGAGAGACACAGAAGTTGGCGAAATGTGATTTTACTTATTGTTTAATGCTTAGTGCTTGTTTAAACTATTAAGATACCAAAACAAACTTTTAAGTTGGTTTTGATCACAGGTGAATATCAGGAGTACCCGGATGAAGATCAAGCGGCGTACAAGAACCGAACACATCAAAATGAAGTTTCCGCACGTTGTTTCGTCGTCATTTTTAAACGATGAACTCAATCACATTATGGAGTATTATTTTAAATTGTAAAAGTTTTAATTTACCCGTATTTTTCAATGTACATGTAATCATAATTACATGTTTATTTCCTTAATCTGTACGAAAACCGTTAAATAACAGTAAGGGTCTTACACAATTGTAGCTTAAGAAATTTAATGTTCACTTAATTGATGTAAAACGCCCTTTCCGAACAAAGCTGGTTAGTGTGTGAGTAAGACAACATGTTTCTAACGTCTAAAACTAGAATTTTCTTATAGTTGTTTAATGTAAATTTAACTTTGAATCGATTAAATGTTCATTTCTAAGTAATTTGCAGATACCTAGTTGAAATGTCAGATTTCCAGGTTACATTGAAAGCTTTACTAAAGACATTAGAGGACCAGTCGGTTTGAAGACCGTAAGAGCCGTATGGTATGGAAAGGTTACGAGTCATGGGCCAAGAATAGGCCTACTCCGCCTCATGATAATGAACCCTAGTGGGCCTAGTTATGACGTGTCAAAGTTATGAGCAGTACCCAAGAGAAAGCGTGCGGGTCGTACCCGACCCGGATCATACCCGACCCATATCATACCTGGACCATATAAATAAAAAGATATGTCGACTAAACCCTAAGTTGCGAACTCGGAAGTTAAGCATAGCGAAAATAGGTTGTAACAGGGAAAAGATTCAAGAGAGGATCAACGGGAAGAGAATTCAAGGAAGAATAACGTACTGGAGGTCGAGATATCGATCCTTACTGAGTTAGACCCTTCGTATTGTCAATTTCTTTTAGATCTGATAATATATTTGATGAAATCTTGTGTTTTAGTTATTTCTATGAGTAGCTAACTGCTCTATAGCCGGTTAGGTTAGGATGAATCTTATTACTTTGTGAAGCATGGATGAATTTGTTATGAAAGTGTGTTTTTACTAAGATTTGCTGATGAACTTGTGATTGTGTTAATCTGTATGCTATGTATTGATGATTGAATGAGTTTGTGTGGATGATTTAGTTCTTTCTATGAAGTTATGCATGTTAGATCTGTTTTGTCTATCTTTAGACTTTATATCGATCATTAGTCTAGGGATGAAAACTTAGTTGTAAAAGACAAGCTTGCTCGAGGGTTGGTTACTCATATGGGTCACATATGGGAAGAATCTGATTAAAAAGGTTTAGAAGTTTGTTAAGGTTTGTTTTAAATTGAGTAGCATAAAATAGTAATTCGCCCGGTTCGTTAATTTATTTTACTAGAACAATATAAGAAGTTGTAAAAGTGGTAAATGTCTTATACCTAGAACCGGATAGTTAGGTGTGTCCATACAGTACCGACTATGATGTTGTGCAGGGGGGACTTCCGCACAAGGCCCGTGATTTTGAGAGGCATGAGATTTTTATAAAAAATTTAATATATAAATATATATATTTTTTTTTAAATTGTAACCACATACCAATTCCAGTATAGGCCCATTATCAATCTTTTTAATGGTTTATAATTTAGCCCATTACACATTAGGTTTATTGGCCCAATACTCATATGATTTTAATAAAAATTATAACACACCACGGCAATTTCATGGACTCCTGGAATCTGAAAGAACGAGACGAACAAACTCATCAAAGTAACAAACAGTCAAACATCAGAACTTCGCTGAATCGCTAGGCCCGGGCTGTTGCGAACAAAAGATTCAGAGACGTAAATAAGAACAACATCGATCAGAGACACGAATAAGAACATCGATCAGAAGATTCAGAACTCAAAAGGTCCGTTCGTCGGTTTAGTGTTAGTTGTTAAACTGTTAGTCTATTAATTGTTGTTAACATCAGAACCATGTTGCCCGTATCCGCGTACGACGTATCGTTGCTATCAGTGGAGGAATCAGTGTATGGAATTCTTGTTAATTGAACATCGATTATTATTTTTAGGCATTAATGGCTCCTAAACAAGCATCCGGGTGGCAAAAACGTCAAAAATGGAAACGAGCGGAAGAATGCAAGGAGGGTTGCACGAATCATTGGTTAGATATTAACTTTTAGTTATTACGGTATGTAACTCATTAGAATACTATGATTTTGTCATTATCATAATTGTATTGTTTATCAAATACTACAATTTTTGTCATTTTCGTAATTATGTTGTTTATCGTTAAAGCATATGGGCACATTTTTCAAGCTTAAAAAGGGTACGTGAATTCTTAGAGACACCACTGTGTCCATATCTTAGGTATTCGGAGACATAGAGTCATCCAGAGAGGGCAATGGCTATTTAACACTACATCCTCATCACTGGTGTCTACTGTGATGAGTTTTTCATAAATTCTATAATCACACAGTTTTGCAAAAGTATTGAGAGGATTCTGGTCCTAACTGGTTATCTTTCTTATATCTGATTTCATACACTTTAATTTAGTAGTTTTGGTTTATTATCTCTAATCATAAAAGTTACATAGGTTGAATATTACAAAAGAGGTTAGGTTAATAGATTCCTTGTCCTTAGATTGATAGTTGGGTACTTCTCTTAGCTATACTCTATTTCGATAGGTACGCTTACCTAAAACGTGCGTAGATAGTAGATGTAGTTTTTACCTTAAAACTAGTATGTGTTTATTTACATTTTATTTGTTACTTTTAAGCATGTCACTGGTGTAGAAAGAACTATATAGGGTTTCGTTGTCCTAGGACATAGGAGAAATGTTGTAAGCTCTCTAAATCACTGCCTCAAACAAAATCCAAAACAATAACATCAAAAGTTTGTCCCCTGGCATGGCAATGTAACTCCACAATTATTTAATGTGACAATTGTGTCTGTATGAAAGAGAAATGGTGCAAATGGTGAATATGACATTTTATGACTCTACATTCACAATATGCTTGTCATTAAGAGTATAGTAACGAAAAGAAAATACCACATAATGTTTACTTAAAATTTTCAAGTCAAGCAGATGTGGCCCTTTGAAATAAGGTTACAGAGACTAACTAAATATGTCAAACACACTATTTGACAAAAAGTTTTTGAGAAACTAGATAAAAATATCTAGAATAGCTAGATGTCACGTCCCGCTTAAAAATCGGATCTTTTTATCGCGATTCCGGAACCTTCCGCGCTATTCAAGGCACACTAGGGACTGCTGGAACATTCCGGAGAATGCTACACAAATCTGGCCTCAAAGACCATGCTACAAAGTTGCGGAACTCTCTAGAATGGGCTGGAAATTCAGCCATAAAAATCTCCCAAGGAACCCTCTAGAATCTCAACTAATATCATGATATTTATGAAGGAATTCTCTAGATATCAAAGATAGATATTATGTAAAGAATGATCTAGATTAAGAACCATCTAGACATGAGGCACTAGTATAAATAGGCATAAGTGGCCTCATTTGAAACCACCCAACTTGTTGTAATCACTCTCACTTGTAATACTTGTTCAAGTAATATAAACGCCACATTTCTTGTAGTATTGCACTACAAAACTTGTTCTCGTGTTTACTCAAACAAAGACTTCCGCTGCGATACATAACCAAACCCAACCACAAGGCTTAACTTAGGAGCATTCTAAGTGCCGCACGAGAGTCAGAAATTTACTCCGTGACAAGTGGTATCAGAGCAACATTCGATCCATTGGAGATGGCTGAAATAGAAAAGATGCAACATACAACGGGTGCCGGAGACGAAACGCGTGGACGTGACGACACTCGAAAAGGTGGAAGAAAGACCCGAGAAATGTCCAAAGACTTGGTTGCAAGTCTGGATAAACGAATTGAAGACGTTGAAACATCGATGGCCGAATACAACAACAATGCTGATGCTCTGAGGGCTAAATTCGACACCTTCAAGGAACACGTCACTGAATCACTACAATAATTGGAGCCTTTGAGTAGTGATTTCGACGAGATGAAGGACGCTTTCAAAGCCGCTATTGCTATAGCACGGAATGAAATGAAATGAAAGAAATGTTTATGCACGAGTTGGGTTAACTCAAAATCAATGTAGAGAAGGAGCTTGCAGGCTGCCATGATAGCTTCAAGCAGTTGCAAATGGACTTCAATATCCTCAAGCAAGCTGTTGCAAACGGAGCCGGTGGTACAAGCAACCTTGTTCCCATGAAAGTCAAAGTCCCGCAACCAACTCCATTCACTGGAAAGCGAGAAGCCCGTGCGGTGGATGACTTCCTCTGGGAAATTCAACAGTATTTTGAAGGCGTAGACATCACGGATGATGCCAAGAAGATCAAAACCGCGCAACTTTACTTAAAAGACACAGCTGCATTATGGTGGCGACGAAAGCAAAAAAGAAATCGAGCAAGGTACGTGCTTCGTCACTACTTGGGCTGATTTCACTAAAGAAATCAAAAGGCAATTTTATCCGGAAAATGCTGAGTACGAAGCGAGAATTCGACTTCGTAATCTCAAACAACGGGGCACTATCAAAGATTACATAAGTGAATTTACAACACTTATGCTTGAAATTCCGGATATTTCGCCCAAAGACTCGCTCGCATACTTTATTGATGGCTTACAATATTAGGAGAAAAACGAAGTCGAACGTCGTAACGTTCAAGACTTATCATCAGCCATCATTGCTGCCGAATCCTTACATGATCGTACTGAAACACGATCAAAGTCCACGCAAGTGGAAACCAATAATGCAAAAGGTGGGGGATCCAAACCCATCAACCAATTCCGGAAAGAAGGTACCCGGAAACCACTCCAACTGGCCAACGAACCCTATAAGGGCTGTCTGATATACGATGGGCCACATAACCCACGTTTTTTCCCAAAGAAGAATAGCCTTAACGCGATGGAAAAGGCTAATGAAGAACCCGCTGGAACCGAGGAGGCTCACTTGGGATCAATACAATTACAAGTCCTCAATGCCTTAACCGCATATGATGGAAACGCTTAAGGATGGCGGAATGTGAGCAAACCAAAACCTGCCCACCAACGAGAACAGACAACACTGCAAGTGAAGGATCCAAAGGACTTCGATTCGTGCATATCGAGATAAATGGCCAACCCGGAAAAGCACTCGTCGATACAGGGGCAAGCAACAACTTCATCACCCCAGAAGAGGCTACGAGACTTGGTCTACCGATCACATTTCGAAAAGGATGGATCAAAGGAGCCAATGGAAATCCCGAGCCAATACAGGGGCACTCATGGAATGCCAAAACGAGTATCGAGACGTGGTCAGGAAGGCTAGACTTCACCGTAGTACCTCTAGACGACTACGACATCATCCTTGGGATGGATTTCTTCCGTCAAACCAAAGCCGTCATAGTACCGTTTACAAACACCATGTACATGGCCAAAAACAAACATGTATACATTGCCGATCTAGAGACCAAACCAGTGCGAAAAGGAGAGACCATATCCGCTTTACAACTTACAAAAAAGATGCCGAGGATAGCCAAGAATCGCAACGAGGGTGTTACGAATTTAGGTGGGGGAGAATGTCACGTCCCGCTTAAAAATCAGATATTTTCATCGCGATTCCGGAACCTTCCGCGCTATTCAAGGCACACTAGGGGCTACTGGAACATTCCGGAGAATGCTACACAAATCTGGCCTCAAAGACCGTGCTACAAAGTTGCGGAACTCTCTAGAATGGGCTGGAAATTCAGCCATAAAAATCTCCCAAGGAACCCTCTAGAATCTCAACTAATATCATGATATTTATGAAGGAATTCTCTAGATATCAAAGATAGATATTATGTAAAGAATGATCTAAATTAAGAACCATCTAGACATGAGGCACTAGTATAAATAGGCATAAGTGGCCTTATTTGTAACCACCCAACTTGTTGTAATCACTCTCACTTGTAATACTTGTTCAAGTAATATAAACGCCACCTTTCTTGTATTATTGAACTACAAAACTTGTTCTCGTGTTTACTCAAACAAAGACTTCCGCTGCGATACATAACCAAACCCAACCACAAGGCTTAACTTAGGAGCATTCTAACTGCCGCACGAGAGTCAGAAAGTTACTCCGTCACATAGATCTCTAGCTATTTCATTTAAAACTATGTGTAGTGGGTTAATGTCCATTTACACATCAACAATCTTTGAACGCGAAATATTGCGCCATGGGTATCAAGGCCAGAAAGAGAGTGGTCAACAATCTTTGGACGCTAAATACTGTGCCAGTCCACTATTAAGATGTGTTGGGTGTTTGAACGTATTGCATAATAGTGATGTAAACCGGTATATATATAGATTTTTTTTAAAAGTAACTTTCATTAACCCAACAACGCCGACCCAAACCGGGCCGACCCAAAAAGAAACCACATTACATATTTACAAAAGAGCACCACTCCCCCCAATCTAACCCTTTATGTTTCGATCTATTTACAAACCAAAGAAAACCCAATGATTTAACTTCACTAACAATGTTCTCTATCTTAACCAACGCGTTGGAAAACTTAGCGTTATTCATAGCTCTCCACAAGCTCCAACATACGATCATAATAATGCCCGGAACCGCGTCCTTCTTTCTCTCCGATACACGGAGATCGTTATGAAATCCGAGAAGATCTTTAGGCGAGAAGGCAAATATGTCAGGAATCTTGCACCATAAACTAATTTCGTTCCACACAATGGCTGCCACTCGACAAGCAGTGAAAATTTGGTCAACGGTCTCTTCCTCCTCCAAACATAAAGAACACACAGTGTTATCGATCTGGACATTCCCTCTAGCGAGAGCTTCAGCCGTAGGAAGTCTATTCAAATCCATTCTCCATCTATGAATGTTAACCTTTGCGGAGACCCATTTGCACCATTTGAAATTAAACTCATCATTAATACAAAAGATTGTACGCAAATCAACCGTTGGATATTTATTAACACTTGAGGGTAAATATGGATGAGAGGTAGAGTGGCTGACGTGGCTACATCAAATTGTAAAGAGCATTCAAATTTGTGACATTTTCCATTTTTCTTGAAATAAAAATAATTAATGAAAGATATACGAATGTATACTTTAGAATCTATTAACTTGCATGATTTGAATTCAAATTTTTAGTTAGTTACAAAAATTCCTAAACTGTTTAGGTTCTCGTACAATCCACAACGTATGGATGAGAATTGGAGTGGCTGACGTGGCTACGTCAAATAGATATAATGAACGATATACAATTGTATACTTTGAGAATTTATTAACTTGCATGATTTGAATTCAGATTTTTAATTAGTCACTAAAATCACTAAATTGTTTAAGTTGTCAAACAATCCACAACAAGCATAATATAACCTTAAGTTATTATGAATCCTAAGACATATTTGTATAATATATATAACTAGCGGTACTACCCGCGCACCATGACAGACTCAAAACGTAGATAAAAATATGAAAATCGTGAACGTACCAATTTTTTTTTTAATTTTTTTACAGATGTGTTTATAATGTTTTTATCTATGTTTGTGTAAAAAATTTTTGGCCCAACTCGTGCGGGATCAAAAAGTTCTCACGGTTTTCACAACTCGTAGTGGTTCTTATTTTAACTCGTATATATATGGTAAACCAACACCTACTAGATTTCCTCTCTCACTCTGACGAAAACACCAACAGTCGCCGGAAGTCGTCTTGATTGCTCAACAATGAAGATTGAGATAGATTAGCATGTGAGGTTTAATCGATTTGCTTAATGGTAGCAGTCTTGATATAACCTTCCATTCTAATAGGTCGATTGATTCATCCATTCGCGTCTAGAGTCTTTCTGGTGGTCCTGTCAGCCGTCGAGATGGGGAGGGAAATAGGTGAAAGTTCAGGTGTGGGAAACAACCGTTTGAAATTCGGGGAGAGGTATCAAGGCAATGAAAAAAATAACCAGGCGAGCGATAAGCAATATACGGGGAAGGATGCCATAACATTCTATATTTCCAACATACATCCGCAGGTATCGGACGGAGAATTTTGGTTAGAATACAAGAACTTCGGACACCTGGTGGATGCCTATATTGCAAGGAAAAGGGATAAGTGGGGCAAATGTTTCGATTTCCACAGATTTGTAAACGTTAAAGACGGAGAAAAGGTGGCCAAGGTTCTGAACCAGGTAGAGTTCTATGGATGGAGGGTCAAAGCTAAGGTGGCAAGGTTTATCAAAATTGTCAAAAAACCAATCCAGAAGAAACAAGAAACTTGGGCAAGGAAGGAGGGATTTAAACCGGAAGTCAGGAATGTCAGGCTTGAAGATAACCAACAAGGAATCAAAAAAGGTATGTCATATGCAGATATGGTAAAGGGGAAGAAAGTACAGACAAACGAGGATAACACACTAAGGTGTGGAAACGAACCAGAAGCCTTTAAAGATTGGAGTAATAAAGCGGTGGTGTGCGAATATTATAGTATAAAACATTTAAAGGATGCGGATAAATGTGTAGCAGAGCTAAGATTAGATAATGGAACAATACGCTACTTGGGGGGTTTAAGAGTACTCATTACATTTAAATATACTAAGGATATGGAGGTGTTTGTGAGGGACAAAGAGGAATATTGGAGGAACTGGTTTCATATGGTAGAAGTTTGGAGAGGGCAGTTGTTACCATATCAGAGAATCGCATGGTTAATGATTAAGGGGGTACCTATTCAGCTATGGATGGGAGATGTCTTGAATGTAATTGCGGAAAAATACGGAAGGGTGGTTCAAAGCTCTGAAGCAGATAAATTCGATCTAAACCTTCAATTCGATGTAGTAGGTGTTGTGGTCGATCACGGGTTCTGTATCAAGGAAACACTACCAGTCAAGTGGAAAGATCAGATGTTTAAAGTATGGATCTCGGAGGTAGAAGAACCCTGGCTACCAGGGTGCATAATTAGGAGAAGAACACCACTTGTGGCACCAACAAAGAATTCAGATGATAACAACCATAATGAAAAGGAAAATGGAGAAAACAGTGATAATTCAATAGACTCGCTAGAAAAAATGGTGGTTGAGAAGAACACGGCAGACTCACCGGAAAAATCAAAGACACAGACGGAAGAGGAAGAGTCGTCGGTGGAGGTAAACGAAAAGACAGAAAATCAGGGGGGGAGGTAACGACAGTACAAACCGAACCAGGCTCGAATAGTATTCCCAAGAAAGGCTACATGGGGAACGATAATGCAATTAATTATGGGTTTGACGGTTCCAAAAAGGTGGGTAGCAATTTACAAGTCAACACGGATAATCCAACTCAGGGTGGTGAGGCCGAACAAATTATTAAAGATGGGCCCGGATTAAATGGATCAAGTGATAGGAACTTAAGTGGGCCTATGAACAACCAAAATAAAAAAAAGAAAGAGAGTTAATCTAGCTAAGGCAAGAGCCAAAAACCTGAAGCCCAATTCGAAAATTAATAAAGGAAAACTTCCTGATATAAATTTAGAGGTGACGGAGAGTACAAGGTTTCAATATCGCCAAAAGATTCCCCTAAAAGTCAAAAGAAAAAACAAGAAGGATGTGAGAATTCAAGAAATAATTAACGATTTGTTCAATGAAAATGGTGGAGGATCGGTACCGGAAGACGGATTTAATTCTGATTAGGAAGAAGAGTCGCAGTCAGGCGAAACCCTTGTAGAAGACACCCAAAACACAGACGGATTACGACCAGTTGAGCAGCAGCTAGTGGGGGATTTAAACAACGAGATATTGCAGACTAAGGAGGTAGGAACATCAGTATTCGTTAACTTAAATGGTAAAGAAGATCTGATAAGGAAGACGATTGTCGAGGAACAGGAGGAAGTAGGTTCACAATGAATTTTGCTACCATTAATATCAAAGGGGCAGGAGGGGTGGGGAAAGCAAAAGCAGTCAGAGGTCTGTTATCAAAATATGGCTTAAACTTTGTAGCAATTCAGGAAACTCAGTTCAGCGATATACCAGAAAGAATAATAAAAAGGTTTTGGGATAACACATCGATGGATTACATCAAAGTGAATGCAGATGCGAGATTGTGGGGGCTGCTATCGATATGGAGTCCAGGGGTATTCTAAAAGGAGTCTGAAGTATTATCTTAAAATTTTATTTTAGTCAAAGGAAAAGTAACAGGGGAGCAAGAGTATATGATTGTGGTGAATGTATATGCGTCGACGATACAAAGTAATAGAAGGCAAATGTAGAATGAATTTCTATTACTGAAACAGTCAATTCATGGCAGGTGGATCCTACTGGGTGACTTCAATGAGGTACGATTTCCTGAAGATAGATTTAACTCACAATTTGATGTGGGGGTGCACTATGTTTTAATAATTTTATCATGAGTGCGGGTCTACAAGAGTATAACATGGGGGAAGGAGGTATACATTTATGTTGGGTGATGGGAGAAATCTAAGCAAAATTGATAGGGTACTTGTTTGTGAAGAATTCATAATGAGGTGGCCAGATGCGACTCTATTAGCGCTAAATAGAGAGGTATCGGACCACTGTCCTCTAATACTAACAACAGCGGTGAACAATTTCGGACCAACTCCGTTCCGTGTATTTCATAGTTGGATGGAAGATCAGGGGTTTGGCGAAGCGGTAAAAAGAGGTTTAAACAAAGGGTGTGATTCAATCTTTAAGGATGAGTGCTTGGGCAGAAAGTTTAAAGCAAGAAAGGATGAATTAAAGAGATGGAGAATCAGCGAAAAGGTGAAACAGGAAGAAAAACTGGCTACCGCAAATGAGAACATACAAAAAATCAAGACAGAAGCAGAGACAAGAAGCCTGTCGGAGCAGGGAATAGAAATATGGCAAGGATTTAAGAGAACGGTAAAGGAATGGCACGAAGCAAAAGCGAAGGATATGATTCAAAAATCAAGGATAAATGGATTGCTTTGGGAGACGAAAACTCAACGTTTTTTCATACAGTAGTAAACAACCATAAAATCAGGAATAGGGTGAATGGTTTATGGATAGAAGGTAACTAGGTCACAGATGCAAACGTAATCAAAGATAAGTTCATGTTGGCATTTAAAGATAAATTTAAGGAACTAATACCTTCTAGACCGAGAATTGGTATGGAAGGTTTTAAAAGATTGACGGATCATGAAAGTTCTGAGTTAGTGGAGCACTTCAAAGAGTAGGAAATTAAGAAGGCAATATGGGAGTGAGGCGGTGACAAAGCACCAGGGCCTGATGGGATGATGTTCAAACTAATAAAAAAATACTGGGAGGAGTTGAAATTGGCGATCATGGAGATGATGCAGCAATTCTATACTCACGGGTCGATTCATCATTCTTGTAGCTCATCCTTTATCTCACTTATCCCTAAGGTAAACAATCCGCTAGTATTTTCTGATTTTCGTCCTATTTCATTAATAGGAGTAGTCAATAAAATAATATCCAAAGTTTTGGCAAACCGGGTGAAAAAAGTCTTAAATAGCATCATATCGAGTTCACAGTCGGCTTTCATATCGGGTAGGAATATAATAGATGGACCCTTAATAACTAATGAGATTGTCGGTTGGGCGAAGAAGACGAAAAAGGATATATTTGTATTCAAGGCGGATATAGAGAAAGCCTATGACACGTTAAATTGAAAATTCCTTATTTCTATTTTAACGCATATGGGCTTCCCTTCGAAATGGAATAATTGCGTAATGGGGATTTTATTTAGCGGGAGAGGATCGATCCTTGTAAATGGGGCACCAATCGGTGAATTCCAATACAAAAGAGGATTAAGACAAGGGGACCCCCTCTCCCTTTTCTTATTCATAATTGCAATAGAAGCACTACACGTAATGATGGTGAAGGCCGAAGCTACGGGAATATTCTCGGGGGTAAAGTTACCGGGGGAAGGAATAACAAAGACTCATTTATTGCTCGCGGACGATTCAATTTTTATGGGTGAATGGGATGAAAACAACATAAAAAAACCTAAGAAGGATATTAAGATGTTATTACTTAATATCCGGACTAAAAGTAAATCCGAAAAAAAGCCAAATTTTTGGAGTGGGGGTCGAGGAGGAAGAGGTTATCTCAAAGGCGGCAAGCTTCGGGTTCAAGCCAGGTAAATTTCCATTTACTTATTTGGGGTTAAAAGTAGGGGCGAATATGAATCGGATTCAAAATTGGAAAGATGTCATTGACACATTTAATAGAAGGCTATCAAATTGGAAAGCAAAAATGTTATCTTTTGCTGGGCGGGCTGTCCTTGTAAAGTCAGTATTAGGAAGTCCACCAAACTACTATCTCTCTTTGTATAAATGTTCGATTGCTGTAATAAAAGTCCTAGAAGGAATAAGGAGAAAATTTCTATGGGGAGGAAGTAATACAAATAAAAAGATGAGGTGGATAAAGTGGGAAAAATTGTAACAGATAAGAAGTTTGGGGGGCTTGGAATAGGTAGCATAAGGGATCTAAATTTAGTATTATTGGTGAAGTGGTGGTGGCGGTTTAAAACGGAGCCACAACAGTTATGGTCAAAAGTAATAGGTGCAATACATAACAACAAGAGAAGAATTTCAGCGGTACCATTGAAGAAATATCACATAGGGATTTGGAAAACAATTGTGGGAATAAATAAAGATATGACAAAAAGGGGAGTAGAGATTGGAAAATATCTTGTTAGTAAAGTAGGAGTCGGTGACAAAACGATGTTTTGGATAGATGTGTGGATTGGCGAGATTCCATTTCGTGATAGGTTTCCTTTGCTTTATGATCTAGCAAAAAACAAAAGAGTTAAAGTAGAAGACTGTTACAAGAGGATTAATGAAGGTATTCTTTGGGATTGGGCTTGGTCGAGAGTCCCGAACACAGAAGCTGAAAAACAACAAGCCGAGGAATTATTAGCAATTTTAAATCTAACAAGAGTATCGGAAGGGAGCGATAATTGGATTTGGAAAGGAGAAGAAAACAAAGAGTTTGCGGTAAAAAGTATAAGGAACACATTGTCAAGGTATCTAAACTTAAACGAACCGGCGGATAATTACTTCTGGAACAATTGGGCCGCTCAGAAATGTAGTACATTTGTTTGGAGAGCGCTAAAAGGAAGAATACCGACGGCCACGCAACTTAGAGAAAGAGGAGTGCCGATACCATCGGGTACATGCAGACTATGTGACCGGGAGGAAGAAATGCCAAATCATGCTCTAGTAAAATGTAGAGAGGCAAAAGGAGTATGGGACCAAATCGGTTTGTGGGTCAAGGCATAAACAATTACACAGCAGGAAACACTTGGTGAGATTTTTGATGCACTAGAAGATTATAACTGGCCAAAGAAAAGAAAGAAGATGGTGCACGCAATTTTCCTGTTGACAACATGGTTCATATGGAAAAAATCGAAATGAAAAGATATTTATAGGAAACAGTGGCGAAGTATTTAAGATGATTGAAGAAATAAAAGAGGAACCTTTCCGATGAATGAAGCATAAATCGAAGGTGCAACCGATGTCTTGGGAGAGTTGGATATATTTTTCATGGTGAATTTGAACAAACTGTTAGTAATATTGTAATTTTGAGTTAAACTTTGATGTACTGTAATTGGGTCTCATAGCTTCTTGCTGCGAACCATTTGGTTTGATAATAAAATGGGTCTCGTATTGCTATTCAAAAAATATATATATATGGTAAGTTTCTTTGAAAACCACATTTATTGTGAGAACTGAGAACCATGAGAATCAATGTGAACACACCAAAAAAACCTAAAAAATAACGTAAAAAAACCTAAACCCCCCCCCCCCCACCCAAAAAAAAACCTACCCCCCCCCCAAAAAAAAAAAACCTAAAAAAAAAAAACTAACCCTCCACCCTCCACCCCCCACCCCCACGCAAGCTAAAATGCTAAAAACTAAACCCCCAAAAAATCTAAAAAATTACACAAAAAAAAATTTAAAATATTTTTTATATCAAAATCGCTACTTTTAGTAGCCAAAAAAAGAAATTTTTTTTTTGTACTAAAATTAGCGATTTTGAGGTAAAAAAATATTTAAAAAAAATTGTGTGTTTTTTAGCTATTTTTAGGTATTTTTTGTTGTATTCACATTGGTTCTCGCAATAAAGGGTGGTTCCAACGGAATATATATATATATATATATAGAGAGAGAGAGAGAGAAAGGTTAACATACAAAAGCCCTTATCATACTTCACGTACGCGTCAATGGTAACCGTCAGATTAGGGCTATAATCACACATGGAACAGATAATCACGCATGGGATCAGTTATTTGGTGATAATCACGCATGAGATGTGATAATCACGCATGGAAAGTATAATCACGCATGTTAAAATGGTCAAAAATGTAATCACGCACGTTATATACTTGGTCTTGGTCGCGTACGTTAATATACGTTAAGCCGTGAAGTACATTATACTTTCTCTCTCTCTCTCTCTCTCTATATATATATATATATATTGTTATAATATTGGATGACAAAATAACAAAAGTGTTGTGAATCATTATTTTCAAATAATGTGGATGACAAATCAAATAATGTGGATGACAAAACGAATTGCTTCACTGTAAATAGGACACACATCTTCTTCATTCAATGCTCTAACATATACACAACAATAGCTTTGTTTCATATCTTTCAAGTTCATTTTTGAGTTTTAATCAAGAGAAATATTAGATGTAATATGATTGTGATAGAAGAGAAGAATAGAGAAAGATATATAAAGGAAGTTTTGATCTCAATCTCTTAAGTTTTATAACACGTTATCAGCACGAAGCTCTAGACAAGCACGAGGTTCTAGCCAAGGAAACGTTCAAGCAATTATAATCAAAGTAAGTGTTTGATTAATTTATATAAACTATAATTGTTATGATAAACGTAATATTTCTTTTATACCGTGGGATTGTTTTCCTTTAGGAGACTCAGTTATCCAGACACTCCTATCATAAAAACATCTAAATCCCATACTTAATAATAAAATGAGTACGAGATACCTATTGCTATGGGAATATAATAACTATGGGACTACTAACAATCTAAATCAGTGCAGAGAACCTCATACATAATAACTTGGGACTACTAACAATCAAAATTTCATTTATGCACCTAACATTTACATTTATTTTATCTAACATTTATTTATGTTATAAAAACTGGCCTAAAAGCATTTTGTGTGATGGAGACTTAGGCTCTTTTTGAGCTCCTTTATTGCAGTTTCTTTAAGGAAAAAGAAATAAAACAAAACTGGTGGGGCCTATATCATAATAATTCGTTCGAATTATTTCATTTACTGTGCGCTACTGTGCGCGTCGTTGTCATCCACATTCATAATAATTTATTTATTATTGTGCATACTAATTATATTATATATATATATATATATATATATATATCCGTAAAAATGGCTATGGATATTTTATTATAAAATTACCAATTATTAATATCATCACTGTTGTTATCGGAACCATTTAGAAGTGATACTCAGCACGTTACCCACGATACCTACCGAATCTAATATTAGTTTAAACATTTTGTTTGTTACCGAAATTTTCAAACCTAATACAGTAAAACTATTTTCAAGGTGTATCATTGAAGCCTTAACCAAGCGTATTGTGTAAGCTTAATTTTTATCTATATAAGTAACCCACCACTCATGTAAATCCTCAAACCAACTGAACTTCTGATATAGTTCGACACATACCCAAAACAACTCATACTCAAATTCTATTTTTTAAGATCTCAAACAAAGCCCAATATTACTATCATGAGTCTTCAGTTTTCTACTCGTGCACACGCTGAATCTTCAAACGCAGCAGAAATTCGTGCCCAGATCGAAGTCCATAAATTTCTTCAGTTTAGGGATGCACGCACCCATACGAAATGTCTAACCCTCAGGAGGCTTAAAGTTAATACTATTAATAGTATCGACTGGAACATAACGGGGATTCTAGACAAAGATAATCGACTGACGAGGTTACTACCAATCGGTTCACCATGGCGTCGTTTTTTTGATATCTTAGAACCCTCATACGATGAATTTGTATATGAGTTCTGGTCTACTTTTCATTTCACATGAAATAAAAACCTATCTGAGCCCTCTATCGATTTTAGACTCGGTGGAAAAACTTTTAATTTGTCATTATCTGAGTTCGCAGTACATTTAGGTATTTATACAGAAGAAGAGGTTAGATCACCTATATTTATAAACGCATTAACCGAATATCCTGATCGCATACAAGATTATTGGTCTACACTTACACCAGCAGTATGGAGTAGAAATAATAATTCAAGAACATTTAGAGATCCTCTTTATCAATATATGCACCGTGTTCTAGCCAACACGATCAAGGGGCGCACGTCTAATCTACACAGGGTTAGTGGTACCGATCTCTTCCACTTATACAGTATATTCGAGTCAGTCCATTGTAATATTGCTTACTCTCTTGCTATGTACTTTGAGCAATACCAAACACGTCTCCCGAAAAACCTTATGGGAGGATCATACATAACAAAAATAGCTAAATCTTTAGGTGTCATAAACGATCAGATTATTCAAGAATTATCCCCTCCACGATTACCTGGAGTGGTAAGTTTTACCAATATTGATATAATACCTATTGATATTCCTACACAAACACGATCGTTTCAATCTGAGGCAGCACCGGTTATCCCAGAAAATACATCACAAAATATACAACATCAACTGTCGCAGTTTCCTCCACCATCTTTTTGTCAGTTTGATTTGTTGTCTCAACAGCAGCCAATACCACCCATGTTTGAACATATTTCAACTAAGACATCTCAAACACAGCATACTCAACCACAAACACCAGGCATCTACCAGGCACTTTCACCTTTATCTTTTTGGCAAGGAGAAATGATGCAACAATCCATATTTAATGATAACATGACATTCCAAGAGTTGTTTGCACCAGAACAACCCATATCACCACTATTACAGCAACAGTCTTCACTACATCCGGAGCAACAACAACAGTCAATTGTTGAAGCCGGACCAAGTACGGTGCCTCTAATAAATCCATTTTTAGATCCAATAAAGGTTGATAAACTAATAAAAAAGAACCGGAAAATGTCAAGACAAATAGAGTGGTTGACGAAAAAGAATGAGTGGCAAGAAGAAATGCTAAGACAAGTAGCTAGTATTATCTCAAAACAATTTACTCCGCCACCACCATCACCTCATGATTCTGATTCTGATTCTGATTAATTTCAGTTGTATACACAGACAGAGGTCCGCAAACATAACTATATACTAGAATCATTTTGCTACGATTCAATTATTTAAGTATCTGGATAAGTAGCCATATGAATTGAAACATGTTTACATACAACATTGATATGGAAGATGACACGCGAGCATTGTCATCTCAACAGCAACTCCCATAACAATTAGATGGAACCTACCACCATATTAATAATTACTTCAGTTATAGGTTGCCAATTTTGTTACAAAACATAAATAAGATAAATATTAAAATCTAAATACTCATTAAAAATGAGATAACATACAAAGGAACAGCTATGAACAAATAAATGAATACATAAGTACTAAATAGATGAGGCGGAAGCTCATACATTAATATCGGCAATAATATTAACATTATGCCGGTCAATATTAAAACCAGGTGAATCATCTTCAAAAAAATTTTTTGAATAACTTTGAGAAGAAGAGGGTTTGATGTGAAAAAAAAATGAGATTGATAATTGGTTATTTATAGTGGTAAATTATAACCGTTTTGTAACGGTTATATTACCGTTTTATAGCCGTTGTACAACGGTTATATATATACAACAGTTATATATATATATATGTATATATAATAAATGATGTATTAAGGAAATGTTATTTTTGGGAAGTTAGAAAACTGTCAGGTTTATTTGATTCATAAAACAAGTTTATATTTATAAAATATATTAAATGGTAAAGACGAAGCATGATAAACATACAAGTTAGGGTTGTACATACATACACACATACAAATGTTTTGTGGAAATACAATGACAAACATATGTATATATAAATTATTCATAAATTAGACAAATAATGCAAATAACGGTTTTGCCTGGGACATTCAAAATTAATAGAAAGAATGGGAAAAGCTAATTACCTGATAGTACAAAGTTTTTAAATAGAGGACGCTCTATTTTTCCCAAAAATCAATAAGGAACTTATTGAGTTTCAAGAATATATATATATCATCAAGGATATGATGGCATGTCAGATTAAGCCATCAAGGATATACTATGATGAAAAGGATTCACATATCATATGATAATCCTAAAAAGGATTAAAGGATACACATATCCTAGCATGATACCATTTAGTATTTAAATCGACGCATCGTCTAAATGGTTATCAATTCGCAACTTGAAGTTTGCACATATGGCTTAGCTAATATAGCAAGAATATTATTCCAGACTGAAAAATTTGTTTTTGATAAATTCTAAATTATCAATGATCATTGGAACAAGTATTATTATTGAAACATTTACTCCCCATTACAGTTATTTAGAAACCAAATATTTATCATTTTTTGGGTGTGCGATATATATACTGAAATTATTACAACATAACGCACAAAGATGAGATTTAATGACATGTTGGGAATAAATAATATATAGCCATAAATGAGAGATTTCTTATGGGCTTCATTTGCTGATTATAAATCCCAACATGAGGGGGAGATAGAAAACAACTAAAAGTGAAATAAATTTTGAAGTTATCATTATATTATCTGTATCCTCGAGTAAAATATCTAAAAGATATTTTAAGAAGGAAATTCATCCAAAAAGTCTTGAATTGCTCCAGTTAAAATTAATGTCCAAGAAGGACAAAGACATATTGAAAATCTTATATATCAGATACTAATGCTTTAGCTCGAGTTGATATTACAGACAAGCAAAGGGATAATAATAATATGGCTATTGAATCCCGTTTGAAACATGGGAGGCCAGTCGGTTCAAAGGATAAAACATCCTTGAAAAAAAGAAAAGCGCTTATAAATGAAATTGACCATAAAGATAAAAATCTTGATCAAGCGGTAAATACCGAAACCTCTCATGAGGAAGATGTTAATGATACTAACAAAGAGATATCAATCAACTATGGTCATACACATATAATATGGAACCGAGATGAAATGGAAAATATGGATGAAATATTTTCATATTCGGTTGCCAGTGAGATTTTTCGCAAAGGCCAGGGATTTTGAAAAATAGGAAGTTATTGTACATATGCTTATATTTAACCAAAAAAGGAAATCTCACAAACTAGGCACCTAGCTCGGTTGGCTAGGTGCGCGAAAGGGTGTGGCCTAGACCCGGGTTCGATCCAGGGGACGGCCAGTTTCACCATTTTTACCATACAAATTTAGAAATTTTTCATTAACACGTTGCAAGATGAATTATATTTTCCTTTTTCATATTCTCCTAAGGTGAAACGAAATTTTTTGATACACTTGAGGTATGTAAGGTATAATTTATATTTTTACTAACCTATCGAAACAAGTTTGGTTAGTTTTTGTAAATGCTGGTAATGTAACAAAACACAGTTGTGGATCTTATGATATTTGTTTCCAAAATGGAACCAGAAGTCTCATATGAAGATCATATAACACTGATCGGAAAAAGATTGCATACCTAAGGATTGTTGTCTATAAAGCTTTGATCAACTTTCAAGAAAGATAGAGACAAGTCACATAAATAATACATATTAAAATGAGGGGGAGTACTATACAAGTTGCACTCTTTTTCCCTTAACTAAGTTTTATCCCATTGGGTTTTCTTAGTAAGGTTTTTAATAAGGTAACATATCTGATCCACCGTGTATAATGCAAGCTGCACTCTTTTTCCCTTAGCTATGGTTTTGTCCCACTGGGTTTTCCTAGCAAGGTTTTTTAATGAGGCAGTACTTAATTACCCCAAAGTTTGCAAAGTGTCATCCAATGGGAAGTGTTATAATATTGGATGACAAAATAACAAAAGTGTTGTGAATCATTATTTTCAAATAATGTGGATGACAAGTCAAATAATGTGGATGACAAAACGAATTGCTTCACTATAAATAGGACACACATCTTCTTCATTCAATGCTCTAACATATACACAACAATAGCTTTGTTTCATATCTTTCAAGTTCATTTTTGAGTTTTAATCAAGAGAAATATTAGATGTAATATGATTGTGATAGAAGAGAAGAATAGAGAAAGATATATAAAGCAAGTTTTGATCTCAATCTCTTAAGTTTTATAACATATATATATATATATATATATATATATATATATATATATATATATATATATATATATATATATATATATATAGTAGATTAAAAGTCTAATGGCATCCATATCGGACTTGCATATATATGATGAAAAGGACAGGCATGCAGTTTTGAACCAGGTAACTCTATATGGTGGGTATATTAATAATTCAATTAATTTGTTAAAGTTGAGTCCATACACTTGTAATATGCTCTACACATATATGTAATGATTCATCAAATGTATTGAGCTAATAGTAATAATGTTCGAAATTGGCCATTGTTATTAGTGTTGTCATATAAAAAGAAAATAGTCTCTGTTTTTAGTGACAAAGCTTTAGCCATTGTTCACTACTAGAAAAGTGGTCATTTTGCTATGGAAATTTCACACGCAAAAAAATGCGTCGCAAATTCTGACACAATTACTACGCATTTCCTACGGAAAAAAGACCTTGATTTTTTTGGGCAATTTGTGACACAATAGTGACAAATATACCAATTCTAAGTATTGTGTCGGAAATGCGTAGCAACTTGCTACGCATTTCCGACGGAACCATTATTTATTTGTTGGAATTAGATTTATATGTTAAATTCATTTAAATATTAATTGTTGCGTCATAAATGCGTAGCAACTTGCTACGCATTTATGACGAATTATTTATTATTATACTTAGATTATATTTTAATGTTTAATCAGCATTATTATTAATTATTGCGTAGGAAATGTGTAGCAACTTGTTACGCATTTGTGATGGAAAATTTATTGTGTAGGAAATGTGTAGCAACTTGCTACGCATTTGTGATGGAAAATTTATTACCATATTGCGTAGGAAATGTGTAGCAACTTGCTACGCATTTGTGATGGAAAATTTATTGCGTAGGAAATGTGTAGCAACTTGCTACGCATTTGTGATAGAAAATTTATTACCATATTTAAATATTTAACTAGTTTTATTATTACCATATTTTATTATTACCATACATCTCTTAATGCCCTTTCAATCATTACTATCCACCAAATTAATAATAATTTATGTGCCACCATATTAATAATAAGTTTAAAAGTTTTCAAATTTCATCCTTATAAAAATCCTTAATCTTTTTATGAATGATTTTATTTTGAAAGAAAAAGGATTCAAATTATTTTCTGTATGGTCGAGTCCGGAACATCATAAAGTACAAAATCAAATCAAAATAAATATATGAATGATTTTATTTTGAAAGAAAAAGGATTCAAATTATTTTCTGTGTAGCAATTTGTGACAGCCCTTTTCTGTCAGAAATTGGTAGGAAAATGCGTAGAAAATGCGTAAAGAAACCAGTTTCCTACGAATGGTTTAACTACATATGCATTTCGTCACAAATTCGTAGAAAATTAAATTTCGTGACAATTGTGTAGCAAAAATTAAAAATTGACTTCCGTTAAATGGGTAGGAAAATGCGTAGAAAATGTGTAGCAATTTGTGACAGCCCTTTTCTGTCAGAAATGGGTAAGAAAATGCGTAAGAAACCAGTTTCCTACGAGTGGTTTTCCTACATACGCATTTCGTCACAAATTCGTAGAAAATCGCGAGTTGTGACGCATTTCCTACGGAAAATAGTGTCAGAAAATTTTAATTTTTCTAGTAGTGGTTTATGTCCTTATGGTTTTAAAAATGATGATTTGCAAATGCTAGTAAGGGACGACATATACGTAGGGCTGTTCATAAAGCTCGCGACTCGTAGCTCGGCTCGTAGCTCGCTCGAAAGAAGCTCGAGAAAAACTAGCTAAAAAAACTCAATTTGAGATGTCGTGAACCAAGCTGGCTCATTTTGTAATCAAGCCCAGCTCGAGCTAAGCTCGGCTCGGCCCATGGCTCGGCTCGTTGGCTCGTTCTTAGGCTCGTTTAACTCCAACGTAAAGCTCAAGCCAAATTTAACCGTCTAAATTAATTTCGAGCTTGAGCTCGACCCCGCCCTGGCTCGACTCGACTCGACTCGTTTACAGCCCTACATACGTTACCGAAAGGGTAGTATATGGAACTATGCATTGTAGTTTTGACTTTTGAAGTTAGTTAATCTGAAACTGGAATGTTTTAGGACGTACGGTGTTAAATATGGGATCGATCAAATCATGTACGAGAATAGTTTTAATATTTTGTAGGTATTATAGGATTAAGTGATACCTGCATCAATTACCCTACAACATATATGCGGAATACTTAGACCATGCGGTATGGGGTCGGCTCCCCCACATCCCGGCGCGTCCTCGGCGTCCCACACCGCCCCCGGGCTCGTCACGTCGTCAACGTCGGAAGGAAGACGGAGGCGACGAAGTCTTCTGATTGGGTGATGGCTGATGGTGGGGACCACATAGAGAGAGATAGAGAGAGTTTTTTTTTATAATTATTTATTATATATATTAGTTTTTTATTAACTTTGGGTGGTCCTCACACTCTTGGATAGTCCCCTTTGAATGGTCCTTTATCGAACGTGATGTGGCGCCTACGTGGCGGATAGTCCCCAGAGAGACTAACCTCACCATACCCTATGGTCTTAGTTTTTACATTTTTTATTCTGTTAATCCTAGTATAGTAATAGTGCATTCTCGTAGTTTCATTAAATGAAAACTAAATTATTCTTTATTTGATATTATTATTTATATTTAGATTTTTAATGATATTGGAGTATTATATCTTTTGGGATTCATATCATCATGAAGATTGTATTTTTTTTTTACATAAGGATGATAAAATATATGTAAGTTATCATGTTTTTAATTTTTAGTCTTTAAAAAAACATAAGAGATTATATAAAAGTTATAACGTTTAGAAAAATAGCATTTGTAAACCTCCAACATGTATTTTTTATTACAAATTAATGGGTGTATCTGGGCGTGCCTGAAACATGATAAATAATTAGTTGACATTTATCCGATGGGTATTTAGGGGTTGTTTGGTACCATCTGAATGGTTAAGTACTGAAGCAGTAAGAGGTCTGAACCATTAAGTGCTGAACCAGTAAGATGTCTGAACCATTAAGAGCTTGTATAATGCTTAACCGTTTAGAGGCAAATTTCTAACTAATTCAGATTAGAGGTCTTAACCATTCAGACTATGTATAAATCTTAACCATTCAGATGCAAATGTCTGAACCATTCAGACATCTGCTCGTGAAACAAACAGTCTGAACCATTAAGTGTTGAACCAGTAAGAGGTCTGAACCATTAAGAGCCTCATTAAAAGGTAAACAAACAACCCCTTAACCACATGTGAGATACAGTTTTGCAACTGTATATGAGACTGGAATTACTAACATTGCATTGTCAACACTAATTCAAAGCTATCAATCTTGGATACGTGTTGTAAAAGTCATTAGGCAGTCCTTAGTCGGTCGACTGAGGAGTTGGGAGTAATCGGAGTACTTGGGGAGTACGTGGACATTGTAAATATAAAAAAAATTGTTATATATTATATATATGTTAAAATAAGCATAATTCATTTCAAAATTAGTATAATTTAAAATGAAACATGTTTGAAGTTCAAATCTCACTGAGTATAAGGCCGAGTAGCCCGAGTACAAGTCCGAGTATCCGGAATACAAGTCCGACTAGTCTGAGTACAAGGCTGAGTAGTCTGAGTACAAGGCCGAGTAGGCCGATTTTGACCGTCACCGACTAGTAAATTCCGACTAAAGTAAACTTGCCTCGGAGGTAGTCCAAGGACCAAGTACTCGCCGAATACAAGGCCAAGTAGGCCGACTTTTACAACACTGGATACTATCATATTGATACTATTGATCATATAATTTATTGGAACCTAAATTGCTTAAGCTTAATCCTTAAATAAGTTGACCCATCGATACTTCTCAAATTGGAAAGATTAAATAATATAACAACAATATTATTATAGATCGAATATAAAATTATTAGAGGATTTACCCTCTGTTAATTATCAAGTTTTGTTCCTTTTTACAAATCACTATTCAACTTTTTGTTGGTTTTGACAAGTCACCATTCCTTTATACCCCCCTCCCTTAAAATTTAATTCATTAGGAAATAATTCATCTACACAAGAAATATACAAAATTTGATATGTATAAGTTTACATATACGTGTGGTTTACCTAAATTTCGTATACTCTATATACATACACAACAAATAACACATATACGAATACGTTTGGTTTACTTAAACTACGTATATGGTTTCAGACCAGTTGTAATACATTAGTCCTCAATATTAGTTATAGTATCCTGATGTGTGCAAAATACAACATATAAATTACATCAATTATGGCATAAAACTAACTATTTTTTAGTACTAATGTTGAAAAAAGTGTGCTTTTGTCTTCCTTTTGTATTTTCAGGATTAAATGAGCTCAAATTAACAAAAGAAGCAAAAATACACCTAAATCTAACATAAATACAGGAAAATGATCAAAAGAGACATGTCCGACCCCACGACAGCATCTTCCCAAGCAAAACAAGAAAACAGAAGGCTGAACACGCCCCGTGCTCAGTAAACACGGGGGCGTGCCCAAGTGCCAGCATAAAAGACAAAGCTATAGAAGCTTCTATCGCCCACCACGGGGCCGTGCTCAGCGGACACGGGGCCGTGGTCAACTATAAGATTCGCGGAATCCAGGCAAATCTTGATAGTACAGATATGCTTCTGCACACGGGGGCGTGCCCAGCGGACACGGGGGCGTGGTCAACTAATGCAGACAAACTGCAATTAATGAAGACAGAGAAGAGGATGGACCCCAATGGACACGGGGCCGTGCCCGAGCTTCTGTTCAGCCTATAAATAGGAGTGCTTGGCTCAAGTTCAAACCATCCCTTGACACACCACCTCTCTCACACTTCACCCACCACCCACCACCACCATAACACCATCATCCACCACCATCTTCCATTGTCCATCATAGAGTGTGTGAGTCGTCTCGGGATCCAAGATTGATCGTAAGAGTTCTTGACAATCAAGGCCATGTTTGCCTAAGTCTCTTACATCACTTGGTGAAGACAAAGTGTCTAGTGTAATACTTTTTATTTTTAATCTTTTCGCACTTTTTACTTGGTTATGTATTAATGACTTTAATAACTAGTTTCTTATGTTGAAGGTGATTCTAACTTATCGTTTGTCTGTGGTGTCTTGGCATTATCTTACTGTCTATATAAAATAAAAGATTTTCACCATTTATATCTCCACGGTCTATATGGAGGTATGTTGGCTACCTGGTCGGGGGTTAAGAGAACGGTTTGGTAAGAGTCTTGCCTTGTTCAGTGTATAGATCCTACAAGGATCTGGGTCAAATTTAGTAGGGCCTCCTTCAATACTTAATGGTATTGGATGGCGGGGGTCCAAACTCTTTGATCCCCTTATATGTAAGATACTATTAATACTTTAACCCGGCTACTTAGGACTGTATCCCTGCTGACTCAGACTACTTAGCCGAGGGTAACGTCACCTTCAAAAGAGGGGCCTACCATAATATGCATTAATAACTTAATTAATTATCTTTCAATAATCCGACCCTTTAGGATTGTATCCTTGCTGACTCAAACTACTGGGTTGAGGGTAACGTCACCTTCAAAAGAGGGGCCTACTACAATAACTAAGATAATCTCTTAAAAAGTGCAAAAGTGCGGAAATAATCAAAGGTTACACTATACACGAGTCGGAGCCAAGTGATTCATCTTGTCTATCTGTTTTTACTTTTATTTTATTTTCAGCATGTTAGTTAGTTTTTATTTTTCTAGTTTAAAACCTTTTTCTAACTTTTTGATTTCATTAGACGTTGAGGATAAACCGGTACTAAAAGCTCTTGTGTCCTTGGACGACCTCGGTATCTTACCAACACTATACTACGCTCACGATGGGTGCACTTGCCCATATGTGTGTTTAGTGTTAGTAAATATCGTGTTTTATAAATTTAAAACTTGGCTAAAGAAAGTGTAAAAGGGCTTAAAATAAACATTAAAACCATAACACACTTCAAGCACATCAAGTTTTTGGCGCCGCTGCCGGGGACACAGGGATTTTAAGAAAGCTTAAAATCGACGGCCTAATCGGTTTTTCAAAACCTTTTCAAAACGCGCGCACCTTTTTCTGCATTTTAGTTTAGTTTTGCATTTACAGTAACCTGAACACGGGGCCGCGCTGCATATTTTTCATAAAACACCAGTAACAGAAGCTGAACACGGGGTCGTGCTCATTGAACACGCCCCCGTGCTCAACGAAATCAGTAACTTTAATTAAAACGCCTAGATACAGATTCTGTACACGGGGCCGTGTCCAGCCTCTGTTTCCGTTTTATTTTTGTTTTCTAATCTCGAGACTTGGTTGTGGTCTGCTGAGTGATTCTTATGGATCAATACTCAGGTGGTTACAACTACACCTATGAGGAGGATGATTATAGGAATAATTATTGCACTAATTGTGGTGACCCGCACTCGGTTCAATATTGTAACTTATATCAACCATCCACTTCATACACCTCCTATGAGGAGCCCAGGTACGAGCCATCAACTTCATACACATCCTATGAAGACCAAAGGTATGAACCTTCTCCCTCATACTCATATTTTGATGAACCAAGGTATGAGCCTTCTTACTCATACTTTGAGGAACCAAGATATGAGCCACCACCTTCATATGCTTATTATGAGGAACCATGGCGTGAACAACCCACCTCATATGAGTATTATGAAGAACAAAATTACGACCCTTATCCATCATATGCTTATAATGAAGAACAATGGTGTAAACCATCTACTTCATATGGGTATTGTGAGGAGCAAAGGATCGAACAACCGGATTCAAGCTTTGAAAATCCCGATCCTTTTTCTATAACCGAAGTGACCGATAGGATATTAGAACACCTTAGAGTTATCGATCGCTATATAAAAGAATCTCGCGCAAGGGAAGAGGAGTCCCGCGCAAGAGAAGAATTAAATAAAGAAGAGATAACTGAAAGTGTAAAAATGGAGGAACAAATAAGTGAAAAACCGACACATGAGTTAAAAAACGAAAAAGGTGAGTCTGTTAACGTTAAAATTCAAGAAGAGTCTAATTTTGAAGAAATTAATCTCGTGTCACCTTCTTTTGAAAATCATTGTTTAGTACCCACTCATGCTAAGTTTTTAAAAGAGTTAAACACTAACACTAAAATTGACGAAACGGTAAGCGTTAAGTTAACTAACGATCAAACTTCGCTAATAAAAGAAGACCCATTTGAAATCAACATTACACCGGTTCCATGTTTTTTTCAAAATTCATTTATTAGTAATGTCACAATCGATAAAGATCTTTGTGTTAACATAATGCCCAACTACATTTTCGAAAAATTAAGTATTAGTGATTTTTCTCCACTTCAAATACCCATTTTTCTATCTAATCGGAAAGTGATAAAATCAATCGGTGTAGTTGAGGATGTCTTGGTTCAAACAAATCAAATGGTAATCCCAACCGACTTTGTCATCCTCGATGACGCTCCTCTAGTGTTGGGACGACCCTTTGTAAAAACTCACGAAGCTTTGAAAAACCGGAAGCGCAACAATCTACCTATTCAATTAGGGGCATTCAAAAAAAGTGTCGACCTTGAGCGATCAATGAAATATCCATTCGGCAATAACGACCCCCTAATTGAAGATGAGCCAGAACCACCTGATAAGGTGGGTCTAGCCAAGGACCCTTATAAACGTGGCGCACCACGGAGGCATTCCGCGGAACTATCCGGAGTTTTAGTTTAGATTAACTTTTACGTCTTCTAGTTTAGTTTTAATTTTCAGAAATAAAACACACTCGGGATGATGGAGGTTACTAAGGGAAACTTGAACCCACACCCCATACACAAAAACAGAGACTCCCAATGATTTTTCTTCATTACAGCAAGTTCAGCACGGGGCCGTGCTCAACCCAACACGCCCCCGTGCCCGAGGTTATGCAGAAAATGCCCAGTTCAGGTAACTGGACACGGGGCCGTGCCCAGCCTTCTGTTTAAATTTGATACTGGCAGTCTGACCACGGGGCCGTGCTCAGCCAACACCACCCCGTGTTCTGCTACCCAGTACCATAAAATCTTGTTTTTAACCCACTTTTACACATTTTAATCAACCAAAAAACTTATTTTTGGGACACACTGAGGACAATGTGTAATTTAAGTGTGGGGGGATGCTAAAACCTTGAATCTTGCAAGTCCTAAAAACAAGCCTTACACAAAACTCTATTGGAACCGCTAATCACCCCAAATTTTTTTTCAAAAATTTTCATTTTTTTTACTTGTCTTGGTTTAATTTGGGAATAACAAGTTCTAAAAAGGTTATATTTTTACAAAATTACAACCGATAACGTCATGATAAAAAGAACCAACATAAGAAAATTATGAAACGGCATGACAAGCTTAGTTAAAATTTGATTATATATACTTGATCACATAAAAACCCATTCCCACAAAAGTGAGTTTTGAGCCTTTATTGAGCATACAAATACATATCTTTAAACTAAATGCTCATTTTTCGTTTCTTGTGTGAATAGCCGCTTGGTTCTTACGACTCTAGAACTTGCCACGACGATACATTCCCGGTCCTTACTAACTTAAACCCGAGTAAGTAAATGATGGAGGCATTAGGACTAACCCTTTTTATTTCAACACCATTATTTTTTTTTTACCACCTACCCAAAATCCCCCTAGTTAGCCCCTTTGAGCCTAAATCTTTTTCATTTCATAACCCAAACCAAACACCCCTTTCACCCACCAAAACCTTTTTTTATTTTTAACCTTTTGTTTTAATAAAAAGCCCGGTTTTTCGCATGACTTTCAAAATAATAATAATAATAATAATAATAATAATAATAATATATATATATATTTTTTGTGTTAATGATGAAGCAAAAGAGAAATAAACAAACAAGTTTATCAAAAATAACTTCGTTTGAATAAAAGCTTCATCAAAATAAAAGTTGCAAAAATAGAAAGTCTTACGAAAACCGACGCTAGTTACGCTTTTCGCCCTTTTTCTACTAACCACTAACCCAACCACCTACCTTTAACCCAAGTCTAACCTTTCACCCAAAAGTCCTCTTGATATTTACAAAGGTGTATAGTTAAAAAGGAGGAGGATTGATTGCTTGGCAAGCTTATGGTTGGAGTAAGTTCCATGTCGCTCTCGAGTGATCCACAAAAATACATCTTCGACCGAGTGTTGAGTGATTCCGCGTGAGGTATGTGAACTTGTATATAAATAAAATTTTAAAGAGGCATGTTATGCCCAAATAAGTAATTTCTCTTATGAAACGTTCTAAATAAATCATAACGAATAGAATTGTAAATAATATAAAAAATAAAACCCAATAAAGATCTTGGATTCCCGACACTCAAGACAAGCCCAAACCTTCTCTTCTACCCATTCCATTTGGGTGTGTAAGCCACAAAATAAAGAGTTTTGCTTGAGGACAAGTAAAGATTCAAGTGTGGGGGTATTTGATGTGTGCAAAATGCAACATATAAATTACATCAATTGTGGCATAAAACTAACCCTTTTTTAGTACTAATGTTGGAAAAAGTGTGCTTTTGTCTTCCTTTTATATTTTCAGGATTAAATGAGCTCAAATTAACAAAAGAAGCAAAAAAGACAGCTAAATCTCACATAAATACAGGAAAAGGATCAAAAGAGACATGCCCGACCCCACGACAGCATCTTCCCAAGCAAAACAAGAAAACAGAAGGCTGAACACGCCCCGTGCTCAGTGAACACGGGGGCGTGCCTAAGTGCCAGCATAAAAGACAAAGCTAAAGAAGCTTCTATCGCCTACCACGGGGCCGTGCTTAGCGGACACGGGGCCGTGGTCAACTATAAGATTCGCAGAATCCAGGCAAATCTTGATAGTACAGATATGTTTCTGCACACGAGGGCGTGCCCAGCGACCACGGGGGCGTGGTCAACTAATGTAGACAAACTGCAATTAATGAAGACAGAGAAGAGGATGGACACGGGGCCGTGCCCAATGGACACGGGGCCGTGCCCGAGCTTCTGTTCAGCCTATAAATAGGAGTGCTTGGCTCAAGTTCAAACCATCCCTTGGCACACCACCTCTCTCACACTTCACCCACCACCCACCACCACCATAACACCATCATCCACCACCATCATCCATTGTCCATCATAGAGTGTGTGAGTCGTCTCGGGATCCAAGATTGATCGTAAGAGTTCTTGACAATCAAGGCCATGTTTGCCTAAGTCTCTTGCATCACTTGGTGAAGACAAAGTGTCTAGTGTAATACTTTTTATTTTTAATCTTTTCGCACTTTTTACTTGGTTATGTATTAATGACTTTAATAACTAGTTTCTTATGTTGAAGGTGATTCTTCCTTATCGTTTGTCAGTGGTGTCTTGGCATTATTTTACTGTCTATATAAAATAAAAGATTTTCACCATTTATATCTCCTCGGTCTATATGGAGGTATGTTGGCTACCTGGTCGGGGGTTAAGGGAACGGTTTGGTAAGAGTCTTGCCTTGTTCAGTGTATAGATCCTGCAAGGACCTGAGTCAAATTTAGTAGACCTCCTTCAATACTTAACGGTATTGGATGGCGGGGGTCCAAACTCTTTGATCCCCTCATATGTAAGCTACTATTAATACTTTAACCCGGCTACTTAGGACTGTATCCCTGCTGACTCAGACTACTTAGACGAGGGTAACGTCACCTTCAAAAGAGGGGCCTACCATAATATGCATTAATAACTTAATTAATTATCTTTCAATAATCCGACCCTTTAGGATTGTATCCTTGTTGACTCAAACTACTAGGTTGAGGGTAACGTCACCTTCAAAAGAGGGGCCTACTACAATAACTAAGATAATCTCTTAAAAAGTGCAAAAGTGCGGAAATAATCAAAGGTTACACTATACACGAGTCGGAGCCAAGTGATTCATCTTGTCTATCTGTTTTTACTTTTATTTTATTTTCAGCATTTTAGTTAGTTTTTATTTTTCTAGTTTCAAACCTTTTTCTAACCTTTTGATTTGATTAGACGTTGAGGATAAACCGGTACTAGAAGCTCTTGTGTCCTTGGACGACCTCGGTATCTTACCAACACTATACTACGCTCACGATGGGTGCACTTGCCCATATGTGTGTTTAGTGTTAGTAAATATCGTGTTTTATAAATTTAAAACTTGGCTAAAGAAAGTGTAAAAGGGCCTAAAATAAACATTAAAACCATAACACACTTCACGCACATCATATCCACATTGGGGGGCCACGTGTCACTACATCAATGAATTTCAATGTTTTTGTTGACTTTTTGACTTTTCTAGCTAAAAAGTGCAAGATCCGAACCTGATTGTCTTGACCCGGTTGTGAAATTTCGGATCCTTTACAATCTCTTTTAATTCGTCATTTTCATTCTATCCTTATTGCACCCACAAAAACCCTAATCATCGTCTCCATCTTCTTGTTGTTCTACGCTAGATTTCATCAATCGATCTTGCTAAATCCCAATCGTGATTTCAGATTCAATCGATATCCTCTGATTCAATTTCTGCTGATCGAAGGTATTGTGTTTTGATTTATTCATAGTGTATTTCAAATTTTTGGGTTTGATTGGGTTTCATATTGCGTTTTTATTACAAATCAGTTCAGATTCGGGCTATTTTGTTCAGATTAGGGTTTGTGTTTGTTCAAATGTAGTGATTGATCGATATTGCTATATCCCAATCGCGATTTCAAATTCAAGTGATCTTCTCTGATTCAAGTTTTGCTAATCAAAGGTACTTCATTTTAATTTATTCATAGTATATTTCGGATTTTTGTGTTTGATTGGGGTTCTCTTATTCAGATCGCGTTTTTATTAAAATCAATTCAGATTAGGGCTATTTTGTTCATATTTGTTACATTGATTTGTTCAAATTTGGGTTTGTTTTTGTTCATTTGTGGTGATTGATTTGATTTTGTATTTGATGTTTATCTTATAGTTTGAGTCCTCTCCATCAATTTTCTTTTGTTATAATTAAGGTTTTTTGTCATTCGATTTGTTTGATCTTCTAAAGATTTTGTATCAAGTATATGACATTGTTGGATGATTATTTGTTGATTCTGAATGTCTTTGTAATAAAAAACATGTACTTTTGTTTTTTACAGATTTTGTATCAAGTATATTACATTAAAATTTAGTTATATATGTTATGAATAGTGTCATTGTTCTATCTTAATCATTGAGGCAATCATGGTTTCAAATTAAAAGGCTAGGACGCAACAAACGTTGGTGATGAAGCTAGCTTCATGTAACAACTCTCATCAAAAGTCATATTTATTAAATTAATTTGTCCAATAGGAAACCCTAATTGAGACACCCAAGTGATTCTGCACAAACCCTAAAATTTTCAGAACAAACGAAATTAGAATCAGGGCCCCTAAAATTCAAGGGGGGTAAAACCCTAGTTGTTATTATCTTAACAGTTTTACGTGTATTATGAAAATTGACGAACGACCAACTCAGCAAGGCTACATGCACACAAGGCTACCCTAGGGTAGATTGGTGCCTCTCGCGACACGCGACAGGTACATGTGTCCCTGTCACGACACGCGGGGGAGGTCATTTTTCAGATATAAATAGTACGCAGTGGGACTTGATTCCTGGCTTCAGTTCGACGTAAAAATTCCATACATACGCTGAGATATACGTAGATTACTACAATTAACACATACGGATCACTAATCGACGCCGCAATCAGGGTAATAACTCGATCGCTGATACGATTCAATGTCCGATCGATTAAACTATCCAATGGATGTTTAAGTGCTGCCCACATTAGGGTTTATGCTTTGTCATTCGTCGTTAATTCGATGGATGTTTAAGTATCGCACTTTGTCATTCGTTGTGAAGGTTTTAATCTCGTGAGTTATCGTAAATGTTGTATTAAGTTACTAGCCAAATTGTGTGCTTATTATTAATTTAGGTTAAAAAGGCTAATCAGTAGGCTAGGCTCTGCTCAATTAAACCTGCAATGTGAGTCATTCTCTTTTTATCAAATTACTTTCAAAAACATGTTTATTTCAAAGTTATAATTACGGGGATTAAGTCTTTGTAATCACCAAGTTACAGCCGGTATGTGGGGTTTTGTATACAATACTTGATAATCGTCACCATTGGACAACGGGTTAGCCAAGGGGTGATATGACCATAGTCACAGACACCATTAGACAACGAGATAGCCAATGTGTGGTCGAGTGACAAATACTGTGGGTAGTTGGTTTGATATCAGAAACATTGTAATCGCTCTTAATACTGTAAATTATAACAAATAAGTCGTTTTAGTAAAAAGAATGATTCACTCAGTATTTCCCGCTTACAAAACCTTTTTCAAACATGTTTCAGGTGATCTGTTGTGATCCAAGAAAAGTACCGAGAAGCACTACAAGCTTAAGGAAGTGGCTCAGTATAAAAATAAAGAAACATGTTTTGTAAAATAAAAGATTTCTCCGTGAAATCTCAAGATTGTAAATTACCGGGTTTTATCCCGAGTTGTGAAATAAAATAATCGGGAAATATTTTGCATTTTAAAAAGATCCTGATGATAAACTTCCACTGTTAAACTCAATTAAATAAATACCACGGGATTTCTGTCCCGCGGCTCCTGAAACGGGTCAAACCGGATCGGGGGCCGTGACAGAAAAAGGTGGTATCAGAGCCACTGAGTTAAGCTAATGAAGTATTTAGAAATACTTAAATTTTTCCTGATTACTATTATGTGATTATGTGTTTTATTAACTGACTATTTGTTAGTTACAGTATGGGTAAACAAAAGCTGTCAAACATCTATCTTAAATTAGATAGGTCATCCAATAAGAAGGGAAGTTCATCCCAAACCAAATCCTCAAATCACTCTGTAATTCCTGAAGAAGGAATATTTGTGAGAAAGGCACATTATGAGAAACCACTTTCTCCTAATAAAAGAAGTTTGATTATTAGGAAAAGTCAGGAGGAAATAAGGAAAATCCGAGAAAAGAAGATTAAACAGGAAACCCAGGAGTTAACCAGTAAATCACCTTGGGAAGACAAGTTAGATGAAAAATGGGCAAATCTTTATATGCTAGCCACCGTAGCAGTAAATGAAAGTCTTTAAATAACTTGTTTCAGTTTTGGCACCCTTATCACCCAGAAACGTTCTCCAGTAAATAAATAAATTTACAATAAACCATAATGTGTTTTAAATTCTAGTTGTTTTGTAGTCACCTGGATACAATAATATTTAAAGGTCATTTATGAAAAATTTGACTTAGTAATTTGTGTATTTTGCATATGTGCTAAATAGATGAATGACTTGTCCGATGCCCTGCAAAACCTAAATCTCTATCCGGTAAAAATAGAGGTTTCCAGAGATTTCAATAGGTATATACCAGACATAGAAGAACCTATTGAATTTAATGCTTCACCACCTCCAGAGAAACCCAAGCCCAAGAAAAGAAAGAGATTTGTAGGATGGAGGCGTGTGCGTAGGAGGAAGCCCGTCACTAGAAAGATGCCTAAAATTGAAAATCCTTTAGATAAAGGGAAGGAAATTGAAGCCGGGGAAGAGTCTAGGCAGATGGGATTACAGTTTGATGAATATTCTAAGCAAATAGAAATGGAGGTTGGAGGAAGTTCTCAGGTAGAAATTGGAGAAAGTTCTAAACAAACTCAGGAAATGACATTGCAGGAAGAGCTAGATTTTATATTGGCAAGTTGTGATACTATTCATCCTGTCAATACAAATGTCTTTACTCGTCCTATTGAAACTCAACTCCCTATAAACTTAGAACCAGCAATCCCAGAATCTATAGTTCATACCCAACCTTTAGGAATGGACGAATGGTGGACGAATGACTGGCAATTCCAAAACCTGCTCAACAGTCCTAATTCCTTTCTTCCTCTGTTCGACCCGGAACCATTACCAAATCCACCCATGAGTAACGAGAATTTAGCAGAACTTCGCCATTTTGGCGAAGAGTTAATGGATGCGGGAAATAGAATCCGGGAGATAGGGGGACAAATTGCATGGAAGTATGATGAAAGGGAACTTCGTTTTTAGGAAAACAAATGATGAAAGATAGAAGGTTTATTGTGTAATAATAATAATAAAATCAGTATGTGTAAAATAAATAATAAAACGATTGTATATAGAAGTATGATATAATCTATAAAACAAATAAAATTTTAGAAAATTTACAATTTTGTTTGTATATTCGTTTACGTGATTATGTGCAATTAATTGTGACATTGGATTATTTCTTTTATACTAATTATTTATCTATAAAATAATTATCAGATGGAAAATGCTAATAACGAACCAGTTAATGAGGTTAATCAATCTGAGCATCACCCGGGGGATCAATATATGACTAGACAGGATATAGAAAATATTGTTGCTCAAGGAATAGCTAATGCTATTCCAGCAATAGTTGCTGCTGTTAGAAATCCAATCGAGCCTCAACAAATTGTTCCAAGCAAACGTATTTCTGAAGATAACTTCAGTAATAGCATAAACGGAGGCGGTAATCATACTAATCATAATAATGAACCACTACAAGCTCCGCTCCCTAAGAAAATGAAAGCTGCAACACCTGGTTGCACTTACAAAGAATTTCTTGCTTGCAAACCCACTGAATTTGCAGGCAATGAAGGAGCGACTGCAGCACTGCGTTGGTTAGAGAAAACCGAGGCAGTAATTGCAATAAGTAAATGTGTTCAGGATGATCAGGTCATGTACGCGTCAAATCTTTTCAAAGAAGGGGCGCTAGAATGGTGGAACACGGTGTTACAAGCTAAAGGACGAAATAGGGTTTATGCAATGAACTGGGAAGAATTTAAAGGTCTTGTAGAAAGAAAATTCTGTCCCGAGTATGAAAAAGATCAAATGGAAATAAGTTCCTAAACCATAGAATGATGGGTGTAGATTGTCGCGGTTATACTTCGACATTCTTTGAATATGCTAGAGTGGTACCAACACTGGCTTCGCCAGAACCGGTACTCATTTCTCGTTATATTTGGGGATTGATTGGTGAAATCCGCAATATCTTTAAAGCTGCGAGACCTCGCACTATTGACGATGCTGTGGAATTAGCTAATACCCTAACCGACGAACTAGTGCGCACAAGAGATGATAACAGGAAAAAGGAACTGGCTCAGAAAATTACCCAAGGATTTCGTACGGGTAATAATAGCAGTTTCAGGAAAAGAGGAACAGGACAATCCTCAATTCCGCCTTTCTGCAGGAATTGTAGAAGGAAACATTTTGGAAAATGCAATGTAACCTGCAACTTTTGTAAAGTTGTAGGACATCGTGAAGAAAACTGCAGGAAGAAATCCACAATTTGTTACAATTGTGGAGAAACTGGACATTTCAGGCCAGATTGCCCGAAACTAGTTAAACCAGCTGATAACAACAAAGCCAAAGCTGCAGAAGGAGCTACAAAGAAGAATGTTCGAGCCTTTCAATTAACAACTCAGGAGGCCGAGTTAATCCCAGATGTGATAGCTGGTACGTTCTTAGTTCACAACATTTACGCAAAAGTATTATTTGACTCTGGTGCAAACCAAAGTTTTATCAATACTTCATTCTGCCAAGCTCTTAATTTACCTTTAACCAATCTTAGGCAGATTTTTACAGTTGAAACGGCAGACGAAAATTCTGTCAAAATAGATAAGGTTTTGCAAAAATAAAATATAGAACTTTCAGGTCATAAATTCTTTGCAAACCTATTACCTATGAAATTAGCTGAATTCGATGTTGTGTTAGGAATGGATTGGTTAGTAGCCAACCATGCTCGAATCCTTTGTGATAAAAATTCTGTAGAAATTCAAGCATCTACCGGAGAAGTAATCATAATTACAGGAGACAAACCACGTAAGCCCATGAAGTTCATATCAGTAATGAAAGTTGCTAGATATGAACGAAAACAAGGAATAGTATATATGATTTCAGTAATCATTAATACTAAGGGAAAAGAACTTAAGGAGATTCCTGTAGTTTCAGAATACCCAGATGTATTTCCAGAAGAATTACCCGGATTACCACCAGATAGGGAGGTAGAATTTAGAATTCATCTAATTCCAGGAACTATACCGATAGCCAAGGCACCTTATCGGTTAGCTCCCACAGAAATGTAAGAACTGAAAAAGCAATTAGATGAATTACTAAGTAAAGGTTTCATACAACCTAGTTCATCCCCGTGGGGAGCACCAGTGTTGTATGTTAAGAAAAAGGATGGTTCCATGAGAATGTGTATCGATTATAGAGAATTAAATAAGGTTACAATTAAGAATCGATACCCATTACCTAGGATTGATAATCTATTTGATCAACTTCAAGGAGCTAGGTATTTTTCTAAGATAGATTTACGCTCCGGATATCATCAATTGAAGGTACAAGAAGAAGACATACCAAAAACTGCTTTCAGAACCAGGTATGGTCATTACGAGTTTACAGTCATGCCCTTCGGACTAACGAATGCACCTGCAGCATTCATGGACATGATGAATAGAATCTGTAAACCGTATTTCGATAAATTTGTAATTGTCTTCATTGACGATATACTTATTTATTCCAAAAGTCAGGAAGAACATTGTCAGCACCTGTATGCACTCATAACTTTGTTAAGAAAAGAAAAGTTGTACGCCAAATTCTCAAAGTGTGAATTTTGGTTGCAAGAAGTGCAATTCTTAGGACATATGGTGATCATGAAGGTATTCATGTAGATCCTGTTAAGATAGAAGCAATTACCAATTGGAAGGTTCCGCAATCTGCAATGGAAATTAGAAGTTTTATAGGTTTAGCCGGATATTATAGACGGTTCATTAAGGACTTTTCCAAAATAGCTGTACCATTAACTAAGCTAACCTGTAAAGCAGTTAAGTTTGAATGGGGACCTAAACAAGAAGAAGCCTTTAGGATTTTGAAGCAGAAGTTAACCAATGCTCCAATCTTAGCCTTACCAGAAGAAACTGAAGATTTTGAAGTATATTGTGATGCTTCAAAATTAGGATTTAGATGTGTGCTAATGCAACGCAAGAAGGTAATTGCGTATGCCTCCAGACAATTGAAAAAGCACGAAGAAAACTATACGACTCATGATTTAGAATTAGGAGCCGTAATTTTTGCCCTGAAAATTTGGAGACATTATCTGTACGGAAGTAAATTTACTGTCTATACAGATCATAAAAGTTTAAGATATATATTTGGGCAAAAAGAGTTAAACATGAGGCAAAGGAGATGGATGGAAATCCTAAGTGACTACGACTGTGATATTCAATATCATGAAGGAAAGGCAAATGTAGTTGCAGATGCCTTAAGTCGTAAATATTATGAGAAGCAAAAGCGAGTTCGTGCTCTCAGATTAAATTTACAATTAGATTTAATGAAACAATTGAAAAATGTTCAAGAAACAACAATCAAGGATAATGCTGAAGGAATGAAAGGACGGATAAAAGAATTAGAACAAGGAGATTCCATAAAAATAGAATTTGGGTACCTCAGCAAGGAGAATTAAGAAATAAGATTTTAGAAGAAGCCCATAAGTCTAGGTATACCATACATCCAGGAAACAATAAGATGTACCAAGATTTAAGAAAGAATTTCTGGTGGATAGGCATGAAAAAGGATATAGCTCGATATGTTTCTAAGTGTCTTACTTGTTCACAAGTTAAGGCAGAACATCAGAAACCTGCAGGTCTACTACAACAGTTAGAAATGCCTGTATGGAAATGGGAACTCATAACAATGGATTTTGTTACTAAGTTACCCAAAACTAGAAAAGGTAATGGTGCGATTTGGGTAATTGTGGATCGATTAACCAAATCTGCTCACTTTCTACCAGTGAAAGAAACCTTTAGCATGGAAAGATTGGCAAAGTTGTATGTAGATAAAGTCGTATCTCTACATGGAGTTCCACTCTCCATTGTATCAGATAGAGATAGTCGTTTCACTTCTCATTTTTGGAAAAGTTTACAAGAAGCTATGGGAACTCGACTAAATTTAAGCACTGCATATCATCCTCAAACAGACGGACAAAGTGAAAGGACAATCCAAACTCTAGAAGACATGCTCCGAGCATGTGTAATAGATTTTGGTGGAAATTGGGACGATCACTTACCTTTAATTGAATTCTCCTATAACAATAGTTATCATTCAAGCATTGAAACTGCCCCATTCGAGGCACTATATGGAAGAAAGTGCAGAACTCCAGTTTGTTGGGCAGAAATAGGAGAAAGTCAATTGTCAGGTCCCGAGATAGTACAAGAAACTACTGATAAGATTACTCAAATCAAGGAAAGATTGAAAACAGCTCGAGATCGCCAGAAGAGTTATGCAGACAATCGATGCAAGCCATTAGAATTCCAAGTTGGAGACAGAGTAATGTTGAAAGTTTCTCCTTGGAAAGGAGTTGTTAGATTCGGTAAGAAAGGAAAGCTAAGTCCAAGATACATAGGACCATTTCCAGTGATCCAACGTATAGGACCAGTTGCTTATCGTTTACAACTACCAGAAGAGTTAGCTGGAGTACATGATGTATTTCATGTATCCAATCTTAAGAAATGTCTATCAGACGAATCTTTGATAGTACCTCTTCAAGATATAGAGGTAAATGAAAAGTTAAAATTTGTTGAGAAACCTCTTCAAATAGAAGACAGAAAAGTGAAGTTTCTCAAGCACAAACGACTAGTGTTAGTAAAAGTAAAATGGGATTCAAAGAGAGGAGCTGAATACACTTGGGAGCTGGAATCAGAAATGAAGCGAAAGTATCCTCAATTATTCCAGTAAATCTCGAGGATGAGATTTTTATTAAGGTGGGGAGAATGTAACAACTCTCATCAAAAGTCATATTTATTAAATTAATTTGTCCAATAGGAAACCCTAATTGAGACACCCAAGTGATTCTGCACAAACCCTAAAATTTTCAGAACAAACGGAATTAGAATCAGGGCCCCTAAAATTCAAGGGGGTAAAACCCTAGTTGTTATTATCTTAACAGTTTTACGTGTATTATGAAAATTGACGAACGACCAACTCAGCAAGGCTACATGCACACAAGGCTACCCTAGGGTAGATTGGTGCCTCTCGCGACATGCGACAGGTACATGTGTCCCTGTCGCGACACGCGGGGGAGGTAATTTTTCAGATATAAATAGTAGGCAGTGGGACTTGATTCCTGGCTTCAGTTCGACGTAAAAATTCCATACATACGCTGAGATATATGTAGATTACTACAATTAACACACACGGATCACTAATCGACGCCGCAATCAGGGTAATAACTCGATCGCTGATACGATTCAATGTCCGATCGATTAAACTATCCAATGGATGTTTAAGTGATGCCCACATTAGGGTTTATGCTTTGTCATTCATCGTTAATTCGATGGATGTTTAAGTATCGCACTTTGTCATTCGTTGTGAAGGTTTTAATCTCGTGAGTTATCGTAAATGCTGTATTAAGTTACTAACCAAATTGTGTGCTTATTATTAATTTAGGTTAAAAAGGCTAATCAGTAGGCTAGGCTCTGCTCAATTAAACCTGCAATGTGAGTCATTCTCTTTTTATCAAATTACTTTCAAAGGCATGTTTATTTCAAAGTTATAATTACGGGGATTAAGTCTTTGTAAACACCAAGTTACAGCCGGTATGTGGGGTTTTGTATACAATACTTGATAATCGTCACCATTGGACAACGGGTTAGCCAAGGGGTGATATGACCATAGTCACAGACACCATTGGACAACGAGATAGCCAATGTGTGGTCGAGTGACAAATACTGTGGGTAGTTGGTTTGATATCAGAAACATTGTAATCGCTCTTAATACTGTAAATTATAACAAATAAGTCGTTTTAGTAAAAAGAATGATTCACTCAGTATTTCCCGCTGACAAAACCTTTTTCAAACATGTTTCAGGTGATCTGTTGTGATCCAAGAAAAGTGCCGAGAAGCACTACAAGCTTAAGGAAGTGGCTCAGTATAAAAATAAAGAAACATGTTTTGTAAAACAAAAGATTTCTCCGTGAAATCTCAAGATTGTAAATTACCGGGTTTTATCCCGAGTTGTGAAATAAAATAATCGGGAAATATTTTGCATTTTAAAAATATCCTGATGATAAACTTCCGCTGTTAAACTCAATTAAATAAATACCACGGGATTTCTGTCCCGCGGCTCCTGAAACGGGTCAAACCGGGTCGGGGGCCGTGACACTTCACCACCCCTAATTTTGAGGTTAACTACTTTTTTTAATGGGAAAATTGGTTGATAGGTGTAACAACTCTCATCAAAATTCATATTTATTAAATTAATTTGTCCAATAGGAAACCCTAATTAAGAAACCCAAGTGATTCTGAACAAACCCCAAAATTTTTAGAACAATCGGAATTAGAATCAGGGCCCCTAAAACTCAGGGGGGATAAAACCTAGTTGATATTATCTTTACAGATTTACGTGGAAATTGAATTTTAACGAATTGTCGACTCACCTGAGCTAGTTGGACACGTACCTACCCTACCCTAAGAATGTCACCTCTGGCGACACGCGGCACGTGCCACGGATTCTTCCGCGACTAGCGGGAGGTGCAAATTTTGGGTATAAATAGAAGGGCCTGGCACTTGCATTCTGTTGTTTGTTCGACGTTCAAATTCAATTTGTACTTCGAGTTATAATAGAAACAGTCCTAAAACACACACGATTCACGAAGTGCTGCCGCAATACAGGGTAATAACTCAATCACTGATACGATTGAATGTCCGATCGATTAAACTATCCAATGGATGTTTAAGTGCTGCCCACATTAGGGTTTATGCTTTGTCATTCGTTGTTAATTCAATGAATGTTTAAGTATCGCACTTTGTCATTCGTTGTGAGGGTTGATCTCGTGAGTTATCGTAAATGCTGTATTGATTACTAACCCAGAATTGTGTGCCTGTTATTAAATTAGGTTAAAAGACTAATCAGTAGGCTAGGCTGTGCTCAAATTAAATCTGCAATGTGAGTCATTCTCTTTTTATCAAATTACTTTTAAAATCATGTTTATTTCAAAGGTTATAATTACAGTGATTAAGTTTATGTAATCACCAAGTTACAGCCGGTATGTGGGGTTTTGTATACATTACTTGATAACCGTCACTATTGGACAACGAGTTAGCCAATGTGTGATATGACCATAGTCACAGACCCCATTGGACAATGAGGTTACCGATGGTTGGTCGAGTGACAAATACTGTGGGTAGTTGGTTTGATATCTGAACATTGTAATCTCTCTTAATACTGTAAATTATAAGAACCGAGTTATTTTCATAAATAGAATGATTCACTCAGTATTTCCCGCTGACAAAACCTTTTTCAAACATGTTTCAGGTGATCTGTTGTGATCCAGGAAAAGTGCCGAGAAGCACTACAAGCTTAAGGAAGTGGCTCAGTATAAAATAAAGAAACATGTTTTGTAAAATAAAATATTTCTTCGTGAAATCTCAAGATTGTAAATTACCGGTTTTTATCCCGAGTTGTGAAATAAAATATTCGGGAAATATTTCATTTTTAAAAAGATCCTGAAGAAACTTCCGCTGTTAAATAAATACCACGGGATTTCTGTCCCGCGGCTCCTGAAACGAGTCAAACCGGGTCGGGGGCCGTGACAGAAAAAGGTGGTATCAGAGCCACTGATTTAAGCCAATTAAGTATTTATAAAATACTTAATTTTATTACTATTTTGTGATTATGTGTTTTATTATCTGATTAATTGTGTACAGTATGGGCATATCTTTATATGCTAGCCACTGTAGCAATAAATACAAATCTTTAAAATAATTTGACTCAAAGTTTTAGTACCCGGATTACCTACAATCTAGAAACCTTACCCAGTATGAAATAATATTTAAAAGTTTTTCTATAAAAGTTTGTTATGATTTTTAACTTAGTAATTTTGTGTATTTTGCTAAACAGCATGAGTGACTTGTCTGACGCCCTTCAGAATTTAAATCTCTATCCAGTAAGAATAGAGGTTTCCAGAGATTTCAATAGGTATATACCAGACATAGAAGAACCTATAGAATTCAACGCTTTACCTCTCGAGAAACCCAAGCCTAAGAAAATGGAAATTGGGGAAAGCTCTAGGCAAAGTGAGGGGTTACCGTCTCAGGAAGAGCTAGATCTGATATTGACAAGCTATGATACTATTAAACCGATTAATGAAAATGATTTTATTCATTCTCTTGAAACACAACTACCAATAAACTTAGAACCAGCTATTCCAAACCCTTCAATCCACTCGCAAATAGACGAATGGTTGACTAATGAAATACAGTTACAAAACAATCCCTATAAGCTTTTTCCTCAGTACAATCTAGAACCTTTACCAAATCCACCAATGAGTAACGAGAAAATGGATGAACTCTGCCATTTTGACAAAGAACTAGTGGATGCTGGGAATAGGATCCAAGAGATTTTGGGACAGATCTCCTGGAATTACGATAAGAAGGAACGTCGTTACTAGAATACCAACTGACAATAGATAGGGGGTTTATGGAACTGTAGTGGTGTAATAGTAATAAGTAAAATCAGTCTATAAAATAACTACAAATAAAACTTTGTAAGATAATAGTGTGTATTGATGCATACTATTAAATATAAATGGAAATCGAGAATCAAAAGTTTTGACTATATTGGTGTTATGAATTCTGTATAATTGTTTTGTGTAATTGTTATTTAATTGATACTAATAAATTATATATATTAATTATCAGATGGAAAACGCTAATAATGAACCAGTTAATGAGATTAATCAATCTGAGCAACAACCGGGGGATCAATATATGACTAGGCAGGATATAGAAAATATCGTTGCTCAAGGGATAGCCAATGCTATTCCAGCATTCGTTGCTGCTGTTAAAAATCCAATAGAACCGCAACAAATCGTTCCTAGCAAACGTATTTCTGAAGATAACTTCAGTAATAGTATAAACGGAGGCAATAATCATGTTAATCATGATAATGAACCACGGCAAGCTCCACTCCCTAAGAAAATGAAAGCTGCAACATCTGGTTGCACTTATAAAGAATTTCTTGCTTGTAAACCCACTGAGTTTGCAGGCAATGAAGGAGCGATTGCGGCACTGCGTTGGTTAGAGAAAACCGAGGTAGTAATTGCCATAAGTAAATGTGTTCAGGATGATCAGGTCATGTACGCGTCAAACCTTTTTAAAGAAGGGGCGCTAGAATGGTGGAACACGGTGTTACAAGCAAAAGGAAGAATGATAGCTTATGCCATGAATTGGGAAGGATTTAAGAATCTTATAGAAAGAAAATTATGTCCTGAGTATGAAAAAGATCAAATGGCAAATAAGTTTTTAAACCATAGAATGATGGGTGTAGATTGTCGCGGTTATACTTCGACATTCTTTGAATATGCTAGAGTGGTACCAACGCTGGCTTTGCCAGAACCGGTACTCATTTCTCGCTATATTTGGGGACTGATTAGTGAAATCCGTAACATCGTTAAAGCTGCGAGACCTCGTACGATTGACGATGCTGTGGAATTAGCCAATACCCTAACCGACGAACTGGTACGCACGCAAGATGAAAACAGGAAAAAGAAACTGGCTCAGAAAATTACCCAAGGATTTCGTATGGGTAATAATAACAGCTTCAAGAAAAGAGGAACAGGGCAATCTTCAAATCCGCCGTTTTGCAGGAATTGCAGAAAGAAACATTTTGGAAGATGTAATGTAACCTGCAATTTTTGTAAAATGGTAGGACATCGTGAAGAGGAATGCAGAAAGAAAACAAGAGTCTGCTATAACTGTGGAGAAACGGGACATTTTAGACCAGAATGTCCTAAATTGGTCAAACCAGCAGACAACAAAGCCAAGACAACCGATGGAGCTACTAAGAAGAATGTCCGAGCCTTTTAGTTAACCACTCAGGAAGCCGAGATGATTCCAGATGTGATAGCTGGTACGTTCCTAGTTCGCAACATTTACGCCAAAGTATTATTTGACTCTGGTGCAAACCAAAGTTTTATCAATACTTCATTCTGCCAAGCTCTTAATATACCCTTAACCAACATTAGGCAGATTTTTACAGTCGAAACGGCTGATGGGAATTCAGTTAAAATAGATAAGGTTTTGCAAAATATAGAAATAGGACTTTTAGGTCATAAATTTTCTGCAAATCCGTTACCTATGAAATTAGCTGAATTCGATGTTGTGTTAGGAATGGATTGGTTAGTAGCCAACCATGCTCGAATTCTCTGTGATAAGAATTCCATAGAAATTCAAGCACCTACTGGTGAAATAATCATGATTACATGAGATAAACCACGTAAGCCCATGAAGTTCATATCAGTAATGAAAGTTGCTAGTTATGAACGAAAGCAAGGAATAGTGTATATGATTTCGGTAATCATTAGCACTAAGGATAAAGAACTTAAGGAAATACCGGTAGTCTCAGAATATCCAGATGTATTCCCAGAAGAGTTACCAGGGTTACCACCAGATAGGGAAGTAGAGTTTAGGATTCATCTAATTCCAGGAAGTACACCGATAGCCAAGGCACCTTATCGGTTAGCTCCCACAGAAATGTTAGAACTTAAAAAGCAATTAGATGAATTACTAAGTAAAGGTTTCATACAACCTAGTTCATCCCCTTGGGGAGCACTCGTGTTGTTTGTTATGAAAAAGGATGGTTCAATGAGAATGTGTATCGATTATAGAGAATTAAATAAAGTTACTATTAAGAATCGATACCCATTACCTAGGATTGATGATCTATTCGATCAACTTCAAGGAGCTAGATATTTTTCTAAGATAGATTTACGCTCCGGATATCATCAATTGAAGGTACAAGAAGAGGACATACCTAAGACTGCTTTTAGAACTAGGTATGGTCATTACGAGTTTACAGGCATGCCCTTTGGGTTAACGAATGCACGTGCAGCATTCATGGACATGATGAATAGGATCTGTAAACCGTATTTGGATAAATTTGTAATTATCTTCATAGATGATATACTTATTTATTCAAAAAGTCAGGACGAACATTGTCAGCACTTGCATTTACTCTTAACTTTGTTAAGAAAAGAAAAGCTTTACGCCAAATTCTCAAAGTGTGAATTTTGGTTGCAAGAAGTGCAATTCTTAGGACACATGGTGAATCACGAAGGTATTCATGTAGATCCTGCTAAAATAGAGGCAATTACCAATTGGAAGGTTCCACAAACTGCAATGGAAATTAGAAGTTTTATAGGTTTAGCTGGCTATTATAGACGGTTTATTAAGGATTTTTCCAAGATAGCTATACCATTAACTAAGCTAACCTGTAAAGCAGTTAAGTTTGAATGGGGATCTAAGCAAGAAGAAGCCTTTAAGATTCTAAAGCAGAAATTAACCAATGCTCCAATCTTAGCCTTACCAGAAGGAACTGAAGATTTTGAAGTATATTGTGATGCTTCAAAACTAGGATTTGGATGTGTGCTTATGCAACGCAAGAAGGTAATTGCGTATGCTTCAAGACAGTTGAAAAAGCACGAAGAAAATTATACGACTCATGACTTAGAATTAGGAGCCGTAATTTTTGCCCTGAAAATCTGGAGACATTATCTGTACGGAAGTAAGTTTACTATCTATACAGATCATAAAAGTCTAAGATATATATTCGGGCAAAAAGAGTTAAACATGAGGCAAAGGAGATGGATGGAAATTTTAAGTGATTACGACTGTGATATTCAGTATCACGAAGGAAAGGCAAATGTAGTTGCAGATACCTTAAGTCGTAAGTATCATGAAAAGCAACGACGAGTTCGGGCTCTTAGATTAAATCTACAATTAGATTTATTGGAACAAATAAAGAAGGTTCAGGAAACAGCAATCCAAGATGATGCTGAAGGAATGAAGGGACGAATAAAAGAATTAGAGCAAGGAGCTGATGGAATTTGGAGATTCCACAAAAGCAGAATATGGGTACCTAAGCAGGGAGAATTAAGAAATAAGATTCTAGAAGAAGCCCATAAATCTAGGTATACTATGCATCCAGGAAACAATAAGATGTACCAAGATTTAAGAAAGAATTTTTGGTGGATAGGCAAGAAAAAGGATATAGCTAGATATGTTTCTAAATGTCTTACTTGTTCACAAGTTAAGGCAGAACATCAGAAACCTTCAGGTCTGCTACAACAATTAGAGATGCCTGTATGGAAATGGGAACTCATAACAATGGATTTTGTTATTAAGTTACCCAAAACCAGAAAAGGTAATGATGCGATTTGGGTAATTGTGGATCGATTAACCAAATCAGCTCACTTTTTACCTATGAAAGAAACCTTTAGCATGGAAAGACTGGCAAAGTTGTATGTAGATAAAGTCGTATCTCTACATGGAGTTCCACTCTCCATTGTATCAGATAGGGATAGTCGTTTTACTTCTCATTTCTGGAAAAGTTTCCAGCAAGCAATGGGAACTCGACTAAACTTAAGTACGGCATATCATCCACAGACAGATGGGCAAAGTGAAAGAACGATCCAAACTCTAGAAGACATGCTTAGAACATGTGTGATAGATTTTGGTGGAAATTGGGACGACCATTTACCATTAATTGAATTCTCCTATAACAATAGTTATCATTCAAGTATTGAAACTGCCCCATTCGAGGCACTATATGGAAGAAAGTGCAGAACTCCAGTTTGTTGGGCAGAAATAGGAGAAAGTCAATTGTCAGGTCCTGAAATAGTGCAAGAGACGACCGACAAGATTACTCAAATCAAGGAAAGACTGAAGACGGCTCGAGATCGCCAGAAGAGTTATGCAGACAATAGATGCAAGCCGTTAGAATTCCAAGTTGGAGACAGAGTACTGTTGAAAGTTTCTCCTTGGAAAGGAGTTGTTAGATTCGGTAAGAAAGGAAAGTTAAGTCCAAGGTACATAGGACCATTTCCAGTGATCCAACGTATAGGACCAGTTGCTTATCGTTTACAACTACCAGAAGAGTTAGCTGGAGTACATGATGTATTTCATGTATCCAATCTCAAGAAATGTCAATCAGACGAATCTTTGGTAGTACCTCTCCAAGATATAGAGGTAAACGAAAATTTAAAATTTGTTGAGAAACCTCTTCAGATAGAAGATAGGAAAGTGAAGTTTCTCAAGCACAAACGACTAGTGCTAGTTAAAGTTAAGTGGGATTCAAAACGAGGACCCGAATACACTTGGGAACTGGAATCAGAAATGAAGCGAAAGTATCCTCAATTGTTCCAGTAAATCTCGAGGATGAGATTTTTATTAAGGTGGGGAGAATGTAACAACTCTCATCAAAATTCATATTTATTAAATTAATTTGTCCAATAGGAAACCCTAATTAAGAAACCCAAGTGATTCTGAACAAACCCTAAAATTTTTAGAACAATCGGAATTAGAATCAGGGCCCCTAAAACTCAGGGGCGGTAAAACCTAGTTGATATTATCTTTACAGATTTACGTGGAAATTGAATTTTAACGAATTGTCGACTCACCTGAGCTAGTTGGACACGTACCTACCCTACCCTAAAAATGTCACCTCAGGCGACACGCGGCACGTGCCACGGATTCTTCCGCGACTAGCGGGAGGTGCAAATTTTGGGTATAAATAGAAGGGCCTGGCACTTGCATTCTGTTGTTCGTTCGACGTTCAAATTCAATTTGTACTTCGAGTTATAGTAGAAACAGTCCTAAAACACACACGATTCACGAAGTGCTGCCGCAATACAGGGTAATAACTCAATCGCTGATACGATTCAATATCCGATCGATTAAACTATCCAATGGATGTTTAAGTGCTGCCCACATTAGGGTTTATGCTTTGTCATTCGTTGTTAATTCAATGAATGTTTAAGTATCGCACTTTGTCATTCGTTGTGAGGGTTGATCTCGTGAGTTATCGTAAATGCTGTATTGATTACTAACCCAGAATTGTGTGCCTGTTATTAAATTAGGTTAAAAGACTAATCAGTAGGCTAGGCTGTGCTCAAATTAAATCTGCAATGTGAGTCATTCTCTTTTTATCAAATTACTTTTAAAATCATGTTTATTTTCAAAGGTTATAATTACAGTGATTAAGTTTATGTAATCACCAAGTTACAGCCGGTATGTGGGGTTTTGTATACATTACTTGATAACCGTCACTATTGGACAACGAGTTAGCCAATGAGTGATATGACCATAGTCACAGACCCCATTGGACAATGAGGTTACCGATGGTTGGTCGAGTGACAAATACTGTGGGTAGTTGGTTTGATATCTGAACATTGTAATCTCTCTTAATACTGTAAATTATAAGAACCGAGTCATTTTCATAAATAGAATGATTCACTCAGTATTTCCCGCTGACAAAACCTTTTTCAAACATGTTTCAGGTGATCTGTTGTGATCCAGGAAAAGTGCCGAGAAGCACTACAAGCTTAAGGAAGTGGCTCAATATAAAATAAAGAAACATGTTTTGTAAAATAAAAGATTTCTTCGTGAAATCTCAAGATTGTAAATTACCGGTTTTTATCCCGAGTTGTGAAATAAAATAATCGGGAAATATTTCAGTTTTAAAAAGATCCTGAAGAAACTTCCGTTGTTAAATAAATACCACGGGATTTCTGTCCCGCGGCTCCTTAAACGAGTCAAACCGGGTCGGGGGCCGTGACAATAGGTTAACTACTTTTTTCCAATCTTATTGTAATATGGTTTTATTTATATTAATAAGTGGTTTTTTTTTTTCAATGTGAATGTTGGCTTGGATGAATCATAGCAATACATATCATAACTGAAGGAATCAGGTATGTTACTATATAGTATTTGTTATATGTTTGAAGTTGATTGGGATTCTAAAATACTAGTAGTAATCAATATAATGTCATAATCTAACTAGTGAATTGTTTTTAGGTTACAAATGAAGTTTGAAGTTGTCATTGGACCTTATCATCTGCATTAGTCTGCTACAACAGTATACTGGTTAGTGTTCACGATTTTAATTTGAATATTTTGTCAACTGTTTCCTTTAGAGTTTGTGGTTATCGATTTTGATATTGTAATTCATATTATTCTCAGGATTTATTAGCGTTGTTATTAAATAAAGTTTGATGTTAAGTATATTTTGTTTTTTCACAAAAAAAAAATTCTAATTCCTAGATGTTTATCATTCATTGGGTATGCTTAACAATTATAGTAGGTTACATACAAGTTTATCTGTTACACCTATATTATTATTCTTTTGTTACATTCCTCTTATTGTGGTACAGGTTGGTTTGTTGCTGATTTCATAATGGCTTTCTTCAAAGTCTTGCAAATAGTAAACTCGTAATCATATTTATTTATATTTTGACATGCAATTTAAAGTGATTGCCTGTAAAAATTTAGGTTCTGCCTAAAGCTTATGTTGAGAAGAACATGAGTGATGACTGTCGTCAGAGTCAATCAAAAACCAAATTAAACTACATAGATAGCGTAAGTAGGGTATCGTATCCACGGGGAATTTGTGGTTAGTGTTTAATTAGAGAATTATTATATATTAAAGAAAAGCAACTCCCACCCAGAATCTCAATTGCAAGTTTAACACAAAAACCCGTTTACAGATTTGTAACACCACATAGACATGGCCTTGGAATTAATGACTTTGATTAATTATTAGGGATAGTTTTTAAGATTCACCATACAACATAATAACCAGTTTAGTTATACCAATTACCCACCAATTTACCAACCCTCTAACAACGCAAGTATGTTGCCAATACGCTTGATAAACGACAAACAATTCAAATATAATAAACATTTCACAAAATCAACACAAGTGGTCAAGATTTACCAGTTAATAAGAATCAGAAAAACAAAGTTTAATGTGAAAATCTAGAAATCAATCATCCGAGTAAAGTCACATAAGATAAAGGTAATGTCCTCCAAGTTTTAGATTCTAGGTTCACACCAAACTCAGTTTAATTATTAATTGGACACCACATAGACATGATGCTGAAAAGTCGGTTAATTTAAGTGGTAATAAAAAACAGGTCTTTGTCATCAGATCTTTTACAGTTTAATTACTCTATTTACTAATGTGAGTCAACCTACTTTATGTCACCCAACAAGCTACAAGGTCTTGTCATCAACCGAGCAAGTTGTAAAGCAAGAACTCAAACACATGCAAATAGTTTAAAATAACTAACTCATCAAATTGTTTATACGACGTTGTCAATGTCAAAAACAAATCCAAACATGAATAAACTGAGAAGATATTAAACCCTACGAATCGTACGCGTGAAGAAAGCCACCTAGACGCTCATGCCTTGAACCGTGTACATCCTCCAAAAGGCGGCTTCCCTTCCGCGCCTCTGTATTGCGTCCCCAACTCAGCCGTCAAAAACTTCAAAAATTGCATCCCCTCTGCCTCTCAAAGCTGCCGTCCGCCAATAAAGTTTCCTCCTTGAATGAATAAGAAGGCTGAGATTAATGTTCTATATATAACAATTTGATCATCGAAATTAATCCCTTTTGCACCTCTGTATGCGTGTCCTCCCAAGTCCAAGTGTGCGGCCCAAGTTAAATATCCATATGTCAGTCCACTCTTTGTGTGTCTATATCTTTTATGATTTGCTTTTTGTCTACAACTAGTTTTGCCCTGCCCGCGTTGCGAGGCAATAAGCCGAATATTTCTCTCGCATAACATGTATGTCTGTATTTCGGTTACTTGTACATACTACTCATAACACATCTAAAAAAAATTACATCGAGTCAACCAATTAAAACAAAAACACTACCATACTTTTACTAAAAAAAATTAAAACGATGGAAAAACTATAATTTTAAACTGGGAGCAAAATTGTAATTTTTTAGAACAAATGAGCATGTACCAGGCATGCATGGACCATGGTTGTAAAATAAGGTTTCAAGGCCGAGTACTCCCCGAGTAGTCGCTACAAGGTAGGCTGCCGATGCGACTTTCTCTAACTCCGCTTAATTACTCGGAATCAATCAAACACGGTCAACCTCGGCCAAAATCAGATCTAGTAGGTCAATTTGGGCCGAGTTTGACTTAAAAAATAATAAAACATTCTTTATATGACTATCATATTAAATAATGAATATCATTTTTACATATTTTGTTATAAATATTAGTAAATTTATGCTATTAGACTTGTATTTAATTTCCGAAAACTAATTTCTTTATAATTTAACATATCCGAGTACTCCCCGAGTACTCTCCGCCTATGCCGAGTACTCTCATCTCCCCGGTCGACCGACTACGGAGCGCCTAGCGACTTTTGCAACCATGGCATGGACGAATAAAAATTACACTTATGCCCGCCTGCGTTGCGGGGTGTTAAATTGAATATTTATTAGTTTCATAACATGTATGCTTGTATTTAGTTTACTTATACATGCTACTTATAACACGATCTAAAAAAATACATCAAGACAACTGATTAAACCAAAACACTACCATAGTTTTGCTAAAAAAATAAAACGATGACAGGTCTATAATTTTGATCTGGGGTAAAATACTAATTTGTCAGGACCAATGAGCGAGTGTTAGACAAGTGCTTGACACAATAAAAGTTACATTGAGTCAACCAAGCAAAATAAAACACTACTATAGTTTTGTAAAAAAAAGGTAAAATGATGGCAACATCACAATTTTTAACTGTGGGAGAAATCGTAATTTTGGAAATGAGAACAAAATCATGATTTTCAACAGAGGGAAAAACCGTAATTATATTTTGAATTGGGGGCGAAATCATAATTTTAAACTGAGGGCGAAATCATAATTTTGAGCTAGGGGAAAGACATATTTTTATTTTGACATGAGGGCAAAAACGTAATTTTGAGCTAGGGGCAAAAACATAATTTAATTTTAAACTGGGGGAAAAACGTAATTTTAAACGGTGGGCGAAACCGTAATTTTAAACTGGGAATAAAATAAAAAATGGGTTTTTGAACCGATGGCAAAATCGTAATTTTGAGCTAGGGGCAAAATCGTAATTTTGAGCTAGGGGCAAAATTATATTTTTATTTTGAACTGAGGGAAAAAACATAATTTTAAACGAATGACGAAACCGTAATTTTAAACTGAGAATAAAATTAAATTAAAAATGAGCTGGTCCAATAAGGAAGTGTCAGGCAAGCTGTCTGACACTATTCCCTCAACTTCAAAATGTATATATAGTAAATTGTTCACGTGACACCTCCATTTTAGGGTTTTAACCTTTTAATAATAACTTTCCACAACATCAAGTGCATGCTCCTTTTTCTTTTTCTTTTTTTGGTAAATTACACTTTTCGTCCTTCATGTTTGTAGCGGGTTGCAATGGATGATCTTTAACTTTAATAATTACAGTCACAGTCCTTTATTTGGAGAACTTATTACACTCTACGTCCTTTGGCCTTAACTAGGTTATAATTTTCAGTTAATTATGACATATGCATTGCAAAGGAGGGTAATTTAGTCATTTTTAAATTATCTTTATAAAAAAATACATATATATAAACCTCATTCTCACCCACATCCTATTTCTTCTTCTTTCCCCACCACCCACCACCACCACCACCTGCCACCACACCACTACCTACCCTCACTCTCTCTCTCTCTGCAACCAACTCCTACCACCATCACCACCAAATCCATCATCACCTGCCACCATCGAATCCAACCACTTATAAAAACAATTAAAATCCTCCGACATATTATAAAAAAACCCCAACTTATCCTCATTCCCACTACTATTAGTTCCAAGATAAAATGTTCCATTAACAATCTGTTGAACCTGAAACGGATTTTTAAAATTTTTAAATGTTGAACCTGAGATGATACAATCTGATAAAAGTTTCCCCAATCTCCAAAATACTCGTTCATGTTATTTCACACATACCTTCCTTTACAGTCCTGTAAAATTTTCCAGATCCGTTCATGTTCTCCAACATACTCCTCCCTGTTCTTCCACAGATACAATCTGTTAAAATTTTCTCCAATCGCCTTCATACATACAACCTTCAAATACTTACCAAAAATCCGTTCGACACGTTGCCGGAAAAGCTTCCGATGTACAGATCTCCGTTATCGAGGTGTTTTTCGATGGTTACTACACTGGATGTTGTACCTAGGGTTTCGGGAGAGAAAACCGAGGCGAAGACAGTGGTCGTCGGAGCAACACGACGGCCGACGGCCTGAGATCTGCTCCGGTGTACCGCCGGTAAAGGTCCTCTATTTCTGCTATTTGTGTTTTATGAAGTTGTAGCCTGCATATGTGTGTAAAAGGGGTTTTATTTTTTAGTTATTGAGATTTGGGGAACAATGGTCGTCCAAGCGCAGAGAATTTTGGTGAATGAGATTGGATGGCTGGTGATGATGATGTTATTGATGCCATGGGTTTTTTTTTTAGTTTTTTTTTAAAGGACATAAATGCCCTCACATGAGGTGCACATGATATGACTTAACGTGTAAAACAAACCTGGTTAGGGCCAAAGGACGTAGAGTGTAACAAGTTTTCTAAATAAAGGACTATGACTGTAATTATTAAAGTTAAAGGTCATCCATTGTAACCTGCTACAAACATAAAGGACGAAAAGTGTAATTTATCTCTTTTTTTTTCTTCTGTCCATCGCACACCCTAAGAAATATTTCAACCTTTTTTTTTTCTTTTTTCTGAGGTAGTATTTATCCCTACAAATTAATAATAGCCTCCATCCCTATAATAATAAAGATGCCCTCCTTTATATTATGTTCACTTCTTTAGGCAGCATTCTAACTTATAAAATAAAAATAGTGGACTTGGCTCACTCAAGAAAAATAGCAGCATTATCTTTGTGCATCAAGACCACACATCAAATTCTTTCGTTTCGCATCCCGCATTATCTTGTCAACTCCGTTTTCAAACTCCTTTTAAGACATGTTAAGCACAAAAACACCAATATAAAATAAGTATATAACACATACGATTTAATCTATTTAACATACTAAAAACTAATACGATTTACTATATAATATTACACATTTAGACCCGACATCAATGAGTGGTCCTTTTGTGAAGAAAAAGTTAATACTCAGGTTTGATGGTAGGCGTTCATGGGTTCTTTCATTCGAGAAGGTTCGTGATGTAGTAGCGATTACAGATGGATGGAAAACTGTTGTGGATCAACATGGATTGAAGATTTGTTGTTTGTTGGTCTTTACCTCGTTTTAGACGTACAACCATTTCCTTCTAGCGGCCTTTAATGTTGATTTTGATGTTCCATGCAAAAAGACGCCGAGGCGTTCAAATGTTTGTCTTGTGAATGATTTATTTGACAAATAGATATCTTTCTACTACATCATTCTTGATCGTTCTTGCAGTCGTGTTGTATGTATTATTTAATCTAGTATTTCCTTTAAGTAATATAAATGTTTAACATTAACTTTGCTTTGTTATTTTACAGTTTTTGCCATTCCCAAATTATTAGGGATCACCTTAGACCAAGTTGCAATGGTGATTCCAAATTTTGGTAGATGAAGAATATCCACAGAATGTCAAGACTGGAAGGTCTGGGAATAAGTTGTTCTTCGGTCGGGATTGGGTCAAGGTTGTTCAACAAATCAGGATGAAGTTTGCCATCTTTGTTCTTTTTCAGTACATGGGTCAAAGAAAGTTGAAGTTAATTGTTTTCATGAATGATGGCACTCAGCTCATTCTTTCACATCCACAACCAAATCCAAACACTGCTCATGATACGGTGATAATACTGTTTTACATTTATACGTTTTCTTTTATTCTTAGTATAACAATTGATTTTATACTAATTGTTGCATATATCTAGGAATACCCTATACAGGTTAATCATCAACTTATTCAACAAAATGATCAACTCAATTCTACTTTCACCGTCATTGCAAGAAACAGATTTGTAATGACACTCCTATACATTTAAATTTTCATTACTTCTAAATAATTTACACTTTGCTATCAATTGTTGAGTTAAATGAATCCTTAATAATTGCATTGTAGCGTTTACCAACCAAGCTGGAAAGAGTTGCACGAGTAAGGTGATGTTTGTTTTCTAAAAAAGATCTGCGCAGCCTCTTCTGTCTGTGCCGCGCAGACATTGCCATCTTTAGACTGTTTGTTTTTCTGAAGAAGTTTCATTAAAAAATGTCTACACGAGCTCTTCTTGGTGCAGACTTGGCCCAACCACTTCGAAGATCTTCTAAATTCTATCGAGGGTTAAACACCACCACCCACCACCACCGTCCATCACCACCAACACCATCCATCACCATCACCACCGTCCACCACCCACCACCACCATCTACCACAACTGTAACACCCCGTGTTTCGAAAGTCAAAGTCAAAGTCAAGATTGAAGTCAAAGGAAGAAAAGATTGCTAATTGCGACCTGTCACTCCTTGCTCAACTACTGTTTTGACTTCTTTGACTTGTAATCGAATCTATTATTTATTTGCTTTAGTTGTATTATGTGGTGTATCTATTAATAATCGAGGTGTTAATCGCATGTTTAATCGACTTATCGCTTATCGCTACCGCATCGCAACTCGAATTATGTGTTCTGGATATTGTTTTACGTGTGTGTGCTATTTATGTGTTACTTGTGCATGTTATGTTTATGTTGAGGTGTTAATCAAAAATCGCAATCGCAAATCTATCGCATCGCAATCGAATCGCAAACGCTAAACGCAAGTTATCTATAGTGATTGTATGTTAGATATAGTAGTTATGTTATTTGTGTAACTAATGGGTAATACTATCGCATCGTTCGCTCGAGTCGCATCGCAACGCTCAACACGCGAATCGAATCGAAACGACAAAACTCATCGTGCAGAACACCTGGATCGAGTGGCCAACCGATCGAGTGGCCATCTGATCGGATTGTCATTTGATCGAGTTGTCACCCGATCGGGCTGCCACCCGATCGGCCTGATACTTCACCACTTTCCTTTTTGGGAAACCCTATAAATACCCACCTGTCACATCATTTGTGATGTGACAGCTCCTTGTTCGACCAGCCACACTCAAGCACTCATTTCTCTCGATTTCTCTCGATTCTTGTACGTTTTCAACCTAAATCTTGTACTTCTATGATCTACACACACTTCTTATTCATTTTCACCTTTGAATCTTAACTTTTAACCGTGAAATCACCGGATTTGAGGTGTTCTAGGGTGATGTCATCATGGAGTTCTTATGAACTTCAAGGTTTGGCTTCATTCCACCAAGAACAACTTAGATCTGAAGGATTTCCACATGAATAATCAATGTTTTCGCATAGATCTACACATATTCATGGTTAAAAAGATTGAAAGAAGGTTTTCCAACTTTCTTTCAACTCCTTTACACTTAATGCACTCAAAACCAATAGAATCGGAGCTCGTTCTGATCTTCTACTCATTCTTAGTGATGTGTTAGTTCAAGATCTGAATTCTATCCAACACACTATTGCTTTCGGGTTTGAACATGAACAACCGTCTCGAACCGTGAACTGGTCGAACTAGGGTGATTCCTGTTCGATCGGGTCACTTGGGTCGAGATAAGGTTTCTGTTGTTTAAACAAGTTATCATAACGTCTCGTTCAAACTACAAAACTTTCAAGTGACGAAGACGATCACATCGTTGGGACGGATTGCCGTCCGATCGGCCATCCGACCGGACAGCCATCCGATTGACTTGCACTTGGTTCCACACTCCAACTTTATTTTCAAACTTTCAAGGATCTGGACGTCGAACGGATTGCCGTCCGATCGGATTGCCATCCGATCGACCGACCATCCGATCGAGTGACGTTTGGAGCTTTGGAACTTAATCAAAATCAAAGAATAGTGGTTCCACGGATTGCTATCCGATCGGATTGCCACCCGATCGAGTGACAACCCCCTGCTGTGAACTTGTTCTCACTAAGTGTCCTACCAATCGGATTGCTACCCGATCGAACGACCGTTCGATCGATCGACCTGAAGGGTAGAGATACTTCTCTGTTTTCAAAATGCCACAACGAAACTTCAAAGGACAAACCATCATACACAAACACATCCTTACCAAACAAGATGTCAATCCAATCGAATGGCCATCCGATCGGATGACCATCCGAACGGATTGACATCCGATCGACTGGCCATCCGATCGGATTGCCATCCGATACTTGGTACTCTTGCATCGTTTTACGCGCCGCTCATCGTTTATGTTATCGTTAACTGTTCAGGCTAATCTCTCAAGTGCTCCCTTCAATCCAAGGCAGTGTTTATTAAGTTAAACGCTATCTGTGAGTATACTCGATCCCTGTTTGCTTTATGCACTTTTGCGTGTTACATACGTTTCTTATTCTAAATCACATCGAACACACAATGCAAACACTATTCACTCGCTGACCATTAATGCATGTTATACGTGACTCGATGAATGCCTGTTTGTTATGTTTACAGATTGATTGCTGTCTACCTGCCTTAGCAATGATAATACTATAGTTTGGACTCAGCACCTGTTCACTCAGGGGTTGTTAAGGACAATACTTCACGTGTTCGCAGTGGTGAACATGTGATGCACACTCGCTACTCGCAGTCAACTCGCAGTCATTGGTATTGATAGGATCATTGTCGATAACTTACATGCTTCACATTATACGTTGTACATGCTGGTTATGCGTAAACGATTTCGAACTCTATTATGCTATATCAAACTTGTATGCTCACCTTTACACTATGTGTATTGACTTTATTTTAACGTATGTGGCAGGTGCTTAAGATGTTAGGATGCGGTGCTCTTGCATAAATGGAATCAAGTAGGAGAGAGGCTAGAAACAAACAAAGAACTTATTTGATACTGAGTCGTCGAAACATTTGATCTGTCTTTGAGAAAACAATGTTAGTAATAACTGCTTTTTTTTATATATTATGGTATGGGACATAATGATAAATATCCGATAATTTTAGTTGTTATGGATTTCTCTTGGACAATCTGTTTCGCTCAGTGCCGCGCCCCGATGTTTCCGTCATCGGTTGGGGTGTGACAACAACCACCGTCCACCACCACCTACCGTCCACATCCACCACCCACCACCATCGTCCACCACCACCGTCCAATACCACCACCACCCACCACTACCGTCCGTACACCACCAGCTTATTTTAGAATTCTGCATATCTTCAAACATAAACAACTTTCTTCTTACAGACTGCAGAGGTATGGTCCACCTCTTATTCTAAAGATGTTTGTAGATGTGGTCTGCAGACTGCATACATTTTACCTCTTAAAAAACAAAAAAAAGACCTAAGAGCTGGACGAAGGATTAAAATAGGATGTTTGTCTACAGAAGTTGTTGGGGTGGATGTGATGAGGGAGAAGGATAGTAGAAGAGGTTATCGTTATGCAATCCAAGGTTGGAGCCATTTCATGAAGAAAAACGGAATCAAAGACGGTGACAAATGCAACATTATTTTTTTATCATTCTGCATGTACGGTTCGTATCATAATGGTTAGCAAGTAGTTTCATGGTGGTACGTTTAAACAATTGGGTTTTTATGGTCATTTTTTTGTTTATAGTTTGGTGATAATATCAACTAATGAACAAAACCAAGTTTATATTTTTGAGCATTTTGATGTTTACTTGATATATATAATCATTTTGTATATAAAGAAAATTTTATATATTTTTATTTCATGGTTGTTATATCAACCATAGTTATGATACAGTTTGAAATATTTATAAACCTTACAATTAGCAGAAAGATTTATAGTTTGTCATCTTCAATTAAAACAGAGTTTTTTCCTAGAACCACGTCATAACATTTATTATACCGTCCGTATGTTTTGTTTTTTTAAATTAAACCTTGGTTCTTTTTTCAACATCTAATTGAATTTAGGCTATAGGGTGTGGTCATGACCCTCATGACCACCATGACCCTCCACGTCAGCGCCATGTTATCCACCATCCAAAATCACTACCACTATCACCTTTGTAATGTTTCGCATTTTTGTACTTTCCTTAATTAGAATGATATAATCGTATATCTATTTATGGTAACTTGTATTTAGATCATGTTTTTATTCCATTTCCAACTTAGTAATCCGAGGCTTTGATCATAATAAAATACATACTTTATACATACTTGTTATACGTGAAATTACTCATGCATACATTCACGATACTCGAATTAAACTTACATACGTTTTACATACTTAAAAACATGTCAAAATACAAAGTTCTAGCATAAAATGATAACAAATGGAAGTTCAGGTGCCAAAATGTAAATAAGACAAACTCGCTGGAACCAAGAGGGCGCCGCGCCCCGCGACCCCTGCCATCTTTTCTGCTCGCGGGACACCAGGGGGTGGATCCGCAGCAAGTTGTTTTCCCAGCTACGGATTGGTCACTCTTTTTCCCACTTTTTCTTCCCCAATCACCTTTAAACCTCCATTAAACATACACCCTACCTCACCTCTATATAAACAAGCCTCCATCTCAACATTTTCACATTCCAAACTCCTCTACACCCTCAAAACGCTCTCAAATCAGGTGTAATTGCAAGTTTTGGCATAATTGTTCCAATTCCTAAAGTGAGTTCAAACTCACCTTTCTTCGTCTTTTATTCATTCTCTCTTCCATATGAAAGCTTGGAACACCTCTAGGAGTGTTTCCACAAGTTTACCATGGTAAACTAAGGTGGAACATCACCATTTTCAGATCCAACTTTCTATTTTGAAGAAGAACTTTGCTTATACTTGTTTACATTTCACTTTGTTGTAAGAATCTTTCACCTAACTTGTCTCTAATCTCATCTATGATTACGGGACTTTTTTAAGGTTGATTATCATAAGTTTAGAGGTCCAAGAACCTCATAAACTTTATGTTCTAACAAGGTTTAAGATGATCTACAACTGATGAAACCATCCAAGCTCACCATCTTCAATATGGTGAGACTTGTGTTTTGGTAAAGGTGTGAACCATGGAAGCCATGGCTATCCAAACTCGTTCCACCACCTCACTTGATGATTTATCATGATATTCCAAGTAGCTTCCTAGTCCTAAAGTAACACAACTTCGTCGCATCTCCAACATTTTCCATGATGGGTATGAAACCCCGGGTTGTTCTTACTTAGCTACTTGATAAGCTAGTTAGTTGTATTTTCTTATCATTCATGACCAACCGGGTTTACCAACTAAGTTGGTAAACTTTGTGCTTTGGTGAATCGTACAATGAGGTATACCATACCTCCATGCTTGTCTTACATGAATTCTATGATATTATATGATGGACAATTTTAACCTATACTATATAATATATTAATGTATACATAATTAACTGAGTTTGTGATATTAACCGAATATGGTTATATGTCATCAACATAGGTTACTTTATCTTTGTTCTAAACTCCTCGGTTTTGATTCTAATGGGCAAATTAGGACACATGAAATCACATAAGAACTTAGTGACAAAACGAGTTTTTAGACAAGATATACTTTCGTGTACTTATACATTTATATACTTAAATTCCAAAACCGAATCTTCCACCAAATCCAAATACTCACACACCTTCGTTTTCCCCATGTATGGTAACTTCGGTGTTTCCATCTCCAACAACTTATTAACTTCGCGGTTTAACTCAGAAAACTAGCAAAACCGTGAGTATACATGACCCATTCTTATTTTAACACTTTGGGTACAATACGTGTTACTTATAAAAAACGCACACATACACTTATAAACATGCTTACAAACAAACAATCCAATATACATGCTTGATACGATATACTTGAACATATACATGATACTTGTTGCTTTATTTTTGTCACTAACTTCGTACAAGCCTCCCTTAACATGTATAGCGCTATAGGATTAACGCACCGCCCGTATTCTTGAGGTCATGTTAAGTAAACAAAACGCTCTTATCTTAGCTATGATAGGATTACGCTAGCGGGAATCTTTGGGTTGACAATTATAGTTGCATTATAGTATTGCCATGTTAGGTTCTTAGTATCTGAATTTTTCCATGTGGATTCGTTTAAAATTTTATACGTATGCTAGTACTTAAACTTGTATGTTCGCCAATACTTTATGTATTGATCTATACTTTAACACGTATTGCAGGAAATTGATGATGATGATGAACGAAATCTATTAACAAGACTAGAAACGCACATTTAAATTTAGTACTTGTATTTTTTATTTCTTGTTATATGTTGTCGTAATTTGCGTCGAACAATGTACTTGAATTTAGTGATGAAATTAAATATTGATTTTTAAAAACTTGTCGCAAAATAGTGTTATGAAGTCTCTTGCAATCTCGTTTTCGTCTCACTCCGATGTTTCTGCCATCGGTTGGGGTATGACAACCTTATTTATTTTAATTTATTTTTGTTTAAAGGAAATCTTGGAAAATGGAAAAGAATACCATGGTTGCTGTAGGATCGTGTACGGACCCGAAACGAGTCGTTCAGAGGCGTTCTACACAATATGAAAGGCGGAAACAGACATATTGCGTGTAATTCAGCAAGATATTCACTTATAACTGTCTTTTGATTGATATCTGAGCAATTACAGATCTGTAGACACTTCGACAGAGCTTCGCCATCGGAAAACACTATTCTAATCCCGTTTCAAATGAAACGGAAACACTCCTATATATAGACTTCCAAATTCCGTTTGAAACTCACTCAAACAAAATTACAATGAAGCGGAATTACAATACAATCGGAATTACAAGTTAATTCCGTGCGGAATTACTTGTTGACATCTTCAAGCAGAATTAGCCATCTCAAGCGGAATTAGCCATTTGACTTGATTTCTCGATCTTCGTGCCCTGAATAATGCAAGACTCGATACAAGACGAAGTCGACAGACGCATGCACCAACAGACTTCCCCTTGAATGTTGACGAGTCTTAAGTGTCGAGTCTTCAACGTCTTCAGTCTTTATCGGTCTGATCGCTCTCTCTGAAGTTTCTGGACACGGTATAACTTTCTTCAATCTTCTGATTACTCTTTCCTCAGCATCAACAGACTCCCCCTCTCGACATGCTTTTACAGGATCAGGATCATGACCTGGCTCTATTCTTAGTTTCAGAATCCAGGTTATCCTGCACATCCTCTACCTCATAATAAATTTCACAAATTTAACATTTGAAAAATTTATATACTACTTACAGGTATCTTTCCAGAATGATTTAACACTTTAACAATTTCAGATGACCACTCGTAAACAAAATGTTCAAGATCTTTTCTCATTTAAACATAAACTCCCTCTCACGAAATGCTCATCATGATTAGCACTCGGAATTTTGAAAATCAGCTCTCTAACATCAGTTGTCGAAAATCTTTTTGAATTTTTCAAAATTTTATACTAAAACACACTAAAATCTTTTTGAGTTTTGAATAAAATGAAATGCAGTAAAGGAAATATTTACAGACAATATTTTTGTGAGTTTGTGTAAGAAGATCATATCAGTTTATGAGACAAATCACCAACGCCGTTAAGCTATAAACATTTTAGTTCTAAATGATTCACTTAGATTGTCAGTATACTGATCCACTTAAATTCTCACACAAAGTTCAACTATTTCGAGATACGAGATTAATGTTTTAGATACTTAAACTTATCCGTGTGTCCCATCTCAGAATATACTCCCGTATCCAGATCCCAATATTCAGTCTTACAGGTGAGTATACCACAGATGATATCTGTAAGGGGTTAAATTGCGAGGGCCGTGAGAGCTCAGGTCAGAACTTCCGTTCAGCAGAGAGATGACGGCTTCGACTTTTGGTGTGTCCCCTTTAGAGGATCTTTTGTTTCAACAGCACATGATTAGCATTTTGAAATGATTCATCAATTTTTGTGCTGAGGGCGGCGCTATATTTCAAGCAAATGCAGAAAGTATTATACGGGGACTAGGCCATTGCTTCCGCAAAATCAGAAGTCCCGGGATAATACCCCAGATATCACTGAGTATAAAGACCTAGTATCTCAGAAAAAGGGACCTTTCAAACAAGACTTCAGGGGTTACCCATATATCCAAGAGATGTTCCCCACGATATAAGCAAGTTTGAAATTTAGGTTTATATCTCGTCACAATCTACTAAATGTGTAAAAACCTACTGGCATATCATCAGTGAGACCGTTTATCACATTTTGACTTTCCAATTCTTTAGCATGCTGTGATCGTCCACTGATGTACTATCGTTTCCTCTTTTATACAACAAAACTCATTTTTACTTTTATCATGTTTTTTACTTTTTCAAATTTTCTAATGTTTTTGGATTTTCTGAAAATTTCTTACTCCCCCTAAAATTCAAAATCATTTAAAGGAAATTTGAAAACAAACTGTACAAGTAAAATGACAACTGATATCAAATCGCTTCAATTCGCCATCCACTTGGCATAAACAATCAGAACTCCCCCTTACAACAAACTATTTTCCCATTTGATTTCAAAACACTTAAGTTTGTCTTAATCACTTGTAAAAAATCAGATACAACTTAATGTCCCTGATTTACCACTTGTAAGTAACAAACCAATAACCACTTGTAAGACGAAATCACTTTCGTGAATTTCTCAATAAAGATGCCGATACCTGCTCCTCACTTACCAACCTGGAAGCTCCGGCAAGTCATACCTTTAACAAACAATTTTTCAAGAATGATGCTGATTCATGCTCCACGATTACCTACTTGGGAGCTCCGGCAAGTCATACTACTCACTTATGAAAAACTGACATCCAAGCTTCACCAAACTTGGATGTTTCCTCCTCAACTTCACTTGGGTAGTAAGATGCTTTCTTTGTTTCATAAAAATCCTTTACCCCTTTGGCCTTTCCCTCGACCATTTTTCCAAAAAAAAATTTAACATTTCCATTAAACACTTTCTCAACATCAAATTCTTTCTTCTCAGAATAGAATTGATTCGAGATCTCAACCTTACCAACTTTTGATTTAAAATTATCAGCCCTCAATGGTGGAAAATTAACATCATCCATTGGAGGCACTGAGTTTTCTTCTTTTATCTCAACCTGTGGCTCCTCTGACTTTGTGGAATCATATTCATCGCCAGATTTCACATCAAACTTCTTAACATCTTCATGAAACTTCTTAACAACCCACATTTGGTTGTCATGCTTAGCTCTCTTTTTATAAAAACTTGTCTTTGAACACTCACCAACTTCATATGTTGAATTTTCAAAAATTTTAAATTTTTCCGTTGGTGGTTCATTTTTCTCAACAACTTTTTCTTTCAGTTTGTAAGAGACTCCCTGTTTTGTCTTTATTGCTTTTGAACAGTTCCATGCAATGTGACCCACTTCATTGCATTTATAACAGGTTCTAGTCTCTTTTTTCTGATTAGCTTTACTCTTCATAACCTCTTTCTTCTTGGCAAGGAATTCTCTGTTTGATTGCTTCCAGAATGAGCTATTTGATTCCTCTTCACAGCTTGTCCCTGAAACAAATTTTGTATTTGTTTTAGAAGTTTTTTCATGTTTATAATTTTCTGGTGGAATAAATCCAAGACCTTTCTTTTTGAAATTACCGTTATGGTTTGGTTTCTTTTGAAAACCAGAACCAGAACTGTAACCTTTTTTTCTTGTTTAACGTTGTTGAACTCTTGGAGTGTATTTTTTAGGTTTTTCAGTAAGATTTACATATTTTATTTCAGAAATATTGATTTCTGTTAGTTTGAAAACCTTTTTGATCATTTCAGTTTTAACACCTCTTATTGGAAATTCTTTATCAGAATATAATTTGTCAGAATCATTTAAAGTGTATGCAACTTCAAATGTTTCATCCTTCAAATTAGATTTTGATAAAAGAAATTCTTTATTGTAAACCTGTTTAACCGACGACTTTGAACTATCAACTGATGATGAACTTGGACTCCCTGACTCAGACTTTGACTCGGACACTTCATCCTTATCCAACACTTGATCGGCCATCCTTTTTATTAACTCAGACTCATGATCTATGTCGGACGATGTGAATGTAACATCAATATTTTCTGGTAACTCATCAGTTGTTTCAGATTTTAACTCTATATTGACAGCCTTTTTGACTTGCTCCTCATTCGGTTTTCTGGGAGAATACCCTTCCCAGATCGGAGGCGGACACTTGTTATAACTAACACTATGTTTCTTACCAGTATCCTTCTTCTCTTTTGGCTTCTCATCTTGAAAAACTTCTAAACCTGCAACAGTTGGATAGATTCGATCAATTAGATAATCAGAACTGGAATAACTTTGTAGTAAACGTTTAATTCTCTCATTTTCAATCCTCTGAGTCTCCAACTCTTGCTTTAACTTTGCACACTCTTCAATGTAATGATTAATAGGTTTTTGCTTTGACATCATCACAGCATTCATCATTGTCAGTGTATCTTCTCTTTCAGAATTTGTCTTTTGTAGACCAGTTATCGTTCTGTTCAAAACGTCATACGACTCTTTCACATAATTGAGATTAAACAGTAATTGTTCTTTCATCTTTTCTTGCTCATTCAACTTCTCATCTTTTTCTGCACATTGCTTGCAAGATTCCAAACACTTTAAGCAAGGCTTGATGACTTCCACAATCTTTTCTATTTCAACAATCTTCTCCACTTCAGCAACTTTTTCTACTTCACTCACCTTCTCTTTTTCAACAATCTTCCCAGCAATTTTAACCTCTTCATTTTGAACAATATTTTCATTTTGATCTTTGCTTTCACAATCTTTCTTTTTCAGTTCTTTTGCTACTCGTCTCTTGTTCAACTTCTCCAAGCGATCTGCAAAATAAAATTGAAAACTTTCAGGAGATAAATGAGTTTTTGAAATATTGATATGCATTTATTCCTCATCATGACCACTGTCATCAGTTGTTGATTGATCGAAATCTATTTTTTTTTCTGAACTATCATCTGAAGAACCAGAATCAGATGGTGTTTGATAAAAAACTATTGTTCTTTCTGAACTTTCTTCTGATGAAACAGACTTTTCTTCTTGACTTTTCTCATTACTATCAAACACTTTCATCCATTCTGTCATAAGATCAGGCTCTTGAACGATCTGAGCAATTAGAGCTGCAGCTTTTGAATCCGGTGGAATATATTTATCCCAGCTGAAGCCTTCTGCTACTTTTTCATCATCTTGATCAATGATACCATAGTAAGCTTTTCTGTTTGCATCTTCGATCATTCTAGCATGAGCAGTCTGTGGTTCTTTTTGTTGATGTGGTTGGTGAGCAACTTGTTGATATATCGCTTTCCGATAGTAATCATCTTTTCCAAAAGGATTCTTTGCTCCACTAGTCTCTTGATTTTTGCATTCTCTCTTAAAATGACCTTTCTCCCTGCATCGAAAACAAGTAACTTTAGATTTATCAAAACCCAAAGTAGACACATGTGCATCCAAAAAATCATTTCTTCCTATAATCATTTTGAACTTTTCAGCTCTTCTCAAGACACTAGCTAAACACCATTTGATGTCCATGAGCTCCATCTCTTCAGCGTCTATCTGATCGTAATCCTCTTTCGTCAGCATAGGATTTCCGATCCTCCCTCCAACCAAACCTTCATAGGATTGTAACACAGTTGCAAGTAACGCCATGTGATCTTTTGCAATTTCTTCAGAAAAACTTTGACCATCTGGAAGATTCAATGCAATGTTGCACTGTATCACACAACCATTCCCACCTTTTGAACTTTGAGAATGAAAACTGGAAGTTGAACTCTTTGGTTTAACATTCGGATATGAAGAAAATCCACTGATACTGTTTGAATTTTGATCAACAGTTCCAGATGAGTTTCCAGCACTAAAAGCAGTTTGGATTTTTGGACTCATTTCAACCTCTTGAATATTGCCTTTGTAATACATTTTCACATCTTGTTGATTACTCGGATTGTTCATCCTTGCAATCTTTTGCTGTTCAAGATCTTGACCTTCAATCTTTTCAATGAACTGAGAAATCGTCAATCCATCATATTCTCCGGTGTTCTTTAAGATCATAAAAAATGTACCCCATTCTTTCTGAGGTAAAGCATCAGCTAATTTGTCGACCCATTCCTCTCGTTCTTTGGTTATGCTTAACAATGACATAGAACGCACTAAGTGGCAATATCTTTCAATCAATTTCTTTGTATCTTCTCCTGGCAAACTTGTGAATAGATCAAATTCTTTCTTAAGCAATGCCTTTTTACTCTTAATCATCTTCTCACTACCCTCAAATTTGATTGTAAGAGCATCCCAAATTGATTTTGAAGTTTTGTCATGTTGAAGCAATACAAAGATGTCTTCTTTAATAGCTTGCTGAAGTAGACTAATCATCATCTTTTCAGCTTTGTACATGTCTCGTTCTTTATCAGTGAATTCAGAGATTGTTTTCTCAACTTGCAGATCAGTACGTGGTAGAACATATTTTTTTAAAATACACTCCCAAGATCTCAAATGATTTGCTTGAACCCTGTTTTCAAACCGATCTTTCCAACCGTAATACTCCTCAATGCTCATTAGCTTTGGGTGTTTTTGCATAGTTCCAGTCTCATTTTCCAAGTTCATGTTTTGAGCAATGACAGCCGGAGTAGTCGGAGATGTGGCAAATGCGTTATAAAATTCTTCACTCATGATTCAGTAGCAAGTTTCTCAAGACATACACTTTTTAAGCGAAATTAGATTCTTCAAACAAAATTACTTCAAACGAGATTAAACTTCAAGCGAGATTAACCTGCACACAAACTTTCAAACGAAATTAATGTTTCAAACGGAATAACCAGTTCAAGCGGAATACCCACTCAAACGGAATATCAACTTCAAACGGAATCTCTAATTTCGTTTGAACTAACTCTCCTTTCAAACGAAATCAACCAATTGAATCGAAATCACTTATTTCGTTTGAAACTTCAAGCGGAATAGCAAATTGAAACGGAATTACCAAACGAGATTAAGTTTTCAAGCGGAATTAAGAACAATTTCAAACGAGATTAGGCTGATGTCATCATTTCGCTCCAACTTTTCAAACGGAAATACAATTTTTATCAGTTTTAGATCGAATTAAAGTCCAATTTTCTCAAGGATTTGTTAATATACTATTTCGCTTATGATATGTGAAATTCAGATCATTTTGACCGATAAAACTTGTTCAATTGAGAAAAGATGGTGTAGAAGTAAGAAAACACAATGAAATCAAGCTGAAATCTGCAGAACTCCTCCTCCTGAGCTCTGATACCACATGTAGGATCGTGTACGGACCCGAAACGAGTCGTTCAGAGGCGTTCTACACAATATGAAAGGCGGAAACAAACATATTGTGTGTAATTCAGCAAGATATTCACTTATAACTGTCTTTTGATTGATATCTGAGCAATTACAGATCTGTAGACACTTCGACAGAGCTTCGCCGTCGGAAAACACTATTCTAATCCCGTTTCAAATAAAACGGAAACACTCCTATATATAGACTTCCTAATTCCGTTTGAAACTCACTCAAACGAAATTACAATGAAGCGGAATTACAATACAAACGGAATTACAAGTTAATTCCGTGCGGAATTACTTGTTGACATCTTCAAGCGGAATTAGCCATCTCAAGCGGAATTAGCCATTTGACTTGATTTCTCGATCTTCATGCCCTGAATAATGCAAGACTCGATACAAGACGAAGTCGACACACGCATGCACCAACAGTTGCCATGGTTAATATATGCGAACCATGGTGGATTAGGCAAGAGAGTGATGTAGCCTTCCATTCATATTCCTACGTGATGAATCATGTCACATCCATGATCCCCACACCTTTCAGCCTTATAAAAACAAGATTGGTAATTTTGGTAATCAACAATTAATGATTACCATAACTATATAGTTATATATGAAGACCTTCCAAAACAAAATACTAAATAAACCTCTTTTTTAAATTTTTACTAAATGGTAATTTTGCCATGGCCGATAATACTATAAGAGTTCATGTAAAGTCACATCAAGCTAGAGATAGGAGGGGTGTGAAAAAACCGAATTTACCGAACCATAACCAAATTAACCGACAAAACCGAACCAAATAAAAAACCGGTGGGTCGGTTAATGGTTTTTTGAAAACCGAAAGTAGCGGGTCGGTTATGGTTATCATTTTTTCCATACCCACCATAACCGAACCGAACCGACATGTAATAAATCTTTGTAGGATTTAAGATTTTCACCATATTTTTAATATTTAATGTTTTTGAATTGAAGATTTTTAGTACTTATGGATTTTTCATATCATTTTGTGGTTTTGGTTGAATGTTTTTTTGAATTTATGGAATGTATCATATTACTTTATTTGAATATTCGATAATAATTGGTATTAATATTATAGATTATATGTATTTTTTAGTACTATGTAATATACTAATATATACAAATATACAAGAACAATTTATTCCATGTTAAAAAAAATTAAGCTATGTTTAGCAAAGCTAAATACACGGTTAACTACCCATAACCAACCCGCTATAACCATCAAAACCGAATAACTATAACCACCATAACCGATCGGTTACGGTTATGGTTATGGTTATCCAAAAACCGACATCGCGGTTATGGTTATGGTCAAAACCGACCCAACCCGACCCATGCACACCCCTAGCTAGAGATGCCCCAATGTGGTTTTCTATGATACCCTCAACATCAAAACTGGTTCAAGCATCGAACGGTCCATCCATTACTTTTTTTTAAACGGACAACAAATCAATCCCGAGCACTCTCGGAGCACCCACTAGACAAACGGAGTACTCCGAGAGTAACCCGAGTGGTCCACCACCAATTCCGGGGAAAACCCGGTAACCCACCCGCCCGTAGGCACGACCGTAAATTACCGTTAAACTCGTTTGGCTCAATGATCGAACCTAGGTTTTTCTGGGTCTCATATCACTGTCCACTAGTGTCTCACTCCTTTTTTGCACCAAATAAGAATTGAACTTGAGTTTTCAAAGAAGAACTCAAATCCTCCTACCACTTGAGCTAGAGGTCATTGGCAGGTCCATCCATTACTAAACTCAGTTAGTATTGGTCAATATAACTATGATGATGGCTTATTTATTAAAAAAAAAAAGGACCGCTGCTAATTCTTTTCAAAGTTCACCATGACTCTTCATCAGCACCTCCATATATTCAACTTAAAATCATCACATAATCTATTCAACTTCCACTTCCAAATGATGCTCCTCAGGGGCGGAGTTAGTGTATTAGGAGGGGTAGCACAGGGCTACCACTTAACCCCATCTTCATATCGTTTTTGTAATGTAAAAAAATAAAAATTCCGATTTTATACAAATTATACCCCTAATCCAAAAAAAAAATTAGGATGAATTTTTGGGCTAGATATAGGGCTGTAAACGAACCGAACGAACACGAACAACACCTTGTTCGTGTTCGTTTGTTAAGAAATGTATGTGTTTGCGAACCGTTCACGAACACTTATCAAACGAGATTTTATGTTCGTGTTCGTTTGTTAAGGAAATGAAATTGTTCGTGTTCGTTTGTGTTTGTTTGTTAATTTTAAGGCAACGAACATTGACGAACACATATGAGCACAAACTAATATTCAGGAACACAACTGGAAACAAACGAACTCAAACAATCATTCATAAATAGAATATATAATACACGGACACTTATTAGATATTTAATTTGTCGGAATTTTGAAGTATTTAAATAGATATAAAACTAAAAACACTAATGAACTATCGAACACAAACAAATACGTTACCGAACGTTCACGAACATAAACTTTAATGCACATTGCTCGGTTATGGCGGATATCGCACACCACGCGTTCATTGGTTGTTGACACAAAATGTTCTCGCGGCAAGTGAAATCGGTCAATGACTGTAGTCAACTGAAACGGGTAGGAATGCAACCTTTCTAAAGACTCCAAAACAATATAATCATAAATTTTAATAAACTGTCCAGAAATGTTAAGATTACAAGAATACGCGTCTCATTTCTTTCATAATATCAGTAGATAGTTTTGTTTCGATGGTGTTGGACCTACATGAATTGGGCTTGTTTATCCCTGGCCCGTAACAAAGCCCAACTGGCATTTAATCATAAGTGGGAAAAAAGAATTCGACCCAATATTATATGTAAGATTTTGTAATTATTTTCTTTTACAATATATTATTATAGCTTTGTTGAAAAAAGGTTATGAAAGCATGTTTCAAAAATATTAAAAGACATGCTTTCTTACAAGGACTTTTGAGTTGCTTATCAAGAAAAAACATGTTTCAAAAATATTAAAAACTTTAATGCACATTGCTCGGTAAGGTGCTGTTTGGTTCGCAGAATCCTTTGAAATTATGATGGAATTATAATTAATTATCTTGAAATTTAATGTTTGGTTGACACATAAAGAAATTGGAATTTGAATATATTCCACAATTGATTGGAATTTAAGAAATCTTCACATGAATAATGGAATTTCAACTTTTCAATGGAAAGTTAATTACTTACAAAAAATACCTCAGTTTTTATCTAATTCAGTGATCCAAATTTGCCGTTCAAAAAAAAAAAATCTAATTCATCTAATTCCATTTATAAGATAACCAACCAAACACAATACAATACAAAATTTGAGTGGAATTAATTCCAATTCCACCAAATTCCAATTCCTTTCAAGATTTCAATTCCTTTCAACAATATTCCACGAACCAAAAGGCCCCTAAGTATCCATTTTCCCACAGAATTTTCTGACGCATTGCCGTCGAAATGGTATTCCATCCGTTTTCGACACAATTACTAAGAAAGTTAAATATGTTCGTACCAACATACAATCACTTCATTTGTTTTTTAAGAGCTAAATGTTGTATATCACAGAAGTTAACCCTTGATCTCCTCCTATTTAAACACCCAGATGGTTTTTCTTCTACTGGATCAAAGACTCAGTGACATACAATCACTTCAATTTGTAGCTTCTTTTCCTAAATATTAAGTAGACATCTATCTTAAAATTAAAGCTGTTTAAATATTGGTTTTCTTTTATAAACAAGATTATTTTGTTTTGGAGACAGAGATTTCAACGAATGATTTGAGAGACGTGTAGTCATTTTCAGATCGAATTATTTTGGTGATTCACTTGAAAATATCAATGAGAGATACAAGTTAGATATTGAGAATAAGAACTATGCAATTTTTGAAAGTGAACTCGTGAACCAGAGATTGAATGACCAAAAAAAAGATTTCGAAATAGGGATCCAAACTCCTAGTAACGACCACCAGGCAGTTACTATTTTGAATCCAATCGGATACAGCTCGATCCCAGCTAAGGGCTCTACCCCTTGGACCCGGCTCCGAGGAGCCCCTGGAATCCTCCAAGGGGGTGTTGCCCCCTTGGAACTCCCATCAATTAGGGGCTCCGCCCAAACACTTATAATTGTAACAAACTCAAAAAAGTGTGCACTCCCGCACCTCCTGGCTTGCTTGATGTGTATTACAATTCGCTTTGGTCACCAAGTCAATCCTAATTACACTTAAATATCTAACAATCCTCCTCCATTTTAGTGTAATTTTTTATTAACTTAATTAAATTCACAACAAACAAACTTATGCATATATGAAATATCATGACGATTGAATTTTTCCTTAGTATCTTACACATTCCAAATATTCGAATACACACAAGGTTACACACTCTTACGTTCTTATTAACACTATTTACTAGCATGTGTCATACCCATCAATGAACATATCAAAGCCAAATCCTACCTTCTTGAACCGGCTAAACTTCATGCTCATATAGGTAACTCTTTTACTCTTGCACCTACATATGCAATTTTTCAAAAGAACTATTAAGAAGATAAACTTCAACATCCTTAACTTGCAGGTCTTGAACACATACGTTGGGATGATGCAATTTTAATTTCTAGACGTTAAACTTTCCACATTGAGTTCAACACCTAATGTCATATTATATGGAAAGTGTGTATCTTAACAAGAGAAATCTCAGCCCAACCCGAATCAGGGGCTGCCACCCTTGGACTTTGCTCCCAGGGGCGCTGCCCTGGACCCCGGCCAAGGGGCGTTGCCCCCTTAGAACCCCCATTGATTGGGGGTTCCGCCAGAATACTTAGAAGTATATCAAGCTCAATTAAGTATGCACTCCACCACATTCTAACTTGCTTGATATATATTATAATTCACTTTACTAAAAAATATCTAACATTTTCCAACTAAAGAAAACTTCTTGACCGAGGTTATAGTTCTTTCTCTATAAAAAATAATTTCTTTTTTACAAAGAAAACTTCTATGAATTTCAGAGCATAGTTAGCCATAAAAGAATAAAAAAACAATGTAATATATTTTTAATTATGTATCTGTTTTGAGACTCGAACCTAAACTCTCATAAAGAATATTATTTTACACACCTGGATGCCGCTAAATCAAACATGTTGAGTTTCAGTGTGAGTTAGCACACCCATAACACAACCACCCCAAAATATACTCTAAGGCTATGCGGTATGGTGACCATCCTCTCTTGGAGAATGATCCACCACCTATGCGTCACGTCATACAGTGGCGGAACTAGAAGATATATCCAGGGGTATCCCAATTTTTTTACTGTACATTTATAATAAACGGAAAACTTTTTTTACCTACTAATAACGGGGCAAGGCCGATCCTGAAAATTCAAGTGCCCTGGGTGAGCCAAAAAAATGTCCTTAGATAAAGCCTTGTTAACTTATATAAGTCATAAGTGAAAAGTTATAAATACTAACTTCTCAACACACAAAACCATCTTAAAATAAGCTAACCCAAACATTATAAAAACAACTTATTAACTTTTATAAGTCAATAAGTTATAAGTCGCTCCAAAATAACCTAACCCAAACACCCCCTTAATTTAAATAGTTATGACTAATAATTGATATATAATAATGAGATATTAATTTTAGATTGTTTTAAATTCAACTAAAAAACTTGACGGTTTAATTTGTAATCGACTTTAATTAAGGGGGTTACAATATAAAACTTTAAATATTAGGCCATCACTAGCAGACAAACAAACGATATCCTTTTCTCTTTCTTCCTCTTTTTAAACATCAACTTTTTCAAAGAGTTTTATTCCACCATTAAAGCTTCATTCAAGCTTCCAAAACTCAAGTGTTCACACCATTTTGCTTTCTTCTCTCGAGATTTATAGATCTCACAGGTGCCTCATAGAAATTCTCGGAGGAGCCATGTTTGAACAACTGTAAATTTTCGTATACTAATTTGAATCCCAGGGGGTGCCTTGCTAGTTGTTTAGGGTATTCTTTGTATAAAACAGGCAAAAAGAAAAAGAAAGATTACACTACCGATACGAAGTTGAGCCGTAGCCCGTGCTACGGGTCATTGAATGCTAGTTCTGCCCCTGACGTCATAGTTCCTTTGAGGATGGTCCAACACACTAAAACAATGGAAATGGGAGAATGATCCTACCCCACAAGTTTACTTTTTTTTAAATCATCTACTTTTTTTTAACATTTATCAAATAAAATAGAAAAATAAATTCATTAATATTAAAAAAACATTACATAAACTTAAAAAAACATAAACATAAAAAAAAATTCCTAACTTTGATACTTCTTCATGACGTCTTCTTCATTTTCTTTAAAGTAGAGCGTTTTGGTTCGGGATAATTATCAACATCTCTCATCAATATCTCCCACTTTTTGAGCCGAACCTTATCATCGGCCACGCGTACCTTTTCTCCCACCACGCGTACCCTTTCTTCGACCGCCTGTTCCTTCGCCTTCGCCTTTTGGGCCGTGACCTCCGTGTAAGTTTTAAATTGGGCCAAAAACGGCTCCATCTTCGAATCGCCACCCTTTTCGTTTTTTTTTCATGGAAGCCGCCTCCCTTTTTTATTTGTCCCGGCCCGGGGGACGTTCCTCTTCCCTTACGGCGTACTCTTCTTCGTCAAACTCGGGGTCGTCGTTTAAATTAATGTAACATCTAGCGTCCGAGCCGCCGGCGCTAAAACTACCGGTCTCCGAGGTTTTTTAACGTTTTGCCATCTCAACCTCATTCGGTACCGGCGCCCACTTTGGGGCCTTTCGCATAACTTCCCAAGCCCGAACGTGTGGGAACGCGATTTTATGGTTCATCTTGTATTTTTCCAATGCCGCTTTGAAGACATCCTCGTTGCTCATCCCACTACGGCGCCCACTTGTATATATTTTATTATATTCCTCTGAAAACCGGTTGACGACCCCACTAATCTTTCGCCACTTTGAAGATACCAAGTCGAGATCTCGATATGGTCATTGTTCCATTAGCTCAAGAAACTTTGCCAATACCGCTTTCCAAAACCTCTCACCGGTTTGATTGTTACCTATGTTCAACAAAAATATATATTACAAAAAATTTAAAAACTAATATTAAAAAGTATATACTAAAAAAAAATTCCAAGTTAACTTTACGTACCTTTAACGGGGTCTGTGGATGAGCCTATATAAGCCTTCACTAAGGCTTCCTCCTCGAGCGGCGTCCACTGTTTTGGCTTCGGTTTCGAAGGTTGGCTTTGGTCAACCGCAACTTGCTTTCCTTTTTTTCGTTTGGAGGTTTGCGGCTGGGTCTCGGGAACGACTTCAACGACATCTTCATCGGGAACTATTGGTTGAGAAGTTTGAACGGGTTGCGGTGGTTTAGAAACTCGAATGGGTTGCATGTTAAACGGGTTACGCATCATCAAGTTTTGTAAGGCTTGAGTTTGTTAGGTACTCGAAAAAACGTTCGGAGAATTTAGGAAACCCGCAAAAGCGGTGGCGGAAAATTGAGCGAAAGGGTTTGGTTCCATTGTGGTATAGTACCCGGGCATCGAAAAAATATTCGGGTTGTTCGGGTTGAATGGATCCATTGTAGAAGAATGTTTTATAAAAAAAGAATAAGGTTTTAAAAAAAGTTGAGAAGAGTTGGGGTTGTAGTGGGTGAAAATTGGTGTAAAAGTGTTGAATTTATATAAAATTTGGTCGAATTTTGGGGTACATTTGAATTATGGCCGTTTGTTATTAATTATGGAAATTATTTTTTTTAAACGGTAACATGTTGGAGAAAGGAACAATTTTGTCCTTTTGTGGACCGGCACCAACGTCTCAAAAGAGACGGAGAGGATGAAGCCAGGGGGGGTGTTTGGACTAGGGCTGTCCAAACTGCTCGACGATCGAAGATCGCTCGACGATCGCTCGAAAAATGCTCGAAAAATGCTCGTTCGATTTCCGCTCAGTTTGTAAATGAGCCGATCGGATCGGTTCGATTCAAATTCAATCCGAGCATGAGCATAGCTCCGCTCGCTCGTCGATCGCTCGGTTTCGATCGAATTATTTTTATTAATAATTAATATATATATTTATATTATAGATTTTATTGATTAAAAACTCAAAAAATATAATAGCCCAAAAAAAAATTAAAAGCCCAAATCACATTCAACCCAACCCAACTTAATATTTAATACGTAAATCTAAGTATCTAACCCTAAATCCTATTCAAAAGAGTATTCAGTATTCACTCACAATTCAGTCGCCGCTCCTGTGTTTCGCTCTCTAGTCTCCGACACAAACTGAGCGGTCTTCAATCTCCGGTCTTCAATCTGCAATTGTTCGTCGGACGGTCTTCAATCTGCAACAGTTCGTCGGACGGTCTTAAATCGTTTGGTATGTTAAATCGTTCAGTCGTATAACTTCAGTCTAATCGTCTGTTATGTTTCTGTTTGTTATGTTAAGCAGATTGTTTCTGTATGTTTAGCAGATTATTTCTGTTTATATGTTAAATCGTTTTTGGTAACCAGTTGGTTTCTGTTATGTTTCGTTTCTATTCGCACTTTATTTTGTGTTGCTTTTGTATTCGCACTTTAAGTTAGAATTTGTTTTTGTTGAACGAAGCCTTAGTATTCAATCGAGCAAAAACGATCCGCTTGCTTTTTTTTAGGATTTGATAAAAACCGAGCGAAACCGAGCCGATCGATTCAAATTCAATCCGAGCATGAGCATCACTTTTGCAATCGGTTTTACAAATTTGATCCGCTCGGATCGGATCGGTTGTAATTCAATCCGAGCATGAGCAGACCCTCGATCGGATCGGATCGGATCGTGAACACCCCTAGTTTGGACCATCGCCGTTCCAGAACAATCCGGGGACGTTCCCCATACCTCGCAGTCTAATAAAAACAACAAAATATATGCATTAGATTAAAACCCCAATGAGAAGTAACAGAGTGGTGTTGAAGTTGGCTGCCATGTTTGTAGCAGTAACCAACCAAAACTAAAAGTCAGTCATCAATCTCAAACAAGTCTTCTTATGAATTAGAGAAAAACCCTCAAAATATTGAAGAATTTTCACTTATTATGTTTATAAATTAAAGAATCAAACAACAGCTTCACTTCTTCGATCTTCCTTCGAAGCCTTTGCATCATCCAGATCTTTATTATCACATGTTTCTTGATCACTGATTTCTACTTCACTCGAATTCGAGCTTGATAAACTCGAATCCTTACTCTTACCCCATATGATCAGGTACAAACCGGCTACAATGATAAATGCTCCGAGAACTCTGAAAGAATATGAGGAAAATCATTAAGTTACATGTTTAAATATTATCATAGCTAACCATAACTTGTACAAGGTAGTAGTTATATATATATACCTTCCTAAAACTAATCTTTCCGCGAGTGCGAACGAGCTCACGATTGCAACGATCACCATCCCGAGAGGGTTGAAGGCGGTCACGAAAAAGGGTCCTTTTTCCTTCATAACTAGCCCTGAAACGTAGTAGCTAGCCCCGGATCGAACGATTCCCTGTTCATAAGGATAAAAGTATTCATAAGTCGTAAGATTAATTTCATATATACCCTTTAAATAAATATTAGAAGAAGAAAGGTGAAAGGTTTATTACGCTATAAAGTGTAGCCACAATTTCAGTCTCGGTTTGCATAGACCAGATGCCAGATTTAGCCTTCTCGATGATCAAAGTAACGATGGTTCCTTGTAAAGCACCCGTCGCACATATAAGGGTTGTGAGGGATAATTGAGCCGGGTATTCCTTGAGAGTCATAGCCTGAAAATAAAAAAAACGATATTATTATTTACAATTTGCCACTGGAAAAACTGTCGCTAATCTGTCGTGAGGTGTTTCTTCTAAGGCACCGAAATCAGTTTGAATAGATACTAGCGACAAAAAAAAAACGTGTCTATGAAACTATTATGACGAATTTTTGTCGCAGTATCTATTGCAAATATGACAATAGACTATTTCAGTCACAAGCCCGTCACAGATTAGCGACGGAAGTTGTCAGTCATTACTATCCTATTATGTAGTATTGTAAAGAAGATGGCGTCTATCGCAAATATGACGATAGACTGTTTCAGTCACAAGCCCGAGACAAATTAGCGACGGAAATTGTCGGTCGTTACTATTCTGTTATGTAGTATTGTAAATAAGATGGTGTTTCATTCATAAGTCATTTAAGTGTTTTTTTTTCTTTTTTAAAAACAGTTAACAATTAAGTTTAGACTTTTGATATAAAATCACAAATCTAGCTGGTTAAACCGTGTAAAGCATTAAAAAAAAAAAAAAAAAAAAAAAAAAACCGTATTTGATTTCTTCTTGTGTAATAGAGAACTACTTTTAGCATTTATAGTAACTTTTTTTAATGATGTGACAAAATTGTTATACAACGTGTAAAGCATTCGAATTTTTTTAATGATGTGACAAAATTGTTATATAACGTGTAAAGCCTTCGAAAAAACACTTCTAAATGAGAAGATTCCGTAAGAAATCCATTGGTAAAGTGGTTATAACGGATGAGATCCATTAGTGAGAATAGCATGGGTAATTTGACACGGAATTATCCTGATGTGGTGAATTTCGTCAATAACTGATTTGAAGGATTCGTTGGTCGTTCAAAAAAAGAAATTGACATGGATTACCGATAACTTTTTAGCAAGAATTTTACCCACGGATGTGTAAAAAGATAAAGATAAAAATATAAATATATTTTTTTACCGACCGGATATTAACATGTATTTTTTCTTTTTTATATAATTTCATAGGTTTCATCGATATTATTTCGTCGATGACACTTTTTTTTAGTGGAGATTAAAAGTAACGGAAAATCAAATAAACCAATACATACATAGAAAGTAATAATCTACCTGAAGAATGTAAAAGCTAGCCCAACAAAAGCAACCAGCAGTTATCATGATGGCACCCTTGATATGTTGGTCTTGAGAGACCACAGGGTTGGAGGCTAGAGCATGGTGCACCTCGCTGCCCTCCTTGGTCCATGGCAATGGAACCGGTGGTCCATTAACAAGTGTCATAACCATGGCTCCACCAACAGTCACAAGGGTTCCTAAGATCTTCCCTTGACTATGTAATTTTTTTACATTCACCTTCTCAAGCCTACGAAGCACATAAAAACACACTAAATGCGCTGCTTACGATCAAACTATACAACGTACAACAAAGCCAAATATTACCTAAAGATCCACGCCATGACAAAAGTTAACGCGGGTAGAACATTGCACATTGCGATGGCAAAGGTTGCGGTTGTGTACTTCATCCCGGTGTAGTATAGTATTTGGTCCAAAACCGGCCTGGTGTTAGAAAATAACGTTAGAAATAACACATTAAACACATGTTGACTTTTTCATCAAGTCAAATGTGTTAGTGGACTTTGTTACGTACTCTATTAGTGCCAACAACATTATCTTCCAAAACACGGAAAATGTCATTCTAGTACGTATTTTCCTGTAACATAAAGCCAAGATTAGTTATTTAACTACATACATACATAAACATATAAATTTTAAAAAAAAATTTAAGTATACCTTTCAAAATATAGTGCAAAAGGGCCGAAAGCAACGGCTGCAGCAACGTTACGATAAACAGAAAAAGTGTATGGATTTAACCCCTCGTTTAAAGCAGACTTTACTAAAATGTTGTTAATAGCGTATCCAAGTTGTAGAAAAAGAACCCCGAGATAAGGCCTTCCTCGCCTACAGAAACACCAAAACCAACCCGGCGACATTTCCATTGTGTCGACTTCCTTTGATTGGTTTCGATTTTCTCTCCCTCGAAAACACTTCAATTTCTCAGAATGAGTGTTTGGGGAGATTGTTGTGGGAAAGTTTGAAGGGTTGTAATGGGATTTATATATGAGGTTGTGAAACAAGGACTAAATTGACATTTTGGTGTGCCCTCCATTAATGGTGTTACAAGCCAAAATCATGTCTTATAAAGTTTAGGTACGTGAATGTTTTTCATGTGTAATCCACTAACTATCTTTTTTTTTTCCTTTGGTGTTACGAAATAAAAGACATTTTTTATTTTCTTTTTCATTAACGTACTTACATAAAGAATTGTGTGGGGTTGGTAGTGGCATGTTGTTGGCTTAGAAAAGCCTGAATATGCTCATTTACATGCTATAGGTAATGTTTTCGTTCAGTCCTCAACCTATGTCCAAATATTTGATTTTCATGTGTTGGATCAAACTTTAACTTATTGTAAAAAAAAACACTTAAATGTTCTTATGCAGAAAAAAAAACAATTGAATTAAAGTTTTAAACCCACAAGTAATACTTTAAAGTATGCAAAAAAAAAAAAAAAAAAAAAAAAAAAAAAAAAAACACAATTGAATTAAAGTTTTAAACCCACAAGTAATACTTTAAAGAATTAAACTTTTTTTATCGTCCATTGGCCTAGATTCATAAACCGTAATATAATGTTTACACTATGAATCTGTGTAAGGATCAAATACAAATGAGTTTTAAATAAAATTCGCCATAACATAAGAAAGGATGGATGGATTTTTTTTAAGTTTTTTCTTATCTAATTAAGCATGGTGTTTAGTTGCAAAATGTAAAAAAATGTATTTACTCTAGTTATGTGTAATTATAATTACCCTAGTGTTACACTAGAGTAATAATAATTATGTGTAATTATCATAGGGTAATTATAATTACTCTGCTAGTGTTATTTACACAATTATTATTTTTTTAAGTTCTAATATTAAATTACGTGCTTAATAAAATTAGGAAAAAAAAGTTTCTCTCCTTCACTTTTTACGTTACCAATTTGTTTTTCAATGTCCATTTGAACCAAAACCTAACTCGTGAATCTATATTAAGGACTGTGTTACTATTTCAAATGTAGCCCGTATAAATTCTATCTCAATCATATTTGACTTTAGATTTAAAATCTCCATTCTGTATCACACGATTTTCACACTCTTTTATATCTTTAACCTCTCCTGAATTCTCTAGATTTATTGTTACTAGAATGATGACCATCAACATCGTTACCTTTTAATCCACCCAATAAGCATTTTATTCAACATCACAATAATCTTAAGTACAACACCCTTCAACTCGGTACTTCAGAAGCAACAAGTTTTCAGCAAAAACATTTCAACATAATTCTTTAGGGGATTTATCATTCCAACTTGATGTCTTCTAGGCATTACCAGTGACGAATACAGAAAACTTTTGTAGATGGCACAATATAGATTGGCTAAAAGTAATAGAGAAAGAAATAGATGATAAAATAACATACTTCAATAAATGTTTAAACATAGTATAGAAAACCTCAACGCAATTTCAATTGGCAATTCGCAAATCTGAAACAAAAGGTTTAACTAACGAGAAGTGTGTCGTGTTCTAAACCTATTGGAAAAATCAATATCCAAAACAACATACGGAAACTTCAACTTTTTTTTTTGCCAATGAGGCGGTGGTCCATTGGCAAAGGCAATGTCTTGGATTCAAGTCACACATACGACAGAAGTAAAGAAATTTGTCGTTCAAAAAAAAACTAAATGCTTTTAGTTTAATTCTGTAAATTAAATTACTTATAATTAATTTAATTGAATTAAAGAAATAGATATAATATATATATATATATATATATATGGTGAGATTTGGCTAAAAAGTCTAAATCTCATAAAAAGTGTACAAAGTTATAAAACACCATAATTTCAGCCTTAAAACACAACCCAAAATCCACAAATAACAAAGTGAAGATTACTAAAACACTATAGTCAAATCCTAGCAGTCTATAAAAAAACTCCAAACACACTATCGTGAAACTATGAATATAAAACACAACATGATAATCCTCATAAAACACATAATGTTAGTTACTGGATAATCAGAGTCTTATCATCCAAAACACAAAACAAAACCCATAGATATGATGTTTTAGTAATCTTTATAATGTTATTTGTGGGTTTTGGATGTGTTTTATGGTTGACATTATGGTGTTTTATGACTTTTTACATTTTTTAGGAATTTTGGATTTTGTAACCAACTCCTAGCTTAGGGTAAAATGAAAACTCCTACGAGTTGTGAGAACTTAGATGGCTCGGCCTTAATTAAAGGCTTTTCAAGAAAAAATAGTTTTTGTTGATTTACATCACCCATAAAAACGCTTACAACTGATGTAAATGTTGATTTATGCTGACGTTAACAGCTTTTTACAGCAGCTGTAACAGGCTGAAAATGCCACTTCGAATTTTTTGTTTACAAACGTGTTTTTAACATTTTAATCTAGGGATGTGCAAAAAATAGGGGCAAAACTCGCACGGAAAGTCGAAGTTCTCTAAGTTCTTACAACTTGTAAGAGTTCTCTTTATCCGAATCACATATATATACACACACACATTAAGTAAAGATACTTACAGAGTTACCGTGGTCGATGCAAGATTGTAGGACAATGGAAGTGTGATAGCAATTAGGGTTAGAAACAAATGTTCGATCTCTAAAAATCAAGCTAAAAAAGAATTGTTAATTCTACGCTTGTTTTAACTTCGTTATGAGCATATTGTCTTCAATACTATAATCATCAACAATATCTTCAGTAGCAACATGAGGTTTGTATCATTAGTTCCCAACAACATGCTTTTGCATCTTTCGGTCCCTTACATTCATCCTCTCCTATTGATTCTTAGACGTCTTTTTTCAATCATATGTAGGGTGATAATCTACAAATATCAAACAATAAACTAGTTATTAGTAGTCTGTGGATGATAAAGAAAGGAAATACATGATATAATAACATACCTTTGTATCAAGACCATGAGCATAAGATCCCCTCGTGTTGTAGTATGGGATCAATGGTAATGGCATCGTGAGGATCATGAATGGCCAGGTGAACCTTCTTCCAATCTCTAGAACTCTACTCCCACAGTTGTGGGTCATTAGCAGGACCAGATGTAGGCTCAATATCACCATACATCTCATATTATTCACCAAAACAAAAATAAATAGATTACTTTATGAAAATATCGATAGCATAAGTATAAGTCACACATATTCGTTACATGTGTTAAACTAGCATCCTTACATCTGCATAAGAGTGGGAGCACACACCAACTAATCATATAGAATAGGTGACCTTCTAGGAAGTCTCCACTATGGCAACCAAAAACAAATTCGTGAGTTCCTAGACAGGCAACCCATCGGGGGAAAAGCGAAAAATATTGGTGGTACGAGGGGTCGGATGTTACAAATGGTATTAGAGAAACTCCTATAATGTTCGGAAAACCTCATCAAGGACGATGACTCCCTAAGGGGATGATTATAATGATACCGATTACCGAGCAGAATAACATGGACCATTGTAACACCCTAGGCAAATATCACATCGGTCGTGGCCAAGGGAGATTATTGGTTCATAAGGAATGTCCCACGTTTTAAATCACCAACACATTTTAGGCTTAGTTGGGTATGGAGCACATGAAAACTCCACAGTAAAACGTGCCTAGATGGGACTTGTACTAGGATGGATAACCCCTTGAGAAGTCTCCACCAAGGCAACAAAAAACAAATATGCAAGTTCCTGAATAGGCAACTCATGGGGTGGGGGGGGGGGGACGGACAACATCGGTGGTACAAAGGGCTCGTTGTTACAATATATATTACATTAACATGAGAGTGTTATGTATGTTGTCAATAAGTTGGTGCCAAAATCCCTCTAAGGTCTAACAAGGGTGGTGTAACCTAATGGTCTTGAATTCCACACTACCAAACTCTCCCAATCAAGCTCTAAGTTCTTTCGCTTGTCCTATTTGTGTGCATCCCTCATTTAGCTAAAGTATTAAATCTACATGGTACAACATCATGTATTATACATCTCATGCTTATAGATATGGTTTCACTAATACAACCCCCGAACAAACACCCAAGCATTGTTAAAATAACTAATAATGCAGTAGTTAAATATAATTAATTAGGTAGTTACACAATAATTTTGGTACATGTCTCGACACTAAGACCAATAGACATTCTTGTAACAAGCCCAAAGACCACAAAAAGACACCTTAAATGGAGTGTTCATTTGTAGAATAATTGGTCGAAAAAATTTACAAAATTCAAACACATACAACAAATAGCAGGATGTAAACGACTTTCATTGAAATAAAGCCATACCAATTAAACTTTCCAACTTGCCATGATCTTAAGATTAACCTCGTAATCACGATTTGGAGGTGCATGCATCTTTTTATTAAATTGTGCCCCGATACCAAAGCGTTGTAATCGGAGCCAACATAATATGCAATTTCATCTAAATCAAGATCTCCATTGGTCTTTCTGACACCCATGTGCTCATTAGTGTGTGAATCACCATCTGGAGAGTTGTTGTTTCCCGTGGTGCACGTAAAATAGGAGAGTCCTATCGACAATGCTACTCATGTTGCTACCTCGAATAAAACCATGCACACCCATGTCCACAGCCGTGCTTGCTCATACCACAAGAAATGAAAAAGAAACAAAAGTATGACAGCTGGACATAGCTTGAATGTGATTTAATGTTTTGCTAGCATAATAGATTAGGTGAAAGTGTTTCTCTTTCTTTGACCTAGTACAGCTTTGACTACGTAGTCGCTAGTATCACACATAAGCTCGAATGGTAATTCCCAATTGGGTGCCACCATAATTAGAGCCTCAATTAATTTTCATTTTTATCATTTCAAACGCCTCGACACATTCAAGGCTAAAGATGAAAGTGTCGTCTTTCTCCAAGAGTTGAGTCATCGTTCGTACTAACTTTGAACAGAACTTGATAAAATGCCTTTAAAACCGGCATGTCCAAGAAAACTCCGAATGGCTTTTACGGATGTAGGAGGTGGAAGTTTAGCAATAGTGTCTACTTTAGCACGGTCTACCTCCAATACATTCTTTGAAATCTTATGTCATAGGACAATGCCTTTAGTGACCATGAAATGGCACTTTTCCCAATTTAGCTTGAGTTTGGTTTCCTTGCAACGAATAAGCATTCGTTCTTGATTCTGTAAACAAAGGTTAAAAGAATATCTAAAGACTGAAAAGTCGTCCATGAAAATTTCCATGGATTCCTCAATCATGTCATGAAATATTGTCGCCATGCATCTTTGGAACGTTGCTAGTGCATTATACAGCCCAAATGGCATGCGTCGATAGGCAAATGTTCCAAATGGACAAGTAAACGTCGTCCTATCTTGGTCCTCGGGAAGGATAGGGATCTCAAAGTATCCTAAAAAACCATCCAGAAAGTAATAAAATTGCTTTCCAATAAGGCGCTCAATCATTTGACCAGTGAAAGGTATGGGAAATAGTCTTTTCGCAGGGCATCATTCAATTTTCTGTAGTCTATACACACACACCATCCCGTAACTATTCTACTTGGAATGAGCTCATTTTTTTCATTAATGACCACTGTCATTCCACCCTTCTTGGGTATGACTTGAATAAGACTGGCCCACTTAGAGTCAAAAATGGGATATATGAGACTCGCATCAAGTAGTTTAACAATCTTTTTTTAATTACCTCTTGCATCTTGGGGTTCAGTCTTCTTTGGGGTTACGCTACCGGATTAAAATCTTCTACCATGAGAACTTTATGAGTGCAGTAAGTATGACTGATCCCCTCGATGTCCATAATTTTCCAAGCAATTGCTTGCTTGTGTTTCTTTTAAATTGTGAGGAGTTTATTTTTCTTACCTTCTTATAACGTATAGGAAATAATGACCGGGAGTTTTCCATCATTGTTCAGAAATGCATATTCTAGATGAGACGGTAACTCCTTTAGTTTTAGGACTGGCGGTTCCTCTAATCGAGTCTTTTATTCTGCCTCTTTTGCATCCAAATGCTTAAATCCTTCCTCTAAGTCTCCTTTACCTTCTTCAGATGGCTCTTTCTCAATATAATCCATATTTTCAAACGATGTTTTATCTAGTCCAGTATCCAATATCTGCGTGTCAGATGTATCTCGATCACATGCCTCATGCATAATTTCTTCGACATAAACTATGTTGGAATCTATGAAATAGATTGAGTCATCTTGATGAGCTGCATGTTTCATTACATCTTTAACATCGAATGTACGTAACTTTGTCTTCATCTACTCTCAGAGTAGGTTTACTTTCAAAAACATTGATGACAGCTCGGGCTGTGTCCAGAAATTGTTGTCCCAAAATTAAGGGTACATGCTAATCTTCGTCCATGTCTAGGATGACGAAGTCGACTGGGAAAACGAACTTTTCTACTTTAACCAGCATGTTTTCCACTAACCCTCACGGATATTTGATCGACTGGTCAGCCAGTTGTATACTCATTCAAGTGGGAGTAGGTTCCCCTAGGTTGAGCTTAGAAAATACTGAATAAGCTACCAAATTTATGTTTGCTCCTAGATCAGCTAAAGCATTGCTAACAGATAGATCATCTATTAAACATGGGATAGTAAAATTGCTTGGATCTACTACTTTTTGTGATAGTTTGTTCTGCAAGATTGCTGAACATTCTTCGTTTAGAGTCATAGTAGATAGATCTTCTAACCTTTTTTTGTTAGATAGTAAGTCCTTTAAGAATTTTGTATATTTTGGCATTTGGGCCAACGCTTCCATGAATGGAAGGTTAATATGTAACTTTGAGAACATTGCCATGAACTTACCATATTTCTTTTCGAATTTATCTTTCAATTGGCGCTTAGGTTAAGGAAGATCAAGTTTATGCTCCTCCACCTCAGCCTTTTTTTCTTCAGTTCACTCATTTGCCTAACTGTCAACTCCTCTTTGTTTGTAGATATCAGAAATTCGACCTCCTCTTCATGAACAATATCTGCAGCATGAGTGCTATCCCTAGTAACATTACCACTTCTCAGGGTAATGGCTTTGACTTGGGCATTCTCCTTATTTGAATCTTTAGAAGCTAGTTGTGTCAGGACCTTCTCTATATTTTAAATGGTAAGTTTGTGTCTTACTAGCTCTTGATCTTGCTTATTCATTCTATCTCCATTCTCTTGGATAAAATCTATGAGGACTTCTTGTAGGCTTGGCTTCCTCTCTCTAGGTAAAAACAAAAATACTATCTATACATGTTCTAGGCAAGCGTACCTATTGGAATATAGTATAGCTAAGGTAAGTACCCACATATCAATTCGTGGATACAAAGTCTATTAACATAACCTCTTTTGTAATATTTAACCTAAGTAACTTTTATGATCAAGAAAATACTAAAATTATCTTAATACTTTTGCGAAGCAGTTGATTCTGGTTTTTATGAAAAGCTCATCGTAGTTGACACTAGTGATGAGGGTGTCGTTGTTAATAATCCAGAGCCCTCTCAGGTTGACCCCATGTCCCCGAATAACCAAGCTATAGACACACCTACTTATTCGGTTATAAGTAACTAAGTTATTTACTAATCCCTTGTGATCTAAGAGTTTCTTATATTGTTCTAGAAACAGTAGATTAACGAACTGAGTAAATTACTATCTATGTTACTCAATTTAAAGCAAACCTTTTACTAGTTTATAAATCCTTTTAATCATATTATTCCCATAGGTGACCCATATGAATTACCAACCCTTAAACAAGTTTGTCATTTACCTACTAAGTCTTCAGCCCTAAAGTAATGATAGATATATAGCCTAAGAATAGATAAAATAGATCTAGCATGCATAACTTCATAGAAAGACCTAAATCTTCATTAGTCAATACTCATCATGTAGATTACACAATCACAAGTTCATTCGCAAATCTTATTAAAAACACACTTTTATAATAAAAAAAAATCAACCAAATCTTCACATAGTATCAAGAATCATCCTACCCTAACTGGCTATAGAGCGGTTAGCTACTCATAGTAACAAATAAAAGCAAAGAATTCATTGAATACATTATTGAATCTAAAGGAAAATGATAATATGAAGGGTCTTACTTAGTAAGGATCGATATCCAGCCTCTTGTATGCTATTCTTCCTTGAATCATTCTCCCGTTGATCGAATCTTGAATCTTCCTCCTTGGAACAACCCTTTTTTCGCTATTCTTCTTGCTGAGTTCGTAACTTAGGGTTTCAAACGAAATCTCTTACTTTATATAGGGTTTAGGTAGTGTCCAGGTCAGGCACGAACCGTAGCTAACTCTCTGGGTATTGCCCGTAAGTCCACCATGTCATGTATAATCTCATTATGGTTCAAATCAATAAGGCGATGTAACTCACTTTAGGTCCATGACTCATAGTCGCTCACCAGGTTACAGCCTGTACTCTCGTCCATTGGGTTGGCCTTCTTCGCATCTTCAGTAGCATCCTAAACTGGCTTAGAAATCCTTCATTTCACCTTGGAATTTGCAAATCACTCAGAAACAAACATGTTAGGATCGGAGGCTCTCATGATTGTGTTAGTTTGTATAAATTGAACAAATCAACAGAAATGAACAGAGTTTAAGTGCAGCGGAAATGAATAACAAACTTTGTAAACACAATCAAAGGAGAATATAGTTTGATAAACATTTGCTTTTCATAGAGTCGAAAGATTACAATTCAAAGCAAAAGATTACAATGCAAGCTTACAAACTAAACTCCCCCTCAGCCTGATACTTCATGGTTGGTTGCACAAGATGAAATGATTGAATTGAGGAGAAGAACTCACTCAAGACGATCAAAAGTAACAGTACAGAGTACTGTTCCATTTATAGACAATCCAAACCACTGAGACATCTCAGCTGACGTCACCATGAAAGCGACGTCTAACAGCCTAACAACCTGTATCTACTGTTCTTATACAAACACTGCTAAACCTAACCACTGACTATGTATAAAACAGATGACAAGCTAAACTACTGTTCTCTTCTTATATCAGTGCTTTCCTCAAGGTTGATCAGTGATGTGTGCAAAATGCAACATATAAATTATATTAATTGTGGCATAAAACTAACCCTTTTTTAGTACTAATGTTGGAAAAAGTGTGCTTTTGTCTTCCTTTTGTATTTTCAGGATTAAATGAGCTCAAATTAACAAAAGAAGCAAAAAGACATCAAAATCTAACATAAATACAAGAAAAGGAACAAGACGTGACATGCCCGACCCCACAACAGCATCTTCCCAAGCAAAACAAAGAGACAGAAGACTGAACACGCCCCGTGCTCAGCCAGCACGGGGGCGTGCCCAAGTTTCAGCAGAAAAGACAAAGTGGTAGAAGCTTCTATTGCCCACCACGGGGCCGTGCTCAGCGGACACGGGGCCGTGGTCAACTATAAGATTCGCACAATCTAGGCAAATCTTCATAGTACAAAGATTCTTCTGCACACGGGGTCATGCTCAGCGGACACGGGGGCGTGGTCAACTAATAAGACAAGCTGCATTAAATGAAGAAAGAGAAGGATGTGGACACGGGGCCGTGCCCACTGGACACGGGGCCGTGCCCGAGCTTCTGTTCAGCCTATAAATAGGAGTGTTTGGCTCAAGCTCAAACCATCCCTTGGCACACCACCTCTCTCACACTTCACCCACCACCCACCACCACCATAACTGTGACAACTCGAGTTTCCAAGATTCCATTTTCGTAATGATTGCACGATGCACGTTAATTGTTTAGATTGTTTATTTACAAGACTTGATTGTTTCACAACTGCACACGTTGTAATACGTTAAATTTTACTGTGATTGGTATGTTATATCCTTGGTGTGTATTATAAGTGAGTATATAATAAGAGATTTAATTAATTGTTAATAAAGTTGGAGCTCATGAAATCCTCTCCACTCGAAAACACCTCTGTGGTGAAAACACCAAAGTGTTTTCGTCCACTACTCCCTCAACGAAAACCAAATGGGCTTTGGCCCAGTAGTGATTAATTAAAAGGTTGGTACTTGACCTGTACGCGATTACAACAATTAGAAAACCCTAATCACATCTCACACTCTCTCTCGCCTCTCCTTGCAAACCCGACGGCAACCCTTTCTCCCATTCGAAGCCGGAGTTCTTCTGTTCGATCATTCTTTGTGTGGTTAGTATTTTACACATTAGTTTGTTGTCAGTTCTGGATATCTATGGTTATGTTGTAAACATGCTTTCGTTTGTGAGGCGTATGATATGTTGAAATTCTGAAATTGTATGTGTGTTGAAAGTTGATTTATTGACTGATGATCCAATGATGATTTAGGGTTTAATATGCTATTGCTAAGATGTTAGAACTTGATCTGTTAATAGTGATTTTTTTATTCGTATATGACCACTGCTTATGTTCTGATTTGATGTTGGGCTATTGTGATTATCACTTGAATAATGATTATGCGTTATAGTTTCGAATTGATTGTACGATAGGAGTCCTTATGATCTGGTGATATATAACTTGTGGCTATTATAATGAATTGTCAGTAGCATCGCATGTGCTTCTCAAAGTATGTGTATGTTGATAATGTTGATCGGTGGTGTGATGATTGTGTCTAAAGTAGTGAGTTGAATGATTTAATATTTGGATTCATTAAAACATTACTGATTGCTATGATTGAAACATGCAAATGGTTAGTATTGAAATAAGAGATTGTGATATTTAGTATACTAAAAATCGGTCCAATCATAGCATGAAATCAATAGTCATGGTCGGCCATTATTGTATATTTTATAATAATAAGTAATCAGCAAGAATAAAAAGGGTAGATGTTGTATTAATGTATACAGAAAGTTGTTTGAATTGTGTTAACTAATTCATGAACATTTAATTGAATCTGGGCCACACATCGGTGGAGTAATTGGGCCGCTCCATAAAATAATAAAGCTGGGCCTTGTATGCTAAATGGTAACTGTTGATAACTTGATATTGATTGGTGAAAATCAAAGGTGTAACTGTTGATTGTTGACTAAATTGAATATGGAAACAATATAACTCAATAGCAAAATATCCTGATAATAAAAACTAGTCGCACAAGAATTAATGAACCGCACAAGTTGTCATGTTACCTAACTGTTGGGCCGGGTATATGTTTGGGCCGGATTAGCTTCAATCGCACAAGGGTTCACGGATCGCACAAGGGATCCGTGATTATATTGTTGGGCTGGTTACTTATGTAACCACTTTTGTTATGATGGGCTTCTTAATATTTTGGGCCGGGTGTTTATCGGAGTCGCACAACATGTTGTGGATCGCACAAGGCCGTGCTGAACGCACAACATGTTGGGCCGATTGTTTTTGGACCATATCTTTCGGATCGTACAAGATTAGACACGAGGAGTGCTTGACTGTTACTGTTAAGGTGTTAACGTGTATTATGTGTTTGCCATGATCAACTTGTGTTTATAATCTGCTACCTATGTGTAATCATACGTGCACCTAGACCTGACTTGATTTGGTAACCATGTTAGGACGTGGTTGACCACTAGCTGCTAGACTTGACCTTTCTGTGTATCTGCCGAGCAAACCAAGGTGAGTTCACACTTCGTTACAAAGCATGGGATTCCCAGGGGTTGGGAATGGGTTAAGGAATAGGGATTCCTCGTCCTGTTGAGACGTAATCAGGAACATAGATTCCTCGTCCTGTTGAGACGTAATCAGGAACATAGATTCCTCGTCCAGTGTGAGACGGATTTAACTATACTAGACTAGAACTCTATCAACGAAGTCCCTCCTTTTATATCGACTTAATCGCCGAGGCCAATGGCGAACGGGTCATTAGTTAAATAGCGCTATTAGGTTTAACAAACCTCACACCGTGCCGCAGAGGACGGGCGTGGACTAATGGACTATGGCACGTCAGTGATGATAGACACAGACGTTAGGGCACTTAAACATGACGAACGTTAGTAGTCGATATGGTAACGAGTCTGGTGAATTAAACCTGGGGTAGCCCCCACGGCCATAGAGCCGGGCTGAAATAGCCAACGTAAGAACGGGTAACTAATAAACGTTTTTCGAACTATGGGGTAACCCCCACGGCTGGATAGCTGGTAAAGAGCAAACTGTGTTTTCGGAACAACTATAAACTGGACAACCAAACGTGAACTCACTCGACATTGTTGTTGACTCGTTACTACATGCTTTGCAGGTCAATAGGTACTTAGCTGGAGCTTGCACAAAGAAGAGTCGTTGTGGGACATGGACAGCTGTGTGCCATGTTAAACCTTGGGATATTTAAACTTATGTTTTGGGATTTAAACATTATGCTTCCGCTCATAACTAAAACTATGTTTGAATTGGACATTAACTGTGTTGGTAGAACTTTTACATTTAATTACTTACTTGTTCAATATGATTAGTGGTTTGATCCTGGTCAGTCACGCCTCCAAGCGGTGATACTCCGCGTGTGGATTTTGGGGGTGTGACAATAACACCATCATCCACCACCATCATCCATTGTCCATCATAGAGTGTGTGAGTCGTCTCGGGATCCAAGATTGATCGTAAGAGTTCTTGACAATCAAGGCCATGTTTGCCTAAGTCTCTTACATCACTTGGTGAAGACAAGTGTCTAGTGTAATACTTTTTATTTCTAATCTTTTCTCACTTTTTACTTGGTTTTGTATTAATGACTTTAATAACTTGTTTCTTATGTTGAAGGTGATTCTTCCACACCGTTTGTCCGTGGTGTCTTGACATTATTTTACTGTCTATATAAAATAAAAGATTTTCACCATTCATATCTCCACGGTCTATATGGAGGTATGTTGGCTACCTGGTCGGGGGTTAAGGGAACGGTTTGGTAAGAGTCTTGCCATTGTTCAGCGTTTAGAGGTCCTGCAATGGACCTGGGTCAAATTTAGTAGGACCTCCTTCAATGCTTAACGGTATTGGATGGCGGGGGTCCAAACTCTTTGATCCCCTCATAAGTTAACTACTATTAATACTATAACCTGGCTATTTAGGACTGTATCCCTGCTGACTCAGACTACTTAGTCGAGGGTAACATCACCTCCAAAAGAGGGGCCTACCAAAATTTGCATTAATAACTTAATTCATTATCTTTCAATAATCCGACCCTTTAGGATTGTATCCTTGCTGACTCAAACTACTGGGTTGAGGGTAACGTCACCTCCAAAAGAGGGGGCTACTACAATAACTAAGATAATCTCTTAAATAAGTGCAAAAGTGCGGAAATAATCAAAGGTTACACTATACACGAGTCGGAACCAAGTGATTCATCTTGTCTATCTGTTTTTCTTTTATTTTTATTTTCAGCATTTTTAGTTAGTTTTTATTTTTCTTAGTTTAAAACATTTTTCTAAACTTTTTGATTTGATTAGACGTTGAGGATAAACCGGTACTAAAAGCTCTTGTGTCCTTGGACGACCTCGGTATCTTACCAACACTATACTACGCTCACGATGGGTGCACTTGCCCATATGTGTGTCTAGTGTTAGTAAATATCGTGTTTTATAAATTTAAAACTTGACTAAAAAAGTGTTAAAGGGGCTTAAAATATACACCTAATATATATAACACTTCACGCACATCAAGTTTTTGGCGCCGTTGCCGGGGACACAAGGATTTTAAGAAAGTTAGGAATCAACGGCCTAATCTTTTTTCTTATTTTTCATTTTTTTAGGATTTTTTTTAGTTTTTCAGTTTCTGCAGAGCTCAGCACGGGCCGTGCCTGGTCGGACACGGGCCGTGCCCAGCAATCATCACTGACAGTTTTTATTTTCTGAGTTACAGAGAGTTGAGCACGGGGCCGTGTCGGTGCAACACGGGGCCGTGTCCAACTCCCAGTAACAGGGATCCGGAAAACAATTACTGTACCTCCGACCACGGGCCGTGTTCACTGAGCACGGGGCCGTGGTGAACATTCTGACCAACGTTCTTTTCTGTTTTTATTGCAGGACTTGGAACCCAGGCGCCACATTTGAACTTCCTACGTAGTGCATGAGCTCCAGTTCTAGTAGAGACATAAAAGAACCTCTAGAAGAACCCGAACGCTTTCTCAGAAAAAGACTTAAAGCTAAAAATCAAGAGAAAGTTTCGGGGGACCCACTTCCAATGGCGGACCAACGTACCCTCATGGATTACCTTCGTCCCACCCTGGGTAATCTAGGCGCCGCTATCAATGCGCCGAATGTCGAAGCCAATAACTTCGAACTTCGACCGCACTTGATACAAATGCTTCAAAACTCCGCAACCTTCCATGGGCTTGCGGACGAGGATCCCCATCTACATATTACTAATTTCTAAGAAATATGTGATACCTTTCGGATCAATAGAGCATCAAATGACGCCATCCGCCTTCGAATGTTTCCATTTTCACTAAAGAACCGAGCTAAGGCTTGGCTCAACACCCTCCCAGTTGGCTTGGTAAACACCTGGGATGAACTAGCCCAAAAGTTTCTATATAAGTATTTCCCTCCGGCTAAAACGGCTAAATTAATGACTGAAATTAATACATACTCACAGGAGGATGGGGAATCCTTGTATGAAACTTGGGAAAGGTTCAAGGAGCTACTAAGAAAGTGTCCTCATCACGGTCTAGCGGTGTGGCAACAAGTATCCACTTTCTACAATGAGTTGTTTCCACACACAAGACAAACACTTGATTCTAGCGCCGGGGGACTTCTAGGTAATCGTCGCCCAAATGAAATATATAATCAAATTGAGGAAATTGCTCAAACCAATTTTCAGTGGCACACTCCCCGAGGCAATAAGTCTATTGCCCCGGGCGCCCATAAGGTTGATGAAAGCACTTCTTTACAAGCCCAAATCGAGGCCCTTTCTTCAAAAATTAGAAATGACAAAAACGGCCTCGGTTATGGCTTGTGAAGGGTGTGGTGGACCACATGAAAATTGGAGTTGTATGAAAGAAGTAGATGATCAAACTGAAACGGTAAACTACATTGACAATAGACCTAGGCCGTCGGGTCCACCAACGGGTACCTACAACCAAGGATGGCGTAACCACCCTAATCTTGGTTGGAGAGATCCCGGCAATAGTAGTAACCAACAAAACCAACGAACTAACTTTCAACAACAACAAAATTTTTCTCAACAACAAGGTGGAAGAGAAAGGCTTGAAGATACTGTATCTCGCCTCATCTCCGACACCGAAAAGAAAAACTCGGATCGATTTCAACAATTGGAATCGAATTTTAGAAATCAACAAGCTAGCATTCAAAACATTGAAAAACAATTAAATCAAATAGCTCAAAATTTCTCCGAGAGACCACAAGGCGCGTTACCTAGCAATACCGAAACCAACCCAAAAGCACAAGTACATCTCATCACATTGAGAAATCGAACCGTGGGTCCCGAGGAGGCTCCAGTAACGCCAAATGAAGGAAGCCAGTCTAGCCAAACCATGACTCCACCCGCACCCCAACCAGAAAAGGCTTCTTTACCAAACCAAGAGCCCACCAAGACTCCTCCAATTCCGTACCCCGGTAGGTTAACCCGTCAAAAGACCGATGAGCAATTCGCAAAGTTCGAAAATTTACTAAAACAATTGCATGTTAATATTCCTTTTATTGAGGTCCTAACACAAATGCCTAAATATGGAAAATTCATGAGGGATTTCCTCACTCACAAAAGGAAAATTGAATCATTGCAATTAGTTAACTTAGGCGAAGAATGCTCCGCCTTAGTACTCAACAAACTTCCACAAAAGAAAATCGATCCCGGAAGCTTCACAATTCCTTGCTCGATTGAGGAATCCCCCGTTCGTAATGCATTAGCCGATCTTGGGGCTAGCATTAACCTCATGCCCACATCAATGTTCAAACGACTCGGCCTAGGAACAACGAGCCCTACAAAGATGAGCATACAACTCACCGACAGATCCGTCAAATTTCCACAAGGTGTGGCCGAAAATCTATTGGTCAAAGTTGACAACTTCGTTTTCCCAATCGACTTTGTCATCCTAGACATGGAAGAAGACGCCGATGTCCCTCTCATCCTCGGGAGGCCATTTCTAGCCACTGCCCAAGCAGTGGTGGATATGAATAAAGGAACGTTAACATTGAAGTTTGGGGACAAGGAAGTGAAGTTTGAATGTGGAAAGAGAGTAGAGGACGAAGATCCGGTCAACTATATGAAGGTCATATAATCAAGCTTGGATGACGCTCTCCGACGGTGTAACATGGGATGCAATACATCCCACTTGGGTAACATATGACCAGGCTTTGGGTCTAGCCAAGGACCCTTATAAACGTGGCGCACCACGGAGGCATTCCGCGGAACTATCCTTAGTTTAGTTTAGATTAATGTTTATGTTTTCTAGTTATTTTTAATCTTCAGGAATAAAACACACTTGAGATGGCAAAGGATACAAGGGAAACTTGAACCAGCACCCCATGCAGGAAAACAGGACCATCCGACAAAATTCTTCGTTTACAGTAGGTTCGGCACGGGCCGTGTCCGCCCAACACGGCCCCGTGCTGCACAGTCTGCAGAAAAAGACCCAGTTCAGGTAATTGGACACGGGCCGTGTTCACTCAACACGCCCCCGTTCCCAGGCTTCTGTTTCTCTTGATTTAATTTTGTTACTGGCATTTGAACACGGGGCCGTGCCCGGACAACACGGGGCCGTGTTCAGCGCCCAGTAACACAAAATTTTTGCTTTTTCACACCTTTTACACATTCAATCAACCTAAAAACTTATTTTTGGGACACATTGAGGACAATGTGTAATTTAAGTGTGGGGGATGCTAAAACCTTGAATCTTGCAAGTCCTAAATACAAGCCTTACACAAAACTCTATTGGAACCGCTAATCACCCCAAATTTTTTCAAAAATTTTCATTTTTTTTACTTGTCTAGGTTTAACTCGGGAATTTCAAGTCCTAAAAAGGTTATATTTTTACGAATTTACAACCGATAGCGTCGTTATAAAAAGAACCAACATAAGAAAATTATGAAAAGGCATGACAAGCTTAGTTAAAATTTGATTATATATACTTGATCACATAAAAACCCATTCCCACAAAAGTGAGTTTTGAGCCTTTATTGAGCATACAATTACATATCATTAGACTAAATGCTCATTTTTCGTTTCTTGTGTGAATAGCCGCGTGGTTCTTACGACTCTAGAACTTGGCATGACGATGCATTCCCGGTCCTTACCAACTTAAACCCGAGTAAGTAAATGACGGAGGCATTAGGACTAACCCTTTTTTATTTCTACACCATTATTTTTCTTTTTTTTACCACCTACCCAAAATCCCCCTAGTTAGCCCCTTTGAGCCTAAACCTTTTCATTTCATAACCCAAACAAACACCCTTTTACCCACCAAAACCTTTTTTCATTTTTAACCCCTTGTTTTAGTAACGAGCTCGGTTTCTCATATGGCTTTCAAAATATATATATATATATATATATATAGTTGATTATGAAGCAAAAGCAAATAAACAAACAAGTTTATCAAAAAAATAACTTTGTTTGAAAAATAGCTTCATAAAAATAAAAGTTGAAAAATAGAAAGTCTTACGAAAACCGACGCTTGTTACACCTTTCGCCCTTTTTCCACTAACCACTAACCCAACCACCTACCTTTAACCCAAGCCTAACCCTTTACCCAAAAAGTCCTCTTGATATTTACAAAGGTATACAAGTTAAAAAGGAGGAGGATTGATTGCTTGGCAAGCCTATGGTAGGAGTAAGTTCCATGCCGCTCTCGAGTGATCCACAAAAATACATTTTCGGCCGAGCGTTGAGTGATCCCCGTGAGGTATGTGAACTTGTATATAAATAGAATTTTAAAGAAGGCACGTTATGCCCTAATAAGTAATTTATCTTATGAAAAGTTTTAAATAAATCATGACGAATAGGATTGTAAATAAATAAAAATAAAACTAAATAAAGAATCTTGGAAATCCCGACACTCTATGACAAGCCCAAAAACCTTCTTCTCTACCCATTCCATTTGGGAGTGTAATAGCCAAATATTAAAGAGTTTTGCTTGAGGACAAGCAAAGATTCAAGTGTGGGGGTATTTGATGTGTGCAAAATGCAACATATAAATTATATCAATTGTGGCATAAAACTAACCCTTTTTTAGTACTAATGTTGGAAAAAAATGTGCTTTTGTCTTCCTTTTGTATTTTCAGGATTAAATGAGCTCAAATTAACAAAAGAAGCAAAAAGACATCAAAATCTAACATAAATACAAGAAAAGGAACAAGACGTGACATGCCCGACCCCACAACAGCATCTTCCCAAGCAAAACAAAGAAACAGAAGACTGAACACGCCCCGTACTCAGCCAGCACGGGGGCGTGCCCAAGTGTCAGCAGAAAAGACAAAGTGGTAGAAGCTTCTATTGCCCACCACGGGGCCGTGCTCAGCGGACACGGGGCCGTGGTCAACTATAAGATTCGCACAATCTAGGCAAATCTTCATAGTACAAAGATTCTTCTGCACACGGGGTCGTGCTCAGCGGACACGGGGGCGTGGTCAACTAATAAGACAAGCTGCATTAAATGAAGAAAGAGAAGGATGTGGACACGGGGCCGTGCCCACTGGACACAGGGCCGTGCCCGAGCTTCTGTTCAGCCTATAAATAGGAGTGCTTGGCTCAAGCTCAAACCATCCCTTGGCACACCACCTCTCTCACACTTCACCCACCACCCACCACCACCATAACACCATCATCCACCACCATCATCCATTGTCCATCATAGAGTGTGTGAGTCGTCTCGGGATCCAAGATTGATCGTAAGAGTTCTTGACAATCAAGGCCATGTTTGCCTAAGTCTCTTACATCACTTGGTGAAGACAAGTGTCTAGTGTAATACTTTTTATTTCTAATCTTTTCGCACTTTTTAATTGGTTTTGTATTAATGACTTTAATAACTAGTTTCTTATGTTGAAGGTGATTCTTCCTTATCGTTTGTCCGTGGTGTCTTGACATTATTTTACTGTCTATATAAAATAAAAGATTTTCACCATTCATATCTCCACGGTCTATATGGAGGTATGTTGGCTACCTGGTCGGGGGTTAAGGGAACGGTTTGGTAAGAGTCTTGCCATTGTTCAGCGTTTAGAGGTCCTGCAATGGACCTGGGTCAAATTTAGTAGGACCTCCTTCAATGCTTAACGGTATTGGATGGCGGGGGTCCAAACTCTTTGATCCCCTCATAAGTTAACTACTATTAATACTATAACCCGGCTATTTAGGACTGTATCCCTGCTGACTCAGACTACTTAGTCGAGGGTAACGTCACCTCCAAAAGAGGGGCCTACCATAATTTGCATTAATAACTTAATTCATTATCTTTCAATAATCCAACCCTTTAGGATTGTATCCTTGCTGACTCAAACTACTGGGTTGAGGGTAACGTCACCTCCAAAAGAGGGGCCTACTACAATAACTAATATAATCTCTTAAATAAGTGCAAAAGTGCGGAAATAATCAAAGGTTACACTATACACGAGTCGGAACCAAGTGATTCATCTTGTCTATCTGTTTTTCTTTTATTTTTATTTTCAGCATTTTTAGTTAGTTTTTATTTTTCTTAGTTTAAAACATTTTTCTAAATTTTTTGATTTGATTAGACGATGAGGATAAACCGGTACTAAAAGCTCTTGTGTCCTTGGACGACCTCGGTATCTTACCAACACTATACTATGCTCACGATGGGTGCACTTGCCCATATGTGTGTCTAGTGTTAGTAAATATCGTGTTTTATAAATTTAAAACTTGACTAAAAAAGTGTTAAAGGGGCTTAAAATATACACCTAATATATATAACACTTCACGCACATCAATCAGTCCTTGATTGTGCAGTGCTTTGCCATCAGTAGATTGTACCAGCAGTGTTTAGTTCTCAGCAGTCTTCTGGGCTTCATCAGTAGTTTTGAAGAACAGCAGCAGTTGTATCCGGGCAGTGGATATAAGACCATCAGCTGTTATAATCACTTTCAAGGGAGAAGACTTAGTGTAAACAGCTGCTTATTGTGAATCCACTGTTGTGAACCAGTTTTGGCTTTCATTATCTGTTCCTCTGGTAGGGTTCAATCCCAACAAAACATTTAATCCATTCCAAACAAGATTTTCTATTTAAAAATCATTGTGCTCCTAAGGACATAATATTATTGGATATACCTCACTTAGGTAATCCAATGTCCACCCATGACTCATTTAACTCTCATCGGACCCTAAGTCTTCATTGAGAGTTTGACCCATTACACATACCTGGCTCGGGTCATAGCATTGACCAGTTTTAATACCTTGCATTATTAACTACTAATTAAAAGCAATGCAAACCTTACGCTATTCTTCCTGTGAGCACAAAACTCGGTAAGCAACCATTAGTCATTATGGTTAAATGGTGATAGTATCAATTGACCCTTTTGGCCTAAGCGATCATTTTACCCATCTCTTGACTTACCCTTATTGCATTAGGATGACCAAACAATATGTATTGTGAGATGGCATTTATTTACCATCTCATCCATTTCACGTGTTTCGGTTTATAATTCTGCTGGTAATCCGTTTGTAGAAACATTATCCACGTCCTCTTTACCGACAAATTATCGCTGACAGATGACCAACGAGACCACCTTAACCGACTACGTTATTCATCCGTCAGCAAAAGCATTGTGTTTTGTGTTTGTAGTGTGTTTAACCATCTAGTAACCTAGAAATCAAATAAACATGTCAAAATACCTACTTAATATGATGGCATATTAACACAACAGAGGGAAGATCCACTAAAAACTGAGTATTGCCTAAATAGTCTAAGAAGGATTGTAGAGGTGACATGTGACACTCTTTATAAGTAGAATGAAAGGGTTTTTGGTCCTAAAACACAAACTCTCTTTCTTCTGTTTTTTTTTTTTTGGTCGTATTTTATACAGCAGTATAGTACTCAAGTTAAAGATAAAAATTGCTTGATTTTATGGTACATTTTTTTATAAAAAAAGTTATGTCGTATAAATAAAGCTTTGAACGTTTAAAAAAACGAGATAATATATATGTGTCTTACATGTGGAGAGCAGGAGCGGACCCAAGCCCACCCCAAGGTGGGCGGGCGCACCCCCGGGAAAAAAGAAATTAGGGCTAAATTCCGTCGAAAATCCCGTCCGCACCCCTTGGAATTTTTCGTCCGCACCCCTTGGAATTTTCGACCGCACCCTTTGAAATTTTTCGTCCGCACCCCTTAGGTAAAAAGTGTTATCAATTTATATTTTAATTTTTTTAGTAAACTCTTATTTTTTTAAAAAATATACTACCTAAATTATATAACTTTTAATACCTAACCAACTAAACCAAAGTACCCATACCTTTACCCACTTATAATTCCTAACTAGCTAGCCTACTAAGTCTTAGCCCATTAATCAAACCCAACAATATTTCAAACTATAATAAAATAATTAAAGCCCAAAACCTGTAGAAATTCTATCCCGCTCTCTCTCTCTCTCTCTCTCTCTTGCGTCCCTGCACTGCCAACGAACAACATCACCCAGCGACAACAGTCCAGCAGCCAGGGACCACCGTAATCAGCACCATACCACCGTCGTTCGACACCAAATCTAACCGGAATCCGAACAAGGGTAAGTTTCTTTGTTATTTTGATGATTTTTGTTGATATTATAGGAGAAAAAAGGGTAATAAAGTTGTTAAATAGGTTTGAAATTTTGTGTGTTTTGACGTTGTTTATGATTGTTTAGATGATTTTTAGGGTGATTATGTTGTTTATATATTTTTAGGGTGATTACAACTTACGTTATGATTTCTAGGGCTTGAATAGTTGAAAATTAAAATTGAAACATTATGTTATGGAGCGATGAACTTATGTTATATAGAGAAAGAATTGCTTAAAAATTAGCTTTAGATGATGTTTTGGATAGATTTCAAAAAATGAAAACCCGTAGGGCATCGACGTTTTAATTATGTTTGTAACAAGGTTTGACATGTTTTTGATGATTATATAAATTTAGTTTGATGTTCGTTTGTTTTACATGACCCGACCCGACCCGACCCGATACGAACCGATTTTTTTACTTATACACTTAGGGGCCTAAAATTTTTAAAAATGTTCCGCACCCCCATGGAAAAATTCATGTGTCCGCCACTGGTGGAGAAAGAGTTAACAAATAAGCTATTCCAAAAATACTCTTATGCCCATCTTTTTTCATACATTTTAATCTTAGTCATTAATTTGAAAAACAAAATGTTAACATCCTTCTTATCCTACTTTATCAAAATCAACTTTTTGTTTGATCTACTCCTAACACAACATTATGAAGATTAATATTGGCATAAATGGTTTGGATATTGTGTATGATAAACCATGTTTTGAAAAATGTTAAAACTACTAATTAATTGGCACAAATTTATATAATATTAAAGACAAAGGTCGGTGGAGGACTTTTGTTTTTAATTCCTCAAGTTTTACAAATATACATACTTAGCCCCTATACTTTTATCTTCTTTCAATTTTCATATATTACAATTCTAATCCTTATACTTTTACTTTTTAACCCCTATATTTTTAGTTCTTTCACTTTACACTCTCAAACTATGAAACTTAAGCATTCACTTTTAACTTTTAGTAATTGACAACTTTGATCTGCCAACTTTTTCTACTTAATAACTTAACGTCTCATTTTATTTGAATTGCTTTTACGACTTTAGACCATAGCGTCACACATTAATATACTTTTTTTATCTATGTCTAACCATATTAATGTCTAAATTACTTTTACGATTTTACATGTTTGTCTAAAATATTGTTACAATTTTACACTGCAATGAGCGAGCCATATATATATATATATATATATATAATGACATTAATTTCACGAACGTACCGTGTGTAACAAAGTAAAAAACGTGTAATTCACCTGTGGGCATCACATGTTAATTTTATCATTGTATATTGTAACCACAATGCTTATATAGGTTACACTAAGTTTGATCGGATACGTCAAACACGTGTTTTATGTGGTTAATGCATCACATAATGTGTCGTCAGCTATAAACAACTAAGGTGTCGCCGACGTAATACGCTGTGTGTCGCAGTTTTAACGTACATGTCGTTTTAAAATTCATGTTTCAACGTAAATGACTCACGTTTTGATATAAATTTTTTTCTCAAGCGAGTCTGGTAAAAAATAATATGTTTTATACTTATTTTGTGTACGTTCGTAAACTGTATTTGAAAGCAAGTCGGGTCAAATATGATACGTTTTCATTTGAGGGCGATGTATTTTTTTTAAGTAAAGAGTCGGGTCAAATATACAGTATAAATACGAGTTACTTTAACTTTCGACGTCACCGCAACACGCGGCTGGTCAAAATCCTAGTATCATCGAAAAAAGAATGAAGAGTGTATTGAATTTTTAATTTAAAGCTCTAATTTGTCTCTTATTCTTAGCACTCCTATAGTTTATGAAATTATATATTTTTATCAATAGTTTGTAACCTATCACAAGTATATCCAAAGGATTGCTTGTCTATGACTATGAGTTTAAACACTTGGTAAAATAGACACACAGCTTCAAATTATCACAATGTATTCAACATATTTGAGATTCAAATGTGACAAGATGGAGTCGAACGTAATCTTTGAATAATCGTTCTTCACAATCTTTCCAAAAGGTTTGTCGCCTAACTTGAAAACATTTTATTATACAATCAAAGGTTCTATATTGTATTATATAATTTGTATTTAGCAATGGGGAAATGGATTTTATCACCCTAAACTAATCAATTTTGACGGTTGCCACTCTCAACTTTGATTTTGGCTCCAACCACCCCCTACTTAACACTTGGTTTGCTCTATCACCATAGGGTTAACCAACCATTAACTCTGTTAGTTTTTAGCCTACGAGGCATGTTGACGTGGCCTTTTTCCCACGTGGCTTGATAACATGGCCTTGTTATTTATTATCTTTTGTATTTAGATCTGATTAAAAATATAAATTTAAAAGACTTATTTTATAAAACCCCACATCAACCCCCTTCTCTCTCTCCCTAGCTGCAACCCCACCACCGCAACCGTCCTTTCCCCACCACCCTCTGCCGCCTCCCCTCTCTCTCCACCCTCTCCTTACCCGACAAAAACCTCAATTCCAATCTAATTTTATAAACCCCACTCTCTCCCTTTCTTTCTCTCTCTCTCTCTCTCTCTCTCTCTCTCTCTCTCTCTCTCACTTACACCACCGCCACCATCAACTCCACCACCACCTTCCCCACTTCTGACCACCGCCGCCATCAACTCAGCCACCACCTCCTTCCCCCTTCTCACCACCGCCACCATCAACTTAGCCACCACCTCCTTCCTATTCCAAACCCTAACCTTAGCCGCCTACACCACCCACCACTGCTGCACCTCTACATCACCACCACACATACCCACCTGTGAGCCCTAAATCAATATGATTCTGAAGTTCCAGATCACCACCACACCTATCCACCTCTACATCACCGGGTGGAATCATCATGACAATATGATTCTGAAGTTCCAGATATGCTTTTGAATCAATTGCAGGTTCTGAAGTTCCACTATTCCAGATCTAATTTCAAACCTTATTCTGATTTGATTTCATTTTTTTTTTTTTGTTCATCCGAGACGGGTACTTGTTCGATTGTTGGTGACATTAGCATTGGTTGTCGGTGAAATTGGATAACTGGTGAGTGTAAAAACAAAGGAATACAACAGTTGGTGTTGATGATTTTGTCTAGGGTTTGTGGCAGTGGTGCTAGAAAGAGAAGAGAAAAAGAGGGAGAGTGCGTTGAGACTTGAGAGAGAGGTTTAAAAAAAAATTAAAAGATAATAAAATACATGTCATCATGCCACATGAGATAATAAATGACACGTATGATAATAAAACTAACCAAGTTAGTAGCTAGTTAACAACGGGGTGACAGGTACACCAAAGTGATAAGTTGGAGGTGGTGGGTGCTAAAGTGAAAGTTAAGAGTGCTAGCAGCTAATTTTGATTAGTTTAGGATGATAAAATCCATTTCCCTTTAGTAATATAATAATGAGTTGTAACAATATATAAATCAGTTCGTACGTACGTAATTGCAATAACCAGAATATGCTAGCGGCATAATCCATTGGTAGTGGGAATGAGGATTAGGCACACTATAAGTTTTTATGACATGGTCCATGTAATCCTTTTAGTGGCCATAAACTAAAGATTAACTATAGTGGAGTGACGATGTGGTAGATTTTATTTGTTTAATAAGGGTTTTATGGAAACTGAAAATAATAAAATATACAGATATTTCTTCCGTGGAGTAAACAACTCACCTATGAACCAATTGGAGAGAATAAATATCTGATCAAACATAAAATAAAATTACAAAAAAAAAAAAATTAAACGTAAGAAGGCGAGATTCTATCCACTTGGGAATAGCCGGGTAGTATTGATGAGTTAAATAAAACTTAGAATAGTAGGAGGTCAGGGTTCAATCCCTGTATAAATTTAGCCGTTAATGTATCAAAAAAAAAAATTCTGTTACAGCAATGTTGAAGAATTGGAAGATAAATACAACAAAAGTATTGCATATATTCATACGATTATACATCATAACATATTTGCACAATTTATGCATTCACGCATCCTTTTTACCAGGTTGGGTACTAGTTTAGATAACAAACCATTTGGAAAATGATACCTAAAAGGTTTGTGAATCAATACCATATGCTATGCTCTCTTTATTGATATCATGTTATCATACGCTTTGTCTCGCTCAAAATGGTTATACATCAGTTCTCCTTTTACTGAAAATCAGTACTACCATATTATCAGTAAATAAATGAAATTGATCATACGAGATCTTATATAGTGAAAGTGTAAAATATAATATCTCTTAACGTACAATACGTACGATATTATGAAATCGCATGTTATAAAAAAAGCATGTTAGAAATCGCATGTTGGTATTTTTGATGAAATCGTATGTTGGTTTTTTGTAGCAATATCGCGTGTTGATAAATATGATGAAATCGCATGTTGGTATATAAAGCAATTTCGCATGTTGGTTTTTCAGCACAAATCGCATGTTCAAAAGTAAATTCGCACCAGATCGGACGGCTGAGATGATCGCGTACATATTGTACGATAAGAGTTATTGTACGTTAACCTAACCATATACACACACACACACACACACACATATATATATATAGGGGAAGGTTCAAATGAAAACCATTAGTTATTGTGAAAACTCGAAAACTAATTAAAAAAAGCCAAAAAAACATACCAAAATTTTTTTTTTTTTTTTTTTTTTTTGCAACCCAATTTTCGCAGCTTTTTCTATATAAAAATTTTTTTTGTGTAGTGCACATGTGTAATACTACATATGTGTATGTGTACTACACATGTGTATTATTACACATGTGTACTACCAAATTTTTTAATTTTTTTTTTTTTGAAATTTTTTTTTTTTATATATAAAAACCAGCGATTTTTATAAAAAATTGAAAAAAAAAATTTTGTGTGTTTTTTAGGCTTTTTTTAGTTAGTTTTCGAGTTTTGACAATAAAAGTGGTTTTCATTTGAAACATCCCCTATATATATATATATATATATATATATATAAAAGGCAAGGATCCTAAGAAAAGTCCACCCTATTTGAGAAACTTGAGAAGCATTGTGGACCACACATTTTCCCTAAGCAAAAAAATGCAAAAAAAAAGTGTAAAAAATGCAAAAAAAAATATTTTTTTTTTTAAATCGGAGCTCTTTCTATTAGGGTTTTTTTAAGGATTTATAAACATGTGTATATTGTTAATCTTCAAACTATACATATGTGTATATTGTCAATCTTATAACTATACATATGTGTATATTGAACAATAACCAAAACTCTCTAACCCCTAGAGCTGAACCCTAATGCTAAACCCCAAAGCTAAAGCTAAACCCTAATACTAAACCTTAAAGATAAACCATAATGCTAAACCCAAAAGCTAAACAATAATGCAAAACCCTAAAGCTAAACACTAAATACTAATGCTAAATCCTAAAGTTAAAAATAAATCATTCATCTCAATCAAAGATTTACAACATTTATTTTCCAATTTTAAACATATATATATATATATATATATATATATGTATGTATAGTTAAAAAATTGATGATATACACATATGTATAGTTAAAAGATTAACAATATACACATGTGTATAAATCCCTAAAAAAGAACCTAATAGAAAAAGCTCTGATTTTGCCAAAAAGTATGCATTTTTTTACTCTTTTTTTTGCATGTTTTTGCATAGGAAAAATGTGTGGTTCAGAATGCTTCTCAAGTTTCTCAATTAGCCTACTACTTCTCACATGATTCTTATCCTATATATATATATATATATATATATATATAGGGTAAATTACTCTTTTCGTCCTTTATGTTTGTAGCGGGTTTTAGTAGATAACCTTTTACTTCAATAATTACAGCTACAATCCTTTATTTGGAAAACTCACTACAATTTTCGTCCTTTAACACTAACTAGATTAAAATTTTAAGTTAATTTCTATCATATAAGGGTAATTTAGTCTTTTTATCAATTTAATAAAAAACAAAAAACTAAAATATATACACACTCTTTTAACACACACACCCTATCTCTCTCTCTCTCTAAACCCTTTCTTCCCCATCTAAATCCCCCTGTTGTTCTACAATTTGATAATAACCAAATCCACATCCCCTCTCTTAACACACACCCCTATCTCTCTCAAAATACACAGAGTAATCACCACCACCGCCATTTTTCCGGAGTAGTCACCACCACTGTCAATTTGATAACAACCACCACCATTTCCGGCGATATCTAGTCAGCACCACCGCCATTTTCCGGCTACAACTCCGGCCGCCTGAATCATTTAATGACGTGTCCCACTGTGTTTTCTTAATCTTACAGTGTTAGATGCCATTGGGAAGGGTTTGGACCCGTTTCGATTTCACTGAAATCGCTAAACCGTGAGTATTAATGACTATTATGCTGATATAATTTCTTTTATCCTTTAAATAATAATTTCCATGTTTCTAGCTTTTTTTTTAAATACAATGTTTTTAGCTATGCCTATGGTGCTGAAGTGGTCGTTAAGGTTTGACGAGATTTGAGTGTGGGTTTGTGAAGATGGGGTTGGCAAGATGAGGTGGTGGCGGCATAATGTGGTGGTGGTGGTGGCAGGAGGATGAGGTGTTAGGTTGGGGTTTTAGGGTTAGGAATTGGGGAAGATGAAGAGTTTATGCAAAAAAAAAATTATTTTATCTATTAAATATTTAAATAAAAGCATGAATTGACCAAAATACCCTTAAGTGAATAAACTTAACTGAAAATTTTAATCTGGTTAGTGCTAAAGGACGTAGAGTGTAACGGGTTTTGCAAATAAAGGATTGTGACTGTAATTATTGAAGTTAAAGGCTATCCGTTGCAATCCGGTACAAACATAAAGGACGAAAAGTGTAATTTACACACACACACACACACACATATATATATATATATGTAGAGGATCTTGTACATTAATCCAGAAGTGTGAGAAGTGTGAAAAGTGTATTATAACACTATATATAACACCATATAAACACCGTATAACACTATGTAACACCATATAACACTATGTAACACTATATAACACGGTATAACAAATATAACACTATATTTTGTCTGATAGCATGTCTATGATAGATGTATAGTGTTATATATTGTTATACAGTGTTATATAGTGTTACATTGTGTTATATGGTGTTACATAGTGTTATACGTTGTTTATATGGTGTTATATAGTGTTATATATAGTGTTATAATACACTTCTCACACTTCTGAATTAATGTACACTATCCGTACCCTATATATGTATATATATAGGGAGAAGATCATGCGAGAACCACCCCTTATTGTGAGAACCGCGAGAACCAATGTGAACACACCAAAAATGCCTAAAAATAGCTAAAAATCACACAAAAATATTTTTTTTGAATTTTTTAATATTTTTTTTAAAAAATCGCTACTTTTCGAAGCCAAAAAAAAAATAATTCTAAATTTTTTTTTTTATTATTTTTTTTTTTTTGCTTCTAAAAGTAGCGATTTTAACATAAAAAATTCAAAAAAAAAAAATTTAGATTTTTTTTAGATTTTTTTAGGTTTTTTGGGGGTTTAGTTTTTAGCATTTTAGCTTGGGGGGGGGGGGTTGGGCGGGGGGGTTTAGGTTTTTTTTTTTTTTGGGGGGGGGGGGGGGTGGGGTTAGTTTTTTTTAGGTCTTTTTTAGCATTTAGCTTGGAGGGGGGGTTTAGGTTTTGGGGGGGGGGGGGGGGGTTAGGTTTTTTTAGCTATTTTAGGTTGTGTTCACATTGGTTCTCAAGGTTCTCACAATAAGGGTGGTTCTCGCATGAGCCCCTCCCTATATATATATATATATATATATATATATATATATATAGAGAGAGAGAGAGAGAAGGATATGTTAGGAACCACGCTTTATTACGAGAAACGTAAGAACCAATGTGAACACAACCAAAAAAAATCTAAAAAACACATAAAAAAATTTAATATTTTTTTACAAAAAAAATTGCTACTTTTCGTCATAAGAAAAATTTTGCTGACGAAAAGTAGTTATTTTTATAAATAATATTAAAAAAAGAAATTTGTGTGTGTTTTTTAGATTTATTTAGGTTTTTGGGGGTTAACTTTATGGTTTAGTTTTTAGCATTTAGCTTTAGGGTGGGGGGTTAGGTTTTTGGGGAGTGGGGGTTAGGTCTTTTTTAGGTTTTTAGGGGGTTAGCTTTAAGGTTTAGTTTTTAGCATTTAGCTTTTTTTTTGGGGGGGAGGGGGGGAAGCGGTTTAGGGTGGGGTGGGAGGGTTAGGTTTTTGGGGGTGGGGTGCGGGGGGAGGAGGGTTAGGTTTTCTTAGGTTTTGGATGGTGTAGTGAGTTTATTTTGTTGTGTTCACATTAGTTCTCACGGTTCTCTCATAAACCCTACCATATATATATATATAGGGTTATGTTCGTTAGTGAACAACCTCTTGATTGTGAACACTAGTGATTTTTTAGAAGTCTTTAATAAATCGCCTATAAAATCACGCATCTATTTGGAAACTTCGAATGGCTCGAACGGAGGAGGGTGGAGGTAGTCGGGAAATAGTGTCTATTTTTGCCCGATCCACTTCCATTCCTTCGCTTGAGATTTTATGACCAAGTACTATTCCCTCCGTTACCATGAAATGACATTTTTCCCAATTAAGAGCGAGGTTAGTTTCCTCACATCGGAATAGCATTCGTTCAAGGTTATCGAGACATTAGTCAAATGTATCTCCAAAGATAGAAAAACCATCCATGAAAAGTTCCATGGTTTTTTCTATCATGTCGTGGAAGATAGCCACCATGCAAAGTTGAAACGTAGCGGAGGTATTGCATAGACCAAACGGCATGCGTCGATAAGCGAAAGTCTCGTAGGGACATGTAAAAGTTGTTTTTTCTTGGTCCTCCAGTGCTATGGGAATTTGAAAATACCCGGAGAAACCATCGAGAAAACAATAGAATTTATGACCGGATAGTCTTTCTAACATTTGGTCGATGAATGGTAAAGGAAAGTGGTCTTTCCTTGTTGCTTCATTTAATTTATGATAGTCGATACAAACCCTCCATCCAATGACGGTTCTCATTGGTAAAAGTTCATTTTTATCGTTAGTTATTACCGCCATACCTCCTTTCTTTGGTACTACTTGGACGGGACTTACCCATTGGCTATCGGAGATAGGATAGATAAGTCCGACGTCTAGTAGCTTGATGACTTCGTTTTTAACCACTTCTTGCACGTTTGGATTTACTCTTATTTGTGGTTGTATTACCATTTTATAGTCATCTTCCATTAAAATTTTGTGAGTACACATAGAAGGGTTGATACCTTTGATATCCATGAGCCTCCACGCGATTGCATTTTTATGTTTTTTTCAAAAGTTTTATTAATTTTTCTTTTTCAAAAAGTGTTAGTTTAGAAGAAATGATGATGGGGGACTTACCATGTTCGTCTAAGAATGCGTATTCTTGACCTTTTGGTAGTTCCTTGAGTTCAAGTGGCGGTGGGTCTTCAAGAGACCGCTTATTTTCTTCTTTATTAAGATCGATGGCCTAAAAGGTTTGTTCGATGGCGACTTCCACTTCGACGAATTCTATTTCTTTCGTATCGGGTGGCTCTGCTTCATTCAATTAGGTGGTCATCATCACAAATTGGGTATTTCATTGATTGGTCAAGATCGACGTATCTTTTGTCGGCCCCTAATTGAAGTGGTAGGTTGTTTTGCTTCCGTTGGGTCAAGGTTTAATGGGATTTTAGAAATGGTTGTCCCAACACGAGGGGGTATCATCTAGGATGATAAAGTCGGTTGGGACTACCACTTAGCTTGTTTAAATTAAGACATCCTCAATCATTCCCGTGGCATTAATCATTTTTTGGTTAGGGAGAAAAATATGAATTTTAAGAGGAGAAAAATCATTAGTATCCAATTTTTCGAAAATATAGTTTGGCATTATGTTAACACAAAGATCTTTATCAATTAGCACGTTACTAACAAAGATGTTTTGAAAAAAACATGGTACCGATTTTATGTTTAGTTCATGGTATTCATCTTTTATTTGTAAAGTTTGATCATTTGTTAACGTGACGCTTACTAATTCTTCGATTTTAGTAGTAGTGTTTAACTCTTTTAAAAACTTAGCATGAGAAGATACCAAACAATGATTTTCAAAAGAATGTTGTAAAACGTGAATTTCTTGAAAATTTTGTTCTAGTTTAAAATCGTTAGATTTAGACTTACCTTCTTCTTGGTTTGGTTCATGCGTGAGTTTTTCGTTTTGTTGCTCTTATATTTTTACCTCTTCGATTATTACTTCTTTAGTACAAATAACCTCTTCCTTTTCTCGAGATATTTTAATTAAGAGTTCTAGATTTTTGAGACTGTGTATTATACATTCGGCTTCAGGATTAATTGTTGGTGGTGTTTCGTAGGTTTCAAACGGATTGGCATCCCAGTCAAAGTTTGACTTTGGGAGCTCAACCCTTGGTTCTTCATAAGTGGTGTATGAAGAACTTGGCGTGGTGTATGAGGTTGATCGTTTAAAAAGGTAACAATATTGTACCGAATGGGATTCACCACAAATGGTAAAATAAGGTTCCTCATAATCATCCTCAATATAGTAGGTGTAGTCTTCTGAGTAGTAATCCATTGTTTTGGAAGATACCCAAAAGAATAACGAGCCTCGGGATCAGAAAACAGAAGTTAAAATTTAACAGATTGTTGACCACGGCCCCATGTTGAACTGGCACGACCCTATGGACAGTTTTGTATATGGGCGTTTGAAAAAGTTTTTAAGAAAAAATGCAGCACAGGGGCGTGTCCAAGTAACACGGCCCCGTGTTAAACCTACTGTAAATAAAAAAAAGTTTTGAAAATGGGCACGCAGTTTTAAAAAAAATTGTTAGAATTTGATTAGGCCACTAATTTTAAACTTTCTCAAAATCCATGTGTCCCCGGCAACGGCGCCAAAAACTTGACGTGCTTGGGTTTGAGTATATTTTTAAGATATATTTTAGCTCTTTTACTCGCTGATTCAAGTTTTAAATTTATAAAACACGATATACTACTATTACTCTACACACACATTAGGGCAAGTGCACCCATCGCGGACGTAGTATAATGATGGCAAGATACCGAGGTCGTCCAAGGACACAAGAGCTTTTAATACTGGCTTATCGTTAACGTCTAATCTAACCAAACTTTGATGAAAATATTTTTAAAACTATAAAAAGATAAACTAAAAAGAAAAAATAAAATATAAGGAAAAACAATTAGACAAGAAGGAATCACTAGGTTCCAACTCCTCTTTTATGTATCCTTTTAATTATTTCTGCACTTTGGGCATTTTAAGAGATTATCTTTAAGTTATAGTAGTAGGCCCCCTTCCAGGCAGCGTTACCCTCAACCTATTGGTCTGAGTCAGCAGGGATACATTCCCGTAAGGTCGGATTATTGAAAGATAATTAAATAAGTTATTAATACGAAAAGTGGTAGGCCCCCTTCCAGGCAGCGTTACCCTCAACCCTTTGGTCTGAGTCAGCAGGGAAACAATCCTCACAAGGTTGGTTTAAGTTTTTAATAGTAGTTTATAGATAAGGGATTCAAGCGGTTTCTTACTCTCAGTCGGGCCAGTCATTCCCGGCCAATCCATGGAGTAGTACTAAGCTTGAACCAGGTTCTCGCAGGATCTATACACTGAACGAGACATAGAATTACCTAACCACCCTTCTAACCCCCTTCCAAGTAGTTAACGTGCTTTATATAGACTGTAAAGACACGAATATGCAAATTAACAACATATGAAGAATGGTTAGATAAATTCGCCTCAATATTAAAAACTAGTTATTAAAGTCATTAATACATACCCAAATAAAAAGGAGCCAAAGATTGGAAATAAAAAAGAAATACATAAAATATTTGTCTTCACCAAGTGATGTAAGAGTTTAGCCAAGCATGGCCTTTGTTTGACAATAACTCTTACGATCAATCTTGGATCCCGAGACTACTAAACACTCTAAATGATGGAAGATGGATGATGGTGGTGGATGATAGTGTTGTAGTGGTGGTGGAGTGGTGGCAAGTATGAGAGAAGTGGTTTGCTAAGGGATGGATTGGAATGAAACCAAGCACCCTTATTTATAGCTGAAAATCAGACATCCAACACGGCCTGTGCCCGCCTGGCACGGCCCCGTGGCCATCAGTCTCTCTCCTCTTCATTACCTGCAGTGTCAAACTTTGCACTAACACGGCACTGTGTGTCAATGGCACGACCCATGGCCAATGTACTTGCTGTAGTATCTTAGATTCTACAAATCCTAGAGTTGACCATGCCCCGTGTTGCCTTCGCACAGCCCCGTGTTGAGCTTTGGATTTGTCTTTTGTTGTTGTCTTTTTCTTCTGCAGAGAATTCTCACTGGGCACGGCCCATGCCTGGTGGGCACGGCCCCGTGCCAAAGCTTTCTGATCTTGTTATATCTTTGGTTTGGATGTGGATGGGGGCTTGGCGAGTTGTGTCAATCCTTCTTCATGGTATTTATGTTGGTTTTTGTTGTTATTTTGCTCCTTTCATGCATTTAATCTCTTTTGACCCTGTTAATTAAAAAGGAACAAAGAAACGAGCTTTTTCCAACATTAGTACTGTAAAAGGATTGTTTTTAAGCCGTATTTGATACATTTTATATGTTGTATTTTATGCACATCATTTATCAAGAATACTCACAAGACTAAAGAACAAATCCCATTAACAAAGAAAAAGGGTAGAAAGAATTGTCAAAAACATAACACACCACTTTGCCAAAGATTAAACATTTATTTCATACCCAGCTTCATCTACAACCCAAGCAATACAAGAAGTTTAGCTAAGAATGGCTATACAAACTTGTCCATAAACAATGATCATGGAAAGGATCTTGATGGATCAAGTAAAAAATAAATAACTTCTTGAAGGTTGTTCATTACAAGTTATCTCTCTCCCCCCTCTCTCTCTCTCTCTCTCTCTCTCTCTCAAACTAAGCTATTATAAGTGATTTTGTGGAATAATCTCAAACTCTAAGTGACCTATCTAGACCAGAGAGTATGTGTGTGAAAATTGGGGGAGGATTGTGTGGAATAGGATGGTGAAAATAGTCTGCAAAGGCCTCTATTTATAGGATGGTTGAATGCAAGTATACACGGTCGTGCATAGGTGGGCATGGTCATGCCTCGTCCTTTCTACCGACAACTTGTTGTCCTTTCTGTACTTTGGGTATGACAACCTGTACACCGCCATGCATAGACAGATCTCCAGACAAGAGCATCAGATGGTGTCAGTGGCATTAGATTAGATCTCGAAGCTTGTGAACGTTGTCTTTTTCCTCCACGGCCATGCCTAAGGGGTGCATGGGCGTGCCTTCGCACATCACGAACTTTTATTGACCAAATAGGGTTGACTATTGACTTCTTGTTGTTGGGCTGGTATGCACGACCGTGCCCATGGCCTGACCTATCTGGTACTCGCTGATTTCCTTGGAATTCTAGGTTTTTCCTCGTTTTTTGCTTCTTATCATTCACAGCCTTTGAAAACCTGCAATTATTAAATATTAACCATTTAGATAGTGTTTTCAATGATAAAGTCATAAAACGTACCATAAATTGGGGGTTAATATGTATAAAAACATGTATAATTGATGGCACCTCAGTCGTCCTGATCATGCAAAAACTCAATTAACCAAGGTAGTTAGGGTAAGTCGAGTATCGTATCCATGAAGAGCATGTGGTCAATATAGAATGTGTTGCTTGATTATCTGAACTATTTTTGAAACAAAAGTACAAAACAATTGTTAGTTATGATCTTTGATTGATTTGATTAAGAACATTGTTTGATGTTAACGAAAAACATAAGTAATTGATTTGTAAACAATGATTAATAAATAGATCACACCCGGGTTTCGGTTTATTAAGTAACTAGGTTAATGCCCGCGTGATGCGCGACTTCATCCAAAACCATATTATTTACTTTGAAATATAATATTTTGTACAAACGCATAAAAACCTATTAAAATCCATATATAATCTCATATTCTATAACACGTCTATAAAGTTTATTAATACGTAGTCTTGTACTGTTGCATAAAAAATTCTGTTGATCAATATACACCGGTCGAGTAAAAAAGAAATTATCAAAATATGAACCAAATGTTATAAAATGTGAATGTATTATATGGTTGAAAATAAAGAACATTAGGTACAAAAAAGATAAAGTCATTTATTCATGTATAACAACTAATTATATAAATTTTATCTTAAATATATTTTCAAATCAGGTAGTAAAGGGGACTAATCATTCATCACAAATTTGAATCAAGTAATTTTAGAGAATCAATACACAAATCATATTAAGTAATTATTGTTATAGAAAGTGGTTAATAGCATGAATATCATCCAAACACTTGCTAGTTGCTTGAACATGTTGACAATTTGAGATCATTCGGCTTCTTCTTTGTACCTAATATGAACAAAATAAATGTCACACATAATGAATCTAGTCATATAAAAGAATTGAATTTATAATTCTAAGAAATCTATGAAATGAAAGGTAAATGAATAAAAAAAATTAAATGTTCCAAGGACTTACATATCATTTCCCAAAAATCGCAGCTGAAACCTAGATGTTGATTAAGATGGCTACACAACTGAATTAATCCTGAAAGTTAAAAAAAATAATAAAACGAAAAAATTTGATATTCAAGAGCAAGTAATAAATTCAGAAGAACAATAAATCAAACCCGAATGTTGCAGCGTAATATAACCAACCCGGCCCGGCCCGACCCAGGTGACCACTTGTACACATCAAGCATCAACTTGAATGATCCAATCATATACCCGAGCCGACCCAAATGACCAGTTGTCCTCATCAACCATCAATCCAAAAGATCCAGCATGATATATAACCAACCCGACCAGGATGACCAGTTGTATCCATTAAGCATCAAACAGTCAATCTTGGCCCGTTTAGTACAAACAATTTTTAACAGAATAATCCAAACATAAAAACATATAAAAAGATGCCAAAAAGAATATACCTTCTTTAATCTTCTTGTAAGACTTCAAAATTTAGCAAATCATGTGAATTAGTCAAGGTATAAAAGAAAGCATCTAAGGTGATCAAAACTGAACCGATCAATATTCAAAATCAAAAAAATCCTAATTGAATCTTAATGTAACAACACATACAGGGTCAGTCAACACATTTCAGATGATACAGGTTCAGGCAAAACATTTATATTGTCAGACTGTCAGGCTCAGATTGTGAATAAAGATGACAACACCATGGCTGCAAGAGAGGTTGCATGAACAACTGCCATCCTACGACCTTGCCATACCATAATGCTATCTTCATTCAATTTTTACTCAGATCTACAAAATCATCATAGCCTCACCTTCACAATCAACACTAAATGATTTGCTAAAGTAATTCAAATGATTTGAAAATGCCAGACCTCGCTTATTCGGGCAGACGTTTGCTTCATCATAGTTTTAGTCTCAGGTGAGAAGCATCTCATCAACATCATTGACTTAATATCCCTTAGGTGACATCGATCTAATTATCATCAACCAAACATCGATTACACCCAACGCTACCTAGAACAGCCGCGAACGGCAGCCAGCAACGATTAGGGCATGTTGCAACAACACAGCAGATCTAGCCATCATAGCCTCAGATGACAAAAGCATCTGTGGTGATCAAAACTGAATCGATCAATTTTCAAAATCAAAAAAATCCTAAATGAATCTTGATGTAACAACACATACAGGGTCAGTCAACACAGTTGAGATGATACAGGTTCAAGTAATAAAAAGAAACCCTCTATTGTAGAAGCAACCAGTGAGAGAGTTTTGATGGAATTTTTAAGAGGGGTCGGTGACATTGTCGAGGAGTTTCAGGAAATGCTATCACTTAGCATTTCCTGACACTCCTCGACAACATCACCGACCCCTCCATGTTTCCAGCAAAACACTCTCACTGGTTGATTCTTCAACAGAGGGTTTCTTCTTATTACCTTGAACATGTATCATCTCAACTGTGTTTGACACATCCTTACAGTCTTCCTCTCTTCCTTAATAGCTAAGAACGTGACACGTAGGGGGGGTAGTTGCACGGACCTCCCATCCGCCGGAGTATTGCAACTCCGCAAGCTAGCTTAGCCCCATAGCTGCCTGGCGGTGACACGTAGGCAAATCGAGGTCATCCTCTAATCTCCTTTAATAGATAGTATAGATTGTGAAAACACTACATGTAATCAAAATCCACGAATTAGAACTATAATTTCTAAAATTAAGCAAATTACTACAAAAAGGTAATTAAATTATATAAAAGTGAACACTTCTAATTAGATAAAACATTAAATTCATTCAAACTGTACCACAAATAGCAATCGAGCCATATTCCAATTACTTTGTAGTCATCAGAAATCAACATAACAGAAAAAAACTAAATTTATATAAGTAGTAAACAATTTGAAAATTTCCCTGAACATTTTTATTGGTCGGCCAAATACGAAACATATATGTTTCGTAAAAGTCAACAACATTTCTGACAGAGTAAATATGCAACACACAACATTAAGTCGACATTTCAGATACTTTTTTTCAGAATCGGCCATATAAAGTTGGCATTTATAGAAAGGCAAAACCTCAAAACAAAAAAATTTGGCATTTAGAGCAGTCAGAAATTGAAATTGATGACATAAACCATGCTCTCAAGTTTAGGTAAATTTATGCCAGTTCATACCAATCTACAAACAATTTAACCGATATTTGTTTTCCTTAACTAACCCTCGAACATCATTGCAACACAACATTTATGACAATCATCAAATTTAAGATGAATCACACTGTCATCAAACAACGTCACCTCTAACCTAATGTAATTTAAAGGGCAACATGAGTTATCTCAAACTTACCGATATCAATTGATCATGAATAAAATCCATTAACTTTTGGCTTGACATGCAATCCCTAAACACATGATGGTATCACTATAAGGGTGCCATGAAACGAACCATGAGATCACCCTGCAAATCAGTAGATTAAAAGGGTTTTCAAAATAGATCCATTAATATCAAACATACCATGAGCATCCACAAGGCAAACTTTTAAAGAAAATGTGTTAAAAATATCAAAACTAAAATTATCGATAACAAACACATAGATAAAGAGACGGAATCAGATCAAAACAAATTGATGATATATGAACAAATGAATGATAAAACAGAACATATAACATACCTTAACAAAATGAATCACGGCAAAAAGGCACTAAAAACACAAATACTCAGCCCTAATTCAAGATCTCAGTCATTCAAAAGATTCAAAACCAATCGTTAAAGAGATGAATGATTTGAGTTACAGATTACAGATAGGAAAATAAACAAAAGATAAGAAACATAAAGTTACCGATATTTGCAAATTATGTGAGTAGAAGATTCGATTTCCTCTTCAAACCGATCTATGTATGAGCAGAAGTGAAAATAGTTCTAACCTTCAATCGTTGCGTCAGTAGAGAGAGATCTAGGGTTTTCGAGTGTTAACATGGAGAAGATTAAATAGATATGGATCAGGGATGTGAGAAAATACGACGGTTAAAGATTAGGGTTTGTTCATCAATCGAGCCTATTCATCAATTGAAAGTCAGTGTAAAAAGCATAAAAATAAAAAGATTTGAAGGTTATGGGGGTGTTTGGGTTAGTTTATTTTGGAGCAACTTATAACTTGTTGACTTATAAAACTTAATAAGTTATTTTTTGAGTGTTTGGGTTAGCTTATTTTGAAGGATTTTGTGTCTTGAAAAGTCATTTTTGAGAAGTTAGAATTTCTAACTTCTCACTTTTAACTTATATAAGTTAATAAGGGGGTGTTTGGTGTCGCAACCCCCGATCCCTGATCCCCGGGAACGGGCGGACGCGAGCTCAGAGTTTCGGTGGTATCAGTGTTATTTAATCTCGCAGCGGAATTTACATCAGGATCGTAGTTAGGAAATGTTTATCAGAGTAAAACCACCTCATTTACTATTAATAATCACATGGGCAAAACCCAAGTTTCTTATTACAATACATTTATAGGGACAAAACCCTATTTTATTGGATTTAAAACATCGTTTATTAGGTAACTATTATAGCCACATTTTCCCAAGCCTTCAGTGCTCTCCAGCTGGCTTTTCACTAATTGGCTGTTCATATTGTGTTACTTGTAACGCGTTTTAAAAACATTTGTCACTCGGAAATACTGGTGAGTGAATCCCAGTTTAATCAAGAAACATTTTATCGATTAAAACAGTATTGAGAGCAATCACATTGTTTATTTCTACACAATTACTCATTCAGTATTTTCCACTCGACCGGATCTATGGCTATGGTCAAATTACCCATTGGCTAACTCGTCGTCCAATGGTAATGCACTGTCATTCAGACTTACTACTACTCGTAGTAAATTTTGTATACAAAACCCCATAATACCGACAGTAATTGAAGAACTACAAAGACTCAATCACCGCTTAATCACATTGTAAAACATCTAAGGTTTTGTAAAACATTCCAAAAAGGTTAACAAAAAGAGGATAAACTCACATTGCTGTCTTAGGCTTTTCGTAAGGGTTTCCTGGATATAATCTATAATTTATACAAATGTTCATTGGTTAGTACCATAACCCTTTGAAATTATTAATAATACCCTCCCCGAGACGGCATTCCAACAACTACGTCGGGCAGAACCACGACAGTTGTTACGGAACCCTAAACCAATCGGGCAGCGTAACTATTACGAAACTAGGGTTATAATACTTACAATGGAGCAGAACCTTGCTAATTAGGGGTATAATACCCGTGTATTATAACTTCTCTACAGAATTGAGATTTAGAATTGAGATTGTGAGCGACGAAAAACGTAAACTGGTGCTATTTATTTATAGTTGTGATATTGAGCCCTGTCGCGGCCCGCGTGAGACACAGGCCAAGGTTACGCGGCCCGCGTCAACCTTGGTCAACACTATAGCTTGGCCCAGTCAGCTTGTAGACTTGACACGATGTCGACACGTGTCGGCATCTGGTGTATCCGCGTTTCATGAGCGCTCGCGGCCCACGTGAGCATGAGGTGGGATCTTACGCGGCCCGCCTCAGCTTAGAATTCAGATTTTTATTTTATTTTTATAAACTATAACGTATTTCGGGCTTGGTTTTTACATACGGGGTATAATATAAGACACATAAGGATATTTTAAGATATAATAGGGTGTCGGAAAAATTATGAGAGTGTTGGTTTTACCGAGGGTTGTTACATTCTCCCCACCTTGTTTTAGAGCTCGTCCTCGAGATCTACTGGAACAAATGCGGATATTTCCTTTTCATTTCTGACTCGAGCTCCCATGTGTCCTCAGGTCCTCTTTTGGATTCCCACTTCACTTTGACCAGAACTAGTCTCTTATGCTTGAGATTGTTGACTTTCATGTCTTCAATTTGTAGAGGCATTTCTACAAACTTGAGTTGTTCATTTACTTCTATATCCTTAAGAGATACTATCAATGATTCATCAGCTAAACACTTTTTGAGATTTGATACATGAAATACATCATGTATTCCTGCCATTTCCTCTGGTAATTGTTGCTGATAGGCTACAGGTCCTATTCTTCTAATAATCTTAAAAGGTCCAACATACCTGGGACTTAACTTTCCCCGTTTGATGAATCTTACTACTCCTTTCCAAGGAGAGACTTTTAATAATACTTTATCTCCTATTTGAAATTCCAATGGCTTGCGTCGGTTATTAGCATAACTCTTTTGTCGATCACGTGCTGCTTTCAGTCGTTCCTTGACTTGAATAATCTTGTCAGTTGTTTCTTGTACTATCTCAGGTCCAGATAGTTGCTTTTCCCCAATTTCTGGCCAACAGACTGGGGTTCGACACTTTCGTCCATAAAGTGCTTTGAATGGTGCAGCATTGATACTTGTGTGATAGCTATTATTATAAGAAAATTCTATTAAAGGTAAGTGATCGTCCCAATTACCTCCAAAGTCAATTACACAAGCTCTAAGCATGTCTTCCATTGTCTTAATTTTCCTTTCGCTTTGTCCATCTGTTTGTGGATGATAAGCCGTACTTAGCTTTAACTTGGTTCCCATTGCCTTTTGGAAACTTGACCAAAAATGAGATGTAAAACGACTATCCCTATCAGAAACAATTGATAAAGGAATACCATGTAAAGAAACAATTTCATTTACATACAATTTAGATAATTGTTCCATACTAATTGTTTCTTTTATTGGTAGAAAATGAGCTGACTTGGTTAGTCTATCTACAATCACCCAGATTGTATCATTTCCTTTCCTAGTTTTGGGTAATTTAGTAACAAAATCCATTGTTATCAATTCCCATTTCCAAACAGGCATTTCTAATTGTTGTAACAAACCTGAGGGTTTCTGATGTTCAGCTTTAACTTGTGAACAGGTTAAACGTTTAGAAACATAGACTGCTATGTCCTTTTTCATTCCTATCCACCAGAAATTTTTCCTTAAATCATGGTACATTTTATCACTTCCTGGATGCATCGTATACTTAGATTTATGGGCTTCTTCTAGAATACGATGACGTAGACTTCCTAATTTAGGTATCCACATTCTCTTTTCATGGAATCTCCAAATTCCATCTGTTTCTTGTTTTAATTCTTTCAGCATACCTTTTAACTTTTCAGTATCTTCCTTGATTACTGATTCTTGTGCTTCTCTTATCTGATTATTTAAATCTACTTGCAGATTTAGTTTAAGAGAACGTACCCTTCTTGTCTTTTCGTGATACTTTCGACTTAAAGCATATGCTACTACATTTGCTTTTCCTTCATGATACTGGATATCACAGTCATAATCGCTAAGAAATTCCATCCAACGTCTTTGTCTCATATTTAACTCTTTCTGCCCGAAAACATACCTTAAACTTTTGTGATCAGTAAATATGGTAAACTTACTACCATAAAGGTAATGTCTCCAAATCTTAAGAGCAAAAATTATAGCTCCTAATTCTAAATCATGGGTTGAATAATTCTCTTCATGATTCTTAAGTTGTCTAGATGCGTAAGCTATAACCTTTTGGTGTTGCATCAATACGCATCCATAACCTAATCTAGAAGCATCACATTAGACTACAAAATCTTCAGTTCCTTCTGGTAATGCTAGTATGGGTGTATGAGTTAATCTTTGCTTAAGGATTCTAAAGGCTTCTTCTTGTTTTACTCCCCATTCAAACTTAACAGATTTACAGGTTAACTTAGTTAAGCGAATGGCTATTCTAGAGAAATCTTTAATAAATCTTCTATAATAACCGGCCAATCCTAAGAAACTTCTAACCTCAGTTGGTGATTCAGGGGTTTTCCATTTAGTAATTGCCTCGATTTTCGTTGGATCTACATGAATTCCTTCATGGTTGACTAGGTGTCCAAGGAATTGTACCTGTTCTAACCAAAATTCGCACTTTGAAAACTTAGCATAAAGCATTTCTTTTCTTAAGAAACTTAAAAGTGCGTGCAAATGCTTTGCATGATCTTCTTTACTCTTAGAGTAAATTAGAATATCATCTATGAATACAATTATAAATTTATCCAAATATGGCTTACATATTTGGTTCATCATGTCCATAAATGCAGCTGGGGCATTGGTTAAACCAAATGGCATGACAGTAAATTCATAATGACCATACCTTGTTCTAAATACAGTTTTAGGAATGTCCTCTTCCTGTACCTTTAATTGATGATATCCTGACCTCAAATCTATTTTAGAGAAAAATCGAGCTCCTTGCAGTTGATCAAACAGATCATCGATTCTTGGTAATGGATACCAATTCTTAACCGTAACCTTGTTTAATTCACGGTAATCAATGCACATACGCATTGATCCGTCCTTCTTTTTAACGAACAATATCGGCGCTCCCCATGGCGACGAACTTGGTTGTATAAATTCTTTTTCCAACAATTCATCTAATTGTTTCTTCAATTCTTGCATTTCAGCGGGTGCCAAACGATAGGGTGCTTTGGCAATCGGTGACGTTCCTGGTATTAGATGGATTCTGAATTCAACTTCTCTATCCGGAGGTAGTCCTGGTAATTCTTCGGGAAAGACATCTGAAAACTGAGATACTACTGGAATATCTGTTAAATCCTTTCCTTTAGTGTTAGTGATTATGGAAATCAAATACACTATAGAACCTTTTCTTATACAACTTGCAGTTTTCATCACAGATATGAATTTTGTGGATCTAGAGAGCTTATCTCCTTTAATTGTGATCTTTTTACCTTTTGGTGAATTTACTTGAATTGACTTTTGATCACATAAAATATTGGCTTTATTGGCTATTAACCAATCCATTCCTAAAACAACATCAAATCCTACCAGATTCATGGGATATAGGTTTGCTATAAATTTCTGATTTGAAATTTCTATACTTGCTCCCTGCAAGATTTCAGAAATTCTAACGGTTTCTCCATTAGCTGTTTCTACTAGACATTCTTGTGGTAGTTTAGTTAATGACTGATTTAGAAATTTGCAAAACGATGTATTAATAAAACTTTGGTTTGCACCAGAGTCAAATAATACTTTAGCAAAAACATCATTAACTAAAAACGTACCAGCTATAACATCTGGAATCATCTTGGCTTCTTCTGCAGTCAGGACAAATGCTCTAGCATTTTTAGTATTCTTGTTATCTGGAGCTGGAGCTAATTTTGGGCAATTCAGTTTGATATGACCTTGTTCTCCACAATTGTAACATACCCTGCTGTTAGCTTTCTTTCTACAGTTTTCTTCCTTGTGTCCCGACATTTTGCAAAAGTTACAGTATATGGAGCATCTCCCTGAATGCTTTCTTTTGCAATACCTACAGTAGGGTGCAGAGGTAGAACTTATATTTTTCCCACGGTTAGAATTTCCAGAATGAAATTCTTGAGTCAACTTCTGGGTTAGGTTCCTCCTTTGATCCTCTTCTCTGGTACGGACTAACTCATCAGTCAAGGTATTGGCTAGTTCTACAGCTTCTTCTATGGTTTGAGGTCTAGCTGCCTTGACTACGTGTCTAATTTCTCCAATTAATCCCCAAATATAACGGGAAATTAACACTGGTTCTGGTGAAGCAAAAGTTGGCACTATCCTAGCATATTCAAAGAATAATTTAGTGTACCCCTTGCTATCCACACCAGTCATCCTAAGGTTTAGGAATTTGTTTGCTATCTGTTCTTTTTCATTAGGAGGGCAGAATTTCCTTTCTACCTTGTCCTTAAATTCTTCTCATTCCATATTGTAGGTTCTATCACTTCCTTTTGTTTGGAGGATAGTGTTCCACCATTCTAGTGCTGCATTCTTAAACAGATTAGAAGCAAACAATATTCTATCTTCTTCGGCACACTTACTTATCCTTAAGACTGCCTCAGTCTTCTCTATCCAGCGTAAGGTTGCAATGGCCCCTTCATTTCCCGAGAATTCCATTGGTTTACAAGACCAAAATTCTTTATAAGAACAACCATAAGGCATGGTTCTTCTTCTTTTGGGAATAGGCATTTGAAGTACAGGTCCATTGTTCACACTGTTTTCTGGTTCAACGGGTCGCTTACTGCTATGTTTACTTTTATTATCAGCATCTTTAACAGTTTGGAGAATAAATGGCATTGCATCTATGTTGGTGCACGAAATGTCTGTTGACTACGTTTGCATTAAGTCTTAGGTCAAGATATGTCAAAATTAGAGCTTGAAAGACAAAATTAGGGTTTATCTTGACTATTTCGCTCATATGTACATATTAGTATGAGGTTTCGCTTTTAGGGCTTTAGGGTTTTGCTCATGTGTACAATAGGGGGTTTCGCTTATGCTAACACATGGGGTTTCGCTCATATGACATGCCATATGAGCGAAACCAACTGGACTATAAATATCTGTCATGTGTGATTTCATTTGTAACTTGGAGCGAAACCTGGTCAAATGCTTTGTAATGAAACTCTGTCAAAATCATTTCAGAAAGCATCAATAGAGAAGGAATTAAAGAGGAAAAGCTGTTGTTACTTTATGTACATTGATTCCGCCTTTATACGCAAAGATGAACGTTCTCTACTGACTATTTAGGGTCTAAACCGGTCCAACAAGTGGTATCAGAGCTCAGGACGAGGAGTTCATACTACTACAGCTTGATTCTACCAGATTCTCTTACTTCTACTCACTTTCTCTCATACTTTTTCGATTTGAACTGGTTCTTACGGTTGAAATGACCTGAATTTTGAATATAACGTGTGAAACACAGTAATAACAAACCCTAGAAAGAATCAGGTTAAAATATGGCTTAAAAATGGTAAAAATATACTAAAAACCTGATTTCTCTTATTCGGACATCGAAGGGGTTTCGCTTATACGGACATAATCATCTGATTTCGCTCATGAGAACCTATCTGATTTCGCTCATACGGACTTGTAATTGCCTATTTCGCTCATCTGTCAAAGTGTTATTTCGCTCATTTGACACACTGCTATTTCGTTTTTGTGTCACAATAACTGATATTTCGCTTATCAGTCACTGTTTTCCAAAATTTCGAAAATTTGTTTAAGTGTTGGCTGATTTTTGCAGGTACATTCAAGATGGATGACATATTCTTGAACCCGTTTAGCGACATGTACGCATTTGCTGGAAATTCGGGAGACGATTCATCTACAAGCAATAACAATGAGAATCCGCCGAATACGAAGAAAAAGTTAACGGAAGCTTGGGAATCTGAAAGTGCCTTTGGAACTTTCAATAAACCTCCAAAGCTAATGGCTATCGAGGAATATAGTCGGTGGTCAAGAAAGTTTGAAGACTGGTTGATGGCATTTGCATTTCCTAGCTGGAAGAGTCTGAAAAACGGCTATGAACATGGAAACAAAAATGGTGAAACTTTAACATCAGCTGAGGAGATTGAATCATTTGTGGCTGAGCAAAAATGTGTGGCATTGTTATTTCAGTCCGTTCGGGAGGACATAATCTCATTGATCGATTATTCAAATGCAAAAGATCTCTGGAAGAAGCTAAAAACAAAATGTTTAGGAAGTTCAGAAATTGTGAAAAACAAAAGAAAACTTCTTAGAAAAGAGTTTGATCTGTTTGGATGTTTAAAGAACGAGTCAGTTTGTAAAATGATAGAAAGGTTTGGTCATCTGAAGCTGGAATGAGCAAGACATGATATCAGATATCCTGAGGATGAGCTTATCGACAAATTGTTCGATTCGTTGCCAGACGAGATGGATTGGAGATATTATGCGTTGATGCTGAAGAATACCATCAAGGATCCAGAAAAGTTGACTTTAGATTTGTTGATTGAGAAACTCGAGAGTCACGAGCTGGAACTAAAGAAGACATTCAAAGTCAATCACTCATCTTATCAACATAATTTGGATTTGTATTATCCAAAAAGCATGATGCCAAAAGCAACTTCTCCCAAGACTGCTTTTTCTGCTGAGAATGTGTCCACAGCAAGCAAAGAAAGTCAAAGTGGTAAAAGCAGTGGAAATCACAGTGGTTATCACAGTGGATCTTCATCATCTGCAAGTCATTCTGATGCAAAGAATCGTTTTCAATGCAACATCGCAATAGACTTAAAGAATGCTCAGAATTTTGATGAGGAGTCGGCTAAACAGCAGATGATCTTTCTAGCATCTGTGTTGGAATCGTATGAAGGGTTAGTAGCAGGGAAGATAGGCAACACCAACCTAACGAAAGAGGACTATGATCAAATAGATCCTGAAGAAATGGAATTAATCGACATTCGTTGGTGCATGGCCAGTGCGGTTCGTCGAGCACAGCGTTTCATGGAAATAACCGGCAGGAAGACAATTGGTGGTCCATCTACCAAGCTAGGATTTGATAAGTCCAAGGTGACGTGCTTCAAGTGTAAGCAGAAAGGTCACTTCAAGCGAGAATGCAGAAACGCATATGCTGATGAGTCGGAGAACCCTTTTAGAGAAGATTACTACAAGAAGGCAATTTATCACCAGAATAAATCTGAGCCGCCTAGATTGAAGCAGGTTGAAGACAACAAAGAGAAATCTAGAGCTCTTGCGGTGATTTATGATGATGAGGGTTATGATTGGAGTCAAGAGGTTCTACCGGAGGAAGATGCAGTTGGTTACGCATTCATGGCGAAAAACGAACCTATTCCGTGGAAAGACAACAGGACTGAAGAGCAGAAGTATAGATACAGAAAAATGCTGGCTGAAAACAGAATAATTAGAATATCTAGTATCTATTTGGAAGCGAAGAGAGCGAGAAGATGGGATCCGGACAGGGAGTGTTATCTTGATCCATATGGAAATATTGCAGTTGATGACAAAACTCTTGATCTGGAAGCCATAATCAAGGAGTTCAAAGATGAGGATGATTATTGGCAGAATAAATGGTGGGGAACTGGAGACGAGAAAGAGAAAGAAGAGAAAGAGAAAAGAGAGAAAGAAGAGAAAGAGAAGAAAGAGAAGAAGGAGAAAGAAGAGAACGAGAAGTTAAAGAAAATTGATACTGGGGTTATTGACACAATGCAGGAGTTAACTGCTGAAAACCTCAGAAAAATGGCTGACAAAGTGCTGGCTGCTAAGGCACTTGAGGTAGACTCTAACTCCGTGTCTGAGTCAAAAAGCCAGGTCAGTTCAAACTTGTCAACAAATGTGTCAGGTAAGAAAATTGATGGAAATGTTGATTGCAAAAATTGCATCAAAGAGTGCAAATTTTGTAATACAGTCACGTATCTCAACGGTAAGAAAGTTGAAGATCTGACAGCAAAAGTCAGAAGTGTTGAGAATCAAATTCTTGATCGTGACAAAAGAGTTAAAGCTTCAACTGAACGGATAAAAGAATTAACTAACCAAATTGAAAATGATAAAATTGATCATGAAAGAGTTAAAAAGGAAAATGAAAAGTTAATTCTTGAAAACCGTCAGATTTCTGAGAAATTTGAAAAACTAAAAAGCACAATGAAAGATAATGATGATCGAAATGGTAAAACTTATAAAGAAAACGTTCAACTAAAAGCAGTGCTTAGAGTAAAAGAAGAATCAATCAACCAACAACTGGATGAAATCGCTAAACTGAAACTTAAATTTCAAGAGACTGAAATTGAAAACGAGCGAATCCAGTTGAAGCTTAACAGTTACAGCTCCGCAAGCTTTGTTTTGCAACACATTGTTCCCAAACCCATCGGAAAAAACAAAGCTGGCGAAGATGTTTATTCTGATGGAACTGGGGTGGGTTTTCATAGAGTTCCACCGCCGATTTTGGATAATTACACGAAAAAGCAATCAGGGTTGGTTGAAATTGAAGAAGAAAGTAAAATGAATCTTCCGGATTCTATTGATGTCACGTTCACATCTTCCAATGACGATAGTGTCCAAAATGATATTGTAAAAGGTGTTGTTGAAAATGTGCTAAAAACGGATAGTGACACTACTGAGGAAGATGGGTGTTTCTTGGACAACTACATTCCGAAACAAAAGTCCAAGAACAACTTAAATGAAGAATCAAATCTTATCATGTACAAGATGTTGGGTTCAGATAAGTTGTTTTCGGATTCTGAGTTTCCGATTGAGAATGTAAATGTGAACAAATTGACAAACGTTTTCAAGTTGGTCGAAGTTGAGTTATCAGAAGTGAACAATTTGAGTCAAACAAAGAGAAAAATGAATTTTGAGAAAGATAAAGCTTACTACAAGAAATCTGTAGTTCCACCGCGTTTTTATAATAACAATCAAAACAATTGGTCGGGTGGTTATCAGGGGGGTAAGTCTTATCAGAAGAGAAATGTTCAAAATAAGAAGTTTGTTGAGAAGAAAAAATTTGTGAACAGTTCGAGTTCACTTGCTGATGAAGAGAAAGAATTTTTTTCAAAATCAAATCAAGAATTCTTTGAGAAGAGAGCTTCACAGGCTCAGTCTGAAGGCACAAGTCGAGTGGTTGATACTCGAACATGCTTCAGATGTAATCAAGTTGGTCATATTGCACGAAAGTGTACCAATGTGAAGCCTAAGACTGAAACTGTGAAGATTCAAAAGAAGAAAGTTGAGGTGAAGGGTAAAGCACCAATCGTTGTTGAGAAAAAGAGTGTGAAAAATGACAACATTAAAGTGAAAATTGAACCCGTAAAGAAAGTGGTAACTAAAAATGACAAATTTTACAAGCGGGTTGCATTATCTCAACAAGTTTGGAAACCAAAAAGTGAGAAAAAGATTTCACCTTCTAAGGATTCAATTCCAATTGATTATGATGCAAATTTTCCACCTTTGAAGGCTGAAAACTTCAAAATTCAAATTGCGAGAGTCAAGGTTACACCCAAGGCTGATGAGGGCTGGGTGGACTTCATGTTCGACTAAACAGTTTGAATTGCCGGAGCTTCCTTGATCGCGAAGCATGAATCGGCATCTTTATTAAAGTTTAATTCAAAGTTTGTTATGTGCAGGAACTTCCAAAACTTGTATCCAGATGGATCATGGATAGTGGAGCTTCAAGACATAAGACAGGGAAGACTGCGTTGCTGTATGATGTGAGAAATATCAATGGTGGTTACGTAGGTTTTGCGGGTAATCAAGGAGGAAGGATTATAGGTGAAGGAACGTTATCCAACGGGATTGTGACGTTTGAAAGAGTTAATTACATTGCTGAGCTGGAGAACAATGAGTATCTCCCAGATCTGTGACAGGATGTATACTACTCACTTCACTGATAAAGAATGTTTGATCTTGAAACCGGGAATTGTAATACCCGGGGAATGGATTATCATGAGGGCACCGAGAGTTAATGATCTGTACGTGTTGGACATGAGCGTAGCTACTACAACCACGGGTCAGGCTCATTGTTTTGTGTCCAGAGCAACTGAGAAAGAATCGAGATTGTGGCACCGCAAGATGGGGCATATTCACCTAAGGAAAATGAATCACTTGGTGCACAACAATTTGGTTACAGGAGTTCATGTCAAAGGTTTTCATCTGGAAGGGGAGTGCATTAGCTGTGTCAAAGGCAAGCAGAAGAAAAAGTCACACCCTACAAAGCAAGTTAATTCAGTTTCGAGACCTCTGGAAAGACTTCACATGGATTTGTTTGGTCCTGTGAATGTCAAAAGTATTATAGGAGATTACTACTGTTTGGTCGTTACTGATGATTATTCCAGATTTTCGTGGGTTTCTTTCTTGAAGACGAAAGACGAAACATTTGACAGTTTGATGGCGTTGTTCAAGAAAATTGAGAATCTATACCAAAGGCGTATCAAAAGAATTCGTAGTGACAATGGTATTGAATTCAAGAACAGTAAGATGGAAGAATTTTGTGATGAAAGAGGTATATTGCATGAGTTTAGTGCTCCGTACACTCCGCAGCAGAATGGAGTCGCAGAACGCAAAAACCGAACACTAATCGAGACGGCTAGAACTATGCTCGCAGATTCAAAGTTACCGATAAATTTTTGGGCTGAAGCTGTTTTCGCCGCATGCTATACACTCAACAGAGTTCTCACTGTCAAGAAGTTCAACAAAACATGCTTTGAGCTAATCAATAACCGTAAACCAAATTTGAAGTATCTAGAACCGTTCAGGTCACCCTGTACTGTTATAGAGCCTCATGGAAAGTTTGGTCCGAAGTGCATTGAGGGAATATTTGTTGGTTATGCAAATCCGATGCGACGTGTCTTCGTTCCAAGTGAGAAGCGGATTATTGAAGCTGGAAATGTTGAATGTCAAGGTTATACTATGCCGTCGCAGAATCCTGGAGATTCATGGCGTTATCATTATGACAAACTGTGGGATTCGTTTGACATGAGAGAAGAATCAGAGGAAGATGAAGGTTTCTTTGATGAGCAGGAAATTTTGCGTGAATAAGAGTCGCAGCAAAGGTTTCCAGCTGAGTATTCTAGAAGACCTCGGGAAACTTCAAATGATGATGAAGTAGGTCCTAGTAATGCTGGTGAACATGATGATGAAGTTGCTCCTGGTAATCAGTCGGCAAAAAATGATTATCAAGAAGCTGAGAACATGCCAGTATTTGATCATGGTGATTCAGATTCTGAGGGGGAGCAGATCCAGATTTCAAGTCAAACAAATCAAGTTGGTGAACAAGATGCAGATCAGAATGTTACTAATCTGGAGGGCAATGTAGATGTTCCAAGCGAAGTGATGCCGCGAATTCTTTCATATCATCCAGAGGAGTTGATCATAGGAGAATTGCAAGCAGGCGTTCGCACGAGACGTCAAATTGACCAGGGCCTTACATGGTTTTATTCTACAGTAGCACCTTTACAAACTGAATTTTCACTAAGTTGTTTCATTTCGCAGATCGAACCGCGAACTTACAAAGAGGCGCTTACTGAAGACTCTTGGGTCATTGCAATGCAAGAGGAGTTAAGTCAGTTTGAAAAGTTGGGAGTGTGGAAGTTAGTTGATTTGCCGGATGGTCATAGAAAAATCAATACAAAATGGGTATTTAAGTGTAAGAGAGACGACAGAAGTGTATGCTCCTGTGGCACGGCTAGAGGCAATCAGAATTTTCCTTGCATTTGCGTATTGGAAGAACTTCAAAGTATATCAGCTAGATGTAAAATCGGCGTTTCTTTATGGGAAGGTCAAAGAGGAGGTTTATGTCGGACAGCCGCCGGGCTTCACCGACCCAATCCACAAAAACAAGGTCTACTTATTGGACAAAGCGTTGTATGGTTTACACCAGGCCCCGAGAGCTTGGTACGAGACTTTGTCTCAACACCTACTAGCCAACAAGTTCATTCGTGGAAAAGTGGATGCCAATCTCTTCACTAAAGAGGTCGACGGTCATCTTCTGATAGTTCAGATTTATGTGGTTGATATAATTTTTGGGTCAACAAATGAGAGTCTGTGCAAAGACTTTGAATCAGTGATGAAGCAAAAGTTCGAAATGTCATCAATGGGGGAGATGAAATTATTTTTGGGTCTACAAGTTGAACAACTTCCTGAGGGAATTTTCATTCACCAGACAAAGTACGTTCGTGATATTCTAGAGAAATTTGGGATGTCAAGTTCTACTCCAGCTGCTACCCCACTTGCAATAAATCATGGGATTCACCCAGATCTCACCGGAGACAGGGCTGATGAAACGTTCTACCGATCCATGATAGGTTCATTGATGTACTTAACTGCTTCACGTCCTGATATCATGTACCCAACGTGCCTCGCAGCAAGATATCAATCTAACCCGAGAGCTTCGCACATGATTATTGTGAAGAGGATATTACGCTACCTGAAAGGAACTCCTTCATTGGGGTTGTGGTATCCTAGAAAAGGCGACTTTACGCTCGAAGGGTATTCCGATTCAGATTTCGGATGCAGCAAAGTCAATTCCAAATCAACAACTGCAGGATGCCAGTTCTTTGGACCTAGATTGGTTACCTGGCAGTGTAAGAAACAAACGTCTGTGACGCTATCTACATGTGAAGCGGAGTACGTTTCTGCTAGCAGTTGCTGCTCTCAGATCCTGTGGATACAGCAACAGATGCGCGACTACGGTTTGCAGTTTCTTAACACACCTCTTTTTGTTGATAATGAGGCAGCTATAAATATAACAAAGAATCCAGTACATCACGCTAAAACTAAACACATAGAAATTCGTCATCACTTTATTCGCGATTGTTTCGAGAAAAAGTTGATACGAATTGAGAAAATCCACACTGACGAACAGAAAGCTGATTTACATACCAAAGATTTTGATAAAAATCGGTTTAAATATTTGTTAAAACTGAATGGTATGAAGCTTCTTTCGGTGTCGGATGGAATTATCGGCGTTGATGAGAGTACTGTTGCGGATGAAGACAAAAAACAATCTGCAATGGTTTGTCATTTTTTTACTTGTTTTGGTATTTAGGGGGAGTAGATAGATGTATATAGATATATTTGCAAAAAATACAAAAACAGTAAAAAATGCAAAAATACAAAAACAATATAAAATCTGAAAAAGAGCTTGTGTATATAGGGAAAATGATAGTACATCGGCTAGAAAATTACAGTATGCTAAAGATTTATAAAGTTTAAATGAGTTAAACAGTCTCACTAATGATGTGTCGATAGGTTTTCGCACATTTAGTAGATTTATTCGGGATATAAACCTAAAATTTCAAACTTGTGAAATTCGTGGGGAACACTACTTGGATATATAGGTAACCCCTGAAATCTCGTTTGAAAGGTCTCGTATTCTGATATACTAGGTTTTTATACTCAATGATGTCTGGGGTATTATTCCGGGACTTCTGCTGAATTGAAGTTCTGACCTAGTCCTTGGATAATACTTTCCACAAATGCTTGAAACATAGCATAAACCCTCAGCATGCTGATGAAACAATAAAATTGATAGTCGCTGCTGTTGTAGCTAAAAGATCCTCTAAAGGGGACATACCGTAAAGGCGAAGTTGATATCTCTCTGCGCATACGGAAGTATCGACCTGAGATCCCCCGGCCCTCGCATTACCTAATTTATGTACAGATATCATTGTAGTATACTCACCTGTAAGACTGAATATTGGGATTCTGGATACAGGAGTATATTCAAGAGGTGGGACACATGAATGAGCTAAGTTCATAAAACATCTAAATCGTATCCTGAGTAATTTGAAATGTGTGTGAGAATTTAAGATGGATCAGTATATCGACAATCGAGGTGAATTGTTTAAGTCTGAGTATGAAATGAAGCTTAACGGTACTTGTAATTTGTCTGATAGCTGATATGATTCCATGACACGCTCGCCAAAAATTAAGTTTGTAAATAGTTTACTTTGTTTACTTTCTGCAATTTAAGTTTTCTGTATTTCATTTCTTAGTTTAGAACATTTTAAAAATTCAAAGAGATTTTTTATGTCTGGTTTATTTTTGACAAACCAAAGTAGAGATTTGATTGTTAGATTCTCAGATGATTGAAGCAGATGCAGGAGATTCTAGACTGAAGAACGAGGAGAGCTTATCTTGATGAAGTTTGATTTATTGAAAAGTCAAAAACAAGTTCATTAACTTGATACTTGTTATTTTCAGAAAATGTGTAAATTGTTGTTTTTAAAATCAGTTTGATTCGTCAAATGATCAACCAAGGTCATTAAATTGAACTTGGTAGATTAATCAAGTGATCAGGGTCATTAACTTGGACCTGAATACTTGAGTGGATTTATAAAAGCTGATTGAGTCTGTGTGATATTGTTAAAAAGAAAAGTTTGTAATGTTTGATGTTTGAGACACAGGTTTTGGACTTCGTTATTTCCACGGAAGCTAAATGTTAAAGCTTGAATCAGATCAAGACCTCAGATTCTAGCATATTGAGAGGGGGAGTCTGTGAAAGGGGGAGTCTGGATCAACGATCAAAGGGAAGTCTGAAGATGAAGCCAGGACAAGATTGTGAACCTGTGAAGATAGAATGTTTATGATGAAAAGGCAGAGTTGGAGAAAAGACCAAGACTGAAGACTCAGAGCTGAAGACTTCGTCAAAATCCAAGGGGGAGTCTGTTGGTGCACGAAATGTCTGTTGACTACGTTTGCATTAAGTCTTAGGTCAAGATATGTCAAAATTAGAGCTTGAAAGACAAAATTAGGGTTTATCTTGACTGTTTCGCTCATATGTACATATTAGTATGAGGTTTCGCTTTTAGGGCTTTAGGGTTTTGCTCATGTGTACAATAGGGGGTTTCGCTTATGCTAACACATGGGGTTTCGCTCATATGGCATGCCATATGAGCGAAACCAGCTGGACTATAAATACCTGTCATGTGTGATTTCATTTGTAACTTGGAGCGAAACCTGGTCATATGCTTTGTAATGAACCTCTGTCAAAATCATTTCAGAAAGCATCAATAGAGAAGGAATTAAAGAGGAAAAGCTGTTGTTACTTTGTGTACATTGATTTCGCCTTTATACGCAAAGATGAACGTTCTCTAATGACTATTTAGGGTCTAAACCGGTCCAACAATCTATAATTCCTTGTACCACTATGTGTTGGATAGCACTATTATCCACTTGGTTTCCATTGTTATTGATACTTGGATTATCATTAACCACGTTAATGTTACTCTGGTTATCATTATTCAGATTTCCTTGATTTCCTTTGTCGGCCATCTGAATTTTAAACATTTATCTCATATTAATATCACAATTAATATTTTAATATAGTTAATCACATAATACACAATCTAGCCAAAAACGTAGATCATTGCTACTATACTCTTTTCATATACTTATGCGTCTATTACACACTAGTACAGAAATAAAGATTACAATACCAACAGAAATAAAATAGTAATATGCATCCGTACACACATATTTTATTTTATTTTTATTATTATAAAATTATTACTACCATCATTTCACTATCTCATTCACGGATATGGATTTATCCAAAAATCCATATTGCGATCATCGTATTTCCATACGAGACGCTCTCCCACCTGACACATCCTCTTAGTGCTCTCCAAAATTTCCTCCCCAAAAGTCCTAAGTTCTTGAACGTTTTCTGCACTCATTGGGGGTGCAGGTTCTAGGACTGGGTTTGGAATCTGGGGTGCGTTTTCATGATATGGGGGTGACAGTTCATGAAATTGGTAAGGATCCTCTAATATCTCCCTAATATAATCATCTTGGTAATAGGGATCTAAAGGGTCCATACCTGGGTAGACTCCTATATTATGTATGGGTGGATAATCCTGGATAGGGTAACGTTGCACAAAGTCCCTATTATTGTCCCACCAGGGGTCATAATTTGGGTCTATTGGGTTTGGTGCAGGCACCCTAGGGATTTCTTCTGGGTCAAAGTCGTGCATCTCCACTTGGGTTTCTTGGTTTTCTATCTCCATGGGTTGTTCTGGGTTTTGTGGTTGTGGGGCTACTAGTTGTTCCAGACTCGGATCAGCAGCAGTTGTAGCTAGGATATGGAAATTAGCTAGGCTTCTATTAAGCATATCTTGCGTATGAGCATCTGTCTCTCGCTTAATAGCTGCTAAAGCCCTTTGTTGTTTCAATTTTCGCATTCTCTTCCTACGAGCAAAAGCTTCTTTACTGAACCATCCTCGTTTCTTAATAGTAAATGGTTCTTCAGATTTAGCTCTAAAGGCAAATATCTCATCTTCCTGATCAGCAGTATACCCAGAGAGGGCAGGCTGTGATGATGTACCTTCACTCCAAGGTGAATCAGATAACTGACGATTCATATCTGATGGTTCTTGATCACTCATACTGAAAACTATCAAATAGTCAAATAACACAAAATTTTAAAATTTAAGTGTCAGCATAACACTTCTTTGGCTCAGACCAGTGGCTAGGCTCTGATACCACCTTCTGTCGCAACCCCCGTTCCCTGATCCCCGGGAACGGGCGGACGCGAGCTCAGAGTTTCGGTGGTATCAGTGTTATTTAATCTCGCAGCGGAATTTACATCAAGATCGTAGTTAGGAAATGTTTATCAGAGTAAAACCACCTCATTTACTATTAATAATCACATGGGCAAAACCCAAGTTTCTTATTACAATACATTTATAGGGACAAAACCCTATTTTATTGGATTTAAAACATCGTTTATTAGGTAACTTTTATAGCCACATTTTCCCAAGCCTTCGGTGCTCTCCAGCTGGCTTTTCACTAATTGGTTGTTCACATTGTGTTACCTGTAACGCGTTTTAAAAACATTTGTCAGTCGAAAATACTGGTGAGTGAATCCCAGTTTAATCAAGAAACATTTTATCGATTAAAACAGTATTGAGAGCGATCACATTGTTTATTTCTACACAATTACTCATTCAATATTTGCCACTCGACCGGATCTATGGCTATGGTCAAATTACCCATTGGCTAACTCGTCGTCCAATGGTAATGCAGTGTCATTCAGACTTACTACTACTCGTAGTAAATTTTGTATACAAAACCCCATAATACCGGCAGTAATTGAAGAACTACAAAGACTCAATCACCGCTTAATCACATTGTAAAACATTTAAGGTTTTGTAAAACATTCCAAAAAGGTTAACAAAAAGAGGATAAACTCACATTGCTGTCTTAGGCTTTTCGTAAGGGTTTCCTGGATATAATCTATAATTTATACAAATGTACATTGGTTAGTACCATAACCCTTTGAAATTATTAATAATACCCTCCCCGAGACGGCATTCCAACAACTACGTCGGGCAGAACCACGACAGTTGTTACGGAACCCTAAATCAATCGGGCAGCGTAACTATTACGAAACTAGGGTTATAATACTTACAATGGAGCAGAACCTTGCTAATTATGGGTATAATACCCGTGTATTATAACTTCTCTACAGAATTGAGATTTAGAGTTGAGATTGTGAGCGACGAAAAATGTAAAGTGATGCTATCTATTTATAGTTGTGATATTGAGTCCTGTCGCGGCCCGCGTGAGACACAGGCCAAGGTTACGCGGCCCGCGTCAACCTTGGTCAACACTATAGCTTGGCCCAGTCAGCTTGTAGACTTGACACGATGTCGACACGTGTCGGCATCTGGTGTATCCGCGTTTCATGAGCGCTCGCGGCCCGCGTGAGCTTGAGGTGGGATCTTACGCGGCCCGCCTCAGCTTAGAATTCAGATTTTTATTTTATTTTTATAAACTATAACGTATTTCGGGCTTGGTTTTTACATACGGGGTATAATATAAGACACATAAGGATATTTTAAGATATAATAGGGTGTCGGAAAAATTATGAGAGTGTTGGTTTTACCGAGGGTTGTTACATTTGGCCTAGCTTTTTTATGTAAGCTTATAGCTTTTTTAGCTTATTTTTACAAAATAAGCACTAATGGGTGTTTGGTTTAGCTTTTTAAGTTTATGCTTATTAGCTTATATAAGCTAATTACAAGAAGCTTATGGGAACATGGTTTTTTAGCTTATTTGAATAAGCTTATTTGAAGAAGATGGTTTTTTACTCATTGCACACAATGATATTATACCCCTCCCATAATACAAAATAACTTAACAAACAACTAAAGATTAATTATTAATTATCAACTTGTAGAATATAAGCTAATCCAAACACTTAAAAATAGCGTATCAAATGAAAGAAAATAAGCATAAGCTACTTTAAAATATAAGCATAAGCCAAAAAAATAAAAGCTAGGCCAAACACCCCCTACGTCACTTTTGAGAAGGAATCCCAAACACCCACTATGAATAGATCAAAAAGAAGAAGAACAGATCGAATTTCCGCTTGAATGTTGATGCTTCAATGATTGGAAGATGGAATGGAAGGAATGAGAGAAGATCGATGGATGAGAGATTAGGAGAGAGATACAGAAACGTACGTAATAAGCTTCTCCAATCCTGGCCTTAAAGGTTTGCCACATGTATGCTTATGTGGCTGCTTATTTGGCATCAACCATAGGGGGACATGTGTCCCCCAATATTGAAATCTTTATTTGCAAATTAAATATTAAAAATAATATTAATAGTTTAAAAATGTCTAATTACAAAAAAGTAAACAAATGTTTTAGGAAACATTTTATAGATGCAAAATAATAAAACAAAGATAAAGATTAAAAGAGTATAGGTAATACAAAATATTCCAAACCAACCATTAAAACCAACAAACCATATGTTTCAAATAAAAAAACCATCCAACATATATTTAAAAAAAAAACAAATCATCCAACCTTCACAAATCAATCCAAACCAATCCAAAACACAAACCAAACCAAAGCAGCAATATTCGAAAAAAGATAAATTGTTTTTGGTAAAAATAATTCAACCATAAATCACTTTGGTTCCTCAGCAGCATCTTCTGCTTCCTCAATGACAAATGTTGTCTCCACCTTACGATTGCACTCATCACAACCAAGGTAGTACCAACTATCTTTATCATCCACACTCATGATCGTACCATGAGCTATGAGCTCACATGGCTGAAAGTAAATGTAAGAAAATAGATTTAGAAATATAAATATTTTAAACAATTTTGTTTAATGTATTTATTTAAAAAATTAAAAAGTAGACACACACCTTATCCAAGAGCTTAATATCAAGGAAATTGGAAAATGGATGCTTGAATAAAAAGTCATCCGCAAGACTGATGTTTCCAGATGAACCAATAGATTTCTGACAATTAGATGATGTTTTACATATCTTCTCAACAAACCTGGTTAAAATAATATAAGCAAAAAAAAGTTAAAAAACATCAATAAGTAGTTCCTATTATTTTATAAACTGTTTACTTTCTTCTAAATGAAAGAATCTCCTCTATGTCAGCATTGATAAACAACCTGGTTATTTGGAAAGCATTAGATAGCATTGTCTTCCCTGTGTAAAAAAAATAATTAAGAGATTAGGATATTCAATTTCGTATATCTTATTAATATTTATATAAAATCCACAAAGTTTATAAACAGTGAATACCTTTATAGTTGTTGAAACTACCAAACTGCACAAGCAGAACAACATGAAATTCTTCTTTATGGCTCTGAATGTAACCAAACATCTGATCGCAGTACTCATCCCATAAAGTGCACTTTAACTTGATTCCCCTAAATAAATATAAATTAAACAGATATGAGGATATCATGTAAAAAACATATATCATACTAAAGTTGCAATGAAATCTAATTAGCAGTTAATAAATAGACTCTTCATCCAGCAATTGCAATATCATGCATTTGCTATCTTTTCCCGTCTTCATTTTGGTCACTTCTGGTTCAGACCACTCATCTACATATCCAATAAAATATGGAAAAAAAAATGATTAAAAACAAATGTAATCAGCACAAAAAACAAAAATTTAAAAAATAATCTATATTTAACTAATTTTTAATTTATGATGTAGTTGTTATATATGATGAAGTACAAACCAAGTCGATACTTGACATCGACTTCACCAGCTTTAATGGACTCAAACGATGCTAACCGAATACCATATACACTTCCATCAAAATTCTCACACTTTTTAACCGATGTATCAAAGTTTAAGCTAATAGCATGTTCCTTCTCAAAGTGTTTGAAATTTGACTTAATGACAGAAAGTTGAGATTTATAAATGTAATAACACTCATGTTCATTAAGCAAAAATTCATGTTTTTTTCATAAACTTGCTCCAAACAGTAGCCTGCATCCGAGTCCCCTAATCAAAAACACAAATTAAAAGTAGTTAGTATAAACAACAATATAAAAATTAACCGATATTTTAAAAAGCAAATGACATTCAAACATACCTACTCATCCATGAGCACCATTTCAATACCAAGGGTTTCTCCTTCTACCTTTGGATTCACACGAATCCAAAGTCTTAACACCTTGACCTTGATGGTAAACAGCTTGGATCTCCAATGAAGATTGTTTAAGAAAGTAACATAGTTTTCATCCATTGATTATTAAGAGATATGAGCCGACTATAGATGATTGAAGTTAGAAAATGATTTATAAGTGAATAAATTCAATGAATTAAGTGAATATATATACAAATTTCGTTTAGTTATTTTTGTCAAGTTGAAAAATCAGTTGAGTAATATAAAAATATGTTACCGAAGTTAACAAATTAGTATTTGTAGAAATGGATTGACATTTCTAAAAAAAATACAAATCTCAAAAAGATTAGGCACCAAATTCTTCAAATACCTAAAAAATGAAACAAAAATAAATTATATAAAACAACTTACAGATACAATAAAAATAGACAAAAAACATATGCAAAATTTATTAAATAAAAAGCTAAATCTACACTCTAAAGCAATGCATGAAAACAACACAAAATGAAATACCACCCTAAAAAATTACCACATCTTATACATCAAATTTAATATTAAAAAGGTAAACTCAAAGTGTAAAACGGTTGAAAATTTAGGTTTGTGACCAACCAAAGATAATTAAATCATGCCATATAATTTAGCATACGGTTGTTTAGTTTTTTTGGTAATATATATGTAGTTAATTTCGGCATACGGTTGTTTAGTTTTTATTAAACTTAATTGTTTAAATACAAAATATTATATGTCAGCAACGATTTTTAAAAAACTTACATATATAAGTTTGAAAATCTGTTTTTAGTTTCCAAATTTAAATAAAACAACCTTAATAATGTTCATTAAAATTAAAAAAAAAACAATTTCATATACATCATTATTTAAACTGTATATCAAAAAATATTTCAATTATTTCATTGTACAAACTGTATTTTATTTCCTTTATAAATTTTTATTTCACTAAACAAACCTTTTTATGTATAAAATAGTAGCATATTGAAAATAAAATTTACAATTGTAGATATTCAATGAAGGTTAGGAAAACTTTAAATTGATTTAAATGGAACGGTTTTCTTAAAAAATTATTTATTGTCAGTTAAACAATTTAAAAAAAAGGAAACAAAATCATATTAACTTTTAGTTTTACGTAAATTTTTAAAAAAATGACGGTTTATTATAAAATTTAATGAAATAATAGAGTTGGCACTAATCAAACAATTTACTTAAATGATGTTTAATATGATGAATACTTTACTTGATTCCTAAACTAAGATACATACAATTTTGAAGCACTAATTATTTCACAAAAAGATAGAATATTAACCACAAACACGTAGCAAAACCAGTAACATTAACGTCTACTAATCTATCATCAAATATATTCAAAAACTAAGTTCTTCGGCCACACATATAAACAACCCAAAAAAAGTATCACCAACATCTACCATCACATATGTTCAACGTACCAACCACGACAAAAACATACCTTTAAATGTATTCTAACAACCACACCTTGAAAATACTACCAAAACATACCATCTACCTTCACCAAGTCAGTTATAAAGCAACATACCTTTACTTTTAACAAATATCATCTGAAACGAAGAACCATATACCAACCGTTTGTCTCTAACAAACTCCCTCATACCGGTCACATTGAATCGCAGATAGCCTTGCGAGAACTCCTTGCCAATAGCTACATCCCAAGTTCGACCAGCGCTGTCCTTGATGGTCAAATCCATCTTTCGATCCAACCCATGAGTTTGAGCCCACTTCTTCTTCAAACGCTACAGATGAGAATATAAATGTTAATAATACATACCATTAAAAGTGCTTTTCCTACAACTAATGATTTCAACTGGATTCACTAAACATACATTAATGGTATGAAGAATTAAATAATAAAAACTTACATAATGATTGTCAACAACAAAAGTAACCGGTACTTCGTTATCAACACTCTGTTCAACTCCAGGTGCAGCAACCGCATTAGGCACCTCATCATCAGACACTTCAATTAAGCCATCAGTTGGTTATTTTTTTATAACACAAAGTTCAGGCGGGTAAGTTAGAAGGGCAGGCTTACAACTAAAAACACTCAAATCAAACGTATGCTTATCAAGCATTTCAAAAACCAACAAATGATCATCCGTTATCGATATCTCCTCCTTGATTCGACTCCAACCTGTGGTAATATAAATCTCATGGTCTAAAATTTCCATCCAAACAACCCATTTACGATTTCCAACAGAACGAACCAAAACCGGATCTGAAGGACAGATATTCAGCATCGAGTGATGAACAAACAACTTGTTCACATACTACACAAAGAAGAAAACAATATCAGGATCGATGGTATACACGAAATACAAAAAAATGAATGAACGCAAAGATAAAATAATTTAAAAACTTATATGTTCAATTACCATGCAGTCGTCTCGGTCTTTAAAATCATTTTTAGGTTTGTAGTAGAAGTAGTTAGATGGTGCAAGAGAAATGTCTTGATAAAAGTGGAATAGCCGGAACAAAGATAAAGCTTCTTCATACTAACAAACAACCCACGAATCGTCCGGTAATTTCAATGACGTGACGACATCAAACCAGCCATTGTAAAAAAAAAGTCGCCTGCAAGGTTGAACACTTTGACTTAAAAGGTCCTCCCATCAAGGGTCCTGATGATTGCATTTTTCTCTGGATAACCAAACTTCTTAATCCAGTCACCATAGTCAGCAGGAAGTTTCTGCAACGGAAAAGATAAGTATCGTTAAATGCAATTATAATAACAGTAATCACAAAGTGTTATATTAAAAACATGTAATTTTTTTACTGTAAATGATTATAATTTCAACACTCACCAACGATTTTCTGTCGCCCTAATCAACTATGAACAACAGTAACTGTCACAACCCCCGATCCCTGATCCCCGGGAACGGGCGGACGTGAGCTCAGAGTTTGGTGGTATCAGGTTGTTAAATCTCGCAGCGGAATTTACATCAGGATCGTAGTTAGGAAATGTTTATCAGAGTAAAACCACCTTCTTTAATATTAATAAACACATGGGTAAAACCCAAGTTTCTTGTTACAGTACATTTATAGGGACAAAACCCTATTTTATTAAATTTAAAACATCGTTTATTAGGTAACTTTTATAGCCACATTATCCCCAAGCCTTCAGTGCTCTCCAGCTGGCTTTTACTAATTGGCTTTCACATTGGGTTACCTGAAACGCGTTTTAAAAAAATTTGTCAGTCGGAAATACTGGTGAGTGAATCCCAATTTAATCAAGAAACATTTTATTGATTAAAACAGTATCGAGGACGATTACAATGTTTATGTCTACACAATTACTCCATTTGGTACTATCAAACCTGACTTGTGGGTCATATTACACATTGGCTAACTCATTGTCCAATGGTAACGTACTGTCATACTCGACTTACTACTCGCAGGTAGTACAAATTTTGTATACAAAACCCCAACATACCGGCAGTAATTGAAGAACTACAAAGACTCAATCACCGCTTAATCACATTGTAAAACATTTAAGGTTTTGTAAACAGTTACAAAAAGGTTATCAAAAAGAGGATAAACTCACATTGCTATCTTAGGCTTTTCGTAAGGATTTCCTGGATATAATCTATAATTTATACAAATGTACATTGGTTAGTATCATAACCCTTTGAAAATATTAATAATACCCTCCCCGAGACGGCATTCCAACAACTACGTCGGGCAGAACCACGACAGTTGTTACGGAACCCTAAATCAATCGGGCAGCGTAACTATTATGAAACTGGGGTTATAATACTTACAACGGAGCAGAACCTCACTAATTAGGGGTATAATACCCAAAATATTACGCCTATGTTTTCAGAATTTGAGATTGAGATTTTAGAATGAGCGACGGAAAACGAAAACTGATGCCTGCTATTTATAGTTGTGATATTAAGTTTTGTCGCGGCCCGCATAAGATACAGGCCAAGGTTACGCGGCCCGCGTCAACCTTGGTCAACACTGTAGCTTGGCCTGGTCAGCTTGTAGACTTAACACGATGTCGACACGTGTCGGCATCTGGTGTATCCGCGTTTCATGAGCGCTCGCGGCCCGCATGAGCTTGAGGTGGGATCTTACGCGGCCCGCCTCAGCTCTAAATTCATATTTTTATTTTATTTTTATAAACTATAACGTATTTCGGGCTCGGTTTTCACATACGGGGTGTAATATAATACATATGGGGACATTTTAAGATATAATGGGGTGTCGAAAATATTATGAGAACATTGGTTTTACCGAGGGTTGTTACATTCTCCCCACCTTGTTTTAGAGCTCGTCCTCGAGATCTACTGGAACAAATGCGGATATTTCCTCTTCATTTCTGACTCGAGCTCCCATGTGTACTCAGGTCCTCTTTTGGAGTCCCACTTCACTTTGACTAGAACTAGTCTCTTGTGTTTGAGATTCTTAACTTTCCTATCTTCAATCTGTAGAGGTCTTTCTACAAATTTGAGTTGTTCATTTACCTCTATATCCTTAAGAGGCACTATCAGTGATTCATCAGCTAAACACTTTTTAAGATTAGATACATGAAACACATCATGTATTCCTGTCATTTCCTCTGGCAATTGTAGCTGATAGGCTACAGGTCCTATTCTCTTAATAATTTCAAAAGGTCCAACATACCTGGGACTTAGCTTTCCTCGTTTGATGAATCTTACTACTCCTTTCCAAGGAGAGACTTTTAATAATACTTTATCTCCTACTTGAAATTCCAATGGCTTGCATCGGTTATTAGCATAACTCTTTTGTCGATCGCGTGCTGCTTTCAGTCGTTCCTTGACTTGAATAATCTTGTCAGTTGTTTCTTGTACTATCTCAGGTCCAGATAGTTGCTTTTCCCCAATTTCTGCCCAACAGACTGGGGTTCGACACTTTCGTCCATAAAGTGCTTCAAATGGTGCAGCATTTATACTTGTGTGATAACTATTATTATAAGAAAATTCTATTAAAGGTAAGTGATCGTCCCAATTACCTCCGAAATCAATTACACAAGCTCTAAGCACGTCCTCCATTGTCTGGATTGTCCTTTCGCTTTGTCCATCCGTTTGAGGATGATAAGCTGTGCTCAATTTTAACTTGGTTCCCATTGCCTTTTGGAAACTTGACCAAAAATGAGATGTAAAGCGGCTATCCCTATCAGAAACAATTGATAATGGAATACCATGTAAAGAACAATTTCATTTACATACAATTTAGATAATTGTTCCATACTAATTGTTTCCTTCATTGGTATAAAATGAGCTGACTTGGTTAGTCTATCTACAATCACCCAGATTGTATCATTTCCTTTCCTAGTTTTGGGTAATTTAGTAACAAAATCCATTGTTATTAATTCCCATTTCCACACTGGCATCTCTAATTGCTGTAACAAACCTGAGGGTTTCTGATGTTCAGCTTTAACTTGTGAACAAGTTAAACATTTAGAAACATATACTGCTATGTCCTTTTTCATTCCTATCCACCAGAAATTTTTCCTTAAATCCTGGTACATTTTATCACTTCCTGGATGCATTGTATACTTAGACTTATGGGCTTCTTCTAATATACGATGACGTAGATTTCCTAATTTATGTATCCACATTCTCTTTTCATGGAATCTCCAAATTCCATCCGTTCCTTGTTTTAATTCTTTCAGCACCTTTCAATTTTTCAGTATCTTCCTTGATTACTGATTCTTGTGCTTCTCTTATCTGATTATTTAAATCTACTTGTAGATTTAATTTAAGAGAACGTACCCTTCTTGGCTTTTCATGATACTTTCTACTTAAAGCACCCGCTACTACATTTGCTTTTCCTTCATGATACTGGATATCACAGTCATAATCACTAAGAAATTCCATCCAACGTCTTTGTCTCATATTTAACTCTTTCTGTCCGAAAACATACCTTAAACTTTTGTGATCAGTAAATATGGTAAACTTACTACCATAACGGTAATGTCTCCAAATCTTAAGAGCAAAAATTATAGCTCCTAATTCTAAATCATGGGTTGAATAATTCTCTTCATGATTCTTAAGTTGTCTAGATGCGTAAGCTATAACCTTCTGACGTTGCATTAATACACATCCATAACCTAATCTAGAAGCATCACAATATACTACAAAATCTTTAGTTCCTTCTAGTAATGCTAATATGGGTGTATGGGTCAATCTTTGCTTAAGAATTCTAAAGGCTTCTTCTTGTTTTGGTCCCCATTCAAACTTAACAGATTTACAGGTTAACTTAGTTAAAGGAATGGCTGTTCTAGAAAAATCTTGAATAAATCTTCTATAATAACCGGCCAATCCTAAGAAAACTTCTAACCTCAGTTGGTGATTCAGGGGTTTTCCATTTGGTAATTGCCTCAATCTTTGTTGGATCTACATGAATTCCGTCATGATTGACTAAGTGTCCAAGGAATTGTACTTGTTCTAACCAAAATTCGCATTTTCAAAACTTAGCATAAAACTTTTCTTTTCTTAATAAACTTAAAAGTGCATGCAAATGCTTTGCATGATCTTCTTTACTTTTAGAGTAAATTAGAATATCATCTATGAATACAATTATGAATTTATCCAAATATGGCTTACATATTCGGTTCATCATGTCCATAAACGCAGCTGGGGCATTGGTTAAACCAAATGGCATGACAGTAAATTCATAATGACCATACCTTGTTCTAAATGCGATTTTAGGAATGTCCTCTTCCTGTACCTTTAATTGATGATATCCTGACCTTAAATTGATTTTAGAGAAAAATCGAGCTCCTTGCGGTTGATCAAACAGATCATCGATTCTCGGTAATGGGTACCGATTCTTAATCGTAACCTTGTTTAATTCACGGTAATCAATGCACGTACGCATTGATCCGTCCTTCTTTTTAACAAACAGTATTGGCGCTCCCCATGGCGACGAACTTGGCTGAATAAATCCTTTTTCTAACAATTCATCTAGTTGTTTCTTCAATTCTTGCATTTCGGCAGGTGCCAAACGGTAAGGTGCTTTGGCAATTGGTGACGTTCCTGGTATTAAATGGATTCTGAATTCAACTTCTCTATCCGGAGGTAGTCCTGGTAATTCTTCTGGGAAAACATCTGAAAACTGAGATACTACTGGAATATCTGTTAAATCCTTTCCTTTAGTGTTACTGATTATGGAAATCAAATACACTATAGAACCTTTTCTTATACAACTTGCAGTTTTCATTACAGAGATGAATTTAGTGGATCTAGAGGACTTATTTCCTTTAATTGTGATCGTTTTACCTTTTGGTGAATTTACTTGGATTAACTTTTGATCACATAAAATACTGGCTTTATTGGTTATTAACCAATCCATTCCTAAAACAACATCAAATCCTGCCAGATTCATGGGATATAGATTTGCTATAAATTTTTTATTTAAAATTTCTATTCTTGCTCCCTGCAAGATTTCAGAAATTCTAACGGTTTCTCCATTAGCTGTCTCTACTAGACATTCTTGTGGTAGTTTAGTTAATGACTGATTTAGAATATTGCAAAACGAAGTATTGATAAAACTTTGGTTCGCACTAGAGTCAAATAATACTTTAGCAAATATATCATTAACTAAGAACGTACCAGCTATAACGTCTGGTATCATCTTGGCTTCTTCTGCAGTCAGGATTTCTTCCTGCAGTTTTCTTCCTTGTGTCCTGGCATCTTGCAATAGTTGCAGAGATTGGAGCATTTTCCCGAATGCTTTTTCTTGCAGACCTTGCAGTATGGTGCAGATGTAGAACCCATATTCCTACGATTGTAATTTCCAGAACGGAATTCTTGAGTAAGCCTTTGGGTTAGGTTTCTCCTCTGGTATTCTTCTCTAGTACGGACTAACTCATCAGTCAAGGTATTTGTTAATTCTACCGCTTCTTCTATGGTTTGTGGTCTAGCAGCCTTGACTATGTGTCTAATCTCTCCAATTAATCCCCAAATATAACGAGAAATTAACACTGGTTCTGGTGAAGCAAGAGTTGGCACTATTCTAGCATATTCAAAGAATATTTTAGTGTACCCCTTACTATCTACACCAGTCATCCTAAGATTTAGAAATTTGTTTGCTATGTGTTCTTTTTCATTGGGTGGACAGAATTTCATTTCTACTTTGTTTTTAAATTCTTCCCATTCCATATTATAGGTTTGATCACTTCCTCTTGTCTGGAGGATTGTGTTCCACCATTCTAGTGCTGCATTCTTAAATAGATTAGAAGCAAACAATATTCTATCTTCTTCAGCACACTTGCTTATCCTTAAGACTGCCTCAGTCTTCTCTATCCAGCGTAAGGTTGCAATGGCCCCTTCATTGCCCGAGAATTCCATTGGTTTACAAGACCAGAATTCTTTATAAGAACAACCGTTAGGCACGGTTCTTCTTCTTTTGGGAATAGGCATTTGAAGTACCGGTCCATTGTTTACACTGTTTTCAGGTTCAATTGGTCGCTTACTGCTATGTTTACTTTTATTATCAGCATCTTTAACAGTTTGGAGAATAAATGGCATTGCATCTATAATCCCTTGTGCCACTATGTGTTGGATAGCACAATTATCCACTTGGTTTCCATTGTTATTGATACTCGGATTATCATTAACCACGTTAATGTTACTCTGGTTATCGTTATTCAGATTTCCTTGATTTCCTTCGTCGGCCATCTGAATTTTAAACATTTATCCCATATTAATATCACAATTAATATTTTAATATAGTAAATCACATAACACACAATCTAGCCAAAAACGTAGATCATTGCTACTATACTCTTTTCATATACTTATGCGTCTATTACACACTAGTACAGAAATAAAGATTACAATACCAACAGAAATAAAATAGTAATATGCATCCGTACACACATATTTTATTTTTTTTATTATTATAATATTATTACTACCATCGTTTCACCATCTCATTCACGGATATGGATTTATCCAAAAATCCATATTGCGCTCATCGTATTTCCATACGAGACGCTCTCCCACCTGACGCATTCTCTCACTGCTCTCCAAAATTTCCTCCCCAAAAGTCCTAAGTTCTTGAACGTTTTCTGCACTCATTGGGGGTGCAGGTTCTCGGACTGGGTTTGGAATCTGAGGTGCATTTTCCTGATATGGGGGTGATAGTTCATGAAATTGATAAGGATCCTCTAATATCTCCCTAATGTAGTTATCATGGTAATAGGGATCTAAAGGGTCCATACCTGGGTAGACTTCTATGTTCTGTATAGGTGGATAATCCTGAATAGGGTAACGTTGCACAAAGTCCCTATTATTGTCCCACCAGGGGTCATAGTTCGGGTCTAGGGGGTTTGGTGCAGGTACCCTAGGGATTTCTTCGGGATTAAAGTCGTGCATCTCCATTTGGTTGTCAGTATTTTCTATCTCCATGGGTTGTTCTGGGTTTTGTGGTTGTGGGGCTACTAGTTGTTCCAAACTCGGGTCGGCAGCAGTTGTAGCTAAGATATGGAAATTAGCTAAGCTTCTATTTAGCATATCTTGAGTATGGGCATCTGTCTCTCGTTTAATAGCTGCTAAGGCCCTTTGCTGTTGCAATTTTCGCATTCTTTTCCTACGAGCGAAAGCTTCTTTACTGAACCATCCTCGTTTCTTACTAGGAAATGGTTCTTCAGATTTAGCTCTAAAGGAAAATATCCCATCTTCCAGATCAGCAGTATACCCAGAGAGGGCAGGCTGTGATGATGTACCTTCACTCCTAGGTGAATCAGATAACTGACGATTCATATCTGATGGTTCTTGATCACTCATACTGAAAACTAATAAATAGTCAAATAACACATAACAAATAATTACAGATATGCACATATTTTCGTAATTTATTTCCTCACACAAAATTTTAAAATTTTAAGTGTCAGCAGAACACTTCTTTGGCTCAGACCAGTGGCTAGGCTCTGATACCACCTTCTTTCACAACCCCCGATCCCTGATCCTCGGGAACGGGCGGACGTGAGCTCAGAGTTTGGTGGTATCAGGTTGTTAAATCTCGCAGCGGAATTCACATCAGGATCGTAGTTAGGAAATGTTTATCAGAGTAAAACCACCTTCTTTAATATTAATAAACACATGGGTAAAACCCAAGTTTCTTGTTACAGTACATTTATAGGGACAAAACCCTATTTTATTAAATTTAAAACATCGTTTATTAGGTAACTTTTATAGCCACATTATCCCCAAGCCTTCAGTGCTCTCCAGCTGGCTTTTACTAATTGGCTTTCACATTGGGTTACCTGAAACGCGTTTTAAAAAAATTTGTCAGTCGGAAATACTGGTGAGTGAATCCCAATTTAATCAAGAAACATTTTATTGATTAAAACAGTATCGAGGACGATTACAATGTTTATGTCTACACAATTACTCCATTTGGTACTATCAAACCTGACTTGTGGGTCATATTACACATTGGCTAACTCATTGTCCAATGGTAACGTACTGTCATACTCGACTTACTACTCGCAGGTAGTACAAATTTTGTATACAAAACCCCAACATACCGGCCGTAATTGAAGAACTACAAAGACTCAATCACCGCTTAATCACATTGTAAAACATTTAAGGTTTTGTAAACAGTTACAAAAAGGTTATCAAAAAGAGGATAAAGTCACATTGCTATCTTAAGCTTTTCGTAAGGATTTCCTGGATATAATCTATAATTTATACAAATGTACATTGGTGAGTATCATAACCCTTTGAAAATATTAATAATACCCTCCCCGAGACGGCATTCCAACAACTACGTCGGGCAGAACCACGATAGTTGTTACGGAACCCTAAATCAATCGGGCAGCGTAACTATTACGAAACTGGGGTTATAATACTTACAACGGAGCAGAACCTCGCTAATTAGGGGTATAATACCCAAAATATTATGCCTATGCTTTCAGAATTCGAGATTGAGATTTTAGAATGAGCGACGGAAAACGAAAACTGATGCCTGCTATTTATAGTTGTGATATTGAGTTTTGTCGCGGCCCGCATAAGATACAGGCCAAGGTTACGCGGCCCACGTCAATCTTGGTCAACACTATAGCTTGGCCTGGTCAGCTTGTAGACTTGACACGATGTCGACACGTGTCGGCATCTGGTGTATCCGCGTTTCATGAGCGCTCGCGGCCCGCATGAGCTTGAGGTGGGATCTTACGCGGCCCGCCTCAGCTCTAAATTCATATTTTTATTTTATTTTTATAAACTATAACGTATTTCGGGCTCGGTTTTCACATACGGGGTGTAATATAATACATATGGGGACATTTTAAGATATAATGGGGTGTCGGAAATATTATGAGAACATTGGTTTTACCGAGGGTTGTTACAGTAACATCAACAAATCAGAATACATGAATAAAGAAATTAAAACCCTAAAAAACAAAAAAAAACAAACCGTCGGACATCAAAATCGACTATTACATACCCTAAAAAAGAAACTGTACAAAGGAATTAAAAAATTAATCAGCTATGAACAACAATAACTTCAACAAATCACAATACATGAACAAAGAATTTAGAACCCTAAAACAAAACAAAAAAAAACAGGGTCCAACATCAAAATCGACTATTAGAGACGCATTGAATCTAACAAACAAACAATGTAACAAAAACAATTGAATCTGAAAATCGGATAAAAGAAAAAGAAATCGTATGTAAAAGATGGGGTTATAGGAAACAAGCATAAATACCCTCAATGAAGACTATTATCTAATGAAGATTGCTTATACCTCTTCACTAAATCGCAGATTTGATCCGGCCGATTTGATTTCCTGCAAAATTAACATTATTAAAACATATAATCGATCATGAAATACTCTAATTAGAGAGTACCATAGATGATTTGGATTCAGTTATTACATATTTAAATCAAGAAACAAACAAACATGGATACTAAATAAAATAACAACGGCTGATTATAACATAAGATTTGCCAAAAATAAACCATCAAAAACCTTGAACAGACTTAGATATACAGATTGACACCTAAATCTCAACAAACTAAAGAAAACAGCACCGTTATAACTAACCGCCTCAACATCTAGCACTCCTAATTTAGCACTAACAAAACTAATCATTACATACACTCCATCAGCAACTAATTGATACAAAAAACAGTAACATGTGGATAATGTACTTAGTAACATATATCTAGCGAACCTCAAAATCCAAATCGACTATTACAGACCCTATAAAAGAAACTGTACCACGGAATTAAACACCTAATCGGCTATAAACAAAAGTAAAATCAACAAATAACAATACATGAACAAAGAATTTAAAACCCTAAAACACAAAAAAAAAACACCAAACATCAAAATCGACTATTAGAGACCATGAAAAAGAAACTGTACAAATGAATTAAAACCCTAATCGTCTATCAACATCAGTAAAAACAACAACTGAAAATAAATTAGAGACCATGAAAAAGAAACTGTATAAATGAATTAAAACCCTAATCGGCTATGAACATCAGTAAAAACAACAACTGTCAATAAATGGACAAAGAATTTAAAACCCTAAAACACATAAAAAAAATTTCTTCAACATCAACCGCCTACGCTAGTCTAACAAACGAACAATGTAACAAAACCATTGAATCTGAAAATCAGATAAAAGAAAAAGAAATCGTATGTAAAAGATGGGGTTATCGGAATCAAGCATGAATACAGTCGATGAAGACTATTATCTAATGAAGATTGTTTATACCTCTTCACTAAATCACCGATTTGATCCGGGCCGATTTGATTTCCTGCAAAATTATCCATATTAAAACATATAATCGATCAAGAAATACTCTAATTACAAAGTACCGTATATGATCTGACTTCAAATCCGTTGAATCTTGATCAATATTCTTCGATCGATGTTAGTCGCTGTGTTCGCCGTGTTCTTCAGAGAGGAAAAGAGAGAGAAATCGATTTAGGGTTATGAGAGGAGAGAGAGTATGATGAGCGAATATGAGATCCTTGCTTCAATCGTCAACTATTAGGTGTGCCACATGGATGATGACATGGCTGCTTATTTGGCTTGCACCATTGGGTGGCATGTGTCCCCCAATGGTTTGCTTTATTAGATATATAGATTAGGGAAAACTTATACAAAAGGATTGAATTTAATGAAACACAATTGACTTTTTGAGATTTTAACGAAAAACGAATTCAGGACAAGTGTATGTTTTAAGAATCAAGAACAATTAACGAACCCTAACATGAATCAAAATTAATAGTAATTATTATCTCACAGTCAATTCATGCAATTCAAAGATTACAATGATGATTGATTCAAACCAACTATGCAAGAAATAAAACGCTAAAACTTACAACCCCACACCCGATGATGATCTTGAAGAGATTAGCCAGTCATTATGGTTAATTGGTCTTCAAAAACTTTAACTGAATCTTGAAAACTTGATTGGGATCCTCAATTGGATAGTTGGAATCCCCCAAAATCGCCCTTTGGAATCCCAACATCGTCATCTCTAAGAATGTCTTCAATTTGGAATATTTTCACCTTAAAACTTTGGTCAACGGCCTTAAGTCGCTAGTTGAAACTGATATGGTCGTAAGGTACGGTCTCCATGGCGTAGGGTACGGCTGGTCGGGATTTAGCTAGAAGCATAAGGCAACCATAAGGCAGCTAGATTTAGGCGTAAGGTACGGCCCGGTGTAGGTTGGGCGTAGGGTAGGGCATGTTGACCGTAGGGTACGGCTGGTACAAGATTTTTCCATTTTTTCTCTACATTATATCAAACTTTTAGGAAGTTCAAACCCGTCTTTTACATAACTTTTCTGCTACAACCTACAATCCAGAAAAACACATCAAAGTAACCAATAACTTGAAAATAACAAGACTAAAATGAGCAATTTAGATCTGTTAAACACAATCCAGAAAAACACATCAAAGTAATCGATAACTTGAAAATAACAAGACTAAAATGAGCAATTTAGATCTGTTAAACATGTGCATTGCACATCCAACCAATTGGGAGTTTTGTCTAAGTTTCAGTTTCACCTCTTATTTCGTATTTTATGGTTTTCGATCTATCTAAAACACGCTCCGCTTTCTTTTTGGGTATCTTAGGGTTTATTTTTCGGTTTTCTTTTTTCGGTTGATATACCGAGTGTCGGTACCATACGAGTACCGTGACGAACCAAATTGATACCAACCCAATTCTCGTAGCGTCTCCATAATAACGTGCGAGTTTCGTCTAACTAGTTTATTTTATTTGAACCAGGATATACCAAAACAATGCACGATCGACTAAAATGACATCAGTTCATCACTTTGTTAAACACTACTACCGAAGCGACCATTGTAACGAATAAAACCGGTAAAAACATAATTTACAAAGGATTCGTAAGCATAGGAGCAAAAAAATCACATTGCTTGACGGTTTTCGTAACCATTTAGCTTCGGATAACACAATCATTTAACAACTATTTTTGCTACAATTTATTGAGCCTTTTAGTAACAGATTTAGCAATGGATTCTACAACAATTACCGACGGTTTCGAGGACATTGTAGCGACAAAGAACGTTGCATTATTCAACCAGTTTACTTCGTAAATAGGCGCCAAGTTAAAAAACTGTTTTTCAAATTGGCTTTCTCTTGTTTAATGAAAAATATATCATTATCATCATCAGTAAATCCCACCAACAGCAAAGCTAAGGTAGGGTCTGAGGAGGGTAGATGTAGACAGCCTTATCTCTACCCTGTAGGAATAGAGAGGCTGCTTCCAGTGAGACCCCCGGCTCAATTGTAGTTTTATATCAAGCCTTGGACCTAAGACACATAACACTCAAACAATCGGGACAGAGGCTGATTGGTGCATGTAGCCCCGTGTCTTTCAGCTATCAACGTCACCACATGATGCATGATTAACCACCCGCCTCTTTAAACGTTATTTTCACTAAATTAGTAAAATAACGTTAAAGTTAGTACCATTTCACTTTTACCCCCAAACGCCCACACATATATACATCATATGTGCACACCGCAAGCGAGGCACTAATGAAAAATATATCAAGATTACGTAAACATAAATCAAACAACACTTTTCTCAAGCCTGGCTTTGTGGGCTGGGCAGCCCGGGCAGACGCCAAGGCCCAAAAGGTTTATAGGGCCCAACAAAAATTTAGGGTCAAGATTTTTAAATGAGCACTGTTATCTTAAATGTTCAATAAATGACTTTAGTAACAAAAATGAAGCTAGTTCAATGGTTAAGATACTCAAATTTGAAAACCAAGGCCATGAGTTCTAAACCCTTCCTTTACATTTTTATTTCCCTAAACAATTTTCAGTTAATCCCATGCATTTTTTATTTCCTAAAATGTTTTAAACTATCAATTCACTTAATTAATTGACTCTTTGATCTTGTTAACAAGATGATTTTATGATTAATTAGTTAATGTTTTGGGTTATAATCTTGAGGTCATGAGTTCAAACCTCATGATTAGCATGTTGTATTGTGGTTTCTTGATATATATTTAATGAGTTTATATTATATCATTTTTTTTGTTTCGCTCGGGGCTCAAATTTTTTTATCATTCTCAGAGACGGCCCTGACTTTTCTAGAAGTTTCATGACTCCATCCTTTTTTATGCCACTCTACCATTCAGTGAATATATAGCGATGCAAGTTTTTTGACGCTAATGCAAGATTGTGTAGCAATGACTGACAAAGAGTAACTAGAGAAAAACATATGAACTTGATGCTGCCTAATTCATTAAATCGAGTTTAACTCTCAAACTGTTTAAAACCAGAAACACAATTCTTTTTATAAAATATTATTCAACCTTTTTGCAACTTTAATTTTATTTGCAATTTTATTACAACTCTACAAGACATTTGAACTTGTTAACCCATTTGACATATATTTATATAAGCAGCTTAAAGAGATCATGTTTGAGTTGCATTTTCTAATGATAATCCCTTTAGGTTAATCTTTTTAACACGTACGAATAAATACAAGAGTCGTGTATGGGTTCATTAATCCCGCCTGATAATTTTCTCCTTAGCATTAATATGATTGTAACGTACCTTAACTATGCTATTGGTTAGGCAAGATAAAAATAAAGAAACTTTCTATTGATATAAATTGATTTGAGTACTTAAAATTACATATTTGTTTATGTTTTGTCTCTATATATACACAACTATATTTGCAATATCAGAACCAGAAACACACCTTATAATTAGTTTTGTTTTGATCAGCAATGTTTTTATATCTAAATTGACACAGATTTTTGCTTATGTTTTCTTTTTCTCAGAGTAATCCAACAACGTTACGTACATACCCACTGACAAAGCAACCATGATTGCTGGTTTTTAACAAATCCTTTGTCAGCTTTGACGACTTGTTTATGCGTTTAACCTAGTTACAAGTTTTTAATATATTGTTTAAAAGGAAAGAGTAACTAATGTGCCATCTTATTAATTGCGTAAAACATAGATTAGTTAATTAGAAATGGCATCCTTATCATACATCCACAAGTCAAGGTCATCTTGTAATTGGTTATCACAAAATTTAGGATGTGTTAGTGGTTTTAAAAGCAAAACATTGTTCCAAGATGTATGACAGCCTCTTTTTTTATGAAATAATTGTGTTCAAAGCTATTGGCACATACAATGTTGTTGGCTCAAGTGATTGTATAGATGTAAATATTTTTAATTAATAATTATGTTTCAATTAATAATTATACATCTTTCATTGTTTTATATTTATTATATATGATATTAGCATATAAAATTTTGAAGAAAAAAATGCGAATAGAAAAAAAATGAATAAAACAGACGATAAGTTAAAATAATATAATACATCTATACTATATTATGACACATGTAAAAAGGATTAAAGAAAAATATGCGAAGAAAAAAAATGAATAAAACAGTAGATAAGTTAAAATGATATAATATATCTATGCTATATTATAACACATAAAAGAAGGATAAGAAGGTAACTTTATTTAATTTTTAAAACTTTAAGCAATTATAGGTTTTAAATATATGATACAAGCCTTTAATACATATTCTTGACTTTTAAACCAACCCCCCACCACCTCCCCCCACCCCCTCTCCTGGATTTTCAAATGCGCCTAACTTTTTCATACACTGATATTATTTTAGAAAGTTACACCATACAAACGAGCATGAATTATTCTCTTTATATTGAGTATGGTATTACTATAGTTTTTTAACAAATATTAACATGTTACATGAATATCATTTTCTGCGTTCTCTGTCGCATCGTGCGGCACCCCTCTAAATTCTAATATGTGTGTGTATACACTAGTTAATTTTTTAATTAGGGTTATTGGATTTTATCACTCTCAACTATAGGGTATTAGCCGTTGTCACTCCCAAACATTACTTTGACTCCTACCACTGTCAACTTAACACTTTGTATGTTGTGTCACTCTGCAGGTGCACATTTCTTAGTGTTTAACTTTTGTTATTGGTGATATTAGGCTAACACTTTGTGAATTACTAAAGACTGCAGCTGAATCTGTTCCTAAAAGACAAAATGAGAGCCAAAAACCACTCAACCAGAGTGACACAACACACAAAGTGTTAAGTTGGGAGTGCTGGGAGTCAAAGTGATAGTTGGGAGTGGCAACGGCCAATACCCAATTGTCGGGAGTGATAAAATCCAATAACCCTTTAATTTATTATAACATTTTTAGTATATGTTTTACTTGTTAATCAAGAAAGAGTACATCAAAATAACCGAATATAAAAAGCATTGCTATCAATGTAGAAAACATGTAAATGTTGAACAACTAGATGTTGTCCCAGCCGCGTTTCGGGGCGACGACCGAATAATTCTTAACCAATTAAAAAAACAGTATCATAGTTTTGCTAGAAAGAAAAAGTAAAAAGAATGTTAGACAGCTCCTTGACACGATTTTTAGTTGGGGGCAAAGTCATAATTTTATTTTTACTTGAGGGAAAAATCATTTTTTTCCCAAGGGTAAAATCCTAATTTTTAGCTAGGGGAAAACCATATTTTTTATTTTGCACGGGAGGCAAAAAAAAAACGTAATTTTAAATTGAGGGTGATATCGTAATTTTGAACCGAGAGGAAAATCGTAAATTTTAGCTGGGACAAAAGCATAATTTTATTTTGAACTAGGGGCAAAGACGTAATTTTAAACTGGGGGAAAAACCGTAATTTTAAAGTGGGTATAAAATAATAAACTGGTGTAAAATCGTAATTTTGAGCCGGAGGAAAAACAAAATTTTATTTTGAACTGGGGCGAAAACGTAATTTTGGCTGAGGGTAAAAGCGTAATTTTTTACCGATGGCGAAATCGTATTTTTGGTTTAGCTGGGTGTAAAGTCATTTTTTTTTATTTTGAACTGGGGGAAAATCATAATTTTGAATCGATGGTAAAATCGTAATTTTGAGGTAGGTGGAAACCATAATTTTATTCTTAGCTGGGGGCAAAAAAGTAATTTTAAACTGAGGGTGAAATCGTAATTTTGAACCGAGTGAAAAATCGTAATTTTGAGCTGGGGGCAAAAGCATAATTTTATTTTGAACTGGGGGCGAAGACGAAATTTTAAACAGGGGACAAAACCGTAATTTTAAAGCGGGTATAAAATAAAAAGCTGAGGGTAAAATCGTAATTTTTGAACCGATGGCAAAATCGTAATTTTGAGCTGCTGGCAAAAGGGTTATTATATTTTTTAGTTGGGAGAAAAGCGTAATTTTAAAATGGGGGAAAAACCGTAATTTTAAAGTGAATATAAAATAATAAAATGGTTGGTCTAATAGAGGAGGGACGGTCGCCCATTTCAACTAATGGCAGGGAAACACTATTCCCTAATGGCAAAACTGTAAATTTAAACGGGACAAAATCGTAATGTTGAACCGAGGGCAAAATTGAAAATTTTTAGCTGGGAGCAAAAACGTAAATTTATTTTTAAGTAAGGGTAAAAACATAATTTTGAACTGATGGTAAAATCGTAGTTTTAAAACGGGATAAAATCGTAAATTTGTTGGCCCAATAGGAGAGTGTCATGCATGAGTATAAATATAAACGGGGGAAAATCGTAATTTGACAAAAAAAAAATAAAAAATAAATAAATAAATTGGGTGGCATGTGGCCGCCCTAGTCAACCAATGCCACAAAAACACTATTGCCGCCATGAGTTTTGTATGCGTTGAATAATAAGTTATTTACTTGGACAGTAAAGAAACAAGCTTGATTAGCATGTTTTTGCATAGTGTAAGTTATCGTGAAATTAACAAAAAGGACACAAAATCGGTTACAAACTTTCGTTCTTTCCTTGTCCTGTCTACACAAAAGTTTAATTGCGTGACATAAGATATGATGACAAACCTAAGAAAAAAGAAATTTATGTTTGTACACGTTTAAATTGTTGTAGATTGTACATTAAAGCCTAATTGAATTTATTTTGATAAACAATTTACTAATAACCCATCAAAATACGTATTTAAATCCGGTTTATATACAATCTCACCAAAAAAAAAAAAGGTTCTTCACTTTTTGTAGTTCAAAAGTACACTAGTTTTTTTATATCGCGCGTTGCGGCGAAACCGAGCAAATAATAATGTAAAACAAACGTGATTTGAAAATAAAGCATGTTGTTTAGAAAGTGATGCGGGCCCAAGTGTGGAGGAACGGGTCATCTTGTATTTGGAGGCCCAAGATCGTGTAACAAAGGGGGCTTCACTAAAATGGCTCTAACTTGGGCTACGGGGGTCCGTTTTGGGGGTGTGACCAGGCGAAACAATCGTGAGAACGAGCTCCACCTTGCTGCAAACTTCTACAGCGGTTTGGGTTATCGTCCGGGCCAAAAAACGCTTATTTCTATCAGTTATTTAACTTTTTATGTTTTTTTTGGTGTTTTGGGCATTTTGTTTTTGGCTTGTGTTTGGCCCATGGCCTGTTTGTGGCCCATTTCGAATTTCCGTCACTATTTATATGTTTCTCTAGTAAGTTGGAGATCAGACTTCAATTTTGAATTTACTCAATTTTCACTTCAAATTATGTGCCCTTTAGGTTGAATTTTGAGGGTTTGGGGAAGATCGTCACGGGTATTCGCAGAATAGACGTGATTTGTTCTTCGTTATCATAACAGGCACTATATCAGAAAGTCAAACCATTAGAACGATTTAGTTTATCATCGTACCGTTTTATGATACCAAATAAATACTTTATTTTGAGTATACCCTCGTTTTAACAAAACTTATAACGGAATGTCAGGGAAAGAAATCAAGCACAACTACGTACTTAAGTTTTTAAAAAAAAGTTATAAACGTAACTTATTAAAGAAGTATCAAATTAATCGATAAATTAATATATGTTAAAAAAAGAAAAAAATATATTAAAAAAAGGTAAAGGAAATAGATGTTTTAAAAAGAGAAAAATATGTTATTAAAAGTAAATATAATAATAAACTATTATAATATATTAAATATTATATCAATGGACTCGTATCGTTGTTCTGATTAAAAGCCCTAAAAAATCTGTTTGGAATTTGGAAAAAAAGCTTAACTCCGTTAAGTTTTTTTAACTGGGGACCATTGTAGGAAAAATAGGTGAAAGGTGGGACTATTAATGGCCAATAAGGTCTAGGTGAGATTATTACAGGCCAATTTCCCATAAAATAATAAAAAACTATATATTATTATAAAAATAAAGTTACTATTCATCGTCCTTCGAAATCAATATATATATATATATATATATATATATATATAGGGGAGCGCTAAAATGAAAACCACCTCCAGTTGTAAGAACCGCGAGAACCACTCTCAACCAATCAGAAAAATAAGTAGTTTGGTCATTTCCTTTAAATGTCCAATCTCTCTCTCTCTCTCTCTCTCTCTTCATTAAATTACTGACTTTTTCAAAATCTCTCCCATCTCTCATCACTCTCTTTCTTCACATTCAAACACAGACCTTCATTCTCCTCTCCCTCTTGATTACATTCAAACACAGACCTTCACACACAACACTCACACAAATCAGAAATTGAAAGAGCCGAAGCTGAATCACCACCATAACCGCCGCCATCGCCGGCGCAGGTTCGTCACCGCCCGTCGCTCACGGCGCTGATGCCGTCGCACAACTCCTCTGCTACCTCTCTCTCTCTCTCTCTTATCGAGTTTCTCTCTCTCCGTCCCTTCTCTCTGTCTGTTCGCTGCAGGCTGTCACTCACCACCACCCGATGGTGGTGGTCGTTCCTTTAGCCGACGAAGGAGGGGGGTGTGGGTGTGCTTGTTGCCTGAAAAACGAAAGAAAATGAGGAGGAGGGTCGTCGTGGTGGGGCGATTGTGGGGAGTCGCCGACAGAACCGAGTCGCCGGAGCTCGATTCCGTGTTTGCTGTAAAAGGAATGAGGAGGTGCAGGGGAAACAACTCAGATCGTTGTGTGCGTAGTGTTTGGCGGAGAGGATTTGTAAAGATGGGTTCCTGATGTTTGGATGTGTATGGATAATGTGTAGAACTTTGAGAAGTTGGGAGGGAAATAGGAAATGGGAAGCGGCTGTTGCCGCCGTATGGCCCGTCGCCGCCAACCAGGTGGTTTGGGGGTGTTTGCCGGAACAACCACCGCCGGCATCGACACCGGTGAGTCTTTGGTTTTGTTGGATTGATTACCTGTTATTTGCCATTTGTTCGAGTCTTTGGTTTTGTTGGATTGTTTACCTTTTAGCTGTGTCTTTTTTGCCATTGCTTGAGTCTTCTGTTTGTTGGCTTCGATGTCGACTTTTTTTTACAGGTGACCGATTTGCAAGCGTTGCCGAAGGTGCCCGGTGGTGCCCCGCGGTGCCCCGCTTGGTGCCGGTGCTTTTTGGTAGATTTCGAACAGTGAACTATGTGGGTTTTTATCCGTTTCGATTTGGGGTGGTGATGATGTAAAAAAACGTATATTTTGTTGACGATGGCGCGGCATGGGTGGTGGAGGGTAGGTTTTTGAACCTGCAATCCCACTTTGCAGCCTCTGATTATCGAAAAACCTGAGCCAAAACCCCGTTTTTTTCAAGAATCCACTCGTTGTTTTGATTTTTGTTTGTTGGGTTTTTATATTTTTTTGAGGCGTCGATGATGATAGCAATCTATCTAAGACACCTACCGAGTTGCGATTTTCTGGGAGCGTTCGTTTTGTGTAAAAAAAACTTTTAGAAAAAAATATATGTTAAAACCGTAAACTTTTTAACGTAAAACTTAATTTTTTTAACGTAGAACGTAAACTTTTTAACGTAAAACGTAAACTTTTTAATGTAAAAACGTAAAGTTTTTAACGTAAAACGTAAATTTTTTAACGTAAAACATAAAAAGATTAACGTAAAATGTAAACTTTTTAACGTAAAACATAAACTTTTTAACGTAAAACGTAAATTTTTTAACGTAAAACGTAAACTTTTTAACGTAAAACGTAAACTTTTTAACATAAAACGTAAAAATTTTAACCTAAAACGTAAACTTTTTAACGTAAAACGTAAAAAAAAATTTATGTAAATTGTAAAACATAAAAAACGGCGCGTTAAAAAACGACGCGTGAAAAAGCCGGGCGTAAAAACGGCGCGTTAAAAAGCAACGCGTGAAAAAGCCAGGTGTAAAAACGGCGGGCAAAAAAATTGTTTTGTTAAAAAATCTGAATTTAAAATGGTTATTTAATAAAAAAAATTCTATTTAAAAAATAACAATCTATACTTTCTATAAAAGGAGAAATCCCAATGACATAAGAAAAGCTGATGTGTCAGCAGGAGAGGCTGTCCAACAAGGCTTTTCTTATGTCATCGACGATGAGGTGGCAGCCATAAAGGGAGCATAGTGACATCATAATTCAAAGATCTGCCATCAAACCACGGCCCCACTTTCAAATTTCAAAGGTATGGCCAACATTCAATTATCAAACCACTGATGTTTATTCAAAATTCAAACCACTGTTGTTTCATTAAAATGGGAGGGTAATTTGAAATTTAAAACTTATAGGGATATGTAATTTTCATTTAATGTCGTCAGAGATTTAACTCTTCTCTATCTCAAATATAAATTCAAACCCAAATCCAAACCCGATTATAATTTCAAAAACCCATTTCAATCTCTCTGTCTACTTTCTCTCAACTCTCTATCTCTAAAACTGTAGATACAGAGAAGAGGATGTAAATCAGGTAATTGTTAACACACATTGTAATCAGTTCTTCTTCTTCGTGGTTTCTTGAGCTTTGTTACATGTTTTCCAGATTGAAGTTTCTTTAAATCGTCATCTTCTCGAATGCTTCCATCGATTCTTCTCTCGCTAAATCTGGTAACAATCCGTGACCTAATTTCTTTCATGATTCTATGAAATTTTTTGATATGTTTGTAGCTTTTGATTTTGTCTTTGATTTGTTATTATTTATTCAGATGCTTGTAAAAGGAGAAATCCCAATGACATAAGAAAAGCTGGTGATGTCTGTTTATGTTTGGCATGTTTAACATCGATTTGAATATTATACAGACCAACGGTAGTTTAAAAATAGATATTTTTTTATTTTTTTTCTTTTTATCACAAACTGAAGGTTTGTATGCTAAATGTTCTTCCGGTAGATCTTGCTGGATTTGTTATTTGGTGTGGAAGTCTTGAGTTCATTGGCGGAACTTCCGAATGTAATCAAGGTTACAAAATGGATCTCAACTTTATTGATGAAGAGGTAATGTCTGTTTGTGTTTAAAAATAGATTTATATGTGTTTAAAATAAATCATGATGACATGAAATTTGTTTGATATGTTTGTAGCTTTTGATCATGATGACATAAAAATAGATATTTTTTTATTTTTTCTTTTTATCACAAACTGAAGGTTTGTATGCTAAATGTTCTTCAGGTAGATCTTGCTGGATTTGTTATTTGGTGTGGAAGTCTTAAGTTCGTTGGCCAAACTTCCGAATGTAATCAAGGTTATAAAATGGATCTCAACTTTATTGATGAAGAGGTAATGTCTGTTTGTGTTTAAAAATATATTTATATGTGTTTAAAATAAATCATGATGACATGAAATTTGTTTGATATGTTTTAAGCTTTTGATTTGTTATTGTTTATTCAGATGCTTCAATTGGTGTACTATGTGATTATGAGTAGATTGATTTTCAGTTGGTATATTGGGATTAAATACTCAACTGGTGGAATGACAGCAAATCCAGGTTATGCTTCAAGCTGTGTCGATCTCTTTGGAGGCGGATAGGTGGCTTTGGGAGGTCTGAAAAACAGAATTGATAAATTTAGGGAAAATGGGGTTGAAAGATGATAACTCAACAGTTGAGGATCTCATTCTACAGCTTCGATAAATTCAAGGGTATTCTCAAATAATGCTTCCTAGATTTTTGAAGATCGACAAATGTCCAAAGAAGCATCATAGTGGACATTTGTCGGTTTTTGTCGATCTTCAAAAATCTAGGAAGCATTATTTGAGAATACCATTGAATTTATCAGAGCTGTCGAATGAGATCCTCCACTATTGGGTTATCATCTTTCAACCCCATTTTCCCTAAATTTATTGATTCTGTTTTTCAATAGGGATGTAATGCTAAATGATTCCTCTCAATTGAATAGACGGACACTTGCTTCCTCTCAAAGGGTTATGGAGTGGTTATAACAGCTGATCATGCTAAGGACTGTTATAACTAACCACTGCTCCTTATAAAGACTGATGGACTTAAAGACTGATGAGACCTATCCACTGTTGATGACAAAGCTGTTAAAGACAGGCACTTATGTACCTAAGGCCTGATCAACCAAAGGAAAACCACTGCTTAGTAACAAGAGTGGTTCAGTATCTACAACGGATTCAACGTCAGTATTTATGTATCAGTTTTTCTTATGTAACAGTGTTTAGTGTTTCAGTGTTTAGATTTTGTTTTAGCTTCGATGATGGTTTTTAGATTTATGAAAATGCCTAACAATTTCGGATTTGGAATATTCATTCACAGTTTTATGATACTTCAGTGTCTATGATGAAAATTATGTTGCTTCCATGATTGACTGGTCCCCATATTGATTTGATTAATGGTATGTTATGTATATACAATCTCTCGAGACAAACCCTAGAGTTTATGTATACACAATCTCCCTATGTTGATTCGATTAATGGTATGTTGATTCGATTAATGGTATGTTATGTAATTGCTACAGTTTGAATATTATTGTTATTATATTATCATATGTTGGTCATGGTCTGTTAAAGCACTGCTGTTAAACATTCTCTGTTGAACGGCATCATCCGTTAGTCTATAGCAGAGGTTCTCTTTGGCAGACCTTTTCTTGAACTGTCTTGGTGTTTATCAGCAGATGTTCATCATGATGCGTGTGTAAACAAATGTTTGAAATCCTCTGTTGTTTTGCATCATCTGTTAAGGCACAGCAGATGTTAGCAATCTATATTGTGGAATGATCAGCAGATGTTATGTTTGGTAGACCTTTGTTTCAACAGCAGATGTCAAAATGTTTAAAGATTGTATCATCTGTTAAGTAACAGCAAATGTTAGCTTTATGATGCTTTTGTATTCATATTCAGCAGCGAGGTTGTGTTTATCAGCAGAGGTTATTTGCTATAACAGTCTTTGTGTTTATCAACAGAGGTTGTTTGGAACAACAGACTTTGCTTGAACAGATTTTCTGTTTGACAGAGCTTTTGGTTTGTCAGACTTTATCTAAATAGAAGTTAAGTGCATAAATTCGTTTGTAGTCAGAGGTTAATTCAAGTTAAGCTATGACAATGATCACCCATAAATTTGTTAAATACCTTTAAGTGTCGATGACTGCCCATAAATTTGTTGAAGCCATTTAAGAAAAGCCTTTTAAGTGTCGATGACTGTCTATAAATTTGTTGAAGCCTTTTAAGTATCCATGACTGGCCATAAATTTACAGAGTATAATTCAAGTTGTAATGTATCATGAAGAGGCAATTAAAATATATGGAGAATGTACAACAAGGGTTAAAGTTAATATAAATAACAAGATAAGCATACATCATTATAATTTAAATATTCGTAAGTCGTAAGTTTTCAAAATATAGAAGTTTGATACATCACCATCCCATAATTTATCTCAAATGAGATAATACCAACAACCACAGCTATCTGTAGATTTTCTTTAAGATCATCTTGGCTTTTTCTTCAGAGTAGACAAATTTGCGTCTCATATTTATGTAGATACCATTGGGCTTCGTGAACTTCTTGGTGAATTGACAAGCCGCGTATCTAAATCCTTTGCCATGCTTCTCCCGGCGAAAGTCAATTACAGTGTCAACTCCATTCAGATTTTCAACTGTCATCTTCAATGTTCTATGAATCCTTGATAAAGAAGCTACTTTCACATTCAGACGCTTAAAAATAAATATAAAATACCAATAATTAATAAGAAATACATAATGTATTTAAGTAAAGTAACAAAAAAAAAACAGCATAATTGTACTAAACATTTAACATCCAAAGAATGAGTCACTGTTTCTGTTTTTCAAGCCAATAGCACCAGGAATGATACGGAACAGAATGTAGCTGTAGATGAGATAAAAGCATACCTTGATTGTAGATATATCTCTGCTTGTGAAGCTGCTTGGAGAATATTCATGTATGATATACATTATAGATATCCAGCTGTTGAAGTATTACCTTTTCATTGTGAAGATGGTCAGAGTATTGTGTATAACGATCATGATAATTTGTGTGATATCGTTATTGATCCAACTGTGAAAATGACAATGTTTACAGAGTGGATGAATTGTAATAAAGTCGATGAATTTGCCAGGACATTGAGGTATGTTTAGTTTCCGGGATATTATGTATGGAATGCTAAAAATCGCAAATGGAATCAAAGAAAGCATTCGTATGGATCAATTGGGAGGATACATTATGTCCCACCATCACTTGGTGATTGTTACTACCTAAGGATTTTACTGAATCATATTAAGGGACCAACCTGTTTTGAAGATATAAAAACAGTTGATGGGCAGGTTTTTCAAACATTTAAAGATACATGTTTTGCACGGGGACGGTTGGATGATGATAAAGAATATGTTAATGCTGTCAAAGAAGCTAGCACATGGCAACCGGAGATTTCTTGAGGACTTTTTTTGTAATGTTGTTGCTGTCAAATTATATATCTCGTCCTGGTGTTTTTTGGTCGAAAACAAAGTCCCTGTTATGTGAAGACATTTTGTATCAGCAATGAAAGATAACTGGTATTGCAGGTAATGTGATTATTTTATTAAAGTTATATACAACTACATTAAAATTATGCAATAGCTCTGTTATTGGGAAAAAACTAATACTTTTTTAAACATTTGTTTTAGATTTGGATCTTCAACAAGAAGAACTTGAAAATATCTGTCTATCTGAAATTGAAAAGTTGCTACTTACCAATGGAAGTACAGTGAGAAATTTTGATGATATGCCAAGTGTTCCGGACAATTATGTTTCATCGTCGAACAATCGATTGATAATGAAAGAATTATCGTATGACAGACTAGCTCTTCAAAGGGAACATGATGGTTATGTAAAGTGTTTAACTGCCGAACAGGAAATGATATATAAAATTGTTATGGAAGCGATTGAAAAAGGTGATGGAGGTGTGTTTTTTGTAAATGGTTATGGTGGAACTGGAAAGACGTTTCTTCGGAATACATTCTCAGCTGCATTACAATCAAAAGGTGAAGTTGTATTGAATGTTGCATCTAGTGGAATTGCTTCACTTTTGTTGGATGGTGGTAGAACTGCTCATTCAAGGTTTGTAATTCCAATCAAAATTAATGAGAATTCAATATGTTCGATAGAGCCTAATACTGAGTTAGGTGATTTAATTAAAAGAGCAACATTGATTATTTGGGATGGAGCACCTATGACTTACAAGCATTGTTTCGAGGCTCTTGATAGAACAATGAGAGACATATCACCTTCCAGTCAACCGAACATGCAATCCAAGCCGTTTGGGGGAAAGGTAATTTTATTTGGTGGTGATTTTAGACAAATTCTTCCGGTCATCCCTAAAGGTACCAGAACAATGATAGTCAATGCTTCTTTGAATTCTTCTTATATATGATGGCACTGTCAAGTACTAAAGCTAACTGAGAATATGAGATTAAGAGTTGGTTGTCAGGAAGCAGATTTGAAAGAAATAAAGGAATTTGGAGAATGGATTTTAAAGCTTGGTAATGGTCTGCTTGGTGAAGAAAATGATGGTGAGATTGATATTGAAATACCAGATGATTTACTTATTCATGACCAAGTCAATCCTATTTCTTCTCTCATTTCATTTATATATCCGGACATGAATAAGTTTTTGTGGGATTTAACGTATTTCCAACAAAGATCGATTTTTGCTCTAACTAATGAAGTAGTGAATTCAATAAATAAAGAGTTGTTAGAGAGTCTGCCTGGTGAAAAAAAGGTTTATTTTAGTTCAGATAGTTTATGCCAGTCGGAGGAAGAATCAGAGCTTAATATGGCATTGTTTCCTCCTGATGTGTTAAACAATCTTCGTTTATCTGGTTTACCTAACCATAAATTAGTACTGAAACTTGGTGCTCCAGTGACGTTACTCAGAAACATTGATCAAGCAAATGGCTTGTGTAATGGTACACGTTTACAAGTCACGAAGCTCGGAAAAGTTGTGATTGAAGCAAAAATTATCACAGGGACTAATATAGGTCATCATACTTTGATTTCAAGACTGAAGATGACACCTTCTGATAAAAGAATACTAGTGAAGATTTCTCGAAGACAATTCCCACTTTCACTGTGTTTTGCTATGACAATAAATAAAAGTCAAGGACAATCATTGGAGCGTGTTGGTTTATATCTTCCACGTCCAGTGTTTAGTCATGGCCAGCTCTATTTTGCTGTATCTAGAGTAAAAAGTAGGAAGGGGTTGAAAATTTTGATTTGTGATAAAGAGAAACGAATCTATACAACCATTACTAATGTGGTTTATAAAGAAGTTTTACAAAATCTATGATGATACTAAACATCTGTCAACATGGTAACGTCTGTTGGGTATAATGGAGGAACTGTTGTTAGGAAATGTTTGTTGGAAAGCAATACAACTTTTTGAAAGCATCTGATACTTGCTCTGCATTAAGCCTGTCGTGAGAACACATGTTGTTAGTAACATTATTCTCTTAACATCTGTTTACTAACCTTTGTAATTTCTATTGACTGACCTTTTTAACATGGGTTGACTAACATCTGATAGTTACTATCTATCCATCTGGCAAGCTCTGTTGGAGATAATGGATGACAGTTCTTAGTAAAGTCTGTTGGAAAGCAACAGAAATTTTTAACAGTTAATAGACAACAGTGGTTTGCTATCAACATAATGGAATTGCTGTTGAATAAACTTATTGATCATTAATTTATATCAATTTTGTAAGTCTGCACTAATTATTTTTTTACTCTCTGTCAATATGTGTTATGCATGATTTTCTAAGAAACGACCCGTGTTTGCACACGGGTCTTACCGCTAGTTAATATAATAATACAAAAATAGTAATAAAAAACAATAAAGACAAAAAGACAAAATTGAGTAAATTTACTAAACTAACATTTTCAATTAAAATATTAAAGACATAATAAGACAAAAAATATTTAATAATACTTTTTAATTACTTTTAATCTCATCTATTGATCTTGAAGATCTAATGGTTGAAAAGTGGTTCTCTCGGTTCTTACAGTTGGGGGTGGTTTTCATTTTAGCGCTCCCCTATATATATATATATATATAGGATTAGGTTCAAACGTGAACAAAATCCCAAGAGTGAACTACGTGAACTAATCTTGACCCTTGATTTTGTTTAAGATGATAAGGGGTAGGATTGTAATTGTATAAAGTAGTTATAAACAATTAAATTTAAATCATTATATTATTTAATTTGATTTCAGTTACGTAATATGTTAGTAATTCGAAATCTTCAACATATTTTATATTTTTATAAGATTATCATCATAACATCTTTAACCAATCACCTATTCTCATGCGATTTACATTGTTATCACATTCCTTGTTCATCAGTTTCATAAACCCAGAAAAGCACGTTCATTGCGATTTACATTGATATCACGTTCGTCGTTCATCACGTCATATTTCGTCTGAAGATCGATGTCAATTGTATCATCGCCGGTAGTTAATTGGTTATTGTAGTTGTATTCCGGCCAACGTTAATCAGAGACGGCATAAACAAACCCACCACCTCCGACGGAGACGACACCACAACAAACAAACCCATTTCATCTCCGTCGGTTTCTCCGCCGACCAGCCACTCTCCGGCGACATAAAAAACAGAGGATAACGACAACGGAAACGACAACGGCAGCGATGACGGCAACAACTTCGATATGGTAATGGACGAAGACTTTTTCGAAGGATTAGATGAGCTTTCCTGAGTTAACTCCGTCGTTATTCAGCGATATTACCATGGTTATCAACCAATGTAGCCACCACAAGCACCACCGCAGCCGGTGGAAGTTGAATTTGTCTTTTTTGTTTAAAAGAGTGACGTAGGCATGACAAAAGGATACACGTTTCTTCCTGCACACATGTGTACTAAGTATATACAGACCAGTACACATGTGTACTTAGTACATACAGAACCATACACATGTGTAGCTTGTCGGAGTTTTGGTTTTTTCAAATTCGAACACATGCTCATGTTCACAGAAAGTATGACCTATGTCGAGTACACATGTGTATTGTCTTGTTGGCGTGAATAGAACACAGCAGTACACATGTGTAACTATATGGGTATACACATGTGTACACCGTATGACCAGACCTATTCTTCAAATAACACACTCAAACTAAAACGTACACAGGTGTACTCTGAATCTGAATAGAACACAACAGTACACATGTGTAACTATATGGGTATACACATGGTATCCTCTGCCGTCGCAGATGAAGAATGGAGAAAAGGGGGGTTTTTTTTGTTTTGATAAAGGTGATATCAAAACAAATAATAAACAAATGAATAGATTAATCCAGAATTTCATCTATTATTATGGAAATAATATTGTTTCCTGATTTTAAATAAGTAATTAATATAATTACACTTTTACCCTTTTGATTTTAATAAAACAATAAAAGTTAACCTATTAATTACAATCATGCCACCCCATCAACAAATCAAGATCATATTAATCGACGGTCAGGATATGTTCACGGAAGTTCACTCTTGGGAGGTTGTTCACGCTGGAACCCTACCCTATTTTTGATATGAAGAAGATTAAACAAGAGGACAATATAAATTATTTTAAAGAGATGGCAACGTAAATAAGCATGATATGAATTTAAAATATACCTGAGTTTATTGATTGAGAATCTTGATTACAAATGATTTCTTTACAATAGGGAGGAGCAACTATAATTTGAACATCTAAAGATTTTGAACATAGAGAAGTTGATAATACAAGTTTTGGGTTTGAGGGTTTTTTCATACATAAGAGAAGATGTAAGAAAAGGTGTGTCCTCCTTCTTCCATCTTCTTCCCTTTTATAGATAGAGTAAAAGGGTCTTCATTATTGATTCTTGAAAGAGCTTCCGGATGAAATGGCTTTTGTTGAAAAGTTGTTTGTCCACTTTGAGAAATATTTGCACCATCTTTGAAGAATTGGAAAGTTCCTTGTCTCTTTGTTGCACAATCTTCTATAATTGGAAAGTTGATTGTCTCTTTGTTGAATTATTTGCACCACTTTTGAAAATAAGAAAAGTTGATTGTCTCTTTGTTGAATTATTTTGCAGCACTTTTGAAGATAATTATTCTTTCAAACTTTCATCACTATTCTATCATTTATTGTCGGCCAAAATATTATTATTATTATTATTATTATCAAATCAAATGGGTCTTGAGAATCTTGAAAGACATCAGTCCCCGGAGATGAGTGTTTTGAAGGGGATGGAGACTGTCGAATTTCATTGACTATTTTTAAAATTTCTTCTGGAGAATTGCAATCAGAAAGTCTTTGAATATACTCTTGATCTGTATTGCTGGCCTTGATATCTCGAATCGGAGACTTTAAACTTCTTTCATATTGAGTAGTCAGTTCCTTATAATACTTGGTAACTGCTTGAGAATTTGCTTTTGTGATGATAAACTTATTCCACCATTTACATCTGTATTGTCTGAAGAGCAATGGAGGAGAAAGTTCTGTAGAACTTTCTTCTTGAAAATTATAAGTCCATAAACAGATCCATGGAATTCTGAATACACTCATAAACTGTAAAGTATATTAAAAAATAGGTGTTCCATCATCTTGAAAATACTCGACGAATCTTGAAAATGCTTCTGAATTTTCTTTGGGAAAAGCTTCTGGAATAATTCCCATATATTTAAACCATTTAACGAACCATCTTGGATAAATATTTGAAAAATCTTCATCAAATTGGAAGAACCAAGAATGATCAAAGTTTCTTAGAAGAAATGCATATTCCCATGCATCTTGATAATCATAATAGTTATATTGAGGATAAGCACTGAAATTTGAAAGGGTTTTTGAATTATAGGGCTTAGAATTCCAATCTTCTAAAGATAGAACCTTTAAAATTTTTACTTGACTATAAGCGATCTTGGAAGGATCTCCACTATTAAAATTGTGCCGAATAATAACTGATTCAGAATCTACTAAAATTGCTTGATAATAATCTCTGGTCTTGTATTCGTCCTTGAAAAAATGGCATCCTCTTGGATAAATGAAGTCGATTAAGGATAAAAAAAATTTCTAACCTTTTCGACTTCCAAGGGTTCTAGAATTTTGATAATTTTTTTATTTGGGTTGATAGTATAAGGAATAGTGGCTGGTGAAGAGCTTGAAGGAGAGGCTGGTTTAGAGAGTTTTGTGAAAGAAGGAGATTGAATAATGGGTTTTGATTCTAGATTTTGAATAATTGATGAAAATGGAGGTCTAGGTCTGGGACCTGGGGTTAGAGGGGAAAATCTGTTTTGAATATTGGTAATAAGGGAAATTGTTGCAAATGGGTTGGTCTTAATGAAGAACTTGGAGAACTTGATAATTGAGATTTTGAGAATTGTTGTTTTGAGAATACAATCTTTTTTGTAGAATCAGAGTTGCTCATATTCCCTGTAAAAATTATCTTGATAAAAAATCTGGTAAAGAATTATTTTCTCCTTTTATAAATTCTATTTGAAAATCAAAGTTGCTTAATAATGCTTGCCATCTTGCAAAACTTGTTTTGAAATCAAAATTTTAATATCCTTTTCTAAAATATATTTTGCAGATAAACAGTCGATTCTTAATAAAAATGGTTTCGTATATAAATCATCTTCAAACTTTTTATACTTAAAACTATACTTAAAATTTCCTTTTTAATTGTAGAATAATTCTTTTGAGTATCATTCCATGCACCTGAATAATATCTAACTAAACTTTCTTTATTATTTAATTTCTGTTTTAGCATTCCTCAAAATCCTAAGTCACTTGCATCAGTTTCTACAATTAATTTTGCATTAGGATGGGGAATGTGTAAACAGGGTAAACATTTTATTTTATCTTTGATATATTTTACTATATCTGTGTGTTCTTGAGTCCATGGTTTTGGATTCTTTTTTAACCTGTCATATAAAGGTTTGCATATGATTCCTAACTCTTTGAAAAAGTCATGAATATAATTTAAACATCCTAAAAATCTTTGCAATTGCTTTTTATCTTTGATTTCATTTGGAAATTTATTTGAAAATTCTAAACTTCTGTTAATAGATTTTATTGTTCCTTGAATAATATTATGTCATAAAAATCTTATTTCTGTTTGGAAAAGACTCATTTTAGAAGGTGATACTACTAATCCATATTTATGAATAATATTGTAGAAAACATTTAAATGTTTAAAATGTTGATCTAAGGAATTTGAAAATATTAATGCATCATCAATGTAAACGATTGCATAATTTCCTAATGGTAAAATGATATCATTCATTATATTTTGAAATTCTGAAGGAGCATTTTTTAATCCAAAAGGCATTACATTCCATTCATAGTGTCCAAATGGTACATTAAATCCAGTTTTATATCTATCTTCTTCAGCAATTTGAACTTGCCAAAATCCAGACTTCATATCAAATTTAGAAAATATTTTTGAATCATAAATCTTTTTTAATAAATCTCTTTTATTTGGTATATGATATCTACTCCATTCTAAAACTTTATTTAATGGTTTATAATTTATAACTAACCTAGGAGCTCCTCTTTCTATTTCTGCATTATTTTGAACATAGAAGGTAGAGCAAGACCAAGGGGATTTGGATGGTCTTATTAACCTTTTATCTAATAATTCTTGTATTTCTTTTTTACAATAGCCTTCTAACTCTTGAGACATATGTATAGCTTTAGATTTTGTTGGAATATTTTTCTCATTAAAATCTTTAATATAAGGTAATCTTACAATGTGTTGTTTTCTTTCACAAAAAGCATTTGGAATATTTGCACAGATATTATCTTTAAATTTATTTTCAGTTTCTTGTATTTCTTTTTATAATTATTTTATCTTGCAATTGATTCTTTATTCTAACATGATCAATTTCTTCAATTAAAAATTCCTTTTGTTTTTCTTTTAAGCTTAAAATATTTATTTGTTTTGAAGTAATTGGATGAGCAAATTCAAAGCTGATCTTTTTATTTAATACTTTAATACTTATTCCTTTTTCTTCAACTGTGAAAGGATATAAGTGAGTTATGAATGGGAGTCCTAATATAATTTGAGATGTTAAATCCTTTACTAGAACTAATTGAGTTTTATAACAATAGTTTTCTTTGCAAATATGAACATTTGATAATTTATATTTAATATTTAATGGGTTTCCAATGGCTCCAGATAATCTATATGTAGTCTTTTCATAGTATTTTGTGCGTATTAAACCTTCTTGAATACAGTTCATATCAGCACCACTATCAATCATGGCAACTAATGTTAATCGAGATTCATTATTGATTATTATATTTAATTTAGTATACCATTTTTGAGAAGTTAATCCTTTTAAATTATTTATTTTTCCTAATTTTTCAGTATCGTTATTGTTTTCTTCATCTTTTTTATTTTTTCCCTTTTCTAAATCTTTAATTTGTGATTTTATTTCTCGAATTTCTTCTTTAATATTTTTTAATTCTATTTGTAATTCAGTTATTGTAACAGGATTTTCTTTTATTTGTCTTGTTTGAAACCTTTGACATATTTCATTGAAATTATACACCTTTTCTTCCTTTTCTATTGGTAGTTTATACTTTTCTTTTAATTGTTTTAAATATACTTGTTTTACTTCTTTATCATCAATTTTTTCTAATAATTCGAATAGGTCTTTATTATTTTCTGTTAGAGAATTTATTGTTCCATCGATTTCACAAATACAAGGACCAATGCACTCACACATATTATCATCTGAACTACTTTCTGAATTAGATTCTTCAATATTGTTTAAATCATTATCACTATAGTATGAAATATTGTTTTCACTTGAGTTGTCATAAATGAGTATTTTATTTATATGTTCTTTAATTCATCAGAAATGTTTAGCTCATTTATCTTTTTCTTAGTATAACAATCCTTGGAACAGTGTCCTTGTCTTCCACATTTATAACAAATAACAATATCTTGTTTGCCTTGTTTTTTATTTTGAAAATCAATCTTGTCTTTATAATATTTTTGTTTATTTTTAATATATGGTTTTCTTTTATAGTTCTTTTTGATGAATTGTTTAGGAATTTTCTTTTTTGGTTTAGAAGGGGTTTTAAATGGTTCAAATCCATATTGTTGCCAAAAACTTCCTAATTCCTTATGGCCTTGGATACCATCCTTTTTTATTTTTTTCTTTTAATTTTAAATCATTACATATTTTTAATCCTTCTTGATTTATATAATTTATTATTTGACCATATGATAGTTCTCTATAATGAATATTATTATTAAAGTCCTTTTAATTTTTTCTCTAATTCTTTCTGCAAATAATTTTGGTAGCCCAGCTATAAATCTTTCTTTCCAATAGGCTTCTTTGCAATCATCTCTAGTCATAACTTTTGAAAGAAATACATCTTTATACCATCTAAAATATTGTAATTTTCTACATGTTAGATTTAATAATATTAAAGAATTTCTTTCTTGATAATCTGTTGGATTTCCAATAAAATGTTTAATTATAGCAAATATTAAAGTATTAATTATATCAGGTATTTCAGTTGGAACTTGAACATTATTTTCTGTTTTAATAATTAATTTTTTAGCATTTTGAATTATTTGCTATTCTTCTTCTGTAAGATACTTGTCCCACCAACCTTTAAGAATTCCAGTAAAACCAGAAACTATCATAGTAAGAATTTGAGCTTCATTATCTCCATTTGCTTTATATGCATTGGCAGCTATTATCATTTCTTGTAATAGATTAAGAATTTGATGTTCTGTTTGTCCTTCTATACTCCATTCGTATAGAGAGGATCCATCATATTTTGCTTGAACTAAAGTATGTCTTTCTTCAAATTGTAAATCAGGTGGAGTGGGTCTGGGGTAATAATTTCTTGTTTCAGGCCTAGTAGTATAAGTATTATTTTTTGAAAAATGATAATTTCCTCCTTTAATTTTGTTTATAGAATCTTCTAATTGAAAATCATTAAATTGTTCTTCAATACTTTGAATTTCTTGTGCTGAAATAACGTTTATATTTAGTTTTGAAATTTTTGAAGAAATATCTTTTAACATATCCTGTTGTTTGTTTAGATTTATTGGGATATCTATACTATATGGTTTAAATATTAGATTTTCAATAGTTTCAGTAATTAATTTAGTGTTTGAAGTACTAGGTTGATCTAGATTTTTATTATTAGTTTCAATCCTCTCTAATTGTTCTCCTATGGTATTTAATTTTTCATTGGTATAATTATTTTGAAAAATAATTGTCTTTACATTTTTATTTAAATCTTCATTAGTATTTACCAAGGGTTTTGCAATATAATCTTTATTTTCAGTTTTTATTTTTATATCCGTATGTGGAGGATGTATACTAGTAATATCTTCATTTTTATCTATAATTGTATAGGTTTTGTTTATAGTATTACTAACAGATATATTTTCAAAAAATGGATATTCAATTTTATTTTTTATACAGTAAAGAGGAAACCAGGAGAAATGGAATATTTTCATCATTTTCACACATATATATGTGCCAATCAATTTCATGTAAAAATCTTTCATCTTCATTGAATGTAGAAAAATACCATATTAAATTTTTATTATTATATTCATTGAACATTTCATCTTTTAAATATTTTAACATTTCTTTATCCATAATTAACAAGTTGTGCTTGAAATTTTTTCTATAAGTTTTACTCTATAATTATTTTCTTCTCTTAATCTTTTTCTAAAAATAACTGATATTGACAAGGATGATACGGGTCAGATGGAAGCATGTTGCATGAATTATAATCATCTTTTAAATCTCCTATTCTTTCCCTTAAATATTTTATTCTTCTATTGCAATTTTTCAAAAACCAAATATTGTAATTTCTTCGAGCTTGAACTTTTGAATCACTCATTGTATATCTTCATATTTTCTATATCATACTTAGTTGGGACATAGGTATTATTATCACTGTCATTTTTTTTTTCATATAGTGGTCTTGGGATAGTATTTGAAAAATCAACACCTTTCATTTTCATTGATAAACTTCTTCTAAATAGACTTTCATCTAAAGTATTTCTAGAAGTACTTGCTCCTATAGAATGCCTTGGTAATATATTACTAAAAGAAATATCTATTGAACCATCAGAATGTTCCATTATGCTAAATGTTTGATTTTCTATCTCTATAGGTTTTGGCGGGTTTATATCTTGTAAATTCCATGTTAATGATTGAGTTATTTCATTCCATTTTAATTTTTTAGGTGTTCTTATCTTTGTATGCATGGTGTTTGCTTCAAAAATAACAGTTTCATCTTTTGGGGATACTAATCTTGTTTTAGGTTCTATAGTGGTAGTCATAGTTTTATAATATATTCTGTATATAACTACTGCAGCATTGGTTTTTTCTTTGAATTCTAAGTTTTTGGTTTTAATTGTTAATGTTAAAGTGTCTAAAATATTTGGATCAAATAAACCAATTGAAAAGTTTGGATAGCAATTAAAATAAATAGGACCATTTGAAATATTAGACTCAGCCATAGCTAGCAAAGAATTATTAAAATTTGTATGTCTTGCATCCCTTAGAATTAGTAATACAGGAGCATCAATTCCTAATCTGAACATAGGTTTAATTGCAACTTGAACTAGTCCTATGTGTAGAAATTTATATAATTTTCTATGTCTTTTAATAGCTTCTACTGATAATAATTGCATGTTTTGATACTCTTTATTAATAGGTATGGTTTGTTCATGAGTTTTTATAGAATAATCTTGGAAAAAATCAAAAGTACCAATTTTGTAAATAGTTTTAACATCTTATTTTGGTATATTCCAATTTAAAAGATTGTTTTCAATTTGAGAAATATTAATTTCAACAGAATTCATATGTAAAGAGTTCATGTTTAAGTCTTCTTCATCAATATCATTAGTATTTGAGCTATAATCTCGTTTAGAAAATAATTTTGATAACTGATTCATTATAGTTATTAGTCTTTAAATTTTTAAAGTAGAGCTTATACTGAGAGAAAACCCCCATATCGTCGTGGTCTGGCTGCCCATTCTCAATATCCTTTTGGGCATAAAGCTAATCCAACCGACAATCGACAGGGCTTACCAACACAGTTCTACCCCCCCCCCCCCCATTTTAAAAATTCAGGGCTAATAATCATAATAAGTTAGTTATTAAAACAGTTTCTAGACAGAGTCATAGCTCTGATACCAAAACGGTTTAAGGATCGTTTTGATATGAAGAACATTAAACATGAGCTATATATATATATAATTGTTTGCATAAAAGAAAATTGGTGGTTTGTTCAAAAGTTTGATGAGCAAATTGTTTTTATCTGATTTGATATGGGATATTGGATTTAAATAATCCTAACTTTCACCAGTTGTCCGACAATACTTCCAATTTTTTATTTGTACAACACAACACCACTCTTAACTTTCAACTTATTGTCCGATAGCACTCCCAAACTAACTGAACCCTAACCCAGTTACTTTTTGCTAATGTGGCATTTGTGTGATGACGTGACATCTGACATGGATTTTTTTTTGATGAAGTAGCTTCTCATTTGGCTTTTTTTGATGACGTGGCAGCTGATGTGGCACTGATTTGCTGATGTGGCAGCTGATGTCAGCAAACTGGGTTGGTGTACTGTTGGGTTAGTTTGGGAGTGCTATCGGCTAATAAGTTGGAAGTGTTATGATAAAAATCGAAAATTTAGCGTGTTATCTGTCGCAACCCCCGATCCCTGATTCCCGGGAACGGGCGGACGCGAACTCATTAGTGGTGGTATCAGTTATTTAATCTCGCAGCGGAATTTACATTAGGACCGTAGTTAGGAAATGGTTATCAGAGTAAAACCACCATATTTAATATTAATAATCACATGGGTAAAACCCAAGTTTCTTATTACAATACATTCATAGGGATAAACCATATTTTATTAAATTTAAAACATCATCTTTTAGGTAACTTTTGTAGCCACATTTTTTCCAAGCCTTCAGTGCTCTCCAGCTGGTTTTTTACTAATTGGCTGTCACATTTTGTTACCTGAAACATGTTTTAAAAATATTTGTCAGCAGGAAATACTGGTGAGTGAATCCCAGTTTAATCAAGAAACATTTTATCAACTAAAACAGTATTGAGAGCGATCACATTGTTTATTTCTACACAATTACTCATTCAGTACTGTCAATCCTGACTTGTGGGTCAAATTACCCATTGGCCCACTCGTTGTCCAATGGTAATGAACTGTCATTCCGACTTACTACTTACAGCGTAGTATCAAATTTTGTATACAAAACCCCAACATACCGGCAGTAATTGAAGAACTACAAAGACTCAATCACCGCTTAATCACATTGTAAAACAATTAAGGTTTTGTAAAACATTCCAAAAAGGTTAACAAAAAGAGGATAAACTCACATTGCTATTTTAGACTTCGCGTAAGGGTTTCCTGGATATAATCTATAATTTATACAAATGTACATTGGTTAGTATCATAACCCTTTGAAATTATTAATGATACCCTCCCCGAGACGGCATTCCAACAACTACGTCGGGCAGAACCACGACAGTTGTTACGGAACCCTAAATCAATCGGGCAGCGTATCTGTTACGAAACTGGGGTTATAATACTTACAACGGAGCAGAACCTTGCTAATTAGGGGGTATAATACCTGCGTATTATAACACTACTACAGAATTTGAGATTGAGAATGAAATTGTGAGCGAGTTCGACTGAGATCCGAAGCCATCTATTTATAGGTGCTGAATTCGACTTTCAGGCGGCCCGCGTAAGGTAAGGCGAAGCCTTACGCGGCCCGCGTCAACACCTGGTCAACTTATAGCTTATCCGGGTCATCCTATAGACCCGCCACGATGTCGACACATGTCAGCTTAGGGCTGCGCCACCATTTCGATCTTACGCGGCCCGCGTTAATGTAAGCTAAGGCTTACGCGGCCAGTTTGAACTAAATAAATCAAACGGAATCTGGTCTCAACCCTTATACCGCCCGCGTGAAGTTGGGGTGGGGTCCTACGCGGCTCGCCTTAACTTATAATTCAGATTTTTAATTTATTTTTAAATATTATAACGTATTTCGGGCTCGGTTTTCACATACGGGGTGTATATAGAGACATATAAGGGTATTTTAAGATATAATAGGGTGTCGGAAATATTATGAGAGTGTCGGTTTTACCGAGGGTTGTTACATTCTCACCACCTTGTTTTAGAGCTCGTCCTCGAGATCTATTGAAACAAATGCGGATATTTCTTTTGCATTTCTAATTCAAGCTCCCATGTGTACTCAGGTCCTCTTTTGGAGTCTCACTTCACTTTGACCAGAACTAGTCTTTTATGTTTGAGATTCTTGACTTTCCTGTCTTTAATCTGTAGAGGCCTTTCTACAAACTCGAGTTGTTCATTTACCTCTTTAAGATTAGTGATACTATCAGTGATTCATCAGCTAAACACTTTTTAAGATTAGATACATGAAACACATCATGTATTCCTGCCATTTCCTCTGGCAGTTGTAGCTGATAGGCTACAGATCATATTCTTTTAATAATCTTAAAAGGTCCAATATACCTGGGACTTAGCTTTCCACGTTTGATGAATCTTACTACTCCTTTCCAAGGAGAGACTTTCAATAATACTTTATCTCCTATTTGAAATTCCAATGGCTTGCGTCGGTTATCGGCACAGCTCTTTTGTCAATCACGTGCGGCTTTCAGTCGTTCCTTGACTTGAATGATTTTGTCAGTTGTTTCATGTACTATCTTAGGTCCAGATAGTTGCTTTTCCCCAATTTATGCCTAACAGACTGGGGTTCGACACTTTCGTCCATAAAGTGCTTCGAATGGTGCAGCATTGATACTTGTGTGATAACTATTATTATAAGAAAATTCTATTAAAGGTAAGTGATCATCCCAATTACCTCCAAAATCAATTACACAAGCTCTAAGCATGTCCTCCATTGTCTGAATTGTCCTTTCGCTTTGTCCGTCCGTTTGAGGATGATAAGTTGTACTCAGTTTTAATTTAGTTCCTATTGCCTTTTGGAAACTTGACCAAAAATGAGAGGTAAATCGGCTATCCCTATCAGAAATAATTGATAAAGGAATGCCATGTAAAGAAACAATTTCATTTACATATAATTTAGCTAATTGTTCCATATTGAAAGTTTCTTTCATTGGTAAGAAATGAGCTGACTTAGTTAGTCTATCTACAATCACCCAGATTGTATCATTTCCTTTCTTTGTTTTGGGTAATTTAGTAACAAAATCCATTGTTATTAATTCCCATTTCCACACTGGCATTTCTAATTGTTGTAGAAATCCTGAGGGCTTCTGGTGTTCAGCCTTAACTTGTGAACAAGTTAGACATTTAGAAATATAGGCTGCTATGTCCTTCTTCATTCCTATCCACCAGAATTTTTTCCTTAAATCCTGGTACATTTTGTCATTCCTGGATGCATCGTATATTTAGACTTATGGGCCTCTTCTAAAATACGATGACGTAGGTTTCCTAATTTAGGTATCCACATTCTCTTTTCATGGAATCTCCAAATTCCATCTGTTCCTTGTTTTAATTCTTTCAGCATACATTTTAATTTTTCAGAATTATCTTTAATTACTGATTCTTGTGCTTCTCTTATTTGATCATTTAAATCTACTTGCAGATTTAATTTGAGAGAACGTACTCTTTTTGGCTTTTCATGATACTTTCGACTTAAAGCATCTGCCACTACATTTGCTTTTCCTTCATGATACTGGATATCACAATCATAATCACTAAGCATCTCCATCCAGCGTCTTTGTCTCATATTCAATTCCTTTTGCTTGAAAATATACCTTAAACTCTTATGATCAGTGAATATGGTAAACTTACTACCATAAAGGTAATGTCTCCAAATCTTAAGAGCAAAAATTATAGCTCCTAACTTTAAATCATGGGTTGAATAATCCTCTTCATGATTCTTAAGTTGTCTAGATCCGTAAGCTATAACCTTTTGTCGTTGCATCAATACACATCCATAGCCTAGTTTAGAAGCATCGCAATAGACTACAAAGTCTTCCGCTACTTCTGGTAATGCTAATATGGGTGTATGGGTTAATCTTTGCTTAAGGATTCTAAAGGCTTCTTCTTGTTTTAATCCCCATTCAAACTTAACAGATTTACAGGTTAGCTTAGTTAAGGGAATGGCTATTTTAGAAAAATCTTGAATAAATCTTCTATAATAACCAGCCAATCCTAAGAAACTTCTAACCTCGGTTGGTGACTCAGGGGTTTTCCATTAGTGATTGCTTCGATCTTTGTTGGATCTACCTGAATTCCTTCATGATTGACTAAATGTCCAAGGAATTGTACCTGTTCTAACCAAAATTCGCACTTAGAAAATTTAGCATAAAGCTTTTCCTTTCTTAATAGACTTAAAAGTGCGTGCAAATGTTTTGCATGGTCCTCTTTACTCTTAGAGTAAATTAGAATATCATCTATAAATACAATTATGAATTTATCCAAATATGGCTTACATATTCGGTTCATCATGTCCATAAATGCAGCTGGGGCATTGGTTAAACCAAATGGCATGACAGTAAATTCATAATGGCCATAGCTCGTTCTGAATGCGGTCTTAGGAATGTCCTCTTCCTGTACCTTTAATTGATGATATCCTGACCTTAAATCGATTTTAGAGAAAAATCGAGCTCCTTGCAGTTGATCAAACAGATCATCGATTCTTGGTAATGGGTACCGATTCTTAATCGTGACTTTGTTTAATTCACGGTAGTCAATGCACATACGCATTGATCCGTCCTTCTTTTTAACAAACAGTATCGGCGCTCCCCATGGCGACGAACTTGGCTGTATAAATCCTTTCTCTAACAATTCATCTAATTGTTTCTTTAATTCTTGCATTTTTGCAAGTGCCAAACAGTAAGGTGTTTTGGCAATCGGTGATGTTCCTGGTATTAAATGGATTCTGAATTCAACTTCTCTATCTGGAGGTTGCCCGGGCAATTCTTCTGGAAATACATCTGAAAACTGAGATACTACTGGAATATCTTTTAAATCTTTTCCTTTAGTGTTAGTGATTATGGAAATCAAATACACTATAGAACCTTTTTCTTATATAACTTGCAGTTTTCATCACAGAGATGAACTTAGTGGACCTAGAGGGTTTATCTCCTTTAATTGTGATCGTTTTACCTTTTGGTGAATTTACTTGTATTGACTTTTGATCACATAAAATACTGGCTTTATTGGCTATCAACCAATCCATTCCTAAAACAACATCAAATCCTGCCAGATTCATGGGATATAGGTTTGCTATAAATTTCTGATTTAAAATTTCTATTCTTGCCCCCTGCAAGATTTCAGAAATTCTAACGGTTTCTCCATTAGCTGTTTCTACTAAGCATTCTTGTGGTAGTTTAGTTAATGATTGATTTAGAAATTTGCAAAATGATGTATTAATAAAACTTTGGTTTGCACCAGAGTCAAAAAATACTTTAGCAAAGATATCATTAACTAAATATGTACCAGCTATGACATCTGGAATCATCTTGGCTTCATCTGCAGTCAGAACAAATGCTCTAGCATTTTTAGTATTCTTGTTGTCTGTGGCTGGAGCTATTTTTGGGCAATTAGGCTTGATATGGCCTTGTTCTCTGCAGTTGTAACATATCCGGATGTTAGCTTTCTTCCTGCAATTTTCTTCCTTGTGTCCCGATATTTTGCAAAAGTTACAGTATATGGAGCATCTTCCTGAATGCTTTCTTTTGCAATACCTACAGTAAGGTACAGAGGTAGAACCTACATTTTTCCCATGGTTAGAATTTCCAGAACGAAATTCTTGAGTCAATTTCTGGGTTAGGTTCCTCATTTGATCCTCTTCTCGGGTACGGACTAACTCATCAGTCAAGGTATTGGCTAGTTCTACAGCTTCTTCTATGGTTTGAGGTCTAGCTGCCTTGACTACATGTCTTATCTCCCCAATTAATCCCCAAATATAATGGGAGATTAACACTGGTTCTGGTGAAGCAAGAGTTGGCACTATCCTAGCATATTCGAAGAATATTTTAGTGTATCCCTTACTATCCACACCAGTCATTCTAAGGTTTAGGAATTTATTCGCTATCTGTTCCTTTTCATTAGGTGGGCAGAATTTCATTTCTACCTTGTTCTTAAATTCTTCCCATTCCATATTGTAAGTTCTATCACTTCCTCTTGATTGAAGGATAGTGTTCCACCATTCTAGTGCTACATTCTTAAACAGATTAGAAGCAAACAATATCTTATCTTCTTCAGCACACTTGCTTATCCTTAAGACTGCCTCAGTCTTTTCTATCCAGCGTAAGGTTGCAATGGCCCTTTCATTTCCCGAGAATTCCATTGGTTTACAAGACCAGAATTGTTTATAAGAACAACTGTAAGACACGGTTCTTCTTCTTTTGGGAATAGGCATTTGAAGTACTGGTCCATTGTTCACGCTGTGTTCCGGTCCAATTGGTCGCTTACTACTATATTTACTTTTATTATTCGCTTCTTGAACCGTTTGAAGAATAAATGGCATTGCATCTATAATTCCTTGTGCCACTATATGTTGAACAGCACTATTATCCATTTGGTTTCCATTGTTATTGATGCTTGGATTCTCATTAACCACGTTAATGTTACTCTGGTTACCGTTATTCAGATTTCCTTGATTTCCTTCGTCGGCCATCTGAATTTTAAACATTTTCCCCATATTAATATCACAAATAATATCTTAATATAGTTAATCACATGACACTCAATCTAGCCAAAAACGTAGATCATTGCTACTTTTACTCTATTTCCATATACTATGCGTCTATTACACACTAGTACTGAAATAAAATTACAATACCAACAGAAACAGAATCACACTAATAGTAATATGCATCCGTACACACATATTTTATTTTATTTTATTATATTATTATTATTATTACTACCATTTCCTCCATTCTCACATTCACGGATATGGATTTATCCAAAAATCCATATTGCGTTCATCGTATTTCCATACGAGACGCTCTCCTACCTGACGCATTCTCTCACTGCTTTCTAAAATTTCCTCCCCGAAAGTCCTAAGTTCTTGGACGTTTTCTGCACTCATTGGGGGTGCAGGTTCTAGGACTGGGTTTGGAATCTGGGGTGCGGGTTCCTGATATGGGGGTGAAAGTGCCTGAAATCGGTAAGGATCTTCTACGATCTCCCTAATGTATTCATCATGGTAATAGGGATCTAAAGGGTCCATACCTGGGTAGGCTCCTATGGTTGTATCTTCCTGGATAGGGTAACGATGCACAAAATCCCTATTGTCGTCCCACCAGGGGTCGTAATTTGGATCTAGGGGGTTTGGTGCAGGTATCCTAGGGATTTCTTCTGGGTTAAAGTCATGCATCTCCACTTGGTTGTCAGGATTTTCTATCTCCATGGGTTGGTCTGGGTTTTGTGGTTGTGGGGCTACTAGTTGTTCCAGATTCGGGTCAGCAGCAGTTGTAGCTAGGATATGGAAATTGGCTAGGCTTCTATTAAGCATATCCTGTGTATGAGCATCAGTCTTTCGCTTAGGAGCTGCTAAAACTCTTTGCTGTTGCAACTTTCGCATTCTTTTCCTACGTGCAAAGGCTTCCTTACTGAACCATCCTCGTTTCTTATGAGGGAATGGCTCTTCTGGTTGAGCTTTAAAAGCAAACATTCCGTCTTCCTGATCAGCAGAATACCCAGAAAGGGCAGGCTGTGACGAGGTACCTTCACTCCTAGGTGAATCAGACAACTGACGACTCATGTCTGAGGGTCCTTGATCACTCATACTTTAAACTAACAAATAGTCAAATAACACATAACAAATAAATACAGTTATGCATGTATTTCCGTAATTTATTTCCTAACACAAAATTTAAAATTTTAAGTGTCAGCAGAACACTTCTTTGGCTCAGACCAGAGGCTAGGCTCTGATACCACCTTCTGTCGCAACCCCCGATCCCTGATTCCTGGGAACGGGCGGACGCGAACTCATTAGTGGTGGTATCAGTTATTTAATCTCGCAGCGGAATTTACATCAGGACCGTAGTTAGAAAATGTTTATCAGAGTAAAACCACCATATTTAATATTAATAATCACATGGGTAAAACCCAAGTTTCTTATTACAATACATTCATAGGGATAAACCCTATTTTATTAAATTTAAAACATCATCTTTTAGGTAACTTTTATAGCCACATTTTTCCCAAGCCTTCAGTGCTCTCCAGTTGGCTTTTTACTAATTGGCTGTCACATTTTGTTACCTGAAACATGTTTTAAAACTATTTGTCAGCGGGAAATACTGGTGAGTGAATCCCAGTTTAATCAAGAAACATTTTATCAATTAAAACAGTATTGAGAGTGATCACATTGTTTATTTCTACACAATTACTCATTCAGTACTGTAAATCCTGACTTGTGGGTCAAATTACCCATTGGCCCACTAGTTGTCCAATGGTAATGAACTGTCATTCCGACTTACTACTTACAGCGTAGTATCAAATTTTGTATACAAAACCCCAACATACCGGCAGTAATTGAAGAACTACAAAGACTCAATCACCGCTTAATCACATTGTAAAACAATTAAGGTTTTGTAAAACATTCCAAAAAGGTTAACAAAAAGAGGATAAACTCACATTGCTATTTTAGACTTCGCGTAAGGGTTTCCTGGATATAATCTATAATTTATACAAATGTACATTGGTTAGTATCATAACCCTTTGAAATTATTAATGATACCCTCCCCGAGAAGGCATTCCAACAACTACGTCGGGCAGAACCACGAAAGTTGTTACGGAACCCTAAATCAATCGGGCAGCGTATCTGTTACGAAACTGGGGTTATAATACTTACAACGGAGCAGAACCTTGCTAATTAGGGGGTATAATACCCGCGTATTATAACACTGCTACAGAATTTGAGATTGAGAATGAAATTGTGAGCGAGTTCGACTGAGATCCGAAGCCATCTATTTATAGGTGCTGAATTCGACTTTCAGGCGGCCCGCGTAAGGTAAGGCGAAGCCTTACGCGGCCCGCGTCAACACCTGGTCAACTTATATGTCACACCCCGACCACGTAGAACATACAAAACGTGGCGGAAATGTCGGGGAGTGTTGTAACAGAATTAATTGTTTCAAATCCATGGCAATTGAAGTTTCGTTTTATTGATTAAAAGTGTTACAATGTCTTAACAAACAAATAAATACAACATAATTAACTAGTCTTGCATCTTTTATTGTCACTAAAGCCCAAGTCTGCCTATGTGTATCTTGATCATCTTATGCAACAGCTCCTGAAAAACACATGTGAAAATAGGTACGTCAGCATAAAAATGCCTGTGAGATACATAGGTTTTGTGAAAATAGGTTTCATGACTTATGTTTGAGAAAATGTTTAGCCATGAACCTTGTAATTTGCTTTGTTTTGTAAATCATTTGAAAAATGATAAGATCAGATGATATGTATAAATAAGAGAATAATGTATGGTTAAATGAATAACCATTGTAAAATGAGTTTGTATAAGATAAGTTGCTTGTAAAACAATGTATTGTGAAAAGTATGTTATTGGTGTAAAATGTTATATGTATCAAACTGAAATGATTCAAATAACGCTACGATATGTAATACCATACAAACACTTATATATAGGAAGTACCAGCGGCGTATCCACCATGCTTGTATCATATTACACACGCATCGTTACTTAATAACTTAATCAAACCAAACCATCAAGATGTAAAAATGTTCATGTAAATCATGTAATATGTATCCAAGATGTAAGTCTGTGATGAATAACAAATGTACTAAGTATGCGACAATAGACATACGTAGCATGTGACCTGTACTAAGTATGCAACAATAGACATACGTAGCATGTGACCTGTACTACGTATACAACAATAGACATACGTAGCATATAACCTGTACTACGTATACAACAATAGACATACGTAGCATATAACCTGTACTAAGTATGCAACAATAGACATACGTAGCATGTAATGTAATGTAAAACGATGTACTAAGTAATGCACACAATGGGCACACCTAGCATAAGATGTAATAAAATCATGTACTATAATGTACTAACGAACATAGCAGGTATATGATGTGAAAACAGGAAAGCATGAAAGTAACAAGTAGGCACATGTGTTTCACCCCAAAACAGTTTGGAAAACAGTAAAAGAGGGGTCTATGTACTCACTTGAGATTGCTTAGTAGTCCTTGAGTAACAACCAAACAATGCTAGAGATCGCGGATATCAAACGGCACCTACTATAGGTAACTATGTTAATAAACCGGACCTAAATCGGAAGATCTGATAGAATGAGAGTTCGTAAACCAAACGAGTATAGAGACTCGTGTCATATGGTTTAACAAAGCCTACATACTAAATGAAACCTAACATAAGTGCTGTCGACCCATTACGACCCGTTTAGGTAGCTTATGCTACTTTAACGCGTCGTTCGCGTGAAACGCGTTCGGACCGTCTAACTAGTCCTATGACAAGTGTTATATGCCTAAACATGTTACATAATCAGTTATGTGACAAAAGTTTAGGTTACATATGCTTAATTACCAATTATACATGAAAAGGGTATTCTGGTAATTTACCTAAGGCATATAAACTACCTATCATACAACTACTTAAACGATGTGACCATAAGGTATAACCTCGGAAGGTTATTCCCTATATGCTATGGTCACCTAATGTATTTGGTCGGATCCTAATGATCGACCAAATGGGTCGGGTTCGAGGTATAAGCGATTTATTAGATCGCTTACCCTACGACCCTAGACAACGTGGTAATCAGTAGGCATAGTCCCAAGGGACTATAACCAACGTGATTACACTCACGTTGCAAAGTTCAAACGAACTTCGCATTGACCATAACTGGTCAATGTAGAAAGTCAAACAAAGTTTGACTTTCAGACTCAAAAGACTCGAAAAGCAATAAAAGAACGAAAGAATACTTACGAAGGGTCCCCGAATGCTAATCTCGATCCAAGAACTCAGGTATGAAACAATGGTTTCAACTTAGAGCTCTCAAATCAAGATTCTTGTGAGAAATGAAGTTGTGGATGGATGGGTATTTATAGTAAATGGTCCACCGTTAGGATCGTTTGATGGAAAACGTGCCATGATCCAAGGCGTACACTTGTCGGAAACTCATGTTGGCTAAAAGTGATCCTTATCAGCTGACTAAGCGAAAGAGAATGTGTGGTTGTGAACGAAACAGCTGGAAACTGCTGTTAGATTCGATTAATCTGGTCAGAAGGGGCCTCGCGGGCCGCCTGAGGATGTAAGGATCCTGAGGCGGGCCGCCTAGCAGTCACAGATCAGACATAAATTTTAGAAATGACAGTTTCAGTCCCTGCACGTGTTTAAGGCCATTTCCGACACTTCTAAGGCCCGTAAAGCCAACTTTAAGGCCCTAAAATGTTGCCTAAACATTTTGGACATGAAAAATGCTCAAAAATATGCCGGACATTGGTTCGTTTGGCCGTACGAACGCGATGTTCGATTAATTACGACGGAATGCGCATAAGCGCGAAAAACGATCCAAATGATGCGACGAATGGATTTTTCTTATGGCGAACACTAAAGCATAATATAGTCATGCTTACATAAATTTTTGGATGTCCGGATGTATTCAGAACGTAAGTTATGCGCGAAAGTGCAAACTTGTGCACTTTTTGACACTTTTAGTCCCTGAATGACCCAAAAGTTTATTTTAGCATACCGAACCCCTCAAAGCCTATTTCTAAGCTATGTAAAGGATATTTATGGTATGTTTAACTTATGGTCATGTTCCGGAATGTCTGTTACAGTTCAAATTGGCATACTTTCGCAGTTTGTCAAATTTAGTCCCTGTAAGCGAATAAACTTTGATTTCACTACACCAAACCTTCCAAAACTTATATCTAAGTTATGTAAAGGTTATTTAAGGTATGTTAAGCCTATTTCACTATTCCGGAGTGTTCCTTGCATTAAACTGGTTATATCTACACATCAGTGCGCGTATAACCTTCCAGAAAGCGATTTAGAGCTTGAAATCGAACAAGACTTGATATGGGCAAAAGCTACACATATTTATACAAGTCCTAAGTATGAAATACAATATTTCATTGGTTTGGAATTTGTTTGATGGTTGAAATGACACAGGTGTCACAGTCTCCCCTACTTTAGGAAATTTCGTCCCGAAATTTAATTTTAGGAGAAACTTATGGGGACGACGGTGATGTTTTTTTGCTTTGAATGAACCCCTTGAACCCTAAGTAGAACTCTGGGCCATGTTAGGATTCTTAGCGAAAATGTCAACCCTCAAAGTGATGTCATTGTAGTAACAAAACATGGAGTTTTGAACTACTGACAGAAGAACGTTTCTTATGAAGACTCATCATAGGAAATTGTGTGTGTGATTGAGATCAGAATTGGGTAGTGTGAGAATAAATGACATTGGTCAAAGTCCAAGACTTCTCCCGTATCATTACTCTTGCCACCGTTGGTCTTAACACATGACAAAACTTCCTGTGGTTTCTATGCACTGAATTCTATAATTATGTAGGCCTCCATAATTACGTAGTTCCTTGCACAGTCCGCACAGTTCATTTCATAATGCGTATGGGAAAGAAAAAAAAATCAAACGAAAATCTCTTGATTTAGACCACCCGAGGGCCTATTTAACTACATAAACACATGATATATTTAACTAAACTGTCGAACCAATCTATTTAACTTAGATCGACGTAGGATCTCTTTAACTAAACTACCTACGGGGAAATTTTAACTACATCGACGTAGGATGCATTTAACTAGATTGCCGGACCAATCTATTTAACTTAGATCGATGTAGGATCTCTTTAACTAAACTACCTACGGGGAAATTTTAACTACATCGACGTAGGATGCATTTAACTAGATTGTCGGACCAATCTATTTAACTTAGATCGACGTAGGATCTCTTTAACTAAACTACCTACGGGGAAATTTTAACTACATCGACGTAGGATGCATTTAACTAGATTGTCGGACCAATCTATTTAACTTAGATCGACGTAGGATCTCTTTAACTAAACTACCTACGGGGAAATTTTAACTACATCGACGTAGGATGCATTTAACTAGATTGTCGGACCAATCTATTTAACTTAGATCGACGTAGGATCTCTTTAACTAAACTACCTACGAGGAAAATTTAACTACATCGACGTAGGATGTATTTAACTTTATCAACACATGTTGTCCTTAAACTTTGGAATAGTACTTTATAATCCAAGGAACTTAACTACAAAATAGAAGTCCATTAAGGATTTAAGATAGTACCTTTTTGAATATCCTACTACGAATCCCTCATATGAAGATAAGAAAGATTCTATGAGGATTTGGATAACGAATATCCAGAGTATACAAAAACACAAAATGCATAAACACATAGTCACTTAACCACAAAATTGTTTATCTAGATCTTTAATTTGTAAGTTTTGTTTTGTTAATTATGTACATGCATTTAAAGCACACTAGGAATCCATTTCATGGATTTCATTCGGTACTTTAAACATTAACAAGAATCTAACTATGAAGATGGAAAGATCTTCCAAAAATTCGATTTCGTTTTCAAGAAAACGTAATATTCGAATTAAGGAACACAAAAATTTGAAGATACGGAAATACCCTTAGGTACCCTATTAAGAATTTATAGTGGTACGTTGGGTATTCACACAGAGTTGTAACTTGCGCCTTGTACTTCGTTTCTTTGCAAGAGACGGGTACTAAGGATTTTCGTGGAAAACGCAAGAGATAATAAAATGGAAGAAATTTCGGGGTAGTCCATTCTTCAAGGAATACGATTCCTTGATTGTCGGTATTGTAGGGAATACGTTGTTTATACATGCCATCATATTTGTACATTGCAATGCAAAATAAAAAGATTTATTTATAAACAACCACAACAACAACTGTTTCATGGACCTTGACAACAAAAGAAAATAATACATAAGGCTTGATTATTTCTAAACAACATTGTCTTCTAGTTGGTCCGATGCTCATCCCTGCGCTGGATTCGCATTAGCAATCTTTGGGCAATTTCTTCGGAAATGGCTCATCTCGCCACAGTTGAAGCAAGGACCTCGTGGAAGACGAGCTTGAGCAGGATTTACTTGAGGTTGGTTTGGACCAGCTTGGTTCGGGGTAAAACGACAAGCATTTGCCAGGTGACCGAGTCGTCCACATGATGCACACAAACGACACTGTAGGTGAGCTAAGTGGTGTGCATTACATTTGTCGCATATCGGTGCAGTACCGGCATAAGGTTTCCTTGCAGGAGGTTGAGCTGGTTGGTTGCGGATGTTTTGGTTGGGTTGAGCAGCAATCGCAAAATTCTGCGAAGCCTTACGCTTCTTATTCTTGGACACCTCAGCATGTTCTTCCTTTGGTTCCACTTGAGCAGTCTTGTCGGATGGTCTTGGGTCGCCTTTTCGAAAAAGCTTTTTCTTTCTGATGTGGGATTCAGTTAGAGTAGCAGACAATTCAATGGCTTGTCTGACAGTAGTAGGGTTGCTGCCAGTAACAATATCCTGAACTAGGTCAGGAAGACCATCAGTATATTTCTCGATTGCCTTATCTACAGGAGTAACCATAGCAGGACACAACAGGCTCAATTCTTCAAAACGGTCAGTATAGGCTCGATGTTCGCCACTGTCTTGCTTCAAATCATCAAACTCCCTCTCCAAAGCTCGCAGTTCATGACGAGGGCAAAACTCCTTCATCATAAGAGCCCTAAGCTCAGCCCAAGTCTGTGCTAGTGCAATTTCAGCACCCCGGTCTCTCATAATCCCGTTCCACCATGTAAGAGCCCTCTTCTGAAACACGCTCGAAGAAAACTCGACCTTGCGATTTTCAGGACACTGAACGTGACGGAACGTATTCTCAATGCTCTCGAACCATTGAAGAAGCCCAGTTGCTCCCTCTGAACCACTAAACTTGAGCGGTTTAGCTGAGTTGAAACTCTTGAAGTTGCAGGGAGCATTGTTGTTGTTGATGGTCTGCATCATTTGAGCATAAAGATTTGGGAAGGCAACAGCCATTTGCTGCGCGATGATTTCCGCCAGTTCGGCATTTGCCATCTGATTGTCGCGTCGAGGAGGCATTCTAAAAGAAGAAACATGAAAGGAAACGAGTGAGAGATTTAGACGAAAAGAATGAGATGAAACAAATCTGATGAAAGCAAGGATAGTGGTCATTTGTTTGTTACTACAAAGCAACAAACGACCTCGGTGATTAATCAAAGTAAATAGGTCAAAAATAATGTATCACGAAGACATGCTCGCCTATAAGTGAACACTCATCCCAAGAATTCCCAGGTAAGTACAACTGGTCTCGTGTCTGATGAGATGTATACTAAGTGCTTGCCTAGACAGAAATCCCAGAATACAGGCATTCACCCTTCCAGTTTGCACGTGTTCACATTATTTAAAACCCAAAACCTTGACGAAGTTTTGAAAACTCAAAGGGTTCAAAACTATGTAACAGAGGGTTCAAAACCTTACAATAGAGGGTTCAAAACCTTGTAATCAATCATCCTAGAACAGATGATTAGTTTTCAAAGCGGTTTTGAAATTTATGTTCTTGTTGTGGTCGTCGCCTAAGGATAGGTGACGGTATTGTTTTATGACTAAACGCAAGTAAACTCGCGTTAGGGTCCTAAGAAGGTTATAGACTAGGTCAAAGCATTACTAATAACCTAATTCCCTATAACCATTGGCTCTGATACCATCTTTTCTGTCACACCCCGACCACGTAGAACATACAAAACGTGGCGGAAATGTCGGGGAGTGTTGTAACAGAATTAATTGTTTCAAATCCATGGCAATTGAAGTTTCGTTTTATTGATTAAAAGTGTTACAATGTCTTAACAAACAAAGAAATACAACATAATTAACTAGTCTTGCATCTTTTATTGTCACTAAAGCCCAAGTCTGCCTATGTGTATCTTGATCATCTTATGCAACAGCTCCTGAAAAACACATGTGAAAATAGGTACGTCAGCATAAAAATGCCTGTGAGATACATAGGTTTTGTGAAAATAGGTTTCATGACTTATGTTTGAGAAAATGTTTAGCCATGAACCTTGTAATTTGCTTTGTTTTGTAAATCATTTGAAAAATGATAAGATCAGATGATATGTATAAATAAGAGAATAATGTATGGTTAAATGAATAACCATTGTAAAATGAGTTTGTATAAGATAAGTTGCTTGTAAAACAATGTATTGTGAAAAGTATGTTATTGGTGTAAAATGTTATATGTATCAAACTGAAATGATTCAAATAACGCTACGATATGTAATACCATACAAACACTTATATATAGGAAGTACCAGCGGCGTATCCACCATGCTTGTATCATATTACACACGCATCGTTACTTAATCACTTAATCAAACCAAACCATCAAGATGTAAAAATGTTCATGTAAATCATGTAATATGTATCCAAGATGTAAGTCTGTGATGAATAACAAATGTACTAAGTATGCGACAATAGACATACGTAGCATGTGACCTGTACTAAGTATGCAACAATAGACATACGTAGCATGTGACCTGTACTACGTATACAACAATAGACATACGTAGCATATAACCTGTACTACGTATACAACAATAGACATACGTAGCATATAACCTGTACTAAGTATGCAACAATAGACATACGTAGCATGTAATGTAATGTAAAACGATGTACTAAGTAATGCACACAATGGGCACACCTAGCATAAGATGTAATAAAATCATGTACTATAATGTACTAACGAACATAGCAGGTATATGATGTGAAAACAGGAAAGCATGAAAGTAACAAGTAGGCACATGTGTTTCACCCCAAAACAGTTTGGAAAACAGTAAAAGAGGGGCCTATGTACTCACTTGAGATTGCTTAGTAGTCCTTGAGTAACAACCAAACAATGCTAGAGATCGCGGATATCAAACGGCACCTACTATAGGTAACTATGTTAATAAACCGGACCTAAATCGGAAGATCTGATAGAATGAGAGTTCGTAAACCAAACGAGTATAGAGACTCGTGTCATATGGTTTAACAAAGCCTACATACTAAATGAAACCTAACATAAGTGCTGACGACCCATTACGACCCGTTTAGGTAGCTTATGCTACTTTAACGCGTCGTTCGCGTGAAACGCGTTCGGACCGTCTAACTAGTCCTATGACAAGTGTTATATGCCTAAACATGTTACATAATCAGTTATGTGACAAAAGTTTAGGTTACATATGCTTAATTACCAATTATACATGAAAAGGGTATTCTGGTAATTTACCTAAGGCATATAAACTACCTATCATACAACTACTTAAACGATGTGACCATAAGGTATAACCTCGGAAGGTTATTCCCTATATGCTATGGTCACCTAATGTATTTGGTCGGATCCTAATGATCGACCAAATGGGTCGGGTTCGAGGTATAAGCGATTTATTAGATCGCTTACCCTACGACCCTAGACAACGTGGTAATCAGTAGGCATAGTCCCAAGGGACTATAACCAACGTGATTACACTCACGTTGCGAAGTTCAAACGAACTTCGCATTGACCATAACTGGTCAATGTAGAAAGTCAAACAAAGTTTGACTTTCAGACTCGAAAGACTCGAAAAGCAATAAAAGAACGAAAGAATACTTACGAAGGGTCCCCGAATGCTAATCTCGATCCAAGAACTCAGGTATGAAACAATGGTTTCAACTTAGAGCTCTCAAATCAAGATTCTTGTGAGAAATGAAGTTGGGGATGGATGGGTATTTATAGTAAATGGTCCACCGTTAGGATCGTTTGATGGAAAACGTGCCATGATCCAAGGCGTACACTTGTCAGAAACTCATGGTGGCTAAAAGTGATCCTTATCAGCTGATTAAGCGAAAGAGAATGTGTGGTTGTGAACGAAACAGCTGGAAACTGCTGTTAGATTCGATTAATCTGGTCAGAAGGGGCCTCGCGGGCCGCCTTAGGATGTAAGGATCCTGAGGCGGGCCGCCTAGCAGTCACAGATCAGACATAAGTTTCAGAAATGACAGTTTCAGTCCCTGCACGTGTTTAAGGCCATTTCCGACACTTCTAAGGCCCGTAAAGCCAACTTTAAGGCCCTAAAATGTTGCCTAAACATTGTGGACATGAAACATGCTCAAAAATATGCCGGACATTGGTTCGTTTGGCCGTACGAACGCGATGTTCGATTATATACGACGGAATGCGCATAAGCGCGAAAAACGATCCAAATGATGCGACGAATGGATTTTTCTTATGGCGAACACTAAAGCATAATATAGTCATGCTTACATAAATTTTTGGATGTCCGGATGTATTCAGAACGTAAGTTATGCGCGAAAGTGCAAACTTGTGCACTTTTTGACACTTTTAGTCCCTGAATGACCCAAAAGTTTATTTTAGCATACCGAACCCCTCAAAGCCTATTTCTAAGCTATGTAAAGGATATTTATGGTATGTTTAACTTATGGTCATGTTCCGGAATGTCTGTTACAGTTCAAATTGGCATACTTTCGCAGTTTGTCAAATTTAGTCCCTGTAAGCGAATAAACTTTGATTTCACTACACCAAACCTTCCAAAACTTATATCTAAGTTATGTAAAGGTTATTTAAGGTATGTTAAGCCTATTTCACTATTCCAGAGTGTTCGTTGCATTAAACTGGTTATATCTACACATCAGTGCGCGTATAACCTTCCAGAAAGCGATTTAGAGCTTGAAATCGAACAAGACTTGATATGGGCAAAAGCTACACATATTTATACAAGTCCTAAGTATGAAATACAATATTTCATTGGTTTGGAATTTGTTTGATGGTTGAAATGACACAGGTGTCACATTATAGCTTATCTGGCTCATCCTATAGACCCGCCACGATGTCGACACGTGTCAGCTTAGGGCTGCGCCACCATTTCGATCTTACGCGGCCCGCGTTAATGTAAGCTAAGGCTTACGCGGCCCGTTTGAACTAAATAAATCAAACGGAATCCGGTCTCAACCCTTATACCGCCCGCGTGAAGTTGGGGTGGGGTCTTACGCGGCCCGCCTTAACTTATAATTCAGATTTTTAATTTATTTTTAAATATTATAACGTATTTCGGGTTCGGATTTCACATACGGGGTGTATATAAAGACATATAAGGGTATTTTAAGATATAATAGGGTGTCGGAAATATTATGAGAGTGTCGGTTTTACCGAGGGTTGTTACATTATCAACCAATTAGTAAAAGTTGGGGTTATTTAAATCTCATATCTCATTTGATATAAACGAAACCAATTACATACTTAGTTGACAAAAAGCAGTAGTTATAGTGGTAAAACGTTGATGAAAAACATAAGATGGTTGTGTGACTAGTTAAATGTGAATTTTGTTCTGATATTTCGTATACAATAATAGTCCATATGATGATTTTTACTTAAATTTTGTAATACCTTCATCATGTTTGTCCTATGATTTTCTTTTGAGTTTTTATTTCTTTCTTTTTGAACCGAACATACTCAATAACTTATTAATAATCGACGTCAAACACCATCTAGTCTAGTTCATAAACTACCGTTAACTATATCAACAAAGAAAATACACTCATATCCAACTAAAAATCATATGCATTTTCATTATAAGAATCAAACCCAAACTCATCGTTATTATACGAGTAATTGGAATTTTTATGCAAAATTTAGATACCTAGATGACCAAATTACAAAAATTAATTTCGTCACTAGGGTGTTAAACGAGCCATATTCACGGATTGGTGGTCTAACCTGACACGCACCTGAAATTTTGACATGGACCTAAATACGACATCTCGAACACAACATAAACATTCACAAGTTGACACAAGCATGCCAAGTTTAATCCGAACTTTATTCATTTATTTTATATTTATTTATATGTGACAACTGGCACTTTTACATGTATTCCGTACAACAATAATAGACAGTAATCTGTGCTTTAATGACTGTGCATGATTTTATTAACAAGACGAATGAATTTCTAATTACTGTCATATACATACAAAGGCATTTCATGTTGCAAGATTGTTCATCATTATTACATGCAAAACAATATGGTTCAATTAATGCACAAAACAAAGTTAGCACAGTTATCAGACAAACTAGAAGTACTGACGGGAGTTCAGTACTCAGACAGACATGATGTTAAGACACAAAATAAGCCCCGAAACCAAGTGTTACACTAGAATTACTGTGTAGGAAAGTAGGGATTACAAAACTGCCTTCCTAGTGATGATTTAGGTGCCGGAAAGTGCCAGAAACACACTAAAACTGCAGAATTTTGCAGAAAACAGCACAAATCATCAAAATTCAGCTTTTTAACATCTAAATTTAGTGCAGAAATGTGGTTTAATGGTCCAGAATACTTTCCTAAGTGTCGGGAAACAAAACAGTCATAAAAGGGAACATAAAGCACACTAAACTGCGCTATTTAGCATTTTAACGAACCGTAACGAAACAAACAACCGGACACTACCCGAAACACCAAATTTTCACTCGAAACATTGTTTTAGTGGTGCGAAGCTAGTTATGGTCACCGAACATCATATTACATCTCATAAACACTAAACACATAAAATACCTAACTAGCACCCTTACATTCTAACTAAATCATTTAACCAAAGATTGAAATGAAACCAACACCCCCCCCCCCCATATGGACGGTTGGGGACATAGGTCCCACTTGAAGATTTTATTTGATTATTTTAGTCACTTGTAGAGAATATTCCAAACATATTATACCTTGTGCAAATAAATGTTGGAAACCTTTCTTTAAGAACCATAAGTTTATGTTCCATGATCATTCAACACCTTTACAACACAAAACTTCTTCCTCCTTTCCCCCATAGCTACGGCCAACATCCCCTATCACTACACATCCATTTTCATTCCATATCCAACCATTCTAAGAAGATCCAAGGGTGCTAGGAGCATAGTTAAGAAGTGTGGAAGCATTGAAACTTGAAGGACCTTCACATAGAGCTTTTATCCACCTTGTTTATCATCTTCATCATCTTGAGTTCTTCCCTAGCCTTGTGCTAGTAGTAAGTCCCTTTGTAACTTGATTTTACTTCTTATTTAGATGGTTAAATTGTTATGTAAGTGGTTAAACTCAAGGATCACAAAGAAATATGAAGATGATCACTAACATAAAGCTAAATAACATGAAATCTAAGTTGATTAAGTGTATGTATGAAACTTGCTTGTGGATTTTTTATGTTTATGATGTTGATCATCATAATAACCTTGCTAGATGATGATTAAACACATGATCTAGCAAGTATAATGATGGATCTTGAAGAAATCATAATGATCATCCTTTATTTGAATCATGAACTTGAAAATGAAGTTGTTTTAGAGTATGATAATGATTGATACATGTTAAAAGTCTTGTAAATGGATGATTTCAAAAATAATTTTCTCAAGAAACCAAGTTTATTTACAAGATTTACAACGTCTTAATTTCTAAGGAAACTAATCATATTTTTAGTGCTAAATCAAGACTAGAAACATGTTTGTAACAAGAAAAATACAAAGGAATTATTTTTAGAAAAATCATCTTATAAGTTGTGAAAGACTAATTTTTTCAAGAATGTTATTTATGAACAAAGAAACATGTTTTAAAGGGTAACTAAGTCTACTAAATAACATAGTAAGTAACTACAAGTTTTTACAAAAATTTCAAGTTCATGATGTAGTATAAATAGCACGATTGTGGCACATGGTAAGTGTTGAATGATTTGTTGATGATTGATGATGATTTTAAAAGAAAATGATATGCTTTGAAAGCATGGAAACCTCCATTTTAAGGGAAAACTATGGCAAATTTTTTGTGGAATTTAAACACTTCGAAAAATATTTTTAAACAAGTCTTTATAAGTAAATTTTAACCATGGTTTTTCATATAAAATTTGCCATAATTTTTATTAAAAAATTACAAATATTGGAGGTTGTTTTTTATAAATAAAAGTGACTAAGTATATATTTAGGGATATATATTTAGATGTCGCAACTTGTGTGATTACTTGTATATTATGTGTATTAGTTATATTATTTTAGGACTTAAAATAATATAACTTACCAAAATACCAAGAATTATAATACAAAATATTACCAAAATTCGAAGAAAACAAATATATAATTTATACCCAAAGAATTGACGAACCGAACAAGGAATGTGGATTACATATATATTCCGGAATTAAGTTCATATATATTTTGACAAATAAGTAAGCGGTATTTTGGAAATCAAAGAAACGAAAATTATAATTTTTAAAAGTGTTACAAAAATAGATCATATTTTTGTCAAGTAGAAAACACGCTATTCTTGAATAAAGAAATTATAAATATATATATTTCCTTGAATTATTAGAAAATATATTATTTTGAAGAAAATATATTTTTTTAAACAAATTTAGAATATATCATTTTTGGGGTGAAAAATGGATTTATAAGTATTTTCTAAGTTAATCTTGAAAATATATTATTTTTGAGGTTTATATGAAGATATAATTATTTTTGCCAAGGAAGAATTATAAATAATTTTCTATAAAAGTTTTATTAAAATATATATATTTTAAGAATACAAATTGGTGATTTTTATGGGTTAAAAATAATATTCCGGAAAATGTAACTACAAAAACTAAGTATAAGAATACTTAATAAATACAAGAAAATATGTATCCTCGTACGTACGAATACACACCGGAATACACCACAAATACTTGGCAAAATACACAAGGATAATTATACCCGTACTTGGGAAATATTCACGAAAAGAATTGCAATATAAACTAAGGAAAAATATATATTATTTTGACAATATTCCAAATAAATGGATGAATATAATTTAAGTTAAAATGTTAATATTGTAACTAATAATTATATACTTTGGAATATTATAATATGCATAAATGATGTAACTCAAAAGGTACCAAGATTTTCAAAACAAGTCTTAATGAACTACTAATACAAAGAGTCGTTACACGACCTAAACGTCTAATAAAACATGGCACGTGTGTATGTAGTTGTACGAGTCATAGAAGGACCTTTGAGCATACGAGATAGCAGGACGCAAACTTGTGAGTTCATGTCCCCCTTTTCTCTTAACTGTTTTCGGAATTTATAACTCTCGGGGGTGGAATACATGTTACGAATGTTCAAATGGTATGATTTGGCTATGAAATGAACTATTAGATCATGTGAGCATAGACTGAAATTGATATGCCAAAAACACTCATAAGAATCATGGACAAAGGTTAGATCTAACGGGTACGGCCGAGACCCACTCATGGTCCTTATGTGGCCACTTAGAGTGCTTTAGTGTCCCAGTCGAGGTGATTCGACAACAGTCAAGGGGATTTGACACAGTCAAGGTGATTTGATGCAGTCAAGGGGCTTTGACATAGTCAAGGTGATTTGACACAGTCGAGGGAATTCAACACAGTCGAGGGAATTCGACACAGTCGAGGGGATTCGACACCGATAATTGTCTACTCGGGATGAGTACTCCCTATGTCTTCGCATACATTAATGTCCTTGCAAAACATTAATTGATCTGTTCATAGACGCTTTTTCATACATGTTTTCAAATGAGTCTCTCAAATGTTTACAAGCTTATCAGTACTCATATAAAACGCATGAACTCGCTCAACTTTTGTTGATGTTTTCAAAATTACATGTATTTCAGGAAACAAGTTGGATCTTGGGTGCTGGTGTCGTACTGGATGTAGATATATTTTTGTCAAGTAGAAAACACGCTATTCTTGAATAAAGAAATGATATATATATTTCCTTGAATTATTAGAAAATATATTATTTTGAAGAAAATATATTTTCTTAAACAAATTTAGAATATATCATTTTTGGGGTGAAAAATGGATTTATAAGTATTTTCTAAGTTAATCTTGAAAATATATTATTTTTGAGGTTTATATGAAGATATAATTATTTTTGCCAAGGAAGAATTATAAATAATTTTCTATAAAAAATTTCTTAAAATGTATATATTTTAAGAATACAAATTGGTGATTTTTATGGGTTAAAAATAATATTCCGTAAAATGTACCTACAAAAATTAAGTATAAGAATACTTAATAAATACAAGAAAATATGTATCCTCGTACGTACGAATACACACCGGAATACACCACAAATACTTGGCAAAATACACAAGGATAATTATACCCATACTTGGGAAATATTCACGATAAGAATTGCAATATAAACTAAGGCAAAATATATATTATTTTGACAATATTCCAAATAAATGGATGAATATAATTTAAGTTAAAATGTTAATATTTTAACTAATAATTATATACTTTGGAATGTTATAATATGCATCAATGATGTAACTCAAAAGGTACCAAGATTTCCAAAACAAGTCTTAATGAACTACTAATACAAAGAGTCGTTACACGACCTAAACGTCTAATAAAACATGGCACGTGTGTAGGTAGTTGTACGATTCATAGAAGGACCTTTGAGCATACGAGATAGCAGGACGCAAACTTGTGAGTTCATGTCCCCCTTTTCTCTTAATTGTTTTCGGAATTTATAACTTTCGGAGGTGGAATACATGTTACGAATGTTCAAATGGTATGATTTGGCTATGAAATGAACTATTAGATCAAGTGAGCATAGAATGAAATTGAAATGCCAAAAACACTCATAAGAATCATGGACAAAGGTTAGATATAACGGGTACGGCCGAGCCCTACTCATGGTCCTTATGTGGCCACTTAGAGTGCTTTAGTGTCCCAGTCGAGGTGATTCGAAAATGGTCAAGGGGATTTGACACAGTCAAGGTGATTTGATACAGTCAAGGGGCTTTGACACAGTCAAGGTGATTTGACACAGTCGAGGGAATTCAACACAGTCGAGGGAATTCAACACAGTCGAGGGGATTCGACACCGATAATTGTCTACTCGGGATGAGTACTCCCTATGTCTTCGCATACATTAATGTCCTTGCAAAACATTAATTGATCTGTTCATAGACGCTTTTCATACCTGTTTTCAAAGGAGTCTCTCAAATGTTTACAAGCTTATCAGTACTCATATAAAACGCATGAACTCGCTCAACTTTTGTTGATGTTTTCAAAATTACATGTATTTCAGGAAAAAAGTTGGATCTTGGGTGCTGGTGTCGTTCTGGATGTAGATTTCAAGTTTAGATGTCATCCACTTTTGTTGATTTGTAACTTAATCAAAGGTTGTGTTGTTTGAAACTTAAATGACTGGTGTTTGTAATGTTTTAAACTTTATGAATGGATGAACATCATTTTGATCATATAGTTGTTTATTATAATCGAATGCAATGAGAACCAATCAAGTCACACACATACGCTTCCGCAAAAGTCAGGGTGTGACATTTTATGTGTTCTCATTTGTACTTTATAATCATAAATTTATAACTAGAAATACAAAGGTTATAATGTTGAAATTATAAGACACATGGTCTTTTAAATTTTAAGTTTTGACACAATTTAAAAAAGTTAATTAGGTAAGCTGAAGTACAGGGTGCGGAGATAGTGTAGAAGCAGGGGTAGCACGGGCTACCCCTCAACTCCATCTTCGTAGTGTAACTTTTTTTTTTTTTTTTCCGGTTTTATATAAAGGACACCCCTGATCTCTAAAAAGAATTGGGATACCTCTGAATTTTTGCACTAGATTTGTCATTGTTGAATGACCCGTGAACCCGTCAGATAAACCCGAATACGACCCGTTTTGCTAAACTTGTTCATGGGTTTAACCCAAAACTGACTCAAACTCGTTTAGACTAAACTAAAATACGCGAATTTCATGTTAAGTTCATATCGTGTTTTACCGTTTTATAAATTCACACCCCTTTTAACATACATCCAGACTTCCATGAGCCATAAGTAATTAAGTTGGACCGGGCAATTGAGAGGCCAGCCCATAATTTAGTAGCGATGAAAGCCCAAGAAATTGCTCGGTTTTCCGCATCCCATAAAAGGCGATCTCACGAGTCATGGTGATCTAAAATTATTGTGTTCAACAACTTAAATTGTGTAAATAAAAAATTTATCCAAAAATAAAGCGAGTCCTAAAAGTGAAAGAAAGTATTGTTTTTATAATATAGTTTTTATGATAATTTTCTGAACGATAAACTAGTTAGTATTTAATAAATTTGAGTAAGAAAAATAAAAAATTTTATCCAAAAAATATAGTTTTTATGATAATTTCTGAACGATAAACTAGTTTTAGTATTTAACAAATTTAACCAAAAATAAAGCGAGTCTTAAAAGTGAAAGAAAGTATTGTTTTTATAATATAGTTTTTATGATAATTTTTTGAACGATAAACTAGTTTTAGTATTTAACAAATTTGAGTAAGAAAGTATTTAATAGTAAAAAAAAGTATTTTTTAACGGCAAATTTAGATAATTGATGAATCACTGGAGTATCATCATGCGCTTCTAAAAAATTAAAACTCTTTTACTAATCCAATGTTACATGAAATGCATACAATCGTTTTTTATATGTATTACAAGCATGTCCGACTATGGAGTTACACAAATTTAAAAAAAAAAATATTTTGGAAAGAAATACCAATAATTCTCGAAATGCATACATTTAGCAAATAATGTTTATCCTTTTATTCTTATAGCTTGACTTTGTTTGTAAACTCCATTTTCGTCCAACTTTAAAGGCCGTTAGTCTTTATTTTCACACATGTACGTACGTAACAATGGTTGAACATCAAACTGATTATTATTTCATTTTCTTAATACAACTTTTTCATTATACTTTTAAAAGGACGTATTTCCTCTTTTAAAAAGGGAAATCAACACTTTTGACCACGACTAGATATTTTAAAATATATGATATAATACGGTAAATTTTATTAATAGGATAATTCCTAATATTATAGTATATTTTTAGAAAAAAAATAGTGAGCTATATAAAATATATTTGAGTTAAAGAAACTGATAGAACTTATCTATGAGTTTCTATTATTTACAGTCATGTCATTTGTCTGAATTATAACCATTAAAACAGTGAAATGAACGACCATATCATGCTTAGCATGCTACTTGGGCTATAGCCCCAATGGTAACACCAAACGTGTTTGGGGAAAGAAGCCAGGTTCGAATCTGGTGGAAAGGTGTAAAAAAAAGATGTGAAAGTTTAGCCGTTCAAAAAAAATATCATGCTTAGCATGGAAAATGCACGTTTTACTAAATCCGAAAATATGAATCGGTTTGATTTTACTTTGAGATATTTATTATATAATTATTAAAAAGGTGTAATGATTGATTGTATGAGGGTCAAAGCAAAGATACAATTCCATTATAGAGTGAATCATTAATGAAATCTTGACAATGTGCTTTTAAATAAAGATGGATGAATCGATGGGGTTCAATCAATTAAGCAGATAAAAGAGGCATTATTTGGTGGAAACAAAAGGAGGAGATTAAATGGAAAACTTTATTCGTGATGGTTTCTTTTGTTCCCAATTTGCTTAGAAAGTAGTATGTGTAGATTACAAATAATGGCTAATCAAGTTGCCATAATAATAGGATGCCCATAGTACCATTGGAGAGACATGTGTGTCTTTTGGTTAATGTTTGTCTACTTATTTTGAGATTTTATTAGCCCTAAAGTATTGCTATGTCATATATGAACATAATTGACGTATGTTTAGCACCAACGAGGATTGTGGTATCCTACGTGAAAGATGATTTAACACCGAAAACAAAATCATGTATAAAGATTATTTAGCAGCCACAAGTAACACCGACAACAAAATCTTGTATAAGAATTATATAAATAGTTAATCAAAAAAAAAAAAAAATTAATCAACCTTTGAATCTACCTTTGAGAGGTGACCGAGTGATATGACTTGTTAGTTGCATAACATGAAGTGGTTGTGTGAGAAACGTGTGAACAAAGTAAACAACGATGTGTAATTACAAAACAAATAATTGTAAAATAATAAAGAACATGTGGAGTATAAATGTTTACTCCCTTAATTTCCTCATACATAAATGTTTGTAGTTTGTACTTCATCATCAAGTTAACTCTCCACATAAACTAACGGAAAAAATCATATTGAATTCGTTCACATAGTCTTTAACATACACACCTTACTCTATCGTTGTAATAAATAACTATGGAATCAAGAATACTCTATTTGATTTGGATACCTAATACATGTTTGACAACGCGTTAATTAACCACACGCGGTCATTAAATTGATGATGTTGTAAGAAATGCTCATCACCAAAGATAACCAGACTGCACCAAATATATGTTTCTTAATCCTTTTGTTTCATCGTCTCTGGTTTTGTCTCTAGCAATGCTTCATGAGGTTTCTCGACATATAAGTAGCCCTTAACATGCATTTTTCCATAATCCAAAATCGTGGGCATAAAACGTATCAATCATTATTACTCCCAAGAAATACTAGCTAGAACTTGAAGGCACTAATAAGAGTTGTTGAGATTTGTGAGACCTAAGCAAACATCTATGATCATTTGTGTAGAGGAATATATCGGATTGTCTAAAGGGCCCGGGCCCACACACACGTGGCAGCAGATCACGGGCTCATCAGCAAGGAAGCAATACACCACTTCCTAGTCGGTGGTCCCCAACACAACAGATTACTTCTCCCGCACACGTTGGACAAGGGATTTGTATCCACCAATGAGGAAAGAGTCACGTCAGCACACTCATGCACACTTTGGGCATGGAATGTTGTCCACCAATAGGAGCTTGGTTGATGTCATCCAAACGGTTATTGTTGTAGGGACTACGCCTGGGCGAAAGGGACAGCTAACAAGATCTACTCTAAATAGGAGTGAGATCTACATTTCTCAGTATGTTCTCTTCCCTACTCTCACAAAACCCTATTTACTCCGATCAAAACTCATACTTATTCTTACGCCGGAGGTGGATCACAGGGAGGAATCCTAACCTGTGGCGAGTCTTAACGGTGTTCTCTATTTTGCAGATAGCTTTCCAGGGAGTTCATTTAGTTTCCTCAAGGACGTCTTGTTGTGAAATCGATCCAAACCCTTGTGGCTAGGATTCGTTTCTTCAATTTGTTAGAAAAATAATGAATGCAATAATATAAAAAAATGAACCATAACTGACTACCAGCTCAGCTCTAACTGACCAGCTGAGCTGGTAGTCGTTAGAACTCATGCATGGGCCCTAGATCCAAATAATGGGTTCGCTTGATCCATGTGACAGTTTTACAACCACAACTTAACCAAGGAGATTTTATTGCTTTTAGTATTAAGAAAAAGTCTACTATGACATCAAGTTGAATATATATAACAGTTGGAGTATGATTAATAACTAACATTGAAATTGGACCTAATATTCCAATGAATCAATCCATAATTATAGTTTTGCTCATCCACATTGAAAGTTAACTTTTTATAAGGTTGGTGAAGAATATTATGGCTCAATTGGAATTCTCTTTCATTGATACCTCACTATAAATACAAGATACAATCCCTAATCTTAGGGAACAAGTAAATACAAAACTTAGGGAAGAAGTAAATACATAATCATATCTATATTTACATAAGGGATATTCTATTACACCCCCGCAGTCGAAGCAAGAGGTGGGCGAATGTTGAGACTGGAGCGAAAATCATCAAATAATACTCGAGGTAAGCCTTTGGTGAAGATGTCAGCGATCTGTAAACGAGTAGGCGTGTGAAGTATCCGTATGGTACCACATTGAACAGGTTCGCGGACAAAATGAATATCAAGTTCTATGTGCTTGGTACGTTGATGCTGAACCGGATTATTAGATAAGTAGATAGCACTGATATTGTCACAATATACTAAAGTGGTGGTGGAGAGAGGGCGACGTAACTCGAGAAGAAGGTATCGAAGCCAGCAAACTTCAGCAACGACATTAGCTACTGCTCGGTATTCTGCTTCAGCGCTGGAACGAGAAATGGTAGACTGCCTCTTGGAAGACCATGACAGCAGATTTTGTCCCATATAGACACAATATCCTGAGGTAGAGCGACGTGTATCCGGACAGCCTGCCCAATCAGCATCTGTATAAGCCCGAAGAGAGATGGTCGTACACGGAGATAAAGAGAGACCATATGTGGCTGTGCCTTGTATGTAACGGATAATGTGCTTTAATGCCTGCCAGTGTTCAATGCTAGGATTATGCATATGAATACAAATTTGTTGAACGGCATAACTGATATCGGGCCTAGTGAATGTGAGATACTGAAGTGCGCCCGCAAGGATATGATATAATGTGGGGTCATCAAACGGAACACTAGATTGAGCACCAAGCTTTGGTTTTGTATCAACAGGGGTGGCAACGGATTTGCAAGTAGACGTGCCTGCACGGTTGACAATGTCTAAGGCATAATTGTGTTGCGAGAGAAACATCTTATTACCGGTACGAGAAACGGTAATCCCCAAGAAGTAGCTGAGTGGTCCAAGATCTTTCATAGCAAATTCAGCCGCAAGGCTGCCCAATAGTTTAACGCGAAGTGAATCGGATGAAGTGGTGATAATAATATCATCTACATAGATCAAGAGATACGCAATGTCACCACCATGATGATAAGTGAAAAGAGAGTTGTCACATCGGCTTTGTGTGAACCCCATAGATGTAACGAAATCTGTAAATCATTGGTACCACGCCCGCGGTGCTTGTTTAAGCCCATAAAGTGATTTTTTAAGAAGACATACATGATCAGGATAGTCTCGGTCTCAAAATCCCATTGGTTGATACATGTACACAGTCTCGGTTAGATTTCCATGTAAGAAGGCGTTAGTGACATCCAACTGGTGAATAGACCATGACTGTGTTAGGGCCAATGTTAAGGTTGTTCGAATCGTAGCCGGTTTAACAACCGGACTAAAAGTTTCCCCACAATCAACACCCACCTCCTGATTTCTACCATCACAGACAAGGCGTGCCTTGTACCTCTCGAGTGTACCATCGGACCTGTATTTGTGGCGAAAGAGCCACATACTACGAATAATATGCATATCAGGATGTCTCGGGACAAGATCCCTAGTCTTGTTTTTAATTAAGGCATTAAATTCAGTATGCATGGCATTAAACCATTCCGGATTAGACAAGGCGGCTTTAGGAGTCTTGGGTATCGGTACGATGGTAGAAGTGGATAGGTTAAAAATTTGTTTCGGTTTATATATGCCTGACATGGCACGGGTATGTATGGTACGAGTGGGGGGCTGAGGTGGGTTCGGAGGTGACGAGATGGGGTCGGGTGACGAGTTAGGCAGTGGGGTGTTGGGCAGTGGGGCCGAGTCTAGAGAGGTGGCTGATAAGGAATCAGTTTGGGCCATTGAGTGTGTATGGACAGGAGATTGGGCCGAAGGGGAAGTATTGGTGTGGGAATGTGAGTGGGCCGTATGGGAGTGGAGTGTATGGGTAGTGGATTGAGGAGAAGTAGGTGGGCTTATGTTGGGTGATGGGTTAGGTGGATCAGGTGGGTCATTATGGAGGGTCGTATGAGTTAGCTGAAAGTGGGGATTTATTTGATCATCAAGGAATTGATAGGTTGTAGGTGTTGGTTTGTAGGATTTGTTGAATGGAAAAATGGTTTCATCAAAAAGAACGTGTCGATTAATTGTAATTTTTTGGATTTTTAGATCAAGGCACTTGTATCCACGGTGGTTTGAGGGGTAGCCAAGGAACACACAAGGGTAAGAACGGTAGGCGAGTTTGTGAATATTTGTGTGAGGGATAAGGGGATAGCAAATGCACCCGAACACGCGAAGGTGTTCGTAAGTGGGAAGGCAGTGATATAGTCGTTGGGTGGGGGTTTGAAAATTATGAATTTTGGTAGGTATAATGTTTAGAAGGTAGGTAGCGGTTTCGAGGGCATGATGCCAAAAATTGGTAGGTGTGGACGAGTGAGCTAATAGGGTACGTATAAGATTGTTGATTGTTCGTATTTTTCGTTCGGCTTTACCATTTTGTGAGGACGTATGAGGGCACGAAAAACGGAAGTGCATGCCTTGATTATTGCAAAAAGTTTGAAATTGGTGGTTGGCATATTCACGTCCGTTATCACATTGGAATTGTTTGATTTTGGTGCCAAATTGAGTTTGAATAAAAGTATTAAATGTTGTGAACATTGTAAAAACATCGGATTTGTGAGCAATGGGATATGTCCATAAAAAATTTGTGTAATCATCCAAGAATAAGACGTAATAACGATGACCCCCGTTAGAAATTATGGGGGACGTCCAAACATCACTATGAATAATATCAAATGGTTTAAGAGTACTTGTATTAGATGCAACAAACGGAAGTCTAGTGTGTTTCCCAAAAATGCACGAAGGGCAAACATTATTTTTTAAAGTACCACAAGAAATTGAATGAGAGGTTTTTAAAGTTTGTAAAATTGTCGGGCCAGGGTGACCGAGTCTTTGATGCCAAATATCTTGTGAAATAGCAGCAAAAGTTGAAGCATTAGTGAGATTGGTGATGTTGGACGGGTTGAGAGTGTAAAGATCCCCCGGGCTATTGCACCGTAGGATGGGTTTCCTGGTCTGGAGGTCCTTCACAGTAAAACCAAAAGGATCAAATTCAACAGATAATTGATTATCAGTGGTAAAACGACGAACAGAGATAAGGTTTTTAACTAGATGAGGAGCGTATAAGACATTGTTGAGTTTAAAAGGTGGGAAAGGTGGGGGGAGGGTGATGTTGCCTTGTCCGTGGACCGGAATGGTTGTGCCATTGCCAACAATGATATTGCGAATAATGCCAGAATTAAAAATAGATTGGAACTTATCAAGTTGAGGAGACATCGTACCTGGCGCACCGGTGTCCATGGTCCATGATGAGTCATTGTTGTGCAGGGCCAAGTTGTAGAGTGCTTGAGCAATGTCAGTCGGGGAATAGCCAGTCATGTAGTTCTGGGCCGCAGGTTGATCAGATGGCTTCGGGCCTAAGATTCCTTGGGCCGAGTTCGGCTGTGGTGGAGGAGTACCATGGGATGGGCTGGGATTAGATGGATATGGGCAAGGAGGGGGAGTCCATTGGGCCCAAGTTGGTGCGGATTGTTGAGGTGGATAACCGGCCCAAGGGGGATAACCGGCCCAAGTTTGGGATAGCCAAAAGTGTGGCTGGTAGTACTTCTGTTGCTGATTATGTCCACGACCGTAAGACGATCGACCGCGGCCACGACCTCGACCACGGCCTCGGCCGCGACCACGTTCGGAGGAGTTATCAAACCGGTTATAGGTGCGAGTATCGTTTTGAGAACGAGTGGGTTGATCCGTGGAGGCCTGAAGGGCGGTTCCGGCTGACTGAGCCGACAGCTTGGCTTGTGCGTTTTTTCTTTCTTCAAGTTGGCAAAGACGAGATCTTGTGTTGTAAAAATCCGGAAGCGGCTGCGTCTGTTGTAAGATGAGTGAGATGCTTTCATATTGATCCGTTAATCCAGTGAGTATTTGTAGAACAAGCTGGTTCTCGGAGACAGTAGACCCGAGACTAGTGAGTTGGTCATGAAGTAGTTTCATGTGTTGACAATATTCTGTCATGGTAGAGAATTGCTCAAGACGAGTGTTAAAAAATTTGTTTTGTATGGTGATGGTGCGGGCCGCCTGATTGTCGAGAAAAAGATTCTTGAGTCGACTCCAAGCGTCATAGGCAGTGGTATTAGTGATCATAATCGTGTGCATGAGATCTTGAGATATGGTAGCGTAGATCCATTGTAGAACAATGGAGTCTATGCGTTCCCATGACTCGAGATAAGCTTGCTTGGGGGTTTCTTTGTCTTTGTCCTTGGCAGTTTCGGTTGAAGAAGATGTGGCAGTGTCACGAGGTTTCAAGTGGTCGAACACATCATAGGCTTTACAATGAAGAACGAATAGCTCAGCCCATATGTTGTAATGTTCGGTTTGGCTATCAAGAATCAAAGGAATGGAATTCTTGATGTTGTTGACAGTTACCGCCGGGTGAACGGGTGTGTGAGACATGGCCGGCCGAAGAGAGAAGGAGGCCGGACGAAAGAAGATGAAAACGATTAGAGAGGGAGGGGGGCAAAAAAATTAGGCTCTTGATACCATGAAGAATATTATGGCTCAATTGGAATTCTCTTTCATTGATACCTCACTATAAATACAAGATACAATCCCTAATCTTAGGGAACAAGTAAATACAAAACGTAGGGAACAAGTAAATACATAATCATATCTATATTTACATAAGGGATATTCTATTAGTTGGCTTCGAAGGAGTCAACATACATAAGTTCTATATAGACCATCTCAAAAGTTGACTAAAGATAATACATACAAAGGTGACCAGTGGCTAAGCTGACCAAGCTAACTACACCTAAGTAGGTCATCACCTAGTTGATTAGCATCCAACCTTACCAGGGCTCAAAGTTGTCGCCGCCCTACCTTCGTATGATCTGACCCAGCCTTAAACGCTCATGGTTTGCTCTCATCAAGACATATACATTATCAGATTCCATAACTCAAGACTCTAGTAAATGTTAAAAAAGGTTAAATTCAAATAGCCAGTGGCAGATCTAGCCCAAAGTTCAGGGGTATCCCGGTTTTTTTCTTTTTTTTTATTAGGGGTATCCTTTGTATAAAACAGAAAAAAAATATACACTACATAGATGAGTTGATGGGTAGCATGTGTTACCTCTACTTGTACACTACCTCCGCCCCTGCAAATAGCCCCCTTGGAACACCACTCCGTATAGGGGTTCCGCCCCTTATAACATTAGATGTTCCTTACTACCCAAAGTCATAATAATGTTAAAAGAGCGTGTACGTACTCCTCCCTTCCTAACTCGTATCAGATTTATTTATCATTTCTCATTTGAAAGTAAATCCTGACTACCTAAAATATCTTGATAATTACTAAAATAACCAATAATTTTTATTACTCAAATTATATTAACAGTTGTGTAGTGTCATCAGCTACAAGCTAAGTTCATTCCAACAACCTAAAGAGACAAGAAAGCAACAATCCACAAAGTAGATTCTAAGTTTGCAATATGTTCACTCACATATATTGAGAAATGCCAATGATCCTATGGTCCAGTGGTGGGTAGGCCAGATTTCTCGTGAGAGAGTCTGGTTCGATCCCCACTCGACGCATATAGGTGAGGTCAGGGGGTTTTACATTGCCACTTGTTGCGTGGTTTCCTCCTGGAACGGGCCGGATGAGAATTAAATGCCTATGATACCATTCGCGTGGCTTAACGTCCCGGATGGTTTGAGGGCCAAGGTGTACCTCGCCCTAAATGGAGGGTCCCTTGGTTTCGAACCCGGGGTCGCTCTTGACCTTACTGAAGTTGGTGCGAAAGCCCAACCAGCTGGTCTGTTACCGTACAAAAAAAAACATATATTGAGAAATGACAGCCCAGCTTGTTAATTTCCATGTCATGTCCATGTCCATCATAGGTGTAAATAAGCCGAACCAAGCCTGAGCCTAGTCAAGCTTGATAAATAAAGCTTGGGCTTGAGCTTAGTCTTGACCCATATAAGTTTGGCTCGATTCGAGATTTTAGAGAGCCAATCTCGAGCAGTTTACTAATGATTTGGCTCGTTTACACCAATGTTGTCCATGTTCACGTACTCATAACCGTACAATTAAGAAACGGTGGTCATTGAAACAACAATGCCACAAACAAAATAACAGCAACAGACGAATAGATGGGTTCATAGGGCTGGCTATGCAGGATTGCAGGTGTTTAATTTAATTGGGCCGGGTTTAGGATTAAGTTTGTATTGGGCTGGATTAGTGAGTGTATTCCTCTTTCTGGGCCCTTCTGGAGAAAAGAAAATGATAACCAAACCAAATGGAGAGGCCTTTAAAGTTAAAATGTTTAATAGTCATATTTTCAAAATGGATACTAAAAAGGTCAATTAACATTTTACTTTTTTTTTTCTGAAAAATGAACTTACTTGGTTCATAAAGATCCAAAATCGATATCAAACCGGTTTCATAGGTAAGTTTGTATTTGTTTGATTTTATGTTCTTGTTTTGAATCCATGATTGACTTAACTGGGATTACATCTTTGATTCATTTGAACCATTTTTGTTCTCAAACAGGTTTTATACCACTTGTTAAACGCTCATTGCATCATGTTGCGTAATATATATACAAAACTAGAACAACCTTAAAGATCTACAAAACCAATATAAGTTTGAATTTACCCATCGGAAAAACAAGTTACAAACCACAACCCAACAATGCAAACTTGAAAGCATTCTGCGAATTTCTATAGAACGTATTCAATCGTGGGTGGTACGGCCATGAATATAGGGCTAACATAGTTGACCAAAGGTTGAAGCTCGCTAAAGAAACTCGTAAGAAAAGATTGCTAGTGTTCAATGTACTAGAGTTCTCGAAAGAGGTGTAACGGTAGGGGAGGCATGTTCAAGGACAAAGGGCACCCCCCGAGATCTTGAGAATATCTTGAGACTCATTCAAGGCAACTTTTGAGTCCATTTTAGTAGCTACACAAGTCTATATAGTCGAACTATACAGAAAAAAAATTATAACTAATTCTTTAAGAAATTGATTGATTTGAGTGATACGTTTGTTAAATTAGTTGATTAGATGTACTCGAACCACATGGGTCACCCTTATAACTTAGAATGAGTCAAAATGAACCAGACCACCCAGCACCACTATATGCAGTCACCACCTACCAGTATCCGTCACTAATCACCACCACCTACCACCAACCGGAATCCGCCACAACTGGATTCAAAACTATACAGCTTATGTTCATCGTCATTACTAGCCATAACTAAAGCAAATATAGCCGCTGAACGCGTTTTGATATTCCTATTCTATAACAATCCATTTTAACCCAATCCCAATTAGGTCAAAACCCTCTTTTACCCGAACCCACGTTCGCCAAAGCCATTTCGATGTGTTACATGACCCGACACTACACGTTTGTCTTGCTAGACTTGAGTGAAACCAATAATTTCAATAGGAAGTTGGTGACAAGTTTGAAGCATAAACTGGAGCCATCCAAGCTTAGACCAAACAGATGTTATTTAAATCCAGAAATACCTACATATACATCTCTAAAATCACATATATCAAAATCAGACTAAACTTGTGTATGCAACCACTTTAAAAAAAGAGTAACACACATTATCCAGCCATTATATCAATTAGGGTGGGTAGATTGATGAAGAATTTACAAGGTAAATGCAAATGATCATATTCATATTTAGGGAAAACAAAGCAACATCCATGAAAAGTGATAAAATCAAATCGAAACGCAGTACAAATTCATATAACTTCTGTCGGATCACACAAACACCACACAATTCTTTACCTGAAACCACACTAGTTCTTGGTAAAAGCAAGCCTTCACTTGGGAAAGTAACCTCTCCGGTCATTCATCATTAATCTACATACCAGCCAGAACAGAACATCTATAAACATTTAACAGAAATGACAAATATTCTATGAAGAATATTGACTTTTATACTTCAATTTGCTCGGCTTTTAATAACGTCAAGCCCCATCTCACTAGCATCAGTTGCTTGCAACTCCACCTGAATACCATCAAGCTCTCTCTTGAACCTGTCCTTTGAGCTTGCATAAATCATCTTGTTCCTCACACGTGCAGTATCCGGTGACCTTCAAACAAACGCGCGTTACATCAAACAGATAACAAAACCTATTAATAACGAAGACAGAATAATGATTATTGTTATTATTACCAAGCAATGAAGAAAATCCTGCTCTTTTGGACACCTTCTGGGGTCAAAAAGTCATAATCAAACACAGCATATCGGCACTCGTTATCAGGAAGGCATGCGGTGAATTCATCATAGGTCTGAGCTGGTTCTCCGACCTTTTCCACCATTACCTGTTTCTGCTTCTCTTCAATCTTGTAAATGATGAAGCGATGGGTCCTTTTTGCCTTCAAGTCCATAAACTTTAGCTTGCACTCATCGTGCACAGCCATCCCTGATGCTGCATTGGCCTACAAGTTTCATCGATTACCAATACATCACTATATCAGTCAGGCATATCGAAACATTTCAACCAAACACTTCTTAAAGATAACAAAACGGTCTTGATAATTCACCGACGCGTAATATCTAACACACATTCTACCGGAAGACAAACTAGTTTCACCCATAAAAAATCAGCATACCACATTACCTCACCAGCTCTCCGTACCAAGAAATCAACTAACGAAAGTTTCATATCAAAGACAAAAACAATTCGCCATTCATTTCGACCAGTAAGATGCAAAAGTTTCGGTATCAGATTACTAGTAAACTAGACGTTAGTAAGCCATAAACAACGGATGATTTGACTACATACGTAACAAGGCATCATTGGATAATGACAGCTAAATACGCTCAAATATAACGCATCGCTAGCACCATTCATTTCCACCAGGAAGATATCACTTAACATATTTTTTTTTTTTAAATACCAGACAAAGCTCCATAAAAATCACGAAGATCTCAGGCTAGCACATATCGACCATCCTCATGTACAAACACAAAATCTATAAACTTAACAACTAATCAACCAACACCAGATCAAGCATTCAACTTCATCCATTAACACACATCCTCATTTCACACATAACTTCCAAAATTCACATCCAAAATCTCAAATCAGATCAAAAACCTACACCATCTTTCTAAAACACAAATCAAAACTTCCACACAAAGGCAACTGAGTAACTGAATCACACATCTTCTGATCTAGTTCAACATCAAGTAATGAGATAAAACTTAAACATCATAATCAACAACTAAACACATAAATCACACAAAAATGACACATAATCTAAAATCAATCACGAGAAAAAACGATCGAGAGTATGAGCATCAACAAAAATGACAAAAATCAGTAAAGTGCATACAGATCGAGATAAATAGCTCAAATCAAACAAAAGTAGAAACAATTACAGTATAAGAACATATGAGTGTAAAGATTATGTGTGTGTGATGCTTAGAGAATGAGAGAAAACCATGAATTCAGGAGGAGAGTGATGCAGAAAATCTAGGGCTCCGATTGAGAAAAATGTGTAGGTTTGAGAAGCCGTGTTTGTCTGCCTTTTATATTTTGGTTTTTATCCGGAGTCGTCTCTCACTTTTTAGTATGTACGAATTGTAGAAGAGACCCTTATGTTTAACATATTTTCACTACAAGTCTTGAAAGTTGAAACAATAGTCCATTTTGATTTTGCTTTATGTTTTATGGTGTTTATAGATTGATACGAAAAAGAGCTTCTAGCCTGGTGGTATTAAGATGTTTAGTAGAGTGATATTTCTCTTTATAAGGTTGAGGGTTTGATTTTCATAGTAGATATTAGCGTAGAATTAGAAGTAGGATTAGAGGGGGTGTGCTAGCAGTTCTAAAAAAAATTATAAGATTGATTGGTACTACGGATAAAGAAATGTGGTATTGACTAGAACATGTAGTGTGAACCCTGTAGTAAACATTAATGTCATGTAACACTAGTAAAAAAATATGCTATGTGATATTTGATACTTATTTTTACATATTTAATAGTTGAATGACACTAATTTACCAACTATTTTCTATAGTGATCTCACTAGTAAAATTAATCTTGAATTTAGCACTGGATACATGATAAAAATCAGGGCCTGAGCAAGTGTCGGGTGGGCGATGGCTCAGGGCCAAAAACGTAAAAGGGCCAGTAAAATTTTTAAAATTTCAATTATAGTTTAATTACATGATAATTATGAATAAATACTTATAATGAGACATCAAGCATCCATTCCTATAGCTCACTGATGGAACGCAACTTTTGTATTCCAAAATGCTTTGGTTCGATCCTGAGTGGGAGCATAGCATCTATAGTTTCAAAACTTTTTAAATACCAAATAATTTTTAAATTAATAAATTCTTCTTAAGCAATAACTTTCTTAACTAGATCATGTTTTGTGATCCTAAATAATCGTCTACTGTATATGATACAGTTTCTTAGCTTTACTCTTTCACAAAACAATCATTTATATAAGAGTAAAATGCATGGATAGTCTCTGTGGTTTGTCAAAGTAACACCTATAGTCCCCAACTTTTCAAAATTACACTCGTGCTCCCTGTGGTTTAACAAGTTACTCGGATAGTCCCTAAAGTGAATGGCCGTTAGTCATCACATTTAAATGGGTTTGAAATGACATAATTACCCTTGCTAAAAGAAAAACAACTAAAATAAAATCTACCCTTCCCTATATCAACTCCATTCTCCACCATCATTCCAAAATCTCCACACCTTCACTCTCACCTCCAATGGCAGATCGTCTTCACCCTCAATCGCCTCCTGGCGTCGTTAAGCCACCACCCATTTCCGACCACAAGCCACTTCTTCCGCAAGGCACTTACGTCATCCTGATCCCTAAAGACCAAATCTACCGCATTCCGCCACTGGAAATGTAACATTCCTATTTTTATCATATAAGAATTTTTGGTTTGTTTAAATTTATTAACCACTAGTAACTAGTTTATTTTTAATATAATTATTCGACCCAAATAGTTTTAAAAACTATTTTATATATATAGTTGGTTGAAATATTATACTAATTAATTGGCTCGTATATGAGTGACATTTCTAAATAAAATAAAAGTGTACAAAAACTTATATTATTAGACGGGTAGATTACGAGTAAGTTGACCGTTAAAAATATAAAGTACCTAGACAGGCCTAGGAACTATCTAATAATTAAATTATAAAAATACATTATATTTGAACCTATTTCGTTTTTTATGAAACTTGGTTCAAAATATAGATAAAAATATTCTCGTTCTAATGACATATTCATTGTTATTTAAAACGTCATATTTTAGAAGTTATAAGCGCCAAATAAGTGAAACAGTTAAATTAATTATAATATATATAAATAATAAAATAATAATAATAATAATAATAAAAACTTAAAATGATCGTATAGAATAGAATAATAAAATAATAAATAAATTTAACATTTGAATTCTTTGAATTTTGGGTGCACGTGTCGAGATAATCAGATAAAAACAAAATATAAAATAATAAAATAGTATTTAAATTCTAAAAATTCTACATGATGGACGTGTGTGCATATTATGGACAACTCAAAACATAAAAAAATTTACACCTAAGGTGTACGTGGAGGTTGCTTTGCGTGAGCCTAAAACTCATTTGAGTATAAATAGAAAGCATCCAACACATATTTAATTGCTACTTTCTTTCTTTCTTTCTTAACTTTCTCACTCGCCACTTTCTCTATTATATAATTTTCTTTTTCTTTAATAATAATAATAATAATAATAAAGTCATGCCTCGTTTTAAGTGTTTTAACTCCCGATCACCGCTACCCTTTCCGATTGATCCTGAGCCCCATAACACATATCAAGGCTCTGCCTGACTAAGTTTGTTGGGGTTCTGTCTCGTGACATAGGGATAAGGTTGAATTAGGGGTACTATACTTAACACGAGTACAAAAATATATATATATTTTTTTTTAAAATAGCTCAGAAGTTATACCCAAGATTTATACTAGGAGGCTTTCTAGTGGAACCTGTAAGTAAAAACCCGAATACCTAAAACCCTATCCCATATCAAAAATCAAGAAAATTATATTTTAGACCATCTCGCGGGCCGCGTAAAGCACAAGAGGGCCCTTACGCGGGGCGCGTCAACTTGAAAGTTGACCGGATAAGCATCAGGGGCTACGTGTCATCCACGTGGCACACCTACTCGTGACACAGCAAGCCTATACGTAGACTAGGTGGCCACGCGGGCCGCGTAAGGATCGACTTAAGGTTCACGCGGGCCGCGACAGACCCATATTTCAGCTATAAATAGCTTGGATCAGGAACAATTCACTGGTGTCGAAACCAAATCACAAAAACGAAGTTATACTGCATAAATTCGAAATTTAAGATATCGGGGTGCTGCTACGATACAGGGTATTAACTCGATCGCTGCTACGATTCAATATCCGATCGATTGAAACTATCCGACGGGATGTTTAAATGCTATACTTTGTCATTAGTCGTGAATCTGACAGGATGTTTGAGTGCCACCCAAACTCGAGGTAGACTCTGTCATTCGTTGCGAATCCGATGGATGTTTAAGTGTTGCACTTTGTCATTCGTCGTGAGGGTTTTTATCTCGTGAGCTTATCGTAAAAGTTGTATTCAGTTACTTACCTAGTTTCATGTGCATTGTTATTTAAACTAGGTATCAAGGCTAATCAGTAGGCTAAACTCTGCTCGTTTAAACCTGCAATGTGAGTCATTCTCTTTTTATTAAAAAGTATCTTACAATACTCCATTTTCAAATGTTATAATTACAGGGAGTAAGTCGTGGTTATCTTAATCACTGGCTAGTGGGGTATTGTGCACATTACTAATTTCTCACGGGTTAGGCTAATAAATCCTAACAGTGATAAACGTCACTACTTGGGGAAGGACCCAATAGTGATATGACCATCGTCACCAGATGACACGGCGCCAGATAAAAATAAGATAGAAGCCATTGTAATCGCTCTTATGCTGTAATTTATAACTAAGGGTCATTTTATAAAAATGAATGAACTCACCAGTATTTCATGCTGACCAAATCTTTTTAAAACGCGTTTCAGGTAATTACAGTAGATCAGGAATTAGAGTTGGATGCGGCACTAACAAGGCTTACAGAAGTGGCTTATTTTATCAATTAAATTAAATTAAATTAAGAAAAGTTGTTTTATGTATTCGAATTTATCCTATATTAAAGCTACCTTTTGAAACATGGGTTTATCCCCATTTGTTTAATAAATAAAATCTGGTGTTTCTAAACTCTGATATTTTTCCTAACTCACGGTCCTGACGAAATTTCCGCTGCAATGTTTTCAAAATAACCACCGGTACCACGTGGCTGCTCGCGGCTCTCGATTCCATCCATGGTGGGGTCGGGGGTCGTGACAGAAGGTGGTATCAGAGCCACTGATTTAAGCCTATAGGTGTTGTGATAATAATACCTAAGCTTATATAAAAAGAGTTAGGAGATTGATATTAACTGGTAGCACACATGATAGCATTTAGACTTGAACTTAAGAAAAGATGCCTTAGTATCAGCTTCGAGATAAACTAAATACTTGTGTAAATAAAGTGTGATGGGTTTTGGTATGCCGTGAGAATGATAACTAGAACGTTGCAAGTATAATAAATAAGCAATAACACTTGACCGCTGTTATTTCTTATTTATTGGTACTACTTTGTTCTAGAATATGGTCCGTCAGGTGAATATTAATTTCCTGATTCGTTGTTGAAAGTCATAATGCACTTTCCAAATCATGATTTAAGAAAAATATTATTTATGGGAAATACAAATTTTTCTTCGGCAAGACTGGGTATGGTGTAGCAGACTCTCCAGCTTGTCCGGATATACTGAGGTTACCTCTCCGGCTAGAACCGGGTAAGCAGGTATATAATATGTCAAACAAGTGACAAGATTTCCCTAAATAGTATCATGACCTAATATCTGACTTGTTTTTGGAAATAAGAATCTGTTAAATACATTGACCTTATGAAAGGTATGTATATTACAGCATGTGAAATATATGATTATATAGATATATATATCTATAAGGAAATCCAAAAACCATAAGGATTGACAATTTGGAATAAAGCACAAGCCTATGTGTCAATAATAAAACTAGATTTCTTTATCAGGAATCTCTTGCATATATCTATGATTCCGATATCAAACATTATTTCGTTTGATCATCTACCTCGTAACTCGTGTGACAATATAAAGAATGGAAACCCTTTAAGTTGGGACGCCATCAAAAGTATAAGAATTTCCAATGCGTTACCATAAACTATTAACGCAAGTAAGAAGCATGTAAAATTGTGCTAGTGCACAAGAAAACACATGAAACTTAAATTATACGTCCACAGACGTCGAAGTATATCACACACGACTTTCAAGGCAAGACCTTTGGAAAATATGATTGGGCACGACAACAACAATGCTAATCCCGGCAGAGGGAAAACTACTGATCAAAAAGCAGCACTTTGCCACATGATCCTACAAACGACCTGAATATCGCTGAGGTACGTTGGAACAAGATTTCACAACCATCGGTGCACAATCTAATCAGAGTCATAATTATTGGCACTGCAAAAGAAGCCACATACCTTTGCAATTCCCCTATTTCATTTTATTCGACATTCCCTGGTAATGTCACTTAACAACAGTTATCACACAAAATTTCCAGATAAAATTTTAAATTTCTTTTGTTAAAATTCTGACCTCTGTGAACAGACTTTTGCATTGCTACTCCCCCTAATGGTCATCATACCATGAGGATTTCTTTCATGGTAGCGAATATTGATCTATTTCATTTCTTGGTAAATCTACACGTTACACATGCACTGTTTGTTGCGCATGTGGTTCGTCTGATTTATGAAGACCACTGGAGGGCTTCATTCCAATTTATTATTTTATCCAAACTCAAATATCGTTTCGCTATACTTGATCTTTGCATTATAAACCCCGTTTTTTTGCAAAACAATGACTCTTTGATATCGATGAATTTCTTGAAAAACTCGATTTTCTTTTGATTGGTATACATGGTTTTTGTTGTGACCATGTTAGAACTTTCTTATTTGATACATGAACTCGTTGTGTTTAAACCAAGTTCAATTGTTTGAACTTGCTCGCATTACATATTCAATTCAAGGTTCCATATGATGAATTGAAGCCATCATATTCGAAATAATTCCAACAAGCACTTCAATTCTCTTAAACCATAACATGCTTGTTTGATCTTCAACTTCATTAAAACATTTCTTTGATCACGATCACCTTGTGGTGACGTTTTCACAAAATTGAAGCTTGCGCTAATCTCGTTGCACACATCATATACGGATTTAATTAATTAATTATTTATTTATTTATATTGAATCCCCATTGTTTGTTTATCCTATAAAAGCAATCTTAACACAATCGTGTGCTAAGATAATGATACACAACTTCATGTCATATTTCAGTGTATCTCTTAATGGTTCTTACAGCATCAATCGAGCCTTTCGTGATAATTATTGCTTTATCATCTTCAATCGAAAAACATTATTCAATTGTTTCAATTTCAATCGAAAATCCTACTAGATTTGTTTGAAACAAACATTCGAATTTACTTCGTTGAACTTTCATTTGGTTTCAAGCATGGTGAACTCATTTAGTCACCGCTATTATTATTTCACTACGACACCTTGTGGCGTCGCTATAAACTTGTAGCTCGAGCTAATCTATATCCTTGAAAGTTGTCTTAATACAACTATGTGTTAAGACGATGATACACTAAACTCTGTTGTATATCAATGTATCCTTGTAATTCAATAAATGTCAACACATTGATTTTTCTCATGTCATAGTTCGATAGTTGACAAATCATTTCCGTGCTTCTATTTCATTTGAACTTGTTGATTCTGAGTCTTCCTCAGTTAACAATCAAAGTAATTTTTCCTTTGACAATAAATTTTGTTTATTCTAAAAATCATTCGCAACTTGTAAACATTCGATTTAGACATCTATTGATTATATATCTCTTTTGGTTTGAACATAGTCACCTTGGAAATTATATCATTTCGTCTCGTTCATTTGACATTGATTTTTTTTCAAATAATTCAGTTGAACCATTGAGTCATATTTATTGTCCAACTCGTATTCATAAAATTTGAATATGTTTTGATTCTGTATCATTTACCTTAATATTGTTTTTATTGACTAAGACATAACTCTAAAAGAAGACATCATAGCCCAAATCTCGAAGACGAGATTTAAAACAAGGTGGGGAGGATGTAACATTCATATTTTTATCATATAAGAATTTTTGGTTTGTTTAAATTTATTAACCACTAGTAACTAGTAACTAGTTTATTTTTAATATAATTATTCGACCCAAATAGTTTTAAAAACTATTTTATATATATAGTTGGTTGAAATATTATACTAATTAATTGGCTCGTATATGGGTGACCTTTCTAAATAAAATAAAAGTGTACAAAAACTTATATTATTAGACGGGTAGATTACGAGTAAGTTGACCGTTAAAAATATAAAGTACCTAGACAGGCATAGGAACTATCTAATAATTAAATTATAAAAATACATTATATTTGAACCTATTTCGGTTTTTATGAAACTTGGTTCAAAATATAGATAAAAATATTCTCGTTCTAATGACATATTCATTGTTATTTAAAACGTCATATTTTAGAAGTTATAAGCGCCAAATAAGTGAAACAGTTAAATTAATTATAATATATATAAATAATAAAATAATAATAATAATAATAAAAACTTAAAATGATCGTATAGAATAGAATAATAAAATAATAAATAAATTTAACATTTGAATTCTTTGAATTTTGGGTGCACATGTCGAGATAATCAGATAAAAACAAAATATAAAATAATAAAATAGTATTTAAATTCTAAAAATTCTACATGATGGACGTGTGTGCATATTATGGACAACTCAAAACATAAAAAATTTACACCTAAGGTGTACGTGGAGGTTGCTTTGCGTGAGCCTAAAACTCATTTGAGTATAAATAGAAAGCATCCAACACATATTTAATTGCTACTTTCTTTTTTTCTTAACTTTCTCACTCGCCACTTTCTCTATTATATAATTTTCTTTTTCTTTAATAATAATAATAAAAAAACCATGCCTCGTTTTAAGTGTTTTAACTCCCGATCACTGCTACCCTTTCCGATTGATCCTGAGCCCCATAACACATATCAAGGCTCTGCCTGACTAAGTTTGTTGGGGTTCTGTCTCGTGACATAGGGATAAGGTTGAATTAGGGGTACTATATTTAACACGAGTACAAAAATAAATATATATATTTTTTTAAAATAGCTCAGAAGTTATACCCAAGATTTATACCAGGAGGCTTTCTAGTGGAACCTGTAAGTAAAAACCCGGACACCTAAAACCCTATCCCATATCAAAAATCAAGAAAATTATATTTTAGACCCTCTCGCGGGCCGCGTAAAGCACAAGAGGGCCCTTACGCGGGGCGCGTCAACTTGAAAGTTGACCGGATAAGCATCAGGGGCTACGTGTCATCCACGTGGCACACCTACTCGTGACACAGCAAGCCTATACGTAGACTAGGTGGCCACGCGGGCTGCGTAAGGATCGACTTAAGGTTCACGCGGGCCGCGACAGACCCATATTTCAGCTATAAATAGCTTGGATCAGGAGCAATTCACTGGTGTCGAAACCAAATCACAAAAACGAAGTTATACTGCATAAATTCGAAATTTAAGATATCGGGGTGCTGCTACGATACAGGGTATTAACTCGATCGCTGCTACGATTCAATATCCGATCGATTGAAACTATCCGACAGGATGTTTAAATGCTATACTTTGTCATTAGTCGTGAATCCGACAGGATGTTTGAGTGCCACCCAAACTCGGGGTAGACTCTGTCATTCGTTGCGAATCCGATGGATGTTTAAGTGTTGCACTTTGTCATTCGTCGTGAGGGTTTTTATCTTGTGAGCTTATCGTAAAAGTTGTATTCAGTTACTTACCTAGTTTCATGTGCATTGTTATTTAAACTAGGTATCAAGGCTAATCAGTAGGCTAAACTCTGCTCGTTTAAACCTGCAATGTGAGTCATTCTCTTTTTATTAAAAAGTATTTTACAATACTCCATTTTCAAATGTTATAATTACAGGCAGTAAGTCGTGGTTATCTTAATCACTGGCTAGTGGGGTATTGTGCACATTACTAATTTCTCACGGGTTAGGCTAATAAATCCTAACAGTGATAAACGTCACTACTTGGGGAAGGACCCAATAGTGATATGACCATCGTCACCAGGTGACACGGCGCCAGATAAAAATAAGATAGAAGTCATTGTAATCGCTCTTATGCTGTAATTTATAACTAAGGGTCATTTTATAAAAATGAATGAACTCACCAGTATTTCCTGCTGACCAAATCTTTTTAAAACGCGTTTCAGGTAATTACAGTAGATCAGGAATTAGAGTTGGATGCGGCACCAACAAGGCTTACAGAAGTGGTTTATTTTATCAATTAAATTAAATTAAATTAAGAAAAGTTGTTTTATGTATTCGAATTTATCCTATATTAAAGCTATCTTTTGAAACATGGGTTTATCCCCATTTGTTTAATAAATAAAATCCGGTGTTTCTAAACTCTGATATTTTTCCTAACTCACGGTCCTGACGAAATTTCCACTGCAATGTTTTCAAAATAACCACCGGTACCACGTGGCTGCTCGCGGCTCTCGATTCCATCCAGGGTGGGGTCGGGGGTCGTGACAAGAAAACTCTCGCAAAGCCCAAAAACTCGCTAATCGGAAACCTAAACGGAGTTGCTGCCGCCGTTTTCATCCTTCTAATCCTCCTCGCCGTCGTCGCCGGAGTTCTGTACCTAGTTTTCCGGTATTTAGGAGGTTGGGGTTTTAGGTCGAAGGGAGTTGGGGGTTAGATTGTAGGTGGTGGTTGATGGAATTCAATGGTGGTGGTGGACGATGGGGGTGTTTGGGTTGTCGGGTCGAGTTGGGGGAAGATGATGGCGGTTGAGGTTAGTTGTATATGTTGGTTGTTAGAGTAGATGGTGGATCTGAGGTGAACGACAAGTGGATAATAGTGGGTTGTGGAGGTTGTAGGTGGATGGGGAATAAGGGTATGGGGTGGGGTGGTTTTATATACTTAAAATAAAGAGTTAATTACTGTTTTCGTCCCTATGGTTTGTCAAAAATCACTATTTCAATCTATTAGTTTAAAAATTACGATTTCAGTCCCTGTGGTTTCACTTTCGTAACCATTTCAGTCCACCTCCGTTAACCCCATCCATTTATTTTGTTAAGTACACGTGAATTGACCATAATGCCCTTATTAATAAAAAAACTAAAAGATATCTAAATGAGTTAATTACTGTTTTCGTCCCTGTGGTTTGTCAAAAATCACTATTTCAGTCCCTGTGTTTCACTTTCGTAACCATTTCAGTCCAGTCTCCTAACACCGTCTATTTTACCGTTAAGTTTTTAAAGAAATGCCTAAATTATCCTTGTGTTAATTAAATATGGACTTATATGATTTTATTATTGGATTTATATGATTTAGTGTTGTATGACATATGGACTTAAATTGGATTGTAGGGTTCGACCCACCATGGCTTTAGTAGAAGTAGAAGTCTGGCATTATTTTTATATATATGGTTCTAAAATTTTAATTTTGGATTTTAGAATGAGAAAATGTCTAGGTAAGCATTATTTTTCAAAGTTATTATTTTAATTGATGCTGCTAGGAAGATATTAATTGGGGTGGGGTAATGGGTCGCCAAATGTCCAGGTAAGCATTATTTTTCAAAGTTATTATTTTAATTGATGCTGCTAGGAAGATATTAATTGGGGTGGGGTAAGTAATGGATCGTCGGACATTAAGAGGGTGGAGTTGTGATGCCGGAGACTGGACTGAAATGGTTACGAAAGTGAAACCACAGGGACTGAAATCGCAATTTTTAAACTAATGGACCGAAATAGTGATTTTTGACAAACCACAAGGACGAAAACGGTAATTAACTCATTTAGATATCTTTTTGTTTTTTTATTAACAAGGGCATTATGGTCAATTCACATGTACTTAACAGAATAAATGGATGGGGTTAACGGAGGTGGACTGAAATGGTTACGAAAGTGAAACCACAGGGACTGAAATCGCAATTTTTAAACTAATGGACTGAAATAGTGATTTTTGACAAAACACAGGGACGAAAACAGTAATTAACTCTAAAATAAAAAAAAGTGAGCTCAACTTATAACTCTTTTAGTTTAAATGTTTTCTCCTTTAATTATGTCATTTCAAACCCACTTAACTGAGATAACTAACGGCCATCCATTCTATGACTATCCGAGTAACAACTTGTTAAACCACAGGGAGCACGAGTGTAATTTTGAAAAGTTGAGGACTATAGGTGTTACTTTGACAAACCACAGGGACTATCCGTGCATTTTACTCTTTATATAAATAGGAGAATGTTTTTCAAGTTTAAAAATTATTATTTATGTTAATTTCTTACAATATTATTCAATCTAAATTCGTTTTTTGTGATTATTGTTTTATTTTTCTAAATAAATTTGGATAGGTTACGATGATTTTCAATGATCGTAAATAACGATTTTTAAAGTTACGTCGTAACTATTCCGTATTTTCTTAATTTAACCTTAAAACGTGTTTTCTTTCTACGTTCCGTTGTCCAAATGCGCGTTTGATGTGCTTTTTATTTACATTTCCAAGTAAAAAAGCAGTCCGCCGCAACATGCGGGTGATTCCACAAAATTTTAATTCATTTTCATATATTTAAAACTTTTTTATGTATTCTTTTTAAAAAGTTTATATTTTAGGGGCCTGTAGGGTTCACAGATTTTCGAAAACAGCCCTGATAAAAAAGAGATAAAAAAACAAAAGGCAATGATGAACTAATACACAAGTTGATTCTTTATTGATTAACATGTTTGTCTCGAAGTGTTTTACTTTTATAATATATTTTATTACACTTAGTTCTAATGATAGAGAGAAATGTGGCAAACATTGGAGTCGCATAAAACAGATAAAAAAAAAGGTTACATCTTATATAGCATCTCATACTTATTTTTTTATGTGTTATTTATGTATCCGGTAAGTGACACCACTTGAAGAATGACTGGTAAATATAAATATGTTCCATCAATGGGAACAAAATGAAAAGATGAATTAATGAATTAGTTCGTTTTCCCATTAAACTAAATATTTTAAAATTTTATCATTTAACATATGTATTTCATAGCATTTTACTTAAAAAATAAAAAAATAAAAAAAAAATCTATTATAGATAGTATAGTAAGATGTCTGATTTTCTTCTCATAATTCCGATTGCTATATGTGCACTTCAGTATCAAGCAAAGAAGATGCATGTAGAAGAGATACAACATGGATGTATGATGTCGTGTTGTCTAATGTTAACAAAACATATTCTTGTGATCTTCTAATTACGAGCTGCGTATACTCCGGGATCTAGTGAAGAATCATTTCTCATCACCTCTCTGATTGAATTTCTTAGGAGACGAAAGAATTCAGATATAAATGATGGTGAGATAATTTTCATATGTAATAGAATACCATTAAGCAAATTTGGGATCTAAAGGGCCATACTCTTAAGAAGTCAAGGGTCGATGTTGACTAATGTCGATTTTAGAGGTGGTGTTGTGAATATTGGTTAAATCTGAGTGACTTGTTTACAACCTCTCCTTTTACTTTCTCTCTTTGCCACCAAAACTCCAAAAGTGTTCATTCTGCGTTGAATGTCCGCAAAGTTTTAAAGTACAACCAAACCAATTATATTATGCCACGTGTCGTTTATCATGTTTGATTTATTGCCACTAGATTGGAATAAGGTTGTGATGTACATCTCTTGAGCCCAACTTAATAACCAGGATTTTGGGTGTTAGAGAATTTGATTCGAATTCAAAAAATTCAAAATTCGACTCAATTCGAATTCAATTAAAAAGGTTCGAATTCGAGTTGATTCGTACTTGAGTCTAGTAATCTAATTAGAATCGAATTCGAATTTATGATTTTCAATTCGAATCGAAATTCAAATTCAATTTATATATAATTTTTTAATATATGTATAAACACACATATCCATATATAACTTTTAAACTTGGCCAAAGCATGAACTAGAACTACCTTCATAAGTGATAAGTTTATTATTTATGACCTTACCAAACTTTCTGACACATAACTCATACTACTTATTTTTAAATTTTTACCTAACTTAAATCGCAGCCACTAACCAACATATCTTCTAATTTTTTGTGTTTTGACATATTGATAGTTAATTAATTTTGTAGATTATTATATTTTATGTGGAATATAACTAATTTGTAGTGCTTTAAAAAATGAAAGTAAAATAATTTACTGTTTAGAGTGAATTTGAATTAAATCGAATTTCGAATTTATTCGAATTCGGTTCCAATTCGATTCGAATTCGAGTTTCAAATGCTAATCGGATATAATCGAATACGAACTCAGGTAAAAATAATAAAAATTCGAAAAATTTGATTCAAATAATTCGAATAATTCGTTATTCGATTCGAAGAACACCCCTAGGCTTGATTACAAAACACAAATATATGAAGGTGAAAATAATTAATTAGTATTAAATATTTTTTATCCAAACACACATTGTTTTGTTGTGTAATGTATTAAAATGTTCTATTTTACATCCTTGATACAGTAATTAAGATTAACTTCGTAAATTAAAATTTTCTTTGCGAATAAGGTTGTTCTTTACGAATTAAAGTTTTCTTTGGGTGGCTTAAGATCATTGTGGATATATAGTGGTTCGAAATGTGTCATATTAGCGCTACTTGAAAAATTTAGTGACCTTCTAGACCGAAAATTGAAATAAAGCGAATGTGCAATGGAAATGGACACGTTGAATGGGATCCATCACGATGTGAACAAGGGAAAGAAATGAAGAAATTGTATTCCATTTAGATTTGGGGAGCAAAATTTTATATTTGTGAGAATATCTGTGACACCCCAATCCCAATTTTCATAAATTTCATATGTAATGATTTGGGAATGTTTAATTTTCTATAAAATTACTTTTTTTCTTTCAAAAAGTGAGTGTTAGAAATAATTAGTTTAAATTACTACGAAATGAGTGAGTTAGAGGTCAACGACTGATTATAGGCATGATCCAAGTTGTTATGAATAATTAATTAAAAAATACAAGTTTCTTTATCATAGAATAGTGATCCAAGTTAAATACAACAAAAAGGTATAACAAGCAAAAACATCCATCTGCTCCACATGCATTCTTGTCACAGACATGTGTCAGCGGCAGCGGCAGACTCAGAAAATATTTTCAAGAGGTGCGAACGAGAGGTTTAATCAAATCTTCGAAGGGTGCGATGAGATTTTGCCCTATAAAATACACTAAAAAAATAATTTTAAGGAGTGCGTCTGCCCACCCAGGACTCTACCTAGGTCGGCCTTGGTCAACAATCAGATTGCCACTTGAAATCACATATAAGTATATAACATATGCTTACTTGCTTAGTGAAAAGACTAAATGGGTAAAGAAGGGTTGTATACCCCAACACTAAAATAATGATTAAAAATCATTACTTTGGTTATTATACAATTAAATAAACAAGTGTATAAACTTTCATATATTAAGCATACACACTACTATGTGAATACATAGTCGTGTAATGCTCTGCTTTAAAACCTAAATCTCACTTATTTAACAATGACATAGCTTTGTGACATATTTTTAAAAATCTTTAATACTTATCCATCTAATGCCATTTTTCTTATAAATAATGTGAATACATAGTCGTGTAATGCTCTGCTTTAAAACCTAAATCTCACTTATTTAACAATGACATAGCTTTGTGACATATTTTTAAAAATCTTTAATACTTATCCATCTAATGCCATTTTTCTTATAAATAAGCAATGTACATCTGGTAGTTGTACCATTAGTTTTAGGAGATTTTCAAAAAAAAAAAAAAAAATGGTTTTTCCTTTCTAACCCTAAATTTTCAATCTTTGGCAATTTAAGGCTAAAGTTTTATTCTTTGGTAATTTAAACCATTTGATTAATTTGATTTTTTCACTTATAATTCAAAAGTTTCTATCTTTTGCAATTTAACCCCTTTGATTTTTTTTTACTTTTAACCCAACGTTTTTCATCATTTGCAATTTAACCCCAACACTTTTTAACTTTCAACTTTGGTCTCTTATACTTTTCATCTTTCACAAGTTTTCCGTTTAACGTTTCGTTCTAAATTTTCCGAGTTAACACGTCGCAGCGTGCGTGTGGGGTTCAATGTTTTTTCATCTATTTTTTTCAGTTTGACAGGCCTGTCGCAGCGTGTCTATTTTCCCTGTTTGATATGTTTGTCGCAACGCGCGTGTCAGAGATCAACTTAGTTATTCTTTTCTATGTTTTAGAAACAGGTTCACGGCATGTAAGAAACATTTGACTTTCATCTAACATGATATATAACTAACGAATCACCGTCGCATTACGGCGGGTGGTAATTCTAGTTTATCATTATTAGTGGGTTAGATAAGTATTAGTATTTTATTTAATAGCATATATTTATTTAGTTTGTGTTTAATAGTTATTTAATTGGTGTTTGACTCATAGTATGTTTAAATTTAGTTTAGTATAAATAGATGATTCGGGATATTGTAATTGGTGTGATAAAAAAGTCGAACGAGTTAGTTCAATCTCGTGTTCTTTATACTACGATTAAGGGCCTTATTAAGTTATTTTTCAACACGATATCACCGAAGAAGAATTTGTTATTCTGGTTTTTTAATCATTATTATTATAGCTTGATCTTCGCCTTGCTTGATAAAAAAACCATAGTATTTAATTTAAGCCCATTTATCGCTAGTTATCAATTAATACATTCAACATTATCTAACATCGGGGTCCATAGCTCAGTGGTAGAGCATTTGACTGCAGATCAAGGGTATGTTTGGCAAAAGTAGCTGGTGGCTGGTAGCTGGAAGCTGTAAGCTGGTAGCTGGTGGCTGGAAGCTGGTAGCTGTAGCTTGTGGCTAGTAGCTGTAGCTTTTTAGATGTATTTGGTGTTTGGTAGAGTAGCTGGAGCTTTTAATAAAATGTATAAAATAACCAAAATGGACATAACTAAAAATTTAGAAAGTTGGTGCATTAAAAAGTTCCTTATTTTTAGAGGTTAAAATAGTAATTTTTCCCTAAAAGCTTGTAGCTCCTTCTAAACGCTACTAGTAGTAGCGTTCAACCAAAAGCTTCAAGCTCCTAACCTAAAAGCTTAAAGCTCCTTCAACCAAACAAGACTTTTTATTGAGTAGGAGCTTTTTCTTAAAAGCTTAAAACTAGAAGTTCCTAAAAGCTCCTAAAAGCTCCATGCCAAACATACCCCAAGAGGTCACCGGTTCGAACCCGGTTGGGCCCTTTTTTTATTTAAAGTCTTTTGCTCAAACAATTAGGCCTACGGCAGTACGGCGTACATTTTCCTTTCCTTCTGTCACATTCTACATTTACTTTTTTGTCGCCCCTGTGGCTGCTTTACCTTAATGATTCGACAAATAACAAATTGGCCCAATGGCCCCTCAACAACTATTTTCAATAAAGTCTTTAATATTTTATATAACCTACATCATCTCATAAAATTGCCATCTAAAAGTATTTTTAGGATGATAAACTAAAAAATTAAAAAAAAAAAAACTTTGCGTTTAAAAAAAATAGCTAGCCAGTTGACAAAAAATAATTGAATATTTCCATATTATAAATTAGCAATATTTTATTGTATTATGATGTGTACCCTAAGTATGGGGAGTTTAAAAAAAATGATTATTCACTTTTAATCAAGAGATTTTCATGATTTTAATTTTAACCCCTTTTATTATTTTTACTTTTAACTCAAAGTTTTTCATCTTTTATAATTTAACCCAACACTTTTTTATTTACAACTTTGGTCCCCATATTTTTTATCTTTCGCAAGTTTTCCGTCTTACGTTTCGTTCTAAGTTTTGCGAGTTAACACGTAACGTGCATGTGAGGTTCAACATTTTTTGCTCTATTTTTTCACATTTGACATGCACGTCGCAACGTGTCCAATTTTCCCCGTTTGACAAGTTCGTCGCAACGGGCAGGTCCTAGATCGACTTAGTTATTATTTTCTACATTTTACGTTTCTGTTTAATTTCTTCGAATTAACACACTGTAACAAGTGTGCGTGGTTCAACGATTTTAAGTCTACTTTTCGTTCGGTGTATTTTTTTTTCTATTTTATGTATTTTATTTTTACAAGTTTTTCCGATGTTGAGAGTCGATGTCAGTGTGACATTGGTATGGATATAATATTTACCAATAAAAATAACAATATTTAGCATGTCAAACACTCAAACTTATGACTAGATGTGCATATGTAACGTTCAAACCCTAAAATAATTCGGGTTCAAACCGGTCGGTATGATCAACGGAAAGGCAAAATTGGTTCGGATTTTGTTAGTTTGTTGACCAGATTTTTGACCGAATTTGAGCATTTTTAGTTGTTTATTTCGGATTTAACCGGTTTCAAAGGAGAGGAAAATAAAGCGGTTAGAAACCTACATATTAAATCAGTTTCAAACCGGTTTCGATTTAAGTTAGGAAAGTAATAAACGTATAAGGCCATGGGTGTACTCTAACATTTAGATTGTTAACAATGACATGGCATGTTAACTAACATTGCAAGCCACTTCCTCCTTCTGTTAAAGGACATTAAATGGGTTATGTGTGAACATGTTAACCCAATGTTAAGATATTGAATTAATTATTCTTTTTTTTAGACAAAAAACCACTAAAATATAGGGCTAGATGAAGTTAAGGGGATTAAACCATTTCCTTGGAGTGTGGCAAAGCGAAATGGGAAAAAAGATTGATATGTAACTTAGGTGGAGTTAACATAGGTTAAAGTATACTTAAAGGCCTAACAATAACAATCAAACTATATTTAATAGATAAATATAAAACTTCTACCATATTAAATGAATATAAGGTTATTTATCAGATAAATGTGCTATTATCTAACTTTACAGATATATTTAATGTTTTTTTATTATTTATGGTTGTCTAAGAAAAGATGGTTAATAGTAGCAAAAAGTTTCAATGATTATGAATGACAGGTGAAGATTCTCTTTTCGTTTAGTTCAATGAACCTTTCATTTTTTTCTGGTTCGTATTATTGGCACACCTTAGGGACTAAATCGACACCCTCAATACGCCATCGTATAGGCCTATACGATGCGTATTGAGGTGGGTTCAAACTTCTATGTTTGCCAAAGGCTGCCATTGTCCCCTACCAAAAAGTAATACACATCGTATAGGCCTATACGATACGTATTGAGGGTGTCGATTTAATTTTTTAATTTTTGCAAGGTAACTTCCTGTCACGCGGTAGCTTTCCGTCACGCGAACGAAGAAGCGGCACTTTGGACATTTGTTGGTCTTCAAACATCTAGGAAACATTATTTGAGAATACCCATGAATTTATCGAAGCTGTAGAATGAGATCCTCCACTATTGGGTTATCATCTTTCAACCCCATTTTCCCTAAATTTATCAATTACGTTTTTCAACAGGGATGTAATGCAATGATTCCTCTCAATTGAATAGACTAACATTTGCTTCATAGGACTCATTTGAATCGTCTAGGTGGATTTCAAACTAAACTGTACGTAATAATGGAATACGATATTCGCACGCAACCGAACGGCACCGAAACGACTTATGTTGAAGGCATACGTCATAAAACGACAAAATATGCGAAAGTTCGGCAAAAAATGAGACTTATACGCGTCAAACCGAGGGAAACACGATAAAACTAAATTTGAAATAATGTCACATACGATCGTATAGGCCTATGTTGTATCGTATATCAGCTTAATACGAATCGTATAGGCCTATACGATTCGTATTAAACTTTGAATTTTCTCAAAAATACCCCTGACTTTATCAGAAAAACAGGGGTATTTCGGTAAATTCATCGATTAATACGCATCGTATATGTAACACCCCGTGTTTTCACAAGTCAAAGTTAAGGTCAAGTCAACGACCGATTTCGCGCAACTTGACTTGTAGAAATTTCTTTATTTTATTTGTATTATGTGGAGTAAGTGTTGTTAATTGCAATAATCGACGTATGTTAATCGCTATTCGATCGATCTACGACTGTGAATTATAGGAAGTAACAATGCGATAAAGTTAACAAATCAATAGTCAAGCTATGCTAATCGAATCGACATCAAATCGCAACTCGAGCTACGTAATTTGTACTTATTATTATACGTGTGTGTGTGCCTTACGTGTTACCTATGCATGTTTATTTATGTGGTGTTGTGTAATCAAGCGAACTCAATCGAAACTCGAATGCAATCGAACTCGAACTCGACTCACAATCGAACTATGATATTTAATGGAGAAGAGATTATGCGAGATATATAGTAGTTAGGACTAAAAGTAATTTGACTAGGGAACCCTATCGAATCGAACCGTTCGCAATCGAAACACCGAAAATCGTCGCATCGAAAACTTGAACCAAGCGCCATCCGGCCGGATAGCCATCCGACCGGATAACCCTTATGGTGACAGGTCACATGTCATCCGACCAGGATGTCATCCGATCGGATCACCCTTTCCTCTTTTGGAATCCTATAAATACCCCTGTCATTGTCATTCTTTCCACTTTTGGAAACCTTCAGTCTGAACAGCTCGTGTTCCTCACCTTTTCTTCGATTTCTCTCAATCCAGGTAAGATCTCGCCCTAAATCTTGTACCTTCTTGATCTACACGCACTCCTGCACCTTTCTATCTTTTAAATCTTAACTTTTAACCATGAAATCACTAGATTTCGGGTGTTCTAGGGTGACGTCATCATGAGTTCTTCAAGAACTTCATGCCTTGACTTCAATCCACCAAGGACAACCGAGATCTAATCGATTTCCACCCGATTACATAAAGATCTTGGAAAGATCTCGACACAAGAGTGGTGAAAAGGAATTGAAAGATGGTTTCTAACTTTCTTTCAACTCTTTTACACTCAAAACACTCAAACCGGTAGAATCAGGATCAGATCTAGTCTCCTACTCATCCGTAGTGTTGTACTAGTTCAGATCTGGATTCCACCCACGAGACTACCGACTTCGGGTTAAACAAGAACAACCGTCTCGAGCCGGTAACTAGCCGAACTAGGGTGATTCCTGGTCGGTTTGGTCACTTGGGTCGAGGCAGGGTTCTGGTTAGTTAACAAGTTGTCAAGACGTCTCGAAACAACGACAAACCATCAAAACGACCAAGTGTAGGACGAAAGGAACAATCGGAATGGATTGTCGTCCGATCGGATTGTCATCCGATTGGATAGGTCATCCGAACGGATTGCCAACCGAACGGATGACACTTGGGTCCCACCTTTAAACAACCTTAACTAGAGTAATAGTATTGAACAAATTGCAATCCGATCGGACGACCATCTGGTTGGATTACTCTTCGGATCATGAGATACTAAGACTTTAAAGACCTGAACAATTTTCAACATGTTCATCACCAGAGTTGCCACCCGATCGGATGGTCATCCGATCGAGTGACACTTCAACTGTGAACTCGTCTTCAACAAGTAATCTCACCACTAAGTCGTCGTCCGACCGGATCACCGTCCGACCGGATGACCATCCGAATGGATTGTCATCCGTACGACCCAGCATCCTATCGAACGACCTGATGGATAGAGATACTTCAATGTTTTCTAAATACTACAACGAAAACCTCAAAAGTCAAGCCATCATACACAAACACATCCTTATTATAGGAAGGAACAATCCACTCGAATCGTCACCCGATCGGATGACCACCCGAACGGATTACCATCCGCACGGATTACCATCTGATCGGATTACCATCCGATCGAACTACCATCCGTCCCATCTACACTTTGTGTCATTTTACGTGTTCCTTATCGTCATGCTATCGAATCTATTCAGGCTAACCATACTCGCTAAGCGCTCCCTTCAATCCATTAATCGCTGTGAGTATACTCGATCCCTTTTTGCTTTAAGCACTTTTGGGTGTTACATACGTTACGAATATTCAAACTACAACAATCACACTACTCAAATACTATTTGAACGCTAACCGTTAATGCATGTTATACGTGGCTCATGAATGCTTGTTTGTTATGTTTACACATGGAATGCTGTCTACCTGCCTTAGCAACGATAGTACTATAGTTTGGACTCAGCACCCGTTCACACGGGGGTTGTTAAGGATCATTACTTGCATGGATTACGGTGGTAATCATGTATTGCGAACTGCCTCAGGCAGTCAACCCGTAGTCATTGGTATCGATGGACCTATGTCGATAACTAACGTGCTTCATTTCACTATGTGTACGTGCTGGTTATGCGTAAACGAATTCGAACTCTATATACTATTATCAAACTTGTATGCTCACCTTTACATTTTATGTATTGACTTTATTTTAACGTATGTGACAGGTGCTTAGGACGCATATGAGGTAGGAATTTGAAGCTAGAATAAAGCTTTAGAGCCCAACAAATAGTTGTCTGTGGATAACGAACCAGTGGTCTCTAGAAGCAGATAAACAATTGCTGTCTATTTAAATCTGAGTTGTCGGAACAGAATATTTGCCTAGTTTTTGTCTGTAATAATTACTTTACTGTTTGAGATACGGTATGGGACGTATTATTTAAATTGAATAGTATTAATGATTGTTATGGAAACTTCTGGACAATCTGTTTCGCTCAGTGCCACGCCCCGATGATTCCGCCATCGGTTGGGGTGTGACAGATTGGTATCAGAGCCATAACTATAGGGAATTAGGCAAGACTCGACCTAGTCCGGGTCGAAGTCTTAGATACCTAGACTATAGTTAAGAACCAACAGACCGACTCGAGTACGTCCAGCAGGAATTTTGTACGTACTTATTTCTCACTATCCTTGCTTATACTACACTATCACTGCACTCGAATTTTCAATAATGAAAGGGCGATAAAGTCGAGATTAGGTGTGAAAACCACAAACTCTCGACTAAATTGCTTAATCAATGCTGTTTTGTCAACTTACCGATGATTTCTTTCTTCTTTTTCAATAACGAACGCTTGTTCAACGGGAGAATTATACCAAACTAGGGGTGAAACCCACATTTTGATGAATAATCTCCTCTATTTTATGAAAAACAGGAACGAAGTTGTTAAGCCAGGGGTGGAACCCTAACCTTGACGACTTGTTCCGTGCATTTTACAAAAACTCTCACCAAAGTCTCGACGGACTCCAACGACCTGAACCCACGGTATGACTAACGGGGTGCGTGCCAAATGCCCAAGAATCGAGGCAAAGGCACAGTCCTGAAGGTTAAATGTGCGCAACGGGTCCTTGTGAATAGTCGAACCACTTTGGGTAGTCGAAGTCTACTAGCCGCAGACGATCTACCTCTCGATTTTTATGCATTTCAAGGATAGTTTGCCGATTTTATATGTGTTTTATGTGTCATTACCCGTTTATGTGCTTATTTTTGCTCCGAAACGACTGCGAACCGAACACGTGACGTGTGGAATCCGTACATGAACATGACCGAACACACAAGAATGTACTATAATCAGTAATTCTATGACAGAACTGAAATCGTACAAAGCACCCGAATCACGATGCCACTTTCTCTCTCTAGTTTCTCTCTTTAGGCCCAGAGCTCTTCAAATCTCCAATAATACCACCTTGCCTTCTACTAACTAGATACAACATAAGGCCTAGAATTAGATAGCCTCAACTACGATTTGAGATAACGGAGGCGATAGACAGAAATGCACTAACAGCTTATATTACACTATTTTTGAACGATCGCAGACCTTGAATAATAGATTTCTGTTTTCTGACTGCCTCTAGTGGTTAAACGCGTATGTGTTTTGTTACTTCTGTGCTTTACGTGCTTAGGTGCTAAATGATTATGTGCTCTACGTGCTTATGTGATTATGTGATTTCGTGCCTTGTGTGATAAGTATTTACATAAATATACGTGTTCCTGAGCCTTAGTAAGTAGTAGACGTGTGAGGTGAGATTCGAATACAATGTGATGAGTGCTGTGACGATGTCTGTTGCAGACCATGTCGTCTGGATCCCGTCATGCACTCTCTCGTCAAGAAAAGAGGGACAAACGCCTTGCTTCCATCATCGCTAAAAGTGTGGCAAAGGCCGTGAGTGATGTTTATGAGAATGCCAGCAAGTCATCCGAGGAATCAAGGACCGAAGCTCCTAAAGCTGCCGCAAGGCCCTTCAGTTTCAAGCAATTCAAGTCTTGTGGGCCAAAGGAATTCACTGGCGAAGGAGGTCCAACTGCACTATTCCAATGGTTTGATTCCATTGAGGTCACTCTGCGACAAAGTGGTTGCCCGGATGACCATCGAACTCTGAATGCTACCGGCGTTTTCCAGTCCCGTGCACTAGACTGGTGGACGGCCGAGAGGAACAAGCGAGGGAACGATGCAGCCTACGGTCTGTCGTGGGACGAGTTCAAGGAAGTTATGCTAGAGGAATTCTGCCCTCCTCACGAACGTCAAAAGCTTGAAGATGAATTCTGGCACATACGTCAGCATGAGGGTGACAATGCTGCCCTCACCGCACGTTTTAAATAACTCAGCATCATATGTCCCAATCAAGTCAAGACTCCAGAGATCACCATCAAGAAGTATATCCGAGCTTTGCCCGACTGCGTTGCTGATTTCGTGCAAGCGGCTAAGACTACGACGATCGAAGAGACCTACCTACTGGTCACCGAAATCAACGACAAAAGGGTTAAGGCTGGTGTCTGGGATAAGACTTCGAAGCATCTGCATCAAGCTACCGCTACCGCACCAACTGCTGAACCCACCTCATCGAGCAACAGGAGGAAGAACAAGAGAAAGAACAGCTCCACCAACAAGAACTGTGTGATCACTGCTGCACCAATTCAAGCCGTACCAGTCCAACAGCGTCAAGTAGCGGCGCCTGTGGCCAATGCACCACCTGCAAAGCGTGCATACACTGGACCACATCCGCTCTGCCCTACTTGCACCTACCACCATCTAGCTGCCATTGCTTGCCGTTTTTGTGCTCATTGCAATGTATACGACCATTTTACTGGCAACTGCCGTATTCGACAAGCTCCTGCTCATCAAGATCTACTCACTGCCCCACAGGGTCAACAAGCTCCTCCGGCACCCGCAGTCAAAGCCAGAGTCTGCTTCGCATGTGGCGACCCGAACCATTTCGCCAACATGTGCCCAAACAGGGTCGTGAAACAAGAGCCTCAGCAACAGCAGCCCCAGCAGCAACAACAACAGCAGCAGCAACAACAGGCCGCACGTGCCAGAACTTTCAACCTCAATGTGCGTCAAGCCCAGGCCGACAACAACGTGGTCAATGGTACTGTGAATGGTATTTATGCTTCATGTTTGTTTGATACCGGAGCCGATAATTGCTTTGTGTCGTTCGAATTTGAGAAACTCCTTAGTCGTAAACGCTCCCAACTCTCCTCGACGTTCGATGTTGAAGTCGCTACCGGAAGAACCGTCACTGTGAATTCTGTTCTTCGTGATTGTACTCTTGAGCTCAACAATCACATCTTTTCAATCGACCTTATTCCGATGCAACTCGGAAGTTTTGACGTCATAATAGGCATGGACTTTCTTCGAGAAAACCATGCTGAAGTTATGTGCTTCGACAAGATGATTCGATTCTCGCTCGCGAACGGTGACTTATTGTGTGTATACGGTGATACTACTTCAAAGGGGCTCAAGCTTATGTCATGTGTCCAAGCTAGCAAGTATCTCCGTAAGGAATACAGGGCTTTCTTGGCTAACATTGTAGTAGCGGAGAAGGAAAAGAAAGAGAAGAAGGAAGTGGAAGATGTTCCTGTGGTTCGAGAATTTCCTAATGTTTTTCCAGAGGATCTTCCCGGACTACCGCCAAGCCGTGATATTGACTTTCGTATCGACCTCATTCCTGGAGCAAATCCTATTGCCAAAGCTCCCTACCGACTCGCACCGTCAGAAATGCGCGAACTCTCAACCCAACTCCAGGAATTACTTGAGAAAGGCTTCATTCGCCCGAGCACCTCTCCTTGGGGCGCGCCAGTCTTTTTCGTCAAAAAGAAGGATGGGTCGTTCCGGATGTGCATCGACTATCGGGAATTGAATAAGTTGACTATCAAGAACCGCTATCCCCTACCTCGCATCGACGATTTGTTTGATCAACTACAAGGCGCTACGTGTTTCTCAAAGATCGACCTACGTTCAGGTTATCATCAGCTACGTATTCAAGAGGAGGATATACCCAAAACAGCGTTTCGTACTCGTTACGGCCACTATGAATTCGTTGTCATGCCTTTTGGTCTAACCAACGCACCAGCGGTTTTCATGGATCTTATGAATCGCGTGTGTAAACCATATCTCGACCGTTTCGTCATCGTATTCATCGACGATGTCTTGATCTATTCCAAATCGAAGGCCGAACACGCGCAACATCTACGTTTGGTTCTCGAGTTACTCTAGGGGAACCAACTCTATGCCAAATTCTCCAAGTGTGAATTCTGGTTGGAGGAAGTTCAGTTTCTGGGTCACATTGTTAATAATCAGGGTATTCACGTTGATCCTGCGAAGATTGAAGCAATCAAGAGTTGGGTTACACCTAAGAATCCGTCTGAAGTCCGCTCTTTTCTCGGACTAGCGGGCTATTATCGACGATTTATCGAGGGATTCTCAAGGATCGCTATACCGCTTACCTCTCTCACGCAAAAAGACAAGCCTTTTGTTTAGGGAACTAAACAAGAGACTGCCTTTCAAACCCTCAAGCACATGCTTTGCAACGCTCCTGTTCTCACATTGCCCGACGGAAACGACGATTTCATTGTCTATTGTGATGCTTCCAACCTTGGTCTCGGCTGTGTTCTCATGCAACGGGACAAGGTCATAGCTTACGCATCTCGTCAGCTCAAAATCCCCGAGAAGAATTATACAACCCATGATCTCGAGCTAGGCGCAGTTGTTTTTGCGTTAAAGATTTGGCGACACTACCTGTACGGTACTAAGTGTACGATCTTCACCGATCATAGGAGCCTACAGCACATCTTTAATCAGAAGGAACTTAATATGCGTCAACGCCGATGGGTAGAACTTCTCAACGATTATGACTGTGAGATTCGTTATCACCCAGGTAAGGCAAATGTTGTTGCCGACGCACTCAGCAGAAGGAGCTATCTGCTTAGCACTCGTAACGTTCAAGCCCAACACGATCTCGAAACTCTCATCCGCGACGCTCAACACGCATGTTTTAACGAACGAACCTTGAAGAAAGAAAGAATTTACCACGATGGAGCCCAACTTGTGAGCAAGTCGAATGGGATATTCCACTTTCTAGACCGAATCTGGATTCCCAAACGGACCAATTTGCAATAGTTACTGATGGACGAAGCCCACAAATCCCAATATTCTATTCACCTCGGTGCTGATAAAATGTACCAGGACCTTCGTTATAAGTACTGGTTACCGGGTATGAAAAGGGATATCGCTCTCTACGTTGGAAAATGCCTAACTTGTGCTAGAGTCAAGGCTGAACATCAAAGACCCTCTGGCTTACTCGAACAACCGCCAATTCCCATGTGGAAGTGGGAAAGTATAGCCATGGACTTTATAACCAAGCTACCGCACACATCATCAGGTCACGACAGCATATGGGTTGTGGTCGACCGTTTGACTAAATCAGCTCATTTTCTGCCTATACGAGAAGACTACAAGGTAGAACGATTAGCCCGAATCTACACCGACAAAATCATTTGTAATCATGGGACGCCTCGTGACATCATCTCTGATCGTGATGCTCGGTTTACTTCGCGGTTGTGGGAAACGTTTCAAACGGCACACGGTACAACGCTTAATCTAAGTACTGCTTTCCACCCACAGACCGACGGTCATACTGAAAGAACGATTCGTACTCTTGAAGACATGCTCCGTTCGTGTGTCCTAGACTTCGGTGGTAATTGGGATAAATACCTGCCGCTATTCGAATTCACGTATAACAACAGCTATCATTCTAGCATCCAAATGGCACCATTCGAGGCATTATACGGAAGAAGATGTCGATCGCCTATTGTGTGGCACGAGATCGGTTATTCGCAACTAACCGGTCCTGAGCTACTACAAGAAACGACAGACAAAATCTTCCAAATTCGAGACAACCTGGTAAAGGCTCGGGATCGACAGAAAAGTTACGCCGATAGAAAACGCAAGCCCCGAGAATTTGACGTTGGTGACTACGTACTCCTAAAGGTATCACCTTGGAAGGGTGTAGTCCGATTCGGCAAAAAGGGAAAACTCGCGCCTCAATATGTTGGACCTTTTAAGATTCTGGAAAGGATCGGAAAAGTCGCCTACAGACTCGAACTACCGGAGGAACTCAGTAACGTCCACCCGACTTTCCACGTGTCAAACCTCCGAAAGTGCCTAGCCGACCACGACTTACACGTTTCTCTAGACGATCTACAAGTGAACGAAACATTACACTTCGTGGAAAAGCCTGTCGAAATCATGGACCGCCAAACCAAGCAACTCAGACGCTCTCGCATTCCTATCATGAAAGTCCGATGGGAAGGCAAAAGAGGCGCAAAGTTCACTTGGGAACTCGAAAGCGACATGAAGGCTAAGTACCCACAGTTGTTCAAAGAGAAAGTCTAGCAAGAGAAAGTTCTCAAATGTGATTCACGGCGTTGTGCAGCTTTCAGCTTAATTTCGGGACGAAATTTCCTAAACAAGGGGAGGCTGTAACACCCCGTGTTTTCACAAGTCAAAGTCAAGGTCAAGTCAACGACCGATTTCGCGCAACTTGACTTGTAGAAATTTCTTTATTTTATTTGTATTATGTGGAGTAAGTGTTGTTAAGTGCAATAATCGACGTATGTTAATCGCTATTCGATCGATCTACGACTGTGAACTATAGGAAGTAACAATGCGATAAAGTTAACAAATCAATAGTCAAGCTATGCTAATCGAATCGACATCAAATCGCAACTCAAGCTACGTAATTTGTACTTATTATTATACGTGTGTGTGTGCCTTACGTGTTACCTGTGCATGTTTATTTATGTGACAACCCGTGATTTACGGCTCTTAACTACGTGATTAACAAGTGATTAACGCGATAATAAATGGTGTTTACAGCGCGAATTAACTTAATTAGGCCTTTGGAGTGCCTGGGAACGTCTATCCGTCTTTACAGTGCGCGAACGGTGGTTTATAGAGAAACCGGCGAAACGTTAAACGGCAACAGATTTAAACCGAACAGAATACTGACAACGCCGACAAACACGGAATTTCTAAGAATATTTTATGCTTATGGAGTTTGGGTTGCGATATCGGGTCTCGTAGGAATTACGGACCGCTTACACTTGAAGTGGGCTTGTGGGTCCTGGGCCCGAGCCCAAAACCCACAAGCCTAAACCTACACCTAACATATTAAATCTTGACAAGATTCACACAATCTCTGCAAATCTACTCAAATCTCTCCATAAGATTTTTGTCTAAAAATTTTGAAACACAAAATCCATACTAGATCTCTACACAAAAGACATTAGGAAGTAACATTAGTTATTACCCACATAAAAGATTATAAAATCCCTCCTTCTCTCGGTTATACACCACTGCCTTTAATCCATCTTCTTTGCATACCTTCCTTAACAAAAGACACAGACTAAAGGTCTGGCCTTCTCCTTCTCTCTCGTGACCCATACACCGGCGACCGGAGCCGGAGATGATGACCGAGCTCCGGCGCCTCTCATCTTCTCCGACGACACATACACACCCCCCTCTCTCCTCCGATTCCCCTTTCATACAACTCACACCAGCGGTACCCCCCCCCCCCCTCCGGCAGATCGAGCAACAATCACCACTATCGGGTGGTGGTGAGCGACGGTTCAAGCAGAGAGAGAGATAGACGAAATGGGGAGATAAAGGCGAAGAGAGAGAAAGAAACCGGCGGTCTATGTCTCTGACCGGCGGTCCACGTTTTGCTCCGGCGGTGGTCGGTGGTTAGAGAGAGAGAAGAGCCGGAGAGAAAGAGAGACAGAAGGAACAGAGGAAAGAGAATCGGTGGCGCGTGGTGGCGCGTGGCGGCGGCGGACGGACCATTTTCTCCGGTGGCTCGCCGGTGTTCATGTTGTTGAAGATGATAATTTTCCGGTAATATCCTTCCAGCTTCCTTTCTGTTCCTCTCATTTTCTTCTAGGTTCGGGCTTTCTCCGTTAAATGGTGGTTTCAGGTGGCGGGGATGGCAGTGGCGGAGCAACGGTGGTGATGGTGGTGGTTGGTCAGGGCTCGGTTTGGGTTAACTGTAATCATCAGCCGTTAGCAGAGCGGGTTCGGGTTATGTTTAAGCGGGATTTTGGCACGGTTTCGGGTCATGTTTTGGACCAGATTTCGGGATCGGTGCGGGTCAGTCGCGGTCAACAAGTCAAACCGAGTCAACCCAGTGACTCGGTCAACTCAGCGAGTTGACTCGGTCAACTCAGCATGTCGACTCAGCTTGGTTCAAGCGTCGGTTCGGGTCTCGCGATTTCGGTCAGGCGGATCGGTTGGCTCGGTCAAACCGAGTCGACTCAGCGGGTCAACTCAGTACACATTTAGACGCCTCAACAAGAGTTTTTGGTAATGGTTAAAGTTGTGATTTCATTAAGTTATAATTTTAATCTAACGTGACTAACGAGCTCGAACCAATCAATTATAAGTACGTTAATATATTTGGCAAAATTTCATGTATATTGATGAATCTTGATTGAATTTTTGAAAATAAAACGACAACTTGTGTTGTCGGGGCCGTCCAAAAACAGAGGAAACTCTGCCCGTTTTTCGAGAAAATCCGTAAAATAATTGCGTTTTATTATAAAACGAAGCATTACCTATCGACTACAAACGATTTTCATAACATCAAATACAAGTGTATAACATTTCGGATAACACTTTACAACATCACGACAACGACGACTTGGATATCATTTTCGACAATTCTTTTACTAAAATAAATATAGTTTATATTTATTTATTTTTTAAACACGAAAACGCTACTAAATAAATATAGTTATATATTTATCTTCCAATACAAGTCGACGGTTCTTTTACAAAATAAATATAACTATTATATTTATTTTATACGCCTAGACGGCACATACGTATATTTTTGGCAAATATACACAAGACGCAATATATATAATACGAGTTTATTATATATTACTTTCATACGAATATTTTTTTGTATCAACATAACTAGTATAACTCCTTCGCTTCTTTTAAGTTGACAATTTACCGTCATATCGTTCGGTCAACGATTCGGTAGAGCTCGATTGCACGTAGTTAGTTACTACGTTATTTAGAAACTTATTAGATATTCCGTGTTAGGAATATTGTAGAATGCACGCTAGCGAGTCTCACTTTGGAAACGACATCAAGGAGTCGTAATTAGCTAGCTTGCACAAGAATATTCAGGCGAGTTCATAACCCCCACTTTTTACTATTTTACATTTTTATAAATGTTTTCGGGGTGGAAAGACATGCACATTTTGCAAAAACATACAAAGTTTAGAACAAACGCAAAACTCGTATTTCTAAATCATATTACGAAGGGATTTCGAGGAACACAAATGAATTACGAAAGGTTTATACTAAACATACCGGTTTTTACAAAAACAAATGCTTATTTTCGAAATGTGAATGATATTCGGCTAGGGTGACCAGGAATTTGGTCAGGGTGACCAGGGATTCGGTCAGGGTGACCAGGGATTTATTTTATGCATGGTATGGTTAGCGTAAGGAGGGTTACTACTTAGATCATGTGAGTGGGTAGGCGGGAACTGGAGGCCATTAATCCTCATTGTAGGACCGAGGGACGTAAGCGGTAGATCTATCTGGGTGTAGCGAGCCCAACCCCAGGCCCAGCAGAACGGACCTTGGGGTGACTTTGTGCCCAACGCGAAATCTGCTAGGTTTGAGTCTTCCTACTTGCACTTCACACATATCAATGGCCTTGCAAACCATTGGTGATCTCTTTATTTCCTTATTTGCTACATACCAGGGACATATATACTTACGAAACCACTTGTTCATACAAATTAACTACCATGTTTTATACAAATTTAAAGCATTATGCGGGTATGGAGTCAAAGTCAGGGTGGGCATTGACGGTTATGCGAACATTACAAATACAAGGCTTTACAAATACATGGTTTTATGAACATAACGTGTTACAAACACAACGTTTCCATATAACTTGGCAAGAAAATGATTTTTAAATTCATTTTCTCAATACTATTTCAAAAACCGGTTATTCCAAAGATTTATTTCAAACCTTTCACAACTCAAAAGATTTATCTCAAATCTTTTATGAACAAACTATGAACTCGCTCAACTTTATGTTGACTTTTTCGCATGTTTCTTTCTCAGGTTGCATTTTAAGACAAGGCACGGTTGGAATAGGAGAACCATTGGAGACTCGAGTACTTAGCGGGCGTTCAGTCTCTAGAAAGTCTTTGCTTATTTGCTTCCGCTGTGCAATGAAGACACCAGTCCAGTCACGTCAATGCTCTGATAATTTCGGGGTGTGACAATTTATGTGGTGTTGTGTAATCAAGCGAACTCAATCGAAACTCGAATGCAATCGAACTCGAACTCGACTCACAATCGAACTATGATATTTAATGGAGAAGAGATTATGCGAGATATATAGTAGTTAGGACTAAAAGTAATTTGACTAGAGAACCCTATCGGATCGAACCGTTCGCAATCGAAACACCGAAAATCGTCGCATCGAAAACTTGAACCAAGCGCCATCCGGCCGGATAGCCATCCGACCGGATAGCCATCCGACCGGATAACCCTTATGGTGACAGGTCACATGTCATCCGACCAGGATGTCATCCGACCGGATCGTCATCCGAGCGGAGTGTCATCCGATCGGATCACCCTTTCCTCTTTTGGAATCCTATAAATACCCCTGTCATTGTCATTCTTTCCACTTTTGGAAACCTTCTGTCCGAACAGCTCGTGTTCCTCACCTTTTCTTCGATTTCTTTCAATCCAGGTAAGATCTCGCCCTAAATCTTGTACCTTCTTGATCTACACGCACTCCTGCACCTTTCTATCTTTTAAATCTTAACTTTTAACCACGAAATCACTAGATTTCGGGTGTTCTAGGGTGACGTCATCATGAGTTCTTCAAGAACTTCATGCCTTGACTTCAATCCACCAAGGACAACCGAGATCTAATCGATTTCCACCCGATTACATAAAGATCTTGGAAAGATCTCGACACAAGAGTGGTGAAAAGGAATTGAAAGATGGTTTCTAACTTTCTTTCAACTCTTTTACACTCAAAACACTCAAACCGGTAGAATCAGGATCAGATCTAGTCTCATACTCATCCGTAGTGTTGTACTAGTTCAGATCTGGATTCCACCCACGAGACTACCGACTTCGGGTTAAACAAGAACAACCGTCTCGAGCCGGTAACTGGCCGAACTAGGGTGATTCCTGGTTGGTTTGGTCACTTGGGTCGAGGCAGGGTTCTGGTTGGTTAACAAGTTGTCAAGACGTCTCGAAACAACGACAAACCATCAAAACAACCAAGTGTAGGACGAAAGGAACAATCAGAACGGATTGTCGTCCGATCGGATTATCATCCGATCGGATAGATCATCCGAATGGATTGCCACCCGAACGGATGACACTTGGGTCCCACCTTTAAACAACCTTAACTAGAGTAATAGTATTGAACGAATTGCAATCCGATCGGACGACCATCTGGTTGGATTACTCTTTGGATCATGAGATACTAAGACTTTAAAGACCGGAACAATTTTCAACATGTTCATCACCAGAGTTGCCACCCGATCGTATGGTCATCCGATCGAGTGACACTTCAACTGTGAACTCGTCTTCAACAAGTAATCTCCCCACTAAGTCGCCGTCCGACCGGATCACCGTCCGACCGGATGACCATCCGAACAGATTGTCATCCGTACGACCCAGCATCCGATCGAACGACCTGATGGATAGAGATACTTCAATGTTTTCTAAATACTACAACGAAAACCTCAAAAGTCAAGCCATCATACACAAACACATCCTTATTATAGGAAGGAACAATCCACTCGAATCGTCACCCGACCGGATGACCACCCGAACGGATTACCATCCGCACGGATTACTGTCCGATCGGATTACCATCCGATCGAACTACCATCCGACCCATCTACACTTTGTGTCATTTTACGTGTTCCTTATCGTCATGCTATCGAATCTATTCAGGCTAACCATACTCGCTAAGCGCTCCCTTCAATCCATTAATCGCTGTGAGTATACTCGATCCCTTTTTGCTTTAAGCACTTTTGGGTGTTACATACGTTACGAATATTCAAACTACAACAATCACACTACTCAAATATTATTTGAACGCTAACCGTTAATGCATGTTATACGTGGCTCATGAATGCTTGTTTGTTATGTTTACACATGGAATGTTGTCTACCTGCCTTAGCAACGATAGTACTATAGTTTGGACTCAGCACCCGTTCACACGGGGGTTGTTAAGGATCATTACTTGCATGGATTACGGTGGTAATCATGTATTGCGAACTGCCTCAGGCAGTCAACCCGCAGTCATTGGTATCGATGGACCTATGTCGATAACTAACGTGCTTCATTTCACTATGTGTACGTGCTGGTTATGCGTAAACGAATTCGAACTCTATATACTATTATCAAACTTGTATGCTCACCTTTACATTTTATGTATTGACTTTATTTTAACGTATGTGACAGGTGCTTAGGACGCATATGAGGTAGGAATTTGAAGCTAGAATAAAGCTTTAGAGCCCAACAAATAGTTGTCTGTGGATAACGAACCAGGGGTCTCTAGAAGCAGATAAACAATTGCTGTCTATTTAAATCTGAGTTGTCGGAACAGAATATTTGCCTAGTTTTTGTCTGTAATAATTACTTTACTGTTTGAGATACGGTATGGGACGTATTATTTAAATTGAATAGTATTAATGATTGTTATGGAAACTTCTGGATAATCTGTTTCGCTCAGTGCCACTCCCCGATGATTCCGCCATCGGTTGGGGTGTGATAGTATAGGCCTATACGATGCGTATTGAACTATAAATTTCTCAAAAATGTTTTTCAAATCAAAGGTTCCATAATTACAACCACTTGTTTTCAACGGGGATGTAATGCAATGATTCCTCTCAATTGAATAGATAGACACTTGCTTGATAGGACTCACTTGAATCATCTCGGAAGTACTGAACAACAGAAATAACAACTTCGGTTTCATGAGCTGTATCGTTTACCGTGGAATGCATCCGTATTTTTGTAAATCGCACAAACAAGCATGCCTTGAACGAGCCTAGAACACTCGTAATCCTCAACCGGCTTTGAAACCAGACGGAATCTACGAAGAAACTGTTTGATTTCATGGTGAGCGGAGAAATTAGCGACGGAGAAACTGTTCGACACAGACATGCATCAGGAAAGAAGTATATAATGATTCCTCTCAATTGAATAGTGTTACTACAGGCAACTATGTAAACATTTAACATCTCATTAACGCAAATGCAATACTTACAAAATTTGATAGGCATTAGTTGTCAATATAGAAACTTAACAAGAGAAGCAAATAAAAAGCGGTGAACGGTATTTAACGTACACACCGCATTCGAAGATCCTTGCATTAGACACAATTTGTTGGAATTTGTGGATTTCGGTTGGTTCAGATCTCTATTCGGTCATCTTTCCTCTCAATTGAATAGACAGACACTTGCTTCACAAGACTCACTTGAATCGTCTCGGAAGTACTGAACAACAGAAATAACAGCTTCGGTTTCATTAGCTGCATCGTTTACCGTGGAATGCATCCTTATTTTTGTAAATCGCATAAACAGGCATGCCTTGAAGTACTGAATTGTCACGGCCCCCGTCCCGGTGTGACCCGGTCCAGGAGCCGCGGGACAAAAACCCGTGGTATTTATTATTTAAGTTGACAGCGGAAGTTTAACAGGATCTTTTAAAACTTGTAAATGCCCAATTATTTTATTTCATAATTTGGGACAAACCCCATAATTTACAATAGAGGAATTTCACGAGAAATTCCCTGTTTTACAAAACATGTTTATTTATTTTACTGAGTCACCATTTCAAGCTTGTTAGTGCTCCGTAGCACGTTTTCCTTGATTCACAGTAGGTCACCTGAAACATGTTTTAAAAATATTTTATAAGCGGGGAAATACTGGCGAGTTATTCAGGTTAACAAAACGACACATGAGTTATGAATTACAGCATAAGAGCGATTACAATGGCTACTATCTTATTTTTATCTGGCGCCGTGTCACACCCTGGTGACGATGGTCATACCACTATTGGGTCCTTTCACCCAAGTAGTGATGATTATCACTGTTAGGTTGATGAACCTAACCGTGAGAGATTAGTAATGTGCACAATACCCCACTAGCCAGTGATTCAAGATAACCATGACTTAATCCATGTAATTATAACTGGAAAACATTTGGGTATTGTAAAACAATTTTGATAAAAAGAGAATGACTCACATTGCAAGTTTAGTCGGGCAGAGTTTAGCCTACTGATTTAGCCTTGTAACCTAATTTAAACAGCAATGTATACGAAACTAGGTCAGTAACTTAATACAACATTTACGATAACTCACAAAATCAAAACCCTCACGACGAATGACAAAGGCATAGCCCAATTACGGGCAGCACTTAAACATTCATCGGATCGGTTTCAATCGATCGGACATTATATCGTAGCAGTGATCGAGTTAATACCCTGTAATCGTAGCAGCGTTTCCCTACTTAGAATTTCGATTTTGAGCAGCTTTCTTCGTGTTTTAGAAAGTTTTACGTTCACAGATGCAAAGCCCATGAACTGATCAATTTATAGCTGATTTTTGGGTTTTACGCGGCCCGCGTAAACCCACTCTTAACTCTTACGCGGCCGGCGAGGGCCACCTAGTCTACAACTAGGGCTAGCGTGTCACACCTAGGTGAGCGACGTGTGCGACACGTGGCCCGGAACACTTATCCGGTCAACTTTAAGTGACGTATATATTAGGTGTATATTTTAAGCCCTTTTTTTTACACTTATTTTAGCCAAGTTTTAAATTTATAAAACACGATATTTCACTAACACTAAACACACATATGGGCAAGTGCACCCATCGTTGAGTGTAGTATAGCGTTGGTAAGATACCGAGGTCGTCCAAGGACACAAGAGCTTTTAGTACCGGTTTATCCTCAACGTCTAACCAAAATAAAAGTTTAGAAAAATGTTTTAAACTAAGAAAAATAAAACTAACTAAAATGCTGAAAATAAAAATATAAAAGAAAAAACAGATAGACAAGATGAATCACTTGGTTCCGACTCGTATCTAGTATAACCTTTGATTATTTCCGCACTTTTGCACATAATTAAGAGATTATCTTAGTTATTGTAGTAGGCCCCTCTTTTGAAGGCGACGTTACCCTCACCCCAGTAGTTTGAGTCAGCAGGGATACAATCCTAAAAGGGTGGATTATTGGAAGATAATGAATTAAGTTATTAATGCAGTATTGTGGTAGGCCCCGCTTTTGGCGGTGACGTTACCCTCGGCTAAGTAGTCTGAGTCAGCAGGGATACAGTCCTAAATAGCCGGGTTATAGTATTAATAGTAGTTAACTTATGAGGGGATCAAAGAGTTTGGACCCCCGCCATCCAATACCGTGAAGTATTGAAGGAGGTCCTACTAAATTTGACCCAGGTCCATTGCAGGACCTCTAAACGCTGAACAATGGCAAGACCTTTACCAAACCGTTCCCTTAACCCCCTACCAGGTAGCCAACATATCTCCATATAGACTGTGGAGATATGAATGGTGAAAATCCTTTATTTTATATAGACAGTAAAATAATGCCAAGACACCACGGACAAACGATAAGGAAAGATCACCTTCAACATAAGTAACTAGTTATTAAAGTCATTAATACAAAACCAAATAAAAAGTGCAAAAGATTAGAAATAAAAAGTATTATACTAGACACTTTGTCTTCACCAAGTGATGTAAGAGACTTAGGCAAACATGGCCTTGATTGTCAAGAACTCTTACGATCAATCTTGGATCCCGAGACGACTCACACACTCTACAATGGACAATGGATGATGGTGGTGGATGATGGTGTTGTGATGGTGGTGGGTGGTGGATGAAGTGTGAGAGAGGTGGTGTGCCAAGGGATGAGATGAAATGAATCCAAGCACTCCTATTTATAGGCTGAACAGAGAGCTGGACACGGCCCCGTGTCCGCTGGGCACGGCCCCGTGTCCGTCTGACACTCTCTCTCCTCATTAATTGTAATTCGCAATTACAATAAATGCGCCTGCTGTACTTTCGACACGCCCCCGTGTCCGCTGAGCACGGCCCCGTGATGGGCAATAGAAGCTTCTATAGGTTTGTCTTTTCTGCTGCTTCTTGGGCACGGCCCCGTGCTGGATGAGCACGGGGCGTGTTCAGTCTTCTGTTTTCTCTATTTTGCTTTGGAAGGTGCCGTTGAGGGCTCGGGCAGTCCACTAATGTTCCTTTTCTTGTATTTATGTTGGATTTAGCTGTCTTTTTGCTTCTTTTGCGTTTTTGAGCTCATTTAATCCTGAAAATACAAAAGGAAGACAAAAACACTCTTTTTCAATATTAGCACTAAAAAAAGGGTTAGTTTTATGCCTCATTTGATGTAATTTATATGTTGCATTTTACACACATCAAATACCCCCACACTTGAACTTTTGCTTGTCCTCAAGCAAAACTCTTTAATATGTGGCTTACACTCCCAAATGGAATAGGTAGAAGAGAAGGTTTTGGGCTTGTCGTAGAGTGTCGGGATTTCCAAGATCTTTTTGGGTTTTATTTTTATTTATTTACACTCCTATTCGTAATGATTTATTTAGAACTGTTCATAAAAGAAATTACTTATTTGGGCATAACATGCCTTTTTTAAAATTCTATTTATATATACAAGTTCACATACCTCGCGGGGAAATCACTCACACTCGGCCGAAGGTGTATTTTTAGTGAATCACTCGAGAGCGGCATGGAACTTATTCCTACCATAGGCTTGCCAAGAAATCAATCCTCCTCCTTTTTAACTTTTATACCTTTGTAGATATCAAGAGGACTTTGTGGGTTAAGGGTTGGCTAGGGTTAAAGGTAGGTGGTTGGGTTAGTGGTTAGTAGAAAAAAAAGCTAAAAACGTAACAAGTGTCGGTTTTCGTATTTTTGCAACTTTTTATTTTGATGAAGCTTTTATTCAAACTAAGTTATTTTTGATTAACTTGTTTGTTTATTTTCTTTTTACTTCATCATTATCACAAATTTTTTTTTTTTTCACGAAGAACCGAACTTGTTACTAAAATAAAGGGTTAAAAATAAAAAAGGTTTTGGTGGATGAAAGGGTTTTTGTTTGGGTGATGAAACGAAAAGGTTTAGGCTCAAAGGGGCTAACTAGGGGGATTTTTGGGTAGGTGGTAAAGGAAAAAGAAAAATAATGGTGTAGAAATGAAAAGGGTTAGTCCTAATGCCTCCATCATTTACTTACTCGGGTTTAAGTTGATAAGGACCGGGAATGTATTGTCATGGCAAGTTCTAGAGTCGTAAGAACCAAGCGGCTATTCACACAAGAAACGAAAAATGAGCATTTAGTCAAATGATATGTAATTGTGTGCTCAATAAAGGCTCAAAACTCACTTTTGTGGGAATGGGTTTTTATGTGATCAAGTATATAATCAAATTTTAAATAAGTTTGCTATGCCTTTTCATAATTTTCTTATGTTGGTTCTTTTTATCACTACGCTATCGGTTGTAAATTTGTAAAAATATAATATTTTTGAGAACTTGAATTTCCCGAGTTAAACCTAGACAAGTAAAAAAAATGAAATTTTTGAAAAAATTTGGGGTGATTAGCGGTTCCAATAGAGTTTTGTGTAAGGCTTGTATTTAGGACTTGCAAAATTCAAGGTTTTAGCATCCCCCCCCCACACTTAAATTACACATTGTCCTCAATGTGTCCCAAAAATAAATTTTTAGGTTGATTAGATGTGTAAAATAATGTTTAAAAAGCAAAAATTTGTGTTACTGGGCACTGAACACGGCCCCGTGTTCAAGTGCCAGTAACAAAATTAAAATAAGAGAAACAGAAGTCTGGACACGGGGGCGTGTTGGGTGAACACGGCCCGTGTCCAGGTACCTGAACTGGGCGTTTTCTGTAGGAGGTTCGGCACGGGGCCGTGTTGGTTGAGCACGGCCCGTGTTGAACCTTCTGTAATGGAGAGAATTGTCGGGTTGCCTCGTTCTTGTGCATGGGATCATTGTTCTCGTTCCCCTTTTCATCCTTTACCACCATGAGTGTGTTTTATTCCTGAAAATTAAAACTAACTAGAAAACATAAAAAAAAATTAACCTAATTTAAACTAAGGATAGTTCCGTGGAATGCCTCCATGGTGCGCCACGTTTATAAGGGTCCTTGGCTAGACCCAAAGCCTGGTCATATGTTACTCAATTGGGATGTGTTGCATCCCATGTTACACCGTCGGAGAGCATCATCCAAGCTTGAGTCTATGACCTTCATGTAGTTGACCGGATCTTCTTCCTCTACTCGCTTTCCACATTCAAATTTTACTTCCTCATTCCCAAACTTCAATGTTAGAGTTCCGTCATTCATATCCACCAATGCTTGGGCGGTGGCTAGAAATGGCCTCCCGAGGATGAGAGGGACATCGGTGTCTTCTTCCATGTCTAGGATGACGAAGTCGGTTGGAAAGACGAATTTGTCAACCTTGACTAGCAGATTTTCGGCGACACCTTGTGGGAATTTGACGGACCTGTCGGCGAGTTGTATGCTCATCTTTGTAGGGCTTGTTGCTCCTAGGCCGAGCCGCTTGAACATTGATGTGGGCATGAGGTTGATGCTAGCCCCAAGATCGGCTAGAGCATTTCGGACGGGGGACTTCCCAATCGAACAAGGGATTGTGAAGCTCCCGGGGTCGATTTTCTTTTGTGGAAGTTTGTTGAGTACTAAAGCTGAACATTCTTCGCCTAAGTTAACTAATTGCAAAGATTCAATTTTCCTTTTATGAGTGAGGAAATCCCTCATGAATTTTGCATATTTAGGCATTTGGGTTAGGACCTCAATAAAAGGAATATTAACATGCAATTGTTTTAGTAAACTTTCGAACTTTGCGAATTGCTCATCGGTCTTTTGACGATTTAACCTACCGGGGTACGGAATTGGAGGAGTCTTGGTGGGCTCTTGACTTGGTATAGAAGCCTTTTCTGGCGCAGGAGGAGTTATAGGCTGGCTAGAGTGGCTTCTTTCATTTGGCGGCAATGGAGCATCCTCGGGACCCACGGTTCGATTTCTTAATGTGATGAGATGTACTTGTGCCTTCGGGTTCGTTTCGGTATTACTAGGTAACGCGCCTTGTGGTCTCTCGGAGAAATTTTGAGCTAGTTGATTTAATTGTTTTTCAACGTTCTGAATGCTAGCTTGTTGATTTCTAAAATTTGATTCCAATTGTTGAAATCGATCCGAGTTTTTCTTTTCAGTGTCAGAGATGAGGCGAGATACAGTATCTTCAAGCCTTTCTCTTCCACCTTGTTGTTGAGAAAAATTTTGCGGTTGTTGAAAATTAGTTCGTTGGTTTTGTTGGTTACTACTATTGCCGGGATCTCTCCAACCAAGATTTGGGTGGTTACGCCATCCTTGGTTGTAGGTACCCGTTGGAGGACCCGACGGCCTAGGTCTATTATCCATGTAGTTTACCGTTTCAGTTTGTTCATCTAATTCTTTCATACAACTCCAATTTTCATGTGACCCACCACACCCTTCACAAGCCATAACCGAGGCCGTTTTTGTCATTTCTAGCTTTTTGATTTTTGAAGAGAGAGCCTCGATTTGGGCTTGTAAAGAGGTGCTTTCATCAACCTTATGGGCGCCCGGGGCAATAGATTTATTACCTCGGGGAGTGTGCCATTGAAAATTGTTTTGAGCAATTTCCTCAATTTGGTTATATATTTCATTTGGACGACGATTACCTAAGAGTCCCCCGGAGCTTGAATCAAGTGTTTGTCTTGTGTGTGGCAACAATCCATTGTAGAAAGTGGATACTTGTTGCCATACCGCTAGACCATGGTGAGGACACTTTCTTAAAAGCTCCTTGAACCTTTCCCAAGTTTCATATAAGGACTCCCCATCCTCTTGTGAGTATGTATTAATTTCAGTCATTAATTTAGCCGTTTTAGCCGGAGGGAAATACTTATACAAAAACTTTTGGGCAAGTTCATCCCAGGTGTTTACCGATCCAACTGGGAGGGTGTTAAGCCAAGCCTTAGCTCGGTCTTTTAGTGAAAAAGGAAACATTCGAAGGCGGATGGCGTCATTTGATGCTCCATTGATTCGAAAGGTATCACATATTTCTAAGAAGTTAGTAATATGTAGATGGGGATCCTCGTCCGCAAGCCCGTGGAAGGTTGCGGAGTTTTGGAGCATTTGTATCAAATGCGGCCGAAGTTCGAAGTTGTTGGCCTCGACATTCGGTGCATTGATAGCGGCGCCAAGATTGCCTACGGTAGGCCGTAGGTAATCCATGAGGGTACGTTGGTCCGCCATTGGAAGTGGGTCCCCCGAAGCTTTCTCTTGATTTTTAGCTTTAAGTCTTTTTCTGAGAAAGCGCTCGGGTTCTTCTAGGGGTTCTTTTATGTCTCTACTGGAACTGGAGCTCATGCACTACGTAGGAGGTTCAAATGTGGCGCCTGGGTTCCAAATCCTGCAATAAAAACACAAAAGAACGTTGGTCAGAATGTTCACCACGGCCCCGTGCTCAGTGAACACGGCCCGTGGTCAGAAGCACAGTAATCGTTTTCTGTATCCCAGTTACTGGGAGTTGGACACGACCCCATGTTGCACCGACACGGCCCCGTGTTCATCTCTCTGTAACTCAGAAAATAAAAACTGCCAGTGATGAGGCTGGGCACGGCCCGTGTCTGACCGAGCACGGCCCGTGCTGAGCTCTGCAGAAGCTGAAAAACTAAGAAAATCCTAAAAAAAATTAAAAAGAAAAATAAAAGATGATTAGGCCGTTGATTCCTAACTTTCTTAAAATCCTTGTGTCCCCGGCAGCGGCGCCAAAAACTTGATGCGCGTTTAAGTGTCGTATATATTAGGTGTATATTTTAAGCCCTTTTTTTTTACACTTATTTTAGCCAAGTTTTAAATTTATAAAACACGATATTTCACTAACACTAAACACACATATGGGCAAGTGCACCCATCGTTGAGTGTAGTATAGCGTTGGTAAGATACCGAGGTCGTCCAAGGACACAAGAGCTTTTAGTACCGGTTTATCCTCAACGTCTAACCAAAATAAAAGTTTAGAAAAATGTTTTAAACTAAGAAAAATAAAACTAACTAAAATGCTGAAAATAAAAATATAAAAGAAAAAACAGATAGACAAGATGAATCACTTGGTTCCGACTCGTATCTAGTATAACCTTTGATTATTTCCGCACTTTTGCACATAATTAAGAGATTATCTTAGTTATTGTAGTAGGCCCCTCTTTTGAAGGCGACGTTACCCTCACCCCAGTAGTTTGAGTCAGCAGGGATACAATCCTAAAAGGGTGGATTATTGGAAGATAATGAATTAAGTTATTAATGCAGTATTGTGGTAGGCCCCGCTTTTGGCGGTGACGTTACCCTCGGCTAAGTAGTCTGAGTCAGCAGGGATACAGTCCTAAATAGCCGGGTTATAGTATTAATAGTAGTTAACTTATGAGGGGATCAAAGAGTTTGGACCCCCGCCATCCAATACCGTGAAGTATTGAAGGAGGTCCTACTAAATTTGACCCAGGTCCATTGCAGGACCTCTAAACGCTGAACAATGGCAAGACCTTTACCAAACCGTTCCCTTAACCCCCTACCAGGTAGCCAACATATCTCCATATAGACCGTGGAGATATGAATGGTGAAAATCCTTTATTTTATATAGACAGTAAAATAATGCCAAGACACCACGGACAAACGATAAGGAAAGATCACCTTCAACATAAGTAACTAGTTATTAAAGTCATTAATACAAAACCAAATAAAAAGTGCAAAAGATTAGAAATAAAAAGTATTATACTAGACACTTTGTCTTCACCAAGTGATGTAAGAGACTTAGGCAAACATGGCCTTGATTGTCAAGAACTCTTACGATCAATCTTGGATCCCGAGACGACTCACACACTCTACAATGGACAATGGATGATGGTGGTGGATGATGGTGTTGTGATGGTGGTGGGTGGTGGATGAAGTGTGAGAGAGGTGGTGTGCCAAGGGATGAGATGAAATGAATCCAAGCACTCCTATTTATAGGCTGAACAGAGAGCTGGACACGGCCCCGTGTCCGCTGGGCACGGCCCCGTGTCCGTCTGACACTCTCTCTCCTCATTAATTGTAATTCGCAATTACAATAAATGCGCCTGCTGTACTTTCGACACGCCCCCGTGTCCGCTGAGCACGGCCCCGTGATGGGCAATAGAAGCTTCTATAGGTTTGTCTTTTCTCCTGCTTCTTGGGCACGGCCCCGTGCTGGATGAGCACGGGGCGTGTTCAGTCTTCTGTTTTCTCTATTTTGCTTTGGAAGGTGCCGTTGAGGGTTCGGGCAGTCCACTAATGTTCCTTTTCTTGTATTTATGTTGGATTTAGCTGTCTTTTTGCTTCTTTTGCGTTTTTGAGCTCATTTAATCCTGAAAATACAAAAGGAAGACAAAAACACTCTTTTTCCAATATTAGCACTAAAAAAAGGGTTAGTTTTATGCCTCATTTGATGTAATTTATATGTTGCATTTTACACACATCAGTTGGATTACTGGGAATGGTCCTATGTACCTTGGACTTAGCTTTCCTTTCTTTCCGAATCGGACTACTCCTTTCCAAGGAGAAACTTTCAAGAGTACCTTATCTCCAACTTGAAATTCGAGTGGCTTGCTGATGCGCGTTTAAGTGTCGTATATATTAGGTGTATATTTTAAGCCCTTTTTTTAACACTTATTTTAGCCAAGTTTTAAATTTATAAAACACGATATTTCACTAACACTAAACACACATATGGGCAAGTGCACCCATCGTTGAGTGTAGTATAGCGTTGGTAAGATACCGAGGTCGTCCAAGGACACAAGAGCTTTTAGTACCGGTTTATCCTCAACGTCTAACCAAAATAAAAGTTTAGAAAAATGTTTTAAACTAAGAAAAATAAAACTAACTAAAATGCTGAAAATAAAAATAAAAGAAAAAACAGATAGACAAGATGAATCACTTGGTTCCGACTCGTATCTAGTATAACCTTTGATTATTTCCGCACTTTTGCACATAATTAAGAGATTATCTTAGTTATTGTAGTAGGCCCCTCTTTTGAAGGCGACGTTACCCTCACCCCAGTAGTTTGAGTCAGCAGGGACACAATCCTAAAAGGGTGGATTATTGGAAGATAATGAATTAAGTTATTAATGCAGTATTGTGGTAGGCCCCGCTTTTGGCGGTGACGTTACCCTCGGCTAAGTAGTCTGAGTCAGCAGGGATACAGTCCTAAATAGCCGGGTTATAGTATTAATAGTAGTTAACTTATGAGGGGATCAAAGAGTTTGGACCCCCGCCATCCAATACCGTGAAGTATTGAAGGAGGTCCTACTAAATTTGACCCAGGTCCATTGCAGGACCTCTAAACGCTAAACAATGGCAAGACCTTTACCAAACCGTTCCCTTAACCCCCTACCAGGTAGCCAACATATCTCCATATAGACCGTGGAGATATGAATGGTGAAAATCCTTTATTTTATATAGACAGTAAAATAATGCCAAGACACCACGGACAAACGATAAGGAAAGATCACCTTCAACATAAGTAACTAGTTATTAAAGTCATTAAGACAAAACCAAATAAAAAGTGCAAAAGATTAGAAATAAAAAGTATTATACTAGACACTTTGTCTTCACCAAGTGATGTAAGAGACTTAGGCAAACATGGCCTTGATTGTCAAGAACTCTTACAATCAATCTTGGATCCCGAGACGACTCACACACTCTATGATGGACAATAGATGATGGTGGTGGATGATGGTGTTGTGATGGTGGTGGGTGGTGGATGAAGTGTGAGAGAGGTGGTGTGCCAAGGGATGAGATGAAATGAATCCAAGCACTCCTATTTATAGGCTGAACAGAGAGCTGGACACGGCCCCGTGTCCGCTGGGCACGGCCCCGTGTCCGTCTGACACTCTCTCTCCTCATTAATTGTAATTCGCAATTACAATAAATGCGCCTGCTGTACTTTCGACACGCCCCCGTGTCCGCTGAGCACGGCCCCGTGATGGGCAATAGAAGCTTCTATAGGTTTGTCTTTTCTGCTGCTTCTTGGGCACGGCCCCGTGCTGGATGAGCACGGGGCGTGTTCAGTCTTCTGTTTTCTCTATTTTGCTTTGGAAGGTGCCGTTGAGGGTTCGAGCAGTCCACTAATGTTCCTTTTCTTGTATTTATGTTGGATTTAGCTGTCTTTTTGCTTCTTTTGCGTTTTTGAGCTCATTTAATCCTGAAAATACAAAAGGAAGACAAAAACACTCTTTTTCCAATATTAGCACTAAAAAAGGGTTAGTTTTATGCCTCATTTGATGTAATTTATATGTTGCATTTTACACACATCAAATACCCCCACACTTGAACTTTTGCTTGTCCTCAAGCAAAACTCTTTAATATGTGGCTTACACTCCCAAATGGAATAGGTAGAAGAGAAGGTTTTGGGCTTGTCGTAGAGTGTCGGGATTTCCAAGATCTTTTTGGGTTTTATTTTTATTTATTTACACTCCTATTCGTAATGATTTATTTAGAACTGTTCATAAAAGAAATTACTTATTTGGGCATAACATGCCTTTTTAAAATTCTATTTATATACAAGTTCACATACCTCGCGGGGAAATCACTCACACTCGGCCGAAGGTGTATTTTTAGTGAATCACTCGAGAGCGGCATGGAACTTATTCCTACCATAGGCTTGCCAAGAAATCAATCCTCCTCCTTTTTAACTTTTATACCTTTGTAGATATCAAGAGGACTTTGTGGGTTAAGGGTTGGCTAGGGTTAAAGGTAGGTGGTTGGGTTAGTGGTTAGTAGAAAAAAAAAAGCTAAAAGCGTAACAAGTGTCGGTTTTCGTATTTTTGCAACTTTTTATTTTGATGAAGCTTTTATTCAAACAAAGTTATTTTTGATTAACTTGTTTGTTTATTTTCTTTTTACTTCATCATTATCACAAAATTTTTTATTTTATTTTATTTATTTTTTTATTTTTTTTTTCACGAAGAACCGAACTTGTTACTAAAATAAAGGGTTAAAAATGAAAAATGTTTTGGTGGATGAAAGGGTTTTTGTTTGGGTGATGAAACGAAAAGGTTTAGGTTCAAAGGGGCTAACTAGGGGGATTTTTGGGTAGGTGGTAAAGGAAAAAGAAAAATAATGGTGTAGAAATGAAAAGGGTTAGTCCTAATGCCTCCATCATTTACTTACTCGGGTTTAAGTTGATAAGGACCGGGAATGTATTGTCATGGCAAGTTCTAGAGTCGTAAGAACCAAGCGGCTATTCACACAAGAAACGAAAAATGAGCATTTAGTCAAATGATATGTAATTGTGTGCTCAATAAAGGCTCAAAACTCACTTTTGTGGGAATGGGTTTTTATATGATCAAGTATATAATCAAATTTTAAATAAGTTTGCTATGCCTTTTCATAATTTTCTTATGTTGGTTCGGTTGTAAATTTGTATAACCTTTTTTTTGAGAACTTGAATTTCCCGAGTTAAACATAGACAAGTAAAAAAAATGTAATTTTTGAAAAAATTTGGGGTGATTAGCGGTTCCAATAGAGTTTTGTGTAAGGCTTGTATTTAGGACTTGCAAAATTCAAGGTCCAAAAACTTGATGCGCGTTTAAGTGTCGTATATATTAGGTGTATATTTTAAGCCCTTTTTTAACACTTATTTTAGCCAAGTTTTAAATTTATAAAACACGATATTTCACTAACACTAAACACACATATGGGCAAGTGCATCCATCGTTGAGTGTAGTATAGCGTTGGTAAGATACCGAGGTCGTCCAAGGACACAAGAGCTTTTAGTACCGGTTTATCCTCAACGTCTAAACAAAATAAAAGTTTAGAAAAATGTTTTAAACTAAGAAAAATAAAACTAACTAAAATGCTGAAAATAAAAATAAAAGAAAAAACAGATAGACAAGATGAATCACTTGGTTCCGACTCGTATCTAGTATAACCTTTGATTATTTCCGCACTTTTGCACATAATTAAGAGATTATCTTAGTTATTGTAGTAGGCCCCTCTTTTGAAGGCGACGTTACCCTCACCCCAGTAGTTTGAGTCAGCAGGGATACAATCCTAAAAGGGTGGATTATTGGAAGATAATGAATTAAGTTATTAATGCAGTATTGTGGTAGGCCCCGCTTTTGGCGGTGACGTTACCCTCGGCTAAGTAGTCTGAGTCAGCAGGGATACAGTCCTAAATAGCCGGGTTATAGTATTAATAGTAGTTAACTTATGAGGGGATCAAAGAGTTTGGACCCCCGCCATCCAATACCGTGAAGTATTGAAGGAGGTCCTACTAAATTTGACCCAGGTCCATTGCAGGACCTCTAAACGCTGAACAATGGCAAGACCTTTACCAAACCGTTCCCTTAACCCCTACCAGGTAGCCAACATATCTCCATATAGACCGTGGAGATATGAATGGTGAAAATCCTTTATTTTATATAGACAGTAAAATAATGCCAAGACACCACGGACAAACGATAAGGAAAGATCACCTTCAACATAAGTAACTAGTTATTAAAGTCATTAATACAAAACCAAATAAAAAGTGCAAAAGATTAGAAATAAAAAGTATTATACTAGACACTTTGTCTTCACCAAGTGATGTAAGAGACTTAGGCAAACATGGCCTTGATTGTCAAGAACTCTTACGATCAATCTTGGATCCCGAGACGACTCACACACTCTATGATGGACAATGGATGATGGTGGTGGATGATGGTGTTGTGATGGTGGTGGGTGGTGGATGAAGTGTGAGAGAGGTGGTGTGCCAAGGGATGAGATGAAATGAATCCAAGCACTCCTATTTATAGGCTGAACAGAGAGCTGGACACGGCCCCGTGTCCGCTGGGCACGGCCCCGTGTCCGTCTGACACTCTCTCTCCTCATTAATTGTAATTCGCAATTACAATAAATGCGCCTGCTGTACTTTCGACACGCCCCCGTGTCCGCTGAGCACGGCCCCGTGATGGGCAATAGAAGCTTCTATAGGTTTGTCTTTTCTGCTGCTTCTTGGGCACGGCCCCGTGCTGGATGAGCACGGGGCGTGTTCAGTCTTCTGTTTTCTCTATTTTGCTTTGGAAGGTGCCGTTGAGGGTTCGGGCAGTCCACTAATGTTCCTTTTCTTGTATTTATGTTGGATTTAGCTGTCTTTTTGCTTCTTTTGCGTTTTTGAGCTCATTTAATCCTGAAAATACAAAAGGAAGACAAAAACACTCTTTTTCCAATATTAGCACTAAAAAAGGGTTAGTTTTATGCCTCATTTGATGTAATTTATATGTTGCATTTTACACACATCACTTGCGTCGATTGTCTGCATAACTCTTCTGGCGATCTCGAGCCGTTTTTAGTCTTTCCTTGATTTGAGTAATCTTGTCAGTGGTTTCTTGTACGATTTCAGGACCCGATAACTGGCTTTCTCCTATTTCTGCCCAGCAAACTGGAGTTCTACACTTTCGTCCATACAGTGCTTCGAACGGGGCAGCTTCAATGCTTGAATGATAACTATTGTTATAGGAGAATTCAATTAAAGGTAAATGGTTGTCCCAGTTTCCTCCAAAATCTATTACACATGCCCTGACATTGTCTTCCAGGGTTTGAATAGTCCTTTCACTTTGTCCATCTGTTTGGGGATGGTATGCAGTACTTAAATTTAACTGCGTCCCCATGGCTTCTTGGAAACTTGTCCAGAAATGTGAAGTGAAACGACTATCCCTATCCGATACAATGGAGAGTGGGACTCCATGTAGGGATACTACCTCGTCTACATATAACTTTGTTAATCTTTCCATGCTAAAGGTTTCTTTCATGGGTAGAAAATGAGCTGATTTGGTTAATCGATCCACAATTACCCAAATTGCGTTGTTACCTTTTCTGGTTTTGGGTAACTTAGTAACAAAGTCCATGGTTATTAGTTCCCATTTCCATACAGGTATTTCTAATTGTTGGAGTAACCCTGAAGGTTTCTGGTGTTCTGCTTTAACTTGTGAACAAGTAAGACACTTATATACATATCTAGCTATGTCCTTTTTCATTCCTATCCACCAGAAATTATTTCTTAAATCTTGGTACATCTTATTATTACCAGGATGCATGGTATACCTAGATTTATGGGCTTCCTCTAAAATCTTATTTCTTAACTCTCCCTGTTTAGGTACCCAAATCCTTTTCTTGTGGAATCTCTAAATTCCATCAGTTCCTTGCTCTAGTTCCTTTATTCTTCCTTTCATTCCTTCAGCATCATCCTTTATTGCTGTTTCTTGAATGTTTTTCAGTTGTTCCAGTAGATCTAATTGTAAACTTAATCTAAGAGCATGAACTCGTCGTTGTTTCTCATGGTACTTACGACTTAAGGCATCTGCTACTACGTTTGCCTTTCCTTCGTGATATTGAATATCACATTCGTAGTCACTTAGAATTTCCATCCATCTTCTTTGCCTCATGTTTAATTCTTTTTGCCCAAATATGTATCTTAAACTTTTATGATCTGTATAGACTGTAAACTTAGTGCCATACAGATAGTGTCTCCAAATCTTAAGGGCAAAAATTATTGCTCCTAACTCTAAGTCGTGCGTCGTATAATTTTCTTCATGCTTCTTTAATTTCCTTGAGGCGTACGCAATTACCTTCTTGCGTTGCATTAGCACACATCCTAATCCCAGCTTAGAAGCATCACAATAAACTTCAAAATCTTCTGTCCCTTCTGGTAAGGCAAGAATTGGGGTGTTTGTTAACCTTTGCTTTAAAATCTTAAAAGCCTCTTCTTGTTTGGATCCCCATTCAAACTTCACTGCCTTACTGGTTAGCTTAGTTAATGGTACAGCTATTTTGGAAAAATCCTTAATAAACCGTCTATAGTATCCAGCTAACCCTAGAAAACTTCTAACTTCCATAGCTGATTGCGGGACCTTCCATTTGGTGATTGCTTCTATTTTGGAGGGATCTACGTGAATACCTTCATGATTCACCATGTGTCCTAAAAATTGTACCTCTTGTAGCCAAAATTCACACTTCGAGAATTTGGCGTAAAGCTTCTCTTTTCTTAACAAAGTTAAGAGTGCATGTAGGTGCTCACAATGCTCGTCCTAACTTTTGGAATAAATAAGTCTATCGTCGATGAAGACAATTACAAATTTATCCAAGTACGGTTTACAGATCCTATTCATCATGTCCATAAATGCTGCAGGAGCATTTGTTAGTCCAAAGGGCATGACTGTAAACTCTTAATGACCATACCTGTCACGGCCCCCGACCCGGTTTGACCCGTTTCAGGAGCCGCGGGACAGAAATCCCGTGGTATTTAATTAACAGCGGAAGTCTCTTCAGGATCCTTTTTAAAACTGAAATATTTCCCGATTATTTTATTTCACAATTTGGGATAAAACCCGATAATTTACAATACTGAGATTTCACGAAGAAATCTTTTATTTTCAAAACATATTTCTTTATTTAATACTGAGCCACTTTCTTAAGCTGATAGTGCTTCACGGCACTTTTCCTGGATCACAACAGATCACCTGAAACATGTTTGAAAAAGGTTTTGTCAGCGGGAAATACTGAGTGAATCATTCATTTTACTAAAATGACACATTTGTTATAATTTACAGTATTAAGAGCGATTACAATGTCTCTATCTTTTTAATTAACTGATCCAGTTGTCACTTGACCGGACTTGTGACTGTGGACATATCACTTGCTGGGTCCGTTCACCCACAAGTGATAAATAATTAGTAGCTATGTGCACATCCCCCCACATACTGGCAGTAATTTCAGATTACATAGACTTAATCCCTGTAATTATAATCTTTGAAAATAACCATGCTTTTGTAAAGTAATTTGATAAAAAGAGAATGACTCACATTGCAGATTTAACAGAGCTTATTCTACTGATTAGCCTTGATAACCTTGTTTAAATAATCAAGCACACAAACTAGGTTAGTAACTTAATACATCATTTACGACAACTCACGAGATTAACCCTCACAACGAATGACAAAGTGCGATACTTAAACATCCATCGATTTAACGACGAATGACAAAGCATAAACCCTAATGTGGGCAGCACTTAAACATCCATTGGATAGTTTAATCGATCGGACATTGAATCGTAGCAGGGATCGAGTTATTACCCTGATTGCGGCAGCACTTCGTGATCAGTGTGTGTTTAATTGTAATAAACAGAATGTTTCTCAGTGTACGTAAAGAGTTTTTATGTCGTTTGAACTCCCAATTTCGATTGCCAATGTCTGCTATTTATAGTCAAAATTTCACTTTGCTTACGGACCGTAAGCCTAAATTTGTTACGGTGCGTAAGGGGGGGTGCTTACGGGCCGTAAGAATTAATTTGTTACGGTGCGTAAGGGTTGAAAATAGGTTATAGGGTAGCCACGGTTGGGACTAGCTATGCTGACTTGACATATTCTGAAATTCGAATTTTGACAGCAAGTAAATTCAGATAATCGTTAACTTAGGGTTTACCCCCTTGAGTTTTAGGGGCCCTGATCCTGATTCCGATTGTTCTGAAAATTTTAGGGTTTGTACAGAATCACTTGGGTTGCTCAATTAGAGTTTCCTATTGGATAATTTAATTAATTAAATATGACTTTTGATGAGAGTTGTTACATTCTTCCCACCTTAATAAAAATCTCATCCTCGAGATTTACTGGAATAAGTGAGGATACTTTCGCTTCATTTCTGATTCCAGCTCCCAAGTGTATTCAGCTCCTCTCTTTGAATCCCATCTGACTTTGACTAAAACTAGTCGTTTATGTTTAAGAAACTTGATCTTTCGATCCTCAATTTGAAGAGGTTTCTCAACAAATTTTAGCTTTTCGTTTACCTCTATATCTCGAAGAGGTACTACCAGTGATTCATCTGATAAGCATTTCTTGAGATTGGATACATGAAATACATCATGTACTCCTGCTAATTCTTCTGGTAGTTGTAAACGATAGGCAACTGGTCCTATACGTTGGATCACTGAAAATGGTCCTACGTACCTTGGACTTAGCTTTCCTTTCTTCTCGAATCTAACTACTCCTTTCCAAGGAGAAACTTTCAATAGTACTTTGTCTCCAACTTGGAATTCTAACAGCTTGCATCTATTGTCTGCATAACTTTTCTGGCGATCTCGAGCCATTTTCAGCCTTTCCTTGATTTGAGTAATCTTATCAGTCGTCTCTTGCACTATTTCAGGACCTGATAATTGACTTTCTCCTATTTCTGCCCAACAAACTGGAGTTCTGCACTTTCTTCCATACAATGCTTCAAATGGGGCAGTTTCAATACTTGAATGATAACTATTGTTATAGGAGAATTCAATTAATGGTAAATGATCATCCCAACTTCCACCAAAATCTATTACACATGCTCGGAGCATGTCTTCTAGAGTTTGGATGGTCCTTTCACTTTGTCCGTTTGTTTGAGGATGATATGCAGTGCTCAGATTTAATCGAGTTCCCATAGCTTGCTGGAAACTTTTCCAGAAATGAGAAGTAAAACGACTATCCCTATCCGAAACAATGGAGAGTGGAACTCCATGTAAGGATACAACTTCATCTACATATAATTTAGCCAGTCTTTCCATGCTAAAGGTTTCTTTCATTGGTAAAAAGTGAGCTGATTTGGTTAATCGATCCACAATTACCCAAATCGCATCATTACCTTTTCTGGTTTTGGGTAACTTAGTAACAAAATCCATTGTTATAAGTTCCCATTTCCATACTGGCATTTCTAATTGTTGTAGTAACCCCGAAGGTTTCTGATGTTCTGCCTTAACTTGTGAACAAGTGAGACATTTAGAAACATATCGTGCTATGTCCTTTTTCATTCCTATCCACCAAAAGTTCTTTCTTAAATCTTGGTACATCTTATTGTTTCCTGGATGCATAGTATACCTAGATTTATGAGCTTCTTCTAAAATCTTAGGTCTTAAGTCTCCCTGCTTAGGTACCCAAATTCTACTTTTGTGGAATCTCCAAATTTCATTTGCTCCTTGTTCTAATTCCTTCATTCGTCCTTTCATTCCTTCAGCATCATCTTTGATTGCTGTAGTTTGAACATTCTTCAATTGTTCCATTAAATCTATTTGTAGATTTAATCTGAGAGCACGAACTCGTCGTTGTTTCTCATAATACTTACGACTTAAGGCATCTGCAACTACATTTGTCTTTCCTTCGTGATACTGAATATCACAGTCGTAGTCACTTAGGATTTCCATCCATCTCCTTTGCCTCATGTTTAACTCTTTTTGCCCAAATATATATCTTAAACTTTTATGATCTGTGTAGACAGTAAATTTACTTCCGTAAAGATAATGTCTCCAACTCTTAAGGGCAAAAATTACGGCTCCTAATTCTAAATCATGAGTCGTATAGTTTTCTTCATGCTTTTTCAATTGCCTTGAAGCATACGCAATCACCTTTCTGCGTTGCATAAGCACACATCCATATCCTAGTTTTGAAGCATCACAATATACTTCAAAATCTTCAGTTCCTTCTGGTAAGGCTAAGATTGGAGCATTTGTTAATTTCTGCTTCAATATTCTAAACGCTTCTTCTTGCTTAGGTCCCCATTCAAACTTAATGGCTTTACAGGTTAACTTAGTTAATGGTACGGCTATTTTGGAAAAATCCTTAATAAACCGTCTATAATATCCAGCTAAACCTATAAAACTTCTTATTTCCATTGCGGTTTGTGGAACCTTCCATTTGGTAATTGCCTCTATCTTAGCAAGATCTACGTGAATACCTTCGTGATTCACCATGTGTCCTAAGAATTGCACTTCTTGTAACCAAAATTCACACTTCGAGAATTTGGCATAAAGCTTTTCTTTTCTTAACAAAGTTAAGAGTGCATGAAGGTGCTCACAATGCTCTGTCTGACTTTTGGAATAAATAAGTATATCGTCTATAAAAACAATTACAAATTTATCCAAATATGGTTTACAGATTCTATTCATCATGTCCATGAATGCAGTAGGTGCATTTGTTAACCCAAAGGGCATGACTGTAAATTCATAATGACCATACCTAGTTCTGAAAGCAGTTTTAGGTATGTCTTCTTCTTGTACCTTCAATTGATGATATCCAGAGCGTAAATCTATCTTAGAAAAATATCTAGCCCCCTGAAGTTGATCGAAAAGATCATCAATCCTAGGTAATGGATATCGATTCTTAATTGTAACCTTATTCAATTCTCTATAATCGATACACATTCTCATTGAACCATCCTTTTTCTTCACAAACAACACTGGCGCTCCCCAAGGGGATGAGCTAGGTTGTATGAATCCTTTACTTAGTAATTCATCTAATTGCTTTTTTAGTTCTAACATTTCTGTGGGTGCTAACCGATAAGGTGCTTTGGCTATCGGTGTAGTTCCTGGAATTAGATGAATCCTAAATTCTACTTCCCTGTCTGGAGGTAATCCTGGTAAATCTTCTGGGAATACATCCGGATATTCGGAGACTACTGGTATTTCCTTAAGATCTTTACCCTTAGTGCTAATGATTACCGAAATCATATACACTTTTCCTTGTTTTCGTTCATAATTAGCAACTTTCATTACTGATATGAACTTCATAGGCTTACATGGTTTGTCTCCTGTGATCCTAATTATTTCTCCGGTGGGTGATTGAATTTCTATGGAATTCTGATCACAAAGGATTCTAGCATGGTTGGCTACTAACCAATCCATTCGTAATACAACATCAAATTCAGCTAAATTCATCGGCAATAGTTTTGCAGAGAATTTATGTCCTAACAGTTCTATGTTTTCTTCTTGCAAAACTTTATCTATTTTAACTGAATTTCCGTCTGCTGTTTCAACTGTAAAAATCTGCCTAATATTGGTTAAAGATAAACTAAGAGCTTGGCAGAATGAAGTATTTATAAAACTTTGGTTTGCACCAGAGTCAAATAATACTTTGGCGTAAATGTTGTGAACTAAGAATGTACCCGCTATCACATCCGGAATGAGTTCTGCTTCTTGAGTAGTCAGCTGAAATGCCCTAGCATTCTTCTTAGTAGTTCCGTCGGTCGCCTTGGTTTTGTTGTCTGCTGGTTTGATCACTTTAGGACATTCTGTTTTGTAATGTCCTGCCTCTCCACAATTGTAACAAATTATGGATTTCTTCCTGCAATTTTCTTCATGATGCCCTACAGTTTTACAAAATTGCAATATACTTTGCATTTTCCAAAATGTTTCTTTTTGCAATTTTGACAGAATGGCAAAGTTGAAGATTGCCATGTTCCTCTTTTCTTGAAACTATTATTATTACCCATACGAAATCCTTGGGTAATTTTCTGAGCTAATTCCTTTTTCCTGTGTTCATCTTGTGTGCGTACTAATTCATCGGTTAGGGTATTAGCTAATTCCACAGCATCGTCAATAGTGCGAGGTCTCGCAGCTTTAACAATATTGCGGATTTCACTAATCAGTCCCCAAATGTAGCGAGAAATGAGTACCGGTTCTGGCGAAGCCAGCGTTGGTACCACTCTAGCATATTCAAAGAATGTCGAAGTATAACCGCGACAATCTACACCCATCATCCGATGATTTAAAAACTTATTTGTCATCTGTTCCTTTTCATACTCAGGACAGAATTTTCTTTCTACTAAACCCTTAAATCCTTCCCAAGTCATAGCATAAGCTATTATTCTTCCTTTTGATTGTAACACAGTGTTCCACCATTCGAGTGCTCCCTCCTTGAAGAGATTTGATGCGTACATGACCTGATCATCTTTAGCACATTTACTTATTGCAATTACTGCTTCGGTTTTCTCTAACCAACGCAGTGATGCAGTTGCTCCTTCATTGCCTGCAAATTCAGTGGGTTTACAAGCAAGGAACTCTTTGAAAGTGCAACCAGGCGTTGCAGTTTTCATTTTCTTAGGAAATGGAGCTTGATGTGGTTCTGCATTATGATTGACATTATCATTTCCTCCGTTTACACTATTACTGAAGTTATCTTCAGTAATACGTTTACTTGGAACAATTGGTTGCGGTTCGATTGGATTCTTTATAGCAGCAACGAATGCTGGAATAGCATTAGCTATCCCTTGAGCAACAATATTCTCAATATCCTGTCTAGTCATATATTGATCTCCTGGATGTTGCTCTGACTGATTACCCTCATTTACTGGTTCATTACCAATGTTTGACATCTGATAATAAATTTTATGTAAATAATTAGTATAGATACAAATATAATAAAACAGTTTGCACATAATCACATTTACATGTATAACCAAAATTATCGATTTCATAAGTTTCATTTTTATATATTATATTATGCCTCGTACACACGATTATCATACAACGTTTTATTATTAAGTTATTTACACATACTGGTTATTATGATTATTTATTAACACATATTTCTGCAAACTTCCATTATCTGGTTAGCTAATTTCTTAAAAACGACGCTCCCTTTCGTCATATTTCCAAGTAACTCTTTCTCCCACATCCCTAATTCGATTTCCTGCATTAATTAACTCTTCGCCCCAGAGGCGAAGTTCAGTCAGATTCTCCGGGCTCATAGTTGGGTATAGTGGAGGTTCTGGGTCAACTTGTGGGAAAAATGTATCAGGGTTGTTTAAAAGGTTTTGGTATTGCCAATCGGTTGTCCACCATTCATCTAATTCTACGGGTAATGGTTGAGGTTGGACAATAGGATCTGGAATAGCAGGTTCCAAATTAATTGGAATTGGAGCTTCTAGTGGGTAACTGAAAAGATCTTCTTCAGTAAATATAAGGTTTGGATTAGCTGCTTCAAGGTTTCCATCGGCAGGTCCGATGAGATCACTCATTACTAATTCATGATCTAACACTTCCCAAGGAGTCATTTTCTGTTTCTGCCTAGAACTCTCTCCGACTTCTCTTTCTGTTTGCTTAAAACTCTTTTCAGCTTCTATCTCTATTTGATTAACATTTTCCTCAATTTCTACCCCTTTTCCTTTGTCTTTTGGTTCTTCAGTTTTAGTAACCTTTCTTGTTGCTGGCTTTTTCCTACGTACACGCCTCCAGCCCACAAATCTGTTTCTTTTCTTGGGTTTAGGTTTTGTCGGTGGTTTGGATTGAAATTCCATGGGTTCTTCTTTATCAGCGAAGTAACCGGTGAATTCCTTAGAAACTTCTATCTTAACGGGATAGAGGTTAAGATTTTCTAAACCTTCTGATATCTCATTCATGCTGTTTAGCATATATGCAAAATACATACCAATTATTAAAACAACATTTTATAGATAACCCGTAAATATTATTGCATATATAAAACAACTGACAAGTAAATTATACTACGATTTATTGTAACTTATTTATTTACTAAATAAGGTTTCTGAAAATATAAGTGCTAAAACTTGAGTTTAAAGTATTTAGAGATTTGCATTTTCTGCTACTGTGGCTAGCATATACAAATCTGCCCATTTCTCATCTAATTTGTCCTCCCAGGGTGTTTTACTGGTTAATTTCCGGGTTTCCTGTTTAACTTTCTTCTCTCGGATTTTCTTTATTTTCTCCTTACTTTTCCTAATAATCAAATTTCTTTTATCTGGAGAAAGTGGTTCTTCATAATTTGCCTTTCGCACAAATATTCCTTCTTCAGGAATTACATAAGGTTTTGTTTGGGATGAACTTCCTTTCTCGTTGGATGACCTATCTAGTTTAAGATAGATGTTTGACAGCTTTTGTTTACCCATACTGTAACTAACAAATAATCAGTTAATAAACACAGAATCACATAATTGGTAATCAGTAAAATTAAGTATTGCTAAATACTTAATAGGCTTAAATCAGTGGCTCTGATACCACCTTATTTCTGTCACGGCCCCCGACCCGGTTTGACCCGTTTCAGGAGCCGCGGGACAGAAATCCCGTGGTATTTAATTAACAGCGGAAGTCTCTTCAGGATTCTTTTTAAAACTGAAATATTTCCCGATTATTTTATTTCACAATTTGGGATAAAACCCGATAATTTACAATACTGAGATTTCACGAAGAAATCTTTTATTTTCAAAACATATTTCTTTATTTAATACTGAGCCACTTTCTTAAGCTGATAGTGCTTCACGGCACTTTTCCTGGATCACAACAGATCACCTGAAACATGTTTGAAAAAGGTTTTGTCAGCGGGAAATACTGAGTGAATCATTCATTTTACTAAAATGACACCTTTGTTATAATTTACAGTATTAAGAGCGATTACAATGTCTCTATCTTTTTAATTAACTGATCCAGTTGTCACTTGACCGGACTTGTGACTGTGGACATATCACTTGTTGGGTCCGTTCACCCACAAGTGATAAATAATTAGTAGCTATGTGCACATCCCCCCACATACTGGCAGTAATTTCAGATTACATAGACTTAATCCCTGTAATTATAATCTTTGAAAATAACCATGCTTTTGTAAAGTAATTTGATAAAAAGAGAATGACTCACATTGCAGATTTAACAGAGCTTATTCTACTGATTAGCCTTGATAACCTAGTTTAAATAATCAAGCACACAAACTAGGTTAGTAACTTAATACATCATTTACGACAACTCACGAGATTAACCCTCACAACGAATGACAAAGTGCGATACTTAAACATCCATCGATTTAACGACGAATGACAAAGCATAAACCCTAATGTGGGCAGCACTTAAACATCCATTGGATAGTTTAATCGATCGGACATTGAATCGTAGTAGCGATCGAGTTATTACCCTGATTGCGGCAGCACTTCGTGATCAGTGTGTATTTAATTGTAATAAACAGAATGTTTCTCAGTGTACGTAAAGAGTTTTTACGTCGTTTGAACTCCCAATTTCGATTGCCAATGTCTGCTATTTATAGTCAAAATTTCACTTTGCTTACGGACCGTAAGCCTAAATTTGTTACGGTGCGTAAGGGGGGGTGCTTACGGACCGTAAGAATTAATTTGTTACGGTGCGTAAGGGTTGAAAATAGGTTATAGGGTAGCCACGGTTGGGACTAGCTATGCTGACTTGACATATTCTGAAATTCGAATTTTGACAGCAAGTAAATTCAGATAATCGTTAACTTAGGGTTTACCCCCTTGAGTTTTAGGGGCCCTGATCCTGATTCCGATTGTTCTGAAAATTTTAGGGTTTGTACAGAATCACTTGGGTTTCTCAATTAGAGTTTCCTATTGGATAATTTAATTAATTAAATATGACTTTTGATGAGAGTTGTTACATTCTTCCCACCTTAATAAAAATCTCGTCCTCGAGATTTACTGGAATAAGTGAGGATACTTTCGCTTCATTTCTGATTCCAGCTCCCAAGTGTATTCAGCTCCTCTCTTTGAATCCCATCTGACTTTGACTAAAACTAGTCGTTAATTTCATAGGTAATAGGTTTGCAGAAAATTTATGGCCTAAGAATTCTATCTTTCCTTTTTGCAAAATCTTATCTATGTTAACAGAATTCCCATCTGCGGTTTCTACCGTAAAAAAATGTCTAAGGTTGGTTAAGGGTAGGTTAATAGCTTGGCAGAATGAAGTATTTATAAAACTTTTGTTTGCACCAGAGTCAAATAATACTTTTGCATAAATGTCGTGAACTAGGAACGTACCAGCTATTACATCTGGGATGAGTTCTACTTCTTGGGTAGTCAACTGGAATGCTCTTGCATTCTTTTTAGTAGTTCCTTCTACAGGTTTAGCTTTGTTGTCAGCTGGTTTGACCAATTTAGGGCAGTCTGGTCTAAAATGTCTAGCTTCTCCACAGTTGAAGCAGATTGTTGATTTCTTCCTCCTGCAATCTTCTTCTTGATGCCCTGGAATTTTGCAGAAATTGCAATACCCTTTGCATCTTCCAAAATGCTTTCTTTTACAGGTACCGCAGAATGGAGCAATGGAAGACTGCCCTGTTCCGTTTTTCTTGAAATTACTACTATTACCCACACGAAACCCTTGGGTAATCTTTTGGGCCACTTCCTTTTTCCGGTTTTCTTCTCTTGTACGTACCAGCCCGTCGGTCAAGGTGTTGGCTAATTCCACAGCATCGTCAATCGTGCGGGGTCTCGCAGCTTTGACGATATCCTGAATTTCGCCAATCAAACCCCAAATATAGCGAGAAATAAGTACCGGTTCTGGCGAAGCCAGGGTTGGTACAACTCTAGCATACTCGAAGAAGGTCGAAGTATACCCTCGACAGCCTACACCCACCATCCGGTGGTTCAGGAACTTATTTGTCATTTGTTCCTTTTCATATTCGGGACAGAATTTTCTTTCTACCAGACTTTTAAATTCTTCCCAATTCATGGCATAAGCCACATCGTTTCCCTTGGCTTGTAGTACTGTATTCCACCATTCTAGTGCCCCTTCTTTAAAAAGATGCGACGCGTACATGACTTTGTCTTCCTCGGCACATTTACTTATTTTAATTACTGCTTCGGTTTTCTCTAACCAACGCAGTGCAGCAGTTGACCCTTCGTTGCCTGCAAATTCGATTGGTTTACAGGCAAGAAATTCCTTGTAAGTGTAACCAGGCGTTGCAGCTTTCATTTTCTTAAGAAATGGGGCTTGCACCACATCATTATCATTATTATTAATGTTGCCGCCTCCATTTACACTATTACTGAAATTGTCGTCGTGAGTACGTTTGCTGGGAGTAGTTGGTTTAGGTTCAACTGGATTTCGGGCAACAGCAAGGATTGCTGGAATAGCATTGGCTATTCCTTGAGCAACGATATTTTCTATATCTTGCCTATTAAGAAAGTGATCTTCATGGTTTTGTTCAGATTGGTTAACTTCGTTAACTAGTTCATTGACGGAATGCTCCATCTGATAATTAATATATATAAATTATTAGCACAAAATAAATAACAATCAAACATAATAAAACAATCGCACATAATCACGTCAACATGTATAGCCAAAATTGTCGACTTTGCGACGTCGATATTTTTATATATTTTAGTATGCATCCGTTATATTACAAAAGTTTTATTTTTAAGTTATTTTACATGATTATATTTTTATTAATATTTATTATTATTAAACACATAAGCACACAACTACATGTGATCCCCGTCAGCTGGCACTTCAGAAACGACGTTCTCTCTCGTCGTATTTCCATGATATCCTCTCCCCCACTTCTCGGATTTTATTTCCTGCGTCCACCAACTCCTCGCCATAGTGGCGGAGTTCAGCCAGGTTTTCTGTGCTCATTGGTGGGTTAGGTGCAGGCTCAGGGTCAAACTGGGGGAAAAATGTATTAGGGTTATTCAATACATTATGAAATTGCCAGTCAGTTGTCCACCATTCTTCTAGCTCTCCTGGTAGAGGTCGGGGGTGGATAATAGGATCTGGGATAGCAGGTTCCAGATTAACTGGAAGTTGTGCTTCCTCTGGGTAATTAAATAGATTTTCATCGGCAGGTCCGATGAGGTCACTAAGTGCCAGTTTACGATCCAGCTCCTCCCATGATGGCATTTCCTGGGCTTGCCTTGAACTTTCCCCGATCTCCTTTCCTTTGCCTTTATCCTTCGAATCCTCAGTCTTTATAGCTTTCTTTGTCGCTGGTTTCTTCCTACGCACACGCCTCCAGCCCACAAGTCTTCTTCTCTTTTTCGGCTTTGGTTTCTCCTGAGGTTGGGCTTGGAACACCATTGGCTATTCAGTATCAGCCTGGTAGCCAGTGAAAGTATCGGTGGTATCCATATCTGTGGTATGGATAGTAAAGTTTTGAAGTGCTTCTGATAGTTCATTCATGCTGTTAGCATACATGAAGAAACACACAAAATTCTAAGTTAAAATTTCATTTATCAACTTAAATTCACAGAATGGCAATCAGAAAATTAAGTATTTCTAAATACTTAATTGGCTTAAATCAGTGGCTCTGATACCACCTTTTTCTGTCACGGCCCCCGTCCCGGTGTGACCCGGTCCAGGAGCCACGGGACAGAAACCCGTGGTATTTATTATTTAAGTTGACAGCGGAAGTTTAACAGGATCTTTTAAAACTTGTAAATTCCCAATTATTTTATTTCATAATTTGGGACAAACCCCATAATTTACAATAGAGGAACTTCACGAGGAAATTCCCTGTTTTACAAAACATGTTTATTTATTTTACTGAGCCACCATTTCAAGCTTGTTAGTGCTCCGTAGCACGTTTTCCTTGATTCACAGTAGGTCACCTGAAACATGTTTTAAAAATATTTTATCAGCGGGAAATACTGGCGAGTCATTCAGGTTAACAAAACGACACATGATTTATGAATTACTGCATAAGAGCGATTACAATGGCTACTATCTTATTTTTATCTGGCGTCGTGTCACACCCTGGTGACGATGGTCATACCACTATTGGGTCCTTTCACCAAAGTAGTGATGATTATCACTGTTAGGTTGATGAACCTAACCACGAGAGATTAGTAATGTGCACAATACCCCACTAGCCAGTGATTCAAGATAACCAAGACTTAATCCCTGTAATTATAACTGGAAAACATTTGGGTATTGTAAAACAATTTTGATAAAAAGAGAATGACTCACATTTCAAGTTTAGTCGGGCAGAGTTTAGCCTACTGATTTAGCCTTGTAACCTAATTTAAACAGCAATGCATACGAAACTAGGTCAGTAACTTAATACAACATTTAAAATAACTCACGAAATCAAAACCCTCACGACGAATGACAAAGGCATAGCCCAATTACGGGCAACACTTAAACATCCATCGGATCGGTTTCAATCGATCGGACATTATATCGTAGCAGTGATCGAGTTAATACCCTGTAATCGTAGCAGTGTTTCCCTACTTAGAATTTCGATTTTGAGCAGCTTTCTTCGTGTTTTAGAAAGTTTTACGTTTTATCTGATGCAAAGCCCATGAACTGATCAATTTATAGCTGATTTTTAGGTTTTACGCGGCCCGCGTAAATCCACTCTTAACTCTTACGCGGCCCGCGAGGGCTACCTAGTCTACAACTAGGGCTAGCGTGTCACAACTAGGTGCGCCACATGTGTGACACGTGGCCCGGAACACTTATCCGGTCAACTTATGGTTGACGGGGCCCGCGTAAACCTTACCTTATCTCTTACGTGGCCCGCGTGAAAACTAATTTTGTTGTTTTCTTGGTTTTTCATGGAGATTTGGGTTTGAGGGGTCTAGGTTTTCACTTACATGTCGTTTATGGTCAATTTTGCAGGTCCTTACATGAATCAACAGAAATAACTGAAATAATAGCTTCGAAATCTATTAACCCACAATTTGTTCTAATTTGTAGATAGACACTTGCTTCATAGGACTCACTTGAATCGTCTCGGAAGTACTGAACAACAGAAGGATGAGATATCGGCAGTTAGCTCGAAGAAGTTTCTCTCAATCAGGTGTTCCAATAGATTCTCCCTTTTAACAATGTCCTGTTAATTGTTTGAGATGACATGCTTGGTAACAAGAGGAACACTTTCTTCTGTTTTATTTTTTTCTACTTTTAGAAAGGTTTAACCAACTCACGATTGTAATAAAACGGAACACAATCCCAGATTGTCTAGAGAAGCGCTTTTATCATGTGTCATACGTTACGAGATTCTTTGAGAATTAGAAAAGTAGAAAATACGGAACGACAAGGGTAGTATAAGTCTGAGTCCATTGTGGTTCGTGTCAGGTTTGTATTTCCCATAGCCACTGTTTTCGTAGTAAAAAACGGTTGCGGTTTTGCACATTCAATCTTCATTGCTTCATTATAATTAATAATGCGGTCTCGATTGAAGATGTAATTGCAAGACTGTTTGTCGGGCTTCCAATGCTCACACAGGGTGATAAACAACGCTGATATTGAACGGATTATTGAACCAACTACTCGAAATCCCTTTCTTTTCTCGAAATTGAACGGATTATTGAACCAAGAAAGTCATTGGACTGCCGCAGATGAAGTCAAATGTGATCAAACTTGGACATCAGATGTAAATCTTGAAGAAAGATCCGTGGGCCCTATTATCGGATCTGTGACTCCATGGAAGATGTGATTAAGGTAAGCGTGTCGTATCATGTGTCATAAAACGGAACATAATCCCAGATTGTCTAAAGAAGCGCTTTTATCATGTGTGATCCAGAGGTCGGTCTCGGATGGGCATAAGATCCGTGGGCCCTATTGTCGGATCTGTGACTCCATGGAAGATGTGATTAAGGTAAGCGTTCCGTATCATGTGTGTAACACCCTTGTTATTAGTTTAAAGGTTTTCGTATATAAAACGAAAATAAACATGTAATTACGATTAAGGATCCTTAGAAAATACTAGTAATTTAAAACTTTTACAACTTAAAAGTTTACAACATAATGTAATTAAGTTCATCATTTAAAAGTAACAACGAAACGTCGTGCGGAAGCTTGTTTCTTGATCGTGTTTGGTTCTTCATTTAGCTTGATCGTCCTCCGGTACTAGAAATTTACCTACAACTCATAAAACATGAGTTAGATTAGTCATACGTAGCTTAAAACGTATTTAAACGGGTTCGCAATGCGTATAATATTAAAATAAACATTTTTTTATGGAATCCGTCGCGTCGCGCGACGGCTCCTTGCTTTTGCCGTCGCGTGGCGCAACGCCCTGTTTTGTCCAGAATTGTTTGTTGCTGAACTGCAGATTCCCAGCTCAAAAACTCAAACTTATAATTCACAAAAAACGTGCATAACTTTTGTTCTACATATCTGATTCGCGTGATTCTTTTTCTCACGCGATCGTAATTTAATTCTTCATCCTATGGAGTTAAAACCTGATATAAAACTACTTAAAAATTCAGAATTTCAAGCCCTTGTTTAACACTTTTGACCCAATTCGCTTGTTTAACTATAATCTTATTCATACGTACCTGGATCGGATCAACACAATGACCCGTTTTTAATACCTTGTCTCGCTAAATTGTTATATCATAGCATTGATAAATCGTAAGATGTTTTGTCCTGTAAGCAGAAGACTCGACAAACACTTATTAGTCGTAAATTGTCAAATGGTGTCAACATCACCATTTGACCCGTTTGGTCCAAACGACCAACCATCTGCGCTTAGATTGAATGGCATCTATTTACCATTTCGTTTAGTAACTATTTCGGATTTTTCACCAATTAGTTAGGTCTCTTACATCCGTTTCTTAAGCGTTTACTCAATTTGGCTTTATGCCACTTGGTGTCGTTTTAAACTTCAATTTTAATCCATTTTCACTTGACCAAATCACCGTTTTTCATCTTTTTAATTCTTTAGGCCTACTTATAAAGTAGCCGTTCGGAAACTCATTATATCTTAGTCTTTTCATGACTAAATTACCAATTCACCTTTTTATATCATTAATCATGGTTTTATCAACTTTATTTGTCCCGACCCCTACCATTTAGCGTCGGAGACCATATTCCGAATATCGTCTTTATCGTATTTACAACTTATAAAATAAATACGTATTCTACAAAAAGGTGTAAGTTTCACTTACCTTGCATCCATGCGACGCTTTTCTTTCCATACTCGCTTCGTTTGACCCGCTTCATCCACAAGCTTCCACCTAGCTTGTTAAGCGCCAAACTATTATCAAATGTTCACAAGGTGGTTAGATTAACCATAATTTAATATGATCTTCCACCTTACACATTTCTATGCATTCATCCGAACACTTAATATAATCACGTTTTACACACAACCAAGTAGACCGCGATTTCATTTAGGCATTTCATATCACTGAAAATGGGCAGTTTTTGGTGACTTGTTTAACCTGTTTACAAGTTTTCAAAAATTATGATTTTTTTTATGTGGCGTACCTCTCGGAGGGTTAGGCCTTGTCTTAAAATTTCAAGATCTAACTCTTTACCAAAAATTCGTAAAAATTCATTTACTAAGCTGCAATCAGATTCGTCACTTCTGACTGCAGCTTACGAAAAAATTCATTTAAAATTCCTCTTTTATCTGATTGACGAAATTCCAATTGGCGATTTTGTTAATCACTTAAAACTATCTACAGTAAAAATTTGAGATCATAACTAAATTCCTAAATTAAGTTATGACATTCGTAATGGGCTGCAAATTCTGCCAGAAAACGCAGCTTGAACCTTCGATACGGAAAAATTCATAAAACGCTCAATTTTCGTCAAAAAATTGCGAGTCCAGTGGGGTTTTAAAGATATTTCCTGGAATTACATTTTAGACTCAAGAAACACATGTTTTTATCACGTTTTGTCCATGTTACAGCCAATACAAGTCGGCTGTAAATTCTGATCAGGAGCTGTTTGAATTCAGCTTTCAATTAAAGCATGTTCTTGACATCATAACACTATTTTTTTAGCAATCAAAACCCTAAAAACATCTCATACATAAATTTAGCATCAACAAAATCTGAATTTACTTGAGTTAAGCATGATTTCAATATATACTTGTTTAGGGTTTACTCCTATACACTACAATGTTCCTATTTCATCCATATAACAAGCATGCATCAAATTTTCTTGAATTCTCTACGTTCATCCAGAAATTTAGATAGAAATTTTCTACAAAATTTACATATCTTATGATCCCTTTTCAGAGGAGATCACCAATCTATGCTCATATTTTGTTTTGGAACCGATTTGTGCCTTCAATTTGTTGATTTTGTTGAAACTAGGGTTAGACCCCTTTTCTCCTGCTCTTGTCGATCGACCCACACACACCAGTGTGTGTTTTTCCTTTTTTTATATAAATCTTTTAATTAAAACACTTTCCTAGTTTCCCACCTTTAGTCCCCCATGTTAGAGGTTTTATAAAAAGGAGTTAGTAATCTTTTATTTTTTTTTTACCCATTCTCTTAATTACCCATTTATAACTAAGTTAATTATTTCTAGTTAACTTAGTAGGTTCCGGGAGTTATAATCCGTTTATTTTAAGTCCCGTTAACTCGGGTCCCTTTTTTTTATAAACTTTGTCTTCTCAAGTCGTTTGCTCTCTTTTTATTTATTATTAGGCTTATTTATTTAAATCCTAATAATTTCCGGGTAAACCTTTACCGCTAACGGCATTTTACCCGCTCTTTAGTATTAACGGGGTTTAATTACCAAACCCGTTTTCGGGGTGTTACAATGTGTCATAAAACGGAACATAATCCCAGATTGTCTAAAGAAGCGCTTTTATCATGTGTGATCCAGAGGTCGGTCTCGGGTGGGCAAAAGATCCGTGGGCCCTATTGTCGGATCTGTGGCTCCATGGAAGATGTGATTAAGGTAAGCGTGCCGTATCATGTGTCATAAAATGGAACATAATCCTAGATTGTCTAAAGAAGCGCTTTTATCATGTGTCATATTAGATTAGTATGAGTCTGAGTCCATTGTGGTTCGTGAATGTTTCGAATCATCATAGAAGACGTATCGGGTGAGTTGTGGTTGATTTATAGGAGGAGGTTATGAAACAAATATATGTTTATGCGAATTTAAAGGACAATACTGACAGAGGTGCTGGTCTTTTCTCCCACTGTGCAAACTTGAAAAATCTCACCATAACACATCTAATATGACACATGATAAAAGCGCTTCTTTAGACAATCTGGGATTATGTTCCGCAAATTGGGAACCACATATTCGTGTGTAAAAGCTTGGAAAGATGACCGAATAGAGATCTGTATACACCCTTGGTATTTGTTTACCACATGACACATGATAAAGCGTTTCTTTAGACAACCTGAGATTATGTTCCGCAAATTGGGAACCACATTGTAGACTGGTGGGCTTGAATGATTTTAATAATACTTGAAAATGGAAATAATCGTGTCAAGATCTTTATCTATCATATCATCGACTAACTGCTCTAAATCCCTTTCGTTTCTCGGGTTCGCATTCGACACAACACAACAAAAAATAAATTTAAAAAAACAGTGGCCTGATACGCATCGTATAGGCCTATACGATGCGTATCAAGCCCGCCGCCAGACATAACCTGCACCTGTCAGTCTGCCATGTTTTTTACTTTATTTCAATACGCATCGTATAGGCCTATACGATGCGTATTGAATTGAAAAAGTGTGCAAATAGACAGGGGGTGTGCCATTAGAAAATCCCTTTTTTTTCTGCATAGCCTAATACAAATTAATAGTAAATTACAAAACTAGTCCTTTATGTATATATGATATTGCAAATCATGCCCTTTGTCTTCAATAATTACATTAATCATACCTAATATTCACAAGTTCTAACATGTTATATCCTTTAATCCAAACTCAGTTAATTTTCTCAGTTAATTTTAGTCACGTGGGGCCCACGTGAGGGCATTAATGTCCTTTCACCTACCCATCTCTTTCTCCCCCATTTAAACCCCCCAAATAACTCTAATCTCCCCTCATTCCAAAACACCCCACACCTGCAAATCCTAAAACTACGACAGAAGCAACAATGGTGAGTTCTTGATGAGAAGATCTTATTGAAGAAGCCGACTCAGAAAAGATTTGAAAATTGTTACGAGATTTTAACATATTTGTTTGATTATGGGACGAAATTGCAGCCAGAAGAAGCAACAGTTATAGAGATGAACGAACCAGTGTCTTTGACATTCGCATTAAGATACATGAACTTGTTTACAAAGGCGACTCCGTTGTCAAGTACCGTCACAATCAGTTTGTCGTCTGAGCTTCCTATAGTGGTGGAGTACAAGATAGCTTAGATGGGTTATATCAGGTTCTATTTGGCTCCTAAGATAGAAGAAGATGAAGAGGACAACAAATCTTGAATCGGGTTATAAGCTGAGAGTTATATGCTTTGTTAGCTGTTTGTTAAAGATATTGCCATGTCTTCAATTGAAGTACATTGGGTAATCTGTATTCACAAGAATTTGGCCAAACTGTTTTTTTTTTTTAATTTTATTATTTCGTTAGGATTTTTTTTCTCTTTTTGTACGAGGCAATTGTTATTTTTTACTTTCAGAGTTCAGACCAATGATTATTGATTTGTGTGTTATGAATCATGAACTTTAAAAAAAATGAATTAAAGCATATAATGGATTATGTAGTTTCATACAACAGTCATTTTAGGATTTGCTTATGTCCTAGCTTTAGGATTTACAGGTGTGGGGTGTTTTGAAATGAGGGAAGATTAGGGTTATTTGGAGGTTTTAAATGGAAGAGAAGGAGATGGGTAGGTGAAAGGACATTAATGCCCTCACGTGGGACCCACGTGACTAAAATTAAATGAGTTTGGGTTAAAGGATATAACATGATTTGCAATAACATACATACATAAAAGACTAGTTTTGTAATTTACTCTAATTTTTATATAAAACATAAAACAAGAACTTAAATGTCATATTCTAATACTCTAAATGATTATAAATAAACTGTTGATTTCATGAGTTTGTCACATTTATTTAAACAAAACAATCCAACAAAACACAACATATAAATCTTATAAAGCATAACTCATCAAATATCGCAAAAATGCCAATAAAAACTTACTAACCCATCTAGGCATAGGATACCAAAAAATCAAACCAGTAAACGGGTCGAAATTGACACCTAAACTAAGTCATTCTTGCCACCACCTAGTTTTGTTGTATCCTGACAGAAACAAATGTAGCAGATACACGTTCATCTGTAAGAAAAAAGAAACAAAATTATAACACTTCAATATTATTATCAACTGAACTAATTAAACTAAAATAATTCCCAGGGTCTACACATAATATAATTTAGTTATTAGTATTACCTTCTAAGGAGCAACAAAAACCTTGGACTGCCAAAAGAACTCCTCAGACTGCAACAACTCTTTCCTTAATTTCTTCATGTAAACCTCCAAAACAAATGTATGTTCGTCTACAACATCGCTTGCCACTGCATCTTCTGCTAACTTCACTGCCGATATTTGAGATAACTGAAAACTTTCTCCAACTCGTTGCAATTTTTGCGCAATATCTTCCTTCCCGGTCATCACAAGACAACCCAACAAAGATTTAAGCTCACGTTTTGCTCCAGCTGTTAAGCTCATCCCCTTCATATGATCTACTAGTGCCATTTCCTCATCCGGGCTATAAGAAATATCGAATCATTAATAATAGAAATAGAATACAGCTAGATGGACAAAAAAAATTTATTAGAGGTGGCAAAGACTAACGGGGTCCAAACAAGTAAAAATTTATACGGGTGAGATTATATTCACCCCGTAACTTTTCCTCTGAAATTATATATCTTTTGTATATAACAAATGTCAAAACACCAAATGGGTAGGGTTGGATAGGGCTGTAATCATAGTCACATGGAACGCGGTTCGGTCCGGTACGGGGAACGAAAACGGGTACGTAGTTCGTGAAATTTTAAAATTCGGTACGAGGGGGGGTAGGTTAATTCGGAACGCCAATTCGGTACGCGGTACGGCGTACCATATAGTTTGGTACGTCGTATCGTATATAAAACGATTATTACAATATAGTTTATAAAAAAAATCCAATCTCAAAAACAAATTTGATAATCATATCCAAAATTCAAAAGCATTTCATAACCATAATCATAATTCATAAGTTGATAACATAACAGAAAATTCATAAAACAAAAGCAGTTCATACGTGCAGATGTAAAATTGGCGCCAATAGCCAATATATATTAATAATATATAGCGTATAATTATAATCCCTAATACCTATTCTAAAATCTGTCAGATATATCTTCTAAATAATAATATCAAATACAAATATATCTCCTAAAATAATGCAATCAGTTACATTATTATAGGTCAGCGTATAGGCTGCATTAAAAAGGCGGGAAAAATGTCTACACAGGTTTGCAATTCGTGCATCAATAGCCTGGTACGCGAACCCAGGCCGAATGGTACGATTCTGTACCCGATTCTGGTACGGCTGAACCGATTCGAGATTCGAGGGGGGATCTACGTTTCCTGTGACTATGGCTGTAATCGAGCCGAGCCAGGTTGAGCTCGAGCTCAAACTTAAACGAGCCGGCTCGGCTCGTTCATTTTATCCAGCTGAAAAGTCAAGCTTGAGCTCAGCTCGTAAAATGTTTCAGCTAGCTCGAGCATTTTAGATTTAATATTTTTTTTTACAAATAATGATAACATAAAAAATAAAAAATAAATATGAATTACACATACATCTATATGTATTATTTTTACTTTCTAATGTTTTATACATCGTCTATAGGCCCGTTTTGACACGCTAGACTCATTTGATGTCTTTCAGCTATTTTTATTACTACACTGAAAACACAAACCAACTCAACCCATTTGAGTAAAGACGTAGAAATTGCTACCTCTGAAAATTATACAAAACTAAGGTAACACTTAAGTACCTGCCAGCACGAATTTTCCCTTTTTTCTTTTGCCGCCTTATTCCTCGTTTGCTAGTGGCACTTGAACTCATGGAAGCTGCTGAACCTTTTCTTGATCTGGTCATGAATGAGAGCGCTTCGTAATACAGTCTATGAATAATATAATAACATTACTAACTACATATAAATATGTGTGTGCGTGCATTTTACCCAGTGGTGTAAGCACTCATTCCACTAAAACTACTGCTAGCTTCCGAAACCGCATCATCATCCAGATCATTTATCGATCTCTCATCGGCCCGGAGCTTAGCCGCAAGCAATAACCGCCGCTGCCGAACCGCCAAATACCGCGCTAAATACTTTCCAATTTTCTCCAATCCCTCTTCGTATTCCGCTATCAAACCGGTCCCACACTCAACCGCACCAACTTTCACATCGGAAATCAACTCCTCAACCCCATGCATTAAACCGATTCTCAACGCTTCTTCCCATTCCCTTGCGCTAATCAAAAGACTAATCCCGTTTTTAACATCATTACAATAATCAAAAGCGATTTTGGCAGCTTCACTTGGTTTCCCGATAGTTTGAAGCTCTTCACAAAGCTCATACGCCATTTGTGTAATCTCTTCTTTCGGTAATTTCATGAGACCAGCAACAGTAAGTACACCGCCCCAGTTGTTAGAAGATCGATAAGATTTTAACGCTTTTTCTAGATTGTTGCAGCATAAATATGTTGTAGCGGCATCTTCAAGGCATTTGGTATTGGTTAACTGGTCTCCCCATGCTTCAAGGACTTGTTTCTTTTTAGTGGGGTCGGTTATTAGTTGAAGTGCGCGAGAGAAAAGTTGTGGGTTGTTTTTAACAAGATTGATACAGTCTTCGAAATAAGTGTCGCCTGCAGCAACGATGTGTTGGAGTGCTTTTTCGAATCTCCTTAGCTTGAGGTCAATTTTATACCTGTTAGACCCATACATTGCAAAAAACAACCATTATTAAATAAATCAGAATCTATGGCATCGCAAATTGCATAAAAAATTAACCAAGTTTGATCATATATCAATTTCGGGTTAACCAATTTTTCCCAAGTTAACGGGTTTGAACCCGTCCAATATCAAACCGGGCCATTCACTTAATCCGAGTAATATAACAAAAACCAATAACATGTTACATAGTCCTAATTTTTTCTCCTTGAGAAAAACTATTTGTTCTCTTAACTTAAAGTTTTTTTTCCAATAGAGTAAAATGCCATTTTTGTCCCTGAGGTTTGGCCCCCTTTGCGACTTTCGTTCAAAGGTCTGTTTTTCCGCATCTGGATCCAAAAGGTTTGAAATCTTGCCATTTTCATCCAGCCCATTAACCCCATCCACTTTTTAACGTTAAGTCATGGGTATTTCCGTCAGTTTAGCTATTAGTTTTGTTTATTTATATCAAAGTGGCAAGATTAAAAAATACCCCTGACTTGATGTTAAAAAATGGATGGAGTCAACGAGTCAGATGTTAAAAAACAAACCTCAAGGACGAAAATGGCATTTTACTTTTTCCAAAAAAACAATACATGTCCTAGAAGTTACAGATCAACAAAACCCGTACCAAAACTTAGCAAAATTGAAGGCCCAATCAGCCCAAACAGTGAAAGCAAGCCGCACTTTAGTTTTAGTTTAAAGAGAATAAAACCCGTTACTAAAGGTTTGACTCACTGTTTGACATAAAAAAATATAGCTGATTTTGTGTGTTTAGAAAGTAGCTGATATTATATGTGTTTCGATTAGTTTCAAAAAAAATATAAATCAGGTTGCATCCGTACCTCATTATATGAACTGGCAAGATTTCAAGCTCCTGAAGAAACGGTAAGAACTCCTTCGGGTCCTGTTGTGAGTTCAACGCAACTATAGCCGCAAGATTCAAGTCATAAAGACCCAAAGCAGCTTCAAAAACAGCCTCACTTTCCGAAAGCCACAACAAATGTTTCAAAGATTCCTCAGAGGACGGGACCCGCTTTCTCTCCGGGCCATCACAGTCTAATAACTCCATCTCACGGGTAACTTTAACGCGCTCCAAAGCTTCTTCAAGATACGGCGGGTCACTTAGGGCCAAAGTGGTTAAAATACAAAGCTCTCTAGCTGGACTTTCCACTATTTGCTCCTCAAGAGCTTTCCTCACCGCCAGTAAGACAGAGTTGACCTTACTTTGACCACCAAGTGTACCGTTTTCCTCATTTGTATAAGATATATACCCTTTGTACAAAGTCTCCATAATATTTTCGTTCTTTAAAGAACAAACGAATTCGGTAATGTAGCTAAGATTATCCACCTGTTCTACAAACTCTGTAGCTGATTTAACAAACTCTTGCCAGCCCCTGTGATCAACGATGATATTAAAATCAATCCTGTGTCGTCTTACCATAAGCAAGGAATCCCGAAAACGCCCTTGAACCAAAGCATTAACGATTGATTCTAGCACCAATTTTCTCGGATAAATGCTTTCTAAATTTCCACGCGTTGTTTGTATAATAACAGTAGATTCATCTCCATGCACAACTCCCAAGATTTTGGAACCTTTCTCCCATATTTGTATAAACTTCTTTCCTTCTTCTGCGTTTTTTCTGGTTATTACAACTGGTAAAAAGTTGCCGTATTTGACCTCCGTTTGACCAAGCACAATGTCGCGAATCTCAACGACAAATAACAAATCTTGCTTAGTTGCAAGAATTAGATGTGTTATTGTCTGATTAGCGTTATTCGAGTACAACGAGAAGCTGCTACAATTGTTACATAAAATAGTCTGATTCACATGCAGCTTACCATTGTTATCGAGCCCGAACAATAGAAATGCGTCGGAATCTTCAATGGGCCCCACACTCATCCACGGGCAAGAAGATGAAAAGAACAAATTGCTGTGCTCATGAAGGGGGAAATTCGTTTCGTACTCGAAAATATTCCCACCGTTAAACTGAAGAAAAGCTGACCGTTTCTTAACCGGGTTAGAAACGAGCCCGATCACCGTGCTCTCAACAGGAAGCTTGTTAACGACATTTGCGTCAAATCCGGAGCCTGTTACCGAGCCTGGAATATGATCCTCAGAGCATACAAGTTCAAGTTCCTGAATATAGTACTTTGGAGACTCACTGTTGTTATGTGAGGGCTCTAAGATAACACCAAGAAGCACGCGCGAGTCGAGCCACGTGAGATGAACGAAAGACGAAAGATCTTCAGTGATACACAACTCAACATGAATTACTTCACCTTCCAGATCTTGCCACATGTCAAGTTCGGGAAGCTCCACAACAGACAAACTGCCATCTGTCAAAGATACTGCCAAGCTGTTCTTAGAATTTTTGGACCAAAAAGCCGTTTCTCTAACGGAACACGGAAACTGAAGCTGGAAAAGATACATTGGAGGCGGGATTAGGGATAAAGAAAGTGGGGTTACTAAAATCTTTGAGCCATCAACAACTAATGCAACAGAATTATCGGTAACTGATGAAATCCAGATGAAGTTATAAACTTTGATTACGCCTTCAAGTGTCCAACTTATTAAACTTAGAGGCTTTACTGGATCCCACATGAATCTCACTCCATCGTGTTTTGAGTACCTGATTTCTTGTTTTAAATACCAGTAGTTATTGCTGAAAAACCATATCTTAATCGAGTCGTAAGTTTTTGTTCTAACAACGGCTGCAAGCAAATCTGAATAACAGTTCCATTTTAGATTCACGATAGTTGCATCAATTCCGTCAATCACAGTAAACGAGCTCCGTTCTAACCCGTTTTTCTCGAAAAAAACTATTTTGTTATCGCAAACAGTGGCGATTTTTGCGCCAGATGGCATCCATTCCACGATTTCTCCCATAGAAGCCTTGGGTTCGGAAACTGAATGTGTGTTACCCGTGTCTCGTTCCCAGACTTTAAGCTTTTTATGCGAAGAATTTAGCGTCGAGGTTATTGTAGCAAAGAATTTCCCATCACCTCGCCAGGTAGCGGGACTTCCAGGTGTACATTCCGAGTGCAGGCCTTGATCACCTGAGACAAACTTCAGTAGTTGTATCAAAATTATAATCAAGAAATAGCAGAAAACAACTTAGAAACGTGTCGTAAATATCCTTACGTGTGTCAGTATCTTCAATATGCTCTTCAAGTGGCGTCTCATACAACAAGTCCCAATCATGAGTCATCACCAACATTTGGCCTATACCGGTTATAATACAAAGCAAATCTCCATCCGGGCTCGGTGAAATAGACTTGACACCACCTTCCACTCTGCCAACAACCTCCATTGCACTATCATCCACATTATAAAGTAACAGATCGCCACTTGAAGTTCCAATAATAAGTGATTCTTTCTCCATTACATACTCCATAGAAGTAATAAAATCACCAGCATCTAAATCAACAGTCTCAATCACAGAACTTGATCCATGTGATTCTTCATTCTGCAAATTTCAACATTTTTTTAGATTGTGAACAGTGCCTTATAGTCTTATATAGGGTTGTAAACTAAGTAGTTAATGCGGTAAAATATCGGATATCGGTCAAGGACTGATATTTGAGATATCGGTTATCGTGGTGGGATATCGGTAATGTTAATATCATGCTAAATTTATATATATAGCAATTTAACACTAACAATTGTAACAAGTAAGAATTGACTAAGACTTAAAACACTAACATTTAACAGTAACAACTAACAATTAAGACTTAAAACACTAATAGCAGCAATAAGAAGAATAATGAAAGGTAGAAATAAGAAGAATGGTACTGATATCAGGAAAATCGATGATTTATCGGTCCTGTATCAGTCAAATATCGGACAATATCGCTGATATTATCGGTACCGATATTTTGACCAATATTTTGTACCGCTATCTCGGCAGGGGACCGATAACCGATATATCGGTTGATATATCGGGATATTAACTACATAGGTTGTAAACAAACCGAACATTCAGCATGAACCGTTGTGCAGGAAGTTCGTTCACATTCATTCATTTAATTCATTTAATAAATGAACGAATGCCTTGTTCGTCAATGCGCTCGTGAACCGTTCAGTAACGTGTTCGTGAACGTTCTTTCATGTTCATTTGTTTATTAACAACTTTCTTTACATTTATTTATTCTATCTAAACTCTTTATATTCTTTAATTTTTATTTATATTATTATTCTAACAATTAAAATAAGAAACCCTATTCCTACTTGTTCGTGTTCGTTTGTGTTCCTTTAGAAAGCTATCGATTATCGAACCAACACTAACAAATCCATTTCCTTAATGAACAAAAACGAACAAAAAAATTGTTCAGTTAGTGTCCGGTAACAACAAGGCTTCATTTGATTGGATAGTACTCTTATAAATAGAACGTCTAATTAGATTTCATTGCAGTTACATGATATATCATCATACATACAAGAAACTGAAATTACTTGAAAGAAAGAGTAAGAAGAAGTTAGGGCTTACTTGAGATGAAGAAATAGGAAGGGTGTAGATGACGTTATCGGAAGAAGCGAAGAAGAAGCGATTCTGTTCGATGTCGAAAGCGGTGCAACGAATGACTTCGTTTGGTGACTGTAATCGGAGGTAAGATGAGAGCTCCCATGAGAGTTTCAGATTCTTCATCTTCTATATGAAATCGAAGCAGTTATTCGGGAACCCTAGATTCAGACGAGGGAGGGCTTTTAAAGGGTTTATTATGGCGCTGCGCAGAAGAAGAATGAGGGTTATGAATGAGTTATGTTATTGAATGAAAAATATTTACTTATCATTTATGTCTTCTTTACTAGTTCATTCTGGTCCAGTTTTAATGGCCAAAACCCTTAAAAGGTGTTTTTTTGTCCATATATGCACATCTTGCAGTGTTGAACTGTGGCCAAAATGCGATGTTTTGGTCCGGTTACCCAGACAAAGACTGACGGGTGTCTGACGGGTCTGTTGACCGGACCAAAACGCCGAGTTTTGGCCGTGTTTTGGTCCTGTCAACCAGACCGGGTGTCAGTCTTTTGTCTGGTTGATATGACCAAAACGCGTCCAAAGCTCTGCGTTTTGGTCCGGTCAACAGACCCGTCAGTCTTTGTCTGGTTAACCGGACCAAAACGCCGCGTTTTGGCCACAATTCGACAATGCAGGGTGTGCATATAAGGACAAAAAACACCTTTTTTGGTGTGTAAATAGGCAAAATGGTGTGTAGATAGGTACACCCAGTTTTAATACAACAAAACGATTCATTTTGCCATGTAATTTGTGAATCCCATGTTGAAGAAATTGTTAATCAGGAGGTTTAGTCAATGGATTGAGTCTCGTCAAGTATGGTTAATCCCTTCTTTCCTTGATTGATGGTTGAGTTGTCTCTAATCTGTCACCGGCACGGTGAAACACACCGTGACTCACAACAAGGAGAATGTGGTAGGGGTTGCTCCTTGTTAAGTATTTGCTTTTGAAGCAAGATAAATGTTTAAGCAGTAAGTGTTAGTAAGTAGATTAGCATTACCTACCTAAAAACAAAATTAGTCCAGCATTCCACTCACTTTGCAACTTGCACGTGGAACACTGGACCGTGGGACTTGAATGGATATGGTCCCAAATCTTGCATCAGGCTTGGGTGCAAGTGACCATCACCCGATTTACTGTCCCAACCGACAAAGAACATGCCCCAGTTCGTGCGGGCGCGCGCGAACCCGGTTTGTTTTCCCACTCGGACAAAGGTGACATTCTCACCTTGGGTATGAAAATGGTTGTTTTGGACAACATACACAGAATGCGGTAGTTGTTACAATCATCTGAATCCACATCTTCTACAACTGTCATGTTACTACATTCACATTCTGTCAAACACATTTCTGTGCTACGGTCCCGCGTGGGGATGGCTAAGGAAGTGCAGAGTAATGTGTAGATGTGTTGACATATACATGTGCAACTCATCCAACGCATGTTACGAGCTTCCGCAAGTGGAACTGACACCTTGACTTCTGTGGATACAACAAGTCCCAATCATGAGTCATCACCAACATTTGGCCTATACCAGTTATAATACAAAGCAAATCTCCATCCGGGCTCAGTGAAATAAAAACATGTCATGGGTAGCTAACCCACTGTTAAGCTACTAAACTGTGTAGTACTGAAAACTTGACTGTTGTATGTTGTTGTGCCCCGTATCAATGTCTATCATCATTGATAAAAAGTGTCAAGGTCAATAGTTCACGCCCGGCTCCTAGCACGGTGTGAGGTTTGTCAAACCTAATAGCGCTATCAACTAATGCCCTGTTAGCCAAATCCGGCAACTAATCGGTATAATGTGTGGTGACTTTCAGATAGATGTTCGTTTAGTACGCTAAAGACATGAAATGTAAACTGCGGTATTTATTTAGTAGTATTCCAATCCAGGAATATAAGGCGGTCTCAATCCAGGGATAGTAGTATTCCAATCCAGGAATATAAGGCGGTCCCAATCCAGGGATAGTGTGGTTCCCGATACCCGAGAATGCATGTTTTTAGTAAATGTGTGAACTCACCTTAGATTAGCTCGAGAGACTAAGAGTGTACGAGCTAGAATGGTCAACCACGTCCTATTATGGTTATCAAAAGTATTAGGGGTTGCTTATGCAATTCACATAAGTCCTACACGTATCTAGCAATTAGCATGCGTACAAGTTGTCACAAATATTTCACCATATGGTTTTCATGCACATGTTTACAACCTATGACATGAGATACACCAATTATACCATCAATAAGCAAGCACGGACAACAAAATAGCAAGTTCGACTCTTGTACACTTTATAAACCATGCATAGCAAAATCACTGAAATTTGGCTGTTTTAGGAAGCTCGTTTACCATACTTGTGATGCTGTAAAAATTATGGCCTTTTTATAGGACGTACCCCTCAGTGGGGTTGTCCTTGTGCTAAATTTTTACGGTCTAACTCTTTATTTAAAAATTTAGAAAAATCTTTCACTCTGCTGTGTCCAAATTCGTCATTTTCTGATTGCAGCTTGATGAAAACTTTATTGAAAAATCCTCAATTACCAGATTGACCCGATTCCACCTGGAGATTTGTACCAACACCCAAGACTATATACTGTACAAATTTCATGTTCAAACTCCAAATATTCACCGAGATATGACGTAAAACACAACACACAAAATTTGCAGAAAAATGCAGCTATGATTGCTGAAACGAAATAATTTATTTAAAATATCAAACGACGTCCAAAATCGTGATTCTAGCGCCATTTGAAGCATATTTCAAAATGCTACACTTTGGACTCAAGAAATTTCAGGTTTAGTTACGTTATGACCCGGTTACAGCCGATTAAAGTCGGTTGTAACTGTTGGACATATTCTGATTTCGTTACCAGATCTCCCCAACCGAATATCTAATGCACCCAATGTCGCATAACTTTTATTTACTGTCACACCCCTTTTTAAGGCGGAAGCACGAGGTGTGATCTTGAAAGGTTCTCATCGCATACGAATGGTAAACATACTACATGCTCGTAAAAATAACTCCAAATGCCAATAACATTACGTAATTAAAAACATAGGTTAAGTTTTAGAGTTTACATCACAGCATAAGACATTGTCTGAAAAGTTTACAACATTATTCAAAGACAAACATAAACGTTTTGGTCCTTATATCACCACACGGAGTGGGACATAACAACCAAACCCAACAAAATGGCATAGGAGTCTTGACACACATAGCTAACAACATAAACAACATCCAAGAGCAAGAGTAAGACCGCGCGCACATCCACTTTAGTTACCTGAAATACATGTGAGTTTTTGGAAAATCGTCAACATAATGTTGGTGTGAATTCATGCAGTTTTTGTATTGAACGTTTGTATACTTGTATGAAAACATGGTATGTAATTTGTATGAAACAAGTATTTCTGTAAATGTAAGGAAATCGAGATCGCTAATGGTTTGCAAGGCCATTAACATGTGACATGACATAGGAAGCATCCAAACCATAGGCATTTTTAGCTGTCGAGTCCACGACTGTCGATTCACGACTAGAGACACAAAAGCACTGCTTGGTACTAGTATGACCAAGAGTGTGACTGCCTGAAACCCATTAGACCTAACCTTTTGTTCCGCGGTCTTGGTATGTAACTGATTAATGGTGCTTATGACACCCTATTCGTGACATGATCTAAAGTATCATTCCTTAGTTTTTGTATTCCACATACCATAACACATGTATTTTCCCCAAGTTTAGAAAGCATATAAAAGTTTAAAAGTGGGGACATGAACTCACAACTTTCCGTTTCCTGCGCCGTAAACTTCACCGGGTTTGCTTATATAGCGTCGTGACCTATACGTGTTTTATTAACGTTAGTCACTAGACTTGTATCGCACAAGTACAAGTCCCCATCTTTTATGTATGTGTTCTTTGTTGTTAAAAATAATTTATATTTTTAACTATGTATCTTACTTATATTGTTTTTCCAATAAATATAAGTATCTTGTATTTTCACCCGAGTTACGTATTTTTGTCCAAAAATACATTTTAAGTCCATAACTTGTCCAAGTTACATAATCTATTAAGAAATATATTTTCATAAATATATTCTCTTGTATTCGTCTATGCATGTTATATGTGTATATTTACTCCTTAGGAGTATTTAGTGTATTTTCAAGTCCTAATATACTATTATATATAATACATATTACATACACTTAGCACAAAATTTGGTGACCAATAAATATATATATATTCATCAAAAATATACATACTTAATATCAATTTTTATCTTGAAGAAATCATCACTTCTTAACTTGAAATTTACACAAAAATTAGGGAAACCTTGGTAAATATTTTTAGGTGAATTTTTAGGGAATAAGTTTCACCAAAACTTATATTTTTCTAAGTGTCAAAATTTTATAGAAATTTTGACATAGTTTCCCCTAAAAGTGGAGGTTTCCCATGTTTTCAAAACATGTGTTTATTTTCTTTTCAATCATCAAAACCAATTAACAACAATCAACAACTCATTCAACACTTACCGAGTGCCAAAATCAAGTAAATTACTCTACATCATGAACTTGAAGTTTTTGTAAAAACTTGTAGTAACTTACCATGCTATTTAGTAGGTTTAGTTACCCTAAAAAACATATTTATTTGTTTCTAAATCACATTCTTGAATGATTTAGTCATTTAAAACTTGTAAGATGATTTTTCTAAAAATATTTCTTTTGTATTTTTCTTGTTACAAACATGTTTCTAGACTTGTTTAAATACTGAAAATATGATGGGTTTACTTAGAAACCATGACTTTGTAAATCTTGAAAATAAACTTGGTTTCTTTGGAAAACTATTTTTGTAATCATCCACATTTATGTCTAGTAAACATGTTACATACTACATCATTCACAAAAATCATTTTCATTTTTCAAGTTCATGAAAACTATAAGCATGATGATCTTGGTCTTTCACAAGATCACCACCTTAACTTAATAGATCATGTGTTTAATCACAATCTAGTAGGTTCCTTGTGATGTCTAACATCACTAACACTAATCATCAATCATTAAGAAACAAATCATCACAAATCAACAAGTATTCATATGTTAAATAACTTATGTTAAAGTTTCATGATCAAGTTCTTTAGTGTTCATCAAGTTTAACAATGTTCATCATCTTTTATTCATCAAAATATGAAGTAACAAAGGGTTATGAGGGCCTTACTACTAGCACAAAGGCTAGGGATGAACACAAGATGTTGTAGATGATAAATGTGGAGGATAAAAGCAATCGGGAGAGGTCCTTAAAGATCCACAAGCTCCACACTTCCTTAAACACCTTCTTGCACCTTGTGATTAACTTGGAATAGATGAGAGTTGGATGGAAGCGGTGGTGTTGTTTGGGTGGGTTTCGGCCGAGGGTGAATCAAGGGAGGGAGAGAGAGTGTGGTTGAAATGTGGGTGTAAGTTATGAGGGTCTTGATCTCCTATGTTCATCTTATATCCATGTTTAGTCTTTAACCATAGGGTAATATGCTTCATAAGTACTTAACAAGATCCTTACCAAATCAAATAAGATCAATTAGAATCAAGGAAGATCTTTGGGAAATCAAGGGTGGGTCCACACCCTTGTGACCGACCACAACCAAAGGGGGGGGGGGGTAAAGTGTAAGTTTGATGGATAGTTAGGAGATCTAGTTGGGATTTAAGTGTATTGATTAGTGCTCATGCATATGATGTGTTATGTAGTTTGTTAGGGTGTTCGGGGATCATAACTAGCTCAGAAACATTAAAACAATGCTTCTAGTATAATTTTGGTGTTTCGGGTAGTGTCCGGTTGTTCGGTTAGATACCGGTTCGTTAAAGTGTCAAACTATTCCGTTTAGTGATCTTTAAGTACCCTTTTGTGATACTTTTAATTCCCGACACTTAGGAAAGCATTCAGGACCATTTAGTCATATTTTTACATGTTACTAACTTGTTACAATGCTGAATTTTGCTGAAATATGCTGAAATATGTAAAATTCAGTATTTAAAGTGTGTTTCGGGTGCTTTTTAGTGTATAATTTAGCTTCCGGAAAGTCTATATGTTAACCCTTGTATCCATACTTGGGGTTTAATGTATTTTAGACATTGGACCTACACCTAGGTCCAATTCTACTATATGACTTCTTTCTGCAGAGTTGCTGACACAGCGTGTCTTACCTGTGAGTTTACTAGTCTTTCTGACGCAACCCTAATAGTAATTCATAAAGCAATATTTGAAGTATAAAACGTGCATGAATTCACAAGTATAGCATGAAATCTGTAACACCACGTAAAAATGTGTCCAATTATGTAAAGACACGTGTCCTAAACTCTAAATATGTGAAAGATTTAGTTGAAGGACTAAAGTTGTCAAAAAGTGAAACTATGTGTCCGGAGGGACTAAAAGTGTCAACAAGCCAAACTTGTGCCTCTGAATGACCTTACGTGAAGAATATATTCTTAAACGAGTGATTGATTGAATATAAGAAGCCGTTTGTGAAAATAATCGGAAGATTATAAAACTACAATAAACGTGTCAACATGTCAATTCTGACCTCTGAGTGACCTTTTAATGAAACCGAGGCTTCGGAATATTCAAATATACTCTCAAGAATAAGTGGTATAAATTTCACGTGGTTTCGAGATCGTTAAGCATGTTTTCAAGAATGTGGGCTATAAGTGTCAACTTGTCGAAACTTACATTTATAGTGATAATTAACGAACCCGAGCCTAACGAAGTTTGTTTATACATCCTTGAGCCTCAACAATCTAACTACAAGGGTCTTGTTTGCCAAAAATGAAGTTAAAAAGGGTTTTAAATGGCCAGGGACTGTTTCTGCCAATTCAGAAAATGGTTTAAACTGGACAGTAGGTCTACGCGGCCCGCGTAAGACCCCTCTTCGGCTTACGCGGCCCGCCTGAGAGTCACCAGCGCAGAAAAATGGACAGATGTGTGTTTTAAGCTGTTGCACCGCCTCAAACCTCATTTTTAACGATTCTAGGGGCTGGTAAACGGTAATACAAATCCACTAGACACCTGGGGTGATCCTAGGATGTCTTTTAACAGCTGGAAGTGATCCAAGAGATTGGGATTTTGTATATAAGGGACTTGAGTATTGAGTTCTTATGCACATAAGTTGCAACAACTCAAAGGAACTTGTCTCTGGAGCTTGCAAGCAGTAAGAGAAGATTACCAAGTGTAGAAAAGACAGCTAGGACCATTAGTAAGCTTCTAATTACTTGCTTAGTCGTTTTAATTAGCTTAATTACCTAAAAGTCAAACTTGTCGTAAATTAGGTTTGACTTTCAGTTTAATCACATATGGTCTAACCACTGATCAAAATGAAAGTGGTTATAGAACCATATTAAGGTAGGTGATTAATCCTTAAAAGGGCACCTCCTAATTATCTCGTTTGACTAGTTAATTGTCGGGTCAAAATAGTTTGACAAAAAGTCAAACTGGACAGAATGTTTAAAAATTAATAAAATTTATAAACCAAATGTTCTAAATTATATTTTAACATTCTAATGACTTGGTAATTAATATTAGAACATGTTTTATCAGTCATAACCGGGCAATTAATAGTCTAAGGTCAGTTTATAACCGAAAGTCGCAAAAGCTTGACTTTTGCTTTGACCTTCAGTTCTAACCCGTTCAAGCTTAATTCTCCCATGTTTTAAGCTTCCATTAGGACCACATTACTCAGTAGTATAACCCTCTAAAGTTATATTGCATGGTGCCTAATGGTTTGAATTATATGCACGTGATTGTTAATATGCTTAAAAATGCCATAAACGCCCTTTTGACACACAACTGAGATTTTTAGCAATGTGAATGGACAAACACCTTTGTTACTGATCTTTAGACTTGTCCCAAAAATTTGACATCAGTTTGAGCTCTAGATTAGGAGTTATGCTCAATAGCGTAATTAGAAAGCTTTTTATTAATTAAATGGCGAAATTAGTATAAAGCCTATCTAAACCCAATTTTTGATACCAAAATTTTTACCTACTGATGTAAAATAATATTTTGGGATTTTTGAAGATTTTTATTTATTTTTAGGTTGAGCATAACATAGGATTATAGCTTTGATTCGATAATTGTCGGTTTTACCCTTTTCATGCATAAAATAAGTTTTACATAACATTTTGACACCAAACTTTTTGCTACTGATTTTATTTGATAAAAAAAACATTTTGGACTTTATAAACTGATCAAAAACTCAGATTTCCTATTTTAACCCAAATATCCCTTAAAACCGACTTTTTAGCGTTTTTAGCGCATAGTATGAGTTAAAACTTTATTTGGCATATAAAACTTATTACCTACGGATGTTTTAAGTTAATTTATATAATTAAATAGTAAGCCAAAGTTTTTAAACTCAGAATTCTATTTTGACCTTTAAAGCTTATGTGAAATTACCAAAATGCCCATACGGTGCATAGTTTGGTTATATAAAATAAATTTCACATATATAAAATACCCTACTGTTATAACTTATAAAAATACATATTTTTACTGATTAGATCAGACCTGTAACTCAGTTTAATATTTAAACTCTTTTATGAGCATTAAAATTACCAAAATGCCCTTATGGGACTTAATTTGGTTTAAATTACTTTTTGGGCATATATGTTAACATCTTACTGATGTATTAACATATTTTGAGCATAATAACGATTAAGACCTGTATATAATTTATTTGGTTACCCGTTACGCGTTTACGAATTCGGATCGGTTCACGTGACTAGTTTACGTAAAATAGCCGAAACGGGCTTAACCTTATCATTTAAATTCTCAATTTCCAGAATGTGTTTAGTTTACCCATATTATACAAGTATCCAAGCTTGTCGGGAATAAACCACATCCTATTCCGGTCTCCGCTTAATCTAGCGTTTAGAACCGTAAGGTTTCCTTCTAGCTAGCCGGTCTAAGTCCTTGACTAAATTAAAGGTCCGTTAGCATCCTAATAGGTTAATAAACCTTCTATACAGATTAAATAGCTTCCGGTAGAAGGTGCCATCAAAAAGCTTTAGGATTATACTGCTAGCATCAGGTAAATACTTTTAACTTATTTTCCCTTATACGGGCTTGTGATATGGTATTATAATAATACCACTTGGTCGGGTATGAAATCATTTAATCGGATTGTGATTAATAAATTTACATAACCCGTTTTAATCTGTCTTGTTTGATAACATAAGCATTGGGGGTTAATACGACCGTATCCTGGATATGCTAGGCTCATTTCATTTGAAAATGGCCATGACCTATGCACGGGGTGTAGGCATACACCTGACAGATGCAAATGCTAAATAATAAATATAAACCCACATGTTGGGGATAACTCCTTTGTGGGTTCTATAAGTGGTGAGTCGGTTAATCAAGACCGACTTTCAAACCGGCCCCAATTGTATGGCAAACATATAAATCTGTATACAAGATTATCTTTAAATAATTGTCCCAAGTTATAAACGATTTGTGCCATGTGCACTTAAATCAATTTTCATAAATGATTTCAAAAGAGTCAGTTAATTGTATTTACCGGAGTAAACTGACGTATTTTCTTAAAGACTGATTTGACAGGTACCTCTCGTAATAGGCTGGCGCTATTAGGTGTCATAAGAGGATCTTGCAAATCCATAGATGCCTGAAGTCTGTTATTTTGTTTCTTTGTATTTATTTATGATCCGCCTGTGGATCTTATTACATTCGAGTCTGTATATTCTTTCACTCGAACACTCAGACATTATGGTTTGTAATAGTTTATTCACCAAGCCTTCCGCTGTGCTATTATATTGTGTATATTGACTATGATGATATCAACTATGTCACAATACTCCCCGCCGGGCCCACCGGTAATATGTGGAAATATCAGGGTGTGACAGGTTGGTATCAGAGCCAACATTGATTGAATTAAACACTAACCTTTTGTGTTTAATCTCAATGACACAATAAGCACATTCCTTAGACTCTCGAGTCTAGGCAAATGACCTAGGATTTTACTCTTAACTTTCCTTTTATTGTTTATATTATATTTACTTGTTTTGACAGGTTACCACTTGGAAAAATGCCACCACGAGTGAGAGGCAAAGGACCAATGCGTGGAGGACCGTCTGGCCACGCGGGACCCTCCCACTGACGTACACCATCCGATTCACTCCTTGGTTCCGACTCACGAGACCATTGGGGTCACAGCTTCGAGCCAGCAACGCATTCCGTCTCACTTGGATCATCACCATCCGACCCTCCATACATCGGATTACCCATTCCTATTGAACCCTAACATTCCCATCATTCACAGGAATCACATCACTTAAACCAATCACACCACTCCTTTAACTCCCATCCTTTTCATCACTCGGATTCTACCTACTCTCCAACTCAGTTTAACCCCAATGCATACGTCAACGACTTTTTGGGTTTCAATCCACTAGGACCCGAGGATCATTTCTCGCAGGAAATGGGGATGGACGATGACCCCGACCCTGAGATGCAAACTGGAACACCGAGCCACCCTATTAGCATATCGAGTGGTTCACCATATCAGGGATCACCGTACCGAGGGCCTGATTCGTATGCTGAGAAAATGGCTCAGTATGATTGGTTTTTTACCCCATCATACCATAACTCTCCAGCACAACCTCCCTTGGTTGAACCACAGCTTCAAGCTGTTACCCCACCACCTTTGCCAGTTGGGGAACCACCTCAACAGCCTCCCGAGCCGCCAAGGCGAAGGAGAAATGCTAGAATGTCTGTACGTGGGGGACCACGGTTCGCATCTCCTCATGGTTCAAGTTCTTACCCTCCTATCCCAGAGGACCCCCAATTGGGTGGACCCTCTCGCACGGTGCCGGAAGTCAACCCTCCGCCAGTTTCTCATGCACCACTGCAGCCGCCGTTGGGTTTTGACAACCCGATCCTGACATACCCAGGTTCATCTGGGTATAATCCATCAGGATACCCATCGGACTATGGAAACCATGATCCCTACCTTACAGCTGCTCAGTACAATGCACTTTATCCTTCTTCTTACCCTCCAGTTTACCCAACTGGATATCCAGCGCAGGGTTACCAATACCCACTTTACCAGCAACCTCCTCCTCAACAATAGGAACAAACTCAGGAGATTTTACAGAGGTTAGACCGGATTGAACATGAAGCTAGTGAAACTAAGAAGAAGCATAATGGTTTTCTCAAAGGTCTCGCAAACCTAATCAAAGGCAAGAAGAAATAGGATGTTGTTGGTTTGTTTTGTTTTGTCATGTAATAAAGTCCCTACGAGGACATTTATTTTATTTTCATGTACCAAGTCCCTGCGTGGACTTACTTTCTGTTTCAGTAGCCCCTGCGTGGGCAGTTTGTGTTGTTTTAAGTCCCGTTTAGGGCAATGTTGTACTAGTTTCGTGGTTTAATGAAGTTATTTCCGGTTTTTAAATATGTATTTTATTACATCATCGAGTTATATTATTTCAATTTTTATTAATCAGTCAAAGAAATTCTTAAAGGTGTAACCTAGCCAAAATAGTAATGGCTATGATGGTACAACCTTTTTTAAGAAAATAACTCTCAGTTAACATCTGAAAACATGTTAACAATCCTGAATTGTGCGGTACGAGAAACCACACAATCTTCCTAATGTACTTGGACTATTCCAAGTCACTATTATAGCCTATATGATTAACATGAATCATGGCTAATAAACATCAATATGATGTATACACCAAAACATCCATTTTGAAATGTATGCCTATGAGCAAAGGTGTAATAAAGACAATGAAAAGTTTTATCTATAAACTTCTTGTCAGAAAGGCGATGAACTTTGTTCGACCCTTAAAAAGAGATCACTGATCCAGGAGATCAATGATTATAATTGTCCTTGTGACAAGGCTTTTGTGCCATCTAAATGTCCTTCAAGACGAGCCTTGAGCTATATGGAATATGTCTTTCAGGACATTAACAGTTGTGATTTATATCCTCTGTCTAAATAATATAAAGGATAATATCCTATTAATTGCTTATTATGGTTCTGTTGTAACCTAGGCAAATCGTAATTTATTTAATTTTTTATTTTAAATGGTCTTTATGGTTTAATAATACTGTTATGGGTGAAATTCTAAGCCCATATCCTGAAAAGTATCTTGATTTATATCTTGGTTATATAGTATCTGCTTACATCCGAGATGTTGATTCAGGATATTGGTAACATCCTGAATGGTATCCTCAGGATTACTAACGGATCATGTGCAGGTACGTGGGTTAGAAGCTAGCAACGTTCACAAGGACTCATTCCGCGGAAGACTCGGTCCAAGTTGTTCAAGGAAAGACGTTAAGCCCGCTTTATTTGGTTCCAAACGGCTATTTATGGAATATTCGGGAGTATCCCATATTTATAGGAATATTAGTTTCTACTTTGTAACTATAAATAGGTGGGTATACCAGATCGAATAGGACATCACATTGACACTCACTACACTTTAACACTCGCTCTCTAGCAATTTTCACTTTCATACAAAAGCATTGTAACACTTAGCGATCTGGTCTATATCCTGCACTGTATCCTGAAGTTGAAAGCAATAAGAAGAACAAGGCAGCTGCGATTGTCAGCTCCCGAGGTTTTATGCCGGCGATCTAGATTGATCAAGGGCTTTCCTCGTACATCTCGTGTCATTTACTTTACTTTTTGCTCATAGTTTGATCATATATACAGCTCAATATCCTGAGCCGTATCCTGAATACTGATTTTTCAAATAACTTAACCGGCATATTTTCAACACACTTTCTAGCACACTACCTCACTTTACTAATTTGATCACTAAATTGCTTCGGTAATTTTTGACCAAAACAATTTGGCGCCCACCGTGGGGCAAGTGGTGCTCTCTTTACTAAATTTTTTTGTGAAATCGCTAATCGGTTTTCTATTTTCAAAACTTTTTGCCACATTGTCCATAATGGCCTCAAGATCAAACATGAGTTCCTCCACTGTGTCTGCTATGACTTCTGCTACTACTGGTTCGGTGCTTCCACCACCTCCTCCAAGGATGCCAGCCTCTTCACGACCTCAGGATATTATCCCTACTCGCAGTGTTCAGGAATCTGCTCCCGTTTTAGCTTCTAATGATGAAATTCTAACCTTATTTGGAAGTGTGCAGGAACAAATGAGGCAGCAACAGGAAACAAACCAAATGCTGTTGAGGGAAATACAACTCCTGAAGTCTGGCTCGAGCAGATCTGCTGAGGATATTGTCACTCCATTACAACCCAGAACTTTGAACTTCAGTTCAGCTGTGTATACTGAGGATAACAGGGGGAATGTTGTCCCCAGCCTTCCTCAGAATCACACTCCTGAAATACCCTCCTCGGTCAGGATGTCAACCATGAGGAGCTCAGGATATGCTTCAGGATATGGGCAAAATCCTCCAACGGGTAACGTGTCAAATAATAATAATACTCATGCTACTAACAATAGTGGATCTTTGCAGGATACAGGTGTAACATCAGCACTTACTAGGGAACTTCAGAAGTTGAAGGATATGATATCTAGTGTACCTGGGGTGGTCCAGCCGATCCCGGAAGTGTCCCAAGACAGCCACAAGATATCTCATTTCGCATATCCTATCTGTGATGCTGAGATCCCAAAGAGATTTCAAACCCCCAACATGAAGCTTTACGACGGAACTACGGATCCTGAGGAGCATATTGCTCAGTATAGGGAAAGAATGGAGATTAACCCTATCCCTCCGGATCTCAAGGAAGCATGCTTGTGCAAGGGTTTTGGTTCTACCTTAACAGGATCAGCCTTGAAATGGCTCTTGAATGTTCCTCCGCATTCGATTACATCTTTTGCTCACTTAGTAAATATATTTAATAGTCAGTTTTCTTGTAGTAGAAGCTTTGAGAAACTAACAAGTGACCTCTACAGGATAACACAGGGGCCTCAGGAATCCCTTAGGGATTATGTGAACAAGTTCAGCCGGGAATCCTTAGACATTCCACATCTTGATGTTGCAACAGCTGTGCAAGCTTTCAAGATGGGGCTGTAAAAAGATTCTCAATTTTATCAAGATCTTGTAATGAACCCATGCAGGAACTTGGATGAAGCTCGAAACAGGGCCCTAAGATATATTCGATTGGAGGATGACAGGAAGATGCAAGAGAAAATGAACTCATCCAACACCTATGAGTCAACTAACAGGAAGTCTGAATCCTCATTCAAGCCATATCGGCCTAGGCCATATGGTAGAAATGAAAATAAGAAAGTGAATGTTGTCGAAGATGAGGATCCTGAAGAGTATCCTGAGTTGTCTGAATATTGCTTTTCTGTTAACATTCCTGAATTAATGTATGCCATACAGGGTCTAGGAGACAAGGCTAGATGGCCTCGAAAGAGTCAACAAAAAGCTGATTGGAAAGATAAGTCAAAATGGTGTGCTTTCCACGAAGATTTCGGACATATGACTGAGGATTGCATCGCTCTAAGGAAAGAGATAAGCTATCTTCTAAGCAAGGGATATCTGAAAGATCTCTTAGGAAGGAAGAAGAATAAGCGTCACCTCCCGCGGATGCCAAGATAATCAACTTCATTTCGGGAGGATCCGAAATTTGTGGGACTTCGTATTCGGCAGTAAAAAGACATGCAAAAGAAGCTAAGGCCGAAAGGGGAGACAAACCTGTCAGGATGGCTACCCTCACAACTGACAAAGTGATCACATTTGATGCTGATGACAGGGATACTGTCCAGGATCCTCACCATGATGCTCTGGTAATAACATTATATGTGGCTAACCATTTTGTACGCAGGATATTGGTTGATAACGGCAACTCCGTTAACATAATCCAACTAGAGACTCTGAAGAGAATGAATGTATCTCCAATGGATATCACTTCAAAGTCTACCGTGCTTGTTGGGTTCAGTGGGGAGGCTAGAAACACAGTGGGAGAGATAAAGTTACCAGTATACGTTGAAGGAGTCAACTCGATACAACGTTTCTGTGTGATGGATTCTCTATCCTACTATAACATCATATTGGGAAGACCATGGATTCACGATATGAAGGCTGTGCCATCAACGTATCACCAATGCATCAAGATCCCTACCCCTTGGGGAGTTGTTAAAGTTGATAGTGATCAGCAGGAGGCGAAAGAATGCTACTCATCCTCGATGAAATCCTCAACCAAGCCTAGTACAACATAGCAATTAAAGATGTGGGCCCAGGATATCGTGGAGGATTCGGAGCAGGATGTGAAGAAAATTATCCTGGATCAGGATAATCCTGATATCTCGGTGCTCGTAGGAACCAATATCCCTCAGGATATTGAAGAACAGTTAGTTAACTTTTTGAAATGCAGGATGTCAACGTTTGCATGGAAGCATGAGGATATGACAGGCATATCCAAAGACATTATCACTCACAAGCTTGGAATTGATAAATCATTCAAGCCTGTTCAGCAAAAAATAAGGAAGTTTGCTCCTGAGCGGAATACGATTATCCAGGAGGAAGTTGAGAGATTATTGAAGTCCAGGATGATCAGAGAGGTTAAGTTCCCAAGGTGGCTAGCAAACGTGCTTGTGGTACAGAAGAAAAATGGGAAATGGAAAGTTTGTATAGACTACACAGACTTGAACAAAGCTTGTCCTAAAGACCCATTTCCTCTTCCCCTCATTGATGCAATGGTAGATGCCACCGCCGGGCATGAAATGCTGACCTTCATGGACGCATCCTCAGGATTTCAACAGATCCAAATGGAGCCTTCTGACCAGGAGGATACTGCCTTCATGACACCAACAGGTATTTATTGTTATACATCTATGCCTTTTGGTTTGAAAAATGCAGGTGCAACATACCAAAGATTGGTAAACATGGTGTTCAAAGACAAACTGGGGGACACCATGGAGGTGTACATTGACGATATGGTGGTAAAATCAAAGAAAGCTCAGGATCACCTCCAGGATATTAAAGTAGCATTTGATATCCTAGATCGGTATAACATGAAGCTAAATCCTGCTAAGTGCCATTTTGGAGTGGGGGCAGGAAAATTTCTAGGATATATGGTGACCAAAAGAGGAATAGAGGCGAGCCCGGAGCAGATTAAAGCCATCTTGGATATTAAATCGCCCTCAAATATGAAGGATGTTCAACGATTAACAGGGCGAGTGGCAGCATTAAACAGATGTATCTCAAGATCCTCGGAAAAATGCAAAGATTTTTATGATATCCTGAAGAAGAACAAGAAATTCGAATGGGGTGAGAAGCATGAAGCGACCCTACAGGATTTAAAGCAATATCTTTCAACTGCACCTCTACTGATGAAGCCTGAGAATGGTGAACCATTATCCCTATACCTCGCAGTATCAGGGAATGTTGTAAGTGCCGTCCTTGTAAAGGACCATGAAGGTCAGCAATATCCTATTTATTATGTTAGTAAAAGCTTGTTAAATGCTGAAACTAGATATTCTCATTTAGAAAAATTGGTACTAGCATTAGTTATGGCATCAACGAAACTTAGACATTACTTTGAGACACATAGGATTCATGTAAAAACAAATTATCCTGTCAAAACTGTGCTTAGGAAACCAGAAATGTCAGGCAGGATGGCTAAGTGGTCAGTAAAGTTGAGTGCTTATGATTTAGTATATGAACCTAGAAATGCCATAAAGTCTCAGGCTTTAGCTGACTTTGTGGCTGATTTTAGTAGTGACATTCAGGACGAGGTAGACCTAGAAGTTCAACAGGTAGGAGAATCCTCAGGATCCTGGACATTATATACTGATGGTGCATCTAATATAAGAGGAGTAGGATTAGGAATACTACTAAAATCGCCACAGGGGGACATATTACCCCAGGCTATTAGGTGTGAATTTCCTGCTACTAATAATGAAGCAGAGTATGAGGCTTTAATTGCAGGATTAGAGTTGGCTAAGAGCATGAGTATCAAAAATTTGCAAGTATATGTTGACTCTTTGTTAATTACTAACCATTTTAATGGATCCTATGCAGTTAAGGGTGAGAAATTAATCGAATATCTCGATATTCTCAAAAAATTAGCAGGATATTTCGATGTTTTTATACTTGAACTGGTACCAAGGGAGGATAATGCTGAAGCGGATGCCTTAGCAAATTTGGGATCATCGATCAGGATACCTGAAGGGACCCAAATACCAATATTACATGTCTTATATCCTGCAACGAATCCTCAAGATAAAGAAGTAACGGGTATTCGGGATCCTGGAGCGGAATATCCTGAACAGGATCCTAAATCCTGGACGGCTCCAATTGTGAGATATCTTAAAGAAGGACACATCCCCGGAAATGAAAATCCTAAGGCATTTAGGATGAAGGTATCACGATTCACTATTATAAATAATGTTTTATACAAGAAATCTCTTGCAGGACCGTATTTGAGGTGCTTGGAGGATCCTGAAGCCAAAGAAGTACTTCAGGATATACATGAAGGGGATTGTGGTAATCACACTAGGGGCAGATCATTGTTCTTGAAAGTATTAAGGACAGGATATTATTGGCCAACGATGAGGAAAGATGCTGCAGAATATGCTCGAAGATGTGATGCATGCCAAAGGCATAGTAACATACTACATCAACCAGCTGAACCACTATATCCTGTAGTTTCCCCTTGGCCATTCATGAAATGGGGGATGGATATAGTAGGGAAGTTACCAAAAGCTCCGGGAGGAAAAGTCTTTATGTTAGCAATGATGGATTATTTCTCCAAGTGGGTTGAGGCTGAAGCATTTGTTCAAGTTAGAGACCAAGAAGTAGTATCCTTCATAAAGAGGAATATCCTGACTAGGTTTGGGGTACCAGCTGAGATCATTTGTGATAATGGGTCCCAGTTTATAAGCAAAAGGACTACTGACTTTTGTAAGAGTTGGGGAATCAAAATGATCACATCTACTCCGGTACATCCTCAAGCGAATGGGCAAGCTGAATCCTCAAACAAGATAATAGTTAATAACTTAAAGAAGAGGCTTGGAGCCAAAAAAGGAAGATGGGCGGAAGAGTTACCCTTTGTTTTGTGGGCTGATAGGACAATAGTAAAGAATGCAACTGGCCAAACCCCGTTTTCCTTGGTATTTGGAGCAGAAGCAGTGATTCCAACAGAAATGACGATACCTACTGCAAGATCTATCCTACAGGATCCTTAACAGAATCCTGAAGTCTTATGTCAAGATTTGGATACTATTGATGAAAAAAGAGACGCAGCAAGACTAAGAGTAGCAGCATATCAACAAAGAATATCCAGGGCATATAATAAGAACATAAGGACTAGAAGATTTTGAGTCGGTGATTGGGTGCTAAGAAAGGCTTTTCAAAATACCACTAATCCTGCCGATGGCAAGTTAGCTCCGAAATGGGAAGGACCATATGAAGTCGAGTCAGAAGCAGGGAAAGGAGCATATCGACTCAAGAATATGGAAGGGGATATGCTACCAAGATCCTGGAATGCAATACATTTAAAGCTCTATTTCAAGTAAGAGTAGAATTTATTTTCTATCTCGGAATGGTATGTATTCTATTTCAAATATATTTGTTTATTATCTTGAACCCAATACTGACTTAAGCATCGGAGGGGTGTTAGCCAAGCTAACACCCACCTTAGTTTACAATTGTTTTGCAGGATATAGCTCCAGGATATGTACTCAGGATAAGTCGAAAGATTAGAGGATTGGCCCCCCTCTCTCACGTTTAAGGGATCCTGGTCCCTTCAAAGGTTTAAAGGTATTCACCTTTCTTTCGAATTGGGTTTAAACACCTCGCCTGGAGCGCAAGTTATCTATAGTTCAAGGTAGCGGGACCAGTTCATGTAAAAGTGGCTGACAATTTCGTTACTGTTGGCTATATCCTGGATCCTAAAGGTATATGAGGATTGATCACCCTCTCTCACGAAAGAGTATTTTCATACTCTCTAAGGTTTAAAGGTTTTCACCTTTCTAAGAATTGGAGTTTATACACTCTCGCCTGTAGCGCATGAAATTTAGGGTTTATCCCCAGATATCAGGGTTTATCCCCAAGATATTAAGGGTTTATCCCAAGTATGCTAAGGATTCATTTCAGGATATCAGGGGTTTTGTCCTGGGGTATTTGGAATTTATTCAAGTCAAAGTATGAATACATTTGCGTTTCTGTGTCGAACACAGGGGACATACATTATACTATTCAAAGGATGGATCCAAGTTTATAAGTATGCACTGGGGACAAACTTATAATGGAGGATTGAAATTGATTCTCTAAGAATCTCTGGTATGATCTCTCCTTTTTATTTGGACAATTTATGGGTTGTATTTCAATATTCTGATCAAGATATCTTTCAGGATATCTTCTAGGATACGTTTATAATATATTCCTAAAAATGTACAAACCAAACAGTTTTCACAAGTAAAATTTGTATATCAATGACAACAATAATAAAGTCAAAAGAGAAGTTATATTATTAACATACCAAAAGATGTGCTCTTAGTTTCACCTCATAACAAGGCCCATCCACTAAGAGCACTAAGAGTTCCTTACCGTATTTACCCAACAGTTGAAGGTTTCGTCTCAAACCGAGACCCATCCACCTCCAACTGTTGTATTGTTCAAAAAGCATGCGGGAAATGTAAATTGTTCAGGTGCAGGAAAGTAAAGTGCAGAAAAGTAAATTGTTTAAGGGACTACAGACCAACATTCAAATTTAAAAAGGTGGGCTCTGGCCTTGGCACATATATCCGTCATCGCCCACCTAAATGCCCTCACACAGCGGCATCTTCTCCAACCTTCTCAGACTTCTCAGCACCAGCATCCTGAGCAGCATCCTCACCAGTATCCGCTCCAGCATCATTCTTGTTTTCAGCCTGGATCACCACCTCTGCTGACTTAGAAGAGTCACCAGCTTCAACAGGAAGTGGCACAGCTTTGCCTCCGAGCTCCTTTAGCTTGGCCACCCAGGATTCGACCGGCCAAGATGGACAAACAAGGCCCATCTCCTTGGCCTCGTAGGCCATCTTGATGCGTGCTTGTATCAGGGAGACGATAGCGGAAGCCTTGATTCCCTCCCGGAAATTGACCAGGGCTTGATCATGATCCATTTGAACGGTGGCAAGTTTGAGCTCAGCGTCTTGGGTGACCTTCTTCAGCAAGCTTTCGTAGTGCCGGGTCTTCGCTTCGGCAATGGCACCTTGGTCAGCGACGGTGCTTTCAAGCTTTTTGATCCTGGCTTCATGGAGTGCAACAGTACCACAGGCATCATTATACAAGTGGAGCAAATGTTGGAGGCCCTGCACATCAATTTCAGGTATGAGTTAGAATATATTGACCAGGATATCCTGTCAGGATATACTATTAGGATATACGTGCAGGGTATATGTGCAGGATATACGTCAGGATATTACCTTGTTAAGGAATGATGTCATTGGCTCAAAAGAATCAGAGAAACTGAGTTCGTCATAGGAGAACCCTTCTGAACCTGGAGCACTGACTTCAAGACCTTTCCTCTTTTTTGCTGTGGAAGCACGAGTCCTTGGATTGGCCTTGGGAGCCGGGAGTGGCTTGGAGCTAGTAGCAGCAGGAGTTTCTTTCTTGACTGTGGCTGGAGTTGGGTAGCTGTCGAGTTCGTCGAGGTCTAGATAGACTGGAACTTTGCTGGAGTCTGCACACAGGGAGTAAAATTCTAAATCTCTCCTAAGAATATCAAATAAAAACATGTGTGTACAGGATATCTTGCAGGATCCTTACCAGACATGTTTGCGCTTGAAAGAGGGCTTGGAGTTGGTGGAGATGGGTTGTGTTTTGGTCAAAAATTACCGAAGTAATTAAGTGATCAAATTAGTAATGTGAGGTAGTGTGCTAGAAAGTGTATAGAAAATATGCTTGTTGAGTTATTTGGAAAATCAGTATTCAGGATACGGCTCAGGATATTGAGCTGTATCTACGATCAAACAATGAGCAAACAATGAGCAAAAAGTAAAGGAAATGACACGAGATGTACGAGGAAAGCCCTTGATCAATCTAGATCGCCGGCATAAAACCTCGGGAGCTGACAATCGCAGCTGCCTTGTTCTTCTTATTGCTTAAACTTCAGGATACAGTGCAGGATATAGACCAGATCGCTATGTGTTACAATGTTTTTTGTGTGAGAGCGAAAGCTTGCTAGAGAGCGAGTGTTAGAGTGTAACGAGTGCCAAATGTGTTGTCCTATTCGATCTGGTATACCCACCTATTTATAGTAATGAATTACATACAATAATCCCTACAAATATGGGGTACTCCGAATATTCCATTGTGAACGTTATTGACCGAGTAATACGGCTTCAACGTCTTCATTTGAACGACTTGGAGCGAGTCTTCCGCGGAATGAGTCTTCGTGAACGTTGATAGCTTCTAACCCGCGTACCTGCACATAATCCGTTAGTAATCCTGAGGATACCATTCAGGATGTTACCAATATCCTGAATCAGCATCCCGGATGTAAACAGATACTATATAACCAAGATATATGTCAAGATATTTTCCAGGATATGGGCTCAGAATTTCACCCATAACAATTGTCCCCAAAAATGTTACCGTTTGATATCCTGCACTAACGGTTACATTTTTCACGGTGGTCGAGGTAATTAAGAGATAAGACTATTGATGTGACAGCTTTCAACCACCCGGCCTATATTTACTCATCATGCCCTATATCTTCTCATCCTCATCTCCTTTTTTAACCACAATCGACAAGGAAAAAGGTAATATTCTCTCCCTCATCTTCATATTCATATTTTATCTTTCTCCGGCGAAAATTCAGGCGACCAAATGCCTAGGCAAACAAGGTCCAGTTCAGGCGACTCGGCTCCCACATTCATCCAACAGAATCTTCTCCAAGAACCGGAGAATGAGACATGCACCTTTGACAGTGCCCACCTGTCAGCCTTGAAATCCTCCGGTATCTTTCCGGAAGGAACTATATTCCGACCCTTTGATAGAGAAATCCGGTCAGATATGGTTTCCAACGAGTGGATATGTTTCAATGCCTTCCCCTTTACCTTAGGGTTACGATTCCCCTTTCCGGACTTCATCACCGAGTTCTTTAATATCACCAAAATTTCTTTCAGCCAAACCATGCCAATGCTCTGGCGTGTTTTGTCTGTTCTTGACCAAATCAAGAGAAACCACATACCTGCCCTTTCCGTCCATGATCTCCCTTTAGCCTACAAGCTTAGATGCCATGGCTCATCTAGATTCCTATTTTATTCTACTTCCGGTGACCCATTGATACTTCGTGCCACCAGGAACGAGGATGGTTGGCAATCCAAGTTTTTCTTTGTAAAAAGGGATTCAATCCCTGGTGGAATGGATTATCCGATGAGATGGTTGAGAAAGGGTAGGACTTGGGGTTTAAGAATGATCCTGTCTCTTATTCTGTCTCATATCCTGAGCTAATGAATTTTATTTTCTCTGTCTGTGTATCCAGCTGATTTCAGGAAGATCGCACCTCCCCTTGCTGATTCTCAAAAAAGAATAGACACCATCAGACTGCTTTCAGGAACAGAGAGAAACTTTAATCCATCTCCACCAACTCCAAGCCCTCTTTCAAGCACAAACATGTCTGGTAAGAATCCTGCAAGATATCCTGTACACACATGTTTTTATTTGATATTCTTAGGAGAGATTTAGAATTTTACTCCCTGTGTGCAGATTCCAGCAAAGTTCCAGTCTATCTAGACCTTGATGAACTTGACAGCTATCCAACTCCAGCCACAGTCAAGAAGGAGACTCCTGCTGCTACTAGCTCCAAGCCACTCCCGGCTCCCAAGGCCAATCCAAGAACTCGTGCTTCCACAGCAAAAAAGAGGAAAGGTCTTGAAGTCACTGCTCCAGGTTCAGAAGGGTTCTCCTATGACGAACTCAGCTTCTCTGATTCCTTAGAGCCAATGACATCCTTCCTTAACAAGGTAATATCCTGACGTATATCCTTCATGTATATCCTGCACATATATTCTGCACGTATATCCTAACAGGATATCCTGGTAGGATATCTTGGTCAACATATATTCTAACTTTATACCTGTAATTGATGTGCAGGGCCTCCAGCATTTGCTCCACTTGTACAATGACGCTTGTGGTACTGTGGCACTCCATGAAGCCAGGATCAAACAGCTCGAAAGCACTGTTGCTGACCAGGGTGCCATTGCTGAAGCGAAGACCCGGTACTACGAAAGCCTGTTGAAGAAGGTCACCCAAGACGCTGAGGTCAAACTTGCCACCGTTCAAATGGATCATGATCAAGCCTTGATCAATTTCCGGGAGGGAATCAAGGCTTCTGCTATCGTCTCCCTGTTACAAGCACGCATCAAGATGGCCTACGAGGCCAAGGAGACGGGCCTTGTTTGTCCATCTTGGCCAGTTGAATCCTGGGTGGCCAAGTTAAAGGAGCTCGGAGGCAAAGCTGTGCCACTTCCTGCTGAAGCTGGTGAATCTTCTAAATCAGCAGAGGTGGTGGTCCAGGCTGGAGACAAGAAGGATGCTGGAGCTGATGCTGGGATGGACATTGGCGAGGATGCTGCTCAAGATGCTGGTGCTGAGAAGTCTGAGAAGGTTGGAGGAGATGCCGCTGTGTGAGGGCATTTAGGTGGGCGATGACGGATATACGTGCCAAGGCCAGAGCCCACCTTTTTGAATTTGAATGTTGGTTTGTAGTCCCTTAAACAATTTACTTTTCCGCACTTTACTTTCCTGCACCTGAACAATTTACATTTCCTGCATGCTTTTTGAACAATACAACAGTTGGAGGCGGATGGGTCTCGGTTTGAGATGAAACCTTCAACTATTGGGTAAATAGGGTAAAGAACTATTAGTGTTCTTAGTGGATGGGCCTTGTTTTGAGGTGAAACTAAGAGCACATCTTTTGGCATGTTAATAATATAACTACTCTTTTGACTTTATTATTATTGCCATTAATATACAAACTATTGGGTAAATAGGGTAAAGAACTATTAGTGTTCTTAGTGGATGGGCCTTGTTTTGAGGTGAAACTAAGAGCACATCTTTTGGCATGTTAATAATATAACTACTCTTTTGACTTTATTATTATTGCCATTAATATACAAATTTTACTTGTGAAAATTGTTTGGTTTGTACATTTTTAGGAATATATATTATAAATGTATCCTGGAAGGTATCCTGAAAGATATCTTGATAAGGATATTAGAATACAACCTATAAATTGTCCAAATAAAAAGGAGAGATCATACCAGAGATTCTTAGAGAATCAGTTCCAATCCTTTATCATAAGTTTGTCCCCAGTGCATACTTATAAACTTGGATCCATCCTTTGAATAGTATAATGTATGTCCCCTGTGTTCGACAAAAACACAAATGTATTTATATTTTGACTCAAATGAATTCCGAATGCCCAAGGGCAGAACCCCTGATATCCTGAAATGAATCCTTAGCATACTGGGGATAAACCCTGATATCTGGGGATAAACCCTAAATTTCATGCGCTACAGGCGAGAGTGTATAAACTCCAATTCTTAGAAAGGTGAAAACCTTTAAACCTTAGAGAGTATGAAAATACTCTTTCGTGAGAGAGGGTGATCAATCCTCATATACCTTTAGGATCCAGGATATAGCCAACAGTAACGAAATTGTCAGCCACTTTTACATGAACTGGTCCCGCTACCTTGAACTATACCTAGATAACTTGCGCTCCAGGCGAGGTGTTTAAACCCAATTCGAAAGAAAGGTGAATACCTTTAAACCTTTGAAGGGACCAGGATCCCTTAAACGTGAGAGAGGGGGCCAATCCTCTAATCTTTCGACTTATCCTGAGTATATATCCTGGAGCTATATCCTGAAACATATCCTGCAAAACAATTGTAAACTAGGGTGGGTGTTAGCTTGGCTAACACCCCTCCGATGCCTAAGTCTTAATTGGGTTCAAAATAATAAACAAATATATTTAAAATAAATAGAATACATACCATTCTGAGATAGACATTAAATTCTACTCTTACTTGAAATAGAGCTTTAAATGTACTGCATTCCAGGATCTTGGTAGCATATCCCCATCCATATTTCTGAGTCGATATGCTCATTTCCCTGCTTCTGACTCGACTTCATAAGGTCCTTCCCATTTCGGAGCTAGCTTGCCATCGGCAGGATTAGTGGTATTTTGAAAAGCCTTTCTTAGCACCCAATCACCAACTCGAAATCTTCTAGTCCTTATGTTCTTATTATATGCTCTGGATATTCTTTGTTGATATGCTGCTATCCTTAGTCTTGCTGCGTTTCTTTTTTCATCTATAGTATCCAAATCCTGACATAAGACTTCAGGATTCTGTTCAGGATCCTGTAGCATAGATCTTGCAGTAGGTATCGTCATTTCTGTTGGAATCATTGCCTCCGCTCCAAATACCAAGGAAAATGGGGTTTGGCCAGTTGCATTCTTCACCGTTGTCCTATCAGCCTACAAAACAAAGGGTAATTCTTCCGCCCATCTTCCTTTTTTGGCTCCAAGTCTCTTCTTTAAGTTATTGACTATTATCTTGTTCGAGGATTCGGCTTGTCCATTCGCTTGAGGATGTACCGGAGTAGATGTGATCATTTTGATTCCCCAACTCTTGCAAAAGTCAGTAGTCCTTTTGCTTATAAACTGGGACCCATTATCACAAATGATCTCAGCTGGTACTCCAAACCTAGTCAGGATATTCCTCTTTATGAAGGATACTACTTCTTGGTCTCTAACTTGAACAAATGCTTCAGCCTCAACCCACTTATAGAAATAATCCGTCATTGCTAACATAAATACTTTTCCTCCCGAAGCTTTTGGTAACTTTCCTACTATATCCATCCCCCATTTCATGAATGGCCAAGGGGAAACTACAGGATATAGTGGTTCAGCTGGTTGATGCAGTATGTTACTATGCCTTTGACATGCATCACATCTTCGAGCATATTCTGCAGCATCTTTCCTCATTGTTGGCCAAAAGTATCCTGTCCTCAATACTTTCGAGAACAATGATCTGCCCCCAGTGTGATTACCACAGTCCCCTTCATGTATATCCTAAAGTACTTCTTTGGCTTCATGATCCTCCAAGCACCTTAAATATGGTCCTGCAAGAGATTTCTTGTATAAAATATTATTTATAATAGTGAATCGTGATACCTTCATCCTAAATGCCTTAGGATTTTCATTTTTGGGGATGTGTCCATCTTTAAGATATTTCAGAATTGGAGCTGTCCAGGATTTAGGATCCTGTTCAGGATATTCCACTCCAGGATCCCGAACATCCGCTACTTCTTTATCCTGAGGATTCGTTGCAGGATATAAGACATGTAATACTGGTATTTGGGTCCCTTCCGGTATCCTGATTGATGATCCCAGATTTGCTAAGGCATCCGCTTCAGCATTATCCTCCCTTGGTACCTGTTCAAGTGTAAAAACATCGAAATATCCTGCTAATTTTTTGAGAATATCAAGATATTCAATCAATTTCTCACCCTTAACTGCATAGGATCCATTAAAATGGTTAGTAATTAACAAAGAGTCAACATATACTTGTAAATTTTTGATACTCATACTCTTAGCCAATTCTAATCCTGCAATTAAAGCTTCATATTCTGCCTCATTATTAGTAGCAGGAAATTCGCACCTAATAGCCTGGGGTAATATGTCCCCCTGTGGCGATTTTAGTAGTATTCCTAATCCTACTCCTCTTATATTAGATGCACCATCAGTATATAATGTCCAGGATCCTGAGGATTCTCCTAACTGTTGAACTTCTAGGTCTACCTCATCCTGAATGTCACTACTAAAATCAGCCACAAAGTCAGCTAAAGCCTGAGACTTTATGGCATTCCTAGGTTCATACACTAAGTCATAAGCACTTAACTTTACCGACCACTTAGCCATCCTACCTGACATCTCTGGTTCCCTAAGCACATTTTTGACAGGATAATTTGTTTTAACATGAATCCTATGAGTCTCAAAATAATGTCTAAGTTTTGTTGATGCCATAACTAATGCTAGTATTAATTTTTCCAAATGAGAATATCTAGTTTCGGCATTTAACAAGCTTTTACTAACATAATAAACAAGATATTGCTGACCTTCATGGTCCTTTACAAGGACGGCACTTACAGCATTCCCTGATACCGCGAGGTATAGGGATAATGGTTCACCATTCTCAGGCTTCATCAGTAGAGGTGCGGTTGAAAGATATTGCTTTAAATCCTGTAGGGCCGCTTCATGCTTCTCACTCCACTCGGATTTTTTGTTCTTCCTCAGGATATCATAAAAATCTTTGCATTTCTCCGAGGATCTTGAGATAAATCTGTTTAATGCTGCCACTCGCCCCGTTAATCGTTGAACATCTTTCATATTTGAGGGCGATTTAATATCCAAGATGGCTTTAATCTGCTCCGGGCTCGCTTCTATTCCTCTTTTGGTCACCATATATCCTAGAAATTTTCCTGCCCCCACTCCAAAATGGCACTTAGCAGGATTCAGCTTCATGTTATACTGATCCAGGATATCAAACGCTCCTTTAATATCCTGGAGGTGATCCTGAGCTTTCTTTGATTTTACCACCATATCGTCGATGTACACCTCCATGGTGTCCCCCAGTTTGTCTTTGAACATCATGTTTACCAATCTTTGGTATGTTGCACCTGCATTTTTCAAACCAAAAGGCATAGCTGTATAACAATAAATACCTGTTGGTGTCATGAAGGCAGTGTCTTCCTGGTCAGAAGGCTCCATTTGGATTTGTTGAAATCCTGAGGATGCGTCCATGAAGGTCAGCATTTCATGCCCGGCAGTAGCATCTACCATTGCATCAATGTGGGGAAGAGGAAATGGGTCTTTAGGACAAGCTTTGTTCAAGTCTGTGTAGTCTACACAAACTCTCCATTTCCCATTTTTCTTCTGTACCACAACTACATTTGCTAGCCACCTTGGGAACTTAACCTCCCTAATCATTCTGGACTTCAATAATCTCTCAACTTCCTCTTGAATAATCGTATTCCGCTCAGGAGCAAACTTCCTTCTTTTTTGTTGAACAAGCTTGAATGATTTATCAATTCCAAGCTTGTGAGTGATGATGTCTTTGGATATGCCTGTCATATCCTCATGCTTCCATGCAAACGTTGACATCCTGCATTTCAAAAAGTTAATTAACTGTTCTTCAATATCCTGAGGGATATTGGTTCCTACGAGCACCGAAATATCGGGGTTATCCTGATCCAAGATAACTTTCTTCACATCCTGCTCCGGATCCTCCACGATATCCTGGGCCCGCGTCTTTAATTGCTATGCTGCACTAGGCTTGGTTGAGGATTTCATCGAGGATGAGTAACATTCTTTCGCCTCCTGCTGATCACTATCAACTTTGACAACTCCCCAAGGGGTAGGTATCTTGATGCATTGGTGATACGTTGACGGTACAGCCTTCATATCGTGAATCCACGGTCTTCCTAGTATGATGTTATAGCAGGATAGAGAATCCATCACACAGAAACGTTGTATCGAGTTGACTCCTTCAACGTATACTGGCAACTTTATCTCTCCCACTGTGTTTCTAGCCTCTCCACTGAACCCAACAAGCACGGTAGATTTTGAAGTGATATCCATTGGAGATACATTCATTCTTTTCAGCGTCTCTAGTTGGATTATGTTGACGGAGCTGCCATTATCAACCAATATCCTGCGTACAAAATGGTTAGCCACATATAAAGTTATTACCAGAGCATCATGGTGAGGATCCTGGACAGTATCCCTGTCATCAGCGTCAAATGTGATCACTTTGTCAGTTGTGAGGGTAGTCATCCTGACAGGTTTATCTCCCCTTTCGGCCTTAGCTTCTTTTGCATGTCTCTTTGCTGCCGAATACGAAGTCCCACAAATGTCGGATCCTCCCGAAATGAAGTTGATTATCTTGGCATCCGCGGGAGGTGATGCTGCTCGCTCAGGATCCTTCTCAGTATCCTGACCCTTATTCTTCTTTCTTCCCAAGAGATCTTTCAGGTATCCCTTGCTTAGAAGATAGCTTATTTCTTTCCTTAAAGCGATGCAATCCTCAGTCATATGTCCGAAATCTTCGTGGAAAGCACACCAGTTTGATTTGTCTTTCCAATCGGCTTTTTGTTGATTCTTTCGAGGCCATCTAGCCTTGTCTCCTAGACCCTGCATGGCATACATCAATTCAGGAATGTTAATAGAAAAGCAATATTCAGATAATCCAGGATACTCTTCAGGATCCTCGTCTTCGACAGCATTCACTCTCTTGTTTTCACTTCTACCATATGGCTTAGGCCGATATGATTTGAATGAGGATTCTGACTTCCTGTTAGTTGACTCATAAGTGTTAGATGAGTTCATCCTTTCTTGCATCTTTCTGTCATCCTCCAACCAAATATATCTTAGGGCCCTGTTCCGAGCTTCATCCAAGTTCCTGCATGGGTTCATTACAAGGTCTTGATAAAATTGAGAATCTTTTTGCAATCCCATCTTGAAAGCTTGCACAGCTGTTGCAACATCAAGATGAGGAATGTCTAGGGATTCCCGGCTGAACTTGTTCACATAATCCCTAAGGGATTCCTGAGGCCCCTGTGTTATCCTGTAGAGATCACTTGTTAATTTTTCAAAACTTCTACTACAAGAAAACTGACTATTAAATAAATTTACTAAGTGAGCAAAAGATGTAATCGAATGTGGAGGAACATTCAAGAGCCATTTCAAGGCCGATCCTGTCAAGGTTGAACCAAAACCCTTGCACAAGCATGCTTCCTTGAGATCCGGAGGGATAGGGTTAATTTCCATCCTTTCCCTATACTGAGCAACATGCTCCTTAGGATCCGTAGTTCCGTCGTAAAGCTTCATGTTGGGGGTTTGGAATCTCTTTGGGATCTCAGCATCACAGATAGGATATGCAAAACGAGATATCTTGTGGCTGTCTTGGGACACTTCCGGGATCGGCTGGACCACCCCGGGTACACTAGATATCGTGTCCTTCAACTTCTGAAGTTCCCTAGTAAGCGTTGATGTCACACCTGTATCCTGCAAAGATCCACTATTGTTAGCAGCATGAGTATTATTATTATTTGACATGTTACCCGTTGGAGGATTTTGCCCATATCCTGAGCTCCTTATGGTCGACATCCTGACCGAGGAGGGTATTTCAGGAGTATGATTCTGAGGAAGGCTGGGCACAATATTCCCCCTGTTATCCTCAGTATACACAGCTGAACTGAAGTTCAACGTTCTGGGATGTAATGGAGTGACAATATCCTCAGCAGATCTGCTCGAGCCAGACTTCAGGAGTTGTATTTCCCTTAAAAGCATTTGGTTTGTTTCCTGTTGCTGCCTCATTTGTTCCTGCACACTTCCAAATGAGGTTAAAATTTCATCGTTAGAAGCTAAAACGGGAGCAGATTCCTGAACACTACGGGTAGGGATAATATCCTGAGGTCGTGTAGAGGCTGGCATCCTTGGAGGAGGTGGTGGAAGCACCGAACCGGTAGTAGTAGAAGTCATAGCAGACACAGTAGAGGAACTCATGTTTGATCTTGAGGCCATCATGGACAATGTGGCAAAAAGTTTTGAAAATAGAAAACCGATTAGCGATTTGACAAAAATTTTTAGTAAAGAGAGCACCACTTGCCCCACGGTGGGCGCCAAATTGTTTTGGTCAAAAATTACCGAAGTAATTAAGTGATCAAATTAGTAATGTGAGGTAGTGTGCTAGAAAGTGTATAGAAAATATGCTTGTTGAGTTATTTGGAAAATCAGTATTCAGGATACGGCTCAGGATATTGAGCTGTATCTACGATCAAACAATGAGCAAACAATGAGCAAAAAGTAAAGGAAATGACACGAGATGTACGAGGAAAGCCCTTGATCAATCTAGATCGCCGGCATAAAACCTCGGGAGCTGACAATCGCAGCTGCCTTGTTCTTCTTATTGCTTAAACTTCAGGATACAGTGCAGGATATAGACCAGATCGCTATGTGTTACAATGTTTTTTGTGTGAGAGCGAAAGCTTGCTAGAGAGCGAGTGTTAGAGTGTAACGAGTGCCAAATGTGTTGTCCTATTCGATCTGGTATACCCACCTATTTATAGTAATGAATTACAAACAATAATCCCTACAAATATGGGGTACTCCGAATATTCCATTGTGAACGTTATTGACCGAGTAATACGGCTTCAACGTCTTCATTTGAACGACTTGGACCGAGTCTTCCGCGGAATGAGTCTTCGTGAACGTTGATAGCTTCTAACCCGCGTACCTGCACATAATCCGTTAGTAATCCTGAGGATACCATTCAGGATGTTACCAATATCCTGAATCAGCATCCCGGATGTAAACAGATACTATATAACCAAGATATATGTCAAGATATTTTCCAGGATATGGGCTCAGAATTTCACCCATAACAGGTTGAAGCTTCTCTCTGCCTCTGAAAGGAGTCTGATGGCGTCTATTCTTTTTTGAGAATCAGTAAGGGGAGGTGCAATCTTCCTGAAATCAGCTGCATACACAACAGAGAAAATAAAATTGGTTAGTTCAGGATATAAAGCAGGATAAGAGGCAGGATCATCTTTAAACCCTAAATCCTACCCTTCTTCAACCATCTCATCGGATAATCCGTTCCACCAGGGATTGAATCCCTTTGTACAAAGAAAAACTTGGATTGCCAACCATCCTCGTTCCTGGTGGCACGAAGTATCAGTGGGTCACCGGAAGTAGAATAAAACAGAAATCTACATGATCCATGGCATCTAAGTTTGTAAGCTAAGGGGAGATTGATGCGTGTGAAGTGTTATATATATTAGGTGTATATTTTAAGCCCTTTTAACACTTATTTTTAGCCAAGTTTTAAATTTGTAAAACACGATATTCTACTAACACTAAACACACATATGGGCAAGTGCACCCATCGTGAGCGTAGTATAGCGTTGGTAAGATACCGAGGTCGTCCAAGGACACAAGAGCTTTTAGTACCGGTTTATCCTCAACGTCTAATCAAAACAAAAAGTTTAGAAAAATGTTTTAAACTAAGAAAAATAAAAACTAACTAAAATGCTGAAAAAAAAATAAAAAAAAACAGATAGACAAGATGAATCACTTGGTTCCGACTCGTATCTAGTATAACCTTTGATTATTTCCGCACTTTTGCACATAATTAAGAGATTATCTTAGTTATTGTAGTAGGCCCCTCTTTTGAAGGTGACGTTACCCTCACCCCAGTAGTTTGAGTCAGCTAGGATACAATCCTAAAAGGGTGGATTATTGGAAGATAATGAATTAAGTTATTAATGCAATATTATGGTAGGCCCCTCTTTTGGAGGTGACGTTACCCTCGACTAAGTAGTCTGAGTCAGCAGGGATACAGTCCTAAATAGCCGGGTTATAGTATTAATAGTAGTTAACTTATGAGGGGATCAAAGAGTTTGGACCCCCGCTATCCAATACCGTGAAGCATTGAAGGAGGTCCTACTAAATTTGACCCAGGTCCATTGCAGGACCTCTAAACGCTGAACAATGGCAAGACCTTTACCAAACCGTTCCCTTAACCCCCGACCAGGTAGCGAACATACCTCCATATAGACCGTGGAGATATGAATGGTGAAAATATTTTATTTTATATAGACAGTCAAATAATGCCAAGACACCACGGACAAACGATAAGGAAAGATCACCTTCAACATAAGTAACTAGTTATTAAAGTCATTAATACAAAACCAAATAAAAAGTGCAAAAGATTAGAAATAAAAAGTATTATACTAGACACTTTGTCTTCACCAAGTGATGTAAGAGACTTAGGCAAACATGGCCTTGATTGTCAAGAACTCTTACGATCAATCTTGGATCCCGAGACGACTCACACACTCTACGATGGACAATGGATGATGGTGGTGGATGATGGTGTTGTGATGGTGGTGGGTGGTGGATGAAGTGTGAGAGAGGTGGTGTGCCAAGGGATGAGTTGAAATGAAACCAAGCACTCCTATTTATAGGCTGAACAGAAGGCTGGGCACGGCCCCGTGTCCGCTGGACACGGCCCCGTGCCTGTCTGACACTCTCTCTCTTCATTAATTGTAATTCGCAATTACAATTAATGCGCCTGCTGTACTTTCGCCATGCCCCCGTGTTCACTGGACACGGCCCCGTGGTGGGCAATAGAAGCTTCTATAGGTTTGTCTTTTCTGCTGCTTCTTGGGCACGGCCCCGTGCTGGCTGAGCACGGGGCGTGTTCAGTCTTCTGCCTTCTCTATTTTGCTTGGGAAGATGCCGTTGAGGGGTCGGGCAGTCCACTTATGTTCCTTTTCTTGTATTTATGTTGGATTTAGCTGTCTCTTTGCTTCTTTTGTGTTTTTGAGCTCATTTAATCCTGAAAATACAAAAGGAAGACAAAAACACTCTTTTTCCAATATTAGTACTTAAAAAGGGTTAGTTTTATGCCTCATTTGATGTAATTTATATGTTGCATTTTACACACATCAAATACCCCCACACTTGAACATTTGCTTGTCCTCAAGCAAAACTCTTTAATATGTGGCTTACACTCCCAAATGGAATGGGTAGAAGAGAAGGTTTTGGCTTGTCATAGAGTGTTGGGAATCCAAGATCTTTTTGGGTTTTATTTTTATCTATTTACAATCCTATTCGTAATGATTTGTTTAGAACGTTTCATAGGAGAAATTACTTATTTGGGCATAACATGCCTTTTTTTTAAAATTCTATTTATATACAAGTTCACATACCTCACGGGAGAAATCACTCACACTCGGCCGAAGGTGTATTTTTAGTGAATCACTCGAGAGCGGCATGGAGCTTACTCCTACCATAGGCTTGCCAAGCAATCAATCCTCCTCCTTTTTAACTTTTATACCTTTGTAAATATCAAGAGGACTTTGTGGGTTAAGGGTTAGGCTTGGGTTAAAGGTAGGTGGTTGGGATAGTGGTTAGTGGTTAGTAGAAAAAGGGTGAAAAGCGTAACAAGTGTCGGTTTTCATAGGACTTTCTATTTTTGTGACTTTTATTTTGATGAAGCTATTATTCAAACAAAGTTATTTTTGATGAACTTGTTTGTTTATCTTTTGCTTCATCATCAACACATTAAATATATATATATATATATATATATTTTGAACGATCATACGAAAAAAACCGAACTTGTTACTAAAACAAAGGGTTAAAAATAAAAAAGGTTTTGGTGGGTAAAAGGGTTTTGGTTTGGGAAATGAAATGAAAAGGTTTAGGCTCAAAGGGGCTAACTAGGGGGATTTTTGGGTAGGTGGTAAAAGAAAAAGAAAAATAATGGTGTAGAAATAAAAAGGGTTAGTCCTAATGCCTCCATCATTTACCTACTCGGGTTTAAGTTGATAAGGACCGGGAATGTATTGTCATGGCAATTTCTAGAGTCGTAAGAACCAAGCGGCTATTCACACAAGAAACGAAAAATAAGCATTTAGTTTAATGATATGTAATTGTATGCTCAATAAAGGCTCAAAACTCACTTTTGTGGGAATGGGTTTTTAGGTGATCAAGTATATATAATCAAATTTTAACTAAGTTTGTCATGCATTTTCATAATTTTCTTATGTTGGTTCTTTTTATCACTACGCTATCGGTTGTAAATTCATAAAAATATAACCTTTTTGAGAACTTGAATTTCCCGAGTTAAACCTAGACAAGTAAAAAAAAAATGAAATTTTTGAAAAAATTTGGGGTGATTAGTGGTTCCAATAGAGTTTTGTGTAAGGCTTGTATTTAGGACTTGCAAGATTCAAGGTTTTAGCATCCCCCCCACACTTAAATTACACATTGTCCTCAATGTGTCCCAAAAATAAATTTTTAGGTTGATTAGATGTGTAAAATGGTGTTAAAAGCAAAGATTTATGTTACTGGTAGTCTGGACACGGCCCCGTGGGGACCGGACACGGCCCCGTGTTCAGGTGCCAGTAACAGAAATTAAAGAAAAGAAACAGAAGTCTGGACACGGGGGCGTGTTTGGTGAACACGGCCCGTGTCCAGTTACCTGAACTGGGCATTTTTCTGCAGGGGGTTCAGCACGGGGCCGTGTTGGTTGGACACGGCCCATGCCGAGCTTACTGTAATGGAGAGATTGATGCCGGGTTGCCTTGTTCTTGTGCATGGGGTCATTTTTCTCGTTCCCCTTTTCATCCCTTACCACCATGAGTGTGTTTTATTTATTAAGAACCATCCAAACTTTAAAAACCATCATTTCATTGTACTCATAGAGAGACCTTACATAATCCTAAATTAAGATAAAACAAAAACTTAACTAAATAGGTCAGGAGGTACACGAGGTTATCATAAAGAGTTCTACTATTTTAAGAAAATTTCGAGAATAGTTTCCCGATATAGTAGGACTTTTAGCCGAAGGATTCCTTCCCTAAGCGTTGTTTAAAGCCATTCTTCGATCTCCCTAGGAAGGAAGAATGCTGTTGGATCGTTGTTTGACCCTATTGAGTCGTTCAGAAGAGTTTGTAATCCAAATCAGAGGCGGAATCAAAGATACGGACACTCGATGTAATTATAATGTCTCTTATATTGATATGAAACTGATTTACAACCTAGAGACAATCCGGCAGAGCTTCGCTACTCAGATCCGAAAGTTACAAATGAATAACCAAATGCACCTATATATAGAGACTAAGATTTCGCTTGAAGGTAACCTAAACTAGTTGAAGCGAACCAGTTGATGCGAAATCTGTTATGTGTGATTTCGCTTGAACTTGTCACAATTTCACTTCAAGCGAAATCTTCATTTTAACCTCATTTCTCAGTTTCTCAAACCTCGTGCACTGAATATCCTATTCTATCCTATTACATGATACAAGACGAAGTCAATAGACGTAGTGTACTAACAGACTCCCCCTCGGATATTGACGCAGTCTTCAGTGACTATTCTTCAATATGACACAGCTTCAGTCTTGATCATTCTGCATCCTCACTTAGATTGTAACATTGTACGCATCCATCACTTCTCTTTTCCTATCAGCTTCAGGCTCCCCCTTTCATCAAGCTTCCGTGCTTTGGGATCGACACCTAGCTTTCCATCTACAAGCTCTTCCATGTTTCAAGCTTGTCTTCAGACTCCCCCTTAGACTTAGCTCTCGGGATCGTAGTCTGGACTATCTGCAATCACTCATGCATTTATAAGTAACAACATTTTAAATTTCAACTATCCAGGAATCGTAACCTGGCAATTCTAATCTTCTAATACACTTCCCTATCAACACACTTCATTGATTTAGCAATGTTAAAGAATCCAACTCCCTCACAGTTAATCATCCAAGTTCAAGTTAATGACCTTGGAGATATCACAAACTGTTTTTTGAAATTTTTGATTTTAACTCAAGTTTCAAATTAATGAACTTGTTTTATTTTCAGAAACACAATCAGCTTACTTAGATTTTGAAACTCAGCATTCAGACGTCAGTTGTCGAAAATAAAGCAGAAATCAAAATCTTTTTGTATTTTCTGAAAATATAAAGCAGTAACGAAATATGTACAAACATATTTACAGACAATATTTTTGTTTTGAGTATGCGTCAGAGGATCATATCAGTTTATGACAAGTCACAAGTACCGTTGAGCTTAATTTTCACATTACGCATTAAACAATTCACTTAGATTGTCGATATACTAATCCACTTAAATTTTCATACAAACTTCAACTTATTCAGGATACGAATTAGGTGTATTAAGAACTTAAACCTATTCATGTGTCCCACCTCTTGAATATACTCCCGTATCCAGAATCCCAATAATCAGTCTTACAGGTGAGAATACTACAATGATATCTGTATAAAAATTAGGTATGCGAGGGCCGAGGGATCTCAGATCGATACTTCCGTATACGCAGAGAGATATCAGCTTCGACTTTACGGAATGTCCCCTTTAGAGGATCTTTTTGCTTACAACAGCAGCGACTAACAATTTTAATGTTTCATCGGCATGCTGAGGGTTTAATGCTATGTTTCAAGCATTTGCAGAAAGCATTATCCAAGGACTAGGTCAGAACTACCGTTCAGCAGAAGTCCCGGAATAATACCCCAGACATCATTGAGTATAAAGACCTAGTATATCAGATTATGAGACCTTTCAAACGAGATTTCAGGGGTTACCTATATATCCAAGTAGTGTTCCCCACGAAATAAGCAAGTTTGAATTTAGGTTTATATCCCGAAAAAGTTTACTAAATGTATAAAAATCTACCGACACATCCACGGTGAGATCGTTTAACACATTTAAACTTTCCAATTCTTTAGCATACTGTAACTGTCTACTGATGTACTATCATTTCCTCTTTTTACGCAAAAACTCAATTTTTTTAATTTTATCATGTTTTTGACTTTTTCAAATTTTCAAATGTTTTTGTATTTTCTAACAATATTACTCCCCTTAAAATGCAAAATCATATAAAGTAAATTTGACAACCAACACTGATAGCTTTGTCTCGCCATCCATTTTCTGCTTCAAGTGTACTGATTTGCAGAAAATCTAACGTACCCCCATGATTTACAACACATTGATATTAACAGTTTGAAAACCGTTTTTCAATCTGATGAAAGTAATCATGTTTGTTCAGCCGTGAGGGTTTCGGCATATTCAATCACAACTCCCCCTTACAACAAACTATTTTCCCATAATGATTTCAAAACACTTAAGTTTGTTTTAATCAGAATGGTTTTTCCGGAAAAATTAATTTGTTTACCCATCACTTATGAGTTCGGGGTTATCACATCACCTTGATCTCTTTTAACCCATTTTGTACAGATGTTAACAATATAAGATCAAACACCAAAATCACCTGTAGAAAATCAAGTACAACTTAATGTCCTTGATTAACCACTTGTAAGACGAAATATCACAGTTACCATCCTGTGAATTTCTCAAGAATGATGCCGATACCTGCTTCACACTTACCAACCTGGAAGCTCCGGCAAGTCAGATTTTTCTATTTGAAAAGTTTCACCCAAGACTGACTGTCCTTGGGTGTATTTTGAGCTTTTCTCTTTTCTTCATAAAACTCTTTCACTCCTTTTTCCTTACCATCAACCATCTTACTAAAAATATGTTTAACATTGCTATTAAACATTTTTCCAGCATCAACACCTTTTGATTTTGTGTTTGTGGCTTGTAATGGAGGAAATTTTTCATCATTCATCAAAAGAACATTTTCTTCCTTCTTTACCTCAACTTGTGGCTCCTCTGATTTTGTGGAATCAGATTCATTGCACGATCTTGACTTATCTGACTTAGATGAGTCAGATTCATCGCCTGATGGTGGCTTGTCTGACTTTGAAATATCAGATTCATCGCCGACCATTTTCTTCTTTTCCTTTTTCTCTTTTGTCCTCAGATTTGTATCTGAAGAATTCGATTTGCTTGACTTTGCTGTCGAGTGAATCGATTCATCAGAACTTTTATTCGAACCAACTGGTGAACCCGAAGACAAAATTTTCTCAAGATACTCTCTCGCCTTCTTCCTTTTCTTTCGTAGTCTGTCTTTCTGCCCCTGTGAAAGTTTAACTTTCTTTTCTTGAATTGTCTGATCCTGAACTTTAGGTTTTAGAACCTTCTGTTCATGGGGCTTGACTTTGACTGGCTTCTTTACCGTTCTTTGAGATTCAACCCTCGATCTTCCCATAGATCTCCTTGGGCAATCTCTAGCAATATGACATCTGATATGGCAATTATAGCATCTTCTCGTTTTATAATTCCAATTCTGGCAGTTAACAGCAATGTGTCCTTTCACACCACAGGTGTAACACACTCTGTTATCGTACCATCCACTTTGGTCAGTCCAAACCTTCAGATCATAACATTGTTTGGCTTGGTTATAATCATTTCTCCTCTTCAATGCTGGATTTGTCTTTTGAGCACTGGGGTCAAACCTGCACCACTTATTACCAACATTTTGTGAGTTTTCATTTTTAACTTTTTGTGATTTTTGATAATGATTGGATGATTTATCTGATGAGCTTTTAAATTCAATTTTAGAATTTTTCAAATTTCTATCTTTTTGTTTCTGTTCTACATTCTTCTTAACAGGTTTTTGTTTAGAACATTCACCTGTTTCAGTAGATTGCAGAACAGTATTTTGAAATTTTTCTAAAAATATTTTTCTATTCTTCTCTTTTTCATCATCAAATATCTCATCACAATCTTCAACTTTGACATTTTTAATTTTGAAATTGATTGGTTTTGAACAAACATGTGATGTAGAAGTCACAAAACCTGTCAATTTCACTTCAAGCTCTTTGATTTTCATCCGAGCTTTTTCAGCTTCTTTTTCAAGCTGAATGATTTTAGCAAGATGAGAATTGATTTCAATTTGTTTTTCAAGATTATCTTTACCAAAAACATTTCTCTCATCTTCTAAAATCTTTAACTGACTTTTGAAATCATTTTCAAATTTTAATTTTTCATGTTCAAAATTTTCATTTTTTTCTTTTAAAATTTTGTTTTCTGCTGTCAAACTGTTCACATCACTAAGCAGTTTGACATTTTCAGACTTCAAATTTTCACAAATTCCCTGCAACATAAGAATCTGGTTATCATCAGCTTGCTTCTCATCTCTCAACTTCTTGACTTCCAATGTCAAACTTTCTGCTTCACTCAAAAGTTTGTCATTTTCAGCCTTAAAGTTGTCACATTTAGAGCACACTGATTCTGAACTTGAAGATCCAAGCTTCAAAGATTCTTTGTTCTTTGGAATATCCTTTGTTTCCATCTTATATGTTCCTGCACAAAAGAGTTTAACAAAATCAAAAGGATTCATATTTTCATCAATATAACATTTCCTTTTCATATCATATTTTAGAATACTCTTTGTTGCAAGACACACACGAATTCTATTATCAATTTCAGTAATAACATCCAATTCCAATTTTTGTAAATTCTTTTCCATTTCAGTCAAAATTTCCTTCTTTTTCCTATTTTCATTACGAAACTCTCCATTAACCTCATTAAAGAACTGTTTTGGATAAAGTTCTTGAAAAAAATCTTCCCTTTTTAACTCAGCCAAAAATTTATCCCATTTAGCAGGTAATGCATTTGCCAATTTCGATATCTGTTCATCATTTGATATTCTAATATTCTTGTTTCTCAAACTGTCCAATAATTTTTTAAACCGTATTTCCAACTCATCCAACGTTTCATCCTTTCGACACATGAAATATTCAAATCTTTCAACTAAAACCTCCTTTTTCTCAGAAGAAGAACAACAAGTCCAATTGTTCATTCTTTCAAATTTAGTGTTTTCTAGTTCATCAAACATTTTGAATTCTTAGTATTTGTGCCGTGTAAATCACCTCGAATCAACTGCAAACAAACAAACAAACAATCAGTATACACAATAATATCCTGAAACAGACTGATATACAGTTGATGTGAAATAATCTCGACACGAAATTTCACTTTTCAAGCGAAATAAGAACTTCAATCGAAATCACTTGTTGAACAGTTGAAGCGAAATCAACTGTTTTCCTCTTGAAGCGAAATCAACTATTGATTTCTTGAAGCGAAATCAAAACTATTCTGTTCAAGCGAGACTTTCAAGTAACCACTTTCTGAAGCGAAATACTGAAGCGAAATCTTTCAAGCGAAAACAAATCCTGTTTGAAGCGAAATGTTAAGTGTCGCTTGAAATTTCAAGCGAAATTGTCCAATAAAGCTGATTTTGAAGCGAAATCAACTCTAATCTACGAACTAACTCAAGCGAAATCCAGTTTTCGGTCCAATTTAGTCACTTTTAATGCGAATTTCGGTCTCAAACTTTCAAGGCTTTGTTAAACTGTTGTTTTGCATGTACGGTGAGAAGTTCAATCCATTTTGACCATAAAATCTCGTCCAGATTGAAAAAGAAGGTGTAGAAGTCAGAATCTAATTGCAATCGAGCTAAACTCTTCCTCCTGAGCTCTGATACCACTTGTTGGATCGTTGTTTGACCCTATTGAGTCGTTCAGAAGAGTTTGTAATCCAAATCAGAGGCGGAATCAAAGATACGGACACTCGATGTAATTATAATGTCTCTTATATTGATATGAAACTGATTTACAACCTAGAGACAATCCGGCAGAGCTTCGCTACTCAGATCCGAAAGTTACAAATGAATAACCAAGTGCACCTATATATAGAGACTAAGATTTCGCTTGAAGGTAACCTAAACTAGTTGAAGCGAACCAGTTGAAGCGAAATCTGTTATGTGTGATTTCGCTTGAACTTGTCACAATTTCACTTCAAGCGAAATCTTCATTTTAACCTCATTTCTCAGTTTCTCAAACCTCGTGCACTGAATATCCTATTCTATCCTATTACATGATACAAGACGAAGTCAATAGACGTAGTGTACTAACAAATGCGGCTTCATTTTCCTCAGCAACTGGTGGCTGAGGGGGAACATTCACCGGGACTCCTTGCACCACCCTTTGCGGAGGCTCTTGGTGCATGGCATACCATTCGGCCGGAATGATGACTTCGGGCACCATGTTCCACGCCCTTTGGGTTATTATAGGTACCAAAGGCGGGGAGGCGAGAAGGTTTAACCTCTGGTGCAAGAGGTTTACTTCTCGGAGACAGCCCTCCAGCCCCACTGTTAAATGGTTGATACGGTCGACCAATGCTTCCTCCACTCCCGTCATTTCGTCAATAGCCTCCCTTTGGGCGTAAACATAGTTTACAAGAGAGTCTTCTGTTGTCGACGATCTCCTCCCTTGTCGGTTACTTCTTGAAGATGATCCGCTTGTTCTGCTTGCCATTTACTGTGAAAGAAACCGAAGAAAGCTATTTTTTTACAAAACAGTGCCTCGGACACGGCCGCGTGCTCGCTGAGCACGGCCCCGTGTCTAGTTGTCTGCAGGATTTTAGGCTAAGGATTCTTGGAGTTTTATATTATTTTCATGATTTTTAGCGAGGTTTTAAGCTTAGATAATTTAAAATAAAGTTATACAGCTAACTTTAAACAAGAATCCATAGCAAATAATCTTGCAAACTTCTCATAGAGGTTTGGAATCATGGGATTTCCAAGCTTCCATGGAGGAAATGTTGAAAAAAAAATTTGAAGAAGAGGAAATGAATAAAAGTGGAAGGGACAAGATGGTCCTTGGGAACCTTCTTTTAGCACTTACCTAGGATGGTATGAGTGAAGATCCCAGGAATTTCTGTCTTATTGAAGTGGTCAAAAAATGAGCAGGAATCAGGCTGCATTTAAAGAAAACGACAGCGCACTGGACACGGCCCCGTGTTGGCTGGACACGGCCCCGTGTGCAGATGAAATCCTGACACATTTTGTCCGTATTCTGACAAAATCAGCAGAGAATCTTTTAGGAGAGCACGGGGGCGTGTTGACCTGGACACGGCCCCGTGTCTGGAGGCTGTCTTATGGAGTTTTGTTACTTCTAAGGATCTCGTCGATATCGGGTGGTTCCTTACTGGTTGGAACAACCCCAAAGTGCCTAAGATACCTTAATTGTCCTAAACTAAGGCGAGAACGCAAGACGTTGTCGGTGAGGGTAATTCCTATTTTCATTCTAGGTGGACAAGTCCAACCCTTTCCCGGGCTCTCGTTAAAGAAGGTGTATGCCGAATCGCTCAGGTCTATGTATGCACCGAACGAAGTCGATGGAGAGTCCTTCACGGCACAATCGGCACAGGGACGACTATCGTCCAAGTCTTTGCTAGGTATGAAGGTATTTTTGGGAGCAACGAGGTTGTCGGAATGCGGTTCCAACATTTCGTCATGGTCATCGTCTTGGGGTGGATCAATAAAGTCCTTCCTAAGCTCTTTTGACCAATTTAGAATTAGCTTTTCTAGTTGAAATAACTCGTCAAGGAGCATTTCCCCTAGAATATCTGGCTGGGCGCATTCGATGGAGAGATAGGGCTTATTTTTACTTTCGCCCCTCTTAAGGTTATAAGAAGTCGGTGGGTCCATGTAGTGGGGCCTATAATTTAGAAAGTAGCATTCTAATTCTTTATGTTCGTCACCACATAATTGACACCACGTACCATAAGAGTGCCGAAAGTAAAAACAATTACTATCACTCATGTTTATGTCAGAAATTACCAACCGCCGGGATCTAACGGTTCTGTTTTCAGTAAGTGAATCTTGGGCACGGGGGCGTGTTGGTTGAGCACGGCCCCGTGTTCAGCTTACTGTCTGACTTAAAACAGGATTACCAGTTCCAATGATTTAGCACGGGGGCGTGTTCAGCGGGCACGGCCCGTGCTGAGCTCTGCAGAAGCTGAAAAACTAAGAAAATCCTAAAAAAAATAAAAAAAAATGATTAGGCCGTTGATTCCTAACTTTCTTAAAATCCTTGTGTCCCCGGCAACGGCGCCAAAAACTTGAAGCGTGTGAAGTGTTATATATATTAGGTGTATATTTTAAGCCCTTTTAACACTTATTTTTAGCCAAGTTTTAAATTTGTAAAACACGATATTCTACTAACACTAAACACACATATGGGCAAGTGCACCCATCGTGAGCGTAGTATAGCGTTGGTAAGATACCGAGGTCGTCCAAGGACACAAGAGCTTTTAGTACCGGTTTATCCTCAACGTCTAATCAAAACAAAAAGTTTAGAAAAATGTTTTAAACTAAGAAAAATAAAAACTAACTAAAATGCTGAAAAAAAAACAAAAAAAAAACAGATAGACAAGATGAATCACTTGGTTCCGACTCGTATCTAGTATAACCTTTGATTATTTCCGCACTTTTGCACATAATTAAGAGATTATCTTAGTTATTGTAGTAGGCCCCTCTTTTGAAGGTGACGTTACCCTCACCCCAGTAGTTTGAGTCAGCAAGGATACAATCCTAAAAGGGTGGATTATTGGAAGATAATGAATTAAGTTATTAATGCAATATTATGGTAGGCCCCTCTTTTGGAGGTGACGTTACCCTCGACTAAGTAGTCTGAGTCAGCAGGGATACAGTCCTAAATAGCCGGGTTATAGTATTAATAGTAGTTAACTTATGAGGGGATCAAAGAGTTTGGACCCCCGCCATCCAATACCGTGAAGCATTGAAGGAGGTCCTACTAAATTTGACCCAGGTCCATTGCAGGACCTCTAAACGCTGAACAATGGCAAGACCTTTACCAAACCGTTCCCTTAACCCCCGACCAGGTAGCGAACATACCTCCATATAGACCGTGGAGATATGAATGGTGAAAATATTTTATTTTATATAGACAGTCAAATAATGCCAAGACACCACGGACAAACGATAAGGAAAGATCACCTTCAACATAAGTAACTAGTTATTAAAGTCATTAATACAAAACCAAATAAAAAGTGCAAAAGATTAGAAATAAAAAGTATTATACTAGACACTTTGTCTTCACCAAGTGATGTAAGAGACTTAGGCAAACATGGCCTTGATTGTCAAGAACTCTTACGATCAATCTTGGATCCCGAGACGACTCACACACTCTACGATGGACAATGGATGATGGTGGTGGATGATGGTGTTGTGATGGTGGTGGGTGGTGGATGAAGTGTGAGAGAGGTGGTGTGCCAAGGGATGAGTTGAAATGAAACCAAGCACTCCTATTTATAGGCTGAACAGAAGGCTGGGCACGGCCCCGTGTCCGCTGGACACGGCCCCGTGCCTGTCTGACACTCTCTCTCTTCATTAATTGTAATTCGCAATTACAATTAATGCGCCTGCTGTACTTTCGCCACGCCCCCGTGTTCACTGGACACGGCCCCGTGGTGGGCAATAGAAGCTTCTATAGGTTTGTCTTTTCTGCTGCTTCTTGGGCACGGCCCCGTGCTGGCTGAGCACGGGGCGTGTTCAGTCTTCTGCCTTCTCTATTTTGCTTGGGAAGATGCCGTTGAGGGGTCGGGCAGTCCACTTATGTTCCTTTTCTTGTATTTATGTTGGATTTAGCTGTCTTTTTGCTTCTTTTGTGTTTTTGAGCTCATTTAATCCTGAAAATACAAAAGGAAGACAAAAACACTCTTTTTCCAATATTAGTACTTAAAAAGGGTTAGTTTTATGCCTCATTTGATGTAATTTATATGTTGCATTTTACACACATCAGAGATCATGGACGGAAAGATCAGGAATGTGGTTTCTCTTGATCTAGTCAAGAACAGACAAAACACGCCAGAGCATTGGCATGGTTTGGCTGAAAGAGATTTTGGTGATATTAAAGAATTCAGTGATGAAGTCCGGAAAGGGGAATTGTAGCCCTAGGGTAAAAGGGAAAGCACTGAAGCATATCCACTCGCTGGAGACCATGTCCGACCAGATTTCCCGGTCAAACGGTCTAAATACGGTTCCTTCCGGGAATATGCCGGAAGATTTTAAGGCTGACAGGTGGGCACTATCGAAGGTACAAACTTCCTTCTCCGGTTCTTGGAGAAGGTTCTGATTGATGAATGTGGGAGCCGAGTCACCTGAGCTGGATCTTGTTTGCCTTGGCATTTGGTCACCTGAATTTTTCGCCGGAGAAAGAGGATAAAGATGAATATGAAGATGAGAGAGAGAATGTTACCTTTTCCTTGTCGATTATGATTAAAAAAGAGATGAGGATGAGAAGATATAGGGCATGATGAGTAAATATAGGCTGGGTAGTTGAAAACGGTCACATCATTGGTCTTATCTATTAATTACCTCGGTCTTCGTGAAAAATGTAACCGTTAGTGCAGGATAACAAACGGTAACATTTTTGGGGACAATTGTTATGGGTGAAATTCTGAGCCCATATCCTGAAAAGTATCTTGATTTATATCTTGGTTATATAGTATCTGCTTAGATCCGGGATGCTGATTCAGGATATTGGTAACATCCTGAATGGTATCCTCAGGATTACTAACGGATCATGTGCAGGTACGTGGGTTAGAAGCTAGCAACGTTCACAAGGACTCATTCCGCGGAAGACTCGGTCCAAGTTGTTCAAGGAAAGACGTTAAGCCCGCTTTATTTGGTTCCAAACGGCTATTTATGGAATATTCGGGAGTATCCCATATTTATAGGAATATTAGTTTATACTTTGTAACTATAAATAGGTGGGTATACCAGATCGAATAGGACATCACATTGACACTCGCTACACTTTAACACTCGCTCTCTAGCAATTTTCACTTTCATACAAAAGCATTGTAACACTTAGCGATCTGGTCTATATCCTGCACTGTATCTTGAAGTTGAAAGCAATAAGAAGAATAAGGCAGCTGCGATTGTCAGCTCTCGAGGTTTTATGCCGGCGATCTAGATTGATCAAGGGCTTTCCTCGTACATCTCGTGTCATTTACTTTACTTTTTGCTCATAGTTTGATCATATATACAGCTCAATATCCTGAGCCGTATCCTGAATACTGATTTTTCAAATAACTTAACCGGCATATTTTCAACACACTTTCTAGCACACTACCTCACTTTACTAATTTGATCACTAAATTGCTTCGGTAATTTTTGACCAAAACAAATACCATGACCATCTGATCGTCAATACGAAGAATCATTTTATAATTTAAATATCATTATTGTTTGATATAGTATACAAAAATGGCTGGCGCGGATGAAGCAAACAGTCATCCTGCAGAAGGCAACGACACCAGGATTAATACCACTGGTGCCGAACTGCAAGCAATGATCACCGCAGCAGTTACTCAGGTAGTGGATGCTAAATTTAAAGATCCAAGTATTGTTCGGTCTTAAACTCATTCAAGATCCCATTCTCAACCTCAAACTCATAAGAAAAGTTAGTCTCAGCACTCATCTAATCAGGGTAGTGAGCCAAAGAGGCAGATTGTCCTCGAGCCGACTCCCATGTACACCAAGGGTTGTACCTATAAGTACTTTGTCTCTTGTAAACCGAGGGATTTTACAGGAGAAAAGGGAGCAATCGATTTCATGAAATGGTTAGACGAGATGGAGACTGTGATAGACATCAGCGGATGTGCTAAAGAGGATATAGTGAAGTTTGTGTCACAATCCTTCAAGGGCGATGCCCTCACTTGGTGGAAAGCATTAGTGCAAGCCACCGGGAAGGTTCCTTTGTACAATATTTCGTGGAACAAGTTTGTTGATTTGGTTAAGGACACCTATTGTCCCCAGCACGAAGTTGAGCGGATAGAGACTGGTTTCCTCACCTTAGTGACGAAGGATCTGGATTGTAGATCCTACATGACTAGCTTCAATTCAATGTCAAGGCTAGTGCTATACCTAGTCACTCCTGAACCCAAACGCATTGCACGTTTCATCGGTGGTTTGGCCCCCGAAATAAAAGGGAATGTTAAGGCTTCTAAGCCAGCCACTTATAGATCTGCTGTGGATCTATCTTTGTCCCTCACTCTTGATATTGTGAGGAGTAGGGCAAAGAAAACCACTGATGATGGGAAGAGGAATAGAGAGGAAGACAAGTCTCCTCAGTCAAACAAGAAGAGCAAGGGGAACTTTGGTTCGAAGAAAGGGCAGTTCAATGACAAGCCCAGATGCAAAACCTGCAATAAAAGGCACTTTGGAAAGTGCAACCAAGACCCACAAGCTAAACCATGTGGGATCTGCAAAAAGAAAGGGCACAAATTTGTAGAGTGCCAAAACATTAAGGATGCAACCTGTTATGGTTGCAATGAAAAGGGGCACATCAAGACCAATTGCCCCAAGAATGCTAAGAAGCCCGAGGAGGCAAGGAAAACCAACGCAAGGGTTTTCCAAATGAATGCTAGGGAAGCAGTGAACGACGAGAACGTTATAACAGGTAACTTCCTCATCAATAATAATTATGCTAGAGTCTTATTTGATTTCGGTACTGATAAGTCTTTTGTAGACCATAAGTTCTGTAAGTTATTAAATTTGCCTATTAAGACTCTAGACATAAAATATGAGGTAGAGCTTGCCGATGGTACCTTAGAAACAGCTTCAACTCTTCTTGATGGATGCTCTATATCCATTAAGAATCATTCTATCCCGCTATCCCTCTTGCCAATGAAATTGGCTGGGTTTGATATAGTTTTAGGAATGGACTGGTTGTCGCATAACCAAGCCTAAATTGCCTGTGATAAAAAGCTAGTTATTATCAAAACCCCTTCTGGTGAAACCATCACTATCCAAGGAGATACACAATATGGTTTGCCCAACAACGTGTCTATTCTCAAGGTGTCACAGTGTTTGAAGAGTGGATGTGTCATCTACATGGCACAAGTGACAGTGAATGATCCGAAACCCAAGATTGAAGATATTCCAATTATATCCGAATATCCTGATGTCTTTCTTGAGGAATTACCTGGATTACCTCCCGAGAGGCAAGTAGAGTCCAGGATAGACATTCTTCCAGGATCTGCACCTATTGCACGAGCTCCTTATCACCTAGCGCCTACTGAAATGAAAGAACTCAGGACTCAATTGGATGATTTACTGGAAAAAGGTTTTATACAACCTAGCTCTTCGCCTTGGGGAGCTCCAATATTGTTTGTGAAAAAGAATATGCATTGATTATCGTGAATTAAATAAAGTAACAATCAAGAATCGTTATCCTTTGCCCAGGATCGACGATTTGTTCGATCAACTTCAAGGGGCAAGCTACTTCTCGAAAATTGACTTAAGGTCTGGGTATCATCAACTCAAGGTTAAGAGTGAAGATGTACCAAAGACAGCTTTCAGAACAAGGTATGGACATTTTGAGTTCTTAGTGATGCCTTTCGGGCTCACTAATGCACCAGCAGCATTCATGGACCTCATGAATAGAGTCTGCAAGCCATACTTAGATAAGTTTGTCATCGTTTTCATAGATGACATACTTATCTACTCTCGTAATCAAGTTGATCACGAGAAGCACCTTCGATGTATCTTAGGATTGCTTCGACAGGAGAAATTGTATGCTAAATTCTCCAAGTGCGAGTTCTGGCTTCGCAAAGTCCAATTCCTTGGACATGTTGTTAGTGAGCATGGAATCCAAAGCATGGAATCCAAGTTGATCCCGCTAAAGTAGAAGCTGTAATGAATTGCGAAGCACCAAAGACTCCAACTGAAATTCGTAGCTTTCTGGGTTTGGCAGGTTACTATAGAAGATTCATTGAAAACTTCTCAAGGATAGCTGGACCATTAACTTCTTTGACCCGTAAAAATGTTAAGTTTGATTGGGGTCCGAAACAATAAGAATCCTTTGAGATCCTTAAGCAGAAATTGAGCAATGCTCCGGTGCTAACCTTACCTGATGGAATTGAAGAGTTTGTTATATACTGTGATGCTTCACACACCGGTATGGGTTGTGTACTTATGTAGCGAGGCAAGGTGATTGCCTATGCATCACGACAATTAAAAGTGCATGAGAAGAATTACACCACCCACGATTTGGAGTTGGGTGCCGTTGTATTCGCACTAAAGTTATGGAGACATTATTTGTATGGAACTAAATGTGTGATCTTTTCTGATCACAAAAGTCTCCAACATCTATTCAATCAAAAAGAGCTCAATATGAGGCAACGCCGTTGGATGGAAACTTTAAATGATTATGATTGCGAAATTCGCTACCATCCTGGTAAAGCGAATGTTGTCGCCGATGCTCTAAGCCGAAAGGAGAGAATCAAACCAATCAGGATCAATGCCAAGAGCATTGAACTGAAGAATAGCCTGAATGAAAGGCTATTAGCTGCACAAAAGGATGCTGTTCTGGAAGCTAACCTTCCAGAAGAAAAGTTAGGTGTATCTGTTGAACAGTTAACACCGGGTAAGGATGGAATCCTCAGACTAAATGGAAGAATTTGGGTTCCTATTCACGGAGGACTTCGGGATGTAATCCTCCAGGAAGCTCACAACTCTAAGTACTCAGTTCACCCTGGAGGTGACAAAATGTATCAATATTTAAAGGCTAATTATTGGTGGATAGGTTTGAAGAAATCTATTGCCACACATGTAGCTAAATGCCTGACTTGTGCTCAGATTAAAGCTGAACATCAAAAGCCATCAGGTCTACTACAACAGCCAGAACTTCCTACATGGAAGTAGGAGATGGTAACAATGGATTTTATAACCAAGTTACCCAAAACAAGGCATGGAAATGATACAATATGGGTCATAGTTGATAGACTGACTAAGTCAGCACATTTCTTACCCATCAAGGAGACTCATAGCTCTAATAAGTTAGCCCAATTATATGTGGATAAGATTGTAGCCCTTCACGGAGTACCGGTGTCTATTATCTCTGACAGAGATACTAGGTACACCTCTCACTTTTGGAAAAGTTTTCAACAATCCTTGGGCACCCGTTTGAATTTTAGTACTGTTTACCATCCTCAGACAGATGGACAGAGTGAGCGTACAATTCAAACATTGGAAGACATGCTTTGTGCATGTGTTATTGATTTAGGAGGTAGTTGGGATGACCACCTACCCTTGATCGAGTTCTCCTATAACAATAGCTATCATACAAGCATTCAGGCTGCGCCTTTTGAGGCATTATATGGTAGAAAATGAAGAACACCTGTTTATTGGGCGGAAGTAGGAGAAGCTCAGCTATCAAGACCTGATATAGTCCTTGAAACGACGGACAAAATTGTCCAGATTCGCGATCGCCTGAAAGCTGCCAGGGATAGGCAGAAAAGTTATGCTGACAAAAGGCGAAAACCTCTAAAGTTTGAGGTTGGTGACAAAGTCTTACTGAAAGTATCACCCTGGAAAGGTGTAATGCGTTTTGGTAAGAAGGGCAAGCTAAGCCCTAGATATATAGGACCATTTGAGATTATTGAATGTGTCGGCAGTGTAGCTTATAAGCTAAACTTGCCTGAGGAGCTGAGTGGAATCCATAATGTGTTCCACATCTGTAATCTCAAGAAATGCCTAGCTGATGAATCGCTGGCCATGTCTCATAAGGACGTACAGATTGATGAAAGCCTAAGATTTGTTGAAAGACCTATATCGATTGAGGATCGTCAGGTTAAAAAGCTTCAAAAGAAGCATGTGCCTATAGTAAAGGTCAAATGGAATGCCCGTAGAGGTCCCGAATATACGTGGGAAGTAGAGTCCACTATGCGATAGAAATACCCTCACTTATTCCAGTAAATCTCAGGGTCGAGATTTCTTTTAAGGGGGTGAGGATGTAACACCACGTAAAAACATGTCCAATTATGTAAAGACACGTGTCCTAAACTCTAAATATGTGAAAGATTTAGTTGAAGGACTAAAGTTGTCAAAAAGTGAAACTATGTGTCCGGAGGGACTAAAAGTGTCAACATGCCAAACTTGTGCCTCTGAATGACCTTACGTGAAGAATATATTCTTAAACGAGTGATTGATTGAATATAAGAAGCCGTTTGTGAAAATAATCAGAAGATTATAAAACTACAAGGGTTAAACGTGTCAACATGTCAATTCTGACCTCTGAGTGACCTTTTAACGAAACCGAGGCTTCAGAATATTCAAATATACTCTCAAGAATAAGTGGTATAAATTTCACGTGGTTTCGAGATAGTTAAGCATGTTTTCAAGAATGTGGGCTATAAGTGTCAACTTGTCGAAACTAGCATTTATAGTGATAATTAACGAACCCGAGCCTAACGAAGTTTGTTTATACATCCTTGAGCCTCGACAATCTAACTACAAGGGCCTTGTTTGCCAAAAATGAAGTTAAAAAGGGTTTTAAATGGCCAGGGATTGTTTCTGCCAATTCAGAAAATGGTTTAAACTGGACAGCAGGTCTACGCGGCCCGTGTAAGACCCCTCTTCGGCTTACGCGGCCCGCCTGAGAGTCACCAGCGCAGAAAAATGGACAGATGTGTGTTTTAAGCTGTTGCACCACCTTAAACCTCATTTTTAACGATTCTAGGGGCTGGTAAACGGTAATATAAATCCACTAGACACCTGGGGTGATCCTAGGATGTCTTTTAACAGCTGAAAGTGATCCAAGAGATTGGGATTTAGTATATAAGGGACTTGAGTGTTGAGTTCTTATGCACATAAGTTGCAACAACTCAAAGGAACTTGTCTCTGGAGCTTGCAAGCAGTAGGAGAAGATTACCAAGTGTAGAAAAGACAGCTAGGATCATTAGTAAGCTTCTAATTACTTGCTTAGTCGTTTTAATTAGCTTAATTACCTAAAAGTCAAACTTGTCGTAAATTAGGTTTGACTTTCAGTTTAATCACATATGGTCTAACCACTGATCAAAACGAAAGTGGTTATAGAACCATATTAAGGTAGGTGATTAATCCTTAAAAGGGCACCTCCTAATTATCTCGTTTGACTAGTTAATTGTCGGGTCAAAGTAGTTTGACAAAAAGTCAAACTGGACAGAATGTTTAAAAATGAATAAAATTTATAAACCAAAGGTTCTAAATTATATTTTAACATTCTAATGACTTGGTAATTAATATTAGAACATCGTTTATCAGTCCTAACCCGGCAATTAATAGTCTAAGGTCAGTTTATAACCGAAAGTCGCAAAAGCTTGACTTTTGCTTTGACCTTCAGTTCTGACCCATTCAAGCTTAATTCTCCCATGTTTTAAGCTTCCATTAGGACCACATTACTCAGTAATATAACCCTCTAAAGTTATATTGCATGGTGCCTAATGGTTTGAATTATATGCACATGATCGTTAATATGCTTAAAAATGCCATAAACGCCCTTTTGACACACAACTGAGATTTTTAGCAATGTGAATGGATAACACCTTTGTTACTGATATTTAGACTTGTCCCGAAAATTTGACATCAGTTTGAGGTCTAGATTAGGAGTTATGCTCAATAGCGTAATTAGAAAGCTTTTTATTAATTAAATGGCGTAATTAGCATAAAGCCTATCTAAACCCAATTTTTGATACCAAAATTTTTACCTACTGATGTAAAATAAAATTTTGGGATTTTTTAAGATTTTTATTTATTTTTAGGCTGAGCATAACATAGGATTATAGCTTTGATTCGGTAATTGTCGGTTTTACCCTTTTCATGCATAAAATGAGTTTTACATAACATTTTGACACCAAACTTTTTGCTACTGATTTTATTTGATAAATAAAACATTTTGGACTTTATAAATTGATCAAAAACTCAGATTTCCTATTTTAACCCAAATATCCCTTAAAACCGACTTTTTAGCGTTTTTAGCGCATAGTATGAGTTAAAACTTTATTTGGCATATAAAACTTATTACCTACTGATGTTTTAAGTTAATTTATATAATTAAACAGTAAGCCAAAGTTTTTAAACTCAGAATTCTATTTTGACCTTTAAAGCTTATGTGAAATTACCAAAATGCCCCTACGGTGCATAGTTTGGTTATATAAGATAAATTTCACATATATAAATTACCCTACTGTTATAACTTATAAAAATACATATTTTTACTGATTAGATCAGACCTAGAACTCAGTTTAATATTTAAACTCTTTTATGAGCATTAAAATTACCAAAATGCCCTTATGGGACTTAATTTGGTTTAAATTAATTTTTGGGCATATATGTTAACATCTTACTGATGTATTAACATATTTTGAGCATAATAACAATTAAGACCTGTATATAATTTATTTGGTTACCCGTTACGCGTTTACGCGTTCGGATCGGTTCACGTGACTAGTTTACGTAAAATAGCCGAAACGGGCTTAACCTTATCATTTAAATTCTCAATTTCCAGAATGTGTTTAGTTTACCCATATTATACAAGTATCCAAGCTTGTCGGGTCTAAACCACATCTTATTCCGGTCTCCGCTTAATCTAGCGTTTAGAACCGTAAGGTTTCCTTCTAGCTAGCCGGTCTAAGTCCTTGACTAAATTAAAGGCACGTGAGCATTCTAATAGGTTAATAAACCTTCTATACAGATTAAATAGCTTGTGGAATAAGGTGCCATAAAAAAGCTTTAGGATTATACTGCTAGCATCAGGTAAATACTTTTAACTTATTTTCCCTTATACGGGCTTGGGATATGGTATTATAATAATACCACTTGGTCGGGTATGAAATCATTTAATCAGATTGTGATTAATAAATTTACATAACCCATTTTAATCTGTCTTGTTTGATAACATAAGCATTGGGGGTTAATACGACCGTGTCCTGGATATCCTAGGCTCATTTCATTTGAAAATGGCCACGACCTATGCACGGGGTGTAGGCATACACCTGACAGATGCAAATGCTAAATAATAAATATAAACCCACATGTTGGGGATAACTCCTTTGTGGGTTCTATAAGTGGTGAGTCGGTTAATCAAGACCGGCTTCCAAACCGACCCCAATTGTATGACAAACATATAAATCTGTATACAAGATTATCTTTAAATAATTGTCCCAAGTTATAAACGATTTGTGCCATGTGCACTTAAATCAATTTTCATAAATGATTTCAAAAGAGTCAGTTAATTGTATTTACCAGTGTAAACTGACGTATTTTCTTAAAGACTGATTTGACAGGTACCTCTCGTAATAGGCTAGAGCTATTAGGTGTCATAAGAGGATCTTGCAAATCCATAGCTGCCTGAAGTCTGTTATTTTGTTTCTTTGTGTTAGTGCATACGTCTGTCGACTTCGTCTTGTATCGAGTCTTGCATTGTTCGTGGCTCGAAGATCAAGAAATCAAGTTTATAAGCTAATTCCGCTTGAAGCATGACATTCCGCTTGAGTTAGCTTATTTCGCTTGAACATTACATGTTTTTTCGCTTGAATGTATTTGTTGTGATTTCGCTTGTAATGACATTCCGCTTGAGTCTGTTCAAGCGGAATCAGATGTCTATAAATAGGAGATAGGTTGTGTCATTTGGAGCGGAATTAGAGAAGAGTGTTTCCGACGACGAAGCTCTGTCTAAGTGTCTTCAGATCTGTAATTGCTCATAAATCAATATACAAGACAGTTTAAAGTGATATCTTGCTGATTTCAACTCATAATGTATGTTTCCGCCTTTCATTGTGAGAAGAACACCTCTGATTGACTCATTTCGGGTCAAAACACGATCCTACAAGTGGTATCAGAGCTCAGGAGGAAGAGTTCTGCAATTTTCAGCTTGATTTCATCTCATTTTCTTACTTCTACACCTTATTTTATAAATTGAACAACTTTTCACGGTTAAAATGACCTGAATTTTTCACAACATAAGCATAATACTGTTTTAACAAAGCCTTGAGAGAATTAGACATAAATTCAGCTTAAAAGTGACAAAAATGGACCAAAGTTCTAATTCCGCTTGAACGAGTCTCTTAATTCCGCTTGAAAAGTGTTATTCCGCTTGAAACATCACAAGCGAAATAACTGATTTCGCTTCAAACGGTTATTCCGCTTGAGTTGACTTTCTGTTTGAAAATCTTAATTTCGCTTGAAGTGGTGTGCAGGTGATCTCGCTTGAAAGGGTAATTTCGCTTGGAGTAATTTCGCTTGAAACCTAATCTCGCTTGAAAGTGTCTGTTTGAAAAAAAAAGTTTACCGAATCATGAGTGAAGAATTTTACAACGCATTTGCAACACCCCCGACTACTCCGGCTACCATTGCTCAAAACATGAACTTGCAAAATGAGACTGGAACTACGCAAAAACCCCTAAAGCTAATGAGCATTGAGGAGTATTACGGTTGGAAAGATTGGTTTGAAAACTGGGTTCAAGCCAATCACTTGAGATCTTGGGAGTGTATTTTGAAAAAATATGTGCTACCACGTACTGATCTGCAAGTTGAAAAAGAAATCTCTGAGTTCACTGATAAAGAACGAGACATGTACAGAGCTGAAAAGATGATGATTAGTCTACTTCAGCAAGCTATTAAAGAAGACATCGTTGTATTGCTTCAACATGACAAAACTTCAAAATCAATTTGGGATGCTCTTAAAATCAAGTTTGAGGGAAGTGATAAGATGATAAAAGGTAAAAAGTCATTGCTTAAAAAAGAATTTGATCTATTCACAAGTCTGCCAGGGGAAGACACAAAGAAATTGATTGAAAGATATTGCCACTTAGTGCGTTCTATGTCGTTATTAAGTATAACCAAAGAACGAGAGGAATGGGTCGACAAATTAGCTGATGCTTTACCTAAAAAAGAATGGGGTACATTTTGATGATCTTAAAGAACACCGGAGTATATGATGGTTTGACGATATCTCAGTTCATCGAGAAGATTGAAGGTCAAGATCTTGAACAACAAAAGATTGCGAGGATGAGTAATCCGAGTGGTCAACAAGATGTGAAAATGTATTACAAAGGCAATGTTCAAGAGGTTGAAAAAAGTCCGAAGATTCAAACTGCTTTTAGTGCTGGAGACTTATCTGGAAATGTTGAACAAAGTTCAAATAGTAGCAGTGGTTTTTCTTCATATCCGAGTGTTAATCCAAAGAGTTCAACTTCAAGTTTTCATTCTCAAAGTTCAAAAAGTGGAAATGGTTGTGTGATACAGTGCAACATTGCATTGAATCTTCCTGATGGTCAAATTTTTTCTGAAGAAATTGCAAAAGATCACATGGCGTTACTTGCAACTGTGCTACAATCCTATGAAGGTTTAGTTGCGGGAAGGATCGGAAATCCTATGCTGACGAAAGAGGATTACGATCAGATAGACACTGAAGAAATGGAGCTCATGGACATCAAATGGTGTCTAGCTAGTGTTTTGAGGAGAGCAGAAAAGTTCAAAATGATAACAGGGAGAAATGATTTTCTGGATGCACATGTTTCTACTTTGGGTTTTGATAAATCTAAAGTTACTTGTTTTCGATGCAGGGAGAAAGGTCATTTTAAAAGAGAATGCAAAAATCAGGAAGCGAGTGGAGCAAAGAATCCATTTAGAAAAGATGACTACTATCGGAAAGCCATATATCAACAAGTTGCTCATCAACCATATCAACAAAAGGAAACGCAAACTGCTCATGGGAAAATGATTGAAGATGCAAATAAGAAATCTTATTCTGGTATCATTAATCAATATGAGCAATCTTCAACAAATTTCTGTTCGAACAAATATATTTCAGCTGATAGTAAAGCATGTTTAATAAACCAAGATGATGAAAAATTACCTGAAGGGTTCAGCTGGGATAGGTTTGCGGATGAGAATGGGAATTTTAAAGCTTTCATTGCAAAGATAGTTCAAGAACCTGATTTGTTTACCGAATGGATGAAAGCGATTGGTGTTCATGAGAAGAATCAAAAAGAAGAATCTGTTTCATCCGATGAAATCTCAGAAGAAGAAATTGTTGTTGATCAAACATCATCTGATTCTTGCTCTTCAGATGATAGTTCTGAAAAGACATTAAATTTTGATCAAACACCATCTGATTCTAGTTCTTCAGATGAGAATTCTGAGAAGACAATTGATTTTGATCAATCACCAACTGATGACAGTAGTGATGATGAGGAAGAAAGACATATTAATGTTGCAAAAACTCATCTATCTCCTGAAAGTTTTCAATTTTATTTTGCAGATCGCCTGGAGAAACTGAAGAAGAGACGAGCAGCAAAAGAACAAAAGAAAATGAAGAGTGAAAGTGTTGCTCAAGAAGAAGAGACTGTTCAAAAAGAAGAAGTTAAAGCTGAAAAGGTGATTGAAGCTGAACCAGTGATTGAGGTTGAGAAAGTCATCGAAGTTGAAAAGATTGTAGAAGTCAACAAGCCTTGTTTAAAGTGTTCAGAATCTTGCAAGCAATGTGCAGAAAAAGATGAGAAATTGGTTGAGCTTGAAAAGATGAAAGAACAACTATTGTTCAATCTCAATTACGTGAAAGAATCATATGATGTGCTAAATAGAACAGTAACTGGTCTTCAAAAGACAAATTCTGAAAGAGAAGATGCGCTAACCATGATGAATGCTATGATGATGACAAAGCAGAAGGCGATAAATCATTACATTGAAGAATGTGCCAAGTTGCAGCAGGAGTTGGAGACAGAAAAGATTGAAAATGAGAGAATTAGACGTTTACTGCAAAGTTATTCTAGTTCTGATTATCTCATTGATCGAATTTATCCAACTGTTGCAGGTTTTGAAGCATTTAAAGATGATGAGAAGCAAAAGAAGACGGATACTGGTAAGAAACAGAGTGTTAGTTATAACAAGTGTCCGCCTCCGATTTGGGAAGGATATTCTCCTAGAAAACCGAATGAGGAGCAAGTCGAAAAGGCAGTCAATATAAAGTTAAAGTCCAATATAACCGATGAATTACCAGAAAATATTGACGTCGTTTTTACATCGGCTGACACTGATCATGAGTCTGAGTTAATAAAAAAGGTGGTCGATTAGGTGTTGGATACAGATGAGGAATCGGAGTTAAAGTTTGAGTCAAAGTCCGAGTCTGGATGTTCAAGTTCGTCCATCAAAAGTTTGAGTTCGTCGGACAACAGTTCAAAGTCGTCGGTTAAACGGGTTTATAATAAAGAATTCCTGTTATCAAAATCTAATTTGAATGACGAAGCAATCAAAGTGGCATATACATTGATTGATTCAGACAAATTATATTCTGATGAGGAATTTCCAATAAGAAGTGTTCAAATTGAAAAGATCAAAAAGGTTTTCAAAATGACAGAAATTAATATTTCTGAAATAAAAGATTTAAATCTTACTGAAAAACCTAAAAAGTACACTTCAAGAGTTCAACAATGATTAAACAAGAAAAAAAGGTTACGGTTCTGGTTCTGGTTTTCAAAAGAAACCAAACCATAACGGTAATTTCAAAAAGAAAGGTCTTGGATTTATTCCACCAGAAAATTATAAAAATGAAAAATATGTTCGAGATTTTAAATCTAAAATGATATTTGTTTCAGGGACAAGCTGTGAAGAGGAATCAAAAAGTCCATTCTGGAAGCAATCAAACAGAGAATTCCTTGCCAAGAAACAAGAAAGAATGGGAACTGGAGTTTTTCATAGAAAGGAGACTAGAACCTGTTTTAGATGCAATGAAGCTGGTCACATTGTATTGAATTGTCCATTGGATACAAAGACAAAACAGGGAGTTTCTAAAAAACTCAAAGAAAAGGTTGTTGAGAAAAATGAGCCACCAACTGAAAAATTCAAAATTTTTGAAAATTCAACTTATGAAGTTGGTGAGTGTTCAAAGAAAAATTTTTACAAAAAGAGAGCCAAAGATAACCAAATGTGGGTTGTTAAGAATTTTTCTGAGAAATCTGGCGATGAATCTGATTCCGCAAAGTCAGAGGAGTCACATTTTGAGGTAAAAGAGGAAAACTCAGTGCCTCCAATGGATGATGCAAATTTTCCACCATTGAGGGCTGAGAATTTTAAATCAAAGGTTGGGAAAGTTGATATCTCGAATCAGTTCTATTCTGAGAAGAAAGAATTTGATGTTGATAAAGCTTTTAATGGGAATGTTAAAAAGATTTTTGGGAAAATGGTCGAGGGTAAAGTCAAAGGGGTAAAGGACTTTTATAAAACAAAGAAAGCATCGTATTATTCAGGTGAAGTTGAGGAGGAAACATCCAAGTTTGGTGAAGCTTGGATGTATGTTTTTCATAAGTAAGTTGTATGACTTGCCGGAGCTCCCAGGTTGGTAAGAGTGGAGCAGGAATCGGCATCTTTCTTGAGAAATTCACAGGATGGTAACTGTGATATTTCAACTTACAAGTGGTTGATAAAGGTTTTTACTTACACGTGGTAAATCAGGGACATTAAGTTGTACTTGATTTTCTACAAATGTTTGAGAAAACAAAGTGATGAATTGATCCCCTAACCTACAAGTGGTTTTATAAAATCAACAAAACTTATTTTTCGGAAAAACCATTTGATTAAAACAAACTTAAGTGTTTTGAAATCACAATGGGAAAATAGTTTGTTGTGAGGGGGAGTTCTGATTGTTTATGCCAAGTGGATGGAGAATTGAAGCGATTCGATATCGGTTGTCACTTTACTTGTACAGTTTGTTTTTAAATTTTTTTAAATGTGTTTGCATTTTAGGGGGAGTAAGAATTTTTCAGAAAATCCAAAAACATTTGAAATTTTGAAAAAGGCAAAAACATGATAAAATACAAAAATGAGTTTATTGTGAAGAAGAGGAAATGATAGTACATCAGTGGACTATCACAACATGCTAAAGAAATGGAAAGTTAAAATGTGATAAACAGTCTCACTGATGATATGCCAGTAGGTTTTTGCACATTTAGTAGATTGTGACGAGATATAAACCTAAATTTAAACTTGCTTATATCGTGGGGAACATCTCTTGGATATATATGTTAAAATGTGATAAACGGTCTCACTGATGATATGCCAGTAGGTTTTTGCACATTTAGTAGATTGTGACGAGATATAAACCTAAATTTAAACTTGCTTATATCGTGGGGAACATCTCTTGGATATATAGGTAACCCCTGAAATCTCGTTTGAAAGGTCCCTCTTTCTGAGATACTAGGTCTTTATGCTCAGTGATATCTGGGGTATTATCTCGGGACTTCTGATAATGCGGAAGCAATGGCCTAGTCCCCGGAGAATACTTTAATGCTTGCTTGAAATATAGCTCACCCTCAGCATAAAAAAAATGATGAAACATTGAAAAATGCTAATCATGTGCTGTTGAAACAAAAGATCCTCTAAAGGGGACCCACCAAAAGTCGAAGCCGTCATCTCTCTGCTGAACAGAAGTTCGGACCTGAGCTCTCACGGTTTTCGCAATATAACCCCTTACAGATATCATCTGTGGTATGTTCACCTGTAAGACTGAATATTGGGATCTGGATACGGGAGTATATTCAAGTGGTGGGACACGCTAATAAGTTTAAGTTCTTAAGAAATTAATCTCGTATCTCAAAACAGTTGAACTTTGTGTGAGAATTTAAGTGGATCAGTATACTGACAATCTAAGTGAATCGTTTAGAACTTAAAATGTTTAAAGCTTAACGGTGTTGGTGATTTGTCTAAAAAAATCTGATATGATCCTCTTACACAAACTCACAAAAATAGTGTTTGTAAATATTTCTTTACTGCAGTTCATTCTTTTCAATAATTCAAAAAATACAAAAAGATTTTTAATGTGTTTTAGCATAATTTTTGAAAAATTCAAAAAGATTTTCGACAACTGATGTTGGAGAGCTGATTTTCAAAATTCCAAGTGCTAAACTTGATGAGCATGTGGTAAGGGGAAGTTTGTGTGTTTAAATGAGAAAAGTTTTTGAATATACAAGTGCTCATCTGAGGTTTCTAACATTGATAAATCATTCTGGTTAAATTTGAAAAGGAGTTTGTATATATAAATTTGTAAATTGTTAAAATTTGTGAAATTTATTTATGGGTTAAGAATGTGCAGGTTTTGCCAGGTTTCTATCATGAACCTGAAGAAAGAGCATAGAGAGCCAGGTTCCGATACCTGAAGACTCTGTGATTTCAACGAGCCAGACTGCAATCCCAGCAAATCGAAAGGGGGAGTCTGAAGATATCCGAGAAGATAAGATTGTTCGAGGAGAGTCTGTCGGTGCTGGAAAAGAGTTCGAGCAAACTGATAAAGACTGAAGACGTTGAAGACTCGACACTTAAGACTCGTCAACATTTGAGGGGGAGTCTGTTAGTGCATACGTCTGTCGACTTCATCTTGTATCGAGTCTTGCATTGTTCGTGGCTCAAAGATCAAGAAATCAAGTTTATAAGCTAATTCCGCTTGAAGCATGACATTCCACTTGAGTTAGCTTATTTCACTTGAACATTACATGTTATTTCGCTTGAATGTATTTGTTGTGATTTCGCTTGTAATGACATTCCGCTTGAGTCTGTTCAAGCAGAATCAGATGTCTATAAATAGGAGATAGGTTGTGTCATTTGGAGCGGAATTAGAGAAGAGTGTTTCCGACGGCGAAGCTCTGTCGAAGTGTCTTCAGATCTGTAATTGCTCAGAAATCAATATACAAGACAGTTTATAGTGATATCTTGCTGATTTCAACTCATAATGTCTGTTTCCGCCTTTCATTGTGAGAAGAACACCTCTGATTGACTCATTCCGGGTCAAAACACGATCCTACACTTTGTATTTATTTATAATCCGCCTGTGGATCTTATTACATTCCAGTCTGTATATTCTTTCACTCGAACACTCAGACATTATGGTTTGTAATAGTTTATTCACCAAGCCTTCCGTTGTGCTATTATATTGTGTATATTGACTATGATGATATCAACTATGTCACGATACTCCCCGCCGGGCCCACCGGTAATATGTGGAAATATCGGGGTGTGACAAAATCAGACAATGTTGACATTTAAGCACATAATTGCAGATATTAAATAATAATAATAATATTGTACGGAAGTTACCGGTTCTGTGCCAGTTGTCACAGTCTCCCCCCGTTAAAAGAATTTCGTCCCGAAATTCAGGCTGAGCTAACTCTCGCAGGAGTTTTCTTGAACAGGTGGGGGTACTTGTCTTTAAACTGGTCTTCATGTTCCCACGTGTACTCGGGTCCGTGCTTAGAGTTCCAACGTACTTTCACAAGTTTGACACTACTCCTTCGGGTCTTGTTGACTTTCCAGTCTGTAACCTCAACTGGTTGTTCTGTAAATCAGAGTGTGTCGTCAATATGCACTTCATCCGCAGGGATGATCACTGTTTCTTGGGATGGACTCTTCTTGAGGTTGGACACATGAAACGTATCATGTACTTCGTTAAGTTCTTCCGGTAATTCCAACTTGTATGCCACGGTACCAATTCTTTCCAAGATCTTGAATGGTCCGATGTATCGTGGATTCAGCTTTCCACCTTTTCCGAATCTAACTACGCCCTTCCAAGGTGAGACCTTTAACAAAACTTTGTCTCCTACCTCGAATTCTAAGGGTTTTCGTCTTCGATCAACGTAGCTCTTTTGTCGATCTCGAGACGCCTTAATGCGTTCTCGGATCTGCATGATTTTTTCGGTTGTCCCTTGGAGAAGTTCAGGACCAACAATACGTTTGTCTCCAGCGTCTGCCCAACATAATGGCGAGCGGCACTTGCGGCCATATAGAGCTTCGAACGGTGCAGCTTTTATGCTCGTATGGTAACTGTTATTGTAGGAAAACTTAACTAAAGGTAGATGAGTATCCCAGCTACCGCCTAGGTCCATAACACATGCGCGAAGCATATCTTCCAGCGTTTGTATGGTTCGTTCGCTCTGGCCGTCTGTTTACGGATGGAAGGCCGTGCTTAGATCTAGTTGAGATCCAAAGGCCTCCTGGAAGGATTGCCAGATCCTTGAGATAAAACGTCCATCTCTGTCTGAAATAATTGAGGTAGGTACTCCATGATGTGCCACGATTTCTTTCAGGTACAACTCAGCAAGCTTTCCAGTGCTATCCTTCTCTCGGATCGGTAGGAAATGCGCAGATTTCGTTAACCGATCGACTATCACCCATATCATATCGTGCCCTCTCGGGGTCCTGAGTAATTTCGTTATGAAGTCCATCGAGATTTGCTCCCATTTCCACATGGGTATCTCTGGCTGTTGCAGTAGTCCGGATGGTTTTTGATATTCAGTCTTAACCTTAGCACAGGTTAGGCACTTTCCCACGTAAATAGCAACATCGCTTTTAAGCCTCGGCCACCAATAGTATTCCTTCAAGTCTTGATACATTTTGTTCGATCCTGTATGGATCGAGTATCTCGACTTGTGAGCTTCATTAAGGATTACTTCTCGAATACCGCCATAGAACGGAACCCAAATACGCCCCTTAAAGTATAAGGTTCCCTCTTTGTTTGGCGCCAAATTCTTCAGCATACCTCGGGGGTATTCAGCTCTACGATTTTCTCCCTTAAGGCTTCTTGTTGTGCATCATGAATGCGTGTAGTGAGGTTCGTTCGAATAAGTCATTTCCAATGCTCGAACCCTTAGGGTCTTGACCCTTTCTTTTCGACTTAACGCGTCTGCTACAACGTTTGCCTTCCCCAGATGGTACTTAATCTCACACTCATAATCGTTCAACAGCTCAACCCATCATCGCTGAAGCATGTTTAATTCCTTCTGATCAAATATGTGTTGTAGGCTTTTGTGATCTGTGAAGATGGTACATCGAGTACCATATAAATAGTGTCACTAGATTTTCAAAGCGAATACCATCGCGCCTAGCTCCAAGTCGTGCGTGGTGTAATTCCTTTCATGCACCTTCAACTGTCTTGAAGCGTAAGCGATGACTTTTTGACGTTGCATGAGCACGCAACCCAAACCTTGACGCGAAGCGTTGCAGTATACCACGAAGTCTTCAGTGCCTTCGGGTAAGGATAGTATCGGTGCATCGCATAGCTTATTTTTGAGCAGTTGGAAGGCTTCTTCCTGCTTATTACCCCAGTCGTACTTCTTATCTTTCTGCATAAGGGTAGTTAGCGTTTGAGCTATCTTGGAGAAATTCTCGATAAATCGCCGGTAATAGCCCGCTAAGCCTAAAAATTGTCGAACTTCGGTTGGGGTTTTGGGGGCTTCCCAATTCATTATTGCTTCAATCTTGGCTGGGTCTACATGAATACCCTTCTCGTTCACAACATGACCAAGGAACTGTACTTCGCGAATCCAGAATTCGCACTTTGAGAACTTCGCATAAAGTTTCTATTTCTTCAGTAGTTCCAGAATGGTCCTGAGGTGTTGCTCGAGCTCTTCTCTTGTTCGCGAGTAAATCAGGATATCATCGATAAATACAATCAGGAATTTATCGAGATATGGTTTGCAAACGCGGTTCATCAGATCCATAAATACCGCTGGTGCGTTCGTCAGTCCGAATGGCATCACAAGAAATTCGTAATGCCCATAACGTGTTCGGAATGCAGTCTTTGGTACGCTTTCCTCTTGAATCCTTAACTGATGGTATCCAGATCGAAGGTCGATCTTGTAATAGTAGCTCGATCCTTGCAACTGAACAAATAAGTCATCAATCCTCGGTAATGGGTACCGATTCTTGATAGTGAGCTTGTTCAACTCTCTATAGTCGATACACATCCGCAGAGTTCCATCCTTCTTCTTCACGAACAATACTGGAGCTCCCCAAGGCGAGAAGCTTGGCCTTATGAATCCTTTATCCAACAACTCCTGGTGTTGTGTAGATAATTCCTGCATCTCGGATGGTGCAAGCCAATAGGGCGCCTTGGCTACAGGAGCGGCTCCTGGGACCAAGTCTATATGGAATTCGACTTGCCGTTGCGGAGGTAGTCCAGGTAGATCTACGGGAAAAACATCAGGGAATTCCTTCACCACAGGAATGTCTTCGAGTTTCGGCTCCTCAGCCTTCTTATCTATAAGTGTTTTGGATTTCCCATTTCCAGTAATCATTACTTTGTTGAAAATCCTTCTCTTTTCGTCTTCTTTATCTGTTTCTAGAAAGAAGTTTTAATTTCTCCCTCCTATGTCAACCGGCGATCATCACGAAGATTCAACGGAAGAAATGTCTGTCGAACTTCCACCATTAAAGTGGTCTAGGTCAACTTTTGATGGTTTGATTCGGAATCTTCCGTTCCCTGAAAACTGGGGTGCCCTTTACCCTGAAAAAGGTCAGACGGCGGCAGATGCTCCGGGTGGGTATGTGACCTTGTTTGGGATTTCTTTAGTGCAGGCAACTTTCGTTTGCCTGTAACGAAATTTTTTCTTGAGATTCTTGAGTATTACAAATTCCACATCTCCCAGATGCATCCAATTGGTATGGTTAGGGTTCGGCATTTTGAATTCGTGTGTCGTACGATGCATATTGAACCGACGGTTCCTCGATTTCGAGTTTTTCATCAAATGCACTGTACTCAAGGGTTCTATTCGTTTGTTCAAAGAGCATCGGCGAAGAAGATTTTGCTTCATCCTCCAAAATCATTCCACGACTGGAAACAGAAATTCTTTTTCATTAAAGCAGGGGTTTTCCCGATGAAGATGATTTTTAGGGGAAAAGAGGACGTCCCCACTGAAACTATTCAGACCCCTGTTGACGAAAATTGGTACCAGGATCTGAAAGACGTTCCATCTATTGCTTTACCGGAGAAAGCCCTTGTTGGTGCCGGTATGAGTCTGAACTGGAGAATGGAACGAGAAGAGAAGCCAGTGTACATGGAGGATGGCAAGAGTAAGAATTTTGCCTTGTTTCTGTCTTTCTCCTCTTTTTTTTTCTTGAAATTTATCTTTACTTCTCCTTCTTTGCAGTTGTCTCGCTATATGTTGTTGCGTTTGAAAGAGAATGTGGAAAGATGTCCACTATTGCAAGAAAACCAGATGAGGAACTGTGGTATCACCGTATTGTGAAGAATTTTGTTCTTCCATGGGATGCTGATCTGTTTGTACAACCTGCTGCTGGTGCTGGTAAGCTTTTCTCATATTGTTTATTGTTTGCTTCTTTTGCGTGTTTGAACAAGTTTTATTCTGCGCTTTAGTGGGTGACTTGTCTAATTTGGGCATAGGCCCTGAGAAGAAAAGACGTGCGCCAACCGCTACTGTTGCGCCTAAGAAGAATGATGCTGAAAAAGCTCAGTCTTCTAAGGCCAAAAACGTTGGGGGAGAGAAGAAAGGTATGCGCCGCTCTTCTGACTCCTGGTGTCATTATGTGGTGGCTTCTGATTCTTTGGAGGGTCTTGCTCCTGCAGTTATAAGAAGACCAAAATTGGAACCAAAAGATACTGCCGATATCCCTCCGTCTAACCCTGATGATTCCATTGATTTGGAATCAAGCCCTGAGCACTTAGTGAGGAATAAGGCAGGGAAGAGAAAACAGTCTGGCTCTGAGGCTGAAGGTCAACCTGCAAAGAAGATTCAGAGAAAGAAGATTACCAAGAGAGGAAATCTAGATGCTTTTATTTCAGAGTCTGCTCCCGGTAAGTGTCATCTTTTGCTCTTTCCTTCATATGCGCATTGAATATTTTGTGATTTATAGACTTTGTTTTTCAGAAAAAACAGTTTCTCCTGTTCCCACAGAACCGCTGCCTGTGGTTAATGAAGAACTCCCACCCTCTCCTCCGCGTGCCTCTGTTGTTGATCAATTAAAGAATACTGAGGTTCCCGAGGGTGGTGCGGAGAAAACTGTTGGGGTTGAAGATCTTGGAGTTGACAAGCCTGTTGATGTTGCTGCGGATGCAGAAAAAGTTATTAGTCCAGGGATTGTGGATGGTGCTGTTAACCCACAAGCCCCTGTACTTGCTGGTCATGAATTGGAGAAAGAGAAAGTTGCTGAAGAAATCCCTGTTACAACTTCTCCTTCCAAAGCTTCTGGTTCTATGCCTGAAAACACCGAGAAAGTTTCTGCTAAAGGCCAAGGCTCATTTTCTGATGTTGGCAAGAACTCTCCAATCCGCCCAGACGAGACTCTGGGGGATTATTATTATAGGACTTATACGGAGAATGATGCTTCCGAAATTCATGCCCCTGTTTGGAATCTGAAAAAAGGTGATACTTTCTCAGATTGGCGCGTATGTCTGGACTGATTGCAGGGGATTTTTCCGCCAGGTGAGATTAAGTTTCAAGAAAGTCGGCTTCATGAGCAGACTTATCATGCTTACCTTGAGGAGGCCGCTTCTTATGCATCTACCACTCATCGCATAGTGCGTGAGTGGCATAGCATGCACAAGGAGTGGGATGCTTTCAAGGTGTCTAAGAAGAAAGTTGCTAATGATGAAAACCGAATTGCCTAGTTAAAAGCTAAGCTGGAAGCTGATCAGGCCAAGTTTGAAGTTGATCAGAAAACTGAAGAATGGTCCGTTGCGGGCTGGAAGAGGAAGGCGGAAGCTGAAGCTGCCCTTCTTGCCGAGGAGCGCAAGAACTGGAAGAAGATATGTGAAAAAGACAATGCCGAAAAGATGAGTCTCCGCAATGTTATCAATAATCTCAAGGCTGAGGTTGAGAAATTGAAAAAACAAGATGTGGAGATCGAAAAGTTGAAGAAAGAGAAAGTTGATGCTGAAGCTGCGCTGGATGAGGCGCATTCACACAGGGAGCGAAGTGAACAACAAGAGGTACAAACTTGCGCCACCCTTGCTCTTAGAGATAAAGAATTAGAAGAACTTACTGCTTTGCTTTCTGACCAGGAACAACTTAAGAAAGACCTGGAGCTTGCGCTTTCTGAGAAAACTGAAACCTCCCGCCGCTTAACTGAAACTGAGGAAAAACTAGAAAATTCTGAAACGGCGCGGGCCACAGCAGAGAGCGAGCTGGAACCTTTGAAAAGTGATATGTTATGGTTGAAATAGCGTGGGATTGCCTGTGTAAGTTGCTTCTTGTTTGTTTTCTTTGCGAGAATGCTTTGCGCTGTTCTGTTATTTATCTTTCTTATAATTGTAGGTTGCTGAGTCGGTGTTGAATTCTGAAGAGCTAGATAAAACTGTTGCTCGTTTAGTTGTTACCACGCGAAGTGACGGGTATACTCAGGGATATGCGGAATGTTCACACCATGTGACTAACACCTTGAAAGTTGATTGGGATTCTAGCAGATCTGCTACATATGGCGTTAATACTGGCGCTGCGCTTGCAGCTTTAAAAACAGAATTCAACAATTTGCAGCTTCCCTTCATGGACCTTATAAATGTTGCTTTGCAATCCGAAGATCACGTGGCGCAACTAAAGGAAATCTTCCCAGATGAAGGCGAAGATTTAGCGTAGGTTTCTTTTTGTAATTGTACTGAACAATTTTTTTTTGTTTGGGATGTGTATCCCTTCTTTTGTTAATGCGCTACTGCGCAAGTAACTTGTACCGAAACACTGCCGTGTTTGATAGTTTTTAAGGCGTATTGGTGCGCCGGGAATAGTATGATGTGTGTTTTGGTTTACAAGATTTTGCATGGGTACAATTACTTTGATCAGGTAAGGCGAATGAAGGTGGTATAAAGCTCATGTGTGAACGTATGGTCTTTTGTGATGTAGTCACTGACCGTTCATGAGACTTTGTTTTATATTTACCATAATGTTTTTGCGCTTACCAAAAGGAATTGCATGCACTTCGTAAAAAACACAAGAATAATAGAAACTTTGTTGTTTATTTCGGGATAAGGCGCAGAGGCCGTTACAAAGTCTATTAAAATAAATACACGAGACTTAACTTACACTCTATTTCCTGCTTAAACTTGATAAACTGTAGAGTCTGTTCCATTCTGCGAGGAGATCATAGAATTTAAGTTTTCGCTTTCTTGCTTGGGCCTTCTTCGCCCCGGGTGATTTGTTTTATGTCCTTGCACACGTTTTGTAGTAGGTGAGTGAGCTCACCACTTTTAAGGGCCTTTTCTATCTCAGTGCGCAAGGAGAGGCAATTGTTGATGGTATGACCACTGTCCTTGTGGTAATCACAATACTGAGCTGGGTCCTGTCCACGTTTATTCTTCATGGGTGGTGGAGGTTTAAACTGATAATCCTCCGTGCTTAAAACTTCCGCATGAGTCTTGGTTAAGGGAGTCCATTGTCTCTCCCTGTTCTCTTGTTTGGCTTCTCTCTACGCTGCAAGTTTATTGATTGTGGCTCGAGCATCCTCGGATGAATAGTTCCCTGAGCTAGAATCGCGCCAACCTTTCTTAAATTTCCTCCTGCCACTTGAGCCTAGATCTGAGGGTCGGTTGTGCGGTGGTGGCAGCCTGTTGGTGGTGAGATTCTTTTCTGTTTGGGCATAGACCTTAGCCGCCGCCATCACTTTTTCCCAGCTCTTTGGGAGTCCTTCCGTCCCAGACAGGACTTTTATCATATCGTCGCACCTGACTGCATATTTGAATTGGGCGCGAATCAGTTGCTCGTGGACGTCTCCGATCTCAAGAACCTCTTTGTTATAACGGGTGATGAAGTCTTCCAGACTTTCATCATCATGACGCCAGATATTCATCACATCCGATGTGTCACAGATTGATCGCCTTTGCTGGCTGAAATGAACCAGAAATTTCTGGCGCAAATCTTTCCATGACGTGATTTTTCCAATGGGCAAGTTGTCAAACCAGATTCTTGCAGCGCCTGTAAGGGTTTGTATGAAAAGGTTGCACCACATTGGTAGGGTCCAGCCTCCTACCAGCCCTGCGCTTGTGAAAACTCGCAGATGATCGTCAGGGTCTGTCATTCCATTGAACTTGCCCACGTTAGACGGGAGCTTTGCTTTCTCTAGCGGAGCCAGAGCGATTTCGCTATTAAATTTTGAATTCTTCGCCGCCTCAGCAGGACGATAGATCAGATCATAGTTGTGCTCAGCCTCGGGATTGTAAATCGCGCGGGGTCTACACTTGTTATAATTCGGCTGTAACCGACTAAATACACTAGCACTTTCTCCTTCACGGTAAGTTGGATCATGTTCACTGGTGTGAGTGTGCCGCTGGGGACCTAACCTGGTGTGAACTGATGGTCTTCTGTTAGAGTGTGACTCATCTCGATGCTCTCTTCGACGATTTTCTGATTGAGTGTATTCGTATCTCGATGGATATCTAGAGTGAACCTCTGTGTCTTCGATTTGGACTTGGGATGGGCCATCACGTTGAGAAGCATGAGCACGGGATCCTGGTCTTCGTGATTGAGTTTGGGGAGCAGTTTGTGCACACAGCTGTGTATATACTGCATTCAATGCCCCCTGAGATCTGACATACCAGGAGATTGGGGTCTCTCCTGGGGGTAGAATTGAGCTTGCAGGGATCTCTGGCTGTACCCCTGGGGTGATGGGTTCATTTGGATGATTGAACTGTGCTCCATTGTCATCCGAGGCTTCTTCTACAATACCCTCAACTTGGGTCTTGTTAACGAAATTTGGCCGAGGGCCGCTTTGTCGATGAGTTGAAGTTTTTTCCATATGCAAGTGGAATTAACAAAGTGAATCAAAAGAACGAGAGAAAACGGATGAAACAGAGAAAATGCTGGGCGCCAATGAAGAAACACTGGATAAATGACCGGAATCAGATTATCCAGGGGGTTAGGTTCTGCATAAAAAGGGTGGTTCTCTCTCGCTCGATTCGAAGGGACAATTCTTCTTCTCCGGTGAACACTGCAAAACAGAACACCGTTAGCCTCGTCACGGGGAAAATGGAGGTTTTCTCCGTGACCTGACTCCGGCGTGAGAATAAGTATGTGTTTATGAAGAAGAAGAAGTATTGATGAAATGAGTGTAACTTGAAGTTCATACCTGAATTATTCTCATATTTATAGCTGGGAGTTTGGGCGGGAAAACTCGTTGCTGAAATATTAACGGAAGATGCTAACACCGTAAGCGGTTATTTTCCTTCCGTTAATTCTCTTGATTGGATTGTGAGATCACACGGATCGTGATCTTGATCAACAACTGGGGTGTTGCCACATGGAAAGTGGGCAAGTGGAAGTTTTTCTTCAATTCCATTCCATCATCGTGATTTCAGGGTAGCCTGGGATGATGACACGTGTCCCAGACGGTTATAACCATCTGGTGGTGCACGATTGAGTCTTCTAGAAGGTATTTGCCATAATCCGGTGTGACTCCTTATCGTGTGGTATCAGTTCAGTAAATAATACCCAAGTCTGAGTATTATTTAAGCGGAAGTGTTTAACCTAGGATTCTCATCCTTTGTTTGTTATGGAGGAAGGCGCAAGGATTCATGATTTTCCTTTTAGCGCGCAAGTGTTGCCTGCTATCTTTCTCCTAAGCTCTCTCCGTAGGACCAGTTGCGCGGCCGCGCAAGGCCAAAAGAGGGCTAAGAGATAAGGTTGTGGTATGGTCCCAAGTACTTGATATGAGGTTTTTGGGACCTTGCCCCTTCAACCTTCCATGGTCAAATGCCATAACTCAGTCTCCAACCTTTGGAGTTCAGCACGAGAGCAATATTTCTCTCTCATACGTTCCTTTAGTTCATCCCACGTCATGCCGTACGCAACATCATCACCCAGAGTCTGGACTTGCAAATTCCACCAAGTCAAAGCGTCATCAACAAACAACCCCGTAACGAAAGTGACTTGCTGTTCTGCGGTACACTTGCTCATACGGATAGTGGAATCAGTCTTCTCCGTCCAGTGTACAAAAGCCACTGCACCTCCAGTGCCGTCGTAGTTTAGTGGCTTGCAGTCGAGAAACTGCTTGAAGGTGCAGCCTTGAGCTGTGTTTCCTCCAGATGTATCTCCTTGTCCATTACGTCTAACATTGCTTGCTCCTCCACTTTGTTCAGTGCGGTTTGCCTCGTATTGGGCGATAGCTGCGGAGATCCTTTCTTCCAGTAGGGCGTTCAGTTCTTCAGCAGTCCTCGGCAGAGGAGGAGGAGGAGGAGGGGGTTGATCGGAATCCTGATTGTTCACAGCTCTCCTAGGTGCCATGTTCTGTCAGAACATAACACAACAGGGTTAGACATTTGTTTGATATCGTCATACGAGACAATGGTAGTATATATACATAAGCATATACCCACATAAGTGACATCAAACAATCCGCCAATACGTATAAATCAATTCATACAGCAATAAGCATGCATAAATAGATAAATACTGATGTGTTATAAGATATTCACCTAGTCTTTACACATATTAGGGTAACTTGTTACATCATTGTTTGCGAGGTAAACAAAATGCACAAGGGTTACATCTCCCCAAAGTACAAGTTTAATATATGTAAAGGACAAAATATCTTTCTTCACATTGGCGGTTCTTGTCTTTATACTCTAAATCATCACTCCAAAAGAATATTTAATAGGCTGGGGGAGGGGTGAGGATGTTCACGTTTGACCTTTTCTTGTATTGAAGGAATCTCGTTTGATACGTGACAAGAATTGTTGTGGTTTCTGTGCACTGAATTCCATAATTATATATGCATCCATAATTACGTAAGTCCTTGCATAGTCCGCACAGTTCGTTTCATCGTCAGGTCACTTCCTTCAGATAGGCCACTGCTTTCAGACGAAGACATGTGTACCTGTGGTATTCTATTTCTAATATATGTATATATTAATTATCACACATAATTGCAAGTAATTTCTAGTCAAAGACAGGTGCTACTCCAGTGCACCCTAAGTTTCGTAGTGTCCTTACTTGACTCTTTGAAAGCTGTTTCAGGTAGTGGATGTCGCGGAATGTTTTATGCAATGAAAACTTTTGAAAAAAAAATTGTTTTCGTGAGAGGATCCTAAAGATTGTAGTCTAGACTCGAGAAGGAATCCTGGTTCACTACAATCGCAGCTCTGATACCAATCTGTCACACCCCTTTCTAAGGCGGAAGCACGAGGTGTAATCTTGAAAGGTTCTCATCGCATACGAATGGTAAACATACTACATGCTCGTAAAAATAACTCCAAATGCCAATAACATTAGGTAATTAAAAACATAGGTTAAGTTTTAGAGTTTACATCACAGCATAAGACATTGTCTGAAAAGTTTACAATATTATTCAAAGACAAACATAAAGGTTTTAGTCCTTATATCACCACACGAAGTGGGACATAACAACCAAACCCAGCAAAACGACATAGGAGTCTTGACACACATAGCTAACAACATAAACAACATCTAAGAGCAAGAGTAAGACCGCGCGCACATCCACTTTAGTTACCTGAAATACATGTGAGTTTTTGGAAAATCGTCAACATAATGTTGGTGTGAATTCATGCAGTTTTTGTATTGAACGTTTGTATACTTGTATGAAAACATGGTATGTAATTTGTATGAAACAAGTATTTCTGTAAATGTAAGGAAATCGAGATCGCTAATGGTTTGCAAGGCCATTAACATGTGACACGACATAGGAAGCATCCAAACCATAGGCATTTTTAGCTGTCGAGTCCACGACTGTCGATTCACGACTAGAGACACAAAAGCACTGCTTGGTACTAGTATGACCAAGAGTGTGGCTGCCTGAAACCCATTAGATCTAACCTTTTGGTTCGTGGTCTTGGTATGTAACTGATTAATGGTGCTTATGACACCCGATTCATGACATGATCTAAAGTATCATTCCTTAGTTTTTGTATTCCACATACCATAACACATGTATTTTCCCCAAGTTTAGAAAGCAAATAAAAGTTTAAAAGTGGGGACATGAACTCACAACTTTGCGTTTCCTGCGCCGTAAACTTCACCGGGTTTGCTTATATAGCGTTGTGACCTATACGTGTTTTATTAACGTTAGTCACTAGACTTGTATCGCACAAGTACAAGTCACCATCTTTTATGTATGTGTTCTTTGTTGTTAAAAATAATTGATATTTTTAACTATGTATCTTACTTATATTGTTTTTCCAATAAATATAAGTATCTTGTATTTTCACCCGAGTTATGTATTTTTGTCCAAAAATACATTTTAAGTCCATAACTTGTCCAAGTTACATAATCTATTAAGAAATATATTTTCATAAATATATTCTCTTGTATTCGTCTATGCATGTTGTATGTGTATTTTTGTATTTTTACTCCTTAGGAGTATTTAGTGTATTTTCAAGTCCTAATATACTATTATATATAATACATATTACACACACTTAGCACAAAATTTGATGACCAATAAATATATATATTTCCTAAAAAATATACACACTTAATATCAATTTTTATCTTGAAGAAATCATCACTTCTTAACTTGAAATTTACACAAAAAATAGGGAAACCTTGGTAAATATTTTTAGGTGAATTTTTAGGGAATAAGTTTCACTAAAACTTATATTTTTCTAAGTGTCAAAATTTTATAGAAATTTTGACATAGTTTCCCCTAAAAGTGGAGGTTTCCCATGTTTTCAAAACACGTGTTTATTTTCTTTTCAATCATCAAAACCAATTAACAACAATCAACAACTCATTCAACACTTACCGAGTGCCAAAATCAAGTAAATTACTCTACATCATGAACTTGAAGTTTTTGTAAAAACTTGTAGTAACTTACCAGGCTATTTAGTAGGTTTAGTTACCCTCAAAAACATATTAATTTGTTTCTAAATCACATTCTTGAATGATTTAGTCATTTACAACTTGTAAGATGATTTTTCTAAAAATTTTTCTTTTGAATTTTTCTTGTTACAAACATGTTTCTCGACTTGTTTAAATACTGAAAATATGATGGGTTTACTTAGAAACCATGACTTTGTAAATCTTGAAAATAAACTTGGTTTCTTTGGAAAACTATTTTTGTAATCATCCACATTTATGTCTAGTAAACATGTTACATACTACATCATTCACAAAAATCATTTTCATTTTTCAAGTTCATGAAAACTATAAGCATGATGATCTTGGTCTTTCACAAGATCACCACCTTAACTTACTAGATCATGTGTTTAATCACAATCTAGTAGGTTCCTTGTGGTGTCTAACATCACTAACACTAATCATCAATCATCAAGAAACAAATCATCACAAATCAACAAGTATTCATATGTTAAATAGCTTATGTTAAAGTTTCATGATCAAGTTCTTTAGTGTTCATCAAGTTTAACAATGTTCATCATCTTTATTCATCAAAATATGAAGTAACAAAGGGTTATGAGGGCCTTACTACTAGCACAAAGGCTAGGGATGAACACAAGATGTTGTAGATGACAAATGTGGAGGATAAAAGCAATCGGGAGAGGTCCTTCAAGATCCACAAGCTCCACACTTCCTTAAACACCTTCTTGCACCTTGTGATTAACTTGGAATATATGAGAGTTGGATGGAAGTGGTGGTGTTGTTTGTGTGGGTTTCGGCCGAGAGTGAATCAAGGGAGGGAGAGAGAGTGTGGTTGAAATGTGGGTGTAAGTTATGAGGGTCTTGATCTCCTATGTTCATCTTATATCCATGTTTAGTCTTTAACCATAGGGCAATATGCTTCATATGTACTTAACAAGATCCTTACCAAATCAAATAAGATCAATTAGAATCAAGGAAGATCTTTGGGAAATCAAGGGTGGGTCCACACCCTTGTGACCGTCCACAACCAAAGGGGGGGGGGTGTAAAGTGTAAGTTTGATGGATAGTTAGGAGATCTAGTTGGGATTTAAGTGTATTGATTAGTGTTCATGCATATGATGTGTTATGTAGTGTGTTAGGGTGTTCAGGGATCATAACTAGCTCAGAAACATTAAAACAATGCTTCTACTATAATTTTGGTGTTTCGGGTAGTGTCCGGTTGTTCGGTTAGATACCGGTTCGTTAAAGTGTCAAACTATTCCGTTTAGTGATCTTTAAGTACCCTTTTGTGATACTTTTAATTACCGACACTTAGGAAAGCATTCAGGACCATTTAGTCATATTTTTACATGTTACTAACTTGTTACAATGCTGAATTTTGCTGAAATATGCTGAAATATGTAAAATTCAGTATTTAAAGTGTGTTTCGGGTGCTTTTTAGTGTATAATTTAGCTTCCGGAAAGTCTATATGTTAACCCTTGTATCCATACTTGGGTTTTAATGTATTTTAGATGTTGGACCTACACCTAGGCCCAATTCTACTGTCTGACTGCTTTCTGCAGAGTTGCTGACACAGTGTGTCTTCCCGGTGAGTTTACTAGTCTTTCTGACGCAACCCTAACAGTAATGCATAAAGCAATATTTGAAGTATAAAACGTGCATGAATTCACAAGTATAGCATGAAATCAGACAATGTTGACATTTAAGCACATAATTGCAGATATTAAATAATAATAAAATTGTACGGAAGTTACCGGTTCTGTGCCAGTTGTCACATTTACAATAGATTATCATCATCATATGTAATCTACATTATTAAATCAACAAATTTCAATCAAAACATGCAACCATCATGTCACACCCTGACTTTTGCGGAAGCGTGATTATGTGTGACTTTCTTAATATCATTGCATTAAATCATAACAACCACTATAAGATAAAACTAAAGATGGTCATCCATTAAATAAGTTTTTAAAAGCATAACAACAACATTGTTTTAAAACATAGAATTCAAATTCGAGTACAACCCATGCAACTTGTTTAAGAGTTCACAAAGACTCGACAAAAGACATTAAATACACCGGGATTTGGAAGAGGTGTCTTGTCCAGGATAGGACACCCTAACCAAACCCCAAAACCATGGATGACATCTTTTATTCTCAAACAACCCTTGGAACATCCAAACGCCCGCCAGATCCACTTTTAATTCCCTGAAATACATGTAGTTTGAAAACATCAACAAAAGTTGAGCGAGTTCATGTGTTTGTTTGTGTGTATGAATAAACCTTTGAATTATTGAAAGTATGTATGTATGTAAGTTTGTAAATCCCTGGTATGAAAGCAATAAGGAAAACAGATCACCAATGGTTTGCAAGGCCATTGATACGTGTGACGTGATGCAGGAAGGCTCAAACCTAGCAGATTTTGCACCGAGCTTCCGGATGTAAGACATAGTCAACCCATGGGCCAAACCCTGGTCCAACATGGGCGGGGCTCGCTACACCCAAATAGATCTATCACTCATGTCCCTCGGTCCTACAACGAGGATTAATGGTCTTAAGCGTTATACCCACCACTCACATGATCTAGCAGTACCCTTCCTTAGCTAACCATACCAATTAATAACGTTTGTAAACAGTTTGTAACATGTACTTCGCCCCCCGAAGTTATAAAACCGAAAACAGTTAAAAGAAAAGGGGGTCATGAACTCACAGTCTTGCGTCTTCAATCACCGTAACTCAAGCTTCTTCGGATAAACACGACTACCTACAACGTACTATGATCTATTAGACGAGCGGGTCGTGCCTTGACTTAGTATTAATGTCTTTGAGTTACGTTTCTTTGTGTCTTTGATATTATTCCAAGTTATAATTATTTGTTAAAATAATAAATATTTTAACTTAAATTATACTTATTAAATTTTGGAATAATTGTTAAAACAGTATATATTAACTTAATACTTCCCAAGTCTTTATACTTGTATATCCTTCCCAAGGATGGGTGTATTTGTATTCGTATTCTTATGCTTGTATATTTTTGCCATGTATTAGGGTCGTATTCCGGTGTGTATTTGTACGTACGAGAATACCTATCTTCATGTTATTATTAAGTATCCATATACTTAATGTTATATTAACTTTTCTGGAATAATATCCTTAATAAAAGTCCATATATTTCCAAAATATATATTTTAAAAATATTACTTGGAAAAATTATTATAATTTTTCCCTTATCAAAAATATTTGTATTTTCATATAAGTTCCAAAAATAATATATTTTCAAGTCTAACTTAGAAAATATATATAAACTTATTTTTCTCCAAAAATGATATATTTCATATTTATTTGGGAAAATATATCTTTTACCCCAAAAATATCGTATTTCATGTTTGCTTTAGAAATGTATATTTTCTCCCAAAAATAATACATTTTCTAATAATTTCCAAGAAAAATATATATATTTTTATTCACCCAAAATTATATATTTTTCTCTTGTAAAAAATATGATACAACTTTGTAATAATTGTAAAAATCATATTTTTATTCACTTGGTGTCCAAAATATTATTTACCAAAATATACTTGTGAATCAATTTTCCAGAATATTTTGTAAGCCTTATTCCATAGTTCGGTTTTACCAATATTTTGTGTATAACTCGTATATTTATTCCTTGGAATTTTGGTAATATTTTGGATGGTAATTCTTGGTATTTTGATGTGTTATATTATTTCATGTCCTAAAATAATATAACTAGTACACAAAGTATACAAGTAATCACACACATGGTGTCTTCTAAATATTTATTTCCTAAATACATATTTAGCCACTTTTATTTACAAAAACCAACCTCCAATGTTTATAATTTTTGTAACAAAAATGATGGCAAAGTTCTTATAACAATTTATGGTTTCAAATACACTTGTAAATATTTGTTTAGAAATATTTTTCTAAGTGTTTAATTTTTAGAAAAAATCTACCATAGTTTCCCCTAAAAATGGAGGTTTCCATGCTTTCAAGCATATCATTTTCTTTTGTAAAAATCAACATAATCAATCATCATTCAACAATAAACAACTTACACTTACCAATTTTGCCAAAAACAAGCATAATCTAATACTTCATGAACTTGAATATTTGTAAAAATTTGTAGTATCTTACTAGTGTTCTTAGTAAGCCTTGTTATCTTCTAAAGTGTGATTGATTATTTAAAAACTTCATTTTTAAAGAATATGGATCTTTACAACTTCTAATCATATTTTTCAAAAATGTTTCTTCTTTGATTTTTCTTGTTACAAAAGTGTTTCCACACTTTATTAACCACCAAAAATAAGGTTTGTTTATGTAAGAACCAAGATTAAATAAAACTTAAAATGGAAGTAAAATAGCAAGATCAAGGTTCTTACCACTAGCATAAGGCTAGGGATGATCAAGTGAAAAAAAACAAGTGGATAAAAGCAAATGAATGAGGTTCTTGAACTTCCGAAAGCTCCTAGCTTCCTTATGCACCTTATATCACCCTTGAGTATGCTTGAAACCAGATGAAGAGGAGTGAATGATGGTGGTGGTGGGGTTGTTGTTTACGGCCGAGAACAAGAAGAAGAGGAGAGAGTAGTGTGTGAAGTGGTGAAAGATGGAAATGAAGTTATGATCTCATGGTGCATTCTTATAATCCAATTTCAAGTGTTAACCCTTGTATAATATGTTACTAAAGATGCAACATGATCTAGTTTTTAATTGTAATAAAATCAAGATGATGGGGCCCTTGTTGGCCGTCCATAGGTGGGGGGGGGGGTAGACTAGGTTTGAACTAAGTTGGTTACATTATGTTTAAAATGTAAGTGTTAGTTAGGATTTAGTTACTAGATATTTTTATGAGGTGTTATGATGTTCGGAGACCATAACTAGCTTGGTAATGTCAAAACAATGCTTCTAGTGAAAATTTGGTGTTTCTGGTAGTGTCAGGTTGTTCGGTTGGTTTCCGGTTCGTTAAGGTGCTAAACTATGCAGTTTAGTGTGCTTAATGTACCCTTTTGTGACACTTTTGATTCACGACACTTAGGAAAGCATTCAGGACCATTTAACCATATTTCTGCATAATATTAGATTGTTTAAATGTTGATTTTTGCTGAATTCAGCACTTTATGTGAGTTTTAGGCACTTTCCGGCACTTAAACTATCTCTAAATAGGCAGTTTTGTGATCCTTACTTTCCTACACACTATACTAGTGCAATACTTGGTTTCTGGCTCATTCTGTGTCTCAACACACTGTCTGTCTATGTACTAAGTTCTGTCAGCATTTTTCTGATTTATCTGGTAACTGTGCTAACTGTGTTTCGTGCATCATTTGAGTCAAATAAACTCTCATTAGTAATGGTATGACATTAAGCAATATGTGATGCACATGCATGTATATGACAGTAATCAGTAAGCAGTTAATTGCAATTTAGCACAGTCATTAAGCACTAATCATGGTTTAATGATTGTACGGATACCTGAAATTTGACAGTTGTCACACATCAAACCCTAGTTCATACCTAAACGACAAAACAAGATACCATACGCGATTTCATGCACCCTACACTACACTTTATCATCATAAACATCAAACATCCAAGAATTACACCAACCGAGGGAGTGGGAGGTCACGACAGTGGAGGGGGGGGGGGGTGTTGCCGAGAGGAGAGAGAAAGCGGGGTGTTAGGGTTTTTGCTTGTTTTTTTGTTTTTTTTTTTTTAATACAGAAACACGCACACACCAACATGCATACATACAACAATGAGGACTTGGGCTTGTTTGGAGTTGGGCCGATTGGAGGGTGTTTGGGCTGCACAATTTGGACCGAATGGGGGAGGGGGGGGGGGGGTTTGGCCGTTTGGGCTAAGGGGAATGCTTGGGCCGAGAACAAAAGACTATGGTGTTTGGGCCGACGTTTTCGTTTATATATATATATATATCCGTTAGATAAAAGTTCAGATGTACAAGACTACTATGATATAAATAATATAACTTATATCGAATCACACGACGTGGAAAGTATAGCATAACATAAATACCAACATAATTTGTATTCACGAACAAGAAAAAGAACGGTGCTAACCTTGTAAACACGGGTTGTCACAATTAGTATTTCATTTTATTTATTTATTATATTTTATTATATTATATATTAGTTAATTTTATATAATATAATATAGAGGAAGAAATAGAGAAAACAATAACACCACCCCTACATTGGAATCTCTATTTTATATATATTAAAGTAAACCTCTATATTTAGAGGCTAATGCTAATATCCACGTCTCTATATTTTTATTGTAAGTGTGTAGAAAAGAGAAATACATAATAAAATAAGTGATTGTGAATATGATTGAGAAATAGATAGAAAGTTGGATGTGAGAGGCTTTGAAAAGTCAACTTAATTTAAAGAAAAATGTGTTTTTTTAATTAAATTATATAGATAGATATATAGGTTCCAATGTGAATGCTGTTAGCAAAACTACTTTCAAATAAAAGGAGTCACTCTAGCTATAGCAAAAGAAAGGTCCAGCCGAATACAAACAATCATTTCTAAAACACATTGGGCAAACTCACTACTCGAGATGCATGCGCCGAGTTGACACAGAACTCAATCAGTACCTACGAAAACGCGGGTCAAGAAAGGCTGAGTCAAATGAGTTATACACCCGGGCAGACGGGCACTCGATATCCAAATGGCCCCTGCCACCACAATTACTGCAGATCATGATCATATCAACGCAGTCCCGGCTAATATGACCGGGCCGGCCACAATTCCGGCAGATCATGTCCCGAAAAGGGTCATCCCTCAATGACGAGCCCACCGGGCCCAGAAAGGTAGACGGGCGGGATTTAACAGAGCCCACCAGACTGGACGAGCCCGACTTGGGACACTGACGAGCTACATGCCCAGATATGCTGCAAATGTTGCAAACTGGATCATTACGACAGTCGCGAGCAAGGTGACCTGTTTTCCGACAGTTATTGCAAGCTTTCTCATTGGTGCAATCAGCTGCAACGTGCCCGGCTTTATAGCAGTTGTTGCAAAGACGAGCATCGTATGACGAAGCACTTGGGCTATGACAATCACGGGCCAGATGGCCGATTTTACCACACATGTGGCACACGGACTCGTTGGGGCATTCACTTGAGATGTGTCCTGATTCCTTGCAGTTCCAACACATGGTGGTTGATGTGCACTCAGCGGAAACATGGCTACAAGTAACAAAATGTAACATGTTAATCTTATGCATGACAACATATAATTGTTATCAACCTATTTACAAAATGGAAAGTTAACAATTGAGAATTTTTACCCAGGATGTCCACAATTGTTGCAGACAGTGGCGTTTGGACAATCTCTGGCAAAGTGTCCAGGTCGCCTACATTTGTTGCACAGATAATCTTGCCTGTAAAATAATCATTTCACCAAACCGAAAAACTGTAATTCGAATATTTGTTGCAATAAAAATTAAGTTACAACTTCAAGCTACATGCGTTTACTATTTATCATTTAGAAATGGGGATCAGGAACTACCAGTCAGGACACAAGACCAGTAAATATACACTGTTGGTCATTATAACTTGATTTCTATTACTCTATATATGAAAATTCACTGTACCCCCTTTATCATTAACTGGAAAACCTTGTCTTAATCAAAAGAAGAGGTGACGATAAAGTTCACTTAATTTGGATTTTAGATTATCACTATGTGTGTGTGTACAGTGTATATACTTAAAAACATACCGCGCCGCAATGTACTAATTCATACGATGTTTGCAATGTACCCGCGCCGCAACGCACGCGGGTCTAATTACTAGTATCCACTAAATTCCAAAATATATACTTAAAAACATACCGATATGCAGGTTTATCCCTCTTGTACGGTGGTGCATCACGGTAGGAAGCTCGGTCTCTGCTGCGGAACCGCTTGGCTCGACCAGGACTTCTGCTCCTGTCTCTGCTCATAGTGGACACTGCACACCAAAAGTACTCGGATATTCAAAAAATCATCCAGAAAATCGTCTCCAAAACCAATTTACCACCACACAACCAATAAACCGTACACTCACTTGACTCATTTCAAGAACCCCATGCAATCACCAAATAAGCCAACTATAATGTTAATCAGACAGAATATAACACAATAATAGAGTAATCAACAGCAAATAAAAAGGAACCACAAACCACCATACAAACCAGCTCCTACACAAATTGATCCAGCACACAACCAATAAAAAAACATCATGACCAGAAAACCAGAAAATCACAAACTAACCGCTTCGTTAAATTCAAAAGTGACAAGCAAGTGCCACAAATAAGATCACAGTGATCTAATCTCAACCGAATCCGAACAATTTTAACCTAATTTCTCTTCTCTTATAGAGAATGTCATAATAACAGAAAACAAACACTCCAGTCATTTAAACACGGGGACTACATAAGGTACATTACTTATTTGAGGTTTAACCGATAATTTTCAAGTTCAGGATTAAAGATCATCTTTTCAAACCCTAAAAAACAGAAAACTGCATTAAATTATACAACAAACAAACAATGCAATATAAGATAAATGCAGCCGATGAATAAGTATTAAATCCAGATTATTGAAAAGACTGAATCGAAGTAATTACAACAACAAATTATATCCATTTTACGAACAAATCGCGATCACAGTGACGAATAATATTGTAGAATTACAAGCGTATGAGGTGAAATTGTAATTATCTTGTTGAGTTTACAAGGAACTAACCTCAATTTGTTGTTTCAGACGTGAATTTCAACTGAAATTGAAGGGACAGGTGGAAAAGTGAAACCCTAGATTCGTATGCATTTCTGGAATTGGGGAATATTATAAAACAGGATGACCAAGTCACTGGTAGTATGAGTTAGAAAGGGTTATATGCACTTTAGTCCTTTTACTTTTATCGATTTTTAATTTAATCCCTACATTTTAGGTTTTTTTTTTTTTTTTTTTTTTTTTTGCGGCAAAGTTAATTTTATTAAAAACTAGTTATATGCCAAGCTCGCGTTGCGAGGCGCTAAACCGAATATTGATCCATTTTGGTAACATGTTGCCTTATTTTTTCAATTACTTGTGCATACTACTCATAAAACAATCTTAATAAAAATTGTTTTGAAATGTAGATAAAAATACGCTCATTTTTTTGATGTTTAGGAATTTTTAGAGTAAATTTATTAAAGTTCAGGAGTAGCAATGTAAGCTGGCTTAAAATGGATAAACGAAAAACTGAGTAAACTTTAGGGATTTGAATTGTAATATTTAAAGAAATGGAAAACAATTGCACTGCTTAGGTCTCAAACACGGGTCTCTTGAATTTGTTTAGGCACACGCCAAACACCAAAACCACTACACCGCATGTGCTTTTGATAGGGGAATCCGCGTTCAATTGTAATTATACTAATTTGAAAACGCAAAAAGCAAAAAGATAATAAAAAAGCCATTCGCCTTTTTCCACCGGTAGAATTCTAGAACTATTGCCGCTCATTGTTTTTGTAGATATATGTAAACGTAAATGTAAATTATAACAACAATCTAGCAAGCTGCTAGAATGCATATCAACATGGTTTTGCTACCTATAGCTCTTACAGGTTCATAACCCGAGGTTTTTGGCCTTATGAATGCTTAGGTGGAAGAGAGAGGGAACCGGCGATGCAGAATTGCAAATGTAGCAAGGAGAGAGCAAGGATGAGGTTCATGGTCATAGACCGTCAGGGGGAGATGAAACTCATCTATGTGAGAGGGGGAGGAGAGAGCAAAGACGTTTGGTCCGTTGGAGAAGAGAGAGGTCGTGAGGCAAGCTCCGGAAAGTATGACGTGGAGGCGTCCTTGACATCTTGTGGCATTTACTTATTTGGTGTTATCATCAAATCTTAACCATGTGTTTACTTTATACTATTAGCATGATATCGATGAGGTTCCATGAGTTTCTCGATAACAAATTTTCATAATTATTTAGGTTTTTTGTAATTACCAGTCCATGAGCCCCGCTTGCGGTCTGCTCATATAATGTAATATATGTGTGGGCGCTCGGGGGGGCAAAAGCAAAAGTGCACTAATTTTTAACGTTATTTTACTAATTTCGTGAAAATAACGTTAAAAAGAGGGGATCGTTAATCAGGCATCATGTGGTGGCGTTGATAGCCGAAAGACAAGGGGGTACATGCACCAATTGGCGTTTGTCTCAATTGCTGAGTGTTATGTGCCTTATGTCCAAGGCTTGATGCAAAACCACAATCGAGCCGGGGGTCTCATTGGAAGCAGCCTCTCTATTCCTACGGGGTAGAGGTAAGGCTGTCTACATCCCACCCTCCTCAGACCCTACCTTAGCTTTGCTATAGGTGGGATATACTGAGTACGATGATGATGATGTAATTACCTAAAGATTATGAACTCAAAGACTCAAAACGTTATAAAATGAACGATTAGGAACTCAGGGCGTTAATTTTTATTTATTTTGGACTCAAGTGGTTAAAACCACTAAAACACAGAGACCCAAAAAGTAATTTACTCTATTAAAAATCTCTTAAATGACATTTTGTTAGTTTATGACGCTTTCTAAACGGCAAACCAACCTCCTAAATACTTCAATTTGCTCAAAATAAGACTTCAACCCTCACCACCTATAAGGACTGCACGTTAACAAACATCTTGGTTCCATTAAGCTACAAGTTCCTTTGGTTAGTTTATGACACAATAACAACTTTTTAAACATAGTCAAAAGCCATCTAAAAATGCATACACGGCATCAAAGAACAAGCATGGTAACTAACACCAAAAATGTACACAATTACTGAACCAATACATAAAAAAGAAACCGAAGAAACTGGTACACAAGAGTTAAACTAGCACCATGTTATCGATTCGAGAACACACACAAACAAATGCTCTTAATGAACAGTGAACAAATCTTTACCAACCCATTAGTGTTCTTCTAACTTTATTGATGATATCTTGTTTTGCTTGTTTGCTTGTTAGTGGAAACTTTCGGTTTTCAACTAACAAGAACCTGTAAACTTCCCACTCGCGATCTAATGTTGAATGTCTTCCAATTTCGGCCTGTAAACAACCATGTAAGAAATAAGTTTTTCGGGTCAACTCAACCCATACTAAAGAAATATGCATTACAGGGTTCAAACCGATTACCGAGAAGATGCAAATCCCGAGTGTCTTCAATGCAAAAGTGACGTCATATACAACGCGAGGCCTTCCCCTCCCAGATAACTCAACAGGGTTAGCAACGAAAAGTTCTGTGTCGGGCCCACGGTTGGATATCATGACTCTCAATGGCTGCATCATTTCCTCTTTCAAGCGGGAACATAAGGCACTTTGGTTCTCATTATTTAAAATCTTTTTCCCGTCTTCATTTTGAATAAATAGTTCCAAACTCCGAACCCCGTTAACACTAGAAGAAACTCTTCCATATGCAATCTAAATATAAACAACATAAGTTAATCTCTAGCAATTATGACTCAATTACTTATGAACAGATTGCTTCGGAATTTTGCATTGTCTTTAGCAAGTCAAACGAGTAGTAAAAATATAGAATAAAGTACACGGATGGTCCCTGTGGTTTACTAAAATTTTGGATTTGGTCCCTAGCTTTTCAAAAGTACATAGATGGTCCTTGTGGTTTGCACTTTGTAACGCATTTAGTCCCCAACCAACAAATCTAAAGATTTTAGAAGGTCCAAGTTAGGGACTAAATGCGTTACAAAGTGAAAACCACAGGGACCATCCATGTACTTTTGGAAAAGAGCTGGGGACTAAATGTGTTATAAAGTGCAAACCACAGGGACTATCCGTGTACTTTCGGAAAGCTAAAGACCAAATCCAAAATTTTGGTAAACCGCAGGGACAATCCGTGTACTTTACTCAAAAATATAATACCTGTATATCACAATCCTTAGAAATTCTTAAAATGTCATAGATGAGGCCTTTCTGGTCCCGACATTGTATTTGAAGTAACGAATGGGCCGGGCTCAGTAGATTATCAACCATTACGCTAGCCTCCTTAACTTTCGACGCGTCTTCCATGACTGAAAACTCACAGCTGAACAACTTTTCCGCAATCGATTCAGGAATTGTAGAAAGAACTTGTTGACATTCATATTCGGGTCCCGCTACCTCAACTTCACAACTTATGCAACAATCTCCTAACACCACACTAAGGTGTTCACACGTTTCCTCTCTTCCAATCTTCGTCTGCAATATGTTCCTATTGAAAAAACACTACACGTTACTCAAGAATCATATAATTAGCTTTAATAAAAAAACAAGTTTATCTAAACATTAAAAAAGTTAATTACACAGACAGTCCTTAGTAACATCTTTGAGTACTAACTTCTTTTTGTAACAGGTTCAAGTTCTATGATTTCGCTTTTGTAACACCTTTGAGTATTAAGGCTAACTACCGTTAGATTTTCTGTTAAATCAGTGTAAAATGACTAAAATGTCCTAATATAATTTTCAGTTAGTACTTAAAGGTGTTACTTTCAATAAACCACAAGGACTATCTGTGTAATTAACTCCAAAAATTATATAAAAACTCATTATATTTGTAAAATAAATATTATAAAGTATGCTACATAAAAATATTATAAACATTTTTTTTATCTTTTATCATATTTGGACCCACAAATTTTTCTGTTGAAAGTAACATCTTTGAGTACTAACACAAAATTATATAAGGGTATTTTAGTCATTTTACACTGATTTAACTAAAAAATTAACGGCAGTTAGCTTTTATACTCAAAGGTGTTACAAAATCAAAACCATGGGAACCTGAACCTGTTACAAAAAAAAAGTTAGTACTTAAAGGTGTTACTTTCAATAAACCACAAGGACTATTTGTGCAATTAACTCCATTAAAAACTTACTATAAAGGCGACTACTTACATGCTATCTGTAACAAAGAAAAGATCCAAGACTTTTCCGTCAGGCGTCGTCATCACTTTCAATCTTTGAATTGTTAGCTCAAGGTCACACAGAAGCTTTGTGACTAGGGCTGTAAACGAACCGAACGAACACGAACAAGGCCTTGTTCGTGTTCGTTCGTTAAGGAAATAAATGTGTTCACGAACGGTTCACGAACACTTACCGAACGAGATTTTATGTTCGTGTTCGTTCATTAAGGAAATGAGCGTGTTCGCGAACGGTTCACGAACACAAATAAATTTGGCGAAACCGACGAAGGATAAAGATAGATGGCCCAGAGAGTAGCACTCGAACTTGAATCCCTTCTTGTGGAACGGTGGTCGGTCGTATTCGCCGATGTAAATAATGAGAAATGAAAGAGAAATGATGCATAAACAAGGTGAAAGTGAGTTTTCCTAGTTTAATTGTTAGGGTAATAAAATAAATAAAAGTTTCATAATATAAAAAGTACAAATAAAATATAAGAAAGTACAAAGATCTTCAATTAAAACACAAACATACGAACATAAACGAACGCAAATCAACAAATGTTCATGAACACGTTCACGAACACCTTACCGAACGTTCACGAACACAATCGAACGAACGAAACCTCTGTTCATGTTCGTTCATTTAACTAATCGAACGAAATTTCTTGTTCATGTTCGTTCGTTTATTAAACGAACGAACATAAACGAACTTCTCGCCGAACGGTTCACGAACTGTTCGCTGAACGTTCGGTTCGTTTACAGCCCTATTTGTGACATCTACAATGATTGCAATTTAGATCAGAAAATAAAGATTTGGCATAAGCGAGAAAGGGGTATAATCGTAATTATACTAACCATGTATTAACCCTCTTCGATCCATTGAAAAAACCTTCAACAGGTACAATGGAGTTTGTTTAGAACTACTAGAGAGTTGATCAAGGTAAAACGCAGGCATCATCGATGGGCAACAAGATACAAGACGCTTCTTTAACCTTTCCCAGTCAACGCGTAGCGAGATCGGCCTTGGCACAACCCACAAAATCACGTAACACCATTTTCCGTCCGTAGAGAAATCTAAAGAAAAAAAATACATAATACATTACCATTTAAGCATGATTCATAAACGTAAAAAAGTCACACTTGATCTTGATCATTATCATATTGATTTAAATCAAAACCAAATGCATAACTATCAAAATATGCAACTATGGTATATTGGTAAATGCACAATATAATGTGTATTGTGAGTTCAACACTAAATATAATAATTAAAAAAAACTTACTAATGCCAATTTCAGAGATCTACAACACAACCATAGTTGTCAATAGTGAATAGCGGTAAATAGCGGCAAAGCTACCTATATGCCACGTAGCGATAGCAGCGTCCGCTATTTCATGTTTAGCGATAAAGTAGTAGAAAATTTTCGAAATATTTACATGTATATTTTATCAAAATACACTATGTTTTCATGTATACTTCATCTAAATATGCTTCTTGTTTTCAATCAAAAAAAAAAAAACATAATGGCTAATGCTATTTATATTTATAAAAAGTTGCTATTTGTCGCTAAACACCCTAAAGCGCCACATGGGCGCATCGCTACGTGGCGCGCTATAGCTGCTATTGACAACTATGAACACAACCATGAGTAAACATTCACCGTAAGGTATTATGTATTATTGATTAACTATTTATACGAGTATGATAATAGTAATAATTAAAAAAAAAAAAACTTAATCAACTCATATCTAATAATTATGATAAAGATTATACAATACACCCTAAGTAACATAATATATTATTATATTCTATCTAACAAGAATCTTAAGTATATTCAACATAAATACATAATAATCACAATGAATGAAGTATAACTTTATCACAATTAATATGCGAATACGAAATCAACTTTGAATAAAACCCAAGATCTAAACATATAACAATATAAAAACCTCAAAATCGAATTAAATACTTTGAAAAAAAAAAGTATAGAAAATAAAAAACCTCCACGGGCAACATAGAGTCCGAATTCAAGAACAACTCTCAACAAATCACACCCGAGACCGGCCTTGTCGGGGCAGTTGACGGTGACGACGGTAGGGTCGCCGGAATTCTTACTTTTCTCGATCAAAACGACATCGTCCCACGACATACCCATTCTCCGTTGTTGTTGTTGTTGTGAATAATAATAATGACGGCAGAATTTGGTGGTTGGTTAACGCTGGCGGAGACAATTAGGGGTCCGCCGTCGGAGAAGAATCGGTGTTTCCGGCATGGTTTACGGTGAAAGTGACCTCCATCGCCCTTTGTTTGAGCCTTCTTTGAGCCATCAATTATTTTTGTTTTTGTATGTTGAGCAGAGGGTTTTTTAAAACAAGTTGTGGATGACATTGATATGTTTTGTTTGTGCCCACAAAATATTAGTTTGTTTGGTAACACATTGGGAAATGTTTTGTGCCCACAAAATATTAGTTTGGTAACACATTGGGAAAATAGGAAACTAACAATACTTCTAGCCTCTAGGGTGTTTTTTATGTCTGTTTAGATTATTAGATAGAAAGAATTTTACAAAAATTGTTTACGCGTCAACATGTTGTTTACGTGCGAGATTAGTTTATATTGATGTGGGAAGAGAGACAGACGTTTTTAGGGATAAACTGATCTGATAGATAGTGAGAAGGTAACATCCTACAATGACAATTGAAACAACACAAAAAGGATGTACTAAGAGCTAACAAGAATTGTGATGTACTCCTGATAAAAAGGTTAGAGACGTGAACAACTTTGGAACAAAAAAAGGGCGGACGAATCAAGATGAACATTGTGTGGAACACTTCACTGCCTTGAAACGAATTTATCCAATTAACAGGAAACCACCAAATAGTTAAAAGGTTCAATGATGAGTCTAGATCATGAGCACTGATTCTCACGTCTGATGGTGGTCACAGAGTGACCCTTCTCTATGTGACGATGCTAACTGGTGTTGTTTTGAAGGTCCTTTTGGCATTGAAGTTTCTGGTCGTATCTCCATTAACTTAGTCACATATGTCGGATTCATAGCTTGAGGTTATTTGAATCTTTAGTTAGATACGTCAATTTGTTTCACGTGTCACTTAATATGTGAAGACCAAAGTCACTTTTAAGGATACACTCATACACGAATCCAAAAAATAGATATGTGAATCAAATTCGTGTATCTTGTAACTTATGAAGCTTACAATTTAAATTGCATCTTATAGCCTTGTAGGAATGGCAATAGCCAAGTGTGTGACAAGCTCAAGTAATCTCAGTCTCATAATTGATTATAATATCATGGCATATACTCGTTGAGAATTCGTCACTCAATACCCGTCACGTTTAAGGGTAAATGATCAGACAGATCAATTGTTGAATATACATATATATACATGCATTTTTTTTTAATTTTAAAGTAGAGTGATACCGTATATTTTTGGATGACGACCTATAAAAAGTAGGTTAGAACAGTTAGACTGGACGGTGCGGGACAACGCCCCAGCCACCTCAATTGGGTGGCACCTCTAACACCCCTTGCCAAAGGGGCGCTATACATGGCCTCAACCATAGCCATAGCAGGCGTGAGATGAAGAAGATGAGGGGCCCACTTGTATCATCCAATCAGATTTCTTTTTATCTATTTTTATTAATATAGTTAAAAGTGGCTATAAATAGATTTTATTCCACATCGTGCTAATTAACAATAAAACCCTCGCTTACGTGGCATTATAAAACTCTTAGAGGCTTTATCTCACACTAGTTTTTGGACAAATCCTTTCATTGGCCACAACATGCTCTCCTAAACAAACAAAACGCCATGACAAATGATATGTGATACATCAAAAGTGAACATAGAAAACGCGATACGTTTATAAATGCCTCGGTATTAAATAATACACGCAATGAATAAATTCAACGTTTCATATGTATAAAACACAAAATGAAAAACGTTCAAATTATATTAATTGAAACGCTATTAAACATATAAAAGGATGAGTAAAAAATAAACGTCAAAACTAGATAATTAACGCCATTGTAACATAGATAATTAAAAAACACCAGATTATTAATATGAATTGCTCGAACTAAAAATCTAACAGAATTCAATGTTTAATATACATAAAATGTCATTCATTAAAACATAACCAATGCAAAAAACGAAAAAAAGTCAAATAAAACGAACAATTAAAAAACATCAGATCTTTAACATGAATTGTCCGAATGAATATCTAAAAGATAAAAATTAATTTAAATATGACATAATTACTTTATAACTCGCAATCCATATCAGACACCATAAATCTCGAAAAACTTAGAGAGGATGTAACAGGTAAAACGAAAAATTTGGAGTTTGTTTCAAAAGGTATATAAATGCCCCGGCAAAAAAAGGAATGTTTCAAAATATAATGTGGAAATGACGATCATACCCTCGCATGTTATTTTAGCGCCAGCGCCACGTGTCGCTTCAGGAATCGTTCTCAGCGTTTTCACACTTTAAGACGTTTTCTCCGGATTCCGTTTCTATATAATTAATATATTTGGGTAAAATAGTTCAGATAATTAGACGGAAATCACCTAGTCCCATGCTCGTCTAAACCGTGCAAAAATTCCTAAAGCTAATCACATACTCATCTCCCTATGAATCGGCTGATTACCGGTTGGACCAATTGAATCACGAACTAGACCGGATGTTCAGACCATATCTTATTTCCCGATTCATTTAGACCGTGGGGTATGGTGAGGCTTGGGTTGGGGCATTTGCTGACACGTGGAATGGAAGCCCCCCACCGCCTGGTTACGTGTCCGCGGGGTATGGCGGGGCTTGGGTTGGGTGTACCGCGTGGCAGAATATTAAAAAAAAATTACAAAAAATTTATAAAAATCACACAACATTTATAAAAAAAAAAACCTACAACTTCATTAAAATTTTTAAAATTATATAATCCTAAAAATTACATAATCCTAAAAATTACAAAATAACAAACCTAGAGCGTTAAATAAATTTCAAAAATGTCGATCTTGTCGAACGTTTTTTTTTCCTTGCCTCGAAACTCTATGTTCGCCACCGCCACCCGGTCCTCGTGGCTTAACTCGCCCCCGGGAACGGCTTCGTAGTAAGCCTTGAAACGCTCGAGCTTGGGTCGTAGCTCGCGCCATTTATGTTGGCACGCGTTGAGGTTGTGGCGGTCATTACCGACGTTATGTCGGTAGGCTGCGAAAGCTTCGGGCCAATATATTGTTTGGCCCGGTGGCCGCCCCTTGATAGCGTCAACGACGCTTGTGACGAGAGCAAGTTCTTCCTTGTGGGTCCAGGATGCCATAGCGGGTTCGTGGGATGTTGGGGTTGGGGTGACCGATGGGGTAGCGGGGTTTGGGATGGACCACGGTGGGGTTTGGGATGAACCACACGGTTGGGGTTTGGGGTTATTTATAGGGGATGTTGGGTTGGGTTGGGTTGACCGCTTGGCCAAGCCAACGGTTTGAATTTAAAATTCAAACTTTTCATATGGACCGCTATGACATGGCGGGGTGAGCAAATGGGAGTCCGCCAGCTAGGATCTCAAGACCGCCCCACGCCCGCCCCAAGGGCCACGCCCCAACCCAAGCCCACCCGGGATGGTGGCTTGGGCGTTTTCCCCCAACCCACGCCCCATACCCCACGGTCTTAATACTTCTATAACTCCATAAATTATTGATTTAGAACAATCATATTTTATTAACATTACAAATCAAAAAAAAAAAGCTTCATTGCTTATCTATACTATATTATAATGCATGAGTGAGGGGTATTTTAAGATACCCAAAAAATAAGAACTTCCTCCCCCCTTTATTTATAGAAAGACCCCTAAAATGAGGGTAGTTTGGTCGTTTAAACACTATTTATTTTTTAGCCCCTAAACTTATTACACTTAAATCCCTGAGGTTTTAACAAAATTATAGATAATTAGTTACAATTCACTCCTCCATAACAAACTTATAATTTTTTACGTATTCTTGACATATATTATAAACTATACTGTTTAAAAAAATTTCAAAGATAGCATGATGACCTACACATTTTTGTCGACGTTTCGGTAGCTGTCCTGTTCAATATCGACGCACGGATTAAAAGGTACAAGTTGATAATGCTTTAATATACAAGTGATTAAAAAAGAATATAACAACTAATCTATACTATATAATCATTTAATTTATGAGTTAAATAATAGGTTCTATAACATTTTCATTATAAAATTTTAAAAACTAAAACTATTGTCAAATAATTGATTAAATAATTTATTTATACTTTAGTTAAATTTTAACAAAACTTCCTAATTTTTAGGAATTATTCAAATGTGAAATGTCAATAGAAACTAACAAAAATTCAATTTAAAAGATTATTCAAATTTCAAAATAAACTAACAATACTATCCATCTCTATGACCTACTACTTATTCTCCCTCTCATAGTTAGTTAGTTAGTTACACAAAGACAATATAAAGAAAGAAAAAGAGAGAGAGAGCTTGGATGAGAGAAGCACAAATTCCTTATCCGTTTGTTACTGTATTGTATCAATGGTTTCTTAAAAATTGCCAGGTTAAATGCTAAATTTATTAGTTATTAGACATGTGTAATGCTTATTACGTCCATCTAATCACAATGATGCTACAATAAATATTATACGAATAAGAAAACTACTAGAAACGAGTGTCGCAATGCAAAGTGTTGCCCCCGCCGCATCGTACGGACAACCAACTAGTATATTCATAAATGGTCATAAACTCGCGTATTAGTTATTATCGACCGATAGATGGTAAGATTAGTAGAATAACGGTTCAATTATCAAGACATCGTATCCTTTAAGGGATGGGTGGGGTTGATTTAAAAAAAGTATTGGTTACATATAGTACAAACATCTCACAAATTATAAGGCTGGAGGGTGTGGGGCGCCACCTAGACCACCATAGCGCCCCCCTCCAAATTTGACCACACCGACGGCGCCATAGTCGGGGCGCCATTGAAGGCCCGCCATGGTGGTAACGAGCTGAAACGCCATTCAGGTGGGGCCCACTAGTTCGACAACCAATCAAATGTTTTTTTTTTTAATTTTGTTTAATAGGGGCTCCATTCACACCCTCTAAATTAAAGGGGAGCTTCATCGCTGACGTGGATCCTATGTGGACTTGATAAAGCCCCATGGGACTCCATCCACACCCCATAGCCTAATACAAATTATTAAAACATGTTTTATGTGTGAAAGTATATTTTATTTCATGTAACAATCAAGTCCCTTTTTATAAACAATTATAAATCCACCAATCATAACTCCTTCTTTATAAATAATTATAAATCCACCAATCATAGAACACCAAACTTTATGTTCACTACAAAATTGTGATTACCATTAGTTTGCTTAAATTTAAACATAACATTACAAACATTTTTAAAATAACAAATACAAAAGTCTTTCCTTTTTTGTCCTTGTAAAATCTACATATTTTATATACACAGTGGCGGAGCCACATGTTAGGGTGAGGGCGGGCGTCCCCCTTAAAAATAGTGTATTTTGTAGGAAAATTCTTGATCGTCCACTTTTAAAATTCGACTAAACCCTCCGATTAGAAAATAAATCTTGAATTTGCTGCTGTTAAGATACACGTATTGGAGTTCAAGATAATTGTAAGTAGTGATATCCAGATGACTCAAAAGCCAAGAGGTTATGAGTTCAAATTTGTTTATGCTTATTCAAGATAATTGTAAGTAGTGATATCCCTCTTTTTTTTATTTTCTTTTTATTTTTTTATATTGTTTAAAATGGGATTTAAACCACTGTAAGAATGTTGAAGAAAGGGGCTTTAAAGCCTCCCGTATAAGGTTAGTGGCAGACCCAGGAATTTTTTTTTCCTAGGAGTGTGGAATATTTTTTAAGATTTAAGGGCACTAGCTATATAAAAAAATTGGGTTATAGCGGATCGGATCAGATCGGGTCATGTAAGACAAAAGAACATCAAACTAGAATGTATATAACCATCAAAAACACGTTAAACGTCATTACAAACGTATTTAAAATTGTGCCCTACAGGTTTTCATCTTTTTATAAATATCCAAAACATCATCTAGAGATACTAAACACTCCATAAGTTCAATAAATTCTTACTCGTGGTTTCTACCACATATAAATCATTCCATAACTTTATAAAACAACACTAAACACTTAAACAAAATAAACAATTATGTTAAACTATAGTCCATAATTTTCAATTTTATTTTCAAACACTCAAGCCCTAGTATTAAATGTTGATTACTTGTAACTAATCATTTAAACAAACAAATCTATAAATAAAACAAAAAAATTATTTAATTACAAGTCTAGAACAACAAAAAAAACATAAAAAGACCAAACCCTTATACATTATTTTCTCCTAATCGTCACATATAACAACAAAAAAATCAATGAAGAAACCATACCAGTTCTATATCGGAATTCTAGCGTAATATGGGTCGGACTTGCCGAAATTTTGGTTTTTTCGGCGAAAAAAGTCGTCTGGTCGTGAGTAGTTGCGTCAAGTCGCTGGAAGTTTGTTTTGGGGCGGGATTTGGAATTGGAATGGATGGATAAGTTTGGGGTATTTTATTTAGTTTAATTTTTTTGGGTTGTGTTTGGGCTTAGGTTAATAAAAATAGATTGTAGATTGGGCTTTGGGTTAAGTAATAAAGTGCATAAGTAGTTTAATAATTATATAAATTGTGTTATATACTTATATATCAAATAATAATTAGTGTTTAATTTTTTTTATAAATTCATAATTTTTTTTCTAAGTGGGGCGGTTGAAAATTTTAAAGGGTGTTGGTGAAAATTCCCAATGGATGCGGTCAGAATTTTCGGCGAAAAATAAACTAAAAATTATTTTTTAAGGGGTGCGTCCGTCCACCCATCGAAGACGCCCTACATAAAGTAACTCTCATATGACATGATAAAGCGGTTATAGCACACCACCAGCCAGCCTTAGATATAAACGTCCATTTCAAAGAAAACGATCGGTAATTAAAATATACGTGGAGATTGGACTTTAGCAATTATTGTCGTTATCTTGTGTACATAAAAGTACAAAATAAATGGGAGACCAACTAAGTTGCAAAACACCTCATTGTCGGAGAGCAATCCACTCTTTGTTGTTATATTCTTTTTATTGTGGGCTATAATTTTTCCGTAAAATAAGATTTTTTTAATTAAATATATATTAGGGTGAAGGGTATGTTCAATCACTTTAGGTTATTTGAGTTATTCTCTAGCCAATAATATCATGTCATGTCAAGTTCCCATTTCACTCCACATTTTACACTCAATTAGAGGGTATGATTCAATCACTATTAGGGTGTTTGAGTTATATATTTTTTTATTTTCTAGAAATTATTCATAAATAAATAACACATCATATTCCTCAATCAATCGTTGAGTATACACCGAAACACCACACTCACCGAATAAAAAAAGAGGGCCAGGGTGATTCACCGATCGGTGAAATGGAGTCCCCGAAGGGTTCACCGAACCACACCATGTACCCTTATAGATATAAAGGGATAATATCAAATAAAAATAATTAGAAGAAATCTTAAACTTTTATTTAATCAATAGTTAAGATGAAAATATACAAAAAAAATAAAAATAAAAAAAATGTTAGGGTATCTTTAAAAAATCATATTTATTGATTTTCTATCTCTACATGCATATTTCACCCTATTTTTTAAGCACTCGTAACTTTATTATACGACATTATTTTTTCATAAAAATTTCACCAAAAAATCGAATGTCTTTATATATTTAATTTAAGTACCATATTGTCATATAAAATATAACAACTAAAAAAACCTAAAAAATGTGTTGTATTTCTATGTTGTATAACATTTTTGTGCTGTATTTTTACTGTATTTTTATGTTAAATTTTTTGTGCTGATTATATTTTTTGTTCTATATTTTTTCTACTAGATTTTTAGGTGCTAGATTTTTTGTACTTGATTTTTTTGTTGTATTTTTAGAAAACAAAAGAGTGTCACATGTCATTTCACACTCATACTTAGAGTTAATTGCCATTTTCGCCCCTGAGGTTTGGGCACACTTGCCATTTTCGTCCAAAATGAAGGTTTTGTACCATTTTGCCCCTAACGTTTGTAACTTTTTGCCATTTTCATCCAAATACCTAACTAAGTTACTTTATATCTTATTATGGGTTATTTTTAACCTAACCAAGTTAGTTTATACCTTATTATGGGTATTTTTAAAATTTATCAATTATAAGGGGGTAATTTATAAATTATCTTCTAGTTATTATTTAACCCCTTTATAAATTATCTTCTAATAACATGTGCCAAGCACATGAGGGTGAATTGGTAATTTCATTCATTTATCTAAAATATCTCATTTTAATGGTCTCTCTCTCCTCCGTCTCTCTCTTCCCCTCTTGTTCTTCTCTATCACAATTCACAACCTGCCCCACTTCCATATCTCCAGCCACTGAACCATATAATCACGTGGAATTAATTTTACATATACACATGATATAACATCCAGTGAAGTTTTAATCAACAATTACTTTAATTGATTGTTAAGCTAAATGAATTAAAACAAATATCATCTATTCATTATTCAGTAAAATCTAAAACAATAATAAAGTCAAAAATACATTAGGTCAACAATTACCACATCAGCAACTTTGAGTCATGGTGACCAAGGTATTGAAGATAAAAGATAGATCAATCTTGTTGTTCATGACACCAAAACTAGGTCTCCATATAACAAACTCAAAAATCCAAATCCAAACAAACACACGCTCACAAACCCGCCGTCATCATTATCTGACCCGCCGTCAACACTGGCGCGCCACCACCTGAAACGACTTAAGTACCACCAAATCTCTCACCTTCCCTGTCGATTTCGGTTTGTTCTTCTTGCCACTCAGACCAAACCACATATCTAGACCAAACCACAGATCTGAGCGAAAACACCTAAGGTATCATGGCGGTGATTTAGATCTGAAACATATGGGGTCGGTGATGCGGTATGAGGGGTCAACGATTCAGATCGAAATCCTAGATGGTGCGACCATCGTGAAACACCAGATCATTGTAGATAGAGAGAGGTATGTATTGTGTTCTTGTTCTTGGGTTGAGCATAGTGATGAGTGAGAGAGTCAGAGAGGAGAGATGAAATTCTGTAAATAATAAAAGTTAGAGTTATTAAAAGATAATTTATAAAGGCTGATAAATAATAACTAGAAGATAATTTATAAATTACCCCCTTATAATTGACAAATTTCAAAAATACCCATAATAAGGTATAAACTAACTTGGTTAGGTTAAAAACAACCCATAATAAGATATAAAGTAACTTAGTTAGATATTTGGATGAAAATGGCAAAAAGTTACAAACGTTAGGGGCAAAATGGTACAAAACCTTCATTTTGGACGAAAATGGCAAGTGTGCCCAAACCTCAGGGGCGAAAATGGCAATTAACTCCTCATACTTAGGGGACTCGGGGCGGTCCCGTTATACATGGCCATAACGCGTTGAAGTCCCACGGAACACCGCCGCCGCTTGATCCATCACGCGTTGTATATGTAACGCGTTAAACCCACCACGCGTTGAACTTTTGAATTTGATTGTTTTTTACCGTTGCAAATGACCGTTTGTTGATTGTTTTTGACCGTTTGCAAATGAATTTGATTGTTTTTTTTATATAAATCCAACATATTTCAATACACAAACTCAAAAACCTCTCAACTATTCTCACACTCAATACAAAAAATTAAAACACTCTCCAACTCAATCTAAATAATTTTACAAGAAATATGGAAGGTTCAAGCAAGAGAGGTGGCGGATCGAAAAAAAGAGGTTCGGGTACGAAGAAAAATCCCGTAAGGCCCAAGGTTCGAGCGAATCTTGGTGAGCCGGGGCGCTTTAGGTTGCAAGACGAACCCGACCAAGTCCCACCCTTTCAAACCCAACAATATCCACCGTTTCAATCGCAAACGTTTCAATCGCAAACGTACCATAACCAACCGTTCGTTCCACCGTTTCAACCTCACCAATTTCAATCGCAAACGTATCAAACCCAACCCCACACAATCGACCCACTACTAGAAGACAACACAATTCTCCATCATTTTGCAACCGCGTATCGTGAACCACAACAAAGTCTTGACGACGATGATGATTACGATCAAGAACAACCGTTCGAAGACGAGGAAGATGAAGAAGAAGAAAAAGAAGAAAATGATGCCGTTCACGAAATCGTCCAACCCGGCCGACAACTTTGGACGAGCGAGGAGGAGGTGTCCTTGGTGCAGGCGTATTTGCACTGCTCGGAGAACAAGAAACATGCCAACGAGCAAAAAAATGATGCGTTTTGGAGACGGGTCATTAATCATTTTAGGCAACTTCCCGGTGCAAGGATACGAAACATGGACCAAATGACGTCGAAGTGGACGGATTTGAACGGGAAAATTAGTAAGTTCAACGGTTGTTTCGTTCAAAAGGTATGTTTTTTATTAAAGTTTTAATCTTTTTTCATTGAAAACTGTTTTTTATAAAAAAAAAAAAAAACCGAACAGTTTAAAAAAAAAAAACAGAACAGTTTAAAAAAAAAAAAACAGAAAACAGTTTTATTTAAAAAAAAACAGAAAACAGTTTTATTTATAAAAAAGAGAACAGTTTAAAAAAAAAACAGAAAACAGTTTAAAAAAAACAGAAAACAGTTTTATTTATAAAAAACAGAAAACAGTTTATTTAAAAAAAAAAAACATAACCTTTTATATATTTTGTAGAACCGAAACCCACAAAGTGGAGCGAGCGAGGCGACAATCATGCAACAAGCAACCGAAATGTATTGCGACGTCTACGGCAAGAGGAGTTTTCCACACGTGAAGGCATGGGAAGTTGCGAGAAGTCACCCGAAGTGGGTCCCCGTTGAGTTGGTTGACAAGCGTGGTCCTACGGCTCCAAAAAAACGAGGAGGAGGTAAAAGATCAAAAACATCCGATTCGGGGAACTACACGACTTCCGCGTCGGATAACTTGCCCCAAATGAACTTAAACGACGACCCCCTTGATGAACCCGATCAACCCGTTAACGACCCCCTTGAAGAAGTTACACCTACAAGGCCACGACGCAGGAGAGGTGGTGAATCGTCAAGCAAAGGGAAGGATGCGGTGGCGGAGTCGATCTCCAGAATCGAAGAGGAGAAAATGACCCAATTCAAGAAGGCCGAGCAAAGAAAAGAAACAATTTTGTCCCTAAAAATTGAACGCGAGCAGGCGTACAAGGATCACTTGAAGACGCTTGAAAGACAAAATGATTTAAAAATCTTGTGTGAAAAGCACGACCATCTCGACGAACCATTTAAGTCAGTTGTCATTCAACAAAAGCGCGAAATTTTGGCAAAGTGGGGTTGGGATATGCCACTTTAGTTTATTTTTTTCCTAATTTTAGTTGTTTTTTTATTTTCCTATGTAATTTTTTTTTAAAATTTAATGAAATTTTTAATTTTAGTGTTTTATTGTTAATTTCTAATTTAAAATAAAAAATTTAAAAATTAGTGAAATTTAATTTTAAAATGAAAATTAAAAAAAATTAGGAGTGATAGAATTTCATCACTAGTGATACCACCCCCCCTACATTTCTATCACTAGTGATAGAAATTTGGTTGATGACATGGCACGGTCTTATTGGACAATGTGAGTGATACTTTCTATCACTAGTGAACCACCCCTAGTCCCCTTATAAAGACCAAAATGTTTACTAAAATACATTTATTTCCTACTTATAAGGAGTGTCACATGTCACCATCACAATTCTTTCTTAAACTATTTAGCCAAAATTTGTTTTTAGTGGATCCTTCCCCTAGATATAAAATCAGATTTTTTATATCAACATATTAAAGATTTGAAAAAAAAATATATGATAAAAGACATTAAAATGACCCGGGTTATGAAAGTATAAATGTAGATTGAAATGTAATTATATGTAGATTACATGTTTGTATATATTAATTTTCGAAGCTTGTCCTTTATCTAAGAAAATGTTAGATTTGTATTTTATGTTTAAATTTGTTTACACGTTTCGTCCTTTCCATTAACTATCGTCAAGTTTGATTATGTGCCCTTCATAGTTACACATAAGAGCAATTCAATCCTTTTACCAATTTATTTAAAAATAATATTTTAATAAATAAAACAAAAGGAATTAAAAAATACATGTATATATTATAGTTAAACACATACATTTTCTCTCTCCCCCTCCATCCGTCTGTCTCTCTAGTGAATTTTGATTTGTGTAAAATGCAACATACAAATTATTTCAAATAAGGCATAAAACTAACCCTTTTTAGTACTAATGTTGGAAAAAGTGTACTTTTGTTTTCCTTTTGTATTTTCAGGGTTAAATGAGCGTAAATGAACAAAAGAAACAAATATGAAGTAAAATCTAACATAATTACAAGAAAATGAATAAATGTGGCATGCCCGACCACTCGACAACATCTTCCCAAGCAAAAACAAGCAAACAGAAGGCTGAACACGCCCCGTGCCCAGCGGACACGGGGACGTGCCCAACCAACACGGCCGTGGTCAACGCTAAGATTCGCAGAATTTGACCAAATCTTGATAGTACAGATACGCTTCTACACACGGGGCCGTGCCCAGCGGACACGGGGGCGTGTGGAGCTAATGTAGACAAAATGCAATTAATGAAGAAAGAGAAAGTTGATGGACACGGGGCCGTGCCCAGCGGACACGGGGCCGTGTCCGGGCTTCTATGCAGACTATAAATAGAGGTGCTTGGTTCACTTCAAAGGCATCAATTGGCAAACCACATCTCTCACACTTCACCCACACTCCACCACCAACACAACCCACATCCACCATCATCATCCATCATCAATCATAGAGTGTGTGTAGTAGTCTCGGGATCCAAGATTGATAGTAAGAGTTCTTGACAATCAAAGACCATGTTTGCCTAAGTCTCTTACATCACTTGGTGAAGACAAGCATTTAGTGTAATACTTTTGTTTTTTAATATTTTCGCACTTTTTATTAGGTTTTGTATTAATGACTTTAATAACTATTTTCTTATGTTGAAGGTGAAACTTCCTTATCATTTGCCCGTGGTGTCTTGGCGTTATTTTACTGTCTATATAAAATAAAAGATTTACACCATTCATATCTCTACGGTTTATATAGAGCCTTGTTCAGTGTATAGATCCTGCAAGGACCTAGGTTAAGCTTATTAGGACATCCTTCAATACCCACTGGTATTGGATGACGGGAGTGCGAATGACTTGATCCCCTCATATGTAAACTACTATTAATACATTAACCCGGCTACTTGGGATTGTATCCTTAACCACTTAGCCGAGGGTAACGTCACCTTCAAAAGAGAGGCCTACCTCATTACGCATTAATAACTTAATTAATTATCTTCCAATATTCCAACCCTTTAAGATTGTATCCTTGCTGACTCAAACTACTAGGTTGAGGGTAACGTCACCTTCAAAAGAGGGACATACTACTATAACTAAGATAATCTCTTAAAAAGTGCAAAAGTGCGCAAAACATCAAAGGTTACACTAAAGGCGAGTTGGATCCAAGTGATTCATCTTGTCTATCTATTTTTATTTTTCAGCATTTTTAGTTTTTATTTTCATGTTTAAAACTTTTCCTACACTTTTGATTGGATTAAACGTTGAGGATAAACCGGTACTAAAAGCTCTTGTATCCTTGGACGACCTCGGTATCTTACCAATGCTATACTACGCTCATGATGCCATATGTGTGTTTAGTGTTAGTAAAATATCGTGTTTTATAAATTTAAAACTTGACTAAAGTGTTAAAAAGGGCTTAAAATATACATAAAAACATATCACACCTAACGCACATCAAGTTTTTGGCGCCGTTGCCGGGGACACAAGGATTTTAAGAAAGTTAGGAATCAATGGCCTAATCGTTTTTCTTATTTTTCTGTTTTTTTAGGATTTTTCTTTAATTTTCAATTTCTGCAGAAGCTCAGCACGGGGCCATGCCCGCTGAACACGCCTTGTGCCCAATCTTTGGTACTGGCAATCCTGTTTTAAGTCAGACAGTAGCTGAACACAGGGCCGTGCCCACTGAACACGCCCCGTGCCCAAGCTTCAGATACTGAAAACAGAGCCGTAAGATCCCGACGGCTGGTAATTTCGGACGCAATCATGAGTGATACTGATAATTCTTACTTTCGCTCCTCTTATGGTACGTGGTGTCAAATATGTGGTGGAACTCATGAAGATTTAAAATGTTATTTTTTAAATTACAAACCCCACTATATATACCCATTGTTTTCCTGTAGTCTTAAGATGGACGAAAGTAAAAACAATCCATATCTCTCTCTCGAATGCTCTCAACCATCCCTTCGAGATGAAATTGTTCTTGAAGAATTGTTTTAAATGGAAGAACTAATTCTCCGATGGATAAAAGAACTTGAGATGGATATGACTAATTCATCTCAAGACGACGATCAAAGAGAATTAGTGGGGTTGCATTCGAATTATAACAACATCGTTGCTCCCGAAATCACCTCTAACTCTTGCGAGGACTTGAGCGATAGTCGTCCCTGTGTCGATTGTGCCGTGAAGGACTCCCCATCGGTTTCCACCGATGCATACATAGACCTGAGTGATTCGACATACACCTTCTTTAACGAGAGCCCGGATAAGGGAAATAAAGGTTGGTTTTGCCCACCAATATTTAGCTTAGGAATCACCCATTCCGATAACCTCTTGCGTTCTTGTCTAAAACTAGGGCAACTTAGGTATCTCAGGCACTTAGGTGTTGTTCCGTCCAGTAAAGAACCGCCCGATCCGGATGAACTCCTTGAAAATAGACGAAACTTCATAAACAACTTCTAGCCACGGGGCCGTGTCCAGGTCAGCACACCCCGTGTCCACCAAAAGATTCCCGTCTGACTTTTGGTCAGAATACGGACAAAAAGTGTCAGAATTTTGCCTGCACACGGGGCCGTGTCCAGCGTGCTTTCGTTTTCTATAAATGCAGCAAGATTCCTACACTCTTGGAACCATTCCAAAGACAGAGATCTGGTGGGATCTTCACATATATCATACTAGGTATATTTTAAAGAAGGTTCTCAACAACCATCTTGTCTTTTCTACTTTTGTCATTTGCCTTCTTCTTCATTTTTCTTCTTTAAACCTCTATTAAAGCTTGAAATCCCCATAGTTTCAAGCTTTATTGTAATATTTGTTAGGTTTTTATTCAAGGAATCTTGTCAAAAATAAGTTTTACAACACTGTTTTAAGTTATTTCTGCTTAAAAATGCTTCAAAAGTCAGAAAAATATTTTAAAGCTCCAAGATTCCTTGTTTCAAAAATCTGCAGAGAGGTGAACACGGGGCCGTGTCCGAGGTACTGTTTCATTAAATTGAACTCTTTTCGGTTTGTTTTCTTAGAACGTCGAGCAAAAATAGCAAAACATCTTCATCACACTCCAGAAACAACCGACAAAGAAGAAGGTCATCGGTAGAAGACTCTCTTGTGAACTACGTGTATGCCTTGAGAGAGGCCATCGATGAAATGACAGGAGTGGAAGAAGCTTTGGTCGATCGTATAAATCATTTATCGGTGGGACTAGAAGGATGTCTTCGAGAAGTCAACCTTTTGCACCAAAGGTTGAATATTCTCGCTTCTCCTCCTTTGGTACCAATCATTATGCAAAGGGCATGGAATGTGGTACCGGAAATCATCATACCGGACGAGTGGTACGCCATGCACACGGAACCCCCTCGAGACATATTACTTGGGGTCCCGGTTGCCCTCGCTCCCCTTCCACAAGATATTGTGGAAAATGAGCCCACCTTTTTTTCTCCCAAGAGAGATAGAAGAATGGCTCAACGACATCTAGGGGACACCCCTCGGTTCTGAGTTCTACAAGGCCTTTAAATACCGGAAAGCTACTTCCGGGCTTTTGATATTCCTACAATAAGGGTAGAACTCCTTAGGATGATTTCATGTATCAATTGACCTATCTATCTTAGGAACTTTTCAGTTTTCTATTTTTCTTATTTATTTTTAATTTTCTAGGAACTTATGTAATTTGTTATTTTCAATGAATGATGGTTTTAAGTATTAAATGGTGTTTGGATTGTGTTGTAATGGATAAAACACACTCGGGATGATGGAGGATACTAAGGGAAACTTGAACCCACACCCCATGCACAAAACCAGAGCCTCCCGACTCTTTTTCTTCATTACAGCAAGTTCAGCACGGGGCCGTGCTCAGCCAACACGCCCCGTGCCCAATGATCTGCAGAAAAATGCCCAGTTCAGGTAACTGGACACGGGGCTGTGTTCACTAAACACGCCCCTGTGCCCAGCCTTCTGTAAACTATGATACTGGCAATCTGAACACGGGGCCATTCCCGGTCACCACGGCCCGTGTCCAGACGCCCAGTAACATAAAATTTTGTTTTTAAACACCTATTTACACATTCAATCAACCTAAAAACTTATTTTTGGGACACATTGAGGACAATGTGTAATTTAAGTGTGGGGGGTTGCTAAAACCTTGAATTTTGCAAGTCCTAATAACAAGCCTTACACAAAACTCTATTGGAACCGCTAATCACCCCAAATTTTTTTCAAAATTTTTTTATTTCTTTTACTTGTCTTGGTTTAATTTGGGAATAATAAGTTATAAAAAGGTTATATTTTTATAAATTTACAACCGACAGCGTCGTGATAAAAAGAACCAACATAAGAAAATTATAAAATGGCATGACAAATCTAGTTAAAATTTGATTATATATACTTGATCACATTATAAACCCATTCCCACAAAAAGTGAGTTTTGAGCCTTTATTTAGCATACAAATACATATCTTTAGACTAAATGCTCATTTTTCGTTTCTTGTGTGAATAGCCGCTTGGTTTCTTACGACTCTAGAACTTGCCATGACGATACATTCCTGGTCCTACCAACTTAAACCCAAGTAAGTAAATGATGGAGGCACTAGGACTAACCCTTTTTCTTTTCAACACCATTATTTTTCATTTTTTACCACCTACCAAAAATCCCCCTAGTTAACCCCTTTGAGCCTAAACCTTTTCATTTCTAAACCCACAAAACAAACACCCTTTACCCACCAAAACCCTTTTTATTTTTAACCATTTATTTTAGTAAAAAGCTCGGTCTTTATGTGACACTCCTTATCGAAAAAAAAATTAAGTATAGCAATAAACAAACAAGTTCCTCAAAAGAAACTTTGTTTGAAAATGCTTTGTTTGAATAAAAGTCACAAAAACAAAAAGTTTTACGACGACCGACGCTTTTTACGCTTTTTGCCCTTTTTACTAACCACTAACCCAATACCTTTAACCCAAGCCTAACTCTTCCCCAAAGTCCTCTTGATATTTATAAAGGTGTATAGTTAAAAAGGAGGAGGATTGATTGCTTGGCAAGCATATGGTAGAAGTAAGTTCCATGCCGGTCTCGAGTGTTTCACAAAAATACATCTTCGGCCGAGTGTTGAGTGATCTCCCGTGAGGTATGTGAACTTGTATATAAATGGAATTTTAAAGAGGCATGTTATGCCCAAATAAGTAATTTCGCTTATGAAACGTTCAAAATAAATCATAACGAATAGGATTGTAAATAACATAAAAATAAAGCCCAATAAAGATCTTGGATTCCCGACACTCAAGAGAAGCCCAAAAACTTCTCTTCTACCAATTCCATTTGGGAGTGTAAGCCACATTATAAAGAGTTTTGCTTGAGGACAAGCAAAGATTCAAGTGTGGGGGTATTTGATGTGTGTAAAATGCAACATATAAATTACATCAATGAGGCATAAAACTAACCATTTTTTAGTACTAATGTTGGAAAAAGTGTGCTAATTTTGTCTTCCTTTTGTATTTTCAGGGTTAAATGAGCGTAAATGAACAAAAGGAGCAAATATGCAGCAAAATCTAACATAATTACAAGAAAAGGAATAAACGTGGCATGCCCGACCACTCGACAACATCTTCCCAAGCAAAAACAAGCAAACAGAAGGATGAACACGCCCCGTGCCCAGCGGACACGGGGGCGTGCTCAGGTGTCTGCAGAAAAGACAAAGTTGTAGAAGCTTCTATTTCCCGACACGGGGGCGTGCCCAGCCAACACGGCTGTGGTCAATGCTAAGATTTACAGAATCTGAGCAAATCTTGATAGTACAGATACGCTTCTGCACACGGGGCCGTGCCCATCAGACACGGGGGCATGTGGAGCTAATGCAGACAAAATGCAATTAATGAAGAAAGAGAAAGTTGATGGACACGGGGCCGTGTCCGGGCTTCTGTGCAGGCTATAAATAGAGGTGCTTGGTTCACTTGAAAGACATCCCTTGGCAAACCACCTCTCTCACACTTCACCCACACTCCACCACTATCACAACCCACATCCACCACCATCATCCATCATAGAGTGTGTGTAGTAGTCTCGGGATCCAAGATTGATAGTAAGAGTTCTTGACAATCAAAGGCCATGTTTGCCTAAGTCTCTTACATCACTTGGTGAAGACAAGCATTTAGTGTAATAGTTTTGTTTTTTAATCTTTTCGCACTTTTTATTTGGTTTTGTATTAATGACTTTAATAACTAGTTTCTTATGTTGAAGGTGAAACTTCCTTATCATTTGTCCGTGGTGTCTTGGGGTTATTTTACTGTCTATATAAAATAAAAGATTTACACCATTCATATCTCTACGGTCTATATAGAGATATGTTGGCTACCTGGTCGGGGGTTAAGGGAATGGTTTGGTAAGGTTCTTGCCTTGTTCAGTGTATAGATTCTACAAGGACCTGGGTCAAGCTTACTAGGACCTCCTTCAATACCCACTAGTATTGGATGACGGGGGTGCGAATGGCTTGATCCCCTCATATGTAAACTTCTATTAATACATTAGCCCGACTACTTGGGATTGTATCCCTGCTGACTCAAACCACTTAGCCGAGGGTAACGTCACCTTCAAAAGAGGGGCCTACCACATTACACATTAATAACTTAATTAATTATCTTCCAATATTCCAACCCTTTAGTATTGTATCCTTGCTGACTCAAACTACTGGGTTGAGGGTAACGTCACCTTCAAAAAAGAGGGGCCTACTACTATAACTAAGATAATCTCTTAAAAAGTGCAAAAGTGCGGAAAACATCAAAGGTTACACTAAAGGCGAGTCGGATCCAAGTGACTCATCTTGTCTATCTGTTTTTATTTTTCAGCATTTTTAGTTTTTATTTTCATGTAAAACTTTTCCTAAACTTTTGATTTGATTAGACGTTGAGGATAAACCGGTACTAAAAGCTCTTGTGTCCTTGGACGATCTCGGTATCTTACCAATGCTATACTACGCTCACGATCGGTGCACTTGCCCATATGTGTGTTTAGTGTTAGTAAAATATCATGTTTTATAAATTTAAAACTTGACTAAAGTGTTAAAAAGGGCTTAAAATATACATAAAAACATATCACACCTAACGCACATCAATTCCTTGCTTCGTGAGCCAACCACTCCAGCTACCACCACCATGTCCCCCTCTAATCTATCTCTCACCCCATCTGTTGATCTCATCCACACACCTCAAACCGCACCATAACGACCCTTATCCCACTATTTCTCAACAACCCATTCAACATCCCCCCTCTTGCGATATTGAAGCTTATGTAACGCTATGGTTTCAAGGCCTGATTCAACTGGAATAAGAAAGGGTTAACTACACCGATGGTGTAGGAGACATTTGACGTTTTCAACCATCTAACATCCCGGTTTTCACCACTAATATGCTTTAACAAGTTTATTTCAGCGATGTTTTTAATCATGAGACAGTAAGCAATTTTAAACATGATGATTTTGAGTTAATGGAGTTTACAGGACTCAAGTGTAGCTGTTTAAAATTCAGATCACGTAGCTTTGAGAACTAATCAAATGGAGACTAAAGTGGAAGGGCCTAAGTGAAAGTTTGGTGGTTAAAACACTAAACTAAACCCTAGATGGAGAATAGTGTCAATCCACGAGAGTTGCGACCAAGAATGAGTGGGTTTAAACCAAATAAACTAACTAGTAAAAAACATGGGTTGAAAATAAACTTGTAGCAAAATTAGTTGATTAAGAAAGAGAGAGAAGGAAATGGGTGTGTGTTGACCAAAAAGAGAGAAAAGGGGGGAAAATACACCAAAACTCAATTAGCTCAAATTCTAGCAAATTCAGGGGTGAACTGAGGCTAAATCTTGTGCATGAACCTTGATTATTGATCATCCATACTTGATAATCAAAGGTAAGTTGAAATATACGTTTGCTAAAGTGTAGTATGAGGAGGGGCTTGATTTTGCTAATCTTGAATGGGTTTGTTGATGCTATTAAATAACTGATGTGTGAAATTGGTTTAGAACCATGAATTGAAAAGAAATACATGTAGAAATTATACGAGTCATTGTTCTAGGTTAAAACTCTCATTGAAGATGAAATGGGTTTTCACATGTTTATGGAACTTCAGCCTTTCTTGGTGAAATTGTAGATATTAGTCATTTTGCATGAAATTGTGATGATTGAATGTAGATGAATGACTAAGAAATGTGATTGCTAGTGCTACATGGCAAATTTCTAAAAATTAGACATCTTGGATTAGAATTAAAAGTAGTGCCCATCAAGTGTTCGATAAAATTTAGACATCTTGGATTAGAATTATGTGATGGACATGTAGTAACTGGAAGGGTTACGTACCAGTAGTCGGGACGTCTTGTTTAGGCATGATAAACGTATTAATCCAATAAAGGACCAGTTTGCCCACCTGGGGACTAACGATGAGAGTACCGATACCTATTAGGCCAAAGCATGTCACACCAAACGTTACTTAAACTAACGACACTCTGATAAGTCAATGCGTCCGTGTTAAGTCATGGATGCCGTCTAAACATCATTCTATATCACCCCAAACTTGAATCAAATATCATTTCTATGGATTTTCCTTTGGGTTTAGTAGATGTCCGTTGGTGAACATACGTTGATCATGCAAGAGCTCGATAATTGCGGGGCCCACGTGATTACGAAAGTGACGCATGTAAAACATATCAAACTCTATGACGTATCAAACCCAATAATTTCCAATATTTCATTTTGAAAGATCTATCCTAAGTTTACATTCTATGGTTCATATGATTTTTGTGTGGATTTGTTGGTTTCATTTTTATCTCACGTTTTGGATTATTAATATATACCAAGTAACAAAACTTTTCATATCATAAGTTTCCTATTTTAATTGACACTTTATACATTCTTACTAAAAAATTCACGTGTTGTGTTTGATCCTTGTAGATGTCGACCAGACGACACCGTATCGGAAAACGTACCAAAAGCTCCGGCCGACGTATGGCGGCCCACATTATGGAGGAAATGGCCGCAGTGATTCCAAATATCATAGTACAAGTCCAAAGGGCCCTTCAAGGGACTGGCAATCAGGGATGTCAGGAAGGCGCGAACTCTTCTAGATGTTCCTTCAAGCATTTCAAATCTTGCGACCCTCCAATAAGATGGCACCACCAGTGCTACAATCCTCTTCCGTTGGTATGAGGAGATGGAAAGTACTTTCTTGAACTATGAGTGTCTTGACAACCGCAAGGTACGGTATGCGATAGGCCGTCTATTAGGGAATGCTTTGTCATGGTGGAATGCAGAGAAAAACACACGCAGTGCTGAGGCCGTAGTTGCCTTATCATAGGATTAATTGAAGGAATAATGATTGAGAAATTCTTCCCTTGGCATGAAATTAAGAAACTTGAAGACGAGTTCTGGGCGTTGAAACAAGACAATGGTAACAAGGTGGCATGCAATAAGCGTTTTCATGAGCTGAATAGGATATGCACATACCTGTTCACCCCTCTCACACGTCTTATAGAACAGTATATCGAGGGCTTTCCTTCTTTTATCAAAGACACGGTGGAAGGTAGTAGGACATAAACTCTTGAAGCAGCTATGCGGCTAGCTGGCCAACTCATTGAAAACCACATAAATCTAGATCGTGAAGGGAGCAAGGGGTCAGCTGGCAAGGCTCCTGTTGAAGACACAAAACTGGTAAAAGAGAACAAAGCTGAATCATCCTCTCGTTTTGATTAAAAAAGGAAGTGAAAGGAGAATGGGAAAAACTATGTTGTTACCACTAACTCTCCTATACCAGCTATACCTATAAACCACGTCGCACCCAACTCTACACCCAACAAGAAACCCTACACCGGTCCATACCCATTGTGTAACCATTGCGAATATCACCACCCAACCACTTCTCCCTACCGCCAATGTACCAATTGTGGGCGCCTTGGCATCTGGTTAATACGTGCTGCAACACACAATGGCAAGCACCTAGCCAGCACCAAGCTCACCCTAATAACCAACTGGTGACCCAACCCCTATACCAACTACCCTAAATCATGGCTCCTCCTCCGCAGAACATGATCCAGCCCTACTACCAACCCAATCTCTCTATGATGCCACCAGCTAGAGCATGTTTCAATTGTGGTGGCCCTACACAATTTTGAAACACCTGCCCAAGATTGGTGAACATCATCAATGCCCAAGCTCAGGCTAATTTAGATTAATCAAGCTAACCAGGCAGCTGAGGGTAGAACCATCAACAATGCAAAGCAAGCTGGGGCTAACAATAATGCTGGGAAAGTGTAATCCAAGTCCGAATAAACGAAACTTCATTATCGTTTTAATCCCAAGGAAGATTGGGAAGTTCCAATGTTATTATTTTGAATTATATTTTCATTTTCGTACTCAGACAATTACGTTGATGTATTAATGACGTAGGCCATTTTATGCTAAAGTCATTTATTATCGTTTTAATTGCCTTTTTTAATGCCATCATTATTTCATGTTAATGTCATTACATGTTGTTGCTATTTCACAATTTATTTCTATCTCATTATATACAAATACACGACCTGAACCGCAAGGGGCAAGGATGTGGACACAGCCTAACCCATAATGGTTAGGGACGCAAGTATCACTCTGTCATGCTTTGGTTATTACGGTTTGGTTATATTTAATTAGTGGATGAGTTAGTAGTGTGGTCACATAGAATCACACATGATTTAATAATGAAGCAGATGAAGTTTGATAAGGACATAGTGGATACGCTGCTGGTACTTCCTATTTATAAGTGCCTCTATCAAACTATCAAAAGCATCGTTATACTAATCATGAGGGATTTTGTGTTAGTTTTTGTGTTTATGTGTTTTGGTGACTCAATTCTATAGCATTATGAGTTCAATTTTATCATCTTGACATTTTTCTAGGGAAATTTTTCTCAGATTGTAAACTCTTTCGTGATTACAAGTCAACTTTGGATAGGATTTTCCTTTAGATCACACTCAATTCTCAATATGCCATTCTTGGGCTATACGATGTAACACTCGTATCTTTTATGATAGGATACCTCAAACTTTATCATGTACGTTCTTCACTCCTGTATCTCTGGAATTTAAAACGATTCCTTACCTGGGTATTCAAACCCTTACAAGGAACGTTACCTCCTCAAACGAATCTAAACATTACACCTATTATATTTTTAGCATGAGTGTACTCTTAGCATCTCTAAGACTCATGTTTAATACTCATTATTGACATTCGTAAGAAATGGTATGAATCTAAGACTTGAGTTCTTAGTGCAAATCCCAGATTTAACCCGTATCTCCTCCATCTATTAAAAACACTACACCTCTTTTTACACGAATAGGTTCATCCAAATTTCGGGATGAAATTTTTTTAAAGTAGGGGAGACTGTAACATCCACCAAAAAACGGATCCTAGAAAACCCGACGTGTATTGTAAACCGGATCCAAGATGTGCGAATAAATGCGAATTTTTATGATGATTGTTAACTTCAGCCTTTCTTGGTGAAATTGTAGATATTAGTCATTTTGCATGAAATTGTGATGATTGAATGTAGATGAATGACTAAGAAATGTGATTGGTAGTGCTACATGGCAAATTTCTAAAATTTAGATATCTTGGATTAGAATTAAAAGTAGTGCCCATCAAGTGTTCGATAAAATTTAGGCATCTTGGATTAGAATTATGTGACGGACATGTAGTAACTGGAAGGGTTACGTACCAATAGTCGGGACGTCTTGTTTAGGCATGATAAACGTATTAATCCAATAAAGGACCAGTTTGCCCACCTGGGGACTAACGATGAGAGTACCGATACCTATTAGGCCAAAGCATGTCACACCAAACGTCACTTAAACTAACGACACTTTGATAAGTCAATGCGTCCGTGTTAAGTCATGGATGCCCTCTAAACATCATTCTTTATCACCCTAAACTTGAATCAAATATCATTTCTATGGATTTTCCTTTGGGTTTAGTATATGTCCGTTGGTGAACATACGTTGATCATGCAAGAGCTCGATAATTGCGGGCCGCACGTGATTACGAAAGTGACGCATGTAAAACATATCAAACTCTATGACGTATCAAACCCAATAATTTCCAATATTTCATTTTGAAATATCTATCCTAAGTTTACATTCTATGGTTCATATGATTTTTGTGTGGATTTGTTGGTTTCATTTTTATGTCACGTTTTGGATTATTAATATATACCAAGTAACAAAACTTTTCATATTATAAGTTTCCTATTTTAATTGACACTTTATACATTCTTACTCAAAAATTCACATGTTGTGTTTAATCCTTGTAGATGTCGACCAGACGACACCGTATCGGAAAACGTACCGAAAGCTCCGGCCAACGTATGGCGGCCCACATTACGGAGGAAATGGCCGCAGTGATTCCAAATATCATAGTACAAGTCCAACGGGCCCTTCAAGGGACTGGCAATCAGGGATGTCAGGAAGGCGCGAACTCTTCTAAATGTTCCTTCAAGCATTTCAAATCTTGCGACCCTCCAACATATGATGGAACCACCAGTGCTACAATCCTCTTCCGTTGGTATGAGGAGATGGAAAGTACTTTCTTGAACTATGAGTGTCCTGACAACCGCAAGGTACGATATGCGATAGGCCGTCTATTAGGGAATGCATTGTCATGGTGGAATGCAGAGAAAAACACACGCAGTGCTGGGGCCGTTGTTGCCTTATCATAGGATTAATTGAAGGAATAATGATTGAGAAATTCTTCCCTCGGCATGAAATTAAGAAACTTGAAGACGAGTTCTGGGCGTTGAAACAAGACAATGGTAACAAGGTGGCATGCAATAAGCGTTTTCATGAGCTGAATAGGATATGCACATACCTGTTCACCCCTCTCACACGTCTTATAGAATAGTATATCGAGGGCTTTCCTTCTTTTATCAAAGACACGGTGCAAGGTAGTAGCACAGAAACTCTTGAAACAGCTATGCGGCTAGCTGGCCAACTCATTAAAAACCACATAAATCTAGACCGTGAAGGGAGCAAGGGGTCAGCTGGCAAGGCTCCTGTTGAAGACACAAAAGTGGTAAAAGAGAACAAAGCTGAATCATCCTCTCGTTTTGATTCAAAAAGGAAGTGAAATGAGAATGGGAAAAACTATGTTGTTACACTAACTCTCTTATACCAGCTATACCTATAAACCAAGTCGCACCCAACTCTACACCCAACAAGAAACCCTAATCATTGCCAATATCACCACCCTACCACTTCTCCCTGCCGCCAATGTACCAATTGTGGGCGCCTTGGCCATCTGGTTAATTCGTGCTGTGACACATAATGGCAAGCACCTAGCCAACACCAAGCTCACCCTAATAACCAACTGGTGACCCAACCCCTATACCAACTACCCCAAATCATGGCTCCTCCTCCGCATAACATGATCCAGCCCTACTACCAACCCAACCTCTCTATGATGCCACCAGCTAGATCATGTTTCAATTGTGGTGACGCTACACAATTTTGAAACACCTGCCCAAGATTGGTGAACATCATCAATGCCCAAGCTCAGGCTAATTTAGATTAATCAAGCTAACCAGGCAGCTGAGGATAGAACCATCAACAATGCAAAGCAAGCTGGGGCTAACAATAATGCTGGGAAAGTGTAATCCAAGTCCGAATAAAAGAAACTTCATTATCGTTTTAATCCCAAGGAAAATTGGGAAGTTCCGATGTTATTATTTTGAATTATATTTTCATTTTCGTACTCAGACAATTACGTTGATGAATTAATGACGTAGGCATTTTATGCTAAAGTCATTTATTATCTTTATCGTTTTAATTGCCTTTTTTAATGCCATCATTATTTCATGTTAATGTCATTACATGTTGTTGCTATTTCACAATTTATTTCTATCTCATTATATACAAATACACGACCTGAACCGCAAGGGGCAAGGATGTGGACACAGCCTAACCCATAATGGTTAGGGACGCAAGTATCACTCTGTCATGCTTTGGTTATTACGGTTTGGTTATATTTAATTAGTGCATGATTTAGTAGTGTGGTCACATAGAATCACACATGATTTAATAACGAAGCAGATGAAGTTTGATAAGGACATGGTGGATACGCCGCTGGTACTTCCTATTTATAAGTTCCTCTATCAAACTATCAAAAGCATCGTTATACTAATCATGAGGGATTTTGTGTTAGTTTTTGTGTTTATGTGTTTTGGTAACTCAATTCTATAGCATTATGAGTTCAATTTTATCATCTTGACATTTTCTAGGGAAATTTTTCTCAGATTGTAAACTCTTTTGTGATTACAAGTCAACTTTGGATAGGATTTTCCTTTAGATCACACTCAATTCTCAATATGCCATTCTTGGGCTATATGATGTAACACTCGTATCTTTTATGATAGGATACCTCAAACTTTATCATGTACGTTCTTCACTCCTGTATCTCTGGAATTTAAAACGATTCCTTACCTGGGTATTCAAACCCTTACAAGGAACATTACCGCCTCAAACGAATCTAAACATTACACCTATTATATTTTTAGCATGAGTGTACTCTTAGCATCTCTAAGACTCATGTTTAATACTCATTATTGACATTCGTAAGAAATGGTATGAATCTAAGACTTGAGTTCTTAGTGCAAATCCCAGATTTAACCCGTATCTCCTCCATCTATTAAAAACACTACACCTCTTTTTACACGAATAGGTTCATCCAAATTTCGGGACGAAATTTTTTTAAAGTAGGGGAGACTGTAACATCCACCGAGAAACGGATCCTAGAAAACCCGACGTGTATTGTAAACCGGATCCAAGATGTGCGAATAAATGCGAATTTTTATGATGATTGTTTGTTTTAAATGTTTGGTTATCTAATAAATTAATATAACGGATTATAGGATCTGAAACAAATATACATATATATATATAGGGTAGGGATATGGTAAAAAGTGTTTAAAATGTGAGAAGGGTAAGGAGTGTTTTAAACCATTGGATATTTGATCTATTGGTTGAGATCAATAGGGTATAAAAATGTAAATTGTGTTTTAATTAGAAGGACCTTATGTAAAATTGAAGGGCAATAGAGTCTTTTCAAATGTTTCAAATATGGTAACCGTATCCTACACAACCAAAACCCCCATCATTCTCCTAAAAACCAGCGACTTTCCTTCAAAAGTTGATTATCCAATTTCCTTAACTATTAACTCTTGATAAAACAATATATGAAGATATAACACTATCTGTTTATTGTAAGACACTATACAGTTTAATTAACAATAATCTGTTGATTTAAATCACTTAATAATCATAAAACACTATGAACCAGAAAATTAAGATGTCTGTACAGAATATAACACTATTGATTGGGGATAAAACACTATGAACCAGAAAATTAAGATGTCTGTACAGAATATAACACTATTGATTAGGGATAAAACACTATGAAAGGAAATTAAGATGTCTGTACATAATATAACACTATTGATTGGGGATAAAACACTATACATCTAAATATAAAAAAAAATAACTCTGTTCATGATAAAACACTAAAACAACAACTTACCCTAAACAATTCAATGTATAAAACACTACATAAACACAAAATCAAAGCATACTAACACCAGAATCGCAGAAGGGTACATGAAAATCTTATTGGATCTTGCAAAAAATTACAAAATTTGAAACAATCCCTAAAATATCTCATCACCAGTTTTTTTACAGTTATCTTGGAATCAATTAATTGATAAGAATGGAAAATTACTAATACACCCTTTTGAATTAATTAAGATAAAGGACACTTGTCATTCCCAAATTATTTCTCACCCTTCTCACAAAAGTTGATTAATGTACAGGATCCTAAACCTATATATATATAAACGGGATGTCACACCCCTAAATTCCACACGCGGAGTACCACCGTAGGGGGCGTGACTGACCAGGATCAAGCCACCAATCATATTGAACAATGTATTAAAGTAAATATAAAACCAACCAACAATATAATTGGTGTTCAAAACAAATCATCTAAGTTCAAGTTATCAGCGGAAGCATAAAGTTTAAAACCAAAACATAAGCATAAAAGTTCATAAGTTTAACATGGAGCTCAACAGTCCATGTCCTACAACGACCTCGTCCTCCTGTGCAAGCTCCATCTTAGCACCTAACGACCTGCAAGGCATATAGTAACGAATCAACAACAAAGTTGAGCGAGTTCACAGTTGGGTGTTCGTTTTAAGTTGTTTCGAAAACATAAGTTTCTTTTAGCTGGCTTACTTGCCATGGGGGTTACCCCATAGTTTAAAAACATAGTTATTCCTTTTACTCTGGCTCCCAGCCGTGGGGGCTATGCCATGAATATCCCACTAGACCCGTTACCATATCGACTACTGACTGGAGTAAGTTGGGTGCCCTAAGTCAATGTCTATCATCATTGACGTGCCCAGATCCATTAGTCCACTCCCGTCCTCTGCGGTACGGTGTGAGGCTTGTCAAACCTAATAGCGCTATTTAACTAATGACACGTTCGCCATTGGCCCGACGATTAAGTCGATATAAAAATGAGGGACTTAATGATAGAGTTTTTGTCTAGTGTCAATGTTGTCACCCTTCAGTTAAGAGGGTGGAGGTACGTGTCCCATACAAGGAGATCACGCAGGTTCTAATGTTTTCACCCTTTAATTAAGAGGGTGGAGGTACGTATTCTACCCAAGGAGAATACGTAGGTTTCCTTTCAATCAATTACCCATTCCCAACCATTGGGAATCCCATGCCTTGTAGAAAGTGTGAACTCACCTTAGGTTAGCTCGGCAGATGAGCAAAAAGGTCAATCGAGTTGTTTGTGGTCAACCACGTCCTAACATGGTTACCATACAAGTCAGGTCTAGGTTCAAGTAGTGCACGTAAGTTTACACATAAGCTAACAGGTTACGAACACATAACGATCATGGAAAACACGTAGAACACGTTAACAGTAGCAGTCAAGTACACATAAGGCCTAAACTTGTGCGATTAGGATGATTGGGCCGTTGAGCTTGTGCGAGCCCAATCATCTTGTGCGATTCAGTAAATAAAGCCCAATGAACAACCGACCCAACCTGTTGTGCGATCAGCACAATCTTGTGCGATCCACAATGGGTTGTGCAATCCAAAAACATACCCGACCCAATTACATGCAACCCAACATCTTGTGTGGCCCAAATAACATTAACAGTCCACTATCTTGTGCGACCCAACATGTTGTGCGATCAGCACAACCTTGTGTGACTCACAACATGTTGTGCGATCCTGTAATAACGAATTGTACAGTGTGCTATAACAGTTGTACCCTACGACTTGTGCGACTGGCTTGTGCGATCGGCCTTGTGCGACTGTCCTTGTGCGATCAGTTATATATATTTCCTTAAATCATGCAACCAGTTTCGTTAATTTCATTCAATTTGCAAGACCAATTTAACAGTTTCCAACTTTGTGTTAATCGATCAAATTGAGCATTTTCCTATCAATTCTCATGAAACCTAATTAACCCTAATCACCATACAAATCAAGAACAACAATTTAACTTTCAACCGGATCTTCACACTAACGAATTTAAGGACTAACATGCAACTTATGATTTAACAACATGAATCAAACTAACCAACCACATACTCGAAAGTCATTAATCCAATCTATGCAATCGGTCTTAATCAATCTGGATCAAATCATGCTTTTAGTCATCAAACAAAACAATCTCATCATATATATATATATATAGGGTGAGGATTTAGAGAAAACGATGAAAAGTGTGAGAACGGTGAGAACGCTTATCGATCGTCCGATCAAAACAATCTATGGACTAGATTGGCGCGGTGGCGTTTTCGTAAATAACACGAATTCTATTGAGTCGACGCGCTTCATTAAGGGTAAAAAGGTCTTTACACTTCTAAACCAAAACGGCAACTAATGAATAAAATGCCATTACTGCCCAAAACGCATCCCTATATAAACAAAACATTCTCATACATAAGAACACACCTCCCCCAACCTAAAAAACGCCATATTTCTACTATATAACATTCATCTTACAACGCTAAAAAATTCAAAACATACCAATCATCTTAGAAAATGCCAAAATCTATCAAATATCAAAATTTTCCAAAAAATGGACTTTTCTTTCAGATACACTATTCCCTCAGAAAAACGCCAAAAATGGTTTCTTGTATATTCAATATTGTTCTACGCGAAGTTTTGGAAAATGCATTCTTTCCTGAGGTGCTGCGACTCAAATAACATTTTGCTGAATGAGATGGACAAAACTTCAAGAAAAAGATACTGGGGTCAGACTTATGTCAGTTTTTGTGTTTTGTTATTGATGAATATTATAATGGCATGAATTAGACGAATGACACTGATGAGTGGTTTGAAGAACATATTCAAACAAAAAACTCATGTCATATTGTCTTTCCAAACGGCAAAAAAAAAAAAAAAAACACAAGCATGACAAAGCCAAACCGCCAGTGAACATTTTTCAAAGGAGAAAGAGACTGACGACAGTGAAGATTTGAAAAGATGAACTGTTTCTATTTTTATTTTTTTAGTTTTCTTTTTCTGTTGTTTGTTATGTATTTTTCAACTTATAATAAAAAATAACATTATATTAATAAAACGCCAAAAGTCATAATTATTGTGAAACGCATAATGAAGTAAAACGCCAAAAACTCCCAACCTATAATAAAAGTAATTTAGAGAAGAATTATTAAAAGCTAAAAATGGAAACAAACGCCAAAAACTACTTAAAGCCATTAAAAAACGCCAAACTTGGAAGATGGAATGTCTAAGACCATAAAAACTCGTAAAAACCTGAACAAAATCAGTAAAAAATACATACAGTAACTGAAAAGACGACTACTTTATTAATATCATTTATTATACATAAAAATCCCGCCTAAATTATGCACCAAAAACATCCTATAAGGGAGACGTCTCTGCACAATCAACTGATCACACCACCAAAAAAAATAAACGCCATCTTTCCAACAAACTATTCACTTTAAAACGCCAAGAAAGATACTTAAAAAAGCCACAGATGCAGAACGTCATTTCTTCTTTATTGAGTATTGTTCTGAAAGAAATTTCACTGAATGGATTCTACTCTGAGGTGGGTATATCTATAAGCTTTTGTTGAATGAGATGGACAAATTTTCATGAAAAAACGAAGAAAAAGCGACTTTTACCCCTTAATGAAGGCGGGCGTTATGAAGGAAAAAAATGATCTACATAAGGTATTCAAAACAGGTTCAAAACGCCAAAAAGGTTAAAGTAAAAGAGGCTGATGACAGTAAAGATTTGGAAGATAAATTAGATTATAATTTTTTTCAGTTTCTATTGTTTGTTATCTAATTCTTTGATTTTATTATCTAATTCTCTACTAAAAACAAATTTAATATAAAACGCCAAAAACACCAAAACGACTGATAGTCTGAAAACTGAGAGAACGGATGCTAGCAAAGCACGATGTTTGCTATAAAACGCCAAAAACGCCAAATAAGGTATTACTGAAAAATCAATGCTAATTCACCGATGAAAATGAACGAAAAAGTAAAATGCTAAACAGTAAAAGGAAGAGACGATAACATTATTGCCAAACGTTTATTATATTAAAAGCCACTACATGGAAAACTGAATTTATTTATCTTTTCAAAACGCCATAATTGTCTGTCAAATTATAGACCTGTATCCTACTTGATATAATAAACACCAAGAAATTTACTGATGTTTTTTACATCATAGACATGCATCCTGATTTAAAAAACAATAAAAACACTAAAACATGATTAAAACGCCAAAATATTAAATATGATCCTGATCTACAAACAATAAAACGCAGTGTATTTATTAAACGCCAAAAAATGGAAACGGGATGTGACACGCGTTTAAAAAAAAGAAAATATGAAAGGACAAAAAAGCCCCTCCACCCTTCTCTATACCGCATGACACGTGTTAGGCCAGGAAGCGTTCTCACCGTTCTCACACTTTTGAGCGTTTTCTCCTGATCCCGTTTCTCTCTCTATATATATATATATATATACACGTATCGATATCAAGCACATGAGTCTAATTCATGATCATAGTTTTAACAACATATTTGCTAGCATGAAACCCTAATCGAACACATCACAAAACAACATCAAGAATATAGCAATCTATAAATGATGAACACTAACCAGGAAACCGAAGAACTAGATTGATCGAGATTGGGAGGCCTCGGGTGTGAGGATTGCCGTCGAACAAGAGAGAGGAGAGGGGAGAGAGCTAGGGTTTTGTGTGTGTTGTGTATTTTCAAATAATGAGGAGTATACACCCTCCTCATGAGGTTATGCGTATAAGGGAGTGGGCCGAACCCATATATGGGCTGCCCATTTGATCTCGAATACAAGAAGTGTGGGCCGAGAGTGGTGTGCCCAAAAGGGCTTGTGCGATTGGACTAGTGTTGTGTGATCGAGATTTATTATACACTTATACTTATAACACAATCACACATAACATGTAACATTCAACTCACAATCATTCCATTAATATCAACATACCAATTAGTCACATAATGTTCAAACAAGTTACATCAAGCACAAAGATTGGTTCTGAAATACGAGTTATCACATCATCCCCAAGTTGAAAGAAATTTCGTTATGAAATTTAGCACGTAGCTACTGAGGAAGCTAGTTAGGTTGCGTGGTTCCTGGGGTGTCACATCATCCTCCCGTTGGTTTGAAATTTCGTCCCGAAATTCCGCAGTAGCTTCAGCCTCAGTAGTGGTCTCACTTTTCTCGAACAACTGGGGATACTTGTGTTTCATTTGGTCTTCTCGTTCCCAGGTAAACTCTGGGCCACAACGGGAGTTCCAACGAACTCGAACAATGGGTATCCTGGTACGTTTGAGAACCTTAACTTCTCGGTCCGTAATTTCTACTGGTTCCTCGACGAATCGCAACTGATCGTCGATTGTGAGTTCCTTGAAAGGAACTATGAGGGTCTCATCTGACAGACACTTCTTCAGATTCGACACAAGGAATACGTTGTGAACTCCACTGAGTTCTTCGAGTAGATTCAATCTATACGTCACTTTGCCAATTTTCTCAGTGATTTCGAAAGGTCCGACATATTGCGGGTTGAGTTTGCCTCGTTTACCAAAGCAAACCACACCTTTCCAAGATGAGAATTTAAGTAGCACTCGATCCCCAACCTAGAACTCGAGCGGTTTCCTACGCTTATCAGCATAGCTTTTCTGACCGTCACGAGCTGCCGCCATTCGTTGTCGTATTTGGGAAATCTTTTCCGTCGTGTCGACGACGAGTTCTGGGCCAGTGATTTGGCTGTCGTCCACTTCTGCCCAGCATAAGGGTGATCGGCATTTCCGTCCATACAACGCCTCGAACGGAGCAGCCTGGATGCTAGTGTGGTAACTATTGTTGTACGATAACTCTACCAAAGGTAGGTGCCTTTCCCAGCCGTTACCAAAGTTGATTACACATGCTCAAAGCATGTCTTCAAGAGTTTGAATGGTGCATTCAGTCTGCCCATCCAGTCGCAACCCCCGCCCCCTATCTGTCCCGGGAACGGGCGGCCGCGAGACCAGTTTTGGTGGTATCCTTTGTTTACTAATTTGGCAGCAAAAATTTCATCAGGACCGTAGTTAGGAAATATTTATCAGATTAAATACCACGCTTTTATAATATTAAACATACTGGGATAAAACCCAAGTTTTCATTACAAACATTTTCATAGGGAAAATCCCTATTTTATTGAATAAAACATCTTCTTTTATTTAGGTAACTTTTATAGCCACTTTTCCAAGCCTTTAGTGCTGTCCAGCTGGCTTCTAGTTGGCTTTCACATTTTGTTACCTGAAACGTGTTTAAAAACATTTTGTCAGTGGGAAATACTGGTGAGTGAATCCCAGTTTAATCAAGAAGAGTTTTATCCTTTAAATAGTATTGAGAGCTATTACAATGTTTACATCTACACAATTACTCATTCAGTACTTGCCACTCGACCGTATCTGTGGCTATGGTCATATCACACCTTGGCTAACCCATTGTCCAATTGTGAAGATTATCAAGTGATGTATACAAAACCCCATAATACCGGCAGTAATTGAAGAATTACAAAGACTCAATCACTGCTTAATCGCATTGTAAAATATTTAAGGTTTTGTAAAAACAATTTACATAAAGGAGATTACTCACAAAAAGGTTTAGATAAAAAGAAGGATTACTCACATTGCTGTCTTAGACTTCTTTTAAGGGTTTCCTGGTGTTTATCTATTAATTACACAAATATACATGTGTTAGTATAATAACCCAATATTTACATTAGTAATACCCTCCCCGAGACGACATTCCAACGACTACGTCGGGCAGAACCTCGACAGCCATTACGGAACCCTGGATCAATCGGACAGCGTATCTAATAGGTAACCGAGGTTATAATACTTACAACGGAGCAGAACTTCGTTAATTAGGGGGGTATTATACCCGAGATTATGCCTACTATTAAGAATTTTGAGAGAGAAAGTCGAGAGATGAACGAATTGACTGAAGGCCCGATGCCTGCTATTTATAGTGTCTGATTTTGGTTTTCTCGCGGCCCGCGTAAGATGAGACCAAGGGCTACGCGGCCCGCGTAGTAGACTGGGTAGGCCCTAGCTTGGCCCAGTCATCGCACTAGCTCCGCCACGATGATGACACGTGGCAGCACCAGGTGTCGCCTGATCTCGTAGCTGTCGCGACCAGTGTAAGCAGTAGCCAAAGGCTACGCAGCCCGCGAGCGCCCATAAAATTTTGTTTTTAATTAATTTTTATAAAAATAAAGGTATTCGGGCTCGGTTTTCACTTACGGTGTATATTTTGAGACATATAGGAATATTTTAAAATATATTAGGGTGTTGAAAAATATTTAGGAGGGTTGTTATATCCTCCCCACCTTGTTTTAGAGCTCGTCCTCGAGATCTACTAGAACAAGTGTGGATATTTCCTTCGCATTTCTGATTCAAGCTCCCATATGTATTATGGTCCTCTTTTGGAGTCCCATTTCACTTTGACCAGAACTAATCTCTTATGCTTGAGGTTCTTAACTTTCCTGTCTTCAATCTGTAGAGGTCTTTCTACACACTTTAACTGTTCATTTACCTCTATATCCTTAAGAGGTACTACTAGTGATTTATCAGTTAAACACGTTTTGAGATTAGATACATGAAATACATCATGTATTCCTGCCATTTCCTCTGGCAGTTGTAGCTGATAGGCTACAGGTCCTATTCTTCTAATAATCTCAAAAGGTCCAACATACCTGGGGCTAAGTTTTCCCCTTTTTGATGAATCCTACCACTCCTTTCCAAGGAGAGACTTTCAATAACACTTTATATCCTACTTGAAATTCCAATGGCTTTCGTCTGTTATCAGCATAACTCTTTTGTCGATCACGTGCTGCTTTCAGTCGTTCCTTAACTTGAATGATCTTGTCTGTTGTTTCTTGTACTATCTCAGGTCCAGATAGTTGCTTTTCTCCGATTTCTGCCCAACAGACTGGCGTTCGGCACTTTCGTCCATAAAGTGCTTCGAAAGGTGCAGCATTAATACTTGTGTGATAACTGTTATTATAAGAAAATTCTATCAATGGTAAATGATCGTCCCAATTACCTCCGAAATCAATTACACAAGCTCTAAGCATGTCTTCCATTGTCTGAATTGTCCTTTCGCTTTGTCCGTCCGTTTGAGGATGATAAGCGGTGCTTAGATTCAACTTGGTTCCCATTGCTTTTTGGAAACTTGTCAAAAAATGAGAGGTAAAGCGACTATCTCTGTCAGAAACAATTGATAGAGGAATTCCATGTAATGAAACTATTTCATTTACATATAATTTAGCTAACTGTTCCATACTGAAAGTTTCCTTTATCGGTAGGAAATGAGCTGACTTAGTTAGCCTGTCTACAATCACCCAAATTGTATCATTACCTTTTCTTTTTTTGGGTAATTTGGTAACAAAATCCATTGTTATCAATTCCCATTTCCATACAGGCATTTCTAACTATTGTAGCAATCATGAGGGTTTCTGATGTTCAACTTTGACTTGTGAACAAGTTAAACACTTTGCAACATATGCTGCTATATCTTTTTTCATTCCTATCCACCAAAAATTATTCCTTAAGTCCCGATACATCTTATCACTTCCAGGATGCATCGTATACTTAGACTTATGGGCTTCTTCTAATATACGGTGACGTAGGTTTCCTAATTTAGGTATCCACATTCTTTTCTTATGGAATCTCCAAATTCCATCTGTTCCTTGTTCTAATTCCTTAATCATTCCTTTCAATTTTTCAGTATCATCCTTGATTGCTGATTCTTGTGCCTTTTTAATCAATTCATTTAAATCTACTAGTAGATTTAACTTAAGAGAACGTACTCTTTTTGGCTTTTCATGATACTTTCAGCTTAAAGCATCAACTACTACATTTACCCTTCCTGCATGATACTGGATATTACAATCATAATCACTAAGTATCTCCATTCAGCGTCTTTGTCTCATATTCAATTCCTTTTGCCCGAAAACATACCTTAAACTTTTATGGTCGGTGAAAATGGTAAACTTACTTCCGTAAAGTTAATGTCTCTAAATTTTAAGGACAAAAGTTATAGCTTCTAACTCTAGATCATGGGTTGAATAATTCTCTTCATGATTCTTAAGTTGTCTAGATGCGTAAGCTATAACTTTTTGACGTTGCATTAATACACATCCATAACCTAACTTAGAAACGTCACAATAGATTACAAAATCTTCAGTTCCTTCGGGTAACGCTAGTATGGGTGCATGGGTTAGTCTTTGCTTAAGAATTCTAAAGGCTTCTTCTTGTTTTGGTCCCCATTCGAATTTAACGGATTTACAGGTTAACTTAGTTAAGGGAACGGCTATTCTAGAAAAATCTTGAATAAATCTTCTATAATAACCAGCCAATCCTAAGAAACTTCTAACCTCGGTTGGTGACTCAGGGGTTTTCCACTTGGTAATTGCCTCGATTTTGGTGGGATCTACATGAATTCCTTCATGATTAACTAGATGTCCAAGAAATTGTACCTGTTCTAACCAAAACTCACACTTCGAAAATTTAGCATAAAGCTTTTCTTTTCTTAATAAACTTAGAAGTGCGTGCAAATGTGCTGCATGTTCCTCTTTGCTTTTAGAATAAATAAGAATATCATCTATAAAGACAATTATGAATTTATCCAAATATGGCTTACATATTCGGTTCATCATGTCCATAAATGCAGCTGGGGCATTGGTTAAACCAAATGGCATGACAGTAAATTCGTAATGGCCATACCTTGTTCTGAAAGCGGTCTTAGGAATGTCCTCTTCTTGTACCTTTAATTGATGATATCCTGACCTTAAATCGATTTTAGAGAAAAATCGTGCTCCTTGCAATTGATCGAACAGATCATCGATTCTTGGTAATGGATACCGATTCTTAATCGTGACTTTGTTCAATTCACGGTAGTCAATGCACATACGCATTGATCCGTCCTTCTTTTTAACGAATAAAATCGGTGCTCCCCATGGCGATGAGCTCAGCTGAATGAATCCCTTCTCCAACAATTCATCTAACTGTTTCTTCAGTTCCTGCATTTCTGCGGGTGCCAAACGGTAATGTGCTTTGGCAATTGGTGCAGTTCCTGGTATCAAATAGATTCTAAATTCAACTTCCCTGTCTGGAGGTTGATCTGGTAGCTCTTCTGGAAATACATCTGAAAACTGGGATACTACTGGAATATTTTTTAATTCTTTTCCTTTAGTGTTAGTGATTATAGAAATCAAATACACTAATGACCCTTTTCTTATATAACTTGTTGTTTTCATCACAGAGATGAACTTTGTGGATCTAGAGGTTTTATTTCCTTTAATTGTGATCTTTTCACCTCTTGGTGAATTTATTTGGATTGACTTTTGATCACATAAAATACTGGCTTTATTGGCTATTAACCAATCCATTCCTAACACAACATCAAATCCTGCCAGATTCATGGGGCAAAGGTTTGCATTAAATTTCTGATTTAGAATTTCTATTCTTGCTCCCTGCAAGATTTCAGAAATCTTAATGGTTTCCCCATTTGATGTCTCTACTAGACATTCTTGTGGGAGTATAGTTAATGATTGATTAAAAAGTTTGCAAAATGAAGTATTAATAAAACTTTGGTTTGCACCAGAGTCAAATAATACTTTAGCAAAAACATCATTAACTAAAAACGTACCGGTGATCACATCCGGGATCATCTTTGCTTCTTTTGCAGTCAGAACAAATGCTCTAGCATTTTTAGTATTCTTGGTGTTTGTGGCTGGAACTAGCTTTGGACAGTTAGGCTTGATACGACCTTGTTCTCCACAGTTGTAGCATATCCTATTGTTAGGCTTCTTCCTGCAATCTTCCTCCTTGTGTCTAGACATTTTGCAAAAGTTACCATATATGGAGTGTAACATCCCAAAAACGGGTTTGGTAATCAAATCACGTTAATAGTAAAGACGGGTAAAATACAGTTAGTGGTAAAAATTAACCCGGTAAATATTAGGACTCAAATAAATATACCTAATATTAATTAAAAAGGGGAATAAATACTTTGAGAAAACAAAGTATATAAGAAGGCCAAATTAACGGGACTTAAAACATAACGGGTTATAATTTCCCGAACCCGTTAAAGTAACTAGGAATAATTAACCTAGTTAGTAGCATATGATTAAGTGACTAACGATGAGTTGTAGCTTCATTTGATCAAAATAAAACATGAGGGACTAATATTGCCAAGTAGGAAACTTATTTTATTAAAACAAGAGTTAAACACCAAAACACACACTTAGAGTGTGTGTTCTGGTCGAAACATCCACAGGAGCCAGGGAGCTCAAACCCTAACATTCACTAATCTCACAAATTGAAGGATCAAACCAACTCCAAACCGAAAATCGAGCATAGATTATTGATCCCCATTGCAAGGAGATCATAAGGTATGTAAAATTCGACAAAAATTCTCTACTTGAAATTCTCATGAATTTAGAGAACTTGAAATCTGATGATGCATGTATGAATTGTAGATGAATTAGGAACATTAAAATGTCTAGGAGTAAACCCTAGACAAGTACATGTTGAAATTATGCTAAATTCTAGTGAAATTCATGGTCACCATTGTAGGTGACTAGTTGGTTATGTAGAACTTGATAAACACTAGGAAATTTGGGGTTGTTCTAGTGTAATTTGACATATGCGAAGTTATTTTAGAACTTTAAAGGCAAATATTTGTGTTAAATAGTTTGAATGATGAAAATTCGGGTTATATGACAAGTCATGAGCTTGTCAATGAATTATTTATAGAATATGCCCATAAGGTGTTCGATGTAATGCCTAAGTGAAATTGAGTATCAACTAGTTCGTAGATAGAACTTGGTTTGGATAAGTATTTGGATAAATGCCTAATAACATGACAAAACGGGTTTCACTTATAGAGGGAAAACCCGTAGATTTTGTGAGATAAATAAATATAGTGTCTTCGATAATCAAGAGCTAGGCTAACTTAGTGTTAACAATAGCATGAACTCGAGTTAAAAGATTTGTTAGAACGATGGCTTAAAGGAACGCCCACCGGGTAAATTGAAAATGCCTGAATTAGCTAATGAACATGAATGTGCATTTTATAAATATAGGGGATGTTTGACTTTCAAAAAGTCAAACTGACCTATAATACGATAAATGGTAATTTTTGATATGAAATGCGTAAGGTGGAATAATCGTATTAGATTATGATTAAACTAACCACCTTGAAAACGATGATGATAGTTTGACGCGTAACAAGCTAGGTGGAAGCTTGATGAGGGAGCGGGTCAAACAAATCAAGAAGGAAAGGAAAAGCGTAGTTCGGATGCGAGGTAAGTAAAGCTTACACCCAATCGTAGTATACGTATTTATTTTATAAGTGATAAATACAATAACGGACTATATTTGAAATATGAGTTCCGATCCAAAATGAAAAGAATCGGAACGAATACGAATGATAAAATTCATAGAAAATGGCTAAAAGGGGTGAAACGGTAAAGTAGTTATGAAAGGACTTAGATAAAATGAGTTTTTTTTGGGAACGGCTACTTTATAAGTAAGCCTAAAAGAATAAAAAGGGTAAGACGGTGAATTAGTCAAGTTTAAATGGATCAAAGCTGAAGTTTAAAAATGACACCAAGTGGCATAAGCCATGTTGGGTAAATGTGTAAGAAACGGATTTAAGACACCTAACTAATTGGTGAAGAATCCGAAACGAATTACTTAACGGAATGGTAAATAAATACCATTCATATATAAGCACAAAATGTTTGGTCGTTAGACCAAACGGGTCAAATGGTAAGTTTGATACCATTTGACAATTTACGACTAATAAATGTTTGTCGAGTCTTAAGCTCACAGGATAAAACGACTTGAGAATTAGCGATGCAATGAATTAGCCATATATTTGATACAAGGTATTAAAACGGGTCAATATGTTGATCCGAACCAGGTACGCATATTTTGAGTTATAGATAATAGTAAATGTTGGTCAAATATTAGCGAAAGTCCTTTGTTGCAAAAGGAAGGACTAAAATTGACCAAAGAGCCCTTGAGGGGTAAATAGGGCAAACAACCTTTAAGAGTTGTTTAGAAGTATGAGTTTTGTTAATTTGAGTCTTTGTGATACGCATATATATGGAGATAGGATATAAACTAAAAAGAAGCGTGATTTAAGCTTGAAAGTGTTAAATACCCTTAACGGGTCAAAATGAGTATATATGCAAAACGGGTTAAGATTACATAAGAAATCCGTAATTTGAACCTTGAATTATAGTAAACTGATATAATGTGGGTTGCATGACATTTTAAAGTTAACCAACAAGTTTGTTTGATCATATCGCAAATGGGTCAAAAAGTGTCAAAAATGAATTTCAAGCCGAGAGCTTGAAATCTGATATTTTGTGAATTCAAATGTCGGGTTTTTACTCCATATGATGGAGAATTAAATTACGAACGCGTAGGAAAAAGAATCGCGTAAAACGGACATCTAGATCAAAAGTTATGAAGCTTAGAAGTTAGAATTTCGATCAAAAATGGAGCTGGGCAATTGCAGCAACAGATTTAAGTAACAGTCTGTGAAAAAGGGGGCTACGCGTCACGCGAGGCCCCTAGGCGTCGCGTGACGCCCCTTGTTCCGGAAAAGTTTATTTTTTTTTGTTATTTGACCCATATAACGTGCTTAAACTTGTTATTTAACTATCAAAACTAACTTTTAAGTTGGTTTTGATCACAGTTGAATGCCAAGAGTGCCTGGATGAAGATCAAGCTCGATGAGGAACCGAACACGATAAAGTTAAAAGCTTCCGCATGATATATCGTTATAACATTTAAATGACGATCTCCTACTCATTATGATGTATATAAACCTTCCTTTGTAAAAGTTTTAAATTAACCGTATTATTCAAAGTACATGTAATTATAATTACATGTTCATTTCCGTAAACCATAGGAAAACCTTAAAATAATAACAAGGGTGTTACAAGTTGGTAATCAGAGCTCATGTTTAAAGAATAAAGTGTGTTCGGTTCGAGGCTTGATCGTAAATCTGGTAAGTACATGTATATCAATGGTTTTGTATGACCAAAGTGTTGAGAACAACACATATGGTTATCGTGTAATACACGTTACACCAATAAAAACGATATAGAATAGATATAGTCATCGAAATTACACGCGTTGATGCGTATAGTAGAAAAGTCTCGTATTATAATACGGGCATCTTTTAATGTCGAAATTACTAACTGTTGTATATGTTTTGATTGAAGGACACTCGCATATGAAGATAGCGAGAGTTTAACAAATCATGGATTTAACCGAGGAATGGTCCAAAGTATGACAAATAGAGCACGCTCACCAAGGACCAAAATCGCGCAACGATTGCGAATAAGTTAATGGCAAGGGGAGCCTGTTAGAGCAAGCATTATCAGGTGCACGTTTTAAATTATTGCATAAATAGTAATATGTAACAAATACGTAGAGATTGAAAGTTGCATATGTAGATTGAAAACTTGGAAAAAACTTGAATAGAAAACCTATCCGGGATATTGTTTCCAAGAAAAACAAATAGAGGCATTACTTATATGGGGTGTAATGTGAAAATTATAAAAAGGTCATGTATACCAGGTGTTGATCGCTTACTCTGGCCAAGTAAGTAGTGAACACGTGGTACCATGACGTATGATGGACACATTTATGTCCGATGTAGTAAGGATGGGGTGAATGGGACTAACTTAAATGGTACCCAAATGAATCAAATAAGTAAGATGTTTGATAGTAAACGTAAACGTAAGTCGGATGACGGAAGCGTATTACGTAAGAATAACGAGCCCGAGGGAAGGGACAAGGATCAAGTAAAAAGAAAATACAGACCGACCAATAGGAATGCTAAGGCATAGAGATAAAAGTTTGACTGTCACAAGTGATGAAATTCATATGGACAAGTCAAACGAATTGAATAAAGAATAAAGGACTCAATTGAATAAAAGCGATGGATCTTGCTAAGACGACCAAATAAATTAAAATAACGTCTAAAACCATATAAGAATGGTTACTTGAAAATGATTACGATAAAGATACCCGATGAATGGGTAGGATTTGGAAAGAATGCGTAAACCAAGAGACGGGAACGCGAAATAGAAAGTCAAAAGACTCGAAATATGAGTCATGACTAAAAGGCAATGAGAATTTGCAAACAGAAATGTCAATAACTACGCTCAACTATTTTAAAGTTGAACAGGTCGAATAAAGAATAGAGTTTGATGTTCACATGTGGTGAAATTTCACACGAACAAGTCAGACAAATTTAATAAAGAATGACACTTGCTAAAGTAAGTAAGCGTGAATCGAATAAATAAAAGTGTGAAATATTAGTAAACCTATGTAAAGGAGTTATAGGTGTTAAAAACATTAAAATAAAAGAACCCGGGTAATGGGACGTAAAGAAGTATAGGTAAGAACCGGGTAACGGTAAGTGTAGGGCAATTCGACGTGTAAATGACATTAGAAGTCACGAAGTCGGAAAAATAATTTGAAAGAAAACAATGCAGCCTTAGACTACGGTCAAGGTCAAACGAAATCCAAAAAGGTAAAAGTGAATAATTCTAAACATAAAAAGGGGTGCCTTAACGTCATATGCGTATATAAATGTATATACATTTGAATAAAGACTCGAATAAAAGATGATCTACGGAATCATCACAACCTACGGGATGTTAATTAGTGTAACGGTCTACGGGGCCGAAATGATCCACGGGTCATGAATTGAAGCAAAGGGATCATAAGGGCCTCGCCTTAAAGAGGTGAAAGCTTAAGGAAATAGCCTACGAGGTTAAGTGAAGGAATCTACGGGTCAATAGTGTAAGGTGAGGGAACTTGTTATGAATCCCCGCGTAAAACGAGAACGGAAAACAATAAATTATGGGTTGTCAATTTCCTTGATATGAGTAATTGACATAGTCAAAGAGAAAAACGTTAAACTAAAAATTCAGTTTTAGTAAGAAATAACGTTTTAACAAATATGAATACTATAAGGCGAATTCGGAAATAACAAATATCAAAGAGTATGGGTTTTTACATCGATAAGTGCGAGACGATACATTCGAAAAGAAGAAGTATGATAAAGAAACGTTGAATTAAACTTAAACGTGACGTGACACGCTCACGGACAAGAAAAGAAATATAGAAAATGATCACGTTGTAACGTGAGTTACGGGGTATGAAGTGACGGCGACTAATTAGTCTAGCCGGTAAAACTAATCAAAGTTAAGAAAGCGTCATAACAAATACAAGCGCTTGTTAATATAACACAAGCGCGGGATAGACCTATTAAAAGACTAACGAGACTAAGTGGTCAAGTGACAACTCAGTCAATAAGGATAAAGGGTTATAAGCTGTAAGTAACGGCCCGCGAGGCCTTACACATGAAAGACGTACCCGTCAGTATACATGAAAACTTTTGACCAAAGGAAACGGGAGCCTTGAAAACGAAACTAGGTTCGTTTGATTAAACCAATGAACTACGTAAATAAGGTTTCGGGGACGAAACCTCTTTAAGGGGGGTAGACTTGTAACATCCCAAAAACGGGTTTGGTAATCAAATCACGTTAATAGTAAAGACGGGTAAAATACAGTTAGTGGTAAAAATTAACCCGGTAAATATTAGGACTCAAATAAATAAACCTAATATTAATTAAAAAGGGGAATAAATACTTTGAGAAAACAAAGTATATAAGAAGGCCAAATTAACGGGACTTAAAACATAACGGGTTATAATTTCCCGAACCCGTTAAAGTAACTAGGAATAATTAACCTAGTTAGTAGCATATGATTAAGTGACTAACGATGAGTTGTAGCTTCATTTGATCAAAATAAAACATGAGGGACTAATATTGCCAAGTAGGAAACTTATTTTATTAAAACAAGAGTTAAACACCATAGAGTGTGTGTTCTGGTCGAAACATCCACAGGAGCCAGGGAGCTCAAACCCTAACATTCACTAATCTCACAAATTGAAGGATCAAACCAACTCCAAACCGAAAATCGAGCATAGATTAATGATCCCCATTGCAAGGAGATCATAAGGTATGTAAAATTCGACAAAAATTCTCTACTTGAAATTCTCATGAATTTAGAGAACTTGAAATCTGATGATGCATGTATGAATTGTAGATGAATTAGGAACATTAAAATGTCTAGGAGTAAACCCTAGACAAGTACATGTTGAAATTATGCTAAATTCTAGTGAAATTCATGGTCACCATTGTAGGTGACTAGTGGGTTATGTAGAACTTGATAAACACTAGGAAATTTGGAGTTGTTCTAGTGTAATTTGACATATGGGAAGTTATTTTAGAACTTTAAAGGCAAATATTTATGTTAAATAGTTTGAATGATGAAAATTCGGGTTATATGACAAGTCATGAGCTTGTCAATGAATTATTTATAGAATATGCCCATAAGGTGTTCGATGTAATGCCTAAGTGAAATTGAGTATCAACTAGTTCGTAGATAGAACTTGGTTTGGATAAGTATTTGGATAAATGCCTAATAACATGACAAAACGGGTTTCACTTATAGAGGTAAAACCCGTAGATTTTGTGAGATAAATAAATATAGTGTCTTCGATAATCAAGAGCTAGGCTAACTTAGTGTTAACAATAGCATGAACTCGAGTTAAAAGATTCGTTAGAACGATGGCTTAAAGGAACGCCCACCGGGTAAATTGAAAATGCCTAAATTAGCTAATGAACATGAATGTGCATTTTATAAATATAGGGGATGTTTGACTTTCAAAAAGTCAAACTGACCTATAATACGATAAATGGTAATTTTTGATATGAAATGCGTAAGGTGGAATAATCGTATTAGATTATGATTAAACTAACCACCTTGAAAACGATGATGATAGTTTGACGCGTAACAAGCTAGGTGGAAGCTTGATGAGGGAGCGGGTCAAACAAATCAAGAAGGAAAGGAAAAGCGTAGTTCGGATGCGAGGTAAGTAAAGCTTACACCCAATCGTAGTATACGTATTTATTTTATAAGTGATAAATACAATAACGGACTATATTTGAAATATGAGTTCCGATCCAAAATGAAAAGAATCGGAACGAATACGAATGATAAAATTCATAGAAAATGGCTAAAAGGGGTGAAACGGTAAAGTAGTTATGAAAGGACTTAGATAAAATGAGTTTTTTTTGGGAACAACTACTTTATAAGTAAGCCTAAAAGAATAAAAAGGGTAAGACGGTGAATTAGTCAAGTTTAAATGGATCAAAGCTGAAGTTTAAAAAGGACACCAAGTGGCATAAGCCATGTTGGGTAAATGTGTAAGAAACGGATTTAAGACACCTAACTAATTGGTGAAGAATCCGAAACGAATTACTTAACGGAATGGTAAATAAATACCATTCATATATAAGCACAAAATGTTTGGTCGTTAGACCAAACGGGTCAAATGGTAAGTTTGATACCATTTGACAATTCACGACTAATAAATGTTTGTCGAGTCTTAAGCTCACAGGATAAAACGACTTGAGAATTAGCGATGCAATGAATTAGCCATATATTTGATACAAGGTATTAAAACGGGTCAATATGTTGATCCGAACCAGGTACGCATATTTTGAGTTATAGATAATAGTAAATGTTGGTCAAATATTAGCGAAAGTCCTTTGTTGCAAAATGATGGACTAAAATTGACCAAAGAGCCCTTGAGGGGTAAATAGGGCAAACAACCTTTAAGAGTTGTTAAGAAGTATGAGTTTTGTTAATTTGAGTCTTTGTGATACGCATATATATGAAGATAGGATACAAACTAAAAAGAAGCGTGTTGAAAGTGTTAAATACCCTTAATGGGTCAAAATGAGTATATATGCAAAACGGGTTAAGATTACATAAGAAATCCGTAATTTGAACCTTGAATTATAGTAAACTGATATAATGTGGGTTGCATGACATTTTAAAGTTAAACAACAAGTTTGTTTGATCATATCGCAAATGGGTCAAAAAGTGTCAAAAATGAATTTCAAGCCGAGAGCTTGAAATCTGATATTTTGTGAATTCAAATGTCGGGTTTTTACTCCATATGATGGAGAATTAAATTACGAACGCGTAGGAAAAAGAATCGCGTAAAACGGACATATAGATCAAAAGTTATGAAGCTTAGAAGTTAGAATTTCGATCAAAAATGGAGCTGGGCAATTGCAGCAACAGATTTAAGTAACAGTCTGTGAAAAAGGGGGCTACGCGTCACGCGAGGCCCCTAGGCGTCGCGCGACGCCCCCTTGTTCCGGAAAAGTATATTTTTTTTTTGTTATTTGACCCATATAACGTGCTTAAACTTGTTATTTAACTATCAAAATGTCACACCCCGATTTCCACGTGTCACCGGTGGGCCCGGTGGGGGAGTATCGTGACGTGGTTGGCAACATAATAGTCAAACAACACAATAATTATTATGCACAGCGGAAGCAAATTTAAAAAGATATAATACAACCGAATTTAATTATTGTAATATCAAGTATCACAACGTTCGATTGTTTATCCACCGAACGGATCGAAATAAAATAGAAACAATGGTTCAACAGACTTCAGGCATCCTAAGCTTGCGAGACTTTTTATTGATGCTAAGGAGACAATCCAGCCAATTTCGTTTAGTACCTGCATTCAGTCTTTTTGGGAAAATACGTCAGTTTACACTGGTAAATACAATCAACTGACTCATTTTGAAAAATGATTTAAAATTGGTTTGGATGCACATGGCATAAACATTTTTATAACTTGGGAGAATTATTTAATATTATAATATTGTGAACGAATTACATGTTACTTGTGCATTCAGTAGCCCGGATCTTGTCCGGGTTAAAGATCAATAGACACACCACAATATAGAGTTATACACTGACAGGTGTACGCCTACACCCCGTGCTCAGGTCGTGGCCATCTCGTAAGATGATGCCAAGGATATCCGGGACATGGTCATTAACTCCCCAAAGGCTTTAAGTAATCAAGACTGTTTAAACGAGCCGATCAAATTAATCAACTACCCACTCAACTGTGGAGATTTGATGCTCGATCAAGCGGTATGCTATATACCGTAACCCAAGCCCGTAAAGGGAAAATAAGTTAAAAGTATTTACCTGAGCAATGTATAAATCACAATAAGCAAAATGCACGTAGCCATTGTTCAGCGTTTAGAGGTCCTGCAATGGACCTGGGTCAAATTCAGTAGGACCTCCTTCAATGCTTAACGGTATTGGATGGCGGGGGTCCAAACTCTTTGATCCCCTCATAAGTTAATTACTATTAATACTATAACCCGGCTATTTAGGACTGTATCCATGCTGACTCAGACTACTTAGCCGAGGGTAACGTCACCGCCAAAAGCGGGGCCTACCACAATATTGCATTAATAACTTAATTCATTATCTTCCAATAATCCACCCTTTTAGGATTGTATCCTTGCTGACTCAAACTACTGGGGTGAGGGTAACGTCACCTTCAAAAGAGGGGCCTACTACAATAACTAAGATAATCTCTTAATTATGTGCAAAAGTGCGGAAATAATCAAAGGTTATACTAGATACGAGTCGGAACCAAGTGATTCATCTTGTCTATCTGTTTTTTTTTTCAGCATTTTAGTTAGTTTTTATTTTTTCTTAGTTTAAAACATTTTTCTAAACTTTTTATTTTGATTAGATGTTGAGGATAAACCGGTACTAAAAGCTCTTGTGTCCTTGGACGACCTCGGTATCTTACCAACGCTATACTACGCTCACGATGGGTGCACTTGCCCATATGTGTGTTTAGTGTTAGTAAAATATCGTGTTTTATAAATTTAAAACTTGGCTAAAATAAGTGTTACAGGGGCTTAAAATATACACCTAATATATATAACACTTTACCGCACATCAAAACCGTTAAGGTTTGACCCGTTTCGGCTAATTTATGTAAACTTGTTACATAAACCGAACCGTACGCGTAATAAGCGTGACGGGTAATCATGAGAGCTATATACAGGTTCCCTAAGTTAATTATGCCTCAAATATGTTGTGACATCAGTAAGATGTCTTTCATTATGCCCGAAACGTGTTTAAACACAAACTAGGCCCCGTAGGGGTAGTTTGGTCATTTAAAAGTTTATAAAAGCGTTTAAGTGTTTAACTGAGTTACAGGTCTGATGTAATCAGTAAATATACTCAAATTGTTAAGTTATATCAGTAAGTTAAAGCATATATGTGAAACTTATCATTTTTAACCAAACTATGCCCCGTAGGGGTATTTTGGTAATTTCACATAAGTCGAAAAGCTCAAAACTGAAGTCTGAGTTTATCAACCTTTGCTTACTGTTAAAATATTATAATTTTCCTCATATATCAGTAGGTATCAACCCGGGTATGTCCAATATAATTTTAATACATACTTTGCGCTAAAAACGCTTAATAAGGCGATTAAAGGCCATTTCCGGGTTTGATACTTAAATATGATATTTTTATATTTCCAGAAGGCTTAAAATACTTTATTTATCATATGTGATCAGTAGCAAAAGGTTTGGAGTCGTTTAGATATGTAAAACTCATTTTATGGCCCGTAAGGGCAAAACCGACAATTACCGGATTAAGCCTACGACTACTAGTTATGCTCAGCCTAAAATTAATTAAAAATATTTAAAAATCCCAAAATAATATATTACATCAGTGGGTATTAAGTTTGATACCAAAAAGTAGGCTTAACTAGGCTATACGCTAATTACGCCGTTTTATTAACATAAAGCTTTAAATTAGCGATAATGAGCATAACTCTTAATCTACAAATCAAACTGATGTCAAACTTTGCATACAAGTTTATATATCAGTAACTAAGGTTTCTACACTTTTACATCTTCATAAATCACGTTTTAAGGTAATAAGGGCATAACGGTCAACATATGAGCAATTAACGGAAACATGCATATTAATTGGATAACTAATGAACCAAGGTGTATAATCACAGAGGGTTATTCTAACATGTAACCTAGTCCAATTAAAGCTCTGAGGCATTTCTAAAACATGCCTAAACGGGTCAGAACTGAAAGTTAAAGTGAAAGTCAAACTATGTGACTTTCGGTTCCGAACCGGGTAATTACAGGAATTTGTCGGGTTGAACATGTTTAGACATGTTCTTACACTTATTACTAAGTTATAACAATGATCCAACAGGTTGTATATGATCTACATTGCTAATTATGCATAAATGGCATTTTAAGCTTCCTGTTGACTTTTTAAATGTAAGTTTGACCCGACTTTTGACCTGGTTAGAGTGGTGATCAGGGGGAACCCTTTTGAGGGTTTATTACCCACATAAATACCAACTTATACCTACTTTTAATTCGAGATATGACTGAGCCATTGTTGACTAATCTCAAAGTCAAACCGTAATTACGACGGTTTGACTTTTAGCTAAAATAATAAGCTAAACTCAATTAAAGAAGGATTAGAACACTTACTGAAGTCCTAAGCTTGATTAGAGAACACTTGAGAGGAAGTTTGAGCTCCAGAAGTGCTCCAAGAATGCATATGAAGATGTGATGAATTGTTTGCAGCTAAAGGCCCTTATATAGTGGATTTACTCACCACAATGTATTGACAACAAGGTCTAGCACACACCACAAGCTTCCCCCATGTGTCCTAGATGCTTAGGGGGTGTTTTAGGGGCCAAGAGATGTGGGAAATCGGGTAAAGGTTGCGCACAAAGGCAATGGCAGGCAAAAACCCAAATTTCTCGGAACTGGGCACCCCTAGCGTGACGCCACCCCCTCGCGTCGCGCTTGGCCTCGTCTGATCAGAACTTGTGATTTTTGCGATTTGATCCTTGGCTCTTCAAAATTCGATTAGGCACTTGTTTTCTTGCGTTGTAAACCCTCAATATTGATCTATAAAGGCTTTAAAACATATACCCACTTTGTTAAGTCCCCGGGTAACTTTATTGTTACCCGAAAAGTCCTAACTTTCAACGTTTACGCTTTAACCCTTCGCACACGAATTTGATCATAACTTTCTCATACGATAACGAAACTTTATGAAATTTAAATCGTGCATTGTAGTGAGCGTAAGAATCAGTTACAAAGCTTCGGGTTTGTCAAAAGGTCACTCAGAGGTATAATTTAAACATGTTGACACATTTAGTCCCTGTAGTTTGAAATCTCTCACTTTTAGCTTCGTATGATCCATGATTTATTCGTTTGAAGGTATGAGCATCATGTAGGGTTAATGTACATTATATTTATTCACTGTTGACACTTCGAATACGTATATTCACATACTTTCCATGTTTGTCAACTTTAGTCCTTCTATAATTTTCTTTCACACGTTTTAAACATATGACACGTGTCTACACATTATGGGACGTGAATTTTCGAGGTGTTACATCCTCACCCCCTTAAAATAAATCTCGACCTGAGATTTACTGAAATAAATAAGGGTACTTTTCTTTCATCGTGGATTCAACTTCCCACGTGTATTCGGGACCTCTACGGGCATCCCATTTGACCTTTACAATAGGTACATGCTTCCTTCGAAGCTTCTTCACCTGTCGATCTTCAATCGACAAAGGTTTTTCCACAAATTTCAAGCTCTCATCTATATGCACATCTGTATGAAGTATTACCAGTGATTCATCAGCGAAGCACTTTTTCAGATTGCAGATGTGGAACACATTGTGAATTCCATTGAGCTCTTCCGGTAAGTTTAACTTATAGGAAACTGACCCGACACGTTCGATAACCTCGAAAGGTCCTATGTATCTCGGGCTTAGCTTGCCTTTCTTACCAAACCGCATCACTCCCTTCCAGGGTGACACTTTAAGTAGGACTTTGTCACCTACTTCGAAGTGAAAATCCTTACGCTTAGGATCAGCGTAACTCTTCTGCCTATCTCGGGCAGCTTTGAGACGGTCACGAATCTGGACAATCTTGTCCGTCGTTTCGAACACGATCTCTGGTCCTGATAACTGGACATCTCCAACTTCCGCCCAACAAACGGGCGATCTACACTTTCTACCGTATAATGCCTCGAAAGGCGCAGCCTTAATGCTGGTATGGTAGCTATTGTTGTAGGAGAATTCGATTAATGGTAGGTTTTTATCCCAACTACCACCCAAATCGATCGCACATGCACGTAGCATGTCTTCCAACGTTTGAATAGTACGCTCACTCTGACCGTCAGTCTGAGGATGATAAGCCGTACTAAAATTCAAACGTGTGCCCAAAGATTGTTGGAAACTCTTCCAAAAATGCGACGTGTACCTAGTATCTCTATCAGAGATAATAGCCACAGGTATGCCATGTAAGGCTACAATCTTATCAACGTATAACTGGGCTAACATATCAGAGCTATAAGTCTCCTTGATGGGTAAGAAATGAGCTGACTTAGTCAGTCTGTCAACTATAACCCATATTGTATCATTGCCTTTCCTTGTCTTTGGCAACTTGGTGATGAAATCCATCGTCACCATTTCCCACTTCCACGTAGGAAGTTCAGGCTGTTGTAGCAAGCCTGACGGCCTTTGATGCTCGGCTTTAACTTGCGCACATGTCAAGCATTTTGCTACATAAGTGGCTACAGACCTTTTCAAGCCTATCCATCAATAATTTGCCTTTAGATCCTGGTACATCTTATCAGCTCCAGGATGAACGGAGTATTTGGAACTATGGGCTTCTTGGAGGATGACATCTCGAAGTCCTCCATAAATTGGAACCCATATTCGTCCATTTAATCGTAAAATTCCATCCTTGCTAAGAGTTAACTGCTCCTCAGTTACTCCTAGCTTTTCATTAGGATAGTTAGCTTCCAACACAGCTTCCTTCTGTGCAGCTAACAACCTTTCAATCAAATTATTCTTTATCTCCATGCGCTTGGCATTGATTTGGATAGGTTTCACCCTCTCCTTTCTACTCAAGGCATCTGCGACTACATTCGCCTTGCCAGGATGGTACTTGATTTCACAGTCATAATCATTCAAAGTTTCCATCCAACGGCGTTGCCTCATATTTAATTCCTTCTGATTGAACAGATGCTGGAGGCTCTTGTGATCGGAATAGATCACACATTTGATTCCATAGAGATAATGCCTCCACAGTTTTAGTGCGAACACAACGGCACCCAACTCCAAATCATGGGTGGTGTAATTCTTTTCGTGCACCTTTAACTGTCGTGATGCGTAGGCAATAACCTTGCCTTTCTGCATAAGCACACACCCCATGCCAGTGTGCGACACATCGCAGTAAACCACAAAGTCTTCTATTCCCTCTGGAAATGACAGTACTGGGGCGTTGCTCAACTTTTGCTTTAGAATATCGAAGGATTCTTACTGCTTAGGGCCCCAAACAAACTTAACCTTCTTCTTAGTTAAGGAGGTTAGGGGTGCAGCAATCCTTGAAAAATTTTCAATGAAACGCCTGTAATATCCTGCCAATCCCAGGAAGCTACGAATCTCTGTAGGCATCTTTGGCTCTTGCCAGTTCATAACTGCTTCAACCTTAGCGGGATCCACCTGGATACCACGCTCACTAACCACGTGTCCAAGGAATTGGACTTCTCGAAGCCAAAATTCACACTTGGAGAATTTGGCATAGAGCTTCTCCTGATGCAGGAGTTTGAGAATACATCGAAGGTGTTTCTCATGGTCAGCTTGATTCTTCGAATAGATAAGAATGTCGTCGATGAAAATGATGACAAATTTATCTAAGTATGGCTTGCAAACGCGATTCATGAGATCCATGAACGCAGCCGGTGCATTAGTGAGCCCAAAAGGCATCACTAGGAACTCGTAATGACCGTAACGAGTCCTAAATGCTGTTTTGTGCACGTCTTCATCTTTAACCTTCAACTGATGGTAGCCTGACCTCAAATCAATCTTCGAGAAATAACTTGCCCCTTGAAGCTGATCGAACAGATCGTCGATCCTAGGCAAAGGATACCTATTCTTGATCGTGACCTTGTTAAGCTCACGGTAATCGATGAACAGACGCATCGATTCGTCCTTCTTCTTGACAAACAGGACTGGCGCTCCCCAAGGAGACGAACTAGGTTTTATGAAACCCTTGGCTAGCAATTCGTCTAGCTGTGTCCTCAATTCTTTCATCTCCGTTAGAGCCAACCTATAGGGTGCTCTGGCAACTGGTGCTGCTCCGGGGATGATATCAATCCTGAATTCCACTTGTCTATTTGGTGGCAAACCAGGTAGTTCTTCCGGAAAAACTTCTGGGAATTCAGAGATGACAGGGATGTCTTCTATCTTTGGTTTGGGCTCATCAATAATCACTTGTACCATGTAGATGACACAACCCCTCTTTAAACATTTTGAAGCCTTGAGCATAGTCGCTTGCTCAGGTAGCCCATACTGGGTATCTCCCCGAATGGTGAGTGATTCACCAGACGAAGTCTTTATTACCACTTGCTTCATGTTGCAGACGATTTGGGCCTGGTTATGAGATAACCAGTCCATACCCAGAACTATGTCAAAACCGGCCAACTTAAAAGGAAGTAGAGACAGAGGAAAAGAATGGTTCTTAATGGATATTACACATCCATCTAACACAGTTGAGACGGTTTCTATGGTACCATCTGCTAACTCTACCTCATAGTTTACGCTTAAGGTTTTGACAGGTAAATTCAATAATTTACAAAACTTGTTATCAACGAAGGACTTATCAGCGCCTGAATCAAATAGTACTCTAGCATAGACGTCATTTACAAGGAAAGTACCTGTAATAACGTTGTCGTCTAGCACTGCTTCTTTGGCGTCCATCCTGAAGACTCTAGCATTAGTCTTCTTAGTCTCTTCAGGTTTCTTGTTGTACTTTGGGCAGTTGGTTTTGATGTGGCCCTTTTCATTGCAACGGTAGCACGTTGCATCTTTTATCTTCTTGCAATCCAAGGTTTTATGATCCGTGGACTTGCAAATGCCACAAGCATAAGATTTTGACTGAGTCTGTGAGTTCGACTCAAGTCTGCACTTTCCAAAGTGCTGCTTCTTGCATATCTTGCATTTGGGCTTCTCACCAGAATTATGCCCCTCTTTCCTTGAGTCAGATCCTTTCTTGCTATCACCGTTCCCACGGTGCTTCTTGTTCGATCTGCGTGAACCATCATCTTCACGTTTTCTCTTCTCAGCCTCCTTATTCCTCAGCGATCTCTGCCTGACCGCATCCAGTGTGAGGGATAAGGAAATGTCAGCTACTGATCTAAAAGTAGCTGGCCGAGAAGCTTTCACACTTGCCTTAATCTCGGGGGCTAAACCACCGATAAAACGAGCTATTCGCTTTGGTTCCGGGGTTACTAAATAAGGAACCAACCGAGACATAGTGTTGAAGCTCGTTAGGTAAGCTTGACAGTCAAGGTTTGTCATCACCAATGATAGAAAATCAGACTCTATCTTCTCCACCTCATGCTGAGGGCAGTAATTTTCCTTGATAAGGGCAACAAATTGATCCCACGACATATTATACAATGGGATTTTTCCGGTGGCCTCAATCAGAGATCTCCACCATGCTAACGCTTCACCCTTAAAAGACTGCGACACAAACTTGACCACGTCTCTCTCATCACATCCGCTGATGTCTACAACCGTATCCATCTCATCCAGCCATGTCATACAGTCAATGGCTCCCTTCTCCCCAGTGAAATACCGGGGCTTGCAAGAAACAAAATATTTATACGAGCAACCCTTGTCACGGGGCCCTTAATTACGTATAACCTGCTGAGATGGAGCACTGTGGTTCGAGGAGCGCCGATCATCGTTTTTCTTCGGGTCGTCCTTCTTGGGCGGTGGCTTTGAAGGCTGTGTAGATTGGGTCCTACTACGAGTCCCACTATACTCTTCATACTGCCTTTCCAAAGCCTGCGTAACAGCGCCGTCTATGATCGCTTTTAATTCCGCACCCGTTAGATTAATTCGGGCGTCATTATTAACCTCCACTGGATGACTATTACCCTCGTCCGAGTTAGCCATTTTAATTGAACTGTTGCAGAAAACAAGGACAATAGTTTATTTGGGAGTTTATTATGGAATTGCCCCTTAGGGAAATTCATTAACCATGGTAACAGAGACCATATTTGGTTAATTTATTATTCATATTTATTTAGGATTTCTATAATAATTATCCTAATTATAAAACAACAATAGTTTTATTTGTGGCACAAAAGGCCTAGTAACGTGGACATTTTTATTTTAATCTATGATTTCAGAGAATCAAAACATTAAGGTATACCGGCACAATAGGCCTAGTCACAAGGACAATTATAATTTATATGCTAGGATTTCAGAGAATCAAAGCATTTGAGGTTTGAACCTAGTTCATTACTTTTATTTGACAGGGAGTTATAGCTACCACTGTCTTTTGGCTCATTTAGAAATGAGCAGGGCCCGTAGGCGCTATATTACCACATATGGTAAAAATATGATCATCTTAATTGATGATGTAAACCCAGGATTCGGAGATCATTAAACTGGGTTAGGAAATCTTCGAAAGAATTCCCTTATAAAAATGACGTGTGATTTTAACAAATCGCGTCTGCCAGGAGTGTTAACATGTTTTCAGATGTTAACTTAGATTTGAATCTTTTGAACAGGTCTTACCATCTTGGCCTGGTCTTATGATGACCCGAAGGCTAGGTTTCACACTTTAAGATTCTTAATTAATAATTACATAGGCAGATTATTTCAAAAAAAGAATGATTTTAATTTATTTATTTCATTTATAATTTATTTATGCACATAATGGCAACATGAAATTTATTAAATAAACATTCCATTAATTTATTACAATATTACACGCTGCCCTAAACGGGTCTTTTCAAATAACAAATTTACCCACGCAGGGGTCAATCAAGATCCTAGTCCACGCAGGGACTTTAATCAAACAAACTAGTCCACACAGGGGCTTTAAGCAAACATCATACCCACGCAGGGGTTAACGGAAAATAGACCCACGCAGGGGTCAAGATAAACAAACATACATACCCACGCAGGGGCTTATACAAATACAACAAATTACAGGCCCACACAGGGGCTCAATCAACAATTGGAAGGATTCAATGATCCTTCTTGTTCTTCCCTTTGATCAAGCTTGCTAATCCTTGGAAGAAGGTCTGTCTCTCCCTACGGTCACGATGGAAGCCTCGCTCTACTTCATCTAACCTTTGTAGACTTTCCTCCCTTTCTGGGGGAGAAAACCGTGGCGGCTGCGATTGTGTCCGGATGATAGGTCGAGGAGGTATCTGGTACCCCTGAGTCGGGTAACCTACTCCCCATGGATCTCCATAGGGTCCTTGGGGGTTATAGTTCGCCGCTAACATGTAAGGGTCGGCCTCCGCGTAACCGTAGTTATGGTGATTCGGCGGTTCAAACGGGTTATACGCCATGGAACCCGTATATGCCGGAATTGGGTTGTCAAAACCCATTGGCGGTGGCTGTGGCACAGCTGGGTTGGAGGGTCCACCCATTTGTGGGTCCTCCTGATGTGGCGGATAATGGCTGCCACTGGACTGACGTGGGGAACTGAAATGGAAGTCCCCTGCTTGTGACGACATGCGCGCACCGGTTCTCCTTCGCCTTGGCGGTTGCGGCGGTGCCGGCTGCACTGGCGGCGGTGGAGGCGGTGGCGTGACTGCCAGGAATCTGGAATCCACAGAGGGATCCTGTTCCTGCTGCTGCTGTTGCTGCTGATGAGGCGACGAATGGTGAGGAGGTGTATAGTACCACTCGTGCCGAGTGAACATGGCTTGGAAGTTGTCTGGACCAACATAGGGTGATTCGTGAAACGAAGATCCGTCCGAGATCTCTATTGGGTGGTTCGGAGTACCACTTGCAGGTTCGACGGGGTCCGTATCCTCGTCCATGTCATCCGCATTATCACCGGAGAAGTGATCGTCCTGGCCCCAGTGGGTTAAAACCCACGGGTTCTTGCACATAGCCTACCGGATTAAACCGGCCCCGAAAAACTGGGGTGGGGTCCCCGAAAGAATGATGAGACAGGGATCGTTGTAATGGTATGAAGGAAGGCTGAGGGTTATTTGGCTCGTAGTCCGGTTGTGGCCCATACGGGTTTTGGACCGGAGGTATCGAGCTATGTGAGACCAACCGTCTAGCCGGCTCAAATAGGTTCCTTCTGTTTTGTCGTGGATCATCACTCTCTGTGGTAGACGGAGCTCGAACATTCGAGGGTCCTGCTTCATTATCGTTGGGGGCGGTAATCGGCCCCTTGCCTCGTCCTCTCCTACGGAAGAATCTTGGCGGCATTGTTGTTAATCCTATCAATATAGCATGAGATAACAAAACAACATATATAAAATTTTAAAGGACAAAACAAAAACCAAATAAGGTAGAATTTGTCCTATGTTATATGTCTAGACTCGAAAGTTTAGAATTGTGCAATTGTGTAACTGAGATTAAACACAAAAGGCTAGTGTTTAATTCACTCAGTGTTGGCTCTGATACCAACCTGTCACACCCCGATTTCCACGTGTCACCGGTGGGCCCGGTGGGGGAGTATCGTGACGTGGTTGGCAACATAATAGTCAAACAACACAATAATTATTATGCACAGCGGAAGCAAATTTAAAAAGATATAATACAACCGAATTTAATTATTGTAATATCAAGTGTCACAACATTCGATTGTTTATCCACAGAACGGATCGAAATAAAATAGAAACAATGGTTCAACAGACTTCAGGCATCCTAAGCTTGCGAGACTTTTTATTGATGCTAAGGAGACAATCCAGCCAATTTCGTTTAGTACCTGCATTCAGTCTTTTTGGGAAAATACGTCAGTTTACACTGGTAAATACAATCAACTGACTCATTTTGAAAAATGATTTAAAATTGGTTTGGATGCACATGGCATAAACATTTTTATAACTTGGGAGAATTATTTAATATTATAATCTTGTGAACGAATTACATGTTACTTGTGCGTTCAGTAGCCCGGATTTTGTCCGGGTTAAAGATCAATAGACACACCACAAATATAGAGTTATACACTGACAGGTGTACGCCTACACCCCGTGCTCAGGTCGTGGCCATCTCGTAAGATGATGCCAAGGATATCCGGGACATGGTCATTAACCCCCCAAAGGCTTTAAGTAATCAAGACTGTTTAAACGAGCCGATCAAATTAATCAACTACCCACTCAACTGTGGAGATTTGATGCTCGATCAAGCGGTATGCTATATACCGTAACCCAAGCCCGTATAGGGAAAATAAGTTAAAAGTATTTACCTGAGCAATGTATAAATCACAATAAGCAAAATGCACGTAGCTTTTACTGGTCCTCCTAATCTGGAACGAAGGTTTTATAATAACCTATTAGAATCCTAACGGGCCTTTAATTAAGCTTAAGCTTAGACCGGCTAGTTTCAAGATACGGTTCGTACGCACGATTAAGCGAAGACCGGATAGAATGTGATTTAGACCCGACAAGTTTGAAGGCTTGTTTAATATGGGTTTATTATTCACATTCTGGATTTTGAGATAAAACCTGATGTGTGTAAAATGCAACATATAAATTACATCAAATGAGGCATAAAACTAACCCTTTTTAAGTACTAATGTTGGAAAAAGAGTATTTTTGTCTTCCTTTTGTATTTTCAGGATTAAATGAGCTCAAATTCACAAAAGAAGCAAAAAGACAGCTAAATCTAACATAAATACAAGAAAAGGAACATAAGTGGACTGCTCGACCCCTCAACGGCATCTTCCCAAGCAAAATAGAGAAGACAGAAGACTGAACACGCCCCGTGCTCAGCCAGCACGGGGCCGTGCCCAAGAAGCAGCAGAAAAGACAAACCTATAGAAGCTTCTATTGCCCACCACGGGCCGTGCCCAGTGAACACGGGGGCGTGGCGAAAGTACAGCAGGCGCATTAATTGTAATTGCGAATTACAATTAATGAAGAGAGAGAATGTCAGACAGGCACGGGGCCGTGTCCAGCGGACACGGGGCCGTGCCCAGCTTTCTGTTCAGCCTATAAATAGGAGTGCTTGGTTTCATTTCAACTCATCCCTTGGCACACCACCTCTCTCACACTTCATCCACCACCCACCACCACCATAACACCATCATCCACCACCATCATCCATTGTCCATCATAGAGTGTGTGAGTCGTCTCGGGATCCAAGATTGATCGTAAGAGTTCTTGACAATCAAGGCCATGTTTGCCTAAGTCTCTTACATCACTTGGTGAAGACAAAGTGTCTAGTATAATACTTTTTATTTCTAATCTTTTGCACTTTTTATTTGGTTTTGTATTAATGACTTTAATAACTAGTTACTTATGTTGAAGGTGATCTTTCCTTATCGTTTGTCCGTGGTGTCTTGGCATTATTTTACTGTCTATATAAAATAAAAGATTTTCACCATTCATATCTCCACGGTCTATATGGAGGTATGTTGGCTACCTGGTCGGGGGTTAAGGGAACGGTTTGGTAAAGGTCTTGCCATTGTTCAGCGTTTAGAGGTCCTGCAATGGACCTGGGTCAAATTTAGTAGGACCTCCTTCAATGCTTAACGGTATTGGATGGCGGGGGTCCAAACTCTTTGATCCCCTCATAAGTTAATTACTATTAATACTATAACCCGGCTATTTAGGACTGTATCCATGCTGACTCAGACTACTTAGCCGAGGGTAACGTCACCGCCAAAAGCGGGGCCTACCACAATATTGCATTAATAACTTAATTCATTATCTTCCAATAATCCACCCTTTTAGGATTGTATCCTTGCTGACTCAAACTACTGGGGTGAGGGTAACGTCACCTTCAAAAGAGGGGCCTACTACAATAACTAAGATAATCTCTTAATTATGTGTAAAAGTGCGGAAATAATCAAAGGTTATACTAGATACGAGTCGGAACCAAGTGATTCATCTTGTCTATCTGTTTTTTTTATTTTCAGCATTTTAGTTAGTTTTTATTTTTTCTTAGTTTAAAACATTTTTCTAAACTTTTTATTTTGATTAGACGTTGAGGATAAACCGGTACTAAAAGCTCTTGTGTCCTTGGACGACCTCGGTATCTTACCAACGCTATACTACGCTCACGATGGGTGCACTTGCCCATATGTGTGTTTAGTGTTAGTAAAATATCGTGTTTTATAAATTTAAAACTTGGCTAAAATAAGTGTTAAAGGGGCTTAAAATATACACCTAATATATATAACACTTTACCGCACATCAAGTTTTTGGCGCCGCTGCCGGGGACACAAGGATTTTAAGAAAGTTAGGAATCAACGGCCTAATCATATTTTTATTTTTCTTTTTAATTTTTTTTAGGATTTTCTTAGTTTTTCAGCTTCTGCAGAGCTCAGCACGGGCCGTGCCCGCTGAACACGCCCCCGTGCTAAATCATTGGAACTGGCAATCCTGTTTTAAGTCAGACAGTAAGCTGAACACGGGGCCGTGCTCACTCAACACGCCCCCGTGCCCAAGATTCACTTACTGAAAACAGAACCGTTAGATCCCGGCGGTTGGTAATTTCTGACATAAACATGAGTGATAGTAATTGTTTTTACTTTCGGCACTCTTATGGTACGTGGTGTCGATTATGTGGAGGCGAACATAAAGAATTAGAATGTTACTTTCTAAATTATAGGCCCCACTACATAGACCCACCGATTCCTTATAACCTTAAGAGGGACAAAAGTAAAAATAAGCACTATTTTTCCCTCGAATGCGCCCAGCCAGATATTCTAGGAGAAATGCTCCTTAACGAGTTCTTTCAACTAGAAGAGCTAATTCTGAATTGGTTAAAAGAGCTTAGGGAGGATTTTATTAATCCTCCCCAAGACGATGACCATGAAGAAATGTTGGAACCGCATTCCGACAATCTCGTTGCTCCCGAAAATACCTTCATACCTAGCAAATACGTGGACGATAGTCGTCCCGGTGCCGATTGTGCCGTGAAGGACTCTCCATCGACTTCGTTCGGTGCATACGTAGACCTGAGCGATTCGGCATACACCTTCTTTAACGAGAGCCCGGAAAAGGGTTGGACTTGTCCACCTAGAATGAAAATATGAATTACCCTCACCGACAACCTCTTGCGTTCTCGCCTTAGTTTAGGACAATTAAGGTATCTAAGGCACTTTGGGGTTGTTCCAACCAATCAGGAGCCACCCGATGCTAGTGAGTTCCTTAAAAATCTAGACAACTTCATAAAACAGTCCCTCGACACGGGGCCGTGTCCAGCTAACACGCCCCCGTGTTCACCAAAAGATTCCCTTCTGATCAGTACGTCAGAATACGGACAAACTGTGTCAGAACTCCACCTGCACACGGGGCCGTGTCCAATGGACACGGGGCCGTGTCCAGGATGCTGTCGTTTTCTATAAATGCAGCCAAGAATTTTGCACATTTGGACCAACTTGGGACAGAGATTTGAAGGAATCTTCTCTCAACTATCCTAGGTAAGTCTAAAAGAAGGTTCCAACAACCCATCTTGTCCTTTCCTCTTCTAGCCATTTCCTTCTTCTCCATCTTTCTCCAAGAACTACCATTAAAAGTTTGAATTCTTCCAACTTTGTGGTAGGGATTAATGAGTTTTGTTCAAGGAATCTTGGTAAAAATATGTTATGTAACATTGTTTTAAGTTATCAACGTCTAAAAAGACCCCACAACTTCAGAAAATAGCTTAAAATTTCAAGTTTCCTTGCTCCAAAATTCTGCAGAAAGATGAACACGGGGCCGTGCTCAATGAGCATGGGGCCGTGTCCGGTCACTGTTTCATCAAATAAACTATTTTTCAGTTTATTTTTCGTAGGATGTCGAGTGAAAACAGCGAAACATCTCCCGTGCATTCATCAAACAGCCGAAGAGGAAGGAGGCCCTCCGTTGAAGCTACACTTGTGCACTATGTGATAGCATTAAGGGAGGCTCTCGACGAAATGACATCAGTAGAGGAGGTCCTAATTGACCGTATTAACAATCTTACGATGGGACTCGAAAGCAGCTTCCAAGAAATTAACCTCTTGCACCAGAGGTTAAATATTCTTGTAGCACCCCCGATGGAACCAGTCCTCCCTCAACAGGATTGGAATCTGGCACTCAGAATTAACAACCCTACCGGGTGGGAAGATTTGCCAGCGGAACCTCCTGTGGAACACCAACAAGAGATCCCGGTGGAAATCGAAACTCCTCAAACCAATGCCAATGAGCCTTCTTTTCTCCTTCCAAGGGAGGTGGAAGAGTGGCTCGCCAACGTGTGAGGAAAACCGCACCCGGAAGAAGGAGTTCTAAAAGGCCTTGTCTAACCAAGATTAGTAGCTTCTTGGAAATTTTGCTAATTAAAATAAAGTAGAGGCTAGAACTCCATGGTTTAGTATTTCTTTGTTTTAATATCTAGTTTAATATAAATTTAGGACTATGTAAGGTCTCTATATGATGCAATGAAATGATGGTTTTTAAAGTTTGGATGGTTCATAATGAATAAAACACACTTATGGTGGTAAGGGATGAAAAGGGGAACGAGAAAAATGACCTCATGCACAAGAACAAGGCAACCCGACAATTTTCTCCATTACAGAAGGTTCAACACGGGCTGTGTCCACCCAACACGGCCCCGTGCTGAACCCCCTGCAGAAAAATGCCCAGTTCAGGTAACTGGACACGGGCCGTGTTCACCAGACACGCCCCCGTATCCAGACTTCTGTTTCTTTTCTTTAATTTTTGTTACTGGCACCTGAACACGGGGCCGTGTCCGGTCCCCACGGGGCCGTGTCCAGACTGCCAGTAACATAAATCTTTGCTTTTAACACCATTTTACACATCTAATCAACCTAAAAATTTATTTTTGGGACACATTGAGGACAATGTGTAATTTAAGTGTGGGGGGGATGCTAAAACCTTGAAATTTTGCAAGTCCTAAATACAAGCCTTACACAAAACTCTATTGGAACCGCTAATCACCCCAAAAAATTTTCAAAAATTTCATTTTTTTTGTCTAGGTTTAACTCGGGAAATTCAAGTTCTCAAAAAGGTTATATTTTTACGAATTTACAACCGATAGCGTCGTGATAAAAAGAACCAACATAAGAAAATTATGAAACGGCATGACAAGCTTAGTTAAAATTTGATTATATATACTTGATCACATAAAAACTCATTCCCACAAAAGTGAGTTTTGAGCCTTTATTGAGCATACAAATTTACATCTTTAGACTAAATGCTCATTTTTCGTTTCTTGTGTGAATAGCCGCTTGGTTCTTACGACTCTAGAACTTGCCATGACGATACATTCCCGGTCCTTATCAACTTAAACCCGAGTAAGTAAATGATAGAGGCATTAGGACTAACCCTTTTTTCTTCTACACCGTTATTTTTTCTTTTTCTTTTACCACCTACCCAAAAAATCTCCCTAGTTAGCCCCTTTGAGCCTAAACCTTTTCATTTCATAACCCAAACCAAACACCCTTTTTACCCACCAAAACCTTTTTCATTTTTAACCCTTTGTTTTAGTAACAAGTTCGGTTTTTTTTCGTATGATTGAAAAAAAAAGTGTTGATGATGAAGCAAAAGAAAATAAACAAACAAGTCCATCAAAAATAACTTTGTTTGAATAAAAGCTTCATCAGAATAAAAAGTTACAAAAATAGAAAATCCTACGAAAACCGACACTTGTTACGCTTTTTCACCTTTTTTCTACTAACCACTAACCCAACCACCTACCTTTAACCCAAGCCTAACCCTTCACCCACAAAGTCCTCTTGATATTTACAAAGGTATAAAAGTTAAAAAGGAGGAGGATTGATTGCTTGGCAAGCCTATGGTAGGAGTAAGTTCCGTGCCGCTCTCGAGTGATTCACTAAAAATACACCTTCGGCCGAGTGTGAGTGATTTCTACCGTGAGGTATGTGAACTTGTATATAAATGGAATTTAAAAAAAAAAGCATGTTATGCCCAAATAAGTAATTTTTCTTATGAAAAGTTTTAAATAAATCATGACGAATAGGATTGTAAATAAATAAAAATAAAACTACATAAAGAATCTTGGAAATCCCGACACTCTACGACAAGCCCAAAACCTTCTCTTCTACCCATTCCATTTGGGAGTGTAAGCCACATATTAAAGAGTTTTGCTTGAGGACAAGCAAAAGTTCAAGTGTGGGGGTATTTGATGTGTGTAAAATGCAACATATAAATTACATCAAATGAGGCATAAAACTAACCCTTTTTAAGTACTAATGTTGGAAAAAGAGTATTTTTGTCTTCCTTTTGTATTTTCAGGATTAAATGAGCTCAAATTCACAAAAGAAGCAAAAAGACAGCTAAATCTAACATAAATACAAGAAAAGGAACATAAGTGGACTGCCCGACCCCTCAACGGCATCTTCCCAAGCAAAATAGAGAAGACAGAAGACTGAACACGCCCCGTGCTCAGCCAGCACGGGGCCGTGCCCAAGAAGCAGCATAAAAGACAAACCTATAGAAGCTTCTATTGCCCACCACGGGCCGTGCCCAGTGAACCCGGGGGCGTGGCGAAAGTACAGCAGGCGCATTAATTGTAATTGCGAATTACAATTAATGAAGAGAGAGAATGTCAGACAGGCACGGGGCCGTGTCCAGCGGACACGGGGCCGTGCCCAGCTTTCTGTTCAGCCTATAAATAGGAGTGCTTGGTTTCATTTCAACTCATCCCTTGGCACACCACCTATCTCACACTTCATCCACCACCCACCACCACCATAACACCATCATCCACCACCATCATCCATTGTCCATCATAGAGTGTGTGAGTCGTCTCGGGATCCAAGATTGATCATAAGAGTTCTTGACAATCAAGGCCACGTTTGCCTAAGTCTCTTACATCACTTGGTGAAGACAAAGTGTCTAGTATAATACTTTTTATTTCTAATCTTTTGCACTTTTTATTTGGTTTTGTATTAATGACTTTAATAACTAGTTACTTATGTTGAAGGTGATCTTTCCTTATCGTTTGTCCGTGGTGTCTTGGCATTATTTTACTGTCTATATAAAATAAAAGATTTTCACCATTCATATCTCCACGGTCTAAATGGAGGTATGTTGGCTACCTGGTCGGGGGTTAAGGGAACGGTTTGGTAAAGGTCTTGCCATTGTTCAGCGTTTAGAGGTCCTGCAATGGACCTGGGTCAAATTCAGTAGGACCTCCTTCAATGCTTAACGGTATTGGATGGCGGGGGTCCAAACTCTTTGATCCCCTCATAAGTTAATTACTATTAATACTATAACCCGGCTATTTAGGACTGTATCCATGCTGACTCAGACTACTTAGCCGAGGGTAACGTCACCGCCAAAAGCGGGGCCTACCACAATATTGCATTAATAACTTAATTCATTATCTTCCAATAATCCACCCTTTTAGGATTGTATCCTTGCTGACTCAAACTACTGGGGTGAGGGTAACGTCACCTTCAAAAGAGGGGCCTACTACAATAACTAAGATAATCTCTTAATTATGTGCAAAAGTGGGGAAATAATCAAAGGTTATACTAGATACGAGTCGGAACCAAGTGATTCATCTTGTCTATCTGTTTTTTTTTTCAGCATTTTAGTTAGTTTTTATTTTTTCTTAGTTTAAAACATTTTTCTAAACTTTTTATTTTGATTAGATGTTGAGGATAAACCGGTACTAAAAGCTCTTGTGTCCTTGGACGACCTCGGTATCTTACCAACGCTATACTACGCTCACGATGGGTGCACTTGCCCATATGTGTGTTTAGTGTTAGTAAAATATCGTGTTTTATAAATTTAAAACTTGGCTAAAATAAGTGTTAAAGGGGCTTAAAATATACACCTAATATATATAACACTTTACCGCACATCAAAACCGTTAAGGTTTGACCCGTTTCGGCTAATTTATGTAAACTTGTTACATAAACCGAACCGTACGCGTAATAAGCGTGACGGGTAATCATGAGAGCTATATACAGGTTCCCTAAGTTAATTATGCCTCAAATATGTTGTGACATCAGTAAGATGTCTTTCATTATGCCCGAAACGTGTTTAAACACAAACTAGGCCCCGTAGGGGTAGTTTGGTCATTTAAAAGTTTATAAAAGCGTTTAAGTGTTTAACTGAGTTACAGGTCTGATGTAATCAGTAAATATACTCAACTTGTTAAGTTATATCAGTAAGTTAAAGCATATATGTGAAACTTATCATTTTTAACCAAACTATGCCCCGTAGGGGTATTTTGGTAATTTCACATAAGTCGAAAAGCTCAAAACTGAAGTCTGAGTTTATCAACCTTTGCTTACTGTTAAAATATTATAATTTTCCTCATATATCAGTAGGTATCAACCCGGGTATGTCCAATATAATTTTAATACATACTTTGCGCTAAAAACGCTTAATAAGGCGATTAAAGGCCATTTCCGGGTTTGATACTTAAATATGATATTTTTATATTTCCAGAAGGCTTAAAATACTTTATTTATCATATGTGATCAGTAGCAAAAGGTTTGGAGTCGTTTAGATATGTAAAACTCATTTTATGGCCCGTAAGGGCAAAACCGACAATTACCGGATTAAGCCTACGACTACTAGTTATGCTCAGTCTAAAATTAATTAAAAATCTTTAAAAATCCCAAAATAATATATTACATCAGTGGGTATTAAGTTTGATACCAAAAAGTAGGCTTAACTAGGCTATACGCTAATTACGCCGTTTTATTAACATAAAGCTTTAAATTAGCGATAATGAGCATAACTCTTAATCTACAAATCAAACTGATGTCAAACTTTGCATACAAGTTTATATATCAGTAACTAAGGTTTCTACACTTTTACATCTTCATAAATCACGTTTTAAGGTAATAAGGGCATAACGGTCAACATATGAGCAATTAACGGAAACATGCATATTAATTGGATAACTAATGAACCAAGGTGTATAATCACAGAGGGTTATTCTAACATGTAACCTAGTCCAATTAAAGCTCTGAGGCATTTCTAAAACATGCCTAAACGGGTCAGAACTGAAAGTTAAAGTGAAAGTCAAACTATGTGACTTTCGGTTCCGAACCGGGTAATTACAGGAATTTGTCGGGTTGAACATGTTTAGACATGTTCTTACACTTATTACTAAGTTATAACAATGATCCAACAGGTTGTATATGATCTACATTGCTAATTATGCATAAATGGCATTTTAAGCTTCCTGTTGACTTTTTAAATGTAAGTTTGACCCGACTTTTGACCTGGTTAGAGTGGTGATCAGGGGGAACCCTTTTGAGGGTTTATTACCCACATAAATACCAACTTATACCTACTTTTAATTCGAGATATGACTGAGCCATTGTTGACTAATCTCGAAGTCAAACCGTAATTACGACGGTTTGACTTTTAGCTAAAATAATAAGCTAAACTCAATTAAAGAAGGATTAGAACACTTACTGAAGTCCTAAGCTTGATTAGAGAACACTTGAGAGGAAGTTTGAGCTCTAGAAGTGCTCCAAGAATGCAGATGAAGATGTGATGAATTGTTTGCAGCTAAAGGCCCTTATATAGTGGATTTACTCACCACAATGTATTGACAACAAGGTCTAGCACACACCACAAGCTTCCCCCATGTGTCCTAGATGCTTAGGGGGTGTTTTAGGGGCCAAGAGATGTGGGAAATCGGGTAAAGGTCGCGCACAAAGGCAATGGCAGGCAAAAACCCAAATTTCTCGGAACTGGGCACCCCTAGCGTGACGCCACCCCCCTCGCGTCGCGCTAGGCCTCGTCTGATCAGAACTTGTGATTTTTGCGATTTGATCCTTGGCTCTTCAAAATTCGATTAGGCACTTGTTTTCTTGCGTTGTAAACCCTCAATATTGATCTATAAAAGACTTTAAAACATATACCCACTTTGTTAAGTCCCCGGGTAACTTTATTGTTACCCGAAAAGTCCTAACTTTCAACGTTTACGCTTTAACCCTTCGCACACGAATTTGATCATAACTTTCTCATACGATAACGAAACTTTATGAAATTTAAATCGTGCATTGTAGTGAGCGTAATAATCAGTTACAAAGCTTCGGGTTTGTCAAAAGGTCACTCAGAGGTATAATTTAAACATGTTGACACATTTAGTCCCTGTAGTTTGAAATCTCTCACTTTTAGCTTCGTATGATCCATGATTTATTCGTTTGAAGGTATGAGCATCATGTAGGGTTAATGTACATTATATTTATTCACTGTTGACACTTCGAATACGTATATTCACATACTTTCCATGTTTGTCAACTTTAGTCCTTCTATAATATTCTTTCACACGTTTTAAACATATGACACGTGTCTACACATTATGGGACGTGAATTCTCGAGGTGTTACACAAAACTAACTTTTAAGTTGGTTTTGATCACAGGTGAATGCCAAGAGTGCCCGGATGAAGATCAAGCTCGATGAGGAACCGAACACGATAAAGTTAAAAGCTTCCGCACGATATATCGTTATAACATTTAAATGACGATCTCCTACTCATTATGATGTATATAAACCTTCCTTTGTAAAAGTTTTAAATTAAATGTATTATTCAAAGTACATGTAATTATAATTACATGTTCATTTTCGTAAACCATACGAAAACCTTAAAATAATAACAAGGGTGTTACATGGAGCATCTTCCTGAATGCTTCCTTTTGCAATACCTGCAATAGGGTGCATAGGTAGAGCCTACATTTTTCCCACGGTTAGAATTTACAGAACGGAATTCTTGGGTAAGCTTATGGGTTAGATTCCTCCTTTGATCCTCTTCTCGTGTACGGACTAATTCATTTGTCAAGGTGTTTGCTAGTTCTATAGCTTCTTCTATTGTTTGAGGTCTAGCTGCCTTAACTATATGCCTTATCTCCCCAATTAATCCCCAGATGTAATGGGAGATTATTACTGGTTCAGGTGATGCAAGGGTTGGTACTATTCGGGCATATTCAAAGAATAATGTAGTATAACCCTTACTATCTACCCCAGTCATCCTAAGGTTTAGGAATTTATTTGCTATCTGTTCATTTTCATTAGGAGGGCGGAATTTTCTTTCTACCATGTTTTTAAATTCCTCCCATTCCATATTGTAAGTTCTATCACTTCCCCTAGTCTGAAGGATAGTGTTCTACCATTCTAGTGCTGAATTCTTAAACAGATTGGAAGCAAACATTATCTTATCCTCTTCCGCACATTTGCTTATTCTTAAGACTGCCTCAGTCTTTTCTATCCAGCGTAGAGATGCAACGGCCCCTTCATTGCCCGAGAATTCCATTGGTTTACAAGACCAGAATTCTTTATAAGAACAACCGTAAGACACGGTTCTTCTTCTTTTGGGAATGGGCACTTGAAGTACGGGTTCATTGTTCACGCTGTTTTCAGGTGCAGAAGGTCGTTTGCTATCATGTTTACTTTTATTTTCTGCTTCCTTAACCGTTTTAATAATATATGGCATCGCATCTATTATCCCTTGTGCTACTCTGTGTTGCATGGCACTGTTATCCACTTGGTTTCCATTATTGTTGTTGTTCGGGTTTTCATTATCCGGGTTATTGTTACTCTGGTTATCATTATTCTGGTTTTCCTGATTCACTTCGTTGTCCATCTGAATTTTTAAACATTTACCAATTATTAATATCACAAAATAATTAATAATTTAGGAAATAACCACACAACACACATATTGGTCAAAAGCGTCGAGCATTGCGACTTACTCTTTTTTATCTATTATACATCTACTACAAACTGTACTGAAATTTAAAATTACAATACTACTATGCATCGCTAACCACGAAGTGGTCTATACTACAACATATATTATTATTATTACATATATATATATATATATATATATTCACATAATATATATATATATATATATTATTACTATCTCCACCATCACCTTCACTGATATGAATTCATCCAGTAATCCATATTGCGCTCGTCGTACTTCCAGACGAGTTGCTCTCCTACCTGCCTCATTCTCTCGCTATTTTCTAAAATCTCTTCTCCAAAAGTTCGGAGCTCTTGAACATTTTCTGCACTCATTGGGGGTGCAGGTGCTGGTACTGGGTCTGGGTACTGGGGCATGGGCTCTTCCTGTGGGTACGGATTCTCTAAGATCTCCCTAATGTATTCATCGTTATCGTAGTAGGGATCTAGAGGGTCCAGACATGGATAGGCTGCTAAGTTCGGCATGGGTTCGTCGTTTAGGTAGTAGCGTGGCACATAATCCCTATGATCATCGAACCATGGATCATAATCTGGGTCTAAGGGATTAGGGGCTGGTATCCTAGGTATCTCCTCAGGGTTGAAATCATGCATTTGAACTTGGTTTTCGGGGTTGTTTTCTATCTCCATCGACTGCGTGGGAAACAAAGGTAAGGGTTGTGGGGCTACTAGTTGTTCCAGGTTTGGGTCGGCAGCTGTGGTTGCTAGGATATGAAAATTGGCTAAGCTTCTATTAAGCATATCCTGTGTATGGGCATTTGACTCTCGCTTAGCTGCTGCTAGGACTCTCTGCTGTTGCAACTTTCACATTCTTTTCCTACGCTCGTGTGCTCCCTTACTGAACCATCCTCTCTTTTTATGAGGGAATGGCTCTTCAGACTGAGCCTTAAACACAAACATTCCTTTTTCATTATCAGCTGCATACCCAGAGAGGGCAGGCTGTGAAGAGGTACCTTCACTCCTAGGTGAATCGGACAATTGACGATATGCGTCTGAGGGTCCTTGATCACTCATACTGTAAACTAACAAATAGTCAAATAACACATAACAATATAATACAGATAGGCATGTATTTTCGTAATTAATTTCCTAACAATTTGAATAATATATTGGGATCAGCAGAACACTTCTGTAGCTGAATCAGTGGCTTAGCTCTGATACCAACTTCTGTCGCAACCCCCGCCCCTATCTGTCCCAGGAACGGGCGGCCGCGAGACCAGTTTTGGTGGTACCCTTTGTTTATTAATTTGGCAGCGGAAATTTCATCAGGACCGTAGTTAGGAAATATTTATCAGAGTAAACACCACGCTTTTATAATATTAAACATAGTGGGTTAAAACCCAAGTTTCCATTACAAACATTTTCATAGGGAAAATCCCTATTTTATTGAATAAAACATATTCTTTTATTTAGGTAACTTTTATAGCCACTTTTCCAAGCCTTCAGTGCTGTCCAGCTGGCTTCTAGTTGGCTTTCACATTTTGTTACCTGAAACGCGTTTAAAAAGATTTTGTCAGTGGAAAATACTGGTGAGTGAATCCCCGTTTAATCAAGAAGAGTTTTATCCTTTAAACAGTATTGAGAGCTATTACAATATTTACATCTACACAATTACTCATTCATTACTTGCCACTCGACCCTATCTGTGGCTATGGTCATATCACACCTTGGCTAACCCATTATCCAATTGTGAAGATTATCAAGTAATGTATACAAAACCCCCTAATACCGGCAGTAATTGACGAATTACAAAGACTCAATCACTGCTTAATCGCATTGTAAAATATTTAAGGTTTTGTAAAAACAATTTACAAAAAGGAGATTACTCACAAAAAGGTTTACACAAATAGAAGGATTACTCACATTGCTGTCTTAGACTTCTTTTAAGGGTTCCCTGGTGTTTATCTATTAATTACACAAATATACATGTGTTAGTATAATAACCCAATATTTACATTAGTAATACCCTCCCCGAGACGGCATTCCAATGACTACGTCGGGCAGAACCTCGATAGCCGTTACGGAACCCTGGATAAATCGGGCAGCGTATCTAATACGTAACCGGGGTTATAATACTTACAACGGAGTAGAACTTCGTTAATTAGGGGGTATTATACCCGAGATTATGCCTACTATTAAGAATTTTGAGAGAGAAAGTCGAGAGATGAACGAATTGACTGAAGGCCTGATGCCTGCTATTTATAGTGTCTGATTTTGGTTTTCTCGCGGCACGCGTAAGATGAGACCAAGGGCTACGCGGCCCGCGTAGTAGACTGGGTAGGCCCTAGCCTAGCCCAATCATCATAGTAGCTCTGCCACGATGATGACACGTGGCAGCACCGGGTGTCGCCTGATCTCGTAGCTGTCGCGGCCCGCGTAAGCAGTAGCCAAAGGCTACGCGACCCGCGAGCGCCCATAAAATTTTGTTTTAATTAATTTTTATTAAAATAATGGTATTCGGGCTCGGTTTTCACATACGGGGTATATTTTGAGACATATAGGAATATTTTAAAATATATTAGGGTGTCGAAAAATATTTATGAGGGTTGTTACACATCCGTCTGTGGATGATATGCTGTGCTCATGTCTAGACGTGAGCCAAAGGATTTGTGCATTGCCTGCCACAAATCAGATGTAAAGCGTGGATCACGATCAGAAATGATGGAAGTTGGCACCCCGTGCCTTGAAACTACTTCCTTCAGGTAGATGTCTGCTAGAGTAGAGAACTTATCTGTTTCCTTGATAGCCAGGAAGTGTGCAGACTTTGTCAGTCGATCCAGTATCACCTAAATGGTATCGTTTCCTCGCTGAGATCTAGGTAAGCCAGTAACGAAGTCCATGGAAATTTGCTCCCATTTCCATGTCGGGATCTCTGGTTGTTGAAGTAAGCCTGATGGCTTCTGGTATTCAACCTTGACCCTAGCACAGGTCAAACATTTACTAACATAGGTCGCTATGTTAGCTTTCATGTGGGGACACCAGTACGTAGTTTTGAGGTCGTGGTACATCTTATCAGAGCCAGGATGTACTGAGTAACGAGACTTGTGTGCTTCATCCATCACAAGCTCACGTAGATTACCATAAAATGGAACCCAGATGTGCCCCGCTAAGTAGTAAGCACTGTCTTCCTTTAGTTCCAACCGTTTCTCAAGTCCTCGCAGGGACTCAGCCTTGATGTTATCTTCTTTCAATGCTTCGACCTGAGCATCACGAATTTGGACAGGAAGACTAGAGTGGATAGTAAGCTGTAATGCACGTACACGCTTAGGTTTGGTTTCCTTTCGACTGAGGGCGTCAGTCACCACATTGGCTTTGCCTTGATGGTACTTGATTGCGCATTCATAGTCGTTAAGGAGTTCGACCCATCGATGTTGTCGCATGTTCAACTCCTTCTGATCGAAGATATGCTGAAGACTCTTGTGATCGGTGTAAATGGTGCACTTGGTACTGTACAAGTAATGTCTCCATATCTTAAGCGCAAACACCACTGCTCCCAACTCCAAGTCGTGAGTAGTGTAGTTTTTTTCGTGAGCTTTGAGTTGGCGTGATGCGTAATCAATAACTCTCTCACGTTGCATCAACACACAACCAAGTCCCTGGATTGACGCGTTACAATAAACCACAAAATCATCCGTGCCCTCTGGCAACGAGTGAATAGGTGCACTACAAAGCTTCGACTTCAGCTGCTGAAACGCGGATTCCTGAGCATCACCCCAATGGTAGGTGACACCCTTCTGAGTAAGAACGGTATGAGGCTACGTAATCTTCGAGAAATCTTTCATAAACCTTCTGTAGTAACCTGCCAAACCCAAGAATTGACGGATTTCAGTTGGTGTTCGAGGTGCAGGCCAATTCTTGATCGTGTCAACCTTGGATGGATCAACGTGAATCCCATCCTCATTAACCATATGGCCTAGGAAATGGACTTCACGAAGCCAGAAGTCACATTTTGAAAGTTTGGCATAGAGTTGTTCTGCTCGAAGAAGTTCCAAAATGAGTTGCAGATGACGCTCGTGTTCCTCCTGACACTTGGAGTAGATCAGGATGTCATCGATGAATACAATAACAAACTTATCCAAGTAAGGTTTGCACACTCGGTTCATCAGATCCATGAAGACCGCTGGTGTGTTTGTCAACCCAAAAGGCATGACCAGGAACTCGTAGTGTCCGTAACGTGTCCTGAATGCTGTCTTAGAGATGTCCTCATCCCGGACTCTCAGTTGATAATAGCTCGATCTCAGGCCAATCTTAGAGTAGAAGCTCGACCCTTGCAACTGGTCGAACAAATCATCAATAGGAGGAAGAGGATAACGATTCTTCATGGTCACCTTGTTGAGTTCGCGATAGTCTATGCACATACGAAAAGTACCGTCTTTCTTCTTTACAAACAAGACTGGTGCTCCCCAGGGCGAAGAGCTAGGACGAATGAAACCCTTGTCCAAAAGCTCTTGCAGTTGTGCAGACAGTTCTTCTTGTTCTGATGGGGCTAAGCGATAAGGTACACCTCCAGGGGCTAGCTCGATTTGGAACTCGACCTGACGATGAGGCGGAAGTCTAGGTAATTCCTCAGGGAATACCTCAGGAAAGTCGCGTACGATCGAGATATCTTCTATCCTCTTTTCCTTCATTGAGGTTTCAGTAACGAGAGCTAGAGTAGCAGTGTGGCCCTTTCGCAAACACTTCTGGGCCTTAAGGAAAGAGATGATGCCCACGACAACACCACTCTTGTCGCCACAAATGACGAGAGGTTCACTGCTTGCTCTAGGGATGCGGACAATTTTCTTCTTGCAGAGTATTTCCGCTCAATGATGGGATAACCAATCCATCCCAATGACGACATCAAAACTACCAAGAACGATGGGGATAAGGTCGATAGAGAAGGTTTGACCAGCTAAAGCGAGATTACAACCCTTAACTATGTGTGTGGCCTCAAAACTTTTATCGTTGGCTAGTTCTACAACTTGCTTGGTGTTTAAGGGAATTGGGGTACACTTAAGCATCTGAATAACCTTTAAGGACACATAACTAGTATCGGCACCCGAATCGAATAAAACAGACACAAATAAATCATCCAGTAGGAACTTACCCGTCACAACGTTGGGATCGTTCCTTGCATCACCCTAACCAATCACAAATGCACGTACCCTAGCACCATTGCCATCATTGTTATCCCTGTTGTTGTTTCCATTCCCCTGGTTGTTGTTGTTGTTGTTCTGATTCTGGTTCAGCTGGGGGCAGTCTCTTTTGAAGTGGCCCTCAGCACCACACTGGAAACATCCTTTGTTGTTGCTGCTGTTGCTGGCGCTGATTCTGTGGAGTCTGCTGCTGTTGCTGTCGCCTCTGATTCGCAGGATAAAGACTCCTGCAATCTTTTGCTGCATGGCCTGGTTTGTTACATCTCTGACAGTTGCCCTTGCTACATGGCCCGTTGTGGTGCAAGTTACATCGATCGCACTTAGGGTGGCTTCCCTTATATCCACCCTGACCTTGATTACCAGAGGATTGATGACTAGGGCTCCTGTAGTCGTCAGTCCTTCGCTGCTGAGACTGAGACTGAACAGAACTTGATCCCTTGCTTGAGTTTCCATCCCACTTGCGCTTGTTGTCGCTAGGAGCATCAGAAGTAGTGGTAGCACTAATACGCTTTGGCAGTCTGTTCTGCTCGACTGCCTGATCGGTGAGGCGGTGGGGTAGTCGTATAACCCTGTCACACCCTTACTAATATTGAACGATTTACGTATAAATTTCGATAATTAAATGTGTATTTACGACTACACATACTCATGAAAATACGGGTTTATTAAAACTTTTCTCAATAAAAACAATACAACATAATATGTATAAGTTCGTCATTTAAAAATGATGACGAAACAATGTGCGGAAGCTTGTAACTTGATCGTGTTCGGTTCTTCTTTGAGCTTGATCATCATCCGGTACTCCAATTATTACCTACATATCATAAATCATGATATACGTTAGTTATATGAAATCTATAACTAATCTAGCTAAGCCCGAAAGCTCAATACGATGACCAAGTAACTCGTATGGGTTATGGCGACTGATAACCCATATTAGATAACTTATCTGGGTTATGGAAACTGATAACCTAGATGACCAGATAACTCGTATGGGTTATGGCAACTGATAACCCAGATGAACATATAACTTGTCTGGGTTATGGCAACTGATAACCCAGATGAACAGATAACTTGTCTGGGTTATGGCAACTGATAACCCAGATGAACAGATAACTCGTCTGGGTTATGACAATTGATAACCCAGATATATATTTAACAATTCTGGGTTACAGAACTTGGCCATTTTTCCCTTTTTAGTAAATGTTGCGTAACTTCTCTGATGTTTGTTCGTTTAGCTTGAAACTTGTTTCTAATTGATCATAATACATTTGCCTACATTGTTAACCCCTAATCTTTAACCCGGATTCATAAATTTTATGATTTACACAACCATTACCGGGTTTCTGCGCATTATTATTTTGATCCGTTATGAGATTTAAGCACTTTAAGCTTAAATTATCCACAACCCTTCATATCTTTTATTCCCGCTTAATGATCTTTATTCATCTATCATCACAACTTCAGTTGTGATGGATTATGATAGAGAAATTCATCATACTACTATTCTACCCTCGAATTTGACATTTTTACAAAAATGACCCATTACACATACCTGGCTCGGGTCAAAGCATTGACCCGTTTTAATACCTTACATTATTAGTTACTAACTAAAAGCAATGCAAGCCATACGCTATTCTTTCTGTGAGCACAAAACTCGACAAGCAACCATTAGTCATTATTGTCAATGGTGATAACATCACCATTTGACCCGTTTGGTCTAAATGACCATTTTACCCATTATGGCTTACACCATAAGGTAACTTTTCAAAACTCATTGTTTATTTGTCAACACATGACAAAATTACCGTTTTACCCTTTTTACCAACAAATATGGTTTCTTACCATTTTTACTTGTTCCGACCCGTATTGGTTCGCGTCGGAACGTCATAATTCAAAGACTCATTTCAAATACTAGATTACTTTGTTATTAACCATTACATAAGTAGACGTTCTACTTAAAAGATGTAAGCTTTACTTACATTGCATCCGATTATGTTTTTCCCGCGTATTTGATCTTCTTGACCCGCTTCTTCCCAAGCTTCCACCTAGCTTGTCAAGCGTCAAACTACCATTTAACATTCACAAGATGGTTAGATTAGTCATCATTTATCATGACTATTCCACCTTATGGACTTTATATCAAAATTACCATTTGATCCTATTATAGGTCAGTTTGACTTTTAAAAGTCAACTGCCTATTAACATATGCAAATGCACAATTCAGTTTAACAAACTCATTTAGGCATTTCATCAAATACTTGGTAGGCATTTATTTTAGGCCACCATTTTAACTAAATTCCCAACCCAGTTCGTATCATTTCTTTCACTTTAACAAGTTCATGTAATAGTTAACATCAAGTGAACTTAGCTTTGAGTTATCAATACTAGTTCACCCATTTATCATGCTATGCTAGAACTAAGGGTTTTCATCTCCATGTGAAAACCCATTTCATCATATTACTAGACATTCCTCCGAACACCTAATAAAATCAAATTCTCAATACAAACTAGTAGACATGATGATTTCAAGCACCCATTAAGATCAATAATACATAAATTTCATCATTTCATACAAAACCCATTTCATGTAATGTATGAACACTTGACCTAGTCTCAAATTATTCAAGTATTTCTCAAATACTAACTAGTATGATGATCATAAACATAAATACATCATCAATTTCATCATGTTACTTAAAATATTGAACTCAAAGTTATCGCCTTTAAGTTCATCTACAAACTTATCATCACCAAAGCATAAATTACAACATACCTTATGATCTCTAAGCTTAGATGATCACGAACTTATGTTCATGCATGTGATTTGGCCCTAATTCAACCTCCAATTTGATGGATTAAGGTTGAACAAGGGTTTATTCCTTGTTCTTCTTCTCTGATCGTTACTCTCACACACACTTAATGTGTGTTATGCTTTATTTTGTTTATTAATAAACCTAAGTTTCACTCATTTTTCCTTTTTGGCCCCTCTAGTTTGTCTAAATGTTTAAACCCTCATATAACACTTACTAGCAATTAACCAATTCTCATAACCAGGTTTAAATGTTCCTAGTTAACTTAGTGGGTTTGGGGAAGTTATAACCCAGTTTATTTTAAGTCCCGTTAACTCGGGCTTTTTATAAACTTTTTTTTCTCAAAAGCTTTTATTCTCTTTTTATTTAATATTAGGTTTAATTATTTAAATCCTAATATTTACCGGGTTAATTTTTACCACTAACGTATTTTACCCGTTCATTATTACTAATGTGGTTTGACTATCAAACCCGTTTTCGGGGTGTTACAAACCCGCTGAATGGTAGGGAGGTTAGCTGAAGTTACCATACTCTGGATCTCTGGCACTAAACCTTTGATGTAAAGCTCGATACGTTTGTAGGGAGGATCTACCATGTTGGGACACAAAGCAGCTAGTTCATTTGATCTCTTGGTATACACTTCGATTTCAGACCTCATCATCTTCAGATTGTAAAACTCCACTTCCAGCTTGTGAATGTCATCACGATGACAATACTCTTCTTTGATTAGATCCTTAAAGTCATTCCATGGGGTGGCATTAGCAGCTGCCAACCCTAGCATTTGCAGCTGTGCGTTCCACCAAGTGAGCGCACCACCTTCAAGAGTTCTAGTAGCAAACTTCACTCTACTGGCAACAGGGCATTCACACATCTCAAAAACAGATTCGATCTTCTCGAACCAGTGGAGGAGTCCCACGGCTCCTTCAGTGCCGTCAAAAGTACTTGGCCGACAGTCCATGAAGGTCTTGAACGTACACACTCAAGGCTGAGCATTCTGACCTGTTGCGCGAGAAAGAAAGGATGAGGTTAAGCTCGAGAGTAGGTTCACGAGAGTAGGATCTATACATCCTAGGATAGGTCGAAATGGCAGGTTATACCTCCTGCTTGAGCTGCTGCGAGTGCCTCAGCAACTCGTTCGTTGATTAGAGCCATCAGCTGGGCTTGAGTCAAGTTGAGACGTCCACTCATGATCTTCACATCGAAGTAAACACAAGTGAGAAAGGTGTCACGAAAGTGCATAAGTATGGGATGACAGAAGAGAGTAAGCACACAGGGTTTCAATCAGTTGCTATGTCAACTAAGCATGCTATGAACAATGCACTATGTAAACTAACAGGCAGGTAATACAAATATAAACCACATCACTTATTGTATTGAGTCTTGCACGTGGAGCGAAGTGTCATTGTGGATTGTTGAGCACTGTACAGGTTATAGTCTGGTTTTGTCAAAAAGCTTTTCCCTTTTTAAAACCAAGTTCACTATAACCAATGGCTCTGATACCAATCTGTCACACCCCCAAATTCCACACGCGGAGTACCACCGTAGGGGGCGTGACTGACCAGGATCAAGCCACCAATCATATTGAACAATGTATTAAAGTAAATATAAAACCAGCCAACAATATAATTGGTGTTCAAAACAAATCATCTAAGTTCAAGTTATCAGCGGAAGCATAAAGTTTAAAACCAAAACATAAGCATAAAAGTTCATAATTTTAAGATGGAGCTCAACAGTCCATGTCCCACAACGACCTCGTCCTCCTGTGCAAGCTCCATCTTAGCACCTAACGACCTGCAAGGCATATAGTAACTAATCAACAACAAAGTTGAGCGAGTTCACAGTTGGGTGTTCGTTTTAAGTTGTTTCGAAAACATAAGTTTCTTTTAGCTGGCTTACTTGCCGTGGGGGTTACCCCATAGTTTAAAAACATAGTTATTCCTTTTACTCTGGCTCCTAGCCGTGGGGGCTACCCCATGAATATCCCAATAGACCCATTACCATATCGACTACTGACTGGAGTAAGTTAGGTGCCCTAAGTCAATGTCTATCATCATTGACGTGCCCTGATCCATTAGTCCACTCCCGTCCTCTACGGCACGGTGTGAGGCTTGTCAAACCTAATAGCGCTATTTAACTAATGACCCGTTCGCCATTGGCCTGGCGATTAAGTTGATATAAAAATGAGGGACTTAATGATAGAGTTTTTGTCTAGTGTCAATGTTGTCACCCTTCAGTTAAGAGGGTGGAGGTACGTGTCCCATACAAGGAGATCACGCAGGTTCCAATGTTGTCACCCTTCAATTAAGAGGGTGGAGGTACGTATTCCACCCAAGGAGAATACACAGGTTTCCTTTCAATCAATTACCCATTCCCAACCACCGGGAATCCCATGCCTTGTAGAAAGTGTAAACTCACCTTAGGTTAGCTCGGCAGATAAGCAAAAAGGTCAATCGAGCTGTTTGTGGTCAACCACATCCTAACATGGTTACCATACAAGTCAGGTCTAGGTTCAAGTAGTGCACGTAAGTTTACACATAAGCTAACAGGTTACAAACACATAACGATCATGGCAAACACGTAGAACACTTTAACAATAGCACTCAAGTACACATAAGGCCTAAACTTGTGAGATTCAGATGATTGGTTCGTTGAGCTTGTGCGAGCCCAATCATCTTGTGCGAGCCCAATCATCTTGTGCGATTTAGTAAATAAAGCTCAATGAACAACCGGCCCAACCTGTTGTGCGATCAGCACACTCTTGTGCGATCCAGAACAGGTTGTGCGATCCAAAAACATACCCGGCCCAATAACATGCAACCCAACATCTTGTGCGGCCCAAATAACATTAACAGTCCACTATCTTGTGCGACCCAACATGTTGTACGATCAGCACAACCTTGTGCGACTCACAACATGTTGTGCGATCCTGCAATAACGAATTGTACAGTGTGCTATAACAGTTGTAACCTATGACTGGCTTGTGCGACCGACCTTGTGCGACTGGCCTTGTGCGATTGGCCTTGTGCGATCTTTTATATATATATCTCCTTAAATCATGCAATCAGTTTCGTTAATTTCATTTAATTTGCAAGATCAATTTAACAGTTTCCAACTTTGTGTTAATCGATCAAATTGAGCATTTTCCTATCATTTCTCATGAACGCTAATTAACCCTAATCATCATACAAATCAAGAACAACAATTTAATTTCAACCGGATCTTCACACTAACGAATTTAAGGACTAACATGCAACTTATGATTTAACAACGTGAATCAAACTAACCAACCACATACTCGAAATTCATCAATCCAATCTATGCAATCGGTCTTAATCAATCTGGATCAAATCTTGCTTTTAGTCATCAAACAAAACAATCTCATATATATATATATATGTGTGTGTGTGTGTGTGTATATATATATATGTAGAGTAGGGTTTGCACGGAAAGTGTGTTTTTCCTAGAAAGTCTAGGAAGCGATCTGGTCCATCCGATTGGTGTGTTTAAGGGTTGAGATTAAATCAATGGCAATCTTGTAATATTTGAGTTATATAATTAGAGACTTTTAATATAGTGAGGGTATTTTGGTAATTGGAAGTGTTTTAAATAAGTCAAGAAACTGCCATATCAATAACCAATCCCTAAATTCATGCAATTTCCCCTCTTTCTCTCTCTCCCTCTCTAAACCGATCTCTTTCCCCTTGCTGCTGGCGACGCAAAACAGGACCCCAAGAGCATTCAGATTTCGGTTCCAAGGCTTGTTCATACCCCTTTTCTTCACTAGGTATTCATATCTTGTGTTGTGATTAAAGTTCTTGAAGTGCATATACGTTTTCGATCTTAATCTGCTTGTAACTTGGCTGCGTTTTTTCTGTTTTAATTGATGATTGTAGAGAGGATTGTACCGCTGTTTCTGAGTCGTTCTTGATAAATGGAAGGATTACCAGCATGGATGGTAAAACACGGCGTCAAGAAATCTGCTTGCTGTTAAAACACAACGTCTAGAAATCTGCTTGCTATTAAAACACAATGTCAAGAATCCTCCAGCAATCTGCTTGCTGTTAAAACACAACGCCAATAAATCTGCTTGCTGTTAAAACACAATGTCCAGAATCCTCCAGCAATCTGCTTGCTGTTAAAACACAGCGTCAAGAATCTGCTTACTGTTAAAACACAGCGTCAAGCAATCTGCTTGCTGTTAAAACACTATGGCCTGCTTGCTGTTAAAACACAATGTCAAGAAATCTGCTTGCTGTTAAAACACAATATCAAGAATCCTCTAGCAAATCTGCTGACTTAAAACACATTCAGATTTGTTAAACTCCAGTATAAAAACAAACTGTTGTAAAACACATTATGATGTAATGTAATCATCAAAAAACACAATGTGATGTAATGTGACATAGACAACAACATAAAACACATTTAGAGTGTTAAAATGCAAAAAGAACTGTTAAAACACAACCTAATTATATATTGACTTCAGAGTGTTAAAACACACTGACTTCAACCTCTCTGACTGGTAAAACACATCACCAAGACATGCTGATAGTTTTTCCAGATAAACACATTGACTTCTAGATTTGAATTCGAAAACAACAAAAATTCCGAAAATCATGGAATGTTAGTTAATGAAAAATAAATTCCAAAAATAAAATTAAAATGTGAAATTACATAGTTGCCCTTTTAGTTAAAATAACTCAATGCCACATGTCCAATTCTCATTGCTTCCTAGACTTTCTAGGAAAAATACACTTTCTACCCAACTCTTACTCTATATATGTATATATATATATGCACGTATCGATATCAAGCACATGAGTGTAATTCATGATCATAGTTTTAACAACATATTTGCTAGCATGAAACCCTAATTGAACACATCACAAAACAACATCAAGAATATAACAATCTATAAATGATGAACACTAACCAGGAAACCGAAGAACTAGATTGATCGAGATTGGGAGGCCTCGAGTGTGAGGATTGCCGTCGAACAAGAGAGAGGAGAGGGGAGAGAGCTAGGGTTTTGTGTGTGTTGTGTATTTTGAAAATAATGAGGAGTATACACCCTCCTCATGAGGTTATGCGTATAAGGGAGTGAGCCGAACCCATATATGGGCTGCCCATTTGTTCTCGAATACAATAAGTGTGGGCCGAGAGTGGTGTGCCCAAAAGGGCTTGTGCGATTGGACTAGTGTTGTGCAATTGAGATTTATTATACACTTATACTTATAACACAATCACACATAACATGTAACATTCAACTCACAATCATTCCATTAATATCAACATACCAATTAGTCACATAATGTTCAAACAAGTTACATTAAGCACAAAGATAGGTTTGGAAATACGAGTTGTCACACGGGATCAGGAGAAAACGCTCAAAAGTGTGAGAACGGTGAGAACGCATCCTGGTCCAACACGTGTCCCGCGGCATAGAGAAGGGCGGGGGGGCTTTTTTGTCTTTTCATTCTTCTTTTATTTTTCCAACGCGGTATAATATTTTCTGGCGTCTAAGTTTTTTTTGGCGTTAATTGTATTTATTAAACTTTTGGTGTTGAATTAATTGTTTTTGTGTCACACATATAATTTTTTGGCTTTATAGCGTTTTCTGGTTATTTTTTTGGCGTTTGTGGCGTTTTGTATAATAATTCACTACGAGTCATTAATATTTGCATAAGATTACAATAAGACCAAATTTTTTTGGCATTTAGTGATTTTTTTGGCGTTTAATACCCTTTACAAGGTGCTTTGCCAGCAGCCGTTCTCCCAGTTTTCATACTACTAGCGTTTTGGTGTTTGTAGTTTTTGGCGTTTTATATAATAATGTATTTTATTTATAGAGAATTAGATAACAAAACAACATATAACTTGATATCAAAACAATATAAAATGAAAACAAAAATAATAAAAAAATGGTAATCTAATTTTTCTTCCGAATCTCCACTGTCATCAGCCTCTTCCTTCTTGAATTTGTTTTTGGCGTTTTGAACCTTTTTTGAATACTTTAGCTAGATGCCAACTTTCCTTCATAAACCCCGTCTTTTTCAGAAGAAGCTGCTTAGTGCCAACCTGTTTTTTGGTGTGATATTCTTGTTTGGTGGCATGTCATTAAAGATCAACTCTTGCTTGATGCTATTTGTAATAATGAAGTCCAAAATAGCATTTTACACTTGTGTTGATCCCTTTATTCCATGCCTATAATCATCAAGAACAAAGTTCACATGATGGCATATCACTGTCATCAGTCTCTTTTTCTTGAATATTTGTCCATCTCATTCAGCAAAATATTATTGAGATAACCTCCTCAGAAGAAGGATCAATTTCAGTGAAAGCTTTGCCATCTGTGGCGTTTAAAAGTGAGTGGTTTCTAGAGGATATGGCGTTTGTGTTTTCCGGGTGTGATTAATTTCATTGTGTATAGACCCCTCTCTTATAGGAGTTTTTTGGCGCGTAGTTTAGGCGAGACTTTTTATTGTAATAAATTATAGTAATAAAGTAACTGTCTTTTCAGTTACTGTTTTTGTATTTACTGTGTTGATCATCTTTTATCAGTTTTATAGGTTATAGACGTCTCATCTTCTAAGTTTGGCGTTTTTCTAAATGGCGTTATGCAGACCGAGATGAAAAATTACAATAACGGAGTAAATAAAATATTAAGCAGGAAAAATATTTTTTGTTATTTTTGGCGTTTTGTAAGGAATAACCCTTTTTAGTATTTTTTTTGGCGTTGTGCTAATAAAGGGAGAAATATATCATTTAATTATCTAAAAAAACAAAAAGAAGATTACACAGAAGAATAAAAAAGAGGAAAAAAATTAAAAGCCTTCGTCAGAAGGTACTTTATCCGAATAGTATCCATCACTTGCGTCATCTTCTTCCTCCTCGGAGTCTTCATCTGGATCTTCATCCATGTCATCACCTTCACCTTCATCAGCTTCTTGTTCCTGAAGATTCTGAAGCCTCCACCTGAACATATCTTGCATTAACTCAAATTTTGAGTCTATTTCTGTGTTGGTACAAGTGGCGTTATGCAATTCTTCCATGAAACCCAGATGCTGCTTTGTCATGATGTTCTCTAGCCAGTAGACTTCATGCTCTCCGCTGTCGTATGTAACCGTCACCATGTCTGTTTCATCATCAAAACGCAATGATGTCATGACATGGTCTGGCTTCACATCTGCTTTGATTGGTCTAAATTTGCTGGTTAATGCTTTCATAAGCATATGCGTTTCATGGCATTCATTGTCTATAGCGATGCCAATGGATAAGATTCGCCTCTGTATCTCTTCTTCCATCTTCAGAATTGCCCTGACCGTCTTAACATACACCCTCCTTCTGTTGTAAAAAAGGAGGACGTATCGCCTGATTCCCAGAGTGTATCTCCACGAAACGATTGTTGCCATTTTTGGCGTTTTGCTTAAGTTGGCGTTTTTGGTTAAGGAAGTTTTTTGCAGAAAATGGATAGATTGAAGTGATTATGGAAGCTATGTTTTACCTTGTTTATATAATGATGTTTTTGGCACGTAATTTAGGAGAGAATTTCTTTTAATAAATGTTAATAACTGAAATTCAGTTACTGTGTTGTTTCATCTTCCTGTAATATCCAACGCGTTTTATTACTAATTTTTTGGCGTTTTGTTTTTAATGGCGTTTTATTTTTTTGAAAGGCGTTTTATCATTTGTTGGCGTTTTGAGTATGAGCAGTAAAAGACCCTTTTACCCTTAATGAAGCGCGCCCCATATAATAAAATTGATGTTATTTACGAAAACGCCACTGCACAATCTAGTCCATGGATTGTTTTGATCGGACGACCCATAGGCGTTCTCACCGTTCTCACACTTTTGAGCGTTTTCTTTAAATCCCGACCCTATATATATATAGAGTAAACTTTAGAACTAACAAAGGTTAGTTTGTTAAACAAGTTCACTAGTATATAACTAATGCAACTAATTATCAATATATGAAGGACTGGAGTTGTAAGAACTTGAAACTATAAGTACAGGGGCTATTTTGTTATTTCTGAAAGTCTATTTGAAGAAAACATTAAAAAAGAATTAACCTCAAAAACCGCCCAACCCATGATTCGAACCTAGATCTATTGTTGCCCAAACTAACACAAAACCAACTAGGCCACGCTGTATATTGAGGGTATAAGGGAACTTATACTTTAAACTTAGTTAAAGATCTATGGAGGCTCATGAACACCAAACGTCTTGTTTACTAATTCACCAAAATTAACATATAATACCAACCCTAGACACTTCTAAACACCTTTACACAACTCCATAAGCATCCACAACCTGCGAATCTGTGTTGTAATCCGTGAATTTTGTGAAGAATCAAAGCTAGGGCTCCAAACTTGAAGTCTTAATATATATTGACCCAAATTTAGGTGATTCAAAAGCGTAATTTCATTATTTTTACGAGCTCTACAAAACCCCTCTATCAATTTCTATGATAGGGGGGAATTATATATACAAATTGATATTGTGGAGAAACTAGGGTTCTTCGTTCTAAAATTTGGGGCTTTTTAATTTAGGATACTTTTTGGACAATATTGAACATAGGGTTTTGTTTAGGATCATGTTAGAATAGATTGTCTTAATTTTTTGAATATTTGGATATTGTTTTGTTGTGTTATTGAATTCTTAGGAAATTAGATATTAGAGAAAATGCTTAGAATATAAGTTGCCAAACCCCATGTTTATGATTTTGTCATCCTTAAAATTTAGATATAAAATTTTGAACTTAGGAATGCTCGTGATTGCCTAATGTTTATAAAATCCAAAATATTTATATTTTTAGTAAAGTATTAAATTGTGAAAATGGTGCAAAGTGTTAAACGAAATTATTTATGAAACTTGACAAAGTCACCAAGATGTAATTTTATAGAATTTGATGAAAATGATACGTGTGATCATAAAAACCACACATTCTAAATTCCATATTTACAAACTTGTAATTTGTGGAAAATAATATTTGTGATGATCGTAAAGCTTTATGTATCTAAAATCCATATTTTATAAATTTTAGGTTTTGGTGGTAGAAAATACTAATTAGCATAGAATATAGTATTATTTTATAAATTGTCAAAATTATAATTTAGAAATTGGGATAATGATATTTGAGTATATTTAGTTACATAAAACTCTTGAGTGGGTTGTATATTACTTTCGGTATTTGTTAATTGATATTTTTCATACTTGAAAATATATATTTTAGGATAGTGTTTATCGTGGAATTTCCTCAATTTCGTTCGGTCGATTCAAGGATATAAAACGGAACGCAACCCGTGAGTAATCTCTTCCAATTCCCTTTTTAATTTTTACAAACTTTGGGGTGCATTATGTCATACACGTTTTCAATTATTCAACATGCTAAGTTCAAGTGTTATTATGTGAATGCCTATATGTATTTCCAATGATTTAATATGCTATTTGATGTTAAGTCTATTGCATGCTATTGTGTCGTGTGGATCCACGGATGACTAGGTTCCCCATGGCCATGGGTTGTAGTCTAGTACAGCCAACAGTATTAGACTCGCTCTTTGGAGCTTGAGACTAATGCACGCTATTATCATGAGTCTATTTTGTTTGTTACGTGTTGTTAATTGGTTGCATATTCTTGTTTGGTGTTTATGTGCTTATTTCCTAAGTTAAAATTATGAGACAGTCATCATTCTAACTTTGAAATGCATGTTAAAATTATTTATTTTAAAATTTAAAAATAAAAAAATGTTTTTTTTCGATAAAACAAGGAAATTACTCACCAACATGTTTGTTGACCCAAAATATATTTTTCTAACATGATGGAGGTAATCAAGGTTAATGATCGAGAGAAGAGGTCACGTAGCTTGGGCCTTAGGAAATATATTGGGAAAATTTATGTTATGTTTGGTTTTGAACATTGTATGAACACTTTATGATTTCTATATGTTATGTGACAAATTAATTCAGTTGTGCTTTAAATATTGTAACTCTAATTAGTGTCATGAGCTATGGGCAATCGGTCTGCTCCGTACCTATCCACTGTGGGTCGGAGTGTGGCAATTAGAAACAACATAAATAACACATTTTATGGCTTAAACCTGATAAAGCATACAAAAAATGAGCAATTTCATATCAGAGAAAAAAATCAAAACTTTAACAGGAACCATATATGTTCATCATCTTCCATCTTCACGTGCAAATTTATTCAAATTAAACCAAACATGACTCGTCTTTTTGGGGTTGGAAGAAACATGACAGATCTAGATCTCGTGAAGAAACATGAACTGGATCAGACGCTCAGATTCTCTCATCCCGTTTGCTATCTTATTTCATTTCTATTTGAGATCTCGTATTTCATTTCTGTTTTCATTGTTGTGAATTTTGGTTTAAAAAATGTGGAAATTATGTTAAAGAAGAGAGAGAAATAAGGAGAAAGTGTGTTAAAAAGTGAGAGATAGGAAAGTAAGTGTGTTGAAGAAAGTGTTAAAATAGAAGTGTACAGCAAAAGCATGCCAGAAAAAGAAAAAGCAAATCTTTTCTCAGCTGATGTGTAACATTAAAAGCATGTCCACTACAAAGTTACGGGATTACCCTCCACAAACTCTGCAACATATACCATGTGGCATCATGGTATCCACTAATTGGGTTTCAAGAGTTTTTTAAACTCATATAAGATTTCTCCCTATAATTAGCCTATATATTCATATATAAACGGGATCAGGAGAAAACGGTTGGAAATGTGAAAACGCTGAGAACGGATCCTGTTCGAACACGTGACAGGGGTGCTAAATGATATGCAGGGGTACGATTGTCATTGTCCACGTTCCCCTCCATAAATGGCATTATAATTCCATTTCAAACAAAATTCCAACAGATATGGCGTTTTGTTCTTTACGCTTGTTTCAATGGCGTTTTTTTTCTAAGTAATTTTTTTTTGAAATGGCGTTTATATTTCAATAGTGATCTTCCTATATTCAATATTTGGCATTTTAGTTATTAATGTTAATTGTCGTTTGGGTTCTAATATATACTTATTGTTCATGATCCATGGCGTTTTACATCTGGTTACTATTTGTTAATTATTCAAATCATGACGTTTTCATTAACATGTTATAGGAAGACAGTAACATCAGTTCTTCTTATTGTTTATTATTCAACTAATGACGGTTTCGTTATGAAGTATTCATCATGGCGTTTTCATGGATTTCTCACCTCTAGGCACACATATTATTTTGAAAACACTATGATGAATACCACATAACGGAATATGTTTTATTAAGAAACAAGTAGATGCAATAGTCTAAACCAAAATACATTAGTCTATATTAAAATTATAAAATGTAAGCAATTCATGGCCTTTAAGCTAATCTACATATTCCACCATCCTTTGTTCTATTCTCTTGTGTCCTGTTTATACAATTCCGATATTCTTGCTGCCCCTAATTCCAAGATTTTTTTTAAAGATTTAACCACTTTTCTTCTGTTTTCATTTTGGCTATGCAGCAGGATTTTTGCAATGTATTTGATCCTGAGGTCATTTAGCTGTTTTGTTGTAGGTTATTTGGGGCATCTTCTTTTGCCAGACCACATTCCCAACAAACCATCTGCCCCATATACGTTTCCATATGCCTCATTGCAAAAATCACATAATCGATCCTGTTAGACTTTGTCCTCCAACCCATCTTTTGTTTGACAATAGGCGCCGACTTGATGACTTAGCCATTGGGTGTTTTTTAATACGCAAGTAGTTTGCAAAAGCATCGTGCTGCAGTTTCACATTTTTGCATATATTAGTATGGCGTTTTGTCAACATAGTTTCTACATACAAAGTTTTTAAAATACTTACCAACTTTTCCACCCATCCATCATACTTTTCTTCGATGCTAAGTGTCACACCCCAACCAATGGCGGAAACATTGGGCGCGGCACCGAGCGAAACAGATTGCCCAAGAGAATCCATAACAACTATTAATGACAATATATTAATTGTTAGCATCCCATACCATCAACATATAAAGTAAAAACAATTATTATAGATATTGTTCTCAAAGACAAGCAAACTATTCCGACAACTCAGATTTATTTAATTTGTTTCTAGACCTCCTACTTCGATTCACCAAGCAAAGCATAACATCCTAAACACATGTCACATACGTAAAATAAAGTCAATACACGGAGTGTAAAGGTGAGTACAAAAGTTTGCATAGTATATAGTATAGCGAAATCGTTTACGCATAACCAGCAAGTAACACATAGAAATGTGAAGCATGTAAGCTATCGACAATGAAGTATGCAACCGACATGACTGTGAGTTGTAGAATGCGCAACACATTATCACCACTGTGACCATGTGAAGTAAAACCCTTAACAACCCCCGTCCACGACAGGTGCCGAGTCCAAACTATTGTACTATCGTTGCTAAGGTGTCAGGAAAAAAATCACTATGTAAACATAACATACAAGCATTCATCGAGTCACGTATAATCATGCGAGAGCGGTTAGCGTTAAAAGCGTTTACGTTGTGTGTTCGATGTGATTTGATATAGAAACGTATGTAACACCCAAAGTGCGTTAAAGAAAATGGGTTCAAGTATACTCACAGTATGTGTTTAGTAAATAAACACAACCTTAGATTGAAGGGAGCGCTTGGAGATTAGCCTGAGTACAGAACGATAGCGTAAGCGTTGAACAACGTGTAAACAGTGAGTTGAGCATCGAATGATGAGTCGATCGGATGGCCATCCGGATGGATGACCATTTGGACAGTTGGTCATTCAACTGGATGTGTGTGTTTGTAAACCATTTTGAAACTTTGAAGTTTTCATTGTAGCATTTTGGAAAATGTGAAGTATCTCTAGATGTCAAGTCATCTGAACGGATGGTCATTCGGACGGATGGACATTCGATCGGATGGCTATTCGACTGAGAGTTGATATTCTTTGCAGTTTTGATCAAATTCTTTATGTGTTGAAATGTTGTAAAGAACAAGTCTCCTGACCGAATGGTCATTCGATCAGCTGGTGATCCGGTCGGATGGCCATTCGAGTGGCGTCCTATTTGTTTTAAAACTTTACAAGTTTCCAAGTTAAAAGTTTGCGATTTACGGAGACGGCGTGATGACGTGTCAAACAACGGGAACCCATACAAAGTCCAGTGCAGCTGATCGGATGGGAATCACCCCATTTGATTGTACTAACTGTTCTTTTGGTGGAGTTTTATGTTCAACGCATGAATCGGTCGTCTCTTCGGTGGAAATCCATTCTCAGGCCAGTTCTTAACCAGAGAATGAGTAGAGAGCCTGAATGAGTATAGATTCCACCGGTTTTGAGCATGAGAGTGTAAATGAGTTAAAAGAGAGTTTGAAATCACCTACCAACTGTTTTAATCTTGTTGTGGTTTGTGTAAAATAGTGTAGAAATCCTTTAGATCTGAACAATTCTTGATGAGATGATTGCACCTTCAAGTAGTCCAAATCAGGTGATTTCCTGGTGAAAATGTAAGATTTGATGGAGAAGATGATGAGAAAGTGTGTATTGATGATAGAAGTACAAGATTTAGGAAGAAAACTTACGGAAATAGTCTTGAATCGAGTGAAATGTGCTTGAGAACGAGCTGAGGGCGTGTTTCTCGGATAGGGCTGTCACATCAGTGAACAGTGATGCGACATGTGGGTATTTATAGTGTGAGAGAGGGTTTAAGGCGGTGGAAGCGAGGGTCAGATGGTCAGCCGATCGGATGGCCATCCGATCGGATGGTCATCCAGACGAATGATCATTCGACCGAACGGTCATTCGATCAGGCGACTGGTGCGAGTTAGTTTCCTGACTTTCGTTTTGTGCGTTAAGTGTTGCGTTTCGTTTAGGCGAGTTGCGAGTAAGCGTTGCGATAGCATTAAACAGGTAGTTACACAAATAACATAACACATAAAAAGCATAAAAGTAAATCTGCGTTTCGAGTTGCTATGAGATTGCGATGCGATAGAGTTGCGATTGCGTTTGCGAATAACATCCCAAAACATATATAAGGCACACACAGGTAAAGCACATAATAACACACATAGAACAAGACCATTAACTGCATTTCGAGTCTGCGATATGATTAGCGATGTGATGGCATTCAATATAAACAAGCGATGTAATATGCGATGCATTTAAAACATAGTTTATATTACCGTCTAAGATAGTTAACATATCGACTACTGTGTTGGGTTAGGCTAATAAGCAATAATTAAGCAAGAATTGACAGATCTGAATGGTAACACGTCTTGACTTAGACTTTGACTTTGACTCGCAAAGTCGGGTTGTTACAGCCTCCCCTACTTTAGGAAATTTCGTCCCGAAATTAAGGCGCAGGAGTAACGAAGAGTTGTGGATATTTGGCTTTCGTATCACTGTTGAGTTCCCAAGTGAACTCGGCGCCGCGTTTGCCTTACCAGCGAACCTTCACTATAGGAATGCGAGAGCGTCGATGTTTCTTGGTCTCTCGGTCCATGATTTCTACTAGCTTTTCCACGAAGTGTAATGTTTTGTCCACTTGCAAATCCTTGAGAGGGACATGCAAATTCTCTTCGGCTAGACATTTTTGAGGTTCGAAACGTGAAAAGTCGGGTGTACGTTGCTGAGTTCCTCTGGTAATTCGAGTCGGTAGGCCAATTTGCCAATTCTTTCCAGAATCTGAAAGGGTCCAACGTATCGAGGCGCTACCTTTCCTTTATTGCCAAATCGGATCACCCCCTTCCCAGGTGAAACCTTTTGGAGTACGTGATCACCAACTTCGAACTCAAGGGGCTTGCGATGTTTATCGGCGTAACTCTTTTGATTACTCTGAGCTTTCAAGAGATTGTCTCGTATCTGGAGGATCTTGTCAGTCGTTTCTTGTAATAACTCAGGACCGGTAATTTCCACATCTCCAATCTCGTGCCATACAATAGGCGATCGACATTTCCTTCCATATAACGCCTCAAATGGTGCCATTTGAATGCTAGAGTGATAACTGTTGTTGTACGAGAATTCGACTAAAGGTAAATGTGAATCCCAATTACCACCAAAATCTATAACGCACGAGCGAAGCATGTCATCAAGGGTGCGAATCGTGCACTCAGTCTGACCGTTGGTCTGGGGATGGAAAGTGGTACTGAGATTAAGAGTAGTACCGAGAGCAGATTGAACGGTTTCCCAGGGGCGCGAAGTGAATCGGCCATCGCGGTCAGAGATGATGTCACGAGGTATACCATGTCGACAAATGACTTCGTCGGTATAGATTCGTGCTAATCGTTCGACCTTATAGTCTTCTCGTATCGGTAGAAAGTGGGCGGATTTAGTAAGACGATCAACGATAACCCAAATGCTATCGTGACCTGATGGCGTGCGGGCGAGTTTCATAATGAAATCCATAGCTATACTCTTCCATTTCCACATAGGAATTTCGGGTTGTTCGAGTAAGCCAGAGGGTCGTTGATGTTCAGCCTTGACTTTCGAACAAGTCAGACATTTCGAAACATAGAGAGCGATATCCTTTTTCATTCCAGGCCACCAATACCTGGCACGCAGGTCCTGGTACATCTTGTCGGCACCTAGATGAATGGAATATCGAGATTTGTGGGCTTCATCTAGCAAGATCTCTCGGAGATTATAGTGATTCGGAATCCAAATTCGGTCGGGATAGTGAAAAATACCATTCGGTTTATTCACTAATTGGTTTTCGGATCCAAGAATTCTTTCTTCCTTCAAAGTGCGTTCGGCGAAACAGGCGTGTTGAGCATCGCGAATAAGAGCTTTGAGGTCGTGTTGGGCTTGAGCATTACGAACACTATGTAAATAGCTTCGTCGGCTAAGAGCATCGGCAACGACATTTGCTTTTCCTGTGTGGTAGCGAATCTCACAGTCGTAGTCGTTGAGAAGTTCGACCCATCTGCGTTGGCGCATATTAATTCTTTCTGATTCAAGATGTGTTGTAGGCTCTTATGGTCGGTGAAGACCGTACACTTGGTACCATATAGGTAGTGTCGCCAAATCTTTAATGCAAAAACAACTGCACCGAGCTCGAGATCGTGGGTTGTATATTTCTTCTCGTGAACCTTGAGCTGTCAAGATGCGTACGCGGTAACCTTTTCTCGTTGCATAAGAACACATCAAAGTCCTAGGTTAGAGGCATCACAATAGACAATGAAGTCGTTGTTTCCATCGGGTAGCGCGAGTATAGGAGCGTTGCAAATCATACACTTGAGAGTTTGAAAGGCATCCTCTTGTTCGGTTCCCCAAACAAAAGGCATCCTCTTGTTCGGTTCCCCAAACAAAAGGCTTGTCTTTATGCGTTAGAGAGGTGAGAGGAACGATAATTTTTGAGAAATCAGCGATAATAACCTGCCAATCCGAGAAAAGAACTAACTTTGGATGGGGTTTTTGGCGTAATCCAACTCTTAACTGCTTCAATATTCGCGGGATCGACATGAATACCTTGACTGTTGACAATGTGACCGAGGAATTGAACCTCCCCGAGCCAAAATTCACACTTGGAGAACTTGGCGTAGAGGCGATTTCCTTGGAGTAGTTCGAGAACCAATCGAAGATGTTGCGCATGTTCGGCTTTCGACTTCGAATAGATAAGGATATCATCGATAAACACGATGACGAAACGGTCTAGAAAGGGTTTACACACGCGATTCATTAAATCCATAAAAACTACGGGGGCGTTAGTAAGACCAAAGGGCATAACGACAAATTCATAATGGCCGTAGCGAGTTCGAAAAGCGGTTTTAGGGATATCTTCCTCCTGAATTCGTAATTGATGATAACCAGAGCGTAAATCGATCTTAGAAAAACATATAGCGCCTTGCAATTGATCAAACAAATCGTCGATTCGAGGTAAGGGATAGCGATTCTTGATAGTCAGCTTATTGAGTTCCCTATAATCGATACACATTTGGAACGATCCATCCTTCTTTTTAACGAAAAGGACAGGTGCGCCCCATGGAGATGTGCTAGGGCGTATGAAGCCTTTATCAAGTAGTTCCTGGAGTTGACTGGAAAGTTTGCGCATTTCGGACGGAGCGAGACGATAAGGGGCTTTAGCGATAGGGTTAGCTCCAGGAATGAGGTCAATACAAAAATCGATATCACGATTCGGCGGTAGACCAGGTAATTCGTCAGGAAAGACATTAGGAAAATCACGAACCACGAGCACCTTTTCCATTGCTTTCTTTTCCTTCTGCGGTACTACAATGTGCGCCTAGAAAGCCCTGTATTCCTTGCGAAGATACTTACTTGCTTGAATGCATGACATGAGTTTCAGTTCCTTCAAAGATACTTTGCCATAGACACACAGTTGGTCACCGTTTGAAAGAGAGAAACAGATCATCTTTTTGAAACAAACAACTTCGGCATGATTTTCGCGAAGAAAATCAATGCCTACTATGATATCAAAACTACCAAGCTGCATCAGAATAAGATCAATCGGGAAAACGTGATTATTGAGCTCGAGGGTACAATCACGGAGAACAGAGTTGACGGTGACGGTTCTTCCGGTGGCGATTTCTACGTCGAACGTGGTTGGGAGGTTAGCGTGTTTACGGTTAAGAAGCTTTTTGAATTCGAATGACACAAAACAGTTATCGGCTCCGGTATCAAATAAACGCGAAGCATAAACACCATTAATGAGAAACGTACCATTGAAAACGTTGTTGTCAGTTTGGGTCTAGCGAGCGTTGATGTTGAAAGCTCGTCCGCGGGCTGCTTGTTGCTGTGGCTGTTGCTGCTGCGGCGGTGGTTGCTGCGGCTCTTGTTTCACCACACGGTTCGGGCAGACATTGGCAAAATGATTAGGGTCACCATATGCATAGCAGGCTCGTGCATGAGCAGCGGGAGCAGGAGCTGCTTGGTTACCCTGAGGAGCGGGGAGTGGAGCTGGTAGTGCCAGAGGAGCTTGAGCTTGTTGACGTGGGCGAGTGTGACAGTTCACTATGAAGTATCCGTAGATGTTGCAGTGGACACAAAAACGACAAGCTATCATAGCTGGGTGATGGTAAGTACAAGTAGGGTAGAGAGGATGAGGACCAGTGTACGCACGCTTAGCGGGCGGTGCGTTGGTCACGGGAGCTGCAACTTGACGGTTCTGGTTTTGGTGGGGTTAGACAGGTATCGCATTGAGAGGAGCGGCAGTTGCAGCACAGTTCTTGTTGTTTTTACCCTTGCGTTTGCGGTTTTGACGTGATGACCTTGAACCCTGAGATGAGGCGGTGTCGGTAGCGGGAGCGGGCGTAGGAGTTGTGTCACACCCCGACACGCAGTGGAAATAGGTGCTATTGCGTGTTTTAAATAATAATTTATTCATAACAAATGTTTCACGGAATAATTTATTAAAATAAAAAATTACAAACGCGAGACATAAATAAACTACACAAATCCGTTCTTGTTAACTAAGGCCCATCCTATGTCCAATCTTCTCTTCGTAACTGTTCACCTGTATCATGTATAAAAATGGTTTTTGGGTCAACAAAAGTTGGCGACTAGATCTTTATTTGTTTTTATTTAACCTTAAAAGATTAGTTGATTTTATTTAATAAAAAAATATGTAACACGCAATATTAAATGTAATAGTGATATCAATAAATAACTCATCAATCAATCCACATCAACAAGTAAAGTGACAAGACATAATGAAACATAACCAGTGAAGTAAATGATGCGATTCAAGCCCCGAGAGGCGAAAAGCGAAATAGCGAAACAATGATGGTGATACCGAGTTCGCCCCATGGCCGTGGGGGAACCGGTCAACCTGTGGTGGCTCCACGCGAAACAGAGAAACTGCGACACAAAGCAGTAAACACATAATACATGTATGTGAAACAGATAGCGAAACAATGCGATACCAATCATGAACACATATGACATTTAAGTTTGCATGTTGGGAAAATAATATGAAACACTTATGAACACGTGACACATGATACACCTCAAAAAGTTAAAGTGAAAAAAAGGGGAAGAAGTAAGATCTACTCACAGTGGTTGCGTTTGCGATTCCTTGTAATAACACACGAGTAAGGATTGAGAATTCCAAGAGAATGAACGAACGGTTCATCCTAGATGTTAAAATGTCACGTAGCGATATGGTTAATATTTATAAATTAATAAAATTCCAAGTCTTGAATTGTTTCCTTGAATTAATTACATCTTTAATTATTTACAATTTATAAACTAAATTTATTAATATTTTATGTTATAAAAGAATTAATATAAAACATTAGTTATTTAATTTTATAATAAAGTTTTGTAGTTTTGGAATACATTCCTAACAGTACATCATCTTCTCTTAGTCCGCCCGTAGTGGGGCGTTTTTTTTAAAAAAAATTGAAAAAAAACGCCTAAAAACACCCCTTCCCCCATTACATGGGGCGTTTTTAAAAAAAAAAATAAAAAAAATGATGTTTGGCGTGTTAATAATAACACGCATAGTTACTTTGGCACTTGTTTGTTTAGCCAATCAAATGTGGGCATTTGTCTGACAACTTTGGAGAAACCCTATGCAACTTTGACCAGCCAATCCCATCTATTTGTTTTTTTTTTTTTTGTTTAATAATTGGAAGGGGCGGTATTGGAATAATGCCCCACTACGCCACTTTTGCTATAATGCCCAACGCTGACTAGGATGCCACGTGTCGGATAATGCCCCATGGTGGGGGCATTATTTTTCTCTACCACTACGGGTGGTCTTACAAAGCCTTTTTTTCAACTTTAATTATCAATATTCTAACGACTTTGTTATCATCATCTTCGTATAACAGCAATGACTACTTAAGTTATATATGAAAACAATAAAAGATGATGATTGAACAGCATCATCTTCATTAAAAAAAATCATCAACAGTTTACTATTTTATAATAATAGTTAGATATTTTAAACATGGATCACCATGAATTTAACATTGAACAAGAAGAAAAAAGTGATTTATTTGTATGACCTGATAAGTAGGTTATAGAGTTCATATATATAAGAATTAACTATTTTTCTTAATGAACAACTGTATAGAACGTAAGATGAACGATGTTTAAGAAGAGGAAGTATACCGAACAAAAGAAATGACGTGGACTTGAGATTGTTTTCCGGCAACGTCCGCGAAACCCCGATGTGAACCGTGAACTCTGGCGAGGTGTAAGTCTTTCCGACGTCGTCTTCGGGTTGCAGCGACGTGCAGGTACATTTTCTCTAAAATGTGAAGTGAAACGAATCGGAGGAATCCGTAGCTTTATATATGAACGGGTGTGGGTGTCGAGAGGGGATAAGGGTGTCGAGACTACTGTATGCTATTTATATACACGTTTCACCTTCTTTTTCCGTATATTTCGAAGTTTCCGAAAACGCGGTTTCGGGATCTTGTTTGGTAAAGTGTCTAGGTGCTTGATTTAATAATTTTGGTAACCTTTAATCACGACAATCCTCGAGACATTAGGATCAATCAAAGAAAAGAAAATGCAACCAAGATTCATGGCTGTTTATGAGTTTTTTTGGCGGCAAAAGTGAAAGAAGAAAAGAACAAAATTTAACTCTGTGCTGTTAATGCTTAAAGATTTATGGTCTTGCACAAATAGTCCCTAAAATTTCTAAGTTACCATAGATTTTGTCCTTTCATTACATAAAAGGATTTCTCGGGTTTCATAGTACCACTTTAGATCCCTTAACTTTTAAAGGCTTAACTAGCTAGGTAGGTTAACTTGGTTAAGTTATGTAACCTTAAAACTCATTCTAAAAACTGACGGAACTAACTAGATTTTATATATATAACTTTAAATTATTTTGATTAATTAATTAACAAAATAAATGAATAACGATAATTAAAATCTTTCAATGGTTATATAATTCACGAAAAAATTTCCATGGTTCAAAGGGTTAGGATCCAGATTTTTAAAACGGGTTGGACTTTGGGAGCCCATTTTGACGGATGTTACAAGTTGCTTGATTCAAGCTCTTGGTTGAGGTTTTGAAATAACCAGCCAAAACTCGCTTATCATTGATATCGGCAGCGAGCTGGTAGGTCTCCTCAATAGTAGCAGGCTTAGCTGCTTGAACAAAATCAGCAACACAATCTGGTAGAGCGTGGATGTATTTCTTGATTGTGATGTTGGGAGTTGACACTTGACCAGGACAGATGATGCTGAGCTGCTTAAAGCGAGCAGTGAGACCAGCATTATCACCTCCTTCTTGCTTGATACCCCAGAACTTGTTTTCCAGCTTCTGGAGTTCATGTGGGGGCCATAATTCCTTCATCATGACTTCCTTCAGTTCCTCCCATGACAGACCATAGGCTGCGTCGTTTCCGCGCCTGTTGCGCTCTGTAGTCCACCAATCCAGTGCCCTAGACTGGAAGACCCCGGTAGCGTTCACAGTGCGGAGTTCATCAGGGCATCCGCTTTGTCGGAGAGTGACTTCAATCGAGTCAAACCATTGGAACATTGCGCTAGGTCCATCTTCAGCAGTGAAGTCTTTAAGACCACAAGCTTTAAATTGCTTGAAGCTGAATGGAGTTTTCGGAGAGTCGCTCTTCGATTCAACGCATGACTTGCTGCTAACCTCGTTGATCTCACTAACGATCTGAGGTATGACCTTCGCCATTTCCTTGGCAACAAGAGAAGCGATGTGCTTGTCATCTCTGCTTCTCTGAGCGTTTCAGCGAGTGTGAGAACCAACGGAAGACATTGTCTGCAGCAGACATCGTCATAGGACTCAGAAGAGATTCGATTACAATGGGTCTAGATAATAGTTTAGCGTATAACCATAATACTATTATTATTATTACTCCATAAAGCACAGGAACACATCAAACACATAGGCACATAATCACGTAGGCACATAAGCATGTAAGCACTGAAGCACGTAAGCACAGAAGCGCGTAAGCACATAATCCACGTAGTCACATATTTTGCACGTATTCACCTACATATTTTGCACGTATTCACCTATCTTTCAAAGCTGCGGAAAGAGATTGAGAGTTGCGAGTGCGAGTAGCGATAGCGTAAACAGTGAATAGCGTTGCGAGTAGCATAGCGTACGAGAGTTCATAGTTTGTCTGCAATTTGTTAGCGTTTTGAGCTAAAGTGAAACGTCGTGAGTTGTGCGTGTTTTCCAGAGCGAAAAACGAATAGTCTCCAAAATCGAAACACATAAATATTAAACACATAAAATCGGTAACTCATAAAATCAGCGATTGCAGGCTTGAATCAAAAGTAGAGTACCTTGGGTGTTTAGGCATCGACTACCCAAAGTGATTCGACTATCCTCAACAAGTTCGAGTACACGCTCGAGCCTAATAGACTGTGCTCTCGCCGAATATGGCGAACGGCACTCATCCTTTCGGCTTCCACATGACTCGGGTCGTTGGAATCCATTGAGACTTTGGTGAGAGTTTTGTAAAAATCCAAGTAGAGAGTGGAACATGTCATCAAGATACGGGTTTCACCTCTGACTTAAAAATTTGTTCCTGATAGTGTAGTAAAACCACGAGATAGAGATGGAGAATTTCGTCAAGATATGGATTTCACTCCTGACTTAACGAAGATCCTCGTGCGGAGAGTAGAAATTCGCGTAGAGTGAGTGATCTCTTCGAGAGTCTTCGGTTTTCACACATAATCTTGATCCAATCACTCGATTGTGTTATGCGAGTATTTTTTTTTTGAAAACGTGTGTGTTGTGTCCGCGTTCCTTTCCTAAGGCTGTAGTGTTCGCACAAGATTGCAGTTTTAGCGAGTACGAGCGAGAGTAAGTTCGTACAAAACCCACCTACTAGGTTTGCACAAACGGTCTGTTGGTGCTTAGACTATAGACTAGGTCAATTCTGAGACTCAAAATCCCGGACTAGGACGAGTCTTTCCTAGTTCCCTATAGTTATGGCTCTGATACCAATCTGTCACACCCCAACCGATGGCGGAAACATCGGGGCGCTGCACTGAACGAAACAGATTATCCAAGAGAATCCATAACAACTATTAATGACAATATATTAATTGTTAACGTCCCATACCTTCAACATATAAAGTAAAAACAGTTATTATAGATATTGTTCTCAAAGACAAGCAAACTATTCCGACAACTCAGATTTATTTAATTTGTTTCTAGACCTCCTACTTCGATTCACCAAGCAAAGCATAGCATCCTAAACACCTGTCACATACGTAAATTAAAGTCAATACACGGAGTGTAAAGGTGAGTACACAAGTTTGCATAGTATATAGTATAGAGAAATCGTTTACCCATAACCAGCATGTAACACATAGAAATGTGAAGCAAGTAAGCTATCGACAATAAAGTATGAAACCGACATGACTGCGAGTTGTAGAATGCGCAACACATTATCACCACTGTGACCATGTGAAGTAAAACCCTTAACAACCCCCGTCCACGACAGGTGTTGAGTCCAAACTATAGTACTATCGTTGCTAAGGTGTCAGGCAAACAATCACTGTGTAAACATAACATACAAGCATTCATCGAGTCACGTGTAATCATGCGAGAGAGGTTAGCATTAAAAGTGTGTGCGTTGTGTGTTCGATGTGATTTGATATAGAATCGTATGTAACACCCAAAGTGCGTTAAAGAAAATGGGTTCGAGTATACTCACAGTATGTGTTTAGTAAATAAACACAGTCTTAGATTGAAGGGAGCGCTTGGAGATTAGACTGGGAACAGAACGATAGCGTAAGCGTTGAACAGCGTGTAAATAGTGAGTTGAGCATCGAGTGATGAGTCGATCGGATGGCCATCCGGACGGATGACCATTCGAACGGTTGGTCATTCGACTGGGTGGGTGTGTTTGTAAACCATTTTGAAACTTCGAAGTTTTCGTTGTAGCATTTTGGATAGTATCTCTAGATGTCAAGGATGGCCATTCGATCGGATGGCTATTCGACTGAGAGTTGATATTCTTTGAAGTTTTGATCAAATTGTTTAAGTGTTGAAATGTTGTAAAGAACAAGTCTCCTGACCAAATGGTCATTCGACCGGATGGTGATCCGGTCGGATGGCCATTCGAGTGGCGTCCTGTTTGTTTGAAAATTTTACAAGTTTCCAAGTTAAAAGTTTGCGATTTACGGTGACGGCATGATGACGTGTCAAACAACGGGAACCCACACCAAGTCCAGTGCAGCCGATCGGACGGGAATCACCCCATTCGATTGTACTCACTGTTCTTTTGGTGGAGTTTTATGTTCAACCCGTGAATCGGTCCTCTCTTCGGTGAAAATCCGTTCTCAGACCGGTTCTCAACTAGAGAATGAGTAGAGAGCCTGAATGAGTATAGATTCCATCGGTTTTTAGTATGAGCGTGTAAATGAGTTGAAAGAGAGTTTGAAATCATCTACCAACTGTTTTAATCTTGTTTTGGTTTGTGTAAAATAGTGTAGAAATCCTTTAGATCTGAACAATTCTTGATGAGATGATGTCATTCAACAGTTTGCATAAGAACCCGTGATGACGTCACCTTCAAGTAGTCCAAATTAGGTGATTTCATGGTGAAAATGTAAGATTTGATGGAGAAGATGATGAGAAAGTGTGTATTGATGACATAAGTACAAGATTTAGGAAGAAAACTTACGGAAATAGCCTTGAATCGAGTGAAATGTGCTTGAGAATCGAGTGAAAAGTTTTCTTGTTCGCTTTACCAGCATATTTTGAAATTTCGGACTTCTCGATTTCTACCAATTTGAAAACTTTGTCAATTTTATCCGGAATCACATTTTGAATTAGAACTTTAATATCTGAGAATAATTTATCCGATCCAATCATGGTATAAGCCAATCCTATTGGATCATCATTCTCCTTTTACTCAGATTTTGAATTTTTAAGATAACTTTCATGAAAACTTCCCTCATTTTCATCATGTGATTCAGACTTATCTGTTTTGGTAGTGTGCTCTTTTAAAGCACTTTCAACGACCTTACCTACCACCTCTGAATCACCAGTATCATCAGATTTGGAATAGGTTACGTCAATGTTATCTGACAATTGATCAACCATGTTGAAAGCCTTTTCCACCATCTCGTCATCATAGAATGTGAACTTTTTCTCAAACGGTGGTGGAACCTGATGATATTCTGAACCAATTCCTTTCTTGTTTCTTTCAGAATCTTTATCATCCGGTTTTATGTTGAAAATACGTTCAAGAACATATGATGAAGCATTATAACTATGCAACCTGTTATTATCTTGTTCTAAATCAGCCATTTTACGTTTAAGCTCATCAACTTCTTCAATATATGAATTTACAACTTGTTGTTTTATTTCATATTGATTTTTAAGCGTTTGTGACGTTTCAGAACATTGTGACAATCTAGATTGAACAAGTTTCATTTGGCTTTTTATAGCTTCATATGATTCTTTTGTAATATGATATGCCAAATATATTGAATCATACTCCTTTTTCATTTCTTGAACCACATTTTCCTTTTGTAATTCTTCAGTCATTGCTGAACACTTTTGTTTCAAAATTTCATTGTCTTTTTCCAAAACTTTACATTTTTGTGTCAACTTTTCATCGTTATCTATCAAAACCTTTTTCTTTTTCAAACATTTCTTAGCATTTATCTTTGAAAACTCTTTCAAATTTAGTAAATTCCATGTCTCTGGTTCTGAATTTTTCATCTTTTTTAGTACAAGCACTGCACGTTTCCATGCACTTCTAGCAATGTTCAACAGTTTTATTTAACACTTCAGAAGATTTAGTTTTAGTTATTACCTCAATAGTTGGCACCTCAGCTTCTTTTACCGTCTGCTTCTGATCTTCTTCCTTCTCCTGTTGTTCTTCAGCAATAGTTTCACCAACCGGCTTCTCCAGATATTCATCAATTGTTTCCTGACTTTCTTCACCAGCTGCTTCTTCTTTCTTAACCTCTTCATCCTTCTGTTCATCTTCACCATCATCTTCACCTGCTGTCTTCTTCAACCCGTCTTCCATCTTCTTAACATTTTGCTACATTCTCTCTTCGTCTCTCTTTTTCAAACTAGTTGTCATTACATCTCTGATTATCTTATCCAACTTTTTGAGATAATCTTTATCAGCTTCTATCTTCGAATAATATTCTCCAGACAAAGGAATAACTGCAAGTACATCATTGTAAACCACTTTGCTTGAATCAACAACTGGATCTCCTTTGTGATTGATGTAACATTCTCTCTTTTTGTCCCATCTACTCATTCTCCTAGCTTCATCGTTGTCACACCCCAATATTTCCACATATTACCGGTGGGCCCGACGGGGAGTATCGTGACGTAGTTGATATCATCATTATCATTACACACAATATAATAGCACAGCGGAAGGCTTGGTAAATAAACTATTACAAACCATAATGTCTGAGTGTCCGAATGAAAGAATATACAGACTGGATTGTAATAAGATCCACAGGCGGATCATAAATAACTAAAAAGAAACAAAAATAACAGACTTCAGGTATCTTAGGGATTTACAAGATCCTCTTATACGACACCTAATAGCTCCAGCCTATTACGAGAGGTACCTGTCAATCAGTCTTTAGAAAATACGTCAGTTTGCACTGGTAAATACAATTAACTGACTCTTTTGAAAAATATTTATGAAAATTGATTTAAGTGCACATGGCACAAGTCATTTATACTTGGGACAATTATTTAAAGATAATCTTGTATACAGATTTACATGTTTGTCATACAATTGGGGCCGGTTGGAAGCCGGTCGTGATTAACTGACTCACCACTTATAGAACCCACAAAGGAGTTATCCCCAACATGTGGGTTTTATATTTTAGCATTTGCATCTTTCAAGTGTATGCCTACACCCCGTGCATAGGTCGTGGCCATTTTCAAATGAAATGAGCCGAGGATATCAAGGACACGGTCGTATTAACCCCCAATGTTTATGTTATCAAACAAAACAGATTAAAACGGGTTATGTAAATTTATTAATCACAATCCGATTAAATGATTTCATACCCGACCAAGCGGTATTATTATAATACCGTATCCCAAGCCCGTATAAAGGAAAATAAGTTAAAAGTATTTACCTGAGCTAATGTGAAAGGTAACTCAGCAGTATAATCCTAAAGCTTTATGATGGTACCTTCTACTGGATGCTACTTAATCTGTATAGAAGGTTTAATAACCTATTAGGATGCTAACGGGTCTTTAGTTAAGTCAAGGACTTAGACCGGCTAGCTAGAAAGAAACTTTACGGTTCTAAACGCTAGATTAAGCGAAGACCGGAATAGAATGTGGTTTAGACCCGACAAGCTTGGATACTTGTATAATATGGGTAAACTAAACACATTCTGGAATTCGAGGATTTTAATGATAAGGTTTAACCCGTTTCGGCTATTTTATGTAAACTAGTCACATAAACCGATCCGAACGCATAAACGCGTAACGGTAACCAAATGAATTATATACAGGTCTTAAATGTTATTATGCCTAAAATATGTTAATACATCAGTAGGATGTTAACATATATGCCCAAAAAGTATTTAAAACCAATTTAAGTCCAGTAAGGGCATTTTGGTAATTTTAATGCTTATAAAAGAGATTTTATGACAAACTGAAGTTCTGGTCTTTTGTAATCAGTAAAAATATTTAATTTATCTCATTACATCAGTAAGATATTGCATATATGTGAGTTTTACCATTTATGACCAAACTATGCCCCGAAAGGGCATTTTGGTCATTTCACATAGGCTTTTAAGGACATTTTTGGAAACCTGAGTTCATAACTTATACCTACTGTAATAATATTTAAATTTGTTTAAAAATTCAGTAGGTAACAAGTCTTAGATGTTAAATAGGGTTTTAAACCATACTATGCACCTAATTAGTGTAAAACTCACTAATTGACGATAATCAAGATGTTTATGTAAATATGAGATTTTGATCAGTTTTAAATGCTCAAAATAATTTATTTAATGTATGAAATCAGTAGGAAAAGTTTGGCATTCAAATCATTTGTTAATCTCATTTTATGCCTAAAAAGGGTATTATCGTCATTAACCGAATTTACACAAGAACTCTATGTTTTAGACAGATTATAATCTGACCAAAAATCCTAAAATTCCTTAAAAATAATATCTTAACAGTAGGTAATGAGTTTTGGTTCAAAATCCAAGTTTAAAGGTGCATTATGCAAGATATCGCAAATTAATTAATAAAAAGCTTCTAATTATGATATCAAGCATAACTTCTATTTGGGACCAAGAACTGATGTTAAATTTTCGGGACAAGTTTAAATATCAGTAGCAAAGGTTTTTGTCCTCTTACATTTCTAAAATCTCATTTATGTGTCAAAAGGGCATTTACGGCATTTAGAAGCATATTAACAAACAAGTGCATATAATTCAAACTACTAAGGACCAAACAATATAACTCTAGAGAGTTATAATACTGAATAATGTGGTCCTAATGGAAGCTTAACACATGGGAGAATTAAGCTTAAATGGGTCAGAACTGAAAGTCAAAGCAAGAGTCAAGCTTTTGCGACTTTCGGTTATAAACTGACCTTAGACTGATAATTGTCGGGTTAGGCCTGATTAAACATGTTCTAATATTAATTACCAAGTCATTAGAATGTTAAAATATAATTTAGAACCTCTGTTTTATTAATTTAAATCATTTTTAAACTTTCTGTCCAGTTTGACTTTTTGTCAAACTAGTTTGACCCGACAATTAACTAGTCAAACGAAATAATTAGGAGGTGCCCTTTTAAGGGTTAATCACCTACCTTAATATGGTTCCATAACCACTTTCGTTTCGGTCAGTGGCTGGACCATTTGTGATTAAACCGAAAGTCAAAGCTTAATTACGATATGTTTGACTTTTCGGTTTTTAAACTAATTAAAAGGACTAAGCAGGGATTAAAACTCTTACTAATGGTCTTTGCTATCTTTTCTACACTTGAAAGTATTCTCCTAATGTTTGCAAGCTCCAGATGTGTGTTCTTTTGAATTTGTTGCAAATGAAGTGCATAAGAACATAACACTAGTGCTCCTTACATACTAAATTCCAAACTCTTGGATCAGTTGCAGCTGTAATGGGGCCTCCTTGGATCACCCCAGGTGTCCTAGTAGTAAAATAAATCCGTCCAACAGCCCCTGGTATCGATTTGGATTGATTAAAGTAAGTTAGAAGCTGAAAACTCACACCTGTCCAAGCTTTTCTGCGTTGGGCACTTCTACGCGGCCCGCGTAGGATTGATAAGGGGCTTACGCGGCCCTCCTGAACCTGCTGTTCAGGTTAAAACACTTTCAAACATGGCAGAATCAGTCCCTCGCCATTATGAACCTTATATAACTTGATTTTTGTCATGTAAGGCCCTTGTAGTTAGTTTGTAGAGGCTCAAGGATGTATAATCAAACTTCGTTAGGCTCGGTTTCGTTAAATATCCCTATAAATGCAAGTTTCATCAAGTTGACACTTTTCACCCAAAGTCTTGAAAACTTGCTTAACGATCTCGAAACCATGTGAAATTTATACCACTTATTCTTGAGAGTATATTTGAATATTTCGAAGCCTCGGGTTCGTTAAAAGGTCACTCAGAGGTCAGAATCAACATGTTGACACGTTTAACCCTTGTAGTTTTATAATCTTCCGATTATTTTCACAAACGGCTTCTTATATCCAATTAATCACTCGTTTAAGAATATATTCTTCACGTATGGTCATTCAGAGGCATAAGTTTGGCATGTTGACACTTTTAGTCCCTTTGCATACATATTTTCACTGTTTGTCAACTTTAGTCCTTTTAAACTCAATTTTTCTCATATTCAGAGTTTAGGACATGTGTCCTTATATAATTGGACACGTTTTTACGTGGTGTTACATCCTCACCCCCTTAAAAGAAATCTTGACCCCGAGATTTACTGGAATAAGTGAGGGTACTTCTGTCGCATAGTGGACTCAACTTCCCACGTATATACGGGACCTCTACGGGCATCCCATTTGACCTTTACTATAGGCACATGCTTTCTTCGGAGCTTTTTAACCTGAGGATCCTCGATCGATATAGGTCTTTCAATAAATCTCAGGCTTTCATAAATCTGTACGTCTTTATGAGACATAGCCAGCGATTCATCGGCTAGACATTTCTTGAGATTACAGATGTGGAACACATTATGAATTCCACTCAGCTCCTCAGGCAAGTTTAGCTTATAAGCTACACTGCCGACACATTCGATAATCTCGAATGGTCCAATATCCTAGGGCTTAACTTGCCCTTCTTACCAAAACGCATTACACCTTTCCAGGGTGATACTTTCAGTAAGACTTTATCGCCAACCTCAAACTTTAGAGGTTTTTGCCTCTTGTCAGCATAACTTTTCTGCCTATCCCTGGCAACTTTCAGGCGATCGCGAATCTGGACAATCTTGTCCGTTGTTTCAAGGACTATATCAGGTCCTGACAATTGAGCTTCCCCTACTTCTGCCCAACAAACAGGCATTATGCATTTCCTTCCATATAATGCCTCAAAAGGCGCAGCCTGAATGCTTGTATGGTGTGACAACTCGAGTTTTCAAGGTCTCTATCCGATTTAACTTCGTACTTATTTGCAAGTGTGTCCTTATATTTATTTGATGTATAATATACGTGTTGTTTATATATTTTTGGCGTGCATCATATATTATTGTTTATATATTAATAGATATAGTGGAGCTTTAGCCGAAAACACCCCTTAGCCGATAGCACCCTCCATACGAAAACACCCCTAATAAAAAATAAGGGGTTTTCGCCAACTAGTAGGCTGACGAAATCTCTTTGGAGTTCATCGGAGATGTTGGGCCCAAAAATCAAACGCGGCCCAATGGCCTGAGTTGTTTACTTAAAATCGTTAAGGTTACGAAACAGTTATTGCAAAACCCTAGCTTTCAAACGGCAATTCCTTTCTTTGCAAACTCCTTCTCTTTTGCAAGTCTTTTCCCTGCAATCATACCTCTCGATCTCGTGGTTAGTGCACTACCTTCACTGTAAATTATTGCTGAAGATTTGTTGATGGTTATTGGATTGGAATCACTTTTGTTTATTTATTTGGCAATCATGAATTAACTGTTAGCATGTAATAATTGTGATTAAGTTATGCTTTTCCGTGAATAATCTGATAATGTTATCATGATCCTGAATTGTTGAATGATGGCTGAATAATTATCATGAGGGTATAATGAGTTAGTATTTTATATGAGTGCATGAATCGAAATTGCTGAATGGCCTTGAAATTAGATACACTCACATGCTAGGCCCTCATAAGTGCTAGGTTACTGACAACATTAAATGGAACTTTCACTTTGTTTGATGATCACATGGGCCACCAAACCAAATCACATGGGCTGACAATTGATAGATTCAAGAATAATAGTGGCCTTACTAAATCACTTCACATGCAATCAAAGAACCAACCGATTGAAGTATTGGGCCACACAATATCACGTGATAATCTGATGGTAATGAAATTAATTCTATTGGACTGTTACTATAATGTTACATCAAGATTATTATGAATCACCTAATATACATCACAACATTAGTAATTGTGACATACATACATGTTTTATCTTTGGGCCGAGCATAATTAGGAGATCAAACCATCATTTGTACACATCCATTAATTGGGCCGTATTGGGCCAACCCTTGTTTCACATGGGGCCGATCTATAGGGTGCACATCAGAAGGGTTTGTTTATATGATCATGAACTGTGTTGTCTAAATTGTGTATCACTAAATTGTATATTGCACGCTTTCGGGTATCAACGGATTAATTACTGCATGATTGGTGCATATGAGGTTATGTGACAGATTGACTTATGAGCTAAGTGTATGCTAGAGATTAATTGATTTACTGTTATGGCTTGAACTTCATGTGTGTGCTATATGTACAGTAGTTGTGTAATTTGTGTATAAGGATTATGAGAATTAATTGTGTATGTGATATGCAATCTATGTGCACATGAAACTGACCGTTACCGGTAACCATGATAGGACGCGATTGACCAACTGGTAATTAAGTAGATAACATACCGAGCAAACCAAGGTGAGTTCACACAATTTCCAAGGCATGGGATTCCCAGGGGTTGGGAATGGGATTGAATAACTACTCGAACTATCATTACTATTAAACTACTTACTACTGTCCTCGGATTGAAGGGCACGTACGTAAAACCTACGTACACTCAAACTTACTACTGTCCTCGGATTGAAGGGCACGTACGTAAAACCTACATACACGACCATAAGACCATCAACTCTATCACTTTAAGTCCCTTATTTATCGACTTAATTGCCGAGGCCTATGGCGAGCGGGTCATTAGTTAATAGCGCTATTAGGTTTAACAAACCTTACACCGTGCCATTCGGACGGGCGTGTACTAATGGACTATGGGCAAAGGGTCAATGCTGATAGACATTGACTTAGGGCACCTCTTACATTTTCGTAGCAGTCGATACCGTGGTCTAGTAACACATGGGAAGCCCCCACTAATCTTCGCAAACATGTCTGGGAGACCGCGATACGAATCAATACGATACATGGTTTACAAAACGAACATACGATTTACGAAACGAATACTACAACTGAACAACCAACTGTGAACTCGCTCAACTTTGTTGTTGATTCGTTGCTACATGCCTTGCAGGTCGTTAGGTACTCTTGGAGCTTGCACAGGGAGGCGCGGTCGTTGTGGGACATGGCAGTGTGTGCCATGCTAAAAACATTACTTTATTTCATACTTAATACTTACCTTGGGTTTTACAATTATGCTTCCGCTAAACACTTAACTATGTTTTGGTTTGAAACACCTTTCATATTGTGTGGTTGAATTTTACGTATTACTTGTTATCTTCAATATGATTGGTGGCTTGATCTTGGTCAGTCACGCCTCCAAGCGGTGATACTCCGCGTGTGGATTTTGGGGGTGTGACAGATTGGTATCAGAGCCATTGGTTATAGTGAACTTGGTTTTAATAAGGGGAAAAAGTTTTTGTTAAAACCAGACTATAACCAGTACAGTGCTCAACGATCCACAACGACGCTTCGCTCCACGTGCAAGACTCGACATTCTAGGTGATATGGTTTATGTTTACATTGCCTACTTACTAGATTACATAGAACTTTGCTCATGGTATGCTTAGATAAACATAACAACTATTGTTTGAAAACACTTGTGTGCTTACTCTCTTCTGTCATCGCACTTTCGCGAACCTCTCTCATTCATGTTTCCTTTGGTATGAAGATCATGAGTGGACGTGTCAACATGACTCAAGCCCAGTTGGCGGCTTTGATCACTGAACAAGTTACTGCAGCACTCGCAGCTGCCCAGGCAGGAGGCATAACCTGCCATTACAACTTACTCTAGGATCTTTAGATCCTACTCTCGTAAAGCAACACTCGTGCTTCAGTATGTTTACTCTTACGCACACGACAGGTCAACACGCTCAGCCACCTGTGTGCACGTTCAAACCTTTCATGGACTGTCGTCCTAGTACTTTCAGTGGCACTGAAGGGGCCGTTGGACTCCTCCACTGGTAAAAGAAGCTCGAATCGGTCTTCGAAATGTGTGAATGCCCCGAGGCTCGTAGGGTGAAATATGCCACTGGTACTCTTGAAGGCACTGCGCTAACTTAGTGGAACGCGCAAGTTCAGATGCTGGGGCTGGCGGCTGATAATGCCACCCCATGGAATGATTTTAAGGAACTGATCAATCGTGAATACTATAGTCGTAATGACATCCACAAGCTGGAAGTGGAGTTCTTTAACTTGAAGATGACGGGGTCAGAGATAGAAGCGTACACGAAACGATCCAACGAACTGGCAGTATTATGTCCAACTATGGTGGACCCTCCCATCAAGCACATTGAGCTGTACCTCAAAGGCTTAGTACCTGAGATTCAAAGCCATGTGACTTCTGCTAACCTTGCTACTATTCAAGATGTTACTCGTCTTGCTCATTGTCTCATAGACCAGGCAGTGGAACAGAACAGGCTGCCTAAGCGTATTGGTGCTACTGCTACTACTACTTCTGCGATTCCTAGTGATAACAAGCGAAAATGGGATGGAACCTCCAGCAAGGGTTCGACTTCGGTTCAGTCCCAGGCACAGCAGTGAAAGATCGATGACTACCAGGGTCCTAGTCAGAAATCTTCTGGTAGTCAAGGGAAGGGTGGATATCTGTGACAACTCGTAATTCCGAACCTATCTCTGTACCTTGATGTAACGTAAACATTATGTGACTATGTGAATTAGATGATTTAATGGAATGTTATGTTATTGAATGTTATGTGTTATATGTTATTTGAGTGTATGTATTATGTTATGTATTATGTGAACGCACAACACTCACCCGATCGCACAAGCCCACTCGGGATACACTTCTTGCATCCGAACCTAGGGCAGCCCAAGTTGGGTTCAGCTCACTTCATTATATGCGTACACACACAACCTTAGGAGGTTGTTTCTCATTTGTTGCAAAAACATTCATACACACAAACCCTAGCTCTCCTCTCTCTCCCTCACGAACTCGACGGCAATCGCAAACACATCCTCTCTAGCGAAGATCTTTTCTTGATTCGGATAAATCGTCTATTCCATTCTCTTCTTAATCTCGGTTAGTGTTTCTTGTGTTGTTTAACTTGTTGACCGAATTGATTATGATGTTATCTAGGGATAGCTTTTGTGCAAATAACATAAATGTAGTATTGAATCTCCTGCCATGCATGTGTAGTATCAATTGTTGTGATTAAATAATGTTGTGTCTGTCATGCATGTGAAAGACCTTGAGGGTGCAGCCAAAGTGATAAGGATCACTTCTTAAATTGTCGGCCATATTATTCATATGCATGGAAATTGTTGTCAGTGGACATGTGTTGGTCACTTGTATATGTCTTGCATGTATAATTTAGAATGGGTATATTATCCTTAGTGCTCAATAGTCAACGGTTAGGATTTCAATGTAAATTGAATATATAACTTGATAAACATGGGATAGTATTATATAAAAAAGGTTAGATGATGGCACAGATTTGTCGGTTCACATGATGATTGGTAATTGAATGTTGTGTGATTAGGTGATTACCACTTGGTACATATCGATGATCTTGTTATGATGGTAGATGTTAGAATTGTTGTTGGTGTTTTGATCATGTGTGATCGGATTAGGGTTCATATGGAACAACTGATATAACCTTTGTTTGATCGTATATGGTTGGGTTTAGAAACTGTTGATTGATATCTACAAATATGGAAATTAGCAATAAGTTAGTAACTGATGGCATAATTTTAGGAAGTTAGGTACCTAATCGTACAAGACCACCCACAGTCGCACAAGATGTTCTGATTCGCACAAGACATCTTAGTCGCACAAGGCATGTCTAGTCGCACAAGGCTGTTGGGTCGCACAAGATGTATGCTTATTTCACTATTTGGGCCGGTTGTTTATGTTGGGCTGGGCTGGTAAACGGATCGTACAAGAGGTCCGGGTCGCACAAACGTAGACTTATTTGATTTGATCCGTGTTCATGTGGATTGTTTTGTTGGGCACTTTGGTTTTGGGCCGGGTATTAGTGGGCTCCAACGGATGACTCGCACAAGGCCACAAAGCTTGTGCGAGCCCAATCTTGAATACGCTATTGATTGTTGAACGTGTTGATGTATGTTGCCATGATCCGTATGTGTTTCTTATATGCTATCTATGTGATACTTATGTGCTTAACTCGAATGTGAACCTGACTTGTATAATAACCATGTTAGGACGTGGTTGACCACTAGCATTTGGACTCGACCTTTCTGTGTATCTGCCGAGCAAACCAAGGTGAGTTCACACTCTACAAAGCATGGGATTCCCAGGGGTTGGGAATGGGGTTAAGGAACATGGATTCCTCGTCCTTTCTTGGGTAGGACAGTAATGGTTCAGGAATGTAATTCCTCGTCCTTACGGACAGATAACTTTTATTAGACCAAAACTCTCTCACGAAGTCCCTCCTTTTTATATCGACTTAATCGCCGGGCCAATGGCGAGCGGGTCATTAGTTAGATAGCGCTATTTAGGTCTGACAAGCCTCACACCGTGCCGCAGAGGACGGGCGTGAACTAATGGATCTGGGGCACGTCAATGCTGATAGACATTGACAGTTCAGGGCACTTAAACATGACTTTAGTCAGTAGTCGATATGGTAACGAGTCTAGTGGATACATGGGGTAGCCCCCACGGCCGAAATGCCAGATAACTATCATGGGGTAGCCCCCACGGCCGAAATGCCAGATAACTATCATGGGGTAGCCCCCACGGCTGGATTGCCAGAGTTAATGGGTTAAACAAATCACGTTTTCAAATATGGGGTAACCCCCACGGCAGGAACACCAGTTAAAGGAACAATTTTTGGAACAACTAAAACCAACACCCAACTGTGAACTCGCTCAACATTATTGTTGACTCGTTACTACATTCTTTGCAGGTCAATAGGTACTTAGCTGGAGCTTGCACAAGGGAGAATCGTTGTGGGACATGGACAACTGTGTGCCATGTTAAACCTTTGGATATTTAAACTTATGATTTGGGTTTTTAAACATTTATGCTTCCGCTCATAACTTAAACTATGGTTGTTTTGGACACTAATTATGTTGGTTGGACTTTTACATTTAATTACTTGCTTGTTCAATATGATTAGTGGTTTGATCCTGGTCAGTCACGCCTCCAAGCGGTGATACTCCGCGTGTGGATTTTGGGGGTGTGACAATATCGAGGAAACCACCCAAAGTGCAACAGATGCAACAGGCACCACAGTGGTCAGTGCAACAGGGGTCATTGCCAGAGGTGTCTCAAGATGGGTCATGAAGCTAAGATTTGCAGGAGCTCGCGACCTGCGAATCAGAACCAACAACAACAACCACCCACTCCACAGAACCAGCAGCAGCAACAACAAGGAAACAGGGGGTGCTTGCAATGTGGTGCTGAGGGCCACTTCAAGCGGAACTGCCCTCAGTTAAACCAGAATCAGAACAATAACAACAATAATCAGGGCAATGGGAACAACAACGGGGGAAACAATGATGGAAACAATGGTGCCGATACCAGTTATGTGTCTCCAAAAGTTAGTCAAATGTTAAAACGTACACCAACTCCCTTAAACACCAAGCATGTCGTAGAGTTAGCAAACGGTAAAAGTTTAGAGGCCACTCACATAGTTAAGGGTTGTAATCTTATCCTCGCTGGTCAGACTTTCTCTATCGATCTCATTCCTATAGTTTTGGGTAGTTTCGACATCGTCATGAGGATGGATTGGTTATCACAATAGCAAGCAGAGATCCTATGTAAAGAGAAGATTGTTCGTATTCCCCGTTCTGGCAAAGAACCTCTCGAAATTCAAGGCGACAACAGTGGTGCTGTACTGGGCATCATCTCCTTCCTTAAGGCCCAGAAGTGTTTGCGAAAGGGCCACACCGCTATCTTAGCACTTGTTGCTGACGCATCAACGAAAGAGAAGAAGATTGAGGATATTCCAGTAGTACGTGACTTTCCTCAAGTGTTTCCTGAAAATTTACCTGGGCTACCGCCTCATCGCCAGGTCGAATTCCAAATCGAGCTAGCTCCTGGAGCAGCACCCATAGCTCGAGCACCTTATCCTTAGCTCCAACCGAACTGGAAGAACTGTCCAAACAATTGCAGGAACTCTTGGACAAGGGTTTCATTCGTCCTAGCTCTTCGCCCTTGGGAGCTCCAGTATTATTTGTAAAAAAAAAGAAAGACGGTACCTTCCGCATGTGCATAGATTACCGCGAAATGAACAAGGTGACCGTGAAGAATCACTATCCTCTTCCACGCATTGACGACTTGTTCGACCAGCTGCAAGGGTCGAGCTACTATTCAAAGATTGATCTGAGGTCAGGCTACCATCAACTGAGAGTCCGGGACGAGGACGTCTCCAAAACAGCATTCAGAACACGCTACGGCCATTACGAGTTTCTGGTCATGCCATTCAGGCTAACAAACGCACCTGCAGCTTTCATGGATTTTATGAACAGGGTGTGCAAACCCTATCTGGATAAGTTTGTTATTGTATTTATCGACGACCTCCTGATCTATTCTAAGAGTCAGGAGGAACATGAGCAGCATTTACGACTTATTTTGGAACTCCTTCGAGCAGAACAGCGGTACGCCAAGTTTTCAAAATGCGACTTCTGGCTTCGTGAAGTCCACTTTCTAGGCCACGTGGTAAACAAGGATGGGATTCATGTTGATCCATCCAAGGTAGACTCGATTAAGAACTGGCCTGCACCCCGTACACCAACAGAAATCTGCCAATTCTTGGGTTTGGCGGGCTACTATAGAAGGTTCATCAAGGACTTCTCCAAGATTGCATAACCCCTCACCTCACTAACTCAGAAAGGCGTTATCTACTGTTGGGGTAATACACAGGAATCAGCGTTCCAACACTTAAAGGATAGACTTTGTAGCGCACCTATTCTTTCATTGCCAGAGGGCACAGACGATTTTTTGGTTTATTGCGACGCATCCATTCAGAGTCTTGGGTGTGTGTTGATGCAACGTGACAAGGTTATTGCTTATGCGTCACGTCAACTTAAGATTCACGAAAGGAACTACACTACGCATGATTTGGAGCTGGGAGCTGTTGTCTTCGCACTCAAGATATGGAGACATTACCTGTACGGTACCAGGTGCACCATTTACACCGATCACAGGAGTCTCGAGCATATCTTCAAACAGAAGGAGTTGAACATGCGTCAACGACGATGGGTCGAGTTATTAAATGATTACGAATGCGCGATCAAGTACCATCCAGGCAAAGCCAATGTGGTGGCTGACGCCCTCAGTCGAAAGGACACTACGCCTAGGTGCGTGCGAGCATTACAACTCACCATTCAATCTAGTCTTCCTTCCCAGATACGAAATGCTCAGGCAGAAGCATTGAAACCATACAACGTCAGGGCTGAAGCCCTACGCGGCTCAAGGCAACGATTAGAACAAAAGGAAGATGGCGCCTACTACGTGACGGGACGCATCTGGGTCCCACACTATGGAAACTTACGCGAGCTTGTGATGGATGAAGCGCATAAGTCTCGCTACTCAGTACATCCTGGTTCAGATAAGATGTACCACGATTTCAGAACTACGTATTGGTGGCCCATCATGAAAGCTCACATAGCAACTTACGTTAGCAAATGGTTGACTTGTGTAAGAGTCAAGACCAAATACCAGAAACCATCAGGCCTACTCCAACAACCAGAGATTCCACAATGGAAATGGGAGCAAATTTCCATGGATTTTGTTGCTGGCTTGCCTAGATCTCAACATGGAAATGATACTATTTGGGTGATTGTGGATCGACTCACAAAGTCTGCACACTTCTTGGCTATCAAGGAAACGGATAAGTTCTCCACTCTTGCAGACGTTTATCTTAAGGAAGTGGTTTCGAGGCACGGGGTGCCAACCTCTATTATTTCAGATCGTGATGCACGTTTTACTTCAGAACTGTGGCAAGCGATGCACAAATCTTTTGGCTCACGGTTAGACATGAGCACAGCTTACCATCCGCAAACAGATGGGCAGTCTGAACGCACCATCCAAACTCTAGAAGACATGCTTCGTGCATGTGTAATCGATTTCGGCAACGGCTTGGAAAAACACCTCCCGTTAGTGGAGTTTTCGTATAACAACAGTTACCACACCAACATTCAAGCCGCTCCATTCGAGGCATTGTACGGGCGTAAATGCCGATCACCTCTTTGTTGGGCAGAGGTGGGTGATAGTCAGATCACAGGTCTAGAACTGGTAGTAGACGCAACAGAAAGGATTGGACAGATACGACAACGCATGGCGGCAGCTCGCGACCGTCAGAAAGCCTACGCAAACAAGCGCCGGAAACCTCTAGAATTCCAGGTCAGGGATCGGGTTCTACTCAAAGTCTCACCCTGGAAGGGTGTGGTTCGTTTTGGCAAACGGGGCAAGCTCAATCCGCGATATGTCGGACCGTTCGAAATCATTGAGAAAATAGGCAGGGTGGCCTACAAACTAAATCTGCCCGCAGAACTCAGTGCAGTTCACAACGTTTTTAACGTGTCAAATCTGAAGAAATGTCTGTCAGATGAGACCCTCATAGTTCCTTTGAAGGAGCTCACTATCGACGATCAGTTGCGATTCGTCGAGGAACCAGTTGAAATCACGGACCGAGATGTTAAGGTCCTCAAGCACACCAGAATACCTCTTGTTCGAGTTCGTTGGAACTCCCGTCGCGGCCCAGAGTTTACCTGGGAACAAGAAGATCAAATGAAACTCAAGTATCCCCAGTTGTTCGGAAACAGTGCAACCACTACTGAGGCTGAAGCTACTACAGAATTTCGGGACGAAATTCCAAATCAACGGGGGGATGATGTGACACCCCAGAAAAACTAGTAAACAACACAACATAACTAGCTTCCTCAGTAACCACGTGCTAAATTTCGGGACGAAATTTCTTTCAAGTTGGGGATAATGTGACAACTCGAGTTTTCAAGGTCTCTATCCGATTTAACTTCGTATTTATTTGCAAGTGTGTCCTTATATTTATTTGATGTATAATATACGTGTTGTTTATATATTTTTGGCGTGCATCATATATTCTTGTTTATATATTAATAGATATAGTGGAGCTTTAGCCGAAAACACCCCTTAGCCGATAGCACCCTCCATACGAAAACACCCCTAATAAAAAATAAGGGGTTTTCGCCAACTAGTAGGCTGACGAAATCTCTTTGTTGTTCATCGGAGATGTTGGGCCCAAAATTCAAACGCGGCCCAATGGCCTGAGTTGTTTACTTAAAATCGTTAAGGTTACGAAACAGTTATTGCAAAACCCTAGCTTTCAAACGGCAATTCCTTTCTTTGCAAACTCCTTCTCTTTTGCAAGTCTTTTCCCTGCAATCATACCTCTCGATCTCGTGGTTAGTGCACGACCTTCACTGTAAATTTTTGCTGAAGATTTGTTGATGGTTATTGGATTGGAATCACTTTTGTTTATTTATTTGGCAATCATGAATTAATTGTTAGCATGTAATAATTGTGATTAAGTTATGCTTTTCCGTGAATAATCTGATAATGTTATGATGATCCTGAATTGTTGAATGATGGCTGAATAATTATCATGAGGATATAATGAGTTAGTATTTTATATGAGTGCATGAATCGAAATTGCTGAATGGCCTTGAAATTAGATACACTCACATGCTAGGCCCTCATAAGTGCTAGGTTACTGACAACATTAAATGGAACTTTCACTTTGTTTGATGATCACATGGGCCACCAAACCAAATCACATGGGCTGACAATTGATAGATTCAAGAATAATAGTGGCCTTACTAAATCACTTCACATGCAATCAAAGAACCAACCGATTGAAGTATTGGGCTACACAATATTACGTGATAATCTGATGGTAATGAAATTAATTCTATTGGACTGTTACTATAATGTTACATCAAGATTATTATGAATCACCTAATATACATCACAACATTAGTAATTGTGACATACATACATGTTTTATCTTTGGGCCGAGCACAATTAGGAGATCAAACCATCATTTGTACACATCCATTAATTGGGTCGTATTGGGCCAACCCTTGTTTTTCATGGGGCCGATCTATAGGGTGCACATCAGAAGGGTTTGTTTATATGATCATGAACTGTGTTGTCTAAATTGTGTATCACTAAATTGTATATTGCACGCTTTCGGGTATCAACGGATTAATTACTGCATGATTGGTGCATATGAGGTTATGTGACGGATTGACTTATGAGCCAAGTGTATGCTAGAGATTAATTGATTTACTGTTATGGCTTGGACTTCAAGTGTGTGCTATATGTACAGTAGTTGTGTAATTTGTGTACAAGGATTATGAGAATTAATTGTGTATGTGATACGCAATCTATGTGCACATGAAACTGACCGTTACCGGTAACCATGATAGGACGCGATTGACCAACTGGTAATTAAGTAGATAACATACCGAGCAAACCAAGGTGAGTTCACACTCTTTCCAAGGCATGGGATTCCCAGGGGTTGGGAATGGGATTGAATAACTACTCGAACTATCATTACTATTAAACTACTTACTACTGTCCTCAGATTGAAGGGCACGTACGTAAAACCTACGTACACTCAAACTTACTACTGTCCTCGGATTGAAGGGCACGTACGTAAAACCTACGTACACGACCATAAGACCATCAACTCTGTCACTTTAAGTCCCTCATTTATCGACTTAATCGCCGAGGCCTATGGCGAGCGGGTCATTAGTTAATAGCGCTATTAGGTTTAACAAACCTCACACCGTGCCAGTCGGACGGGCGTGTACTAATGGACTATAGGCAAAGGGTCAATGCTGATAGACATTGACTTAGGGCACCTCTTACATTTTCGTAGCAGTCGATACGCGTGGTCTAGTAACACATGGGAAGCCCCCACTAATCTTCGCAAACATGTCTGGGAGACCGCGATACGAATCAATACGATACATGGTTTACAAAACAAACATACGATTTATGAAACGAATACTACAACTGAACAATCAACTGTGAACTCGCTCAACTTTGTTGTTGATTCGTTGCTACATGCCTTGCAGGTCGTTAGGTACTCTTGGAGCTTGCACAGGGAGGCGCGGTCGTTGTGGGACATGGCAGTGTGTGCCATGCTAAAAACATTACTTTATTTCATACTTAATACTTACCTTGGGTTTTATAATTATGCTTCCGCTAAACACTTAACTACGTTTTGATTTGAAACACCTTTCATATTGTGCGGTTGAATTTTACGTATTACTTGTTATGTTCAATATGATTGGTGGCTTGATCCTGGTCAGTCACGCCTCCAAGCGGTGATACTCCGCGTGTGGATTTTGGGGGTGTGACATATGGTAGCTATTGTTATAGGAGAACTCGATCAAGGGTAGGTGATCATCCCAACTACCTCCTAAATTAATAACACATGCTCGAAGCATGTCTTCCAGAGTTTGAATTGTACGCTCATCCTGTCCGTCTCTCTGAGGATGGTAAGCGGTACTAAAATTCAAACGAGTGCCCAAAGATTGTTGGAAACTTTTCCAAAAGTGAGAGGTGTATCTAGTATCTCTATCAGAGATAATAGACACCGGCACTCCGTGAAGAGATACAATCTTATCCATGTACAACTGGCTAACTTGTCGGAGCTATGAGTCTCCTTGATGGGTAAGAAATGTGCTGACTTAGTCAGTCTGTCAACTATGACCCATATTGTATCATTTCCATGCCTTGTTTTAGGTAACTTGGTTATAAAATCCATGGTTACCATCTCCCACTTCCATGTGGGAAGTTCTGGCTGTTGTAGCAGACCTGGTGGCTTTTGATATTCAGCTTTAATTTGAGCACAAGTCAGGCACTTAGCTACATGTGTGGCAATAGATTTCTTCAAACCTATCCACCAATAATTAGCCTTCAATTCATGATACATTTTGTCACCTCCAGGGTGAACTGAGTATTTGGAGTTGTGGGCTTACTGAAGGATTATATCTCGAAGCCCTCCATGAATAGGAACCCAAATTCTTCCATTCAATCTGAGGATTCCATCCTTACCAGGTGCTAACTGTTCAACAGTTACACCTAACTTTTCATTCGGAAGGTTGGCCTCCGAATTAGCTTCTTTCTGCGCAGCTAATAGCCTTTCATTCAGGCTATTCTTCAGCTTAATGCTCTTGGCATTGATCCTGATTGGTTTGACCCTTTCCTTTCGGCTTAGAGCATCGGCGACCACATTCACTTTACCTGGATGGTAGCAAATTTCGTAATCATAATCATTTAAAGTTTCCATCCAGTGACGCTGTATCATATTGAGATCCTTTTGATTGAATAGGTGTTGGAGACTCTTGTGATCCAAATAGATCACACATTTAGTTCCATATAAATAATGTCTCCACAACTTTAATGCGAATACAACGGCACCCAACTCCAAATCGTGGGTGGTGTAGTTCTTTTCATGCACCTTTAGTTGTCGTGATGCATAGGCAATCACCTTGTGTAACACCCCGAAAATATAAAACTTTATATCAGAATTATAAAGTATAAATAAACAAGAATTTAATAACTAGGAAAATTATAACCTAGTTAACTACAAGTCTAGAAGTAACATGAAATAGGGTTAAATAACCAAAACTATATGTTAAACAAAAGTGGAGGGGCCAATGATGATAAAAGTGAAACTTATGTTACAAATTTTAATAAAAACAAAAACCAAACACCCCATTTGGGGGTCTGGTCGATCAAGAACAAGCAGGGGGCGACACCCCCACTCTCAAACCCTAACATTCACAAAATCAATCAATTGAAGGATAAATTCTGTCCCAAATCAAAATCCAAACATAGATTACTGATCCTCATCACAAGGGGATTACAAGGTATGTAAAATTTTGAGAAATCTCTCAACTTGAAATTCTCATGAATTTGGAAAATCTGAAATTAGATGTTGCATGTGTGTTATTTGGATTGAATAGGAATGATGTAGTGTCTAGGAGCAAAACCTAGACAAAAACATGTGAAAATATGCCTAAATTCTGGAAATTTCATGAATACATTGAAGGTCATTCATGGGTTTTGTGTGAAGTTGATGAACACTAGGGTTTTGAGCAATTTCCTAGGGTAATGTGGTCCTTAGGAAAAGATTTCTGAAATCTGAATGTTAAACCTTATAAATGAAAGCTTGATTGATAAAATTTGGGCTAAATGATGAGTTAGGGATTGGTTATGTAATCATGTAAAATCTGCCCTTGAAATGTTTGTTGAAATGCCTCAAAGAAGGCTTGAAACTGAAATGTTTAAGTTAAAAACGCATAATTATGATGTATGGCAAAATGTGCGTTATATATGTGAAACAAAGAGTTCTAAACATAAAGTGATTGAACTCTATAGGAAAGGAAGCCGGGGCATCAAGCGGGCAAACCGGTGTGGACACACGTTTGAAGGGCTTGCTTTAAAGGTATGTAACTTGACCCGTTACATTCGATGAATTGTTGTTAAACTATGCGTTGTTGATAAAAAAAAATTATGTTGTTTGTAGCGATCATGTACGTTACTTAAATCCGTAGGTTAAGAATTGGTTTGTAGTCGTTTGGTAGTCATCAAAATGGAGGATTTTCCGTAGATGGACCAAACGGGTCAAATAATGATACTTTGTAGTATTAATATTGTAAGTAGAAGGAGGTGGCGGAAATGGTCACAAGAGCACAAAGCCATAGGTTTGGTAATGAAGTGCCAGTGATAATAAGCCCAGGAAGTTGGGTAATAAGCGCCTTAGGTTTACTAGTTAAATGGTAGTAAAATGGCTAAGTTAGAATGGGTCGAATAATTGCATATGGACATATAGTCTTTCGGTCCGTAAACAAATTTTTTTGGTATGAAATTTGTAATAGGCATGTCGGTAATGAATTTACAGACGCATAGGAAAAAGAATCACCTAAAACGGACTTACGAGTCAAAAGTTATGGCCAAATTAAGTTGAAATTTGAATAAACCTTGAACTGGGAATGTGCAGCAACAGCACAAGAAACAGGCTGTGAAAAACAGGGCTAGGCGTGACGCCTAGGCCCTTGGCGTCACGCGACGCCCCCTTGAACTGGGAAAAATTATTTTTTTGTTCTTTTGGCCCTTGGAACTTGTTTATATCCATTTTAACTTTATCAAAACTAACATTTGATGTGGTTTTGATCTTAGGTGATGTTGGAAACTAGCCGGAAGATGATCGAGCTATCTTTTGAAGAACCGAACACTATTTACAAGCTTCCGCAATGTTTTAAATCTTTAATAGACTATGTTTATGGGTTGTAAACAAATTGTTAAACAACTTTTGAATGTTTTAACTTAGTCATTAGTTGACTAAGGTTTATGCTACTTATGAACTTGACTTATGAAAGTTATGTTAATTTGGTATCTTTTGTATAAAAATGGCATGAATTACTATTAAATTTAAGTAAAATTAGACGGGTGTTACAAGTTGTTAATCAGAGCTTAAGATTGTCAACGAAGTGTTCGGTTCAAGCTTGATCGATCGTCCGGTAAGAATTAACTTATTATGTTAATAAATTATGTCTTATGTAAGAATGAGAAAGGAATTGATGTGCATGGGAAGAGCGTGTTAACACACTCAAACCCGGAAAGTGCATTAAATGTGAACGGTTAAAGCAAGTTAAGAAGTTGGCTAAACCGAAACAAATGAAGCAATCTTATGAATGAAATGTTTAACGTTTAAATGTAAACATTTCAGTTTCAAGATGTCTGATGGAAACGATGATGATCCGGTGCAAACAAGCACCGAACAAATGAAAGAGATAATTGCCGAAGAAGTAGGGAAGGCAATTTATGGTAGTCTATCCGGGTTTATAGACAAGATTCAAAGTATGGTGTTGTCGCTTGTCGAAGAGCGAGTCAAAAGGTTGGAAGATAATGTCAACCTTATAAAAGAAAAGTCGGGAGAACGCAAAGGGTGTTCGTACAAGGAATTCATGGCGTGTAAACCGCCAATCTATAACGGGGAGGTTGACCCGATAATTTGCCAAAGATGGATAAGTGATGTCGAAGGAGTGTTTGAACGAACCCACTGTGACGTAGGTGACTTTGTTGCTTACGGAACAGGTCAATTGAGAAATCAAGCCAAGGATTGGTGGGACGATAAAAAGAAGGAAATGGGAACCGAAGCGGCAAGGGTCATGACTTGGGATGAGTTTAAGGTGTCGTTCCTTAAACACCATAGTCCCAAAGCGGTTATTAACAGGATCAAGGAAGAATTCATCCAGCTAAGACAAAAGGGTGAAACAATTGATAAGATCACGGGCATCTTCATGGATAAGCTGAGATTTTGTGACGAGTTAGTCACCACTGAAGAGCAAAAGATATACTATTATTACAACATGCTGAGTGCTGAATACCGGGAGTTTATGACTCCCTCAAAATATGAAACTCTCACAGAAATCATCAACACCGCCCGAGAGCGGGAAATTGAGTTAAAGAAACAAGTTGAAAGGGGTGAGCGAAGGGCACAGGATGTGAATCCGAGTCCTACAAAGAAAGCTAGAACTGCTGAATCAGGAAAGAAGGTGGAGACTAAAGGCGGGTCGCCAAGTTGTAAAGTATGTGGAAAGGGGCACAAGGGTGAGTCGCTTCAAAGACAAGCCGTGTCCGGTATGTGGGAAGACGGGGCACACTGCATCGCTATGTCTCGGAAAAGTTTCTGTTTGTTACAAATGCTACCAACCCGGCCACAAAAAGTCTGAATGCCCCGAGTTGGTTGGAAAGAGAGACACAAAAGAGTCTCCAGCAGAAGCCCCCAAGGCAAAGGCTAGGTCCTTCCAACTTACCGCGGCTGAAGCAAAAACAGAACCCGATGTGGTCTCAGGTATATTCACAATTAACTCAATTCCAGCACGTGTATTGTTTGATACGGGTGCGAATAAATCCTTCATTTCGCATGGATTTATTCGACATCCTTCATTTGTATTGACGGAATTATCTGTGCCCTTAGAAGTTGAAATAGGGGACAACAAAAGTTTTATAGTTTGTGATGTTTGTCGAGGCTGCAAATTAAGCATCGACGATGAAGAATACTTGATAGACCTAATCCCGATGTCAATGGGGGAATTTCAAGTAGTCGTTGGGATGGATTGGCTATCTCAGCACCACGCGAAGGTCGTGTGTTTTCGTAAGGAGATAAAGCTAATATCTCCGAGCGGGAAACACGTCACTATCTATGGCGAAAAAGGAGGCAACCCAATAGTATGCTCAATGTTGAAAGCTCACAATCTTATGAAGCGAGGATGCAAGGCATTGATGATATACGCAAATGAGCCCGAGAAAGAATCACGAAAGATTGAAGATGTACCGGTAGTACGAGACTATGAAGATGTCTTTCCGGAGGATTTACCGGGGATACCGCCTGAACGGGAAGTAGAGTTCGGGATCGAATTGATTCCGGGCGCAAAACCCGTAGCAAAAGCACCATACCCACTCGCACCGTCAGAATTACAAGAGTTGATGTCCCAGATTCAAGGCCTGCTTGACAAAGAATTCATAAGGCCGAGTGTGTCTCCTTGGGGCGCACCGGTACTGTTCGTGAAAAAGAAAGACGAAAGCATGCGGATGTGTATCGATTACCGGGAGTTAAACAAACTCACGGTAAAGAACCGATACCCGCTTCCGAGGATAGATGATTTATTCGACCAATTACAAGGTGCGAACTGGTTTTCAAAAATTGACCTTAGATCGGGGTATCACCAATTAAAGGTCAAGGAGGAAGATGTGCCGAAGACGGCTTTCCGCACGAGATACGGACATTATGAATTCCTCGTGATGTCGTTTGGGCTAACAAATGCACCCGCGGCTTTCATGGACCTCATGAACCGGGTTTGCAAGCCAATGTTGGATAAGTCAGTCATCGTGTTTATCGATGATGTTTTGGTGTATTCAAAAAGCAAAGCTGAACATGCACACCACTTACAAGAGGTGTTAGAGACACTTAGACGAGAAAAGTTATATGTGAAATTCTCTAAATGTGCCTTTTGGCTACGAGAGGTGCAATTTCTCGGCCACATCATAAGTGCCGATGGAGTATTGGTAGACCCGTCAAAGATCGAGGACGTGTCAAAATGGAATCCTCCAAAGAACCCTTCGGAAATTAGAAGCTTTTTGGGGCTTACGGGATACTATAGGAGATTCATTCAAGATTTCTCCAAGATTGCGTCACCGCTAACAAAACTAACTCGGAAGGAAGAAAAGTTTATTTGGGGTGTAGATCAAGAAAGAGCGTTTCAAACGCTAAAAGAGAAGTTAACTCAAGCTCCGGTACTGACATTTCCGGACGTAGTCGAAGACATGGTGGTTTATTCGGATGCTTCACTATCGGGGCTCGGATGCGTTTTGATGCAACGGGGAAAAGTTATAGCTTATGCCTCAAGGCAATTGAAGATACACGAGAAGAAATATCCAACGCACGATCTCGAGTTGGCTGCAGTGGTATTTGCATTAAAGATATGGAGGCACTATTTATATGGGGTAAGGTGCACCATATACACTGATCACAAGAGCTTAAAATACTTCTTCGATCAGAAGGAGTTAAATATACGACAAAGGCGATGGTTAGAAACGGTGAAAGATTTCGACTGTGAAATACACTATCACCCCGGAAAGGCAAATGTGGTGGCGAGATTTCCAAGAGCAAATGGGAACCAAATTGTTCATTAGCACTGCGTACCATCCTCAAACAGATGGACAGAGTGAAAGAACAATACAAACATTGGAGGACATGCTACGGGCGTGTATAATCGACTTTGGAGGAAGTTGGGATGTTTACCTATCGTTAGTCGATTTTTCGTATAATAACAGCTACCATGCTAGTATTAAGATGGCACCGTACGAAATGCTCTATGGTAGGAAGTGCCGAACCCTGGTATGTTGGGGTGAAGTGGGTCCACGTGAACTTTCCCACCAAGATATAGTACGAGCCACTAATGAAAAGATTGATGTGGTACGGGCACACTTGAAGGCGGCTCAAGATAGACAAAAGGCGTATGCTGACAAAAGGAACAGGCCAATCGAATTCCAGGTTGGTGACAAAGTCATGCTCAAAGTATCTCCATGGAAGGGTGTTATCAGGTTCAGGAAAAGGGGAAAATTAAGCCTGAGGTTTATCGGGCCGTTTGTGGTTGTTGAACGAGTAGGAAAGGTAGCTTACCGCCTTGAACTACCGGAGGAACTAAGCGGGATTCATAGCACGTTTCACGTGTCACAATTACGGAAGTGTCTAGCGGACGAAACAACCTATATCCATTACGATGATATCGAAGTGGATAATAGTCTGAATTACGTTGTGAGACCGGTGGAGATTTTAGATCGAAAGGTCAAACACTTACGAAATAAACAAATCGATCAAGTCAAGATCAAATGGGAGCATAGAAAAGGCTCGGACACTACATGGGAGTCCGAGGAGGAGATGCGACGTCTCTACCCTACTTTATTTGGTACGTAATTCGGTTTCGGGGACGAAACCCATTTAAGGGGGGTGGACTTGTAACACCCCGAAAATATAAAACTTTATATCAGAATTATAAAGTATAAATAAACAAGAATTTACTAACTAGGAAAATTATAACCTAGTTAACTACAAGTCTAGAAGTAACATGAAATAGGGTTAATTAACCAAAACTATATGTTAAACAAAAGTGGAGGGGCCAATGATGATAAAAGTGAAACTTATGTTACAAATTTTAATAAAAACAAAAACCAAACACCCCATTTGGGGGTCTGGTCGATCAAGAACAAGCAGGGGGAGACACCCCTACTCTCAAACCCTAACATTCACAAAATCAATCAATTGAAGGCTAAATTTTGTCCCAAATCAAAATCCAAACATAGATTACTGATCCTCATCACAAGGGGATTACAAGGTATGTAAAATTTTGAGAAATCTCTCAACTTGAAATTCTCATGAATTTGGAAAATCTGAAATTAGATGTTGCATGTGTGTTATTTGGATTGAATAGGAATGATGTAGTGTCTAGGAGCAAAACCTAGACAAAAACATGTGAAAATATGCCTAAATTCTGGAAATTTCATGAATACATTGAAGGTCATTCATGGGTTTTGTGTGAAGTTGATGAACACTAGGGTTTTGAGCAATTTCCTAGGGTAATGTGGTCCTTAGGAAAAGATTTCTGAAATCTGAATGTTAAACCTTATAAATGAAAGCTTGATTGATAAAATTTGGGCTAAATGATGAGTTAGGGATTGGTTATGTAATCATGTAAAATTTGCCCTTGAAATGTTTGTTGAAATGCCTCAAAGAAGGCTTGAAACTGAAATGTTTAAGTTAAAAACGCATAATTATGATGTATGTAAAAATGTGCATTATATATGTGAAACAAAGAGTTCTAAACATAAAGTGATTGAACTCTATAGGAAAGGAAGTCGGGGCATCAAGCGGGCAAACCGGTGTGGACACACGTTTGAAGGGCTTGCTTTAAAGGTATGTAACTTGACCCGTTACATTCGATGAATTGTTGTTAAACTATGCGTTGTTGATAAAAAAAATTGTGTTGGTTGTAGCGATCATGTACGTTACTTAAATCCGTAGGTTAAGAATTGGTTTGTAGTCGTTTGGTAGTCATCAAAATGGAGGATTTTCCGTAGATGGACCAAACGGGTCGAATAATGATACTTTGTAGTATTAATATTGTAAGTAGAAGGAGGTGGCGGAAATAGTCACATGAGCACAAAGCCATAGGTTTGGTAATGAAGTGCCAGTGATAATAAGCCCCGGAAGTTGGGTAATAAGCGCCTTAGGTTTACTAGTTAAATGGTAGTAAAATGGCTAAGTTAGAATGGGTCGAATAATTGCATATGGACATATAGTCTTTCAGTCCGTAAACAAATTTTTTTGGTATAAAATTTGTAATAGGCATGTCGGTAATGAATTTACAGACGCATAGGAAAAAGAATCACCTAAAACGGACTTACGAGTCAAAAGTTATGGCCAAATTAAGTTGAAATTTGAATAAACCTTGAACTGGGAATGTGCAGCAACAGCACAAGAAACAGGCTGTGAAAAACAGGGCTAGGCGTGACGCCTAGGCCCTTGGCGTCACGCGACTACCCCTTGAACTGGGAAAAATTATTTTTTTGTTCTTTTGGCCCTTGGAACTTGTTTATATCCATTTTAACTTTATCAAAACTAACATTTGATGTGGTTTTGATCTTAGGTGATGTTGGAAACTAACCGGAAGATGATCGAGCTATCTTTTGAAGAACCGAACACTATTTACAAGCTTCCGCAATGTTTTAAATCTTTAATAGACTATGTTTATGGGTTGTAAACAAATTGTTAAACAACTTTTGAATGTTTTAACTTAGTCATTAGTTGACTAAGGTTTATGCTACTTATGAACTTGACTTATGAAAGTTATGTTAATTTGGTATCTTTTGTATAAAAATGGCATGAATTACTATTCAATTTAAGTAAAATTAGACGTGTGTTACACCTTGCCTCGCTGCATAAGTACACAACCCATACCGGTATGTGAAGCATCACAGTATACAACAAACTCTTCGATTCCTTCGGGCAATGTCAACACCGGAGCATTGCTCAATTTCTGCTTAAGGATCTCAAAAGATTCTTGTTGCTTTGGACCCCAATCAAATTTCACATTCAGCTATTCTCGAGAAGTTCTCAATGAATCTTCTATAATATCCAACTAAACCCAGAAAGCTGCGAATTTCTGTTGGCGTCTTCGGTGCTTCCCAATTCATGATGGCTTCTATCTTGGCGGGATCTACTTGGATACCACGCTCACTAACAACATGTCCAAGGAATTGGACTTCACGAAGCCAGAACTCGCACTTGGAGAATTTAGCATACAACTTCTCCTATCGAAGCAATCCTAAGATACATCGAAGGTGCTTCTCGTGATCAACTTAGCTACAAGAATAGATAAGTATGTCATCTATGAAGACGATGACAAACTTATCTAAGTATGGTTTGCAGACTCTATTCATGAGGTCCATGAATGCTGCTGGCGCATTAGTGAGCCCAAAAGGCATCACTAAAAACTCGTGGTGTCCATACCTTGTTCTGAATGCTGTCTTTGGTACATCTTCAGTTCTGACCTTAAGTTGATGATACCTAGATCTTAAATCAATCTTCGAGAAATAGCTTGCCCCTTGGATTTGATCGAATAAGTCGCCGATCCTGGGCAAAGGAAAACGATTCTTGATTGTTACCTTATTTAATTCGCGATAATCAATGCATAAGCGCATTGATCCGTCCTTCTTTTTCACAAAAAATATTGGAGCTCCCCAAGGCGAAGAGCTGGGTTGAATGAAACCTTTTTCCAGTAAGTCGTCTAATTGAGTCCTGAGCTCTTTCATTTCAGTAGGCGCTAGACAATAAGGAGCTCGTGCAATAGGTCCAGACCCTGGTAGAATGTCTATCCTGAACTCTACTTGCCTTTCTGGAGGTAATCCAGGTAACTCGTCAGGAAAGACATCAGGATACTCAGAGATGATTGGAATGTCTTCAATCTTAGGCTTCAGATCATTCACAGTCACTTGTGCCATGTAGATAACACATCCGCTCTTCAAACACTGTGATACCTTGAGAATGGACACATTGCTGGGCAATCCATATTGTGTATCTCCTTGAATAGTGACATATTCACCAGAAGGGGTTTTGATAATAACTAGCTTTTTATCACAGACAATTTGGGCTTGGTTATGCGACAACCAATCCATGCCCAAAACTATATCAAACCCAGCCAATTTCATTGGCAAGAGGGACAGCGGGATAGAATGATTTTTAATGTATATAAAGCATCCATCAAGAAGGGTTGAAGCTGATTCTAAGGTACCATCAGCAAGCTCTACCTCATATTTTATGTCTAGAGTCTTAATAGGCAAATGCAGTGACTTACAAAACTTATGGTCTACAAAGGACTTATCAGCACCTGAATCAAATAAGACTCTAGCATAGTTATTATTAACGAGGAAGGTACCGGTTATGACGTTCTCGTCGTTCACCGCTTCCCTCGTGTTCATCTGAAAAACTCTCGCATTCGTTTTCTTCGCCTCCTCGGGCTTCTTAGCATTCTTGGGGAAATTTGTCTTGATATGCCCCTTTTCATTGCAACCATAACAGGTTGCGTCCTTGATGTTCCGGCACTCTACAGACTTGTGCCCTTTCTTTTTGCAAATCCCACATGGTTTGGCTTGTGGGTCTTGGTTGCACTTTCCAAAGTGCCTTTTGTTGCAGGTTTTGCACCTGGGCTTGTCACTTGACTGCCCCTTCTTGGAACCAAAGTTCCCTTTGCCCTTCTTGTTTGATTGTGGAGACTTTTCTTCCTCCCTCTTCCTCTTCCCATCATCGGTAGCTTTTTTCGCCCTACTCCTCACAACATCAAGAGTGAGGGATAAATATAGATCCACAGCAGATCTATAAGTGGCTGGCTTAGAAGCCTTAACATTCCCTTTCACTTTAGGGGCCAAGGTGACCAAGTATGGTACAAGCCTTGACATCGAGTTGAAACTGGTCACATAGGACCTACAATCCAGATCCTTCATTACCAAGGTGAGCAAAATCAGTCTTTATCCTCTCAACTTCATGTTGAGGACAATAAGTGTCCTTCACCAATTCGACAAACTTGCTCCATGAAAGGTTATACAAAGGGACCTTTCCAGTGGCTTGCACTAATGCCTTCCACCAAGTGAGGGCATCGCCCTTGAAAGATTGAGACACAAACTTCACTATGTCTTCCTTAGCACATCCACTGATGTCTGTCACAGTCTCGATTTCGTCTAACCATTTCATGCAATCGATCGCTCCCTTTTCTCCTGTGAAATCTCTCGGTTTACAGGAGACGAAGTATTTATAGGTACAACCCTTGGTGTACCTGGGAGTCGGTTCGAGGACAATCTGCTTCTGTGGTTCACTCCCTTGATTAGATGAGTGTTGAGACTCATATTTCTTCTGTGTATGCGAAAGAGATAGGGACTTTGAATGAGTTTTGGACCGAACATTACTCGGTTCCTTGAACTTATTATCCACAGCTTGAGCAACTGTTGTGGTTATCATTGCCTGTAATTCAGCACCAGTGATATTGATCCTGGTATTGTTGTTGTCTTCCACGGGATGACTGTTTGCTTCGTCAGAGCCAGCCATGATTCGTGTACTATATCAAACAATAATGATATATTTAAATTATATAATGAATCATCGCATTGATGATTAGATGGTCATGGTATTATTAAACCATATAGACCATTTTAAATAAATTAATTCAATCATGATTTGCCTAGGCTATAACAGAACCATTATAAGCAATCAATAGGATATAGTCCTGTATATTTATTAGACAGGGGATATAAATCACAACTATCAATGTCATGAAAGACATTTTTATTTAGCACAAGGCTTGTCTCGAAGGACATTTAGATGGCACAAAAGGCCTTGTCACAAGGACGATCAAAACATAACTAATGATCTCTTGGATCATTGATCTTTTAAGGGTCGAACATAGTTCATCGCCTTTTTGACAAGAAGTTTATATAAATAAAACTATCATTGTCATTATTACACCTTTGCTTTTAAGCATACATCTCTAATGGATGTCTTGGTGTATACATCATATTGATGTTTATTAGCCATGATTCACATAGATCATATAGGCTATATATATATATATATATATATATATATATGTGTATGTGTGTGACTTTGGAAAAATCCAAGTACATTTGGAAGCTTGTGTGGTTTCTCGTACCGCACAGCCAGGAATGTTAACATGTTTTCAGATGTTAACAGGGATTTATTATCTTAAAAAGGTTGTACCATCATAGCCATTTAATATTTTGGCTAGGTTATACCTCTAAGAATTTTCTTTGGCAGATCAATTAAAAATTGAAATGATAAAGCATAATGATGTAATAAAGTACATAATTAAAATCCAAAGAAATTCCATTAAACATTAAACTATTACAAGGTGCCCTAAACGGGTCTTAAAAGAACATACTGCCCACGCAGGGGCTACAGAAACAGAAATAAGTCCTCGCAGGGACTAGGTACTGAAAATAAAATGTTCTCACAGGGACTTGATTGAAAATAAAATACAAAGTACAATAAACAACTTTCTATTTCTTTTTGCCTTTGATGAGACTTGCAAGGCCCTTAAGAAAGCTGTTATGCTTCTTTTTGGTATCATCTGCTTCACGCTCAACCCTGTCTAACCTATGCAGTATTTCTTGGGTTTGCTCCTGTTGAGGAGGGGGAGGTTGCTGATATGGTGGGTATTGATACCCCTGCACCGGATATCCAGTTGGGTAAACTGGAGGGTAAGAAGAAGGATAAAGTGCATTATACTGTGCAGCAGTAAGATATGGATCATGGGTTCCATAATCCGTTGGGTATCCAGATGGATTATACCCAGATGAACCTGGGTATGTTGGTATTGGGTTGTCAAAACCCACTGGCGGTGGCGGTGGTGCATAAGAAACCGGCGGAGGATCGTCTTCCGGCACCGCGTGTCACGGCCCCTGTCCCGGTTTTACCCGGTCTAGGAGCCGCGGAACAGAAACCCGGGGTATTTATTAATTGAGTTGACAGCGGAAGATTTTAGCAGGATCTTTTAAACTTGAAATGCAAGATTATTTTATTTCATAGTTCGGGATCAACCCTGTAATTTACAATAGAGGAAATTCACGAGGAAATTCCCTGGTTTACAAAACATGTTTACTTATTTTAACTGAGCCACCACTTCAAGCTTGTTAGTGCTCCGTAGCACATTTTCCTTGAATCACAACAGGTCGCTTGAAACATGTTTTAAAAATATTTTATCAGCGGGGAAATACTGGCGAGTCATTCAGTTTACATAAAATGACACATAGTTATAAATTACAGCATAAGAGCGATTACAATAGCTTCTATCTTATTTTTTTTATATGGCACCGTGTCACCTCCTGGTGACGATGGTCATACCACTATTTGGGTCCTTTCACCCAAGTAGTGATGATTATCACTGTTAGGATTTATTAGCCTAACCGTGAGAAATTTAGTAATGTGCACAATACCCCACTAGCCAGTGATTCAAGATAACCACGACTTAATCCCTGTAATTATAACTTTTGAAAATGATTGGAGTATTGTAAAACATTGTTGATAAAAAGAGAATTACTCACTTTCTAAGTTTAATCGGGCAGAGTTTAGCCTATTGATAATCCTGTTAACCTAATTCAAATAACAATGCACACGACAACTAGGTTAGTAACTTTAATCTAACTTTTACGACAACTCACGAGATCAAAACCTTCACAATAAATGACAAAGTGCGATACTTAAACATCCATCGAATTCACGACGAATGACAAAGCATAACCCAAGTTTGAGCAGCACTTAAACATCCATTGGATTGGTTTCTATCGATCGGACATTAAATCGTAGCAGTGATTGAGTTATTACCCTGTTATCGTGGCAGAATTCGTGCTTAGTGTGTGTTATTGGAGTAATCAGACAATATCTCAATGCACGTAACGAGTTTTTACGTCGAACCAACGCTAGAAATCAAGTGCCAAACTCCCCTATTTATATCTGGAAAATGGGGCCCTCGCGTGGCGCGAGGGGCACCACCCTACCATAGGGTAGCCCCGTGTCTTACTAGCTCAGCTGAGTCAACGGTTCGTTAAAATTTGATTTCGACAACAAACTGTGTGGATATTACTAACGAGGGAATACCCCCCCCCCCTGAGTTTTAGGGGCCCTGATCCTGATTCCGATTGTTCTGAAAATTTTAGGGGTTTTGCAGGATCACTTGGGGGTCTCAATTAGGGTTTCCTATTGGGTAAAATAAGATAAGAAATGGTAATTTTAATGAGAGTTGTTACATCCTCCCCACCTTATAAAAATCTCATCATCGAGATTTACTGGAACAAGTAGGGATACTTTCGCTTCATCTCCGATTCCAGCTCCCAAGTGTATTCAGGTCCTCTCTTTGAATCCCACTTGACTTTGACCAGCACTAGTCGTTTGTGCTTTAGAAACTTGACCTTTCTATCTTCTATCTGCAATGGCTTCTCAACAAATTTTAACTTTTCATTTATCTCTACATCTTGAAGAGGTACTACCCGGGATTCGTCAGATAGACATTTCTTAAGATTGGATACATGAAATACGTCATGTACCCCGGCTAGCTCTTCTGGTAGTTGTAAGCGATAAGCAACAGGTCCTATTCGCTGGATTATTGGGAATGGTCCTACGTACCTTGGACTTAGCTTTCCCTTCTTTCCGAACCGTACTACTCCTTTCCAAGGAGAAACTTTCAAAAGTACCTTATCTCCGACTTGAAATTCCAGTGGCTTGCGTCGATTGTCTGCATAACTCTTCTGGCGATCTCGAGCCGTCTTTAGTCTTTCCTTGATTTGAGTGATCTTGTCGGTAGTTTCTTGTACAATTTCAGGACCTGATAACTGACTTTCTCCTATTTCTGCCCAGCAAACTGGAGTTTTGCATTTTCGTCCATACAGTGCTTCAAATGGGGCAGCTTCAATGCTTGAATGATAACTATTATTATAGGAGAATTCAATTAAGGGTAGGTGGTCATCCCAGTTTCCACCAAAATCTATCACACATGCCCTAAGCATGTCTTCCAGGGTTTGGATCATCCTTTCACGTTGTCCGTCTATTTGAGGATGATATGCAGTGCTCAAGTTCAGTTTAGTCCTCATGGCTTCTTGGAAACTTGTCCAAAAATGCGAAGTGAAACGACTATCTCTATCCGATACAATGGAGAGTGGAATTCCATGTAAGGATACTACTTCATCTACATACAACTTTGCTAACCTTTCCATGCTAAAGGTTTCTTTCATGGGTAGAAAGTGAGCTGATTTGGTTAATCGATCCACAATTACCCAAATCGCATCATTACCTTTTCTGTTTTTGGGCAACTTAGTAACAAAGTCCATTGTTATGAGCTCCCATTTCCATACAGGCATTTCTAATTGTTGAAGTAGCCCCGAAGGTTTCTGGTGTTCTGCCTTAACTTGTGAACAAGTAAGACACTTAGAAACATATCTAGCTATATCCTTTTTCATTCCTATCCACCAGAAATTATTCCTTAAATCTTTGTACATTTTATTATTTCCCGGATGCATGGTATACCTAGATTTATGGGCTTCCTCTAAGATCTTATGTCTTAAATCTCCTTGCTTAGGTACCCAAATCCTTTTCTTATGGAATCTCCAAATTCCATCAGCTCCTTGCTCCAATTCCTTTATTCTTCCTTTCATTCCTTCAGCATCATCCTTGATTGATGTTTCCTGAACATTCGTTAATTGTTCCATTAAGTCTAATTGTAAACTTAATCTAAGAGCACGAACTCGTCGTTGTTTTTCATGATACTTACGACTTAAGGCATCTGCAACTACGTTTGCCTTTCCTTCGTGATACTGAATATCACAGTCGTAGTCGCTTAGGATTTCCATCCATCTCCTTTGCCTCATGTTCAATTCTTTTTGCCCAAATATGTACCTTAAACTTTTGTGATCCGTATAGACAGTAAACTTACTTCCATACAGATAATGTCTCCAAATCTTAAGGGCAAAAATTATGCCTCCTAACTCTAAGTCATGAGTCGTATAGTTTTCTTCGTGCTTTTTCAATTGCCTTGAGGCATACGCAATTACTTTCTTGCGTTGCATTAGCACACATCCTAATCCTAGCTTAGAAGCATCGCAGTAAACTTCAAAATCTTCTGTTCCCTCTGGTAAGGCTAGAATCGGGGCGTTTGTTAACTTTTGCTTTAAAACCTTAAAGGCCTCTTCTTGCCTAGGTCCCCATTCAAACTTAACTGCTTTACAGGTTAGCTTAGTTAATGGTACAGCTATTTTAGAAAAATCCTTAATAAATCGCCTATAGTATCCAGCTAACCCTAAAAAGATTCTAATTTCCATAGATGATTGCGGAACCTTCCATTTGGTGAATGCTTCTATCTTGGAGGGATCTACATGAATACCTTCGTGATTCACCATGTGTCCTAAAAATTGCACCTCCTGTAGCCAAAATTCACATTTCAAGAATTTGGCGTAAAGCTTTTCTTTTCTTAACAAAGTTAAGAGTGCATGCAGGTGCTGACAGTGTTCATTCTGCCTTTTGGAATAAATAAGTATATCGTCGATGAAGACAATTACAAATTTATCCAAATACGGTTTATAGATTCTATTCATCATGTCCATGAATGTTGCAGGTGCATTCGTTAGTCCGAAGGGCATGACTGTAAACTCGTAATGACCATACCTAGTTCTAAAAGCAGTTTTAGGTATGTCTTCTTCTTGTACCTTTAATTGATGGTATCCGGAGCGTAAGTCAATCTTAGAAAAGTATCTAGCTCCCTGAAGTTGATCAAAAAGATCATCAATCCTAGGTAATGGGTATCGATTCTTAATTGTAACCTTATTCAGTTCCCTATAATCGATACACATTCAAATCGAACCATCCTTTTTCTTTACGAACAACACTGGTGCTCCCCAAGGGTATGACCTAGTTTGTATGAATCCTTTACTGAGCAATTCATCTAATTGCTTTTTCAGTTCTAACATTTCAGTGGGTGCTAAACGATAGGGTGCTTTAGCAACAGGTCGGGGAGCGGGTACTACTCAAAGTTTCACCCTGGAAGGGTGTGGTTCGTTTTGGTAAACGCGGCAAACTTAACCCACGATACGTTGGACCTTTCGAAATCATTGAGAAAATAGGCAGGGTGGCCTACAGACTGAACTTACCAGCAGAACTCGGTGCAGTTCACAACGTTTTTCACGTGTCGAATCTGAAGAAGTGTCTGTCAGATGAGACCCACGCAGTTCCTCTGAAGGAACTCACTATCGACGAGCAGTTACGATTCGTCGAGGAACCAGTTGAAATCACGGACCGGGATGTTAAGGTCCTCAAGAGCACTAGAATACCTCTTGTTCGAGTTCGTTGGAACTCACGTCGCGGCCCAGAGTTCACCTGGGAGCGCGAAGATCAGATGAAACAAAAGTATCCCCAACTGTTCGCAAACAGTACACCCGCTACTGAGGCCGAAGCTACGGAATTTCGGGATGAAATTCCAGATCAACGGGGGGTGGATGTGACACCCCAGGAAAACCGGGAAAACCATACAACTTAACTAGCTTCCTCAGTGAGTGCCTACCAAATTTCGGGACGAAATTTCTTTCAACTTGGGGATGATGTGACAACTCGGAATTTAGAACCTTTTAATTGTATCTCGATGTAACATGCTTAAACGTGCGACTAGTTAACTATGTTGGTTTAATGAGATATGCGAACATTCTATGCGATTATGTGTTATGTGTGTATGCTTGTATGTATAGTATGCGTATAGGTTTATGTGAGCCGAGAACCAAGAACCCGACTCGAGACCATGTGGTCTCGAGTAAACAGTAACACTTGGGCCGGATGGGCCACGCACCCCATTTAACCCAACCGAAACCCATTAGGGTGCACCATGTGGACAAGTATATAACTCTTAGTGATGCTAACCTTGCCATTCTTTGGACAAACCACACACACACTCTCCCCCTCTCTCTCTCACGAAAACCCTAAACCACAACATTGCCTCTCCCTCACTCTCGGATCAAACCGGAGACCACAAGGACCTTCGGTTCAAGCTCGGAATCGACATTTGGAAGTTCACCCCTCATACCCTTTAACCGGTTAGTGAGTCCCATTGTGTGTTTATATTTCGGTTGTTGTTGATGATGATGATGTGATATTTTGTTGATGATGATGATGATGTGATATTTTGTTGATGATGATGTATCTTGTGTGACTTGATAATATGTTGGTTTGTTAGGTTTATGCATGATGATGTTAATAAGCTATCATACTTTGATTCCGGATTGATTGCATGATGAGTTAATGATGTTTTGTGGTTGAATGTGATTTAAACCATAAATGGTTGATGCTCATGAGATCGGCTTGCATAATGTTCATATTATCCGGATTATATACTCTTATGTTCATATTATTCGGATTAGTTGTTGGAGTATTTGATTGTTGTTCATGTTATGATCATGTTAAAGTTCATAGAGATTTATGCTAAAAACCCTAAAATGAAGAACATGATGAATATGTGAAGAACTTGTTGAATGTGTTATGGATATTTGAAATTGCCATGTTTGATCCATTTTGGTTAATTGTTAGACAATTAGACATGTTTGTAGAACCTCATTGGATAGTACATAAAATCACAACAGTGAAATCCCATTGGCCAAGTACAATATTGAATTCAGCAAATGTCCCCAGCCGAGACCTTCTGTCTTGACTCGAGACCACCGCATGACAAGTCGAGACCTCCGGTTACGACACAGGTTGCGAGTCGGAAACTTATAGTCTCGACTCGAGACCGGGGGCATGATAACTCGAGACTGAGGTTGCGAGTCCAGTTGCGACTCGAGACCCTACTTGATCAACACAAAAACATCATGACCCGAGACCCTGTTTACGAGTCCGGTTGCGACTCGAGACCAACATATGCATAACCCGAGACTTCATCAGTCTCGACTCGAGACCATGTGCATGTGCACACTGTTGGACTTGCACCTCAATTCGGACTTAAGTAATTGGGCCAGACCTTTGGGCCTAATACATGGGCCTTATACGGGCTGTTGAATGTGAATGATACTTGAATGAAATGTGCTAGCATACGTGTAGAAACATACGTGCACTACCTGAATACGAACCTGACTTGTATGGTATCTATGTTAGGACGTAGTTGACCACTTACAACTTGATTGACTTTATGTGTATCCGCCGAGCAAACCAAGGTGAGTTCACACCCTCTACAAAGCATGGGATTCCCAGGGGTCGGGAATTGGGGTTAAGGAACATGGGTTCCTCGTCCTCCCTGGGTAGGAAAGCAATGGTTCAGGAATGTAATTCCTCGTCCTCACGGACAGATAACTCGTACTAGACCAAAACTCTATCACGAAGTCCCTCCTGTTTATATCGACTTAATCGCCGGGCCAATGGCGAGCGGGTCATTAGTTAGATAGCGCTATTTAGGTCTGACAAACCTCACACCGTGCCGCAGAGGACGGGCGTGAACTAATGGATCTGGGGCACGTCAATGATGATAGACATTGACAGTTTCAGGGCACATAAACATGACTACAGTCAGCAGTCGATATGGTAACGAGTCTAGTGTATACATGGGGTAGCCCCCACGGCCGAAATGCCAGATAACTAACACGGGGTAGCCCCCACGGCTGGATTGCCAGAGTAACCGGGAATAAACATGTCACGTTTTTAACTATGGGATAACCCCCACGGCAGGATTGCCAGATAAAGGAAACTGTTTTCGAAACAACTTAAAACGAACACCCAACCGTGAACTCACTCAACTTGTTGTTGACTCGTTACTACATGCTTTGCAGGTCCTTAGGTTCTTAGCTGGAGCTTGCATGGAGGAGGATCGTTGTGGGACATGGACGACTGTGTGCCATGTTAAACTTTGAAACAATTAAACTTATGTTTTGATTTAAGACTTGTGCTTCCGCTTGCAACTTAAACTATGTTTTGTTTTGAACACCAATTGTATTGGTTGAATTTTATAACTACTTATTTGCTTGGTTCTATATGATTGGTGGCTGGATCCTGGTCAGTCACGCCTCCAAGCGGTAGTACTCCGCAGGTGGATTTTGGGGGTGTGACAGATTGGTATCAGAGCCATTGGTTATAGTGAACTTGGTTTTAATAAGGGAAAGGTTTTATTAAAATCAGACTATAACCTGTACAGTGCTCAACGGTCCACAACGACGCTTCACTCCGCATGCAAGGCTCGACGTTCTAGGTAATGTAATCTGTGTATATATTGCCTACTTGTTAGTTACATAGTACATTGCTTATGGTACGCTTGGATAGTATGACTACTGTTGCTTGAACACGTGTACGTTTACTCACTTCTGTTAACGCATTTTCGCGAACCCCTCTCACTCACGTTCTTCTTGATATGAAGATCATGTCTGGACGCGTTAACCTGACACAAGCCCAGTTGACAGCTCTGATTAACGAACGAGTTGCCGCAGCACGTGCAGCTGCACACACAGGAGGTATATCCTGCAGTCCGAACTCTTTCTAGGATCTTTAGAATCCTACTCTCGTGAACCAACCTTTGTGTTAAACTCTGTCTTTTCTTTCACCCACGATAGGTCAACACGTTCAGCCACCCGTGTGCACTTTCAAAACCTTTATGGACTGCCGACCCACTACTTTTAGCGGCACTGAAGGAGCAGTAGGTCTCCTCCACTGGTTTGAGAAACTAGAATCTGTGTTCGAAATGTGCGAATGCCCTGAGGCGCGCAGGGTGAAGTATGCTACCGGTACTCTCGAGGGTTTAGCCCTCACATGGTGGAACGCTCAGGTCCAAATGCTGGGGTTGGTTGCTGCCAACGCCACCCCATGGGAGAATTTTAAGGAAATGATCAAGGAGGAATACTGCAGTCGTGATGAGATTCACAAACTGGAAGTGGAGTTCTTCAACCTCAAGATGACGGGGTCCGAAATTGAAGCTTATGTGAAAAGGTCGAACGAACTGGCAATTCTGTGTCCTACTATGGTGGATCCTCCCATCAAACGCATCGAACTATTTCTTCAGGGCTTAGTGCCAGAAATCCAAAGTCATGTGACTTCAGCGAACCTCGCCACCTACCAGCAAGCTGTTCAGTTGGCTCACCGTCTCACGGATCAGGCGGTGGAGCAGAACAAGTTACCAAAATGCATAGGTGCTGCAACTACTTCTGGTACCTCTAGTGACAACAAACGGAAATGGGATGGAACTTCAAGTAAGGGTTCGACTTCTGTTCAGTCCCAGTCTCAGCAGAGAAAGACTGATGACTACAAGAGCCCTAATCAGCAATCGTCTGGTGGTCAAAGCCATGGTGGGTACAAAGGAAATCACCCCAAATGCAATCGCTGCAGCCTGCACCACAGCGGGCCATGCACCAGGGGCAACTGTCATCGGTGTAACAAGCCTGGTCACGCTGCGAAGGATTGCAGGAGCTTATACCCCGCCAATCAGAATCGTCAGCAAGCTCAACAGAATCAACGCCAGCAGCAACAGCAAGGTGATAACAAAGGGTGCTTTCAGTGTGGAGCTGAAGGCCACTTCAAGAGAGATTGTCCCCAACTGAACAGGAACCAGAACAACAACAACAACAATAACAACAATCAGGGGAATGGTAACAATGGGAACAACAACAACAATGGCGCCAGGGGGCGGGTGTTTGTGATTGGCCAAGGTGAAGCAAGGAATGGCCCCAATGTTGTGGCGGGTAAGTTCCTTCTCGACGACTTTTATGTTTCAGTTTTATTTGACTCGGGTGCCGATACTAGCTACATGTCACTAGAAGTTAGCCAAATGCTTAAGCGTATTCCAACACCCTTGAACAACAAGCACACCGTAGAGCTAGCAAATGGTAAGAGCTTAGAAGCTACACACGTAGTCAAGGGTTGTAAACTTATTCTCGCTGACCAGACCTTCTCTATCGACCTTATTCCTATCGTCTTGGGTAGTTTCGACGTTGTCATTGGGATGGATTGGTTATCCCAACACCGAGCAGAGATTCTTTGCAACGAGAAGATTGTCCGTATTCCTGGATCAGGTGGTGAACCTCTCATGATTCGTGGCGACAAGCGGAGTGCCGTTGAGAACGTCATCTCCCTCCTTAAGGCCCAGAAGTGTTTGCGAAAGGGCCACACTGCCATTTTAGCCCTCATTACTGACACCACGGAGAAAGAGAAGAAGATAGAAGATTTTCCAGTTGTACGCGACTATCCTGAGGTATTTCCTGAGGAATTACCTGGTCTTCCGCCCCATCGCCAAGTCGAGTTCCAGATTGAACTAGCTCCTGGAGTTGCGCCCATAGCTCGTGCACCTTATCGTTTAGCTCCATCAGAGTTGGAAGAACTCTCTACGCAACTACAAGAACTCTTGGATAAGGGTTTTATTCGTCCAAGCTCATCGCCTTGGGGAGCTCCAGTACTATTTGTGAAGAAGAAGGACGGTACTTTCAGAATGTGCATCGACTACCGGGAACTCAACAAGGTGACGGTGAAGAACCGTTATCCTCTACCGCGTATTGACGACTTGTTCGACCAGCTGCAAGGGTCGAGCTACTATTCAAAGATTGATTTGAGATCGGGATATCACCAGCTGAGAGTCCGAGAAGAGGACGTCTCCAAAACGGCTTTTAGAACGCGTTACGGACACTATGAGTTTGTGGTCATGCCTTTTGGGATGACAAACGCACCTGCGGTTTTCATGGATTTGATGAATCGAGTGTGCAAACCCTACCTGGACAAGTTCGTTATAGTCTTCATCGACGACATCCTGATCTATTCTAAGAGTCAGGAGGAACACGAGCAGCATCTGCAACTTATTCTGGAACTCCTTCGAACAGAACAACTTTATGCAAAGTTCTCGAAATGCGAATTTTGGCTTCGAGAAGTCCATTTCCTAGGCCACGTGATAAACAAGGATGGGATTCATGTTGATCCATCCAAGGTAGACTCGATTAAGAACTGGCCTGCACCTCGTACACCAAAGGAAATTCGCCAATTCTTGGGTTTGGCAGGTTACTACAGGCGATTCATAAAGGATTTTTCTAAGATCGCACAGCCTCTCACCTCACTGACGCAGAAAGGCGTTGTTTATCGCTGGGGAAACGCACAGGAATCAGCATTTCAGCATCTAAAGGATAGACTTTGCAGCGCGCCTATCCTTTCATTGCCAGAGGGCACAGACGACTTTGTGGTTTACTGTGACGCATCAATTCAAGGTCTTGGTTGTGTATTGATGCAACGAGATAAAGTTATAGCCTACGCCTCACGCCAACTCAAAGTTCACGAAAAGAACTACACTACGCACGACTTAGAGCTGGGAGCTGTTGTTTTTGCACTTAAGTTATGGCGGCATTACCTGTACGGTACCAAGTGCGCCATCTACACCGACCACAGGAGCCTCGAGCATATCTTCAAGCAGAAGGAACTGAATATGCGACAACGACGATGGGTCGAGCTACTGAATGACTACGAGTGCTCGATCAGGTATCACCCGGGCAAGGCCAATGTTGTGGCTGACGCCCTCAGTCGAAAGGACACTGCGCCTAAGCGCGTACGAGCGTTGCAACTCACGATTCATTCTAGTCTTCCTTCCCAAATACGAGCTGCTCAGATAGAAGCACTGAAACCAGAAAACGTCAGGGCTGAAGCCCTACGCGGATCAAGGCAATGCTTAGAACAGAAGGAAGACGGTGCTTACTACGTAACGGGACGCGTTTGGGTCCCACTCTACGGCAACCTACGAGAGCTTGTGATGGATGAAGCACACAAGTCTCGCTACTCAGTACACCCTGGATCAGATAAGATGTATCATGATATCAAAACTACGTACTGGTGGCCTAGCATGAAGGCCCACATAGCGACCAATGTCAGCAAGTGTTTGACTTGTGCGAGAGTCAAGTCTGAATACCAGAAACCATCAGGCCTACTCCAACAACCAGAGATACCTCAATGGAAATGGGAGAAAATCTCCATGGATTTTGTTACTGGCCTACCTAGATCCCAGCGCGGAAACGATACTATTTGGGTGATCGTGGATCGACTTACAAAATCTGCACACTTCTTGGCTATCAAGGAGACGGATAAGTTCTCCACTCTTGCAGAAATATACCTCAAGGAAGTTGTTTCGAGGCACGGGGTGCCCACCTCCATTATCTCGGATCGAGATGCACGTTTTACTTCAGAGCTATGGCAAGCAATGCACAAATCCTTCGGCTCACGATTAGACATGAGCACAGCGTATCACCCTCAGACGGACGGGCAGTCCGAGCGCACTATTCAAACCTTAGAAGACATGCTTCGTGCATGCGTAATCGACTTTGGCAATAGCTGGGAAAAGCATCTGCCATTTGTGGAATTTTCATATAATAACAGCTACCACACCAGCATTAAAGCTGCTCCGTTTGAGGCATTGTACGGACGTAAATGCCGGTCACCTCTTTGCTGGGCAGAGGTGGGAGATAGTCAGATCACTGGTCCAGAACATGTGGTAGACACAACCGAACAGATTGCTCAAATACGAAAACGCATGGCGGCAGCTCGTGACCGTCAGAAAGTCTACGCCGATAAGGACAGAAAACCACTAGAACTCCAGGTCGGGGAGCGGGTACTACTCAAAGTTTCACCCTGGAAGGGTGTGGTTCGTTTTGGTAAACGCGGCAAACTTAACCCACGATACGTTGGACCTTTCGAAATCATTGAGAAAATAGGCAGGGTGGCCTACAGACTGAACTTACCAGCAGAACTCGGTGCAGTTCACAACGTTTTTCACGTGTCGAATCTGAAGAAGTGTCTGTCAGATGAGACCCACGCAGTTCCTCTGAAGGAACTCACTATCGACGAGCAGTTACGATTCGTCGAGGAACCAGTTGAAATCACGGACCGGGATGTTAAGGTCCTCAAGAGCACTAGAATACCTCTTGTTCGAGTTCGTTGGAACTCACGTCGCGGCCCAGAGTTCACCTGGGAGCGCGAAGATCAGATGAAACAAAAGTATCCCCAACTGTTCGCAAACAGTACACCCGCTACTGAGGCCGAAGCTACGGAATTTCGGGATGAAATTCCAGATCAACGGGGGGTGGATGTGACACCCCAGGAAAACCGGGAAAACCATACAACTTAACTAGCTTCCTCAGTGAGTGCCTACCAAATTTCGGGACGAAATTTCTTTCAACTTGGGGATGATGTGACAACTCGGAATTTAGAACCTTTTAATTGTATCTCGATGTAACATGCTTAAACGTGCGACTAGTTAACTATGTTGGTTTAATGAGATATGCGAACATTCTATGCGATTATGTGTTATGTGTGTATGCTTGTATGTATAGTATGCGTATAGGTTTATGTGAGCCGAGAACCAAGAACCCGACTCGAGACCATGTGGTCTCGAGTAAACAGTAACACTTGGGCCGGATGGGCCACGCACCCCATTTAACCCAACCGAAACCCATTAGGGTGCACCATGTGGACAAGTATATAACTCTTAGTGATGCTAACCTTGCCATTCTTTGGACAAACCACACACACACTCTCCCCCTCTCTCTCTCACGAAAACCCTAAACCACAACATTGCCTCTCCCTCACTCTCGGATCAAACCGGAGACCACAAGGACCTTCGGTTCAAGCTCGGAATCGACATTTGGAAGTTCACCCCTCATACCCTTTAACCGGTTAGTGAGTCCCATTGTGTGTTTATATTTCGGTTGTTGTTGATGATGATGATGTGATATTTTGTTGATGATGATGATGATGTGATATTTTGTTGATGATGATGTATCTTGTGTGACTTGATAATATGTTGGTTTGTTAGGTTTATGCATGATGATGTTAATAAGCTATCATACTTTGATTCCGGATTGATTGCATGATGAGTTAATGATGTTTTGTGGTTGAATGTGATTTAAACCATAAATGGTTGATGCTCATGAGATCGGCTTGCATAATGTTCATATTATCCGGATTATATACTCTTATGTTCATATTATTCGGATTAGTTGTTGGAGTATTTGATTGTTGTTCATGTTATGATCATGTTAAAGTTCATAGAGATTTATGCTAAAAACCCTAAAATGAAGAACATGATGAATATGTGAAGAACTTGTTGAATGTGTTATGGATATTTGAAATTGCCATGTTTGATCCATTTTGGTTAATTGTTAGACAATTAGACATGTTTGTAGAACCTCATTGGATAGTACATAAAATCACAACAGTGAAATCCCATTGGCCAAGTACAATATTGAATTCAGCAAATGTCCCCAGCCGAGACCTTCTGTCTCGACTCGAGACCACCGCATGACAAGTCGAGACCTCCGGTTACGACACAGGTTGCGAGTCGGAAACTTATAGTCTCGACTCGAGACCGGGGGCATGATAACTCGAGACTGAGGTTGCGAGTCCAGTTGCGACTCGAGACCCTACTTGATCAACACAAAAACATCATGACCCGAGACCCTGTTTACGAGTCCGGTTGCGACTCGAGACCAACATATGCATAACCCGAGACTTCATCAGTCTCGACTCGAGACCATGTGCATGTGCACACTGTTGGACTTGCACCTCAATTCGGACTTAAGTAATTGGGCCGGACCTTTGGGCCTAATACATGGGCCTTATACGGGCTGTTGAATGTGAATGATACTTGAATGAAATGTGCTAGCATACGTGTAGAAACATACGTGCACTACCTGAATACGAACCTGACTTGTATGGTATCTATGTTAGGACGTAGTTGACCACTTACAACTTGATTGACTTTCTGTGTATCCGCCGAGCAAACCAAGGTGAGTTCACACCCTCTACAAAGCATGGGATTCCCAGGGGTCGGGAATTGGGGTTAAGGAACATGGGTTCCTCGTCCTCCCTGGGTAGGACAGCAATGGTTCAGGAATGTAATTCCTCGTCCTCACGGACAGATAACTCGTACTAGACCAAAACTCTATCACGAAGTCCCTCCTGTTTATATCGACTTAATCGCCGGGCCAATGGCGAGCGGGTCATTAGTTAGATAGCGCTATTTAGGTCTGACAAACCTCACACCGTGCCGCAGAGGACGGGCGTGAACTAATGGATCTGGGGCACGTCAATGATGATAGACATTGACAGTTTCAGGGCACATAAACATGACTACAGTCAGCAGTCGATATGGTAACGAGTCTAGTGTATACATGGGGTAGCCCCCACGGCCGAAATGCCAGATAACTAACACGGGGTAGCCCCCATGGCTGGATTGCCAGAGTAACCGGGAATAAACATGTCACGTTTTTAACTATGGGGTAACCCCCACGGCAGGATTGCCAGATAAAGGAAACTGTTTTCGAAACAACTTAAAACGAACACCCAACCGTGAACTCACTCAACTTGTTGTTGACTCGTTACTACATGCTTTGCAGGTCCTTAGGTTCTTAGCTGGAGCTTGCATGGAGGAGGATCGTTGTGGGACATGGACGACTGTGTGCCATGTTAAACTTTGAAACAATTAAACTTATGTTTTGATTTAAGACTTGTGCTTCCGCTTGCAACTTAAACTATGTTTTGTTTTGAACACCAATTGTATTGGTTGAATTTTATAACTACTTATTTGCTTGGTTCTATATGATTGGTGGCTGGATCCTGGTCAGTCACGCCTCCAAGAGGTAGTACTCCGCAGGTGGATTTTGGGGGTGTGACATTAATGATTACTGAAATCATATACACTACTCCTTGCTTTCGTTCATAACTAGCAACTTTCATTACTGAAATGAACTTCATGGTTTTACGCGGCCTGTCCCCTGTAGTCATAATTACTTTTCCGGTGGGTGCACGAATTTCTATGGAGTTCTTATCACATAGGATTTGAGCATGATTGGCTACTAACCAATCCATTCCTAATACGACATCGAATCCAGCTAAATTCATAGGTAACAGGTTTGCAGAGAATTTATGACCTGAAAGTTCTATATTTCCTTCTCGCAAAACCTTATCTATTTTAACAAAATTCCCATTTTCCGTTTCGACTGTAAAAATCTGTCTAAAGTTGGTTAAGGGTAAATTAAGAGCTTGGCAGAATGAAGTATTTATAAAACTTTGGTTTGCACCAGAGTCAAATAATACTTTTCCATAAACGTCGTGAACTAGGAACGTACCAGCTATTACGTCAGGAATCAATTCAGCTTCCTGCGTGGTCAATTGGAAGGCTCTTACGTTTTTCTTGGTAGTTCCTTCTGCAGGTTTGGCTTTGTTATCGGCTGGTTTGACCAATTTTGGGCAGTCTGGCCTAAAATCTCCAGCTTCTCCACAATTGTAACAGATTGTGGATTTCTTCCTCCTGCAATCTTCTTCTTGATGCCCTGGAATTTTGCAGAAATTGCAATACCCTTTGCATCTTCCAAAATGCTTTCTTTTGCAGGTATTGCAAAATGGAACAGTGGAAGGTCGCCCGGTTCCCTTTTTCTTGAAGTTTCTACTATTACCCACACGGAATCCCTGGGTAATCTTTTGGGCCACTTCCTTTTTCCGGTTATCTTCTCTTGTGCGTACCAGCTCGTCAGTTAGGGTGTTAGCTAATTCTACCGCATCGTCAATAGTGCGAGGTCTTGCAGCTTTAACGATATTACAGATTTCGCCAATCAATCCCCAAATATAGCGGGAAATAAGCACCGGCTCTGGCGAAGCCAGGGTTGGTACTACTCTAGCATACTCAAAGAATGTCGAAGTATACCCTCGACAGTCTACACCCATCATCCGATGGTTCAGGAATTTATTTGCCATTTGTTCCTTTTCGTACTCAGGACAGAATTTTCTCTCCATTAGGCGCTTAAATTCTTCCCAGCCCATGGCATAGGCTACATCGCTTCCTTTGGCTCGAAGTACCGTATTCCACCATTCTAGCGCCCCTTCTTTGAAAAGATGCGATGCGTACATGACCTTGTCTTCCTCGGCACATTTACTTATTTTAATCACCGCCTCGGTTTTCTCTAACCAACGCAGTGCAGCAGTCGCCCCTTCGTTGCCTGCGAATTCAACCGGTTTACAGGCAAGAAACTCCTTGTAAGTGCAACCAGGCGTTGCAGCTTTCATTCTTTTGAGAATTGGGGCTTGCAGTACATCATTATTGTTGTTAGTATGGTTGCCGCCTCCGTTTACGCTATTACTGAAGTTGTCTTCATGAGTACGTTTACTAGGAATAATTTGTTAAGGTTCAACAGGTTTCTGGGCAGCAGCAAGGATTGCGGGAATAGCATTGGCTATTCCTTGAGCAACAATATTCTCGATATCTTGCCTATTGAGGAAGTGATCCTCATTATTCTGCTCAGACTGGTTAACTTCGATAACTGGTTCATTACTAGCGTGTTCCATCTGGTAATTTAATATATATATAAATTATTAGCATAAAATAAATAACAACTATATGTAAAACAATCGCACAATAATCACAACACACGTATAGCCAAAATTGTCGATTTCTCGACTTCCATTTTTATAGATTATATTATGCGTCCGTACACACTTGTTATCTTACAAAAGTTTTATTTTTTAGGTTATTTTACAGGATTATATTTTACTACTATTATTATTATACTGTATAACCACAACCATGCCGTCACACCATCCCCGTCAGCTGGCACCTCAGAAGCGACGTTCCCTTTCGTCGTACTTCCAAGAGATCTGTTCTCCCACCTCCTTGATTCTATTCCCTGCGTCCACCAGCTCCTCGCCAAAATGGCGGAGTTCAGCCAGATTCTCATTACTCATTGGTGGGTTTGGTGCAGGCTCTGGGTCGAACTGAGGGAAAAAGGTATAAGAGTTATTTAGGAGGTTCTGAAATTACCAATCGTTGGTCCACCATTCCTCCATTTCTCCTACAGGTCGGGTATTAACAAGGGTATCTGGAATGGCCAGCTCCAAGTTCACTGGAAGTTGGGTTTCAGCAGGATAAGGGAAGAGGTTTTCATTGACAGGCTTAATGATATCACAACTTGCTAGTATGCGATTCAGCTCTTCCTGCAATGGCAATTCCTCGGCTTGCCTAGAACATTCCCCAATTTCTATTCCTTTTCCTTTATCCATTGGGTCCTCCGTCTTGGCCACTTTCCTAGTTGCTGGTTTCCTTCTGCGTACACTCCTCCAGCCCACAAATCTTCTTCTTTTCTTTGTTTCTCCGGAGGTTGAGCTTGAAATTCCATAGGTTCCTCCATATTGGCCAAATAACCAGTAAAGTCTTTGGAAACTTCCACATTCACAGGATAGAGATTGAGATTCTGAAGAGCTTCAGACAACTCATTCATGCTGTTTAGCATATATGAAGAAAACATACAAAATTCTAGGTTAAAATTTTGTAGATTAAATTTTCACAGGCTAATATTTAGTACAATTACTCAAATATCATTATTCAAATTACGACCTTTATATATAATTATTACACATTACAACTGAGATTCAAAATATACTAGAGGTTGTGCATTCATAATTAATTTTAATCTATCTTCTCGTACTAAGTTGTTTATCTAATGGGCAAAGTTTCTTGTAAGTGATATGAGTGCTAGTACTAGGTCAGGGTGTTGGCAGTTTAACTTAATTAAAAGTTAACATTTACTGCTGTAGTGGCTAGCATATAAAGATCTGCCCATTTTTCATCTAATTCATCTTCCCATGGTGGGTTATTGCCTATTTCCTAAGTCTCCTTATTAACCATCACTTCTTTTGGTTGTGATTTCTTTATTTTCTCTTGACTTTTTCTAATGATCCAACCTCTTTTCTTAGTGGAAAGTGGTTTCTCAAACTGTGCCTTACGAACAAATATTCCTTCCTCAGTATTTGCTGAGTATGAAGTTCTCTTTTCTTTTGGTGAACTATCTAATTGACGATAGATGTCTGAAAGTCTTTGCTTACCCATACTGTAAACAAATAGTCAAATAACACAAAATCACATAATCACATGATGACAATCAGAAAAATTAAGTATTTCTAAATACTTAATTGGCTTAAATCAGTGGCTCTGATACCACATTTTTCTGTCACGGCCCCCGACCCGGTTTTACCCGGTCCAGGAGCCGCGGAACAGAAACCTGTGGTATTTATTAATTGAGTTGACAGCGGAAGATTTTAGCAGGATCTTTTAAACTTGAAATGCCCGATTATTTTACTTCATAGTTCGGGATCAACCCTGTAATTTACAATAGAGGAATTTCACGAGGAAATTCCCTGGTTTACAAAACATGTTTACTTATTTTAACTGAGCCACCACTTCAAGCTTGTTAGTGCTCCGTAGCACGTTTTCCTTGAATCACAACAGGTCGCCTGAAACATGTTTTAAAAATATTTTATCAGCGGGGAAATACTGGAGAGTCATTCAGTTTACATAAAATGACACATATTTATAAATTACAGCATAAGAGCGATTACAATGGCTTCTATCTTATTTTTTTATCTGGCGCCGTGTCACCTCCTGGTGACGATGGTCATACCACTATTGGGTCCTTTCACCCAAGTAGTGATGATTATCACTGTTAGGATTTATTAGCCTAACCGTGAGAAATTTAGTAATGTGCACAATACCCCACTAGCCAGTGATTCAAGATAACCACGACTTAATCCCTGTAATTATAACTTTTGAAAATGATTGGAGTATTGTAAAACATTGTTGATAAAAAGAGAATGACTCACTTTGCAAGTTTAATCGGGCAGAGTTTAGCCTATTGATAATCCTGTTAACCTAATTCAAATAACAATGCACACGACAACTAGGTTAGTAACTTTAATCTAACTTTTTACGACAACTCACGCGATAAAAACCTTCACAATAAATGACAAAGTGCGATACTTAAACATCCATCGAATTCACGATGAATGACAAAGCATAACCCAAGTTTGAGCAGCACTTAAACATCCATTGGATTGGTTTCTATCGATCGGACATTAAATCGTAGCAGTGATCGAGTTATTACCCTGTTACGTGGCAGAATTCGTGCTTTGTGTGTGTTATTGGAGTAATCAGACAATATCTCAATGCACGTAACGAGGTTTTACGTCGAACCAACGCCAGAAATCAAGTGCCAAACTCCCCTATTTATATCTAGAAAACGGCGCCCTCGCGTGGCGCGAGGGGCCGTCGCGTGGCGCGAGGGGCACCACCCTACCATAGGGTAGCCCCGTGTCTTACTAGATCAGCTGAGTCAACTGTTCGTTAAAATTTGATTTCGACAACAAACTGTGTGGATATTACTAACGAGGGAATACCCCCTCCCCCTGAGTTTTAGGGGCCCTGATCCTGATTCCGATTGTTCTGAAAATTTTAGGGGTTATGCAGGATCACTTGGGGGTCTCAATTAGAGTTTCCTATTGGGTAAAATAAGATAAGAAATGGTAATTTTAATGAGAGTTGTTACACCGCGTGCGAGGGTCCACCCATTTGTGGGTCCTCGGGGATAGGAGGGTAAGAACTTGAACCTTGAGGAGAACTGAACCTAGGTCCTCCTCGCACGGATATTCGTGCATTCCTGCTTCGCCTAAGCGGCTCAGGATGTAACACCCCGTGTTTTCACAAGTCAAAATCAAATTCAAGGTCTAAGTCAACGACCGATTTCGCGCAACTTGACTTATAGAAATTTCTTTATTTTATTTGTATTATGTGGAGTAAGTGTGGTTAATGACAATAATCGATGTGTGTTAATTGCTATTCAATCGACCTACGACTGTGAACTATAGGAAGTAACAATGCGATAAAGTTGACTAATCAATAATCAAGCTATGTTAATCGAATCGACATCAATTCGCAACTCGAGCTACGAACTTTTGCTTGTTATTCTACATGTGTCCGTGCCTTACGTGTTACCTTTGCATGTTTATTTATGTTGTATTGTGATAATCAAGCGAACTCAATCGAAACTCGAAATCTAACTCGAAACGCAATCGAACTCGAAACGTGAACGAATTAGGATAATTGGTCGAAAAATAGATTATACGAGATATGAGTGTTTGGGACTGAAAGTAATTTGACTAGGAAACCCTATCGAATCGAACCGCTCGCAATCAAAATCGAAATATCAAAAATCGTCACGCGAAACACTCGAAAAGTGCGACTGATCGATCAGGCTCCCAGCCGATCGAACAGCCAGCCGAACGGACTGCTGTCCGATCGAGTTGCCTGGCCGATCGGCCAGCACTTTCCTCTTTTGTCATCCTATAAATACCCCTGTCATTGTTATCCTTTTCCACTTTTGGAAACCCCTGTTCGACCAGCACGCTCAGCGCACCTTTTCGCAGATTTCTCTAGATTCCGGTAAGTTTTCGTCCTAAATCTTGTACTTTCTTGATCTATACACACTCCTACACCTTTCTATCTTTCAAATCTTAACGTTTAACCGTGAAATCATTAAGATTTAAGTGTTCTAGGATGATGTCATCATGGGTTCTTGAAGAACTTCATGTTTTGGCTTCAATCCACCAAGAATGACTTGGATCTAGCCGATTTCCACATAAACAAAGGAAGATCTTTCATAGATCTGAACATATATACGGTGACAAGGATTGGAAGATGGATTTTCCAACTTTCCTTCAACTCTTTGTCACTCAATAACTTCGAACCGGTAGAAACGGAGCCTGAGTCGGTTTACAAATCACTTCGGTGGTTGTATGGCTCAATATCCTGATTCTATCCACAAGGTTAACCGACTTCGGGTTAAATGTTAAACTTCGTTCAGAACAGACCACCGACCGGATTTGGGTGATTCCTGTCCAACCCGGGAAACCAAGTAAGGACGATGCATCTATGGTTTTACTCGCTGTCGAAATACCTCGATAAAACGACAAACAAACAGAACAACCAAGTGTTAGATGAAAGGGCTGATCAGGTCAGGATGCTGACCGATTGGACTGCTGTCCGAACGGACAGCCAGCCGATCGGATAGTCAGCCGATCGACTGGCCAACCGATCGGCTAGCACATGGTCACACACAATCAACTCATTTTGAAGACTAGTATTGAACGAGCTGTTGTTCGATGATTCGTTGATTTTATGTGTTCGTATGTTTCATGTTTAATTGTTAGCGTTTTGAGATATACTGGTTTCGATCTAACGCCTTTTGCTTCTGCTACTCACACAACACACTACACATCGCTAACAAATCGCGAAACTTTGAACGACTTCATGCTACGATATACGCTTGTACCACACTACTCTCGAGCAATCGTCGACTTTGAATAATAGGTTTATGTTTCCTAACTGCCTCTAGTGATTAAGTGCGCATGTGTTTCCCGGATTCCTTACTCTACATACCTAGGAATTATGTGAATATGTGCTCTACGTGCTTACATGATTTGTGCTCTAAGTGCTTATGTGGTTATGTGATTAAATGGTTCTGTGTCTTGCGTGGTCATATGTCTATGTGTTTACACAGTACATGTTACTGAGCTTTAGTAGTAGTAGACGTGCGAGGTGAGATTCGAATACAATGTGTTGAGTTCCGTGGCGATGTCTATTGCAGACAATATCGTCTGGATCCCGTCACGCACTTTCTCGTCAAGAAAAGAGAGACAAATGCCTTGCTTCCATTATCGCTAAAAGTGTGGCAAAGGCCGTGAGTGATGTTTATGAGAATGCCAGCAAATCGTCTGAGGAATCGAGAACCGAAGCTCCCAAAGCTACCGCAAGGCCTTTCAGTTTCAAGCAATTCAAGTCGTGTGGGCCAAAAGAATTCACTGGCGAAGGAGGTCCCACTGCACTATTTCACTGGTTTGATTCCATTGAGGTTACTCTGCGACAGAGTGGTTGCCCTGATGACCTCCGTACTCTGAATGCTACCGGCGTTTTCCAGTCCCGAGCACTAGACTGGTGGACGGCCGAGAGGAACAAGCGAGGGAACGATGCAGCCTACGGTCTGTCGTGGGACGAGCTCAAGGAAGTTATGCTAGAGGAATTATGTCCTCCTCACGAACGTCAAAAGCTAGAAGATGAATTTTGGCACATACAGCAAAAGGATGGTGACAATGCTGGTCTCACTACTCGTTTCAAACAGCTCAGCATTATCTGTCCCGATCAAGTCAAGACTCCCGACATGACAATCAAGAAGTACATCCGAGCCCTGCCCGACTGCGTTGCTGATTTCGTACAAGCGGCTAAGACTACAACGATCGAGGAAACTTATCTACTGGCCGCTGAAATCAACGATAAGCGGGTTAAGGCTGGTGTCTGGGATAAGACTTCCAAGCATCTGCATCAAGCTACCACTACCGCACCAACTGCTGAACCCACCTCATCGAGCAACAAGAGGAAGACCAAGAGAAAGAACAGCTCCAGCAACAAGAACTGTGCGATCACTACTGCACCAGTTCAATCAGTACCAGCCCAACAGCGTCAAGTAGCGGCGCCCGTGGCTAATGCACCGCCTACAAAGCGTGCATACACTGGGCCGCACCCGCTCTGCCCTACTTGCACCTACCAACACCCGACTGCAATTCCTTGTCGCTTTTGTGCTCATTGCAATGTATACGACCATTTTACTGCCAACTGCCGTGTTCATCAAGCTCCTGCCAATCAAGCTCTACTCACTGCCCCACAGGGTTAACAAGCTCCTCCGGCACCCGCAGTCAAAGCCAGAGCCTGCTTCACGTGTGGCGACCCGAACCATTTCGCCAACATGTGCCCAAACAGGGTAGTGAAACAAGAACCCCAACAGCAGCAGCCACAGCAAAAACAGCACCAGCAGCAACAACAGGCCGCACGTGCCAGAACTTTCAACCTCAACGTGCGTCAAGCCCAGGCAGACAACAACGTGGTCAATGGTACGTTCCTTGTGAATGGTATTTATGCATCATGTTTGTTTGATACTGGAGCCAATAATTGCTTTGTGTCGTTCGAATTTGAGAAACTCCTTAGTCGTAAACGTTCCCAACTCTCCTCGGCATTCGATGTTGAAGTCACTACCGGAAAAACCGTCGCTGTTAACTCTGTTATCCGTGATTGTACTCTTGAGCTCAACAATCACATCTTCCCAATTGACCTTATTCCGATGCAACTCGGAAGCTTCGACGTCATAGTAGGCATGGACTTTCTTCGAGAAAACCATGCTGAAGTTGTGTGTTTCGACAAGATGATTCGATTTTCGCTCGCAAATGGTGACTTATTGTGTGTATATGGCGATACTACTTCAAATGGGCTCAAGCTTATGTCATGCGTGCAAGCTAGCAAGTATCTCCGCAAGGAATACAGAGCTTTCTTGGCTAACATTGTAGTAGCTGAGAAGGAAAAGAAAGAGAAGAAGAAAGTAAAAGACGTTCCTGTGGTTCGAGAATTTCCTAATGTCTTTCCAGAGGATCTTCCCGGACTACCGCCAAGTCGTGATATCGACTTTCGTATCGACCTCATTCCTGGAGCCAACGCTATCGCCAAAGCTCCTTATCGACTCGCGCCGTCCGAAATGCGCGAACTCTCAACCCAACTCCAGGAATTACTTGAGAAAGGCTTCATTCGCCCGAGCACCTCTCCTTGGGGCGCGCCAGTCCTTTTCGTCAAAAAGAAGGACGGGTCGTTCAGGATGTGCATCGACTATCGGGAATTGAATAAGTTAACTATCAAGAACCGCTACCCCCTACCTCATATCGACGATTTGTTTGATCAACTACAAGGCGCTACGTGTTTTTCGAAGATCGATCTACGTTCAGGATATCACCAGCTGCGTATACAAGAGGAGGATATACCCAAAACCGCGTTTCGCACCCGATACGGTCATTACGAATTCGTTGTTATGCCCTTTGGTTTAACCAACGCACGAGCGGTTTTTATGGATCTGATGAATCGCGTGTGTAAACCATATCTCGACCATTTCGTCATCGTGTTCATCGACGATGTCTTAATCTATTCCAAATCGAAAGCCGAACACGCGCAACATCTACGTTTGGTTCTCGAGTTACTCCAGGGGAACCAACTCTATGCCAAGTTCTCCAAGTGCGAATTTTGGTTGGGGGAAGTTCAATTTCTGGGTCACATTGTTAATAGTCAAGGCATTCACGTCGATCCTGCGAAGATTCAAGCTGTCAAGAGCTGGGTTATGCCTAAGAACCCGTCTGAAGTCCGCTCTTTTCTCGGACTAGCGGGCTATTACCGACGATTTATCAAAGGATTCTTGAAGATTGCTGTACCGCTTACCTCTCTTACGCATAAAGACCAATCTTTTGTTTGGGGAACTAAGCAAGAGTCTGCCTTTCGAACCCTCAAACACATGCTTTGCAATGCTCCTGTTCTCACATTGCCCGACGGAAACAACGATTTCATTGTCTACTGTGATGCTTCCAACCTTGGTCTCGGTTGTGTTCTCATGCAACGGGACAAGGTCATAGCTTACGCATCTCGTCAGCTCAAAATCCACGAGAAGAACTATACAACCCATGATCTCGAGCTAGGCGCGGTTGTTTTAGCATTACAGATTTGGCGACACTACCTGTATGGTACCAAGTGTACGATCTTCACCGATCATAGGAGCCTACAACATATCTTTAATCAGAAGGAACTTAATATGCGTCAACGCCAATGGGTAGAACTTCTCAACGATTACGACTGTGAGATTCGTTATCACCCAGGCAAGGCGAATGTTGTTGCTGACGCACTTAGCAGACGGAGTTATCTGCTTAGCACTCGTAACGTTCAAGCCCAACATGATCTCGAAACCCTCATCCGTGACGCTCAACATGCGTGTTTTAACGAACGCACCTTGAAGAGAGAAAGAATCTACCACGATGGAGCCCAGCTTGTGAACAAATCGAACGGGATATTTCACTTTTTAGACCGAATTTGGATTCCCAAGCGAACCAATTTGCGGCAAATTCTGATGGACGAAGCCCATAAATCTCGGTATTCTATTCACCCCGGTGCCGACAAAATGTACCAGGATCTTCGTTATAAGTACTGGTGGCCGGGTATGAAAAGGGATATCGCTCTCTACGTCGGAAAATGCCTAACTTGTGCTAGAATCAAGGCCGAAAATCAAAGACCCTCTGGCTTACTTGAACAACCACCAATTCCCATGTGGAAGTGGGAAAGTATAGCCATGGACTTTATAACCAAGCTACCGCACACGTCATCAGGTCACGACAGCATTTGGGTTATAGTCGACCGTCTGACTAAATCAGCTCACTTTCTGCCGATACGAGAAGACTACAAGGTAGAACGATTAGCCCGAATCTACACCGACGAGATCATTTGTAATCATGGGACGCCTCGTGACATCATCTCTGATCGTGATGCTCGGTTTACCTCGCGACTGTGGGAAACGTTTCAAACGGCACTCGGTACAACGCTTAATCTAAGTACCGCTTTCCACCCTCAAACCGACGGTCAGACTGAAAGAACGATTCGTACTCTTGAAGATATGCTCCGTTCGTGTGTTTTAGACTTTGGTGGTAATTGGGATAAGTACCTGCCGCTAGTCGAATTCTCGTATAACAACAGCTACCATTCTAGCATCCAGATGGCACCATTCGAGGCATTGTACGGAAGAAGATGCCGATCGCCTATTGTGTGGCACGAGATCGGTCACTCGCAACTAACCGGTCCGAAGCTACTGCAAGAAACGACAGACAAAATTTTCCAAATTCGAGACAACCTAGTGAAAGCTCGGGATCGACATAAAAGTTACGCCGATAAGAAGCGCAAGCCCCGTGAATTTGGCGTTGGTGACCACGTACTCCTAAAGGTATCACCTTGGAAGGGTGTGGTCCGATTCGGCAAGAAGGGAAAACTCGCGCCTCGATATGTTGGACCTTTTAAGATTCTGGAAAGGATCGGAAAAGTCGTTTACAGACTCGAACTACCAGAGGAACTTAGTAACGTCCACCCAACTTTCCACGTGTCAAACCTCCGAAAGTGCATAGCCGACCATGACTTACATGTTTCTCTCGATGATCTACAAGTGAACGAAACATTACACTTCGTGGAAAAGCCTGTCGAAATCATGGATCGCCAAACCAAGCAACTCAGACGCTCTCGCATTCCTATCGTGAAAGTCCGATGGGAAGGCAAACAAGGCGCAGAGTTCACTTGGGAACTTGAAAGCGACATGAAGGCAAAGTACCCGCAGTTATTCGAAGAGAAAGCGTAGAAAGAGAAAGTTCTCAAACGTGAATCATGGCGGTTGTAACAGCTTCCAGCTTAATTTCGGGACGAAATTCCCTAAACAAGGGGAGGCTGTAACACCCCGTGTTTTCACAAGTCAAAGTCAAAGTCAAGGTCTAAGTCAACGACCGATTTCGCGCAACTTGACTTATAGAAATTTCTTTATTTTATTTGTATTATGTGGAGTAAGTGTGGTTAATGACAATAATCGATGTGTGTTAATTGCTATTCAGTCGACCTACGACTGTGAACTATGGGAAGTAACAATGCGATAAAGTTGACTAATCAATAATCAAGCTATGTTAATCGAATCGACATCAATTCGCAACTCGAGCTACGAACTTTTGCTTGTTATTCTACGTGTGTGTGTGTGCCTTACGTGTTACCTGTGCATGTTTATTTATGTTGTATTGTGATAATCAAGCGAACTCAATCGAAACTCGAAATCTAACTCGAAACGCAATCGAACTCGAAACGTGAATGAATTAGGATAATTGGTGGAAAAATAGATTATGCGAGATATGAGTGTTTGGGACTGAAAGTAATTTGACTAGGAAACCCTATCGAATCGAACCGCTCGCAATCAAAATCGAAATATCAAAAATCGTCACGCGAAACACTCGAAAAGTGCGACTGATCGATCAGGCTCCCAGCTGATCGAACAGCCAGCCGAACGGACTGCTGTCCGATCGGACAGGCTGTCCGATCGAGCTGCCTGGCCGATCGGCCAGCACTTTCCTCTTTTGTCATCATATAAATACCCCTGTCATTGTCATCCTTTTCCACTTTTGGAAACCCCTGTTCGACCAGCACGCTCAGCGCACCTTTTCGCATATTTCTCTCGATTCCGGTAAGTTTTCGTCCTAAATATTGTACTTTCTTGATCTATACACACTCCTACACCTTTCTATCTTTCAAATCTTAACTTTTAACCGTGAAATCATCAAGATTCAAGTGTTCTAGGATGATGTCATCATGGGTTCTTGAAGAACTTCATGTTTTGGCCTCAATCCACCAAGAATGACTTGGATCTAGCCGATTTCCACATAAACAAACGAAGATCTCTCATAGATCTGAACATATATACGGTGACAAGGATTGGAAGACGGATTTTCCAACTTTCCTTCAACTCTTTGTCACTCAATAACTTCGAACCGGTAGAAACGGAGCCTGAGTCGGTTTACAAATCACTTCGGTGGTTGTATGGCTCAAGATCCGGATTCTATCCACAAGGTTAACCGACTTCGGGTTAAATGTTAAACTTCATTCCGAACAGACCACCCACCGGATTTGGGTGATTCCTGTCCGACCCGGGAAACCAAGTAAGGACGAGGCATCTATGGTTTTACTCGCTGTCGAAATACCTCGATAAAATGACAAACAAACAGAACAACCAAGTGTTAGACGAAAGGGCTGATCAGGTCAGGATGCTGACCGATCGGACTGCTGTCCAAACGGACAGCCAGCCGATCGGATAGTCAGCCGATCGACTGGCCAGCCGATCGGCTAGCACATGGTCACACACAATCAACTCATTTTGAAAACTAGTATTGAACGAGCTGTTGTTCGATAGAACTACTGTCCGATCGGATTACTCTTCGGATCATGAGATACTATGCTTCAATACATAATCGATTTTCAACATGTTCAATGCACCAGTAGTGCCACCCGATCGAACAGCCGTCCGATCAGGTGACACCCTGTTGTCCGATCGAACAGCAATTGTGCCTATTCGATCGATCAACTATCTGATCCACTGCACCACACTTTACATTGCATTTAAAAGTCTTTGACTTGTTGACCTGTCCGATCGAACACCTGTCCGATCGAACACCTGTCTGATCCAAAGACTAAACATTGCAATTCATTTGAATGCCTAATCGATCGGGTTGCCGGCCGATCGAACAGCCGTCCGATCGACCGACCTGAAAGGTAAAGGTACTTCAATATTTTCAAATGCTACAACGAAAACTTCAAAAGTCAAACCATCATACACAAACACATCCTTTTCAAAGGAAGAAACAATCCACTCGAACAGCCATCCGATCGGCCTACCAACCGACCGGACAGCAGACCGAACGGGCTGTCAACCGAACGGCCAGCCGTCCGATCGAACAACCGTCCGATCGACCAGCTGTCCGACTCTCCAACGCTTGTTTCCCATTTTACGTTTCACTTATCGTTATGCTATCGAATCTATTCAGGCTAACCGTACTCGCTAAGCGCTCCCTTCAATCCATTAATCGCTGTGAGTATACCCGATCCCTTTTTGCTTTTAGCACTTTTGGGTGTTACATACGTTACGAATATTCAAACTGCAACTATCACACTACTCAAACTATTTGAACGCTAACCGTTAATGCATGTTATACGTGGCTTATGAATGCTTGTTTGTTATGTTTACACATGGAATGCTGTCTACCTGCCTTAGCAACGATAGTACTATAGTTTGGACTCAGCACCCGTTCACACGGGGGTTGTTAAGGATCTTTTACTTGCATGGATTACAGTGGTAATCATGTATTGCGAACTGCCTCGGGCAGTCAACCCGCAGTCATTGGTATCGATGGATCTATGTCGATAACTAACGTGCTTCATTTCACTATGTGTACGTGCTGGTTATGCGTAAACGAATTCGAACTCTATATGCTATCATCAAACTTGTATGCTCACCTTTACATTTTATGTATTGACTTTATTTTAACGTATGTGACAGGTGCTTAGGATGCATATGTGGTAGGAATTTGAAGCTAGAATAAAGCTTTAGAGCCCAACAAATAGTTGTCTGAAGATAACGAATTAAGGGTCTCTAGAAGCAGATAAACAATTGCTGTTTATTTAAATCTGAGTTGTCGGAACAGAATATTTGCCTGGATTTATGTCTGTAATAATTTGTTTACTGTTTGAGACATGGTATGGGACATGTTAATTTAAATTGAATGGTAATGATAGTTGTTATGGAAACTTCTGGACAATCTGTTTCGCTCAGTGCCACGCCCCGATGATTCCGCCATCGGTTGGGGTGTGACACAGGAGGTGGCTGTTGAGGCGGCTCCTCAACAGGAAGAGGTGGAGGAGTGACAGCTTGAAGGTAAGGCTCATTCAAAGGAGGTTGAGCCAGGGAGTTGTGATATAAAGGGGTGAATTCCCATTCATACTTTGACCACCATTCTTTAAATGGATCGGGCCCTTGGTACAGCGATCCTTGATATGGAGAACCGCTCGAGATACTGATAGGGTGGCCTGGTGTTCCGGTTTGCATTTCTGGGTCCGGGTCGTCATCCATCTCCATTTCATGAGGAAAGTGATCCTCGAGTCCCAAAGGGTTGTAACCCAAAAAGTCGTTGACGTAGTCATTGGGATTGAACTGGGCTGGAGAGTAGGTGGAATCTGAGTGATGAAAAGAATGAGAATGCAAGGAATGATAGGATTGGTGAGACTCATGCGAATGGTGTGACTCATGGGAGTGATGGGAATGCTGGGACTCGTTTGGAACAGGCAGCCCGAATGATGGATGAAAAGAAGGTGATGAGCTCAACGAGACAGAGTGTCTCGCTGGTTCGAAAGAATGACCCCACTGGTCATGGGAGTTTAAACTAGAAAACGACGCAGACGGGGTGCACCGATGGGAAGGTCCTGCGTGTCCTGGTGGTCCACCTCGCATTGGACCTTTTCCCCTGCCTCGTACTCTTGGTGGCATTGTTGATGATTATTCCTGTCAAAACAAGTAAATAAAACATAAACAACAAAAGGAAAGTTAAGAATAAATCCTAGGTCATTAGCCTAGACTCGGAAGTCTAAGGAATGTGCTTATTGTGTCATTGAGATTAAACACAAAAGGTTAGTGTTTAATTCACTCAATGTTGGCTCTAATACCAACCTGTCACACCCCAATATTTCCACATATTACCGGTGGGCCCGGCGGGGAGTATCGTGACGTAGTTGATATCATCATTGTCATTACACACAATATAACAGCACAGCGGAAGGCTTGGTAAATAAACTATTACAAACCATAATGTTTGAGTGTCCGAATGAAAGAATATACAGACTGGATTGTAATAAGATCCACAGGCGGATCATAAATAACTACAAAGAAACAAAAATAACAGACTTCAGGTATCTTAGGGATTTGCAAGATCCTCGTATACGACACCTAATAGCTCCAGCCTATTACGAGAGGTACCTTTCAATCAGTCTTTAGAAAATATGTCAATTTACACTGGTAAATACAATTAACTGACTCTTTTGAAAAATATTTATGAAAATTGATTTAAGTGCACATGGCACAAATCATATATACTTGGGACAATTATTTAAAGATAATCTTGTATACAGATTTGTCATACAATTGGGGCCGGTTGGAAGCGGGTCGTGATTAACCGACTCACCACTTATAGAACCCACAAAGGAGTTATCCCCAACATGTGGGTTTTATATTTTAGCATTTGCAATCAACTGAAAAACACTGAATCAGTTCGAAAATGATTTAAAATCAACTGAAATGTTCGAAAATCAATCCGTAAATGATGTAAACACTTCGAATTTATGAAATTTTAGCAACTCAAGAACAATTCAATTTCATTCGAAATCATTCAGATCTGAATTTGGATCTTTCTTTTTAGAACAACAATGTTAAACAATCAACTTCAATCACAATTCAAACTCATATTCGATACCTTTTAATCATGAGCACATATAACGACATCATTCATAAAATCTAGTCACAAAGTTTCAGTCGATGTAAAAAAAAAATCTTGTCTCAGCCAGATATCAACACCAAATTCAGACCTATTTTTATATAAGCAACACCAAAATTTATTGATTCAGTCATTGTGATCAAAATACTTAAACATTTAGTCAACTTTATCCAAGAAAAACAGTTTCAATCGATTTAAAATCAGCTGCAATGAACAATCATCACACAGAAAGAAACTGTAATCACAAGTTTGTATAACTTCGAAATGATCCGAAACAAACGGTAATCACAACTAAATCAACTAGATCGGTTCAAAATCAATCAAAAATCACTGAAACACATCGAAATTCAATCAAAAACTTCATATTTTTCACCGAAAACAACCGATTTAATCCAAAACTCGACTGAAACGTGTTCCTGTGATAGAGAGAGAAGAAAGAGAGGAACGGAGGGGTGTTTAGAGAGAGAGAGAATGAATAGTTTATATATTATATAAATTTTCTATATAATGACCATTTTGCCACTAAGAAAAGGACAAAATAGCAGGATATTATTTGAGAAATATGAGCTGATTTCATTTTTGGACCAAAATGGCAATAAAACTGAAACCACAGGGACCCATATGTAAAAGGTTTGAGTTTTGGACTAAAATGGCAAAAGTGACCAAACCTCAGGGACCAAAATGGTAGTTTACTCTATTATTAATTTTTTACAGATGGGCCACTTAATGGGCTTCTGAAGTTCACGAATGGACGAATAGACTATAGACTATTTGTAAATCACCGGATGGGCTACAATATTCCACGGATAGGCTGCTAAACACCGACTGGACTTGTTACAAGTCCTATCCGGACGAATGAGTATCCAAATTTGACGAATGGACAAAAAATTGGTCCGGATGGACACTTTTTCACTCGGATGGGCACTGTTCATACCGAAAACAACATATTTTTCGGCAAGTTTTTCACTCAATTGAACACATTTTTTATTGAATTGCGTATCGCGACGTTGTCACCTATGACCTATCTATGTCACAACACAAGTTACAAGGCTACGTCGGCAATAGTATTTTACTTACGATGCTAGTGTTTGACCTATTTAGATATTGTTTTGAAATTTGAAAATGTAGCCGTTCTTTTTTTTTTTTTGGAAAATATAGCTGTTTGTAATTTTAAAACACTAAAATTTAGTAACTATAAATCTAAAATCTATAGATATTTTAGTAAAAATAGAATATAATATAGTTTAAATTTTTTAAAGCTAAATAACATAAAACAAGATAAAACAACCACAAACAAAAGAATAGCAATAATACACCTAAAAACAAACAAAAGAATAGCAATAATACACCTAAAAAAACATAGGTAAAAAAAATTAAGTGTAGGTGTAACACATGGTCAACGTGTAAAAGAAATAGAACATGAAACTTTTGAGTTCTACTAGGAATTATTATTTGTTACCATATAGTGTTTTATTAGACCAATGTGTATTCATAAAGTCTCTTAGGGGACGTTATGCGACAAGTGACGAAACGCGTAAGAGAGAGGCTTTATGGTGCTTTATATCACAAGAGGGCAATGGCGGACCCAACATTTTTTTCATTGGGGTCCACTTTTTGTGTAAGGATTTTTCACTACCAAACATTAAAATTTTCGGGTCGGTCATCGTAGTCGGGTCCGGGGCTAGGAAATAATGTAGAAGCATGTAGTGGACATGAAAGTTGAAACTACTACATTATATGTTAGAAGTTTTATTTGGTAATCAAGTGTTAAAACACTAGTTTAATTTTGATGGAAAAAAAATAAACTATAAAAACAAGACATATAAGACTTGAACTAGGGATCTATTTGTTGGAAGACAAGGGAATTTACCACCACACCATGTTTGCTTTTAATACTATGGGGTCCAATTAATTTATTTTATGGGGTCCTTGAAAAATTTAACATACCGGTTCTACTATTTTCTAAAAAAAGATTGGGGTCCGTGGACCCCGATCCGGACCATGTGGGTCCGCCCCTGCAAGAGGGTGGGTTATATATGTATGCGGCTTTATATGTATGTGTATATATATGTGTGTGAGTTAGTATGTGAAACAATCCCCCCCCCCCCCCCCCCCGCGCCAAGGGCGGACCTAGAGTGATAGAAGGGGTAACCTCCGTTGCCCCTTGACGCTCCAACAGTAGTGTAAATTTTAGAAAAATTTGACGTTTTTTCGATTTCGTTACCCCTTTTTATTGAAACGTTACCCCTATACGGATCTTCTAGATCCGCCACTGCACGCCGCTATGATTTTCACAGGAACCGGAAAAAAACACCCCATAGCGCCCGCCGTAGTGGTGTTGGCGGCACTATAAGGGCACCATATACAAAATTGGCGTGATATAACGTGCCACTACATGTGTCCTTAGATATATTGATGAAACATGTGGAAATGAACATAGAGAAATCCATGACATGCCAAATAATGTAAACTATATCAGAAGTTATATTTTATAAATGCTCATATTACAAGCATAATGATGTTATCCTTCCATTTGACAGTAGAAAGTTCTCAAAACTGAACTGAGCAAGTCACAAGAATGATAAATTGAGAGACTCTTCTATATATTTTCATAAAAAAATTAGACATTAAACTTTATATATGGTTGAACACTTGAACAAACACTTAGGGAAGCGATGGTGTTACATATAGTAAAAGATATGACTCCCAATATACTAAAGCAAACCGTCATAACAATCGTTCTCAACATATAACCTCATCTGATCTGATGATAACACACCATAACTGAACATAACATTCATTAATTTCCCACAAAAGAAAACAACCACCAAAATTAGGAACAAGGATGGAGGGCGTTGTTTGTATGAGCACACTCATGCATTCCTCGGTATTCCAAGCCTCTTGCGGAAGTCCTCTTCCATACGCGGAAGCCCATCGCGCAATTTGATTGTCGGCTCCCAATCAAGCACCTCCTTTGCCTTGGTTATCACCGGCTTTCTTTGACGAGGATCATCAGGTGTGTTTTCCACATGTATGATTTTCACTTCCGGGTTTATCAGCTGCCACATTTCATTTTCATACTCGTATTATTTAAACATAAAATTCAAGGGATTTTGGACATTTCACAAAAATAATTAAAGAACCTTCAGAACTAACCTCTTTCACATTCTCTGCAAGTTCAAGCATGGTGAATTCACCTGAGTGAAGATAAAAAAAAGACAAGAGTTAGTCATCCAATACAACTTCACTAAAAATGCAATATATATTCTATATATACTTAAAATGCTATTTTGTCAATATCAACCAACTTTGGCTACTCAACTTTGGTATCAACCAACTTTGGCCTCTCAACTTTGATAATGACATATTTAGCCCTTCCACTTTAGTAATGATATTATTAGCCCCTCAACTTTAATAATGATATGTTTAGCCCCTCAACTTTTGTCAACATCAACCAACTTTGGTCCGTCAACTTTGGTAATGACATACTTGGCCCCTCAGCTTTGTTAATGACATACTTAGCCTCTCAACTTTAATAATGACGTGTTTAGCCCCTCAACTTTAATAATGGCGTGTTTAACCCCTCAACTTTAATAATGACGTGTTTAGCCCCTCAACTTTAATAATGATATGTTTAGCCCCTCAACTTTGTTAATGACATACTTAGCCCCTCAACATTGCAACTTTGTTAATGACATACTTAGCCCCTCAACTTTGTTAACGACATACTTAGCCCCTTAACTTTCATAATGAGGTGTTTAGCCCCTCAACTTTAATAATGACATGTTTAGCCCCTCAACTTTTGACAACATCAACCAACTTTGGCCCCTCAACTTTAATAATTACACATCTAGCCCATCAAAATTAGTAAGGTTTCCTTTTTTTAATTTACATTATTTATGGTTTACCCTTACACTTTATCATGGTTACTATTTAGACCTTTGCGTATTTTTATCTACGTTTCGAACCCACTACAGAGCTCAGGTGGTAACCCACTAGTTGACATAAAAAAAACATATGCATATACCAACGCTGACCTGGATTTCCAAGGTTGATTGGGCCCGTATTGTTTCCTTCCATAAGCCGAATAAGGCCATCAACCTGATAAACAAGAAACGCACGCACTAACTAAATAACTGAAGGTGGCCAAAGTACATGATATTTTAACGATTTTAGCTTTACCATGTCAGAGACATAACAAAAGCTTCGAGTCTGAGTTCCAGGTGATTGAACAGTTAAAGGTTCATTCCTGCATTAGACCCGTCATAAGTAACTAATTATAAACATAAATTATTTTCGATGATTACACAACAAGCAGTGTTATATACCGAATAGCTTGAGCTATGAAATTGCTGACAACACGACCATCATCAATGTTCATTCTAGGTCCATATGTATTGAAGATCCTAGCAATCCGAATTTCTGTTAAAGAAAACATGATTAGCTAAATAATAATTTTAAACATTATATGTTTTGTGTATAACAAGACGCGATTCACCTATTCCGTGCTGCCTGTGATAATCAAACATCAATGTCTCAGCTACTCGTTTTCCTTCATCGTAACAACTCCTAACTCCTGCAATTCACATAAATGCTATTTTGTAAATACTCTACTTCTAATAATAATAATAATAATAATAATTAAAGAAATAAGTGGTCATAGAGAAATACCAATAGGGTTGACATTTCCCCAGTAGCTCTCGTCTTGAGGATGCACAAGAGGGTCTCCATAAACCTCTGAAGTTGAAGTCAACAGAATTCTGTAGGTAAATGAACATCGGTTAATTCAGAACATTGCAGCAAAATAAATCACAAAGGTTCAATTTTAAACCTTGCTCCAACTCGCTTGGCAAGTCCCAACATGTTCAAAGTTCCGATCACATTTGTCTTGATTGTCTGTTTGGTATCAATACATATAATGATGAAGATGAACAACAGAAGTAAATAAGTAATACAGTTGTAACCGAACTTGGGTCATGATTACCTTGACAGGGTTATATTTGTAGAAAATTGGGGAAGCAGGACAAGCAAGATGGTAGATTTGATCCACCTCAACCAACAATGGCTCTGTGACATCTGATCCCAAAGAAAACAAAATGATATATTACTACACAAATACACAATACACCTCTTATGCGTGTAGTGATATAATGAATGGTTGTATAAAAACCACATACCATGACGAATAAGTTCAAATCTTGGGTGACCAATCCATTGTCTCAGATTGTCTTTTGATCCTGTGAAAAAATTATCTACAACCACCACCTAAGAAAAACAACACGATGCCTTAAAACACTATACAATGTCATAATGCAGATCCTCTTGATCTCAAATGCATCCTTCAAATGACAAAATTAAACAAAAAAACGTGTACCTCGTTCTTTTCGTTTTCCATCAATCTGTCTACTAGGTGAGAGCCAATGAAACCAGCTCCTCCAGTAACCAGTATCCTCATATTCGCCTATAAACGTTACACAAGATCTCTCTTATAACCAAAAAAACATACACGTCACAAAAAACAACAAGAGGGTAACTTTTCTTTCCAATATACAATCCATCCAACTTATAACCAAATCGTATAGTAAAATGTGAACAAAATAGCAAAAATCATCCTCAATTTTCAAGTAACTTCAACAGCATACCTGAAAAAACTTTGCAGTACGTAAAGGCGACGGATTCGGAGGCGGTCTGGTAGTAGCACCATTTGCTCCACTTGTACCTTGAGCAGCCATATTCTCCTGATCACTTCTTCACAATATCTAACAAATTCAAAAAAAAAATCTAACAAATTCAGAAAAAAAAAAAATGCAGTTCAAAAAAAAAAAAAAAACTAACAAATTCAGAAACTACTAACACATTCCAATTACATCAAGCAGAATACATCTACACAATTTCAACAAAAAATATACTAACTTAAAAGATCAAATCTCCGATTCAAATTACCTAATTACTTCTTCAATCCGTACTAAAACCCTAACAGAATGATGAATTCCAAAACACTACAAACTTGCAATTAAATAGCCGATCAAACACGTCATATCAACATTATTATTAAATTCGCCACCAAACAAATAATAAGTCTTCAAAAACACTCAAGCTAACAGATCAATAAAGCTAAATTGTAACTAACTGTTGAAGCATCAATCGCACCAAACATTTCACAGATCTGAATCTAATCAATTATTATTATTATAACCAAAAATAACAAAATTGAAGTACAAATTCATGTAAAAAAAGCTCAAAAATAGTAAAACTTACCGAGGATTTTACAGAATTATGCCGATTTTCTTCTAAATTGTTATATGTTGGTCTGCTATATATATACACATGCATTTGTTCAAATGTAGATCGGATGGAGAGAGTAATAGGGTGCGTGACGGTCCATGGTAGCGGTTAAAGGAGAGACGTTGATTATTGGGCCCACTGGTTTAAGACACGCGATCGGGCTGAATGTGAATTAAGTAAGTAATTTATCTGCCACGTCAGCGAAGTTATGTATTTTCTCAACGATCGTGAAATTGAAAAATCGTGAAGGAGTCATCAACTACACGCCGCCTAATGTGAGAATTACGTGGAAGTCACATCTTCTTATCGTTTTTCTATTTTTGTGGCTTAGTACATTAATTTTTGTTGAAGGTAAGATGATTAGTTTAGGATATTTTAAGGATAGATAGTCAAGGAAAAGGTAAGATAATAAATTTATACACTAGATTGTTTTTTTACAGTAAGATGTTATAATTATAAAATGGGTTCAGCATATACTGTAAAATTTGAAAGAGTACAGTACACAAAAATAAACACACACCTTCATTACAACTTTTATTTAATTTATATATAGTCTAATTTGCAACAACTCTATGCATTGGTGTGTTGTACGGGGGGCTTTAGTTATTTTATAGGCATCTCTTTATTGCACTTTGTGTTGTTTTCTTTGTACACTTGCAAGGCCCTCCCACGTCTGTCCAATCAGCTTCTTCTTTAACCCGCTTTTCTTTTCCACCACTGCTATCCACGTTTCAGTTAAAACCACAAACCCTAACTCAAATGGGCGTCTTCTCCACACCTTCCTTCCAATACCTAAAGTTGTGGCTGTTGTCTAAGCAAGAGAGAGAGAGAGAGCGCCAAATGAGAAAGGGCAGAGAAGAAAGGAAACCGACAGGTTCCAGTCTCCGGTGACAACGGATCCACGGTGGCTTGAGGCGGAGCTACGACAGTGGTGAGGATGAACAATATGGTGGCTAGATTATGTTTCCTTCACCTTCCTCGACCCTCTGGATTGAAGTTGTTTCAGATTGTCGTGAAGAAAATTCCGTTAGATACAAGGTAAGTCCGACTATCTTCAACCATGTTATTCTAAGTTGTACATTTATACCTGTAACAATCCTCAATAAACCGACACCCTCGATTATTTCACCGACACCCTCGCTTATTTCACCGACACCCTAATATATTTTAAAATATCCCAAAATGTCCCAAAAATACACCCATACGCGAAAACGGGCCTCAAATATATTAAATAGTATTAAAAATAATAAAAATAGAAATATTAAGTTGAGCTGGGCCGCGTAGACCCACCCCAACCCTTACGCGGGCGGTATAAAGGTTAGAACCTGATTTCGTTGATTTTTAAGTTCAGGCGGGCCGCGTAAGACCCCTGATTAGTTTACGCGGTCCGCGTGAGATCTAAAGTTGCGGCACAGCCCGGCGATGATACGTGTCATCATCGTGGCGAGTCTAGTGATGATCCGGACAAGCTACCCTGTTGACCAGGGTTGACGAGGGCCGCGTAGGCTCTTGCCTACTCTTACACGGGCCGCGAGAGAGTCAAGATCAGCAACTATATAAGAAGGGCATCGGCTTTCATTTCCGATCGCTCAAAACTTTCTTTCTTACTTAAATTCTGAATAGTAGAGATAATACGCGGGTATTATAACCCCTGGATACGTATTAGATACGCTGCCCGATTGATCTAGGGTTCCGTAACGGCTATCGTGGTTCTGCCCGACGTAGTCGTTGGAATGTCGTCTCGGGGAGGGTATAACTAATGTTAAAATGGGTTATTAATACTAACACGTGTACATTTGTGTAAATTATAGATAATTCTCAGGAAACCCTTACGGAAAATCTAAGACAACAATGTGAGTAATCTCCTTTTTGTTAACAGTTTTTACAAAACCTTAACTATTTTACAATGCAATTTAGCGGTGATTGAGTCTTTGTAATTCTTCAATTATTGCCGGTGTGTTGGGGTTTTGTATACAAAATGTACTACACTGTGAGTAGTAAGTCGGGATGACAATACGTTACAATTGGACAATGAGTTAGCCAATGTGTAATATGACCCACAAGTCAGGATTGACAGTACTAAAGGAGTAATTGTGTAGATATAAACATTGTAATCGCTCTCAATACTGTTTAAATTTAATTAATGTTTCTTGACTAAACTGGGATTCACTCACCAGTATTTCCCACTGACAAATGTTTTTAAAACGCGTTTCAGGTAACACAATGTGAAAGCCAATTAGAAGCCAGCTAGACAGCACTGAAGGCTTGGAAAAGTGGCTATAAAAGTTACCTAAATAAAGCAGGTGTTTTAATTCAAATAAAATGGGAATTATCCCTGTAAATCAGCTTGTAATAAAAACTTGGGTTTTATCCCAATATGTTTATTTATATAAGTGGTGGTATTTTACTCTGATAAACATTTCCTAACTACGGTCCTAATGAAAAAAATTACGCTGCCAAATTAAACGACACACGATACCACCGAAACTGGCTCGCGACCGCCCGTTCCCGGGGATCAGGGATCGGGGGTTGCGACAGAAGGTGGTATCAGAGCTAAGCCACTGATTCAGCCACAGAAGTGTTCCGCTGACATCAAAATGTAAAGTGTTAGGAAATAAATTACGAAAATACGTGCATAACTGTATTTATTTGTTATGTATTATTTGACTATTTGTTAGTTTACAGTATGAGCGACCAAGGACCATCTGACGCGTATCGTCAATTGTCTGGTTCGCCTAGAAGCGAAGGCACCTCCTCTTCTCAGCCTGCCCTCTCAGGGTACTCTGCTGATACGGAAGAAGGAATCTTTGTGTTTAAGGCTCAGTCAGAAGAGCCATTTCCTCAGAAAAAGAGGGGATGGTTCAGTAGAGGAGCACACGAGCGTAGAAAACGTATGAAAAAGTTGCAAGATCAGAGGGTACTAGCAGCAGCCAAGAGAGAGACAGATGCCTATGCCCAGGATATGATAAATAGGGGTATAGCCAACATCCACATCCTAGCCACTACTGCAACTGACCCAAATTTGGAGCAAATAATAGCACCCCAACCACAACTGCCAATCCCATACCAACCGATGGAGATAGAAAACCCCGAAAACCAAGTAGAGATGCATGATTCAATCCGGAAGAAATCCCTAGGGTACCTGCACCAAACCCCCTAGACCCAAATTACGATCCCTGGTGGGATGACGTTAGGGACTATGTGCAACGTTACCCGATACATGAAGACACACCCATGCAAACCATAGGAGCCTTGTAGGATCGGTTTGCAACCCGAACGAGTCGTTCAGAAGAGATTTTATCAGTTTCAGAGGCGAAAACTAAGAAACTGATTGCGAAACAGCTTGCGTATCACTTTAACACTGATTATATTGATATACTATCGTTTACAATCAGTCCTCACACCGGCAGCACCTCGGTATGGAATTTCAGAAAACATTTCAAATGAAATCACAAGCCTATATATACTATTCAAATTTCGCTTGGAAACACTTCAAGCGAAAACTTCAATTCTAGACTTTTGTCTTCAAGCGAAATCTTCAAATCTGATTTATGTAAATGATGATGTCATTGTTGTGATGTCATCCTTGATGTCACACATGTGATGTCATCATTCTATAAGATGATGTCACGCTTGATTAGATCTGCAACGAAAACCAAGACTCAACATAAGACGAAGACGACAGATGAATGCACCAACAGACTCCCCCTCAGATGTTGACGAGTCTTAAATGTCGAGTATTCTCAATCTTCAGTCTTTATCAGTCTTTTTCTTTATTAGCCTATACCAGGATCTTCTCTTTGGCTCTAACCTCGTCAGACTCCCCCTCTCATCATGATGGGATCGCCATCTGGAATTAGCTATCACCTTGAGATCAATCCCTGGTTTTATCTCTGTTCAGTTCATCTCCTGCACAATATATTCTCACCACCACATAAGTTTTTACTTAAAACAATAAGAAAAACTTACTAGAAATAGTTAAATCAAGTTCAAATTAATGACCCTGATTAACTAATCTCAAATTCTTTCTCAAAACAAATTTTCAATTCAATACACACACTCCCAAACCAGTTCATTATGTTCAGCACTTGGAATTTTGAATATCAACTTTCCAACATCAGTTGTCGAAAATCTTTTTGAATTTTTCAAAATAATGAAACATGAATGCAATAACAGAAATTAATTGCAGAAATAAAATATGTACAAACATATTTTTGTGAGTTTGCGAAAGAGGATCATATCAGTTTATTTGACCAATCACTAGCACCGTTAAGCTTGATTTCATTTTATGCTCTAAACGATTCACGTAGATTGACAATATATTTGTCCTCTTAAGCTCAATCTAAAAACTTTCGAAATGCTTACCGATACGTTAAGGTATATTAATTTTGCACTAAATTCTTATGGACCCCACGATCTCAGCATATCCCCTCATCATGCAATACACTAACTCAAGTAATGCCTTTAAACTTTATCAACTGTGATTTGTGCGAAAACAAAGCAGAATGTTTAAACATTAACAATCAGGTCGATACTTCCGTATACACAGAGAAAGTCCAATGTTTAAACAAAATAAGAAAAATAAAATAAGTTGAAGTTGTTTAGGCTTTAACCACCAGGTCGATACTCCCGTATACGCAGAGGTGATCCAAAGCTTAAACGAAACACCAAAGAAAATAAAGCAGAAAGTTTAGGCAACAACATCCAGGTCGATACTCACGTATACGCAGAGGATGTCCGATGCTTAAACAAAATAAAGAAATCAAACAAGTTTAAATCTTTGCAAAATAAAATACACAATCACAGCGACTTTTCAGCAAAGTTTGTAAAAGTTCACAAACTTAACCAGTTTTATATCTTATGACAATCAGCGATTACTGAGTAGGTACACAATCAAGAAGGACAAAATCAAGTACTACACTTTCAACCGTGTTTCCCACTAGAACTAGGCTTTTCATTTTAGGTTTGTATCGTTCTCGCAAATCTACTAGTCTAGCTGGGCCTACCGTCACATCTTTAGTGAGACCGTTTATCACATTATAACTTTCCATTTCTTTAGCGTGCTATGACAGTCCAACTGATCTACTATCATTTCCTCTTTTTTACAACAAAACTCATTTTTTAATTTTTCAATGTTTTTGACATTTTCAAATTTTCTAATTTTTTTTTAAATTTTTACTCCCCCTAAAATCAAAATATGTCTCAATTTTGATTTTCTGGGAAAATTTGAAACAAACTGTACAAGAAATGTGACAACATGATGAGAATCACTTCAATTCTCCATTCACTTGGCATGAACAATCAGAACTCCCCCTCTCAACAAACTATTTTCCCATTGTGATCTCAAAACACTTAAGTTTGTTTTAATCAAAATGGTTTTTCCGGAAAATAAGTTTTGTTGATTTTACCACTTGTAAAATTGGGGATCAAATCATCACATTGTTTTACCAATCATATGTAGGAAATCAGATACAACTTAATGTCCCTGATTTACCACTTGTAAGATCAATCCAATTCAACTTCTGAACCACTTGTAAAAATCACAACCATACAACTTAAACCTGTTTTTCAACCAATTTACCATCTTTTAGTTGAATTCTCAAGGTGCCGATTTCTACTCCTCGCTTACAAACCTGGGAGTTCCGACAAGTCCTGCAAAACTTCTCAAAAACACATTATACAAACATGATAAAGAATGATGCCGATTCATGATCCACGATTACCAACTTGTGATCTCCGGCAAGTCAGGTTTTTCATTTGAACAGATTCACCCAAGCCTGACGGTCCTTGGGTGATTTTGAATTCTTGTTCAACAATGGTGGAAAATTTGCATCATCCATTGTTAAACCTGAATTCTCCATTTTTACCTCAACCAATGGCTCCTCTGGCTTTAACGAACCAGAATCATTGCCTGCACATGGCTTGTCTGACTTTGACCTGTCAGATTCATTGCCTGATGGTGGCTTGTCTGACTTTGACACATCAGATTCATCGCCGACCATTTTCTTCTTCTTCTTTTCTTCTTTCGTCCTCAGATTTGTATCCGATGAATTCGTCTTGCTTGACTTTGCCATCGAGGAAGTCGATTCATCATAACTCTTATTTTTACCAACAGATGAACCCGAGGACAAAATCTTCTCTAGATACTCTCTAGCCTTCTTTCTCTTCTTCCTCAGTCTGTCTTTCTGCCCCTGAGAAAGCTTCACTTTCGTTTCTTGAACTTTAGGTTCTTGAATCTTCTATTCTTTGGGCTTGACATTGACTGATTTCTTTGCCATCTTCTGAGAATTAACCCTCAATCTTTCATTTGATCTCCTTGGGCAATCTCTGGCAATGTGGCCAATGATGTTGCAGTTAAAACATCTTCTTGACTCAAACCTCCAACTCTGGCAGTTAACAGCAATGTGTCCTTAATAACCGCATCTGTAACACACTCTGTTATCGTACCAATCACCATTTTCACACCAGATGCTCAGATCATAGCATTGTTTGGATTGGTGATATTCCTTCCTCATGTTTGCTGGATTTGGCTTTTCAGCACTGTGGTCCGACCTGCACCACTTATTGCCAACAATTTTAGAGTTTTTATTTTTCGATTTTTGTAATTTTTCATTGCGATTGGATGATCGATCTGATGAGCTTTTATTATCTTTTTGAACATTTTTCAAAATTTTCTCTTTTTGTTTTTGTTCCACTTTCTTCTTCAAAGGTTTTTGCTTATAGCATTCTTCCTTTTCAGTTGATTGTGGAACAGTTTCTTGAAACTTTTCTTTTAATTTCAGAAACAATTTTTGTTTTTCGAATTTTTTATTTTCATCATCAGATTTCTCATCACAATCTTCAACTTTGACTTTGTCAAAGTTTGTGACATTGTCACTTATTGGAATTGAATTTAAAGGTTTTGGGCAAGGAATAGTTGAAGTATTCACAAAAACCTTCAACTTTTCTTCCCATTCATTGATTTTCTTTTGAGCACATTCTGCCTCTTTCTCAAGTCGAATAATCTTTTCAAGATGAGAATTGATTTCAATTTGTTTTTCAAGATTGTTATTACCAAACATATCTCTCTCATCTTCTAAAATTTTTATTTGACTTTGAAAAACTTTTTCAATCTTCGATTTTTCATTTTCAAAATCTTTTTCTTTTTCTTTCAAAACTTTGTTTTCTAATGTCAAACTGTCCAAACCACTCAACAGTTTGACATTTTCAGATTTCGACTTCTCAAAATTTTCCTGCAAAACAAGAATCTGTTTATCATCAAATTGCTTCTTATCTTTCAACTTCTTGATTTCCAATGTCAATCTTTCCACATCCTTCAATAGTTTGCCATTGTCAGCCTCAAGTTTATCACATTTCGAGCAACCTGAGTCAGAACTTGAGGATTCAATCTTCACAGATTCTTCATTCTTTTGAACTTGCTCTGTCTCCATCTTGTATGTTCCTGCACAAAAGATTTTAACGAAGTCAAGAGGATTCATATTCTCATCAATATAACAACCCCTCTTCATATCGTATTTCATAACATCTTTTGCACTAAGACACACATAGACTCTTTTGTTCAGTTCAACAACCACATCCAAACTTAATTTTTTCAAATTATTTTCTATCCTATTCAGCAATTCTTTCTTTTTCTCTTCATTATCGTATCTATGTGTTGTAAGTTTACTGATGAATTTACTTTAAGATAATTTTGAAAAACTATAATTCTTTCTTAGATTTTCCAAAAAATCATCCCATTCAGCTGGTAATCCATTAGCAAACTTTGATACCATTTCAGCTTCTGATATCATTATCTTGTTTTCTTTCAAATGATCAATCAAACAATCAAATCTGTTCTCCAAATCATCTAATTTCTCATCTTTCTTACATAGAAAACATTTGAACCGGTTAATCCAAACATTTTTAGACAAACCTTGATAATAACTACTGAAATATCCTCGATACCAATCATTTATCCTTACAAGATCATAATTTTCCTTCTCATCAAAGACCATTGCCATCTTTCAAACACAACCTGTTCAAACACTTAAATTTGATTTTGCCGACGACAATTTCCAGTTCAGATCAAAATTAATTTGTCCTCAAAATCCACTAACTCGACAACAACAAGTAACAAGATAAGATGATTGGACCAAATTTTTTTTTTTTAAATTGCCGACAACTTTTAATAATGATCACATGCAATCACAATTTTCAATTAAAGTCTATCACATGCACACAAGATTATCTTGTAAACAAATTGATTCAATCGAAGAACATCACATGCAATCTTATGAAATGTCTGACAATTGTTAATAAATGGATCAGATACATCACATGACTTCTGACTAAACAAGGTAGCCGAAAACTAGATATATCAAACTTTGAGAAGACCGATCATATTTACCACTGATTACCCTTTTCAATTTAAGCCGACACTTCAATTGATTTAATCTGATTGGACCGAATATTCAATTAAAATTGATCAGTACTTCACATGCAAATCACTTAGATGTCTGACAATCACACATGCAACTTAACAACTTTCATTTATATGTTACAATCCTATTAGACCTCTATATGGCTGACACAAATACACTCCACAATTCAATTTTCAATAACCCGATTCTCAATTCTTTTTATTATAAAACCTGTATCATATGCACTCCTCGAACCACTAAATCAATCACAATACTCGATACATGTTTCAAGCGAAATCACACAAAATGTTTCAAGCGAAATTTTGTATATTGTGAATTTTCAAGCGAAATTATCAACTAATCTCAAGCGAAATCATGATGATGTCAGCAAAACGATCTGATTTTGGTCCGATTGAACAAGATTTAATCCGATTTTAATGCTGAAACTTTTCAGGATTCAATAATACATGATTACGCACAAGATATGTGTATTTGAGCCATTTTTAACCGTGAAAAGTTTTGATTTTCGAAAAGAATGGTGTAGAAATCAGAAAAAGTGACGTAAACAGGCTGTTTTGGCAAGATCTCTTCCTCCTGAGCTCTGATACCACTTGTAGGATCGGTTTACAACCCGAACGAGTCGTTCAGAAGAGATTTTATCAGTTTCAGAGGCGGAAACTAAGAAACCGATTGCGAAACAGCTTGCGTATCACTTTAACACTGATTATATTGATATACTATCGTTTACAATCAGTCCTCACACCGGCAGCACCTCGGTATGGAATTTCAGAAAACATTTCAAATGAAATCTACACAAGCCTATATATACTATTCAGATTTCGCTTGGAAACACTTCAAGCGAAAACTTCAATTCTAGACTTTTGTCTTCAAGCGAAATCTTCAAATCTGATATATGTAAATGATGATGTCATTGTTGTGATGTCATCCTTGATGTCACACATGTGATGTCATCATTCTATAAGATGATGTCACGCTTGATTAGATCTGCAACGAAAACCAAGACTCGACATAAGACAAAGACGACAGATGAATGCACCAACAAGCCTACCCAGGTATGGACTCTTTAGATCCCTATTACCATGACGAATACATTAGGGAGATCTTAGAAGATCCTTACCGATTTCAGGCACTTTCACCCCCATATCAGGAACCCGCACCCCAGATTCCGAACCTAGTCCTAGAACCTGCACCCCCAATGAGTGCAGAAAACGTACAAGAACTTAGGACATTTGGTGAGGAAATTTTAGAAAGCAGTGAGAGAATGAGACAGGTGGGAGAGCGTCTCGTATGGAAATACGATGAGCGCAATATGGATTTCTGGATGAATCCATATCCATGAATGTGATGGTGAGATGGTAATTGTAATAATAATAATAATAATAATAATAATAATAATAATAATAATAATAAAATAAAATATGTGTGTACGGATGCCTACTATTATTTATTTATGTTGGTATTGTAATTTTTATTTCAGTACTGGTATGTAATAGATAATAGATGAATGGAGTGGATAGTAAAGGGTACACCAAGTTATTCTTTGAATATGCTAGGATAGTACCGACCCTTGCATCACTAGAGCCGGTATTAATCTCCCGTTACATTTGGGGATTAATTGGAGAGATTAGACATGTAGTCAAGGCAGCTAGACCCCAAACCATAGAAGAAGCTGTAGAATTAACAAACACCTTGACAGATGAACTAGTCCGTACCAGAGAAGAATAACAGAGGAGAAACCTAACCCAAAGGCTTACTCAAGAATTCCGTTTTGGAAATTACAACCGTAGGAATATGGGTTCTACCTCTGCACCTTTCTGCAAGGTCTGCAAGAAAAAGCATTCGGGAAAATGCTCTACTCTTTGCAATTATTGCAAGATGTCAGGACACAAGGAAGAAAACTGCAGGAAGAAATCCAGTAATGGATTATGCTACAATTGTGGAGAAAAAGGTCATATCAGGCCAAACTGTCCAAAACTAGCCCCAGCTGCAAACAATAAGAACACTAAAAATGCTAAAGCATTTGTTCCGACTACAGATGAAGCCAAGATGATTCCAGATGTCATAGCTGGTATGTTTTTAGTTAATGATGTTTTTGCCAAAGTATTATTTGACTCTGGTGCAAACCAAAGTTTCATTAATACATCATTTTGCAAACTCCTTAATCCGTCATTAACTAAACTACCACAAGAATGTCTAGTAGAGACAGCTAATGGAGAAATAGTTAGGATTTCTGAAATCTTGTAAGGAGCAAGAATAGAAATTTTAAACCAAAAGTTTATGGCAAACCTTTATCCCATGAATCTGGCAGGATTTGATTTCGTTTTAGGAATGGATTGGTTAATAGCCAATAAAGCCAGTATTGTATGTGATCAAAAGTCAATCCAAGTAAATCCACCAAAAGGTAAAACGATCACAATTAAAGGAGATAAGTCATCTAGATCCACAAAATTTATCTCTGTGATGAAAACTGCAAGATATATAAGAAAAGGATCTATAGTGTATTTGATTTCCATAATCACTAACACTAAAGGAAAAGAACTAAAAGACATTCCAGTAGTGTCTCAGTTTCCATAAGAATTGCCAGGGCAACCTCCGGATAGAGAAGTTGAATTCAGAATTCACCTGCTACCAGGAACGTCCCCGATTGCCAAAGCACCCTACCGTTTGGCACCCGCCGAAATGCAAGAACTGAAGAAACAATTGGATGAATTGCTGGAGAAAGGATTTATACAACCAAGTTCGTCACCATGGGGAGCACCGATATTATTCGTTAAAAAGAATGACGAATCGATGCGTATGTGCATTGACTACCGTGAATTAAACAAGGTCACGATTAAGAATCGGTACCCATTACCGAGAATCGATGATCTGTTCGATCAACTGCAAGGAGCTCGATTTTTCTCTAAAATCGATTTAAGGTCAGGATATCATCAATTAAAGGTACAGGAAGAGGATATTCCTAAGACCGCCTTTAGAACAAGGTATGGCCATTATGAATTTACTGTCATGCCATTTGGTTTAACCAATGCCCCAGCCGCATTTATGGACATGATGAACCGAATATGTAAACCATATTTGGATAAATTCATAATTGTTTTCATAGATGATATTCTCATTTATTCTAAGAATAAAGAGGATCATGCAAAACATTTGCACGTACTTCTAAGTTTATTAAGAAAGGAAAAGTTTTATGCTAAATTTTCAAAGTGCGAGTTTTGGTTAGAACAGGTACAATTTCTTGGACATTTAGTTAATCATGAAGGAATTCATGTGGATCCCACAAAGATGGAGGCAATTACTAAATGGAAAACCCCTGAGTCACCAACTGAGATTAGAAGTTTCTTAGGATTGGCCGGTTATTATAGAAGATTTATTCGAGATTTTTCTAGAATAGCCATTCCTTTAACTAAGCTAACCTGTAAATCTGTTAAGTTTGAATGGGGATTAAAACAAGAAGAAGCTTTTAGAATTCTTAAGCAAAGATTAACTAATACACCCATATTAGGATTACCAGAAGGAACTGAAGACTTTGTAGTCTATTGTGACGCTTCTAAGTTAGGTTATGGATGTGTATTAATGCAACGTCAAAAGGTTATAGCATAGGGATGAGATTGGTACAGTACCCGTACCCATACCCGTACCGGTACCGAAAATACCGGTACCGAATTTGAACAAAACTGGGTACCAAATACCGTACCGAATATATAGGTACGGTACGGGTACGGGTACGGGTACGGGTATTTTCGGTACAGTACTCGCTTTGGTACCATTTTGTTTTTATTTAGTTTTTGAGCACTTGTATGAGTACTAAATAGGTAAAATTGACATGAGTACCACTATAATACGAGTATCACATAGGTAAAATTGGTACGAGTACCAATACGATACGGGTACCATATAGGTAAAATCAATACGAGTACTATAAATATCATAATACGAAATAAAACATAATACAAAAAAAAACTTTTAAAGGTCTACATAAAATTCGGTACCAGTACCCGTTTTTACCCGTACCTGTACTCGTACCAATACCGAAAGTACCGAATACCAAAATCAATAAAACTGGGTACCGATAGATGTACCAAATACCTAAAATCGGTACGGGTACAGGTACGAGTACGAGTATTTGGGAAAAAAAAGCCCATCCCTATTATAGCATACGCCTCTCGACAACTTAAGAATCATGAAGAGAATTATTCAACCCATGATCTAGAATTAGGAGCTATAATTTTTGCTCTTAAAATTTGGAGACATTATCTTTATGGTAGTAAGTTTACCATATTCACAGATCATAAGAGTTTAAGGTATGTTTTCGAGCAAAAGGAGTTGAATATGAGACAAAGACGCTGGATGGAGATGCTTAGTGACTATGATTGTGATATCCAGTATCACGAAGGAAAAGCAAATGTAGTAGCAGATGCTTTAAGCCGAAAGTATCATGAAAAACCAAAAAGGGTACGTTCTCTTAAATTAAATCTACAAGTAGATTTAAATGATCAAATAAGAAAAGCCCAAGAATCAGTAATCAAGGAAGATACTGAAAAGCTAAAAGGTATGCTAAAAGAATTAGAACAAGGAATAGATGGAATATGGAGATTCCATAAAAAGAGAATGTGGATACCTAAATTAGGAAACCTACGTCATCGAATAGTAGAAGAAGCCCATAAGTCTAAGTATACGATGCATCCAGGAAATGATAAAATGTACCAGGATTTAAGGAAAAATTTCTGGTAGATAGGAATGAAGAAGGACATGGCAGCTTATGTTTCTAAATGTTTAACTTGTTCACAAGTTAAAGCTGAACACCAGAAACCCTCAGGTTTGTTACAGCAATTAGAAATGCCAGTATGGAAATGGGAATTAATAACAATGGATTTTGTTACTAAATTACCCAAAACAAGGAAAGGTAATGATACAATCTGGGTGATTGTAGATAGGCTAACTAAGTCAGCTCATTTCCTACCAATGAAGGAAACTTTCAGTATGGAACAGCTAGCTAAATTGTATGTAAATGAAATTGTTTCATTACATGGAATTCCTTTATCAATTGTTTCTGATAGAGATAGCCGATTTACCTCTCATTTTTGGTCAAGTTTCCAAAAAGCTATGGGAACCAAGTTAAATCTGAGCACAACTTATCATCCTCAAACGGACGGACAAAGTGAAAGAACAATTCAGACAATGGAAGACATGCTTAGAGCTTGTGTAATTGATTTCGGAGGTAATTGGGACGATCACTTACCTTTAATAGAATTTTATTATAATAATAGTTATCACACAAGTATCAATGTTGCACCATTCGAAGCACTTTATGGACGAAAGTGCCGAACCCCAGTCTGTTGGGCAGAAATTGGGGAAAAGCAACTATCTGGACCTGAGATAGTGCAAGAAACAACCGACAAGATTATTCAAGTCAAGGAACGACTGAAAGCGGCACGTGATCGACAGAAGAGCTATGCCGATAACCGACGCAAGCCATTGGAATTTCAAGTATGAGATAAAGTATTATTGAAAGTCTCTCCTTGGAAAAGAGTAGTAAGATTCATCAAAAGGGGAAAGCTAAGTCCCAGGTATATTGGACCTTTTTGAAATTATTAGAAGAATAGGACCTGTAGCCTATCAGCTACAACTGCCAGAGGAAATGGCAGGAATGCATGATGTATTTCATGTATCTAATATCAAGAAATGCTTAGCTGATGAATCGCAAATAGTACCTCTTAAGGACATAAAGGTAAATGAACAACTCAAGTTTGAAGACATGAAAGTCAAGAATCTCAGACATAAGAGATTAGTTCTAGTCAAAGTGAAGTGGGACTCCAAAAGAGGACCTGAGTACACATGGGAGCTTGAATCTGAAATGCAAAGGAAATATCCACACTTGTTCCAGTAGATCTCGAGGACGAGCTCTAAAACAAGGTGGGGAGGATGTAACAATCCTCAATAAACCGACACCCTCGATTATTTCACCGACACCCTAATATATTTTAAAATATCCCAAAATGTCCCAAAAATACACCCCATACGCGAAAACGGGCCTCAAATATATTAAATAGTATTAAAAATAATAAAAATAGAAATATTAAGTTGAGGCGGGCCGCATAGACCCACCCCAACCCTTACGCGGGCGGTATAAAGGTTAGAACCTGATTTCATTGATTTTTAAGTTCAGGCGGGCCGCGTAAGACCCCTGATTAGTTTACGCGGGCCGCGTGAGATCTAAAGTTGTGGCGCAGCCCGGTGATGACACGTGTCATCATCGTGGCGAGTCTAGTGATGATCCGGACAAGCTACCCTGTTGACCAGGGTTGACGCGGGCCGCGTAGGCTCTTGCCTACTCTTACGCGGGACGCGAGAGAGTCAAGATCAGCAACTATATAAGAAGGGCATCGACTTTCATTTCCGATCGCTCAAAACTTTCTTTCTTACTTAAATTCTGAATAGTAGAGATAATACGCGGGTATTATACCCCCCTAAATAGCGAGGTTCTGCTCCGTTGTAAGTATTATAACCCCTGGATACGTATTAGATACGCTGCCCGATTGATCTAGGGTTCCGTAACGGCTGTCGTGGTTCTGCCCGACGTAGTCGTTGGAATGCCGTCTCGGGGAGGGTATAACTAATGTTAAAATGGGTTATTAATACTAACACATGTACATTTGTGTAAATTATAGATAATTCTCAGGAAACCCTTACGGAAAATCTAAGACAACAATGTGAGTAATCTCCTTTTTGTTAACAGTTTTTACAAAACCTTAACTATTTTACAATGCAATTTAGCAGTGATTGAGTCTTTGTAATTCTTCAATTACTGCCGGTATGTTGGGGTTTTGTATACAAAATATACTACACTGTGAGTAGTAAGTCGGGATGACAATACGTTACCATTGGACAATGAGTTAGCCAATGTGTAATATGACCCACAAGTCTGGATTGACAGTACTAAAGGAGTAATTGTGTAGATATAAACATTGAAATCGCTCTCAATACTGTTTAAATTTAATTAATGTTTCTTGATTAAACTGGGATTCACTCACCAGTATTTCCCACTGACAAATGTTTTTAAAACGCGTTTCAGGTAACACAATGTGAAAGCCAATTAGAAGCCAGCTGGACAGCACTAAAGGCTTGGAAAAGTGGCTATAAAAGTTACCTAAATAAAGAAGACGTTTTAATTCAAATAAAATGGGAATTATCCCTGTAAATCAGCTTGTAATAAAAACTTGGGTTTTATCGCAATATGTTTATTTATATAAGTGGTGGTATTTTACTCTGATAAACATTTCCTAACTACGGTCCTGATGAAAAACATTCTGCTGCCAAATTAAACAACACACGATACCACCAAAACTGGCTCGCGACCGCCCGTTCCCGGGGATCAGGGATCGGGGGTTGCGACAATACCATATTCTGATGCTCGATTTTGGTATTTGATAGCTGATTTAGCAACACACGGTAACAGCAATGGTTTAGTACCCAACCAAATTGGTGAAACTCTGATTATATCAATCGGCCTAACGACTACAGTAATGAACTAAGAAGTATTAGTCTGACTCTAGGGTTCCATTACACCCCGGTAGCTAAAACTTGATTCTGGGAAAGTATTGTATGCTGTGTATATGCAAAGGAGGTAAATTATTCAAATTAGTTTTTGTGGGACTTTACTGATAAGAACATGACTTATGTGTGCTTGGTGTTGTTAGTTACTATTTTATATGTATCGTCTATGTTAGTGCATTTATGTCTATCGCCTCCGTCATCTCAAACCATAGCAGAAACTGTTAAATTCTAGGCATTATGTTGTAATAGTTAGAAATATCTACAAAAGGGCAAGGTGGCAATAGTGTAAATAAGAGGAAAGCTCTTATAAGCCTTGGCCTATAAATAGGTGAGTTAGGGTTAACTTTTGGGACTTTTTGCTCATTTGCTACTTTGGAGAGCTTGGATCCTAGAGAGAGAAAGTAGAGAGAGAAAGCTTGTCCAAGGTGATTAAAAGGTGCTGTTAATCGAGAAGATCATATCATGGCTGAAGAATTTATCAATACTTTCTACAACGCGTTTACCTCGGATACAGTGGAAGGTTCAAACGATACACCCAAAGCGATAACGAAAACCATCAAAGACAACATTAACAATGACAACTTTTATGGAACCTATTCAAAACCTCCGAAGCTGAATAACATTGAGGATTATGTTTGGTGGAAGGAGAGGTTTGTCAACTGGACAAAGGCATATGCACATGAGAGTTGGTTTGAACTTCATCAAGTTATCATTCTGGATATCATTCATCTTCAAAATCAAGTTCTGATGAAACTGAGGAGATTTTGTGCAACATTGCTCTTAAATTGAAGAATTCTCCTGCAATGAGCATCAATGCAGCTAAACAACAAATGAGCTTCCTTGCATCTGTTCTGGAATCGTATGAAGGTCTAGTTGCTGGCAAGATTGGTAACTCTGAGTTAACCAAAGAAGACTACGACCAGATTGATCCGGAAGAGATGGAACTCATTGACATCCGTTGGTGTTTGGCAAGCTGCATTCGTAGAGCTCAAAGATATATGGAAATTACTGGGAAGCAATCTCTCGGTGGTGCATCTACAAAACTTGGATTTGATAAGTCCAAAGTGACCTGCTTCAACTGTAAGCAAAAAGGTCATTTCAAAAGAGAGTGCACTAACTCTGCGGTTGGTGGAAATGAACATCCGTTCAATGACGATTATTACCGAAAGGCAATTTACCACCGTAGCAGAGAAGAGCCAAAGATGATTGAAGATAAACCCAGAGAGAAGTCCAGAGCTTATTCTGTAATCCACGATGATGAAGGATATGATTGGAGTCAGATTCTACCAGATGAAGATCGCCCTGTAACAGCTCATGGGAGAAAAACATCAAAGGCCCAGCATCATGTTCTTGTTGCTGAAGTTCATGAAGAAAACAAAGAAGAAAATGTTGCTGCTGAGGTCAAAGAGAAAACTCGAGAAGAGATTTTGAAAGAAAAAACTCCAAGAGAAAGATTCATTGTAGGTTGCAGAATGGAGAAAATGCAGGAAGAATATGAGAATGCTGTTGCAAACAAACGATGGGATAAAAAGCAAGAATGTTATGTCAACAAACAAGGTGAACTGGTTGTTCCCAGAAGTGACATAGTTCACGATGATGTTCTTCTAGTAATTCCTCGATCCGGCGAATATTATTCAAATGTTGCAAAAGACAAGACATATGTGAAAAGGCTGGATAAAATCATCAGAGATGCTATGACGATAAAACTGAGGAAGAGGAATGAAGAAAGAATGAAGAAAAATGTTGAAGAGATGGTAAACAATCTAAAGAAAGCTGCTGAAGAGGTTAAAGCAGAAGCAGTTAAAGAAGAAGATGTGAAGATTGTTGAAGAAGTGAAAGAAGAAGTGATGGTGAATGTGGAAGTTGTGAAAGAAGCTGTTACTAAAGAACAGCAGGTTGGAGAAGATGTGAAGAAAGCAGAAGAAGAAGTGAAGGTTGAAAGTTCAACAGATGATGGTGTTGGTTCTGTTGATGAGAAGCAGCAGAAAGAAGGTGATCAGAAAGAAACTGAAGCAGACACCGAAGTGCCAATCACTGAGGTAAATTCTAATTCTGAAACTGTAATTAAAATCGATGAACAGTGCAAGAAATGCATGAAACCATGCAGTGCTTGTACTGAAAAAGACGAAAGGTTCAGAACAAGAGATCTTGAGTTTACTAAAATTGAAGAAGTTTTTAAAGGTAAATACAAAGAAATGTTTGAAAATGAAAAAGTTTTAAAAGAAAATAATGAAACGCTTTCAGAAAAATGTAAAAAGTTAGAAAAAGAAAATGAAGTTTTGAAAGAAAATGTTTCGAAAAAGACAGGAGAAAGTGATCAAAAAGAGAATGCTTTTCAAGAAATGAAAAAGGAATATGATTCAATAAAATTGGCTTATCATATTACAAAAGAATCATATGAAAAAGTAAAAAGTGAAATGAAACTTGTTCAATCAAGATTGAAATACTGTTCTGAAACAACTAATGAGTATAAACGAATGTATGAAATAAAGCAACAAGTTGTTAATTCTTACATTGAGGATGTTGCTAAGCTAAAGCGTCAGATTGCTGATTTAGAACAGGATAATAACAAGTTAAAAAGTTATCACGCGTCGTCGTATGTGCTTGAACGTATTTTCAACATAAAACCGGAGGATGGTGAGTCTGGGCAAAACAAGAAAGGCATTGGCTCAGAGTTTCATAAAGTTCCACCACCGGAAAAGTTTGTGTTTTATGATGATGAAAAGGTCGAAAAAGCTTTCAACATGGTAGATCAATTGCCAGATAACATTGACGTAACCTATTCCAAATCTGATGATTCTAGTGATTCAGAGGTGGTAGGTAAGGTCGTTGAAAGTGTGTTGAAAGAAGAGTCGGTTGATACAGGTAAATCTGAATCACAGGATGAAAATGAAGGTAATTTTCATGATGGATATCTGAAAAACACAAAATCCGAGAAAAACTTGAATGATGATTCAAAAGGATTGGTTTATACCATGATTGGATCGGACAAATTATTCTTGGATATTGTATTCCCGATTCAGAATGTGATTTCGGAAAAGGTTGATAAAGTTTTCAAAATGGTTGAGATTGAGAAGTCTGAGATTTCAAAGTTTGTTGGTAAGAGTCATAAAGGTTCGTATAACAAACCTGGTTTCAAAAAGAAGAACATGAAGGCTGGGTTGGGTTATAAGAAGAAACAAAATCGAAACAAAAATGAGATGTCAAATTATCAAGCAAAAATGAGTTTTGTTCAAGGAGACAGTTTAGAAAAAGAAAAAGAACTCAAAATGAGACAGTCTAATGATGAGTTCTTTGCTAAAAAGAAAAAGCAACAACCACAGGTCAAAGATGTGTCCATGAGAACATGTTTCAAATGTGATAAAAAAGGACATCTTGCACGCAAGTGTCCTAATCTAAAACCTGTGGATGTTGACATAAAGAAGATTGACGCTGAGAAACAAAAATCTGAGAATGTGAGACAAAGGTCAACCAGATTTGACTCAAAACAAACTTGAAGGTACAACACAAACAAGTTTGCTTTGAATCAAAATTGGAAATCTAACCCAAACAGGTTCGATTCAAGACAGACCTGGAATTCTCACACGCCCAGAGTCAGAACAACTCAAAGTTGGAAAACAACTGTTGATATGACAAAACCACAAGAATTTTGGAAACCAAAAGTCGTTCAAAAACAAAATGTTCAAAAAGAGTCACATTTTTACAAAAGAGGTACTCCGAAAGGTCAAACATGGAGTGTTAAGAAACCGATGATTTTTGTAAAAGATGAAAAAGTTGATGTCAAAGTTGATAAGGTCTTTATGAAAGACGACAAAGACTTTCCGGCATTGAATGAAGTTTATTGTGTTGAAATGCCTAAGGTCAAACAGACCTGGGCTAAATTGTTCAAGTAATTGAGTAATTTGAATATGCAGGTGCTTCTGAAGAAATCTGAATGTTAACAAGAAGAAAATCGAAGCAGCCTGGCACGAGAAGAGGAGGCTGCTGATCCCTGCGATGGTTAAACAAGGAGTTTGTTTGTTCTGTAAATAAATAAACAATATTTCAAAAACCCTAAAAATTGAAAATTAAAAACCAAAAATATGTTTTTAGTTTGTTAAAAAAAAATTGAAAAACCAAAAATATGCTTTTGTTTTTGTCAAAAATATTCAAAAATACAAAAATATGTGTTGATTGAATACGCCGAAACCCTCACGGCTGAACAAACATGATTACTTTCACAAGATTGAAAAACGGTTTTCAAACTGTCGAAAATCAATGGGTTGTAAATCATGGGGGTATGTTATATTTTCTGTAAATCAGTGCATGAAAAGCAGAAAATGGATGGCGAGAAAAAGCTATCAGTGTCGGTTTGTCAAATTTTCTTTAAATGGTTTTGAATTTTAGGGGGAGTAATATTGTCAGAAAATCCAAAAACATTAGAAAAATTTGAAAAAGTCAAAAACATGATAAAATTCAAAAATTGAGTTTTTGTGTAAAAAAGAGGAAATGATAGTACATCAGTAGACAGTTACAGTATGCTAAAGAAATGTATTGATTATATAGCGTTAAACAGACTCACTGATGATATGCCGATAGATATTTATACATTTAGTAAACTTTTTCGGGATATAAACTTAAATTCAAACTTGCTTATTTCGTGGGGAACACTACTTGGATATATAGGTAACCCCTGAAATCTCGTTTGAAAGGTCTCATAATCTGATATACTAGGTCTTTATACTCAATGATGTCTGGGGTATTATTCCGGGACTTCTGCTGAACGGTAGTTCTGACCTAGTCCTTGGATAATACTTTCTGCAAATGCTTGAAACATAGCATAAACCCTCAGCATGCCGATGAAACAATAAAATTGATAGTCGCTGCTGTTGTAGCTAAAAGATCCTCTAAAGGGGACATTCCGTAAAGTCGAAGCTGATATCTCTCTGCGTATACGGAAGTATCGATCTGAGATCCCTTGGCCCTCGCATACCTAATTTATGTACAGATATCATTGTAGTATACTCACCTGTAAGACTGATTATTGGGATTCTGGATACGGGAGTATATTCAAGAGGTGGGACACATGAATGAGTTTAAGTTCTTAATTCACCTAATCCGTATCCTGAATCAGTTGAAATTTGTATGAAAATTTAAGTGGACAAATATATCGACAATCTAAGTGAATTGTTTAATTCTTAATGTATAACTAAGCTCAACGGTACTTGTGACTTGTCAAAAACTGATATGATCCTCTGACGCAAAATCAAACAAAAATATTGTCTGTAAATATGTTTGTACATATTTCTTTACTGCTTTATATTTTCGGAAAAATACAAAAAGATTTTGATTTCTGCTTTATTTTCGACAACCGATGTCTGGATGCTGAGTTTCAAAATCTAAGTATGTTGATTGTGTTTCTGAAAATAAAACAAGTTCATTAATTTGAAACTTGATGTTTTAAAAATCAAAAATCAAAAACAGTTTGTGATATCTCCAAGGTCATTAATTTGGACTTGGATGATTAACTGTGAGGGATTTGGATGCTTATACTGTTAAAATCTCTAAAAGAGCTAGTTTCCGATCCGGTTCGCTGAAACTGCCAAATCTTTGAAGATTGTTGATAGGGGGAGAGTATCAAGTATTCCTGGATATATTCATATTATTATATCTTAGTCCCAGGATCTTGATTTAGAAAGTTTGATGGAGCCAGGTTACGATACCTGGAAATCTAAAAATGTTTTACTTATAAATGTTTGAGGATTGCAGATACCAGACTACGATCCCGATAGCCGAGTCTAAGGGGGAGTCTGAAGACGAGCTCAACGCAAAGGGAAGCGTGCATTCAAGGACCCAGGAACTATTCTGGAGGAGCTTGTAACCGGGAAGCCAGGTGTCGATCCCAAAGCACGGAAGCTTGACGAAAGGGGGAGCCTGAAGAGTCTACCGAAAGGGGGAGCTGGAGCTGAAGACAGATCCACGAGGATTCTGTTCGAGCTAGAGAGAGAGAAAGAAAAGAAGCTACGAGTCTGAATGTTTGAGATTGACTGCGGCAATATCCAAGGGGGAGTCTGTTAGTGCATTTATGTCTATCGCCTCCGTCATCTCAAACCATAGCAGAAACTGTTAAATTCTAGGCATTATGTTGTAATAGTTAGAAATATCTAGAAAAGGGCAAGGTGGCAATAGTGTAAATAAGAGGAAAGCTCTTATAAGCCTTGGTCTATAAATAGGTGAGTTAGGGTTAACTTTTGGGACTTTTGCTCATTTGCTACTTTGGAGAGCTTGGATCCTAGAGAGAGAAAGTAGAGAGAGAAAGCTTGTCCAAGGTGATTCACGGTTCTTGTATCATTTCAGATCTTTTATAGAATCACAGATTGATTACGTCTCGTGTGTTTCGGTCTTGCTCGTACACGGATTCCGCACGTCGTACGAGTCGGTTCGCAATCGTTCGGATTCAAACCGGTCCTAACAGTCTACACATAAAGCGTCTACACATAAAACTTTATGTAAGTGTTCTCATTTTTTGTTTTCATACTTAACATAAGTTTTGACTCAGATTTCTGTTGGCCACATATATTACTTTTGGTTTGACCTGATGATAAGTCCTAACTTGATATGGATGCTTTAAATGTAATTTGATATACTAAAAGAGAAATGAAATTGTAGGCGAAATTTGAATTGAAATGATTTCCATTATTATATATGTTAAGAATGGTGAGAACTGATATGCAAAATTCATTGTTGACTTAGTTAACAGGTCTACTCAAGTAGTCAACAAATCATGCACATCTGCGATAGAAGGTAAGTTATTCTCATGTTTGTTTTTTATTATATGAAGTATTTATGGTTAATCGTCTTAAGTTCTTCAGTATCAATTATATATGTGCCGAGAATTGGTCGGTGATAATTTTTAAACATGAACACATTCATGGCTACCCTTGATGCCTCAAGTCAATTGACGAAGTTGGAGGACTCAGTCGATGTGACAATTAACGTCGATTACGAGTTCTCTGCACCGAAATTCTTCGATTTTATCGAAGGAAAGACTGCATTCGGTGACCCCTTCGGTGGTCCAGCGAAACGTACGTTGGCTTCTTGCATGCTCTTCCTTTGTCAAGATAGTCCTCCATAGGTAACAGAAAAATATTTTTTAAGTTGTTTGATGATTTTGAAATAGATTCGTTTAACACTTTTGGAGTTGTTTATTTTAGGAGATTGTATGTATTTCGAAAAAAAAATAATAACGAATTTTGCGTTTTATAGGGGATTTTTTCAGATGTGGTTTTTATCAAGAAAAATGAGTATTAAAATTTCACGGCCATATTTCAAATATCATTCCTGTAGTTGGTAGAAATGTGTGCTATTAAACTTCACTATTAGGTTCATTCTTTCACTAGGTAACTTGGAAGTGGTGGGTCTGAGCTCATTATTACCAAATCAACTAATGGTGGAATATCTACAAAGCAAACGGTTCCCGGGAATGTATGTGTTTCTATCATCAAAGGACATGTCCATTGACACCACTGTTGTGCTAGCTGCCTAGGTATACCTCAAAATCCCACCACTTTTGTATAAAGTTAAATGGTGGCAAGACAGGTAGTCTGGGTAACGGGTCAAAATGAGTTTGGGTTCAAAATTGAAATGTGTCGTTCATTTAGCCAGTTGGGGTGAAATGTTGGTTAGGTTAATCCTCTTTAATCCCTTTTCTGTCCAATTTGATATCTTTTATATGCATAATTAACACCTTAAACAATATTACTACAATTAAAATTTGAATCTTAGGACAACTTACCATGGGTTTGACTTGAATTGTTGTGTTGTTTCTGTTTAGGGACTGTGGGAAACAAGTGGCTTTAGGTAAGTAACATTCATGATGTTATTTTTTTAGTATTATTATTCAGACATACAGTTTTATGTATATATTTTATATGTATAGTTTATTAACAACAATGATTGACTGAAAATTGATTACAAGTAGATTTGATAATGCCCTTGCTGCAACCAGGTTAGAGTTTTTGTTTAAGAAAATTTTGTGGGTTTTGACTTATTGAAGGGTTGTGATTAAGAGCGTATGATCGGGCCGCGATCAAGTTCCGAGGTATTGATGCTAATCCTAAATTTCATGTAAAAGAATATGAGGAAGAAATGACACAGGTGAGGTGAGAATTTGATTATATATTGTGTCTGATTTGCTTATAAATTTCTTGATTGATGTACGCTTTTTGTTATGCAACAGGTGAAGAATCTTTCAAAAGATGAATTCATCAATATACTGCGTAGGCAGAGCACTGGATTCTCTAGAGGAAGCTCGAAATATCGATGAGTGACTCTTCATAAATGTGGCAGATGGGAGGTGCGTATGGGTCAGCTTGTAGGAAAAAAGTAAGGAACAATTCACGATCTTGACACTTGATAGATGAGATACATACTTGATGTAAAACAGTTTACTTATAGTGTTTGTGGGTAGTTTACTTATAATATTTGTGGGTACGAGTTTTTATGTTTACCTTGGATTATTCGAAAATAAAGTGGAAGTTGCAAAGTTTGTTTTTAGTTTTACAATCACATAATCCTTAAAACTTACTATGTTTAAAAGTATTTCACAGCATTATCTAAAAATATCTCTAATCTCGGTTGATTTGGGAATTAATGCAAAGGAGACGGACTCCTTGCGAATCTCCTAGCCCTCGCCGCAACGCGCGCGAGTCGATTTTCTAGTTATATCTCTAATATTAAAGTCCGTTCATCTATCCTACACCAAGCCGCTTAGCTTTGATCTGCTCGATAGCCATAAGGAGTTCGTCTTTATTGCTTCCATGACATAGTTGCCAGAACGTAGACAACCTTTGAACTCTCTCTCTCTCTCTATCTTCCACACGTGCCACATGGTTATTTGAAAAACCAAATGAATAACCAGCTTCCATATTTTTGACCCCAAGTGGTTCTTTGCTTGATTGGAAGTTTGTTGTTACAGGAAGCTTGACATACTACATAATACAATGAAATGGTCTACTGTCTCCTTGTGAGTATCGCATCTTGGGCATCCTTGATTATTCATTGGAATTTCCCATTTGACCATCTCATTTTTTATTCCTAAGGAGTGTTATGTGCCTTATGTCCAAGCCTTGATGCAAAACTGCTATCGGGCGGGGGGTCTCACTGGAAGTAATATCCCTATTTCTTCGGGGTAGAGGTAAGGCTGTCTACATATTACCCTCCTCAGACCCTACCTTAGTTTTGCTATTGGTCGGATTTACTGAGTATTATGATGATGATGATGACGATGATGATGATGATGATGATTTTTTATTCCTATTATTGCCCTCCTAGTAAAATAATTCACCTTCGGTAGTAACCACTTGTTCCGGAACTTCAACTTATCTTCACTACCAACGTCCAAGTTCTTTATAATTTGATTTCTAACTGTTGCAACTGAGAATTCGTTGATATTTTCAGCTTTCCACTTATAATCATAGTTTCAGAAGAAGTCGCTAGTCACTCTCAGGTCAGTCAATTAGAGAGTTGAGAGTGTTTGGCCGAAGAGTACTCTAGGAGTACTTAGACATGATAAATTGTAATGAAATTAATTTTTGAAAAATTATATATATATGTCAAATGGAAAGGTTTGTCTACAAATGGTTGAATTCTTAAGAAAGCAAACAAGCCGCAGAACTTAGACATTTAACAATCATTAGAATTAAGGGTGGGATATAAGAGTAAAGTAGACAATTATTCTATTATGATAAAAACACCATATTCCTGCAAAATAAAACATTATATACATTCTACTAATAAAACACTAGACAATTGATGGAGAGGGTGAAACCCGAGCTTTAGAGTGTCTAAATATGATGTTTTATGTGTATTTGATGTGTTTATTTGATTGGAATGAGATAACTATGAGAATTTGGTGTTTTGCAGGTAAAGCACATAATTCGGTGCTCTTATAGTGGGTAAAGATGAAGTTGCACGCATAGGACTTGATACTGCAGCTCGAGAATGAATATTGAAGCTTGTTCGGGTGATATGAAGGTTCACGAGTGAAAGGAGTATGAAATAATAAAATTCAAGGGCCGTTTGGTAATAAATGGAAAGTTGTTTGGTGCTCATACATGCAAGAAATTGGAAGAAGAAAAGTAGAGGGGTCGAATTGTCAATTGCTGAAAGTTGGTATTGAAGAAGAAACAAGGGAAGAAGCAGCGACCGTAGCCTACGGTTTCTTGACCGTAGGTTACAGGTGGATATGTTGAGCAAAGAAAAGGAATAGAGATTTTAAACTGTAAGCTACGGTTTCCTTTCGTAGCTTACGGGTTGATATATGTCAGCGAGAATTTGACCAAAGGATGCGACCGTAGCCTACGGTCTCTGAACCGTAGGTTACAGTTGGTTTTATGTGTATGATCAGAGTTTTCAAAGCGTAAGCTACGGGTCCCAAACCGTAGCTTACGGCCCGGGAAAGTCAAAAACGCGCAGTAAAGGGCTTGTGGTATATATTAGGGTTTTTAATGATTGGTTTTCATCATCTTTCTCTCACGATCGATCAAAGGCACTCCAAGGCTCAAAGTTGAAGATTTTTTCACCTCCAATCCATCAAGATTCTCCATCCAATCATCGAATCAACCATGATTTCTTCATCAATTCAAGTTTTTGTTGATTTTGTGAGTGAGACGAGCGGCTAAACTTCTTTGGTTTCCTCCGGATGGAGGGTTTTTGTAAGTTAATTGATACTATGTGTTTGCAACAATCGTTTTAACTTGGTGATCTAAGCATTCGATGATTTTCACCATTGATTTGATTTATTGATTGTAAACAGTTGCATTTATTTAAACCTTAATTTCTAAGCATTCACTTCCCGAGAGTTCTAGTAATTGGGATATATTTAACATGGGGTTAGGGTTTGTAAATTGTAATTGATAATCATTCGATAACCTCCCGTTATGTATTGACCAGAGTACTTAGTCGTTGGTTATCACAATTAGTTAATCAAGTTTAACACCTATGTCTATGTAGGTCACGATTAAACACATAGTTGAAGTTAACTGCAAGACCTGAAATCTGGAGGAACCATTTTCTCTCCTATTGATTTAAATCTCAGTTTTTATTCGTTAACTTAGACAATTCTCCTAAACAATCCAACCATCAATTGAATTTTACTTTTTAGCATTAGTTAATTAATACTTTTCATTACAACACTTTCCACAATCCTCCTCTGGTTCGATATCCGACTTACACTAGCTACTAGTTTATTTCGGTTTTTGCATGACCCTTACGACAGTCATCAAAATGGCACCGTTGCCGGGGAGGCGTGAGCAAAGTGTTTAGTGTTAAGTTCTAGTTTTAGTGAAAAATAAATTCAAAAATTCAAAAAAGATAGTTTTACTCTGTTTTGTTTGGATTTACGCGAGGTTTTCTTGTTTTTGTTTGTGCAGGTGATCTAAAAAGTGTATGCATATGATGTGCTACAAGTAGTTCAATAAAAATCAACTAAATTAACCTAATTATAGACTCAAAATAATAACCTAGACTCTCTAAACTTGACTAAACTACTCACCGGCAAGTGAACCGGTCGACTCTAGTAAAGAAAAGCAAGTCCGGATGTCGAACCCACGAGACTCTATAAACTACGTTAAAGACCTTATTTAGACTGACACTGACACGACTTAACTATTTTTGTGTTTTGAAGGGGGGGTTTACTAAAATACTAGAATTGAAATTAAAATAAAGCTAGACTACGACACGAAAAAGAACTAAGGTTTGATTTAATAGAGATTAACGACTACCTAGGCTTGAATCCAGTTTAACTAGGAATGGATTTCTAACGGTACTACTGTGGTATGGAACCGGGATCTTTATGTCACACCCCCAAAATCCACAAGCGGAGTATCACCACAGGAGGCGTGACTGACCAGGATCAAGCCACCAATCATATTGAACAATATAAGTAAGTAAATAAAAATCCAACCCAAACAATATAATTGGTGTCACAAACAAAAAGTAAAGTTTAAGTGATTCAGCGGAAGCATAAAGTTTAAAAACCCAAGCACAAGGTTAATAGTTAAAATGTTAACATGGAACTCAACAGTCCATGTCCCACAACGACTCCTGCTCCCATGCAAGCTCCAGCTAAACATCTAACGACCTGCAAGGTATGTAACAACGAGTCAACAACAAAGTTGAGCGAGTTCACAGTTGGTTTTCCAGTTTAAAGTTGTTTCAAAAACCACGTGTTCATTCAAAAACCATGAGTTATCCAATTCATTGTTTCCCAAACCATAATCAGTGGGGGCTACCCCATGTAACCACTAGATCGTTACCATATCGACAACTGACTGGAGTATGTTGTGCCCTATGTCAATGTCTATCATCATGGACTAAGTGCCCAGATCCATTAGTCCACTCCCGTCCTCTGCGGCACGGTGTGAGGCTTGTCAAACCTAATAGCGCTATTTAACTAATGACCCGCTCGCCATTGGCCCGACGATTAAGTCGATATAAAAATGAGGGACTTAATGATAGAGTTTTGTCTAGTAAGTTATATGTTGTCATTCTTCCCAACGAGAATGGAGGTACGTAATCTACCCAAGGAGAATACGCAGGTTTAATGTTGTCATCCTTCCCAACGAGGATGGAGGTACATATTCTACCCAAGGAGAATATGCAGGATTTCGTTTTAGTTTCTTAACCCATTCCCAACCACCGGGAATCCCATGCCTTATAAAAAGTGTGAACTCACCTTAGTTTGCTTGGTTGGTTAATCTACTTGTTCACAGTTAATCAGTCAAAGCCTATAGTATGCATACATACGTAATCAGTTTGCATTCACAAGGATCACGTGTAAATACAAATCACAGTGGGTATTCAATCAGTGATCACCAGGTAGCACATTGCAGTTACACAACTTGTTCAATTTCACAGTTCACATGTATGTTTAGTAACAGTGCTTAACTGTCAAGTATGCTAATCAAAACTGAATCATGTTTCCTCATGCATATCTTCAACAGAAAAAAGTCAGCATATAATCATACATCATTACACTTGTACCAAACTACATTCTGTTTGTGAGGTTCTGACCTACGGCGAAACCCCTAGGCGACGAAACCCCAAGGTGACGAAACCCCTCATGTTTCGTCGACATGGAGGTGTGACGAAACCTCTCATGTTTCGTCGGCTTGAGAGTATGCCGAAACTCTACTATGTTTCGTCGACCAAAGTGTTTCGTCGGGGTGGGACTTCCGTCGTCAATGCAACAGTTAAGCATACACACACTGAAAACCCTAATCATCAACAACCGTTTCACCACTATCATCAATCATACAGTTATCTTCCAAATACAATAAACATTAATGCTACTTATCATCATTCCAAATACATCACAGCACTTAACATCTAGCATGAACCCTAAATCATAAAGTAACCATATATGATCTAGATTGCCACATGAATGTATTCGATGATCAGATCCATTCAGCACGAGTACAATATCAAACAGAAGCATGGGCTCCAATTGGCAATCATGAATGAATACAGTTCCATGAGTTATCATCCTGCAGTTTCTAAACAAATTGATTTGCACTAGAACATCAAAACCCTTATTACATGATTTTCAATTCAAGCATTAATCATAGCCAAATCGTTTAGCAAACAAACTCTCTTATTATGATAGATATCTACGCACACAGTAACAAGTAGATCGAATCGGTTATTGTGACTAACCGGTTGTGAGATGAAACACAAGAACTTCTAGAGAGGTAATGGTTGTCGTCGGGTGCCAAAGAGAGAAAGAGAGTCTAGGGTTTCGTGAATTGTGGTGTGTGCAATATATATCGTAACTGCTGATTTAATTTGGGCTATACCTGGGCCGAAAGCCCATATCCACGAAACATCAAAGGGAGGTGATGAAACTCCATGTTTCGTCGTGATGGACATGACGAAACTCCAAGGTTTCGTCAGTGTGGTGTGGTGAAACTCTAACTTGTTTCGTCAAGATGGTTTTTAACTTTTTAAACAGTTCACAAGTTTCTATTACTTAAACAAATAAACACATTAATCGTATACTAATCAATAACACAATATCTTAACATAAAACAAACGTGCACAATTACAAGGCAACACAAGTTATGCAAACACACTTGTGAAACAAATAACGTGTCGAGGAAAGACCTTGAAAACTCGGGTTGTCACACTTTAAGTACTAAACCCTAAGAAATCACGACTAAGACCTCCCGACCCTTCTCAGGAAGAAACCTGTGAGACTCTACAAGGTTGTTATGAACACCGGTTGTTAGACTTCCTCTCAGTCCTCTAACGTCTCTAAAAGTGCCCTAATATGACAATCTATGTCACACCCCAACCGATGGCGGAAACATCGGGGCGCGGCACTGAGCGAAACAGATTGTCCATGAGTATCCATAACAACTATTAATTACCAGATATTTAAATGCCATGTCCCATACCACAACATATCCAAATAAAACAGTTATTACAAATAATTGTCTAAAAAACAAACATTGTTCCGACGACTCAGATTTAGCGTGACATAACTAGACCCCTAGCTTGATTCACCAAAGCACAACATTCCTAGCATCTTAAGCACCTGTCACATACGTTAAAATAGAGGTCAATACACATAGTGTAAAGGTGAGCATACAAGTTTAATAGTAATAGTAGAATTCGAAAGTGTTTACGCATAACCAGCATGTAACATGTAAAATGTGAAGCAAGTAGGTTATCGACAATGAAATATGCACAGACGTGACTGTGAGTTGTAGAATGCGCAACACATATTACCACTGTGACATGCGAGAAAAGCCCTTAACAACCCATGTCCACGACAGGTGCTGAGTCCAAACTATAGTACTATCGTTGCTAAGGTGTCAGGCAACAATCACTGTGTAAACATAACATACAAGCATTCATCGAGTGACACGTATAACATGCAGTAACGGTTAGCGTATAAAAGTGTTTGCGTTGTGTGATCGATGTGATTTGATATAAGTAACGTATGTAATACCCAAAAGTGCTTAAAGCAAAAAGGGATCGAGTATACTCACAGATTGTGTTTAATAAATAAACACTCTCTTGGATTGAAGGGAGCGCTGAGGGATTAGCCTGAACAGTTAACGATAGCATAAGCGAATGAACGGCGCCAAAATGGGAGGCACCAAACCATTAACGCCCTTGAGGAATAAATGACGTGGGGTCCACCCTTGACGATCCAATCACACTTGTTTTCTTTTTTAATTAGTTTTTGGTTAACATCCCTAATCTCTCCTGGCCATCTTCTATGTTGACAACATCCACCAACTAACACCACCGTATCATTCCTTCTATGTCATCTTCTCCCACTCTATCTCCTTCCTCTCCCTCTCTCTCTCTCCTACATTAGAAGGAAGATTACATGCCACATTCTTTAGTCTCTCCATGAACACGACATCTACTTAGAAATCGTTTCTTGAATTGGCTCTACAACCACTTGTACAAACGGTTTAGATGTATTGTTATGGGTTCTGATTGGTTTCATGACTTGTGGTGGGTTACATGGTGGGGTACATCAACTTAGGTAGGTTTCATAGCAGAGTTTTACAATGATGCATGTTATTGGTCTTTATGGTGTGTGTTTTCTTAGTTTCAGAGGTGTTGTGCATGATAAATGATAGTGATGGTGGTTGTAAAAATCAATGACAGTGAAGGATGGCCCGTGGGAGATCTTTAAGGCCCAATGGGGTGGTTGCGGCAAACGTTAGGCAAAGTTGTTGCCGATCGGCAACCCCACCACCAACAATAACATCCGTGCGGCAGAGAGAGAGGGAGACTTGATTTCGGCGAGAAGTTGCCGATGGGGGAAAGAAGAGAGAGAGGGAGAATGGTGGGGCCCAACCCAAATCAACCAATCACAAATTTTTGTTTTTTTTTAAATTAGTTTGTCTAATCTCAAATAGGCATGCACCCCTTGTGTTTTGTGGGTAATAACCAAGAATATAAGGCAAATTACATGGCACAATATGATTGGGTGGGGGGAAACTTTGCCTAATCCTTTTAGGCATGCACCCCCTTACCCTAAGGGGGGAGGGAGTGGTTATCACTTGCAAAAATTCCATCACTCACAACAGGGGTGAGCAGAAAACCGAAATAACCGAACCGTAACCGAAATAACCGACAAAACCGAACCAAAAAAACCAAACCGAAACAAAAACCAACGGTTCAGTTTTAGGATTTTTAACAACCGAAAAATTTCGGTTCGGTTTTTGGATAACAATTTTCAATAACCGAAAAAACCGAACCGAACTGAAACGAAAAAACATATATTTTTATGTTTAAGTTTAAGTGTTTAACCCATTCTATTAGAAATTATTAATTTTTATTCTTGAATATCAAGTACTTATAATAAAAACATTAAGATGTTTATTTATAGTTGAGATGATTTATTTATTGCCTATAACAAATAACAAAATTTAATATAAAAATTAAACAATTTTCAAAGTCTTATAAAAGAAAAAGTCCTAATAAAAACTTTGAAAAGACATAAAAAGAGATTAGAAGGTTAGGTTTATGTAAACATTTTTAGTTAAAAAGATTAACTATAATAACTTAAATGTAAACATATAAGAAAGATTCTTAAATTTTGAATTATACTTTTTTATTTTTGAATTTTACTTACTTTTGTTTCAAAAACCGAAAAACCGAACCAGTGTAAAAACCGAAAAAAACAAAACCGAACGGTTTTGAAAAACCGAAAACCGACATTTCGGTTTCGGTTTTGATTTTGCCCAAAAACTGAACCGAACCGTGCACACCCCTAACTCACAACATCCAATCAAGTTCTGCCATGTCATCAACCATTATTCCATCACTCACAACCTTTTTTAGTGGAAATGTTCATCACTCACAACACCCAACAATAAACTCTCACACCCACTCACATGTTCCATTTATCACGGCGTGAATTTTATGACGCGAATTTACATTCACGCGTGAACTTTTATGGGTGGTGGTGGTTTGTGCAAATCTTCCACGCGTTGAACATGTTTATCACGGGAAAAAAATGTTCCTACCCCACCTCCCCTAAGGCTGGAGGGTGTGGTTGGAGCCCCCTAGGGGCTTTATCAGGCCACGTCAGCGCCACCTAGGATCCACCTCAACCATGGAGCCCCCTTTAATTTGCATGGTGTGGATGGAGCCCCCTATTAAACAAAATAAAAAAAATTCATTAGTTTAAATCAAGTGGGCCCCTTCTATAGCGCCCCTTCTCCATAGTTACCATGATGGAGCCCCTCATATAGCGCCCCCCTTTAAATCCGAGGGTGTGTAGGTATAGCGCCCCGGGGCGTTATAGATGATGAGCTAACGTGGGTGACGCCCACACACCCTCGAGCCTAATACTTACAATACTTAATATCGCTCACATGGGAAAGTAATCATTTACAAAGCTAAATAGTAATAAAATTTGTTAATTTTCACACGCTTTCTAAATCACTAACATGGGAGGGTAATCATTTACAAAGCTAAATAGTAATAAGAGCACCCGTAGTGGTTATAAATTTGGGCGTTTTTGGGGCTTAATCACGCCCAATATTGCCCCTTTGCCACTACGCATGGGCGTGATTGGGCTTTTTTTGGTTTGGGCGTTTTTTAAATCACGCCAAGAGGGGGAAGAATTGACCAATCAGATTTTAGCTTGCATTGTTTTGTCCAATAACATTTTTTGAATTGTTTTTTTATTTTATTTTATTTTATTTGATTACAAACATAATGCCCCACAATCCCCATATCTCCACTACACCCATTTTAGAAAACGCTCAATAATGCCCCATTGTTGACTGGGCTGCCACATAGCACAAAACGCCCAAAGGTGAATATTGCCCACTACACATGATCTAAGAATTATTAATTTTTACACGCTTTCTAAATGTACTTTTGAAATTTGAATATATGCGTGTAACAAGGTTAACTAATAAATAATTGATTTTTTTAATTAAAACACGTGACAATCATAAAATGGCCTACTAAACTTTTAAAAATATTTTGTATGTAAATATATCCATTAAGTATACTAAAACAAAACAATCTTATGTCACATGCCATAAACTTAAGCCTATTATTGTCATGTGGCAATCCCTTACTCCAAATCTATGTGGTTTAGGAGGGAAAATTATTTTGCTTTAATTATCTTCTTTGTCTTAATGATCTTCCTTATTTACTTAATGATCTTCCTTATTTATTGTGTCTTTAGATTACTATACTATTTAAAAGACATCTGCGAGATATGATATTAATGGAAATACTTATAATTCGAGTTGAATATACTTATTAATTATCCCGCTTATGAAATAATAAGTGCACTTTACATCAATATCGCAGGTAAGCGAACAACAAGCTGCGCCGCTACCCCTTTCTGAATAGCAAACCCTAGCCTATTAAAGACAAACCCCTGCCCCCTGTTGATGAGCAACTGTTATGGACAACCTTTTGGACCCTAGTCAACAAACGGATAGCTTCTGGAGCTAGGGAGCCAAATGTGTCGAAGGCGAAGGGGACAAATGCATGTTGGTTATCAGCACATGCTTTAGCGTGTTTATCCACCTTTTTTGATTCTGCTTTCCTTATAGCTTGTCCTGCTACAAACCCGTTTTTCCTTAAACCAGCTAAGGGGGAGACTCATGTGAGATCCACACAAGCATGTTTCCCTCCCGCCCAGCCAAAGACGAGTAGATCCGCTGGTCTCAGTGTAGATCTCCCTTCCATGGGGTCTGTAAGGAAATTCACAGGGGCCTCCTTCTTCGCAGAAATCTCCGCTCTCCTCAAGATGTCCCCCAAAACATCCCTCACCCAGTCATGCCGATATTTGAAACCAGGGAGCTCCTTACAATGAACAGCATGCTCCCCTTATTTATCCATGCAGGCTTTACGGCAGATTGGGCAGGTTTCGTCTTCTGGATACATAGGGATCATCAGCCGGTATTTGAGGATAGCCCTATACTCAACAGTCGACATGCATTGCCCCAGCCCCTCAATCGGGATAACAGTAAAAAAGTCTTGCGCATGGGGGCCTTTCAAGCACTCAATCACCGCCTTCTGGCGGGGAGACAGATCAAATGTTTCTCCCAGACTCTGAGCGATTTTGTCAAATAGAGCATTCGCCAAAGTTTTTTGTGGCTTTGGGGGGCGGTGTCCATATTAGAGAAACCGCCAATATCAAAGTCTGGAAGAGAGACACTTAAGTACTCAAGGACCTGTTGGTAGTCTACGTCAACCTTATGAAAATATGAGATTTGTTAATATTCTACTTTATAGTTTAATAAACAAGCACATTATTTTCGAATCGTGATTTTGGCATATATACTTTTATTGATTATTGCACTGATTATTGCTTTAGTATTATAGTAAGATGGCTTCCAAGGTAACAAAGAAAAATTTCAATTATCATAAAATAAATATTATAGTTGTAACAAGCAAATAACATTAGTACTACCTGAATGTTGAAAATTGGAAGCTGCAAATTTCAACAGATGTTCTACAAATCCTATAAATTTTGAGAAACCCGACTCTAGAAGAAGGTGATCTCGACCGCCATGCTCATGTAACTCGAGTAAAAAATGTGTTTTATATTATTTTACAGACGCTGCTCCTAAGTTCGAAACATACTAAGTTCTATATTGGAAAAAAGTCATATAAATGAATGAAAAAAACTAACTAAAGTACATGATCCGAAAATTGGCAGTTCCGGATGATTTTTGTTATAGCAACAAAACGGAGTTTTGGTGGAATGATCAATGTAGTTTTACTGATAATGGAACCAAAACAATGATCAATGTGGGTATTGAGGTGCGACGACGGACATAAGTTGTTCCTTGATCGTAAATCAGTGGTTTCGGTCATTGTAGGAAATGGTCTAGCCATCATTTGAAGCATACCGAACATCTGCTCAACTTGGGATCACACTAAAATTGTATTATTGGTTGCTTTAATTGATCAATTGGTATCTATTGCTTAAACACAATCTGAAAATGTTGGACATGACAATTCATTCGAAACCGCTTGGCGGACTGAATACTTTATATTGCTTCCTAAAAAATAAAATGATGTTTGTTCATACATGCCTTTTCGATAGACTGTATACTACAACTTTCCAATAGACTGTATACTACAACTTTCCGATAAACTGTATACTACAACTATATATTTAACATACCATTAAGTAATATTTATATTTTATATATAAGGTCAAACAAATTACACCAAGATAGCCGGTAAGCGGGCAACAAGCTGCGCCGCTACCCCCTTTTGAATAGCGAAACCTAACCTAGTAAAAACGAAACCCCGATCTCTAGGAGACGAAATGTTGCTGTGAACAACCCGTTGGACCCGTTCAAGAAATCTGATGGCTTCTGGGGCTAGTGAGCCAAAGGTATCAAAGGCAAAAGGGATAAAGGAATGTTGATTATCCTCGCAGACTTTGGCATGTTTGTCCATTTTCTTTGCTGCCGCCTTTGCAATCGCCTGACCAGGGACAAAACCTGTATCCCGAAAGCCTACAAGGGGGGAAACCCCGGTAAGATCAACACAAGCGTGTTTACCTGCAAATGTACTGTTTGACGAAAATTAAGTAATTAGTTTGACGAAAATTTATATTGACATTTCTATGATTGATTGTTAATTTGTGGCTAACCAAATGTACTGTTTTTTCAATAAATATGGTGCTCCTTAAGAGTTTGATATTTTGCTTATTTGAATACCTTTTTACGCAAAACTTATTAGATTTAATATTTTGTGTTATACAATTAGCCCATTTTCAATTTACCAATATGCTTGATTATAAAATACACACAAAAAACTCTTTTATCCTTTAAGGAACTTTATATGAATTCGAGTTTTGATTTTATACAACAAACTAAATTGATTAGTATATATATAATAAAGTAATTAAATTAGTGTCTTGTATATACACGAACACCCTAACCCTAAAAAATATAACAGTTACATTCATATCTATTTTAAGTTATGTCAAATGTCTTAAAGGTTATTCTTGTAGTTAAATGGTGTGTTTCACAACAAAAAAAAAAAATGTTTGGTATTCAAACACTACATGGTGCCGATTTTGATGTATTTATCCTTGAATAAGACTTGCTATTAAAAAACATATTATCAAAACTATAAATTAACAATTCTATTTATCTTAATATATTACAAAACTAGGTTAGAACCCGTGTATTACACGGTTTGCATAAATGTAATTTATATAATAAATAATAAAAAAGATATATCTTAAAAAAACTCATATATTGCACGTGTTGAATAAAATATAATGTCATATATTAACACAAATAGTCATCAAGATTTATCTTTTAAAAATTAACATTGATGTACTATTTATTATTATATCATTTTACTTTGTTTTTTTATTTTGCATAAATGTAATTTTATATAATAAATAATAAAAAAGATGTATCTTTAGAAAAACTCGTTATTTACTATGATCATAATGAAAACAAATGTTTATATTCCTATCTAATTTTTTATTTAACATTATTATTATTATTATTTAATATGATCATAATAAAAACAAATGTTTATTCTTATCAAAATATTTATTCTTATCTAATATTTTGTTTAAGATTATAAGATTTTCATTTATTAGTATAGGAAGATGACCAACATAATTAGAAGGGGATATGAAGATGTAGTAATATATAATGCACTATCCGCAGGGACTGAAGTACTCAACCATCAGGATTCAACATTAGCTATTCAACCATTCAGGGGCGGACATACCTTAACATAAGGGGTAGCCTCCGCTATCCCTTGGCGCTCCGGCGGTAGTGTAAATTTTATAAAAATTTGACGGTTTTTTGAAGTTTTTCCAATTTCGTTACCTTTTTTTCTAAAACGTTACCCATATGAAAACTTTATAGATCCGCCACTGCAACCATTGATGGTTTACTGTGTGATTTATGTCCAATCGATTGTAAACGAATATCATTTCCGCTGGCCGAGAGGTACCATTTTGCTTAATGTATGATTGATCTACTGTTTATTTCTCACCACCAATGTAGTTGAAGCAACTGTTGAAGTTGAACAAGCAAACAATAGATATGGTTATTTACTTTAAGTTAGTGGTGTTATCTTTCTTTCTGTTTACTTTTGTTCATCTATGTTTGTATAGAATAATAATTAACAAACACATAAATGTTCATTTTCTTAACAAAAAAGATCATTTTCTTAACCAATGAATACGGACAGACTACTCGTTAGTTTAAGTCTTCATGTTCTTGTTTTGTTGAAATTAAAATTTGTGTGTTTATTTGGCTTGTTCATAGGTTTAAGTAAAGATGAACCTCTAATGCACTACTAAAACTGCTTTTTTTTACGTTTTAAACAGTGTTGTTGAAAACAATAGTTATAAATAATATATTCCGGTTCTTGTCACCATTGTGGCTGTAGTTTAGTGGTAAGAATTCCACGTTGTGGCCGTGGAGACCTGGGCTCGAATCCCAGCAGCCACATGTTTCAACTTTTTTATTATAGTTTTGTTTTTTTCTCTTTAAAGGGTTAAGCAAGAATGTTATGAATTTTTTCTCTCAACTTTTTTTATTATGATTTTGTTTTTTTTCTCTGTAAATGGTTAAGCAAGAATGTTATGATTTTTTTTGTCCATGAATTAATTCATATTCCGTTGAGGATGGATAAAACAAAGATTATTCTTACAAATAATATCAACATAAGTACATAGCTAATGCCAAACTAAAATAATAAGTTTGTAATAACAACCTATTGCTAATTTGTATCGGACAACATTAAATAAATATAAGGTTGTGTTTACTACTTTACTTCAACATAAACATACACGGTTCTTATGGTTTGAACTTCAGTTTTGTATAAATATATGGTTAAATCTAAGTTAGCAGTAGAACTAGAACCAAACGAAGTGCTTTGTCATTGATGTTTGCATAGGACTAATCATATATCAAAATATCAAATGTTAACCGTCTATGATGATATATATCCACGTCGATTAACGAAAGTGATCGCTCATCCACCATCCACGTATGTTGATGAACAAAAACCGATCATTCATACAAAAGTTGACCATCCACGCTACACAAAAGTTGAAGGTGATCGTTAGTTTCAGTCAAACCCTTTGAATCATTTGCTATGCATCGAGCGATAAGGATGACCTAACTAAGTTTTCTATAAAAATAAAGAGTGTCAGAGTAGATTACATGTAATTACATGTAAAACCAATTGGTCCAAAAAGCACTTAAAATATGATAATAGCAATCCAAATTTCACTAAGAATCTTTGTGTGTGTGTTATTTGTCTAAGAGTAAACTGCCATTTTGGTCCCTGTGGTTTAGCCAGTTTTGCCACTTTAGTCTAAATCTCAAACTTATTACATCCAGGGCCCTGTGGTTTGGTTTTTGTTGCCATTTTGGTCCAAATTTCAAATTTGACCAGATTACCCACTTTTGACCCTGCTATTTTGTCTTCACCCTCAGGGGCATTTTGGACATTTTGGTCATTTATTATCTCTTTATTATATAACTCAATTATAATAACTCACTCTCTCTCACTCAACACAGACATCTCTCTCCCTCTCTCAACACATAGCTCTGCTCCTCTCTCTGAACCACCACCACCGCATCATCCGCACCACCACCATCCCACTGCCGCCAACTCCGGCGGTGGTGTTCTCTTCCGATCACTCTCTCTCTGTCAGTGTTGAAGGTAACGAAAAGTTTGTTGTGAAATTCTAGAGAGAGAAAGTGGAACAAACCCTAAATTGGGGGTTGATGGTGGTGGCGGTGGTGAGAAGGGGGATGAGGTGGTGCTTGTGGCGGCAGAGCGATGGTGGTGGTGGTGATTTTGATGTGGGTTTAAGGCAACCGATTTGATGATTTTGATGTTCATACATTCACCGATTTGATGATTTTGATGTGGGTTTAAGGCAACCGACCTCACCTTAATCTCTGCCTTATTGGTGGCTGAGGTGTGGCGGAGGTATGGTGGAGGTGGTGGTGCTTGTTGTTGTTGTTCTGCAGTGGCATTATTGTTGTTGGTGTGTGTATGTGTATGTGTCTGATTAGGGTGTTAATGGGTGATGGATGTGTCTGATTGGGTGTTAATTGTGGTGGCGGTGGTTCTCACAGTGGTTCTCACAGAGGTAGCAGGTGGTGATGGGGCTCTACGTCCTCTCTCTCTTCTGGTCTACGTCCCTGTCGTCATCGGGAATTCATGGGGGATGTTGCAGACAAGAGATGAGGGGAATAGGGAAAGGTAGCGGCTGATGATATTGGCTAGGGTTCTTGAATGAGTGAAGTAGAGAGAGCAGGGTTGGTGGTGGTGATGATACGGTGGTGGGGGTGGTGGTTGTGGTGGTGGTAGTTCAGAGAGAGAGAGAGAGAGAGAGAGTGCAGAGAAAGGGGTGTTTGGGATTTATAATCAGAGTTTAGGGGGTGTTTGGGATTTATAATCAGTTTAGGGGGTGTTTGGATTAATAATCATTTACAATAAAACCAAAATGACAAAAATACCCCTGGATATAAGGACAAAACAGGGGGTTGAAATTGGGAATTCTAGTCAAATTTGAAATTTGGACCAAAATGGCAACAAAAACCAAACCACAGGGCCCTGGATGTAATAAGTTTGAGATTTGGACTAAAGTGGCAAAACTGGCCAAACCACAGGGACCAAAATGGCAGTTTACTCTTTGTCTAATTATATTTAGCATAATTATGTTTTCCTAATAGAAAATATAATTACATAATATGATTCTAATATTATAAATTATATACTTGTAAGGCTGGTGGGTGTGGGTCCGGGCCCCCTGCCACCTCACCCCCTTTGGCTCCCATAGCGCCCCTAAACCACTTCCTAGGCTCCAAAGGGAGACGCCATCGTCTTCTTCGCCATGCCATTAACGGGTTATGCTCGGATCTGATCCACTAGCGATAAAGTACCCATTATTGTTTGATTTAAAGGCGGAAAAGGCATGCACAGTGGCAGACAGGCTGGGAAATTCGAACCTGGGTCAAGTTGTTTTCTGGGCTTGGAGGAGGCAGCCATCGGCCCATGGTGAATTTATGGAATTGAGTCAGGTTCTCTCAGATCTTGCTCAATCTGGGAGATCTCACAGACCGGATAAATGGGTTTGGGGTATTGACGGGTCAAAAACTTTTACTGTTGAGAGCATTAAAAGATTCCTCGCTGTACAAATTAATTTTAAACCGGATTACGTCTATGAATGGAACAATTGGGTTCCGAAAAAGGTGTCGATTTTGCTTGGAGAGCTGCTAGGAACCGGTTGCCGACTAAAGACCTTTTTATTGCGAAGACACATTCAGGTTAACTTTGACATTTGTTTATTGTGTCGCAATCACCCGGAAACAAATGAGCATATTTTTGTATCATGTGAATTCTCGCAAACACTGTGGCAACTAATAGCAATGTGGTGTAAAGTACCACCCATATTTGCTTTTAGTCTCACGAATCTGCTAGACATTCATCACCATGTACAAAGTTCTAAAACGAAAAAAAGGCGTTGCATGATGTAGTGCTTTTGACCCTTTGGAGCATTTGGAAACTTAGAAACGAGGTGATATCACATGCATAAAATTTTGGATGAAGTGAAGGCGTTAGGCTTCTTGTGGGTAAAATATTGCTCAAGGGAGACGTTGATGACCTGGGAACAATGGAGAGCATTTAATATGTTTTCTTAATTCTTTTTTGTCTCCCGGTGTATGATTTTTTGTGTATTGGTCCATAGACCTAATGTAAAACATTAGTGGATGCATTTTGTTTTCATAGCAACTTGCTGTGTAAACTTGTGATGTGAATAAATAAATTTCGTTGGCCGTTCAACAAAAAAACAGGTTAAGGGCTGCACATGTGGGGGCCACTTTCAAGAGTCAATCATAATTTTTTGTTCCTTTTTTCTTTATTAATAGGTAAGGGGTTTTATCCCATTGCATACAAGTTAAAGTAGGCGAGTGTATGGGTTGGTTTTTGGCCAAAACCATAACCATAACCACGATGTCGGTCAATGGATAATTATAACCATAACCATCGGCTATGGTTAATTGGTTTTCTAGGTGTTAATTGGTTTTTAAGGTTACAGTGGGTCGGTTATGGGTAGTTAACCGCTAATTTAGTCCTAGCTAAAAATAGCTTAATTTTTTTAAAAATAAAATAAATTGTTATTACATATTTCTATATATTAGCATATTACATAGTATAAATATACATATAATCGATAATATTAATATAGATTATTGCCGAATATAAAAAAAAGTGATATGATATATTCCACAAATTCATATAAGCATTCAACCAAAATGATATGAAATAACCAATAACTACTAAAAACATTCACCAAAACATCAAGTATTTAAAAAAATATTGAAAAGTCCTAAATCCAACAAAGATTTTACTACATGTCGGTTCGGTTATAGTGGGTATGTAAACATTGATAACCATAACCTACCCACTACTTTCGGTTTCTAGAAAAAACCATTAACCGACCCACCAGTTTTTATTTGGTTCGGTTTTGTCGGTTAATTCGGTTATGATTCGGTCGGTTTTTTGCACACCCCTAAGTTAAAGGTAGGGGCTTTAAAGCCCCCTATGTGATATGAAACCTACATGACGCTGATGTAGCGTGATAAAACTTCTAGAGGCTTTATACCAAACCCACTAACCGCCTAATATGGTGGTTTTGAGTTAACATAGCCTATAATCATTAATAAAAAAGATTGCAAGCCAGACTTTTGTCATGAAATAAAAGCTAATAAATTACGATTTTTATTTTAATAAATTACAACAAACCAATTCATTCTGGATGAAAGTATTAAAGGCTAACAACAAACCATTAATAAAAGCTAACAAGTTACGATTTTATTTTTTATCAAAACATCCCAACTCAGGAGAATCCGAATCTACGTTAAAAGTGGAAGTGTCATATTCAAACATTCAATCGAACACCTAAGAAGAGGCTAGTAATATTCTACTAGCTAGCATTTTGGATTTACAACTTTCTAGAGATCCTTACAACACTATCGGGTGTGGGAAGAGGGAAGGGGTCAAGGAGCCCAGGGGCGTCGGCACCCCGGAATTGGGAAAAATCAACCCCCTCAAGCTTCGCCAATGAAGGAGCCTATGTGGCGTCGGCACCGATGGGGGTGTTCAGTAAAATCGGAAGGATTCCCCGTCCTTTTCAATTGATTTTTAATGATTTTGAAGCCTGAAAGTAAAGGGGGACACCATCTCCCTTGATGGGGATGAAGCGAAGGATGATGACATGAAGGATGGGGAAGGAGGAGCACACCCATAGTCTAAATTCTAAATACTTATGCGACCGTTATATTTTCCTACCTATGCTTTCAACAAGTCCACGCATTTAATCATGAAATACATGAATCTTTGATCGCATATTAATTTTACTTACATGAATAATAATAAATGCTTAGAACAAGCGGTATGGGGGCCGGCATAGGCCCGGCGAAGCCCGGCGCCGGTCCCCCACACCGCCCCCCTCGGCCCAGCATGTGAAAACCGGCTTGGTGAAGACGATCTTGACGGGCCGATTTCTTTCTCTCTCTCTCTCTCTCATCTTTGTCTCTCCTCTCTCTATCTCTCCCTAAAATCAGAAATTTTTTTATATTTTTTAATTGTTGTGGGGCCCCATCCTCCACCCCCTAGGTCCATCCCTTGCAAGCCACTCCTACGTGGCGCTGACGTGGCGGCATATCCTCATGGGGATGAGTCTCCCCATACCCACTAGTCTTATATATAACAGTTATACATACGCAAATCTATACGCGATGTGGTATAGCATATCAGGTAAAATCAAGCCTTTATTGATATAATGCATAAAATTGTCCTTGTGATTTATAATATGTCCAACAAAAGGTTATGTCATCTAGAGGTGCACAAAAAATTAGTTTCAAACCGAAACCGGTTATTAAGCGTAAACTGAAACCAGTTACTAACTGATATATTAAAAGCCGGTTTAGGTTTGAAAATAACCGTAAGTTAAGAACGGGTTATGATGATATTTAGAGTGAAAACTAGTTATTTTTTCAGTTAACCGGATTTTATCACTTTTTATTGGTTTTATTAGCCCATTTACATATTTATGTACAGACGTACACACATACATGCATACAATAAATGAATAAAAATGAAGTTTATTGAGTGTATATTATATATTTTTGTATATTTTGATTTTTTTATAAAAAAATATTAAATAGGTTATACAATAAATGAATAAAAATGAAGTTTATTGAGTGTATATTATATATTTTTGTATATTTTGATTTTTTATAAAAAAATATTAAATAGGCTATTTTGACTTAAAAAAATAAATTGGTTAAATAAAACCCCAGTTTTTATAATCTATTAGGTTACAGGGTGTGGTATAAAGCCCCTATGAGCTTTATCAAGCCACCTCAACGTCACTTCACCGCCACATCACACAAGGGGTTTTAAAGCCCCTTTCTTTAAGTTGCATGCAATGGTTTAAAGCCCAATCATCATTACCTAACTATTATTTTTTTACTTATATATTTTATTTTTTTTAATTTATATGCCAGTTTTAATAACTACAAAATATAAAAAAACATAATTTCATTAAAATAAAATAAAAATTACAAAGTACTAGAAAATAAAAACTACATATATTTCGCTCGAATTTGTGCCTTACGAGCCTCCAAAATGGCTCGGTCCTCCTCTGCTAGGTGTGAAAAGTCTTTCGCGAGAAATTCCATGTCTTTCTGGATTTGTTTCTCCATTTTTAGTTCTTGCTCATTTTCCTTCATCGAGAGAAGCTTGTTGAGTCTATTGTCGAACTCATCCAACCTTGACGGGCCATTCGATGGGGTTGAAAAAGTGTCTCGTGCTCGTGCAGCTGCCTTACTTTTATCCCTACCATTTGGTTGTCGCAGCTCTTGCGGTTGTTCAAATTCCTCTAAGTCGCCGTTTAGATTAATAGTAATACGAGCATCGGACTCGGATGGTTCGGTAGTGGATGTTGATTTGGACTGTTTTGACCTATGGGCGGTTGGGTTAAAGGGCGGTACAAGATGTCACTTGGGAGATTTGCGAAGAAGCTCCTACGAAGGTATCATCGAAACGCATGCCCATGATGCAATCTATAGTGTAACACCCTTACTATTATAAAAGGGTTTTTGTACTAATAACGACAATTAAATGTGCGCTTACGAATACACATACATATAAAATACGGGTTTACTAAAAACTTTTACGGTTTAAAAATAGTACAACATAATGTAATTGAGTTCGTCGTTTAAAAGTTACGACGTAACACCGTGCGTAAGCTTTAATTCGTGTGTTCGGTTCTTCGTTGAGCTTGATCTTCACCCATCCTAAGTTCAAACATACCTACGCTGTAAATTTATCACAAACGTTAGTACATGAGACCCTAGAACCCGTCTAAACGGACCCGAAAGCTCAAAATCATCAAATAAACAAAATAAAAATTTTGTTTGGAAGTCGACCGTAGGCTACGGTTCACAGACCGTAGCTTACGGTTCACCATATTACTTTAACCAGAACTTTTGGACCATAGGCTATGGTCCAGGACTGTAGCTTATGGTCTGATCAGTAGATTTTGTTTGTTTTTCGTTTTTAGTACGAAAACCTTCATAACTTTCTATCCGTTTGTCCGATTTACGTGATTCTTTTTCCTACCCGTTCGTAATTTAATTCTCCATCTCATGGAGTAAAAATCCTACATTTAATTCACAAAATTTTAGATTTCAAGCTCTCGGTTTGAAATTCAATTATAACACTTTTTGACCCGTTAAGGGTATTTATGCACTTTTAGGTTTAAATTACGCTCATTCATTGTATGCCTCATAATTCCCACCCATTCATATTGATTAGTCTTCCACCACAACTATAATGGTGGTGGATTTAACGTACTTAACTACTTGTTCCGAGTTCTATCCCTCGGATATGTCATTTTACGGCAAGACGCACTTTAAGGCGTTTAACCCTAGAAAGTTTATGTCACACCCCAACCGATGGCGGAATCATCGGGGCGCGGCACTAGGCGAATCAGATTGCTCAAGAGAATCCATAACAACTATATTGCGATAATATTTAATGCATTCGTTATCCCATACTAACAAATAATACAATCACATAAGTTATCACAGATTCGTTGTCCTCTCGAACAATACAAATCCGACAACCTAGAATTTAGTTGAGTTTCTAGACTTCCTAGCTTGATTTGATATAGTCTGCGATCTAACCTGCAACATACGTTAAAATATTTATCAATACAAAAGTATTGGCGAGTATACAGGTTTGATATATAACGTAATCGTTTAAAAGCGTGTAGCAAATTTCCACATGCATAAACGTAACACACGACATATATACTCACAAGACTGATACTACCAACTAAGTCCTCGATGCTCGAATATGCGATGGCAAACTAGACCCCGTTGGGCGCAATAGTACTATACTAGTCGTGGTGGGGCGTCGCGAGTATAAGCCCTAGCACATATGCAACTAGTATCACGTATATCTATGCATAACAGTTATTCGCAAGTGATAATTCGATTGATTGATTAATTCGTTTGATAAGTTCGATTTGTTAGAAACGTATGTTACACCCAAAATGCGATTAAAAAGGGTTCAAGTATACTCACAGTGCGCGTTTAGCGAGAATATAACATGATTGGATTGGTTGCGAGTACGTCTGCGTTAATCACTGAATGATATAGCGAATGATGTACGGTTAAGCGGGAATAGCATCGAAAAGTCAGTTATCTGGTCGGATGGTGCTCATCCGTTCGGATGGGCTCATCCGATCGGATGACACATGGATCGGATGACATATGGATCGGATGAGCTGGTTTAGATCGGATGGCTGTCATCCGGTCGGATGACAAGCTATCTGGTCGGATAACCTGTTGACTGGTCAACTTGCTGTCATCCGTTCGGATTGTGATCCGTTCGGATGACACGTCTGTTTTAACGTTCCGATCACTGTTTTTGAGTGTTCTTGGAAGGAATACATGCGGTTTTTACTGGGACAGTGTAATTTCGTATTAACAATTGAAATTCCACCAGTTCCGACCCGTTCTAACGGCCGGGAATCACCCTGTTCCATCAGATCTGGCCGTTCTTGACGGTTTCTCATGTTTAACTCGAAATCGCACAGTTCCTTGGTTAAATACATAGATTTAGGTGAGATTTGTTATCAAAACATGTGGAAATCACCCAGATCTGAGTCGTTTACGGTGGGATGAGGTCACAACTTGAAGTTCATATGAACTCTTGGTGACATCACCTTAAAACACCTCAAATCAGTAGATTTCACGGTTAGAAATTGAGTTTTGAAAGATAGAATGATGTAGAATTGAGTGTAGATCATAGAAGTACAAGTTTTAGGTTGAAATCTTACCGGAATCGCGAGGAATCGAGAGAAAAGGGTCCAAGAGCGTGTTTGGTCGAGTGGGAGCTGTCACATCACTGTTTGAGTGATGTGACTTGCTATTTATAGGCAACTGAGAGGCTGAAAAGGTGTTTGGGTCGGATGGCCCATCCGTTCGGATGGCCCATCCGTTCTGATGAGGCTGTCCATCCGGATGGCCACTCCGGCGCGGGGATTTTCTTCGTTTTCGAGCGTCGTGATAGTATTTGGAGTACGCGCCATCTATAGTTAATTATATTATTATTATATAAGTATATTTATCACTAGGGGTCGTATTTACGTATCCATATTTCAAATTTTTGAAATCAACAATCGGTTTCCGATTCGAGTATGCGATTATTAGTGATGTTTCACGGCCATCAAGGAGGGTAGTATAGGTCCTTTCTCGATGTCATCGTGAACGTTATTGTGTGTTGTGCCACAATGACTGTCGGGGTACCACTCACTCGTATTGTCATCATCGTCACGACGACTGGAGCTATAGCACTCACCCGAGAGTCTTTGTTAGCGTTAATTGTCTGCGTTTCGACACATCATGGCCACCGAGGAGGGTAGAATAGGTCCTCACTCAATGTCATCGTGAGTGTTAGTGTTTGTGATGTGATGCAACGATAATGTATTATGAAAATATGCGATTTATCCTTCGAATAGCGATGTATGCGATATAGTTGCATTATGATCCGAATCTCTGGTACTAGGCGTAACGAGTATATCGAGTAGTAACGACGCACGAAAGTGCGGGTTGTTACAGTCTCCCCTACTTTAGGAAATTTCGTCCCGAAATTAATCCAATAGGTAGACTTCTGAGAGTTGATCTTGTATGAGTAGCGATACAGCGAGCGATTTGACAGTGAGTTGACAAGCGAGAACGTTTCGAATAAGAGAGATTGATTGCGATAGCGAGAAAGAGACGCAAAAGTCAAAAGTAATATTCCACGAGTTGGCGTTCCAAAATACCTCGTGTCATGAAGAATTCGTTAGTTCGATGCGATTGCAATTTCAAAGAACTTGAAAGGTTCCTCATGACGTTGAATCAACTGAGTCGATCGTTAACCAACGTTACAAGAAGCGTTCGTGTTTAGATATTCAAAAGGAATTTTGGATGGAAATCTGGAAAAAATTCCTTTTAACGTATGGCCAACTGAGTCGATGTTAACCAACGTTGCAAAGAAGTTTAGGTTTTACACATTTTAAGGAATTCGAAGATGAAATCTGGGGTTACGAAAACTCTCCTACGACATGGGTTCAGCTGAACTCGATGTTGAACCAACATATCAGGAAAGTCTTGTTTTGATATTGCAAAGGGTTTTAAGGAAAAATTGGACTCATGAAAGCTCCCTTGGGCATGGAGTTAAGCTGATTCGATATTACCTCCACATTGTGAGGAATTTCACTTGTCCCATGGTTTTTAATAAAAGTTTTATAAAAATCTGTTTTACCCGTTTGAAAAGTACAATTTAGCATCTGGCCCCACTTGGCACCTTCCCACGGAAGTTCGTTAATATGATTAAAACATTTATATATAGGAAGTACCAGCGGCGTATCCACGATGCCTTGCCCATATTACTTCTGTTTCGTGAGGCGGTGTTAGGTGTGCCGATGTGACATGGATAGAATTGCGCTTACTCGGCCCAATCAATAGAAAGTCAGACCGAGCATAAGATAGGATCGAATAGGTTAATCTGGCGAGTTGAATAGCGAACGTATCTACAACAGCGTGCGATGTCACGATAAGCGATTATGTGTCGTGTCTGGATAGGCGTCGAGCGGTAGACGATAAGCGATTAGCGCGATGTCGATTAGATTCCACATTGAACCCACATGGCACGTTTCCACGAGAGTTTGCTAACACGGTGAAACACCACGTTCAACCAGGTTAGTTTTCCCTCGTGAAGCGATGTCATGCGTACTAATACCACACAGACTGCAATGAACATCAAACTAGCAAATAAGCGGTAGACTATACACGATAAGCGATAAGCGATTAGTGTGATTAAGCGAATAACACAACACCAATAATGACGGTGACGATAAACGAATTACGGTAAGTGGCAGTTGTTGCGTTGCAAGCGATGGAGGTATGCGCGATTTATGCGGTTCGATTTGATTGATTAACACCACAGAGTTTAACTAACATCGGGCCCCGCATGGCCTTTTTCCACGAAAGTCCGCTGATATTACTAAAACACCTTGCTTTAGCTATATGAGCTTCATCTCATGAAGCGAGGTCATGCGTGCTAACCTAACACAAATATCACAGATAACAGTATAGCGATAGATTGATACACAACAAACGACATAGATTCACGTAATAAGCGATAGAGATTGCGAGATACACATGATAAGCGATTGCGATTAGCCGAGTTTTGTTTCGAATAAGCTTAACGTTACGTTGCGATGCATCACGGTTATTGAGGAGGGTAGAATAGGTCCTCACTTCAACAATATCGTGAGCGTTTATGTACTTGATGAGATTTGTTGCAATAGACTTACGACCAGTCTTGCGTCGATGCAATTGCCCTGCGAGGTAGACTCCCCAGAGTCCATCGATGAGGTGATTGCATTGCGTTTGCAGACTTACGACAAGTCTTGCGATGATGCGATTTAGTTGTTACGCCTTGCGATGGAGTGTAGTGTGTTGAAAATAATCACAATAGTATAATAGGTCTAATAACATTCAACTCCACGTGGCACTTTCTTCACAGAACTTCGGTAGTATGATAAAGTACACCTTGCTTGACCCCTACTACTTAGATCCCGTGGTTCGGTGTCCTACTTCGTCGTAACGCTTATGGCACCTTAGAATTTACTACGATCTCCGTGCACTGACCCAAGTAATCCCGTGTGCACCCGTGATTAATTGTTCCTTGCACGTTTATCGTACCTCGTTCTAAGAGTGTAGTGAGGGTAAAACACATGATTTCGTGATATAGTATATAGTACGTGTGTGACTCTAGTCTAAGTGCGACGACTAGAGTGTGAAAGAGACTACGAAAACGAGAGTTAACGTTACGCATAGTGGCAACATCGAGTAATATAGTAGGTTTAAAACTTAGAAATTAACGTCGAAAATTGTATCATTACAACTTCATCCTATGCTTGCAAGGTGCTTGATGTTTAAGACTTTTGCTGGAGCTGTTGTTGTTGTACTCAAGTTCGCGGTTCGATGCGGCAGTTGCGGGTGAAGTGACCGTAACAATTGCAGTTATTGCAATAGCGACAGTCAGCCCCAACTGGATGATGATAGGTACACGAGTAACACTGAGGATGAGCTCCAGTGTAGGCTCGTTTTGGAAACATTGGAACTGCTCGAAGAGGTTTCGGTTGCGGCTGTTCGGTTGTTGATGAGCTCGGGCTTGAAATCTTTCGTTTACGGCTGGGTTTGTCGGTGTCTTGCGAAGAGGTGTCGTCGTTGGAGGATTCGTCTGAGGACTCACTTGCAGAATCTTTGGCCGATTCGTCGGAACATCCGTCGGCAGATTTGTTAGAAGAGTCGTCAGCAGATTCGTCAGAAGAATTGTCAGCAGATTCATCAGAAGAATCGTTGACAGGACCGCCTGAAGAGTTAATGGCGATTGCTTGATAAGCTTGCTTGACAGGATTCTTTGAGAAAAATCCTTCCATGAGTCGTTTGTTGTTGATTTCTGCAGCTAAGCGGTAGGTTTCTTCGATGGTAGCTGGTCTTGCAGCTTCGACAAAATCACCCACACACTCAGGCAAGCCACGAATGTACTTCGAAATGGCTTTTTCTGAAGTGTTGACTTGACTTGGGCAGATTATGCTAAGCTGTTTAAACCTTGCGGTGTAGCCAGCGTTGGCACTTTCGACTTGCTTGATTTTCCAGAATTCATCTTCCAGCTTCTGAATTTCGTAAGGGGGACAATACTCTTTCTTCATGAGCTCCTTCAGCTCATCCCAAAAGAGAGCGTAAGCTGCAGAGATCCCACGCTTGTTACGTTCGGCGGTCCACCAGTCGAGTGCTCGTGATTGAAATACTCCGGTAGCGCAAGTAGTACGAAAACTATCGGGACACCCACTTTGACGGAGGGTAACTTCGATAGAATCGAACCACTGGAGTAGTTGAGTCGCACCTCCCTCACCCGTGAATTCCATCGGGTCACAGGCTTTGAAGTGTTTGTAGAGAAAAGCAGATTGCGGCGCTTCCGTCTTGGAGTCTTCAGAGGCTCGAGAGTTGCTGAGAGAGTGCACTTGAGCGGCAATTTGAGGAATAATCTTGACCACTTCCTTGGTTACAAGTGATGCAATCCTCTTATCGGCGCTTCGTCTGGCTCTTCTCCTAGCTATTCGTCTCGAGGTAGAGTCGTTGGAAGGCATCTAGACAGGAAGAGACTTGGAATAGTAATGCGAATCATAATGATTTTTGAGTTTTGCGATGCGTTTGAGTGCGTTCAAAACTTGATGCGATAGTATAATAGTAATGCGAATCACATAGGAGTCACATAGGAGACACGAAATCCCTAAGTTCTCACATAATGACTTGTTGTTTAATGTATTTATATGTATTTATATAATTGTAATTTGTAATTATACACATACATGTCGATTTAGAATAAGCGAGGATGCGTCGAGGTGAGAAAGCGAGAGCGAATGCGATAGATTATGCATTAGTTTTGTTGCGAACATTCGGGTTTCGTTTTAGATTGCGATGGCTGTGCGAATTGTGCATTTATAAAGCAGGAAGTGAAAATCGTTAAATCGAGGAATCGATAAAGCGTAAAGTTTCAAAACACACAAACGTAAATAAGTTTCAACCAGTTCGTAAAATCGGTGGGTCGTATGATAGATTGCCTTGGGTGTTTAGGTGTCGACTACCCAAGGTAACCAACTACATCTGACAAGTTCGTGCACGCGCGTTGTCTTAGAGGGCTCATGCTTCCACTGGGATGCAGCTCATGGCACTCGTCCTCCTAGTCATCGCGTGGCTCGAGTTATCGTAATAGTCGAGTCCTTGGTGAGAGCTTTTTGGAAACCATTTTATAGAGAGTGGAACGGCTTATTAAGGTACGGGTTTCACCCCTGACTTAGCAACTTCGTTCCTAATTGTGGTTATGCTCTTCGAATAAATTCGTGAGTTCCACTTAGATTTCGAAATGGAGACTTTCGTCGAGATGTGGATGTCACTCCTAACTCGATGAAAGGTTCTCGTGCTAAAAGAATGTGCTGAGTGAGCGATCTCATCGAGAGTTCTGGGTTTTCACACCTGGTCTCGAATGGATCACTCGGTTTCGTTATGCGAGTATTTTCAAAAACACGTGTATTGTGTTGACCTTGGGAAAGGCTAAGTAATATTCAGGCCTTAGGAAAGGCTTCTTCGCATGAAATTGTAGTACGCGGTGTTCACGCGAAGTAGTAGTTTTAGAGACTTCGAATGAAAGTAACAAGTAGGCCCGATACAAACCCTACTGGGTTCGTACGAGTCGGCCTGTTGGTACTTAGACTATAGACTAGGTCAATTTCTAAGACGTCGACCCGGACTAGGTCGAGTCTGGCCTAATTCCCTATAGTTATGGCTCTGATACCAATCTGTCACACCCCAACCGATGGCGGAATCATCGGGGCGCGTCACTAGGCGAATCAGATTGCTCAAGAGAATCCATAACAACTATATTGCGATAATATTTAATGCATTCGTTATCCCATACTAACAAATAATACAATCACATAAGTTATCACAGATTCCTTGTCCTCTCGAACAATACAAATCCGACAACCTAGAATTTAGTTGAGTTTCTAGACTTCCTAGCTTGATTTGATATAGTCTGCGATCTAACCTGCAACATACGTTAAAATATTTGTCAATACAAAAGTATTGGCGAGTATACAGGTTTGATATATAACGTAATCGATTAAAAGCGTGTAGCGAATTTCCACATGCATAAACGTAACACACGACATATATACTCACAAGACTGATACTACCAACTAAGTCCTCGATGCTCGAATATGCGATGGCAAACTAGACCCCGTCGGGCGCAATAGTACTATACTAGTCGTGGTGGGACGTCGCGAGTATAAGCCCTAGCACATATGCAACTAGTATCACGTATATCTATGCATAACAGTTATTCGCAAGTGATAATTCGATTGATTGATTAATTCGTTTGATAAGTTCGATTTGTTAGAAATGTATGTTACACCCAAAATGCGATTAAAAAGGGTTCAAGTATACTCACAGTGCGCGTTTAGCGAGAATATAACTTGATTCGATTGGTTGCGAGTACATCTGCGTTAATCACTGAATGATATAGCGAACGATGTACGGTTAAGCGGGAATAGCATCGAAAAGTCAGTTATCTGGTCTGATGGTGCTCATCCGTTCGGATGGGCTCATCCGATCGGATGACACATGGATCGGATGACATATGGATCGGATGAGCTGGTTTGGATCGGATAGCTGTCATCCGGTCGGATGACAAGCTATCCGGTCGGATAACCTGTTGACTGGTCAACTTGCTGTCATCCGTTCGGATTGTGATCCGTTCGGATTGTGATCCGTTCGGATGACATGTGATCCGTTCGGATGACACGTCTGTTTTAACGTTCCGATCACTGTTTTTGAGTGTTCTTGGAAGGAATACATGCGGTTTTTACTGGGAGAGTGTAATTTCGTATTAACAATTGAAATTCCACCAGTTCCGACCCGTTCTAACGGCCGGGAATCACCCCGTTCCATCAGATCTGGCCGTTCTTGACGGTTTCTCATGTTTAACTCGAAATCGCACAGTTCCTTGGTTAAATACATAGATTTAGGTGAGATTTGTTATCAAAACATGTGGAAATCACCCAGGTCTGAGTCATTTACGGTGGGATGAGGTCACAACTTGAAGTTCATATGAACTCTTGGTGACATCACCTTAAAACACCTCAAATCAGTAGATTTCACGGTTAGAAATTGAGGTTTGAAAGATAGAATGATGTAGAATTGAGTGTAGATCATAGAAGTACAAGTTTTAGGTTGAAATCTTACCGGAATCGTGAGGAATCGAGAGAAAAGGGTCCAAGAGCGTGTTTGGTCGAGTGGGAGCTGTCACATCACTGTTTGAGTGATGTGACTTGCTATTTATAAGCAACAGAGAGGCTGAAAAGGTGTTTGGGTCGGATGGCTGATGCATGTGAAGTGTTATATATATTAGGTGTATATTTTAAGCCCTTTAACACTTTTTAAGCTAGGTTTTAAATTTATAAAACACGATATTTACTAACACTAAACACTCATATGGGCAAGTGCACCCATCGTGAGCGTAGTATAGTGTTGGTAAGATACCGAGGTCGTCCAAGGACACAAGAGCTTTTAGTACCGGTTTATCCTCAACGTCTAACCAAATCAAAAAGTTTAGAAAAATGTTTTAAGCTAAGAAAAATAAAAACTAACTAAAATGCTGAAAAATAAAAACTAACTAAAATGCTGAAAAATAAAAATAAAAGAAAAACAGATAGACAAGATGAATCACTTGGTTCCGACTCGTGTATAGTGTAACCTTTGATTATTTCCGCACTTTTGCACTTATTTAATAGATTATCTTAGTTATTGTAGTAGGCCCCTCTTTTGAAGGTGACGTTACCCTCAACCCAGTAGTTTGAGTCAGCAAGGATACAATCCTAAAGGGTCGGATTATTGAAAGATAATGAATTAAGTTATTAATGCAAATTATGGTAGGCCCCTCTTTTGGAGGTGACGTTACCCTCGACTAAGTAGTATGAGTCAGCAGGGATACAGTCCTAAATAACCGGGTTATAGTATTAATAGTAGTTAACTTATGAGGGGATCAAAGAGTTTGGACCCCCGCCATCCAATACCGTTAAGTATTGAAGGAGGTCCTACTAAATTTGACCCAGGTCCATTGCAGGACCTCTAAACGCTGAACAATGGCAAGACTCTTACCAAACCGTTCCCTTAACCCCCGACCAGATAGCCAACATACCTCCATATAGACCGTGGAGATATGAATGGTGAAAATCTTTTATTTTATATAGACAGTAAAATAATGTCAAGACACCACGGACAAACGATAAGGAAGAATCACCTTCAATATAAGAAACTAGTTATTAAAGTCATTAATACAAAACCAAGTAAAAAGTGCGAAAAGATTAGAAAGAAAAAAGTATTACACTAGACACTTGTCTTCACCAAGTGATATAAGAGACTTAGGCAAACATGGCCTTGATTGTCAAGAACTCTTACGATCAATCTTGGATCCCGAGACGACTCACACACTCTATTATGGACAATGGATGATGGTGGTGGATGATGGTGTTATGGTGGTGGTGGGTGGTGGGTGAAGTGAGAGAGAGGTGGTGGGCCAAGGGATGGTTTAAGCACTCTTATTTATAGGCTGAACAGAAGCTCGGGCACGGCCCCGTGTCCAGTGGGCACGGCCCCGTGTCCACATCCTTCTCTTTCTTCATTTAATGCAGCTTGTCTTATTAGTTGACCACGCCCCCGTGTCCGCTGAGCACGACCCCGTGTGCAGAAGAATCTTTGTACTATGAAGATTTGCCTAGATTGTGCGAATCTTATAGTTGACCACGGCCCCGTGTCCGCTGGGCACGGCCCCGTGGTGGGCAATAAAAGCTTCTACCACTTTGTCTTTTTTGCTGACACTTGGGCACGCCCCCGTGCTGGCTGAGCACGGGGCGTGTTCAGTCTTCTGTCTTCTTGTTTTGCTTGGGAAGATGTTGTCGTGGGGTCGGGCATGTCACGTTTGTTCCTTTTCTTGTATTTATGTTAGATTTTGCTGTCTTTTTGCTTCTTTTGTTAATTTGAGCTCATTTAATCCTGAAAATACAAAAGGAAGACAAAAGCACACTTTTTCCAACATTAGTACTAAAAAATGGTTAGTTTTATGCCACAATTGATGTAATTTATATGTTGCATTTTGCACACATCAAATACCCCCACACTTGAATCTTTGCTTGTCCTCAAGCAAAACTCTTTATAATGTGGCTTTACACTCCCAAATGGAATGGGTAGAGAAGAAGGTTTTTGGACTTGTCATAGAGTGTCAGGATTTTCAAGATTCTTTATTTAGTTTTATTTTTATTTATTTACAATCCTATTTGTGATGATTTATTTAAAACTTTTCATAAGAGAAATTACTTATTAGGGCATAACATGCCTCTTTAAAATTTTATTTATATACAAGTTCACTGTAACACCTCGAAAATTCACGTCCTATAATGTGTTGACACGTGTCATAAAGTTTGAACGTGTGAAAGAATATTATAAAAGGACTAAAGTTGACAAACATGGAAAGTATGTAATTATACGGATTCTAAGTGTCAACAGCGAATGAATATACTTCATAATAACCCTACATGATGTTTATAACATCAAACGAATAAATCATGGATCATACGAAGCTAAAAGTGAGAGATTACAAACTACAGGGGTCAAATGTGTCAACATGTTAAAGATATACCTCTGAGTGATCTTTTGACAAACCCGAAGCTTTGTAAATATAAATTATGCTCACTAGAATGCACGATTAAAATTTCATAAAGTTTCGTTATCGTATGAGAAAGTTATGATCAAATTCGTGTGCGGGGGGTTAAAGTGTTAATATTGAAAGTTAAGGCTTTTCGGGTTAACCGGGAGTGTCCAGGGACTTGGCAAAGTGAGTATAAGTCATAAAGCCCTTGTATATAAATAATAAGGGGTCAAAATACAAGAATTAAGCTTAGTTGACCTTTCGGAGCACCAAGAGCCAGGGATGCAAACTGAAAAATGGAAAAATTGCCCCTGAGGAGGGCTAGCGGTGCGCTACGTCAGAAGCGTAGCGGTGCGCTAGCCATGCACAGCAACCAGAAAACAGGCAGCAGCCTGTTATGCGCGATTTTAACCCTCTTGGCCGGTTTTTCTTGCATGTGCATGCCCCCTAAACTGATCTAGAACACTAGGGACATGTGTTTAACATTTGTGGTTGATCATAGACCTTGGTGTCAACACTTATTGGTGATTGAGGACACTATAAAAGGCCACTATATGTTTCATAATTCCTCACAACTTCTTGCAAGCAATCTGATCATTTGAGGAGCCTCCAATCAGATCACAAGCCTCCCTAATCATCATTAAACACCTAGTAAGTTGCCTAACCTTTCTAAATAAATTATAGCTTAGTAATTAGCTTAAAAGTCAAACCGACGTAACTACGGTTTGACTTCGTGATTAGTTAATGATAGCTCAGTCGTATCACGAATTAAAAGTACCGTTAGATAGGTAATCATATGGGTATTAAACCCTTATAAGGGCACGTACCGATTCCAGACCTAACTAGGTCGTTTGTCGAGTCAAAAGTTGACCGAAAAAGTCAACAGAAATACAAAATGCGATTTAATGCACGATTAGCAATCCGCGAGGCGTGTAACCTGTTTTAAACTTAATATAACTTGGTAATAAGTATAAAAACTTGTCTATGCTTGTCCGACTCGACAAATTTCTGTTTAAACCCGGTTCGGAACCGAAAGACGCAAGACTTTGACTTTTGCATTGACTTCGGTTCTGACTCGTTTTAATTTGATTCGGTATTGCCTTAGTGCTTCTTTAGGGATGGATTTCATGCTAGTATAAGTCTCTGTACTTGTTTCGTTGATTATCCGATGCATGTACACGTTTCCGTTAATCGCTTAAATTGGACCATAATGCCCTTATGACCATACAACGAGAATTTTGAAAATGTGGAAGTACAATAATCTTAGTTACTGATTATTAAACATGTACGTAAATTTTCACGTCAATCGGAGGTCTAGATTAGGAGATATGCGCATTAGCGTAAACGGTAGACTTTTTATTAATTAAAAGGCGCGATTAGCGCATAGCCTATCTAAACCCGATTTTCGGCACCAAACCTTTTCCCCACTAATGTTAAATAATATTTTGGGATTTTTGAAGATTTTTAATTATTTTTAAACTGGTCTTAAACTATGCTTATCGCCTTAATTCGGTTAATACCGAATTTACCCTTTTCGGTCATAAAATGATTTCTACAAAGAATTTTGACGCGAATCCAATTGCCACTGATTTTAAATAATAAATGGAATGTTTTGAGCCTGTTTTGCTGATCAGAAAACTCGGAATCGTATTTTAACCCATACGTCACTTAAAACGGGTTTATACGCGTATTATACGCGTAGTTTAGGCTTAAAACTATTTTGACACATACGGATTATTATCAACTAATATAATCTGTTAAAAATAAGATGTTTACTGATTACTTCAGTCCCGAACATCAGGGTTACGTTAAATCCCTTTTATAATCGTTAAAATGACCAAAATACCCCTACGGGGCATAATTTAGGATTAAACTCGTTTTGGGCATTATGGAAGATATCATAATGATATCATAACATATTTAAAGCATATTAACTTAGGAAACCTGTTCGCGACCTATTCGGTTACCCGTTACGCGTTATTCGCGTTCGGATCGGTTTATATAACTAGTTTATATAAGTTAGCCGAAACGGGTCAAACCTTATCGGTTTTATCTCAAAATTCAGAATGTGTTTAGTTTACCCATGTTATACAAGTCTCCAAACTTGTCGGGTCTAAATCACATTCTATTTCGGTCTTCGCGTAATCATGCGTACGAACCGTATCTTCCTGTAAGACTAACCGGTCTAAGCTTAGGCTTAATTAAAGACCCGTTAGCATTCTAATTAATTATTTATACCATCATTCCAGACTAGAGCATTTCGGTAAATTGTACCTACGCTTACTTAAGCGACTACGGCTGAGTTATTAGATTCTTGCTATTTAAGACAGGAGCTAGCTCAGGTAAATACTCTTAACTTATTTTCCCTATACGGGCTTGGGATACGGTATAATATTACCGCTTGGTCGGGTATTGAATATTTAATCTTAATGAAGGTTAAATTATTGAGGTAACCCGGTTTAATCTGTATTGTTTGAAATAAAAGCCTTTAGGGGTTAATGACCATGTCCCGGATATCCTTGACATCATTGTGTTATAAAATGGCCACGTCTTAGGTATGGGGTGTAGGCATACACCTGACAGTTACTAAGTAATAACGGTATCTCACTCTTGTGGGCCTATACTTGTGGCGTGTCTGTTAATCTTGACTCGGTTTCTACATCGGGCCCTGAACGTACAACGAACATGTAAATCTGTATACAAGGTTATAAATATAATTGTTCCAAGTGTAAAAAGATTAATTTTGCCTCTGTGCATTTTAATCAAAGTGTCAATATATTTTGTGCCATGTGCATCCAAACCAATTTTTAATCATTTTCCAAAATGAGTCGGTTGAGTGTATTTACCAGTGAAAACTGACGTATTTTCCAAAAGGGTTAAGTGACAGGTACTGAACATAATTGGCTGGAAGCTCAGGGCGGTTCTAAAGAATCTTGGAGGTTCTAGGTGCCTAAAGTCTGTTGAACAAATGATATGTTTTAAGATCCGCCTGTGGATCCTTTACTTTCCGTTGTAATATTGGATATTACTTTATATTCGGAAATGTAGTAATATTTATCTTTTGCTTCCGCTGTGCATTTATATAATTGTGTTGTTTGACTATTACGTTGCCAACCACGTCACGATACTCCCCACCGGGCCCACCGGTGACACGTGGAAAGTCGGGGTGTGACAGGTTGGTATCAGAGCCAACACTGAGTGAATTAAACACTAGCCTTTTGTGTTTAATCTCAGTTACACAATTGCACATATCTAGACTTCTGAGTCTAGACTTAACTTAGGAATATTCTCAAATCCTAATCTGGAAATTTTGCTTCCAAATTTTTTTGGATACGTCGCCAAGCGAAGAAGCTGTAATAAGAATTCTCCACATCTGGAGCCTTGAAATCCTGAGCTTTGTACCGCGACCAGGATGAAACGTGCAACCACGGAGAAAGCATTCAGGAATTGAATGAAGAAGAAACTCCTTTTGCTGAAGAACGTTTCCGTATATAGTCCTTATAAGGACATATTTATCATTCAGTCCCTCCGAGGACGATATTATTCTTTTGAAGTCCCATTTAGGGCAACCCTATACTTGTTTAAATTTTAAAGGAACGATTAAGTTTAAAATATCATTCCTATATTATAAGATCTACCATTATAATAAAATGGCAAAATCTAAAAGGACAAGACCTAGCTTCGGGTCATATTAAGACCGGCCAAGATGGCAGTTCCTCAATTTAGATTTTGATCCTTAAATAACATTCCTTTTTGTAAGATCTACAATTATAATAAAATGGGAAAATCTAAAAAGGACAAGACCTAGCTTCGGGTCATATTAAGACCGGCCAAGATGGCAGTTCCTCAATATAGATTCAGATCCCTATTAACAGTTCAATTCAGAAATCCTTCTGCGTGAAATATTAATAAGAATCTTAAAAAGTGAAACCTAGCCTTCGGGTCAATTATAAGGCCGGGCCAAGATGGTAAGACCTGTTTAAAAGATTCGAATCCCTGTTAACATCTATAAATATGTTAACACTCCTGACAGATGTGATTCGTTGGAAATCACACACGTAATTAAGGATTCTTCAAAAGATTCCTAACCCAGTTTAATGATCCCTGAATCCTGGGTTTACATCATCAATTAAGATGATCATATTTTAACCATACGTGGCAATATAGTGCCTACGGGCCTTGCTCATTTCTACGTGAGCCAAAATACAGTGGTAGCTATGACTCCCTGTCAGATAAGGGTAATGAACTAGGTTCAAACCTCAAATGCTTTGATTCTCTGAAATCATAGCTTATAAATTATATATGTCCTTGTGACTAAGCCAGTTGTGCTAATATACTTAAAGGCCTTGATTCTCTGAAATCATGGCTTATAATTTAAAAAAAAAAAAAAATTCCGTGTGACTAAGCCTTATGTGCTAATATATATATTGTTATTATTTATAATTAGGATAAATTATGATTGAAATCCTGATTTAATACTATTATTAAGTTAACTATATATGGTCTCTGTTTACCATGGTTAACAAGTTACCCTAAAGGGTAATTCCATAATAAACTCCCAAATAAAATATTGTTCTTGTTTTCTGCAACAGTTCAATTCAAATGGCTGATTCAGATGAAATAAATAGCCATCCTGTGGAGCCAAATAATAATGCCCAGATTACGTTAACGGGCGCTGAATTAAAAGCTATTGTAGATGGCGCTGTGACACAGGCACTGGAGCGACAGTACGAGCAGTATAGTGAAACTCGGAGTAGGACACTATCTATACCGCGCTCGAAGCCTAGAGTTCAATCGGAAGCTCACAGCAAGCCTCCACCAAAGAAGGACGACCCCAAGAAAGTGGATGACGATCGTCAGTCCACCAACCACCACAGTGTACCCTCTCAGATAGTCGTGCCAAAACAAAGCCATATTAAGGGTTGCTCGTATAAGTATTTTGTATCTTGCAAACCCCGAGACTTCACAGGAGAAAAAGGGGCCATCGACTGCATGACATGGCTCGATGAGATGGACACTGTTGTTGATATTAGTGGATGTGCAGAGCAAGACATTGTGAAGTTTGTTTCACAATCTTTTAAAGGAGAAGCTCTAGCATGGTGGAAGTCTCTCATTCAAGCTACGGGGAAAATCCCTTTGTACGAGATGACTTGGGATCAGTTCGTTGCTCTCATCAAAGAAAATTACTGTCCTCAACATGAAGTTGAGAAGATTGAGACTGAATTCTTGACATTAGTCATGGAGAACTTAGATTGTCAAGCATACCTTACGAATTTCAATACCAAGTCTCGATTAGTTCCTTATTTAATCACACCGGAACCCAAGAGAATTGCTCGCTTCATTGGGGGTTTAGCCCCAGAAATAAAAGCCAGTGTTAAGGCTTCAAGACCTACTACATTCAGGTCAGTGGCAGATCTGTCGCTATCTCTCACACTCGATGTGGTCAGAAACAAGGCTGCCAAAGTCTCGGAAGAAGGAAAGCGTAAAAGGGAGGATGAGAATTCCCATCGCTCCGATAAGAAGAGTTCCGGGTTTAAGAGAGACAGCCAACAGTCAGGAGAGAAGACCAGGTGCGAAACCTGTAAGAAATACCATCTTGGGAAATGCAGATTTGAGTCTCAGCCTCTACCGTGTGGAATTTGCAAATCTAGGGAACATAAGACCCTGGATTGCAAGAAGTTGATAGATGCAACCTGTTATGGTTGCAACGAGAAGGGGCATATCAAGACCAACTGCCCTAGGAATCAGAAGAAGCCCGAGTAGGCCAAGAGAACAAACGCACGAGTTGTCAGGATGAACGCCCAAGAGATGGTGCAGAATAATAATAGTATAATATGTACTTTTCCTTATCAAGCAGTTTATGCATAAACTTATTTGATATTGGCACATATAAATATATTATGAATGATAAAGGTTGAGAACTGTTGTCTCCACCTGATTAAGACTCCGGTCATTTAATGCACGGTAGAAAGTGACCGATGTTACGTTTGAAAATGCTCCAACAAATCCTATATTGATATTTAATATCTATTAGAAATCACTCTTTTCTAATACCCTTATAGCAAACTTTTGGTTGCATACATAAGGACTCAATATAGTGATAAAAATCGATTGGTTGCCTTAAAAATCAAGCCCATATTGTGGGTGATAAGAAGCAATTAATTATCAAGACTCCTTATGAGACAACCCTCGTAATTACACGTATCTGTACGATTAATTAATATTAAACAAAAAAAAAATGGTGGAACTGGTCGTCCCCGGAATCGAACCTGGGTCTAGGCCACACCCTTTCGCGCGCCTAGCCAACTGAGCTAGGTGCCTAGTTTGTGAAACTTCCATTATTAATTAAATATAAGCACTTGTACAATAAACTTCCTTATCATTTATCAATCATAATTTCTGCTAAGTGTCCTGTTTTAATACAGGCAATAATAAATCTTCATGAACCATAAACTTAGCAAAGTTTTTTTTATCATTCACAAGGTATAACTACCAAGGAAACCATAGTAACCGATTCTTATAGATCGGCAAGGAATCCTTCCGAAAATCTTAGAGCACTCTTTCTTCGTATAGAGTACGACAACATATGTTATTTTAATTATTTTCATATCGCTTTTCTATCGCCTGCGAATGCCAAACTATGTTGGATAAAAGTGTCATATGAGGATTGGTGTATCCTAGTGTGTCCCATAGATTATTTCCATGTCTGATCAGCATGGAGGTTTAATACATGGAACCCCTGAGGTATCCCAATGGTCATATTGTGCTAAAGTCGACTAGTAGTATTCAAAGAAGATATCCAAAAATGGAAATTTTTTTTCCAAGTGAATGTTCCCGATTAAGGAATTCGTGGACTTATAACATAAATGTGTCGCTTATTTGACACAAGCAATGATGAATGAACTGGAGCCTGAGACATGGAAAAATCTCTGTAGCCTCCTTTCATCTTGATTATCTTCTCATAAGTATACCCTGTTTACCTCCTGAGACTAGTAGAGTTAAGATTAACATCCCGCTTAGGGTTGGAGTGTTGTAAGAACTCCGTGTTGATCGTGGAATATTCGAATCCTGATTAAGTAAATTTTATGATAAAGATTCATATAGCCTGACTCAATATCCGGAGAACTCGGTATAGTTAAATTTAAAAGACGGTTCATTTTGCTTATGCATTGTTACCGCAACCCTACTTAGGCAACGATTAAAATTTTCCATCAACTACCCAGGATAGTCGATTTGCTCAACTAGCTGTAAGGATTAGCTATTTCTTAATATTAATTTTAAGCAATGGTTGGAATAACCATCCCCCCTTAAGATAAGCTTTTCTATAAATGGCTGTTATAAAAGAATCAGGACTACCCCGGAGGAGACCTTGTATAAATGGCATGTTAAACGTTTATTGTTAGGACAATAGATTGGTAAGTTCAATTATAAGGACCTGAACGTTGCCCAGGAAACAAGAAATAAGATCATATAAATCCATACTCGATTGTAAGCTGCCAGTATATGGCAGGAAATCGAGAATACATGAATATAGCAAACTTCCTAAATTCTTGTTAAGAAATAGAGTTCATCAAGGGATATCACCCAGGAAGGGTGTGCTAAATTGTTAAAATTATCAGGCTAGTTAAGCTCTGAGTATATAAAATCATTCGAAGGATTCGAATGTATCAAAGATTAAATAGCTTACGAGCTAAGACCTAATTAAGGAGCTTGGTGGAACGCGCAACGTGACCCACACTAATGATTTAGCGACGTGTCACCAATAAGTGGAAAGGCGCTATCACATAATGATATGCAGGACTATGATAGTAAGAGCAACCTGTTTCGATTAAGGATCGACAGGACTAGAAGCTCCAAAAAGATACATGTACCTATTGTAAAGGTAAAAAGGGATGCCCGTAGAGGTCCCGAAATCTCGTGAGAGATTGAATCCACGATGGAAGAAAAGTACCCTTACTTATTTCAGTAAATCTCGGGTCGAGATTTATTTTAAGGGGGTGAGGATGTAACACCTCGAAAATTCACGTCCTATAACGTGTTGACACGTGTCATAAAGTTTGAACGTGTGAAAGAATATTATAAAAGGACTAAAGTTGACAAACATGGAAAGTATGTAATTATACGGATTCTAAGTGTCAACAGCGAATGAATATACTTCATAATAACCCTACATGATGTTTATAACATCAAACGAATAAATCATGGATCATACGAAGCTAAAAGTGAGAGATTACAAACTACAGGGGTCAAATGTGTCAACATGTTAAAGATATACCTCTGAGTGATCTTTTGACAAACCCGAAGCTTTGTAAATATAAATTATGCTCACTAGAATGCACGATTAAAATTTCATAAAGTTTCGTTATCGTATGAGAAAGTTATGATCAAATTCGTGTGCGGGGGGTTAAAGTGTTAATATTGAAAGTTAAGGCTTTTCGGGTTAACCGGGAGTGTCCAGGGACTTGGCAAAGTGAGTATAAGTCATAAAGCCCTTGTATATAAATAATAAGGGGTCAAAATACAAGAATTAAGCTTAGTTGACCTTTCGGAGCACCAAGAGCCAGGGATGCAAACTGAAAAATGGAAAAATTGCCCCTGAGGAGGGCTAGCGGTGCGCTACGTCAGAAGCGTAGCGGTGCGCTAGCCATGCACAGCAACCAGAAAACAGGCAGCAGCCTGTTATGCGCGATTTTAACCCTCTTGGCCGGTTTTTCTTGCATGTGCATGCCCCCTAAACTGATCTAGAACACTAGGGACATGTGTTTAACATTTGTGGTTGATCATAGACCTTGGTGTCAACACTTATTGGTGATTGAGGACACTATAAAAGGCCACTATATGTTTCATAATTCCTCACAACTTCTTGCAAGCAATCTGATCATTTGAGGAGCCTCCAATCAGATCACAAGCCTCCCTAATCATCATTAAACACCTAGTAAGTTGCCTAACCTTTCTAAATAAATTATAGCTTAGTAATTAGCTTAAAAGTCAAACCGACGTAACTACGGTTTGACTTCGTGATTAGTTAATGATAGCTCAGTCGTATCACGAATTAAAAGTACCGTTAGATAGGTAATCATATGGGTATTAAACCCTTATAAGGGCACGTACCGATTCCAGACCTAACTAGGTCGTTTGTCGAGTCAAAAGTTGACCGAAAAAGTCAACAGAAATACAAAATGCGATTTAATGCACGATTAGCAATCCGCGAGGCGTGTAACCTGTTTTAAACTTAATATAACTTGGTAATAAGTATAAAAACTTGTCTATGCTTGTCCGACTCGACAAATTTCTGTTTAAACCCGGTTCGGAACCGAAAGACGCAAGACTTTGACTTTTGCATTGACTTCGGTTCTGACTCGTTTTAATTTGATTCGGTATTGCCTTAGTGCTTCTTTAGGGATGGATTTCATGCTAGTATAAGTCTCTGTACTTGTTTCGTTGATTATCCGATGCATGTACACGTTTCCGTTAATCGCTTAAATTGGACCATAATGCCCTTATGACCATACAACGAGAATTTTGAAAATGTGGAAGTACAATAATCTTAGTTACTGATTATTAAACATGTACGTAAATTTTCACGTCAATCGGAGGTCTAGATTAGGAGATATGCGCATTAGCGTAAACGGTAGACTTTTTATTAATTAAAAGGCGCGATTAGCGCATAGCCTATCTAAACCCGATTTTCGGCACCAAACCTTTTCCCCACTAATGTTAAATAATATTTTGGGATTTTTGAAGATTTTTAATTATTTTTAAACTGGTCTTAAACTATGCTTATCGCCTTAATTCGGTTAATACCGAATTTACCCTTTTCGGTCATAAAATGATTTCTACAAAGAATTTTGACGCGAATCCAATTGCCACTGATTTTAAATAATAAATGGAATGTTTTGAGCCTGTTTTGCTGATCAGAAAACTCGGAATCGTATTTTAACCCATACGTCACTTAAAACGGGTTTATACGCGTATTATACGCGTAGTTTAGGCTTAAAACTATTTTGACACATACGGATTATTATCAACTAATATAATCTGTTAAAAATAAGATGTTTACTGATTACTTCAGTCCCGAACATCAGGGTTACGTTAAATCCCTTTTATAATCGTTAAAATGACCAAAATACCCCTACGGGGCATAATTTAGGATTAAACTCGTTTTGGGCATTATGGAAGATATCATAATGATATCATAACATATTTAAAGCATATTAACTTAGGAAACCTGTTCGCGACCTATTCGGTTACCCGTTACGCGTTATTCGCGTTCGGATCGGTTTATATAACTAGTTTATATAAGTTAGCCGAAACGGGTCAAACCTTATCGGTTTTATCTCAAAATTCAGAATGTGTTTAGTTTACCCATGTTATACAAGTCTCCAAACTTGTCGGGTCTAAATCACATTCTATTTCGGTCTTCGCGTAATCATGCGTACGAACCGTATCTTCCTGTAAGACTAACCGGTCTAAGCTTAGGCTTAATTAAAGACCCGTTAGCATTCTAATTAATTATTTATACCATCATTACAGACTAGAGCATTTCGGTAAATTGTACCTACGCTTACTTAAGCGACTACGGCTGAGTTATTAGATTCTTGCTATTTAAGACAGGAGCTAGCTCAGGTAAATACTCTTAACTTATTTTCCCTATACGGGCTTGGGATACGGTATAATATTACCGCTTGGTCGGGTATTGAATATTTAATCTTAATGAAGGTTAAATTATTGAGGTAACCCGGTTTAATCTGTATTGTTTGAAATAAAAGCCTTTAGGGGTTAATGACCATGTCCCGGATATCCTTGACATCATTGTGTTATAAAATGGCCACGTCTTAGGTACGGGGTGTAGGCATACACCTGACAGTTACTAAGTAATAACGGTATCTCACTCTTGTGGGCCTATACTTGTGGCGTGTCTGTTAATCTTGACTCGGTTTCTACATCGGGCCCTGAACGTACAACGAACATGTAAATCTGTATACAAGGTTATAAATATAATTGTTCCAAGTGTAAAAAGATTAATTTTGCCTCTGTGCATTTTAATCAAAGTGTCAATATATTTTGTGCCATGTGCATCCAAACCAATTTTTAATCATTTTCCAAAATGAGTCGGTTGAGTGTATTTACCAGTGAAAACTGACGTATTTTCCAAAAGGGTTAAGTGACAGGTACTGAACATAATTGGCTGGAAGCTCAGGGCGGTTCTAAAGAATCTTGGAGGTTCTAGGTGCCTAAAGTCTGTTGAACAAATGATATGTTTTAAGATCCGCCTGTGGATCCTTTACTTTCCGTTGTAATATTGGATATTACTTTATATTCGGAAATGTAGTAATATTTATCTTTTGCTTCCGCTGTGCATTTATATAATTGTGTTGTTTGACTATTACGTTGCCAACCACGTCACGATACTCCCCACCGGGCCCACCGGTGACACGTGGAAAGTCGGGGTGTGACATTCACATACCTCACGGGGATCACTCAACACTCGGCCGAAAATGTATTTTTGTGGATCACTCGAGAGCGGCATGGAACTTACTCCTACCATAGGCTTTCCAAGCAATCAATCCTCCTCCTTTTAACTTATATGCCTTTATAAATATCAAGAGGACTTTTTGGGTGAAGGGTTAGGCTTGGGTTAAAGGTAGGTGGTTGGGTTAGTGGTTAGTAGAAAAAGGGCGAAAAGCGTAACAAGCGTCGGTTTTCGTAAGACTTTTTATTTTTGTAACTTTTGTTTTGATGAAGCTATTATTCAAACAAGGTTATTTTTGATGAACTTGTTTGTTTATTTTCTTTTGCTTCATCATCAACACAATTTTTTTTTTTTTTTTTGAAAAGTCATACGAAAAACCGAGCTAGTTACTAAAACAAAGTGTTAAAAATGAAAAAGGTTTTGGTGGGTAAAAGGGTGTTTGGTTTGGGTTATGAAATGAAAAGGTTAAGGCTCAAAGGGGCTAACTAGGGGGATTTTGGGTAGGTGGTAAAAAAAAAAAGAAAATTAATGGTGTAGAAATAAAAAAAAGTTAGTCCTAATGCCTCCATCATTTACTTACTCGGGTTTAAGTTGGTAAGGACCGGGAATGTATCGTCATTGCAAGTTCTAGAATCGTAAGAACCAAACGGCTATTCACACAAGAAACGAAAAATGAGCATTTAGTCTAATGGTATGTAATTGTATGCTCAATAAAGGCTCAAAACTCACTTTTTGTGGGAATGAGTTTTTTATGTGATCAAGTATATATAATCAAATTTTAACTAAGCTTGTCATGCCTTTTCATAATTTTCTTATGTTGGTTCTTTTTATCACGACGCTATCGGTTGTAAATTCGAAAAAATATAACCTTTTTAGAACTTGAAATTCCCAAGTTAAACCTAGACAAGTAAAAAAAAAATTGAAATTTTTTTGAAAAAAATTTGGGGTGATTAGCGGTTCCAATAGAGTTTTGTGTAAGGCTTGTATTTAGGACTTGCAAGATTCAAGGTTTTAGCATCCCCCCCCCACACTTAAATTACACATTGTCCTCAATGTGTCCCAAAAATAAATTTTTAGGTTGATTGAATGTGTAAAAGATGTGATTTAAGCAAAAATTTATGTTACTGGGCACTGGACACGGCCCCGTGTTGTCCGGGCACGGCCCCGTGTTCAAGTGCCAGTAACAAAATTAAATCAAGAGAAACAGAAGCCTGGACACGGGGGCGTGTTGGGTGAACACGGCCCGTGTCCAGTTACCTGAACTGGGTCTTTTCTGCAGACTGTGCAGCACAGGGCCGTGTTGGGCGCACACGGCCCGTGCCGAGCTTACTGTAAACGAAGAAAATCATCGGACGGCTCTGTTTTCCTGCATGGGGTACTGGTTCAAGCTTCCCTTGTATCCTTTGTCATCTCAAGTGTGTTTTATTCCTGAAAATTAAAACTAACTAGAAAACATGAAAATTAATCTAAACTAAACTAAGGATAGTTCCGCGGAATGCCTCCGTGGTGCGCCACGTTTATAAGGGTCCTTGGCTAGACCCAAAGCCTGGTCATATGTTATCCAAGTGGGATGTATTGCATCCCATGTTACACCGTCGGAGAGCGTCATCCAAGCTTGAGTCTATGACCTTCATGTAGTTGACCGGGTCTTCGTCCTCTACTCTCTTTCCACATTCAAACTTCACTTCCTTGTCCCCAAACTTCAATGTTAACGTTCCATCATTCATATCCACCACTGCTTGGGCGGTGGCTAGAAATGGCCTCCCGAGGATGAGAGGGACATCGGTGTCTTCCTCCATGTCTAGGATGACAAAGTCGGTTGGGAAAACGAAGTTGTCAACCTTGACCAATAGATTTTCAGCGACACCTTGTGGAAATTTGACGGATCTGTCGGCGAGTTATATGCTCATCTTTGTAGGGCTTGTTGTTCCTAGGCCGAGTCGTTTGAACATCGATGTGGGCATGAGGTTAATGCTAGCCCCAAGATCGGCTAATGCATTACGAACAGGGGATTCCCCGATCGAGCAAGGAATTGTGAAGCTTCCTGGATCAATTTTCTTTTGTGGGAGTTTGTTGAGTACTAAGGCGGAGCATTCTTCGCCTAAGTTAACTAATTGCAATGATTCAATTTCCTTTTGTGAGTGAGGAAATCCCTCATGAATTTTGCATATTTAGGCATTTGGGTTAGGACCTCAATAAAAGGAATATTAACATGCAATTGTTTTAGTAAATTTTTGAACTTTGCGAATTGCTCATCGGTCTTTTGACGATTTAACGTACCGGGGTACGGAATTGGAAGAGTCTTGGTGGGCTCTTGATTTGGTAAAGAAGCTTTTTCTGGTTGGGATGCGGGTGGAGTCGTGGTTTGGCTAGACTGGCTTCTTTCATCTGGCGGTAATGGAGCCTCCTCGGGACCCACGGTTCGATTTCTCAATCTGATGAGATGTACTTGTGCTTTTGGGTTGGTTTCGGTATTGCTAGGTAACGCGCCTTGTGGTCTCTCGTAGAAAATTTAAGCTATTTGATTTAATTGTTTTTCAATGTTTTGAATGCTAGCTTGTTGATTTCTAAAATTCGATTCCAATTGTTGAAATCGATCCGAGTTTTTCTTTTCGGTGTCGGAGATGAGGCGAGATACAGTATCTTCAAGCCTTTCTCTTCCACCTTGTGGTTGAGAAAAATTTTGTGGTTGTTGAAAGTTAGTTCGTTGGTTTTGTTGGTTACTACTATTGCCGGGATCTCTCCAACCAAGATTAGGGTGGTTACGCCATCCTTGGTTGTAGGTACCCGTTGGTGGACCCGACGGCCTAGGTCTATTATCAATGTAGTTTACCGTTTCTGTTTGGTCATCTACTTCTTTCATACAACTCCAATTTTCATGTGGCCCACCACATCCTTCACAAGCCATAACCGAGGTCGTTTTTGTCATTTCTAGCTTTTTGATTTTCGAAGAGAGGGCCTCGAATTGGGCTTGTAAAGAAGTGCTTTCATCAACCTTATGGGCGCCCAGGGCAATAGATTTATTACCTCGGGGAGTGTGCCATTAAAAACTGGTTTGAGCAATCTCCTCAATTTGATTATATATTTCATTTGGGCGACGATTACCTAAAAGTCCCCCGGAGCTAGAATCAAGTGTTTGTCTTGTGTGTGGCAACAACCCATTGTAGAAAGTGGATACTTGTTGCCATACCGCAAGACCGTGATGAGGACACTTTCTTAGTAGCTCCTTGAACCTTTCCCAAGTTTATATAAGGATTCCACATCCTCTTGTGAATATGTATTAATTTCAGTCATTAATTTAGACGTTTTAGCAGGAGGGAAATACTTATATAGAAACTTTTGGGCTAGTTCATCCCAAGTGTTTACCGAGCCAACTGGGAGGGTGTTAAGCCAAGCATTAGCTCGGTCTTTTAGTGAAAATGGAAACATTCGAAGGCGGATGGCGTCATTTGATGCTCCATTGATCCGAAAGGTATCACATATTTCTAAGAAATTAGTAATATGTAGATGGGGATCCTCGTCCGCAAGCCCATGGAAGGTTGCGGAGTTTTGAAGCATTTGTATCAAATGTGGTCGAAGTTCGAAGTTATTGGCTTCGACATTCGGTGCATTGATAGCGGCGCCGAGATTACCTACGGTGGGCCGTAGGTAATCCATGAGGGTACGTTGGTCCGCCATCGGAAGTGGGTCCCCCGAAACTTTCTCTTGATTTTTAGCTTTAAGTCTTTTTCTGAGAAAGCGTTCGGGTTCTTCTAGAGGTTCTTTTATGTCTCTACTAGAACTGGAGCTCATGCACTACGTAGGAAGTTCAAATGTGGCGCCAAGGTTCCAAGTCCTGCGATAAAAACAGAAAAGAATGTTGGTCAGAAGGTTCACCACGGCCCCGTGCTCAGTGAACACGGCCCGTGGTCAAATTTACAGTAATTGTTCTCCGGATCCCTGTTACTGGGAGTTGGACACGGCCCCGTGCTCAGCTCTCTGTAACTCGAAAAATAAAAACTGCCAGTGATAGTGCTGGGCACGGCCCGTGCTGAGCTCTGCAGAAACAGAAAAACTAAGAAAAATCCTAAAAAAAATGAAAAATAAGAAAAAAAAAAAGATTAGGCCGTTGATTCCTAACTTTCTTAAAATCCTTGTGTCCCCGGCAACGGCGCCAAAAACTTAATGCGTGTGAAGTGTTATATATATTAGGTGTATATTTTAAGCCCTTTAACACTTTTTTAGCCAAGTTTTAAATTTATAAAACACGATATTTACTAACACTAAACACACATATGGGCAAGTGCACCCATCGTGAGCGTAGTATAGTGTTGGTAAGATACCGAGGTCGTCCAAGGACACAAGAGCTTTTAGTACCGGTTTATCCTCAACGTCTAACCAAATCAAAAAGTTTAGAAAAATGTTTTAAGCTAAGAAAAATAAAAACTAACTAAAATGCTGAAAAATAAAAATAAAAGAAAAACAGATAGACAAGATGAATCACTTGGTTCCGACTCGTGTATAGTGTAACCTTTGATTATTTCCGCACTTTTGCACTTATTTAAGAGATTATCTTAGTTATTGTAGTAGGCCCCTCTTTTGAAGGTGACGTTACCCTCAACCCAGTAGTTTGAGTCAGCAAGGATACAATCCTAAAGGGTCGGATTATTGAAAGATAATGAATTAAGTTATTAATGCAAATTATGGTAGGCCCCTCTTTTGGAGGTGACGTTACCCTCGACTAAGTAGTCTGAGTCAGCAGGGATACAGTCCTAAATAGTCGGGTTATAGTATTAATAGTAGTTAACTTATGAGGGGATCAAAGAGTTTGGACCCCCGCCATCCAATACCGTTAAGTATTGAAGGAGGTCCTACTAAATTTGACCCAGGTCCATTGCAGGACCTCTAAACGCTGAACAATGGCAAGACTCTTACCAAACCGTTCCCTTAACCCCCGACCAGGTAGCCAACATACCTCCATATAGACCGTGGAGATATGAATGGTGAAAATCTTTTATTTTATATAGACAGTAAAATAATGTCAAGACACCACGGACAAACGATAAGGAAGAATCACCTTCAACATAAGAAACTAGTTATTAAAGTCATTAATACAAAACTAAGTAAAAAGTGCGGAAAGATTAGAAATAAAAAGTATTACACTAGACACTTGTCTTCACCAAGTGATATAAGAGACTTAGGCAAACATGGCCTTGATTGTCAAGAACTCTTACGATCAATCTTGGATCCCGAGACGACTCACACACTCTATGATGGACAATGGATAATGGTGGTGGATGATGGTGTTATGGTGGTGGTGGGTGGTGGGTGAAGTGAGAGAGAGGTGGTGGGCCAAGGGATGGTTTAAGCACTCTTATTTATAGGCTGAACAGGGGCTCGGGCACGGCCCCGTGTCCAGTGGGCACGGCCCCGTGTCCACATCCTTCTCTTTCTTCATTTAATGCAGCTTGTCTTATTAGTTGACCACGCCCCCGTGTCCGCTGAGCACGACCCCGTGTGCAGAAGAATCTTTGTACTATGAAGATTTGCCTAGATTGTGCGAATCTTATAGTTGACCACGGCCCCGTGTCCGCTGGGCACGGCCCCGTGGTGGGCAATAAAAGCTTCTACCACTTTGTCTTTTTTGCTGACACTTGGGCACGCCCCCGTGCTGGCTGAGCACGGGGCGTGTTCAGTCTTCTGTCTTCTTGTTTTGCTTGGGAAGATGTTGTCGTGGGGTCGGGCATGTCACGTTTGTTCCTTTTCTTGTATTTATGTTAGATTTTGCTGTCTTTTTGCTTCTTTTGTTAATTTGAGCTCATTTAATCCTGAAAATACAAAAGGAAGACAAAAGCACACTTTTTCCAACATTAGTACTAAAAAAGGGTTAGTTTTATGCCACAATTGATGTAATTTATATGTTGCATTTTGCACACATCAATGGCCCATCCGTTCGGATGGCTATCCATTCGGATGGCCCATCCGTTCGGATGGCCCATCCGTTCGGATGAGGCTGTCCATCCGGATGGCCACTCCGGCGCGGGGATTTTCTTCGTTTTCGAGCGTCGTGATAGTATTTGGAGTACGCGCCTTCTATAGTTAATTATATTATTATTATATAAGTATATTTATCACTAGGGGTCGTATTTACGGATCCATATTTCAAAGTTTCGAAATCAACAATCAGTTTCCGATTCGAGTATGCGATTATTAGTGATATTTCACGGCCATCAAGGAGGGTAGTATAGGTCCTTTCTCGATGTCATCGTGAACGTTATTGTGTGTTGTGCCACAATGACTGTCGGGGTACCACTCACTCGTATTGTCATCATCGTCACGACGACTGAAGCTATAGCACTCACCCGAGAGTCTATGTTAGCGTTAATTGTCTGCGTTTCGACACATCACGGCCACCGAGGAGGGTAGAATAGGTCCTCACTCAATGTCATCGTGAGTGTTAGTGTTTGTGATGTGATGCAACGATATTGTATTGCGAAAATATGCGATTTATCCTTCGAATAGCGATGTATGCGATATAGTTACATTATGATCCGAATCTCTGGTGCTAGGCGTAACGAGTATATCGAGTAGTAACGACGCACGAAAGTGCGGGTTGTTACAGTTTATGCCTACAACTTTTATATGCATCTAAGGGTTGCAAGGTCATAATATAAGTTTCTAAACAACATCTAAGGTTCGTTTTCCCGGTTGGCCCATCAAGGGCCTTTTGGTCGATTTTAGTCCTTCATTTTGCGATGAAGGACTTTCACTAAATATTTGACCAATCATTGTACTTTTAACTATAAGTCTATATATGCGTACCTGGCCTGGGTCAAAAAATAGACCCGATTTATACCTCGCTTTAATTATCACATATTTTGTGGCGACGCATTTATCAGAATTGCTAATCGCTCCTGTTAACAAAAGACTTGACAATCACATTAGTCAATATTGTCAAATGGTGTTATCACCACCATTTGACCCGTTTGGCCTATATGACCAAACATTTACATATGTAGCAAAACATGGTTATTAAATTACCAATTTGCCCATCCGACCCATTTCGGGTTTTTCTCTCGTTAGATCCCTTCCTTACTTATTTAGCCCATTTTGGCTTGTGCCATAATTAAATAGTTTAAGTAACAATCACATAATACACATATTGGTCAAAAGCGTCGTGCATTGCGACATTACTATTTTTGCTATAGTATGCGTCAAATACACACTAAAACAAAAATTAAAATTTACAATACTACTATGCCTCGTTAACCGCAGAGTGGTCTATACTACGATAGATTTATTATTATTACACATATTTTATTTATTATTATTACCAACTTTATCATCTCTTTCATGGATATGGATTTCCCCCGAAATCCATCTGGCGCTCATCGTATTTCCATACGAGTTGCTCTCCTACATACCTCATCCTCTGACTACTTTCTATGATTTCTTCTCCAAAATTTCGGAGTTCTTGCAAATTCTCTGCACTCATTGGGGATGCAGGTACTGGTATTGGCTCTGGGTACTGAGGTACTGGATTCTCCTGAGGGTATGGATTCTCCAAAATTTCCCTAATGTATTCATCGTTGTCATAATAGGGATCTAGAGGGTCCAAACCTGGATATGCTGCTATGTTCGGCAAGGTTTCTTCGTTTAAGTGATAGCGTGGCACATAATCCCTAAGATCGTCAAACCATGGATCATAATTTGGATCTAGAGGATTAGGGGCTGGTATCCTAGGTATCTCCTCAGGGTTAAAATCATGCATTTCTACCTCCATTGGTTGAGTGGGAATTAAAGGTAAGGGTTGTGGGGCTACTAGTTGTTCCAGACTTGGGTCAGCGACAGTTGTAGCTAGGATATGGAAATTAGCTAGGCTTCTATTAAGCATATCCTGTGTATGGCATCTGTCTCTAGCTTAGCGGCTGCTAGAACTCTTTGCTGTTGCAACTTTCGCATTCTTTTCCTACGTGCAAATGCTTCCTTACTGAACCATCCTTTCTTTTTATGAGGGAATGGCTCTTCTGACTGAGCTTTAAAGGCAAACATCCCTTCTTCCTGATCAGTAGAATACCCAGAAAGGGTAGGTTGTGAAGAGGTACCTTCACTCCTAGGTGAATCAGACAACTGACGACATATATCTGAGGGTCCTTGATCACTCATACTGTAAACTAACAAATAGTCAAATAACACAAAACACATAATTACATAAGTTATTTCCTAACACAAAATTTAGAACTTAAGTGTCAGCAGAACACTTCTTTGGCTTAGACCAGTGGCTAGGCTCTGATACCACCTTAGTTTTAACACTAACTCTTCTAGTTTTCAACTAGGGTTTTGCTTCTAAGCCTGAATTCAACACAATATCACTCATACATTCAACATCTATTTCCGAATTTTGATTATGAGTGTTCATCATAGATTTCAAGACATCACCAAATTATAAAATTTGACATACCTTACGATCCCCTTGACTTGGTGATCGGTTATACGTGTTCATGCATCTGATTCGGGTTAGATTTGACCTTCAATTTGATGCTTTTGTTGAAATTAGGGTTAGAGCCCTTTTTCTTCTCCCCTGGTCGATCAAACTAGAACACACACTCTTGTGTGTGTTTTAATTTAATATTTTTTTGTTTTATAAATGTTTTAATTAAAACATTTTCCGATTTACCCACCTTTAGTCCCTGATGTTTTTGGTTTGTTATTAAGTAGGCCACTGTCGCAACCCCCGATCCCTTATCTGTCCCGGGAACGGGCGGGCGCGAACTCAGAATTTCGGTGGTATCAGTTGGTTAATTTGGCAGCGGAAATTACATCAGGACCGTAGTTAGGAAATGTTTATCAGAGTAAAACCACCATATTTGATATTAATAATCACATGGGTAAAACCCAAGTTTCTTATTACAACATGTTTATAGGGATAAACCCTATTTTATTGAATTTAAAACATCGTCTTTTAGGTAACTTTTATAGCCACATTTTTCCCAAGCCTTCAGTGCTCTCCAGCTGGCTTTTTACTAATTGGCTGTCACATTATGCTACCTGAAACGCGTTTTAAAAACATTTGTCAGTGGGAAATACTGGTGAGTGAATCCCAGTTTAATCAAGAAACATTTTATCAATTAACACAGTATTGAGAGCAATCACATTGTTTATTTCTACATAATTACTCATTCAGTACTGTCAATCCTGACTGGTGGGTCATATTACACATTGGCTAACTCGTCGTCCAATGGTAACGTGTTGTCGTCCCGACTTACTACTCACAGTGTAGTAAATTTTGTATACAAAACCCCAACATACCGGCAGTAATTGAAGAACTACAAAGACTCAATCACCGCTTAATCACATTGTAAAACATTTAAGGTTTTGTAAAATATTACAAAAAGTTTAACAAAAATCGGATAAACTCACATTGCTATCTTAGACTTCGCGTAAGGGTTTCCGGGGATTAATCTATAATTTACACAAATGTACATAGGTTAGTATAATAACCCTTTGATAATATTAATGATACCCTCCCTGAGACGGTATTCCAACAACTACGTCGGGCAGAACCACGACAGTTGTTACGGAATCCTAAATCAATCGGGCAGCGTATCTAATACGAAACTGGGGTTATAATACTTACAACGGAGCAGAACCTCGCTAATTAGGGGGTATACTACTCGAATATTATGCCTAATATCAGAGATTTCGAGATTGAGAAAAGAACTTTGAACGATTTCTGGTTGAACCCGATGGCTCCTTTATATAGTGCTGAATTCTGGTTCTCACGCGGCCCGCGTAAGAGTAAGCAAGGGCTTACGCGACCCAAGTACTAGTCCGGGTAGGGTTTAGGGTGTCCGGGTCACTGCCTAGCTTCGCCACGATGATGACACGTGTCATCACCGGGCTGCGCCACTATCTTGATCTCACGCAGCCCGCGTTAACTAAACAGGGGTCTTACGCGGCCCGCTTGAACTTAAGAAAATCAACGAAATCAGGCTTTAGCCTTTATACCGCCCGCGTAAGGGTTGGGGTGGGTCTACGCGGCCCGCCTCAGCTTAAAAATCAGATTTTTTTTATTTTAAATACTATTTAATGTATTTCGGGCTCGGTTTTCACATACTGGGTGTATTTAAAGATATATTGGGACATGTTAAAATATACTAGGGTGTCGGAAAAATTATGAGGGTGTCGGTTTTATTTAGGGTTGTTACAGCCACAACCTACTTATTTCTAATAACATTCCCTCTAATTAACTAGGTTAATTATTCCTAGCTAACTTAGTAAGTTCGGGGAGTTAAAAACCCGTTTTATTTTAAGTCCCGTCAACTCGGGCTTCTTAAAATTTTGTTTTCTCAAAGCATTTATTTTCCTTTTTAATTAATATTAGGATTATTTGTTTAAGTCCTAATATTCACCGGGTTAATTTTATCACTAACGGTATTTTACCCGCTCTTTGGTATTAATAGGGTTTAATTACTAAACCCGTTTTCGGGGTGTTACATATAGTCGTCGTGGGTGGCGGTCATAACGTCCACGTCGCTTGAACCACTTCGTCTTCTAAGATTGTTGACGTAATTATTATGTATGTTGTTGAAATTGGTAATCTTGGTCTGCATTGCGGTCCACTTGCCCGAAAAAGAGTCATTCGTACGATATTCACCACGACCCATTGCGGCTAAAAACTTTTCATGTATACGCCTCCAAAATACTTTTACATCTTGGTCGTTTCCTATAAAAATGTTTAATTATAAAAATATATTTACAAAAGTATATTTATAAAAGTATGTAAAAAAGTTTATGGAGAGAAAATTTACCAACAATCACATATTCAGATATGTCGAGCTATGCTTGCGACAACGCAAGTTCTTCCCTAGGCATCCACTTTTCGACCGTCTTAGGAGCACGTGCTTCGGTCCCACCCTTCTTACGATGCCTTCTCGATCGTCCACCTTTTGAGGAAGTGGGTTCGGCTTGGGTTTCGGGTACAGATTCGGTTTCGGGTGTGTTTTGGCTTTGGGGTATGTTTTGGGTTTGGGGTATGTTTTGGGGGAAAAAATGGAGGTTGGGAATAATATCCGTAAAAACCGGGAATCGGTGGAGTGGTCGGATGAGGAGAAGTTGGGGTGCTAGGTGGCATCGGATACTATCCAAGCTCACCCGTTTGCGAGTCTCTTCGATAACGGTCTTCTTGCTCGTCATTGAGATTGTTTGGTGCACTTTGCCAAAACGGATGGTTCGGATCCCACACGTTTTGCTTGTTGGGAAACATTGTGTGATTATGAAAAAAAAAAAGTGTACAGATTTTGTATAAAGAGTAGAGGAAGAAGGGATGAAAATTATAGAAAAGGGGTAGGGTATTTTTAAGTAAATTATAAATCTTAAAATTAATTTGTAAAAAAAAAAAAAAAAAAAACTTACCGTTGATCAACGATCATGTTGACCAACCTCAACCACGATCCCCTCAATTCTGCTCGTTAGCACGCTGGCGGAAGGGCTATACCCCCCCCCCCCCCCAACTGCCGCGGCTTAATTGGTTAACCAGTTTTTAACGGGTTATATGTTTTCACCACGCAAAACGGCCGGATAGATTGATAACCGGTTAATTTTGGGAAGAAAAAAAAATACAAAACAACTTGTTCATTTTTCTAACCTATACGTGCACCTCTAATGTCGGTGCCACCGCTTACCATTGAAGGAATGATAATGGACTACAGGGAACTTTAACAATGGAAATTGGAATGGGTAAAACTTAAAAACCACCGACATTGAAACAACTAGTCAGCCTATATGTTCCTCTGAATCTCTAATTACTTGAAATTCAAAACTCCCTAAATATTTCTTTTATAATTGAATTTAAGTTACCCTAAGAATTTCTCGACATATTTTATAAAGTTTCAGAAATGTCATTGTAAGGAGCTTATTTTTATATTCGGCTTCATATAAATTTTACTCAAAACTAATTTATGAATAACAATTTACAAGTGATTAAAGCACAAACAATCATGTCGTCAAAACTGTCTCACAATTTAGATTTTTAATACCCTTTTCATCATTTTAATAATATAATATAACCTGTCATAATAATTCGAATATACTGTCGCACCGTGTTTAATTTTATCTAAGTTTCAATAAATGTTTTGTTAAAAAATCGAACTGATATCGACCTGGAAACATTGCTATTGACATTTATTTTTACGGTTTTCAACGTTCCAGTGTAAATCTTGTTGAAAATGGAGTTGTATTCGCAATAAAGTATTGATGTCGTAAACTATATAGAGGGTCTGTCTCATACAAGTACCATTACAAACTCAACCGATATCGTCTGAACAACATTGATACATGCAGCGGCGGAGCTTGAACGAAAATCAGTGAGGGTCGGACTCTCATAATCCAAATCAGTGGGGCCCGAGCTCTTAAAAATCCAATATTTTACGTTACAAAAAGAAATCAAATTTTTTCGGTAAAACTAACACTATAAGCAAAAAATCGATAGGGTCGGGGCATCCCTAGCCATCAAGAATCTCCGCCACTGAATATAAACATGTTCTGATTGCTATACCAAATGTGAGTATCATACTGGCACCGTAACAAAGCAAACTAATTCTGACAAGAAGCCCGTTACGTAGAGGTGAAACTCCCACTAGTTTCAACATTACTAAAGACAGGCAAGATAAACAATTGAGTTAAATGTCATTTTAGTCCCTGTGGTTTGGGTCATTTTACCAGTTTAGTCCAAATGTTTGAAATGTTGCCATTTTAGTCCAAATAGCTTCTAGCGTTGCCATTTTACTCCATTGGGTTAACTCCGTTCATTTTTTCTGTTAGCTAGAATGGTAATTCGATCATTTTATATGATCGAATTGCCCTTATAGTTAACAGAATTACATATAAAATGATCGAAATGCCCTTCTAATTAATTGAAATAAAGAGATGGAGTTAATCCAGTGGACTAAAATGACAACATTTAAAACTATTTGAATTATACATTTAAGAGAAAATTGCTAAATTCGTCCCTAAGGTTTTACACAAATTGCTAGATCAGTCCAAAATCAAGATTTGCAGCTAAAACAGTCCAAAATCAAGATTTGTTTTGCTAATACAGTCCAAAAAAACAGACGTCGTTAAATATAGCAGTTGTACTGTTTTAGCAAAACAAATCTTGATTTGGACTGTTTAAGCAGCAAATCTTGATTTTGGACTGATCTAGCAATTTGTGTAAAACCTCAGGGACGAATTTAGCAATTTTCTAAAAAAAAAAGTGATTTTTTAACTGTTTTTGATATTTAATGTGATATTAGTACACCATTAATGAATTTCAATAAAAAAAAAGTTCTAGTAATTTCTTCAAATATAATAAGTGATGTCACCTTAAACTTTAATTATGATACATATAATGCATTTCAAATTTATCAAGTTTTTTTTGGTAATTAATACACCATAATGGAATTTTAACAAAAAAAAAAAACTATTCATTTTTTCAACATCATAAGATTACCAGGGAAAACCCGTTTGGGTCAAGGATCGAACCCGAGTCGTCCAATATCAATTCCGGGGAAAACCCGGTAACCCACTCGCCCGTAGGCACGACGGTAAAATTACCGGTAAATACATTTTTTCTTAAATATTGTTGTTTAGTGTGAAAAGAAAAAGCTAAGAAACCAAATTAAATTTCTTATGATGTTGCCAATGACCTCTACTCCGAGGGTAACCCGAGTCGTCCACCATCAATTCCGGGGAAAACCCAGTAACCCACCCGCTCATAGGCACGACGGTAAAATTACCGGTAAAACCCGTTTGGCTCAAGGATCGAACCCAGGTTTCCCTGGGTCTCCTATCACTGCTCACCAGTGCCTCACTCCTTTTTTGTACCAAATGAGAATTGAACCTGAGTCTTCAAAGAATAACTCAAGTCCTCCTACCACTTGAGCTAGAGGTCATTGACAACATCATAAGAAATTTAATTTGGTTTCTTAGCTTTTTCTTTTCACACTAAACCACGATATTTAAGAAAAAATGTATTTACCGGTAATTTTACCGTCGTGCCTACGGCCGGGTGGGTTACCGGGTTTTCCCCGGAATTGGTGGTGGACGACTCGGGTTACCCTCGGAGTACTCCGTTTGTCCAGTGGGTGCCCCGAGAGTGCTCGGGATTGATTTGTTGGCCATTAAAAAAAAAATTCTTATGATGTGGAAAAAATGAATAGTCTTTTTTTTGTTAAAATTCCATTATGGTGTATTAATATCATATTAATTACCAAAAAAAACTTAATAAATTCGAAATGCATTATATGTATCATAATTAAAGTTTAAGATGACATAACGATAATACAATTACATGGAAAAAAATAACTAACAAATAAAAAAGCATTTATTATATTTGAAGAAATTACTAAAACTTTTTTTATTGAAATTCATTAATGGTGTATTAATATCAAATTAAATATCAAAAACAGTTAAAAAAATCATTTTTTTTAGAAAATTGCTAAATTCGTCCCTAAGGTTTCACACAAATTGTTAGATCAGTCCAAAATCAAGATTTGCTGCTAAAACAGTTCAAATCAAGATTTGTTGCTAAAACAGTCCAACTGCTATATTTAACGCCGTCTGTTTTTTGGATTGTATTAGCAAAACAAATCTTGATTTTGGACTGTTTTAGCAGTAAATCTTGATTTTGGACTGATCTAGCAATTTATGTAAAACCTCAGAGGACGAATTTAGCAATTAACTCTACATTTAGACTAAACTGGTAAAATAACTTAAACCACATCAACTAAAATCACATTTAACTATAAAAAATTAATAACTATAATTTGTTAGAAAATGCGAAAAGTCCAAATTTTGGCCATAACTCCATAATATCACCTAAAAAATCTAAAACTATAAACAAATAGAATCAATCATCACATCAAAATCCGACACTCAAACACATGTCACAAACCTATTGAAAAAAATAGACGACAACTACACCACATCAAAATCAGGTCGCCTCACACGGTAACTTTACCTGTTTACCCTCAGCAATAATCCCGTGTTTCTCGCCCCACACTAGTGAACAAAACGAGATCCCTTGATCATAAAACAAACCACTCTAAACCCCGAAAGCAAAGACGAGATCAAAACAGACAAAAACCCAACGAATCCCAACGCCAACGCGATATCCGATTGGATACAAAACGCATTATTAACCGTACACGTGTCAACTCCTCTCAACTGTCTAGCAAGCTCCGTTCCCGTTGATCCAGCAGATAGCAGCAAATACGCAAACACCTGTAAAACGACGTCGTTGCAGTTTCAATTAGAGATTTACAGGATTCTGTTGTTGTCGTTTTGTGACTCAGATTTTTGCAGATGTGAAACATTCTTCACGTAAAGTTTTGAGTGAATCGAGGACAAAATTCAGGTGAATTTGAGAGAAATTTGAGCAATGAGAACCTGATCGTGGCCGAAATCGAACCAGACTTGTGAGAATTCTGGAAAAACGGTGCAATTGCTGTAGATCTCCCATACCGTAGCTCCGATTTCGAATAGTGAGTAGATAGCGACTATCGAATTCGCAGCGAAAACGAAGCTGTAATTGACTAATTTGTTAGTTCTGTGGTTAATTGTGATGATACTGAGTAAAGGAAGTAGTAAATACTTATATAATAACATGTTTGTGATATTGTGAAGTTTCGTAGTTTTAATTCACTAATTTATATGTTTTGTGATCGAATTTGCTACGTTTGTGATTAATTTGTGAAAGCTTTATTAGTTTTGTGATGAAATTTAGAGAAATGAGGTAGTAAATAGTAATAAATTTATGATCGAGATTGTTAGTTTTAGTTCACTAATTTGTAAGTTTTGTGATGTAATTGACAGAATGGAACCAGTTTTTAGTAACATATGTGTTATGTTTGTGATGAATCTGTTTCAGTAACTTGTAGGGTTGGAGATGAATTTGTTAAGTTTGTGATAAATTGTTTATGAATTTGTTAGTTATTGATAAACATCACCAAACAAAATAGAGCGAAAGGAGGAAGTGAATTTACCGAAAAGCGCCGAAGTGGTACCAGCGAGGAGGAGAAATAGAATCATCATCATGATCATGATGGGCCACATTGGTGGTGAGCATGAACACAGCAGCAGAGAGGGAGAAGCAGAAGGCGGATAACCGGAAGAGGAGGATCCAGTAATTGAAGCGGCGGAGGTTGGACTGGGAGACGGTGGACTGGAAAAGAGGGGTGTCGTGAGGGTGCGTTTGGTGGATGCGTGGCCGTGGGGACGGACTCTCAACACTGCCGTTGCGGACCATGGTCAGGGTTTCGGTGGAGAGTGAAGAATCATGGAAAGTGTGGGGAAGTTTTCATGGTGGAAGTGGTAAAGTGAATGAAAAGGTGTGTAGCAGAAAGAGTGTGTGTAGGAGGAGGTGGTGGGATGCTTTTTATTTTGTTTTTCTTACTTTTTTATTTTTTTACTTTTTGTTGTCTTTTTGATATTCTCATTGAAATCTTTTGTTTTAAAATGTTACTAGTTTAAGAACCCGCGAGGTTCGCGGGTGGACTAAAACACAAATGAATAAGTTTAATTTATTGAACTAATCGTTTGAATTAAATGACCGTTCAAGTAATAATAAATTAGTAAACTACAATGAGACAAATAATTTAATCTCTCGAGATACATGATGATGCAAATTTGTGTAATATTGTGTTTATGGAAGATAATGGATAGCGAATTATAAGTCAACGTACTGTTTATTTATGTAGAATTTTAGGTTAATATTTAAGTGTGTGTATGAGTATACATGTTTTGTATTACGTTAACGAAATTCATTAAAAAACAACAAAATTCATTAAAAAACAACAAAAATCCATGTTAACTAAAATTACGTTAACATTAAATGACTTCAAAAAAATGTTATGGATCATTTTAGAGAACAGTTACATGGAATGAATGATCGAACGATGAATGAGTACATGGAGATCACAAGTCACGAAATACTTCTTTGTAAACTACATTTGTCGTTTTATTAGTAGGTTTGCCGTCATAGCAGTAAACCTTTCGCGGATCATTGAACGCTGCTCGACTCCATAGTCTGACAATGCGAACCTTGATGGTATAGTCATCCTGGTTGAGATTCAAATTTTTCAGCGACGTGATGGCTGGTTGTTCCATTCTACATAGCATGCAAAAAAAGAATAAATTAAATGGACATAAAAAATAAGATGAACAAAAAGAACATTTAAAATACTACATTGAAATCAATATCAAATAACGTATTGAAACTCAAAGCAAATTCATACATTCGGATGAGTGAACGATGATGTTTCTTAGAATGAAGAAGCGAAGTTGTGAATGAAACTGTATTTCGAAATTGGTATTTATGCTAGTATATTATTTTTGGTCATTATTTTTCCCGTAAATATATAAATCAGTAAAAATTTGTACAATCATTTAAGTAGTTGAATTACGAAGTATATTCAATCAAACTTTTATTTTAAAATAAAATTACAATCATTACCATATTTCAATTTCCATTTTCAATTCCGAAAATTTTAAAAATATTTTGATTTCGAACCAAATTTCAAATTTAAGAGTATTAATCTAAGAAAGTATATAATCGATTCAAATTACTTAAAACTTGAATTACGAAGTATATTCAATCAAACTTTTAATTTATAATAAATTTACAATCATTACCATATTTCAATCATTACCATATTTCAATTTCAATTTTCATATACGCAAATTTTAAAAAGATTATGATTTCAACTTTATGAGTATTTATATATAAAAAGTATATAATCGATTAAAATTACTTAAAACTTGAATTTAGTCATTTATATTAATTAATAAACAAATCATAAGCATAATCATAGTTAACAAATTAAAATTAAAAAATATATGAAAGATTCCATTTTAAGTATCTACATTCTATACCAAAACTAATTAAAAACGAAAATTTATAAAAAGAAATCATATATTTGGTCCAATGTATGTGTTTACATGGCTTACAATTGTATCTACGTCCAATATATTTATGAACAAAACATTTAGTTGACCATATGTTGTCTACATTAAAGAAGACGTGAGACCCATACAAAGTTATATACATTTTTACACAGTATACTTTGTGTATTTTTTTAATTTCATTTATTGAGAAAATGTAATTAAGGTTGAATTAGTAAAATGGGTTAACAAATTTTAATGTAATTTACATTGGCAGGATCGTGAATACTGACTGAGAAGAAGAATAAAGCGAATATGGTTGTGGTAATGATGGATTCCAGTGATTGTTGTACAACATCATAAGAAGTGGATTTGTTTTAAGTAGAATGTAGCTTATTATGTAAACATGTTAATGATGTGAAGATAATGTGATTAAACTTACCTGCTCGTGCCATCCAAGATAGGTTTTAAACTCCCACTTCGGTAACTTTCATTGAAGTGTAACAATTCAAAAAAAAAAAGATCAGTTCAAAGCGTAAAAACCGACTCGCCAATCTACTCATTTTGTTTAAACTATTAGTGGCAAGGCATAACACATAAAACAATACAAGATCAGTCCAATATAGCTTTTAACATACTCATTTTAAGCTTTTTTAGTCAAGTGTACCAATGACCTGAAAATCAATACTTAAAGCGCCTAGTTATAAATATGGGGATTTGGACCCGTTTATATGTGTTTTATATTGAATGGACAGTATAAGGCAAGCTGGTATATAGCCGCTTGAAATGTGCTCTTAATGGTTGTTTCCTAAAGCGGCTTATTTAGAAAGAATCAAATTATTGTAGTAATAGTCTGGCTTTTAAACTTTTAGCAAAGTAATAACCTATTATCTTACTCCGGTGGCTGCTGGAGGTACTGTACAAACCTACCACGAGGAATAAGTATATATATATATAATTACATACAAATGAAACATTTTCATGTTATGGAATAAGAACTAAGCCATATATATAACACTATTTATTTATAAAAACAAAATAGCCAAATTGGCATAAAAGGTGTTCAAATCAATGGAATGTCTACAAAACTTGGCTGTTATAGCATTACTTAACCGAAACACATGGCCAATCCCCAAGGTAAAGAGGCTGTAGAATAAATTTATTCACAATTTTTTAAAAGCATAAAGAGAAACTTTATAGCCCAAACCTACTTCAGGGAAAAAAAAAACAGTTAGACTAATTAACATAAAAACTAAAGAGGAGCTTTAACCCAAATACTGATCTTTCATTACAAATTTGCATCCAACACACCAAAACTTACAGTTTGCAGCATCATTACATCAATATACAACCATTAACTTCTATAAAAAATTAGATAAACCAAACACAAACGTCACTCTCCTAAAAATAAACATCCCTGGTATATCTATATATATATCTAGGTTAATCTAACCCTAAAGACAACCTAATTTCACTTCACATCCATATCAGATCTCAAAATACTACATTTCACATTTCGATCAACAAAAACATTAAACAAAACCTAGGGTTTCTGAAATCAGAAAAAATGTACCGACGGATGTTATTCCCTTGCCGACCTGGTACATGCCCCAAGAGATAGAGCCAAAAGCAGCGAGGAATATGGTGACGGCACTGAATCCGGCGAGCATAGCAGACCGGAGCGAAACCACCAGGAGGGGTACCGTCTTGGAGGAGATGCATGTCTTTGACGCTCGCCATACGCGGTTTGTTCTAATCGTTGCCTCAGTCATCGTTGATGTTAGTGACCAAATTTTAGGGCTAATTTGTGCTAAATTGTTAAACTGGATTTGGAGGATGTGTAGACAGAGAAGGCTAAATAATAAATGGAGTGAAATAGCTTGATAGAGAAGATAGGTGTTGAGAGGAAAAGAAGCCGTGTATTGAGGAGCGGGTGAACAAACACAAAAGAGGCATAAGGGTTTTTTGTTTTACCGCTCATTTTATTCCATTAAGGAGTATTAAGTTGCCAGGTGGCAATTAGTGGATTAAATTTATGCCAAGTGGCACCAAAATGTTTTGTTTTAATATACATTATAGATTAAAATAAGTTCTTTTGGGATTTCAACTTAATTAATAATAATTAAGGTTATATAAGTATCTTTTTATTTTAACAAGAGTTAAATATCATTTTCGTCCATTTAGTTTGTTCACTTTTGCTATTTCAGGCAAATTTTTAAAAATGCACCAGTTTCCTTCCTAACATACAGGAAATGTGTCACTTCAATACAAAAATTAAAACTCAGTTGAATAAGACATGTTAAATAAAGGGTATTAATGTCAATTCATAAAATAAAGTGAAAATAAAAGATATATAAATTGACAATAATACCCTTCATTTAACCTGTCTGACTTAACTGAGTTTTAATTTTTTTTACTAAAGTGGCACGTTTCCAGTATGTCAGAGATGAAACTGGTGCATTTTTTAAAATTGGGCTGAAATGACAAAAGTGAACAAACCACAGTGACGAAAATGACAGTTAACTCTTTTAACAATAAATAAGCAAATAGATATTTGACCTTAAGGAGGCATCCTATAGGGGTGTACACAATTAAATTTGGATTCCAAAAATTCGAAATTCGACTCGATTCGAATTTAATTATCAAGGTTCGAATTCAATATATAATGTCATTAGATTTGTTAATATTATGAATAATAAACTTATCATTTATGGATGTAATTCATACTTTGGCCCAAATTTAGAAGTTATATGTGTGTGTATAATATTATACACACACATATAAGTTCTAAATTTGGGCCAAAGTATGAATTACATCCATAAATGATAAGTTTATTATTCATAAAATTACCAATCTAATGACAAATAGCTTATGCTACTTAGGGTGGAGTGTATGATTCAAACACTTTAGGGTGTTTGAGTTTTCTCTATTCAATAATCTCATGCCATGTCAACTCCCCCCTTTCACTCCCCATTTTTTACTCACACACTAGGAATGAGTTTTTGCACCCACTCAATTAAAAAAAAAATTGATTGGTTCTCTATCTCCTCTCTCTCCTCCATTTCTTCTTCTTCATCTTCGGTGAATACTCACCACCCACAACCATTCACTCCTACTCCCCATTCACCGATTAACCACCCGGAATCATCTCCCGTGCGGCAACCCCACTCACCGATTCACCTTCGGTGAATCATACCGTCCCCCCTTATTTCTAAATTTTTACCTAACTTAAATCACTAAATTTTTAACTAACATATCTTTTAAATTTTGGTGTTTTGACATATCGATAGTTAATTAATCTTACAGATTATTATATTTTATATTAAATATACTTAGTTTGTAGTAGTTTTAAAAAATGAAAGTAAAATAATTTTTTGTTTAGGGTAAACTGAATTTATTCGAATTCAAATTTCAAATACAAATCGAATAGAATCGTATACTAATTCAGGTAAAAAATAAAAATTCGATTCAGTTAATTCAAAAATTCGTTATTTGATTCGATGAACACCCTACATCCTAGTGATAAGAGTTTATGTATCTTAGAAAGTTCAAGTTGGTGGTAAATGATATATAGCATAACCTAAAGGTTGCAAGTTTAAATGATGCAAAGTATATGTGAAATGTTTTTATCCAAAAACAAAAATCAAGTTTATTTAAGAGAAAAACCATGTAGATATTTTTCTCAAATGAATTATTCTTCTATGTCTATATTCCATAATGATTACACTGACAATTGTATGATGGGTGAATCAACGTTAAAATGTATGATTGTATGGCATATTCTTTATATCAAACGTGAATCAACATGTATTAACTTTAACGCGTGGAATATAAACTTTACTTTTTGCTAAAATGAAAAAAAAATGTATGGTTCATTAAACCGTATCTATTAGGATTTGATACTTTTTTATATAGAATGATAATCAATTCAAAACCGTGTAATGATTTTTTACAGACGAAATACGAAATATGAATTGAATAGAGTTGGATGGAGATACTTAATAATAACGTCAAGCCCTATAAATTTCCTATTAAGTGGGGGTGTGACACGAGAAGTGTCAAAATGTGTAAAAAATGGGGTTATAATTATTTTAAACGGCAAAGAATCTTACGAGTGAACTCATCCTGCTCGAGGCTATGTCCAAGGTCGACTCCTCGACTGCCATGAGACCATGCCCCCTATGCGTGGGAAACGGCTGAAATCCGTAAACCCTTGCACCCTGTCAGGTTCGAACACGGGATTAAAGCCCCGATTTATCCCTTCACCCAGATGTCCATCGAAAATGGCCCAGACGGGAATCGAATCTGCGTCTCCACTAGGGAGGGCAGACCAATCAACCACTAGACCAAATTCTCACGACAAATGGGGGTTATATAACTTGAGTGTGTAATGGGGGTTTATATAGATATGGGGTTATAGCCCTGCAATTATATGTATATATGTATGTGTGTGTGTATATATATATATCTGTGTGTGGGGGGGAGACACTATTCTACAACGTCGTTATGCTCATCGTGGCCCTCCCCATTTTCAGCCCATAGTGTCACACCCTGATTTTCCGGTGGGTCCGGATTTGGGGTTTATGCGTGACGATTGATATAGATATTCACATATAGCACAACGGAAGTCTTTGAATTATAAAATAATATTACAAATTATAAGTGTCTGAAATGTTCAAAATAAATATACAGACGGAAAGTGTACTAAATATCCACAGGCGGATAGGAAATAACAAAAATACACTTTAGACTACCAGGCCTTGCGTGGAATCGCCAATTCCAATATGCATAAACCGAGCAACTCCAACCTATTCCGTATTTACTATTAAACATACGCTTAGTCTTTTGAAAATATGTCAGTTTTCACTGGTAAATGCAATTAACTGACACGTTTTGAAAATCTTTTCAAAATCATTTTATACCATTTGGTATATCATTTTATAAATAACTTGGTACAAAGTGATATCTCTTGTTACTAGTTTTTCATGCTTGTCAATACATATGGGGCCCAGAACTAAACTCCTATACAAGATTAACCAACACACCACTTTTCAATAAAAATATAATAGCATTAGTGTCTGTCAGGTGTATGCCTACACCCCGCGCTTAGGTCGTGGCCACTTGCAATTAAGTGAGCCGTGGATATCCAGGACACGGTCGCATTAACCCCCAATGTTTAAGTTATCGGGAATAATGGGTTAAACAAAGTTATTTAGATTTTGGACATCATTCGTCATTGATCCCATACCGGACCAAGCGGCTAATGTCGTATCCCAAGCCCGTATAGCGAAAATAGGCTAAGAGTATTTACCTGATCTTATCTTTACAAATCAAAGATGTTTTAAGCACAACCGTTAATCAAAACAACTAATACATGCGCAATTTACTGGAGGCTCCTAGTCTGGAATGGACAGAACTATGATATGTTAGAATGTTAACGGGTCTTATTCAAGTCATAAGACTTGGACCGATTAACTTACAATAAATAGGTACGGTTCGCTAAGAATAAGCGGAGACCAGATAGAATGTGGTTTGCACCCTCACGAGTACTATGACTCGTATAATATGGGTTAAACAACCATATATTCTGATTAGAACAGATTTGGAAAGGTTTTGACCTGATTCGGTTAACTTATATAAATTACGTTATATAAGTCAACTGTATGAGCATAGGCGATATCGGGTGATCGGATGGGTCCATGGTAAGTCCAAGATGTCAAAACATGTTTAATATAATGTTATATCAGTTTCAGACTCATTTTATATGTCTATTATGTTTTAAAATCAGTTTATGCGCAAAAAGAGCATTTTGGTCACTTTTTAGGCATAATATGTGTACTCGCATAAAACCCGACAAATTATATGATTAGAAGGTATAACCCTTACGGGTTATTCCCTATAATAACATGACCATATAACAACTTCAAATCACTACCTAAACTATCCTAAACGGGTCAGAATCAAAAGTCAAAGCAGAAGTCAAATTGTTTGACTTTCGGTTGCGTACCGAGCTCTAAGCGGGAAATGACGGGTTGGATGTGATCTACCATGTCCTAATTTTTTATATAAACTGATCTAGTGTCAAAAATTAAGGTTTCGATACTTAGAAGTTCATTTATCGTTAATTACGAAAATCTGCATTTTTTACTTTTATTTAATAAAACTTTGACCCGCCATTTGACCTACTTAACGTGATCTTCAGAAGGTGCCCTCTTAGAGGTTTAACACCTATATTATTACAATCACATAACCATGTTATATTCAAACTTTGGCTTGACCAAAATGGTCATAACCGAAAGTCAAAGCAAAAGTCAATTTGCTTGACTTTCGGCTAATAACTAGCCTATAAATGAAACAAGACTAAGTTAGAACACTTACAAGTGTTCAAATGAGTGTTATAACTCCAGAAGGGAAGCCTCTATAGAGCAGAAGCTATCCAAGAAGATTAGAATGAGAATTTGAGAGGTGCAAGTCTTAAATGGCTCATGAACACCTCTATTTATACTTGTACAAGAGCTACAAGATCATGCCACATGTCCCTGATGCTTTGAGACACTAAGGAGTGTCCTAGCAGGTGTCTAATGGTGGCTCAAAGTGGGAAAATTGCTAGAGAGGTGGCAGAAATGGCAGGTTGCTGCTGCAAGCAATGATTCTGCCAGCGATGCTCTTGCGAACCGCAAGAGGTACGGTCTTGCGGTCCGTAAAGGCTTCTGGCGCGCATTGTTTTAAATGTCTTACGAACCGTAAGGCATTATGCCTTGCGGTCTGTAAGGGACCGTCAAAAACTATTATTTTGGCTTTTTCTCATATTTGACCCCTCCACATCCATACTTCAACATATTTATATATTTGGTCCCTCTCGTCCTACTAACCGGGACTACTTGAGAGTTAATTGGACACGTGTTGCGATATTATTCATCATAAATTTCCGATGTGTCACACATAGCGCCCAGGGGCAATGTTCCCCGGCGCTATGAGGTGCGATCTTCGACATGAAGCCCCCATGGCGCTCCAGTACGCATGATCTAACCAAATAAACAATAAAGATATAAAATAATTTATATGCTAAACAATTATATGTTTATTCAATATAACACACCAACTGAAGTTAAATGAGTTTAATATGCATATCAATTCATATTTATGTTGATTATGTATATATTTTCATTAATTCGATAGTATACTTCATCAGAACTATATTACATATCATCTTTCACCGTGGTTTCTCAACATATTTTAAGTGGTTTCATTGATTAGTTACTCACTTCAAGTTAACTACCTTTCTAAGTAGGTACTAACACTTTTTACGTTGTTAAAAGTTAAACATTTTCGCATTATGTTAAGTTGATAGCGTTCAGAAGTTGTTATGGCCTCAGTTAATCTAAAGACCAGTTTCAACAAAAAGATACGACCGTTGTAGCACGTAAATACTTAACTAGGTGTTTGTGCAAGTCTATTTTGACAAAGTATAAACTCCTATTCAAGTGATTATTTCCAATGTTCTCTCCCAACACCTTTGAAAAAAGTGTAGCATAAACAAGTATTGCAGACTATCTATGTTGCACTACATTGATAATCCTGGTCCCTACATTAAAAGATCAAAACAACTTCTAAATGCTACCAACCGAGCAAAAGACAATAATATATGAACAAAAAACATGCTCAACATTTAATGATGAAAATGTATAAACGGTTAGAAATGCATTGTATTAAAATCAATAGTTGCCAATCTGCTATCAAAGTATCAAACTATAGTGTAACTTAGACACCACGTTGTAGGCGTTAAACCCACCAGCGTCAAAGCCACCTAAGCAACTTTAGGTGTTAAACGTCGAAACATAAGAGTGAAAGGAGGGTTGCAAAGTGGGGAGAGCTACTCCCTTGAGAAGCATGAGATGGTAAGGGTGCAGGGTCCATCCCCAATCAACCAATCACACTTTTTTTTGTTTAATTTTAGTTAAATCCTATGCAGTTATTGTGGTCAGAATAAAATATCGATCAAGGTCCGCTATTTGATATATAGGTTATTGCGGTGGTATATAAGTAATGTTTATATGGGTTATTGGATTTTATCACCCCCAACTATTGGCTATTGGTCGTTGCCACCCACAACTATCACTTTGACGTCCGTCACCCCCAACTTAACACTTAGTGTGTTGTGTCAACACGTCATTAACTGAGCACTAACTCAGTTATGTTTTTGTCCTATGTGTCACTCCTTTTCCTACGTTGCATTTATGATGTGGCACAAGATCCCTTTAAAACCCTTTAAAAGCTTGTTATAGTGAAGAACAAATCCTAATCTTCATCCTACACCTTACTTTCTTAAACTGATAGAGGGGGAGAGAGGCAGATCTTGGTTAGTGGTTGTGTGGCCAGAAATTTTGGATGTACGATGGTAGTTTGATCATCCTATATATGTTCTTTGCTTTCAGAGGTGGTGGGACGGAGGAGACGGGTCAAAGACGATGGTTTTCTATATTTGTTCTTTGATCATCCTAGATTTGTTCCCTGCAGCCCCAACATACAGGCCCTCACTGGTCCGATTTTCTTCAGCCACTCGTTTAGAGTAACTACCCAGAGCCTCCACGAAATTGGAACTCACTTGCTCATACAGAGAATAAAAAGAACCAGGGTCTTTGGTCGAATCTTGGACAAAATCGTCCATATTCGGGTTTACCACCACTTTATTGTCGCTAATTTGATGTTGATTTTGGGCAACCACAGTTGCAACATCCCTAAATGGGTGGAAATTTACACCGACTTCACATTTGAACCTTCAAGAATCGGTTTTTGAGGAAGAAAAACTTGATTATTCGACTCAGGAGATGGAAATTCAGACAACTTGAGAATGTAAGATGGATCAGGAGGCTTATTTTGAGGATTTCCCTCAAAATTAGATGGATTCATGGACAAATTTTGAGGATGAGGACTGAAAAAAGAGAAAGCATCGAGGGCAAAGAGAGTGTGTGGTGGTAGGAGGTGGTGGGGTAATGGTGGAGGTGATGATAGGGGGTAGGTTATAAAATGAAATTTTAATTTCTTTTATTTTGAATTAGATTTAAAAAAAACATATCTTTTACACATCACCACGCCATGTCAGCAAAAAATGGCCACATCAGCAAAAACACTAACTTGCTTAGTGTTTGGTTAACGACAGGGTGACAGGACAACCGAAGTGTTAAGTTGGGGGTGGCGCGCGTCAAAGTGATGGTTGGGGGTGGCAGCAACCAATATCCAATAGTCGGGGGTGATAAAATCTAATAACCCTTTTTATATCATGTAGAATTTATACATATATAGGGTGGAGTTCGGCTACAAAGTCTATATTTCCTACAAAGTGTACAAAGTCATAAAACACCATAATTTCAGCCATAAAACACACTCAAAACCCACAAATAAAATAGTGAAGATCACTAAAACACAATATCCAAACCCTAACAGTCCTTAAAAACTTCAAACACATCATTGTACAACTATGAATATAAAACACAACATGATAATCAACATAAAACAAACTAATGTTAGTCATTCAATAATCAAAACTTATCATCCAAAACACAGCACAAAACCCACAAATACGGTGTTTTAGTAATCACCACTGTGTTATTTGTGGGTTTTGAGTGTGTTTTATGGTTGATATTATGGTGTTTTACAACTTTTTACACTTTGTAGCCAACTCCCGCCATATATATATATGGAGCGGATAAATTGAAAACCCTCATGAGTTAAAGAAACCTAGAAAACTCAATATCAATCATTGATTAATCAGGGATGAGATCATATTTGGTGTGCCCTCTTTGTTACTTTTAAATATAATAATAATAATAATAAGAGGTACAAAAAGGGTAGTGTTGGAAATGTAACAAATTTTTCTCTCCTGGCACAACTGTAACATTTGTCTCCTCTAACATTAAAGTTAACATGTCTACTTTCCTCTGTCCTATCTCTATAGTTTTTATCTTTTTTGTTTCATATCTCACAGCAAAAACATTACATAAAAGTGTAACACGTTTTCTCTTCTTTCTCCTCCGACACAAAGTATTACATTACATCACACTGTTACAAAAATCGTCTTCCTACTAAAAAAATGTTACATGTCAACGTACACTACAAAAAAATATGTTACATATATTATCTATTTCTGCTTTTTTAGAATTTTTAAATATGTAACTAACAAAACATATTAGAATTGTTACATTGCTAAAACCCAGTTACGTTGGATTACGTAAAGATGTTACACAAAAGTTGTAACACAACCATGACCAATTTACTTTCTATAACATAAAAATGTTACATTGTTAAGACCCAATTGTTACACTCATATGAATTCCACTGACTTTTGTAAAATAGCACATTTGTTTCATGTAACAAAATTCACTCTATTTTTATTATACAAAACCCACCTTATTATTTTTTGTAACAACAAAACTCACTTTGTTTCATGATTATATCAAGAAAAAACTACAAATAATAACATTAAACAAGAAAGTAACTTCAATTTTAATCCAATAAACAAGAACTTAAATCAAATTGTTTCGATTGGTTCAGATCTGAAACAAATTTTACACAAAAAAATGATACAATCAATAATAAAAAAAACAACAGATCCATAAAACAAGAACTTAAAAACCTTAATCTTCTTGAACAAAAAATAAAAAATTGGAGATCGACAAAACACATCAAAAATGCAGACTAAAAAAGTGCAGATTTGCAAACAAAGTTGAAAAACAAACATACTTATTCACCTTCTTGAACAAAAATTTGCAACAAAAACCTTCACCCTCCTAAAAAACGTAAAAAATTTGTAATTTCACCGGATCTTTGCTTTATTCGAACAAAAACCTTCAGCCTTCTCTTCGATACCTTCTTCATCATCTTCTTCATGTACGATTTTCTTCAAATTAAACCAAAGAGGATCCGTCTTCATGGGGTTTAAAAGAAACATGACGGATCCAGATCTAGATGACGGGTCCAGATCTAGATCTTGACGGGTTAGAAAGAAACATGATGGATCCAGATCTAGATGACAGGTCTAGATCCAGATCTAGATGACGTCTACGTGGATCTGATGCTCATCAGTTTCTCCGATTTAATTTGTGATCTTGTTTTATTTTTATTTTTTTTGAACAAGGGAGAGATAGGGAAAAGTGTGTTAAAGAAGAAGGAGATAAGGAGCAAGTGTGTTGATAAAAATATGTTAAAAAAGGAGTAGATAGTTGACATGTTCTATCATCTGAAAATGTACACCAGCAAAAGCAAAAGTATGTCCACTGTGAAATACCAAAGCTACCATTTTCTACAAGCTCTATAACTGATGCTTTTTTTGACGTGGCACTCTCCTATCCACACACACACACACACACACACACACACATATATATATATATATATATATATATATATATATATATATATATATATATATATATATATATATATATAGGGGAAGGTTTAAATGAGAACACTAAATATTGTGAGAACCGTTAGAACGAATTAGAAAACCAAGAGAACTTGGTAAAAAACAATTCCATTTCAAAATTTCTTTTTACACTTATCATTATTATTCGAATAAAATGTTAGAAATTTAATTTACACGTTTAAATTTACGTGAATTCGTAAATAAAGAAAATTTACACGTGTGTAAGCTTGACATTTACACATGTGTAAATTTATTATTTTTACACAGGTAAAAAATCTAATAAAATTGATTTTTAGAGAAGAAATGAATTATTTGATGTTATAAATTCTCTTTTTGATGTTGTATCCTAATTACAATGAAGTTTGTATTAAAAAATTGGTTTTGATTGGTTTTTTCTCCCTTATATTGTTTTGGTCAAAAATTACCGAAGCAATTTAGTGATCAAATTAGTTTGTGAGGTAGTGTGCTGATAATGCTTGCAAAAAATATGTTGAGCTGATTGTATATAAAAAACAGTTTCAGGATATAGCTCGAGGATATCAAGCTAAACCGATAATCAAACAACGAGCTGTAAAAGTAAAAATGGACACAGGATATACGAGCAAAGCCCTTGATCAATCTAGATCTCTGGCATAAAACCTCGGGAGCTGACAATCGCCGACTGCCTTGTTCTTCTTATTGCTTGAATAACCAGGATACAGTGCAGGATAATGCTCAGATCGCTACTAAGTGTCACAACGATTGCAAGTAGTGAGTGTTAATGTATGATTGCTAGAAAGAAATGTGTACGAGTTATAGAGCTCGAAGTGAAGTGAGTGTCATACGATCTGGCCATCCGTTTATATAGTTACAATAATAAACTAACTATCCTAAAAATCCGGGATACTTTCGCATATTCCCTCTTGATCGTTGAAGACCTATTCTTCCGGCTTCAACGTCTATTTCCCAACAATATTGAGCGAGTCTCTAGGGGAATGAGTCCTTGTGAACGTTATGATCCTGCAGCCATAACCTACAAGCAAATTATCAGTAACTGCCAGGATACTGCCTCAGGATGTTACCAATATCCTGGTCCGGTATCCTGATCATAAACAACTAACATAAAATCAAGGACAAATTATCAGGATTTGGGCTCATAATTTCACCCATAATATATATATATATATATATATATATATATATATATATATATATATATATATATATATATATATATGAGAACGCATCCTGACCCAACACGTGTCCCGCGACATAGAGAAGGGCTGAGGGGCTTTTTTGTCTTTTCATTCTTCTTTTATTTTCCCAACGCGGTATAATATTTTATGGCGTCTAAGTTTTTTTTGGCGTTAATTGTATTTTTTTAACTTTTTGGCGTTGAATTAATTGTTTTTGTGTCACATATATATTTTTTTGGCGTTATAGAGTTTTCTGGTTAATTTTTTTGGCGTTTATGGGGTTTTGTATAATAATTCACTTCGAGTCTCTAATATTTGCATAAGATTACAATAAGACCATTTTTTTTTTGCGTTTAGTGAATTTTTTGGCGTTTAATACCCTTTTCAATGTGTTTTGCCAGTAGTTGTTCTCCCAGTTTTCATTATTCTAGCGTTTTGGTGTTTGTAGTTTTTAGCGTTTTATATAATAATGTATTTTATTTATATAGAATTAGATAACAAATCAACATATAACTAGGGGGCTGTTTGGTAGCCTCTGAATGGTCATTAAGAGGCTACCTCTTAATGGAACCATTAAGAATTTTACCAATGTGAATGTAAAAGAATGTGACATGTGATTATTTACCATTCAGATGTTACCTCTTAACCATTCAGACTTGAGGTTACCTCTTATTCATTCAGAGGTTTTAAACCATTAAGAGGTAGCATCTGAATGGTCATTAAGATGCTAGCAAACAGCCCCTAGATATCAAAACAATATAAAATGAAAACAAAAATAATAAAAAATGGTAATCTAATTTCTCTTCCGAATCTTCACTGTCATCAGCCTCTATCTTCTTGAATTTGTTTTTGGCGTTTTGAACCTTTTTTGAATACTTTAGCTAGAAGCCAACTTTCCTTCATAAACCCCGTCTTTTTCAGAAGAAGTTGCTTAGTGGCATCCTTTTTTTGGTGTGATAGTCTTGTTTGGTGGCATGTCATTGAAGATCAACTCTTGCTTGATGCTATTTGTAATAATGAAGTCCAAAATAGCATTTTATACTTTGGTTGAACCCTTTCTTCCATGCCTATAATCATCAAGAACAAAGCTCACATGATGGCATATCACTGTCATCAGTCTCTTTTTCTTGAATATTTGTCCATCTCATCCAGTAAAATATTATTGAGTTAACCCCCTCAGAAAAAGGATCCATTTCAGTGAAAGCTTTGACGTCTGTGGCGTTTTAAAGGGAGTGGTTTCTAGAGGATATGGTGTTTTTGTGTTTTTCTGGGTGTGATTAATTTAATTGTGTATAGACCCCTCTCTTATAGGAGTTTTTTGGCGCGTAGTTTAGGCGAGACTTTTTATTGTAATAAATGATAGTAATAAAGTAACTGTCTTTTCAGTTACTATATTTTGTATTTACTGTGTTGATCAACTTTTATCATTTTTATAGGTTATAGACGTCCCATCTTCTAAGTTTGGCGTTTTTTTTAAATGGCCTTATGCAGACCAACATGACAAAATACAATAACGGAGTAAATAAAATATTAAGCAGGAAAAATATTTTTTGTTATTTTTGGCGTTTTGTTAGGGTTAACCATTTTTAGTATTATTTTGGCGTTTTGCTAATAAAGATAGAAATATATCATTTAATTATCTTAAAAAAAAAGATTACATAGAAGAAAAAAAAAGAGGAAATAAAAAATTAAAATCCTTCGTCAGAAGGTACTTTATCTGAATAGTATCCATCACTTGTGTCATCTTCTTCCTCCTCGGAGTCTTCATCTTGATCTTCATCCATGTCATCACATTCACCTTCACCAGCTTCTTGTTCCTGAAGATTCTGAAGCCTCCACCTGAACATGTCTTGCATTAACTCCAATTTTGAGTCTATTTATGTGTTGGTACAAGTGGCGTTATGCAATTCTTCCATGAAACTCAGTCGCTGCTTTGTCATGATGGTCTCTTGCCAGTAGACTTCCTGCTCTCCGTTGTCGTATGTAACCATCACCATGTCTGTTTCATCATCAAAACGCCATGATGTCATGACAGGGTCTGGCTTCACATCTCCTTTGATTGGTCCAAATTTGCTGGTTAATGCTTTCATAAGCATATGTGTTTCATGGCATTCGTTTTCTAGAGCGATGCCAATGGATAAGATTTGCCTCTGTATCTCTTCTTCCATCTTAAGAATTGCCCTGACCGTCTTAACATACACCCTCCTTCTGTTTTCAAAATGGAGGACGTATCGCCTGATTCCCAGAGTGTATCTCCATGAAACGATTGTTGCCATTTTTGGCGTTTTGTTTAAGTTGGTGTTTTTGGTTAACGATTTTTTTTTGCAGAAAATGGATAGATTGAAGTGATTATGGAAGCTATGGTTTACGTTTGTTTATATAATGATGTTTTGGCGTGTAATTTAGGAGGGAATTTCTTCTAATAAATGTTAATAACTGAAATTCAGTTATTTGTGTTGTTTCATCTTCCTGTAATATTCACCGCGTTTTATTTTTAATTTTTGGTGTTTTGTTTTTAATGGCGTTTTATTTTTTATGGCGTTTTATCATTTGATGGCGTTTTGAATATGAGGGGTAAAAGACCCTTTTACCCTTAATGAAGCGCGTCCCACCTAATAATATTGATGTTATTTACGAAAACGCCACCGCGCAATCTAGTCCATGGATTGTTTTGATCGGACGATCCATAATCATTCTCCTCGTTCTCACACTTTTCACCGTTTTCTCTAAATCCTGACCCTATATATATATATATATAATAAAGAGTTCAAATGAGAATAAATTTTTTGTAAGAAGAAAAGAGAAAAAATTTCAACCAATAAGAATGTTTTATTTTACTTCATTTAATATAAGTATTTAATATTACTATAAGGGTACATAGGCAAAAAAGTTAGTGTGGAGGATGATAGTCTTTATGACTAATTAGTTGATTAAAGATGATAATAAATTAGATAAGTGAAAAAACTATTTACTGTTTTACAAAATTACCCTTTGTTCTTTTTCTTCTCAAATGGCATCCACAACACCTTTCATGACACATATTACAGAAGTGCCTTGCGGATGAAACGGCTCACATACCATTTGAAGACATTGTGGTGGATGAAAGAATGAATTATATCGAAAGACCGGTAGCTATAAAAGATTCCAAAGTTAAGACCCTTCGTAACAAAGAAATTAAGTGTTAGTTCAATGGCAACACAGGAAGGGGTCGGATCTCACTTGGGAACCGGTGGATGAAATGCGAAGGTTCTACCCGGCTTTATTCGGTACGTAATCAGGTTTCGAGGACGAAACCTTCTTTAAGGGGGATGGACTTGAAACGCTCCAAATTATGGTTATGCTCATTTTTATATTAATATAATATGCTACAAGTAAGTTATAACACCCAAAATCTTAATATATGTGGGTTCATGTTAAAAATAAGATTATGTGTAGAAAGAATTATTATTAGGATGATAATTAAAATTATGAACTTGGTTAGGATGTAAGTAAGGTTAACCTAAAAAGAAAGGAGTTAGCCATAAAATGTAAGCATTAAACCTAAGGGGCCAAAATTGACACAAAAGGAAAGAAGGAATGATAAAAATGAAAATAAAACACAAACACACACACTGATATGTGTGTGTGTCGCCCAGGAACCAGAGAAAGAAGGGAGAAACCCTTGCCATCATACAAATTCAGCAAATTGAAGCTTAATCATGACTAATACCCATGCATGCCCTTGATTTCTTAATCATCTAAGCCTACTAAAGCACAAGGTACGTAGAATTTTATGTTTTGATGGTCTTGGATGTAATGGGTTTCAAGAAATCCATGAGCTTATGTGAAATTAGCATGATGATGAATTTGGAGCACCACTTAGAACATGATTGATGCTTGGATTTGACTAAATTGATAGTAAAAGTGAAAATCCACTTGAAGTTGAAGTGTTGTGAGAAGTAATGTGGAATTTTGTGTAAATTAGTATAAGGATTATGTATGATGATGTTCATAATGAGAAATTGTTAGATGGAATCGATTTAGAATGAAGGTTATATGGAATTTGATTGAGTTTGATGCTCTTGATGATATTGACATGATTTAGTAAAGTTATGCATAAGATACTTGTACACTATGCTTATTTAATGGTACATGTCACAACTCTCACCAAAAGTCCTATTTCTTATTTTATATTGCCCAATAGGAAACCCTAATTGAGACCCCAAGTAATCCTGCATGACCCCTAAAATTTTCAGAACAATCGGAATCAGGATCAGGGCCCCTAAAACTCAGGGGGGGTATTTTCTAGTCAGTATTATCTAGATAGTTTTTTATAGAAATTGAATTTTTACGAACCGTCGACTCACCCAAGCTACTGAGACACGTGGCTACCCTATGCTAAAAGTGACCTCTCGCGCCACGCGAGAGCCTCTCGTGACACGCGGGCGCGCCGTTTTTCCAGTATAAATCCCAGGCTTTGGTACTTGAAATTTGGTGTTGGTTCGACGTTAAAATTCGATTCGTACACTGAGATATCGTCTAAACAGTCCAAAAAACACACACAATCACGAAACGCTGCCGCGATCACAGGGTAATAACTCGATCACTGCTACGATTTAATGTCCGATCGATGGAAACCAATCCAATGGATGTTTAAGTGCTGCTCAAACTTGGGTTATACTTTGTCATTCGTCGTGAATTCGATGGATGTTTAAGTATCGCACTTTGTCATTCATTGTGAAGGTTTTAATCTCGTGAGTTGTCGTAAAAGTTGGATTAAAGTTACTAACCTAGTTTTCGTGTTCATTGTTATTTGAATTAGGTTAACAGGCTTATCGGTAGGCTAGACTATGCCCGTTTAAATCTGCAATGTGAGTCATTCTCTTTTTATCAAATTGCTTTACAAAACCCTAAATGTTTTTAAGGTTATAATTACAGGGATTAAGTCTTTATAATCTCCAATTACTGCCGGTATGTGGGGTTTTGTATACATTACTTGTTTCCCGTCACCATTGGACAACGAGTTAGCCAATGGGTGATCTGACCATAGTCACAGATATAGTCGAGTGACAAATACCGATTTAGGGTAATTGGTTGATATAAACAATGTAATCACCCTTAATACTGTATATTATAACAATGTGTCGTTTTGTGCAACTTGAATGACTCGCCAGTATTTCCCTGCTGATAAAACCTTTTTAAAACATCTTTCAGGTGATCTGCTGTGATCCAGGAAAAAGTGCCATGTAGCACGGCAAGCTTGAAGAAGTGGCTTGATTAAATAAAGAAACATGTTTTTTTTGTAAAATAGGGGTTTCCCAGTGAAATCGTCTTTATTGTAAATTACAGGGTTATCCCTAATTATGAAATAAAATAATCGGGCATTTTCAAGTTTTAACGATCCTGTTAATAATTCCGATGCCAAATTAAATAAATACCACGGGATTTCTGTCCCGCGGCTTCGGGACCGGGTCAAACCGGGCCGGGGGCCGTGACAGTACGCACACCAAATGTTTGTTAAAATGCTTGAATTAAATGATCTTATGTTAATACATTGCTAGAATTGAGAAACATTAGTTGTCAACTCAATTACGTCAAGAAAGGAATGTAAACGATGACACGAGGTTAAAGTAAGTTGATTTTGGATTGTAGGGATAAAGGAAGAAGGCTCAAGTCATTCCGGATCGCAAGCAAAAAACGACAAAGGTAAGTCCTTATGCTTACGTATTTTAGTGACGTGTAATGTTTACGTTATGTGATTATTCTAGATTTATAAATTGGTATACAGTAGAAACTCGATAAATTAATACTCGATTATTTAATAAACTCTCTAAGATAATATTTTTTGCCGGTCCCGACTCGGGGATAGGGTGCTAAATTAATAATTCGCTAAAATTATAAGATAATACATTTTTGATAATTTCTTTAGACCCCATATAAAATATAAATTAATAATTCCTTATATATAGCATATTACATGAATGATTTATGAAGGTTTCTTGAAAAATGACTCAATTGTCTTTTGATTTTTGTTGAAATCAATTTCCCCTTGAATCTCGTCTCTAATTTTCCTTAGCATGGTAAGAACTTCTGGTGTTGTTTTCTCATAGCTCAACAAGAAATTGTTCAATGTGATTGCCGCTTTAATAGCTTCGTTTCGCGAAGGGGTCTCCATTGTAGAACTTTCATCATCTTCTTCATCGATATCATCTTTATTAATTCCAATAACGCTTTCAATAATTTCTTCATCAGTCAACAACTGTGCAACTACATTTTCTTCTGGGAGAGTCAGAACATCTTCGACATCCATTGCATTGCGATAACCCAACTCTTTGATCAAATTCTGGAGTTCTTGAGTGCTTTCACCGCCTTCATCTGAGTTCTCAAAAGTCATGTTATCTGTTGATCGAAGTTTACAATGACGAAAGCAGTTCGCAATTGTATTTGCACGAACATCCATAGTCCATGCTAAAATTGCAAGATTCATTGCATCTAATACATTTATTTTTGCTGGATTTGGAACCCCTAATTCATAACCCTCCAAAAGACTTCTATAAAATCGACGACGATAATGCATCTTAAAAGCTCGTATGATCCCCGCGTCACAAGGTTGAATTTTTGAAGTTGTGTTTGGTGGCAAAAAAAATAATTCAACATTTCGTAATCCTTCAATATTTTTGGATGAGCAGGGCAATTATCCACAATCAAGAGAATTTTTCTTCCAACCATTTTTTTATCAAGTTGGCGAACATATTCTTCAAATAACACACCAGTCATCCAAGCTAGTTTGTTAGCACGGTACTCACAGTTCAGACTGTTCAAGTTTACATTCTTGAAGCACCTTGGTTTAGCATATTTCCCAATAATCCATAAAGGAAGTTTTTCCGAACCGTCCTCATTACAGCAAATAGCAACAGTTAGTCTTTCCTTGTCTTGTTTTTTCCCTTCAAGCTGCATTGTTGCAAGGGAATGATCCGGTTGAAGTCTAAAAAACAAACCTGTTTAAGATCAAAACATGTAAATAATTACATCACTAAAGTACAAAATATAAAATAAAATAATAAAAAAACAAACCTATTTCATCCATATTAAAGATGTCTTTCATTTCAAACTGATCAACTTTGTCTCTTATGGATTTTAATTTGTCCTCCATGCCCTCCATTTCAACAGATCCACTCTCTCCAAAACGCCGGAAATTTTTAATTCCATATCTTGCTTTGAACTTTCCAAGCCAACCAATAGAAAAAGTAAAGTCTGGAGTATCCACTGGATACATATCTTTCATGAACTTTTTCGCCTTCTCGATGATTAGTTCACCTGTCATATTCACATGTTCTTGATATTGAAGAATCCATTCATAGAGAGATTTTTCTAGGTCAGGAAATTTTGCCGGTTTGTGTCGCTTAACATCGCCTCTTTCGGGAGCAAGTGAGAGATACTCTAAAGACCGCTTAACTGTATTCGATATTGTCGCTTGACTCACCTGCAAACCATAGTTACTATGAACCCATTCTTGCAATTGCTTTTGAGTGAGACTTGGATTATCCTTGTAGTGCTTGCATAATGCTCTTCGAATCTCGTCTGTCATTGTTGTTTTTTTCACACCTTTAAGATGGGAAGCCATGTTGTGTGTATGATTTGTTTGTGTTAACCTATTTTGATCTTGTATTTATAAAGAAAATATTTTTAATGTCCATAAAGTGATACATTGAACACAAGAAGCATAATAAGGTGGGAGATTGAAGGTTTCTTTCAAATTGGGCCGTTCATTTGATATACATGCATTGTATACAATAATTAAGTGGAAGCTTGAAAGGTGTTTGTAAACTAAGTATTCTACTATAAATTAATAAAATATTAATTAATATATAAATTAATAATTATTAATTTATCGATTAATTAATAACTCTTTTAATTAATAAATTTTGGTGGTCCCAAGTGTATTATTTTATAGAGTTTCTACTGTATGTCAAATGAGTTTATGTAAAAGTTCGTATCATGATAATGGGTCGAACGAGAAAAAATGTCATATTTGGAAACTAGATGTTGAACCGAATATAAAGTAAAGAAGGAGTTTGATATTGAATCCGTTAGAAAGTGTATTGAATGAATGCCTTGAAGTGATTATCATCAAGTTCGAATGAAGGTTTAAATTTTAAGATTGGTTGTTTTTATATAACTAATTGTGTGTTATGATTGTAGGTAAATCATCTTAATAGGTTGCGTCATGTTGGAACGGACACACTATCTCGCATGCTTCCGCTATGATACTTGATTAAACGGGTCAAAAAACTTTTGTTGGAAACCTCCATGTTATGTTTTAATCTTTTGTAAATACCTAACTTTAAAAAGAATTTAGGACTCTTGTCGTCTAGGTTTTTGAAGGTTATTTCAGATTTGGATGTAAACTTCTATGTAAGTTAAATTGGTTTGTTTATGTCGAAGTTTTATGGTCGATTTTACAAATCTTATGTTTGACCCGTTTCGTTTTCATGGTTAAAACTCCTTGTACGGATAAGAATTTTTGGACCTCACAAGTTGGTATCAGAGCCGAGGTTTGAGGGATTCAAGTATCATAGCTAGGGTACTTGAACTCAAACCGAAAGCTCGAACAAAGGTGTGTTCTTTCTGAGGCACAATGCAAGTAAGTATTTTAGAATTTCAATGTTTGTATTTTGAGTTGGGAACGGTAAGGAATTGTGGGTATTTCATTAGAATAACCTGGTTATAAACATTACGGAATGTCACGGGAGGTTACAGGACTTCTAGGGACCATTTCGGGGCCCGAAAATGGGTTTTCTAAGCTAATTGAGCTGAAACAGCGTCCGCATGCCTGAAGAGGCGTCGGCGACGACCCTTATGGCGTCGATGATGCCACCCCTGATCCCCGACACAATATATAACTGTCTACGAAAATTGGCACCGACGCCATTTTCCCGATCGCTTCGGCGACGTGCCCCAGGGCCGTCGCCGAGCCGCCCTATGTTTTACCTTGTTGATTTGTTAATTTTGTTATGCCAAAGCTCCCAAATCAGTTCCAAACCCTCATTAAACTTTAGAAAAGCATTATAATTGTAACACCTCGCAAAATCATGTCCAATATAGTAATGACACGTGTCATGAACCATAAACGTGTAATGAATTGATTTCGAATGACTAAAGTTGACAAACAATGAAAAGATGTATGTAAAAGGGCCAAAGGTGTCAACATGTGAAAACTATGTTTGTCAATAACCTTACACATGTTTGTACATTAAAACGAATAAATTATGGAGCGTACGAAGCCGTTTGTGAAAGAAGGTGAAAGTTTACAAGACACGGGGGTTAAACGTGTCAACATGTTAAATTACTACCTCTGAGTGACCTTTTAACGAAACCGGGGCTTTGTAACGAGTGATTATACTTTCAAGAATAAGTGATGAAAAATTCACGAGGTTTCGATATCGTTTGGTATTAAATACGTTAACTTTCGTAAGTAAGGGTTAAAAGCGTCAACAAGGCAAAATTAGTATTTTCGGTTATCGTTTAACGAAACCGGACCTAACAGTGTTTGGTTATAACCTTAAGACCATCCATGTTCTAACTAGAGGAGTTATTTGTGCTTAAAATAGAAGTTATTAGGCTTTAAAAGGTACAGGGGTTGTTTCTGCCAAGTTTCAAACTTGTGGAGCTGGTCACACATAGCGACGCGGTGCGCGACACCAACACACATCTGTTGTCGCGCGACGCGACGGCCTCTCTTTGATAGACAGACCTGCACAGTCGTAGGTTATGCATGGTTTCTGCCCCAATCCCCAATCCTCATTCCTTGCCTCTTAACTCGAAAACAATGGGACTTTGATGGTTTCTAATACCACTATGGACACTTGTTCTCATCTGGAAACAACATATAACAACTGGGATTATCTGGAGATGCTCACATACACTGTAAATAGGAGCAATCGGGCAGCCTCATCACTTGTACACTTCAAATTTTCTCACTTTCTCAATTGCTCAAGCTTTGGAGCATTCTCAGGAGCATCTTGATCATTAAGGAAGCTCTCTGAAGTTTAATCTTCGTGCTAAGGACATTTGTAAGTGTTCTTGGCTCCTGTAGTTCATGTTTTATTAGTTTAAGGACCGAAAGTCAAAGATAGCATATTTCTTCTTTGACTTTTAATTTAATCAAAATCGGTCCAGCCATTTTTCGAATTCAAAGTGGCTATGTGTTGGTAATTAAGTAGGTGATAATCCCTCAAAAGGGCACCTCCTAATTATCACGTTTACTTATTCAATTGTCGGGTCAAAGTAATAAACAGAAAAGTCAAACGAGTCAGTTTTTATAAAATAATCATAACTGATAATGTGGAAGCTATAAAATACGTTTTATCACTTAAATAACTTGGTAAATAATATAAGAACATGTTTAGACATATTCAACCCGACAATTCTGAGTTTAGGCTCGGTTCGCAACCGAAAGTCGTAAAAGTTGACTTTTGCTTTGACTTTCGGTTCTGACCCGATTTAGCTTAGTTTCTTTGTGCCTTAGGGTTCCTTTGTGACCATATGATATGTTAGCATAACCCTCTGAGGTTATACTTCATAGTCCCTTAGAAATCATAGTTCATTGCATGTTTCCGTTAATTGCTTAAAAATTGACTATTATGCCCTTATGTTATAAAAACGAGATTTTTGAAAATGTGAGAGGACAAAAGCTTTATTACTGATATATAAGTATGTCAAATAAATTTGACATCAGTTTCTGGTCTCAAACTAAAGTTATGCAAGATAATGTAAAATGAAACTTTTTGTTAATTAAATTACATTTTTAACATAAATCATGTTTAAACCCAAATTTTGTCACCAAACCCATTACCCACTGTTTTGATATTATTTTTAGGGATTTCTGGAATTTTTGTTCAGATTATAAACTGACCTTATCATTGAGTTCTCGTATAATTCGATAAACGACGATAATACCCTTTTCATTCATAAAATGAGATTAACACATGATTAACATGCCAAACCTTTTCCTACTGATGTTATATGTTAAATAAATTATTTTGAACATTAAAGGCTGATCAAAATCTCAGATTTTCATAAACATCTCAAATATCGTCAATTATCGACTTTTACGCTAATTAGGCGCATAGTATGGTTTAAAACCATATTTAACACCTAAGACTTGTTACCTACTGATTTTATAAATAAATTTTAATACTTTAACTGTAAGTATAAGTCTTGAACTCAGATTTCCAATTTTGTTCTTAAAACATATGTGAAATGACCAAAATGCCCTTACGGTGCATAGTTTGGCCATAAATGGTGAACCTCACATATGTATGATATCTTACTGATGTAACTTGATAAAATAAATATTTTTACTGAATATTTTAGACCAGAACCTCAGTTTATGTTAAAACCTCTTTTATAAACTTTAAAATGACCAAAATACCCTTACGGGACTTAAATTGGTTTTAAAATCTTTTTGGGCATAATTGTTGATATTATATAATATTTTAAAGCATATTAACTTGTGAAACTTGTACATGACTCATCCGGTTACCCGTTATGCTTATAAGCGTTCGGTACAGTTTATGTAACAAGTTTGCATAAATTAGCCGAAACGGGTCAAACCTTATCATTTTTACTTCAAAATCCAGAATGTATTTAGTTTACCCATTTTATACAAGTCTCCATACTTGTCGGGTCTAAATTACATTCCAATCCGGTCACCGCTTAATCTTGCGTTTCGTACCGTAAACCTTTCTTTAAACTAGCCGGTCTAAGTTTATAACTTAAATAAGACCCGTTAGTAATCTAATAGGTTATTAAAACCTTCGTTCCAGATTAGGAGCCCAGTAAAAGCTACCTACACTTGTTGAGTAGGATATACGGCTGAGAATACAAATTTTACATTTTAAGCTCAGGACTTTTAACTTATTTTCCCTTATACGGGCTTGGGATACGGTAAACTATTACCGCTTGGTCGGGTATTGAATATTTAATTGATTAGTGGTTAAATCATTGAGATAACCCGTTTTAATTTGCTTTGTTTTATTTAAGCATTTGGGGGTTAATATGACCGTGTCCTGGATATCCTCGGCTCATTCATTTGAAATGGCCACGACTTAAGTACGGGGTGTAGGCATACACCTGACAGTTGCGTATGTAAAATGATATACCCAATCGTGAGGAAACTTCTTGTGGGTTTATATTAGTGGTGTGTCTATTAATCTTGTCTCGGCTTCTATCTCGGGCCCTGAAAGTACGACAAACATGTGAATCTGTATATAAGATTATTTTATATAATTGTCCCAAGTTATAAAAGAACATTTGTACCTTGTGCATTTAAATCAATTTTTATAAATGTTTTCAAAAGAGTCGGTTAATTGTATTTACTAGTGTAAACTGACGTATTTTCCAAAAAGACTAAGTGGCAGGTACTACACGAAATTGGCTGGAAGCTTCTGAGCATTAGTCAAAGAATCTTGCTAGTTCTTAGTGCTTAAAGTCTGTCGAACAATATTTTACTTTATGTTTTAGATCCGCCAGTGGATCCATACTCAACCGTTTGTATAATATTTATTTATACTTTGCATTTCGGTTTGTATTAATATTTTCTACCAAGACTTCCGCTGTGCATTAAACTGTGATTATTGACTATGATGATATCAACTACGTCACGATACTCCCCGCTGGGCCCACCGGTAATACGTGGAAATATCGGGGTGTGACAGGTTGGTATCAGAGCCAACATTGAGTGAATTAAACACTAGCCTTTTGTGTTTAATCTCAATGATACAGTAGCACATTCCTTGACTTCCGAGTCAAGGCAAACAACTTAGGATTAATCCTAATCTTATTTGGTTTTTGTTTTGTTTTGTTTGTTTTGTTTTGACAGGACTACAAGCAATGATGCCACCAAGAGTTAGAGGCAGGAGTGGAAGAGGTAAAGCCCCGATGAGGGGTAGGAATGATCACGAAGCTGGGCCATCTCACCACCGCGCACACCCTCGGCATCGCTCGGCTCCAGCCCACACGAAGACTGGAGGACCTACCTTGAGCCCGCGAGAAGCTCTGTCTCGCTTAGCTCCTCACCATCATACCATGACTCCTTTGGGCTGCATCAGGACGACGAGTCCCACAACTCTCACCATTCATTTATACCTTTGCAAGGATCAGACTCTCACCATTCCTTCCAGAACCCAACACCCTACTTCCAGAGCCGGTTTAACCCAATGAACCAAGTCGAAGAACCAGTGAGTCCTAACCCACTGGGACCCGCCGATCACTATCCCGAATTTCAGGACATGGATGTGGACGAAGATCTAGATCCCGAGTTGCCACCATCTGGGACGCCGACGCATCCCATCGACATTTCAAGCGGATCTTCTTTTCATGGTTCGCCTTACTGGGGCCCTGATATCTGGGCCGAAAGATGAAGCACGTATAAGTGGGAGTATACTCCCCCTCATCCCAACTCACCACCACACCAGCAGGTCCCTTCTGAGGACCCACATTTCCAGGCGGTCATGCCACCGCCACCACCAGCACCATAGCAACCACCGCTGCCAGAGCCGTCAAGGCGGAGAAGAAGTGCACGGATGTCCGTGCGTGGGGGTTTTCACTTCAGCACCCCCCAACACTCCAGCAACTACCCTCCTATCCAGGAAGACCCACAAATGGGTGGGCCTTCCAACGCCTTTTCAGAAGTCGACTCTGCACCAGTCGCACCTGCACCACCGCCCACGGGTTATGAAAACCCGATCCCCGCTTACCCAGATGCAGCTGGGTATAACCCGTTTGAGCAGCAAGCTTACTCGGGTTATAACTACAACAATGCACCAGTCGTTGACCAATACTTGGAGGCAGCACACTTTAACGCTATTTACCCTTCTCCCTTTCCACCAGCGTACCCAACTGGGTACCCTGCATATGGGTATCAATACCCACCGCCTCCTCAACCTCAGCAACAGCAGCCACCGCAACCTCAAATCCAGCAACCACATCAGCAAGAAATTCTCCAGAGGTTGCATGAGGTGGAACAAAGGGTAGAAGAAGAGCGTAGGAGTCGCCGCGGTCTTCTAAAGGGATTGGCAAACCTCATTAAGGGGAAGAAGAAGAGGGATCATTAGAGACCCATTTATTGTTTTGTAATTTAAATTTCAATTAAGTCCCTGTGTGGACATTTTATTTAAGTATTTGGTCCCTGCGTGAACTTGTTTCTTTATTTAGTCCCTGCGAGGACAAGTTATTTTTTAGAGTCCCGTTTAGGGCAACTGTTGTACTTCTTTAAGACAATTTATGAAATGTTTCATTTTAAACTTTTATTTGTCATTATATATATGCATGTACAATATAAAACAATTCAAAATTCATTTCAATTTATAATTGATCCGCCATTAATCTCAAAAGAAAATCTTAAAGGTATAACCTAGTCTATATGTCATTTTAGACATGGCCATGATGGTAAAGCCTTTCTAAGATAATAAATCTTGTTAACACCTATAAGCGTGTTAGCACTCTTGACGAATGTGGTTCGAGAAAATCACACTAGTCATCCTTATGTTGGATTCTTCCAATTCCTTATCAAGCCTAATGATTTAGAAATCATGGCTTATATCATAAAATGAGATGATCATATTACAAACATCCATTAGTGATGAAATGCCCATGGGCTATATTTATTGTCCGATAAGACAAATGACAGTTGTAGTCTATGACTCCCTGTCAAGAAAGGTGATGAACTATGTTCAAACCTTAATGCCTCGATCCTATAAGATCATGGCTTATAAATTAAAACTGTCCTTGTGACTAGGCCTTTTGTGCCACCATAGTATCCATAATAGTTTATAACTGGGATTAATTATGATGAAAATTTTAAATAAACTAAATTATCAAATTAACCAATATGGTCTATATTTACCATGGTTAATGAATCATCGAAATGATGATTCCATAATAGACTTCTGAATAAATTGTTCCATCATTTTTATAGCAATCAAGCTTCATGGCTGAATGTCAAGAGGTTAATAGTCATCCAAGGGAAAAAAATGATAACACCATAGTAAATGTAACTGGTGTAGATCTGCAAGCATTGATAGACAATGCTGTCACAAGAGCCGTTGGCAGAATGATCAAAGAACCAAGTGATACTCGCACAAAGACTCAATCTGTGGCACATAGTAAGCCCCCTTCTAAAACACATGAGTCAAATAAGGACGATTCTCGGCATTCGTCAAATCAGAAGAGTCTCCCATCCAAGCAAATTGTGCTTAATTAGGAACAGCGCACAAAGACTTGTTCTTACAAATACTTCGTCTCTTACAAGCCAAAGGATTTTACAGGCGAAAAGGGTGCCATTGACTGTATGACATGGCTTGATGAAATGGATACCGTTGTGGATATCAGCGGGTGCGCGGAGCAGGATGTTGTGAAATTTGTTTCACAGTCGTTTAAGGGGGAGGCATTGGCTTGGTGGAGGTCATTAATCCAAGCCACAGGGAAGATCCTACTGTATAACTTGTCATGGGAGCAATTTGTAGCGCTAATCAAGGAAAACTTATGTCCTCAGCATGAGATAGAGAAAATTGAAACTGACTTCTTGACTCTGGTCATGAAGAATTTGGATTGTCAACCCTATGTTACGAGTTTCAACTCCATGTCTCGACTTGTTCCCTATCTGGTTACGCCTGAATCTAAGCGCATAGCGCGCTTCATTGGGGGCCTGGCCCCGGAAATCAAAGGTAATGTTAAAGCTTCCAGGCCTACCACTTATAGGTCCGTGGTGGATCTGTCCTTATCCCTCACGCTCGATGCAATAAGGAATAAGTCTGTTAAGATCTCTGAAGAGGGAAAGAGGAAGCAGGAAGATGAGAGCTCGCATCGCTCTGACAAGAAAAGGAAAGGTAATTCTGAGAACAAGAAGAATTCTGGGTTTAAGAAGGACTCCCAGCGGTCAGGTGAGAAGCCCAAGTGCAAAATCTGCAAGAAACACCACTTTGGAAAATGCAGACTTGACTCGCAGTCACAGCCTAAATCTTGTGGGATCTGCAAGTCAAAGGATCATAAAACTTTGGATTGCAAGAACATGAAAAACGCAACCTGCTATGGTTGCAACGAAAAGGGGTACATAAGGACCAATTGCCCGAAAAACCCAAAGAAGCCTGAAGAGGCCAAAAAGACCAATGCTCGAGTTTTCTAGATGAATGCAAGGGAGGCAGTACAGAACGATAATGTCATAACAGGTACTTTCCTCGTGAACGATGTTTATGCTAGAGTTTTGTTTGATTCTGGTGCAGACAAGTCTTTTGTAGACAATAAATTTTGTAAACTGTTAAATCTACCTGTTAAAACTCTAGACAAAAAATATGAGGTAGAATTGGCCGATGGTACCTTAGAGACTGCTTCAACAATTTTAGATGTATGCTTTATATCCATTAGGAATCACTCTTTTCCATTGTCCTTATTACCGATGAAACTAGCAGGATTCGATATAGTTATAGGCATGGATTGGTTATCTCTTAGCCAAGCTCAAATTGCCTATGATAAGAAGCAAGGTGTTATCAAGACCCCTTATGGTGAATCACTTACTATTCATGGAGATACGCAGTATGGATTGCCTGAACAAGTATCTATGCTTAAGGCATCAAGGTGTTTGAAAAAAGGTTGTGTCATTTACATGGCACAGGTGACAGTGGATGCGCCAAAGCCTAACAATGAAGATATCCCAGTTATTTCGGAGTTCACAGACGTTTTCCCCGAATAGTTACCTGGTTTACCTCCCGATCGACAAGTGGAATTCAGAATTGATATTATACCTGGAGCAGCACCAGTCGCCCGAGCTCCGTATCATTTGGCACCGATAGAAATGAAAGAATTAAGGACGCGGTTGGATGATCTATTGGAGAAAGGTTTTATTCAGCCAATCTCGTCTCCTTGGGGAGCACCAATTCTATTTGTGAAAAAGAAGGATGGCTCAATGTGTCTATGCATTGATTATCGTGAGCTGAACAAAGTTACAATCAAGAACCGATATCCATTGCCCAGGATCGACGATCTGTTCGATCAGCTTCAAGGCGCAAGTTTCTTTTCAAAGATCGATCTGAGGTCGGGATACCATCAGTTGAAGGTCAGAACCGAAGATGTACACAAGACCGCCTTCAGAACAAGATACGACCACTACGAGTTCTTAGTAATGCCTTTTGGGCTCACTAATGCACCTGCAGCATTCATGGATCTCATGAATCGTGTCTGCAAACCATATCTGGACAAATTTGTCATAGTTTTTATCGATGACATACTCATCTACTCCAAGAACCAAGCTAATCATGAAGAACATCTCCGATGCATTCTTAAACTTCTGCAACAAGAGAAGCTCTACGCAAAGTTCTCTAAATGTGAATTCTGGCTTAGAGAAGTCCAATTCCTCGGACACGTGGTAAGTGAGCGTGGTATCCAGGTGGATCCCGCTAAGATAAAAGCGATTATGAATTGGCAAGCCCCTAAGACGCCCACGAAAATTCGCAGCTTCTTACGTTTGGCAGGTTACTACAGGAGTTTCATCGAAAATTTTTCAAAAATTGCTGCACCTTTGACTTCGTTAACTAGCAAAAATGTAAAGTTTGACTGGGGTCCCAAACAACAAGAATCTTTCGAGATTCTTAAACAAAAGTTAAGCAATGCTCCTGTGTTGACATTGCCAGAAGGGATAGAAGAGTTTGTTGTTTATTGCGACGCATCGCACACTGGTATGGGTTGTGTGCTTAGGCAGAAAGGTAAGGTGATTGCCTATGCTTCACGTCAACTTAAGGTGCACGAAAAGAATTACACCACCCATGATTTGGAATTGGGTGCCGTTGTATTTGCACTAAAGCTTTGGAGGCATTACCTATATGGAACCAAGTGTGTGATCTATTCAGACCATAAAAGCCTTCAACATTTATTTAACCAGAAAGACCTCAATATGGGGCAACGTCGTTGGATGGAAACATTGAACGACTATGATTGTGAAATTCGCTATCATCCGGGTAAAGCTAATGTGGTCGCTGACGCGCTAAGCAGGAAAGAAAGGATTAAACCTATTCGAATAAATGCCAAAAGTATTGAACTAAAGAATAGTCTGAATGAAAGACTGTTAGCCGCTCAAAAGGAAGCTATATTGGAAACTAACTTTCCGAATGAGAAATTAGGTGTAACTGCTGATCAATTGTCTTATGGCAAAGATGGAATCCTTAGATTGAATGGTCGAATCTAGGTTCCAATTCATGGAGGACTTAGAGATGTAATCCTCCAAGAAGCGCATAGTTCTAAATATTCAGTTCATCCGGGCAGTGATAAGATGTACCAGGATCTGAAGGCAAACTACTGGTGGATAGGTTTGAAGAAATCCATAGCCACTTATGTGGCTAAATGTCTGACGTGCGCACAGGTTAAAGTTGAGCATCAAAAGCCGTCAGGTTTGCTGCAACAGTATGAACTTCCCACTTGGAAATGGGAAATGGTAACTATGGATTTCATTACTAACTTACCAAGGACGAAACACGTGAATGATACGATATGGGTTATAGTCGACAGGCTGACCAAGTCAGCTCACTTCTTGCCCATTAAAGAATCGCACAGCTCTGATAAGCTAGCCCAGCTGTATGTGGACGAGATAGTATCTCTCCACGGAGTGCCAGTATCTATTATCTCTGATAGGGATACTAGATACACATCTCATTTTTGGAAAAGCTTTCAGCAATCTCTAGGCACTCGTTTAAATTTCAATACTGCTTATCATCCTCAGACGGATGGGCAAAGCGAGCCTACGATTCAAACACTTGAGGACATGCTCAGGGCTTGTGTTATTGACTTGGGTGGAAGTTGGGATGACCATCTTCCTTTGATTGAGTTTTCATACAATAATAGCTATTATTCGAGCATCCAAGCCGCACCTTTCGAGGCCTTATATGGAAGGAAGTGCAGAACGCCAGTATGTTGGGCGGAAGTTGGACAAACCCAACTATCAGGACCTGATATAGTCCTGGAGACGACAGACAAGATTGTTCAGATCCCCGACCGTCTAAAAGTTGCCAGGGATAGGTAGAAGAGCTACGCAGATAAGAGGCACAAACCTCTAAAATTCGAGGTAGGTGATAAAGTATTGCTCAAGGTGTCACCCCGGAAAGGGGTGATGCGATTTGGTAAAAAGGGCAAGCTGAGCCCAAGATATATCGGACCATTCGAAATCATTGAATATGTCGGGAGCGTGGCATACAAGCTAAATCTACCTGAAGAGCTTAGTGGAATTCATAATGTATTCCACATCTGCAATTTAAAGAAATGTCTAGCCGATGAGTCGCTAGAAATGTCTCATAAGGATGTGCAGATTGACGAGAGCTTGAAGTTTGTTGAAAAACCATTGTCGATCGAGGATCGACAGGTTAAAAAGCTTCGAAGGAAGAATGTGCCAATGGTGAAGTTAAAATGGGATGCCCGTAGAGGCCCAGAATACACGTGGGAAGTTGAATCCACGATGAAACAGAAATACCCTCATTTGTTTCAATAAATCTCGAGGTCGAGATTTCTTTTAAGGGGGTGAGGATGTAACACCTCGCAAAATCATGTCCAATATAATAATGACACGTGTCATGAACCATAAACGTGTAATGAATTGATTTCGAAGGACTAAAGTTGACAAACAATGAAAAGATGTATGTAAAAGGGCCAAAGGTGTCAACATGTGAAAACTATGCTTGTCAATAACCTTACACGATGTTTGTACTCTAAAACGAATAAATTATGGAACGTACGAAGCCGTTTGTGAAAGAATGTGAAAGTTTACAAGACACGGGGGTTAAACGTGTCAACATGTTAAATTACTACCTCTGAGTGACCTTTTAACGAAACCGGGGCTTTGTAACGAGTGATTATACTTTCAAGAATAAGTGACGAAAAATTCACGAGGTTTCGATATCGTTTGGTATTAAATACGTTAACTTTCGTAAGTAAGGGTTAAAAGCGTCAACAAGGAAAAATTAGTATTTTCGGTTATCGTTTAACGAAACCGGACCTAACGGTGTTTGGTTATAACCTTAAGACCATCCATGTTCTAACTAGAGGAGTTATTTGTGCTTAAAATAGAAGTTATTAAGCTTTAAAAGGTACTGGGGTTGTTTCTGCCAAGTTTCAAACTTGTGGAGCTGGTCACACATAGCGTCGCGCTGTGCGACACCAACACACATCTGCCGTCGCACGACACGACGGCCTCTCTTCGACAGACAGACCTGCACAGCTGCAGGTTATGCATGGTTTCTGCCCCAATCCTCATTCCTTGCCTCTTAACTTAGAAAACAATGGGACTTTGATGGTTTCTAATACCACTATGGACACTTGTTCTCATCTGGAAACAACATATAACACCTGGGATGATCTGGAGATGCTCACATTCATTATAAGTAGGAGCAATTGGGCAGCCTCATCACGTGTACCCTTCAAATTTTCTCACTTTCTCAATTGCTCAAGCTTTGGAGCATTCTCTGGAGCATCCTGATCATTAAGGAAGCTCTCCTAAGTTTAATATTCGTGCTAAGGACCTTTGTTAGTGTTCTTGGCTCCTGTAGTTCATGTTTTATTAGTTTAAGGACCGAAAGTCAAAGATAGCATATTTCTGCTTTGACTTTTAATTTAATCAAAATCGGTCCAGCCATTTTTCGAATTCAAAGTGGCTATGTGTTGGTAATTAAGTAGGTGATAATCCCTCAAAAGGGCACCTCCTAATTATCACGTTTACTTAGTCAATTGTCGGGTCAAAGTAATAAACAAAAAAGTCAAACGAGTCAGTTTTTATAAAATAATCATAACTGTTAATGTGGAAGCTATAAAATACGTTTTATCACTTAAATAAATTGGTAAATAATATAAGAACAGGTTTAGACATGTTCAACCCGACAATTCTGAGTTTAGGCTCGGTTCGCAACCGAAAGTCGCAAAAGTTGACTTTTGCTTTGACTTTCGGTTCTGACCCGATTTAGCTTAGTTTCTTTGTGCCTTAGGGTTCCTTTGTGACCATATTATATGTTAGCATAACCCTTTGAGGTTATACTTCATAGTCCCTTAGAAATCATAGTTCATTGCATGTTTCCGTTAATTGCTTAAAAATTGACTATTATGCCCTTATGTTATAAAAACGAGATTTTTGAAAATGTGAGAGGACAAAAAGCTTTATTACTGATATATAAGTATGTCAAATAAATTTGACATCAGTTTCTGGTCTCAAACTAAAGTTATGCAAGATAGCGTAAAATGAAACTTTTTGTTAATTAAATTACATTTTTAACATAAATCATGTTTAAACCCAAATTTTGGCACCAAACCCATTACCTACTATTTTGATATTATTTTTAGGGATTTTTGGAATTTTTGGTCAGATTATAAATTGACCTTATAATTGAGTTCTCGTATAATTCGATAAATGACGATAATACCCTTTTCATTCATAAAATGAGACTAACACATGATTAACATGCCAAACCTTTTCCTACTGATGTTATATGTTAAATAAATTATTTTGAACATTAAAGGCTAATCAAAATCTCAGATTTTCATAAACATCTCAAATATCGTCAATTATCGACTTTTACGCTAATTAGGCGCATAGTATGGTTTAAAACCATATTTAACACCTAAGACTTGTTACCTACTGATTTTATAAATAAATTTTAATACTTTCACAGTAAGTATAAGTCTTGAACTCAGATTTCCAATTTTGTCCTTAAAACATATGTGAAATGACCAAAATGTCCTTACGGTGCATAGTTTGGCCATAAATGGTGAACCTCACATATGTATGATATCTTACTGATGTAACTTGATAAAATAAATATTTTTACTGAATATTTTAGACCAGAACCTCAGTTTATGTTAAAACCTCTTTTATAAACTTTAAAATGACCAAAATACCCTTACGGGACTTAAATTGGTTTTAAAATCTTTTTGGGCATAATTGTTGATATCCTACTGATATCATATCATATTTTAAAGCATATTAACTTGTGAAACTTGTACATGACTCATCCGGTTACCCGTTATGCTAATACGCGTTCGGTACGGTTTATGTAACTAGTTCGCATAAATTAGCCGAAACGGGTCGAACCTTATCATTTTTACTTCAAAATCCAGAATGTATTTAGTTTACCTATTTTATACAAGTCTCCATACTTGTCGGGTCTAAATTACATTCCAATCCGGTCACCGCTTAATCTTGCGTTTCGTACCATGAACCTTTCTTTAAACTAGCCGGTCTAAGTTTATAACTTAAATAAGACCCGTTAGTAATCTAGTAGGTTATTAAAACCTTCGTTCCATATTAGGAGCCCAGTAAAAGCTACCTACACTTGTTGAGTAGGATATACGGCTGAGAATACAAATTTTACATTTTAAGCTCAGGTAAATACTTTTAACTTATTTTCCCTTATACGGGCTTGGGATACGGTAAACTATTACCGCTTGGTCGGGTATTGAATATTTAATCGATTAGTGGTTAAATCATTGAGATAACCCGTTTTAATCTGCTTTGTTTGATTTAAGCATTTGGGGGTTAATATGACCGTGTCCTGGATATCCTCGGCTCATTCATTTGAAATGGCCACGACTTAAGCATGGGGTGTAGGCATACACCTGACAGGAGGTGGTCGTGGTGGATTGGTTGATTCGCCGAAGAAACCGGGCGGCCGACAGGTCGCCGGAGAAATAATCTGGTGACCAGATTTTTAGAGAGAGAGAGAGCAGAGACCTGGGGTGGGTTGGTGATGAAGATGATGATGGTGATGAAGATGATGCAGAGGTTTCAACTTGTACAATGAACTTAAGGGTAATATAGTCATTTCACACATAGTTAACTGAGAAATTTAACTGATGTTAGGGTTGGGGACCAACCGAGTTCATTTTTGACAAGTTTTGGGACCACGCGTGTAATTAGTAAACCACTAGGACCAAGTCTGCAATTTTTGCAAACCACAGGGACCAACCAAGCATTTAACTCTATTTGGACTGATATTACTATGAATTTTGATATTACTATTAATATTTTTCAAATATATATATATATATATAGGTACGGGATCAGGAGAAAACGCCCTAAAGTGTGAGAACGGTGAGAACGCATCCTGGCCCAACACGTGGTGCGGGATATGATCAGGGCGTGAGGGGTTTTTTTGTCTTTTCAATCTTCTTTTATTTCCCAATTTTGCGTAACATGCTGCTTCATTTTTGGCGTCTAAGATTATTTTGGCGTTAATAATATTCATTAACTAACTGGCGTTTTATTTTTTCTAAGATCTGTCACGTTGAATTAATTGTTTGTGTCACATAGATAATTTTTTTGGCGTGATAGCGTTTCCCTGGTCAATTTTTTTTGGCGTTTTGTGGCGTTGTATAATAATTCACTACGAGTCATTAATATTTTCATAAGATTACAAACCAAATGTTTTTTATGGCGTTTAGTCAATCTTTTTGGCGTTTAATACATTGACAAGGTGCTTTGCCAGCACACGTTCTCTTAGTTTTCATACTATTAGCGTTTCGGTGTTTGTAGTTTTTGGCGTTTTATATAATAATGTATTTTATTAGAAGAGAATTAGATAACAAACAACATATAATTAGATAACAAAACAATATAAAATGAAAAAGAAAAAAAATTAAAAATGGTAATCTAATTTCTCATCCAAATCTTCATTGTCATCAGCCTCTTATTCTTGAATTTGTTTAGGCGTTTTGAACCTTTGAATAACTTAGCTAGATGCCAACTTTCTTACATAAACGCCGTCTTTTTAGACGAAGCTTGTTAGTGGCATCCTGTTTTTTGGTGTGATATTCTTGTTTGGTGGCATGTCATTGAAGATCAACTCCTGCTTGAATGCTATTTATAATAATGGAGTCCAAAATAGCATTTTAAACTGGTATTGATCCCTTCATGCCATGCATATAGTCATCAAGAACAAAGCCTACATGATGACATATCACTGTCATCAGTCTCTTTTTCTTGAATATTTGTCCATCTCATTCAGCAAAAGATTATAGAGATACCCACCTCAGAGAAGAATCCATTCATCAAAAGCTTTGCCATCTGTGGTTTTTTAACTTTTTTTTTTTGTGTTTAAAGTGAGTGGTTTCTAGGGAGCATGGCGTTTGTTTTTCCGGGTGTGATCAATTCATTGTGTATAGACCACTCTCTTATAGGAGTTTTTTGGCGCGTAGTTTAGCCGAGATTTTTATTGTAATAAATAATAGTAATAAAGTAACCATCTTTTCAGTTACTGTGTGTATTTACTGTTTTGTTCAGCTTTATCAGTTCTAGGGTGATAGACGTCCCATCTTCCAAGTTTGGCGGTTTTTTTAAATGGCGTTATGCAGATAAAGATGACAAAATACAATAACAGAGAAAATATAAAGCAGGAAAAATATTTTTTATTATTTTTGGCGTTTTATAAGCAATAATTTTTTGTAGTCTTTTTTTGGCGTTTTGCAACTAAATAGAGAAATGTAGCATTTTTTTTCTTAAGAAAGAAAAAAGATTACACAGAAGAAAACTAACAAAAAAAAATTAAAACTCCTCGTCAGAAGGTACTTTATCCGAGAAGTATCCATCACTTCCGTCGTCTTCATCTAGACCTTCATCCATGTCATCACCTTCACTTTCATCGGCTTCTTGTTCCTGAAGATTCTGAAGCCTCCATTTGAACATGTCCTGCATTAATGCCATTTTTGAGTCCATGCCTGTGTTCAAACAAGTGGCGTTGTGCAATTCTTCCATGAACCCAAGCCCCTGCTTTGACATTATGTTTTCAAGCAGATAGTCTTCCTGCTCTCTGCTGTCGTATATAACGATCACCATGTATGTTTCATCATCAAAACGCCATGATGTCATTACAGGGTCCGATTTTCTATCTGCTTTTATTGGTCCAAATTTCCTTGTTAATGTTTTCATAAGCTTATGTGTTTCATGACATTCGTTATCCAGAGCGATGCCAAGAGATATGATACCCCTCTGTACCTCTTCTTCAATCTTCAAATTGTCTTGATCGTCCTAACATACACCCTCCTTCTGTTGTCAAAACGTAGAACGAATCGCCTGATTGCCAGAGTGTATCTCCACCAAACGATGGTTGCCATTTTTGGCGTTTTGGTTAAACTTGGCGTTTTTGGTAAAAAAATGTTTTTGCAGAATGATAGATTGAAGTTGTTGGATCGTTCGGTGACCCTAAATAGTCAGTATGAGTAGTTCATCATCAAGTACAAAGGCGGAATCAATGTAAAAGATGTCAACACAGCTTGTTCCTTTCTAATTATCCTTTCATTGATCAATCCTGAGCTTTTACACGTTCAAATGACAAACGGACAGCACCTCGACTCAGAACATATGACCTGATTCCGCTCCAAATGACACTAGCACACACCTATTTATAATGATGAGATTCCGCTCCAAATGACACTAGCACACACCTATCTAACTGATATACTTTGAAGTTTTTCCAAGATGCAAATGCTAGGAAGATTCTGATCGCTTCTAGTCGAGCAACCGGAGCATATACTTCAGTGAAATCTATACCCTCTTCCTGACTGAATCCCTGGACTACGAGTCGAGCTTTGTTACGAATAATAACCCCTCGATCATCCCTCTTACACTTAAACACCCACTTTGTGTTTATCTTCCTCTGACCATCAGGCAAGTCTACCAATTTCCACACACCTAACTTCTCAAACTGACTCAACTCTTCTTGCATAGCATTGACCCAAGAATCTTCAGTTAACGCCTCTTTATATGTACGCGGTTCGATCTGCGAAATAAAACAACTAAGTGAAAACTCAGTTTGTAAAGGTGCTACTGTAGAATAAAAACAAGTAAGGCATTGGTCAATTTGACGCCTAGTGCGAACGCCTGATTGCAATTCTCCAATGATCAGCTCCTTTGGATGGTATGAAAGAGTTCTTGGCATCACCTCGCCTGAAACATCTACCTCGCCTTCCAGATTAGTAATATTCTGATTTGCACCTTGTTCACTGACTGGGTTTGTTTGACTTGAAATCTGAATTTGCTCCCCCTCAGAATCTGAATCACCATGATCAAATACTGGCATGGTCTCAGATTCTTGATTATCATTCTGTGCCGTCTGATTATCATGAGCAACTTCATTTTGTTGAATATCATCATGTTCTCCAGCATTGCTTGGACCTGCTTCATGATCATTTGAAGTTTGTCGTGGTCGACTTGAATACTCAGCTGGAAACCTTTCCTGCGATTCTTCATACTCTCTTAGAATATCCAACTCATCAAAGAAATCTTGTCCTTCTTCTTCTTCCATGTCAAACGAATCCCACAATTTATCGTAATTAAAACGCCATGAATCTCCTGGATTCTGTGGTGGCATTGTGTAACCTTGACACTCAACATTGTGTGCTTCAATAATCCGCTTCAAGCTTGGAACAAAGACTCGTTTTTGAGGACTTGAGTATCCCACAAATATCCCTTCGATGCTCTTTGGACCAAATTTCCCAAAAGGCTCTAGAACAGTGCAGGGTGACCCAAACGGTTCTAAATACTTCAGGTTCGGTTTGCGGTTATTGATCAGTTCAAAACATGTCTTGTTGAATTTCTTTACAGTAAGAACCCGGTTGAGCGTATAGCATGCGGCTGACACTGCTTCTGCCCAAAAATTAACAGGTAGCTTTGAATCAGCAAGCATCGTCCTGGCCGTTTCAATTAGCGTCCTGTTCTTTCGTTCTGCTACTCCATTCTGTTGCGGAGTGTAAGGAGCACTAAATTCATGCAATATACCTCTCTCATCACAATACTCTTCCATCTTGATATTCTTAAACTCAGTACCATTGTCACTTCTGATTCTTCTAATGCGTGTTTGGTACAAGTTTTCCATCTTCTTGAAAAGCGTCATCAAACGATCAAACGTCTCATCTTTTGACTTCAGAAATAATACCCATGAAAATATTGAATAATCATCTGTAACTACAAGACAATAGAGATCCCCAGTAATGCTTTTGACGTTTACTGGACCAAACAGATCCATATGAAGTCTCTCTAAAGGTCTTGAGATTGAATTTTCTATCTTCCCGGGGTGCGATTTCTTCTTTTGCTTTCCTTTGATGCAGCTAATGCACTTCCTCTCAAGATGAAAACCTTTGACATGAACACCCATAACCAAATCATTGTGCACCAAGTGATTCATTTTTCGCAAGTGAATATGACCCATTTTTCGGTGCCACAATTGCGATTCCTTCTCAGTTGCTCTTGAAACAAAACAATGTGCCTGACCCGTTGTTGTAGTTGCTACACTCATGTCCAACACATATAAATCATTCACTCTAGGCGCTCTCATGATAATCCATTCTTCAGGGATAACAAATCATGGTTTCAAGATCAAACATTCTTTGTCTGTAAAGTGCGTGGTATACATACGATCACAGATCTGAGATATGCTCAGAAGATTGTTTTCAAGCTCGGCAATGTAGTTCACTCTTTCAAACGTAACAATCCCATTGGATAACGTTCCTTCTCCAACTATTCTACCACCTTGATTGCCTGCAAATCCCACATAACCACCATTGAAATTTCTAACATCGTACAGCAGGGCTGTTTTCCCCGTCATGTGCCGAGAAGCTCCACTATCCATAATCCATCGTGAAACGGATCTTGGAAGCTCCTGCACCAAATAGAAATATGATTAGCTGAAATAAGCTGCCCAAGCCTCATCAGACTCGGGTAACTTAACTTCATCTACACACTTTACAACCGACTTTAGGGGTGGAAAATTTTTATCATTCATTTCCAATTTATCTTCCATTTCATCTTTTGTTTCAACTTTTTCAACATTTTTTGAAGAAACATTCGTTTTGGTGAAATCTTCATAAGAAATTGGAATATCTTCCTTTTTTATCTCCTTTTTAAGAAACTTTTTCGGAACATTCTTCATCTCTTGTGAAGTTGAAGTTTGTTTCTCAGATTTTGGCTTCCATGCTTGTTGAGGCGACGCAACCCGTTTGTAAAACTTGTCATTTTTAGTTACCATATTATTAACAGGTTCAGTTTTGATCTTGGTGTTGTCATTTTTCAAAACCTTTTGCTCAACAACCAATGGAGCTTTTCCCTTCACATCATCTTTCTTTCTTGAATTCATCACAACTTCAGTCTTAGGCTTCAAGTTGGTAAACTTCCGTGCAATATGTCCAACTTGGTTGCATTTGAAGCATATTCGAGTGTCAACTACCCAACTTATACCTTCAGACTGAGGCTGCGATGCTTTCTTCTCAAAGAACTCTTTGTTTGATTTTGAAAAAATCTCAGATTCTTCATCAGAAAGTGAACTTGAACTGTTCACAAACACCTTTTTCTCAGCAAACCTTTTTGTTTTGAACATTCTTTTTCTGATAATTCTTACCACCCTGATAACCACCCGACCATCTGTTTCGATTGTTGTTATAAAAACGCGGTGGAACAACAGGTTTCTTGTAGTAAGCTTTATCTTTAATTCATTTGCCTCTTTGTCTGATTTAAACCTTCAACTTCAGACAGATCAACTTCAACCAATTTGAACACATTTGTCAATTTAGCAACATTAACATTCTCCAGTGGAAACTCAGAATCCGAATACAACTTATCCGATCCCGACATCTTGTACATGACAAGAGTAGGTTCTTCATTTAAGTTGTTTTTGGATTGTGGTTTCGGAATGTAATTGTTCAGAAAACACTCTCCATCCTCAACTGAATCACTATCAGACTTCAAAACACTTTCAGCCTTCAAAACACTTTCAGCCATGCCTTTCACAATATCAGTTTGAACACTATCATCGGATGAAGAAAATGTAACATCAATTGACTCTGGAAGTTTTATTTCATTTGTTTCATCTTCATCATTAACCAACCCGGACTTTTTCTTTGAATAATTGTTTAAAACTGGTGGCGGAACCTGATGAAACCCAACCCCAGTTCCATCCGAGTAAACATCTTCGCATGCTTTGTTTTTCCCGATTGGTTTGGGAATGTAGGATCAAATCGAGCCAAAATCTGATTTTCAATATGAACAAAGATGAACACACTCAAAATATAGCAATTAAAACCCTTGAAATGATTTGCAAATGATAATACAAAGTAGCCCCCAAATCTTTCTCAAAATTTGTGTGTTCCCTAAAACCCTAATCATCACTTTCTATATATAGCCTAAACAACTTTGGCTAATTACATTAAGGACCCTAGAGATTAAAACTTACCAAAAGTAGCAATAAACATGACAAACTAATTAACTAAGATAATAAATATATTTAGACTTAAACAAAATATATTTAATTATCCAAAGCAATATAACTTTCGAATCTCGAGCGTTCACACGCCATATCTTTCTTTGATCTTCTCGTGTCGACTTGTGCGTTGACTTTGACTTGTTTGCGTTGACTTCGACACGTTGGCGTTGACTTGATTCGTTGATAACATTAGACTACACGATTTAGACCCAACAATCTCCCCCTTAGGCTAATGTTATCAAACTCTTGCATCATCTTTAGAACCGTCAACTTCATGCATATTGTAATCTTCAATTTGGCAAGCTTCAGTCTCAATTTTAGACCCAACAATCTCCCCCTAGACTGATGCTTTCCAAATTTTCTTCACTGAAGATCTTCTTTTGACACTTTGCTCTTCGAGTACTTTATATGAATAAGCTCCCCCTTTTTACATGCATCATCTTTGACAAGCCGGAACAAGCTTTTCTGCCTCTCATTTTCTTGAGTGAGTCAGAAGACGTAGGAGGAGGATTCCTAGCTCGGTATCTTCTGTAATCTTCAGGAAACAGGTGCTTTGGTCTGGTATCTTGCTCAATTGATGATCGGCCATCATTGCAGCAAATAGTCAAAGTAACATGTTCACAAACACAAACACAACTCCGAATTTTCTTTTAGATTGATTCAAAGTAGAGACAAAACCGTATTCATCTGTAGTGTGCAATGGAAAGAGTATCTCAAGCGGTTTGAGACACGATTGATGTGATATGGAAGACTTAGAAAAACAACTATACACAAATCAAAATATTTTTGGATTTTTAGATTTTTTTTTTTTTTTTTAACTTTCAACCTTTGAGATTTAGAGCTGATCAAATATGAGATCATACCAACTTGAAAAGCCTAGTCACACTTCAACTTTCTTTAGGATAGCTACGACTCAAGAACGATTGCTGGTATGTTTGTCCTCTTAAATCCATGCATCCTTCTTTCAACATGCTTTCGGTGAGCTTGTTTATCATGTTTTGGGTAATATTGACAAGTATTCAATGGCCCCCACACGAGCTATTGAGAATAGAAACATTACGCCCGTGAGTCCCATATCAAGACATATCCCCGCGATCAAGGTATGCACAAAGGTTCTTCATAACAGGTGAGTATATTGGATTCATTCTTTTCAACGATAGATCGGAGATCAGGTCTGTACTTTCGTACAACAGAGATTCCAAGAACTATCGAGGGCGAGACAGATAGTTCGGTGAACAGGTCAGTACTTTCGTACAGCAGAGAGACCGAAACTAATCCATCAAAAGGTTTTGGCCAATTTTGGCACTTATTATGAACGGGTTTGGCCTTTTTTTTTAAGGCACTTATTATGAAAGGATATCATAGCGTCTAGGTCAGCATGTATCTGGATGCAGCAGAAGAACAACTATGATATCCCCGAATGAAAAACCAATATAAAGACCCGAGATCTCAGACTTTGGCCATCTATCAACGCAAGATTTAAGACCATTAAGCCATATGCCGCAACGTGTTACCCACTATGATGCGTAATGCCTGAGAAAAGCCAGAATCCTTGTGTAGAAGTTATGTTTTGCTCCCTAACAGCAGTTTACTCGTTGGTGTTGCTGAATCTACCGACATATCATTAACTTGGAGCCGTATCCTCCATCAGATCCTATTCATGCGTAGACATAATCAGATTAGTTCCTATCATTTCTCACATAAGATCATGATTATTTTGCAATAATCACATCTCATGGTCTAAGAAGTATTTTAATACTCCCCCTTAAAATTTTATTTATGTACAATCATTTACTGATAAACTAAAAATTATAAAACATGTATTTACAAAATAAAGTCTTCCACACCAGGCACACAAAAGCATATGTCAGCAAGAAAATGAGTGTGTTACAGTGTAGTTGAGTGCGCGACCAGGTTAGATACCATAACCAAACTTGTGATTTTCCTCTTTAAACTTGTACCAGAAACAACCACTGATAATAATCGGTGTTACTAACAGTCCTCCTTGGATGTTCCTACACTCATAAACAATTCAGTTAGAGAGTGGAACCCAAGCCATCGTAGTCTTGGGTTGCCCGCTTTCATCAAAATAAGAAACCTCCCGATATACCAAATCTTTTCCCTCATTGATTTCTTTTACAACCATTGGTTTGACTCGCCAAACCTGTGTTGGTTTAAAAATTTTGTTTGTAAAAGATTTAAAGTTTGAAATAATTTTATGTTTAAGACCCGGAGGGAAAGATTGAGGTTTTGATTTGTTGGTCCTTTTCATCTTTGAATCATGTGAAACCGGCTTCACATGTGGAGATCTGGATGGAAAGTTTTTCATCTGATCTTTCAAAGATGTGTGATTTTTACCTTTTGATCCAGAGAAGCAATATTGGTTGCCTTTACCATCTGGATCGTGTCGTTCTGGGCATTGCTTGAGCACATGACCTTCTTTTCCACACCTAAAACAAGCCTTGAATGGCTTTTGAGACTTTGAAGTTCCGTGTGATGCAACTAGGGGCGGGGATTGCTTTGAGCTTGACTCAGCATGTTTACACACGTGAGGTTCGATAACTTCAGATGATCTTTTGATCTTTGACTCCCCAAGACTTTCATTCAACACCGATTCATCATCTGAGCTTGTGCAGTCTTCAATAACTAAGTGTTCTTCTAGTGGATCTTGATTAACTAGACTTGCAGTGTCATTTGAGGTTGTTGGTTCTTGAACACCCGATGCTTCAAGGTCTTCAACCATTTTACAAGCATCTGTTACTGAAGTTTCTAAGTTATTTGAGCTTTCCCATTCTTGGTATGACTGAAAATCTGAATCGTGATCATCACTTGAGCTTCCTTCGCCACCTTCTGAAGTTGTGGTGCTTGAGTCTTCACTGCTGCTTTCTTCATTTGGCTTCTTATCAGACTCTGACATACCTGTATGAGATGGAACAAATTCTGGAATTTCCTCGGTGAGGAATTTTCCGAATCTGTTTTGTTTCAATTCTGGAACAAACACGGGAGGTTCACACACCACTTTTTCATCACAAAAAACAGAATTTAAATCATGGCATTCAATCACTACATTGTCGTGGTTGTGGTTTTTAAATGTAGGCACACAGCCATTACAGTCATCCCGAATGTTAAATTTAGGCACATGGCCATTACAGTCATTTTGAAACGATGTATTGTTTTCCTTATTGCAATTCCAGGCGAACCAGTTAACAGTGGAATAGCTGTCGCCTGAATAGCCTATGCCTATCTTCGAACCACCACAATCCTCATCGCACACATCCTCTTTACACACAATTGGATCTGCATTACTTTTAGAAATGTTAGCGGTTGTTTCGTTTTCGAAAGAATCGTTTTGATCTACAGAGGCCTTTTCATCAATGAAATCATTGTCGGGATGAGGAGTTGGCATAGGCACATAGTTTTTGCTATGTGGTGGAAAGAAAAGTTTTCTTTCATTTCCTTGCCTATCCTTATACCCGATCCCGTCTTTCACATACGTTGGTCGTTGGCAGTTTTTGATGTCAGTAAAGGCCTTTTGACTGACATTCCATTTGTCTATGATAATTTGCAATTTATTCTTTTCGCTCAAAGCTTTTTCTAGTCTATCTGTGAGATCGTTAATGATAAAATCTTTTCTAAACACAAATTCTTTTAGAGTTTGCATTTCAGCTAAAGTTGAATTCAACTTTCTCTGATATGCGGCCTCGTTCTGTTTAAGTTCTTTGTTAAATTTTAAAGCTTTGTCTTTCTGTCTCTCAAATTCTAGATTAAGAGACTTGTAATGTGCCACGACATCAACGCATGCTGGTGTGCATAACTTTACTTTAAAGTTATGTGGAATGCTGTTTACCAAGTCTTTGTCTGCCTTTTCTTTTGAGGATTCGGTTTTCATGGCCGCAACTGAGGCTTTCGCTTTCTCTTCCTTCACAGAAGTTGTTTCTTTCTGAACCTGCTCTGTGGCCTTCACAGCTTCTTCAGCCTTCTTGTCTTTCTCAGGCTCGGAGGAAGTGAGAATACTCTTCAGACCCTTGTCGGTAGCATCATCTCCTTTTGGGATTCCCATAGCCTGTTTCTCGGTGGGTTTTGACGATGAAGACAAAGACTCGCTCGAGATTTTTGCCATGAGTGCTTTTGTGAACTTGTTCCTCTACTTCAACATTCTCTTCAGCTTGAGTTTCACCGAGCACAACTGTCATTTCACTGGACCGTGGAGCCTTTGATGCGCTTGCGGAAGCATTGAAGTAAGTCGAGTCTGAAGCTTGTTGACTGACACCTTCAGATGCAAGAAGTGCCACGTTCTTCAATCCTGCAGAAGTCTGAGCAGGCTTTGGGGTGTAACCAGTCGTATTCATTTCTCGTTTGTTAACATCCATTTCAAAAGCCTTTAAAGTGTTGATCAAATCGGTCAAAGTGACAGGATTTGGATTGTCGAGGAAATCCCTTTTGATCATCATGCACTTCAGGCTCCATTCCTTTGTAAGTGAGTCCAAAAGCTTCTTTATGGCAGCCGGTTAGTGATAGGATTTCCTGCCTTCTTCATCTTGGCCATCATATTCCGAAAGCGACTGATATGATCGGAAAGGCTTTCTCCACGAATTCCACAAAACATGTCGTATTGCTTCTGCACCATGATTCTTTTGCTCTCAATCAGCTCTTCGTTTCCCTCGTAATATTCGATCAAAGCGAGCCAGAGTTCATTTGCAGTTCTGTATTTTTCAAACATGTTACAGTCATCAGTTGACAGAGCCATGGTTAAGGCGGCATGTGCATGGCGGTCGCGTTGGATTAGGGCCTTGTCTTCATCAGTGAAGGTTGTAGAGTCATTGTTAGTGACTATCGCATCTCCTCGAACCATCGTTGGAATGTGGGGTCCAGCGGTGACTGAGAGCCACAGATTGTAGTCTGTGTATTCGAAGAACGACTTGATTTGGTTTTTCCAACTGCTGAAATTGGCTGAACCTTTCAACTTTGGAGGTCGGGTTGCGGTTCCGGTTTCAACTTCAACTTGTGCAACGCGAGTTAACTGATTTTGAAACATTTTTTTTTAATTAATAATAAAAAATATATTTGTATCAGCTCAAAACCCGGGTTTAATTACTTTGAAAATAACCCTGTATCAACCCGAAAAGTATCAACTCGAAAAGCCCCAAAAATAACTTAAAAATCCTGGCCCAACTCAATTTTGCGAAAACAAATTAATTTTAAAAGGCCCAAAAAAAATAAATAAACTATAGATACCTGGCCCAAAACTGATCAAAATTCTAGGCCCACGAGTAAAAGAAAAATTTTAAGACCCGGCTCGAGTCTCGTATATTATCAAATTGTTGAATTTGTCCGAAGCCCACAAGTGATTAACTAACACCTCACAACACTTGCAAATTTGTTGGCTTAACAGAATTAATCCACCTTAACCCACTCTAATTAGTGGCCCACAAAAGACATAATAACCAAGCCCACTTCGACATTAATAGAATTGGGTTTAGTCAAATGAGAAAACCCTAATGCCACTCCCAGACAAAAAACGCCGCTACCCTCTCTGATAAAACAACATCAGCATCTTCTTCAACTCTCTCTACAAACCCTAGTAATTCAAACACTTCAGTCGCCACCCTCTATCTCCTCTCTCAATCTCTCCACAACAATGATCAACAACAATCCAAACAAATCTTCTTCTCACTTCACTGCTCTACACACACAGCAACCGACGATCTCCGGTTACAATAACCTTCAAGGCTACTGCATATCAAATATCGAGAGAGTACCACTTCCCCTGGTAACAATCGACGAGCGCCACCGTCTAGGCGTCGGACCAGCACGGCGGATGAAGGCGGCGAGACGGAGGTTTGGGAGGCGGTGGTTTCAGATCTGCTGACTTTGTGTTTTCACTCTAGCATATCCATGAGGTTTTTCAGTTTTCTGATTGTGATTGGTTTCTGTGAGTCACGGTGAATCAAGAGGTGGTGGTGTACGGTGGTTGAAGGGTTGCGGTGATGATTGTTGGTTATTTTGATGGTGTAGCGGTGGCGTATGGTGGTGACAAGAGATGTAAACGTGGTGGTCGATGGGTGTTGATCAGAGATAAGTGGTGGTTGAAAGGTAGACTACGGCGGAGTTGTGGTGGTGGTGTATGGAATAAGGTGGTGTACGGAGGAGAATAGGAGGAGACGACGGTGTGTGGTGGTATAGTGGAGGAGAAGCGGTGGTTGATTATGGGTTGGGTTCGGTTCGGATCTTGAAACGAGTTTTGGTGTGTGATGTTTGGTGACAACGGAGAAGAATGGTTGTTAGGCAGCGGCTGTGAAAGGAGAGGATCAAGATTTTGGCTGAAAGAACAAACAATAAATTGAAACCTAAACTTTCTACTTCTATATTTTTTTTATAACTTTAAATATGCTGGCATTATCTATTTCTACCCCTTTCTACCCTTTATGTTTATCTACGCTGCCAGAAAAAAAATGTTCAGAACGACCCTGGAAATGTGTGACTTACCGACGTATTTACCAAATACGCCGGAGAACTTGAACTCGCGTTCAAGATTTAAATTCGCCGGATATTAATTTCGCCGGAAAACTTCGCCGGAAAACACAAAAAGCCGGATCTTTTAATAAAAACGCTATATTCAAAATAAAATCGCTGTATTCAAAAATAAAATCGCTGTATTCATAAAAAAATCGCCCACAAACTTCAAAAACTCATCTAAAACCTACTGATTTGAGCTGAAATCTCTTTAAATGATATGAAAATCACTATGAATCTTTCTAATGATACTAGTTTCAACTCTGAATCAGCAAACAAACATATTAGACCATCTAAAAAAAAATTTTGAAAAAAAAAATTTTAATAAAATCAAAAACCCTAAAAGTTTCAAAACATTTCAAATAAAAATCAGATTTTTAGGATGAATTTAAAGATTGTTGAATCCCAAATTCGAGTACCAGGCTCTGATACCAAATTGTAGGATCAAATCGAGCCAAAATCTGATTTTCAATATGAACAAAGATGAACACACTCAAAATATAGCAATTAAAACCCTTGAAATGATTTGCAAATGATAATACAAAGTAGCCCCCAAATCTTTCTCAAAATTTGTGTGTTCCCTAAAACCCTAATCATCACTTTCTATATATAGCCTAAACAACTTTGGCTAATTACATTAAGGACCCTAGAGATTAAAACTTACCAAAAGTAGCAATAAACATGACAAACTAATTAACTAAGATAATAAATATATTTAGACTTAAACAAAATATATTTAATTATCCAAAGCAATATAACTTTCGAATCTCGAGCGTTCACACGCCATATCTTTCTTTGATCTTCTCGTGTCGACTTGTGCGTTGACTTTGACTTGTTTGCGTTGACTTCGACACGTTGGCGTTGACTTGATTCGTTGATAACATTAGACTACACGATTTAGACCCAACAGGGAACAATGTGTTGTAAAACAAAACTTGCAGAGTTGTAACTTTTCAATTTCAACTGGATGCGTTCATTTTCAATTTTGGCTTCTTGAAATTGAAGTTTCAACTTAGCAATTTCATCCAGTTGCTGATTGATTAACTCTTCTTTCACTCTAAGAACACCGGTCAGTTGAAGATTTTCTTTGTCCGTCTTACCATTTCTTTCATCACAATCTTTAACCGTTCGTTTTAGCTTCTCAAAATTTTCTGAGATTTGACGATTTTCAAGAATCAATTTTTCATTTTCTTTCCTAATTCTTTCTATGTCACTTTTATCATTTTCAATTTTCTCAGTTAATTCTTTTAATTTGTCGTTTGAAGCTTTTAACAACTTATCACGGTTTAAGATTTGATCTTCAACACTTCTGACTCTACTAGTCAGATCTTCAACTTTCTTACCACTGAGGTAAGCATTTGTACTACAAACTTTGCACTCTTTCATGCAATTTTTGCAGTTGTTCTCAGATTTACCATTCTTACCTGACACATGTGTATCATTTGTACTGACCTTATCTTTGGACTCAGTTCCAGAACCAGAAACTACCTCTAGTTCTTTTGCAGCTAGAACTTTGTCAGCCATCTTCTTCAAATTTTCAGCAGTAAGATCCTGTGATGTATCAATAATTCCATCATCCACTTTCTTTGGCTGCGGTTCTTTTGTTGTCTCTTTCTCTTTCTCTTTTTCTTTCTCTTCTCCACCTCCCCACCATTCTCTCTGTCTGGCTTCCTCTTCATCAGCAATTTGTTTGGTGAGAACTTCAAGATCAACAGTATCTGGATCCACAGCTATGTTACCATTAGGATCAAGATAACATTCTCTATCAGGATCCCATCTTTTCGCTTGTTTAGCTTCTTTGTATATACGATAGATTTTGGCTTTCATGAATCGAGCTGTATCCTTCCTGTTCACATATTTCACTTCTTCAGTTCTCTTATCCTTAAATGGAACAATCTTTGCTGCTGTGAAGGCATAACTAACTGCGTCTTCCTCAGGCAAAACATCACTCCAATCATAACCTTCATCGTCATGAAAAACTGCAAGTGCCCTGGATTTCTCTTTGGGTGCCTCCTCTATCTGCTTCATCCTAGGAGGTTAGATCGCTCTCTTGTAATAATCCTCTCGAAAAGGATATGCAGTATCATCAATGTAAGCATTTCTGCACTCACGCTTAAAATGACCTTTCTGTTTACACTTGAAACACGTCACTTTTGACTTATCAAAACCTAACTTGGTAGAAGGTCCACCAATAGACTGTCTTCCTGTAATCTCCATAAAACGCTGTGCTCTTCTCACTGCACTGGCCATACACCATCTTATATCGATCAATTCCATCTCCTCATGATCTATTTGATCATAGTCTTCTTTTGTTAGGTTGGTGTTGCCTATCTTACCTGCAACGAGACTTTCGTACGATTCTAACACAGACTCGTTCTTTAGACAACCAAACAAATCAAACTCTTTTCGTAACAGTTTCTTTTTGTTCTTCACTATTTCAGCACTACCAATACATTTTATTTTTAATTTTTCCCAAAGGTCTCTTGAATCTTTGTATTCGATCAGTGCAATAATGTCATCTCGGACAGATTAGTGAAGTAATGCAATACACTTCTGTTCAGCAGCGTATTTTTCAATCTGATTTTCCTCTAAGTTCTCATAAGTCCTCTAAGTTCTCAAAATCTTCCTAGCATTTGCATCTTGGAAAAACTTCAAAGTATATCAGTTAGATGTTAAATCGGCGTTTCTCTATGGGAAGGTAAAAGAGGAGGTATATGTCGGACAGCCACCGGGCTTCACCGATCCAATCCACAAAGACAAGGTCTACTTGCTAGATAAAGCGCTGTATGGTTTACACCAGGTCCCGAGAGCTTGGTATGAGACATTGTCTCAACACCTGCTAGCCAACAGCTTTATTCATGGAAAAGTGGATGTCACTCTCTTCACCAAAGAGGTCGACGGACATCTTCTGATTGTTCAGATATACGTGGACGACATCATATTTGGGTCTACAAATGAAAATTTGTGCAAAGATTTTGAAAAAGTTATGAAGCAGAAATTTGAAATGTCATCAATGGGTGAAATGAAATTCTTCTTGGGACTACAGGTTGATCAATTGCCTAAGGGAATTTTCATACATCAAACGAAGTACGTTCATGATATCTTGGAGAAATTCGGGATGTCAGGTTCTACTCCAGCTTCCACCCCGTTAGCGACGAACCATGGGATAAACCCTGATCTCACCGGAGAGAAGGTAGATGAAACGATGTATCGTTCCATGATCGGATCGCTGATGTATTTGACAGCTTCAAGACTCGATATTATGTATCCAACCTGCCTCGCAGCAAGATTTCAATCTAATCCGAGAGCTTCGCACATGGTTATTGTCAAAAGGATATTACGCTACCTTAAAGGAACTCCATCGTTGGGGTTGGGGTATCCAAAAGATGGCGAATTTATGCTCGAATGTTATTCCGATTCAGACTTCGGATGCTGCAAAGTTAACGCTAAATCTACAACAGCGGGGTGCCAGTTTTTTGGACCAAGATTGGTTACCTGGCAATGCAAGAAGCAGACCTCTGTGGCTTTATCCACATGTGAAGCGGAGTATGTATCTGCTAGCAGTTGCTGCTCACAGATCTTGTGGATCCAGCAACAGATGCGCGACTACGGTTTGCAATTTCTAAACACCCCTATCTTTGTTGATAATGAGGCAGCGATAAACATTACTAAAAATCCAATTCATCACGCTAAAACGAAACACATTGAAATTCGTCATCACTTCATCCGAGATTGTTTCGAGAAGAAGTTGATTCGAATTGAGAAAATCCACACTGACGAACAAAAAGTTGATTTACATACCAAAGCGTTTGATAAAACTCGTTTTCAATATTTGCTAAAATTGAACGGTATGAAGCTTTTATCGGTGTTGGAAGAGATTCTTGGCGTTGATGAAGGTACCAATGTAGATGATGATGTTGAGAAGCAATCTGCAATTTGTCGATTTTTTACTTGTTTTGGTATTTAGGGGGAGAGTAGGGTAATATTTTCAGAAAATACAAAAACAGTAAAAATTTTCAAAAATACAAAAACAAGAGATATTTTCAAAATCCAAAAACATTAGAAAATAAAAAAGAGCTTGTGTAAAAAGGGAAAATGATAGTACATCGGCTTGACAGTTACAGTATGCTAAAGATTTGTAAAGTTTAAAAATGATTAAACAGTCTCGCTGATGATATGCCGATAGGTTTTTACACATTTAGTAGGTTTGTTCGGGATATAAACCTAAAATCCTTACTTGCTTATTTCGTGGGGAACACTACTTGGATATATAGGTAACCCCTGAAATCTTGTTTGAATGATCCCTCTTTCTGAGATACTAGGTCTTTATACTCAGTGATATCTAGGGTATTATTCCGGGACTTCTGATTTTGCGGAAGCAATGGCCTAGTCCCCGTATAATACTTTCTGCGTTGCTTGAAATATAGCGCCGCCCTCAGCTAAAAAAATGATAAAACATTGAAAAATGCTAATCATGGCTGTTGTAAAAAAGATCCTCTAAAGGGGACACACCAAAAGTCAAAGCCATCATCTCTCTGCTGAACGGAAGTTCTGACCTGAGCTCTCACGGTTCTTCGCAATTTAACCCCTTACAGATATCATCTGTGGTATATTCACCTGTAAGACTAAATATTGGGATTTGGATACAGGAGTATATTCAAGAGGTGGGACACATGAATGAGTTTAAGTCTCTAATACACCTAATCCGTATCCTGGACAGATTGAAAATTGTGTGAAAATTTAAGTGGATCGGTATATCGACAATCTAAGTGAATTGTTTAATTCTGAATATGTAATTAAAGCTTAACGGTACTTGTGACTTGTCGAATAGCTGATATGATTCCCTAACACGCTCATCAAAAATATGTTTGTAAATAGTTTACTTTTACTGCATTTTATTTTCTGCATTTCATTTCTAGTTTAGAAGCTTTATTCAAAATCCAAAAAGATTTTACATTTCTGCTTTATTTTCCGACAAACTAAAGTGGAAAGCTGATCTTCAGATTCAATTTGAAGCAGATGCAGGAAGTTTCTGAACTGGAGGATGAGGAGAGCTTAACATGATAATTTTGTGAAAATTGATAAGTAAAATCAAGTTCATTAATTTGAAACTTGTAAATTTTCAGAAAATGTTTGAACAAAATGTCAGTGTGAATTATCTCAGATCAACCAAGGTCATTAAGTTGGACTTGGTAGACTAATTGAGTAATCAGGGTCATTAAATTGGACCTGAATACTTAAGTGGATTTCTAAATTCTGACAAGATCATCGAATGAGTTTGAATGGTAAGTTTGGATTAAAACTGTTATTGTCATATATCTTATATTTGGGTAGAGATTGTGCAGAAAACAGGAGATAAATCCCCATGGCAACGAAAATGTCAAAGTTTGAACCAGAATTCAAGTCCCAGCATATTGAGAGGGGGAGTCTGCGAAAGGGGGAGTCAAAATTCTAAATCAACATTCAAAGGGGAGATTGAAGATTAAATTTTGAAGATAAAGATTGAAGGAAGCTTTTACAATGTCAAGACAATTTGGAAAGAGACTAAGACTAAAGACTCGACGCCGAAGACTTCGTCAACATCCAAGGGGGGGTCTGTTGGTGCATTTAGTGTCTGTTAACTTCGTCTTAATCGAGTCTTATGTCTAGATAGGATGAACGAGCACACAACAGGGTTAGAAATTAGGGTTTTATATGTAAATGTGGGTGATTCCGCTTGAAAGTGTCAATGTGTAGTTCAAGCGAAATCAACACATGTGATTTCGCTTGAAACAGACATGTCATTTGGAGCGGAATCTCATCATTATAAATAGGTGTGTGCTAGTGTCATTTGGAGCGGAATCAGGTCATATGTTCTGAGTCGAGGTGCTGTCTGTTTGTCATTTGAACGTGTAAAAGCTCAGGATTGATCAATGAAAGGATAATTAGAAAGGAACAAGCTGTGTTGACATCTTTTACATTGATTCCGCCTTTGTACTTGATGAACTACTCATACTGACTATTTAGGGTCCGACACTAAATGCACCAACAGAAGTGATTATGGAAGCGATGTTTAACGTCGTTTATATAATGATGTTTTTAGCGCGTAATTTCGGAGGAAATTTCTTGTAATAAATGTTAATAACTGAATTTCAGTTACTATGTTGTTTCCTCTTCCTGTAATCTCCAACGCGTTTTATCACTAATTTTTGGCGTTGTATTTAATGGCGTGCTATCATTTTTTGTTGGCGTTTTGAATTTGAGCGGTAGAAGACCATTTTACCCTTAATGAAGCGCGTCCACTTAATAGAATTGGTGTTATTTACGAAAAAGCCACCGCGCCAATCTAGTTCATAGATTGTTTTGATCTGACGATCCATAACCGTTCTCACACTTTCCCTTGTATTCTCTAAATCCTAACCCTATATATATATAATACATAAATTATGCATGGTATAAAAATTACCGCTATATCACCACTATAACCTATATATCATATAGTGGACCTTGACCGCTATTCGATTTTGGACCGCTATAACTGCATAGCGAATAACTAATTTTGTGATTAGGTTATTAATTATTGATACTTACCGTTTAAATTGCATGCTTTAAATAGCAAACTCAAGCATTGTGTTGTCATGTTTGCCTTGATACCAAAAAACACAAGTCCATGTCGGCATGTCATGTATGTGTAATATTCGCAAGGTAAACATACGTTTACTAATGGCGCACTGGTGAAAAGTTAACATACCAGTGCTGATTCACATAAACGTTTGTTACAACCCGCAAGTGCAATGCAAATGATATCATTCACCCAGCCTTGCATTAATTTCCCTAAAATTGTGCTTTAGGTTATTTCTCAAGACATCAAGAGATATCGAAAATTAATAACAAATGTAGTTTTTTCTTGTTCAAAAGAATTAGCTTTAAACATTTAAAAGGGAATGCAATTTCGAAATTCAAATTATATAACAAATGCATTTTCATGTGTCTCAAAAAGAACAATTAAAGATGAAAATAGTCTCTACACACTTTTGAAGAAACCAAAAACAAAACAAAGAGTATATAGAATAATATACTTAAAATCGGGCATAACGACTCACCACATAATCGGTTTCACATAAGTTCTTGTGATTTTCTTACACATCGACCAACTTTCTTCTTGAATTCGTCTCTACTCTCTCTCCATTCTTTCTGAAATCATAATATCAAATGTCAAATTCACAAATTAAGCACTAATAATCTGCCAAAAACTAAAAAAAAAGAAATATAAATGTTACCGCAGCTTCCACATTAGCAGGGGATTCATCGTTGGGGCTAGAAAGCATTGATATAATGCTCAAGACTATGCTCTCTACCTGCAAATATCGCATTTTAAATCATCTCATGAAAAGTTCAAGCACACAACCACAAAGAAAACAGACTATAACCAATGTAAGGGAGTAGTATAATCACACAAAGTAGTGTGTGACACCTTACAGGATGGTTTCGGAAACAATTGTACAGGTGGCACAATGGCCTGAACAAAATGGGTTGGGTTCGTCAACACTTTGTTGTACATTTTTTTGTTTCATAGATAGTTAACATATTATATATGATTATAAAAACTAATATAACCGTTAGAAACATTTTCAAATTAAAATAACTTAAAATGTTGTGAACACTTTAGCTTATATTTTGAAAAAAACATATGCTTATAAAACAATCATATATACCGTGTGAACTGGCATCCAGCGCTCACTTGCAAGTTCGTAGCCATTAGGATCATCACCAGGCGGATGAAGAATCGATATACAGACCTTTCCATCAGGGTAAACTGTATAAACCGAACAGAAACATTTATTATGAAAAACTTAATGAAATCGTAAGTGTTTGGGAATAAGAAAAACATTGAAATAAGTGACTACTATGAAAAACGATATCATATGCTCCATACTAACCGTTTGGATGCCAAATCTCTGAGGTAAATCTTACTGTCGGGGGACTGTTTGGATAATTTTGCGGGAAGGACATTATAGCATTGAAAAAGCCTCCGTCACTGAAACAACATATTAAGAAAACCAGAAGTCAGAACTCAGAAACACATTCTTAATAAAATAATCTTAAGCCAAGAGATCTTCATAGTTCATTCCTCACAGAAAATATTAACCTAAATTACACAGAGACCTAAAATGCCAAAGTTTCAATCTTTGAACAGAAAAAGGAACAATCAGGAACAAACGAGAATGTACAGTTTATACATATATGCAAGGTTTAAAAGTACGGAATTGTGCCTTGAGGCGTTTTCCCTTCACCTCACGTGGCGTACGCCGTGAGGCGAACCAAGGCGGAATATAAAAATTATACATCTTATAAAAAATAAAGGAAAAATTACAAGTTTTGTCCTTTATCTATATACCTCTTTTCAGGCGGTGTCCTTTTCAACGAATTTTGATAGGTTTTGCCCAATATAGGGAATTTTGTTGCAAGTTACGTCCTTTGAGCCTAACCCAGTTAAATTTTTCTATTAAATCTTATTACAGATGGGTAATTTAGTCTTTTTACTTATTAAAGGACAAAACTTGTAATTTATCCTCCACAATCACCCCACCGTCACCACATCACCCCCAATCTCAGAAGATTATCATCAGGTCCAATCTCAATTTCCTCATCTTAATCGTCAGTAGTCGATTGAAATTCCCCCGCCACCAATTCCTCCATCCACTCTCGCCGTCGTTCACGGCAGTCTCCGCCACCAGAGCAGTTAAATCCTTATCAACCGACGTAGAATCCGAAGCAGTGTTCCGATGTGTTGATTCGACCGGAATTTCGTAACCGTCGTCGATAATATACTCAAACGAACCTATTGAATACGATCTCCGGTCAGATTCAGCTGGATCTCGCCGCTGACTAACTGTTCCGATCTCAATTCGAAAACTACACTCCTGGTTCCGGTTCCGGTCCGATCTCGGCGGCGATTTTGTTCAGAATATCGGCTTCGCTAGGGTTTACAGTCGAGCGGCAGAGAGGACACGTTAGGTTAGATTTAAGCCACGAGTCAATACATTGTGCGTGAAACGCTTGACAACATAACGGAAGCAAACGAAGCTGATTTTCACCGGCAAATTTCGATAAACAGACTGCGCAATCTCCACCGTTGATTTTTCCGGTGAGTAGTCGATTGAAATTAAGAAAAATCGGGAAATATTGTGTCTTTTAACTGGGTTTTGTTGTTTGGAGATTTGTGTTTAGAGTTTGTGAATTATGATCTGATCGATCAGTTGAGTGAAGAAGAAGAAGAAGAAGAGGTGACGGTGGGGTGATTGTAGAGGATAAATTACAAGTTTTGTCCTTTAAATAAGTAAAAAAGACTAAATTACCCATGTGTAATAAGATTTAACAGAAAAAATTAACTGGGTTAGGGCCAAAGGACGTAACTTGCAACAAAATTCCCTATAAAGGGCAAAACCTATCAAAATTCGTTGAAAAGGACACTGCCTGAAAAGGGGTATATAGATAAAGCCATAAAGGAAAAAACTTGTAATTTTTCCAAAAATAAAATACTAACTAATTTCATCAAAAACACACATAAAAAGGACATGAAATGTTTGAAATTGACACAATAAGTCAAAAACAAAAACCAAAACCTCCTGAGGCGCAGCTTTTCTTAGCGACTCGGCCCTATGAGGCGCACATACAAAATAATCCCGGAGGCGCCGCCTCAGACTTGTTTTTTGGGTGCCTCGCCTTGAGGCGCACGCCTCAGCCGTTTTTTTAAACCATGCATATATGAGCAAGAAACTGGTAATATATACTTTATGGTACTTATATTTTTATACCGTATATACTTTTCGGTCCCTCCACTTTCTTTTCACTTCTATTACTAATATATATACTTTGTAAGGTTTTCCCTCATTACACCCTCCCCAGACCTTACTCTATTAGTGAAATTTTACTAGGTCCGGTACTCCGGTCGTTGTTTTGTTTGCTTGACCAAGAGGCTAGTGACCTTTTAACCTTTTAATACATAACAACTAGGTTAAAAAAAGGGTGCCTGATGCGCAAGGCAGCCTCATCGCTTCAGCCTACATAAGACACATGTATTACAGGAAGCGCATCTGTGGCGTGCGCCTCATGTATTCCCCATATTCCGGGCAGCAGATTGTTGTACTTGTACACCATGCTTTTCAGGTTACACAACAACAACAACAGTACCAAGTAAATCCCACCAATAGCGGTGTCATTGGTAAGGTCTGTGAGATGTAGGCAAACCTTACCCCTATCCTAAGGATAAGAGGCTGCTTCCAGATAGACCCCCGGCTCCGCGACTCACATATGTAATTTCAATATTAAAACATAGATAAAGCTTATTTGTGTCTAAATATTGGCTAAATGATGCTAGAAACCTTTAAAAAAAATTATATAATTATTTTTGCCTCGGGTACAGTGCGCTTTCGGTTTTAGACCTTGTCACTTTTGCACGCTTCTCGCTTTTTAAAACCAAGCATAACAATAAATTACAATATGTTTATCTACAAAACCCTAAAAACCCAAAAACAAATCCATAAACATCAAACAAAAACCCTAAATCACCCAAACCAAAACACCAAACCCTAACTATCCAAAATCAAGTAGCATAACGGAGACAAAACAACACACAGATACAATATTACAACATGAAATATTCAAAAACTCACTATAATGTATCAGGAGGCCCGATTACAGTCACACTCCATTCAAACAGATTGTTTTCATCAACGAGACCCGCTGAGAATCCGTCAACAGGATTTTTACAGAGATCTATGTAAACAGAAACAAACAACGGATCATAATTGTAAGAACACACACAAATAATAATAATAATAAACTGGATTTGAAATTAAGAGGATGAATTGAACACCTTTGAGTTGTTTTTGAAGAAGGAGAGTTGCTTGTGATGGAGAAGCCATTGAAGAAGAAGAAGAAGAAAAGGGATTTTAGCGTAAGCCCTTGATTGATGATGATGATGATGATGATTTATAAGCCCAACTCTTGTCGTTCGTGTTGTAACTGTATCAAACAAAATTTGGCTTCTCGAACTCGAATTAAGTTGTATATTTTATATATATATTTTTTTTAACTTGGTGCATAAGATTTTCGAATTTATTTTTAAAAAATACTAGGTTTGCGACCCCCGCAATGCGGCGGGGATTATTTAGTTATAACTAAGTGGATCTAGGACCGCATGTTATGTTAAACCTGTCAAACAGAGAAAAAATAGACGATGTAAAAACGTTCACCCACACACGCACGTTGCGTCGTGTTAACTCGCAAAATTTAGAACGAAACGTAAAAACGTTAAACCAAAGATGCACGCTGCGATGTCTTAAGTCACAAAATTTAGAACCAAGCATAAAGAGAAAAATTTGTGGAAAATGAAAACTATAAAGGACCAAAGTTGAAAGTAAAAAAAAGTTATGAGGATATATTGCAAAAGATAAAAAGTTTTGGGTAAAGTAAAAAAAACAAATAGTTTTGGGTTAAAAGTAATTTATGAAATACTTTTGGGTGAAAAGTAAAAAAAAAAAACATTTTTTTTGGAAAACCGCCAAAGCCAACGTTACGACAACCATATGCATAACCATTTTTTCTTTGAAAACCCCCAACGCACACCCCACGTTGCGGCGGGGCGTAAAACGGTGTCAAATGGTACTAATGTCATACAACCGTCATCGATCACCAACACTGACTCGACCTAGGATATGCGTGTTGCGACGAACCTGTCAAACATGAAAAAATAGAGGTAAAATTTTTGAACCACATGCACGTTGCGTCGTATTAACTCGAAAAATTTAGAACTATACGTAAAACGAAAATTTACGAAAAATGAAAAGCATAAGTGACAAAAGTTGCGAATCTAAATTGCAAATAATGAAAAGTTTTGGGTTAAAGTTAAAAAAACAAATTATGTAGGGTTAAAATTAAAAAAGGTAAAAACCTTTGGGTTAAAAGTAAAAAATCAAGTTTTTTTTTTTTTAAACTCACAATGCACAAGGTACAACTAATGATGCACAAAAAACTTGCAAACTTATATATGGAATAATGTAGGGTTAAAATTAAAAAAGGTAAAAACCTTTAGGTTAAAAGTAAAAAATCAAGTTTTTTTTTGAAAAACTCACAATGCACAAGGTACAACTAATAATGCACAAAAAACTTGCAAACTTATATATGGAATAATTTTATTTTGTTAATAGATAATTAGTTAGTTTGTAGTTAATCATCTCATAATTTGAATCATTTGATTATCCAACATGACTCAAAGAGATACTGAAATTAACTGAATTGATCTCTCATGACCAAAAAATCCCTAACTTGGTTGGTTGTATAGGAATTAGGACCTAACTTGGTCAACAAGAAAACATAATTAGAGATAGATATAATTCCTAATAGAATGAGATAACACCCATAATTATCTAATTAGGAATCACAAACCAAAAGTAAGGGGTTGTTTGTTTACCTTTTAATGGGGCTCTTAATAGTTCAGACATCTTGCTGGTTCAGTACTTAATGGTTCAGACTGTTTGTTTCGAGAGCAAATGTCTGAATGGTTCAGACATTTGTCTCGGAATGGTTAAGTATTACACAGAGTTTGAATGGTTAAGACTTTTAATCTGAATTGGTTAGACATTTGTCTCTGAACGGTTAAGTATTATACTGGCTCTTAATGGTTCAGACCTATTACTGGTTCAGCACTTAATGATTCAGACCTCTTACTAGTTCAGCACGTAACTATTTAAAAGTTGTCAAAGAGCCCCTAACTCTTTTAACTAATCTCTAATATTGAACCCAAATCTATAAGCTCGGACCCGATCCATCTTGTCCACCACCCCATATGCTCATGTACGGCCCATCCGCCCATAGCCTCAGGTCATATAATTACTAATCGGCCAACACAAATATGTGTTCAACACATATTCATTCCATTAATCAGACTTCCTTATAAGTTACAAGTGAAATATCAAATATCACAACAATAGTTTAAATATTTTGTGACATCGGCTTGAATTATGGTTGAAGGGTATGGGGATATGGTTCGGGTCATCAATCGCCACGTAGGACCATTAATGGATCGCTACACCACCCCCTTGCGTCATCCACCATGGTTCACGTGGATTAAACCACGGCAACCACGGACCTCCTTTTCCTTTTTCCAATATTTCAATTTCCTTTAGACAAAAATAAATTAAAACAAGGGGACAGTGGTTTGGGTCATGACTACACCCTTAAGGTAGTGGTTTTGGATGACGTGGTACTAATGTGAAGGGTCATGGTGGTCATGACCACATCCTATAGCCTTATAACTACATCATCTATTATAACGTTAAAGTTGAAATAGCTTGGTTTTCGATTGGATGGATTAGTTCAATCAATAATCTGATTAGACAACTTTGATGAGGGTTGAGAGAGTATTTCTTCATCAAATTGATCGTTTGGTTTTGTAAGCCAACATTGATGAGGGTTTAGAGAGTATTTCTTCATCAAATTGATCATTTGGTTTCGTAAGCCAACATAGTGGACAATGGATTTATTTCACTCAAGTGCCATCCAAATCATATAACTATATGGTGGAAACAACATAGTAGAATTTGAAAGCATATAACATCACACCAATTTAAATGCGAGCAGTGTGTGTTGAAACTTTGAATTGAGTTTATCACTTAAAAATGATTATATTTTTTAAGAGTTAAGCATAACTATTTTTTAAGAGTTAAGCATATCTTCTTTAAACTAACTAAGCTAAAAGTTTTATAAAATAAATCAATGCTTACAAAAGGCTTCTAAGTTATATCTAAAAGATTGATGGGAAAATATTCCTCAATAAGATATTTTAAAGAAAAAAAATCAAATGGACTGTAAAAACAGGCTAGTATGTTTGGAACTTTGGATAAATAACTACTATTTTAAAAGGGTCAACCAGATCTTTCTCTTTTGAGGAAAGAGCTCTCCATATTAAGCTATGGCGTTATAGAAATGGTCACATATATTATTATATCTCCAATGAGTAAATTATATTTCCATCCTTTACGTGTATACTAAATTTTAGGTTTCGTCCTTAAAATAGGGTATTATCGACAATTTACCTTTAGCATCACAATGTGATTAAAATTGTTAGTCTTGTTGTACCCATAGCCGCAAAAGTTCGCAACTGACTAGGTTGATCCAACTTCTCAGAGCTACGCAACTTTTAAAGAAACCTCAATGCCCCAATCAAAGCCTCTAATCCACCCTTCAGAGCTTTTGACCATTAAAAATATGTGAGAGTTCTTTTGTACTCAACTTTGTTGTAAGACTTTTGAGTCACCTTTTAAACTTACCCTAGTTCAGAGGAGAAATTGTTTTCGAAAACAATTTGGTGCAAAATCTAATTGTGTGATATTGAGGGTTTTGCTTTCGTATTTGTATCTGCATGTTGCGTGCAAGTAGAGGTTCGTCGAACCAAAGTCAGAATTGTGGAAATTCTTATTAGCCCATCACATTTCCAGATGGCAGACACAGTCAGAATTGTGGAAATTCTCAATGTTGAGGGGAAGAGGAGTAGAGGCAACCGAAATTGACATGGGAAGAGCGAATTAGGCAGGATTTGCTAGACTTGCACCTTTCTGAGGACATGGTCGACGATAGGAGTTCGTGGAGACGTATGATTAAGGTTAAGGACTTTTAGGAGTATGCTACGGTTTTGTATTAGTTTATCGATTTCAGACCATAGTTTTTTTCAGTGGTCTGTGAATACTATAGCTTGCATGTGTGTCTATTTCATGCGTTATCTGAATCTACTATATGTTTTTACCATTTCTCGTGTTTGGTAGCTTAGTAAGAATATCTTCATAATTTTTATGTGGTTATATGTCTATACATGTTTTATTTGACTCTTTGGTTTGGATATGAATTTGGAGCTGGGGGTCTCACTGGAAGCTATATTCCACCCTCCTCAGACCCTACCAATAGCTTGGCTATAAGTGAGATTATATTGGGTGCGATTGATTGATTTCCGACATAGAAAATTAAATCACAAAACGCGTAAACATAATTTGAACCCTAGGCTCGCATTTTATATTTATGTCCCCAATACTAAGACGTAATTCTCTTAGGGGGTGTTTGTTTTTTGTGAAAAGTTCTTCAGGACCTCTTATGTCTGCCCCACGCAGACCACGCGCAGACGTTTGATTCTGCAGTGTGTTTGTTTTCCCGAAGACCTTTCATTAAAAAAGGTCTGCGTGACCTCTTTTTGGTGCAGACATGGATCAAGGTCTTCTTGGGTCTGCAGACTCTCTTCTCCTCCACAAAACCCTAGCACATCTTCACCCCTTCTCCTCCATCGCATCTTCTCAACCGCCACCACCCACCCTTCCACCGGCGGCACCCCCCACCTCCGCCACCACCTCGTCACCCTCCCACAATTCTTTCAAATGGCCGACAAAACTTGACAACAAACCTGACAACGGTCGAGACGATGACGGGGAAGTATAAGATAGAAGGTCGGGGCCGACTGTGGTTTTGGTGACGGTTCAGTGGTGGTGTTGTAGTGGCGGTAGATCGGTGGTTGTGATGTTAATTTCTTCTATGATGCCTTGGTGATTGGCGTCATTTATTTGGTATGTGTGTGCAGAAATTATATCTGTGGATTTAAAATGATGTGAGGATCAAATAGGAAGTTTATTTTGGCTAGGAAGTATAGGAAGCAATAGGATTAGGACATGTGGCAAAATTTAAAATAAAGAGGAAGGGTATTTTAGTCAATCTTATCCTTTTCTTCTTCCTTCTTCTTCCCAGTAATATCAAAACTCACCATTTTCAAAACCCACCATCTTCAACCATTTCTTCACTTTCTATCTCAATAATCACTACATTATAGTGCGATTTTCGTCTCCAATCAATGATTCAAACACCCGATCAACGTGTTCTTCAGCTTTTTTGAAGAAAACCCAGTTTAATTTCATACAAAATCTCGTTTTTTCCGGTGATTTTTGTGACAACTCGAGTTTCCAAGATTTCTATCTTCGCATTTATAGCGCGTTAAATGTTTAAGTTGTTTGTTAATACGACTTGTTTGTTTCACAACTGTGCACGTTTGTAGTATGTTAATCGTAATGTGATTGATATGTTGTATACGGTATGCCTTATAAGTGTGTATTGATGTATGTCTTAATTTTAATTTATGTGTTGTATAATTTATACAAGGCATCTGTTAGGCCAAACACCCTCACCCACACATCAATGAAATCACCCTAGTGGTGAAAACACCTTGTGTGTTTTCGTCCACTAGTAGACCAACGAAAACAGAGATGGGCCTTGGCCCAGTAGTGAGTTATTATATATATTGTTTTTTTGAGACTAAAAGGTTAATCGGAAAACCCTAGCCACCTATCACGTTCTTTCTCTCTCTCGTTCTTCTTGAAACCAAACAGCAGCCGTGAGCCACTCGAGCCTCATTCATCGATCGATTCATTGTATCTTCGGCTTGGGTTAGTGATTTACATGCTTAAATTCTTGATTTCGATGAGCTTGAGTTAATCTGTATGATAAAGATACTTATAATCTGATGTTATGGTTGATTTTATTGTGCATGTTCATGAAGGATATGAAAGATCGGATGATTGATTGTTAGTCTTGATATCACAATGATTTAGTAATCTGTTTTAGATGATTTGGTAGTGTATTTGTTACATATCATAATTCGATTTAATGATTTCAATTATAACAGATCATGTAACTGTTAGTCGATTAGAGTTGCTGGGTTTTTATAAGTTACTGTAAGTATTGTTGAAGAAGATGATGTACTGGACGAAATCACCCACCACATTTAAAGTGGACGAAATCACTTTATGATTTCGGCCCACATAGAGTTTTCGGCCCAATCAGTTTACGGCCCAAACAATAGTTGGTTAACAAAGTGATTTCGTTACTGTTTAAGCCCGAAGTGTTTTTGTCAAAGTTATAAGGCCAACGAAAACACCCCACATTTAAACATAACTGGACGAAATCACTAAAGTGATTTCGGCCCAAGTTGGATTTCGACCCATAAGGTGATTTCGGCTAAAGGGGTTTTCGGCACTTAAGTGATTTCGGCAACATGTTTACTGTAATTATTAATGTCATTAAATATGTTAATCGATTAAACTAATCACTGGATTAACTCAGTTAGTTTATTTAACTATGTTAAATATGTAAGTTGATAACTTCATTGTTTGAGTAACTCTGTTAGTGGACAAATTCTGTTAAGTTGTTAACTGGGTTAACTGACTTACTCTGTTTATTTATTATTCCAAAGAAGTGGATTAATTCTGTTATTTCATGAAATCTGTTAACTTTATTCACTCCGTTAACTTGCTAGTTCTGCTAGATGCCAACTCTGTTAAATGTATGGATGCAATTAACTGCTTGTGTGGCATGATATGAACTGTCAAACACTCCATGTTATTACTGTGATGATAGTTACATGTGAAATATTACGAACGTGAACTGATTTAGTATACGTGCACTATAGGACGTGATTGATTTCTTGTGAGCACTTAACTTAGCATACCGAGCAAACTAAGGTGAGTTCACACTCTTACCAATGCATGGGATTCCCGGGGATGGGAATGGGTTGATTGATTATTTATGCTTAAGAGTTATCGGAATTACATACCATAGGCCTCGGGAGAGGAAGGTTAATGGTGGATACTACTAGACTAGTGATACATATACTTCTCTTCGCACACATGCCGGGATCGGCCGCGATACTAGAATAATCTTCGCAAACATGCCTGGAATGGCCGCGAACTATACTTTAATCTTCGCAAACATGCCTGGAGGGCCGCGATACAAATATACCTAGTCTAGAGAACATATGGGAAACCCCCACTAAACTTCGCAAACATGCCTAGAGGGCCGCGATACCATTACATACGATACATGATTACTAAACGAACATACGATTTACGATACGAACATTATAACTAAATAACCAACTGTGAACTCGCTCAACTAGTTGTTGACTCTCTGTTACATGCCTTGCAGGACCTTAGGTACTTTTGGAGCTTGCACGGGAGGCACGGTCGTTGTGGACATGGATCGTGAATGTGTCGTTAATCATTATGACATTTTGTACTTATACTTATGTTGGGTTTTACATTATTGCTTCCGCTACACACTTGTTTTATGTTTGGTTTGAAAACACCTATCGTATTGATGAATGACTTTTACTATATACTTATGTTCAATATGATTGGTGGCTTGATCCTGGTCAGTCACGCCTCCAAGCGGTGGTACTCCGCGTGTGGATTTTGGGGGTGTGACAGATTGGTATCACAGCCATTGGTTATAGAGAACTCGGTTTTAATAAGGGGAAAGCGTTTTTATTAAAACCAGACTATAACCAGTACAGTGCTCAACGATCCACAACGACGCCTCGCTCCACGTGCAAGACTCAACATCCTAGGTAATATGGTATATGTTTTATTGTCTACTTGCTAGAATTGCATAGAACTTTGCTCAGGGTATGCTTAGATTAACGTAACACTATTGCATGAGAACACTTGTGTGCTTACTCTCTTCTGTCATCGCACTACTCGCGAACCTCTCTCACCTATGTTACATTTGCTATGAAGATCATGGCTGGACGCATTAACATGACACAAGCCCAGTTGACGGCTCTTATTAACGAACGAGTTGCTGCGGCACTTGCAGCCGCACAAGAAGGAGGTATACCCTGCAGTTGTAACTCACACTAGGATCTTTAGATCCTACACTCGTAAAACAACTCTTGTGCTTAATCTTGTCCTGGTTCTTATACACAACAGGTCAGCACGCTCAGCCACCTGTTTGCACCTTCAAAACTTTCATGGACTGTCGTCCTACTACTTTTAGTGGCACGGAAGGAGCGGTTGGACTCCTCCATTGGTTTGAAAAGCTCGAGTCCGTATTTGAAATGTGTGAATGCCCTGAGGCTCGCAGGGTAAAGTACGCCACTGGTACTCTAGAAGGCATTACGCTGACTTGGTGGAATGCGCAAGTTCAGATGTTAGGGTTGGCTGCTGCAAACGCCACACCCTGGAATGATTTTAAGGAATTGATCAGAGAGGAATACTGTAGCCGTGATGACATTCATAAGCTGGAGGTAGAGTTTTACCACTTGAAAATGATGGGGTCAGAAATTGAAGCGTACACCAGAAGGTCGAATGAGTTGGCTATTATGTGTCCTACTATGGTAGACCCTCCCATTAAGCGTATCGAACTGTATCTCAATGGTCTGGTGCCGGAGATTCAAAGTCACGTAACCTCAGCGAATCTTGGCACTATTCAACAGATCGTCAAGTTAGCTCATCGCCTCACCGATCAGGCAGTGGAACAGAACAAGCTGCCTAAACGTATCAGCGCTACTACTACCGCTACCACTCCAGTTACTCCTGCTACTCCCAGTGACAACAAGCGGAAATGGGAAGGGGATTCCAGCAAGGGTTCAGCTACCGTACAGTCTCAAGCACAGCAGCAGCGCAAGACTAGTGATTACCAGAGTCCGAGTCAGCAATCGTCTGGTGGTCAGGGGCAGAGTGGATATCGGGGAATTCACCCACTGTGTAACAGGTGCAACAGACACCACAGTGGTCAGTGTCGTAAAGGCCGCTGTCAGAGATGTCTAAGGGTAGGTCATGAAGCTAAAGATTGCAGGAGCTCAAGGCCTGCGAATCAGAACCAGCAACAACAACCGCCCGCTCCACGAAACCAGCCACAGCAACAACAACAAGGAAATAGGGCATGCTTTCAGTGTGGGGCTGAAGGCCACTTCAAGCGGAACTGTCCCCAGTTAAACCAGAACCAGAATAACAACAACAACAATCAGGGCAACGGGAACAACAATGGAGGAAACAACAACGGCAATGGTGCTAGGGGTCGTGCATTTGTGATTGGTCAGTCACGCCTCCAAGCGGTGGTACTCCGCGTGTGGATTTTGGGGGTGTGACGGCCATTACGAGTTTTTGGTCATGCCATTCGGGCTAACGAACGCGCCTGCGGTTTTCATGGATCTTATGAACAGGGTGTGCAAACCTTACCTCGACAAGTTTGTTATTGTTTTTATTGATGACATCCTGATCTACTCAAAGAATCGGGAGGAACATGAGCATCATTTACGACTTATTTTGGAACTTCTTCGAACGGAACAACTGTACGCCAAGTTTTCAAAATGCGACTTCTGGCTTCGTGAAGTCCACTTCCTAGGCCACGTGGTAAACAAGGATGGGATTCATGTCGATCCATCCAAGGTAGATTCGATCAAGAACTGGCCTGCACCTCGCACACCAACTGAAATACGCCAATTCTTGGGTTTGGCAGGTTATTACAGACGGTTCATCAAAGACTTCTCAAAGATTGCACAGCCACTTACATTACTGACACAGAAAGGTGTTGCTTATCGTTGGAGTAATACACAGGAAACAGCATTTCAGCACTTAAAGGATAGACTTTGTAGCGCACCTATCCTCTCCTTGCCTAAAGGCACGGACGATTTTGTAGTCTACTGCGACGCATCTATCCAAGGTCTTGGATGTGTGTTGATGCAGCGGGATAAAGTCATTGCTTATGCTTCGCGCCAACTTAAGATCCACGAACGGAATTACACTACACATGATCTAGAGCTGGGAGCTGTTGTTTTTGCGCTCAAGATATGGCGACATTACCTGTATGGCACTAAATGCACCATCTACACCGATCACAGGAGTCTTGAGTATATCTTCAAGCAGAAAGAGTTGAACATGCGACAACGTCGATGGGTCGAGTTACTGAACGATTACGAATGTGCTATAAAGTACCATCCGGGCAAAGCCAATGTGGTGGCCGACGCCCTCAGTCGAAAGGATACTACACCTAGGCGTGTACGAGCGTTGCAACTCACTATTCAGTCTAGTCTTCCTTCACAGATACGAGATGCTCAGGTAGAAGCATTGAAACCAGAAAACGTCAGGGCTGAAGCCCTACGCGGCTCAAGGCAACGGTTAGAACAAAAGGCAGACGGCGCCTATTATGTAACAGGACGCATTTGGGTCCCACACTATGGCAACCTACGCGAGCTTGTAATGGAAGAAGCTCATAAGTCTCGCTACTCAGTACATCCTGGTTCAGATAAGATGTACCACGACCTCAGAACTACATATTGGTGGCCTAGCATGAAGGCCCACATAGCCACTTACGTTAGCAAGTGCTTGACTTGTGCGAGAGTTAAAGCGGAATATCAAAAACCATCAGGCCCACTCCAACAACCTGAGATACCACAATGGAAATGGGAGCAAATTTCCATGGATTTTGTTACTGGCCTGCCTAGATCTCAACGTGGGAATGATACTATTTGGGTGATCGTGGATCGACTCACTAAGTCTGCACACTTCCTGGCTATTAAGGAAACAGACAAGTTCTCTACCTTAGCAGACATCTACTTAAAAGAAGTGGTTTCTAGGCACGGGGTGCCAACTTCCATTATCTCCGATCGTGACGCACGTTTTACTTCAGAACTGTGGCAAGCAATGCACAAATCTTTTGGCTCTCGTTTAGACATGAGCACAGCTTATCATCCTCAGACAGATGGGCAGTCTGAGCGCACTATTCAAACTCTAGAAGACATGCTTCGGGCGTGCGTAATTGACTTTGGCAACGGCTGGGAAAAACATCTCCCGTTAGTGGAGTTCTCGTACAACAACAGCTACCACACCAGCATTAAAGCCGCTCCATTTGAGGCATTGTACGGGCGTAAATGCCGATCACCTCTTTGTTGGGCAGAGGTGGGTGACAGTCAGATCACAGGTCCAGAAATGGTAGTTGATACTACTGAAAAGATTGCTCAAATACAACAACGCATGGCGGCAGCTCGTGACCGTCAGAAAGCATACGCAGATAAAGACAGGAAACTACTCGAGTTCCAGGTTGGGGATCGAGCACTACTCAAAGTTTCACCCTGGAAGGGTGTTGTTCGTTTTGGCAAAAGGGGCAAACTCAATCCACGATACGTTGGACCATTTGAAGTCATTGAGAAAATAGGCAAAGTGGCCTACAGACTGAACTTACCAGCTGAACTCAGTGCAGTTCACAACGTCTTTCATGTGTCGAATCTGAAGAAGTGTCTGTCAGATGAGACCCTCATAGTTCCTTTGAAGGAGCTCACTATCGACGAACGATTGCATTTCGTCGAGGAACCAGTTGAAATCACGGACCGGGATGTTAAGGTCCTCAAGAACACCAGAATACCTCTTGTTCGAGTTCGTTGGAACTCCCGTCGCGGCCCAGAGTTCACCTGGGAGCGCGAAGACAAAATGGAACTCAAATATCCCCAGTTGTTCGAAAACAATGCAACTACTACTGAGGCTGAAGCTACTATAAAATTTCGGGATGAAATTCCAAATCAACGGGGGGATGATGTGACACCCCAGGAGAACCAGTAAACGATAACTTACCTAGCTTCCTCAGTAACCGCATGCTAAATTTCGGGACGAAATTTCTTCCAAGTTGGGGATAATGTGACAACTCGAGTTTCCAAGATTTCTATCTTCGCATTTATAGCGCGTTAAATGTTTAAGTTGTTTGTTAATACGACTTGTTTGTTTCACAACTGTGCACGTTTGTAGTATGTTAATCGTAATGTGATTGATATGTTGTATACGGTATGCCTTATAAGTGTGTATTGATGTATGTCTTAATTTTAATTTATGTGTTGTATAATTTATACAAGGCATCTGTTAGGCCAAACACCCTCACCCACACATTAATGAAATCACCCTAGTGGTGAAAACACCTTGTGTGTTTTCGTCCACTAGTAGACCAACGAAAACAGAGATGGGCCTTGGCCCAGTAGTGAGTTATTATATATATTGTTTTTTTGAGACTAAAAGGTTAATCGGAAAACCCTAGCCACCTATCACGTTCTTTCTCTCTCTCGTTCTTCTTGAAACCAAACAGCAGCCGTGAGCCACTCGAGCCTCATTCATCGATCGATTCATTGTATCTTCGGCTTGGGTTAGTGATTTACATGCTTAAATTCTTGATTTCGATGAGCTTGAGTTAATCTGTATGATAAAGATACTTATAATCTGATGTTATGGTTGATTTTATTGTGCATGTTCATGAAGGATATGAAAGATCGGATGATTGATTGTTAGTCTTGATATCACAATGATTTAGTAATCTGTTTTAGATGATTTGGTAGTGTATTTGTTACATATCATAATTCGATTTAATGATTTCAATTATAACAGATCATGTAACTGTTAGTCGATTAGAGTTGCTGGGTTTTTATAAGTTACTGTAAGTATTGTTGAAGAAGATGATGTACTGGACGAAATCACCCACCACATTTAAAGTGGACGAAATCACTTTATGATTTCGGCCCACATAGAGTTTTCGGCCCAATCAGTTTACGGCCCAAACAATAGTTGGTTAACAAAGTGATTTCGTTACTGTTTAAGCCCGAAGTGTTTTTGTCAAAGTTATAAGGCCAACGAAAACACCCCACATTTAAACATAACTGGACGAAATCACTAAAGTGATTTCGGCCCAAGTTGGATTTCGACCCATAAGGTGATTTCGGCTAAAGGGGTTTTCGGCACTTAAGTGATTTCGGCAACATGTTTACTGTAATTATTAATGTCATTAAATATGTTAATCGATTAAACTAATCACTGGATTAACTCAGTTAGTTTATTTAACTATGTTAAATATGTAAGTTGATAACTTCATTGTTTGAGTAACTCTGTTAGTGGACAAATTCTGTTAAGTTGTTAACTGGGTTAACTGACTTACTCTGTTTATTTATTATTCCAAAGAAGTGGATTAATTCTGTTATTTCATGAAATCTGTTAACTTTATTCACTCCGTTAACTTGCTAGTTCTGCTAGATGCCAACTCTGTTAAATGTATGGATGCAATTAACTGCTTGTGTGGCATGATATGAACTGTCAAACACTCCATGTTATTACTGTGATGATAGTTACATGTGAAATATTACGAACGTGAACTGATTTAGTATACGTGCACTATAGGACGTGATTGATTTCTTGTGAGCACTTAACTTAGCATACCGAGCAAACTAAGGTGAGTTCACACTCTTACCAATGCATGGGATTCCCGGGGATGGGAATGGGTTGATTGATTATTTATGCTTAAGAGTTATCGGAATTACATACCATAGGCCTCGGGAGAGGAAGGTTAATGGTGGATACTACTAGACTAGTGATACATATACTTCTCTTCGCACACATGCCGGGATCGGCCGCGATACTAGAATAATCTTCGCAAACATGCCTGGAATGGCCGCGAACTATACTTTAATCTTCGCAAACATGCCTGGAGGGCCGCGATACAAATATACCTAGTCTAGAGAACATATGGGAAACCCCCACTAAACTTCGCAAACATGCCTAGAGGGCCGCGATACCATTACATACGATACATGATTACTAAACGAACATACGATTTACGATACGAACATTATAACTAAATAACCAACTGTGAACTCGCTCAACTAGTTGTTGACTCTCTGTTACATGCCTTGCAGGACCTTAGGTACTTTTGGAGCTTGCACGGGAGGCACGGTCGTTGTGGACATGGATCGTGAATGTGTCGTTAATCATTATGACATTTTGTACTTATACTTATGTTGGGTTTTACATTATTGCTTCCGCTACACACTTGTTTTATGTTTGGTTTGAAAACACCTATCGTATTGATGAATGACTTTTACTATATACTTATGTTCAATATGATTGGTGGCTTGATCCTGGTCAGTCACGCCTCCAAGCGGTGGTACTCCGCGTGTGGATTTTGGGGGTGTGACAATTTTGAAGATAATCACTCGATCCGTTTGATTCGATCTCTGATAACTGTTTCAATCATTCAAATTTCGTCAATCGTTGAAGAAACCGACTTCGATCCATGTAAGAAATTCTTTAATTTCATTTTTATTATCTGGGTTTTTTATTTAGTCATTGCATGAGAAAATTTAATTTTCTGTAAATTGTCTCTGGAAAACTGCATTCATAGACAGTCTTTTGATCTCCTACTTACTAGTTCAGACAATTCACAGACAAAACTATTGTCCTGGTTCAATGCGTTTTAGAGAGAAAACACTTTCTTTGGTGTTTTTAGGCCATTGCGTTTTAGAACTAAGACATTTTTATGTGTTTTCTGACCATTGCGTTTTAGAAAAACACATTTTTGAAGTGTTTTTAGTCATTGCGTTTTAGGTAAAACACATTTTTAGGTGTTTTCAGTCCATTGCGTTTTAGAGAGAACACTTTCTTTTGTTTTTTTAAGCCATTGCGTTTTAGAAAGGAGATATTTTTAAGTGTTTTCTGGCCATTGCGTTTTATAAAGAAGACATTTCTTTGTGTTTTTTGTGCATTGCGTTTTAGGTAAAAACACATTTTTATGTGTTTTCAGTCCATTGCGTTTTAGAAAACAGACATTTTAACTGTTTTCTGGCCATTGCGTTTTAGAAATAAGACATTTCTTTGTGTTTTTTGTGCATTGCGTTTTAGGTAAAACACATTTTTATGTGTTTTCAGTCCATTGCGTTTTAGAAAGTACACTTTCTTTTGTGTTTTTAGGCTATTGCGTTTTAGAAATAAGACATTTATTTGTGTTTTCTGGCCATTGCGTTTTACAAATAAGACATTTCTTTGTGTTTTTGGTGCATTGCGTTTTAGAAAAATGTCATTTTTTAGGTTTTTTTTTTTCATTGCGTTTTACGCAACAGGGTTTTTTCCATTGCGTTTTACGCAACTGGGTTTAAAAAAAAATTCAAAAATATAGCAATAGTATACTCGTTTTAAAGATTAAAAAACGCTCGTTTTTTTTGTGCAATTTTTATAAAAAAATAATGTCGTATGAAAGAGTTATTAACGTTTAAAAAATGGGGGGGAATTGGAGGAGAGAGAAACTATTGCCTTGGATTGACTAGAATGCCACTAAACAAACTCACGCGTCTCTTTTCTTCCCTTCAATTTTCCTCATTTAATCTTAGCACTTATTAACTAAATTGATGGTCAAGATTACTTCCTAGCCTTCTTAACCAAATAAACTTCATATTACCTAACCCTTTATCTCATACAACTTATATTAAAAAAAATATGGAGGTTTTGTTATTTATTTATTAATATTTAAGATAAGATGTGCATCAGATCTATTTTTTGATACTTTTAAATTTAAAAGAGACCTTTTTAGTTAATCTTTTATTATGATATTTATTGTGATAAAATGGTAGTTAGAATTTGTATAATGTTCAGCAGCTTGCAGAAGTTAAAAAACAAACAGTCTTCTTATGGGCAAACTGCAGATGTTTGGTCCACCTTTTCTGCTGCAGATTTGGTCTGCAGACTGCAGACATTTTGCCTCTGAAAAAACAAACAGCACCGTAGTGAAAATTTCTTACAAAATTTAGATGCAACATTGATTCATGATTGAGAGCATAAATTTAATTTATTGGATGCCATAACTTTAGATCAATTATTATGCTTCTTTTCTAGTTCTATTATTAACAATGAATATTTAAGTATTTGTTACACAATTGATCCACATAAAAAGTGTTTTAGGCATCTCAACTACTTCTAACTCCCGTTTCATTTTCATAACCCAAGGTTATTCTCCTTTCTTGGAAATTCATCTTTTGAATTTTAAAATACCTAATATATTTTTTAAGAATTTTAAAATACCTATATATTTTTTTCAACAAACCATATCAAAAAGTTGTTATTAACAATATCCCTTTTATTTTTCGAAATTCCAACAAATTAGATTCAAAATAGTCCCTTGTCCACTAACCATTACTTCACAAATCACAACACCAATTTTTTGTTCGGGGACCTCCAAGGGAATAATCCTTTTGCCCTTTTTATGGTCTAAAAGTTCATTATATGAGGAACACATGCTAAGACTTTATAAAATCATATGCATCTTTGGCATGGTCCATGACAACTAAAAGGTAAAATAATGGCATAAATGTCATAATTTGGTTTATAATATTATCATTTCAGAATATATTATTGAAGGTTTAATGCAAAAAAACTATAAATCTTGTTAGTGACTTTAGCTTTATCAAGGAGATTTAGGTAATTGATATTTACTTAAGCCCAAAGAGAAATTTAAATATGAGTTTAGAGTTATAAAGTATATGATCATTTAAGATTATTCTAAGTTCAGCCATCAACGAATCCATAGATTCGGAGGGGCAACACCTCTTTGACAAAGACTCTAAGGGTGTTGGACCTCCTTAGATACGGTACAAGGGCATTTCCCCAACCAAGGATCCAAGGGTGTGAGCCCTTAGTCAGCAAGCAACACCCATAGTATACGAACATTCAATTACCTTGGGTGAAAAGCCACTTAAGTTGTTTCGGACATGCAAGATTGATGAAAAACTTAAATGGAAACTAATCATTAGTTGTAGTTGATTATTAGTTGTAGTTGATTATGAATGGAGTTTCCGGCTTTCAGAAGAGTCGTTGGATATACAGATTAAAAGGAAGTTTAAAAGGTAATTTCATTGGTATTCAGGAGACGCACCAATCTGGTCTCCAGGAGGTCGTGGCTCAAAGTTTTTGGGGCAACTTCAAGATGAGGATGGAGTCGGTTGACTCTATCGGAAGGTCTGGAGGTTTATTATCGATTTGGGATCCGGATGTTCTTTTGATTGACTCTGTCTTTAAGAACCAGAGATTTTTGGTTTGCTCTGGTCTTTTTTCGGGTTCCGTGGATCGTATTAATATTATGAATCTTCATGCTCCGAACGATGCGGCTCGGCGTAGAAGTCTATGGGAAGAAATAAAAAGTCTGATGTCTCGTCTCAGTGGTTTTTGGGTTATTCTTGGAGACTTCAACGATGTGAGGGCTGATGTCGAACGAGTGAATTCTCGTTTTGACCGGGCCTCCTCGGAAGCTTTCAACGGCTCTTCTGCCGGGCTTATGGAGTACCCTATGACGGGAGGTAAATTTACTTTTATCTCAGGCCACAGCGATGTTAAACTGAGTAGATTAGATAGAATCTTGGTTAATGATGATTTTCTATGCCGTTGGCCTAATGCTAAATTCCAAGTTCATAAAAGAGGTTTCTCGGATCATTGTCCGATATCCTTGTTGTGTGTTTCGGATGACTTCGGGCCGATTCCTTTTAAATTCTTTAACTCCTGGCTTGGGGACCAGAAGCTGGTGGAAATTGTTGACTGTGCTTTGAATGTTGCATCGGGCTTGGGCTCCAAGGATGTGTTGTGGGCTAACACTCTTAAATTCATTAAAAAGAATATCAAAATATGGAGAGGTGAAGTCAGATACAAGGAGAACAAGGAGATAAAAATGTTGGAGAAGGCTATTGAAAACATCGAGGCTAAGGCTTGCTTAGGGCCGATATCATATGAAGAAAAAGCCAAGAGAATTGAGCTGAGGGTTAAATTAGAACATCTGGCAACATTAATTTCTAAAGATTTGCAGCAAAAAGCCCACGTCAAGTGGCTTAAATGTGGCGATGAAAATAGTGCGTTTTTTCATAAAGCCATTATGATTAAATCAGCTAATAATAGAATTCAGGGGCTGGTTTTCCATAACAGGTTGGTCACGGATCCGGTGGAACTGAAAGAAGATATAAGACTTTGGTTTAAAAAACAATTCGCGGAGCCGATTAGACGCAGGCCGGATTTTGTAAAAAGTGGGTTGCCTTCACTTTCTGATCATTACGGGGCAGTGCTTTGTGAGTAATTCTCGGAAAAGGAGATCTTAGAGGCCATTAAAGACTGTGATGGTGGAAAAGCTCCGGGGCCGGATGGGTTCTCTTTGAAATTTTATAAAGTTTTCTGGAGCAAATTCAAATCTACAATTTTGGAGGTGTTTAAAGAGTTTCATTCCACAGGTATCATCAGCAGTGGTTGCAATTCTTCGTTCGTTGCACTGATCCCCAAAACCAATGTTCCCCAGGATCTATCCAACTTCCGTCTGATTTCTTTGGTTGGATCCACCTATAAAATCATTGCCAAAGTCCTAGCTAACAGGCTTAGATCTGTAATTGGAGACATTTCTTCTTCGAAACAATCGGCTTTTGTTGGAGGCCGGAACATTCTTGATAGCACCCTTATTGTGAGTGAGACGGTTGCTTGGGCTAAGAAGTCAAAAACGAAGCTGCTTGTTTTTAAAGTTGATTTTGAAAAGGCGTACGATTCCATTAATTGGAAATTTCTTTTCGGAATTATGGAAAAAATGGATTTCCCTCCCATGTGGATTTCGTGGATAAAGGGCTGCCTAGTTTCTGGAATGGGATATGTTTTGGTTAACGGGTCGCCAACGAAAGAGTTCGCGTATAAGCGAGGATTACGCCAAGGTGATCCTCTGTCTCCTTTCTTACTTATCTTAGCTATGGAAGTTGTGACTCTATTCATTAATAGGCTCTCAAATTTGGGGTTATTCAAAGGATGCCAACTTCCCAACGGGGGCCCCAATATCACTCATCTTTGCTATGCTGATAATGTAGTTTTTATTGGCTTATGGTCGGAAGAAAACATCATTACCTTGAATAGACTTCTTAGATGGCTAAACCTTGTTAGTGGGCTCAAAATAAATCGGAACAAAAGCAAAATTTTTGGTATTGGAGTGGACAATGACGAGGTGGACCGTATTGCGAGGAAAGTTAATTGCGAAGCCGGTACCTTCCCTTTCTCCTATTTAGGGATTCCGATCGGTGTAAATATGAAAAGAGCCTCCTTTTGGAAACCGGTTTTGGACAGATTTTCCTCTAGGCTTTCCAAGTGGAAAGCTAGACACCTTTCGTTTGCGGGTCGGTTGACGCTTGTAAAATCGGTTCTTGGAAGCCTTCCTTCCTATTTTCTCTCGCTTTTTGCAGCTCCTAAGGGTGTTATCAAAAAACTCGAGAAAATTAGAAGGGAGTTTCTATGGGGAAAGTCGGTTAACAGAAACAAGCTTAGATGGCTGAGATGGGATTTTATTTTGAAAGCCAAGAAAGCAGGGGGTATGGGTGTCGGAAGCATTCAAAGTTTCAATTACGCTATGTTAACGAAATGGTGGTGGAGACTTAAACAGTATCCGAATCAGCTTTGGGTAAAAGTGGTGGCTGCTATTCATAGGGGTAATCTTTCTTCGAATCCTAACAATATTATTCCTCTAAAGAAGACCATCCCCGGGGTGTGGAAAGACATCGGTTCTGTGGAGGCGGCCCTTTCAAAAATCGGTATTGTTATTGGTGACAATCTGGTGGCTAATGATACCGGCTGGAAGTGGTTAAGCGATCCAAATGGTTCGTTTTCAGTTGGCCAGGTTCGAAGAGACATTGATAAGATCAGAGACGAAGATTATAATGAAGCTTTCGTGTTCGAGTGGAATAAGTGGGCTCCGCCGAAGGCTAATTATTTGCTGTGGAGGGCCGTCTTGGGGAAAGTCGCGTCGAAGGTAGGTCTGCTGAGGAGGGGGTGCCACTCGGGGATTCTTTGTGTCCGCGTTGTGGTATTTATGAAGAAGACCCGGACCATATTTTCGTTAGTTGTATATGGGCTCGGTGCGTCTGGTGGAACATCCTTGTTTGGCTTCGAATCGGGTACATCAACAGCAGCAACCTTAAAGACTTGATTGCTTACATAAGTCGAAATCCGGGAGATAAAACGTGGAAAAAGACTGTGTATACGGTCATTATCGCTACGGTGTGGAGCTTGTGGAAGGCAAGGAACGAAAAGGTGTTCAATGAGAACTTCATCCCTATCAACAAGACGGTTGAGCGCATTAAAGACGAGGCATTTTTATGGATTTGTAACAGATCCAATCTCAAGAAGCCCAGTTGGGGTAAATGGCTAGATTTTGATCTTTTAGAACAAATGTAATCTGTTTGTTGGTTTTGGCTTTTCGTTTGGGGTTTGTATGTTTTTTTCCAGCCCCTTACTGGCTCTTTATATATATATATATTGTGTTTGCCGTTAAAAAAAAATGGTTATTAGTAGGGACAGATCATCAATGGTTTCAGTAACAACCATGATTACCAGTAACTTACATTCATTATGGCAGAAAGTGTGTATCCACAATAACTTATACAATCATCACTAACTAAGTATTTATAGGTAAAAGAAAGTTTACAACATAGATAGACTTTAATATGCAAAACATTGTTAATAAACTTTTTACGAGAAAAGACCATGAAGTGTGTTGGTTATTTATGTGCAAAAAAATTGTTACGTGACTCTTACGAGAAAATAAATCATAAGTATGTTGGGTTTTTTTTTTTTTTTTTTTTTTTTGTATTTGCCCATTAATTTATCAAGTTATTTGCAAAAACAAAGTTGTTAAAATAGGATAAAATGCGAAATATAAAAGATTTTAGCTTTTAGGAGTTAGTGAATTAACTTAAGGGGCATCTCATTGAAAGTGGTCTATTTCATAACCAAAAGATTAAGTTGCATAGTGCAAGTTATGATCTATTTGTTATAGAAATCTAAGAATTGTTTTTTTTTTTTTTTTTTTTTTTTTGAATGGCTAACGTTACTCTTTCAAACTATTATATTTACAAATAACTCACCCTTGCTTGGGAATGAACCCAAGACCTTCCACTAAGAGGCAAGAGTCTCTATCAAGTGAGCTAGCCCCACTTGCCTAAGAATTGTTAGTTAAAAGAACAAAAGGATTAAAAATCTTAAACTCTCTCCTTTTTCTTTGAAGAATGAATATTAGAGAAATTAGGGAGTTAATAAATAACTTAAGGGACATTCTGGTGGAAAGTGGTATACTTCATAACTAAAAATAGATCTTGCATAGTGCAAGCTATGATCTATTTATTATTGGAATCTAAGAATTTTTGTGAAAGAAAAACTAAGTGATTAGAAATCCTAAAGTCTTTCGTTTTTGTTTAAGAATAAATAAATATTAAAGAAATCAGAAACCATCAAAGAAGAATCCAATTAGCGTGCGAGGTTTGGTCGTCTTGCTTTCTTGCTGTGAGGCTCGATTTAACCTGTCTCTCTAATAGGATATTGGATTCATCCATTCGCTGCTTGGGCTCTTCGGGAGGTTTGTGTTATTATGGGTCCGGTGACAAAGTTTTTTGTTTCTAACATCCCTGAGGGATGCAGGCCTTGGGATTTGGCGTCGGTTCTCAAGGAGTATGGAGACATAGCGGGTTCGTACATTGCGAGAAAGAGGAATAAGGATGGTGTGAAGTTTGGTTTTGTGAGTTTTAAGGGAGTAACGGACTGGAAGGAGCTGGAAAAAAGGTTAAGGGGAGTCAAACTCGGCAATTACTCCCTCAAAATCAATCTCGCTAGGTTTGCCTAGGAAAACGAACAGGTCGAGTTTACTAAAGCGGATAAGGTCTCGGGTCGGTTTGAGCCTAGAGTGGGTGATCAGGAGAGTAAGAAGGTTTACATGGGTAATCAGAAGATGAATGGTGGATTCTTAAGACCAGGTTGCTCTTTTAGCTCGGGTGTGAAAAATGATAATTCGAATATCACAGAGACAGAGGAGATCAAGATAGAAGCTGACGTTTCTGCTTTGGAGAGCCGTCATGGTAGAGCGGTTTTGGTAATAGACCGGAATTTTAATACTCTGATTTCGTTGAATAAGATTCTGTCGGAGTTCGGGTTTAAGGAAGTGGAACTTCAATATGTGGGGGGTTTCAATATGTTAATTGTGTTCGGTGATGACGAAGCGGCTTCAGGTTTTTTAAGAAGTGGAGAGGAATGGAAAGTACGGTTCTCACATGCAGAACTGTGGGTCGGTCAGGCGTTAGCTTATGAAAGGGTGGCTTGACTCCGGGTGCACGGTGTGCCGTTACAACTCTGGACCGATAAGGTGTTTGATCTTATATGTGGAAGGTTTGGAGTTGTGGCGAAGCTTCCTCATGTCTCGGATGAAGACGTGGACTTGTCTATGGTGTGCGTCGGGGTTTTGGTTGGAGATGGCAAGAGGATAATAGAGGAAGTTGTATTGAACTAGCAAGACAAGAGGTACCGGTTTTGGGTATCGGAGTATCTAGGAGACTGGATCCCAGATTGTCTCGAAGATGAGGAGGATTCGGAGATTTCTGATGATGGAGTCTCGGTGTCGGGATCGGAGAACCTCTTGCCGGAATGTCAGGAGGTAATGTCTGGGAGCCGGAAGGACGGAGAAGGAGATCAACCGTTGGGGGTAGGGGTCTCTAGGTTGCATGGGGAAACGAAGGCGGCGAACGTGCCGATCTTTCATGATGTAGGTGGTATGGGTGAAGTTTCCATGCAGATAGATAAAAGGTCTGGAGGCGGCTCAAGTTCCAAGGGGTTTGGACCTCATAATTTGGCTGGCCATGACGAGGCGGTGGGTTCGGAAGCTGGGGGCCTAGTTAGTGGGGTCAATTTGTTTAATCTCTCTGCTGAGGAGTTAGTGGGGAAGGCATCCATGCAAAAGGGTGTTGAAAGTGTTGGTGTGGGGCCATCTGGTGGTGAATCGAAATTAGGGGCCCATTCTTGGGGTTTTAATGTTGGGTCTTTTAAGACTAAGAATGTTGGGCTGAGGAGGCCCAACATTTCATTCCAGGCTCGTAAAAACAAAGGAAGTGGGGCCTCTCCTGCTGGTTCGAGACCCAAGAAAAGACAAAAAGGGAAAGTGGAGATTATTTTGATTTCCCTTTACCGAACATCAACAGAACTCAGACGGAGAAGGAAGACTCGATGGGTGCTTTTCAACACGCGAATGGAGTTTTGGAGTAGAGCGCGAGGGCAAGCCCCAGATTATCGGATGAGACCCTGGCGGAAGAAACACCACCGACTGGGGAGAAGAAATCGGAATCGAAAATGATTGGAGGGAATGTTACAGTGGCCGAATTGGATGGTGAAATTGAGGCGACGATTGGTATTGGTGCTCAGGTGGGGGTGGATCTCAGGTACTGCTCTGAACTTGTCAACAAGATCTTTGGAACTCAAGGTAACAATGTTGTGGAATCATGAATTTTCTTTCTTTTAATGTTCGTGGTTCCGAGGGGTTAGAGAAGCCAGGGTGGGTCAAGAAGGTTAAAGCGAAACATGGGATCAATTTTGTTATGCTCCAGGAAACTAAGAAAGAGTCGGTGTCTTCGGGTGACGTGTCGGGTTTTTGGGGTAAGAGGAATTTCGGTTTGGATAGTGTTGATGTTGTAGGTCAGTCCGGTGGCCTGGTTTGTTTATGGGATAAAGCGGTGTTCTCTCATATTGGTGGTACAAAGAACAAGAATTTTCTTCATATTAGAGGAAAGTTGAAAGGAAGTGGAGAAACGCTTAACGTTCTGAATGTCTATGCCCTCAAAGTATCTCAGCTAAGAAGGTTTTGTGGGATTCTTTGGCCCAGGTGATAGCCGAGAACGACGGCATGTGGGTTGTGGCTGGAGATTTCAATGCGGTCCGTTGTAGAGAAGAGAAAAGGAACTGTTCCTTCAAAAATTCATGTGCGAATAATTTCAATGCGTTTATTTATAATGCGGGGCTTATCGAGTATAAGATGACTGGTAGGAAGTTCACGTGCTCCACTGACAACGGTAGAAAGCTGAGCAAACTCGACAGATTCTTGGTAAATTCTGATTATTTTAATGCTTGGTCGGTTACTAGAGTGATGGCCCTGTCTTGTTTTCTTTCGGACCATTGTCCCATCATTTTGTCCTCGGTTTCTTTGAATTTTGGTGCTAAACCTTTCCGGGTCTTTGATTCGTGGATCGGGAAACCGGGTTTTAAAGAAGTGGTTAAGGAGTGCTTATGCAGTGAGTTAGAGGAGGGGGGCCCGCCTGATGTGGTTTTGATGAAAAAGTTGTTTTTCCTTAGAACAAAGTTAAAGTCTTGGAGGGATGAGATGTTGAAAAGGAGCTTCGAGGAAGTGGCTTTGGCTATGTTGGTATTGAATAACATTGAGGCTGTTCAGGAGGAGAGGGCTCTCTCGGAAGAAGAGGAATGGATTTTCGCCAAAAGTAAAAGGATTTTATTAAATGAAGAGGAACGAAAAAATAGGGACTTAAAACAGAGATCTAGGATCAGATTGGCGAAGGAGGGGGATGAAAACTCTAAATTTTTTCACTCTCTGATCAATTGTAGGAAAGCTTCCAACGTGATACACGGGCTTAAGGTTAATGGGTCCTGGGTGGAGAGGTCGTCTTTGGTCAAAAAGGAGATTTTCAGATTTTTTAAAAATAAGTTCATCGAAGATTGTATGGATCGGCCGCGTCTCGAGTGCTCAAATATTGGTAGAATTTCGGAGGACGAAGCTTCGGGGCTGGAGGCTCAGTTTTCGCGCCAGGAAATCAAAGCGGTTGTCTTCGAGTGTGGTGACGATAGGGCCCCGGGTCCAGACGGTATTAACTTTCGTTTCGTTAAGCATTTTTGGCAATATTTAGAGGAAGATTTTAATAATATTTTGGGTGAATTTTATTTGAACGGGGTTATAAATACGGGTTGTGGGTCTTCGTTTATTGCCCTTGTTCCTAAGGTTTCTGACCCAGCTGAGCTGAAGGATTACCGCCCTATCAGTTTAGTTGGGGTGATCAATAAGGTCATCTAGAAGATTCTTGCCAACAGGCTGAAGAGGGTGTTGAATAAAATTATATCTCCATCCTAATCTGCCTTCATTTCAGGGAGATATATCTTGGACGGGCCTCTAGTTGTTAATGAGATTCTAAATTGGACGAAGAGAATGAAGAGAAAAGTTTTTTTCCTTAAGATAGATTTTGAAAAGGCTTACGACAACATCAATTGGAATTTCGTGTTGGACATCCTTACTCAAATGGGTTTCCATAGTAGATGGTGTACGTGAATTAAGGGAGTTATTTCGTCGGCTCGTGCTTCGGTTCTGGTTAATGGGTCCCCGACATTCGAATTTAAATGCGGTAAAGGTATGAGACAATGGGATCCCATCTCTCCCTTTCTTTTCGTGGTTGTCATAGAAGCGTTATCGTGTATGTTTAGAAGGGCTTGCGACCTGGGTATTCTGAAAGGGGTTATTCTTCCTAACTATGGTCCTACTGTTTCGCATCTTTTTTATGCCGATGACGCTATCATTTTAGGTGAGTGGGACAAGGAGAACATTTTGAACGTGGTTAGAATTCTGAGATGCTTCCATATTTGCTCGGGCCTTCAAATCGATTTTGGTAAATCTAGCATTTTTGGAATGGGTGTGAACTTGGGGGAGGTGGGGAAAATGGCGGGTGTGGTGGGTTGTAGAGCGGACTCATTTCCGTGTACTTATCTTGGCCTAACGGTTTGGGCTAATATGAACCGAATCAGTAATTGGAGACCGGTGTACGAGATTTTTGAAAAGCGTTTGTCGTTGTGGAAAGCCTCGGTTCTTTCCATAGGGGGTATAGTAACTTTGGTCCGGTCCGTTCTAGAAAGTCTTCCAACTTATTTCTTCTCTATTTACCGAGCTCCGACGAAAGTGGTGGAAGATTTGGAAGGTATGATTAGAAGATTTCTTTGAGGAGGATCTACGGGAGAGAAGAAATTACATTGGGTAGCTTGGGATAGGGTTGCGTCTCCTAAGAAGGTGGGGGGTTTGGGTCTCCACAATTTAAAGGAAGTTAACTTGGCTTTACTTTCAAAATGGGGGTGGAGATTTAAAAGTGAAAAGGGGAATCCGTGGGTTGAGATCATCAAGGCTGTCCACCTTGGTGGCCCGGATTGGGAGTTTTTTCCGGCTAAGAAAGCGTATGGGGGAGTCTGGAGTAACATTGTGTCGGCTATCAGGAAACCGGTTGCGGATAACGTCTCTATCCGAGATCTTTTTAGAGGAGTGGTTGGCAGAGGGGATGACATCTTGTTTTGGTTAGACCCGTGGTTGTTGGAAGTTCCGTTAAAAGCTAGGTTCCCGTATCTTTTTCGGTTGGAAGTGGTGAAGACTTGCTCTGTCAGAGATCGGTTGGACGGGGAGGGGCTGTGGTTATGGACGCATGATTTGGAGTCGGATTCGTAGCTCGTGGAATGGCAGGATTTGGTTTCAGCTCTCGGGTCGGTTGTTTTGTCTGATCGCCCCCGACAAATGGTCCTGGGCCGGGAACGGGCCGGCTTCGTTCTCGGTTGCTTCAGTGAAGAATTTCTGGTCTTCTAAGAGAGATTATAGCAATCGGTATGTTATGGAGTGGTGTAAGTGGGTTCCCGCTAAGTGTAATATTTTCGCTTGGCGGGCGGAGATGGATAGGGTCCCTACGGTTGAGGCTTTAAGCAAACGAGGAGTCTTCGTCGCTAATTCGATGTGTAGTTTCTGTAACTCTTCTCCTGGATCCGTCCTACACTTGTTCACAGCTTGCCCTCTCGCATTGGGTCTTTGGGAGAAGGTTAGCTTATGGTGTCGGGTGAGGAATTTCTTTGTCTTCTCTTCTCGTGATCTCTTAGAAATCCATTTTGTGGGTCATAGATTAGAGTCAGAAAGGGTGGCACTCCACGGGATTGTGATTTCTGCTTGTTGGATTCTTTGGAAAGCTAGGAACGATTTGCGTTTTAATGACAAGAGACGTAACATCGAGGAGATTTTTATTGAGGTGAGGGCGGTCAGTTTCTTATGGTTCAAGCATAGGGCTAAAAAAGGTTTTTTCCTTTGGGAGGATTAGTGTAAATTTGTAAATATGTAAGTTGTCTTGTGTGTGTTTCTCCATCCCGGTTTTTGGGTTCGGTGATTCTAATGAAGTTTACGTTTAAAAAAAAAAATTCGTCAAGGTTTCCAACATACTTAAATATGAAAAACATAAAATCATTCATTAAGGGTATATAGAGAAGATAAAAAGATTGACTTTAGTTAATTAGAGAGTTAAATTTGTTCTTGAAGACTTTCGGGTGTACAATTTTGATTTTTGCATTAAAACCACTTCAATGTTTGTCCATTCCTAATCGTAAATAAGTCAAAACTAACCTTTTTCATAACCGATGAAGCTTTAGACAAATTCAACAATATACTATTTTACAAAAATCATTCTTGTTTTTAAAATTAAAAATAGAAGCTTAACTAGATTTCATATATATTATTATAACATTCTCATAGGAATAGGGCTGCAAACGAACCGAACGTTCAACGAACAGTTCATGAACCGTTCGGTGAACGTTCGACAGGAAGTTCGTTTGTGTTCTTTAATAAATGAACGAACATGAACTTTAAATTTTGTTTGATAAGTTAAATGAACGAACATGAACATAGGTCTCTTTCGTTCAATTGTATTCATGACGTTCGGTAACATATTCATGAACATTCGTTCATCTTCGTTCGTAAACATTCGTTCATGAGATTTTTCTACTTTTATTTATTTTATCTAAATTTTTTTATATTATTGAACTTTTATTTATTCTACTATCCTAAAAATTAAAATAGGAAGTTATATTCCCACTACGTTTATGCATTATTCCCCTTTCCTTCCTCAATATTCACATTGATGAACACTATCGACCTTTGTTCTACGATTATGGCTTCAAGTTTCAACTGCTCCGCCATCCAAATATAGCCTCTCTCGCTTTAGCCAATTTTATTTATGTTCGTTTGTGTTCGTGAATCATTCATGAACACATTCATTTCTTTAACGAATGAACTCGAACATAAAATCTCATTCCGTAAGTGTTCATGAACCGTTCGTGAACACATTTATTTCCTTAACGGTGTTCGTATTCATTCGGTTCATTTACAACCCTAGATAGGAAACACACCAAAGATTAAGATTATCATGTGTTATAATGATTCGCGGTGATGAATTAAAAAGGAAGCATATATCAATATAAAATTATAGTTAATTACACATTTAATATAAAAATTACGAACAATGTAAAACATTGTCTGTTTTTACTTTCAGATTCATCTAAAAAGAATGAAGTAACTTTTCATAATTAAATAACGTTTTAAAGACGCGAACTATTTATACACAACCTTTATAGATAAAATGAAATAAAACAGTAACAGTATATCTAAACTATAATCTGGCTAAGTATGCCATCAGAGGGCATTTGGTCTAGTGGTATGATTCTCGCTTAGGGTGCGAGAGGTCCCGAGTTCAATTCTCGGAATGCCCCCTATAGATTTTTTAAAATAATTTTCAAACCATATATATGCAGTTTATGCATTTAACCAGCACACGAAATGTACAGCGAATTTGAAAAAAAGCTTATAAAATTTGGGCTGTACCGTTTTACATATGGATTTGCACATCTACTGTTTTTATCAGGGTTCCCGTCTCTCTCCTGTTTGTTGCGTCTTTTAGAAGACGAAGACGTGGACAACCTCTTTATCTGCTAACTGTAATTCGCGGAAAATCTTTTCTGAAAGGTCTCGTCCATCATTGCCTGCACTTCCCTTTGGCATATATGGAAATCGAGGAACGAACGGAAATTCTCAAGCAAGAAGAAGGCAGTTACGAAGACATTTCTAATTTTCTGTCAAAGGGTTGTTTCTTATCGGTCCAAGCTATGATGCACGGGGACACCTGTTTAGACGGAGTACCCGTCCCGGGGACGTTTTGGGGACGGATTAGGAAGATATGAGATTTTTGAACTTTACATCAATATATAACTATTTTGAGGTTTTGTGTTACATTATCTTTAGTATATATTTATTTTTTTATATGTTTTAATTCCCGTACCCGCCCCGTCCCGCTTCATGAATTTTTTAGTTTTGCCGTTTCCCGTTCCCGTACCCGTACCCCGTTCCCGTACCCGTCCCAGTGCATCATAGGGTCCAAGAAGACTCCTCGTTATGTCTGGGAAAATGGGTGTCCTTTCCTTGAGGTCTCCTTCCAAGTTTAATATGTAGATGTTTCTTTTTGTTTGTGGGACTGTTGGTTGGCTTTTGTGGTTTTATGGGGGTGGTCGCCGCTTGGTTTTATATGAATCTGATTCATTGCTGCCGTTCAGAAAAAATAAGGGTCATCTTTCTTGGTTCTCCAGTCTTCGATAATCTTATACTAAGTAAAAAATCATGTTCCCAGCATACACCACTACACAACCACCCCTTCTTTGTTCCACTTCAGAAATCACCATCGTAGGTCAGTGTTTCTGCAGACCGGTCAACGCCTTGCGCAGAGGCAGAAGGAGGAGGTAGGGGTTGTTGACGTGTTGAGGAAAACGGGCTGGTTTACTGTACCAAAGGGAGTATAAAGATATGTTCAAAGTTGAGGTCAATTTATACATGCCACTGGTTATTTTAAAAAAAAAAACATTTTTTACTACTCCTAACTTGCGCTTGCAATTGTAATAAGAACCTGTTTTGAACTTGTTTTCCAGGCATTTTTACGGCCACAGTAGATCAAAAGCTGTTGAATTCGCATCAGAAAATCTCCAAAAAAAAAAAGAGTTCACGGTTAAACTGAAAAAGTGGTGAAATCAAAATAGGGATGAGTATTTGGTATCAGCATCATGTATATTTGGTATTGGCACCCACTTTCCCCGTTTTTCAATACTGATGCCGGTATTTACTGGTAAATTGTAAAACACCAGTATTTACTGGTACCGATTTTCCTCATTTTTTTGGTAACGGTACAAAACAGGTACCATGCTCATCCCTAAACCACATCATCTATTCCAGCAACTTGTTATGGAAATCACCAGTTACTAGATGCAAAATCACAGAGATCAAACACTACTAATAAAAACAGATATATCTAAATTCATCCAGTTTCACACCACAAACCTAAAACTCTTCTTGCTCAAAACAAACCTACTGCTCATAATATACTTAATAATTCAAATATTGAGTCAAAAAAACACAAAAACCAAACTCAAATTAGCAAACATAACATTATCATTCCAGAAACTTCATCAATTACAGATCCACAATTCAAACTTGTAAACAAAATGCTTAACCATATCCCAATTAACCTCCAAATCCATACAAAGTCCTACCCTGCCTCTTCAAAGCATAAACCACATCCATGGCAGTCACCGTCTTCCTCCTCGCATGCTCAGTATACGTAACCGCATCTCTTATCACATTCTCCAAAAAGATCTTCAACACACCACGAGTCTCCTCATAGATCAACCCACTGATCCTCTTCACTCCACCTCTTCTCGCAAGCCTCCTGATCGCCGGCTTCGTGATCCCCTGAATATTATCCCGGAGAACTTTCCGGTGACGCTTTGCTCCACCCTTTCCCAGACCCTTTCCTCCCTTGCCGCGACCAGACATTGTTCAATTAGGGCTTCGTTGAACTGATTTGAAGAATTGAGAGAGATTGAGGATGATTTTGTGAAGGGTGGGTGGGGTTAGGGTTTGTTTATAAAGGGTTGTTGGTGGTGGGATTTGGGGAAATATCGACGGTTGAGAATGGTGATCTGTGTGATGAGGTTTAGATTGGTGTGAGCCGTTGATGGGATGGTGATCGATGGATGAGAATGTTTGTTGGAAAGGGGTGGATCGATGACGTGGCACCTGAAAAGGTTAATTCGAGCGGTCTAGAAATAATGGATGTTCAAAGTCAAATCATGCCAAACTATATTCAATGGGGTTTAAACCATTCTTTGGGAAAGGTTAATACTAGAATAGAATAAAGCACCCTCGCGTTGCGGTGGGGTTAATACTATGTTAAATAACATCAATACCACATCGTTGTTAGTGACCATCAAAACTGAAGTTGCGGCGCGTTAATGTGAAAAAAAAATAAGACCTAAATATATAAAAAATAACTATGTCGATCTAGGGTCCACGCGTTGCAACCCCTGCTCATCAACAGGGGGCAGGGGTTTGTCTTTAATAGGCTAGGGTTTGCAATTCTGAAAGGGGTAGCGGCGCAGCTTGTCACACCCCCAAAATACCACTTGCGGAGACACCGCGGGGCGTGTGACGAACCAGGATCTTAGCCACCAATCACATTGAACTCATAAATATATTTAAATAAAACTTTCATTCATCATCATAAAGTGATACAAAACATTAAGTGTAATTCATCGTATACAGCGGAAGCGTAAATCATTTGTTAAGTGTTTCATAAACCACATATACAAAACCGTTAAACTTGTTCTGCGATTCCAAGTATCTCGACCCATGACCACTCCAGCATCCCAGACAGCAAGTTCCAAATGATATAACCCTATAGACCTGCAAGCATGCAGACAAATGTGTCAGACGACGCTGGTGAGTTCAAAGTTTTGTTAACGTGTTTAGATACCAGTTACCAGATTAAAACGTTTCACAGATTCGATGTTGTTAATCACACGCTTACCGCAGATGGCTCCAGATGTTTTGCCCTAAACCCCAATGCCTCTATCAAAGCAATGGTTATGATGGGGGTCATTAGTTCATCAGCGACCTCCCCGGTGCAGTGTGAGGGTGCCAAACCTAAGTAGCGCTACTAACTAATACCCCGTTGCCTCCCCGGCAACAATCGGTAGGAGGGACTTGAGTGATAGATATAGACGTGTATTAACCAACAACCCAGGTTTAACATTCCAGTCAAACCCAATTACCCAGCATTCCTCCCCGGAACGTTTACCAGATGTCCCTCCCCGGGACGCATGCTTGGAAAAAGAGCAGTGAACTCACCTTGGATTTGCTCGGTATTTAACAAGTTACTTTACTCGTTCTGGTAAATCAACCAACCCTACCGTGGTTAACAATGTTATCAGTTTCGTAACATACTAAATCACGTATTTCACGCAGACTGTATTCATCCCCAAGTTTACCATATAACATGAATCAAGTATCCAGTTTATTTACACAGTAACACATAATAGTTGAGTCTACTACTCCCACGAGTGAAACCAAGTTTCTCATCACAAGTAACAAATATTTCTAATACACATTATCATCTATTAGCTTGCATATCATGATGGTTCACACAAAAACAACATTACATATGGCAGATATCTAGTTTCCGTACAAGTCAACATGTCCATGTAAATGTTATTCAAGTCTAAACAAGCTCCTTATTCTTAACCAGTATTATCATGTATTCAAATTATATGCATACACATCAATATTTACTGTCATAATCATCACAGTGGGAAGCCGACGAAAAACCTTCAAATCGACGAAAATCCCTCATGGCGAAAGTATACTTCGTCGTGAAACAGTTCAGGTAATTCGTCGAGGGGACATGTCGACGAAAAATAGGAACTTTCGTCGACTTGGTCTTTCGTCGACCTGATCTTTCGTCGACTTGGTCTTTCGTCGACCTGGTCTTTCACAGTTCATAGTTTCAACAACAGTTGTTCCAGTCCCAAAACTGATCAACTCGTTTATTTTAGTCCTTTAACGTTTGTATTCAAACAGTCTCTAATCCTCGGTTCATCATCATCATCGGTATTCAAATCAACCTAACCTTTTACACCAATTATCATTATAATCACAACAAGATTCACATTGAATTAAACACCACGTTTCATCATAGGCATACTCCTAATCATCTTGTGGGTCAGAATCATCATAACAGTTTTTCATCATAAATTATAGCAATATTATTCATCATAATTGACAACATTAGAATCAATTCCATAATCTTATGACACCTCTTACCTACCCTATATATATCTAATCTATTAATCTCATAACAGTGACTCACCATTAGTTACGTTTTATTAAATCAAACATATAAGCCACGACTACTAGTAAGGACCCTGAATTACAATCAGTTTCATGCTAAACACATATTAATTCGTAAGCCTAACTCATAGTGCATGCATGGGTGGCCCATTTCCTTTGCACGACTAATGCCCTAGTGTGCGATCAATTGTGGGAGTGTGTACAACTGTATTGCATGAGTGGGGTGCACATGAGATTTAGGTCACATAGTGGGCGGTTGACCAGGGAATTGCCTGGTAATTATTCGTGATCATAGGGCCCCACCCCAATCCCATAACTGTTTCTTTCTTTACTACCTTAATTGTATCCTTCATCATGAGTTTTCCTTTTCACACAATAACAAGTTACCAAATTAACAGTTAGATTTATAAGCAATTTAAAAGTCAACATATCATAGCATATAATTCCATTCATGCGACACAATCAACAGGTAATCATCAATCTAATCAGACCAAACACAAAATACAAATAACACATCCGTTTCATCGATTATTCATCATTAACATGTCTCCAATCATCAGCCATCTAAGATAGCTTTTTAAACATGATTCCTCGTTTAACATGAACCCTAAATCATGCAAAATTCATGATCACGTTGCACCTAGATAAAGACAATAAATCAAGAACTAAAACAAGCATGATTGTACTAACCAGGAGATCGACGAAGATGTGATAGAACTAGGATTATGCTTGCAAGGAAGGAGAGGGCTTCGGCCCAAAGGGGCTGTCGACGATTCAAGGGAGGAGAAGAGAGGTGGTTAGGGTTTATTACTTTTCCAAACAATCACGTACACTTTACCCGTTCTTCATGTATACGCATAATACATGTATTGAGCTTCGTGCCTGATCTAACGTGTGGGCCGAGAGGCCGAGATGCAGGAGGTGTGTGTGAGTGAAATAGATCCGCGGCCCAGTTTAGTTAGTAACAGTTTTCTAAATTAACTAAACGACACACATAAACATTTAACGGTTTCGTGTATAGTTAACCAACGTATACACATAAACATTTAGTGGTGCACGAGTGTAATCAAATAAGTCTGACATGGTCGCAATGTATAGGCAATTAAACGTAAAGACACACGACAAAGGTTGTGGAATTTAAGTAATGCTAACCTTAAATATTCGGGTTGTCACATCATCCCCAACTTGAAAGAAATTTCGTCCCAAAATTTGATAAGTACTCCAAAGTAGCACGATGTTAGATCAGGATGACTGTGGATTTTTCCCCAGGTGCCACATCATCCCCAACTTGAAAGGGAATTTCGTCCCGAAATTCACCAATGCCAACAGAAGTTGAACAGTTTGAATCAATTGAGGGTATTAGAGTTTTATTAGATCTTGCGTTCCCATGTGAACTCCGGTCCACGTCTTGAGTTCCAATGAACTCTCACGATTGGAAATTGGACTATGTTAACAAACCTTACTTCCTCGTTTATGTCTTTGATTGGCTCCTCGACAACTGCAACTTGTCTAATAAAGGCATCACAAACGTTTCATCAAACCCCGCCTTAGATTCGAGACATAAATGACATTGTGAGAGTTACCCAATACGTAGGGTAACTCGAGTTTGTAGGCCACGTGACTGATTCTTTCCCGAAGCCTAAATGACTCAACGTAACGTAAATTAAGCTTGCCACGCTTCCCAAGCGTACCCCACCCTCCCAGGGTGAGACTTTCAACATGATAAGGTCGCCTACAACGAACTCCCAGTGTTTCCTAAATTATCAGGTTTCCTGGCTATCACGCGTTGCCGCCGAACGATTTCCGATCCAAGCAATCTTCCCAAGGATTTCGAGCACAAGTCCTAGACCTGTGATTAGGTTGGCATCCACCCCAATCCAACAAGGAGATTAACGTAAGTGCTCATGCAACGCCTCAGACAGAGCTGTCTAAATACTAGAATGGTAACTGCTACTGTAGAACTCAACCAAAGGTACGTGTCCTTCCAATTTTCACTAAGTCTATCACACACATGCTCACAGCGTAAAGACAGAACAGGAACAAGACGATTAGTTACCAAAACATGCAGGCCACCATGTTGCTAAAACCCTGGCGTCGTCCACGCCAATCCTGAATACCGTTCCATGAGTATCATATCCAGTGTTGTTGTTTTCGTTACGAGTATTTCCGGTTCTGCTGTCGTTCCCTTAGTTGTTGTCGTCTTGATTTATCAACGCCCATTCCTGGTCGAAGTCACCTTCGTTTCCATACAGTAAGCTATGATCACTAGTACCTTACTGTCGCCGTGTCTGTTGCTTCTAATGCCGTTGCTTGTAACAGAGTCCTGCGATCTTTCACCAACCAAGTCCATATTTTCTCATTCTGTGCCATGTCTTATCGCGCTGCTCACGGTGCTGGTACCTGGTAGTCATACATTCCACACTATAATCTGTTGTCATCGCTTATGTCCCGATTGATTCGTAAGTGTTGACTCCCATGAGTCGCTGACTAGGGTTAAGAATTCGATTGAAGTTAATTTACTGGTGTTCGTTGCCGGTAATCGGGGTCATCTAATTACTAAAGTCGGTAAAGTACTACACTCACCCTCTTGTCCATCGATCTAACAAGTTCTTTAAGTAATACACGGTATGTGGCAAGAGTGTTGCAGAGGTGATCACACTCCGGGTTCTATGGCGTCAATACATCGAGTTCCAACAAACGAAGAGGAGTGAGAAAGGTATAAACTAATCATTCGGCGCTACGACCTCCAACTCAGGGACGTTCATACAAGCTGATGCGTGTGAAGTTTTATATATATTTAGGTGTATATTTTAAGCCCTTTAACACTTTTTAGCCAAGTTTTAAATTTATAAAACACGATATTTACTAACACTAAACACACATATGGGCAAGTGCACCCATCGTGAGCGTAGTATAGTGTTGGCAAGATACCGAGGTCGTCCAAGGACACAAGAGCTTTTAGTACCGGTTTATCCTCAACGTCTAATCAAAATAAAAGTTTAGAAAAATGTTTTAAACTAAGAAAAATAAAAACTAATTAAAATTGCTGAAAATAAAAATAAAAATAAAAACAGATAGACAAGATGAATCACTTGGTTCCGACTCGTGTATAGTGTAACCTTTGATTATTTCCGCACTTTTGCACTTATTTAAGAGATTATCTTAGTTATTGTAGTAGGCCCCTCTTTTGAAGGTGACGTTACCCACAACCCAGTAGTTTGAGTCAGCAAGGATACAATCCTAAAGGGTCGGATTATTGAAAGATAATGAATTAAGTTATTAATGCAAATTATGGTAGGCCCCTCTTTTGGAGGTGACGTTACCCTCGACTAAGTAGTCTGAGTCAGCAGGGATACAGTCCTAAATAGTCGGGTTATAGTATTAATAGTAGTTAACTTATGAGGGGATCAAAGAGTTTGGACCCCCACCATCCAATACCGTTAAGTATTGAAGGAGGTCCTACTAAATTTGACCCAGGTCCATTGCAGGACCTCTAAACGCTGAACAATGGCAAGACTCTTACCAAACCGTTTCCTTAACCCCCGACCAGGTAGCCAACATACCTCCATATAGACCGTGGAGATATGAATGGTGAAAATCTTTTATTTTATATAGACAGTAAAATAATGGCAAGACACCACGGACAAATGATAAGGAAGAATCACCTTCAACATAAGAAACTAGTTATTAAAGTCATTAATACAAAACCAAGTAAAAAGTGCGAAAAGATTAGAAATAAAATGTATTACACTAGACACTTGTCTTCACCAAGTGATGTAAGAGACTTAGGCAAACATGGTCTTGATTGTCAAGAACTCTTACGATCAATCTTGGATTCCGAGACGACTCACACACTCTATGATGGACAATGGATGATGGTGGTGGATGATGGTGTTATGGTGGTGGTGGGTGGTGGGTGAATTGTGAGAGAGGTGGTGTGCCAAGGGATGGTTTGAGCTTGAGCCAAGCACTCCTATTTATAGGCTGAACAGAAGCTCGGGCACGGCCTCGTGTCCACATCCTTCTCTTTCTTCATTTAATGCAGCTTGTCTTATTAGTTGACCACGCCCCCGTGTCCGCTGAGCACGACCCCGTGTGCAGAAGAATCTTTGTACTATGAAGATTTGCTTAGATTGTGCGAATCTTATAGTTGACCACGGCCCCGTGTCCGCTGAGCACGGCCCCGTGGTGGGCAATAGAAGCTTCTACCACTTTGTCTTTTCTGCTGACACTTGGGCACGCCCCCGTGCTGGCTGAGCACGGGGCGTGTTCAGTCTTCTGTTATCTTGTTTTGCTTGGGAAGATGCTGTCGTGGGGTCGGACATGTCACGTCTTGTTCCTTTTCTTGTATTTATGTTAGATTTTGATGTCTTTTTTGCTTCTTTTGTTAATTTGAGCTCATTTAATCCTGAAAATACAAAAGGAAGACAAAAGCACACTTTTTCCAACATTAGTACTAAGAAAGGGTTAGTTTTATGCCACAATTGATGTAATTTATATGTTGCATTTTGCACACATCAAATACCCCCACACTTGAATCTTTGCTTGTCCTCAAGCAAAACTCTTTAATATGTGGCTATTACACTCCCAAATGGAATGGGTAGAGAAGAAGGTTTTTGGGCATGTCATAGAGTGTCGGGATTTCCAAGATTCTTTATTAAGTTTTATTTTTATTTATTTACAATCCTATTCGTCACGATTTATTTAAAACTTTTCATAAGATAAATTACTTATTAGGGCATAACATGCCTCTTTAAAATCTTATTTATATACAAGTTCACATACCTCACGGGGATCACTCAACACTCGGCCGAAAATGTATTTTTGTGGATCACTTGAGAGCGGCATGAAACTTACTCCTACCATAAGCTTGCCAAGCAATCAATCCTCCTCCTTTTTAACTTATATATCTTTGTAAATATCAAGAGGACTTTGTGGGTGAAGGGTTAGGCTTGGGTTAAAGGTAGGTGGTTGGGTTAGTGGTTAGTAGAAAAAGGGCGAAAAACGTTACAAGCGTCGGTTTTCGTAAGACTTTTTATTTTTGTAACTTTTATTTTGATGAAGCTATTATTCAAACAAAGTTATTTTTGATGAACTTGTTTGTTTATTTTCTTTTGCTTCATCATCAACACACATATTTTTTTTGGAAAGTCATACGAAAAACCGAACTTGTTACTAAAACAAAGGGTTAAAAATGAAAAAAAAGGTTTTGGTGGGTGAAAGGGTGTTTGGTTTGGGTTATGAAATGAAAAGGTTTAGGCTCAAAAGGGCTAAATAGGGGGATTTTGGGTATGTGGTAAAAAAAAAATAATGGTGTAAAAAAAAAGGGTTAGTCCTAATGCCTCCATCATTTACTTACTCGGGTTTAAGTTGGTAAGGACCGGGAATGTATCGTCATGGCAAGTTCTAGAGTCGTAAGAACCAAGCGGCTATTCACACAAGAAACGAAAAATGAGTATTTAGTTTAATGATATGTAATTGTATGCTCAATAAATGCTCAAAACTCACTTTTGTGGGAATGGGTTTTTTTTTATGTGGTCAAGTATATATAATCAAATTTTAACTAAGCTTGTCATGCCTTTTCGTAATTTTCTTATGTTGGTTCTTTTTATCACGACGCTATCGGTTGTAAATTCGTAAAAATATAACCTTTTTAGAACTTGAAATTCCCGAGTTAAACCTAGACAAGTAAAAAAAAAATGAAAATTTTTGAAAAAATTTGGGGTGATTAGCGGTTCCAATAGAGTTTTGTGTAAGGCTTGTATTTAGGACTTTGCAAGATTCAAGGTTTTAGCATCCCCCCACACTTAAATTACACATTGTCCTCAATGTGTCCCAACAATAGGTTTTTAGGTTGATTGAATGTGTTAAAAAGGTGTAAAAAGCAAAAAATTTATGTTACTGGGCGCTGAACACGGCCCCGTGTTGTCCGGGCACGACCCCGTGTTCAAGTGCCAGTAACAAAATTAAATAAAATGAAACAGAAGCCTGGACACGGGGGCGTGTTGAGTGAACACGACCCGTGTCCAGTTACCTGAACTGGGTCTTTTTCTGCAGACTGTGCAACACGGGGTCGTGTTGGGCGGACACGGCCCGTGCCGAGCTTACTGTAAACGAAGAATTTCGTCGGATGGCTCTGTTTTCCTGCATGGGGTGCTGGTTCAAGTTTCCCTTGTATCTTTTGCCATCTCAAGTGTGTTTTATTCATTTCAACACCACCCAAACACCAAATTAACTAAAACCACCATTCATTAAGTCATAGAGAGAATTACATATTAGTCCTAAAAATTGAAAAATAAAGCAGAAAATAAAAGTTAAAAGTCTTAATATTAAATAGGTCAAGTGATCCGTAAAATCTTCCTAAGGAGCTCTACTTCTACTATAAGAACCAAAATTCCGGAAATAGATTTCCGGTCTAAGAGCCTTGTAGAACTCCAAGCCGAACGTTGTCCCCTAGATGTTGCTAGAGCCATTCTTTTATCTCCCTCGGGAGAAGGGAGGCGGCTTCATGTTCCTCAACATCTTGTGGAGGAGGAGCGACACCAATCGGAACCCCTTGTAGTATATCTCGAGGGGGCTCCGGATGTAAGGCGTACCATTCAGCTGGAATGATGTCTTCCGGTACCACATTCCATGCCCTTTGGGTGATAATTGGCACCAAAGGAGGAGAGGCGAGAAGGTTCAACCTTTGGTGCAAAAGGTTGACTTCCCGGAGACATCCTTCTAGTCCCACCGTCAAATGATTAATACGGTCAACCAATGCCTCTTCCACACTTTTCACTTCATCAAGGGCTTCTCTTAAGGCGTAAACATAGTTTACAATAGAATCTTCAACCGTTGATGATCTTCTCCCCTGCCGGTTGTTCCTGGAATGCGATGAAGAGTTTCCGCTAGTTCTGCTTGCCATTCTGAGAAAACATACCGAAAAGAGTTCAATTTTATGGGAACAGTACTTCGGACACGGCCCCGTGTTCAGCGAACACGGCCCCGTGTTCAGATGTCTGCAGGATTTAGGAACAAGGAATCTTAGAGTTTCAAATTGTTTTCATGATTTTTAAAGCATTTTTGAACATAAACAACTTAAAACATTGTTATAGAACTTATTTTTAACAAGATTCCATGAACAAAAATCTAACAAACATCTCAATAAGGCTTGAAATTATGGAAGGTTCAAGCTTTAATGGAAGTATGAGAAAAATTGAAGAAGATGATAGTGGATAAAAGAGGAAAGGACAAGAAGATAGTTGAGAAACTTCTTTTAGAAAATACCTAGGATGGTATGTGAGAATATTCCCCAAATCTCTGTCCCTGGAATGGTTCAAATGTGCAGGATTCTTGGCTGCATTTATAGAAAACGACAGTACGTTGCGCACGGCCCCGTGTCGGCTGGACACGGCCCCGTGTGCAGATGGAATCCTGACACATTTTTGTCCGTATTCTGACAAAATCAGAAGGGAATCTTTGGGTGGACACGGGGGCATGCTGACCTGGACACGGCCCCGTGTCGGAAGGCTGTTTTATGAAGTGTGTCTATTTTTAAGGAACTTTTCCGGATCGGGTGGTTCCTTACTGGATGGAACAACCCCAAAGTGCCTAAGATACCTTAATTGCTCTAGATTGAGATGAGAACGCAAGAGGTTGTCGGTGAGGGTGATTCCTATGCTATATGTAGGTGGACAAGTCCAACCCTTTTCCGGGCTCTCGTTAAAGAAGGTGTATGTCGAATCGCTCAGGTCTATGTATGCATCAAACGAAGTTGATGGGGAGTCCTTCACAGCACAATCGACACAGGGACGACTATCGCTCAAGTCCTCGCTAGAGTTAGAAGTATCGTCGGAAACAACGAAGTTGTTTGAATGCGTTTCCAACCCTTCTTCTTGGTTATCTTCTTGGAAAAGATCATTGAAATCTTTCCTAAGTTCTTTTAACCAATAAATAATTAGATCTTCTAGTTGAAATAATTCATCGAGAAGCATTTCTCCTAGAAAATCCGGTTGGGAGCATTCGAGGGAGAGATAGGGATTATTTTTACTTTCGCCCCTCTTAAGGATATTAGGAAATGATGGGTCTATATAGTGGGGTTTATAATTTAGAAAATAACATTCTAATTCCTTATGGTTACCACCACATAAATGACACCACGTAGTACCGTAAGAGTGCCGAAAGTAAAAAGTATCAGTATCACTCATGTTTGTGTCAGAAATTACCAACCGTCGGGATCTTACGGTTCTGTTTTCAGTAACTGAAACTTGGGCACGGGGGCGTGTTGAGTGGGCACGACCCCGTGTTCAGCTTACTGTCTGACTTAAAACAGGATTGCCAGTTCCAATGATTGGGCACGGGGCGTGTTCAGCGGGCACGTCCCGTGCTGGGTTCTGCAGAAGCTGAAAAAAAAATTAAGAAAAATCCTAAAAAAATGAAAAATAAGAAAAAACGATTAGGCTGTTGATTCCTAACTTTCTTAAAATCCTTGTGTCCCCGGCAACGGCGCCAAAAACTTGATGCGTGTGAAGTGTTATATATATTTAGGTGTATATTTTAAGCCCTTTAACACTTTTTAGCCAAGTTTTAAATTTATAAAACACGATATTTACTAACACTAAACACACATATGGGTAAGTGCACCCATCGTGAGCGTAGTATAGTGTTGGCAAGATACCGAGGTCGTCCAAGGACACAAGAGCTTTTAGTACCGGTTTATCCTCAACGTCTAATCAAAATAAAAGTTTAGAAAAATGTTTTAAGCTAAGAAAAATAAAAACTAATTAAAATTGCTGAAAAAAAAAAAAAAAAAAAAAAACAGATAGACAAGATGAATCACTTGGTTCCGACTCGTGTATAGTGTAACCTTTGATTATTTCCGCACTTTTGCACTTATTTAAGAGATTATCTTAGTTATTGTAGTAGGCCCCTCTTTTGAAGGTAACGTTACCCTCAACCCAGTAGTTTGAGTTAGCAAGGATACAATCCTAAAGGGTCGGATTATTGAAAGATAATGAATTAAGTTATTAATGCAAATTATGGTAGGCCCCTCTTTTGGAGGTGACGTTACCCTCGACTAAGTAGTCTGAGTCAGCAGGGATACAGTCCTAAATAGCCGGGTTATAGTATTAATAGTAGTTAACTTATGAGGGGATCAAAGAGTTTGGACCCCCGCCATCCAATACCGTTAAGTATTGAAGGAGGTCCTACTAAATTTGACCCAGGTCCATTGCAGGACCTCTAAACGCTGAACAATGGTAAGACTCTTACCAAACCGTTCCCTTAACCCCCGACCAGGTAGCCAACATACCTCCATATAGACCGTGGAAATATGAATGGTGAAAATCTTTTATTTTATATATACAGTAAAATAATGCCAAGACACCACGGACAAACGATAAGGAAGAATCACCTTCAACATAAGAAACTAGTTATTAAAGTCATTAATACAAAACAAAGTAAAAAGTGCGAAAAGATTAGAAATAAAAAGTATTACACTAGACACTTGTCTTCACCAAGTGATGTAAGTGACTTAGGCAAACATGGCCTTGATTGTCAAGAACTCTTACAATCAATCTTGGATCCCGAGACGACTCACACACTCTATGATGGACAATGGATGATGGTGGTGGATGATGGTGTTATGGTGGTGGTGGGTGGTGGGTGAAGTGTGAGAGAGGTGGTGTGCCAAGGGATGGTTTGAGCTTGAGCCAAGCACTCCTATTTATAGGCTGAACAGAAGCTCGGGCACGGCCCCGTGTCCAGTGGGCACGGCCCCGTGTCCAGTGGGCACGACCCCGTGTCCACATCCTTCTCTTTCTTCATTTAATGCAGCTTGTCTTATTAGTTGACCACGCCCCCGTGTCCGGTGAGCACGACCCCGTGTGCAGAAGAATCTTTGTACTATGAAGATTTGCTTAGATTGTGCGAATCTTATAGTTGACCACGGCCCCGTGTCCGCTGAGCACGGCCCCGTGGTGGGCAATAGAAGCTTTTACCACTTTGTCTTTTCTGCTGACACTTGGGCACGCCCCCGTGCTGGCTGAGCACGGGGCGTGTTCAGTCTTCTGTTATCTTGTTTTGCTTGGGAATATGCTATCGTGGGGTCGGGCATGTCACGTCTTGTTCCTTTTCTTGTATTTATGTTAGATTTTGATGTCTTTTTGCTTCTTTTGTTAATTTGAGCTCATTTAATCCTGAAAATACAAAAGGAAGACAAACGCACACTTTTTCCAACATTAGTACTAAAAAAGGGTTAGTTTTATGTCACAATTGATGTAATTTATATGTTGCATTTTGCACACATCACAAGCACCTAGCATTCTACACAGTTCGCTAGACGTTCAGATGGGTGTTCAGGTAATACTCGATAGCATCGAGATTTCAAAAAGATTCAGAGAGAAGTATAAAGATCATGTTCAAGTAGGAGACAATCACTGCTACGACTCCTATAGGATGTTGGGTTTCACATCAACCAAATAACGGAACGAAACCCCTTTTTCACTTGTTAAGCCTCACTGGGACTCACATGCACCCCACATTATTATTATGTGTGCACCCATAATAATATTGCGATTTGCATGCTCATCTTAGTTCCTCCTAACTCATGTCAAATGGTTCCCCAAACTTGAGTGCCAAACAGAGGTTATCAAAACGATAAGATCACAGAAATCCCAAGACTATGACATACTACCAATGCATCATAATGTAAGCAAGCAATTCATGTAATCATACTATAATGACAAGTGTGTGTTCGTATGTTGCGTCATAAACAAATGTGTACAAGTCATGTAATGTATGCAACAGGTGAGATAGACGAACCTTGCAATCTGGAGCTGAGTGTCATGGTCGTACTCTCGTTTTCAGAACTGTTCGGTTATAGTTTGGTTTTATAAAAACGTTTTTAAAACCAAGTTCACTATAACCAGTGGCTCTGATACCAAACTGTCACACCCCCAAAATACCACTTGCGGAGACACCGCGGGGCGTGTGACGTACCAGGATCTTAGCCACCAATCACATTGAACTCATAAATATATTTAAATAAAACTTTCATTCATCATCATAAAGTGATACAAAACATTAAGTGTAATTCATCGTATACAGCGGAAGCGTAAATCATTTGTTAAGTGTTTCATAAACCACATGTACAAAACCGTTAAACTTGTCCTGCGATTCCCAGTATCTCGACCCATGACCACTCCAGCATCCCAGATAACAAGTTCCAAATGATATAAACCTATAGACCTGCAAGCATGCAGACAAGTGTGTCAGACGACGCTGGTGAGTTCAAAGTTTTGTTAACGTGTTTAGATACGAGTTACCAGATTAAAACGTTTCACAGATTCGATGTTGTTAATCACACGCTTACCGCAGATGGCTCCAGATGTTTTGCCCTAAACCCCAATGCCTCTATCAAAGCAATGGTCATGATGGGGGTCATTAGTTCATCACCGACCTCCCCGGTGCAGTGTGAGGGTGCCAAACCTAAGTAGCGCTACTAACTAATACCCCGTTGCCTCCGCGGCAACAATCGGTAGGAGGGACTTGAGTGATAGATATAGACGTGTATTAACCAACAACCCAGGTTTCACATTCCAGTCAAACCTAATTACCCAGCATTCCTCCCCGGAACGTTTACCAGATGTCCCTCCCCGGGACGCAGGCTTGGAAAAAGAGCAGTGAACTCACCTTGGATTTGCTCGGTATTTAACAAGTTACTTTACTCGTTCCGGTAAATCAACCAACCCTACAATGGTTAACAATGTTATCAGTTTCGTAACATACTAAATCATGTATTTCACGCAGACTGTATTCATCACCAAGTTTACCATATAACATGAATCAAGTATCCAGTTTATTTACACAGTAACACATAATAGCTGAGTCAACTACTCCCACGAGTGAAACCAAGTTTCTCATCACAAGTAACAAATATTTCTAATACACATTATCATCTATTAGCTTGCATATCATGATGGTTCACACAAAAACAACATTACATATGGCAGATATCTAGTTTCTGTACAAGTCAACATGTCCATGTAAATGTTATTCAAGTCTAAACAAGCTCCTTATTCTTAACCAGTATTATCATGTATTCAAATTATATGCATGCACATCAATATTTACTGTCATAATCATCACAGTGGGAAGCCGACGAAGAACCTTCAAATCGACGAGAATCCCTCATGGCGAAAGTATACTTCGTCGTGAAACAGTTCAGGTAATTCGTCGAGGGGACGTGTCGACGAAAAATAGGAACTTTCGTCGACTTGGTCTTTCGTCGACCTGATCTTTCGTCGACTTAGTCTTTCGTCGACCTGGTCTTTCACAGTTCAAAGTTTCAACAACAGTTGTTCCAGTCCCAAAACAGATCAACTCGTTTATTTTAGTCCTTTAACATTTGTATTCAAACAGTCTCTAATCCTCGGTTCATCATCATCATCATCGGTATTCAAATCAACCCAACCTTTTACACCAATTATCATTATAATCACAACAAGATTCACATTGAATTAAACACCACATTTCATCATAGGCATACTCCTAATCATCTTGTGGGTCAGAATCATCATAACAGTTTTTTATCATAAATTATAGCAATATTATTCATCATAATTGACAACATTAGAATCAATTCCATAATCTTATGACACCTCTTACGTACCCTATATATATCCAATCTATTAATCTCATAACAGTGACTCACCATTAGTTACGTTTTATTAAATCAAACATATAAGCCATGACTACTAGTAAGGACCCTGAATTACAATCAGATTCATGCTAAACACATATTAATTCGTAAGCCTAACTCACAGTGCATGCATGGGTGGCCCATTTCCTTTGCATGACTAATGCCCTAGTGTGCGATCAATTATGGGAGTGTGTACAACTGTATTGCATGAGTGGGGTGCACATGAGATTTAGGTGACATAGTGGGCGGTTGACCAGGGAATTGCCTGGTAATTATTCGTGATCATAGGGCCCCACCCCAATCCTATAACTGTTTCTTTCTTTACTACCTTAATTGTATCCTTCATCATGAGTTTTCCTTTTCACACAATAACAAGTTACCAAATTAACAGTTAGATTTATAAGCAATTTAAAAGTCAACATATCATAGCATATAATTCCATTCATGCGACACAATCAACAGGTAATCATCAATCTAATCGGACCAAACACAAAATACAAATAACACATCCGTTTCATCGATTATTCATCATTAACATGTCTCCAATCATCAGCCATCTAAGATAGCTTTTTAAACATGAACCCTAAATCGTGCAAAATTCATGATCACGTTGCACCTAGATAAAGACAATAAATCAAGAACTAAAACAAGCATGATTGTACTAACCAGGAGATCGACGAAGATGTGCTAGAACTAGGATTATGCTTGCAAGGAAGGAGAAGGCTTCGGCCCAAAGGGGCTGTCGACGATTCAAGGGAGGAGAAGAGAGGTGGTTAGGGTTTATTACTTTTCCAAACAATCACGTACACTTTACCCGTTCTTCACGTATACGCATAATACATGTATTGGGCTTCGGGCCTGATCTAACGTGTCGGCCGAGAGGCCGAGATGCAGGAGGTGTGTGTGAGTGAAATAGATTCGCGGCCCAGTTTAGTTAGTAACAGTTTTCTAAATTAACTAAACGACACACATAAACATTTAACGGTTTAATGTATAGTTAACCAACGTATACACATAAACATTTAGCGGTGCACGAGTGTAATCAAATAAGTCTCACATGGTCGCAATGTATAGGCAATTAAACGTAAAGACACACGGCAAAGGTTGTGGAATTTAAGTAATGCTAACCTTAAATATTCGGGTTGTCACATCATCCCCAACTTGAAAGAATTTTCGTCCCGAAATTTGATAAGTACTCCAAAGTAGCACGGTGTTAGATCAGGATGACTGTGGATTTTTCCCCAGGTGCCACATAGCTTGTTGCTCGCTTACCTGCGATATTGATGTAAAGTGCTCTTAGTCTTTTTAAAACGAACTCTCACCGTTTGGGAAAAAAAAATAGATATAACTACAACAAAAAGAAGGCTACAGGCTCTAACCATGTTGACGGCAAAAAAAAGTTTCAAAAATAATAAATACGAATTTTATTATTTTTAATAGTTTTCGAACTATTTTGAGAGAAAAATAATCGATTTTTTATAAAAACTTTTAAATAGTTTAAATATCATTTGCATTAAATAAATGGATCGGTTTTTATTAACCAGGAACCAGTTCGGTTCAGTTTTTGGCATGGAAAAGGAGGGCCTAGTCCCAAAACTACAGTTTGTATACCAAACCAAACAAGTTTGTACGGAAACGGTTTCGGTTCGGTCGGTTTTGCCAAAATGTTCCGGTTAAGCGGTTTCTTATTCATCTCTAAATGGGATGCTACAATAAATATGCATTAGATAGCATCTTATTACCCTAACTTTAACAATCACTACTAAAACAAGCTAGTTTTTTTGCCGTCGAGTTGTAGCGAAACTGAGCAAATGATAATGTAAAACAAACGTGATTTTAAAATAAAACATGTTGTTTAGAAAGAGAAACCATTATACCGATTTAGTTTATCATCGTACCATTTTTTGATACCAAATAAATACTTTATTTTGAGTACAACTTTGTTTTTAACAAAACTTATAACGGAATGTCGAGGAAAAAATCAAGCACAATTACGTACCTAAGTTTTTAGAAGAAAAGTTATAAATGTAAATTATGAAAGAAGTATCAAATTTAATTGATAAATTAATGCATGTTCTAAAAAAAGAAAAAAAAAGAGTTATTAAGAAAATGGTAAAGGAAATATAAGGTTTAAAAAAAGAAAAAAAAATTAAAAATATGTTATTAAAGGTAAATATAATAATAATTATAAGATATTAAATAAAAATAATAATAAAAAACAATATATTATTAAATAAATAAAGTTACTATTCATGTTTCTTCGCTAACAAAATTTACTAGTTTTTTTACGTCACGCTTTGCGTCGAAACCGAGCAAATGATAATGTAAAACACACGTTATTTGAAAATAAATCATGTTGTTTAGAAAGTCAAACCATTAGAGTTGTTTAGTTTATAATCGAATCGTTTTATGATACCAAGTAAATACTTTATTTTGAGTACAACTTCGTTTTTAACAAAACTTTTAACCGAATGTCAGAGAAAAAATCAAGCACAATTATGTGCTTAAGTTTTTAGAAAAAAAATTATAAACGTAAATTATTAAAGAAGTATCAAATTAATCGATAAATTAATATATGTTCTAAAAAAGGAATTATTAAAGAAAAGGAAATATATGGTTTTAAAAAAGGAAAAAAAAATTAAAGTATGTTATTACAAATAAATATAATAATAAACTTTTATAATATATTAAATAGAAAAAATAATAAAAAACTATATATTATTATAAAAATAAAGTTACTATTCATCGCCATTCGTCAATAATACATATATAGTGTCAGGATTTTAGAAAACGCCTAAAAGTGTGAGAACGATGACAACGATTTTGGTGTTGACATGTGGCGTTAGTGCTAACTTACACTAAGGGTAATATTGTCAAAAAGCCCATGCACATGTCACTCACATGTCAAAGACTATGCACATGCCACTCACATGCATATTTCACCTTCTTTTTTAAACTCTCGTAACTTTTCTATACGTGATTATTTAAATAAAAAATACACCATAAAATCGAGTGTTTTATTATCTTTCTAACGAGTATACTATTGCTATAGTTTTGAAATTAAAAAAATAACATGAACTGAGTGTTCAAATAAAAACGCCATAAAAACACCCAGTTCAGAAAACGGCATGAAAAATACCCAGTTGAAAACGTCATAAAACAACCAGTTCAGAAAAACACCATGAAAAACTCAGTTGAAAACGCCATAAAAAATACTTAGTTTAGAAAAAAGCCATAAAAACTGGTTGTAAAACGCCATAAAAACACTCACTTCAGAAAAACGTCATAAAAACCCAGTTGAAAACGCCGTAAAAAACAAAGTTTAAAACGCCATAAAAAACCCCACTTCATTTTATTCCAAAAATATATCAATAGTATACTCGTTGGAAAGCTTAAAAAACGCTGAATTTTATGGTGTGATTTTTTTGAAAAAAAATCGCGTATAAAAAAGTTATTGTCGTTTAAATATGATCAGGGAAAATGACATGTGATTAGCATGTGCATACTTGTTTGGATCTTCCTATTTTACACATCCTGGTAGTTCCAATGCCTCTATTATTTACAAAAATGCCACTGCATTAATCTCAGCCACAAACCACTAAGATATTGTGGCCAGAATCGTTCTCACCGTTCTCACACTTTAAGGCGTTTTCTCCTGATTTTGTTCCTATATATATAATATAATATTTATATAATATAATGGAGAAAAGCGACTTAAATGTGTTGTTAAGTATTTTTATAAACATATGTTAAATTGATCTCTTGAATATGAATGATGTAATTATTTTAAAGGAGTTATTTTTAAATGGTTTTCGAGTATGTTAGAATGTTCATAAAAAATTTGGGATCGCATTTCCACTGTGTGCTTTCGGTTAAAACAACGTAGGGTGCTACAAAGTTGGTCTTCACCAGTTAGTTGTCACACCATTTTTCAACAAAAGAAATGCATATATAGTTATATATATATTTGTAATATAATATTTTAAATCATTTTGTTTGATTTGGAGATGGTGGTGGCGACGAGGGTGATGGTGGAGGTGGAGGGTGGTGATGATAGGTGGTTGTTGATTTCAGATATATATATATATATATGTATATATATATATATATATATAGAGAGAGAGAGAGATACCTGTAAAAAAAAAGGTTTTTTTGTGAAAAAGGTAAGAATGAATCTATACCATTAGATCTGGTTGAGATCATACTGGCAAAATTGTAAATAATGTTTAGTATTAAACATATTAATTTTCTAGATTAAGGGTATACATGTAAATTTAACATTTTTAAATTAAGAAACTAACATTAACGCACAAGCAACTTCCCCCCGTCTTTTTTAAACGTCAATTACTTTTTATACGTAACTTTTAAAAAAAAATTACACCATAATAGCGAGCGTTTTTTATCTTTAATATGATTACCATATTGCTATACTTATATAGAGAAAAAAATATATTTCGATCAGATGTTTAGTCCATGATGTTTTGTCTATGTTCATACAGTGGTGTTTTAATTGTATTGTGATTTAAAGCGTGGTGTTTTAACACATACTGGAAAGCGTGGTGTTTTTTATCTACTGGAATGTAGGTTTTAAAACACCATGGTGTTTTAACATTTGGAATCTGGAACATCTAATAGCATGCACATGTACAACACCATGCATGCAGGTTTAAAACACCATGTACAATAACCATACTATGAACATTATACTAAGAACACATTCTGGAAATGGAGGTAGTGTCTTTAATAGTGTTATATACTTATTGAATGATGTTATATACTTATTGAATGGTTTTATATAATTATAGAATGGTGTTATATACTTATTGAATGATGTTATATAATTATTGAATGATGTTATATATATGCTGAATGGTGATTTTGCAGTGTTATTCGTAGTGTTTTTATAGAGATCTTTAAAATTGTGTTATATACTTATTGAATGGTGTTATATACATGCTGAATGGTGGTTGCAGTGTTATTCGTAGTGTTTTTACAGAGATCTTTTAAAAAATCAGGTTCCTTATAAATAAGGTGGCGGTTATGGAAGGTTTTGAATTAATTGAATCAATGATAAAATTACTTGTTTACCCTTTTGAATTAAATTAAATTGAGGACACATGTCATCTCCATACTTTTTCTCACACTTCTCATACTTTTAACCTTTTTTACAATAACCTTACCCTATATTATATATATATATATATATATATAATTTTTTCTTATTCACGCAGCACTTTGATTGATAATAAAATTGTTAATTTTTGGATTCATACTTTAACCTTCGTAATCCGTAATAGTTTTCTTATATAACCAACCATAATCAATTATATATTTTCAAATAAAGTTTGAGTATGTATCTAATAAGAACGTTTATCGATTTAATTTATGTTTTCCTCGTTTATAAATATTCATATAGAACAAATACAAATTATCACTTTTTAATTCTTTTTTTATACATCTGGTAGTTGTTTGGTGAGTAATTGTTTTTATACACATGTGTATATTTGTTGTTAAGTGACTATTTGTTTTTTATAGACATGTGTATAACTGTTGTTCGCTAAGCAGGGGCGGATCCAGGGGTGTTTTAGGGGTTCCCAGGAACCCCCTCGGTTTGACAAAAAATAGAAAAAATTAGTGGAAACCTTGTATGATTTGGAAAAAAAAAATAGTAAGAATCTACCAAAAGGAACCTGGTGAAAAAAATTCATGAATCCGCCACTGTCGCTAAGCAATTAGTTTTTATACACATGTGTATATACTTGTAGTTGATATCCAGTGACTATTTGTTCTTTATAAAAATGTGTATGGTTGTTGTTTAAATGAATCTTTGTTTTTATACACATATGTACATATTTGTTTAGATATCAACATTAATATATTATAACCATTACACATACATGTATAATAGTATTTTACTTATGTGCGCAAAAGAATATTAAATAATATTATGATTAACTCCAGTATTTGCATATAAGGTCATATGTATTTAATATTAAAAGAGAGTATGATGTATTCTCCAAATTAAAAAAAATCTATAATATGCTATTTAGTTGGGATCACGATAAAAAAACCGAAAATCATTGTTAGTGGCTTCCAAAAATAAATAACAATGTGATTTGAGAGAATAAAAATTACAACAATGCCCTTATTCAGTTATTATGTATCAATTTATTGTTTTAATTAATTTAAAAACCATTTAAATCCTATAATCAAGATCCCATCATCCAACGGCCAGGATTTGTTCGTTTTTGTTCACAATTTAAACATGGTTCACTCTTGATCCCTACCCTATATATATATATAGTTATAATAATAATAAAAATAATATTTAAATCATTTTGTTTTATTTATTTAAATGATATTAAATAAATGGGGTAAAAAGACTAAAATACCTTTGGATGACCATGCTTAACCTAACAACTTAACTGGGTTAGGCCCAAAAGACATATCGTGCAAGAATTTGAACATTAAGTCCAGAGCTCGTCAAGTTTTACGCCAAAAGACACTGCATGCAAAATGGTATATAGATAAAGGACAAAACTTGTAATTTACTCTAAATATCATTACAAAACTAATATTAATACGATAAGATTGGCTTTATAATAAAACTAATTTATGTTTTAAAAATTTCCCGTTTGACGAATTAGCATCTCTAATAAGTTAATCAAACTTAAGCAACCGGTTAGTGGACCATTTCCATCATCTTTGGCAAACATTGATAGATTGCACGGTAAGTACCAATTTGATTGTTTTTTTTAACGACAAGGAATGATGTGCAACCATCGTGACACCGGGCGTTGTGGCCAAGGTCGACTACTCGACTGCCGCCAGCCTCTTGGCTCTCCCCAGATGCGCGAAAACCCGACCTCCACCCGCCCGAAGGCACGACAGTGGAATAAACGGTAAAACCTCGCCTGTCGCCTCCCATCCAAGTCGAAACGGCGCCACCCGTATTCGCTGTTCACCTGGATGCCACAAAAAATAATGAGAAGAATGGGAATCGAACCTGAGTTACAAGGAACATTTTACCACCGGTATTCAGATGAAGTGCATGTTACATAAAGTGTTTCTTATGGAGTGACACATGGGGGCAATATTGTCACACCCCAACCGATGGCGGAAACATCGGGATGAGACAAAAACTAGATTGCAAGAGACATCATAACACTATGTGACAATATTATTTAAATCCAATTTCATAAATGACTAAAATTCAAATACAACGTTTCAAATAAAGACAAATTGCAACAAACATTTTTCATTATTGAAATGAGTATCTAAGTCCGTCCTAACTTGATTTCTTCATCGTCTTGTCTATCAACCTGCAGCATGTATTAAAATAGAGTTCAATGCAAAAGCAAATGCAAGTATACAAGTTTTGATACATAGCATAAAAATGGGTTTAAAATAGTCTAAGGCTCGTATCCAACATGAATCACAAAAATGCAAGTTACTAGTATGTCGTAATGGTGTCAAGTATATTTTCAAACCCAAGAATCCAATGCGATAAAATAGCCTATCCTCGGTTAGAATAAAGGGAGGTTAACATGTTTGACTTAACAATACCCCAAGAATCGTGGGCGGTGCATTACTCCTATAACGCTATAATTGTTAAGGTGGGCTTGTACGAAGTTAATGAGCATATAGACACAAAAGTTTAACATCACATACGAGATTAACAACCATCATATAGTTTCATGTTCAAATGTGGATAGAGAGTGATTCAAATAGTTTCAAAGTTTCGTGAGTTTAAAATAGAATACATGTTGCACCCAAAGTTTTTAAAAGTAAAAATGGGTTCGAGTATACTCACAAAATTTGCTAAGTCTTCCGATTATCCAAGTGTTGACGAGTGCATGAGATTAGAAGGATGGAACACCGATGTCACCCTATATGGGCAAACGGAGGTGTATGAGAAATCGGAATAATGACGGAGGACTTGAATTGGAATTTAGAGTTTATCTTGTTGATATATATATGTATATTATATAGTTTAAGTAATACCCCTAAATTAAATCCGTTAAGAGTATTACGGAAGTGTTGTAAAAAATATACATTTATTATTATAAAAATTATTTAAGTCTAATACGTTTTCATTAGTGGTTCGACGGTAAGGTATATATATATTTAACGAAAATCGGGCAGAGTTTCCCCTGTTTTTGGACGATCCCGACAACCAAAGTGTCGTGTAAAATTTCAAAATTCAAAAAACAACAACAATATATATAAGATTCGCGTCAAATGCTAAAATATCATTAAACGTCAAGCGTATCGGTTCGAGCTTCATTAGTTATAACAATATATATAATCAAAATACTATATAAAAATAATAATCAGGTCTTTAATTTTTTACCGAACGTCGAATCTGAACCGAACAAGTGTGACCGTCGTTGTAGGATCGAGATTCGATCAAATACGAGTCGGTCAGAGTTAAATCAAGTCACTAGAGAGGCGGAAACAATCTAGTAACCTTGAATCGGTGTTAGAATATGAGTAGAAGCAGAGAAATACACTTAAAACAGGGTTTCCATTGATATTAGACGTTAATACATGCAGATAATTTGACAGTACTTCGTGAGAGATTTCACCAGAACGTTACAAATGAAAAACCCAACATGCCTATTTATAGGCCAGCCAGTCCGCACGAGTTAACCTAGTCACTTCGCACGAACTGGTCAACTACCAGTTCGTGCGACCTGGTCTTTACATCACCACTTCGTGCGAACTGGCACATTACACATAAAATTACAATTTCAAACACTTTAACACCTATTACATTCATACGACACGACCTAGACTGATGACGTAGGCGATAAACATTGTGTACCAACAAACTCCCCCTTGGATATTGCCGGAGTCTTCAGTCAGCCTGTCTTCAAAACTTCCTTTCACAGAGACTTGAACTTTTCCTCTCTCTGCTTCGGCTTTCTCTTCAACAAACTCTTCAGTTTTTCATTCTCTTTAGCAGCTTTCAGTTTTTCTTCAGCTTGCATCTTCATCCATTTACCTCGAAGCTCTTCATGTTCCTTTCTATCCTTTTCAGCTTTCAGAGCCTCATCTTTTTCAATCTTCCTCCACTTTGATGACCACACATTCTCAGGATTGATTCCTTTCTGAAAACATATAGTAGCAACTTTCTGAAATTGCAAGGCTTGATATTTATCTTCTTTCTTGTACCCAATCTTATTCACAAACAAACATTCTATATCTTTCGCCGAGCAGTTCACAATCCACATTGGATCATACAAGTGAATGTATCTGACTTCATTCTCCACTTTGTACGTAATCATAGCTTCAGTTGACATGCAGCTGTAAACCCAACATAAGAACCCTTTATGAAAATCCTGTTCCATTTTCGGCAAAAGAATGTTCTTCAGAACTCTGGGCTTCTTGATTTGCAAAATTGTTTCTTCAATTCCTGTAACGGGATCCACCCTCTTCACTTTCTTCGGTTGATGTGGCTTCCAGTGTTTAAAATCTTTGAACGCTTCAAACTTCATTAAACCCCATGTAGGCATATCACGTTCCCTGACAGGATAAGACAATGTTCTGACCTTTGGCAATTATTCGACATCCCACCAAGGCAGAGACATAATATCTTGAATATACTCGAAGTATTGAACACCGAACTCTCTTCGAATAGCATAAGCATTCACTTGAGGCAAATAACCCCAACTGATGATATCACCAAGAGACACTTCTCTATCTCTTTTGTAGTACTTCAGCGGTCTTTTGAATTTCCTTTCAGTATCTTTCCTGAACCATTTCTTACGTTCTTCACGCTGTTCATCTTTCGACATTTCACTAAAGCTTTTATTCTTAACACTTTCTTCAACTTTCCTTCTTAACTCATCTTCATTTGCTTGACTGAAGAATTCAGCAAGCGTAGGAAAGCTAGAAGTATCAATGTGAACGTTCTCAGACTGATCTTCGTCACTACAGTCTTCCACTTCAACTCTGTCATAGTTATCAGCATCTTCTACGTATTTGTACTGGTATTCAGGCTGCTGATTGATGTAAAATGTATTCAACTCTTCTTCAAAATCAAACTTGAATTCATTTTCATCAACATGCGTCATCTTTATGATCTCAGCTAAAGTATAAGTATGCAAGATTTCTCCTTCCTCTACACCATGTTCAAGACGTAGAATCAGTCTTGTAACATGATCAACACTTTCATCATTTTTCTCAGCATCATGCTCCCCCTCACCACTTGCATTCTCTGATTCTTCATTACCATCATCATGAAGATAATCATCAACATTCTCTTCAGTTGACGTTTCAGTAACTCTGATACCTGAAGTACCTTGATCGTCGTCATCATTTGCATCATCATCATCATTACTTGCAGAATATACATCATCTGCATCATCTTTTAGAATTTCATCATCATTTTCTTCATCATCTTCATCATCATCGTCAAACTCACCAGAAACTGACGATATCGGACAAGGATCAATAATAGACGTTTCAGGAACTTTTTCCGGCTCAGACACTACAATTGCCCTTTCAGATACTTCAGTAACACCTTCAATTGGAACACCTTTGCCTTTGTTTTTCATTTCAGCTTAAATCTCAGCTTTACGTCGTGCTCTGACTTCCTCCAGCTCGATCTCTTCAAATCTTTGTTCAACAGGCTTTCCGATCAAATTCTCCAATACTTTATTCATCATATACATTTCATGCTCTTTCTTAGCATTGTTGGCTTCCAATTCTTGATTCTTTAACTTGAAATATTCATTTTGTTCATCTTTACGATTCTTTTCTTCTTCCAATTCAGCTACTCGAACTTTAAGAATATCAATTTCAGCTTGATCAGCTTCAACCTTCTTCAACACCGACGAATTTTCAGCTTCAACAATCTTTACACGTTTCTCCAACTTCTTTTTCTCTACTAACACATCATCCACTTTCTTTTGCAGCTTTTTCACAAGATCATCATTAACAAAACTGAAATCCTGAAGCCCTTCAAGACCTATATTCTCTGGAATCGGTGGAAAACTTCCAAATCCAGATGATCCAGGAGTTGTTTGAATTTGTGGTTGTGTTGTTGGTGGTGTTTGTAGAATATGTGGTGAAGTTATTGGTGGTTGTTTTGGTGGTGATTGTGGTGGTTGTTGTGGTGGTGGTGATGGTGGTGATGAATGTGGTTTTGTTTTGAACTTGATTTTCAACCTTCTCGCTGCTGGAGATAAAACACGTTTCCTTGAGTTAGATTTCTTTCTTCCTCCAGAGGGTGGTGTCTTTTCTACTTGAACATGTTCTGGTGACGGAACATACGTTTCATCTTTATCGTCATCCTCACTCCTTTTTCTCTTCTTCTGTTTTTCTTTATCTTTTGGATCAAAAGTTATTTTTTTCCAACGCTCAGTTTCATCAACCTCTGAATCAGATAAGCTCTTTTCTTCATCGTCACCTTCCTCACCAGCTGCTTTCTCAGTTTCAAAATTTTCATTAAGAGACTTCAATAGTTGTTCAGATTCAGGAGATAAACGACTATGATCTCTTTCAGCATCAGCTTCTGTTTCATCTTCCTCTAGTTCATCGACCAGCATTGTTTCAACAGTTTTCTTCTTGCGTTTCTTTTGCGGTTGTGACGACGAACCTTCTTCAGCTTGAACTTTAGGAGTTGTCTTCTACTCCTTTTCTTCTTTTCTTCTTTTGTGAACCACTCATTTCGTGTTTCTTTGAATTCTGCTAACTTTGTTAATTCATCTGCTGCACTTTTTTCTTTCATCTCTGCGTCATTTCTCCATTTCAAATGATTCACAGGATCTGGATCTTCGTAGTTAGCACTCTTGATGAAACCAAAGAACTCTGCCTTTGTCTTCGGTTCTGGCCAATTTTTGTGATACTTGGATAATCTGATCAACGTCTCGTTATCCATGTGATACAAGACCAATAGATCATTATCTTCATCTTTCACTAGATCCGGATAAGTATGATCAAGCATCATTTGTACAAATCTCGGATATATCCATGTTTTACTTCCTGAAGTAATGTTCTTTTTCATATAGTGGAAACCGATTCTTGAAAAATTATACTTTTTGTTCAATACTAACGCAGTAACCATGCACATCTGATAATCTATCATCACGTCGTAACCACCCTTTCTATGACTAAGTGCGTGAACAATTGAATGAATGAAGAACTTGTATGGCTTTGGAAAACATGCTTTCAAGTAGTTTGCTTTGTTCAACGGACCACTGTATCCCATTCTTAACATGCAACGTTTTACCATTCTCTCTGGAAAACTTGTAGGTGAATTTTCATCATCAGGAAAATTTAGCACTTCACGGATAAGTTGTTCAGTGATTATGATTGTTTTATCTTCACCGTTTAAGCTCACACTTGAAGTTATCACATCACTCTCTTCATCGTACGTAGCATTTTTACAGAAATAAGCGATATGAGATCTAAAAACACTGTGCTGATTCGTCAATGCCTTTTGGATAGGTAAACGCTTCTTGAATTCCAGAATATCCTTTTTTCATCATAGACACAACAAATGTTGTGTGACGGATCAAACTCAACAATCGAAGCTTGAAGCATATGCAAAAATAACAAGTTAAACACTTTGGAACAATTTTCAAAACATAACCACATTCACACGAATTGGCATTTCATGCGAATTGGTCATTTTCAAGCGAATTGTCATTTCAAACGAATTGATCTTTTTTCCAAACGAAATGGTTTCAAAACAAATTAACCTTCAAACGAAATGACCATTCAAACGAATTGGTGTTTGAAATGAAATGGACAATTTCAAACGAGTTGGTGTTTGAAACGAAATGGCCAACTCGTATGAAATGGGTCATCACTTCGCTTGAAATTACAATGATGAACAATAATTTTTCAGATTTTAAAACTTGATTTTATGATGAAATTGAAACCCTAGACTTGTTCTATATCAGATTCCGAGTACATGGATGTGATTTTCATTCAATTTGGTCCACAATATAACCCTAGATCTCAGTTTAAACATCCTGTTCTTCCGAGTTCATCGAATTCAAGAGATCTGATTCAAATCGAAGCCCTAGATCTGATCTATAATGAATTCCGAGTACACTGATGTCATTTTTGTTCATTTTAGACCGTTATTCAACCCTAGATCTAAGTTCAAGGAAGCAGTTCATCGAAGTTCAAACGATTTCGACAGATCTGGTTCAAATCAAACACAATCATTACCTTTCCCATGTTCTAAGTTGTGTAAACCAACTTAGAAGATGATTACGAACACAGATTCACAAGATTTCGGCTTGAAATTATTGAAAACACTCAAATCGCTTGAATCGCCTTTGAAGAATGTGTCTGTTACGAAGTGATGGGAATGGAACTTTCAAGCGATCTGGAGTCCCCTTTATATAGAGGGAGCCACTTCGTACGAAATGAACATTTGAGGCGATGTGGCAATTTCACTCGAATTGGTCATTTGAAACGATCTGACCAAATGTTTAACCTTTCTGACCACTTCGTGCGAAATGGTCAATTCGTGTGAACCTTTGATTTTTTCAAGATTTTCAAATTATAACTTTTTGATTATTTTTAACCTTTTTCCACACATACAGTTAATCAAGTCCAAGTGAATGACCCTGAATAACTGTTTAGCCTGCCAAGTCCAAGTTAATGACCTTGGCTGACCAAATTATGATCTTGCTGACATTTTCAAACATGATTAAGTTTAAATTAATGAATTTTTAAACGTTTTGATCAATTTCCAACTCTTTCACAAACTTTTATTAACCAACCCTCATGATCCTACATGTTTAGCACCGTGAGACTTTGATCATCAGATCCCCAATGTCTGTTGTCGAAAATAAGATGAAGATACAAATCTTTTTGGATTTTACAACATTTTGCTAAACAAACATGAAATCTTTTGGAATTTGAAACAGTAAACTGTACACACATATTTTTGTGAGCGTGTTAGGGGATAATATCAGCTGCTGACAAGCTACAAGTACCATTAAGCTTTGATTTCATACTCAGCATTAAACAATTCACAGTGATTGCCGATATAATGATCCACTTTAAATTTTCACACAAATTTCAATCTGTTCAGGATACGAATTAGTGTTTTAAGGCTTAGCTTATACGCGTGTACCACCTCAGAATATACTCCCGTATCCAGACCACTATATTCCGTCTTACAGGTGAGTGCACACTAATGATATCTGTAATTGGGTTAAATGCGAGGCCATGAGAGCTCAGGCTATTGCTTCCACAAAATCAGAGAGATGATGGCTCGACTTTAGGTGGGTCCCCTTTGGGGATCTTCTTTACAACAGCACATGATTTAGCATTTTTCAATGTTTCATCATTTTTTATGCTGAGGGGAGGCTTTATGAATAAAGCAGTGCAGAGTATTATACGAGGACTAGGCTATTGCTCCCGCAAAATCAGAAGTCCTGGTATAATTCCCCAGATATCATCACGTATAAAGACCTAGTATGTCAGAAATAAAGCCTTTCAAACAGGATTTCAGGGGTTACCTATATATCCGAGAGATGTTCCCCACGTAAAAAGCAAGAAATGATTTAGGTTTATATCCTGAACAAACTTACTAAATGTGTAAAAACCTATCGGCATATCATCAGCGAGACTGCTTAACACATTTAAACTATACATTTCTTTAGCGTATTGCAACTGTCTAGCTGATGTACTATCATTTCCCCTTTTTACACAAACTCTTTTTGACTTTTTCAATGTTTTTGTATTTTGAAATTTTATCATGTTTTTGTATTTTCTGAAAACTTTCTCCCCCTAAAATCAAAAACATATTTTTGTGTTTTTGGTTTTATCAAAAGCAGAAAATAAAACTGTACAGAAATATGACAACAAGACGCAGATCACTTCTGATCGTCGTCCTCCTCGGCCACACACTCAACAACCCTCCCAGAAAACAAATTTTTAACCTGTTCAATTTCAAAAGATAGTTAAATCTTGTTTTATGAAAGGGTTTTGTGTAAAAATCAGCTCTCTGATCATCGGTGTGTATATAATCAATTCAAATCAATTTTTTCTCGTAGCAATCGCGAATAAAATGATGTCGAATCTCAATGTGTTTTGTTTTAGAGTGTTGAACCGGATTTTTAGTGATATTAATGGCCGCCTCATTGTCCACAAAGATTGGCGTATCCAAGAACTGCAAACCATAGTCCCTCATTTGCTGTTGGATCCAAAGGATCTGAGAGCAACAGCTGGAAGCCGAAACGTATTCAGCCTCACAGGTTGAGAGAGCGACTGTGGTTTGTTTCTTGCACTGCCAGGTGACTAGCCGAGTTCCGAAGAAGTGGCACCCAACAGTTGTGGACTTTGCATTTAGCTTACAACTCCCGAAGTCAGAATCAGCATAACCAGTAAGAGAAAAGTCACCAGATTTAGGATACCACAAGCCGGTGCTTGGGCAACCTTTAAGATATCGTAAAATTCTCTTCACAATCGTCATGTGTGACTGTCTCGGACTAGACTGATATCGGGCGCAGAGGCAAGTTGGATACATGATGTCCGGTCTTGACGCTGTCAGATACATTAAGGATCCAATGATCGACCGATAGTGCGTCTCATCCACCTTTTCACCGCTTTCATCCGGACATATCCCATGATTTTGAGCCAGGGGAGTTGATGTTGGAGTTGATTTAGACATGTTGAATTTTTCCAGCACATCATTCACGTATTTCGTCTGGTGTATGAAGATTCCATCGGGTAATTGCTCAACCTGAAGCCCTAGGAAAAACTTCATCTCCCCCATCGAACTCATTTCAAACTTTTTCTTCATAACCTTCTCAAATTCTTTGCACAACTCATCGTTCGTCGATCCGAAAATGATATCATCAACGTAGATTTGAACGATAAGTAGATGTCCTGCAACCTCTTTTGTAAACAAGGTACTATCGACCGTCCCTCTGGTGAACCCGTTGGTCAGCAAATGTTGGTAAAGCGTCTCGTACCAGGCTCTCGGGGCCTGGTGTAATCCGTAAAGCACTTTGTCGAGTGGATAGACCCTGTCTTTATGCACTGGATCGGTAAAACCCGGTGGTTGTCCGACGTACACTTCTTCTTTGATCTTTCCATAAAGGAATGCAGATTTGACATCTAATTGGTAGACCTTGAATCCTTTCTAAGACGCGAATGCCAGGAAGATTCTAATTGCCTCGAGTCGAGCAACAGGCGCATACACTTCTGTAAAGTCGATGCCTTCTTGCTGACTAAAACCTTGGACTACCAAACGTGATTTGTTTCTCACAATGACCCCTCTATCATCCCGCTTACACTTGAAGACCCACTTGGTCTTGATTAGCTTTTGATCTTTCGGGAGATCCACCAACCTCCACACTCCAAGTTTCTCAAACTGTAGTAGCTCCTCCTGCATTGCATTTACCCAGCTTTCCTCGGTTAATGCTTCTTTATATGTCTTCGGCTCTACCTGCGAAATAAAGCATTTCAATGAGAATTCTTCCTGTAAAGAAGCTACAGAAGAATAAAAACATGTAAGCCCTTTATTGATTTGTTCTCGAGTTTTCACTCCACTTTGAAGATCTCCGATGATTTGTTTCGAGGGATGATAAGACAAAGTTCTCGGCATGACTGTGTCTGGCACGCTCACTTCCGATTGCAAATTTGTGATATCCAGATCACTCGTGTGATCAACAGCTTCAGAAGTCTCAATATTTGGTTCCTCGTAAAAAACCGGATCGGTTTCCAGTTCTGAGTCGTCAGACTAATCAAATACTGGAGCTGTTTCAACTGGAGGTTCATGTACAGTTCCACTGGGACCAGCCTCGTAATCATTTGCACCTACGGTGGGCTGAGAAACTACCAACGGTCTCGGCATTTGATCTTGCGATAAAGACTGCTGCTGTTGGTATAAGTATGCTAGTTCTTCCTCACTTAGTTCAGTCGGCAACTGGAATGACTCCCAAAGTTTTTCGTAATCGAATAGCAATCTGTTTTCGGGAAGCTGAGTTGGAGCTGTATGCTGCTGACAGTCGACATGCTGAACTTGTATGATCTTTCCTAAGCATGGAACAAATACTCTCTTCAGTGGACTTGCATAACCTACAAAAAAACCTTCGTTAACCTTTGCACCAAATTTACCATCTGGATCAATAAATGTATAAGGTGATCCAAAAGGTTCTAAGAATTTCAGATTTGGTTTATAGCGATGAAGTAATTCGAAGCAGGTTTTCTTGTACTTCTTTACTGTAAGAACACGATTTAGCATATAACATGCTGTAGCAACCGCTTCACTCCAAAAGAATATCGGCAATTTGGAATCGGCTAGCATGGTACGGGCTGTTTCGATCAGTGTGCGATTCTTTCGTTCTGCGACACCGTTTTGTTGTGGAGTATACGGTGCGCTGAATTCATGAAGAATGCCTCTGTCATTTCAGAATTCAAGCGTACGTTTGTTTTTAAACTCCGTTCCGTTGTCACTTCGAATTCTTCTGATCGGCAGTTTATACAGCGTTTCCATCTTTTTGAATAAGATCATCAACGAATCAAAAGTTTCATCTTTTCTTTCGAGACACATCACCCATGAAAATCTTGTAAAGTCTTCAGTGACCACAAGACAATACAAATCTCCACTTACGCTCTTCACATTTACCGGTCCAAAAAGATCCATGTGGAGTCTTTCTAGCTGTAGTCTGATTGAGTTCAAGAGCTTCTTTGGGTGTGACTTCTTCGTTTGCTTACCCTTTTTGCATTCTACACAAACATCATTCATATGAAAATTTTTCAAATTAACCCCTTCAACAAGATCATTGTGAACTAAGAAATTCATTTTTCTCACATGAATGTGGCCCATCTTACGATGCCACATTATTGATTTTTTTTCAGTTGCTTTTGTTTTAGTTACAAAACATTTTGGTTTTTTGTCTGATGTTGTTGCGACGCTCATGTCTAGGACATACAAATCGTTTTCACGAGGAGCGCGCATCAACACCATATCTTCTGGAATTTTAAAACCTGGTTTAATGATCAAACACTCATTTTTTGTAAAATGAACTGTGAACGACTGTCACAAATCTGCGATATGCTCAACAAATTTTTTTCAAGTTCAACGATGTAGTTCACTTTATCAAAAGTTACAACTCCATTGGTAAGAATTCCTTCACCAACGATTCTTCCTCCCTGCGTTCCTGCAAATCCAACATATCCTCCGTTGATTGATTTGACATCATAGAGCAATGCTAACATTCCTGTCATATGCCTTGAGGCACCGCTATCCATGATCCACTTGGAAATTATAGAACGTGGAAGCCCCTGCACACATCAAAGACATTCATTTAAACAACGATGGCCAAGATTTTTCAGTATTTGGAACAGTACCAAATATAATATCATGAGCCACGTCAAGTTTTGGAATATTGAATACAACGTTTGGAACAACAGATTTTGACTTTGATTTTAGATCTCCCTCCTTGATTGGTGGGAATTCTTCAATCAGTTTGTCCAATTTAAACTCAAGTTTTTCATTGTTAGTTATAACGACCTTTGGCTCAGATTTTAAAACCTTTTCCATTTTCTTTTCTCCAAACGATTGTTTAGGTTTCTCCACCCATGATTGATTTGGAAAAATCTTCGTTTTAGGATAAACCTTTGAAGTCTTTGGAGATTTTGAAGATTCGCCAATCTCAAAGGTTGATTTTGGCTTGTCCTCGGACTTCAAAGATTCACCGCGTTTCAAAATACGCAAGGGGGAAACCATCGGTGTTTTTCCTTTAACATCATTTGAAGTTTTAGGTTTGGGTTTCTGGAAAACTGGTTTTTCACTCCTTTTAACACACTGTTTGGCCATGTGACCAATTTCATTGCAACGATAACAGACTCTTTTGTCGTACACAACAAAAGTAGATCTGTTGGTCTCATCTCTAATCTTTTTGGCTGCATTGAAATCGTCAACTGCTTTCTGACTAAAGATATAATCTTTTTCAGCAACTGTGTTCTTTCCCGCAACAAATACATCGCTCAGCTTTTCTTTTGGCTTAACCTCTTTTTTAGCCATTTTCTTCTCAAAACCGACACCTTTCTTTTTGAAATTGTTACCATGTCTTTTGTTGTGACCATTACTACCCATCCATTCTTTCTTTCCTGGGTTGGTTGGTTGTTGTTTCACAAAAGATTTTTTCGGTTTTGATAAAAATGCGTTGTTATTAACTTCCAAAATATCAATTTCCACAAGTTTGAACACTTTTTCAACATTTTCCAACATTTTCCAATTTTGCATTCTGAATTGGATACTCAAAATCAGTATAGAGTTTGTCAGTTCCGGTCATTGTGTAAACCACAATGATCGAATCGTCATTCACAACTTTATCTGATTTTGGGATGAATTTGTCCATAAAATTTCCATCATCTTCAGAATCAGATTTGGAATTCTCCAAATGAGTTTTAACCGTTCTGAAATCAGAGTTATCACTTTCTTCATCCAACACTTGATCAACAACAGTTTTAATCACTTGTGACTCGTTGTCAGTGTCAGATGGAGAAAATGTAACATCAATGTTTTCCGGTAACTCATTCTCTACAGTTCTCAACTTGAGATTCAAAGCTGCTTCCACCCCATCTGGATATTTTTGTCTATAATGATTCCACATTGGGGGTGGAACATTGTTGAAAGCAGGTTTAGCATCAGGTAGTTGAGGAACAATTTGATCAATCACATAAGATGAAGCAATATAACTGATCAATTTCTTATCAACTCTTTCTTTTTCAACATGCATCAATTCAAGTTCCTTTTTTAAAGATGCGATTGTGTCCAGATGAATGTTAATCTCCATCTGCTTTTCCATGACAGTTTCTTTGAACAACTTAGTAGCTTTATCATTTTCTATACTTTCCTTTTGAATCATTTTGATTGAACGTGATAAAGTGTCATAAGCTTCTTTCACATCATTAAGATCAAATTTTACGTTGTCAGTATATTTCTTCAATTCTTGAAACTGTTTGTCTTTTTCAAGACAATCCATGCAGGGTTTTAAACAGTTTTCGCATGGTGTTTCAGGAATTGGATCAATATTTCCAAAAACCTTTTCTTCTTTATCAGTTTTAATTTCTGGTTTACCAAACCCGTCAGACTCAGACTCTGATTTTTCTCCTGATTTGATATCCAGATTTTCTGATTTGAACTCGGACTTCTTTTCGACTGACTCCTTTTCGACTAACTCTGTTTTGACAGACTCCGTTTTGACAGACTCCGTTTTGACAGACTCCATTTCGATAGACTCCGTTTTGACAGACTCCGTTTCGACATACTCCGTTTTGACTGACTCCGTTTCGACAGACACTGACTCTTGAGTTTTGTCTACCTCTTTCAGCTTAACCATCAGCGCCTTGTCAGCTATCTCTTTTAGAGTTTCTTCATTCATCTCTTTAGAAACATCTATGATTTCTTCAACCGGATTTTTTTCGACGTCATATTGTGGACAAAAACCAATAGTTGGCTCGCTGAAGAATCCTGCAAAAGAATTAAACATGTTAGGAGGAATTATGGATTTAAAAGAATTAGCAATAATCTCCTGTTCTGATTGATAATAATAAACTTCTGCTGCTGCCTCTTCAAGCTCTGCCAGACTCTCTTCACTCATTACTTCACCGACTTCCTCAGTTTCAACAACACATTCTGGCTCTTCAACAATCTCCGCGATCATAGCAAGACCCTCACCAGGAACATATTTATCCCAACTAAAACCTTCCGGAATCTTCTCATCATCCCGATTAACCAAAAGAGACTTTTCTGGTTTGTTTTCAATTTGAGGTCTTGGATCGAATGGTTGCTGACTATTTTTGTGATAGATTGCTTGTCGGTAGTAGTCATTTGTGAATGGATTCTGATGATTGTTTACTTCCCTGTTTGGACACTCACGTTTGAAATGCCCTTTTTCTTTGCATTTGAAGCAAGTTACTTTCGCTTTATCAAATCCAAGCTTACAATCAGGTCCTGAGAGACTGTTTCGTCCGGTTATTTCCATGAACCTTTGTGCTCTCCTCACTAAGCTCGCCATTCCCCATTTGATATCAATAAACTCTAATTCTTCAGGATCAATTTGATCGTAATCCTCCTTTGTCATGTCTGGATTACCGATCCTTCCAACAACTAGACTCTCATATGATTCAAGAACGGAAGCTAATAGTGCGATATGTTGCTTTGCAGCTGCTTCTGTAAAATCTTGACCATTTTTTATGTTTACAGCAATATTGCACTGTATCCCAGAAACGTAACTCTGATTATTTGAACTTGATGAACCTTGAGGAGACACTTGTTCTTGAACCTTTGGATTTGGTTCATAACTTGTGAATGGTGAATAGTTGTTGTTCGGTGTGCTTTGAGAAACTCCAGATGTAGGCTCAGCACTAAATGTTGTCTGAATTTTTGGACTTGGGTTAGATGTTGCAGAAGAGCTTCCTTTGTAGTACAACTGAACATCTTGTTGTACATTAGCAGATTTCATTTTTCTGATCTTTTTAAGTTCAAGCTCATGTGATTCAATTTTCTCGATGAACGTGCTTAGATTGAATCCAACATATTCCAAGTTATTTTTCAAAACCAACAAATATGTGCCCCACTCATCATGCGGTAAAGCATCTGCCAACTTGTCAACCCATTCTTCATCTGTTTTGTTAATGCTCAAATGCTTCATTTCTACAACCAAATGACAATATCTCTCAATCAACTCTTTTGTTGACTCACCCTTGATAGCAATAAAAATATCAAATTCCTTTTTCAGCAATGCCGCTTGCTCTTTATCATCGAAACACTTCCAAGAAACTTGACTTTTAGTGAATTCCAGATAGACTGCGAGTCACTTTGATTTTGTAGCAAAACCAAAATATCTTCTTTGATTGCTTGTTGTAAAATACTCATCATTTTCTTCTCGGCTTTAAAACTATCTTGTTTAACCGGAGTTAACTGATGAAGTGTTTTCTCAATACCCGCTCCATTCGTCGGAGGTACATACTTTGACTCAATTTTCATCCAACACTCAAAATGATTTGCCTGTACCCAGGTTTTAAACCTCTCTGACAACCCTGAATATTCGTCAATGTTCATTAATTTTGGTGGCTTTTGCATTGTACCAAGCTCGTTCTCCATGTTTACGTTCTACACAATACTCGCTGGAGTTTGAGATGCTGTCATTCCTCCTCCGACAAACATGTTATAAAATTCTTGGTTCTCCATTTTAAACGATGAAAACAGTTTCGAAAAATTTTCTAAGTTTTTTTTGAAAATTACCTTTTCAAACGAACTGACTTCTCACATGATCTGGATTTCCAAACGAATTGAACTTTCAAACGGACTGAACTTCAAACGATTTGAAGTTTCAAAAGATCTGGCAGTTTCAAACGAATTGAAATGTCAATTCGTACGAAATGAAAACAACTTGTTCAAGAAAACTTCAATTTGTGCGAGCTGGTGAACTCACACGAACTGGATACTCAATTCGTGCGAATTGGATGATTTTCAAACGACCTGAACCAATTCGTGCGAATTGGACAGGTTTTTCAAGCGACCTGGTTAAAACTCAAACGATTTGAGCCATTTCGCATGAGCTGAGTCACTTTTTCATACGAATTGACATGATTTGTCACACGAAGTGAGGTTTTTGACACTTTTTGATCAGTTTTAGGTTGATTTTAGGTCTGAAACTTAGTAGGATTGATTAAAATGGTGTTTTACACAATGTATCCAAAGATCAGTCCATTTTATCCGTAAAATCGTCCAGAAATCCAAGAAAGAGTAGAAAAATCAGATTTTCACACATTCAAACCACTGATAACTCTGATTTAACTCATCCTGAGCTCTGATACCACTTGTAGGATCGAGATTCGATCAAATACGAGTCAGTCAGAGTTAAATCAAGTCATTATAGAGGCGGAAACAATCTAGTAACCTTGAATCGGTGTTAGAACGTGAGTAGAAGCAGAGAAATACACTTAAAACAGGTTTTCCATTGATATTAGACGTTAATACATGCAGAGAATTTAACAGCACTTCTTGAGAGATTTCACCAGAACGTTACAAATGAAAAACCCAACATGCCTATTTATAGGCCGGGCAGTCCGCACGAGTTAACCTAGTCACTTCGCACGAACTGGTCAACTACCAGTTCGTGCGACCTGGTCATTACATCACCACTTCGTGCGAACTGGCACATTACACATAAAATTACAATTTCAAACACTTTAACACCTATTACATTCATACGACATGACCTAGACTGATGACGTAGGCGATAGACATTGTGTACCAACAGTCGTCCCGAGTCGTTGACCAGTTTTGATTCGTTTGACCAGACCGAAACTATGACCCGAAAGTCTGTGGTTGACCCGAAGAAACCGAAACAGAACCTGCGAAATCTTGAACCTGAACCCAAGCAAACCCACTGAGCCAACCGTTAACCATCTCCACTTACATGAATCTGAACCGAACCGCATTTATACCCAAACACGAAGCTGAAAGAAAATGATACAAACTCGAGCCCGCTGACTAGCTCAGACCGAACCCAAAACCCGAACACAAATCTGAGCCAGCTCTGAACTAAACGAGACCTGAAACAAGAAAAGTAATGAAATTATAACCTGTTGAATCTCATCAGACACAAGAGCACCGCCGCCGCCGCGCACGGCTTATGGCGGTTCGTCGCCGGAAACGAGAGCACCACCGCCGCTGATTTGGACCTCATGTGGTTGTTTGTGGTGGTACCACCGGCACTGCCGGTTTCCTGTTGCTGGCGTCGCACCGCCACCGGCTTCACCGGTGGTCGGTCGTTCATCTCCACGCAGGGAGGAGGGGCACGATAAGATGTAGGGGTGGGGGTGTTGCAGGTGGGTGTCGGCTCTGGTCATCGGTCAGAGCATCGAAGGAGAGGGGGTTGAGAGAGGAGATGGTTGTGGTGGAGTGTGGTTTTGCTGGAGAAGACGGGGATGCCTGAGCTCGGCCGGAATTCCGACTCCGGTGGCCAAATACGTGAACGAGAGGGAGAGAGATTGAATCAGGGGTGGGTGTGCGCAGGTTGAAGAATAAAAGGGGGATGTAGGGTTTGAACTTTATTAAAAGGATTATATAATAGGGTTTTAAGTGTTTTGGGTCTAAAGCCCGGTAGCGCGTATCCCGTCTCCTGTACGGCCCAAAAGTATTTTTGAAACCCGTCTTTGAACCCAAATGTCGTGAAGTTTCGTAAAATATTATTTTAGGGTTTAGAATACGTAATGTTGTCGAAAATCGATGCACAAGGTGTTCGTTCGTCGGTTTCGTTAAAAGTGCGTGAAATGCGTCGGTTGTCATTTCTTGTCTGTTTCTCGATCTGATTTCGATTGTGGTTCAAAAAAAATAAAAAAGAAAATAAAAGCGAACACGTATTTCCTAAAAATATGAAAATGCGGAAGTACGAGGCGTTACAGTCTCCCATCCTTTAGGAAATTTCATCCCGAAATTTATTTAAGAGGAAGACTTGAAAGAGTTTTTGGAAAAAAAGGTGATTAGTTAAAATTGAAACTTGAGAAATTTTGAAACGTAACAAGTATAGGATTTTGAAGAACGACAAGATAGGTTTGCAAAGGGGTTTGTTTGACTGAAAATGAATCGAGATATTAAGCATAAGTAAAAGCGTATACGTGTGTCTATAGGTAAGGTGAGTTAAACAGTTTTGAATAAATCAAATTGAAGATATATATATATATATATAAATATGTCATGTTAAGAAGACAATTTTTTTTCAAAACGGTTTGTATTTAGTGAAAATGAGGTAGTTTGCACAAAAGTTTAAAGAATAGCAAGGTAGTCTTAAAAGTAAAGGGGTAGGTTAGGATTCGAACGTTTAAACAAACTTGATTGTGAAACAGATTCGTATAAAAGAAAAGAATAACGGAGAATAATATGAGTACGGAAGTGAACGATTGACTCTAATTGAATGCAAGTATAAGAATGGCATAAATATTGGATAGACGAAAGCAACATGCTAAGAATGAAGTCTCGTCGTGGATAATCGGATATAGCGCGTTTATGAGTTGTTTAAAGTTTGTATTAGGTCCAAAAGGTCTGCAAAACACTGAATTTCTCATGGCATGTTTTACGAAAGTTTGGTAACATGGTGTAAACACTTATATATAAGATGTACCTGCGGCGTATCCACCATGTTTTGACCATGTTACGCCTATTTCGTATTTGGTGTCATGTTACGTTTTGTGTCTCACCATACACAGTAGTACACTCTATGGTTCTCATATGCCTATTTCTATAATCTCGTGTGCACCCGTGATTATATTGATTGTCGCATGGTCCGCATAGCTTATACTAGTTGTGTATGAGTTAAGGTATACATTAATTTTGAAAATGAGATTGCGTGTGAGAAAGTAGTATAAACATGTTTGCATTTCAAATAGTATAAGACCAACATAAGCAAATCCCTTGGGTTTCGCTTGCGTACAGGTGCGAAAGTATAAATTTTGAGTATGAATAAAGCATGAGCATAGTATAAGTTTAAATACGAATACGCATGTGAGCATAAACCCAAAACGCATGACAAGAGTGTGAGTAAAAGTATAAGCATAACGTGTATGAAAAATGAGTATAAATGTGAGTACAAATTCGAGCATAAACGAATGAATGTGAGTATAAACATAAGTCGTATAAATGTGGGCATACATATGAGCATGAGTATAACATAAATTGTATAAATGCGAGTATAACTATGAATATAAGTGTAAACACAATTGTATTAGTATGAACAAAACATATATGGATGTGAATATGAGTTTAAGCATAGTTGTATAGGTGTAAATATAAGTAGGATATATGAGTATAAACATGAATATGAATATATTAGTGTAAACGTAATTGTATAAATGTAAACGTATGTATATTTAATACAAGTATAAACTTGGATATAAGTATAATGTAGATGTATATGAGTATAATATATAAAATGTATGAACATGGATGTGATCATGAAAATAAACATAAATGTGTACGTATAATTATAAGCGTAGACCTAAGATGTATAGTTACGAATATGGATGTGAGTGTAAGAAGTAATGATTTTGTATATAGTATTAGTCGTAATATACGAATTTAAGCATGTAAAAGGTCAAGAAGTTTTGAGTATGAAGGCAAAATGAGTGTATGTGTGAAATTGTCGTGAGATATAAACTAAAACACATAAAAGGATACACATGTATAGTTGTTTGAGCAAAACGTGAAGTTAAAATAGATTGAGTTGTTATGAAATTTAGAATCTAGTTTGTAAATGTAAAGGGAGTATAAAACATCCTTTGATTATGTGAATCTTACTTTGTAAACGAATGAAAATGATACTGCTGTTTTAAAAAGAATTGTTTTAATTGAAAATTGTCAGTTCCTATGAAGTTTCCTTGCCCACGTGTTTTGAGTCTAACTGACGTATCGAGTGAGGTTTTGAAAGTTCTAGGGATTAATAAGTTTGCACCGTTTTAAACAACTTTATATAAAAATTTTGAAGTTTATAGATTCTTGCGAAAAGTTGATCCTTAGAAGAGGAATTTGATGTATGAACTTAGTGATCGTGAAAGGTGTTCTTAATAAAATGTTTTGTTGATCTTGAAAAGAGTTTTGATAACGATCGAATAATATTTGTAATACTTTGTATGAAAAGTTGGTTTGTTTATCAATTGAAAAATAACGATCTTTAGTATAATGATGCGAGATGAGTGCGTTTTAGTAATTACGTGGAATACGAAATTTTGTGGGCAATGGATTTATTAGACCGACTAAGCTGGTGAGTAGCATTTCGTGAAGTTTCGAAAGTCGAGGAACAAGCGTTTATGGAAAAGTTACAAATTTTGTGCGTGTGAGCTATATGAAAATAGATTTTAAGATAAGAATTTCGTTTATATAAACAATACCTTTTGAAATAATTAGAGATTTGACTAATGTTAAACGATTTAGATATAAACATGATCGTGTTTACATAATATAGTCTATTAAAGAAAGCATTGGTAACGATCACCTAGGTAAGGGAATCACCCCTAATCCGTTGGTGAGGTCATTGTAAGATGAGAAAAGAAGCGGAGTTAATCGTCAAGGTAAGGGAATCACTCCTATCTTGATGATATGTCTCCACTCGTTGTTACAAAAGTGTGAATAAAATTACGTGAAATTATGCATGCTAATAATGTATATTCGTTTGAAAAGTAATAGTATGATGTATGAGTAAAAGTGAAATCTCAAAAATGGTTCAAAATTGACAAAAGATCGAAAATAATAAAGCGTGAGTTTGATAAGAGAAACTTGGATGGTTCCAAAATGGAACGTTGACTAATCCAAAGTGGTCAAAAAGTCTTTTGAAATTGAAAACATGCTTTGGCCTAATAGGTGAAATACTCTCGCCGACATGTCGGTTGACGGTATTTACCCTTCCGGTTACTACATGCCTCAATTCAATCGAGAATTCGAGACTTGGCGGGATTTATAAAATCAAGGAGTGGGACTAGTCGACGAGGTGTGGGTTTCACCCCTATCTTGATGACTTTGTACCCTAAGTGTGGTTGATACTCGTCGGGTCAAAATTTAATTTCGACACATTGACGAGGGTCCACTAGAATTTGAAATTACCATTAAAATGTGGATTTCACTCCTAACTTAACGGTGTAATTTTGTGTGAAAATAGAATCAAGCGGAATGAGAGTTGTTTACCAAATTGTGGGTTTCACGCCTATTTTGGTAAACTCGTCTCGTTTGTATAATATGAGTGTTTTCACGTTTTAGTAAAATTGAGTAAAATGCATGAGGGGAAATGTACGTTAAAGATTCGACGAATAAGTATAAACATGTCAAGAATAGCAAATAAAGAATGAAATAATGAAACAATTATTAACACGTAAAAAGATGTGTCGAGAATAACATATAAAGGATAGAACAATGAAACAAGTATTAACACATAATAAAACAAGTTTAGCATGTCAAGTGTTAACACATAACTGACATATATGCTTAAAAGATCAAAAGAGAATAAATAAAAGCAAATAAAGCAGCATGCAAGTAGTTTCAAGCAAAACATGAGAATAAGGCTCTAAAACTATCGACTAGGTTAAAGCATTCCTACTTTTCCTAATTCCCTATAGTTATGGCTCTGATACCAATCTGTCACACCCCAACCGATGGTGGAAACATCGGGATGAGACGAAAACTAGATTGCAAGAGACATCATAACACTATGTGACAATATTATTTAAATCCAGTTTCATAAATGACTAAAATTCAAATACAACGTTTCAAATAAAGACAAATTGCAACAAACATTTTTCATTATTGAAATGAGTATCTAAGTCCGTCCTAACTTGATTTCTTCATCGTCTTGTCTATCAACCTGCAACATGTATTAAAATAGAGTTCAATACAAAAGCAAAGGCGAGTATACAAGTTTTGATACATAGCATAAAAATGGTTTTAAAATAGTCTAAGGCTCGTATCCAACATGAATCACAAAAATGCAAGTTACTAGTATGTCGTAACGGTGTCAAGTATATGTTTAAACCCAAGAATCCAATGTTTTAAAATAGCATATCCCCGGTTAGAATAAAGGGAGGTTAACATGTTTGACTTAACAATACCCCAAGAATCGTGGGCGGTGCATTACTCCTATAGCGCTATAATTATTAAGGTGGGATTGTACGAAGTTAATGAGCATATAGACACAAAAGTTTAACATCACATACGAGATTAACAAGCATCATATAGTTTCAAAGTTTCGTGAGTTTAAAATAGAATACATGTTGCACCCAAAGTGTTTAAAAGTAAAAATGGGTTGGAGTATACTCACAAAATTTGCTAAGTCTTCCGATTATCCAAGTGTTGACGAGTGCATGAGATTAGAAGGATGGAACACCGATGTCACCCTATATGGGTAAACGGAGGTGTATGAGAAATCGGAATAATGACGGAGGACTTGAATTGGAATTTAGAGTTTATCTTGTTGATATATATATATATATATATATGTATGTATATTATATAGTTTAAGTAATACCCCTAAATTAAATCCGTTAAGAGTATTACGGAAGTGTTGTCAAAAATATACATTTATTATTATTATTATAAAAATTATTTAAGTCTAATACGTTTTCATTAGTGGTTCGACGGTAAGGTATATATATATATTTTTAACGAAAATCGGGCAGAGTTTCCCCTGTTTTTGGACGATCCCGACAACCAAAGTGTCGTGTAAAATTTCAAAATTCAACAAACAACAACATATATAAGATTCGCGTCAAATGCTAAAATATCATTAAACGTCAAGCGTATCGGTTCGAGCTTCATTAGTTATAACAATATATATAATCAAAATACTATATAAAAATAATAATTAGGTCTTTAAATTTTTACCTAACGTCGAATCTGAACCGAACAAGTGTGATTGTCGTCCCGAGCCGTTGACCAGTTTTGACTTGTTTGACCAGACCGAAACTATGACCCGAGAGTCTGTGGTTGACCCGAAGAACCCGAAACAGAACCGGCGAAATCTTGAACCTGAACCCAAGCAAACCCGCTGAGCCAACTGTTAACCATCTCCACTGCCATGAATCTGAACCGAACTGCATTTACCCAAACAAGCTGAAAGAAAATGATACAAACTCGAGCCCGCTGACTAGCTCAGACCGAACCCAAAACCCGAACACAAATCTGAGCCAGCTCTGAAATAAACGAGACCCGAAACAAGAAAAGTAATGAAATTATAACCTGTTGAATCTCATCAGACACAAGAGCACCGCCGCCGCCGCGGATTTGGACCTCATGTGGTTGTTTGTGGTGGTACCACCGGCACTGCCGGTTTCCTGTTGCTGGCGTCACACCGCCACCGGCTTCACCGGTGGTCGGTCGTTCATCTCCACGTAGGGAGGAGGGGCACAATAAGATGTAGGGGTGAGGGAGTTGCAGGTGGGTGTCGGCTCTGGTCGTCAATCAGAGCATCGAGGGAGAGGGGGTTGAGAGAGGAGATGGCTGTGGTGGAGTGTGGTTTTGCCGGAGAAGACGGGGATGCCTGAGCTCGGCCGGAATTCCGACTCCGGTGGCCAAATATGTGAACGAGAGGGAGAGTGATTGAATCAGGGGTGGGTGTGCGCAGGTTGAAGAACAAAAGGGGGATGTAGGGTTTGAACTTTATAAAAAGGATTATATAATGTAACAACCCGAAAATACAAATTCTTATATTACAATGACATTTTGAATAAATAAGAATTTATAAACTAACTAGGAATAATGTTAACCTAGTTAGAGAATGAGTTGTGAGTAGTTTAGGAGTGAAAATAAATAAAGGATGAAAATTGAGGGACCAAAGGTGTTTAAATGAAAACTTAAAATAATAAAACAAGAAAATTTAACTCACAACACAATTGTTTTGTGTTGCTGAGATCGACCAGGAGACAGGGGCGAACCCAAGCTCCCCTTCAAACCCTAGACTTCTTAAATCTCACAAATTGAAGGTCAAGATCGGTCCCAAATCTAAATTTGAGCATAGATTAATGATCCCCGTTGCAAGGAGATCATAAGGTATGTAAAATTTGACAAAAATTCGTTACTTGAAATTTTCATGAATTTAGAGAACTTGAAATCTGATGATGCATGTATGAATTATAGATGAATTAGGAACATTGGAATGTCTAGGAGTAAACCCTAGACAAGTACATGTTGAAATTATGCTAAATTCTAGTGAAATCCATGATCACCATTGTAGGTGACTAGTGGGTTATGTAGCACTTGATAAACACTAGGAAATTTGGGGTTGTTCTAGTGTAATTTGACATATGAAAAGTTATTTCAGAATTGTAAAAGCAAATATTTGTGTTAGATAGTTGATTGATGAAAATTCGGGTTATATGACAAGTTATGAGCTAGTTAATAAATTATTTAAAATTCTGCCTTTAAGGTGTTTGTATAAATGCCTCAAAGAAGACTTAAACCTGAAATTTTAAAGTTAAACCGCATAATTTCGATGTGTTGGCAAATTGTGCAATATATGAATTAAAAAGAGTTCTAAACATGATATGATTGAACTCTATAGGAAAGGACACCGGAACATCGAGTGGACAAGCCGGTGGCGACTTACGTTTGAAGGGCGTACTTTGAAGGTATGTAACTTAACTTGTTACATTGGGTAATTTTGATAATTAGCATATGTGTATTAGAATTGTAGAACAAAGATTTTGTTGATTTAAAGCGATAGAGTTCGCTAAATTGAATAATAAGTCAAGAATTGGTTGGAACCTCGTTGGTAGTCATCGTAATGGAGGATTCCATAGATGAGCCAAACGGGTCGAATAATCAAATAATGCGTGGCTAACGCATCATAATATGGTTACTCGGTCTTTGTTATTGATAATAAAGGACATATTAGAATACGAGAAATCAGTGTGTTGGTTGTTAGAATAAGAAATCCGAGAATGGGGTTTGGGCAAAACAAACAAAAAGTCAAAACACAAACTTGCAGAGACTACCGTAAGTTACGGTATCCACCGTAACTTACGGTAGAGATCAGCAGCTTACGGTGGTTCACTACTGATTTACGCAGACCAGAAACTTCAACTGACTACCGTAACTTACGGTAGATACCGTAAGTTACGATAGAGCCCTGAATTTTTTTTAATTTTTGCATATTATGGCTAATCGAATCCGTTTTGATCGTAGTTTCGATTATGTAATGTTTCTAAGAACCCTAATACTAGTTTTTATGTAAACACTTCAGTTTCTAGGTATTGCAAGAATACGGATGGCGGTCAAGCAACTTTTTGAAGAACCGGCCACAACTTTTGAAGCTTCCGCGACTTCATAACTTTGTTAAACAATGTTTCTATTTCTTTTGAATGTAAACAAATTGCTAATTAGGTCATGTATGTTTTAACTAGGCGTTGATTGTCTAGTTTTTATTACTTGGAACCTCGTTTTGGTAAATATGTTTTAATTTAGATACCTTTTATATAAATCATATGAATTTTATTAAATTCAAGTAATGTGCATGGGAAGGGTGTCACATATAATAGGGTTTTAACTGTGTTGGGTCTAAAGCCCGTTAGCACGTATCCCGTCTCCTGTACGGCCCAAAAGTATTTTTGAAACCCGTCTTCGAACCCAAATGTCGTGAAGTTTTGTAAAATATTATTTTAGGGTTTAGAATACGTAATGTTGTCGAAAATCGATGCGCAAGGTGTTCGTTCGTCGGTTTCGTTAAAAGTGCGTGAAATGCGTCGGTTGTCGTTTCTTGTCTGTTTCTCGATCTGATTTCGACTGTGGTTAAAAAAAAATAAATAAATAAATAAAAGCGAACACGTATTTCCTAAAAATATGAAAATGCGGAAGTACGAGGCGTTACAAATATGTTATCTGATGCACAACTCGTTGATACAATCTTATTGTATTAATTTTAGAATTGGTTCTTAGAATTAAAATAGAGTAATAACATAAATGGTCCTTAGAAATTAAAAAGGTATTTAAGTAATTTTACTGAAATTTAACAGAAAAATAAACTAAGTTTGGTATTAGTACCTAAAGATGGTATAGAATTGAAACTATAGAACCTAACCCCGTTAAAAAATAGTACTCAAAGGTGTCACTTTCAATAAACCACAAGAACTATACTTGTAATTAACTCTTAATGTAATGAACACTGTTATTTATATATTGAAAATCTAAGATTATATTTTTTTTATTACTGACTTTCTCTAATAGTAATAACTATACTAAATGTTGTAGAGATCGTGGCGCAAGTCGAGCGGTGAGGTACGGACTAGGAATTCATTGGGGTTAATAAGGATTCATCGGGATTAAACAGATTGGATTTTTTCAAGTATAATGTTATAAACTATATAAATATAACATTAGTTTTATGCTTTTTATGTGTAAATTTAAAAGTTTGGGGATCAAATATAACCTAGTAAAGATGTAGTGGGTTTACATATTAATTATATCTAAACTTAATAAACCCTAATTACCTCCCTCGTGTTCACTGTACGCCCCCTTCTCCCTCAACACACGCATCATACACAAAATACAAACCTTAGCCCCAATTTTCGCTAGAAATTGCTTCGATTTTAGTTCGTAATAAGAAAAGAACTCGCTTTACATGATTGATTTTGTCTAATTTTGACCTACTTTAGATCTACTAGGTCCGATTTTGGGAAATTTCAAACCAATTTTGACCTAATTTGACTTTGACCGCCTAGATAGACCGATTTGGCCAAATCCAGGTGGCAGCCCGACGATTGGCGACTTTTCACCGCCTAGGCGTGATTTTTACAATATTGACTATACTCCATTATAATTATGTTTTGCAATGACAAAAAAATGAAAACCAAGGACAATCTTTATCTAGAGTTGGTTTGTATTTGAAATACTCAGTCTTCACTCATGGCCAATTGTATGTCGCCATGGCCGGCCCTGAAGGTGGGCGGGGAGGACCACCGGCCAGGGACCGATATATAGAAGGACACGTTATTTAAAAAAAAAACTCCGATATCTATATGTAAAAATAAATAAATTAATAGGGTATACCCATACAAACACCAACATAGGCCCGCTTACAAAACTATTCTTATGGTTTATATTAGTTATTAGCCAATTGCAATTAGGTTTAGACCTTTAGTGAGCACAATACCCAATTTCGTTAAGGCCTAAGGACATGTTTTTTCAAGCTCGAACATGGTACATGAATTCTTAGGGCCGGCCCTGTATGTCGCCATGTCAAGAGAAAAAAAAAAAGCAAAGGCGGTTTAAAGTTGATAATAGTATATAAGGATGGTCGTGTTACGAATAAAACATCTAACGAAGTGTACAAAGAGGTTTTTAGAGATTTATTAATTCTTCATGTATTAATAACTAGGAAATATGGGGTAGTTTTAGTTTGGATACGGTGGGTTGGTAGATTTTTTTTCATGGATGTATCGATGTAACTGTGATGTCTTGTAAATAAGGTGGTGGGCTAGATGTCTTCTAGTCTGCAGTAACATTTTTATTAATACATTTTCGTTGAATGTTGAAAAAAAATTTTAATACTTCATGTTTTATATTAATACTCGATTGTATTTATCTGAGATATGATCAAATAGAAAGTTTATTTTGGCTAGGAAGGATATGAAGCAATAATAAAAGGACATGTGACAAATAATAAAAATCACAAGGAAGAGCATTTTAGTCCAACACAAATTAGTTTCTTATAACCCCAAATAAAAAAACTCATCAGAACCTTATAGTTCATTCCACCCCCACACCACCACCATCGCCGCCGCCACTCCACCGCCCACCACAACCGTCACCGTCACCCTCCCCCCACCACCACGACCATCTTCCGTTCTTCTTCAATTTTTTCCTTTATGCAATAATCGTTACGGATTTGGTACATAATTGAATATAAGCTCGATTTCGATCTCCGATTCCCGGCGAGTTAACTCCGCTGGAACAACAGAGTTTCGATCTCATGTAGTTGAAGTCGTCCCTGCCGCCGTCGGAGTTAATGTTGAAAGTTTTGGTGAGAATGATGATATTGCGTTTTACATTTTTTTAGAAGTAAATTGATTTGTTTGTTCACATTGTACTCATACATTTATATCTATTAATAGAAGGCTTGAAATGAATAGTGGGTGAACACTTGTCCACCTTCTGTTTGCTGTTTTTTTTAATAAATTCACATTTTTTGTTTGTGTTTAAAAGTTATTATTTTAGGATACTCAAAGAATAACTTATGCTGGTTCAGTAGCTTAGGCAGTTGTTGCTGCCTTGTTGGTACTATGAGCTCTTAGAAAAACATGAGCAAAGATTCGAACCTGAGCTCATAGTACCAACAACAATTGCCTAAGCCACTGAACCAGCACAAGTTATTGTTTGAGTATCCTAAAATAATAACTTTTAAACACAAACAAAAAATGTGAATTTATTAAAAAAAAACAGCGAACAGCAGGTGGACAAGTGTCCACCCACTATTCATTTCAAGCCTTCTATTAATAGATATAAATTAGTTTTTAATTTTTAATTTTAAATAAATCTATATTATAATGCATGAGGCAAGAGTATTTTAAGATACCAAAAAAATAAGAACTTTTCCCTTCATTTATTTATAGAAAGACTTCTAAAATGAGGGTAGTTTGGTCTTTTAAACACTATTTATTTTTTAGCCCCTAAACTTATTACACTTAAATCCCTAAGGTTTTAACAAAATTATAGATAATTAGTTAGACTTTTCTCCCTCCACAACAAAATTATAATCTTTTACATATTTTTGTCATATCTTATAAATTATAATGTTTAAAAAAAATCCAAAAGTACTATGACGACCTACTCATTTTTGTCGACGTTTCGATAGTTGTCTTGGTCAATATTGTCGTGTAAAGTAAAAGGTACAAGTAGATGATGTCTTAGTGTACAAGTGATTAAAGCCCAACATACTTAGAGAATGATTGATAGCTACAGAATGTTTAACTACTAATTATATTTCAGTTCTCTTATTTTAATTAGATTTTAATAACTCAATTTTTTTTTCAAATTTTAATGCATAAGGTACAACACATTATAGCTATCATGTCCTTATCCAGAAATCACATTGGCTCCATCTTTGTGACTTTTAAATTTTGAAAAAAAGGTTTAGAAATTTAAGCCTAAATATATGCTTTATTACGCTCTCACTCAGTCTCTCACCATCTCAATCCCTCTTACGAGATAGAGAGAGAAAAAAAGGAAAGAACGCAAGAGTGAGATAGAGAGAGAAATCCGAGGGTGGCAACGACGGTGCTACAACGACGCCAGCCATACTCCGGCACGGTGAATGCGGATTGAGCAGTCGAGTGACGATGGTAATGATTCGTTACAACCTTCCATACAGTGGTGATAGCAATTGTATGGTGATAACGACCATTCGACAGTGAAAACGGTGGTTTAAGGCAACGGTGATTTTTGGCGACTAAATGAGATTGTTTACAGCAATGAAACGATGACAGAGGGTTGGACCTGAAAGGGGACGGGTAAAGTAGGTAAAATGACGGTGGATATGGGTTGTTGAAGACCTAGCCACTTCCTCCGGTGAGGGCGCCTAGGGTTCTGATGAAGATTTCGGCAAAACATTTTCACATACTTGTTCGGATGTATCACCGCAATAGCTTCTCTTGCTAACGAAACGATAGTAAGCGTGGCTTATGGATCAAATCGTACATGTTTTTATATTAATCTTTTTGTATCATTTTTAATTATCTATGTTATGATTTTTATGTATCTAATATGGTTGTGCTCAGTTGCTGTGGACTCAAAGGGTCATGTTTACAAGTAAATTTTCTTGCACTGTTGTTATTAAATGTTGATAAAATGAAAGTTTTAAAAAGAAAAAATTACAAGTTTTGTCCTTTATGTATGTCCCAAATTTCAGGCGCTGTCCTTTAAACCAAAACTTGACAGGCGGTGTCCTTTGTGTTTTCAAAATCTTGCACGTTTTGTCCTTTAGGCCAAACTTAGCTAGATTTGTTAGTTAAATCTGGTATCAAGGGGCTATTTTGTAAAAAAAAAATTATTCAGGGACTAAATTGTACAAAACTTAATATTATTATTATTATTATTATTATTATTATTATTATTAATATTATTATTATTATTATTATTGAGTAAATTACTAACAACCATCACCACCACCCTTCATCACCATCACCACCACCCTCCACCGCCGCCACCACCACCACCGCCACCACCACCACTACCGCCACCATTCTTCGCATGAAAGTTCCATAAACTTGACCTTTAAAACAAATCAATTTACTTGTACAATTTGATAACAAAAATCACTTCAAGTTCAATTAGCGCTTCAACCTTTCGCCTAAGGTAATAACCAATCAAATCTTCATCTATGGGATGAAGCCGAAACCCAGGTTGCAACAATGCCTTGTCCATCATCACAAAAAACACAATCACCAATCATAATCATCTGAAGAAGAAGAAACCCCAACACCACAAATTAAAAAACCCCAAATTCAAACCCACCTTAATTATCATCTGAATCAAAAATTCTGATGGGTATACCGAGTCAAAACTGAACCGAGTCCCTAGTCTTGAACCCAGCTAACCCACACCACGAAAACTGACCAATCGGAAACAAAATCAAAACAAGAAACTTGAACCTGGAACTGATGGTGTCACCAACGAGTTCTGACCGAGACTCGAACCTGAACCTGACCTCGCCAAGCTTGAATTGATCCGAATTGAACCTGCTGCTACCGCCGCCGCCTGCGGCGGCGCCGCTCCTTCTCCGCCTCATCTCTCTCTCTCTCCCGAGTCTCTCTCCTGAACACCTTCTCTCTCATCTCTTCAGCTCTCTCTCTCTCTCTTTCTGCTCGTCGCCGCCTCGCGCCACCACCCGAAAGTGGTAGTGGTCAGTTTGTCGCCGGAGAAAAGGAGGTGGGAGAGGGAACAAGGGAGTGATGGGGGTGTGTGTGGTGGTTAGCTGGAACACAGCCGGCACCGGTCGGATTTACTCCGGCTGCTGGTTAGAGAACGAGAGGGAGAAGAGGGCAGGGGTGGGTTCTTTTCATGTGATGAAGATGAAGTTCGATCCCAATTGCTGTGTGTGTTGTATAGTTTGTTTAGAGAAGATAGTGCCCAGGTATTTGATTTAATTGGAGAAGATGGACTTGTTTGTGTGTCTATTTAATTGTCTGCACATTTCAAGAATGAGGGAAGGGATAAGGGTTTTATAGATATATATAAGTTTTGTACAATTTAGTCCCTGAATAATTTTTTTTTACAAAATAGCCCCTTGATACCAGATTTAACTAACAAATCTAACTAAGTTTGGCCTAAAAGACATAACTTGCAAGATTTTGGAAACACAAAGGACACCGCCTGCAAGATTTTGGCAAAAAGGACAGCGCCTGAAATTTGAGACATACATAAAGGAAAAAACTTGTAATTTTTTCTTTTAAAAATTAATTAATGTGGATCTTCTTTACTAAACGTCAGTTCCATAAAATGTTGTAGGTGGGGCTTTGGAGGATATTAAAGGTTGGTCCCTTCTAATTGTCATCTACACCAATCGAGTATGTATGATATCCATTTAATATTATTCTTATTTTACGTATGTTATATACGAGTACATGGTACTATGGTCGAAGAGTTTCTTCCACCTTTACTTGCCAACAACAGTTTCCACGCGCCGCAGGTTCTGCCACCGTTTGCAGGAGCTCCGTTTTTGTACGCTGTTATTGATGATTTTCTGCTTCAAGCTGGCTAAACATGGTAGTGGTTCTACCAAAAGGGTATACTTATTTTTATTTTTATTTTAATTTATATTTGTTTTGTTATTGTGAGTAAATAATATATTATGAGTAAATTACGTGTTGTTGTCTTGTTGGTATTGTTGGGTTGAGTTTATGATGGTGATGGTTAGAAGAAGGGTAACTTTAACCATGGGAATCAAACGATAAATAACCGAACCAACATGGCTCAGCGAGAGGATGTCATTAGGACAACCATTCCGATTTATATATACTTTTACTATTTGCTTGTAATAAAAATTAGTTTAGCTTCGTATTGGATGAGATATTAATGTAACATAAATGGTTTTCGAACGGAGTGATAAATTAATTGGCTGAGTCTTTTTTCAACGGAATTGGCGAGTCTTAAATATGTATATGCATGTATTTATACATCCATTTCATGTATTTATACCTCAATTTAATGTACTTTAAAGCAAAAGTTTTAGCCCAAGTTCTATTTTGGTTATTAACCGAAATTACAAGACCCAAACAAAAAACCTTCAAACTGATTAACAAAAATCGATTGGTTAATAAAATTGACTAACCGATGACTTTGATTTCAACTTTAATTAGATAAGCACTACAATAAAATGGATTAATTAATGACTTCGTTTATGACGTATATCCACTACAATGATACTACAATAAACATTATACGAACAAGAAAACTACCAGAAAAGAGTACCGCAATGCAAATTGTCACCCCCACTGCATCGCGCGGACACCCTACTAGTTACTCTTAAAGCAGGAACACGTGGTGTTATTTAGTGATTTTTTTATCAGTGACGTGTGCTCTACTGGTTATTAATCACTTTTCTGCATGAGTATTTCCCCCAGGCCCCAGGGTTTTCTTCTTGGTTTTGCTTGGTCCTTTTCTTCTGAATTTTGGCAGGCGATCGTGGTAATGTTGTTCTTACTTTCTGTTTTTTTCCTTTTCCGGTGTTTATTAGGGTTTGTAATGTTCTTTTTGCGTTGTGCATGTGAAGTGTATTTTGCTTTGTGCGACTTGATGTTTGGGGGTTGCTTTGATTGTTTTAATGGAGAAAATGACTTTTGTGTATGGGGATTAAGGTCTGATTTAAGGTTCATGATGTTTTGCACACCAGGTGTTTGATAATTTGTCTAGCTTAATTTTAATGCTTTTTTTTTATGGGTAACTTGGTCTGCAATTGTTTATGGCTTTTTGTTAATTGGTTTATGGTGGGACTTGATGATAGGGATGTATGTTGTGTCAAGCAATCCATGCTTTCATCTCTTTAGCCTTTCTAGATAGTAATACCGTCTTCAACTCCTCATTATATCTAAGGTGTTATCTTTTTTATTATGTAACGTAATACTTTCATTTTTTCCGCCAATCATGTTGCTGCTTCTTAAAAAGAGAAAAAAAAAGGTTGCTACTTCATTAGGTCTTCTCTGATGAATTTTTGACTAAATTTAGTGATTTTGTTACTTTAGACAATTTTTTATGTATAGCAATATATTACTTTGTTATTTTTATGATGATTGTTTGGATGACCCGTATTTATACTATATATGTGGATTTCTGACACGACACGAAAACACGACATGAATCTAACACGAAATTCGTGGGTTTCGGGTTTAGTCTAAACGGGTTCGGGTCAGTTTCAGGTTGAACTCGCGAACCCGTTTAGCTAAACGGGTCAGATTCGGGTCAACCATTGAGATATGATGCAATATATAAAACACCTACCAGCCAGATAAGAACATTTTGGAAAAGGTAAAAAAAAAAACCTGGTGCAATGGACAGTGACGGCTGGCAGGTCACAACCGCAGTAGCCAGACCACCGAAGAATGACGTGTGCGCTTGCTTCTGACCCGAACCAAAACCACATTTTTTCTAATCGATCCGTTTTGACCCGAAGTGTTTTTATTACAGATGCTTTGATCCGTTTTGACCTGGGCTCGCTTTGACCCAGCATGCCGCCCAATCCAATGAAAGTAGTTGAGTTATTCTGGATTGAAGTGTTTTTATCACGAAATTCTTCCCCGAATCAAAACAACCTTTTTTTTTTCTTATTGATCCGTTTTGACCCGAAGTGTTTTTATTACGAATGTTTGATCCGTTTTGACCCGAGCTCGCTTTGATCTAGCATGCCGCCCAATCCAATGATAGTAGTTGAGTTATTTTGGATTGAAGTGTTATTATTACGGAAGTTTTGTTCGATGTTAATATATTTTTTTTTTTTGCCAATTTTGTTAATGCACTTTTGCAAACCAGGTTTATTATGTTGGTCAGTTTTGATATTCTGATTGGTTTGACTTATAAGATATTCCTATTATACGTATCATGTTGGTCATAACTTTAACATGTATCATTATGTATGGTTCTGTTGATAAAAATAACATGGAAAGCATATTTAAACATATGTGGTGCATAATCTGATTAACATCTATTCAATTTTTTTTTTTTTTATTTCGTATCATGTATGTTGGGATGGAATTGTTATTTGGATTTTTCCGTTACTGTGCTTGATTTAGAATTTGCTTCACTAATGTTTTGCTGACTTATTTGATCATTTATTTGTTCTTTAGTTACTCTTTCACTCGAAGTTGTTTTCCCGCGTATGAGGAGAGAAAGAAGCAAACGAGCCAGGGAAAGAAAGGAGAGAGAGTGCTTTATCATACAATATTTGACCGTTTTCAGTCAATCATGGAACGCCCCTCGGGATGTGCCTATTTCATAGCGCCTGGGGAACATAAGTTTGATCGAGGATTGGAGAGGAGAGGTTTAATGGTGTTGAATTAAAAAGATTAAATGTTAACTTTTTGGGAAATGAATTTGTTTTGTTTCTGGCTTTCTGCTATGCTCATTGGTTTTCTAAATGCAGACAGATTATTTTTAAGATTTTTGGATGAAGAAAAGTGATTATGATTACCTTCATACTTTAGGGTGAAACATCAGTTTCCAAACAATTTTGACCATTTTTTATTAGTTCATTGCGTTTTAAGTTGCTATACCAAAGTCCATTGAATCAACTCATTGTGTTTTTTAATTTGTTTTATAAAAGACTCAATTCATTGTGTTTTAGAAAAAAAAATTGTGTTTTTTAGTCCATTGCGTTTTAGAAAAACACATTTTGAAGTGTTTTTAGTCCGTTGCGTTTTAGGTAAAACACATTTTTATGTGTTTTCAGTCCATTGCGTTTTAGAAAGAACACTTTCTTTTGTGTTTTTAGGCTATTGCGTTTTAGAAATAAGACATTTTTATGTGTTTTCTGGCCATTGCGTTTTACAAAAACACATTTTTAAAGTGTTTTTAGTCCATTGCGTTTTAGAAAGAACACTTTCTTTTGTGTTTTTAAGCTATTGAGTTTTAGAAAAACACATTTTGAAGTGTTTTTAGTCTATTGCGTTTTAGGTAAAACACATTTTTATGTGTTTTCAGTCCATTGCGTTTTAGAAAGCACGCTTTCTTTTGTGTTTTTAGGCCATTGCGTTTGTTAGGACCGGTTTTGGACTCCGTAACGATTGCGTATGACACATTCGACGTGCGGAATCCGTGAACGTGCTTGACCGAACACACGAATGTACTCAATCTGTGATTCTATAAAACGTTTGAAAGATACAAGCACCACGAATCACCTTTTGCCTTTCTCTATCTACTTTCTCTCTCTATCCTCTAAGCTTCAAATCTCCAACAAGGCAAAAGTCCTAAACTCTAACACTTAGACTCCTATTTATAGGCCAAGGGATATAATGAGAGATCTCATTATTTACATAAATGCCACCTTGCCTTTTCCTATTTATAACAATATAAAGCCTAGATTTAAACTGTTTCAGCTACGATCTTGAGATGACGGAGGCGATAGACATAAATGCACTAACAGCGTTTTAGAAATAAGACATTTTTTTGTGTTTTCTAGCCATTGCGCTTTAGAAATACGAAATTTCTTTGTGTTTTTAGTGCATTGCTTTTTAGAAAAAAAGTCATTTTTCACGTTTTTTGTCCATTGCGTTTTACGCAACTGGGTTTTCGAATTTGTTTTTTGAAAATATAGCAATAGTATATTCGTTTTAAAGATAAAAAAACACTCGTTTATTTGGTGCAATTTTTATAAAAAAATAATGTCGTATGAAAAAGTTATCAACGTTTAAAAAATGGGGGGGAATTGGATGAGAGATAAACTATTATCCTGGATTGACTAGAATGCCCTTACACAAACCCACGCGCCTCTTTTTCTTCTTCAATTTCACTCATTTAATCTTAACACTTGATTAAATCAATTGATAGTCAAGATTACTTCCTAGCATTCCTAGCAAAAAAAACTTCCTATTATATCCTAACCTGTATTTATCTTTCATTTTACTGTTTTAAAACGATTAAAAATGTTTTTTATTCATTATCATTTACAATATGTTCTATTGTTAAGCCCGTGAATCACAAGAATACTTAACATAGTAACAAATACACTAATTCAAACTATAATTGTTGATAATATATAAAGTAGTTCAAACTAATAATCGTTGATATTAGGCTAAATTTCACTTTTTGTCCTTTATGTTTCAATGTTTCGACAGACGTTGTCCTTTAACTTTAAAAATTATATTGTATGTCCTTTATGTTTGCAATCATTAACGGACGGTGTCCTTTCAGCTAAACCCAGTTAACCTTTTTATGTTAAAACCCATCACGTGTAACTTTGTAAAACTCCTTAATAGCAGGGACCATATGTGCAATACCCAAATTCTGTTGGACCGAATTTAAAGAACATCCTCCTCCCCTATTGCTGTATGCATTTCAAAATTCTCAATCTCCATGATATATGTAAGAATCTTGGAGACTAAATTACTTGAGAAATAAATTAAAAAATCGATATATATATATATATGGGTAGAGGTTCATGTAAAAAAAAGTTTTTTGTGAGAAAAATAAGAAAGAATCTACACCATTAGATCTTTGATCTAATGAGATCTAATGGTTGAGATTATAATGATAAAATTGTAAATAATGTTTACTATTAAACATATCCAAGTAATTTAGTCTCCAAGATTCTTACATACATCATGGAGATTGAGAATTTTGAAATGCATACAGTAATAGGGGAGGAGGATGTTCTTTAAATTCGGTCCAACAGAACTTGGGTATTGCACTTATGGTCCCTGCTGTTAAGGAGTTTTACAAAGTTACATGTAAGAGGTTTTAACATAAAAAAGTTAACTGGGTTTAGATGAAAGGACACCATCCGTTAATGATTGCAAACATAAAAGACATATAGGGTAATTTTTAAAGTTAGAAGGACAGCACATGTCAAAACATTGAAACATAAAGGACGAAAAATGCAATTTAGCCTTGATATTATATAAAGTAATTCCAATTCCACTTTAATAATAGAGTCTTGAAATGTAAGTTGATAAGTTGATGTGTGAAAGCAGGTAGTAGTTTTGGACTTTTGGTGTATAAAGCGGTTGATAAAAGGAAAAAGAAGATGGGGCGGCCCACATCTCACTGCTCAAACACCGCTTGACCAAACATGATTGGTTGTTAGAGCCCAAGTTAGGACGGCGTAGACTAAACCTAGTGGCCAACAACCACTTTAGACGATCATAATTTCTCATCTATTAAAGCTATGTGGCATTTAAGATATTGGATAGAATGTGACAACAGGTTTTAACGGTGTTGGAGCATCTATAGTAGGGTCCATCAGCTACATTGACTAGGAAAAAATGCTAACACGAAAAAGAGGACGGGAACAGTGGCAGATCTAGAAAATTATTATAGGGGTAATGTTTTAACGAAAATAGGTAACGAAATCGAAAAAACGTTAAATTTTTCCAAAGTTTACACTACCATCGGAGCGTTAAGGGGTAACGGAGGTTACCGTTACCCCTTCTTGAAGGGTAGATCCGCCCCTGGATGGGAAAGATAGGACATATGATCTATAGTCAAACAGTCAAAGGTAAGACGAGAAGAGAAAGAGAAGCCAAGGGTCGTCTGTGACTTATGAGAGATGACTAGACCGAAGAAAGAGGGGCAAGCTATGATCTATGTGTTGTCCGTCTATAGGAGAAGCAACACATCTATGTGATAAAGAAGAGAGAAAATGTGTGCGATCTGTGAAAGAGGAGAGGGAATGGCCGTGATTTGTGGGAAAATCATAGACGGTCTGACGTGAAAGCATTTGTACTCTCCCAACCGGTGAAGGTGTCCGATTAGAGCTTTGATTTTAATTTTGATTTTTTTTTTGTCTTTCGACTTTATTAACCTTGAATATTAGTGAGCAAAATTATATTTTTCGTTAGTTAACGTGTCTTATTAGCTGTCAAGTTTTAACACGTTTAAACCACTTTGAACCATTCAACATGCTTCCCTTTTAGGTAAGATAATTACATTGACCTATATAAGATAACATAACTTATTCTTAGTAAACCTTTTGTTGTTGTCTTGTTGACTCCTTTTGGAAACTTATCTATGTATGTCACAATTTAAGGTAAGTGGAAATTTCGATTTAACTTCTGTATAAAGGGTCAAAAAAGACGAAAGTAGAATAGTCTAACACACAAGTTGAAACAAACAGTAAAATATATATAGAAACACACAAAAATGTGTTAATTGTGCAACACAAGCAACCTACCCCCCATCTCGCAACATCTGTAGAAAAGTTGTTCACGGAAGTTGGTTTTTGATATATAATATAAATATAAATATAATATAATATAATATAATATAATATAATATAATATAATATAATATAATATAATATAATATAATATAATATAATATAATATAATATAATATAATATAATATAATATAATATTGTGATCCATCATTAAAGTTCAACATTTAATTTAAACCAAACTAATAAAGTACAATCATAAAAATCACAATAAAACACTTAAACAGGTTCAATAAACATAAAACAAAAGGTACAAAAGACACCTATTAATTCATCACAGATTTCACTAGTAAAAGTTAGCAAAATCTATGAAGCACAAACATAACACACAAACTCTAAACCAGCGTTTAGTTTCTACTAAGTCAGGTTTGAGATGGACGAAGACAAACACGCACCTCGTGTTCTTCAGGCCCGACACGGTGTTTGGGCACGATTATCTCAAGCAAAGTCCCCGTCTCGTCCCTGTAAGCTTCTAAATTCGCATCTTCCGGAATCGGCAATGGCAGCTGGATTTCCCTAACAAATTCTCCCGGCGGGCAGTGCTCCGGGGCTAAATCCGTCATTTTAAACATCCGGTTTTGTCTTTTTAGCACGGGTCTACACCCGGTGCTTACACACGAAATCTTGACTATCCCTTGTGAGAGTGTGTTTCTCCATGTAACTTTAACCCTTTCGAGATCAACACAAGGCAAACTGACCACAATCAAGAAACCCTCTTCGTCTTCGTATATAGTTTTAGCAGCTGTAACAGGCCCGGTCGCGTTTTTTAACACACCCGAAACATCGTTCACCCAATGTGGCCCCGCGTGATGAACATCAAGAACCGAATCAGAGCTTTCATCGTCATTCCCGTGTGGGGAATTGTTCTTCCGCCGCTTATTATTATTACAACCCGCTAAAAGATCCATCCCGTATCCGTTTACATCACCATGCGCGTGATCTGATAACTGCAACCTCTTCTGTTGCTGCTGTTGTTGGTGATGATGATTACCATTAGACAAATTATCCTTCAGAATCAGCGGTCGTTCGATTTCAAAATCAGTATTCGGAAGATTCCTCCACGAACCGAAATCACTTGCTTCGAGAGTTATAGAGAAGTTCAAATCTCTTCCAGTAAGTTCCATCCACCTTCTTCTTTCTTCTTCATCTAATCCCATCAAATTCGGCGAACGAACAACTTCAATCCCATGAACACACTGAGGATTCGACAGACCTCGATAATGTTTCCTTTGCATCCTATGCGACCTTACGAAACCCTTATCAGCACAAAACGGAAACGGCTTTTCCCCTTGTCTCGAATGCCCGTTCATATAACTCCTCAACTGCATCTTCCCCAACGCGTTCTCGGGCCTCTCCTTAAACGCCCACATATACATATTCTCCATATCATGTTGAACCAAGAACACATCCAACTTCAGCTCAGACTTATCATACCCGTTCTCCCGATTCCCTTTATTCTTCGACTTCTCATTCAAGGCCGGCTTAAAATAAAAATTAAAGAAAAACCAAGCCCCCCACATACTATCAAGCCGTTTCGCAGACTTCTTCCCACTTTTCGTCACACTAATCTGCGTCTCGGTCTGATAATGCTGAGAACCTAAACCAGCGTCTAACAAATCACACGAATCATTCGGCGGGCTCGGCTCCACCGAGAAAGGAAGATTAATATCGGGCGGTAGCGTCAGATCCACCGCCCGATTCATCTCCCGGTCGAACAAGCTTGAATCCATGGACAAAAAATGATTATTATCCATAGACAAGGTCGTCAACAAACCCCCATTCATCTTTTCTTTAGCAGGCATTTCAACAAACACTTGGGGGGTCCCTTTTTAGTTTTATCACTTAGGGTTTCAAAATGCAAGATTCACAAACCCTAACAAGAAATGGATCTAGATCTATCTATGGGATTAAAGAAATCAGTCCACATCGTAGCCGATATGAATGATAGCGCATCGGAAACAATTAAACCGTCTCAGATGCATATTGAAGGCAGGAAAAATAAGAATAATATCATGAGCTAATAATAATAATAATAATAAGTGTAATTGATTTAGTAAATGGTGGTGATGAATTAGATATGTAATGGATTACAAGGGTAAGGTTAAGGAGATCCTGACCCTAGAAAAGTCAAGGTATTGAGAGGAGATAAGGGATAAGATCGAACGGTACCTGTGAAGACAACGCATCGGATCGGAGGAGGGCAAGATGAGTTATGGGGATAGAGGATGAGGCGTTAATGGAGGAGAGAGCTTTAAAGGGGTGTTTGTGTGTGTAGGTTTCGCGGTGGTGGGGGAGGAAGAGAAAAACCTACACCAGATGAAACCACCCGGTTTGTAGTGACAGGTGGATCAAACGCCGTCTACTCCTGCCGTCTACATATTTTTAAATCATGGTTTTCACATGGGATTTTATGCCCTATCAAATATCTTATTATTATACAACTAGAGTTGGTTATCTTATCACCATAGCATCCCCAACTATTCTATTCTAGATCAATGACTTTCTTAGTAAGAGGTGATAGGTTGGAGTTCGTCTAATACAAGTTTTGTTTTGTATTAAGCTAGAGGGTTCTTTTGACTTGGGGTTTTCTTCTGGGTGGGTGGGTCGATGATTCATTTGACAGGGTGATTCCGGATGTTAAGGTCTTTGTTGTTAAGAAAAACTAGATCTAGTTGTATGGATGGGGTTCAAACCCTAATACGCTTCGAGTAAGTTAAAAAAGTTAAAATTGGTTTGTGATTTGTTGGTTTGTTGAGTGTATCTTACTGGTTCGGTTTGGGTTAAACCGACTTCAAATAAGAGGGATATAAACCGTTAGAAACCTACGGGTTGTATTGGTTCCAAATTGGCAGAGCCGTCTCTTGGGCCTGCCAACCCGTGCCATTGCTCGATGTCCAAATTTTCAAAGGGCCCGAAAGGTTTCTATAAGCTTTTAAATATATACTAAATTATATATTTAATATATGCATCCACTTACAATACAAAAAATGTTGGTGGTGTAGTGAAAAAATCATCCTAAAATAATATAAAGGTCGCAAGTTCAAGTTTTATCTCCATCATATGATTTCATTTTTTTTATAATTCATTTCCCCAACAATCACAATTTTGGGCCCAACTTTTTTTGTCGCCCGAGGCTTAATTTTTTTTTAGAATTCTCGAGAACGGCTCTGCAAATTGGTTTCTATGTATATTGGTTTTGGTTTTGACTTTTGGTTCTCGATCTGGTTTTGTTGTGCACCTTTATAGATACAAAACAATCTCATACATATAAAAACTATTAATAAAAGATGGTGAAATTTAGACAAACTATACATATGTCTTGGTATAATGGAAACAGAGAGTCTTCTCGAGGAATAGAAATAGTAGAAAACAAATTATTCTTTAAATATAATAAATAAATATAGTAGGCTACTAATAACAGGTGAAAAATATGGTGAAACAGTATAATATTAACATATAATAAATACTTTAAAGTATAAAATCACTTTTTTTCTAGTGTTTACTTTTATCGTTTCCATTAAGATAATTAATTGTATGTGTCACCGTAAAAGTGACATTATAAAAATGAGTTGTTAGTGACGTGTAGAATTTGATTATGGTTATCCTTTTTCTATTATTTTTGTTGAAAATAAAATAGGTTTGATGAAGTTAAGGATGATGTAAAGAGACTATTTGAAAATATAAATTTAAATTACAACTCATTTTTTATATGAGATTGTGTAGAAAGTGGTCCATATCGGGCGGGTCACCATAAGAAATTGAAACTTATCGTAAAAGCATGAACTCATACAATCATTATGACTTATATAATCATAAACTATAATTGCTAACACGAATTGCAGTCCGAATAGTTTCAAATATTGTACGCAACGTGCAACAAAGTTTCAAATAATCGGTTTCGATCCACCTGGGAAGCCTGACAGACTAAAACCGATCCATGCAAAAACTAAATAATGTAAATATAGGTCGGGTCGAGGGTCTATATTTTTACAAATTATCAGTTTTGTATTGGCTTTGTCATTTACAAGCTATGTCGGATCCTTAATGGCCCGTGAAAGTAATGATATATGGGTGTTCAAAGTCTCGAGTGAGAGGACAACTTTGACACTTAGCGATGTGTTTAAAGCATTGCAAGATAGTTAAAGAATGGCGAGCTTTTTTTTGAACGGCGAAAAGATTATATAAAAGGATGATGGATAGAAAATGCTAACCAAACATCAAGAAAAATTACAAAACAAGGAAACAAGGAGTGGGTTTTTCAACTACTCGGTCCATGAAACTCACTTTAATATTCCTATTAACGAGCCATAAATATGAAAGTTGAGCAATTTTATCAAATATAAGCTCCGTCTTCAAGTCAGTTGCTTAAAAAATTACTTCACTCCATCTTTCCAGACGACCCAACAATACATAAAAATGATGCCTTCGACCACTTGTTTCTTAACCTTCTAAATACGAGTAGAATCGATCCAATTAAACACCTCTTTAGGTTGAATAGCTATCGGGCCCGTGAGATCCAACCAAGCCAAAACTTTCCTCCATGCATGTCCCGCCATATGACAATACCCAAGAACGTGATTGACACTTTTAATCTCCAAAGAACAAAAATGAACGGAATATCGAACCCCTTGTTGCATACGTTAACACGATTGTTAAATGATCAAGAAGTAGTCTCCAAAGTAGATATATTAGGGGCTGTTTGGCAACTTCTGAATAGTTAAGTGTTGAACCAGTAAGAGATCTGAACCATTAAGTTCTGAACCAGTAAGAGGTCTGAACCACTAAGAGCTAGTATAATCCTTAACCGTTCAAAGGAAAATGTCTGGCCAATTCAGATTAGAAGTATTAACCATTCAGACTTAGTGTAATGCTTAACCATTCAGACTCAGTATAATGTTTAACCATAATTTGCTCATGAAACAAACAGTCTGAACCATTAAGTGTTGAATGAGTAAGAGGTCTGAACAATTAAGAGCTAAATAAACAGCCCCTTAATCTTTCTATGAACCCCTTATTCCACCTTGTCTTTATTGGGGCATCCGGAAGCATATTCTTTTCAATGGCTTTTCTAACCCATTTCATAAAAAGGACATCTTGATTCTCAAAGTCCCACTGCCAAGAGTCCTCACTCTCTAACCAATTCACGGTACTCACCATCAATTGGATGCCTAATAGTTGTATCTCCTCTATCCCACCTGTTAACTTTCTTCTCAAATTCCATCGACATTGTCCATCTTATCTCATCTGATTAATAGTACAACCTTGTCATTCTCAAGAGAATATAATATAGTAAAAGATATCGCTAATGTTTCCCCTATCCACAGTGGCGAAGCTTGAAAATTTCCACCGGGGGGTCGGAAGTCACCGAACCTAAAAATTCTATATAAGTAATTTTTTTTTTAAAACCGGGGAGGGGGGGGGGGGGGAGGGCGAAAACGTATATACCTAAAAAATTATACACGAAACGTAGATACATAAACGCCCTTGCCTATCCAAATGTCATTCCAAAATGAAGGATCATTATCTTTTTCCCATGGATTTCCTCATTGCCAGTAGAGGGGACCAACCTTTGTCATTTAAAGAATTAAATTGTGTATACACTTCACAATCCTACTCTAACCCCCACCCTACCTTTACCACTTATATTTTTATTGAAAATATCTTCATCATTTATCGAATTGACGACCCTCACCCATAAGGCATCTTTACTACTATGATACCGCCACTTTCATTTCAAAATACAAGCCATGTTTAGTACCATGGGATTACCAATCCCTGACCTTCCTTTTCCTAATCCGCCACCACTAAATCTCACTTTATCCATGCTTTTTTTCTAGAGTTACCAACCCCACCCCAAAAAATTGGAGCAAAGACTTTAAGCTTATTGCATACCTATGTAGGCAAAAGGAGGATATATAAATAATACATAGGTACCGACTCGAGGATCAAAGAAATAATTGTTGCTCTTCCTTCATAGACATTAGATTAGCCGTCTAAGTTACGAGTTTTGACAAAAACTTAGTTTCAATCGGTTTCCATCCTATTTCATAAGCCATTTGTTCAACCACCGGGACCCTAAGATGAGTGAATGGCATGAAAGTCGGTTTACACCCATATTTCATCGCCATTTTACAAACACCATTGATCTCAACTTCTATTTCAGATAAATTTGATTTTGACGCGTTCAGTTGCAGCCCTGACGCTAAGTAAAAACAATTTAAAGCTCAGATGATATTCTCTATGTTATCTTGAACCCACTTACCAAGAATAATCACATCATCCGCAAAGAAATGACGAGACAAAGGAGTTTTCTATTTACGAACTTCTGCTTGCTTAAACTTTCCCGATTGCACTAATATATTCATGATCACATTGAGGCTCTCCATAGCCAAAATGAATAGGAATGGAGATAGAGGATCTCCTTGGAGCAATCCACGCTTAATAGTAAACTCTTACGTCGGACTTTCATTTACGATGACCGATGTTGTTGTCGACTATAGATAAGCTCTTATCATAGAAATCCATTTAAATCCAAATCCCATATATTCCAACACCGAAATTAAATAATTCCATGCCATAGAATCATAAGCTTTAGCGAAATCCACTTTAAAAATCATTAGCTTCTTTTACTTTTTCTTGTACCAGCCAACTGTTTCATTCAGATGATTTAAAGGACCATCCGAATTTTGTCGACCTTTAACAAAAGCCGATTGAACTAGGCTTACAAGCTTGTCCACCACCTTCGATAACCGATTGGCAAGCAACTTTGTAATAATCTTCTATTGTAGGTTAATTAAACTTATTGATTTATAGTCCGAGACCAATAAATGATTATGTGTTTGGAATAACTGTAATGAAAGAAGTATTGCATCCCCCACAAAAATTTTGGTTCTTAAAAAATCTAAAACGAACTCCATGATATCTGATTGTGAAGTACCCCAAACGTCTTTTAACCCATGAAAATGAAAACCATCCGGTCTCGAGGATTTTTCAACCCCGCACTCCCAAATTTCCTCCCTAACTTCCCCAATAGTCTGATTACTATCCAACATATTCACCATGCACTCGTGTAACGCCCTGCTTCTTTGTACTTTCCATAATTAGAAAGTCTTATTTGTATTTCTATTTTTGGAAGTCTTGTGTTCTTGTAATCGTTCTTTCTTTGTAATCGTTGTAAAATCCGAGACTTGGATCATAAATAAAACTCGTATTTCGTTAAATTCATATTGTACATACTTTATACATGCCCATACATTTAATTTTGTGAAACATTTGATGCTTATTCGCAATTCTTGGAAACTATGTGCCAAACTTGCAAATATGTGAAACTTATGCATAATACGTCTTTTGATCGAATACAATACTTAAATACGACAAATATATGCTTATTCATACTTGTATTATGTTCATGATACATGATTAATCCTTACAATATGCTTTTATTACATAAAACACCCTTGAAATACATTAAAACCCTCAAAATAAACAACAGGGGGCTGTTTTGCCGAAAATCAAACTTAAAATCCGGAACCTGACCCGTAGCGTCACGCGACGGGTATGGATGGATGCTGTCGCGTGCGGCGACGCCCCTGATCCGCCAGAATGTTGTTTCAGCTTTGATTATTGGCCAATTTTGTGTTTGTTAAGTGTGTTTCTTGCACTTAATGTCCAACTAACCTCACCTAATCACCTCCTATAAAACCCAACTCAATCCCACACTTGATTCACTTTACAAACACACTAATCCACTCTCTAATCACTCCAAATCTGGTGCAAAAACAATAGTAAAAGTCAGAATCATTTCAAGTTGCAAAAGTGAGTTTAACCTCACTTATCTTCCATCTTCTTCATCCTTTCTTGCTTCTTAGCACTTGGAACAACCCTAGGGATGTTTCCATAGGTTTTCCATGGAAAACCAAGGATGGAACATCACCATAAAAGGGTTATAAGTGCAAGAAATTTTCTGTTTTGTACAAGAACTTTGATAAACATGATTAAAATTGAGGAAACTCGTCTCAAACCTATGCCTTTATGCTTATAACCACTTCTATGGTTAGTTAGGCTTAAAAACAAGCTTGAGACATTCAAAATCAGAGGATTAATCCTCACAAACTTTTTGTTTTGTTCTAGGGTTTAACCCACAAGTGATGTTCAAGTTCAAGACTTGATGTAAGTGTGATTTAGGATTAACTTGGGTTGTCCTACAAAAATCCACACATTGCTTGATGATTTGTTATAGATTAGTGTTTAGTATTCTTGTATTACTTGTAGTTCATGACCCTCCTTGTATGTTCATAACATCAAGTGTAGTGGTGAACACTTAGAGGTGCCTAAATGGAAGACTTTTCTTCCTACCTCCTACATGATTTCTATGACACTTAAAGAGGTACCTAAATGGAGAATTTATCCTCCTACCTCATGCTTGAAATATTGGACATAATAATATGTATATAATATATGTAATACTCTTAACAAACCAAACCTTTGATGATGAACAAATGGACATTGTCAAGTAGTAAGTTTATCATCCAAACATCATATGTTAAGGATGGTTATTTTCATATGTCTAAGTTCTTATTGTTTAAATTCCTAAATCTTTAATCTACCGTTACTCTCCGATACTCATACGCCTTGTTTACTTCGTGTAGAAGGACTTGGTGTTCCAACCTCCTAATCAACAAACAACCCACTCGCGGATTCTCAAGTTCAAGACTTGCAAAACCGTGAGTACACTTGACCCATTTACTTTTAAAGACACTTTGGGTTGTAACATGTTGTTATACAAAATACACACTCACACACTTAAACATTCTTTATACTCTCAATTCGTGATACATGCTACTTGTTTACTTAGGTTCATGCTAGAATATACATGTTGTATGTCATTAACTTTGCTAAGCCCTCAATTTAACATATATAGCGCTATAGGAGTAGCACACCACTCGTTGGGGTCTTGTTAAGTCTTTATTCTAAACGGTCTCGTCACTTTTGTGGCGAGGGATGCTAAATACTAGTGGACTCTTGGGTTTGACGTATTGCTATGCATGCTAGTTACCTTGTTTACAAATTGCCATGTGGATTCGAGATAATGCTTTTTATACTTATGCTATACTTATTCAAACCTTGTGTACTCGTCTTTGCTGTTGCATTGAAATTATTTTAAACTTGTTACTGGTTGAGGATGATGATGCTATGAAATGAAGTAGCGATGATGCCTAGATACACATTTAGACGTCTTAGGTTTAAATTGTTGTATCAATTTTGTTATGTTTATGTTATGAACAATGTTGTTATTTGAATTTCTTGTAATGTGTTGACAATTTTATTATGAAATGAAAATGGTTGATTTAAATATTGTCACAAATAGTGTTATGAAGTCTCTTGCAATCTATTTCGTCTCATCCCGATGATTCTGCCATCGGTTGGGGTGTGACAGATTGGTATCAGAGCCATAACTATAGGGAATTAGGTTGAACTGCCATGTTCGACCTAGTCTATAGTCGGAACCATATTTTGACCATTCTTGATTCTTGCTTAAAATGTTATTCTTCCTACTTTGCTTCTACATCTTCTTTTTGGTCTTAATATTTACATAATGTCTTTCCTAAGACATTTTACACAATACACAATACACTTGAAGACTTGTAGACACTCTTTATACAAAAGAGACGAGTTTACCAAAATAGGCATGAAACCCACAATTTGGCGAACGACTCTCATTCTGCTTATTCTTATTTTGCACGGAATTTCGCCATTAAGCTAGGAGTGAAATCCACATCTTAATGGTAAATTTCTAATTCAAACTCTAGTGGACCCTCGTCAAAGTGTTGAAATTATATTTTGACCCGACGAGTACCAACCACATTAGGGTACGAAATTGTCAAGTTAGGGGTGAAACCTGCACCTTGTCGATTAAGTCCCATTCCTCGATTTTCAATCTCGCCAAAGTTTCGATTGTTTCAATCGATTAGAGAAGTGTAGTAACTGGAAAGGTAAGATAGCGTTAATCGCTTCTCGACGAGAGTATCTTACCTATAGGCCAAAGGACGTTTCTCCAATTTGAAAGGACTTTCGATTCACTTTGGAATAGTCGACGTTTCTCTACCCGAAACAATCTTATGTTTTATGAGCCTATCTTTTATGTGATTCAATTTATATGTGATTTTATACTTGTTACCTCGTTCATTTCAAAACCGCTACACAATTCGCACGTCTCGCGCAATAAAAAACGATAATAATTCTCGCGAACAAACTAAATTTATACTCTTTTTACGCCTTCATACGTGTTTATACTTGTTGAATCCATGCTAATTATGTGAACCATACGTGTTACATCATGCATATATGCTTAAACTTACTTATTGTGAATTTATGATCAAGTCTTATCCTTTTCCTTCTCTTTCGATTCCTTAGATGTCGTTCAACGGTGCCTCCAAGAGAGCCAAGTCCAAGAGGGGTTCCACCTCTGCCTCAATGCCCAAGAAAGATTGTATAAAGTTCATGGCCAAGCAAATGGCCAAGGTCATACCCGATATTGTGAGCAAGATTCAACCAAACAACGATTGACCGCATGGCTCTGTCGATTCGAAGGCAAAAAAACCCAAGCCAACGTTCCAGTTCAAGCAATTTATGGCTTGTAAACCTCTAGGGTTTACTGGCAAAGATGGCGCTACCGCCATGATGAATTGGTTTGATGCGATTGAGCTTACTTTCTTGCAAAGTGGATGTCCTGATGAGCTAAGAACTTTGAACGCGACTGGAGTTTTCCGTTCAAGGGCACTCAAATGGTGGACCGCCGACCGCAACAAGAGGGGAAATGATGTTGCACATGCCATGCCTTGGGACGAGCTTAAGCAGCTTATGAAAGACCACTTCTGTCCTCCTCACGAACTCCAAAAGTTTGAGAACGAATTTTGGAACTTAACGTAAAAGGGGAGCGACATGGATGGTTTGATTACACACTTCAAACAACTCAGTGTTCTTTGCCCTGGACAGGTCGAATCCGTCCCCAAAACCATAGCCAAGTTCATTCGTTGTGTTGCACCTTCCTTGGTTAACCATGTTGCCTCTGCTTGCCCTAAAACCATAAAGGAAGCCTTTAGCATAGCCACTGAGGTTAACAACAATTGCGTTCTTCATGGAACCTATGATAAAGTTTCAACGAAGAATGCTCATTAATCCGTCACTGATACCACCGATACTACCACCGTTGTTGAACCTTCATCCTCCCAATCAAAGAAAAACCGAGGCAAGAAGCGGAAGGCTTCAAGCCAGATTTGTGCGGTCGTCACTCCACCAAACCCTCAACCCATCCAATCAGTAGCTGCCGTTAATCCCACAACCCTAGAACCACCAAGAAGAAATTACACTGGGACATGGCCCAAGTGTAACCAATGTTCTTACCATCACCCTACTGGCACCCCATGTCGCAAATGCGCCACCTGTTACAGGCTGGGGCATTTCGCCGATTACTGTCGCTACAACCCAAAGCCTGCCCAAGATCAGGCTATCGTTGCAAACCCTAATCCTAATCAGCTTCAACCTCAAGCTGCTCCTGTGCGAGCATGCTTCAAGTGTGGTGATCTCAATCATTTAGCCAACATGTGTCCTCAGCGTAATCAACCTCAGCAGCAGCAACAGGCTCAGCAACCAGCTAGGGGCCGAGCTTTTCTCCTCACCACTGCTCAAGCTCAAAACGCGAATGACGTCATTACTGGTACGTTTCTTTTGAACCATGTTTATGCTTCTTGTCTATTTAATACTGGTGCGGATAAAAGTTTTGCGTCGTTAGAATTCGAACCTTTGCTTATGTGTAAACGCTCCAAGTAGCCAAAATCTTTCGCTGTCGAAGTCGCTAATGGTAAATCCGCCGCTATCGATTCCGTTCTTTCCAATTGTTCCTTGATTCTTAATGATCATACTTTCTCGATCAATCTTATACCTATGCAAATGGGTAGCTTTGACATCATAGTAGGCATGGACTGGCTCAGGCGAGTTCGTGTTGAAGTTGTTTGTTCTGAAAAGTTTATCCGCCTTCCTCTTCCAAACGGTGATTCTCTACACGTGTATGGCGAGATACCTTCTCAAGGTCTCAAGCTTATGTCGTGTATCCAAGCGAACAAATGCTTGCGCAAGGGTACCTTCGCCTTTCTCGCCCATATTGTGGAAAAGAAGGACAAAGGCCCAAGCATAAGCGACGTTCCCGTCGTAAGTGATTTTCCCGATGTGTTTCCCGATGATCTTCCTGGTCTGCCTCCTGCTCGTTCTGTCGACTTTCGCATCGATTTAGTGCCTGGCTACGCCCGTCGCTAAGTCTCCCTACCGTTTAGCACCCTCTGAGATGCAAGAGCTCTCGAGTCAACTTCAAGAGCTCCTTGATAAAGGTTTTATACGCCCTAGTACTTCTCCTTGGGGCGCTCCCGTTCTATTCGTCAAAAAGAAAGATGGGTCATGTAACACCCTTTAAATTAAATCAAGGTTTAACGTATAGTTTACGAAATGGATCATGTAATTAAGTTTACACATACATCGGAAATACGGGTTTATTAAAAACTTTTACAATTTAAAAGTTTACAACGTAATGTAATTAAGTTCGTCATTTAAAAGTAACAATGAGACGTCGTGCGGAAGCTTGTTTCTTGATCGTGTTCGGTTCTTCATTGAGCTTGATCGTCCTCCGGTATTAGAAATATACCTACAACTCATAAAACATGAGTTAGATTAGTCATACGTAGCTTAAAACGTATTTAAACGGGTTCGCAATGCATATAATATTAAAATAATTTTTTTTTCGAATTTTTGGAGCCCGTCGCGTCGCGCGACGGCTCCTTGCTTTTGCCGTCGCGTGGCGCGACGCCCTGCTTTGTCCAGAATTGTTTGTTGCTGAACTGCAGATTCCCAGCTCAAAACTCAAACTTATAATTCAAAAAAACGTGCATAACTTTTGTTCTATTTATCCGATTCACGTGATTCTTTTTCTCACGCGATCGTAATTTAATTCTCCATCTTATGGAGTTAAAAATCCGTCATTCAAACTAATAAAATTCTAAAATTTTAAGCATTCGGCTTATTACCCAAAATCAACATTTTGACCCGTTTGAATTTAAGACCTCCAAACTTGTTTCTAGTTAATCATAAATCATATATCAAAGTGTTTAACTCAATTCTCTATCTCGGATTCTTAACTTTTGTGAATTACGCGGCAAACACCTAAGTTACGCGCGTAATTTATTTTGACCCAAAATCGTACATATAACTAATATCTTATTTATGCGTACTTGGATCGGTCAACATATAGACCCGTTTCATTTTTTTATACCTTGATTTTATTAGCCGCTAATTCAAGCGACGCATTTATTCAATTTCTGTTCAATCCTGTGAACATATAACTTGACAAACAAATGTTAGTCGATATTGCCAAATGGTGTTATCATCACCATTTGGCCCGTTTGGCCTATATGACCAAAGCTTTACATACATAACAAAACATGGTTTTTAACTACCAATTCACCCATCCAACCCATTTCGGTGTTTACCATTAGATGCTCTTTTTTTTTTTTTTTTACTAACCAAGGTTTTTCATCCTCTTATATGTTTCGTATTGTTTTATGTCGGAAACATATTCCGGGTATAGCTTTTTATTGTACTTACAATCTATGGATAAATACATGTCTAATAAAAGGGTGTAAGCTTTTACTTACCTCGCATCCAAATTACGCTTTCCTTTTCGTACTTGCTCCGTTTGACTCGCTTCATACCCAAGCCTCCATCTAGCTTGTCAAGAGTCAAACTATCATCATAATTCACAAGGTGGTTAGATTAGTCATTATAACCACGACTATTCCACCTTACGTATTTTCTATGTCAGAACTACTATTCGACTCCGTCCATTGTTAGTTTAACTTTTCAAAAGTTAACTACCCTTAATTATATGATATGTGCATATAAGCTAAATCGACTTCAAAATTAAAATTTGTATTACCCCACATCACACGTAATTAGTCGAACTAGGAAATTACGCGTTTGATTCATAATTTCAACATATGAACATTGTGGGTGTAACACCCTTAAATTTTTACTTGAATTAATTACTAATTTTATACATTTTTATACCAAAAGATATTAAATAACATAAGTTTCATAAGTAGCCTAACTTTAGTCAACTAATGACTAAGTTGGAACATTCAAAATTTGTTTAAGAAATTGTTTACAACCCATGAACAAAATCTAAGTATGTTTAAAACATTGCGGAAGCTTCAAAAATCGTGTTCGGTTCTTCATCATTCGCTTGACCGCCATCCGTAAGATCCACCTTGTTACCTATGGTCAAAATTTTTAAAACATTAGATCTAACACAGTTATATAGCACGTAAATATAAAATCCAACATCAAAATCTAAATAACAAATTAATGTTTTGTTTTCTGGTTCCACCGTAACTTACGGTGTGACCGTAAGTTACGGTAGATTCTGGAAGTCCCTGGTCACCGTAAACCAAAAGAAAACTGCCGTAAACACTTGATCCCTACCGTAAGTTACGGTACTACCGTAAGTTACGGTACTACCGTAACTTACGGTAGTTGCTGGAAATCCATCACTTGTTTGTTGTGTTCATTGTACTCAAAACCCAACCCTCGGATTTCACTTTTCTAACAACCTATACATTGAATTCTCGTATTTCTAACGTGCTATTTATTAACATATATCAAAGATCAATCCGTTATAAACCGGAGCATTAACCATGCCTTACTTGATTATTCGACCCGTTTGGCTCGTCTACGGAATTCCTTCCTTATGACGACTACCAACGAGTTCTAAACAACTTTTGACCAATTATTCAATATAGCGACATCACCACTTTAATTCATAGCAACCTTTATTCTAAATTTCCACTATGCGTATTACAATAATCAAAATCTACTAAATGTAACGAATCAAGTTACATGCCTTAGTGTATGCCCTTCAACCGCGAATCGCCACCGGCTTGTCCACTTGACGTTCCGGTATCCTTTCCTATAGAGTTCAATTTTATCATATTTAGAACTCCTTGTAATCACAATTTCGCATAATAGCCAAAACATCACAATTAGGTGTTTTAACTACAAAATTCTAGTTTTAAGCCTTCTTTGAGGCATTTCAACAAACACTTCATAGGCAGAATTTTTATATCTTTCGTATTCAATTTCATAGCTTGCTAATTATCTAACTTGTCAACAAATAAGCCCTCACATAGTATTTAAACATCATATCTTTCTGGAATCACTATCTATAATCAAATTACACTAGGATAATCATTCTAAACCCTAATGTTCATCATTATCTTGTAAAACCCACAACCCACCTTCAAGGTGTTCATGGAATTCTCTGAATTTGAACATGATTTCACATGTAGTTGTCTAGGTTTCACTCCTAGACACTATATCATCCTTAATCTAATCACATAACACACATGCAACATCTGATTTCGGATTTTCCAAAATCATGAGAATTTCAAGTTTAGAGATTTCATCAGATTTTACATACCTTATAATCCTCTTGCAACGAGGATCACGATTCTATGCTTTAATTTCGTTTCCGACTTGGATTGAGCCTTCAATTTACTGATTTTGTGTGTGATTGAGTTTTAGAATGGGGGTGTCGCCCCCCTGCTTGTTCTTGATCGACCAGCCCCCTAGTGGGGTGTTTGGTTTTTATTTTTATCAAATTCTACAACACAAGTTTCTCTTTTATCATCTTTAGTCCCTTAACTTTTATTTAACATAAAGTTTTGGTTATTTAACCCTATTTCATGTTATTTCTAGACTTTTGTTAACTAGGTTAAATTCCTAGTTGGTAAATTCTCATTTATTTATACTTTAAAATTTTAGTATAAAGTTTTATATTTTTCGGGGTGTTACAGTGGGCAAGATTTATAACATCAACAATCAAGTTTCGTATCACTGAAAATAGGCTGTTTTTGGTGACTTGTTTAACCTGTTTACAAGTCTTAAAAAATTATGATTTTTTATGTGGCGTACCACTCGGAGGGTTAGGCATTGTGTTAAAATTTCAAGATCTAACTCTTTACCAAAAATTCGTAAAAATTCATTTGCTAAGCTGCAATCAGATTCGTCACTTCTGACTGCAGCTTACGGAAAAATTCATTTAAAATTCCTCGTTTATCCGATTGACGAAATTCCAATTGGAGATTCTTTTAATCACTTAAAGATATCTACAGTAAAAATTTGAGATCATAACTAAATTCCTAAATTGAGTTATGACATTCGTAATGGGCTGCAAATTCTGCCAGAAAACGCAGCTTGAACCTTCGATACGGAAAAATTCATAAAACGCTCAATTTTCGTCGAAAAAATACGATTCCAGTGGGGTTTTAAAGATATTTCCTGGAATTACATTTTAGACTCAAGAAACACATGTTTTTGTCACGTTTTGTAAAGGTTACAGCCAATACAAGTCGGCTGTAAATTCTGATCAGGAGCTGTTTGAATTCAGCTTTCAATTTAAGCATATTCTTGACATCATAACACTATTTTTAGCAATCAAAACCCTAAAAACATCTCATACATGAATTTAGTATCAACAAAAATCTGAATCTACTTGAGCTAAGCCTGGTTTTAACATATACGTGTCTAGGGTTTACTCCTAGACACTACTATGTTCCTATTTCATCCATATAACAATCATGCATCAACAATTTCTGAATTCTCTAAGTTAATTAGAATTTCAAGTAGAGATTTTCTATCAAATTTCACATACCTTATGACCCCCTTGCAATGGAGTACACCAATCTAGGCTCGGATTTCATTTTGGAATTGATCTTGACCTTCAATTTGTGAATTTTTGGGTGAGTTAGGGTTTTGAAGAAACCTGGTCGCCCCCTTCTGTGTTCTAGTCGATCCACACACCAGTGTGTGTGTTGGATTTTTCTTTTAGTTGTTTTTAATAAAACTTGTTTCATACTTGGCACTTTTAACCCTCCTACTTTCATGAGGTTTTTATTTTGGGTGTTTCTAACACTCTAATTTATTATCACTAAACTCTTATCTAACTAGGTTAGTTTTATCACTAGTTAGTTTATCTCGTTAATATCAACGTCGGATTTATAATAAAAGGATTTATATTTTAGGGGTGTTAAAACACCCCGTTACCTCGGGTCTTTTATAAGCTTTATTTCCTCCAAAGCTTTGATTCACTTTTTAGTTAATATTAGGCTTACTTATTTAGATCCTAATATTTACCGGGTTTATTTTTATCACTACCGTATTTTACCCGTTTATTTTCGGTTACTTTATTATAATTAATAAACCCGTTTTTGGGGTGTTACAAGTCTACCCCCCTTTAAGAGGTTTCGTCCCCGAAACCTTATTTACGTAGTTCGTTGGTTTAAACAAACGAACCTAATCTCGTTTTCAAGGCACCCGTTTCTTTTGGTCAAAGTTTTCATTTATATTGACGCGTACGTCTTTCGTGTGTAAGGCCTCGTGGGCCGTTACTTGTATCTCGTGTCCGTTTTCCTTATTAATTATCTATTTTGGCGGTTAGACTTGTTAGTCGCCGTCACTTCCTACCCCGTCACCCGGGTATTCTATTGGCAACCGCCCCTTTTTGCATGTTTTCTGATTTCATATCTCGTAACTCACGTTATGACGTGGTTATATTATGTATCACCCCCCCCTTTTTTGTGACGGTGACCACATCATGTCTTGTTTACGTTTATGTCGACTTGTCATTACCGTAAATCTTTCTCTCGAATGTATCGCCTTGCACCTGTCAGGGTCATGATCTTTATTCCTTGATACTAATCATTTTCCGAATTCATCTCATAATATTCATATTTGTTAAAACGTTGTTTCTTACTAATACTAAATTTTAGTTTCATGTTTTTCTCTTTGACTATGTCAATTACTCATGTCAAGGAAATTGACAACCCACAATTTATTCTTTTTTCGTTTTTGTTTTAGACGGGGAATCATAATCAATTCCCTCATTTTACGCTATTGACCCGTAGGTTCTTTCACTTAGTCTCATAGCCTAATTCTTTAGATTTTCCCCCTTTTAAGGTGAGACCCAACAGTTCGTTTCTTTCTATTTATGACCCAACGGCCTCCTTGGTCCCGTAGACCTTATCACTACGTTTAATCCCGTAGGTTATGATGATCCCATATATCATCTTTTATTCACGTCTTGATTCAAATGTATATTTATACATATATAGCTTTAAAGCATCCCTTGTTATGTTTGGAATCATTTAATTTTGCTTTTGAACTTTAGTTGACCTTGACCGTAGTCTAAGGTTTCACTTATTTACTTTCGGACTATCTTTCCGACTTTACGACTTCTAACGTCATTTACACGTCGGTTTGTCCTACGCTTGCCGTTACCCGGTTCATACTTATACTCCTTTACAACCCATTACCCGGGTCCTTTAATCTTAATGTTTTTTTTAGCTTTCCGGTTTCACCGGTTTGCGTTTTCCTACTATATTAAGCGTTATTCCTTAATTGACTCGTTTGACTCATTTTGGGTGAATTTTCATTACTTATGAATGTCAAACTTTATTCTTAATTTGACCCGTCCAACTTTGAAATGGTTGAACGTAATTACCAAAATTTATGTTTGCGAAGATTCTTGTCATCTTTTAGTCATGACTCATATTCCAACTCTTTTGACTTTCTATTTCGCGTTCCCGTCTCTCGGTTTACGCATTCACCCACAATCCTACCCATCCACCGGGTATCTTTACCGTAATCATTATCAAGTAACCATTCTTATATGGTTTTAGACGTCATTTTAATTTATTTGGTCGTCTTAGCGAAATCCATCGATTTTATTCAATCAAGTCCTTTATTATTTATTTAATTCGTTTGACTTGTCCATGTGAATTTCATCACTTATGACAGTCAAACCTTTATCCCCATGCCTTAGCATTCTCATTAGTTGGTTTGTATTTTCATTTACTTCGATCTTTGTCCCTTCTCTCGGGCTCGTCATTTTAACGTAATACGCTTCCGTCATCCGACTTGCGTTTACGTTTACTATCAAACATCTTATTTATTTGATTCATTTGGGTACCATTTAAGTTAGTCCCTTTCACCCCATCCTTACTACATCGGACGTAAATGTGTCCGCTACAAAAAGTTCATGATATCATATGCCACTACTTACTTGGCCAGAGTAAGCGATCAGCACATGATACACATGACCTTTTTATGGTTTTCACATCACACCCTATGTAAGTAACGCCTCTATTTATTTTATATCTCTTATTTCATTTAGTAAAACTTTATTTAATTGCAAAACAACAATCATTAGTTTTACTAGTATTACATTTGAACATATAAAATGTTTTTCTTTTCTATCGAACTATTATATAATCACATTCGTTAATGTGATCGCTACTTTTCTCAATAGCATTATATTGAGAGTTTTCCACTTGGATAATTAACCCCGTCCAAGTTTCCATATGAACTAATCCTATTATTTCTTTGTTATTCATCATCGTGAATAACACATATTTCTATTAAACTTCTCTTAGAAACATCATCCTGAATAGATATCCTATTCAAGTTTTATCAGATATATGCAACCGTTATCCCCTACGTGTTTGTTGCATATTACTACTTATGCGATTAAATTTAAAACCGTGCACCTGGTAATGCTTGCCCTAACGGGCTTCTCTTGCCGTGAACTTTGTTCGCGATCATCACGCGATTTAGGTCCTCAATGAGTGTGCTCAGCTTGTCATACCTCGGACCGTTCCACCGTCATATCCACAATTCGTTCAACTCTCATCATCTTCAGATGCGAGTGTCCTTTAACTAAACATTTACAAAAGTTAGTAATTTCGACACTTATAAACGCCCGTATTGTAATACAAGGCTTTTTACTGTACGTGTCAACGCATGTAATTTCGTTAACTGTATCAATCATTTTAATTGGGGTAGCGTGTATTACACGATAACCCTATGTGTTGTTTACAACACTTTAACATGTTAAACCATTAAAATACATGTACTTACCGGATTTGCGATCAAGCCTCGAACCGAACACACTTTATTCTTTAACCATGAGCTCTGATTACCAACTTGTAACACCCTTTAAATTAAATCAAAGTTTAACGTATAGTTTACAAAATGGATCATGTAATTAAGTTTACATATACATCGGAAATACGGGTTTATTAAAAACTTTTACAATTTAAAAGTTTACAACGTAATGTAATTAAGTTCGTCATTTAAAAGTAACAATGAGACGTCGTGCGGAAGCTTGTTTCTTGATCGTGTTCGGTTCTTCATTGAGCTTGATCGTCCTCCGGTACTAGAAATATACCTACAACTCATAAAACATGAGTTAGATTAGTCATACGTAGCTTAAAACGTATTTAAACGGGTTCGCAATGCATATAATATTAAAATAAACATTTTTTTGAATTTTTGGAACCCGTCACGTCGCGCGACGGCTCCTTGCTTTTGCCGTCGCGTGGCGCGACGGCCTGCTTTGTCCAGAATTGTTTGTTGTTGAACTGCAGATTCCCAGCTCAAAACTCAAACTTATAATTCACAAAAACGTGCATAACTTTTGTTCTACTTATCCGATTCACGTGATTCTTTTTCTCACGCGATCGTAATTTAATTCTCCATCTTATGGAGTTAAAAATCCGTCATTCAAACTAATAAAATTCTAAAATTTTAAGCATTCGGCTTATTACCCAAAATCAACATTTTGACCCGTTTGAATTTAAGACCTCCAAACTTGTTTCTAGTTAATCATAAATCATATATCAAAGTGTTTAACTCAATTCTCTATCTCGGATTCTTAACTTTTGTGAATTACGCGGCAAACACCTAAGTTACGCGCGTAATTTATTTTGACCCAAAATCGTACATATAACTAATATCTTATTTATGCGTACCTGGCTCGGTCAACATATAGACCCGTTTCATTTTTTTATACCTTGATTTTATTAGCCGCTAATTCAAGCGACGCATTTATTCAATTTCTGTTCAATCCTATGAACATATAACTTGACAAACAAATGTTAGTCGATATTGCCAAATGGTGTTATCATCACCATTTGGCCCGTTTGGCCTATATGACCAAACCTTTACATACATAACAAAACATGGTTTTTAACTACCAATTCGCCCATCCAACCCATTTCGGTGTTTACCATTAGATCCTTTTTTGTTACTAACCAAGGTTTTTCATCCTCTTATATGTTTCGTATTGTTTCATGTCGGAAACATATTCCGGGTATAGCTTTTTATTGTACTTACAATCTATGGATAAATACATGTCTAATAAAAGGGTGTAAGCTTTTACTTACCTTGCATCCAAATTACGCTTTCCTTTTCGTACTTGCTCCGTTTGACCCGCTTCATTCCCAAGCCTCCATCTAGTTTGTCAAGAGTCAAACTATCATCATAATTCACAAGGTGGTTAGATTAGTCACTATAACCATGACTATTCCACCTTACGTATTTTCTATGTCGGAACTACTATTCGACTCCGTCCATGGTTAGTTTAACTTTTCAAAAGTTAACTACCCTTAATTATATGATATGTGCATATAAGCTAAATCGACTTCATAATTAAAATTTGTATTACCCCACATCACACGTAATTAGTCGAACTAGGAAATTACGCGTTTGATTCATAATTTCAACATATGAACATTGTGGGCATGATTTATAACATCAACAATCAAGTTTCGTATCACTGAAAATAGGCTGTTTTTGGTGACTTGTTTAACCTGTTTACAAGTCTTAAAAAATTATGATTTTTTATGTGGCGTACCACTCGGAGGGTTAGGCCTTGTGTTAAAATTTCAAGATCTAACTCTTTACCAAAAATTCGTAAAAATTCATTTACTAAGCTGCAATCAGATTCATCACTTCTGACTGCAGCTTACGGAAAAATTCATTTAAAATTCCTCGTTTATCCGATTGACGAAATTCCAATTGGCGATTCTTTTAATCACTTAAAACTATCTACAGTAAAAATTTGAGATCATAACTAAATTCCTAAATAGAGTTATGACATTCGTAATGGGCTGCAAATTCTGCCAGAAAACGCAGCTTGAACCTTCGATACGGAAAAATTCAGAAAACGCTCAATTTTCGTCGAAAAAATACGATTCCAGTGGGGGTTTAAAGATATTTACTGGAATTACACTTTATACTCAAGAAACACATGTTTTTGTCACGTTTTGCTCAGGTTACAGCCAATACAAGTCGGCTGTAAATTCTGATCAGGAGCTGTTTGAATTCAGCTTTCAATTTAAACATATTCTTGACATTATAACACTATTTTTAGCAATCAAAATCCTAAAAACATCTCATACATGAATTTAGTATCAACAAAAATCTAAATCTACTTGTGCTAAGCATGCTTTTAACATATACTTGTCTAGGGTTTACTCCTAGACACTACTATGTTCCTATTTCATCCATATAACAATCATGCATCAACAATTTCTGAATTCTCTAAGTTCATCAGAATTTCAAGTAGAGATTTTCTATCAAATTTCACATACCTTATGACCCCCTTGCAATGGAGATCACCAATCTAGGCTCGGATTTCGTTCTGGAATTGATCTTGACCTTCAATTTGTGAATTTTTGGGTGAGTTAGGGTTTTGAAGAAACCTGGTCACCCCCTTCTGTGTTCTAGTCGATCCACACACCAGTGTGTGTGTTGGATTTTTCTTTTATTTGTTTTTAATAAAACTTGTTTCATACTTGGCACTTTTAACCCTCCTACTTTCATGAGGTTTTTATTTTGGGTGTTTCTAACACTGTAATTTATTATCACTAAACTCTTATCTAACTAGGTTAGTTTTATCACTAGTTAGTTTATCTCGTTAATATCAACGTCGGATTTATAATAAAAGGATTTATATTTTCGGGGTGTTACATACACCCCGTTACCTCGGGTCTTTTATAAGCTTTATTTCCTCCAAAGCTTTGATTCACTTTTTAGTTAATATTAGGCTTACTTATTTAGATCCTAATATTTACCGGGTTTATTTTTATCACTACCGTATTTCACCCGTTTATTTTCGGTTACTTTATTATAATTAATAAACCCGTTTTTGGGGTGTTACAGGTTATTCCGTATGTGTGTTGACTATCGTGAGTTCAACAGGCTTATTGTCAAGAACCGATACCCTCTTCCTCGCATCGATGACCTCTTCGATCAATTGCAAGGAGCGACCTGCTTTTCCAAGATCGATCTTCGTTCTGGGTACCATCAACTTCGAGTCCTCCAAGAAGATGAACCTAAAACCACTTTTCGTACGCGTTATGGTCATTATGAGTTCGTGGTCATGCCCTTTGGTTTGACCAACGCACCTGCTGTTTTCATGGATTTGATGAACCGCGTGTGCAAAGCGTACTTGGACCGTTACGTGATCGTCTTCATCGACGATATCCTTATCTATTCCAAGACACAAGAAGAGCACCAGCTACACTTGCGTCTTATCCTCCAACTTCTTCGTACTGAACGTCTATACGCCAAATTCTCCAAGTGTGAATTTTGGTTAAAAGAAGTTCAATTCCTTGGTCATACTGTCAACGAACTTGGTATTCACATTGACCCCGCTAAAATCAAAGCTGTGAAGAACTGGATCGCACCTAAGTCTCCATCTGAAATTCGTTCGTTTCTTGATCTTGTTGGTTATTATCGTCGTTTTATCTCTAACTTCTCGAAGATTGATGTTCCTTTGACCTCTTTGACTAAAAAAGAGAAACCTTTTGTTTGGGGTCCCGAACAAGAGGAATCTTTTCAAATGCTCAAGGATATGCTATGTAATGCTCTTATCCTCGCGCTTCCTGATGGTAATGACGACTTCGTCGTGTACTGCGATGCCTCAAACCTAGGTCTTGGTTGTGTCCTTATGCAACGTGACAAGGTTATCGCTTACGCGTCGAGACAACTCAAGATACATGAGAAAAACTACACTACTCACGACCTTGAACTTGGCGCAGTTGTTTTTGAGTTGAAAATTTGGCGACACTACCTATATGGTACTAAGTGTGTGGTCTTCACCGACCATAAGAGCCTGCAACATATCTTCAACCAAAAAGAACTGAACATGCGTCAACGTCATTGGGTGGAATTATTAAACGACTACGACTGCGAAATTCGCTACCATCCTCGTAAAACTCATGTGAAGAGTATTCATTGTCTCCAACTCGTTAACGACCTTCAAGACCGTATTCGTGAAGCCCAATATGCCTCTATTAACGAAGGTAGTCTCTCTGTTGAGATACGAGGCCCCGTTGAGCAAGATCTCGTGTCCAAACCCGTTGGTATTTTGTACTATTGCAATCGTATCTGGATTCCTAATCGCAAAAACCTTCGAGACTTTCTGATGAAAGAGGCACACAAATCGAAGTATTCCGTTCATCCTGGCACTGACAAGATGTACCAGGATATGCGTATGTCATATTGGTGGCCTGGGATGAAGATGGATATCTCCTCTTACGTTGCAAAATGTCTCACCTGTTCAAAGGTAAAAGCCGAACATCAACGTCCCTCTGGCTTACTCGAACAACCAGAGATTCCTGTCTGGAAATGGGAGAGCATTGCCATGGATTTTATCATTAAGTTTCCCCGTACTTCTTCTGATCATGACAGTATTTGGGTGATCGTTGATCGATTGACCAAATCAGCTCATTTCCTTCCCATTCGTGAGGATTTCAAAGTCGAGAAATTGGCTAGAATCTACACCGATGAGATCATCTGTCGTCATGGTATCCCCATTGACATCATTACCGATCGTGATGCTCGTTTTACATCTCGTCTTTGGCAAACCTTTCAATCTGCTATGGGTACTGTTCTTAACCTTAGCACTGCTTTTCACCCTCAATCAGACGGCCAAACCGAGCGCACTATCTAGACCTTAGAGGATATGCTTCGTTCCTGCGTAATAGATTTTGGTGGCAACTGGGATTCACACTTGCCTTTGGTCGAATTCTCGTACAATAACAGTTATCATGCGAGTATTTAAATGGCACATTTCGAAGCATTGTATGGTCACAAGTGCCGTTCGCCTATTTGTTGGCACGAGATTGGTGAATCTCAATTCACTGGTCCCGAGCTTATACAAGAAGCAACGGACAAGATTTTACAGGTTCGAGATAATCTACTGAAAGCCAGGAGCCGACAAAAGAGTTACGCCGATAAGCGTCGCAAACCCTTGGAATTCGAGACATGTGACTTGGTACTTCTCAAGGTATCCCCTTGGAAGGGAGTGGTTCGATTTGGTAAGAAAGGGAAACTCGCACCTCGCTACGTTGGTCCTTTCAAGATCCTTAAAAGGATTGGCAAGGTTGCGTATAGACTGGACCTGCCTGAAGAACTCAGCAATGTACACCCTGTCTTCCACATGTCCAACTTAAAGAAGTGTCTAGCCGACGAAGGACTTCAAGTCCCACTCGAGGACCTTCAAGTTAACGAAACATTGCAGTTTGTGGAAAAACTCGTCGAAATCATGGATCAAGGAGTAAAGGTATTGAGGCGCAGAAAAATTCCTATCGTCAAGGTTCGATGGGAAGGAAAACGTGGCGCTGAATTTACTTGGGATCTCAAGAGTGAAATGAAGGCGAAATATCCACAACTATTCGCTACTTCTTCCTAAATTTCGGGACGAAATTCCCTAAAGGATGGGAGACTGTAACGCCCTGCTTCTTTGTACTTTCCATAATTAGAATGTCTTACTTGTATTTCTATTTTTTGAAGTCTTGTGTTCTTGTAATCGTTCTTTCTTTGTAATCGTTGTAAAATATGAGACTTGGATCATAAATAAGACTCGTATTTCGTTAAATTCATATTGTACATACTTTATACATGCCCATACATTTAATTTTGTGAAACATTTGATGTTTATTCGTAATTCTTGGAAACTATGTGCCAAACTTGCAAATATGTGAAACTTATGCATAATACATCTTTTGAATGAATACAATACTTAAATACGACATTTATACGCTTATTCATACTTGTATTATGTTCATGATACATGATTAATCTTTACAATATGCTTTTATTACATAAAACACCCTTGAAATACATTAAAACCCTCAAAATAAACAACAGGGGGCTGTTTTGCCAAAAATCAAACTTAAAATCCAGAAACTGGACCCGTAGCGTCGCGCGACGGGTATGGATGGATGTTGTCGCGTGCGGCGACACCCTTGATCCGCCAGAATGTTGTTTCAGCTTTGATTATTGGCCAATTTTGTGTTTGTTAAGTGTGTTTCTTGCACTTAATGTCCAACTAACCTCACCTAATCACCTCCTATAAAACCCAACTCAATCCCACACTTGATTCACTTTACAAACACACTAATCACTCCAAATCTGGTGCAAAAATAGTAGCAAAAGTCAGAATCATTTCAGGATGCAAAAGTGAGTTTAACCTCACTTATCTTCCATCTTCTTCATCCTTTCTTGCTTCTTAGCACTTGGAACAACCCTAGGGATGTTTCCATAGGTTTTCCATAGAAAACCAAGGATGGAACATCACCATAAAAGGTTTATAAGTGCAAGAAATTTTCTAGTTTGTACAAGAACTTTGATAAACATGATTAAACTTGAGGAAACTCATCTCAAACCTATGTCCTTATGCTTATAACCACTACTATGGTTAGTTAGGCTTAAAAACAAGGTTGAGACATTCAAAATCAGAGGATTAATCCTCACAAACTTTCTGTTTTGTTCAAGGGTTTAACCCACAAGTGATGTTCAAGTTCAAGACTTGATGTAAGTGTGATTTAGGATTAACTTGTGTTGTCCTACATAAAATCCACACATTGCTTGATGATTTCTTATAGATTGGTGTTTTGTATTCTTGTATTACTTGTAGTTCATGACCCTCCTTGTATGTTCATAACATCAAGTGTAGTGGTGAACACTTAGAGGTGCCTAAATGGAAGACTTTTCTTCCTACCTCCTACATGATTTCTATGACACTTAAAGAGGTACCTAAATGGAGAATTTATCCTCCTACCTCATGCTTGAAATATTGGACATAATAATGTGTATATAATATATGTAATATACTTAACAAACGAAACCTTTGATGATGAACAAATGGACATTGTCAAGTAGTAAGTTTATCATCCAAACATCATATGTTAAGGATGGTTATTTTCATATGTCTAAGTTCTTATTGTTTAAATTCCTAAATCTTTAATCTACCGTTACTCTCCGATACTCATACGCCTTGTTTACTTCGTGTAGAAGAACTTGGTGTTCCAACCTCCTAATCAACAAACAACCCACTTGCGGACTCTCAAGTTCAAGACTTGCAAAACCGTGAGTACACTTGAGCCATTTACTTTTAAAGACACTTTGGGTTGTAACATGTTGTTATACAACATACACACTCACACACTTAAACATTCTTTATACTCTCAATCCGTGATACATGCTACTTGTTTACTTAGGTTCATGCTAGAATATACATGTTATATGTCATTAACTTTGCTAAGCCCTCAATTTAACATATATAGCGCTATAGGAGTAACACACCACCCGTCGGGGTCTTGTTAAGTATTTATTCTAAACGGTCTCGTCACTTTTGTGGCGAGGGATGCTAAATACTAGTGGACACTTGGGTTTGACGTATTCCTATGCATGCTAGTTACCTTGTTTACAAATTGCCATGTGGATTCGAGATAATGCTTTTTATACTTATGCTATACTTATTCAAACCTTGTGTACTCTCCTTTGCTTTTGCATTGAAATTATTTTAAACATGTTACAGGTTGAGGATGATGATGCTATGAAATGAAGTAGCGATGATGCCTAGATACACATTTAGACGTCTTAGGTTTAAATTGTTGTATCAATTTTGTTATGTTTATGTTATGAACAATGTTGTTATTTGAATTTCTTGTAATGTGTTGACAATTTTACTATGAAATGAAAATGGTTGATTTAAACATTGTTACAAATAGTGTTATGAAGTCTCTTGCAATCTATTTCGTCTCATCCCGATGATTCCGCCATCGGTTGGGGTGTGACAACTCGTCAAGTGTGCTAAACCAGTTTCAAGATTTATTAATCTTAGCTCCATTCACCTGATGTTTCCTAATGATAATTATAAAATACAGATTTTATTTTCGAGGATCTGTATGCCACTCACCTCCATCCTTTACTCCCATACTTTGAGTTCCCTTCTTTTTTTAAGCAACACAGGGAAAACTTGGAGTTTTCATCTCCAAGGTTGGTTCATTGTTTCTTTATATTTTTGTAAACACTCCTTGTTATTTATTTTCCCAATCTTTGCCAACTCTATCGTTAAAGTTTTCTTATCCTTGACGTTCATCTCCACATTGGTTCATCAACTATCTTACTCTCTAAAAGATTAAGTGCTATGAGGCACTCAAGCTTAAATAAGTGGCTATGTAACTTGAATAAAACGTGTTTTATAATAAAGAGTTTATACCTGTAAAAATCCTTTATGTAAACATGGGTTTAATCCCACAGTTTATGAAATGAAACCTACGGTGTTTTGAAAACTCTGATATTTTTCCTGACACCCGGTCCTGATGAAAATTCCGCTGCGATAATTTTAATAAACACCGGTACCACTTGTATATGCTCACGGCTCCCGCCCAGGGTAGGGTCGGGGGTTGTGACACCACGACACAAAATTATTGAAGATTTAGCAATACTTGTAACAAAATTGTTTTTATTTGAAAACGATTAAGAATAGACTGTTCATTGTAATCATCAGATCTGAAGACGACCATGACCATTATTCGATGATTATAAAAAATTTAAAAATTAAACAACAAAACAAAACCTATATTGAAAAGATTGCTAACCTGAATCAGTTATGGAACAGCAACAACAAAGATGTGAGGTGGTTTATATGGGAAGAAACAAAGTAACATCAGAAAGAGAAATCGAAAGAATAAAATTAAACCTACAATACATACCGATCGATTGTAGCACCCGAATTGTAGAAGAATCAAGAAGAAGGAACACAGCTAGGGTTTTAGAAAGAATACATATCAATCGATTGCAGCACCCGAATCATATAAGAAGGAACACGGCTAGGGTTTTAGAAGATGAAGAAGACAGAGGGCAGGAACCAAAGTCTGGTGTAGATGAGTATTAGGGTTTGTGTATGAAAGAACAGATGAGAAAAAAAGGAGCGTACTCGAAAAAGAGAATTGTGTAAGATTAAATATATTATGTTGTAATATTTAATCTGGTAGCCATTATAATCATTTACATTATACAGATCAAAATATATAACAACTTATTAAATAATTAGTTGGTAATTGTTGGTGGACCATATTACCCTTATTAACTAATTAGGGTTTCCTCTTGGGTGCATATATAAGGAGACTAATATAGATGTTTCAAGGTTAGACAACTTGATTATTCTCATAACATCAAATTGCCTCTCTCTCTCATAGCCGATTACCCTTTATCGGTTTTCTCATCACAATCATTAGATTGCACCCTAAGGAGGAACCAGATCACTCTGACAATCATGTCAAACTCTATTGCTGCATCTCCATCTAGATTCTCTGCTGGCATCTCTGCAATCAAAGGTATGTTTTCATGTTTTTCATTATACCTAAAACAGAACTGATCAACATGTGGTATCAGAGCATATGTTGATAAATCCGTTCTGTTTTCGTATCCATTATTCTGGAATTGAAATCTGGAAAACATATTTTTGTTTTGAAAACTTAATAAAACCATCACAGCCGGTTTCGAGTCCTTTAGATGTCCCAAGATCACTATTTTGGGAAAAAGAAAAGAAAAAATAATGTTAATCGTTGACTCGAAATCAAACAAATTGGTAACCTTGATGTCCGAAATCTGTATAAAACCTTAGGATTCAGGTTTCGGGTTCCAGAATTTTGTTTTATTATTTAGGGTTCATCATGTGTTCTTAGGAAAATTCGAAATTCCTTTATGTTTTGGAATGTAATTGGATTGTTGGATGTTTTTCTCTGTTTTTATATGTTTTTTTTAATCTCTTAAAATTTCGAAAACGCTTAAAAGAACAAACAGATTATATTTTTTGAAATATTTTGATAAAATTAGATCAGTATTAAAACAGGAAACTCTATCACAATCCCTAAAAATTCGAATTTTCAATATTATCTCCAATTACAGCTGGTGATAAGCAGATTCGAGACTTGGAGAATAAGTTTCGAGATTAGATGGTTTGGACTAAGGTTCCGACTCGAAACCTCATAATTGACTCGAAATCTCACTAAAATTCGAGGAGAACTAAGATTTCGACTCGCAATCAGGTTGTTGCGACTCGAAACCTCATAATGAACTCAGAATCTCATTAAGACATTAATCTTCATCACTCGAAACCTCGAGATTTCGAGTGAGGTTGCGACTGGTATTAGTGACTCGAAATCACCAGAGATCTCGAGTCCGCACTTAGAAGTCGAAATCTCATAAGATCTCGACATCATAAAAGGACTCGAAATCTCATTATGGTTTCGAGATTAAAGGGCCACTCGAAATCATAAAGGGACTCATTATGAGTCGAAATCTTACTCGAAACCTGACCCGAGATCTCACTCGAAATCTAAAATTAAGTTGAGATTTCATAACTGAGTCGAGACCCCACTCGAAATCTAAGTTGAACTCGAAATCTCATTAATTTATCAACTGTTATTAAATAATTGGTTTTGTAAATACTTAGTTTATTAATCAGAATCAGATAATGTTTTACAAAACCAAAATAGCTTAACTTGAATGAGCTTCTGATGTATCACTTCTGGCCAAAGCTGATTTGATGCATCTATTTATTGTTCAAGTATTGTAAAAGCTATGTTGAGTATGCATTACAAATGTGAATGTCTTATTTCTGACCAAAGCTGATTTAATTCTTTCATGTCTAACATACTTATCAAGTACATAACTAAAGTGATTGTCTCATTTCTGGCCAAAGCTGATTTGTCACGATCATTTTGCACACATGCTTAAATGATTACACTTCTGGCCAAAGCTGATTTGTCTTCATTTAAGTGGAATTTTAACTAAGTCTATTATTTTGATGTTAGTAATAGATATATCACAACTTCTTCAAATAATGATCCTCGTATTAATGATCCTTCATTAATCTTATGATCATTTTTTGTCTGCCTTAATTTTTTTAAGTACCCATAACTTTACTCAATATAACTTTCTTCTATAAATCTATATCTCATCCACTCTAATTCATAAACCTAAAATGTTTTGCTTTACTTAAAGTTTCTATAAGATTAGCTTTTAAATTAAATTCTTGATTATCCCTAAGACACGATAATCCTACCGCTCTTTTCTGATAAAAGTACTATAAAAGAAAATTAGAGCATGATGAATAGGATAAGTCGAACATGATGTCTCTCATGATAATCAGGAACTCTTTTAACAAAATTGTTATCACTAAAGTTATTCCAGATTAAGTTTTTCCTAAGACTAATCTATTATCTGTGGAATGATCACAAGAACTCCTAAGATGCATGTCTTCATTTAAAATTCTAAATTATAAAGTTAAGTGGTATATGAGAATACGTTACAATATAGAATACCATGACCCATAAAGTTAAGGGCTTACGCATGGAAATAAGTATACTTTTCCAATACATTACATACTAAGATTTTCACTTGTACAATTTGATGTCTTATAAATCAACTATAACACTCAAAAGTACTAAAGGAAAATGAGTGCGTTGGTAAGCATCATATGTACAAAGAAATAAATGTTTGAAACTGGAAAATAAGATGTTATTCACCTTACAACCACTGAAACCTTAAAAGAGGATTGTTCTAAGGTCCATAATCAAAATCCAAGTACACAAATTCAAACTCTAAGGTTCTTCAAGGGAGAATCTCACTGCATAATTATGCCATTAGACTAGGCATAATCAACGAGACTATCTATTATTTAAAAGAACAATTGGATAAGTTAATTAGGTAGTCACTTACTAATGATATTTAAGTCTGCTAATTTTATTATTCCTATTAACACATGATTAGTTGACTCTAGTTCCATACGTTTCCTTACCATAATTCAACAAATAACTAACATGAGAGTTAGTGACAAAATTAAACGTTAAGGCTATAAGAACCATAATGAGCAGTCTTCTAACAAAGCCTTTCGATACCTTACATATTCTGAAGACTAATAAGAATATAGTATCATAATTAAGCTATGTTATGAAGGTTGTGAGGTTTGCATAGTCAACATAAAGTCACACTTACCTTAAACTCTCATATTGTTTGTTTTTTTAATATCTGGATAGAAACATTACTAAGATGAAACTAGATGATACCTTACACTTTCACAACTTTTGTTATCATGCAAATGAGAATTTGACAAAAGGAAAATGAGACCTATAAATTTCATCCATTATAACCGAAACTTATGAAAAATCATGACATGGCTAATGAGGATGATTTTTTTTATCAAATCTCATTCTAAGTGATTTTAAATCATGACGTTAAAGACCTAAATATGACTTGGCTTAAGGAATAAGTATGGGTCCATCATAAGTCATTCATTGACATTCGTGGAACTTATTCCAAATGGAATATTCAGACATAATTTATTTATCAATTAAAGACTATCTACTTGTATCTAATTTTTTGTCGCATATGGCCAAATGTCTTAAAATAAATCTATTCATATATATACTTAATAAGATTTCTATTAAATATGTCCCTAAAGTTTCTTATGATATCTTGAAATTATAGAAATCAAATAAAGTCTAACGTATATGTGATAGGTTCCCACGTCACGTACCTTGTTGAAACTTCTCTTGTAGCTTTTCTAGAGATATCAAAGATCAGTGGGAGCATTAAGTGTCTTAATCACAACTTGCAATAGTTGAAAAAAGGTAAGGGAGTGAAAATTTCACATTACCTTAATTTACACATCTTGTACAAAACACTGCTCCATCTCGACACTGTTCTATCAAAATTTGTCTCATTAAAATATAATGCTACACTTATAAAAGTTTAATTGTTGCTTAATTGTGGGCACACTTAGATTTCTTACCTAAACTAACATAATCCTCAACAAGAGAAATTACAACGACTAATGTCATTAATTTGTTTTCTATATTAGAATCCGTTGGTCGTTAAATATTGACCCTAAGCATGCCGAGTTCATTAAGATTTCTAAGGTCAGTGGGAACAGTCAAAGTCCTTATCATGACTTGCAAGGAATACAAGAGGTGGGGGGGAAGAGAGTCATTAAATTTTACTCCGAATTTAACTCCGATTACACCTCTTGTACACCATACTGCATCAACTCTTACACACTTAGAATATTGAAAACGATAGCAACCTAACCAAGAGCTAATCCATAAAACTAAAACTTTTAATAAACCCAAT